>OZ004706.1:44483732-47429641 GCA_963924515.1 Vespertilio murinus
ACATCCATTGGTTGTCTCCTGCATGTGCCCTGACCTGGGAATCCATCCTTTTATCCCTCTGTCCAAGTGCTGATGCTCTAACCATTGAGAAAAACCAGCTAGGGCGAGACAGCATTCTTTTTTTTTAATATTTTTTATTAAGGTATTATCTGTGTACATAGCTTATCATTGCCCCCCCCCCATAGGTGCCCTCCCTCCCCAGAGTTTTGTGTCCATTGGTTGTTCTTATATGCAAGCATACCAGTCCTTCCTTCTGAAACCCAGTGAACTAAGTGAGGAGGCTGGCAGTTAGTTGACAGGCAGGCTGAAGAGGGCTGCTGAAAAGCTGTCAACTTCTGGACCAAAACTGCTCATCTGCAACTTTAAAGGACTGGAGAATAACTGATGCTTGCATTTGTATCAGCTCAGTGAAGGGTCTGGATTGTCACATATTAGTTCATACACATCCAGACCAATGAGATTCCATTGCATATCTGCATATCATATTCCTTTGGTTAGGACAGATGAAGTTGGTATCACCGATCATAACATCATTGCTGATCCTGTATTCATCCCAAGTAATAACAATCTGATAATAATTTTAAGTGTAACAATATCTCCTTCCAGCAAGGTGGAGATGAAACCTGATTATATGTAAAGTCCTGTGCTCCCTTAAATACAACACTGAACAGAGATAAAAGGAACATTGTTAAAAGAAATAGGAAATACCTCCAGAGCTCTTGTCTTCTGGATATGCATGCTCACACATTACAAAAAAAGATCAAACTTTGCTTCTCTGGGGCAGCAGTCACCAACCGATGGTCTTCGGACCACTGGTTGTCCGTGAGGTCCGAAAGGTTGGGGAACTCTGCTCTGGGGGTATCACCTAGCTGCTGATGAAAGAGAGCTGTTAAGGGCACTCCAACAATCTTCTAGCTCTCCAATGCATACTTGAAAAATGACAATTCTTGGTGTATAACAGCATGGACTTTGGAATCAGGTGCGAATGTTAGCAGCGTCATCCTGGGCAAGCTATTCATCAGTTTTGATTCTCAGTTTCTTTACTCATTAAAATGAGCCTAACGCCTTGCTCAAAGGGGAGTTCTTATGATTGAAGTTGAATAAAATATTTATAAAGACCTAGCATTATACTTATGGCATAATCTTTAATAAATAGCTGTAATAATTTTTTTATTGTGCCCTTATTTGCTTCATGAACTTCCTATAATTAGTCTATCTCTTTTGGCTTTCTGCTCTTAAACATTAAACAAACATACTATTAGTGAAAGTTCTGTGCCTATGAAAATAAATAAGAATAGGTTCTGCCCTAATTCATTTTGGCCCAGTGGGTACAATGTTGACCTGAGGACTAAAGGGTCCCAAGTTCAATTCCGATCAAGGGCACATGGTTGGGTTTCGAGCTGATCCCTAGTGTGGGGTGTGTAGGAGGCAGCTGTCGATGATTCTCGTCATTGATGTTTCTATTTCTCCCTTCCTCTCTGAAATCAATCCTATATATTAAAAGGGTAATATGCAAATAGAGTCCAGGGGTGGGCAAACTTTTTAAAAAATATATATTTTATTGATATTTTACAGAGAGGAAGGGAGAGAGCTAGAGAGCTAGAAACGTCAATGAGAGAGAAATGGGGATGTGCCCGCAACCAGTGTACATGCCCCCGACTGGAATCGAACCCGGGACCTTTCAGTCCGCAGACCGACGCTCTACCACTGAGCCAAACCAGACTCGGCATGGGGTGGGCAAACTTTTTGACTCGAGGGCTACAATGGGTTCTTAAACTGGACTGGAGGGCCGGAACAAAAGCAACCTGACCATGCTGGCACTCTCATCTTGGGCTGCTGGTGAAGGAGCGCAGGGGAGAGCAAGAGAACCCTCCGCTGTTTCCTCTCCGCGGGCCGGATGGAACAGCCGAAAGGGCCAGATCCAGCCTGCAGGCCGTAGTTTGCCCATGGCTGAAATAGACCAAACCAAAGAACAACTGAACAACCAATCAAAGCGTAATCTATATAATAAAAGTCCAGTGACCATTACTGTGGAACGACCTAAACAACCGGTTGACCAGTTGCTATGATGCTCACTGACCACCAGGGGCCAGATGCTCAATGCAGGAGGAGGGGGAAGGGGCCACAGTGAGGCCTGGAGGCAGACATCATGGGATCCCATGAACCTCAAATTCAGAGTTTGCTTTCCAATTAAAAAACAAAACAAAACAAAAAACCAAAAAACTGGGGGGGGGGGGGGGGGAAAGTGGGCCGATGCTGCTACCCTGGGAAGAACGGCTCCAGGAGGAAAAGGACTGGCCCAGCTGATGCAGGTTGTACTTTGAGGTAATGTTGGAAGGTGTAGTTAATAGGAAGCACTTCTAGTTGTTAATTAATTAGACCACTTTAATCAAGAGCCATTTTCTGAGAAATTTATTCCCAGGCCTGGGTCAGGTGCTAAAGAAACAAAGATAATGAAGACACAGACTTTGCCCGCAAGGAACTCATTCAACAAGTGTTTGTTGATTACCTACTAGGGGAGGCAGCGGTGAACAAGACATTCAGCTTATGAACAAGACATTGCAGGAGACTGATATATACATACATCTTCCCAGCTGCCTCGAAAAGTGTGCAAGTGACACAGAGTTTGGGCAAGACAAAATATCTACATCCCCTGCCCGTCAAAACAAAGACCAGTTCTCAAAAGAATAGTTTGGTCTCCACAGCCCCAGTGAATTAGGGACGCTCTCTAGTTTTAGGTAAAGTTGTGAAGTGAGCAGTTACATTCAACTCTCCTCGGGTCTGGGCTAATTTAGATAGCTTTCTGGTTTCTCAGTTCGTGCCCTTTTGCACTGCTTTGTCCTCCCTAGGACTACTGCGACGATTCTGAAATGCAAACCCAATTATCTTATTCCCTCGCTTAAAAACTGGTATGGCACACAAGACTATTTGTGATCTTGCTCTGCCACACTTGCCAGCCTCTTCCTCCGTAAGTCACCTGTAGGGTTTGCCAGATTAGGAAATAAAAACACAAGGTGCCCAGTTAAATTTAAATGTCAGGTAAACAACACTTTTTGGGGTCTAAATGTGTCTCAAATGTTGCAAGTGACACACTTAGACTGAAGTGAACGCATTATTTACCTGATGCCCAAATGTAAGTAAACATCCTGTATTTTATCTGGCAAGCCTACTTAAGCCATTTCCCACTAGTCTCTTCATGCCGCCGGTAGGTGCTGGATAACTTCTCCACCCCACTCCTTATCCGCATGATACTCCTCTGCTGCTGTTTCAGAAGCCAGTCACGGGCTTCCGGGACAGGGCAGATGGGAGTTTGGAATCCATGTGCCGGGGATGGGGCTGGCCACCTGTGTGCCTTGTTTAATAACTGGGCTTCCTCCCCAGTTCCTGTTCATCCTTTCCATTCTCCCTCCTAGAACGGGAGTCCTGCCCTGAACTCCAGTTTACTTGGCTGGAACCCCACAAGATTGTTCACCCTTGTGAACTCTCTCCCTGAGGCTATGGGGCTAGATTCTTCCTCCCAGCTGGGAGCTGGGCTCCAGGCTTAAACTGGATGGATCATCGAAGCCTGCCTCCTTCCTGTCTCGTCTACTACAAGGAATGGAGAAAAGGCTCAGATGAGATCAAGTTAGTGAAAGTGGTTTGTACAGTGTAAAGCCTTTCTGATGGTAATTTAGTTCAGAGACTACATTTTAAGCTCTTTCACTCTATCTTGTACATGGAAGGTCCTCTCTGAAATGCCCTGGGTTTCCTTTGCTTCTGCTCATGCCTAGGGACACGATGTGGAAAGTTTCCACATGTCCTCTACATAACTTTTATTAGTGCAATCAGTCACGCTGGATGTTGCTTTAAAATTTGAAATTTTAATTGTATGGTCCAGGACACACCTCTTCATAATTAAAACTAAAGTCTATACTACCCAAAGCAATCTACAGATTCATGCTATCCTATTAAAATACCAACAGCATATTTCACAAAATTCCAAAAATATATATGGAACTAAAAAAAGACCCCAAATAGCATCAGCAATCTTGAGAAAGAAGAAAAAAGTTGGAGGGCTCACAATACTGGATATCAAATTACACTACAAAGCCAATTGTAATCAAAACAGGCTGGTACTGGCACAAGATCAAACATACAGACCAATGGAACACAACAGAGATCCTAGAAATTGATCCATGCCAATATGCTCAGTTAATATTTGATAAAGGTGGCAAGAGCATACAATGGAGTAAAGATAGTCTCTTCAATAAATGGTGTTGGGAAAACTGGACAGGTACATGTGTATGACCCACATGTGGTTCAGGGTTCGGGCTCTGGAAGAGGGGCCACATGCAAATGAAAGAGACAAGACAAGAAACAATAATTTGAAAATATTGGGGGACCAGGTGGGAGCCCAGCTCAAGAGGAAGGACTCAGCCAGGGCACCAGCCTCACCATCCTTTTATTCAATTTGGGGTACACCTATAGCCCTTAGGCAGGCAATTTCCAGTAATGGGCAGACTTTCTTATCAATAAGGATTTACATGACTGTCTGGTGGGAAAGTTGCCTTAGCATTGTCTGGACTAAATAGTGGGTGTGCAGCTCTGACCTTTGTCAGAGTTCAAGGGTCACCAGCCTTCTGGGTTCCTTGTCCACATCTCTCAGTTAGTGAAGACAATGGGCTGCTTCCCACAGATACATGCAAAAAAAAAAAAAAAAATGAAACTAGATCACCAATTTACATCGCACACTGGGGATTGAGCCCGCAACCCAGGTATATGCCTCTGACTGGAATCGAACCCACAACCCTTCAGTCCCCAAGCCAATGTTCTCCCCCATGAGCCAAGCCGGCCAGAGCTCATTTTCCTTTCTGGTAGGGTTTTACTTGGGTTTGGTTTGGTTGGCCTTGAAAAGACCAGTTTCAGATCAATGGTGGTACAAAAGCTAGATTGGAGGAAGTTTGAGAGAGAACAGGAGAAAATGAATTAAAAACAGATAGTATAGACAACTGTTTGGTTACAAAAGGGTTAGAGAAATAAAATGGTAACCAAATGAGCAAAATAGAGTCAAGGGGAAAGTTTCACTTGTCTTTAAAGCTTGAAATGGCCCTCGATGGTTTGGCTTAGTGGATAGAGCGTCAGCCTGTGGACTGACAGGTGCCAGGTTTGATTCTGGTCAAGGGCATGTACCCTGGTTGCAGTCTCCTCCCCCTCCTATGCCCTGGTCAGGGTTCCTGCAGGAGGCAACCAATCAATGTGTTTCTGTCACATCAATGTTTCTCGGTCTTTCCCTCTCCCTAAAAATCAATGGGAAAATATCCTCAGGCGAGGATTAACAACATCAATAAAGTGCTTGGAATGATTTGTTTGCATACTAAGGGGAAAGGTCCAGGAGAAGAGAAATTCATGGTGTACGACTGAGAGGGAAAAGTGACTGGTCTTATGCTCTGGAGTCTGCAAGAGGGTGGGATCCAACTTGCAAGTGAGAACTTTTATGTTGGAGCACTCAGAGTGCCACCTGACAGACAGGAGGTAAGGCAGGGTCTAAGGCAGCCGTGGGCAAACTACGGCCCGTGGCCCGGATCCGGCCCGTTCGGCTATTCTATCCGGCCCTCGGAGCCAAAAGAGCGGAGGGTTCTCTTGCTCTCCCTTCTGCTCCTTCACCAGCAGCCCAAGAGGAGAGTGCCAGCATGGTCAGGTTGCTTTTGTTCCGGCCCTCCGGTCCAGTTTAAGAACCCATTGTGGCCCTCGAGTCAAAAAGTTTGCCCACCCCTGGAAGTGGTACACCAGTATGGACACATGGATGTGATAAGAGTGACTTGAAGTTCTCTTCTGGTCCTTTAGTTTCCTCAGTGAGGAAAGAGGAGCCAGCACCAGTGGAAAGTGAGGATGAGGGAAAAGAGAGGACCAGGTGTGGAACAGTCCTTTAACAGAAAGTGAATATAGGAATGTAGAATGTAGGCAAGTGAGTGGGTCAGGGAGATGCAGGATGTTAGCTGATTAACAGTAAAGGTCTCATTAGGTTCCTGGTGACAGGTTTAAAGTCAGACTGATGTAGATAAAAAGTTGGATTTAATGGGGGTTGTGATTTCCCAGCAGTATGGTGACAGAACTAAGGCGATCCAGGGAGTTTACTGGGCATGATTACATTTATTGACCCTGAATTTTAAGTTAAGAGGGAATAGAAGGACTCCAGGGGCGAGGGACAGTAAAGGAAAAAAGGTGTGTATGTAGGATGCTCCTCCTAGAGTTTGGTTCAGCCATTCCCTGATATTGCCCCTTTAACTCTCTTCAGAGTAATTAAGATGTTTTCTTATTACTTAAAATGCTGGTGTGCTCAGAGGTTAGAGTGTTAGCCTGTACATCAAAGGGTCTTAGATTTGATTTCCTGTCAAAGGGCACATACCTAGGTTGTAGGTTTTATTCCCACTGGGGTCAGGGTGCATGCAGGAGGCAACCAATCGATGAGTCTCTCTCACACCAATCCTACTTTCTTTCTGTTTCCCTCTCTCCCTCCCTTCTTTCTCACTCTCTCTAAAAATCAATGGAAAAAATATCCTCAGATGAGGATAAACAAAAAATAAATAGCCCTAGATAGTTTGATTCAGTGGATAGAGCATCGGCCTACAGAATGAAGGGTTCTGGGTTCGAGTTGGTCAAGGGTATATGCCCAGTTGTGGGCTAAATCCTCAGTAGTGGGTGTGCAGGAGGCGGCTGATCAATGATTCTCTCTCATTGATGTTTTTATTTCTCTTTCCCTTCCTCTCTGAAATCAATAAAAATATAGTTTAAAGTCAATCAATCAATCAATCAATCAAAATAATTAAAAATCCATCCATCCATCCATCCGTTTCACATCACTAGAACATTAGCTCCAGGACAACAAGGACCTTGCTGTAATACTTGTTATTTTATAGCCACAGTAATAATTTTTCACAGGGAAGACTACAAAGTATTAAATAGAAGAATGATGAAAGGTTAAGATATGCTTTTAAGGTCTTCACCAGCCTGATTGTGCTCTTCTATCCGTCCTCCTGTTGGTTAGTTTTCCCCTGCTATCTCGGCCAGAAGAAAGAAGATCGATTGTGTCCCAAGGTGGGAATTGCTTTGCCACAATGTCTGCCTTGGGTCTCCTAAGAGGCCTCGGAGGGTGTGGAGAGGAGAACTCAAGGAGAATTTACCACAGAGTTGTGCAGGCACCAGATAATTCAAAGATGAGCCAAAAGGATGTTAGGAAGATGCCAATGGGTTTCCGTTTTGTTGAAAACATCTTTATTGAGGTTTAATTTAGACACCATAAAATTCATGCAGTTTAAGTGTAAACTTTGTTGAAATTTACAACCATCACCACAATTCAGTTTCAGAACACTTTTATCACCGCAAAAATGTTCCCTTATGCCCCATTGTAATCATCTCTTTTCTCACCACCAGCCTTAGGCAACCCCTGATTTTTCTGTCTCTACTGTTTTGTCTTTTCCAAAATTTTCATGTAAATGGAATCGTACGATATGTAGTTTTTTGTGTCAGCCTCCTTCCATTTAGTGTAATGCTTTTATTGTGAGCAATACTCAGTCTACAGGAACACAACATTTGTGTATTGATCCAGCCCTTGATAGACCTTGTTTCCAGTTTAGGGCTATTCTATATAGTACTGCTATGAATGTTTGTGTACAAGTCTTTGTACCTAGGTTTTCATTTCTCTCGGGTAGGTACCTAGGAGTTTAACTGCTAAGTCAGATAGTAAGTGTGTATTGAACGTTTTACAAAGTGACAGTTTTCCAAAATGGCTGTTCCATTTTACATTTCACTAGCAATGTGTGTGCTTCTCCATGTCCTCACCAACACTTAGCCTTTTTTGGTTAGCCAGTCTAGTTGGTGTGTAATGGTATATAATTTTGGTTCAGTTAGCATGCCTCTTACGACTAATGATATTAAACATCTTTTTGTGTACTTATTTGCCATTTGTTTATCTTTAGTGAGTTAATTATTCAAGTATTTTACTCCTTTTTTTAAATAGAGTTGTTTGTTCTCTTATTGTTGAATTATAAAAGTTCTTTATATATTCTGGATTCAAGTCCTTTATCAGATATATGTTTTGCAAGTATTTTCATTTTCTTAATTGTGTATTTTGAAGAGCAAACATTTTATTTTTTATAAAATTCTATTTGTTGATTTTTGCCTTTGATTGTTCATACCTATTGAGTCATACATAAGAATTCTTTGACTAGTCCAAGGCTGCAAAGATTTCATCTTATGTTTTCTATAAGTTGTTATGTCTTGTGTAAGGTAAGTGTTGAGTGTCGTCTTTTTGTTTGGTGTTTATCCAATTGTCTGAGCATCTATTGTTGAAAGGACTGTTCTTTCCCCATTAAATTACTTGACATCTTTTTTGAAAATCAGTTGACCAGCTCTTTTACTGGACTTCCTGTTCTCTTCTATCCATCTAAATATTTATTCTTTCTTGAGAATTCTAGCTTTGTACTAAGTTTTAAAATAAAATAAAGCTCTCCAATAGTTTCTTTTTCAAAATTAGTTTGGTATTCTAAGTTCTTTGTACTTCCATATAAATTTTAGAAATAGGTTTGTTAATTTCTATAAAAACAGCCCATGACATTTTGATAGGTATTATATTAAATCTTATACATCAATTTGGGGAAATTGGCATTTTAACAATATTAAATCAGCCAACCCAAGGACATTTTATATGTCCTCATCTTTAAAATAGACCCTCTTTAATTTCACTCAGCAATGTTGTTTACTTGATTTCTTTTACACTTTTCTTGTTAAATTTATTCCTAAGTATTCTATTCTTGTGGTGCTATTATAATTGAATTAATTTAATTAATTTTAAAATTGTTTATTGGTAGTTTATGAAAACAAAATTGTTTTTTCTCTCATTTAAACCTTTTAAAAATATTTTATTGAGTTTTTACAGAGAGGAAGAGAGGGATGGAAAGCTAGAAACATCGATGAGAGAGAAACATTGATCAGCTGCCTCTTGCACACCCCCTACTGGGGATGTGCTCGCAACCAAGGTACATGCCCTTGACTGGAATTGAACATGGGACCTTTCAATCCGCAGGCCGACGCTCTATCCACTGAGCCAAACCGGTTTTGGCTAAACTTTATTTTAAAGTGGGTCGGTCTCAAAATTCTGTGACAGATTTTTGGTCAAGTTCTTCACATTGAAAAGTACTGATTTTAAAAACGAATAACTTAAAAAACTGTCCCTTCTCTCCCCCCCCCCCACACACACATCCAAATGACCCACAAACATTTTCCTTTTCTTCTGAAGGCTTTTACATTTTTATTTATTTATTACTGGTTTTAGAGAAGGGGGGTGGGGAGAGAAAAACACTCATCTGCTGCTCCACCTTTTTACACATTCATTGGTTAAATCTTGTATGTGCACTGACTTGGGATCAGAACCACAACCTTGGCGTATTGAAACAATGCACCAACTAAGCTATCCAGCCAGGGGTCCTTTGAAGGTTCTATGATGCATTGTAATCATTAACCAATCTTTACTATTAAACTTAAATGAATGCCATGGCTGGTTTGGCTCAGTGGATAGAACGTCAGCCTGTGGACTGAAAGGTCCCAGGTTCAATTCTGGCCAAGGGCACATGCCTGGGCTAAATCCCCGGTGGGCGACATGCAGGAGGTGGCTGATCAATAATTCTCTCTCATCATTGATTTTTCTATCTCTCTCTCCCTCTCTCTCCCTTTCTGAAACCAATAAAAATATCCTATATAATAAAAGCCTAATATGCAAATCGATTGAACAGTGAAACAACTGATGGCAAAGGGCGGAGAGAGGGGATGGCAATTGGGGGATGGCAACTGGGTGGCAGTGGGGTAATGGGGGGTGGGTCTGGCCACTCAGCATCCAGCACATTCCTGGTTACTTCCCACAGAGGGAGGTCACCAGGGGTGGGGCAGCGATGGGGGGCAATAGGGGTGGGACTGGCTGCTTGAGGGCAGGCACGATGCTGGATCCACTATCTGGTCACCTCCCACAGAAGGAGGCCAGACTGTGGCTTAGTTGTCAGTTGGACATCCCCTGAGGGCTCCCATACTGGGAGATGGTGCAGGTTGGGCTGAAGGACCCCCCCAGTGCACAAATTTTCATGCACCAGGCCTCTAGTATTAAAACAAAACAAAACAAAACAAAACAAAATACCGTAAATGACCAATTGAGACAAACAGTCCTGAGACCATTCTTCCACCAATGAGTATGACTGGGGTGGCAGGTATTGGAGATAATTTTCATTTAGCCTTCTGAGTTTTCTGTGCAAACTTAGTGGCTTTGCAAGCCTTCTTGTCCAGTGCTTTGATGACACACACAGCAACTGTCTCAAGTCACAAACAACAAAACGGCACAGAGGATAGAGAGGCTCATTAGGAATGATGTCCAAGATGGCAGCATCACCAGATTTCAAGAGCTTTAGGCCATCTTCCACCTTTTCCCCCAGAACAATGATCAATCTTCTCCTTCAGCTCAGCAAATCTGCAAGCAATGTGAGCTGTACATAGCCAACACAGGTGCATAGCCAGCACTGATTTGGCCTGGAGGATTCAGGATAATCACCTGAGCTGTGAAGCCAGCTGCTTTCATTGGTGGGTCATTTTTGCTGCCAAACTTCTTTGATCGACACCTTCTTGACGAAGTCCACATTGTCCCTGGAAGAGCTTCACTCAAAACTTCCTGGTGCGTTTCAACAGATTTTACTTCAGTTGTAACATTGACTGGAGCAAAGGTGACCTGCCGGGTTTGAGAATACCAGTCTCCACTGGGTCCACAGGGACAGTACCAATACCACCAGTTTTGTAGACATCCTGGAGGGGTAGATGTAGGGGCTTGTCATGTGGTTGAGTTGGTGGCAGGATGCCATCCAGAGCTTCCAGCAGCTGCTTCCACTGGCATTGCCATCCTTGCAGGTGACTTTCCAGCCCTTGAACCAAGACATGCTAGCACTGGGCTCCAACGTGTTGTTGCCCTTCCAACCAGAAAATGGCACACGTGCTACTGTGTCAGGGGTTGTAGTCAATTTTCTTGGTGTAGGTGCTTCTTTAACAATGTCTTAGTACTTCTGGCTGTAGAGTGGCTCAGTGGAACCCATTTTGCTAACATCACCAGCTAGCTGTTTCACACCCAGTGTGTAAGTCAGGAGGACATGCTCTTAGGTCTGCCCATTCTTGGAGTTGTCTGCTTCAGATTCACCAACACCAGCAGCAACAATCAGGACAGCGCAATCAGCTTGAGGTGTGCCTGTAATGATGTTGGTTTTTTTAAAATTTACCTTTATTGTAGAAAGTATAGATGTTCCTTCCCCCCATTAACCCTTTCTACCCTGCACCGACCCCCGTCCCTGGGCCTTCACCACACTACTATCTGTGTCCATGGGTTACACATATACATTTTTTTGGTTAATCTTTCCCCATCCCACCCACCTTTCCTCTGAGATTCGTCAGTCTGTTCCATTTTTTTATGGAGTCTCTGTCTTGGGGCATAAATGATGGTCACATAATACTTGCTGGTCTCAAATTTCCACAGGGAGATATCAATGGGGATCCCATGCTCACGTTCACTTTCAGTTTATCTAAGACCCAAGCATACTTGCAGGAGCCCTTTCCCACCTCAGCAGTCTCCTTCTCAAGTTTTCCAATGGTTCTTTTGTCCATTCCATCACATTTGTGGGCCAGATGGCCAGTAGTGGCACACTTGCAGGAATCTACGGGTTGGTGCCCAATAACAATAGTGCTAACGTAAGTCTTTTCCCTTTCTATTTTGGCTTTGATTTAATGGTGGTTTTCACAACACCTGTATTGGGGGATGTCCACTGGGGGTATTGGTCTTAAGCTGGCAGTCAGACATCCCTCTGGCAGCCTGGGAGCCCTTGGGGGATGTCCAACTGATGGCCGCAGTTGGACATCCTTAGCGCTGCTGTGGAGGCAGGAGAGGCTCCTGCTACCTTTGCTGCACCAACCCCGCTTGTGGTTGAGCAGAGCTGGGGGAAGCTCCTGTGTTGAGTCTGCCCCCTGGTGGTCAGTGCGTATCATAATGACGGTCCCCCATCATTCCATCATTAGGGTCAATTTTCATATTACCCTTTTATTATATAGGATCTATCTATCTATCTATCTATCTATCTATCTATCTATCTATCTATCTATCTATACATCTATATATCTATATCATCTATATATATCTATATCATCTATATCTATATATGTAGATAGATAGATAGATAGATAGATAGATAGATAGATAGGATTTTTTATCCATTCATCTCTGATGGACACTTAGGTTGTTCTTAGGTTCTCACATCTTGGCTGTTGTGAATAATGTTGCAATGAACATGAGAATACAGATATCTCTTTGGGATCATGATTTTGTTTCCTTTGGATATATATCCAGAAGTAGGATTGCTGGACCATATGATTTTTCTGTTTTTAATCGTTGGAGGCACCTCCATACTGTTTTCCATAGTGGCAATACCAGTTTGCTTTCCCACCAACAGTGTACAAAGGTTTCCTTTGAAATTAATTACATTCAAGATCATGCTGCTCAAGAATCACAATAACTTTTTAATTCTTTGCTTACTGCATTTCTTTTTTAAAAATATTTTTTATTGATATTTTACAGAGAGGAAGGGAGAGAGATAGAGAGCTAGAAACGTCGATGAGAGAGAAACATCAACCAGCCGTCTCTTGCACACCCCCCACTGGGGATGTGCCTGCAGCCAAGGTACATGCCCCTGACGGGAATCGAACCTGGGAACTTTTAGTCCGCAGACTGATGCTCTACCACTGAGCCAAACCGGTTTCGGCTGCTTACTGAATTTTGGTCACTGAGCCAAACCGGTTTCGGCTGCTTACTGAATTTCAATTAACCCTCTCAGTTGAGAGGGTTAATTGAAATTCAGTAAGCAAAGAATTAAAGTAAGCAAAGAATTAACTCAACACCAGAATTAACTCAACACCATAGCCCCCAAATATCCCTTACCAATGTTCCCCAAAGTGTGGTACACATACCCCCAGGGGTACGGGAAGAGTTTGGTGGGGGTATGCATTGCACCAGAGTTTGGTGGGGATATGCACTGCACCGTGCTTAGCTGCGCCTAATTCTATGTTCTCATGAGTCAAGTCAAGACAGTCTTGTGAGGCATGAGATGGTCCAGTGTGCAAATAAATGTTATTTATAATATAACTTTTATTTATATTTTATTATGAATAATTTTATTTTTCATTTATTATTATTTTGTGTATGTACCAAAAAAGAAAAAATAAATATATTTTGATTGTTATTAAAATACATCCTTTTTTTTTTGACGAGGGGTACTCAGCGTTACAAAAATTATAGAAGGGGTACCCATATGTCGAAAGTTTGGGAAACACTGCGACTCCTTCTCTAGGGATGGAGCATAGTGTCCTTAAATTCCTCCTAAAGACTGGAATGTCTTGCTAGCGGTAGTGTTGACCTCCAGCCAGGGCAACTTTCCACATTCATTTCCCATGCAAAGATACTCACATCACAAGAGCCAAGTGCTTGTGTTCATGCGTCCAGGATCTTTTGCCCCTTTATTCTGTGACTTGCCTCTATCTTTGCTTCAGTTGTTGACCAGTCATCCTATGATGGCCACACTCTTCTTTTTTTAAAAAAATATATTTTATTGATATTTTACAGAGAGGAAGGGATAGAGATAGAGAGCTAGAAACGTCGATGAGAAAGAAACATTGACCAGCTGCCTCTTGCACACCCCCTACCGGGGATGTGCCCACAACCAATGCACATGCCCTTGACCGGAATCAAACCCAGGACCTTTCAGCCCGCAGACCGACGCTCTACCATTGAGCCAAACCGGTTTTGGCATGACCACACTCTTCTATTTATTTACTTACTTACTTACTTACTTACTTACTTAATATATTTTGATTGATTTCAGAGAGGAAGGGAGAGGGGAAAGAGAGATAGAAACATCAATGAGTTGAGAATCATTGATTGGCTGTCTCTGGCATGCCCCCTACTGAAGACGGAGCCCACATCCCAGGCATATGCCCTTGACAAGAATCAAACTCAGGACCCTTCAGTTTCGCAGACAGATGCTCTATTACTGAGCCAAACCAGCAAGGGCCATACTCTTCTTTGCGGATATGATAATACATTTTAAAGCAGAAACATTGCCAGGAAGTGTTCTGTCTCTAGTTATGCTGTCTTTATCTGCTCTGATCCATTACTTATTTTATAGTTTTACTCTGAAAAGGCATTCTTATTTTTAATTTCCAAATGCAGAGTATGTGTGTATGTATGTGTGTGTGTGCACACGTGCGTGCGTACATGTGACTGCACATCACTGTTAATTTATTTAACCTCCAATTGATCTATTTTATGAACTTGCTTAGGACTTTATGGTTGGTTCTCTTACAGTTGCATCTTGTTAGATTCAGCTTATTATTTCAGACTACAGAGACATTTTTTTACATACTGATTTTTTGCCATTCAGTGTAATTTATCCTATCATATTTATGCTTTCCCATATTTGGGCAGTAGATCACAATCTATACCCAAGTAAAGTCTGAACTAAAAGCTCAGGGCAGAGACAGATCACTGTGGCATGCTATTAGCAAACTTCCCTTTGGTTGCCTGTGATCAGCAATGAACATTCTTTAGAAATGGTTGCTCAGATAGGTACACATGGACTTACCGATATCTGTGCTTTCTTTTCCTCTAAAATTAGGGTGTTGTAGTACCCAATTCATCAGATTCTTGTTGGCTTTTTAAATATATTTTTATCGATTTTTAGAGAGAGAGAGGAAGGGGAAGAGAGAAGGTAGAGAGAGATAGAAATATCTCCTCTGCCTCCTACACAGCCCCCATTGGGGATGGAGCCCAGAACCCGGGCATGTGCCCTGACAGGGATTTGAACCAGTGACCTCTTGGTGCATAGGTAGATACTCAAACACTGAACCACACTGAGTGGGCTTATAAAACTGTTGAAAGGATTAAATGGTTAAACAATAATTATTTAAGTGTGTAATTAATATATGTTATGGCTAGGTTATTAATTTTGGATTTATCTTATCATAACATAGATATGTATGTTATATATATTGTGCGTACAGTTTATAAGAACACCCTGGGACCTTTCGAAAGATTGGGATCATTTTATATCCTGGGAAGCACAGTTTGATTGTTCAAAATGATTATGAAGGTATATGTTTTATCACTGCTTGTCCCTTTTATTTATTTGGTGCTGAGAACATAGCTCATGAATGCAACCAATGATAATCTGTTTCTATGAGAAAATAGTCTGCCTCACAACGATCAGCCGAGATACGAAATCTCGGACTCACTGTGGTGAAAGCCATGTACTGCTTGCCAAATCACAACGTTCCTTATGTGCGGCAGGACAAGAAATCCCAGATCTTAACGGTATGATCTTCACAGAACAAAATGCAAAAGTTGATGCCTTAGAGCAGCTAAGAATCAAAGCTTGATTTTTTCCCCCCAAATTCTTATGTGTCAGATATTCTAAAAAGTGTCTGTGTGAGCATAATATAAAACCTTACAAGACAAAAAAAACTTGCATTTTATTCTCTGCCATCCACTAATAAAAGCATTTTGGTGCCCTTCTGCCATATGAGGACACAGCTAGAAGAGAACAATCTAAGAGCTAAGAAGCAGACCTTCACAGACACTGAATCTGCCAGCACCTTAATCTTGGACTTCCCAGCCTCCAGAATTCAGGATCGAGAGTGTCAGGCAAGCCCATTGGTGTGGCTCAGTGGTTGAGTGTTGCCCTGTGAACCAGGAGGTCACGGTTCGATCCTGTTCAGGGCACATGCCCGGGTTGTGGGCTCAATCCACTGTGAGGGATGTGTAGGAGGAGCCCATCAATGATTCTCTTTCATCACTGATGTTTCTATCTCTCTTTCCCTCTCCCTTCATCTCTGAAATAAATAAAAATATATTTAACACACAAAAAAGTGTCAGGTACAACCCTGGCCAGTGTGCACCGAAGGATTGCTGGGTGAATGCAGGAGGCATCCTATCAATGGTTTGCTCTCATATCAATGTTTCTCTCTTCCTCTTCTTTCCTCTCTAAAAATTAATTTTAAAATATTTTTTTAATTGAGAGAACAAAAGCATTTTAAAAAGAAAACAAAAAATAGGGAACATAAAAGCACTCTTTAAATTTTTTTTTCTTAAGAAAAAGGATTATGCTAGGCTGGCATGGCTCAGTGATTGAGTATCGACCTATGAACCAAAAAGTCAAGGTTCAACTCCTGGTCAGGGTACATGCCCATATTGTGGGCTTAATCCCCAGTAAGGAGCATGCAGGAGGCAACCGATAAATGATTCTCTCTCATTATTGATGTTTCTATCTCTCTCCCCCTCTCCTTTCCTCTCTGAAATCAATAAAAACATATTTAAAAAGAAAAAAAATGAAGAAAGAAAAGGACCATAACAACATTGTAAATGGATTGGGATATGACATTGAGGAAATCTCTCAGAAAATAGAAGGAAGATGGACAATAGAAAAATAATAAAATAATTAGATGATCAATCCAAGAAGTTCAGTATTCCAAATAATAGGAGTAGCAGAAAATTTAAAGAAAATAATGTAAAGATTCCCAGAACTAGAGGAAAGAATGTTTTTTGGCACATTACCTACCTTTTTGGACTTGACTTCTCTTCCAGAATGGAGATAATAATTACCAAAAAGATGGTTCCAAAGATTAGATTATTAGCACAAAGTGTATAGTGCCTGGCACATGGTGAGTGCTCAATAAATGTTAGTTCTCTTCTTGCCTTTTTTATTGTCTATGACCCATTAAAAAATGTGGCCCCACCCACGTGGCTCAGTGGTTGAGCATCTACCTATGAACCAAGAGGTCATGGTTTGATCCCTGGCCAGTGCACATGCCCAGATTGCAGATGGTTGATGATTCTCATCATTGATGTTTCTAACTCTTTCTCCCTCTCACTTCCTCTTTAAAATCAACAAAAAATATTTTTAAAAATATGAATGGCGTGGGAGAAATAGTAATTATTATTTTTTAACTCGGCTCTGGTTTGACTTAGCTCCTTTATAAGATACAAAAATAAGGTTGTTGGGTTTTGTTTTTGTTTTTGTTTTTCTTTTTTAAATGAAAATACCATGGTGGAGTTTTTAGTTTTGGAAGATAAGGCCCCTGTTGGAAGCTTTAAAAATATACTTGTGCCTACCCACAGAGACTAACTTAATTGGACTACAGTGTGATGTAGCATTAGGATTTTTCTAAAAGTACAATTTACATAAAATAAATCGCACATATCTTAGGTGTATAGTTCAGTGAATTTTGACAATTGTTTATCTCCTTGTGAACACCATGCTAGTTAACATGGCATGGCTCAGAGGCTGAGCACTGACCTATGAACCTGGAGGTCATGGTTCAATTCCAGTCAGGGAACATGTCTGGGTTGTAGGCTCGAGCCCTAGTAGGGGGCCTGCAGGAAGCAGCTGATCAATGATTCTCTCATCATTTATATTTCTATCTGACTCTCCCTCTCTCTTCCTCTATAAAATCAATAAAAATATATTTAAATAATAAAATAAAATGTAGTCAATCTAGTCAGTGAAAATGGTAATACGGATTGACATGTTATTTATGTGAACACCAATGAATACTGTTTTGTGTGCTTGTGATTAATAATCTTCCTTTTTGAAATGCCTGTTTTGAAATCAAGGCTTTTCCCATTTTTAAAAAACCGGGTTGTATTTTTATTATTACTGGAGGTCTGGCCAGCTGATTGGGATGGGAGGGGCAGATTGGAGGCGGGGCTGGCCTGGAGGGAGGGGCTGAGGATGGTTGGCTGGCTGGCCCCACCCCCTGGTCAAACTCCCAGTTGAACTTCTGGCAGAGGGGACAATTTGCATATTAGCCTTTTATTATATAGGATTTGGAGGAATTCTTTAGCTGACTCCTCTTTGTGCTGTTTTGTACCTGCTTTTGTTACTTTCACACAGTCAGTAGTTGTCTATAACTTACAATAGCCTTGTGTTGGTACTGCTGTGGAGATGAAGGGGAAGGATTATGCAGCATGCAGGGGTGCAGAGGGGCAGAAAGAGCAGTCTCAGGAGGCTGGGTGCTGTATGGGGTGGTCAAGAGGGATCAAACTGGTTGCAGAGAGGCTGAGTGAGCCATGGAAGGAAGACTTCTAGCCACCCTCTTATGAGTAGCCCCCAATAAATCTTGGATACTGGATTTTCACATAGCCCAGAGAACAGATATATATTTATATATCTATATATCTATATATCTATATATCTATATGTCTATATGTCTATATGTCTATATGTCTATATGTCTATATGTCTATATGTCTATATATCTATATATCTATATATCTATATATCTATATATAGATAGACACATACATACTAGTGGCCTGGTGCACAACATTATTGCATGGGGGGGTGTCCCTCTGCCCAGCCTGCACCCTCTCCAATCTGGTACCCCTTGAGGGATATCTGACTGCCAGGGATATCCTGGTAGGATTGGGCCTAAATTGGCAGTCGGACATCCCTCTCACAATCTATCCAGGACCGCTGGCTCCTAACCACTCACCTGCCTGCCTGCCTGATTGCCCCTAACCACTCTGCCTGCCAGCCTGCTTGTCCCTAACTTCCCCTCCTTGCTGGCCTGATCACCCCCACCTGCCCCCTCCTGCCAGTCTGCTTGCCCCCAACTGCCCTCCCCTCTGGCCTGATTGCCCCTAACCAACTCTGCCTCGGCCCCACCACCATAGCTTTTCTGGAAGGTCTCCCAGAAGGTCTCCTGGTCTAATTAGCATTTTACTCTAATTAGTATATCTTCCAGAGGGCTGGTATGCTTGGATACTTTTGTGTCAAAGATACAAAGATACAATTCTGGCCCTTTTGAAGTGATTCAGAAAACTAACATCAGACCCAACTTCTACCTCGCTGTGAACTCCCCCAGGGTGGCAAACAATTCTTTCAGAATTTCTTAGAACAGAGAAAAATTCCACTGTGATGCCAGAAAATACTGGCTCTTCTGTGGTGTTCCTCGTTCTCCTCTCAGAAGTTGCTAGCTGTGGCTTCCTAGGTCACAAGTACAATGAGTGAGCCAAGGCTTTATGTATGGGTAGAAGCTTATTGTTACACTTGGCTTTGAATGTGACAATGGCTTAGGTTTTATTATTTCTGGACTAGAGGCCCGATGCACGAAATTCATGAAAGGGCCTTGGCCCCTACCACCAAAGCAGCTGCTTTGTCTGGAAGGAAGGACGTCGGGTCTAATTAGCATGTTATGCTTTTATTATTATAGATGTGGGTTATTGCTGTCATTGTTAGGTCTGCTGATCATCTGTCATTTCAAGGCCAAAAACCAACAGCTGGAATGCTAAGGATAATGTAATAATCAACTCTGTTATTCAGAAATTCCAGTTTCAAATCCCCCAATTTAAAATTTCTTAAAATGTATCAATTGGATGTGTATTCCAGTTTAACTTTGTTGTGTCAGCAGCAAATGGCTCTGCAAAGCAAAATAATAAACAAGGTTGTAAAAGCAACATTTACTCAACTAAAGAAAACAGTAGGAGAGAACATTGGGAACTCATTAGAGGTTTTCATTTACTTAAACGGTTAGAAACTGGGGGAGCGGAGTAGTCAACTTCCAAAGCTGTTTGTGTGCACAAAGCTATCACAATGTATTTTGTGGATATACTTTCCTCTGTCTCCTCTATTAGAGAGGGCTTTGTTAAGTGTAGGATCAATGTTCCTGCACAGAGTAGGTACTTTACATATGTTAGCCACATGAGTAGGGTCTTCCATGCTGCATAGATGGCTTAAGTATTAGCCATACTCATGGGTCTTATATCTGTGAGTGGCTGTGTAAAACTCTGCCAGGCCCTAGCCTGCTTGGCTCAGTGGATAAAGTGTCAACCTGCAGACTGAAGGGTCCCAGGTTCAATTCCAGTCAGGGGCATGCATATGTCCAGGTTGTGGCTCTATCCGAAATAGGGGGGCATGCAGGAGACAGCCTGTTAATGCTCTATCTTCCTCTCCTTTCCTCTCTGAAATCAATAAAAATATACACTGACTGGTCAGATTGTTATGATCTCTGAATGCATAATAATCTGGCCATTCAGTATATATATATATTAGAGACCCGGTGCATGAATTCATGCATGGGTGCGGTCTGGTCAGCCTGGGCAGGGGGAGGGGACATGGGTGGTTGGCCAGCCTGCCTGCTGGTCAAATTCCTGGTTGAGGGGACAATTTGCATATTAGCCTCTTATTATATAGGACATAAGCTGAGTGGCAAGATTATTATGCGTTCAGAGATCATAATAATCTGGTCACACAATGTATATAAATAAACAGTAGGGTCCTCTGAGCCAGAGTTATGATGCTAGAGATTTGTGGCAGGTAATGTGTATAAAACATCAAAAGTGGAAGAAGCAGGATTGTGCAGGAAGAGCCTCAGACTATGATATAGATCTGAAAAGTTTTAGATGATCCACTGAGAAGCTCTGGAACAAGATCACCCATCAGAAGAGTCCCACACTGAGCAAAATCAGCCAGGCCCTAGTAGTCCTACCATGCTTAGTTGTTGGCTGGAAGCTGAAAAGCTATAGCTAACTGCAAGCTCTCAGCTAACTGTAAGCTCTCAGCTAACTGCACTTCTTGAAGTGGAGTAGCAACTTCTTCCTTGAAGGGAGATCTGAGTGCTGCTCCTTTGTGGTAGCCACAACTCCCATAACACCAATTCAGAGATGAGGCAACTGACCCTGCCTGCCACTTCAGGAGACATCTCCCCACCTTTCCTCTGAGGAGGTGTACAGGAAAAACAGATAGCTCCATTTTGCAAAGGGTACCTAATGGTGACAACATGAGAGCAGCTAATTAGAATTGTCTGCAAATTGCTGCTGTTGTCCATCCCCAGTAGGAAGTGCCAAACCACAGCCAGGCAGGGACAGATGTGGATGGCAATCAACAACTCCAAAATTCTCCATGGCTGGCTGCTCTGGCTTGGTCTAGTCATTTTTGTAATCTCACAATACCAAGACCTCACATTTTTATGCCATTGAATTTATGGTCCCTAGAGTGCTATGATGGGGCTTTATTTTCTTCATAACATGGGTCTTTATTTTCAATTATACAAGTCAAACAAGCTCTTTGCAGGAAATTTAGACAATGCAACCTAGTCTATGGAATAAATAAAAATCATCCACAGTATCACCTCCCAGGGATAATTAATGGCACCTTTGTGTTTTCTCTCCCAGTCTAGTACATAATGAAATATCTGCCCTCCACCTGCCCCTCCGCCATTTATCAAGTGTCACATGCCTTTGCCAAAGACAGACCATTCTTGTTTATTCTCTATTGCAGCCTGAGACCTGGGTTGATAGGTTCCTAGTGCTAGGGTCAGATGGCAGAGTGACTTGGAGAGAGGGGAGTGGGCTGGGGGAGTAGAGTAGTCAGCTTCCAAAGCTGGGTTGGGTTTGGGCACTCTCTGAGGGTAGATCTGAGGGTCCTGGGGCCTCATGATAAAAGGACTTCTTTCCTCTATTTGGCTTGAAGTCAGGCCGAGCTTGTAGATATCGAGTCTGGGAAAACCACAAGGTGAAGGCAAACCCACTCCTTGGGTCCATCCATGTGTATGACTGCCACCCTTACAACCGTACAGAATTGCAGCCTGACTCGTCCAGCTCAGCACCTACTAGGAACAGAACATTTTTCTTGCCCTCAGGAATATAAAGTCTAATGAGGGAGAGAGAGAACCTGACCATTAAAATATATTCTGATAGCCTGGCCGGTGTGGCTCTGAGGTTGAACATTGAGCTATGAACCATGAGGTCACGTTTGGATTCCCGGTCAGGGCACATGCCCAGATTTCAGGCTCGATCCCCATAGGGGGTGTGCGGGAGACAGCCTATCAGATCAGTGATTCTCTCAATCCCTCCCTCCCTCCCTCCCTGCCTCCCTCCCCCTTCCTTCCTTCCTTCCTTCCTTCCTTCCTTCCTTCCTTCCTTCCTTCCTTCCTTCCTTCCTTTCTTTCTTTCTTTCTTTCTTTCTTTCTTTCTTTCTTTCTATTGATTTCAGAGAGAAAGAGAGAGGGAGAGAGAGATAGAAACATCAATGATGAGAGAGAATCATTGATTGGCTGCCTCCTGGGGATCAAACTCACAAACCAGGCAAGTGCCCTGACCAGGAATTGAACCTCCTCGTTCATAGGTTGATGCTCAACCAGTTGGCCATGCCAGCTGGGCTCATCATTGATGTTTCTCTCTCTCCCTCTCCCTTCCGCTCTGAAATCAATAAAAATATTCAAAAACTGAAATAAAATACATTCTGTTATTTACTAAATAGTAAGGTATATATGGTGAATTGAGAGAATAAAGGAGGGAGTGTTTATCATGATATACATCAGGTTTCAATGACTTTTGGGGGAAGGGACAGTCAAGGATGAGACAACACCATGTGTAAAGACACACAAAGTGAGAGATATGCTTGGGGAAGAGAATGGTTTTTAGTAAGACTGCAAACGGGGTATGGAAGGGGTAGGGCTTTGGGGTGGTTGATTTCATTGCATTAAATAAAAGCAACAATTGAATGCTTGTTAGATGTTGGGCTGGGGATACAAAGTTAAATAAGATGGAATTTTAGGTCACAATCTTGTTAAGAATGAACCTAGAAACGTTGATTGAGAACTAGTAGCAGCTATAATTCTGGGAGTCCTACTATGGCAGTTCGTAATGTTCATCTCAAGGCAGTGACACTTTTAGTAATATCAAATTCTTAGTCTTCCCATCAAAAATAATTTATATCTGAAATATAAGAATTAACCAAACATGTTGAAACTGGTTTGGCTCAGTGGATAGAGCGTCGGCCTGAGGACTGAAAGGTCCCAGGTTAGATTCTGGTCAGGGGCATGTGTGTTGGTTGTGGGCACATCCTCAGTGGGGCATGTGCAAGAGGCAGCTGATTGATGATTCTCTCTCATTGATGTTTCTAACTCTCTATCCTTCTCTCTTCCTCTCTCTGTAAAAAAAATCAATAAAATATATATTTTTAAAAAGAATTAACCAAACAATTTAATTTATAGTAAATACCTCTTTACAAACTCCAGAATATATAGTTTTAAAACATATCTAAGGCACACATATTGTAATGGATGGAATTGTGTCCCCTCCCCAAATTTATATATTGAAACCTTAACACCCAGTACCTCAGATTGTTACTGTATTTGGAGATAAGACCTGTGACAATGTGATTAAACTAAAGTAGGCCATTACAGTGGGCCCTACTCCAATCTGACTGGTGTCCTCATAAGAAGAGGAAATTGGATACACAAAGGGACACCAAGGACATGCGTGCACAAAGGAAGAAGCATGTCAGGACGCAGTGAGAAGGCAGCCATCTGCAAGCCAGGGAGAGAAGCCTCGGGAAGAACCAGCCCTGCCAACACCTTGTACTTCCAGCTCCAGACCTACGAGCAAGTAAATTTTTGTTTTTGAAGGCTCCCAGTCTGTGACTCTTTTGTTATGGCAGCCCTTGTGAACTCACACACATCCCATCTGGCCAGATGCATATAGGCATTTAAAAATATACACTTGTGCCGAAACCGATTTGGCTCAGTGGATAGAGCGTCAGCCTGCGGACTGAAAGGTCCTAGGTTCGATTCCGGTCAAGGGCATGTACCTTGGTTGTGGGCGCATCATCCCCAGTGGGGGGTGTGCAAGAGGCAGTTGATCGATGATTCTCTCTATCCCTCTCTCTTCCTCTCTGTAAAAAAAAATCAATAAAATATATTTAAAACATATATACACTTGTTTTCCCCATAGTAAGAAGTCTGTACTTGATCCTGTAGAAACTGGCAACCATGTAGAATTTTTGAGCAGAGCAGTGACAAGATCAGATCTGTGTCCTAGAAAGAGAGAATTCTGATGGCAATAGGAAGGTGACTTGAAAAGAGGCTGGGAATCCAAGGAGGAGGCTGCTATCCTCAAGCGGAGGCACCAATCCTCTGCCTAAAGCTTCAGAAACATCTGGAGAAGAATGCCGAGGGCAAAAATGCATAAGTGGGTTTACTGTGGGGAACACACTTTTGCCTGATTTCACCCTTAGGCCTGAATTTTAAACTTCCATCACTGGCTAGACTAGCCTGGGTGGCAAAGCATTCCAGGGGAAGCTGTCTCCACTTGCCCACCAGGTCCCTGAGTGTTGGATGCCAGTCTCTTACAGAACGCCTGGGCATTTCTTTGTTCAAATGTTCACTGTTCTTTACTTTGTGGGTTGCCAACCGAGCTATCTGCTTACTGTTTAAAAATAAACAAGTGTGGCTCAGTGGTTGCATGTCTGCCCATGAACCAGGAGGTTGTGGTTCAATTCTTGGTCAAGGCACATGCCCAGGTTTTGGGCTCGACCCCCAGTGAGGGGCATGCAGGAGGCAGCAGATCAATGATTCTCTCTCATCATTGATGTGTTTTTTTTTTTCCTCTCTCCCTCTCCCTTCCTCTCTCTGAAATCAATAAGAATACATTTTAAAAACATAATTACTTCCTTAGTGGGTAGTTAAGATATTTTATAAATCTAGCATGGGGGGAAAAATAAATCATTTTGGACTTGAAACTAAGACATCAGGGGTAATAAATACAATGAAATACTATTCAGCCTTGCCCTAGTTGGTTTGGCTCACTGGATAGAGTGTCGGCGTACAGACTGAAGAGTCCCGGATTTGATTCTGGTCAAAGGTGCATGCCTGGGTTGTGGGCTCCATCCCCAGTAGGGGGCATGCAGGAGGCAGTCAATCAGTGATTCTCATAATCAATGTTTCTATCTCTCCCTCCCACTCCCTCTCTGAAATCAATAAAAATATATTTAAAAAAGAAGGAGGGGTTTGGGATGGGAATGGGGGGATAAGGATAATTATGTGATATCATAATCAATAAAAAAATAAAATTAAAAAAATAAAACTCATGTGAAACTAAAAGAAAAAAAAAGAAGAAGAAATACTATTGAGCCTTTAAAAAGGAAGGAAATCCTCCAACATGTGGCAACATGGATGAACCACGAGGATATTCTATTAAGTGGAAAAAGTCCATGAGAGAAAGACAAATAAATACTGCATGCTTCCACTTATATGGATATCTAAAATATTCAAATTCATAGAATCAAAGGGTGGAATAGTGGTTGCTAGGGGACGGGGTTGGGGTTGGGCATGGGGAGCTGCTCATCGGTGGGCATAAAGTTTCAGTTGTGCAAGATGAATGAGTTCTAGAGAGCTGTTGTACAACACTGCATAGTCAACAATAATATAGTGTACATTTAGATATCCTGTTAAGTGTTGTTATCACAATGAAATAAAACATGGTTTTTAAAGTCATTGGGGTTCAAACTTGTTTTAAAGACTGGTGATTTGATATTGCTTAGAGCTTTCAGAAAGCTGGTGTATTTCTTTTTCAAATGTTCACTCACCTGTGACATGAAAACTAATAGTATTTCAGTCCTCTTATGTCCAAGGCCCTGGCTATCCTATTTAATACTTAGAATATGTCTGTGAACTAATACTCTCCTCATTTGACAGACAGGAAACCTCAGTTTATCCAAGGAGGTGAGATTCAAACTTGGGTCTAAAGCTCCAAATTTCAGGATTTCAAAGGCATCTTCCAATTCCAAAATGCTGTTTGGCTGAATAATACTAAGGACTAATCAAGCTACAGTAGTAAAGACAATAGGTTCTCTAATGATTAGTAAGAGGCTATGAAGAACCACTTACCCTGCAGGGAAACCTGATTTTTCATGGAAGAATTACTCCTTGTATTCCACGTACTGTATTACTTCTGATGTCTTGATTTCAAGCCCAAATGTAGCCGACAAAGGGAGGCCAACAATAAATTTTTGAGCAGCAAATGGCATTTTCTTAAGTTGAAATTGTGGGAGTTTGGAATTTGGCAAGTGCTCTGGGCACTGTGAAAAATAAATGCTTGGAATAGAATGCCTTTAGGAGAGAACCAGGCATGTCAGACCCAGGTTACAGGGCATCTTTAGGTGCTGTTGCTAAGAGGACCTCCTCTTCCACTGACACGAAGCAAAGAATAAGCCAGGTCCTCCAATTCCAAATCTAGTGTGCTTTCGTTATCTTCAAGTAGCCTATGCTCTGGTTGAGAAAATATTAATAATTCATTTCTGTCCATTTCTTCATTACATTGAATCATTGTCTGTGTCAGCACAAAGTTGTAGGGACATAAACACAAAGCCGCTGCTATGGGTTGGATTGTTCCTCCCCAAAATCATATGATGCCCTAGCTGGTTTGGCTTGGTGGTTAGAGCATCAGCCTGCAGACTGAAGGGCCCAGGTTCAATTCCTGACCAAGGGCATGTACCTGGGTTGCAGGCCTGATCCTGACCTGGGTTGGGGCGCATGCAGGAGACAACCAATCGATGCGTCTTTCTCCCATTGATGTCCCTTTTACTTCCCGCCATTCCACTCTCTCTAAAAATCAATGGAAAAGATGTCCTTGAGGAATATATAGTATTTAAAAATCGTATGTTGAAGCCCTAATCCCTGCTACCTCAGAACGCAGCTGTGCTTGGAGACAGGGTCTTTAAAGAGGTAATTACGTTAAAATGGAGTCCTTAGCTGAAACCAGTTTGTCTCAGTGGTAGAGCGTCGGTCTGCGGACTGAAAGGTCCCGGGTTTGATTCCGGTCAAGGGCATGTACATTGGTTGCGGGCACATCCCCGGTAGGGGGTGTGCGAGAGGCAGCTGATCGACGATTCTCTCTCATCGATGTTTCTAACTCTCTATCTCTCTCCCTTCCTCTCTGTAAAATATCAATAAAATATATTTTAAAAAATAAAATAAAATAAATAAAATGGAGTCCTTATAATATGCCCTAATCCAATATGACCAGTGTCATTTTATGAAGAAGAGATTGGGACACAGACACAATAAACAGAGGGACGACCATGTGAAGACACAAGAAAGTGGCCATCTGCAAGCCAAGGAGAGAGGCCTCAGAAAAAACCAGCTCAAGATGCCTTGATCTTGATCTCAAAATTCCAGCCTCCTGAATTTTGAAAAAATAAATGTGTGTAATTTAACCTACCCAGTATTTTAAAAAATATATATTTTATTGATTTTTTTACAGAGAGGAAGAGAGAAGGGTAGAGAGTTAGAAACATCGATGAGAGAGAATCATCGATCAGCTGCCTCTTGCACACCCTCTACTGGGGATGTGCCCACAACCAAGGTACATGCCCTTGACCGGAATCGAACCCAGGACCTTTCAGTCTGCAGGCCGACACTCTATCCACTGAGCCAAACCAGTTTCAGTGACCCAGTATTTTGTGATGGCAGCCCCAACAGAATAATGCAGTCCCCCGGCACTGCTAGAGTTTCCCTTTTGGTGGGTGAGACAAGGAAGGCAGTAAGCAACAGAGGGGAGCTCCGGGAACCATGGGCTTCCAGAGGTGGACATCTGTGCAGACTGCAGAGGGTGGTGGTTAGGAAAGAATGCCTGGAAGAAGTGTCCCTGGAGGTGAGTCCTGAAGGACTGGTAGAAGATTAGCCAACAGGAGCAGAGCCAGAGAGACATAAGCATGGAGACAAGAAAGAACGCAGCACCTGCAGGGACCGGCCAGTCATTTGGAATTCAAGGGCGATTGAAAACGGCAGTGCTATTGTGCAGCTCTGTCACAAGCACATTAGTTCGGAGAAAGGAGACACGATGAACAACAACAATGATACTATCTTATTATTATAGCACTTTCCAGTCTGACAAAACACTTTCTCCCAGCTTATCTCTCAATGTCCACAGGAGAGACGAACTATTGTACACACAAGGCAAACGAGGGTCAAGAGGCTGGACGGCTTGGCCAGGTCCCTAAAGGAAGTTAGTGGCAGACTAGTCTGAAGCTTGGGGCCTTTCCTTCTCCATTGCGAGTGGGGAGGAGTGTCAGAGGGCCCTGTGCCAGGCACAGCTGTTTCCTTGCCTCTGACTCTGCTCCCGGAGCTGCATGAGGGCAGCCTGGGGACACAGTGGCTCAGGTGTGGTCGGTCCTCACAGACAGGAAGGAGCTAGAGGGTAGAGAGCAGAGGGATAACTAGACCATAACACGCTAAACACACCTCCGGGAGGGGGAAAGAGCTCTGGCCTCTGCTTATCTTTTCATTCAGTTCTTCCCCTGATTAAAAGGGGGTTTAAGGTCTCTTCATCTGTCAAGTGGAGTCATAACACCTTTCAGGCAGGACATTCTGTAACTCAGACACCCCCTCCGGGGATGGACATTGGCCCGTCATGGAGATGCGCAGCCTCACAGGGATATCCCCTCAGGGTTGATGTGACAGGAAAGTGAAAGAAACCCATCTGGCATGGCTCAGTGGTTGAGCATCATCCTATGAACCAGGATTCAATTCTCGGTCAGGGCACATGCTGGTGTCGTGAGCTCCATCCCCGGTAGGGGGCGTGCAGGAGGCAGCTGATTAATGATTCACATCATTGATGTTTCTATCTCTCTGAAATCAAGAAAAATATACATTTTTTTTAAAACAAGAAGAAAAGAGAAGTGAAAGAAGAATTTAAAAATGCATGGCGTTTTACAAATGTAAGGTAGTCCTTTCATCTGCTTGAGATGGGTTGCATTTAGGACCTGGGGGCGGGGAGAAAGGAAAGGTCTCCAGCAGCCCTCTCTCCCTCACTCCTCTCCTGTGTCCCCGCAGCAGATGCTGTAGGTGCCCTGCCTTAACCGCATCCCTGGTTTCTTTCTTTCTTTCTTTCTTTTTAAAAAATATATTTTATTGGTTTTTCACAAAGAGGAAGGGAGAGGGATAGAAAGCCAGAAACATCGGTGAGAGAGAAACATCAATCAGCTGCCTCCTGTACACCCTGCACCGGGGATGTGCCCGCAACCAATGTACATGCCCTTGACCGGAATCGAACCTGGGACCTTTCAGTCCGCAGACCGACGCTCTATCCACTGAGCCAAACCGGTTTAGGCCGCATCCCTGGTTTCTGACCTGAATATCAACTGCCAAGGCCCAGGCCCCTTTGCCAGAGGACATTCTCTCGATGTCAGTGACCGCTATGCCCTCACTAACTAAGGGCTGGAACTCCCATGTAGGTAATACGCCCAAGGAGCAGCTCTCAGCCATAGTCTAATAGGATTTGGTGGATGAATATCCCAGCTCCTTCCTCTCTTGTGGGCTAACTACATTGGCTCTTAAGAGTTCTCCAGTTGAATTAAGCAAGACAAACACTATGGCTGTCCATCGTGGGGACTTGCTTAATAACACAACTTTTATTGGTGTCTGTTACTTTCTTAATTCACTTCTCCACTCCTAAATGTTTCCTGGGGTCAGCTCCCAAAGAGACAACTTGCACTCCAATCCTTGACCCACACTTTGCTTTTGGGGAATTTCAAATTAGGACAACCCTCCCTGTCCAAAGAGTTATTTATTGCTTTGGACATTGTGAAAAGGGCACGGAGAGGAGAAAGGAGAGAGATACAGAGATATGACTCATTCACTCAACAAATATTTATTGTCTATGCCAAGGACCATGCTGGGGACCAGCTAGAAATCTCAAGTCCTAGGGCTCTGAGGAACCATTCATCACTTTAATCACAGCTCACACACGGTAGCCAGGACAATCTGGATTGGAGGTGGGAGGGAGAGTGTTATGAAAGGTTGCTTAATGGGAAGGAGGAGTGTCTCTAAAAGGGAAGGAGAAGCCTGGACAGACAGGCGTGGCTCTGTGATTGGGTGTCAACCTATGAACACAGTTTGATTCCAGGTCAGGGCACATGTCCGGGCTGTGGGCTTGATCCCCAGTGTGGGGCATGCAGATAGTCAATCAATGATCCTCTTTCATCATTGATATTTCTATCTCTCTCTCCCTCTCCCTTCCGTTCTGAGATCAATAAAAATAAAATAAAAAGGGAGGAGAAGACAGAAGTTTTGGCGTAGGGGAGGTGAATGGCAAGAGTCAATAAAGGCCAGTGGGTGGAAGGAAATTCACATATATGAAAAGAGCAAAGCTCTTTGTGAGTACTTATGTGTCATCCTGGTAAGCACTCAATTATTGGGGGCATCAACTGTCCGAGCTGAAAAGGGCCTCAGAGGCTACGGCAGCTGTGGGCAAACTACGGCCCACCGGCCGGATCTGGCCCGTTTTGCTGTTCTATCCGGCCCACAGAGCCGAAAGAGCGGAGGGTTCTCTTGCTCTCCCCTCCGCTCCTTCACCAGCAGCCCAAGATGAGAATGGCAGCATGGTCAGGTTGCTTTTGTTCCAGCCCTCTGGTCAAATTTAAGAACCCATTGTGGCCCTGGAGTCAAAGAGTTTGCCCACCCCTGGGCTACGGGCATCTCCTTCATTTTACTCCTGTGGAGGGAGACTGATGACCAAAAGAAAAAAACAACATAATTTCCATGACCCTTAATGCTGAGAGTGCAGGACATGTAGGAGGCAGCTGATCAGAGATTCTCTCTCATCATTGATGTTTCTATCTCTCTCCCTCTCCCTTTCTCTCTGAAATAAATGAAAAGAAAACATTTTAAAAATAAAATAAAATTCAAGATTCTAATAAAAAAAATTTTTATAACCTCACCTAAGGATATTTTTCAATTGATTTCTAGAGAGGTTGGAAGAGAGAGGAAAGGACAGCAATGTCAATGGGAGAGAAACGTTGATTGGTTGCCTCCTGCACGCACCCAGACCAGGGCCGGGTTGGGAGGAGCCTTGCAACCAAGGCACATGATTCAGACCCTAGGACTTCCTCTGAGGATAGAGCGTGAAGGAGACCCGAGGCAATGGACATGCCACCTGAGGCTGAGATAGGTGAAAGGCAGGCAGGGAAGAGAACTAATATTTTAAATATCTATGTACTGGTGTCTCTATTGATACCCTAATCTATCTTTATACCTGTATCTATCTATTATATATCTATCATTTCGTCCTCAAAACAGCCCTGAGGAGATGCAGAAAGTGGAGATTCTCTCTCTCTCTCTCTCTCTCTGTTTGTTTTTAAGTTGGCTTACTTCACTAGGCATCACTCTCTTAATGTGCTATGGGTTTCATATTCAATTCCTATTGCAAGTTATATAGAAAAGTTTTATTCTGTTGTCTTAACGTGTGCCATTGAACACAGAGGAAGTGAAGCAAAAATCTTTAGTACTGTAATTGGAAATAAGTAAAATATTTTGATATAAAAAAAGAAAAGAAACAAAAGTAGAGATTCAGAAAGCTTAGGTTACTTGTCCCAGGTCTCACAACTGGTGACAAGTTGGCTTCCAGCAAGGGCTAAGTTGGTATAAGAGCCCAAAGAAGGAGACGGAGGGTCAGAGAAGAGCTCTCAGCACAGTGCGGGACTCAGGTATAAATGAGACTTTTGGAGGCTCCTGCAGTTGCACAGGTGGGGCCAGTAGATCAGGATTTGGGAAGGCTGGAAGCTAAATGTGGGCTAGAGCAGGGCCCGGGGCTCTTAGCAGATTCCAATTCCACATTCCCAGACTCAGCCAAGCAAGGGATGAAGTTGGAGGAGCCACTTCTGTCCAGAGGGCTGAATGACAAAACCCACAGGAGAAGCAGCCCAGGATGGTGGGTGAGGAGTCCTGGTGAAGACGAGGAAGAGGGAGTGGCCGGATATTTTATTTTATTTATTTAATTTTTAATATATTTTATTGTTTTTTTTCAGAGAGGAAGGAGAGAGGGACAGAGAGCTAGAAATATCGATGAGAGAGAGAGAGACATTGATCAGCCGCCTCCTGCACACCCCCCACCGGGGATGTGCCCGCAACCAAGGTACATACCCTTAACCGGAATCGAACCTGGGACCTTTCAGTCTGCAGGCAGACACTCTATCCACTGAGCCAAACCGGTTTAGGCGGGGGATATTTTATTAATAGAAGTGAAGAAAGAGCCTTACTTAAATTGAACAGATTTTCTGTCTTTTGCCATAATAAAATTACAACCTTCTTAAGGCAAACATAGATTCTTTTTGAGCTCTTCCTACCCCTTCAACCATTCATTTATTTTATTTATTTTTTAATACATATATTTTAATGATTTCGAAGAGGAAAAGAGAGGGAGAGAGAGAGAGAAGCATTAATGACTAGAGAGAATCATTGATTGGCTGCCTCCTGGGGACGGAGTCTGCAACTCAGACATGTGCCCTGACCAGGAATCGAACCGTGACCTCTTGGTTCATAGATTGATGCTCAACTACTGAGCCATGCTGGGTGGGCACCCACCCATTCATTTAATGTTAAATGGAGACTGCCGCCTAGCTGGTGTGGCTTAGTGGTTGAGCATTTACCTAGGAACCAAGTGCTGGTTCACGACCAGGTTGTGGGCTCGATCCCCAGTAGGGGGTTTGCAGGAAGCAGCCAATCCATGATGTTTCTCTCTCATTGATGTTTCTATCTCTCTATCCCTCTCCCTTTCTCTCTCTAAAAAAGAAAATCAATAAAAACATATTTTTTTAAAAAAGAGAGACTACCTATGTAATCTTCAAAGACTGCAATGCCTTTGAAGACTGGAGTTGAGATAAGAATGGAGTTGATTCACTTACTTTGTAAGTAGTTCTGTTATTCCAGCTCACCAGTTAGTCAAAGGAAAAACTGAAGACATATTTAAAAATTTGCATTTTATGCATAGCTCTGTTCACACTAGGATTAAGTGGGAACTCCTCAAAGAAGCATCAAAAACAAAACAAAACTGAATTCTGTCAAAAATCAAAATGACGGCATTTAGAGTGTGACCCATGCACATGGCAGGCCAGGAGGGCCCAGCACCGCCTGCAGAGATGTCACCTGGCAGGCTCTGAATCACTGAGCATTTCCAACAGGACAAGTGACTGAGCAGACCTGTCTTCCGAAGGGCACCTCACCAGTACCTGCAAGAACAGTATGTGTTTCCCTTTCCACCTTCTGACAACAGTGTGAGGCAAACCCTGCCACCGAGCCTGGGACGAACAGGGTGACCCAGGGCAGAACAGTGGTCATGGCAAAGGGGCACTTGCTGGTCAGCAGGACAGCCTGGAAGCTGACTGGGTGCAAAGTTGGGGAGGAAGAGGCCATGGCAGCCGAAACCGGTTTGGCTCAGTGGATAGAGTGTCAGTCTGTAGACTGAAGGGTCCCAGGTTCGATTCTGGTCAAGGGCATATACATTGGTTGCGAGCACATCCCTGGTAGTGGGTGTGCAGGAGGCAGCTGGTTGATGATTCTCTCTCATTGATGTTTCTAGCTCTCTATCCCTCTCTGCAAAAAAAAAAAAAAAAAAAAAAATCAATACAATATATTATATTATAAATCAATTGTATTAAATCAATATTATATATATATATATATATATATATATATATATATATATATATATATTTTAAAGAGCCATGGTATGGAAAGAATTAACGGAATTATGAGGGGGATAGTGTTGGGAGTCACAGCGAACGAGGAGCTAAATCAGCCACTGGAGGGTTGGTAGATGACTGTGTTAAGGAGAATAGTGGGCATCATGGTCTGAAGATATGAGAGTTACTGCTGGGGTTTGCAGGGTTCTTTCTTAAAAAGTCCTTTAGCCCTAACTGATTTGGCTCAGTGGATAAAGCACTGGCCTGCAAACTGGAGGGTTCCGGGTTCAATTCTGGTCAAGGGCACATGCCCAGGTTGCAGGCTTGATCCCCAGTAGGGGGCATGCAGGAGGCAGCGAATCAATGATTCTCTCTCATCATTGATGTTTCTATCTATCTCTCCCTCTCCCTTCCTCTCTGAAATCAATAAAAATATTTTTAAAACAGTCATTTAATGCCTTTCACTCAAATTTTGAAACAGAGACCTGGTGACAAACTATTAGGATCGTGATATTTATTTTTATTTAATAGGTGTATAGTGCTTATTGTGAATCAGACATTGTTCTGAGTACTTTTACAAATATTAAGCCATTGAATCCTATGAGGTGGATATTATTGCTGTCCCCACTTTCCAGCAAGAAAACTTAGCCATACAGATGTGGTAAGCAGTTAGAAAGATATGAGCAGAGCTAGGGCGATGGGCCAAGTACAGAAGGTCATCAGGGTGGAAAGCCCCAGGTGCATAGCAATGGACAATAAATTGTAGGGTGGCACCTCACCCCAGGGTGACTTTTCCTCCCCTATCATATCCCTGGTCATGCAGTTTGGACCCCCTGACCTTTCCTCCCTAGAGATACTATCTAGGCCTCTGTTGTATTTCAGCTCCAGGCTCAGATAAGCAACAAAACCAGCCTCAGGACCAGCGGCATTGAATAATGACGCCCTACCTTTCCCTTTCCTGTTCTTCCCCCTCCTCCTCCCCTTCTGGGGCCCCGGGCACCTTACCATGAGCTTCCTCACTGCCAAGCTCCTAGGATTCTTCCAGAATTACTCCTTCTACCTCTGTGATTTGTCCAATAAGTGTTCTCTTACAGTTTGAGTCTTGGCTCTGAATTCTTTCCTACCCAGAACCCAAGTTGGTGAACCCAAATTTGGTCTGCCTTCACGACACCTACCACACAGAGAGCTGAGGCCAAACCTGAAGAAACATGTAGTCCAATTGGGAAACCAAGTCCCATAGAGGTGAAGATACTTGTGCAGAGTCCAAGAGAAGCAGGAAGAGAATAGAGTTCCCGTTCTCCTGAGCCTCAGCTCACTACATTTGCTTTTCCCCTTGAGAATATTTGCATTCCCATCTTCCAGACTAGACTTCAGGCTGCCGGGGGGCAGCATGTGCATCTTTCTCCTTCCTGCTTGGGAGGCAGCTGAGCACAGCACCTGGCAGGGCATTCTATAATTTTTATGGAATAAGTGCATAGATTTAACTCCCCCACCCCCCAACCCACCTTGATTCTTTCCTGCCGACAGGTGCATTGTTGTTGTCTTGGATTTATCTTTCTGACACCATGGAAGCCTGGGCCAGAGGCATTGCAATGTCACCTGTCCTACCTGATGGCACTCTGTGCCCCCAACATTTCACAGCTGCAGACTGCATGTCGTTTGTCCTGGGCCTGGCACTGTGCCAGGGAGACATCTGACTGGGTGGCTTTTTGAAGAATAGCCTTGATTTGTTTTTCTAGTTGTTTTAGTCCCTAGATTTTGTTTTCTTCACATAAACACCAGGAATTTCCTATGTTCTTTCTGCTTTTTCAGATCGAATGCAATGTTCTTGAGCGATTAAGTGGCACATATAGGGTGGGGCAAAAGTAGGTCTGCAGTTGTTTCTATGGAAAATAATAAAGAAGTAATAAAGAAGTAATAACAAGAATAAACAGTGTCTCATGTCCTCACAACTGTAGACCGACTTTTGTCCCACCCGGTATAGTTTAAGAACTTAAGATAGAAATTTACTTTGAGTACATTAACTATTTGTGAAGTATTTAGTTTCTGTGGTAGGCACCTTGTATCTATTATCTCACTTAATCCTCAAGAGATTTCTGTGAAAGAGGCATTATTACCTCCATTTTATAGAAGCTGAAAATGGAGGCTCAGAGGGACTACGTGATTGATCGAAGGTTATGCAGCCAGTGAATAGTAATTATGGACATTCGGAAGCCAGTTTTGTGAACAAACTGGGGCTCTTCTAGGCATATATGTGGCCAAAGATTATGCTGTTTCCACTATAGCACACTGTCTCTAGGGGCAACAAATTAAAACAAGCCTATTTAAAAAAAAAAAAAAAGTTTGGGGAAGGCCTGCCTGGCTCTGGGTCCGTATTTTAGAGAGATCCTTAGTGATCTGGGTGACAGCGAACTCGGGGTATGTTGTCAGTGCCGAGGTGGAGGAACTGCCAGGGAAGGTGGCAGAGAGCTAGCCTGCATTCGCCAACTTCGCAAGCATCCGGAATGAGACAAGAGTCTGGCTCTATTTGGGGAACAAGACAGATACATTCCCTCCCATCATGGAGCTTACAATTGGGTATTGTTTGCAGTTTTGGCCGTGCAGTTAAGTCGAAAAGCTGACAAACAGGAGGGTGTACAGAGAAGTAGGACCAGAAATGACGAGAAACAAAAAGAAACAGTGAAAGGAATTAAGGACAGATCACAGAGATCTAGAGATTAGATATATTCTGCGTGGCACTCCAAGATATAAAGCTGGCTGAACTGAAGACAGCCAGCATTAAAAAAAGAAAAGAAAAACATTCTCATAATTAGCAATGAATTGCCTCTAAACATAAGTGAGCCTTCCATTACTGGTCCAAGCAGAGACTGTGATCACTTTTCAGTGACATAACGTGTGGCAGTGTACCTGGGCAGAGGGTGGAATCGGTTTAACTGCCTGTGTGACGTCGGAGAGTGACTTAGCCTGTTTCTTCGTCTAAGCTAAGAAAACGAAGCCCCTGCATCTGAGGGCTACTATGGGGATCGTATCGTGTCAGGGCCGCTGGCTGATAGTAAGCCTTCAGGAAATGGAGTCCAGTATTATTAGTATATCAGTAGAGGTGGGAGTAGACGATTTCCTCCCAAGCAGACAATTCTATGGCTCTACACCTACCACTAAATTTGCTTGCAAGTGAAATTAAAAAAAAAAATTTATTGATTTTTTTACAGAGAGGAAGAGAGAGGGATAGAGAGTTAGAAACATCAATGAGAGAGAATCATCGATCAGCTGCCTCCTGCACACCCCCTACTGGGGACATGCCCGTAACCAAGGTACATGCCCTTGACCGGAATCTAACCTGGGACCTTTCAGTCTGCAGGCTGACGCTCTATACACAGAGCCAAACTGGTTTCAGCAATGCAAGTGAAATTTTACAAAACTGGCTTCCAAGTGTCCATAATTTCGGTTTCAGTGCCTGGCTGGGAGAGAGAGAAAGAGGAGGTCAAGAGGAGCCCCCTCTTGTGTCCCTCAAGTCCCCCAAAACTGGTGATGCAGTTTGTTTTACGAAATAAAAGAGAGAAAAGTGTGATTCTTTTGGAGGATGTTAACTATCCTTGCTGAACCAATACATTTGTTTGCCCTGACTTCCTTGTGTACTTAGTCTGATAATGGTCACACAGGGCTCTTCTCTGGGGCTCTTCTCTAGCTTTTTTGGGAAGAAACACCTTTAAACTTGAAGGGAGAGAGAGAGAGAGAAAGAGAGAGAGAGAGAGAGAGAGAGAGAGAGAGAGAGAGAGAGAGAGAGAGAGAGAGAGAGAGGAAGAGGGAAAGGAAGAAAAGGGAGAGAGAAAAGATTTATAATAGTGAAAATCAAGGATGACCCAATGAACATGCTCCTGTTATGAGCCGCAAGGGCCCCCAAGACCTTCCTGAATAAACAGGGCTCTGCCTGTAGGAAATGTGACCTGGTTTTTCCTCTTCCTTTGCCATGGAAAATTCCACTCCCACCACTAGCACTCCTTTGGCTCAGAGCCAAGAGGCAGTCAAAGTGTCTTTTCCTACTTTCTCCTTCCCTGCAGCAGAGTTCGGGTGGGCTATTCCCAAGCCTGGGCTTCTACGACTTTCAGTGCTTTCACTCAGCGGGCTCATCAATTTAAGAAAAGACTTATGGAGCCCAGCCACAGGGTTTTAGCTTCAGTTTCCCCCTTTTTCTCCAGATGTGTGTGTGTGTGTGTGTGGGTGTGTGTGTGTGCGTGTGCTTTTAAAATTTGCATTTTCATTTTGAAATAAAATCTAATGCCAGCTTGAGGCAAAAAATGTAATACCATTGTGCCAATCAGTCAATAATATCTCCCCCTTCTGCTTAATCTGCCCCCCCTTACAAATGTAAATATTTTGGGCTATAATCTCTCCATATCCTTATCTATGTGTTTGGGTGTGTATCTATATACACATATTATATACATGGTATATGCATACCTCTCTCTCTCTCTCTATATATATATATATAGATATATATAGATAGATATATATATAGATATATATCTATATATATCTATCTATATATATCTATATATATATATATATATATATATATATATATATATATATACCATATACCTGCATGTAATATATTCACATATTTAAAGATTTTTGTCATACTCTTGTTAAATGGGACTTATAAACTCATTTAAAAAAACTTGTTTTTTTTCAATAGTTCATTCAAACCCCTCCAAATATATATAGGAATTAATACAATCTAACTTATTTTATACATAATATTCATAGTTTATATATACCATTATTTATGTATTCCCCTATAAAACATATCCAAGTGGTTTCTTAGTGTTTTTGTCTTTTGCCACTTCAAATCATATTGCATAAAAGAGCTATGCATCTATGTTCTTACTTATTCATACTTTTAGTTTAGTGAAGAGATTTCCCAAAGTCACATTTCTGGGTTCACCAGAGGATTTTAGATATTACCAGAGAGAAAGATTCAGTGCCTAGCATAACACATAGTCCTTGCCAATAGCTTTTTCCTCTTTGTTGGGAAGAAGGCCTGGAAAAATACCGTCCCGTTCTCTTCCTTCCCTACACCATTATTCTCCTGCAGTAGAATGGGCAAGGATAATATGTCCTGTAATTCAGCAAGGACTGAGAATCCCCAGTTTGCTGGGTCATTAGAGGATACAGGAGAGACACAAATGAAACAAGTACGTATTCCTTCAGTAAGTCTTTTGTTCCTTTTTTTCTCTCATGAAAATGCAGATAATAAAGAAGTCAGATAAAGAGAGATTGTGCATCGCTGGGCTTTAATAGGGAGTTAAATAATGGCACCTGTAAAATCATTGGCTTCTTCCTCATTCAGGATCTGAATATAGTTTTCGTTCTGCAGACCAGAAGAAAAAGGGAGTGGAGATGAATGAGGTGAATCACACCAAATGTCCTCTCTCCTTATGATTTTTGAGTTTTCTCATCCCAGAGACTCATAGCTTAAGGTTGGAAGCCGTCTTAAGACATCTGGTCTGTTCTCTGTGTCTGGCCTCTTGTTCCTACTCTCTGCATTCCTCCTTAACACAGTGTGTTTGGTTATTTCTTTCTTCCCTCCGTGCCTTCCAAAGAACATGTATTGAAAAGCTTTCTGTGTGTTAGACCCCAAGCTAAACTCTGGGAGTAAAGAGGAAAGACACAGGCCTGGGCCTGAGAGAGCTTACAATAAGGGGGAGAAAAATCAGTAGGCTTAAAATTAGAAGAGGACAGAGATGTGTGTATTCAGGAAACACAGAACTCAGAGGAGAAGCACCTATCATAGCTACACCTGGGAGTGTGAGAAGAGGCTAGTGAGATTAGGTTGTGACTTAAAATTATTTTTTTAATTTTTATTGATTTTTTACAGAGAGAAAGGGAGAGGGATAGAGAGAAACATCGATGAGAGAGACACATCAATCAGCTGCCTCCTGCACATCCCCCACTGGGGATGTGCCCACAACCAAGGTACATGCCCTTGACCGGAATCGAACCTGGAACCTTTCAGTCCACAGACCGATGCTCTATCCACTGACCCAAATTGGTCAGGGCATAGGCTGTGACTTTAAGATTGAGTAGATTTTAAAAAATATATATTTTATTGATTTTTTTACAGAGAGGAAGAGAGAGGGATAGAGAGCTAGAAACATTGATGAGAGAGAAACATCGACCAGCTGCCTCCTTGCACACCCCCACCCAGGATGTGCCTGGAACCAATGTACATGCCCTTGACTGGAATCAAACCTGGGACCTTTTAGTCCGCAGACCGACGCTCTATCCACTGAGCCAAACGGTTTTGGCAAGATTGAGTAGATTTTTGCCAGTACTGGGCCATATGCAAAGCATATACAAAGGCCTGGAGATCAGTGAGAACACCATATATTAAAGCTGTGAATGTAATTAAATTAGAGAGGAATGAAGGAATATGAGTTTGGAGAGGTAGGTAGGAGCTTAGATCTTGAAAAACCATATGTTCCTCGATAAGGAGTTTGTGTTTTATCCTAATGCAAATGGGGAAAATTTTAAGTGTTGAGTGACAAGATTAGTTACACATTTCATAAAGATCTTTTGAGAGTCGGTGCAGGAAATAAGGTCAGGGAACATGAAAGAAGAGTTTGCTAGTTTAAGGGAAGTTGGGTAAGAGAAGAATGAGCAGATCTGGAGGCAAGTTGGATGTACCGTTGATTGTGTGCAGGCTTTAATAAAGAATTAAAAAACTAAAGACTCAGAATGAGCCTTCTAGTTCTGGTTCATACAGTTACACTGAATTTCAGTTGTGGATATACATTGAACATATAAACCCGAGGTTCATAGATAGGAGTCCATGAGGAATTTGGGGGTTTTTAGCATAGGAATTGATACCTTAGGAATTAATACAATGAAACAAAAACCCAAACAGATTAGATAGGGGGACCAGTGGGGAAGCCAGCAAGTCAGTAAGAAATGGTGGAGAAGGATCTGCCTTAGGCAGTGACATTGGGCATGGAAAACTAGATAGTAGATAGAATAGACTGGCCCTGTGACTCTTTAGACATAGAGGGAAAGAGAGTGGGAGTGAAACCAGATAACCAATGGGTCCGGACTGCTTGTCACTACTTGAGCCAATTAAGCAGAGATGTGGTTGAATAATCTATGAGTGTTGACTCCAATAATGCTGGCAGTGTGGGACAGCAGCAGGTCATCCATGGAAATCTGCTCTGTAGTCCCAACCCCCATAAGCTAGCTGCTTGTATTGGGTAGAACAAAGATTATATGGAGAAGGAGGCAAAAGGAATAAAAATGGGTAGGCAAAATGGGTACAGGCATGGGGAAGTAGGCAATGTGGATTGGGTTGGGACTCCGTTTTTTGGGCAGCAAGGTGTTAAGCTTTCCAGGATAACAGACAATTCTTGAATGAGAAGGGACCACATTCCAAGGTTGATCCCCAGGTCCAAGGGGTGTACAACTCCCAGCCAGGTTAGAATGTGCTTCCTTTAATTAGAACAAAACAAGGTTAATAGCATGATTAATATTTCTTACTAGAGGCCGGGTGCACAAATTCCTGCACTCAGGGGACAGGGGTCCCTTAGCCCAACCTGTGCCCTCTCACAGTCCAGGAGCCCTTGGGGTATGTCCGACTGCTGGCTTAGGACATCCTTAGCACGCCTAAGCCAGTAGTCGGATATCCCTAAGTCAGATATCCTTAGCGCTGTCACCGAGGCGGGAGAGGCTACAGTCACCACCGCTGTGCTCACCAGCTATGAGCCTGGCTTCTGGCTGAGCGGTGCTCCCCCTGTGGGAGCACACTGACCACCAGGAAGGCAGCTCCTACTTTGAACGTCTGCCCCCTGGTGGTCAGCGTGTGTCATTTGCATATTACCCTTTTATCATATCGGATAGCTATAGCTAGTCCCCAATATCCTATTTCTTTCCCTAATAGGAGGAATCCCAGAGCCCTTTAGGTTTCTGGTTTAGGCAACTAGTGTAGATGGTGCTTCACATTCATTTTGGGTAGGGAATACTACATAAGAAGTTGCTCTAAGAAAGATAATGAGCTGATCTGTAGACAGAATGAGTTTGAAGTTCCTGGGCTACATCCAAGTAGAGGTATGCATAACAATTAGCTATTTGAGTCTGGAGTTCAGAAAAAGAAGTATGGTCTAGAAATATAAACCTTGGTTTCAACATATCAGTGGTAGTTGAAGCCAAAACTGTGGCTGAGATCACTCAATGAGAGACTACAGAGTGATAGAAAGGCATGTCAGAGACAAAGCCATAGAAAAAAATTTTTCATATATAAGAATTAGGTGCCGCCAAAACCGGTTTGGCTCAGTGGATAGAGTGTCGGTCTGTGGACTGAAGGGTCCCAAGTTTGATTCCAGTCAAGGGAATGTACATTGGTTGCAGGCACATCCCCAGTGTGGAGTGTGCCGGAGGCAGCTGGTCGATGTTTCTCTCTCATCGATGTTTCTGACTCTCTATCCCTCTCTCTTTCTCTCTGTAAAAAATCAATAAAATATATATTTTTGAAAAAGAATTAGGTGCCATTTTGACCACATGGATGAATCTGGAGGGCATTATTCTAAGTGAAATAAGCTAGACAGAGACAGACAAAAAAATGTATGGTATCACTTTTATGAGAAATCTTTTTTAAAAAAAGCCAATTTCATGGAAACAAATAATAGAATGGTGGTTGCTTGAGGCTCTGGGGTGGGATAAGTGGGATGATGCAGATCAAAGTGTTAGGGGCAAAAATATAATATCGGAAATTAGCTATGCTTATAGGAAATATAAGTCAGGCTCTATTAACCATGATTGCTGTGTGCTGGTTAAAGAAAGGACATTCTAATGTGGCTGGAGTTGTATGCCCTGGGACCTGGGAGTCAACCTTGGACTTGGGAGTCAACTTTGGATTTGGGAGTCAACTTTGGAATGTGGTCCATTCTCATTCAAGAACTTCCTATTATCATGGAAAGATTAACAACCCTGCTGCCTAAACAATGGAGTCATACCCCAGCCAGCATTGCCTACTTCCCCATGCCTGCAATCCCTACTTCCCCATATAATCTTTGTCCTGCCCTATGTAAACTGGCTTGTGGGGGGCTGCAGAGCAGATTTTGAGGATGACCTGCTGCTCTCACATACTGCTGGCAGAACTGGAATTAACACTCATATATGATTCCACCCTGTCTCTGCTTAATTGGCAGCATGGACCCATTGATTACCTGGTTACAAAAGGGTATACATTTTCAGATATAAAAATAACAAGTTCTGAGAGTCTGATATGCAGTGTGGTGACTACAGTTAATAATATGGTTTAGTGTACCTGAAAGTTGCTGAGAGTAGATCTTAAGCATTCTTATCTCACACAAAGGAAGGGTTAACTATGTGAGGTGTTGGATGTGTTAATAGTCTTGATCTCTTGGTAATCACTCCACAACATATATCAAATCATCACACTGTACATTTTAAATATATGCAATCATATTTGTCAATTATTTCTCAATAAAGTTAAAAAAATTAGGTAGAAGATGGGGTGCTCAAGAACAAAAATGAAGTGAGATGAACAGATAGAAGGCAGGAAAACTAGAGGAAAATGACATGGTAGATTTCAAGCTGGAGGGAAAAGTCAATAGTTGGTGCATGTTGTAGCCAGTCAAGTAAGGTTAATATTGAGAAATGTTATTTGATTGGATTTAAGAAGTAGGAGTCCCTCTTCCTTTCTCATTTGTCTCTGCTTCAGGATCTTTGCACTTGCTGTTCTCCTTTCTTTTTCTTTTCTTTTTTTAATTTTTAAAAATTTTTTTGTTATTTTTAAAAATATATATTTTATTGATATTTTACAGAGAGAAAAAGAGAGAGATAGAGAGCTAGAAATGTCGATGAGAGAGAAACATCCACCAGCTGCCTCTTGCACACCCCTTACCGGGGATGTGCCCGCAACCAATGTACATGCCCTTGACCGGAACCGAACCCGGGACCTTTCAGTCCGCAGACGGACGCTCTACCACTGAGCCAAACCGGTTTCGGCTTCTTTTCTTTTTAAAAAAATATATTTTATTGATTTTACAGACAGGAAGGGAGAGGAATAGAGAGGTAGAAACATCAATGAGAGAGAAACATCGATCAGTTGCCTCCTGCACACCCACCACTGGGGGTGTGACCACAACTAAAATACATGCCCTTGACTGGAATTGAACCTGGGACCCTTGAGTCCATAGGCCGACGCCCTATCCACTGAGCCAAACCGGTCAGGGCTATTCTCCTTTCTTAAACTCCTTTTATTTGCATGTCCTACATCCTAATTTTGGTCAGATCTCTGCCTCATGCATTACCTTTCCAAAGAGGTTTACTCTGAGCAATTTATCTAATCTAGCATCCCTGTCCTACTCCAGCCCCTTATCCAGATGAGTTTCTCAAGTATAGCACTTAGCTCTACTTGACATTAGAATATTTATTAGTTATTGTTTGTTATCCCTACTAGAATGGGAAATACGTAAATACAGCGATTTTGTTTTGTTTGTGGCTGTATTCCCAGTGCCTGGCCTAGAGTAGGCACTTCAGTATATAATGGTTCAGAGAGAAGTGACTGACGGGTCATCTTGATAAGAGGAATTTCAGTGAGGTGTTTGAGACAGAAGTCAGACTGACATAGGCCAAGGAATAAATGGCAGATAAGGAAGAGGAGCTATGGAGTGAAAACTTCTGTCTGAAAGGGAAAGAGAAACAGCTAGGGAAGAAGAGAGGACTCAAGATATGAGCAGCTTGAAGAAAGGGTACAGCTTTGGAGTAAGGAGGCTTAGAGGCTGTTTGAACCAGTCACTGGACCTCTCTCAGTTAGGTTTCCTCCTCTGTGTACGCCATCATTAAAATGGATTTAATAATAGCACACACTTCATGGGGAGGATTAAGCAAGATAGGACACATAAAAGAGCCTGAAATATGGTTAATGCTAAGTAGTACTTCCTTTCTCCTCACAACAAATGCTGCAAAGAAGGTATTGATTGATTCACTCAACAGCAATTTTTAGCATCCAGTTCCTATTCCAGCATCTGGAAATACAGGCTGTATAAAGCAAAAACAAGGTCACTTGGACACGGAGAAGAGTAGGTTCTTCTAGATTTGAATGTGCTCTTCACTAGCTGCATTAATCATTGACAACTCACTTACTGTGCCTCAGTTTCAATCCCAGTAAAACAGGGATGATAAGAGCACCTTGAAGGGTCCGGGTGCTAACTTGTAAAGGAGTTAGCAATGTGCCTGGCACACGGAAAGCACTCAGTAAATGCTAGCTAATGAAGTATTTCTTCCTGAAGCTTGCAGTCTAATGTGGAGAGAAGAGGGCAAGCATATTTGTCTGATTTCATAGGTAAAAGACCCCCGAGGTTCAGAGAGGTTATAAGTAAACTGCCTAAGTCAAATAGATAGTAGGGGTGGAGGTGAAACTTCAAAGCTCACACTATCTCTGTCTAGCCCTGTGGACTCTTCCATGGGGGTCTTCTCCAGGGCATTCCTTACTTTGAATTTCATGGGTTTTGTTTACAAAGAAGAGTTTGCAGTGGAGGACTTAGAAAAAATCCAAGAAAATCATCTGTAAGCCCCCAGAGCCCTTCATATCTTGGGCCTGTCCACTGCAAAGTCTAGCCTCTGTCCCTTTGGGTAAGATAGTGTACCCCTCAAACCAGTGGTCGGCAAACTCATTAGTCAACAGAGCCAAATATCATGAGCCACATGCGGTTCTTTGGCCCTTTGAGCGTGGTTCATCCACAAAATACCACTGCTTGGGCGAGTCTATTTTGAAGAAGTGGCATTAGAAGAAGTTTAAGTTTAAAAAATTTGGCTCTCGGGCATGTATGGGAGGTGGGGGGAGGGGGGCAATGGTAAGCAATGTACACATATAATACCTTAATTTAAAAAATGGTGGGAAAAAATTTGGATCTCAAAAGAAATTTCAATTGTTGTACTGGTGATATTTGGCTCTGCTGAGTAATGAGTTTGCCAACCACTGCATTAGACTAATTGAATGGGCTCAACCAGTGGAGATGAGAAAATGTGTATTTATAGTTTTCTGTGGGTCAGAAAGCTAAATCTTTGGAAATACCTAAATGAAAGTACAGTGAGAAATACAGATCTTATTTATTTATTTATTTATTTTAATTTTAATTTTTTATTTTTTGTGGTCTTGGAAATAATGCCATTGTGCATTGTGCCAAGAATTCTTTGCATATTCTTTAAAAAATATATTTTATTGATTTTTTACAGAGAGGAGGAGAGAGGGATAGACAGTTAGAAACATTGATGAGAGAGAATCATCGATCAGCTGCCTCCTGCACACCCCCCACTGGGGATGCGCCTGCAACCAAGGCACATGCCCTTGATCAGAATTGAACCCGGGACCCTTCAGTCCCCAGGCCGACGCTCTATCCACTAAGCCAAACCAGTCTTGGCTATTTATTTATTTTTTAAATGAGAAATTTCTTTTTTTCCCTTTCTTTATATTTTATTGATTTTTTAAATTGATTTTTTACAGAGAAGAAGGGAAAAGGATAGAGTCAGGAACATCAATGAGAGAGAAGCATCGATCAGCTGCCTCTTGCACACACCCCACTGGGGATGTGCCCACAACCAAGGTACATGCCCTTGACCAGAATCGAACCTGGGACCCTTGAGTACGCAGGCCGATGCTTTATCCACTGAGCCAAACCAGCGAGGGTAGAACACAGTGGGATTTTAAATAAGCGTGGCAGGTAAGGTGAAATATTAACGGTAGCATCTAGGTGATGGGTTTACAAGTGGGTAAATAACTTTAAAAAATTTAGATGTATTTTTAAATATGTTTTTTTTAACATATATTTTTTAATGTTAGAGAAAGAAATAGCTTGAGCCAAAGATAAAACACGAATTGGGTCTCACTGAGAAATGGAGAGGCACCATTTTAGTTCAGCCTTCTTTGAAGATGCAGAGAGGAGCAGCAGAAGCCTTCCAGTGGAGAGGCAGAGAGTGCTGGGCTTGTGTGTCATTCCGCTCTGCTGAAAGAACACAGGATGTCCATTCCCCTGGGGCCAGCGGACTGCCGTGAATTGGGTAATGCCTGTGCACCGTAGTTCCTTTACCTGCTTACACGAGAGCCATGTTAATAGCCCTTTTAGGTACAGAACTCACAGAGCAGCTGTGAAGATCAAACGGGGCAAATAGCATGGATCAAATGGTTTTTCAAAGACAGACACAAAGACTCTCCGAGAGGTAGGACAGCAGAGAGCATTTTAGAGGAATCAGTTCCTGGATCTCGTTTTCCAAATGTAATTTTGCTAGAAAGGATTTCTCCAAGAAGACGCTGTGTGTGGAGGTGTTATGCCAGTTTTCTTTCTCGGTTCCACTTTCAGAACAGCCATATCCCACTTGATGAAATAAAAAGGTTTACTTGTCCCCATCTTATTATGTACCTTGCACAGAGACCCAAAGAGACCATTCAAAACACGGGGCGAGGCTAACCCTTTTCTGGTCCGGACAAGCACGCACCCAAAGCAGGGCTCGTGTTTTTTCCCCGGCTTGTCCACATGCTGTGAAGAATGAAAAGCAGCATCTGGAACGGGCTATTTTGCCCCCGTTGGGATGTTTTGAGTCCAGTTACACAATTTTTATTTCACTACCTCAGCCTTTCCATCCCCTGACTCTTGTCAAAGAATCTATCGCTTCTGACAGAGAGTCTTGTGGCAGCAGAAACACACACACAAACAAAAACCCCCTAAACAAAAGGGGGATATTGATTTAAAAAATATTAAACAGAATTACATTTTATATATTCCGTTTCATTCGGGAACAAATTCTCTGCAGGGTTCTCCTCACTCTCCTTTTCTCTCTCTCTCCCTCTCTCTCTTTGAATTCAGAAGTGAGATGGTTGTCATGGGGATGTGTCTTAACATGTTTATTTGAATAGAAAAATGTAGTCAGATCTTTTCTGACACAGAAAAATATCTGATTTGGCCGGCTGGTTTGACAGTGAGGGCTGACTTTGGCAGTTACGTGGTAGGTGAATATTTTCTATAAATCAAATGAGCTGAAAATACAGCACCAAGATTTTTGAATAAATTATATTTAAATCATACAATTTAAGCGAGAAAAATTCCTTGCCAAAATTGTTATTAACTAAGGTGTTTTGCAATTAATAATGTTTTTTCTTTTGCTAATCCTTTCTGAACATATCTGGTTAACCAAAATGACTGTATGTGGAAAAGTAACAAGTATGATTGAATAATCATTTGAAAATTCTTGAGAAAGCCTTTTTGATGAACTTCCCAGAAATCTAAAAAGGTGAATGACTGGATCACAAACCCTTTTTCATGACTGGGTAACAAAGCCTTTTGCAAGTCAGTTGCTTGTAGTAATTTTTTGCAACAGAATTAAAGGAAGAATCATGCCAAAACCGGTTTGGCTCAGTGGTAGAGCGTTGGTCTGCGGACTGAAAGGTCCCAGGTTCGATTCCGGTCAAGGGCATGTACATTGGTTGCGGGCATATCCCCAGTAGGGGGTGTGCAAGAGGCAGCTGGTCGATGTTTCTCTCCCATCGACATTTCTAGCTCTCTATCTCTCTCCTTCCTCTGTAAAATATCAATAAAATATATATTTAAAAAAATAAAGGAAGAATCATGTTTCAGCTAGTAGTTGACTAAAAAATGCACATTAATGATAGATCATTCCATGATTTTTGAAATATAACTTGGAAGGTGTTCAAAGAATTGAATGATATTGCTACAATAAAACTCCTCTTCCCAACCTCTAATTTATGTGGACAAATTTTCTCAACATATATTTATAGAAACAGAAAACAGGGTGGAATAAATCTTGACCATTATCTCAGTATAGCAATAACATTCACATGAGCCAATTTTTATAATTATAATTGATCTTACTCAGTAAGAAACAATTATAATATTAAATAAAATATTATTTTATTTAATATTTTTGATAAACATAGTCATTATTTTCATCAGTAGTATATGACTAATAATTATAATGACAATTCAATTCCTAGAATTGAGTTCTTTTGGAACTACATTAACAGATGTGAAGTGGTATATCTCATTATGGTTTTGATTTATATTTCCATGATGATTAGTGATGTTGAACTCCTTTTTTAAAAAAAAATTTAAATTCTTTATTATTTACCTAGGAGAGAAAGTATTACCTATCTCTCCTTTCTCCCCATTGACCTCTCCCTTGAGCATCTTTTTATGTATCTGTTGGTCATCATCTGCCCATTTTTTAATGATTGTTTTTGTTGCTATTGCAGAATTGACTTACTAAAGTCCTGGGTTTGATTCTGGTCAAGGGCACATGCCGGGGTTTTGAGCTTGACCCCCAGTGGGGGATATGTAGGAGGCAGTCAATCAATGATTTTCTCTCATCATTGATGTTTCTATCTCTCTGTCCCTCTCTCTTCCTCACTGAAATTAATAAAAAACAAAACAAAACAAAAAGACAAGCTAGCTTGTTATGTGATAACAAATGACCTCAATCTTGGAGGCTTACAACAATAAAAATATATATCTTACTCATGTTACATGCCCATTGTGGTTTTTTCTATGTAGATGGAGTCACCTTTCTTTGAGACTCAAGTCATTTGCTGACCATGGTGGCAAAGAGGAAAGGGACATGGGGAACTCTGGCTCTTAAAGCTTCTACTTTCATTTGCTAAATAAGTAACATGGTTACTCCTCAGATAACACGATGGAGAGGTCTATTTCATGAGGAAAATCAGAATATTTCACAGACAGAAATAGAATCTACTATGTAGAAAGTTCTGTATCATCCTCTTTGGGGATCCTTGATGGATCATCTAAGAACTCCTAGGGATCTGTGTAGTTCAAAATGAAGTCTAGTATAAAGCATAATAATATTTAATACATATTTTATCCTACATAATAAAAGGCTAATATGCAAATTGTCCCCTTGACCCGGAGTTCAACCAAGGAGCAAGGCCATCGGCCAATAGCCCATGCTTCTCCCCCTGGCCAGCTCTGCCCCCAATCACCCTATTAGGGAGGGTGGGCCGGATCCTTCATGTGCACTAATTCATGCACAGGACCTCTAGTTATTATTATATTTCATTAAGAAGAAAAACATCTTTTTATATGTTACCTATTTAAAAATCTTTTGAGGATGAACAGGAGAACTTTATGCTCTTTCTTACCCATGCAGCAAAATATACATGACTGTGCTAGTCTCTAGTAGAATACCATATTACTTAAGGAATGGCTGAGTAATTCAAAATATTTAACACAAAGAAGAGAGGTTCTATGTGGGACAAGATATCTGTTTTCAAAAATATGAAAGTCTGTGAAAGACAAATCGTACAAACAAATAACGTGAGGACTCTCAGAAACAGTCCTGATGCTGGACTCTCCAACAAGATACACCTTTCAAATTATACTCCCTGCCTAGCTGGTGTGGCTCAGCTGGTTGAGCATTGTCCCATGCACTGAGAGGTCACAGGTTTGGTTCCTAGTCTGGGCACATGCCTTGGGAGATGTGCAGGAGGCAGCTGATCAATGATTCTCTCTTATCATTGACTAGAGAATCAATGATAAGAGAGAATTTGTGCACTTGCGGGGGGTGTTGTCCCTCAGCTTGGCCTGTGCCCTCTGGCAGTCCAGGACCCCTCGCTCCTTACTGCCTGCCTGCTCGTTGCTCTTTACTGCTTGGCTCACTGCTCCTTAGCGCTTCCCCAGAGGCGGAAGAGGCTCCTGCCACCACCTCTGCTCTCGCCAGCCATAAGCCAGCTTCTGGATAAGCTGCACTCCCGCTGTAGGAGCACACTGACCACCAGGCAGCAGCTCCTGCATTGAGCATCTGCCCCCTGGTGGTCAGTGCGCATCATACCAACTGGTCATTCCACTGTTGGGCCAATTTGCATATTAGCCTTTTATTATATAGGATGTTTCTATATCTCTCTCCCTCTCACTTCTTCTCTGAAATCAATAAAAATATTTTTTTTTAAATAATAAATGAATAAAAACTCAGGGCAGAGACAGATCACTGTGGCATGCCACTGAAGACCTTTCCTTTGGTTCCTTGTGATCAGCAATTTAGGAAGGTACAGGTAGGTACACATTGACTTATCTGTGCTTCCTTTCCCTCTGCTATAAAATGTTTCTATATCTCCCTTTCCCTTCCTTTCTCTCTAAAAATTCAATTAAAAATAATTATATTCCCTTTCTACCCTTAAAAAATGTTTTTATTTTAGAGAGAGAGAAAGGGAGAGATAGAAACAGAAATATCCATGAAAGAGAAACATTGATGGGCTGCCTCCTGCACACACCCTCCCCCTCTCCCCCCCTTACAACTGGGGATCAAGCCTGCAACCTGGGCATGTGCCTGATCAGGAGTAGAACTGACTGAGCCACACCAGCCAGGTCTTTTCTACCCTTTTGATTTGTCTCTCAGAATGACTTGCCCGTAATAAGTCCTCAGGTAAGTGGAGTCTATAACCTGGGCTGGGAATATGGAGCCAAGTTTGGGACTGGTGTGGTGACAGGTGGTAATGGCAGTGGAGGAAGACAGCTGGAACTTGACCCTGGCGTTGGTAGGTTGGCCTGTAGTCACAGGGTAAAAGACAAAGTGGGAATACCAGTTGATAGCCAGGCCAACCATGAGCCAAGCATCGTGTCAAAGCGGTCTGGCGGCAAGACCAAAACCTGGGACACAGCAATAATCTGGCAGGAGAAGGCCGACAGATGAACTGGCAAGTTCAGGAGGAAAGATGTAAGTTAAAACCTGTGGAGATTCCCGAAAAAGGGACTAGTGGGAAGAACCTAGCTGTTGGCATGAGTGGCTTTCTCCTTCCTGTTAGCATTTCTCTACAGAATCTGGTGCAGAAATCTCCTGACAGTCTTAGAACCCTCTTTACTCAAGTACTAAGGAGACTGGGGAAGGTGGAGTGGTTATGTGCCTTGACCCTGACGTGTGGGATCAAATCCCAGCTCTGCTACTAACTGGCTCAATGACAATGATGGATAAGTTACCTAACCTCTTAGTGGTTTAGTTTCTTTATCTATGAAATACAGAAATAACAGTGTTACTCCAGAGGTTTCTGAATCAACATAGCACAGTGATTGAAGAGCACGGGCTCTGGAGTCAGGATGCTTGACTTATGTCCTTAATCTTCCACTTATGTCTATGGGGTTCAGGTAAGTTACCAGATGTCTTGCTTCAGTGTAAGATCTATAAAGTATTCACACACAATTGTTGGCTACCTATGGTATATATAGTACAGTGGTTGGCAAATGGCGGCTCGCGAGCCACATGCGGCTCTTTGGCCCCTTGAGTGTTCTAACGACACTTCTTCAAAATAGACTTGCCCAGGCAGAAAACCGACTTCTGCGCATGGGCCACGAAGTTTCAATCGCACTGTACGTGCATGCTTGCATGTGGTATTTTGTGGAAGAACCACACGCAAGGGTCCAAAGACCTGCATGTGGCTCGCGAGCCGTGGTTTGCGACCACTGGTATAGTACTATATAATAACATATGTTCACACAATTATAGGCTACCTATGGCATAATACTATAAATAACATAATTATATATATGTGTGTGTGTGTGTGTGTGTGTGTATATATATATATATATATATATATATATATATATATATATATATACTAGAGGGCACAAAATTTGTGTGGGGGAAAGGGGGGGGGGAGTGTCCCTCAGCCCAGCCTGCACCCTTTCTAATCTGGGACTGCTGGCTCCTAACTGCTCACCTTAGTGCCTGCCTGATTGCTTTTAACCCCTCTGCCTGCCTGCCTGATCGCCCCTAACTGCTCTCCTGCTGACCTGATCACCCCTAACTGCCTCTGCCTTGCCCTGCACCTGGAACCTGGGCTTTCCTCCCTCTGGCCAGCCACGAGGACCTAAGAGCAAGGCCAGCTTTGCTTGGGCTGGCCACAGCCACAGGGGACCATTGGTGAGGAGGCTTCACCCGGGCGGCAGCCACAGGTGCCCAGGACTGCAGGGCGGGCGGCTGGTCCCTCTTCTGGGCCACAGGTGCAGCTGCTGTCACCTGGGACCATGGGGACCATGGGGGTGTGTGCGGCTTGTCCCTCTCTCGGGCCGCAGCCTGGCTGGTTCCCATTCCTCTCTCCCCGGTGCTGAGTGTCTGAGCCATTAGGGCGTGCATGATGACCATTTGCATATTAGCTCTTTATTATACAGTAGGTCCTCCGTTACATCAGGGATCCATTCCTACTGTGTGACATAACGTGATTTGTGCCATAAGTCAGAACCTATCTATATAAGCACCTATGTCACTTACATGGGGCACTTACACAGCAGGAATGAAATGAAGCAGTAAAAATTTTTTTAAATAAAGATAACAATTTCTGACCTTTACTTGTGGTAAATAACTAATGAAAAAACATAAAGCACATATATACATACATATGTCGAAATGACAGAAGTTTTTTTTTTTTTAAATAAATAAATGAGAGTGAGGTAACCATGAAATGAACTATGTCTGAGTCCAAGGTAACCCAAGGACTGCCTGTATAGGATTTGGAGAGGAGAGAGAGAGAGAGAGAGAGAGAGAGAAACTGGCTGGCTGGCCTGGAGCATAGCAGAAACTCAATAAATGTCAATTATAAACTTTACTGCCCTTATTAGAAGACCAAACTTAGAAGACTCCCACAAGCGGGATCCTTTTTACCCACCCCACCTCGATGAGCTAGACTCGAGCAGGATAAACTCAGTATTTGGTTCCTCTATTCAGTCGGAGCAGAAAGAAAATTGCACTTTTCCTGGCAGTTAACTCTGTGCAGAGGAAAGATACACCCAAAGGCATCTGATCTCCAGACGTGCCGACTCACCCCAAGGCAAGGCCTAGAAGGAATTCTGCTCATGGTTGCGGTTAGAAAGGTGAGCTGAAGGGAGGGAATGACACAGCTCTATCCACCCCTCTACGTGCAGTACGAATCAGAGCAAAGTTCTGAGCGAGATCCCATCACTCTATCGTTATATTTGGAGGGCGGAACATAACGGATTGTGGCTTAGAGAGCACCTCCGTCAGAAACTCTTATGCGGGAGCAATTTGTAAATTGTCTGTTGCTCATGAAGCATAAGGAGGCAGGACAGGTAAACACAAAGAACGTTGGTTTCTTCCCTCCAGTTCTTTTTGTGACTCCTCGGGAACGTGCTTGATAGAGCAGGCTTGTAAAATAAATGCTGCTGCCTCTTTTCAATCATGGTTTAGAATTTATAGGTTAATAACCATGTGGGCTAGTAAAATGTGGAGATAAAATGATTCGTTCACTTGTAAGAACACAACATGATCACAAATAATGCCAAGTTAGTTCTTTATCCATATCCATTTATTCTCTCAACCATTTGGCTTCTTGAGTATTTAATGATTGCCTACAGGCAGAAAGGGGCTACCGTATTTGCCGGCGTATAAGACGATTTTTTGGCCCTGAAAAATATGCCTCCAAGTGGGGGGTAGTCTTATACGGCGAGTATATAACAAACTCTGTATTTTTAGTGGAAATGTTAGGGGGTCGTCTTATATGCCGGCAAATACGTATTTTTCAGGGCCAAAAAATCGTCTTATACGTCGGCAAATACGGTAGATATACTCAGGGCTGAAGTCTTGTTTCTTTTCCTATTATTTTCAGCTTTCTTTTTGAATCTTGGCAGATCCAAGCCACTAGCCTTTCTTCTGTATACCCAAAGAAGTTTCACAGAGACAGAGAGAAATAACTATTCACTCATTCGTTCAGCAGTGACTCAGTCATTTAATAATATTTTATCCCCATGTCTGGACTCCATACCTAGCTGTGTAGAGGCCATGGTGAAAAGATGAAGCCACTATATTCAAACGTTCTACTGTTCTCACCAAATACAACAGAAATATGCCTAAAATTACTATGGAAAGTAACCAGAGGTAATAGCTAGAAGAATTAGGTGTAATATTTGAAGTAAGATCAGTGTCCTATCTGAACTGTGGTTGGGGTAGTCAATCATTTAAAAAATGCTGGTGTGCCAAAACCGGTTTGGCTCAGTGAATAGAGTGTCGGCCTGTGGAATGAAGGGTCCCAGGTTTGATTCCGGTCAAGGGCATGTACCTTGGTTTCGGGTACATCCCTGGTAGGGGGTGTGCAAGAGGCAGCTGATTGATGTCTCTCTATCATGGATGTTTCTAACTCTCTATCCCTCTCTCCTTCCTCTCTGTAAAAAATCAATAATATATATATATATATATATATATATATATATATATATATATATATATTAAAAAAGAGTATATCCCTGCCTTCCCTTCCCTACTCCTCCCTCCTCCCACCCCTCCTCTGTGGCCCCAGGCACCTTACCTTCCTCCCTCCCAAGCTCCAAAGGCCCATCTCTTCTACCTCTGTGATTTACCTAATAAATGTTCTGATACAGTTTGGGTCTTGGCTCTGGATTCTTTCCTAGCCAGAACCCAAGTACCAACTTGGCTGAACCCAGTTATTTTCTGACCCCGCTGGTCAGACACCTGGCGCTGTTCCCGCTGCCTACAGCACTTGGATATGGCTTTGGATAATATTAGACTGAATATTTAAAATGTGTTCCATTTCTAATTTCATTTTGAGCTATACACTTACAGATAAACAAAGTCTCATTTAGATGCTGTATGTCTTAAATACCTCACTAACACTTGGTAAACAACCCCCTTTATGTTTTAAATAAATTTTAAACTTAAACTCAATGGGTAGTCAGTCAGTAGAGTCCAGTTGGAATATGGTCCCCTATTTTATTTTTCTTGTATCCATTTTAGTTTATCCTTTTATTTATGGTTTGTGAGTTATATATAGTTTCTTTTTCAAATAAATTATTTAGACAAATTGAGTCGATATAAAGAAATAGGATAAGCAGATAAGAGCCAAGGTGAGGCAAGGGTATGGCAAGGTTATGAAGATAGTATAGAAATGACTGAAGTTTAACAACTGTGCTTGAAATGAGAAAATCTGGGATTGAGTCCCTGCTCCACCACCTACTAGCTGTAACCTCTTAGAACCTTAGTTTTCCCATCTGTAAAATAGGAGCAAGAACATTACCTTCTTTGCAAGCCTGTGAGAACTGATGAAGGGACGTGTAAATGGAGTGATGTTGCAGAGAGGCTATGCCACTTAACGTCAAGTGTGTTGGGAGGAGGAGGGAGACATGCCAACATTAGCAGAATACTTATTTCAGGCAAAGTGCAGGAGAGAATAATGGATAAAACTTGGCCGCCACCCTTAGAGTTTAGTTTTTCTACAGGGGAGACAAACACATAAATGTTCATTATTTTGCAGACTGTGACAAATTATAAATGGGAATAAAACTATAGGCAAAGGAAATAGGGAGAAGTTGATTGCGTGAGTATATGTGATCAGAAGAACTGCCATTTCCTAAGGCCAGGGAGCCTGCTAGGTTCTTTGTCACCTTAGCTCATTTGTTCCTAACAATTTGGGAACTGAGACTGAGGAGGCTAAATAATTGTCCCATTTTTAATGATGGTGATACTATTTGTGATGGAATACTTACCATATGCCCAGCACTGCGGTAAATCCTTTATGTGCATTAACTCATTTCAGCCTCATCCCCAGTCTACGGGATGAGTCTGTCTCCCTTTTACAGACAAACAAAGGATCACAGAGCTCAAGAGCTTGCAGATTTAGTAAATGGTGCTGTTGCAGTCTAATCCCAGGGGGTGTTTCACTCCAAAATCCATTTCGTCTGATTCTACTGCTTCCAGTCAGCAGCTGAGCTTTGTGGCTATATTATGCACAGGGAAGGTCCTTGGAGTGCTCTGTTGGTAAATGCTAGGTTCCATTCCGGGCTGAGTTTCTCTACTGAGTGTACCAATGTCACTCCTCCTCTTTCTGTTTCACAATATAAGCTCCTAAAGCACAAAGTCCTAGGACCATATGAGTGGCTAACACTGCTCCACTATCAGGTGACGTTGGTAAGACATTTCAAAGGCAGGCAAAAGAACTGGGTGATGACAGGTCAAGGTTTTGGGGGAGGCTAGAAGCTGTGTTTTCTGTAGGAACTGACAGATTAATTTTTGATAGATACAAAGGGCCTAACATCCCACAGCAGGCAGAGGAATCAAGAGACCATACGTCTCCCATGTCTATCAATGCTTATTTCACTAGAGCAGTGGCTTTTTAAAAAATATATATATATTTTATTGATTTTTTACAGAGAGGAAGAGAGAGGGATAGAGTTAGAAACATTGATGAGAGAGAATCATCAATCAGCTGCCTCTTGCACACCTCCTACTGAGAATGTGCCCGCAACCAAGGTACATGCCCTTGACCGGAATCAAACCCGGGACCTTTCAGTCCGCAGACTGACGCTCTATCCACTGAGCCAAACCGGTTTTGGCTAGAGCAGTGGTTTTTAAAGTGTGGTCTCCAGATCACCAGCTGCAGCATTGCTTGTTAGAAATGCCCGCCTTCGACCCACAGAATCAGAAACTGGGATGGCACTCAACAGTCTGTTTTAGTAAGCCCACAGAGGGATTGGGACAGGCTCGGGTTTGCAAACCAGCACACAGTATCTGCTATAGATGATAAGGCGCGTGGCAGGAAGAAGAGGGGAGATGTAACCCGCCCTACTCCCTGCCTCAGCTCTTCTTTGTTCCAGGCGAAGGGCTGAAGGGGCTTAGCTTAGCTGAGGTCTCCAGCAGCTCTGATACATTAAAGAGAATTAATGCTGCTCTGAATCGGTGGTCCTTGTGTGCTCCCAGGTAGCTAGACACTAGGTGCCGCCTCTGGCTGCAGATGTGTGTGGAGAACGAGGGCTGCCAGGGGCAGGAAGAATAGGTGCTAGGCTCTCCCGCTCCCCCCCTGTCCCCCCCGTCCCCCCCCCTGTCCCCCCAGCCTCCCATCAGCCTGCCCTCCAGGAACCTAGAGGAGACTCCTCTCCACACCGTCCCTCCCCATCTGTGCGCCATGGTTGGTGGCTCAGAACCTTGCAATGGATTCTCAAAGGCAGGAAGCCCGTGGAAGCAGGGGCGGGAAGGGGAGCTGGTGGAATGCAAATGTACATGGAAGGCACCTGTTTTTCTCTGCTGGCTATTTTTACTGTATCCTGAAGGGACCATAACATCAGAGGTGGGGAAATAATAGAAATTCATTTGCACTTTAGCAATATCTCTGGCAGCTGTGAGGATGGATCGACAGGAGCCAGAGACAAATGGGCAGGCTAAGTTAGCACCCTAGTCCCAGCGGGCAATGAAGGCTGTGTGGAGGCTGATTTAAGATGCTATGGATTTGGCCGAAACCGGTTTGGCTCAGTGGTAGAACATCGGTCTGCGGACTGAAAGGTCCTGGGTTCGATTCCGGTCGGGGGGCACATCCCCGGTGGGGGGTGTGCAAGGGGCAGCTGGTTGATGTTTCTCTCTCATCGATGTTTCTAGCTCTCTATCTCTCTTCCTTCCTCTCTGTAAAATATCAATAATATATATGATGCTATGAATTTGGATATCCATGGGGAGGGGAGGAGAGGGAGAAGACAGCACCCATTTGGACTTCATTCGTGGTAAGTATAGTGTCCACAGCTGGGCCCTGAAGTCCTGGAATCAGCTGGCAATAGGATCCTGAGCGCGGGCGAGTGCTGCCCCCACCTCCTTCCTTCTGCCCCAAAGCGTAGACTTTGGCATCAGGCAGATGAGGGTTCAAAAACACCCGCCGGAATGCGGCTTCCACGAGAGCAAAATCCCGCCTCTGGTTTTCCAGCTGTATGCTGGGCGCCTGTGTCTGGTACACAGTAGGCGCTCAATAAACGTTTGTTGAATGAATCAACGAATGAAATGAATTCCCTCCTTTCCTCACCTGAGCATACCCGACCAGGAACGGTCCTGGCCTAAGGAAATCACCTGGCCCCCAACTTGACGCACAGTCACAGTGGCCGCTCAACAAGTTGTGCTGTTTCCCCTCGGCAGTAGGGTCTCGCGCCTAAGAAAGCGCTTTCTGTCCCTCCTGTCTGCCCACCTCCCTTCGCCCCCGCAGCCCCTGCTGGGTCTCTCCCCGCACGTGGGCCGGGAAGGCGGGGAGGCAGCGCGGCGGGCCGGGGAGCGGACGCGGAGCCGGGCTCCCGGGCTTACGTAAGGCGCGGGCCCCGCGCGGACGCCGGTCCGGGCCCGGGGAGGGGGCGGCGGGCCGAGGCGGCACCGCCCCGCGGGCTCCGGGCTGCGCGCGGCGGGGGCGCCGCGTCCCGGCCGAGGTGCGTGTTTCCGTGGCTGCTCTGGGCGGGGAGGCGCCGGGCTCCGGCCCCTCGCGGCGGGGAGCGCCTCCGTCCACCCGCGGCGGCGGAGGCGGGCGGCGGGCGCAGCGGCCACTGCGACTCCCGGGGATGTGACAGCCGCCGGGGAGGGCCGGCCGGGGCGCGGGTTAGACGCCGCCCACGTGCGAGGACCCCGGGCCGGGGCTCAGCGCCCAGGCCGCCCGGTGCGGAGGGGCGACGGGGGAGGGGGTGCGCCTGGAGTCCCCGCAGACCCGGGGCTTCCCTTCGGGAGTGGGACTGGCTGGAGGGGGCCGGCTGCCCGGTCCTTAACTCGGATGCGGTGTGGGGAGCGAGATGGAGGGATGGAGGTGGGGCTGCTCCGGCCCCCCCTCTGAGCCCCCAAGGCTGGTGGTGCCTGGGGAGGGGACGGGGGACTTCTTCTCCCAGCTCCCGGCTCGGGGCGCGGAGGGCGGGGAGGTGCGGCGTGGCGGCGGCGCCTCCCTCCGCCTTCCAGCCGCCCCGCCGCGGGCCGAAGGGAGGGGCTGGCCGCCTTATAACTCTCCGTCCCCGCAGGGCGGCCGCCCAGTCCCCGCGCGAGAGCCCAGCGCGTCCGGAGCCGCCGGCGCCGCCGAACCGAAGTTCCCGGGGCGCCCGTCCCCGAGGCCGCCGTCCGGGCAGCGCGCGCGCGGCCGCCCGCCCCCCCCCCCCTGCACGCGGAGGCGATGGCTTCCAAACTCCTGCGCGCGGTCATCCTCGGGCCGCCCGGCTCCGGCAAGGGCACCGTGTGCCAGAGGATCGCCCAGAACTTCGGCCTCCAGCATCTCTCCAGCGGCCACTTCTTGCGGGAGAACATCAAAGCCAACACCGGTGAGGGAGGTTCGGGGTGGAGGGGGGGGGGGGGATGCGCGAGGGGCAGGGGGGAGCCGAAGCGGGTTAGGCTTAGGCCGGGGAGGCTAACGGCCGGCCGGAGAGCGGCTGGGTCTCCCCGGGCCCCGGGATCCCTTCCCCCCACCCCCCGCCCGCCTGTGGTCGCGCAGCCTCCCTCCTACGTGCCGGGCCGCATGCAGCCGGTGGCCCGCGGCCGTGCGCCGGGGGAGAAGGCCGACGCCCGCGGGGAGGCGGTGGGCGGTGCGCGCCGCTCCTCCGCGCCGGGGCTCCTCCTGCCTTGGGGAAAAGCCGGTAACCGCCGAGCTGTGGGAGCCGACAGCGCCCAGCTCCTCTCTGGCCCCGATTCCTTAAGGCAAAGAGGGGATCCGGGAGCCCACTCCTCTGGCCCTGCCCCCCGCCCCCCGCCGGGCGCCGCCCACCTGTGGGAGTCCGCCCGTGCGCGCCTCCGGGGAACCTGTGGCGCCGCCGCGGTGCCCGGAGCCGCGCGCTGTTCCAGCCCCTCCGTGTGGCCTCAGGTCTCCGGGCAGAGCCCTGGGTGGCTCTGAAAGGCCTGTTTGTTCCGTCCGTGGCCATTGGCTACGGTAAATTCTCACCACGAGCTTCCCCTGCTCCAAGCCTGGGCCTGGCCCCGCGAGGAGACTAGATCTGATCAATTACATATTGAATCCAGATTGCATAGAGCTGGCTTTCTGAGAATGCCTCCCGTGGCTTGCGTGATGCTCTGGGGGATAAAGACCGCCTGATCTCGCAGGCTTTCAGGATGGCCCTCTTCCCTCTCCTTCCACCCCACCTTCGCACGAGTCAATGAACTGGCATGAAAAGGCTAGAGGTAGTTATGCTGCTAGCGAGGTACCTATGTAACCCTCCTGGGATGCAGATGCTTATAATTAGCAACTTCTTTAAGAAAAGTTATAGCAAACGGGGTCCTTGACAATCGCTTCTCTTGCCAGCGTCCAAGGTGGTTATTATCCAGCAATCTTTTTTATTTTATTTTATTGATTTCAGAGAGGAAGGGAGAGGGAGATAGAAACATCCGTGATGAGAATCATTGATCGGCTGTCAACTGCACGCCCCTTACTGGGATGGAGCCCCCAACCTGGGCTTGTGCCCTTGATCAGAATTGAAACGGGGACCCTTCAGTCCGCTGGCGGCTGCTCTATCCACTGAGCAAAAAGGGGCAAGACATTATCCAGGGATCTTGATTACAGAAGCATGTATTAGTTTGAAAAGTTGGGAATTAACCTATCTCAAAGATAAAGTTTATTTATGTCAAGCTGTTAGTAAAAGCAAGTTTTTACTTTGATTTTCAAGAATACTCTCGTCCCTCCCTGTCCCCTCCCCCCCTATTTCCCCCACCATCCATCTCTTGAAAGGAAGAGCCCTGGTTACACCTGGAATTTTCTCAGGGAGGTATAGTTACTTAAATTAGGTCTATTTTAATTTTAATACCATATTCAAATGCATTTTATTTCAAGGTTTTTTTTTTTACTTTTAAAATATATTCTATTGATTTTTTTACAGAGAGAGGAAGGAAGAGGTAATATAGAGAGCAGCTGCCTCCTGCACATTGCCCACAACCAATGTACATACCCTTGACCGGAATCGAACCTGGGACCTTTCAGTCCGCAGACCTACACTCTATCCCCTGAGCCAAGCCAGTTTCTGCTCCGAAGGGTTTCGTGATAGGTCCTTTGTCCATGGTAGGTAGAGGGAGGCATAGTGAGGGGAGCAAATGCTGGAGTGGGATTGAGCCCATTTCTTAGCAATCTCTATATCTGACATTGTGACTTGTTTTCTTCTGGCATGGAGGGCTTTACACCTTTCCTCCTTGGGGCTGGCTTATAGGCCGTTTGCTTATTTATTTATTTACTTATTTATTTATAAAATGTTTTCAGTAATTTTTTAGAGAGGAAGGGGGAGGGTGAGAGACATCAGTTGGCTGCCTCCCTCTTCTCCCACACCAGGAATCAAACCGGTGACCTGTTGGTGTCGGGATAGTGCTCAACCAACTGAGACACACCCGCCAGGGCTCTTTCCATTTTTAAAGAGAATGGGATGGGAAAGGGCGTATTTCTGCTCTTTCTTAGAGGTTTTGAAAAATTTCCACTTGCTCTTTTCCTTATTCTCTTTTGCTTTTTCATTTAACTTTACTTTTTTCTGAATTTTGAATTTCGGCTCTTATTCTCTTTCAAATACTTCTATCTCCTCTCCCTTCTTCCCCCATTTCTCCTTGGAATAAGAAGTGACTATGGCCGAAAAAAAAAAAAAAAAAAAAAGAAGTGACTGTGAAATGTTTAGATTACCTTTCCTTTTTTTTTCTGTCTGGAATCAAGTAGTTTTTGCATGAACCCTTTTAGAGAAGAACAATAAAGGACAGCAATTTGTAAAGTAGCTTATTTCTGGTGGACTTGGACCCTGTTTTTGGATTCTGTTTCTCAGAAGGTCTAAGAGCCTTACTGCCTAGTAAATAAAACATTCCACAGTATTTATTTTTTGTTACCTGCTGTTTTCTTTTAGCTCATTTCCTGGTAGAGAAGCACAACAACCCCTGAGTATGTACCCCCTTTATAGCTGAATGTTTGAAGGAGATGATGAAACAACAAAACCCCAGGAAATAAAACCTTGGGAGGAATTTGAATTGGAAAGGAGCTGGGCCATCTGCTCCAGCCTCCATCAGGGCATATCCCTGTCCATGTGGCTTTCTGGTAGCTTCTGCCTGGTGAAAAGCTGCTCCTTCCGAAAAGAACTGCTCTTTGCTTCTGGGAAACCTTCCTTCCTCCACCTACCCTGGCAGAATCGGTCTCTTTTCTGCACATGGCTTGGTTCGGTTGCTGAGGTCACAAACAGTTATAACAAAGTGTTTCATCTTATAGATACTTACTAAGTACCTGTTATGTGTCAAACAGTGGTCTAGTGTTACCCGGGAGAAGAGGAGACAAGGATGAAATGGGACAACTAATGGGTCTGGGCTGCCTGTCACTCCTTGAGCCAAATAAGCAGAGATAGAGTTGAATCATAGATGGCATTTATTTCAGTAATGCTGGCAGTGTGGGAGAGCAGCAGGTCATCTCCCCAAAATCTACTGTGCACCTCTCTGAGGTGAAGCCGACAAAAGAAATAAGAATGGTTATGCAAAATGGCTATTACTGGCAATGTGGGTTGGGGAGCGCGGGGGACTTGATTGGGCCACAAGGTTGTTAATCCAAGATAATAGGAGAATGGACTTCATTCCAAGGTTGACTCCCAGGGCCCCGGGGCATACAACCCCAGGTTAGAATGTGCTTTCTTTAATCAGAACAATCAAGGTTAACCGCAAGATTTCTTATGTCTAGTCCTGTTTCTGCCCCTAACTAGGAGACCTCGGTTCTTGTCTTCTTTTTTTTCAAAAATATGTTTTATTGATATTTTATGGAGAGGAAGGGAGAGAGACAGAGAGCCAGAAACGTCCATGAGAGAGAAACATCGACCAGCTGCCTCTTGCACACCCCCTACTGGGGATGTGCCCGCAACCAGTGTACATGCCCTTGACCGGAATCGAACTGAACCCAGGACCTTTCAGTCCACAGACCGATGCTCTACCACTGAGCCAAACCGGTTTCGGCGGTTCTTGTCTTCTTGAAGGAAAGATTTCAATCAAGAGACAAAGTGTAGAAAAGTAAGCAAGAATTTATTGACCACAGCAAAAACATCCTTAGGAGAATGAGACGAGGAAGAGCGTAGGAGAAGCCACAGGAGAGCCTGGGCTGGCTGCCTTAGCTCACCAGGAGGTCAGAACTGGGGGCCCTGGAGACAAGGTTCAGGGAGTTAGTCTGGGATGAGTTGTCTCTCCCCATTGCTCCCCTGGTTGCAAGCCTCATGGGGTCCCTTAGAGATTAGGAGGTATGTTTTCATTTCCAGGAGTTTTAAAGACCAGGGATTTAGGGGAAGGCTTAGGGTGAGTTAATAGAATATATTATTGATTTCAGAAAGGGAGAGGGAGAGAGAGAGAAACATCAGTGATGAGAATCACTGATTAGCTGCCTCCTGCATACCCCGCACTGAAGATAGAGCCTGCAGCCCCCAGCACATGCCCTGACCAGGAATTGAACTGTGACCTCTTGGTTCCTGGGTAGATGTTCAACCACCTAAGCAACACTGGCTGAACTAGTCTCTTAATTTGTCTGCCTTTAGGTGTGGTTGGCAAATGCCACTTAATTGGATTTCTGTTTTCTCTCTTAGTAGGGCGATTTAAGCTATTTACCCTCTGGTTGGGGAAAAGTACAAACGATTTATTCTTTTTGTTAAAAAATATATTTTTATTGATTTCAGAGAGGAAGGGAAAGGGAGAGATAGAAACATCAATGATGAGAGAGAATCTTTGATCAGCAGCCTCCTGCATGCCCCCTATTGGGGATCAAGCCTGCAATCTGGGCAGGTGCCCCTGAGCAGAATCAAACATAGGACCTTTCAGTCTGCAGACTGAAGCTCTATCCATTAAGCCAAACAACTAGGGCCCATTTACTCTTAAGTGTCCTTGGTTTAGGGAAGATAGGAATTAATAGGTGGCTGCAAACTGCTTTTTAACTCTTTCTTAGTTTTCCTATTCCACTTGTCCTGGAATTTTACTAGCTTCTTGCTATTCTATAGCACCAGGTTCTGGGGACTATAGCAATATTTGAAATGATCTTGTGCCCCTTGTCCCTTCTACTTTCACCATGTTTCAGTTACTACTGGTAGAGGGATTTGCAAGCAAACAAACATAAAAGGAGTTCAACAATGGGTCAAGAATTCTATGGACACTTTCCCCAGAAGGAGTCAAACAGCCTCCAGCTAGCAAATCCATTTTGCTTAATTAGCTCCGATTATTGGTAAAAGTTTGTACTTACTATTTTGAGGGAGAAAAACTTTTCTTCTACCCTTTGTTAGAACATGGAATTAGCTTTATTTAGTACTAGAGGTGTGGCACATGAATTTGTGCATGAGTGGGGTCCAGCCGCCTGCCCTGGGGGGCCCATCGGGCTGGGCCAGCCAGAGGGGGATGGGGTCGGTTGATTGGCAGGCTCCACCTCCTGGTTGGACTTTTGGTAGAAATCCCTGTCGAGGGACAATTTGCATATTAGCTTTTTATTATATAGGTTTCATGAAGGGGCAACATCCCATCTAGCAACCAGAAGAGCATTCAGAAGGGTTGGCTTAAGGTTTGTTAATTCCATTAACAAAAGAAAACAGATTACTTTGTCTTTTCTTTGGAAGGGGGTGGGGGTGGGGATCATGGAAAGGGTTTTCATTATGCACATTTTTTATTTTTTTTATTATTTAAAAAATATATTTTATTGATATTTTACAGAGAGGAAGGGAGAGAGCTAGAGAGCTAGAAACGTCGATGAGAGAGAAACATCGACCAGCTGCCTCTTGCACAACCCCCTACCGGGGATGTGCCCACAACCAGTGTACATGCCCTTGACTGGAATCGAACCTGGGACCTTTCAGTCCGCAGACCGATGCTCTACCACTGAGCCAAACCGGTTTTGGCATCATCATGCACATTTTTTAAAATTTCTATCCTAGAGGCCCAGTGCATGGCATTTGTACATGGATAGGGTCCCTAGCTGCTGCCAGCTGCCTGCTGGTGCCTTTTTTCTGTGTTTCCCCCTGGTGGTCAGCACACATCATAGCAACTGATCGAACACCCAAGGGGATACTTTGTATATTAGGCATATATATATATATATATATATATATATATATATATATATATAGATTAGTCTTTATTTAAATAAAAAAATAATCTATCTTCCAATTACAGTTGACATACAATATTCTATTAGTTTCAGGTGTACAACATAGTGATTAGACATTCATATACCTTATGAACTGATCACCCCGTAAGCCTAATACCCATCTAACACCATACATAGTTATTGCAATGTTACTGACTGTATTGCCTATGCTGTTCTTTACATCTCCATGACTTGCTTTTTTTTTTTTTTTTAACATTTATTATTGATTTTAGAGGGGAAGGGAGAGGAGAGAGAGAGATAGAAACATCAATGATGAGAGGGAATCATTGATTGCCGCCTTCTGCATGCCCTTCACTGGGTATCGAGCTCACAACCTGGGCCTGTGCCCTTGACTAAAATTGAACCCTGGATTTTTCAGTCTGCAGGCTGATCCAGCCAGGGCTCCATGACTTTTTATAATTGAGACTAGAAGCCCGCTGCATGAAAATTCATGCACTGTAGGAGGCGGGAACAATAACATGTGTCTGACATGTGTGCTCAGACCAAACCTGGGTTCAGTAACCTTGGCACAACCCTTAAAATGTAAATATACTTTACAAAGGCTAACTTTTATTTTATTTTTTTCAGAGTTCCTCACATGTCTTTTCTTTTTAAAATATATTTTATTGATTTCAGAGAGGAAGGGAGAGAGGGATAGAAACATCAATGATGAGAGAGAATCATTGATCAGCTGCCTCCTGTGTGCCCCACCCTGGGGATTGAACCCACAACCTGAGCATGTGCCCTGTGACTGGTAACCGAACTGTGACCTCCTGGTTCATAGGTCGACACTCAACCACTGAGCACACATGCTGGCTGGGCTTATGTCTGCTGTTCTTAAAATTAACCAGCCTAAAATAATATCCTAAAGAGTCATATTTTGGTGTGACAGACTCTGCTTCCCTTCACTGTGGATTTGCGATTAGCCTTGTTAGCTGTCACGCATTAGCTCTGCCTCCTCTGCCTGCAGCCGTGCAGGCTGAGACTTATCAAATACTTTACTTGAAGACTCATCCCAAATTTTTGGCTCACTGCATAAGTAAATAGAAGAGGGAGTTCTCTTAGATTGACAGGAGCTGGGCCCTCAGTCATAAGGAATATTAACGTGTGTGTGTGTGTGTGTGTGTGTGTGTGTGTGTGTGTATGGGTGTGTTTTATGAGTGCATGTGCACACATGGACTCAGTCCCATTAACACTTTTTATGTGTAGTGAGAGCTTCCCTTGTTCAGTGATGGGTGGCTGGAACCTTCCTCTGAAGGATGTGAGAATCCTGTGCTACGATTTGGACAAATAGTGGTGTTTTGAGAATCACATGATTCTGGACTGGATCTATCTTAAGTGCAGGAAAATTAAGCAGATTTTTATTTGAAAGCACCCTGGACTGGACTGAGAGAAAAGATGCTCAGGAACAAGCCTGTTTCTGCTCTTACTTATTAGCTGCAGCTCTCGCTGGGGTTTGCAGATGGGACTGGCATTTTAAATTAGACTATGGCCTGAGTCTCTCTTCTCTGAAAAGATGACCTACTTCAGAAGGTTCAGGGTTTGGGGGTATTTTTAAGGGGTACTCATTAAATATAAGTGTATCTGTGTAAGTGAAAACTTACATTTAAAAGATATATTGGAGGATAGAGAAGCTGTGTTAGACTCGAGAGACAGATTTTAACAATATACCTAAAACATATGGTTAGCTTTTGTGTAGATCCTACAGGGTTCTTGGCTTATTATAGGATTTTTAGAATAAGCTATATTCTATTTTTTCTCCAGCTTGGTGAGAGCAGGGATGTAACCTAGACCAGGAGTCTGACCAATTTTGAAGCATCTTGTCAGTCTGCAGGTCCACTCCACACCCCCTCACCTTCTGGTTCCTTTGAGAGTTTTCATATATTGTAGAGAACTATTTGTGACTTGAACCAAGGGTTCCATGATAGTAGGTCTCAGCCACAGGAGCTGCTAAATCTTAGCGTTCTTTCAGTGCCATCATTTTTTTAAAGTGGTTTTTTTTTTTTTCTGATCAAAGCCATGCCTTTTAGAAGAATTAGTAAATGTGAAAATGGAAGTAATTGAAGAGGCAATAAAAATTACCCATAATACTACCCTGGCACCTGAAAATTGTTATTTTTTTCTTTCCTGTGTCTTTGTCCCACTATCCCCAACAAACTAACTTGGGGTTATATTAGTTGATAACCTTTTCCCTCCCTCTTAGATAGATATAATTTTTTCTGCTTTTTTATTTTTAATATATTTTATTGATTTTTTACAGAGAGAAAGGGATAGAGAGAAACATCGATCAGCTGCCTCCTGCATACTCCCTTGCTGGGGATGTGCCCTCAACAAAGGTACAGAATCAAACTTGGGACCAGAATCAAACCTGGGACCTTTCAGTCCTCAAGTTGACACTCATTAGGGCTTTTTCAAAAAAAATTTTTAATGGATTTTTTTTTAAGGAGGGAGAGGGAGAGAGGAACATTGATGAGAGAGAAATATTGATCTGTTGCTTTCTGCACAAATTCCTCCCCCCTCCTTCCCCCACTGGGATTGAGCCTGCAACCCAGGCATGTGCCCTGACTGGGAATCATCTGGTGACCTCTTGGTACATGGAACAATGCTCAACCAACTGAGCCACACTGTCCAGGGCTTTTCTGTGTTTTTGAAGCTTCTTAAAGCATTTTTAAAAAAATCCTTACCCGAGGATATGTTTTTTTTAACTGACTTTAGAGGGAGAGAGGAAGGGAGGGAGGCAGGGAGAGAGAGATGTGAGAGAGAAGCATTGATTAGTTGTTGCCTCCCATACACATTCTGACTGAGGATCGCATCTGCAGCTAGGTATGTGCCTTGTCCAGGAATCAACCTACAACCTTTTGGTGTACAGGATGATATTCCAACCAATTGGGCCATCTGGCCAGGGCTCTTCAAAAGCATTCTTAATTTCTGTTATTTCATTTATTCAGCAGATATTTTTTGACTACGTACTCATATCTATTTGCTTTTAGAAATGTGAGTCCCCGGAGAGGTGAGAGGATGAGGAGGTTGAGAGGACAGATGAGTCCGTAGGGAGAAGGCAGGATAGTAGCAGATAGAAGAACATGTTCTGAAGGAAGTGAAATGGTAATGAGTTAGTAATGAGGGCTAAGGTGGCTATATCCTAGGTGGTGTGATTAGGAAAGTTCTCTGAGAGGTGAATAGCCATAGGGATGAACATGCAATGATCTAGGATCCCAAGTGTTTGAGGGAGAAGCAAGTGCCAAGGCCCTGAGGTGAAAACAAGCACAGCTTGTTTGAGGGACAGAAAGAAGGCAGTATTTTTGGATCCTAATGAGCAGTGGGAATGTGGAAAGAAATCAGGTGAGGGTGATGAACAAATATGAGCCGCAAGCGTCCTGGAAAGGATTAGATTCTACTTCATGGCCCTGGGAAGCTATTGAAGGGGTTTGAAATAGGACAATGACTTTTGGCTTGACCTAAAAATTTGACCTTTGGGAAGGCTGTGTGAAATGACTGCAGATGAGCCAGAGCGGTGTCCAAGGAAAGGGCTATAGTATCTGATCCATATCACCTTTCCCGGCTTCCGTTGCTTGTGCTTATCCTTAAGGTACACACAGACACCGTGCCACCGGAGTTTATGAAACTTTCAGACTTCCTGGAGCTCAAGTGATGGCAGTTGGTCATGAAACTAGTAAATCAAGTACTAGGCTATTAGCTATAAGTCCACCAACATTATACAGGACACATGGAATTGCCTGTTTCCTTTAAAATCTACCAAGTATATTGCTCAAGGGCATTATACTTTTTGCCCTTCAGTACTCTGTGCAGCCCATATTGTGAGATTAAAGGACTTGGAAATTGTATTGCACAGTTTTAGACAGTATGCTTTCACAGCATGTCAGATATGGCAACCATGCATTATTGTGTTTCAGCAGACAAGATTGGCTCTTTCAACACGTGAGGTGGTAGTAGGAAATACTCTGCCTTTTCCCTCCCAACACTTGCAGTTTGGTTCACAGGTTGGCCTTTATGGGCACATAAAGTCTCATTTGTTTTTTTAAATATATTTTATTGATATTTCACAGAGAGGAAGGGAGAGAGATAGAGAGCCAGAAACATCAATGAGAGAGAAACATCGACCAGCTGCCTCTTGCACACCCCCCACCAGGGATGTGCCCGCAACCAATGTACATGCCCTTGACCGGAATCGAATCCGGGAACTTTCAGTCCCCAGACCGACGCTCTACCACTGAGCCAAACCGGTTTCGGCTAAAGTCTCATTTGAATAGCTTCACAAAGTCTAAGTAGATAGCTGATGTTACATTTTAACAGCCTCACTTCCAAATTTCAAGAATTCTTATACTAGTTACATGACCAATCAAGCATCGTTTACTTAGCCAGTGAGAGTGACAGTATTGAAACAGTGCGGAGTTACTCCTGCTCATCAAATTGCCCAGAATCTAGAAATCAGCTGTTTTTTCTGTTCTTCAGCACTTTCTTCTTGACCAGCAACCTGTGATGCTGGCACTTTTTGTAATTCTTCTGACCTGGTCGTTATAACTAACATTTGCAGTGAGTCAGGCATGTGCTAGGCCTGGTAACGTAAAGGTACTGGCTATTGTGTGCATCTTATCTTTTACTCCACACACAGATTTACAGAGCTGTCGTTACTATGTCACTTTGAAAATAAAGAAATGGCCTCAGTGGTTGAGTTACTTGATGTAGGTCAAACAGCCAGTTGATACAGAAGCTTGCATTCCAACTTGGGACTCCGTAGCTAGGGATAAAACTTCCCATGCTGCCATTCAGGTACTCCAGTAACTAGTGAAATGTCCACTTCATGTCTCAGAAATGCCACACTCGGACAGTGGACGGCAAGGAATTACTGCAGTTAGGTTATCCGCAGGTGCACAGAGATTCAGCAGGTTCTTTAAGGGTAGGCTAGAGGTATGTGGTTTGTTGTTCTGTCCCTAAAACATTAAAAATCTAAAAAAGGAAACATCAGCTTCCTTCTCCCTCCTCCAAAAAGGACTAAAAAAAGGTCTAACATAGAAACCGTATGTCATTGTGAGGAGGTAGAAGTTGCTTTTTATCATAATGGTCAGAGCTGTGGAATAATACCTGAATTTGGTATTTCATTAGTCAAGAGACAGACCCTTCTGTGCTCACATCAGGTGTAGGGAGCCATTGAAAAATAAAACATGGGCTCTAACCCCAAGACAATTACAATCTAGGGTTCAAGTCCTAGGTTCTGTATTATGTTCTAATGAGTCATGAAGGGGAGGGCATTGTCCAGATGTTACCTTTCCCCAGTAATGCCTTTCACACTTACTAATCTCTCCAAGTCCCTTTTCCATTCATTCATCACCTCCGTGAGGCTTTTCCCACAGCTGTTGCAGCTATATGTCATTTTCTTCTCTTGACATTTCTTTTATTACTAATCTGCATTTATAATATGGTATTCATCATCAGCTCCCTGTAAGATGATCTGTTTTGTAACTTTAGTTATAGTCTATTGCCATCCGAATAGTAAATCCATTGGTGTCAGTTCAGTTCAACAAATTGTTTTTAGCAGGAGGGAAGATGTGCTACATACAAGGGAAAATAATCAAGCGAACCTTGTATTCCCTATGTCTTACACCTTATATCTTGTGTAAGTACTACAAAGAAAATGCAACAGTGCAATGCCAGATAGTGACCAGGGAAGACTGCTTTATTAATTTAAAAAAATATATATTTTATTGATTTTTTTATAGAGAGGATGAGAGAGAATCATTGACCAGCTGCCTCTTACACACCCCCTACTGGGGATGTGCCTGCAACCAATGTACATGCCCTTGATCGGAATCAAACCTGGGACCTTTCAGTCCGCAGGCCGACACTCTATCCATTGAACCAAACTGGTTTCGGCGGAAGACTGCTTTAGATTGAGGAGTTGAGGAAGGTCTCCCCGAGGTGATGTGGAAGCTGAGCACAGAATGAGGGCAGGAGCCAGATGTGTGAAGATATGGGGACAGAGGGAACAGCATGTGTAAAGAGCCTGAAGTAGGAGTGAGCTTTCCATTGGTGGAGAGGAGAGGAAGTGGGTGTCTGGAGCACTGAGGGAGAAGATGGTAGAAGATTTTTAACTCTCATTACTTCAGTGGCTTAGTAATTAAAAAAAAAATCAAGAATCTCAGCTTGGAATAAAATAAAAGCTTAAGACCTCCTTTCCAGTAAGCTCATGGCTTTGTTTCAGTTTTCTAGGGTTTTTAGGAACTAAACAGTATGCATAACAATGAATGTGTTAAGTTTAATTATTTGTTCCATTGCTTAATGTCTTAGAGTTGGAAGGGATTTTAAGTCCTTCTGTCCAAGTGGCCATTCTGTGCTGGGTCCTTTGGATCCTTTCTATAGCAGCTGACAGCCAACTTGCCTCCTCTGGATCAGGCTCTTTCATTGCTGGACAGGTCTAATTGTTGGGAGATTTTTGCCTTATACTGAGATGAAAGCCAACTTCTTGAGACTGCTACCCATAAACTGTCATCTACTTGTCCAACGTAAGTCTCTTGGAGCCACATAAATTCAATCCATTAGTTCTTTAGATAATTGGAAATAGTTGCTAGGCACCACCTCCCTGACTTTTCAGTTGTTTCCACCCCACAAGAAAAGTAGTCCTAGTTCCCTCAAGCATTCTTCCCAGGATATCATTTCCAGATTCTTTTTCATTAATTTTTTTGTTTTTTAAATTTCTTTTTTAAAAAAATATATTTTATTGATATTTCACAGAGAGGAAGGGAGAGAGACAGAGAGCTAGAAACGTCGATGAGAGAGAAACATCGACCAGCTGCCTCTTACACACCCCCTACCGGGGATGTGCCTGCAACCAAGGTACATGCCCTTGACCGGAATCGAACCTGGGACCTTTCAGTCCACAGACCGATGCTCCACCACTGAGCCAAACCAGTTTCGGCTAAATTTCTTAATTGATTAAGGTATCACGTATTTGTCCTCATCCCTCCATTCCCATCTCCAGATTCTTTTTCAGCCTGTTTCACTGACCTTTTTTTTTTTTTTTAAGTTTCTTTATTTTTTTTAAAAATATATATTTTATTATTTTTTTTACAGAGAGGAAGGGAGAGGGACAGAGAGTTAGAGACATCGATGAGAGAGAAACATCGATCAGCTGCCTCCTACACTCCCTCAGTGGGGATGTGCTCGCAACCAAGGTACATGCCCTTGATTGGAATCAAACCCGGAACCCAACAATCCACAGGCCAACGCTCTATCCACTGAGCCAAACCGGTTTCGGCTAAATTTCTTTATTAATTAAGGTACCCAATATTTGTCCTCAACCCCCTATTCAATTCCCCCACCCCTCCCCACTCATGCCCCCATCCCCCTATTGTCGTTGACCACTGTTTAAGCTCATATGTATGCACACAAGTCCTTTGGTTGATCTCTCCCTTTTATCCCCACCCTCCCTCTGAGGTCCAATAGTCTGACCCATGGCTCCTTATCTCTGGGTCTGTTTTTGTTCATCAGTCTATGTTGTTCACCATTTCCCCTAGATGAGTGAGATCATGTCCTACTGGAAATATACTAATAAGAAAAACGAGAGAGAAATATTGGTTATGCTGAAAGGCAAATTAATCAGTTTGTATGAGTTTCTTTCTGGGCCAATAGCTCTTTTGAGACCTAATTTCAATGTCAAACAGTTTCTTATGTGTATATGTCAGCAAAGATATTTCAGTTCTGGATGGTGGATCACTGACCCCCCCCCCCCTTTTTTTTTAATTTATTGGTTTTTCACAGAGAGGAAGGGAGAGGGATAGAGAGCTAGAAACATCTATGAGAGAGAAACATCGACCAGCTGCCTCCTGTACACCTCCCACCGGGGATGTGCCCGCAACCAAGGTACATGCCCTTGACCGGAATCAAACCTGGGACCTTTCAGTCCGCAGACTGACGCTCTATCCACTGAGTCAAACCGGTTCTGGCTCACTGACCCTTTTTGACGGCAATGTCCATCACCACTGACATCTGCCTAAATGTGGTGAGACTATTGTAGCTGAAGTGGATTTATTTCTAAATTTTACCCTCTTGGAACACATTATTTGGGAGTATTTGTGAACATTGCCCTGCAATGCACACTGTAGCTCAATTAGCCTCCTAACACTGACAGTATTTGAGGTTATGTACCAGGGTCATCTCAGAACCTAATTACTGGCACCAGCTACTTTAGGCCACTCAAATCTGTAGTCCTGTCCTTTCTCTCTTTTTTTAAAATTATCACTTTATTTATTTTTTAAAAAGTATTTTTATTGATTTCAGAGAAGAAGAAAGAGGGAATGAGAGAGAGGGAAATGATGAGAGAGAATCATTGATTGGCTGCCTCCTAACTGCCCCCTACTGGAGATCGAGCCCACAACCTGGGTGTGTTCCCTGACCAGGAATTAAACTTATGAACCTCCTTGTTCATAGGTTGATGCTCAACCACTGAGCCACACAGGCTGGGCTGTGCAATACTGGCCTTTTAATTGAGGATCCCGACATACCCTCTCTCCTTGGCTCACTCCAAGAGTTGGCTAAAGATTTAAGGGTTAAATTAGAAAAAATCCAGGAGTTTGGTGGGATTAACTCAGTGTAAACATTGCAGGGCATTGATTAGAGATGAATAAGTCAAGACTAAATTTTCCCAAATTGACATTAATTAATAGTTTATTTGGGTTGTTTTCCACATATTTCTTAACATTAAGGCCTGTATAGATTTATGCTGAATGCCTTAGTGGTGCAGAGCTCTGAGAGTCAGTATGGTGCGTTTAGAGCATGGGCTCTGAGCCACACAGCTGAGTTTGGAATCTGACTTGGCTACCCTAGCTCTGTGCTCTTAGGCAAAGTAGCTGTTTTTGTTTACTCACTTACAAATGAGAGTTACTGTAGGGCTACTTCATCGGGTTTCCTGTGAGTAGTAAGTTAATACGTGGTGGCAGGGCTGAGGCAGGGTGTGGGCAGTCTTCTTGAGTGGCACCAAAAAAAAAAAAAATCCAAAATCCAATAATGAAGAAATAGTTTGAAGCAATAAAATGGAAAAAAAAAACAAACCAATATTTTACCTCTTGCTTTTTTTTTCAAATGATCTTTAGTTGAATCCTTCTCTTTGTAGTTCTTAACTAGCAGGACATTCCACTGCACCACTATTGGTGTCATCTATGATGTCATGAGGGTGGCCGCCATCAACATTGCACCCCACAGACTGGTCAGTCCCCAGGATCTCTTTAATGGTTCCAGAGAGTTCTCTAGCTAAAGATCAGTGCCGAATCTGTCGGGCAAGGCTGACAATCTCATCGAAAGTGATATTTCCACTGTGCTCAATGTTTTTTTTGCTTCTTTCTGTCTCTTGGCGGTTCTTTGAGGGCTTTGATGACCAGGGCAGAGGCAGAAGGCACTACTTCAACCTGGGCCTGTCTGTTCTGAACGGTCAGTTTCACTGTGATCCTCAGACCCTCCCAATCACCTGCTGCTTTGAAGATGTCATCACCAACCTTTTTTGGAGACAGTCCCAGGGGTCCGATCTTGGGGGCCAGAGCAGACGTGGCACCCACTTCCCCACTGGGACACCTCAGGTATACGACTTTGACCTCGTTGGGGTCGAACTTGGGAGGCCTGGTGGAAGCAGCTGGTGTCGGATGAACCTGGATTAGGGACGACCGAAGAAAGTTGCACCTGAGCCTCCTCCGAGCCGAAAGCCAAAAGCAATATTTCACTTTTTATTTGCTGTTTTTTAATTTTAATTTAATTTTTAATTTTTATTGAATTTATTTGAGAGACATTGGTTAATAAAATTACATAGGTTTCAGATGTACAACTCTATAATACATGATCTGTATATTGTATTGTGTGTCCCCTACCCCAAATCAAGTCTCCTTCCATAACCATTTATTCCTCCCTTACCCTCTTCTATTTCCAACAACCCCTTTTGTTTTGCTCTTGTTAAATCCCTTAATCTTTTTCATCCAGCCCCCCATTCCTCTCCCCTCTGACAGCTTTCAGTCTATTCTCTGTATCTGAATCTGTTTGTTTTATTCTGAGTATTAGATTCCATGTGCAAGAGAAATCATATGGTACTTACCTTCCTCTGACTGGCTTATTTCACTTAGTATAATATTATCCAGGTCCATCCATGGTGTCACAGAGGGTGAGATTTCCTTCCTTTTTCATGGCCAAGTAGTGTTCTGTTGTGTGAATGTACCATAGTTTTTAATGTCAATATTTTAAATAAATACTAGATTCAGTAGGACTGAAATTAGGGGATAGTCAGTGAGTTGTACAAGTGCAGGGTTGGATCCTGTCTTTATTAAAAAATTTTCATAGCCTTTCATCACGGTTATTTTGTATTAATTTAGATATTTTAAAATATTGCAGCAACATGTTATTTGTCTTGATTACTGGATGTGTCCCTGCCTCGCCCCACTTTAATTTTTTCCTCCCAAGGTGAGTGCCTCACTCATCTCACCCAACTAGCAGCCAGTGTGCTGATGTTTGTTGTTGGTAGTGGGTTTCCAGCTGCCCTTCTATGTTCTTCTAGCTGGACTAAATCAGACTAACACGAGACAGATTAACAAGAAAGGGAACCAGATTTATTGCATATGTACATATGGGGGTTCCCTAAGAATAGGGGACCCAAGAACAGAGGGGGCAGTTAAAAGCTTATATGCCTTCTGGAGCTAAGGAGAGGGGGAAAGAGTTGTGATTTGGGACTTAAAAGGGCCGGAAGACAATTCACAGGGAGACTAAAAAGCAAATATTTGATAAATAAGTGTTTGCCGGGTCATCTTGACCATGGGAACTGGGAGGACTTGTTAGATTCCTCCCTATCACACTCTGTATTAAACTGTAGTTATCTCTGATAATAATTCCTTCTTGGAGCAGGTCTTCTGTCTAAATTCCTTTTAGACAGAGGGAAGGTCAATGGTTTTTACCTAGTTTGTTTCTTGAAAATAACCAGTTTTAAATGATCAATGTCTCAAAAGGCATATATATATTTTAAATATTTTATTGATTTTTTTTTTTTTTTACAGAGAGGAAGGTAGAGGGATAGTTAGAAACATCAACGAGAGAAGCATCGATCAGCTGCCTCCTGCACACCCCCTACTGGGGATGTGCCTGCAACCAACATACATGCCCTTGACAGGAATCGAACCCAGGATCCTTGAGTCCTCAGGCCGATGCTCTATCCACTGAGCCAAACCAGTTAGGGCTCAGCAGGCATATTTTGGGGTGGCAGATTTTGTTTTATGTTAATTGCAATGGTATTGTGTAGAGGAAATGAATTCTAAGAGCTTAGTGGAAGGATTAATTTTCTAACAACATGATATTTCTGCTAGTTCTCTCAGTGCCAGTCTAAATCTTATAATCAAGGTCAGTTTTAGGTTCTGAATGTCATGTTTCAAACTCTGCTGGAGCTCAAAACCCCGAGAATAAAAAATGGGAACACTTAGCTTATGTCTGGAGGAACCTAGCCAAGCCAAACAGCACTGAAATATTGCTTGTCCTTGATGGCCAGGATTGTGAAAGACAGCCGCAGATGGTGGCTGAGCCATAGCTGGAACTACTGTTAGTCTGTTCGAGGTGCTCTAAGTGAGAGGAGCCAGGAATCCACCCACTAGAGCTGGGGGAGGAAGTGGCGTTTCTAGAAGTTAAATTATGATGATAGAATCTTTCTGTGAATCTGGATCTACTCCAATCTGCTTTCAGTTATATAGACCTGATTATAAACATGTCTTAGAAATCTGTTGCATAATTAGTGGCTCTTGAAAGGAAAAAAAAAAAGAAAGAAAGAAAAATGAAAGAGAGTTGCAGAAACAATTTTTTAAAGCTTTATTCTTGGCAGTCTAAGTGTTACACAAAGGCAAGGCAGCTGTTATCTGTTGGGGCATCATCCCTATTGCCGTGGTCTCTCTTCCTCCCTCCCTCCTTCCCTACAATTCTCTCTTTGATATTATATTTTTATTTTTGATAGATTTATTCAATGATACTTTTCTGCAAAAAGTAGTAGAAATAGTTGCTCTTAAATGAACTAGATATTGTTGATGTTTTGTATAAAGTAGAGATGAATAAACTAATAATCACTATAGCTGATATCATTGGCTTTGATTTAAATTTATCTGAATCTTCTTTATTTTTTGTTTATTTTTAACATATATTTTTATTAATTTCAGAGAGGAAGGAAGAGGGAGAGAGAGATAGAAACATCAATGATGAGAGCGAATCATTGATTGGCTGCCTCCTGCACACCCCCTACTAGGGACTGAGTCTGGGCATGTGCCCTTGACCAGAATCACACCTGGGACCCTTCAGTCTGTAGACTGGTGTTCTAGCCACAGTCAACCAGCTAGGGCTATCCTTTTGTATTTAGATCACAAAGAAAGCACTTGAGAATTGGAATGAGTTTAAAACACAACTTTATTTTGTTGGCTACTGCCAGATATTGCTGCCTTGCTGTGACGAGCTGACTCAACTGCATAAGTTTATTTTTCCCCTAAATCTTTTTATTGATTTTTAGAGAGAGGTAGAGAGAGAGACATTGATGTGAGAGCAGAATATCCATCTGCTGCTTCCTACACGCCCCCTACCTGGGATCAAACCCGAAATCTTAGTGACTCCAGGTATCTTCTGGCTTCGCATTAAAAACAACAATAGGGTTGGGATATTCTTTTCTCAAAAAGGATGTATGTCACCCTCTTTGTACGATTCTTATAGCACAGCTGTGGCAGCTGAGCTACTTATGCCTGCTTTGTTTTCCTTCTGTCATTGGGCAGGTGGAAAAAGACTGAAAGTTTTAAAGTGAGTCTAAAATTAGTATATCTGGTGCATATATGCTATTTGGAATAGCAATGTGTAGCAGAAGAAGACACAGAGATTTGAGTACAGAAGAAACTTAGAGGTTGAAATCCGGGGGCCAGTGCAGTTTGATTCATGAAGGAAATATTCTCAGATATCTAGGAACTCATGGAATAGAAGCCACTGTGCAAATAGATTGCCTTACCCTGAAAGTGATCCATGGTTTAATGGTCAGGGTTTAATGTTTCCTATTGAGTAATGTAGCAGCTCATCTTGAGATTAGTGAGTCAAGTAGGACTTCCTGAGTTGCAAAATGAAATCCAATGCTTTCTCTTCCTTCCCACTGCTTCTGCTCTGGGGCCAGTTTGGACTGAGTTAGAAGTTTGCAAACCAAAATCTTGGTTGTTAGTTTTGCGTCATTATGAGGTGTAGCAAGGGAATGATTGCACGGGGTGGGAGCCAATGCAGTTTTAGGGTGGGAGTGACTGGTGACTCTGGCTAACAGTCGGTGCCATGTGGCTGGTCCTCCAGCATTAACTCTTGCATTAGTAAGATTTGGGTCCCCATCACCTGCCTGGAAGGCATGTAGTATTCTACTCCACTCCACTGTCTATGCGCCTCTCCCCAATCACCTCTTTCTCAGATTTCATGCTTCTGGAATTCTTCACTTCTGCCTGCAAGTCTTTTCTTGTACGCACTGCCCTTTTTGCACTCCTTCACCTGTGTTGGATACTACCTTTATTTTCCTCTCCTAAAGGACTCCCCATATAAAGTGCTTGTATGGAGGGTTTGTGGGTGATAGGCATTCGAGTCTGGCATATGTGAATGTCCCATATCCCTCGTGGTTGAGGGTTCGGGCTCTGGAAGAGGGGCCACATGCAAATGAAAGAGACAGACAAGAAATAATTGGGGGAGCAGGGGTAGGAAGAAGCCCAGATCAAGAGGAAGGACTCTGCGTGGGTATTGGCCTCCCATCCTTTTATTCAATTTGGGATCCACCTAGAGCCCTTAGACAGGCAATTTCCAGTAATAGGCAGACTATCTTAGCAGTAAGGATTTACATGACTGTCTGGTAGGGAAGTAGCTTCAGCTACCATTGTCTGGACTAACCCGTGGGTGTACAGCCTGGCCTTTGCCGGAGCTCAAAGAACCCCAGCCCTCCAGGTTTGTTGTCCACACCTCCGTTAGTGAAGACAGTGGGCAGCTTCCCGTGGGCACAGGCCACATCTTGGCCTGTCTTGTTAAACACCTCTGCCCTATGAACTGTCAGTCATTCCCTGTACATTCCTCTAGCTCTGCCCCTCTCTCCCCTAACTTAGAGTTCAATTTGGTGCCTTCTTACACTTTTCCTTTCTGGAGAATTTGTTCTTTTTCTGATTCCCAGATTTCAACCCTCCAATACTTTCTTATCCAGAACAGTTTACATCTTCACTATTAACTCCTCAGTTGCAGGCTCCATTCCCAGCCCTGGATGGCCGGATGAGGTGGAGGGGGAGTAATAGGAGGCAACCAATCGATGTGTCTCTCATATTGATATTTCTCTCTCTCTCTCTCTCTCTCTCTCTCTCTCTCTCTCTCTCTCTCTCTCTGTCTCTCCCTCTCCTGTCCACTTTCTAAAATTCAATGGAAAGATAACCTTGATGAGGATTAACGAAAAAAGACTGTTTCCCTTTGTCTAGGATAGATCATCACATTCAATGTTTATTACTTTTTTCTTGCAATGTTTTATTTTAAAGAAGCAAAAAGAACAACACATTTAAAAATATATATATTTTATTGATATTTTAAGAGAGGAAGGGAGAGAGAGATAGAGAGCTAGAAACATCGATGAGAGAGAAACATTGGTCAGCTGCCTCCTGCACACACCCCACCGGGGATGTGCCCGCAACCAATGTACATGCCCTTGGCCAAATGGAACCTGGGACCTTCCAGTCTGCAGACCAACGATCTACCACTGAGCCAAACCGGTTTTGGCAGAACAACCCACCTTTATTCACTTATTCAACTTAAATACGATTGAAGGTTTCCTTAGCTCCCTGAGCCTTAGTTTAAGTCACTCAGGTGAACAAGACATACCCTAAGGTATTCAGAAGGGGAGAAGGCGGTTGGTGGAACAGAGGATTCCAGTGTGGGAGTAATTGGGAGGAAGAGACTAATTAGTTGCTTGAGGAAATGGAGGGATGCTTTGGAGGCTGGGTCTGGGGAGACACCCGCTGCTGTAGGCACGTGTAAGGATGCAGCCTCTGGGATTGCACTGTCCGGGCAGCCAGCCAGCTAGTTGCTCAAGCACTACATATCTCCATTTCTTCCACTGCAACCAGGACCAGTAATGGCACTGCCCTCTCAGTGTTGTTCTAAGAATTAAATGAGGTAATGCATACAAGGGATTAGAGTAAGGCTTGGCCCAGTGCTTCTGTTTGTTTTGCTTTTGGTGTGCTTGTTTTAATTTTTAAAAATGTGACCAGTAATTATGTTGAAACACATTTTTCTCCGGGCCCAAGATGGAACCACAGACTTAGATAACTTTCATGTCCTGTAACTACTCTGCTTGATACCTTGGCTATTGTCAGTATCTTGGCTGCAAGGAACATGGGGGTGCATATATCTTTTTGACTTAATGTTTTCATTTCCTTTGGAAAAATACCCAGAAGTACTTCCATTTAAAAAAATTTTTTTGGTGGGGGGGAACCTCCATACTGATTTTCATAGTGGCTGCCCTTTGATGTTGTTATTCTTGCTGGGTGTTAAAGGATGATAATATGTCACCCTACCCAGTGGACCTTATGACCCCACTGGGAGCCCCATCAGAAAAGAATGTTAGCATCAGCTTTATGTCTCCTTCTCGCTCCCTTTGTTTGCAGGAAGGTCTTTTGCCAGCTCTGGTAGGCCGGTGAGCATGGCACCTCTTTGGCGTCCTTGTAGTTCTCCACCAGAGCACTGCCAGAGAGCTATGACTGAGGGAGGGAGGGAGGGAGAGGGAAGGAAGAAAGGGAGAGTGAGAGGAAGAGAGATGGAGGCCAGTCCCTCATGGCAGCAGTAGCAGCCCATCCTCTGAGCAGATGGCACTGGAGGAAACAGCAGCTTCCCTGGAGCTGATCTGCAGCCAAGAACCTGCATGGCGAGGCAGCTGAAAAAGGTGCCTGGCACAGCCAGACCCCGCACCGCAGGCCTTCTGCAATGGGAAGGAATTTCTTTTTATGTCGCTTTAAAAGTGAAATTCCTCCCTGCCCTCTGAATGGGACTGGTAATGGGTCTGTGATAAGGTTATAAGGGGAGGCAGAGAAAAATCTCAAAGAGCTCAAGAGATCTGAAGCGTGGCCCTGCTCCTCAGGACTGGAAGTGCCTGTTGGACATCAAAGTAGACTTGCAGAATGTGGGCTTGAGGAGATGCTTAAACATTTTGGGTCTAAAACTCATCTGTCATTTTGGCAGACCTTTCAGAGGACTTGCCTTTTCCCACTTGTTCCCTTGCCCAGCGTCTGTTGCCTCCATCCCAATCTGCTTTTTTCTCCTTCGCTGCTTATATAAGGCGGCACATGGTCCGACACCAGATGTTCATGGTGTGCTTAGGAGTGTTCCTATTCCGGGCCAAGAAAATACTCCTGATGTAGGACATCCAATATTTTTTAGCTTATGTAACCCCAACTCTTTCAGGATTTATTTAACATCTTACAATGGGATTACTGCCCTGTTTTATTCTTTGAATCCGTGTGGAGGGTCAGATAGTAACGGACCTGCTGGAGGAATGAGAAAGCTTACGGAAGAAGAATCTGCTGGGTAACCATCCATTTGTGCTTCAATACTGTGTCACTGTCGTTATCAGTAATGCTAGCCTCTCCCTTGCCCAAAGTCGTGGCTTTTGTCCATGCATATTTTTATCTTAGCTATTATAGAAACCCACGCACTGCCAACATGTTTCTGGACCTGAAGTTAGAAAATTAGATGGAGTGTGAATATCCAGTCTGGCTAGAGAGAAAAGAGCAAAGAGATGCAACACATCATTGGCCCTTATTCCAGAAAGTCTTCCAGGCAAGGAATGATAGAATGCTGAGAGATAATTCAGGTAGGAGTTCTGGTCTGGACTCCACTCCTCACATCTAGAATGGGTTTAATGAACCATGCCTTGGCTTCTCATGAAAGCACGGAGACTTTTCTTAACCTCTGAGGTCCCTTACATCCCTGCAAAGGTGAATCTCATGATGAAGAGGACACAAGTGTGTACGTTGGCTGGTGTGCTCAGCAGTTAGATGTCAGCCCATTGATTCCAGGTCAAGGGCATGTACCTGGGTTGCAGGTTCGATCACTGGTCCTCAGGGCGTGTTGGGGAAGCAACCAATTGATGTGTCTCTCTCACATTGATGTTTCTCTCTCTCTCCCCCTCCTTTCCTCAACCTCCTACTCTCTCTAAAAATAAATGAAAAAGATATCCTGGGGTGAAGGATTAGCAACAAAAATAAATAAAGGATACTAGTGTAAGTTTGAGGCATGCTTGGAAAGCTAGTTCACTCACCTTCCCACTTGCCCACAAAGCCAGGGACAGGAAATTGGAATTCACCACTGAGGTGATAGAGGTAGAGGGGTTTAGCTCTCTTGTGCAGAAGAGGAAGCTCGAGGGCACAATAAGTGAAGCACATTGATGTGCGTAGTCATGCTGAAGCAGAACTGAGAGCCAAGATTCTTGATTCCCAGTCTGATGTAATTCCTTGTGTCATGCTTACTCTTTGCATCATGATGAAGCCATTTCAATGTTTTTAAAAGATGATTTCCCATGATCAAAAGGCAGATAAGAATAAATCAAGTAGAATGGTCTCTTCTATGTGGTATTTAAAAGACAAAAGCCTTAGCTGGTTTGCTCAGTGGATAGAGCTTTGGCTTGTGGACTGAAGGGTCCCAGGTCCCATTCCAGTCAAGGGCACATGCCCAAGTTGTGGACTCGATCCCCAGTAGGAGGCATGCAGGAGGCAGCTGATCAATGATTCTCTCTCATCATTGATGTTTCTGTCTTTCCCTCTCCCTTCCTCTCTGAAATCAATAAAAATATATGTTAAAAACAAAACAAAATAACCAAGCCCATAAATACAGAGAAGAGATTGATAATTGCTAGAGGTGTGTAATGACGAGGGTGAGCAAAATGAGTGAAGGGGGTTAAAAGGTGTACCAACTTCCAGTTATAAAGTAAATACATCATGGGGCATAATATATTAGCATGGTGACTATCCTATCTAATAAAAGGGTAATATGCAAATTGACCATCGCTCCAAAACACAAGATGGCTGCCCCCATGTGGACACAAGATGGCCACCACAAGATAGCCTGCAGGGGAGAGCAGTTGTGGACAATTAGGAGTGACCAGGCCAGCAGAGGAGGGAGGTTGTAGGTGACCAGGCCAGCAAGGGAGGGCAGTTGGGAAGGGACCAGGTTTGCAGTGGAGGACAGTTGGGCAGGACCCAGGCCTGCAGGGGAGGGCAGTTGTGGGTGATCAAGCCTGCAGGGAAGGACAATTAGGGGTGACCAGACTGGCAGGGGAAAGCAGCTAGGGGCAATTGGGCCAGCCGGGGGCAGTTAGGTGTTGATCAGGCTGACAGGAGAGTGGTTAGGGGGTGATCAGGCTGGCAAGCAGAAGTGGTTAGAGGCAGGCGAGTGATTGGGAGCCAGCAGTCCTGGATTGTGAGGGTGATATCCGACCGGGATTAAGCCTAAACGGGTGGTCGGACATCTCTCAAGGCATCCTAGATTGGAGAGGGTGCAGACTGGGCTGAGGGGACACCCCCTCCATGCATGAATTTTGTGCACCAGGCCTCTAGTAGTTAATAATACTGTATTGCTCATTTGAAAGTTGCTAAGTGTAATCTTAAGAGTTCTCATCACAAAAAATAATAATAATAATAATTTAACTGTATGGCAGATGTTAGCTATACCTGTTGTGTTGATTATTCTGCATTTAATATGCAAATATCAAATCATTATGTTGTATTCCTGAAACTAATATTTTGTTGGCTGTACCTTTATAAAAAAATCATATCATAATTTTGTTTTTAATCTCACAATTAGTGGAAAAGAGATACACATTTCTACTTGACATAAATTTGGGTTCAAATCTAGGTTTAAAATTTTTTCTATTAATCTTTTGACTTAGTAAATGATTAATTATATATAGGTCATAGATTCAAATAACTTTAGTTACAATTTTCTTTGGTTAAATACACCTTAATGATGAGCTAAATATTGTTCCCTAAGATTAATAGCCACAGAAAGGTGTTGAAGACAGGTGTACTCTGCAGTCACTGTTCCTCAGGAGAGACGTATGATCACTGACTTGGGGATCTTGGTCTGATGTGCAAAGGAATAAAGAATAGGATTAAAGTCTTGCTTTATAGTTTACTTTATAGCACTATTTTGTATTAAATAAGTTATAAGCCGATCCTTACCTTCTTTAGAAATAGTTCACAATCCCCAATGTTTTGTGATTTATCAGAAAACTTTTAGGGTAAAGATTGTCTGTATCACCCAGACACCCAGAAGGAGAGACAGGCAGCATGTGTTTTTGGTGGTCTAGTGCAGTATAAACCCTCCCTGGGGGTGATAAACTTTCTGTTTCTTTTGTTGGAGAATATTTTGGAGTCGTAAGCTCAGACATCTTTAAAAGTTGACTCATACACATTTTGTGGGCGTTTAAAAATGTCAGATAGCTCCAGGAAGAGCGAGCATCTCTTGTAGGAACAGATCTCTCTTGTTAGGAGGTCAGGTTTGGGATCCAAATGCAACCTGTGGAAACGATCTTTCTGCACCAGCTTGAATAGGCTGAAGCAATCGTTGTGAGAACTAAATGTTCATGTATGTAGACTGATCAGATAACAGAGTGTTGCTTAATTCAATACATTTATTTTACTCAGTTGTTTAAGGCCTGCCTGGCAAAAATTAAGACCATAAGATAACATTTAAAGGAAACATTGCTGCTCATAATCCTCGTTGTGTGGTTGAGACGGTTTTCCTGAGTTTTTATTGGCTTAAAAGTCACCACTATGATTATCATGACTGTTGAACAATACAGTAGATACAAGATACGACAGGGGATGTAGTGAAAAGAGTTTCATTTAATAATTTGTGGGGCCTTGGGTACAGGAAAGCAGAACCCCCGAAGATATAATAGTATCTTCAAATAGTATCACACCAGTAGAATGACCCTTATTGATCCTTAAAATAGTCTCTGCCCTCAAGGAGATTATGATCTGGTATGGAGGATATGTAAATAATTTCCACTTAAGAAGAGTGAGATGTAGGTAGAGGTACGACCACATATGGTTGTACAGGGATGTGTCAGGGCGCCTGGCTAAAGGGCGTGTATGGGGCCTGCAGTCGAGCTTGGTTCTGTCCACCATGCTGTTTCCTGGCACACAGTCGAGTCAGCCTGGGGGAGTGGGTATCTTCCCAAGGGGACATCTTTTGTGGTTGTACAGAGCAGACCAGGTATTTCCCCACAGGGCATGCTATCACTGGTATGAAGGTAAGCTTTGCCAGAGAAACTCACTTCTCACTGTGCTCTTGTCCCTTTAGACAGGGGCTTCACCATTCCAGAAGGTTAAAAGGTTCTGCACCCAGCTTCCAACATTGATGTGTGTGTGGGGGCGGGATTGAAGGGGGGGGGGAGGTTTGCACACCACCAAGTAATTCTCCAGTACCAGCCAGGTGTCTTACATTTCAACTCAATTCTGACATTGTCTGGAACGAGGGTCAGATCCCATAGGTTAAAGCAGTGGTCGGCAAACTCATTAGTCAACAGAGCCAAATGTCAACAGTACAACGATTGAAATTTCTTTTGAGAGCCCAATTTTTTAAACTTAAACTTCTTCTAATGCCACTTCTTCAAAATAGACTTGCCCAGGCTGTGGTATTTTGTGGAAGAGCCACACTCAAGGGGCCAAAGAGCCGCATATGGCTCTTGAGCCGCAGTTTGCCTACCACGGGGTTAAAGGGTTCAGTCTTGTAAGTTCACCCTCTCATTCAGATTGTCAGGCCAGTTGGTCACCTGCGCTTCTGACCTGACTATAAATCCGAAGTTCCCACGACTTCTGCCTTGGGTTTTGGGAAACCCATTTACTTAGTAGATTATCAGTTTATTACAGAATATATTAAAGTATACAAATCAGCAGCGAGGTGAAGAGATACAGAGGGTAAGGTGCTGAACAAAAGAGCTTTTGTCCTCATGGAGTTTGGGGTTTGGCATGTTGAAGTGTTGTGGTTCCCCAGCCAGAAGCTCTTTGAAACCCCCCCCCTTTTTTTTATGAAGGCATATTGCATAGGCATTACTCATTCACTCATTGGCCTCTGATGATTGAGTCAACTTCCAGCCCCTCCACCCTCCAGGAAGTCAGCGGGCGGGAGTGAAAGTATACCCCTCTATTCATGGTAGTTCCTCTGGCAACCAGTGTCCACCCTTAGGTGCTTTCCAACAGTCACCCCATTATTATAAACCCAATTGTGGGAACGGGGCTTATTATGAATAACAAGACACCATTTCACTTTTAGGGCTCTGGCACATTTTCAGGAACTAAGGACAGGAGACCAAATATCATAATGAAAGATGCTCCCATTGCTCTTACCACTCAGGAAATTCCAAGGCGTTGGGGAGCTCTGAGCCTTACTCTGGACCATATATAGTTCTTATAAATCAAAAATTACACACATACTCTAACATGTGTTCAAGCAAATGCCCACAAACATTCAGAGATAGTGTAGTGTGACTAGTGATAAAGAAAGTGAACTCTGATACCAGCCTGCTTGAGTTTGAGTTCTGGCTCCACCATTTATTAGCTGAATTGGTTTGGGCAAGTTATTTAACCTCTGTGCTTCAGTTGATTTATGAAATGGGAAAAATAAAAACATCGACTTCCTGGATATTAGGATTAAATCGGTTCATGTATATAAACTACTGAGAATAACACCTGTCATATACAAGCAAAATACTATCTCCATATCCTTGAATTAAATTTGCAAAGGGCTATTATTCCAAGTCCTTTACCACATACAACTTTTTATAAAAAATATATTTTATTGATTATTTTACAGAGAGGAAGAGAGAGAGATAGTTAGAAACATCAATGAGTAACATCGATCAACTGCCTCCTGCACACCCCCAACTGGGGATGTGCCCACAACCAAGGTACATGCCCTTGACCGGAATCGAACCCGGAACCTTTCAGTCTGCAGGCTGACGCTCTATCCACTGAGCCAAACTGGTTTTGGCCACATACAACTTTTAAAACAATTGTAGGTGATGGTATTCCCTATTTATAGATGAGGAAACTGAGGCAAAAACACACAATGTGACCAAAGTCTTAAAAGCCTTTACATGGCAGTGTCAGAATTTGAACCCAGGAAGTATGACTCAGAATGTTCTTCATACCTACCAATGGCAAGTGTCACGGAATGACTTAAGACCATGTCCTTTTGTCATGAAGGAAAAGAAAGTATGCTTTTAAGCAAGGCCAACTGAAGGGTGGATCCTGGACATCGGAAATGAGTCATTGAGTTAAGTGCTACCCCTCCTCCTAAAATTAGGAGTTTCTTCCATAATTCTCACCTCTGAAGGTCCTTGGTATTAATCTCTAAACCAAGATTTTTTTTTAAAGCTTATTATTTTTTTTTAACCCAAAGAAATTCCTCAAAGTGATATCAAGGATAAATAGTTTATAGAATGACGTTTTTCTTTGTTTTATTAATCTTTTTCACTACTTCAGTGTCAAAATATTCTTAAGAGTGGGGGGATAAAGAACGTGTAGCTGGCAGAATCACAAAGTGATATACTTCATTTTGACTTACACTCCTTAGATGGTGTGTGTGCTTTGGCATTTTCAATGACCTTTTGAAGAAGGGCTGATACTGGGAGTGGCAATGGTTTCTCCTGGTTCTAGGCAGCCTTATGAAGAAATCAAGCTGTTTTTACAGGGTTCTTTTATTCTCAGTGTTTTCTGACATGAACAATTAAAAATACATTGAGCCCAGTTGGCGTGGCTCAGTGGTTGAGCATCGACAGAGCACATGCTCAGGTTGCGGGTTCGATCCCCAGTGTAGGGCTTATGGGAGGAGCCAATCAATGATTCAGTGATTCTCTTTCATCGTTGTTGTTTCTGTCTCTCTCTTCCTTCCTCTGAAATCAATAAAAATACTTAGAAAGTGCCAAAATCTGTTTGGCTCAGTGGATAGAGCGTCGGTTTGCGGACTGGAAGGTCCCAGATTTGATTCCCGTCAAGGGCATGTACATTGGTTGCGGGCACATCCCCGGTAGGGGGTGTGCAGGAGGCAGCTGGTCGATGTTTCTCTCTCATTGATGTTTCTAGCTGTCTATCCCTCTCCCTTCCTCTCTGGAAAAAAATCAATAAATATATATTTTTTTAAATTAAAAAAAATACTTAGAAAGAAAATAAAAGGACATTGAGTTGCTATCTGTTTCTGGTGATCTGGCTAGTCATCTTGGGGAATTTGCTGCTTTGTGAACACTTGTCCAGTTCTGTCCAGTTTGCCCTTAATTTATAGGCGATCAGAACAAAAAGACAGTGTGTGCTTGTCTGCAGCCTTTCTTTGGATTTTTACTTGAAAAATTGGAGTAGCCATGTGTTGTATCCAAATGTGCTAGCATTAGCATTTAGTAATATTGCTTTTCTTCCCAGCAAACTGACCTGGGGAGGTGAAGGTCATGTTTCCCGGAATGGGCCTCTATCTTCTGCCCCTCCTTGTAATACTGTTTGTTGTTGAACAAGGTCTTCATTCAGATGTAGATCTATTATTAATCCATTTTGCTCTGGCTGTTGACCTTTGCAGGTTTTCGTGGTGGGGATTGAGAGATGTGGTGGAAGTTTGGTTTTGGAATCAGATTGAGGACATGCCTATCCTGTCCGAGAGAGCCAAGGCTGCCCCAGATCGTTGGAAAACCATGTTGCCCAATCCCGAGTCCAGGTGTCAGAACCCCTCTACATACAGTATCCCTTCCTAGGTGGTGTTTGAGTCTCCATTTGGACATTTCCTTAGGAAACTTTATTGAACCACTTGAAATTCCCACTACTAGTCCCAATTCTAAATCCTAGGATTTGAATAAAATAATGCCTTACCCATGTATCAAGTATCAGGTCATGGGTAAAATGTTATCATCTCCTTCTCCAGGACTTCTCTTTTCCAAAGAAGCTGCTATCTACTCTTTCCTCATGGGATGTCTGGCACCGTTTCACATCTTGGTCTCTCTCACCTTGAGAGAGACCAAGATGTGAACTTGTTTATATCTAGATGTGTACTTGTTTATATCTACCTTAAGGTTTGTTGGATGGGACTAAGAACAGGGCTCTGGGGCTGGTTGGCCTGACCATTGCAGAGTAGGACAGCACCAAACTTGTCAGATATTCCAAGCCTACTATGAAAGTGATTTTTTTCCCACATACAGAACATACATACCCTACAGCAGTGGTCGGGAAACCATGGCTCGGGAGCCACATGCGGCTCTTTGGCCCCTTGAATGTGGCTCTTCCACAAAATGCCAATTTACGTGTGGGTGCGCACGTAGAGTGCGATTGTAACTTCGTGGTCCATGCGTAGAAGTCTGTTTTCTTCTGCCTGGGCGTGTCTGTTTTGAAGAAGTGGCATTAGAACACTCAAGGGGCCAAAGAGCCTCATGTGGCTCGTGAGCTGCAGTTTGCTGACCACTGCCCTACAAGTATTACTCAAGAGAACTGAAAGCATATGTTCAGACCAAGACTTGTGCTTAAATGTTCACTGCAGCATTATTTATCATAGCCTTGACGTGGAAACAAACAACCCAAATGTTCCTCAATGAACAAATAGCTAAACAAAATATGTTCTATCAGTACAATGGAATAATAGCATTTGGCCATAAAGATGAATAAAGTACTGACACATGCTACACCATGAGTGAACCTTGAAATCATTCTGCTAAGTGAAAGAAACCAGACACAAAGTACCACATGTTGTGTAATTCTGTTTTTATGAGATGCGCAGGATAGGCCAATCTTTAAAGACAGAATGCAGGTTAGTAGTTGCCACATGCTATCAGGAGGAGGAGGAGATGGGGAGTGACTGCTAATGGGTTGATAAAAATGTTCTGGAATTAGGTAGTGGTGATGATTGCACAACACTGAGAATGTATTAAGAACCACTGAGCTGTACATTATAAAATGGTCAATGTTGTGGAGTGTGTTATGTCTCAAAAAGCTGTCATAAAAAATGGCTGTTACCTTATACGAGGATGAAATGAAATGACACAATACTTAAAGGAGCATAGTATGTATAAAGTTAATGATCGCTAGCATTGCTCTTAAGGAAATTAAGACTGCTTAAATACTAGTACTTTTGCCAAAACCGGTTTGGCTCAGTGGAGAGAGCGTCAGCCTGCGGACTGAAAGGTCCCAGGTTCGATTCCGGTCAAGGGCATGTACCTTGGTTGCGGGCACATCCCCAGTAGGGGGTGTGCAAGAGGCAGCTGATGGATGTTTCCCTCTCATCGATGTTTCTAACTCTCTATCCCTCTCTCTTCCTCTCTGTAAAAAATCAATAAAATATATTTAAAAAAATAAATACCAGCACATTTTTTTACTGTCACCTCTCTAGGATATTACCTGTTAGGTAGTATGCAATCGATCAATATTTTCCCATTCATGTTCAGCCACATTCAGGAATGTGCTTGTCTTTTGTGTTCTGCTTCTCCAGGGAGTTATTGAATATGCATCTCATGGGGCCTACCTGGGCTACTTCGGTCCAGTAGGAGTGATGGAGTGATAGGGAGCTCTTCACAGCTCATGTTTCAGTGTGTGAGTTGGAGTTAGGAGTAGACTCAGCCTTGAGAAGGAAAGGCTCTACCTTAAATTCAAGGTGAAGGTGGGGGGAAACGATTCTTGAGTTTCCCCCAACCCCACCCAGTAACATAATGCTGCTTTATGTTTCTATAAACTTAATTGGCTCATGGTTCACTAACAGTTCCCTAGAGAGCAGATGACTTCATTTAAAAAAATTTCTTTATTGATTAAGGTGTTATATAAGTGTCTTTATATCCCCATTATCCCCCCAACCCTCCACTCATGCCCTTACCCTCCTGCTGTCTGTGTCCATTGGTTAGGCTTATATGCATGCATAGAAGTCTTTTGGTTGATCTCTCCCTTTTACCCCCACCCTCCTTACCTTCCCTCTGAGGTTTGATGGTCTGATCGATGTTTCTCTGTCTCTGGAACTATTTTTTGTGTTTTTGTTTTTTTAAAAAAATATATATTTTATTGATTTTTTTTACAGAGAAGAAAGGAGAGGGATAGAGAGCTAGAAACATCGATGAGAGAGAGAGAGACATCGACTAGCCGCCTCCTGCATACCATCCACCGGGGATGTGTCCGCAACCATGGTACATGCCCTGGACCGGAATCGAACCCGATGCTCTATCCACTGAGCCAAACCGGTCTTGGCTCTGGAACTGTTTTTGTTCATCAGTTTATGTAGTTCATTATATTACATAAATGAGTGAGATCATATGATATTTATCTTTCTCTGACTGGCTTATTTCACTTACCATAATGCTCTCCAGTTCCATCCATGTTGTTGCAAATGGTAGGAATTCCTTCTTTTTTAGTGCAGCGTAGTATTCCATTGTGTAGATGTACCACAGTTTTTAAATCCACTCATCTGCTGAATGGCACTTAGGCTGTTTTCAAATCTTAGCTATGGTTCAGACCAAGCTAAGATTTGGTCTGTAACACCTTAATCAGTTGTGCTGCTATGAACATAGGGGTGCATATATCCTTTTTGATTGATGTTTCTAGCTTCTTGGGATATATTCCTAGAAGTGGGATCACTGGGTCAAATGGGAGTTCCATTTTTAGTTTTTAAAAAAATATATATTTTATTGATTTTTTACAGAGAGGAAGGGAGAGGAGAGAAATAGAGAGCTAGAAACATCGATGAGAGAGAGACATTGACCAGCTGCCTCCTGCACACCCCATACCAGGGATGTGCCCGCAACCAATTTACATGCCCTTGACCGGAATTGAACCTGGGACCTTTTAGTCTGCAGGCCAACGCTCTATCCACTGAGCCAAACCGGTTTCGGCCCATTTGTAGTTTTTTGAGGAAACTCCATGCTGTTCTCCACAGTGGCTGCACCAGTCTGCATTCCCACCAGCAGTGCACCCGGGTTTCTTTTTCTCCGCATCCTCCCGACATTTGTCGTTTATTGATTCAGATGACTTCATCTTGGTTAAATAAAAACTCAGTGCCTAGAAATTTAATCAATTTAAACTGATCATTCTGCTGAATCCAACTCTCAACTTCTACAAGTAAGGAATTGTTATTTTAAATTAAGTTAAAAGCATTTTTTCCCCTGAAAATAATTTTAAATAAAAATGTCATTCTTTTATGAACTTGGCATTCCACTGATAACACTGGGTTAGCTTCTTTTACAATTATGTCAGCAAGGCGCTATTTGCTTACGCTGAGCCTCCAGAAAAGATACAGACTTGTTGTGTATACTATCCAGCATTCTTTCTAGAAGAACAGTGGAAATGCTTTTCCTTTGGTTTCTAAGGAATGGTTGTGCTTCGCAGCTTCCTTCAATCTTCTGTATGCTAACTATGTCGTGTGGTTGGTCACTTTTCCTTGTTATCGTAACTTGTGGGGAGGCTCGGTATCCTGTTTCTGGCTCACCTTCAGGGAGTCGCCAGAATTCCTTCCTGGCCTTTTGTGTACGACCCTGTTTCCAGACGCCAACTTTGTTTCCTACTCTTGTTTTCACGTTATGTCTAATTTACATTTTTTTATGTTTATTTCTTCAAGAGCTGCTTTTGTAATTCTTCGGGAGGCAAAGAGGGAGACAGTGACACCATTACTGAAGCAATATTTAAAACTTTACCCTAAGACCTCCCTCTGCCCCCACATGAACCAGGAGGAATGGGAGAGAAGGCAAAACTGTCCAAAATGAATTTGTAAGGTTTTTATTTTTATTTTTGAAGCTTTTTTTCTGAGAATCTCTTTTCTCGGGTCTTTTTAACAGAAGTTGGTGATGTGGCAAAGCAGTACATAGAGAAAGGCCGCTTGGTTCCAGACCATGTGATCACACGCATGATGCTGTCGGAGCTGGAGAACCGACAGGACCAGCACTGGCTGCTGGATGGTGAGTGGGACGCGTGGGTAAGCTGGATTCCTGGGAATGGCTTGTTCCTGATAGAATTCCGCTATTGTTCCAGTTTGATGGTGCCTTCTCTTTCCATGACAAAGTTGTTATATGTCTGAAACCAGAGGTTCTTTCATTCATAATAGGCCACAAAAACTTGAGCCAAGAGTTACCATTTTTCACCTGTCAGATTAACAGAGATAGAAAATTTGAAAATCTTGTATTGAGTATGCGGGAAATAAGTGTTGAGCATACAATGCATAACCTTTGGAGGACAGTTTAACAGACTTTATACTTTTTGTTTCAGCAGTTCTTTGCTAGATTTCCTGCCTAAAGATACAGCTTCAAGGATGTTTATTTTCAGCATTATTATTTTAAAAATATATATATTTTATTGATATTTTACAGAGAGAAAGGGAGAGAGATAGAGAGCTAGAAACGTTGATGAGAGAGAAACATCAACCAGCTGCCTCCTGCACACCCCCCCACCGGAGATGTGCCTGCAACCAATGTACATGCCCTTGACCAGATTCGAACCCGGGACCTTTCAGTCCACAGACCAACGCTCTACCACTGAGCCAAACCGGTTTCGGCAATTTTCAGCATTATTTATAAAGAGCAAGACATTGGTAACTATTAAGGATCTATCATAGGAATGTCTCATATTTGCTATGTACCTACGTTATACTATGAATAGATCTCAACATAAACTGCCAAGTGAACAAAGCTAGTTGTAGTATAACACATATTGCTTATTATTTATGAAAAAAATAGAGGGATGGCATAATATTACTGCATGTACTTAGAAACACATGCATAAACTATCTTTGGAGTATAAAAAACTGGTAACAGTGGTTGACTCTGGGTAAGCATTCGGATTGGGAGACTTACTTTTCACTATGTATCCATTCGCCCTGGTACTGTTTGATTTTTAATATGTATTTAAACAATACATGGACCTGATCTGAAAACTGAGAGGTCCCTAACCCTTTTAGGCATTATGGACCCCTGGATGACAATTATGATATTTAACCCGAGAACATACATAAGATGCTCACACACAAAATACTGCACAGTTTTGTACTTTAACAAGCTGGAATTCAGAATCTTCTTTTAGTTTGCTGATGAACATACTGCTTTCTATGAACAAAAAAAATGGATTGTGAAATTTAGCTCAAACCTCTTTCCCCCGCAGAGCTGCTTTTGTCTAGTTCACACAGTGCACACATTTCTGTCTTAATTTGGTGAAACTGAAACCCCGGGAAGCTGACAGTTGAAACCTTGTTTGCCAGCTACAGAGAAACCAGAGGAACTGTCCCACATTCAAGCTATTAGGTTGCCTGTATTTCAGTTAAAGTCTAGAGCCACAAACCTCTAAAATGACTGATGTGGTGGAGTATTTATTCTACGACATTGTTTCTCAATGTACATAGCATGCAGTGCTTTTAATGGCTAGCCCAGAAAACAGACTTTGTGTTCAAATACATTTAGAAAATGTCAGTTTAAATATTACTGTATTTTTCGCACCATAAGACGCACCCGACCATAAGACGCACCTGGTTTTTAGAGGAGAAAAATAGGAAAAAAAATATTCTGAACCAAATAGTGTAATAAAATATTTAATAAAGTATAACAGAATAATATTTGAACCATATAAACTGAACAGCAGTCAACAATGGCATTGAGAACCATTATCACTGTCATTAACACATAAAGACAAAGGTTTGAGTACTCTAGTCTTCTGAAAACCCCAAGAACTCTTCTTTGCTAGAGTCAGAATTCATGAAGACGCAGGCACTTTTCCTCCCACTATTTGGTGAAGAAAAAGTGCGTCTTATGGTCCGAAAAATACGGTAATTGCTACCTCTGTGTGTCGAGAATTATTCTGAACACTTGCAGGGTTCCATTACCTGCCCAGAATTACTAGTAGTGTCAAAGTTAACCAGTTTCCTTTACTTCAGGCTTTTGCCAAACTTATTTTCTTTTTCATCCTCACCGGAGGATATTTTTCCATTGATTTTTAGAGAGAGTGGAAGAAAGAGAAAGACAGAGAGAAGTATTGATGTGAGAGAAACCCACCGATTGGTTTTCTCCTGCATGTGCCACAACCAGGGGCCGGGCGGGGGAGGAGCCTGCCCTTGACTGGAATCTAACCTGGGACCCTTCTGTCCACAGGCCCACCCTCTGTCCATTGAGCCAAACTGGTGAGGGCTTGCCAAAGTTTTTCTTTCTTAATATATACTATTTTTATTGATTTTAGAGAGGAAGAGAGAAAGAGAAAGAGATAGAAACATCAATGATGAGCGAGAATCACCCATTGGCTGCCTCCTACATACCACCCCACTGGGGATTGAGCTGGCAACCCAGGCAGTGCCCTTGGCCAGAATCAAATCTGGGACCCTTCAGTCCGCAGGCCGACACTCTATCCACTGCGCCAAACTGGCTAGGGCCAACCTTTTATTTTTTAAATGCTTTTTAAAAATATATATATTATTGATTTTTTACAGAGAGGAAGGGAGAGGGATAGAGAGCTAGAAACATCAATGAGAGAGAAACATCGACCAGCTGCCTCCTGCACACCCCCCATAGGGGATGTGCCCGCAACCACAGTACATACCCTTTACCGGAATCAAACCCGGGACAGTTCAGTCCACAGGCCGACGCTCTACCACTGAGCCAAACCAGTTTCGGCGGGCCAAACTTTTAATATGATCATGTGATTTAATGCTTCACAGAAGGAGACATCATGAGGTATTTTTAAATTTTACTTGACCCTAGAATCTCCTGCCTCATTCCCAACACCCATAGGATTTGTTCTGTGGAGCATTCTTTTTCTTTTTCTTTTTATATTTTTATTGATTTCAGAAGGGAAGGGAGAGATAGAAACATCAATGATGAGAGAGAATCACTGATCAGCTGCTCCCCCGCACATAGGACATTAGACTTGTGTCTCAGAGAGACTCTTTGTTTAGCAGCAGAGGAGGGATTAGGTGCTTGGGTAGGGAGGCAGGCGGTGGTGACTAGAAGCCAAAGAAGAGATTGGTAGAATAGTTGGACCAAGGGATGTTGAGGGTCTTCATTTAAGCAATAGCAATGTGATGGAAAGGAGACATCATTTGGGAGAAGAGATTGAGCAGGAAGAATTGACAGCATTGTGACTGATGTTAGGTACCACAACCCCTGGTTTTCTTTGATTGTCTTCCAAGCCTTTTGAGTTTCTTGGCTGTCATCACTTCCTCAGCCAGGTTCATTTCTCCAGACGCTCCACATTGAACTCACAAGAGTTAGCCCTCCAATACTTCTTGGGTAGGTATTTGCCATGACTGATAAACTTTGGCTTCACCCCCACCTAACAGTAATTTCCCTAGTTTAGAATTCTTTAATGTAAGGCTTCTCAACTTATAGAGCGAACTTTTTTTAGTAAACTTAAAAAAAAATCTGTTTTAAAAGGGTATCATCTGTGTTAGAGGTTTTTGGGAAGGTGGTCAGTGTAATAATAATTATATCCCAGGTCATACCAGACTGCTCATTCAAAATCTCAGCTCTTTCACTTACTGGCAGTGTGTGTGACCTCGGGCAAGATAACCTGGCCTCCTCCGCATCCTATTCTGCACGGAAAACTGATTAGAAAAGGGTTTGTAAGGATCAAGTGAGTGAATATATGCCAAGTACTTAGAGGAATGTTTGCATATAATAAGTGCTCTATAAGTATGAGTCTCTGCTGTTATTATTTATTCCTGATATTTCGTGGTGACTTCATGAAGTACTAAGTTCAGATGCAGATTTAAAAACACTGAGCTATGTGAAGTCAAAAAGTCAGTTCAGCTATGGAGTGCTTTATGTGTCTTTTCAGTGCTTTGCTTTTGCCATGACTTCCTCTCAGGGTGAAAAACCGAAGTTCTTTTACATCCTAGGTCTGTTTTTAATCAAGTACGTCAGTCTCCTAACTGACTTCGTTTGTATGTTCCTCCTTGAACACCCCATCTGGTCAATTCTTCAGTCGTGATTTTTCTCTAAAGCTCTGGAATAAATCCATTTAGCAAAGTGAGGAGTGTCAGGAATGCTGAGTTCTTGTGTTCAGCCTTAAACTCCGGGGTGCAGGGCACATGCTCTGCTGAGATGTGCCTGTCGAATGGGCGGAAGGTGATTGGGTGTGGAAAGGTCAAGCGAAAAATTCTGGACGGTAGATGACTCATCATCTCGGTCCATATGGCTATAGAGAGGCATCCTGCAAATGGTGGGTGGAAATGAGTCCAGTGGATGCAAGCCAGGGGAACAGCATGGGGGTTGGTTGGATGATGGGGTTGGTGAGTGCTCTGTGGTTTGGTCAAGCTGTATCCTTGCTAAAAAAAGTTCAGCACCACCTCGCCTTCACAGTGTACTTCCCAGTTGGGTAAGAAACATTCTTTTATGCATTAATATGTGTATACATGTGTGGGTTTCCCCCCACCTCCTTTCTTTCCTAAAATTTCCCTGCAAGTTAAAAATGTGAGAGCAATATTTAAACAATAGTTTTCTTTAATTTTTAAGAAAAATATTCTACCAGAGGAATGTAATGCACAAGATTTCTAAATTTGTTATAAAACCAAGTGATTTTTAGTTTCATAGAAAAGGTATTTCCTGCTTACTGGATGATCTTAAGGTGAAATAGAAACGAGGGAATAACAATCAGCTTTTTAAAACAAATAACAAATTCTTTACTTTTCAAAAGAGGGCTGGCAATAAGGGGGGGGCAGTGGTATTTGTTTGTGGTATTAGGGACTTTTCATTTCTAAAGTTGAATGTCACCCTGTGCACTTAAACAGTAGTCCTAATTGATCTCCAGGTAACAAGATGTATCAGAATTGCCTGCCAGATGATTTTAGGTGCAGTGACCAAATATTTTAAACTAGAGGCCTGATGCATGAAATTTGTGTGTGTCCAGGGGGGGGGGGGGTGTTGAGGTCCCTCAGCCTAGTCTGCACTCTCTCCAATCTGGGATCCCTTGAGGGATGTCCAACTGCCTGTCAATCCAGGACTGCTGCTCCCAACCACTCACCTGCCTCTGCCTGATTGTCCCTAACCATTTCTGCCTGCTAGCCTGATCATCCCCTAACTGCTCTGCAGCCAGCCTGATTGCCCCTAACTGTCCTCTCCTGCTGGCCTGGCCACCCTTATTGCCCTCCCCTGAAGGCCTGCTCCCCTCACCAACTATCCTTCCCTGAAAGCCTGGTCCCCCCACAACTGCCCTCTCCTGCAGACCTGGTCTCCCACAACTGCCCTCCTCTGTAGGCCTGGTCCCCCCGCAACTGCATTCTCCTGCAGATCTGGGTCCCCCGAACTCTCCCCTGCAGGCCTGGTCATCTTCCCCTAACTGTGTTCCACTGCAGGCCTGGGTGCCCCCCAAATGCCCTCCCTTGCAGGCCTGATTATCCACAACTGCTCTCTCCTGCAGGCCTGGCCCCCCCTCAACTGCCCTCCCCTGGTGGCTATCTTGTGTCTTGGAGTGACAGTCAATTTGCATATTACTCTTTTATTAGGATTTGTTGTCAAAGTTTGGTGTCACAGAAAGCAGACTTAAAGTTAGGAATTATAAGTGGAATATAACGTAAAGCCTTTTCAATGGAGAAAAAGATACCTTTAGAATGAGAGTCCTCGTTCAGTCCATGGTTGCTTGCTCCATATGTTCTTTTCTGTTAAGCAGGTTTGCTTTCTGGTGCTTTCTGTAGGAATTCTGGGATTTATTTTTTTTCTAAAGCAGACGTCTGTGCTGCTTGAATATGTGCAGTGTTTTGTGTGTATTTGTTTTCCCTGAGGTTAGATGACCTCATACCTGAACTATTTTAGGGTACATACTCACTCCGAATCCTAGGTATCTAAATAAAGGCCAGACCACAGATGCTGGAGGTGGAGTATTTTGCTCCGGCTTTGGAAATGAGTTTCACTGTGCTTTACATAACTGCTCTGACCTTATCCCCTCCATATTTTTCTTTCTGAATCAGATACTCTGAAGAGTGTCAGATCCCACTGGGCAACATATGCCTACAGAAAAAAAGCCGATAATCACCTAACTCCTGAATCACATCTTTGAAGAAATGCCAAGGGCAACTGTTTTTCTTTGCCTTTGTGAATGTAGGGTCTCTTTCAAGAAGAAACTCTGATAAGTTTACTTGGAAGGTCACTGAACAACAACAACAACAGAAAGCATCAGGCTTTCTCTCTCCCGCTCACTTTGTGTGTATTTGTGTGCCTGCAAGCATGTGTATGAGAGTAATACATTACGTTACTCATTTTCCTTCAAAGTCCTGAAAAATAATATTATCAGATAACCTTTGTATCTTTTCCTCCATCACCATTTATCCTCCCTATACCCTCATTTTCTTCCACACTACACCCCACCCCCAACCTTTGTATCCAAGGTCATTGTTAAGGCAGTGATGTATATTCTGATACACTGAATGTTGAATGGAAGATGGGAAGAAATTGGAATGGTTCCTGGAGAATGGAGGGCGGTCATAGCATTGACGGGCCTCTGCTAGGCTGCTGGGGCAGTTATGTGTCTGCCAAGCAGAGACTGAACAATCAAAACCGTTGGTTCCTCACCAGGCTTGTCCTTCTGACACACTCATGACTCGCCCCTCATTGTAGCTCTGTTCGTTCATCAAACATTTTTTTGTACACATCTAAAAAGATGAAGTACCTGTTACATCCTGGGTATTGCTAAAGTGACCCGAATATAGCTACGTCTGACTTTTCAGTGGATGGTGTCAGTGAAGAAAAAAAGAGGGAAAGTTATTGGAGAGACACTAGAGGTAGAGTAGGCTCGTCAGGAGCTCCTGATGATATATACAGCCAGTCATGCCACAGATGGCATCTGTTCTGAGAGATTAGTGGAAATATTTTTTTCAAGAAAGACATAGTATTCTTGGTGAAAATGACAAAATGGATGTGTGTATAATTAGACTAAGTGCCCAGACATCACAGTGCAGCAAAAGGAAGGATGGGCAGGACCCTCTTGGAATTAGAATCTAGTAGTGGCTTAATCTTTGAGCTACCCTAGGCAGTGAGGGTCATCTTTTATTTCTTTGATTTAAATCCAAGCTATATGAACTTGAATTTTACCAATTTTGTCAATATGATTTATTGTATTTAGTGGTAAAATTTTACCAATTTTGTCAATATGATTTACAGTATTTAGATACTCTTGATCAGCAAGGTCTTTTCTTCATTCGGTTGCATTCCCTCCTGAGACCCTAATCCCATGTCCATTACTGATATATTTCTTTCTTTCTTTCTTTTTAAAAAATATTTTATTGATATTCTACAATAAATATCAATAAATAAGGGAGAAAGAGAGCTAGAAACGTCAATGAGAGAGAAACACCAACCAGCTGCCTCTTGCACACCCCCTACTGGGGAGGTGCCGCAACCAATGTACATGCCCTTGACCGGAATCGAACCCAGGACCTTTCAGTCTGCAGACCGACGCTCTACCACTGAGCCAAACTGGTTTGGGCAATATATTTCTTTTGATTGATCTGATTTCTACCTTGGGATGAGGAACAATCTAATATAGCAGACAATCCTGACTTTGTTTATTTGGTCTGTTTTTTTTTTCAGAGAGGATGAATATCTAAGCATTAAGGGACATATGGAAAACGTGTGTGTCCAGATATTTGAGCATACCCTAGAAAAACTTGGTTCTGAGATCAAAGTGAATTGAGTGCACATTTTGTGTGTCCTGATGTGCTTGGCACTGGTCCATCTGAGGAGAGAAAAGCACTTATTCTGACCTCACAGTCCAGGAGGAACAAATGCTGCATAAACAGTTGCAAGTCTGGAATGTAGTAGGTGGTCAAATGGTAGATATGTATATGTGTTATAATTATTATCAATGTTAGGAGATAGAAATATATTTTTAATTTTTGCATTTCAAATTTAGACAGGAGATATTGAAACTTTATAGTAGTAACCTTGTACTTAATATACCTCCTTCTTTCTTCTCTTGCAACTTTCGTTGGCTTTGTTATTAATATTTATTCTTCTGTATTTCTAATTTCCCATTATTTGGTCTTACATTAAAAAATGTAAATGAATTTTCTGTTGTGTTCTCCGCTCCCTCTCAAGCCCTCCCCAACTCCCCACCATTTCTCTGTTCATTTTGTTTTGATTAATCTCTTGGGGATATACCTGTGACTACTAGAAATCATTGCATTGTGCACTTTAAATGAACGAATTGTATGTGAATGAAGCTGCACTTCGTTTTGACAAAACTTTTCATCACTTAATTGACGGGATTTTTAAAGATAGTTTTTCCTTCCTTTTCTCTTTCCTTCCCTCCTTGCTTATGAGGGGCTATGATCACGAGCTTGAATGTTTGAAAATGTCTTTTTGTTGTTCAGCAGTCCTTGTGTCCTTCAGAACTTTGTAGCCATTGTTTCATCTGCTCCTGGCCTGAATTATTGCTCTGTAGAAGCCTTGGGCCAGTCTAATCCTCGCCTCCACCCATTTTGAATAGCGTATTTTTTTCTATACAGACTTCCTAAAGAATTGTTTCTTCTTACAGAATGCGCAGTGTTCCCCCTCCCGCCCCCCTTTACAGTGTGTCCTTTTGATCTACAATTCAGCTCGTTCCCTTTAGGGAAGTTCTCCTGTATTCTATCTTTTTTTTTTTTTAATACATATTGGATATATTTGAATATTCTTTGTTTTTATTATATTTTGTTTAAATTTTTGTTCTGTGTTTCCTTCTGCCTTCAACCATGTTCCGATCTTTTACATAAGGCCAGGGTTGAGCAAAGCTTTGTTCATAGTCTATGGCTACTTCGTATTTTTTCTACCTGTCTGTGCCATGTGTGCTCAAGCTGCAGAGCCTTTGCAGGTCTGTCCTCTACCTACAGGGCTCTGCGTGCAGATATCCACGTGGATGGCTGTGTTCAGATCTCTATTCAAATATAGCCAGCTCCGAGAGTCCTTTCTGTACCGTCCTATCTACCCACGCTGCCTCTATTCTTACCTTACAATCATGTGACATTACACATGTATATGCATATTTGGTATTGGCCACCTTCCTTATACCCTCACCCCCAAATGCAGGCCGCAGAAAGCAGCTTATGTCTGTTTTGGCATGGCCATATTGCCAGTACCTACAACAGTATTTACTTTTAAATTTTTTTTAAATAAATAGTTTCTTTTATTGATTTCAGAGAGGAAGGGAGAGGGAGAGAGATAGAGAAACATCAATGATGAGAGAGAATCATTGATCAGCTGCCTTCTGCATGCCCCCTACTGGGATTGAGCATGTGTCCTTGACCAGAATCAAACCCGGGACTCTTCAGTCTGCAGGCTGATGCTCTATCCACTGAGCCAAACCGGCTAAGGCTACAACTGTGTTTGATACATAGAAAGGCTGATAAATATGTATCCGATGATAGAGAGGTCGCACCTGTAGCCTGTCACTGGACCCATGTAGAGTGTACTCAGCCTCTGTGTTTCCCTTGGAGCAAAAATCTGGGCCTATGGTGAAATTATTTAAAATTCCTATTATGTTAACTTAGATACAATGGGTCCAGTCTTTCCCTTATTTGTTTATAGAGACTTAGGTTTGAAGAACAAGCAAGCAGAATTCTTCAACAGAAGAGCCATTAAGGAAGGAATTTGCAGACAACAGATCCTTCCTTAGTGCAGCGCACCTCTCCCTCACTGGGGAAAGGGTTAGATGATTTTAAAATACTGCCTTTACAGCAAAGGTTATAAGCTAGTATTCACCTACGTCCTTACACAGGAAGAAACATGCTGATGTCAGAGGATCTCAGTGCCACTTAGAAATTTCCCCGGAATGCCTAACTCACAGGAATTTGTTATTTCTTTTATGAAGCCACTTTGAAGAGGCAGGCATTTGGTTTAAAAACGAATTTTCTGGAATATTTATCTTCTCTTTATCAGTGGGTCAGTAAGTAGTGGTAATAGTGATAAAGTGGTAGTAGCGATAAAGTGACCCACTTTATCAGTGGGTCAGTAAGTACATATAGGTTTTAAAATTATTTACTATAGCCTACAAGCTCCTTTGCAGCAGGACCCATTTATTACAGATCCCCTAAACTTGAGAGTCTAGTGGAAAGGAGTGCCAAGCGTCTCAGGGAGGTTTCAGTGGGCCGGAAGTGGGTCCCAGGGCTCTCCGTGCAGTGGAAATGTGGAACTCACAAAGTGATATGGTATAGCCCCAGCTCTGATTGCCAACATCTGGAGCACAGCTGCTTCTTTTTTTTTTCTCTCTCTCCTTTTATCTGTCAATGAAAACTGGATGAAGTGGAATATGGAGATCTTAGATATTCTGTAAACAGATAAAGTAATTATATAAAATGAGAGACAAGGTCTTCATAACACAGGTTTTGATGGGGATTACTTTTAAGAAATATGTACGTTTTTTATTGAGTTTAGACAGAGAGGAAGGGAGAAGGAGAGTGAGAAACATCAGTGAGAGAAAAACATCAACATCCATTGGCTGCCCACTGCATGACCCCGGCATAGGCCCTGGTCAGGAATCGGCCACACTGGCCCGGCCAATGGTGGATTACTTTTTACTTGCTATTGAGGCTTGAAATTGAGGGTGGAGAGCCGTCTTCCCTTACCCAAAGGAAGACTGTGGAAGACTAACTGAACTGCCTGCTTTCCACTTCAGCTAATCACTCTTGGTTATTAATTGGGATGAACCATGGCTTGCCTTTGCAATGTGGTTCTTGCTTTCCCAACAAACTGGGAAGAGATAGATGGTCTCTTCCTTGTTAGCCCCAGATCTTTATTTTTTTTTCAATTACAGTTTACAATTAGTATTATTTTTTTAATTAGTGTATAGCACAGTGGTTAGACAATCATATCATTCACAAAGTGCTCCCCTGATATTTCCAGTATCCCTTGGGGCCATACATAGTTATTACAATATTAGTGACTGTATTTCCTAGGCTATACTTTACATCCTCATGACTGTCTTACAACTACCAATCTATAGTTCTCAGTCCCTTCACCCCTTTCACCACGTTCCCCGAACCTCCTCTCCTCTAGCAACCATCGGTCTGTTCTTTGTATCTATGAATCTGTTTCTGTTTCATTTGTTCATTTCTTTTGCTCTTTGGATTCCTCATGTCTGTGAAATCCTAACGGTGCGTGCCTTTCTCCGGCTAACTTGTTTCACGTAGCATAACACCCTCTAGGCCCATCAGTGGTAAGACTTCGTTCTTAGCGGAGGGAGGAAGGGGGCCTGATGTTGCCTGGCCTTTCCACAAGCTGCCGGTCACATAGGCGGAGGCTGCCCTTCAGAACTGCCGTTTTGTTTTCATCAAGTGGAGGGAATGTGGCAGTGGACTCTGGCTCGGCGCCCTTCCTCTGGAGTGAATGCACTCCAAATTAGAAAAACAGAAGCGTCCTGCTTCTCTGTTCCCGTCCATCGCGACAGCTTGTTGCTGTGGCACCAGCTGCCCTCCTCCGGCGCTCGGAGCAGGTGCCGAGGCCCACTGGCCAGCACTGCTGGGAACGCAACGCCAGTTGGGAACTTAGTGACATCTCCCTGCACTGAGTGAATCTTTTTTTTGGGGGGGTGATGGTGATGGTTGGTGGTATCTAAAAATGCAACCTGTAGGAACCATAATTCTTGATAGAGCATGCCAGATTTGGGGAGAAATTTAACTGCATGAAATTTTAGCTTTCAATGCAGATTGGCTGTTTGATTAATCAGGACAGAGCAGCTTTTCTAGTCTGGGCTGTGAGACAGGGATTGCCTAGCCTATGAGGTCAGATTTTCACACTCCTGGTGAGAAATCAAGCGATGGAACAGTATCATGTGTAGTTATTGGGAAGGAAAACAAGCTTTCTGTGTTTAAAATGTGATCTCTATTTTATGGTGCCTATTGGGGTTTTTTTTTGCATCCTCAACAATTAATAGACTATATGCACTTAGAATAGGTTGTCTAAGGAAGCTGGAATATGCTAGTCATTTAGAAAGCATGTCTTTTGAGGATTACTTTTAGTAAAAATAAAACCATACCAGACGTGGTTGCAGTTCTTTCTAAAAGGAAACATTATTAATGCTGCCACCTGTTGACAGAATTTGAATGTGCATCTAGTCCACTGGGTCCATAATCCTGCCCACCAAGAATATAATTTCAGGAATAAATACAGCCTCAGACTTCAAGGAGCTTCTGTTTTTTTAAAAGAGGCTACATACAGCAAGCACATTTAAAGAAGAATACACACCCTCAGCTAGAGCGGAAAACTCTCCTTGGGCTTACCAATGTAATCAAAGCCTGCCCAGTCTAAATCACTTGAGAGATAATATCTTAAAAACTTTTACACATGCATTGAAATACTTTCATATTCAGAATGGCTATTCTGTTACAAGATTTCCACAGATCATGCTTTATTATAACACTAGTGACCTGGTGCATGATTTGTGCACGTTGAAAGCAAATTAATTAGAAGGTGCCAGGTGGGGTGGGACTGGACAAGAAGGCTGGACATGCCCTGGAGCCAACCTTCCATGGTCCCTCCCCAGCATCTGCGGAGTGGGTGGGGTCTCTCCAACTGGTGGGGTCCCTCAGCGTGGTCTTGGGGGATCTGGCCAAATTTGGCTCTCCAACATCTCCTGAGGGGTCCCAGAGAAACTACAAAGTTTCTGTCATACCAGGTGTGCAGAAAATCAGATTTGGGGCCAACAGTGCCCCGGCAACGACATAACCTATGGCCAAAGGTTTAATCACGTGGCCCTGCGAGGAATTGGGCTCTTTCCTCTCTGGTTTCGGGGTGTATCACCTGAGAACCGCTGCTGCCAAGTCATTGCAGCTTGGCAGCTCCTGCGTTGAGCGTCTGACCCCTGGTGGCCAGTGTGTGTCATAGCAACAGGTTAGACAGTTGGACACTTAGCATATTAGCCTTTTATATATATACACTAGAGCAGGGGTGGGCAAACTTTTTGACTCGAGGGCCACAATGGGTTCTTAAATTGGACCGGAGGGCTGGAACAAAAGCAACCTGACCATGCTGGCACTCTCATCTTGGGCTGCTGATGAAGGAGCAGAGGGGAGAGCAAGAGAACCCTCTGCTCTTTCAGCTCCATGGGCCGGGTAGAACAGCTGAACAGGCCGGATCCAGCCCATGGGCCGTAGTTTGCCCACGGCTGCACTAGAGGTTCAGTGAACAAAATTCGTGCATGGGGTTGTGTGTCCCTCAGGCCAGCCTGTACCCTCTCCAATCTGGGACCCCTCGAGGGCAGTTTGACATCCCTCTCACAATCCAGGACTGCTGGCTCCCAACCGCTCGCCTGCCTGCCTGCCTGATTTGCCCCTAATTGCTTCTGCCTGCCAGCTTGATCACCCTCTAACCAGTTCTCTACCAGCCTAATTGACACCTAACTGCTCTTCTGCTGGCCTAGTTGCCCCTAACTTCTCTCCCCTGCCAACCTGATCACCCCTAACTGCCCTACCTTGCCAGCCTGGTCACCTCTAACTGCCCTCGCATGCAGGCCTGGTCCCCCCAACTGCCCTCCCTGCCAGCATAGTCGCCCCCAACTGCATTCCCCGGTAGGCCATCTTGTGGTGGCCCTCTTGTGTCCACAAGGGGCAGCCATCTTTGACCACATAGGGGCGGCCATCTATGTGTTGGAGTGATAGTCAATTTGCATATTACTCTTTTATTAGATAGGATACAGTTGATACATCTACTGTTTCCTTACAAATCCTAATATCCTAGCAATTCAAAGTACTAAGAAATTCCATCTCATAGCTGAAGTAGTTCTCTAGAAGAGAGCCTGGATTAGTGGATAGAAATTGTTAACTAAATGTATTTGAGAGCAAAATAATCGTATCTCTTCCAAGTTAAAATGACCATCTCATGTCCTGATGCAGGGACATTCTTGCTTGACAGATTCCCCTAGTCTTGATACTGTGCTCCTCTGATATTTTCACTTTTCAAAATGTGGACAGATAATGATGGTTTAAAATGTGCTGGTCAGATTGTTCCTTACCTGACCTTCGTTCTTGGCAGCTGATCGATGTGAAAATTACACCTGTACTATATCATAATTTGCTCAGCCCAATTTGAGACACTGGAGCTGCTGGGAGGCTGGAGCTGCCACACCTGCAGTTTCATACAGGGTGCTCTGAAGCCTTTGAGTTAGGATCTATAGGCTGAAGAATCTCCTGAGTCTTGCAGACAAACACACACTGCTATTCACTGCATGGAGCCTTTGCTAAACCAAGTGACAGAAAGCCTGACTCTAGACTGGTGACACTGCACCCCCAACTTTAGTGGGAGCCCCAGCCCATCCTCAGGGCCTTGGTGACAACTCCAGAGATTAAGACACCGAATCTACCTTGAAAATTATGCTGTTTGGGGCTAGTCACTTTCAAATGTGCTTTCATTCCTGTGATACTTGGTTATTAATATAAGCCATCCCTCAACATCTTTTTTGAATCCTCTTCCATTACTGACTCTTTTTCCTCCTTCCTCCTGATTTTTTACTCTTTCACTGTCCCATCTGGAACCCTTTTTCCTTATAGTTTTCTCCACATGCTCTTTAGCTGTTTGCAGAAGGCTCCTTTTCTGCCTTAAAGGAAACCTGGTTCCCCCTTAGGATGTGACTTTCTGTCTCTTTTGTTAAGACTCATTCTCCCACTGAAAGCATCATAGCCTGTGTGACAGTGGTGAGGATATTCTGTCTCTCTACTGCCTCTTTGGTCTTTGGTCTCTGGTCTTTGGTCACTTTCTTTAGAGGTTAAGAACCCTGGACAGGAATGGGATAAACAAGTGACTGGTATTACTGAATCTGGAAAGATTGGCCTCCAATTGGGGCCTCTCTTCTTTGTTCTCTCATGAAATGGTTTGTATCTGTTTAGAAGTGGTGTGAAGCTTAACATGCAAAATGGGGCTGATGAAAGAACTTACCACTGCACCTCCACTATTCTTGTCACTGAGAAGTTTGGCGGTTCTTTATCAAACGGGGGAAATATTAGCTTGACCATAATACTTTAAAAAATACCCAAATCCCGATCCTGTGCCTAAATGCTGCAATCTAGGAAGCCTGGGATGGAATGTGGACACCCATAACGTTTATGTTCTCCTTAAATCTTCCCTGACAATTTTGATGTGCTCCATCAGTTGGGGAGCTCTTGAAATTGCGGAATGATTGATTTCTGTTGTTGGTACTTTGTAACCAGTGATTTTCAACCATTTTCATCTCATTGCACACATAAACTACTAAAATTCTGTGGCACACCAAAAAATATATTTTTTTTGCCAACCTGACAGGAAAAATTGGTATAATTTTGACTCATTCACACTGGATGGCTATTGTTGTATTGTGACCATTGTTATATTTTTAGTTGACAAAGGGAAAAGAGGTCAGTGCCCCTGACTAAGTGGTCAGGTATTGCATATTGTAAAAAGTCTTGGTGGCACACTGGTTGAAAATTGCTATTCTAAACTATTGAAATGGTTGCATTCCAATAATTTTAACTTTCCTTACATTTTTCTATTTTCCATGGTTCTTTTAACTTGAGCCTATTTTGAGGTTGGAAGGACATGAAAAAGCCACTGCCCTATCAGCAGACCTCTGAGCCTCCAGAGTTAACTATTTTCTCTGTCCTTAGCAGTTCTGAATGTGAGTGTCCAGTAGGTAAGGATTACCCAAAGTAAATTTGAAAGCGGTTCATTCTGAGTTCAGTTTATTTTGTATGTATGCGCATTTTCCAACCATTCCTCCAGAGGGCCTCCGACTTCAGAAACAGCTGGGAAGCTGAGCAAACTGGCTTGCAGCCGAGTTAGACAAGAAGCATTAGCCAGTAATAAGATTTCAGCTTTCATTTATTGGGACAACTCCTATTCTTTCCCACTCCTTTTTGAGCTGTCAGCCTTTATCCGAAGGAGAGCAAACAATGTTTTCTTGTCAGGGTAGTGGCTTGTGATGCTAGAACACAAGACTATTGTGGCTGAGAAATCAGGACTGTGGTAGCAAGATCTTTAAAATTCTTTACTCAGACTTATCAGTATAAAAATGTTGAGTGTATACAACTTTAATATATAGAGATTTCTGTGTAAATTATGTGTTCATACAATTTGATTATATACTTTACAAAATGTGTCCTCCAAAATAGAAGCTTAAAAAGAATGAGGAAAAAAACACACAATAGAAGCTCTATTATCCTCCTTCTGTGCTCTAGTCAGGGCCACTGGAAGCTACTGCTTTACAAAATGGCCTTTGAAAAAAAGGATCTGAGAAAGGAACATAGATTGATTTTGGCTGCAGAAATATTTTAAAAATATATATTTTTATTGATTTCAGAGAGGAAGGAGGAGAGAGATAGAAATATCAATGATGAGAGAAAAATCATTGATTGGTTGCCTCTTGCACAGCCCCTTCTGGGAATTGAGTCTGCAGCCCAAGCAAGTGCCCTTGACCGGAATTGAACCTGGGACCCTTCAGTCTGCAGGTCAATGCTCTCTCCACTGCGACAAACCAGCTAGGGCTGCAGAAACATTTTTAATTCCAGCTGTCATCTTGAAGATTTAGTGAAGAGCGGGTGATACAGGGAAAGGCAGGGTCTGGCAATCATTGAGAGAGTGCTTTCATGTGGAAGGCTCACTGCCTTCTCTTTGCTGGGGTTTCAGTGTAGAATGTACCAGGCCCAGTACCGGAAGGCTCATCTTCTAGGCCTGCATAGGGTACAGTGTAGGGGGAGTGAGTCTAGACTAATAGACTAGACCAGTGGTCGGCAAACCATGGCTTGCGAGCCACATGCAGCTCTTTGGTCTCTTGAGTGTTCTTACGCCATTTCTTCAAAATAGACTTGCCCAGGCTGAAAACCAACTTCTGCGCATGGGCCACGATGTTTCAATCACACTGTACGTGCTTGCCTGAACATGGTATTTTGTGGAAGAGCCACACTTAAGTGGCCAAAGAGTCAAATGTGGCTTGTGAGCCTCTGTTTGCAGACCATTGGACTAGACTAATAGACAGCATAGCACTTAGGCTCGCTCCCAATGTTCTCTCTCTGGCATCCCCAATTCTGGATCTAGGGAGCTGTTGGGGGAAGGAGTAGTTGAAAGGATCTGGTTGAGGGTGTGTGTGTGTGTGTGTGTGTGTGTGTGTATGTGTGTGTGTGTGTGTAGTATTGTAAAGGTATTTTCTGGGAAAGATAAAGGAGGCTTGGCTTTATTAGGACTATTCTGAGACTCTTTTCGCACCGTCCAGCATAGATTGAATTAAGCCCTGAGGGCCCATGTGGATCTAAATCATCTCCTTGATAACTCAGACAGAATCACATTGCTATCTTCCTGGTAGTTATTATATGTCTGGGGCTCAAGAACACAATCAGGTGCTATAAAGCCCCAATTATATAGTTCAGTTTGCTTTTAAACTTAATAAGCAGAGAAGTGATTTAATAAATTGACATTGAAATCAGTCAAACCATTTCATTTCATAATAGAAATAATGTTATATCTTGAGTTTACAGAGCTCAAAAGAGTAATATAATTTCATACGATTAAATTAGGGTTTTAAAATGAGTTAGACTGGTCAAATAATATGGTCACTTAATGGAAAACTGGAAAACTAGTGTTACATTCAAATGTTTGCCCAGTGTGTGGCAGGCATTACTACCCAAGGCCAAGGTTTCCATGGTGTACTTGACTTGGGCAAATGCGATTTGACCTTTCACTTCCCTCAATGCCAGTTAGTCATAACTGGATCTAGTAGAAATTATGTTGAGACTTTTAAAAATCTAAAAGTTAGCTATTCTTATTAAAAAATTTTTTTAAACATTTTTATTAATTTCAGAGAGGAAGGAGAGATAGAAACATCAATGATGAAAGAGAATCATTGAACGGCTGGCTCCTACACTCCCCCCTTTAAAGAGCCCCCTCTGGGGTCAAGCCTACAACCCAGCCATGTGCCGGGAATCGAACTATGACTTCCTGGTTCATAGGTCAACACTCAACCACTGAGCCATGCCAGCCTGGCATAGTCAATAATTCTTTATTTTTTTTCTCATTCTGAAAACACTATGTTCACAATTAGAAAAACAAAACAAAATACAAAACTGTAGAAGAGTAGAAAGGAAGCACTCATATTTTTGTTGCAAAGGAAAGCCACCATGAACATAACTTTCCAGCACAATTTCCCAATGTGTGGGTGCCTTCATATGAGGGGGATGCTTAGCCAGAGGCAGTGTGACTGGGTGCTACAAGATCAGAAACACAAGGTCTCTGTTGAATTTCTGTGTTGAAACCAGCCTGAATGCAAGCTGGGTCAGAAGAGGATAGCTATGAGGACATGAAAACAGTTTCTTCTGATGCTATCTGTGAAGCTGGAACAACTGTTTTGCGTAGGGGGAACACGTGTATACCTCAGGTCAGGCACATGACAACCAGTGAACTGAGATGTTACCTGCAAGATAAGCCTTTTCCCACTTCAGTGTGAACTTGTTCTATCTTTCCTTGTCATAGGAATAGTGTTGGGACATACTGCATGTTTGGTTCTCTCTGTTGTTGTGCCTTTTTTGGGGGGAAGAGATGTAACTTAACTTATATCCCTTCTGTAATACTAGTAAACACCATCAAAAGTTATATGCTAATGCCATTGGATAATTTCCCTCATTGTGGAGAAATTAGAAAGGAAGTCCCAAGGGAAATCTGGTACAAACTATCTGTAGTGAAAGTTTAGTTTTATTGTTTCCCTAATGGATTGCAAAACAGCCCTTTGGTCAAATATAATAAAAAAAATTGCTAGAAAAGAGTAGAAGAATAAAAATTCAAGCCCTAATAACTGACCCCAGAATTGCTATGAAATTCCTGACTGCTTTTCTTGTTTCTATACTTATTATGACCCAGACTTGCCAATATTTGAATGCAGCACTAGGGTAATTGTCTTCCAATTTTCCATTCAGTGATCATACTTATTTGACCAGTCCAACTCATTTTAAAAGTCCTAATTTAAGTCCATGAAATTATATGTCTCTTTTGATCTCTGTAAACCCAATATGTAACTGAAACCTTATAATAAATAATAAGCAAGTTTAACAGGGCATAAACTTTGGAAATATGGCCCTATACTAATTTGCCCATCTGTGTTGATTATTTTAAGGAAGGCATAGCAATGATCAAAAGTCCCTTTTCTCAGAAAGTGATGTAGGGATAGAAAATAATACTAACAAATTATTTATAGTAATAAATAATAGAAATAAAAAGAGTAATGAGATAGAAAATGGGAGAATGGGGCTATTTTTAAAAAATATATTTTTTATTGATGTCAGAGAAGGAGAGGGAGAATGAGATAGTAACACCAGTGATGAGAGAGAATCATCGATCGGCTGCCTCCCACTAGGGATTGAGCCCACAACCTGGGCATGTGCCCTTGACTGGAATCGAACCCAGGAGCCTTCAGTCCTTAGGCCACGGCTCTATCCACTGAGCCAAACTGGCCACGGTGATAATGGGGCTATTTTAAATTTACTATTCAAGAAATCTCCTTGAGAGATATGCACATATGTCCCAAATGATAAGGAGTCAGATCTGAAAGGAAGAACATTTTGGGAATACAGCAAGAGCAAAGGTCCGACGGCAGAGGTGTTCTGTGGTACCTTCAATGACAGAAAAGGAGCTAATGAGGCTTGCAGAGAGCAATACCGAAAGTAAGCTGACGTGGCCGAAAGCTTCTTTGGGCTTCGTGTCACTTGATAATGGGCAAATGAAGAATGAAGTCGAGAAGGGGAAATAAGGAAAATGGTATCATGGGCAGCCTGAAAGTGAAATTGTGGGAACAGGTGAGCTAGATTGCAACTGGGAAACCTGTAGGACCCAGGAAAGGCAGGGATTTCATCCATGACTTAGCCCACAGTCCTGTGATGTGGCGAGGAGGCAAGAAGGACCCGTTGCTTTATGGGGAAGACGATTGATGAGGAGCCTGAGAGGGGTTCGGAGAGAGGGCCTGGCCCCATGGACTGTCAATAAGGAAGGCTTTGAGGGGAGAACTGGAGTTTTCTGCAGTGGTGGGTACCCGAAGCTGGGGCATTTGATCACAGTTAACCCATAAAGCACTCTGAAAGTCTTGACATTGATACCACTTTAGAATTTCAACACAGAACGTAAGACATTCATGATTGAACAGCTGACTTCCTGCAGTAGGAAAAGGAGTTCTTTGAATAGCGAGTGTTTCAGGGCCAGAAAGACCTTTCTTTACGTTGTCATCTTGTTGTTCCCACTGATGGAAAGGCGGAGGTAGGCTGGTGTCCTTACCTGAAATGGTTCAAAAAGTTTATCTTCTGGATATTGCACTTCCTGTTATAATTTCCATTCAGCGTTCCATCCTCCTAACTCTCCTAAAATGTAAAGGCCATTAAAAAAAACCCAAAACAAACCCTGATATTAGATACAGAAAGATTTCAGGAGCAGACAGCCTGAAATGATTCTTTTTAGGAAAAAATATGCCACTGTGTAGTCCCACCCCAGCCAAACTTGGAGTAACATTTAATGCAGGTTAATCCTTGGGGGCAGAGGTAGGGGTGGGGGGAGAGAACATAATTTGGAGTTAGTTAACTCCCGAGGTTGCCTTTAAGAAAAAGGGAAGAGATGTGCATGAGCCCAAATTCAGTTTTGCTGTGTGGTTTTGTTGTTGTTGTTTTTCCCAACCTGTGGAAAACCGGGCTGGATTCATAAATTTTGTAGTATCCAGGTAGTTTTAAGACCACTGACTGGTTCTTTTTGAGAATGGACTTTTGCCCACCTTGTTAAGGTACAGGCTCAAATGAAGCCTGGGTGAACGAGCCTACTTTAATCCTACACACACACACACACACACACACACACACACACACACACTTTTTTATGGTAACCTAGGAATAATATACAGTGGGTCCTTGGGTTACATCAGAGATCCGTTCCTATGTTGACATAATGCGATTTCGCTGTAAGTCAGAACCTACCTACATGGGCACCTGCATCACTCACATGGCGCACACATACACAGCAGTAATGAAGTGAAACAGTAAAAAAATTTTAAAAGAAAGATAACAATTTCTGACCTTTACTTATGTAAATAAATAATAAAAAACAGGGGGCAATGGTAATATATGTACACAAATAATAATTTAATAAAAAAATATTAAAAAACACACACCATAAAGCGCATATGTGCATACGTCAAAATGACAGAACTTTTAAAATATATAAATAAATGGGAGATGGCGATGTAACCACAAAACGATGTAGGTCAAGTCCAACGTAACCCGGGGACTGTCTGTACTCAAACCTTTAGAGCTAAGAAGGCACAAACACTGCTTTGATCCTTCACTTCTTTAGCGGAAGAGGAGATGGGGGTGATGCAACTGGTCCAAGGTCACACAGGTGGTTAAGAGCAGAGCTGGAACTGGAGGTGGGATTTGTCTAGTGACTTTTAGTTTGGTACACTGTCTACTTTTATCATGTGGCTCCTTAGTCCCCGCGTACTCCAAAAGCTGGACCCACTTTGGAAAGTAGCCTGTCTTCTTCTCATTAATTTTGGGGGTGGGTTATATTTCAATGACTAATTGGAATTGAGAAATGTCTTGCGCTTGTTGTGTTTTGTTTGGCGTTTAGGTTTTCCCATGACATTGGTTCAGGCTGAAGCCCTAGACAGAATCTGTGACCTGGACCTCGTGATCACTCTGAACATTCCATTTGAAACACTCAGAGATCGTCTCAGCCGACGTTGGATTCACCCTCCGAGCGGGAGGGTGTATAACCTGGACTTCAATCCACCTCTTGTGCATGTAAGAATATACAAAGTGCGCTCACAAACTAACAGGAAAGAACCAAGACATGTTAGTTGAGAAGTGGGCAAAAGATAGAAAGGGAATATTGAAAAATGAGCAAATATACATAGCCAACCAATATTTAAGAGGCTTATTTACTAGTAGTTAAGAAATGTAAATTAAAGTTTATAACATCAATTGCTGGGTGGGATTTTGGGAAATTAGAACATTAAGGATGCCTTGCTAGCTAGAAGTTCAGTAAAGTTCCAATGAGTCTTGCTCATTTGGGCTGCGCACTAGTCTCCATTTTTTAAAAACGATATTATTTTATATATATATATATATATATATATATATATATATATATATATATATATTATTGATTTCAGAAAGGAAGGGAGAGAGATAGAAATACCAATGATGAGAATCATTGATTGGCTGCCTTCTACTGGGGGGCATCGGGATCGAGCCTGCAACCCGGGCATGTGCCCTTGGCCAGAATTGAACTGAGACTCTAGTCTGCAGGCCAACATTCTTATCCTCTGAGCCAAACTGACTAGGGGCTAGTCTCCTTTTTAAGTCTTCTTTTTAAAGGTTAGTAGCTCTGGAATTTCTTCATCAGATTTCTTTCTCTTTTCCATCCCAAGAAGCTACCAGCAAGGGAAAACATTGGGTGGGGAAGAACGTTCTGAAATGCACTGACGTCTAGCACAGATGCTTCGCATTTTGGCTCTGCCTAGACCTGCTTTTGCAAAGATTCTCATAAAATTTGAGAAGATTTAACACTTTCCAAAGACTGCGTTTCCCAGAAGGAATACCTGCAGTTACAATGCCGCTTCCAAGGACAGCAGTAAAAGTGCTAGTCTGGGCCAACTCGACCAGCCCCCGGGGTCGGAGAGCTCCCTCAGAAGGACAGTGTTGTTGCCCTAGCATCATCCTGCTCTTTCCAGAAGCATCTGTATTTGCTGGTGCTCTGAAGTCCTGGAAATGACTTCTGAGCTTTGCAGTCAAACATATGAAAAAAAGAGGGGGATATAGGTGATGTATAGCCTCTCCCATCCCCATCGCTCGCTCCTATTGTGTCAGGGTAGCAGCAGTGGAATACACATGTGGCTCACCGATAAGTCATCAGTGTAAATTATGTACCAAGACCCTGAGCTGTAATGGAATTGTCGCGAGTTTCAAATTTATAGCCAGTTTCTGATTATCCGCTTGAGTTGCCTGAGTACTTTGGTTCTGCTCTAGCCTGCCTTTTGACAGATTTATTTCTTTCGACTATCTCCCCTGGGGCAAAATGGCCATCGACTTGGGAAGCAAAATTCTTATCTAATTTGCTATTTCTACGTAGGGTTCCTAAGTAAGTTAAAATACATTTTTTTTTAATCGTTTTTTTTTTTTTAATTACCATTTTTCAGTTCTCAGAATGTTTGTTCCTGATTATCGTGAGTGTATGATTCAGGCCTATTTTAATTTACCTTTATTAAGAAAATTCTTTTTTTAATCCTCTCCCAAGGATATTTTCCCCATTGATTTCTAGACAAAATGGAAGGCAGGGAAGGGAAGAGAAGCATCGACGATGAGAGAGGCACATTGATCTGCCATTCCCCGCATACATCCCAACTGGGCCTGGGATTGAACCTGCAACCTAGGCCTGTTCCCTTGACTGGGAATCCAACCCATGGCCTTCTGGTCCACGAGCCGATGGCTTAACCACTGAGCTAAATCGGCCAGGGCTAACTTAAGATAAATCATTATCTGATCAAGTAAAATAACCTGTGTGAGGTTACTCTTAGAAAAGCTACATGATAGAATTTGAAAGTTAGCTGAGACAGGACTAAAAAGATCTTCTCGGTTAGTGCTTTCCCTAAGTAAACGAATTGTTTCCTTCAGACGTTTCATTTTCTATATTAAGAACTCAGGCTTTAGAGAGCATCTCCATTTTGTTGAAAGGCTGCTCGTTGGCATAGGGAGGCTGCCTGGAAATTTAAACTGAATTGACGGTCTCATTTATCAACAGCACAGGAACCTGTTTGGAAAGATCTGAGAAGTTAATAAAGATTTAATGTCAGCTCTCATGAAGTCGGGTTTACACGCTGTTAAGAGTGCCATTTCTTTTCAAGCGCCTTCTCTGTTACCGTTGGTGTCCAGGCCTAACCCATTATGCGGGGGGAATCAGAGGTGAAGACATGGTTTTCACAGGAAAGTGTTTTACTGTGGAGTGGCCTGACTGATGCCCATATTAACTGGTTTCTCTGGCATTTGTAGGGGGTTGATGACGTCACCGGCGAACGGCTGGTCCAGCAGGAGGATGATAAGCCGGAAGCAGTCAACGTCAGGCTAAGACAGTATAAGGAGGTGGCCAAGCCGGTGGTTAATCTATACAAGTGAGTGCGCTTCAGGGTTTTCGTGGCAGTCGGCCAGTTAGAGAGGTCTGGGGCCTTGGGGGAAGAGCCTTGGGTGGAAGTGGGGGGATGTTTCTTTCAGATAAATAAGCCCTAAAAGCCTAGCACTGTGGTCGGCAAACTGCAGCTCGAGAGCCATACGCGGCTCTTTGGCCTTTTGAGTGTGGCTCTTCCACGAAATACCACAGCCTGAGCAAGTCTATTTTGAAGAAGTGGCATTAGAAGAAGTTAAAGTTTAAAAAAATTTGGCTCTCAAAAGAAATTTCAATCGTTGTACTGTGGATATTTGGCTCCGTTGACTAATGAGTTTGCCCACCACCCGCCTAGCACATTCCCAGGATGAAATGCTGGAGTTGTTTGTGGGAGACAATGCCCGGTGCAGGCTCTGACACCTGATCATTCCTGTCCAGTTGGAAATTGCGTGTAGACTTAGTGTCAAAATGTAAAGCATTATTTCAGCCACTCAAACAGGAAAATGAAAACGCCACACATAAATATCTTATGCGGACACAAGATTAGAAGGGACTTTTGGCCTAGATGTGTCTGGAAGGAGTTTTACAAAGAAAAGCTAAAACTAAAAGTTGGGGATTGCAAATACCAATGGCTAAAGAGGCCAGGCGGGTCCTGGAAATGAATGTAAACAGAAGGGGTGGCTGGGGCAGGGGGGAGGTGGGAGTGGGGGTGTGCAGGGTCAGTTGAGTGACAGTTGAACTGTATGGCTTCTATGCAGTTCCGGTCAGTTATCACCACAGGGGTCCCCTCAAGCTCCGTGTGACCAGTGATTCCTCTTTTCCAAGAGAAGCAGACATTTGGCTCTTGGGTGGGAAAATTCCCAGTCTTTATATTAGCAACAGGGAAACCCATCTGCGGACCTGCATTCTGGGCAGCAGTGTACAGCTCGTGCTGTGATCCATTTCTGGCCTCGTAGCCTCCCAACAGCCTAGCCATCCTTTGGGTCAGAGGTTCCTGATCAGATTACTGTGACTCCTTCCACATTTTACCATCATGGTGGTAATTTGGGTTTCAGAGTACCACATTTTGTCCGTGGTTCCCTTTTGAGAAATGTGTCGTGTGGCAGACTTGGGATTGTCCCCAAAGAGTAATAATGCTCTTCGATAGGTTTTAAAGGGGAGAAGAACAGGGTGCATTGTGGCGAGCATGCCAGAATGTGAAAGCTCTGGCCTTCGTGAGACCCCACAGCGGGGGGTGCTGATCTCACTGGAAGGGGCCCTTCGGGCGCTGTGCAGTGTGTGGTGTGGTAGAGACTATGCGATGGTGCTGGCATTGTACCTACAATGCCTTTGTGTGCTGGGCTTTGTTTTTCAGGTCCCGAGGGGTGCTCCACCAGTTTTCTGGAACGGACACTGACAAAATCTGGCCCTGTGTTTTCACGGTTTTCTCGAACAAGATCACGCCCATCCAGTCCAGAGAAGCATGCTGAGCCCGGCCAGGGGAAGAGCCCGGAAGATGTGTTTTCTCCCCACAGATGTTTCCGTCGTATGTGTAGTGTGGTCCCCAGTAGAAGCCAGCTGAGATAGTTTGCAGTGTCTTCTCTAGGTTAAATGATGAACTGATATGAAAACTGAGGAGTGAAAGGAGGCCATGAAGAGGAGGCTGTCCTCTGCCCTTCGGGAGGAAGGGTCGCCCGCACATGCTGACGATGCCTCTGCACCCGCCCGTCAAGCCCTTCGCAAGGAAACGAGGACAGGCTGGATTTCAAACGCTGTATAACCCAGGCTCTAGATGATTTTTGACTTTCATGTTGCCATAGTGGCAGCCTTTTTACATGTGGTGGTGGTGGTGGTGGTGGTGGTCTCTTGCTTTCCCCCCACCTCGCTCTCCCCCCCCAATGGCTTTTGAACCATAGCACCAGTGGCCTGAGGATGCCCAGGGCTGTAGGCCAGGCTTTGTCCACATTCTCTGGTAGATCCTCCCCTGGAGACAAGGAGGTTGAAGCCAGTTGCTCACAGTGGTCGCTTCTCTGACTTTGAGTGACCGTACCCACAACTTATTTTATTTTTATTTTTTGTTAGGAGAGGCATCTCCCTTGCATCCATGCTCCATAGAAGCCCTGCTCTTCAGACATCCTGGAATGAAAGGATTTGGCTTCTGCTATTTTTATTAGATGGTTGCCTCCCTCCCTTTCTCCCTACAGATACTTACTGCTTTTAGCCCGCCGAGATTCCTTTGTTAAGAGCGGAGAGCGAGGGAATGACGTCAGGTCACTTGATGCACCAGAACCGAGCTCTGTGAGGGTCTACTTTACGCTGCCGATCTGACTCTCATGGGGGGAGGGCACTGTTCCTTTTTTTGCGGGGGTTGGAAAAAAAATAGTAGTCCCTGTAAATCCTCAAAGTAAGAAATATTCACCTACATAAATGTTAAAAGATCATATCTAACGATGTAATTAAGACCATAGGGAGTTACTGGAGTAAAAGAATTGTTTACTTTTTATTCAAGATTCTTAAAAAAAAATGTATTTTGAAAATGCTGCTAAATGTCGACGCCGGCCGTGTTTTTCTCCTGTGAGTGGAGTGTTGGCGAAGGGAACGGGGCCTGTGGTGTTGCGGGAATATGTCGCGCCAGCTGAACCCTGACTAAGGTCGACAGCTGGACAGTGACGAGAAGACAAAATCTTAATTTTTTTTTTCTATTCCAAAGATTCTATAGGGTGGCCATAAAGTCTAAAAAGACAGATAACACTATTTTGTCATTCACTGTAAGGTAATCATCAATAAATCACTCGGTAATGCTTTGCTTGGTTTTCAGACTTGGTGGCCACCTTGTATAATTCTTGCTCTCCTCCGGGAAGAATAATGACGTTTATTCCTGTTGCCTTAAAAAAATATATCCCTCTTCATGCATTGTGATTGTCCCCAGCGAGGGCCCTGTTCCGGTCCGGGGAGGGCCTTCAGGGGACGCACTCCCTCTGGCCTCTTCGGGGAGGGGGTAGGAAATGACCTGATCCCCGATCCCATCTTCCTTCATCCTTCACGCTCATCTCCCTTCCAGCAAAATAACAACTGCAGCCTGTGACACTGAGTCCCAGGGTGTCTGCTGTTTCTGAGTCTGCCCACCAACCGGGGTGGCCTTTTGCTAGGTGAGACCAAAAAAAGTCAAGCCTTCTCCATGGTCTTTGGAAGACGATGCTTGTTTCATGCTCAGTGGTCTCAGAAATATATATATTTCTGGCTTTCTTCCACACACTCCTTCAATGATTTTATACAAAATTTCTGAAAATATTTTGTGAAAAGTGAAATCCAAGGGACAACCTGTCTTGGTTTTCATTCTACTGCCCCACACATGGCTCCTTGGCTGTTAACGCAGAAATCGTTTGGATAGTCTGAGATCCCTCCCTGTCCTCACATGCTGTGGTTCTAACCAGCTCTCAATTCACTTTCAATTATTCTGTCAGGCGACCCACTTGTTTAGAACTTAACCGTGGCTGTGTTTAATACCCACTAACTTTAATGCAAGCATCAAATAGGCACCACTTATCCAAGGCCTACCGACTGACATGTGCAGTTTCAGGGCCTTTATAAATATGAGGTGGGACAGAAATAGGTTAACAGCTGTTCATGGAAAATAATACAATAATAAAAAATACAGGATTAAAGTTTCATGCCCTCACAACTGTGACCCACCCTGCAGTTCATCTTTCCAGCATCCTAGGAGACAGGCACGATCCCACATGTGTAAGAGAAGGCAAGGTGGGAGAGGTGAGGTGTGTTGCCCAGGCCCTGCTGCCGATGAACTGTGGCCAGGACTCCCGATCAGGCTTTCTGACTCTGTAGCAGGTGTTTGCTCCTGCAGGTCAGCCCCTGTTTTCTGAGTGAGCTTGCTTTTTTCCCCCCTTGTATTTAAGGCCTCACATAAGAAATAGTCCCCTATGTGACATTCCACTTTACATGGTACTGTTCTTAGTTTTCCCTTTGCTTACGCAAAGGAAGCTGCTAGAGGGAAGTCTGAGCCTTGATACTCCCCGGAAACGATTCACTTATAGACAAAATAAAAGGCTGTTAACGTAGGCTGGCTTGAGTCCTGGCTAATCCATGGAGAAGGGAAGCTCATGTCCCTCGCCAACTCTTTTGTGTCCTTAAAGGGACTCCTACCCTTTAGCTACCCTGAGCCATGGTGCTCACAGGTAGGTCTGGCCTCTCGGGAGCCTCACTTCTTTCCCGAGATTAGAACAAAGCACTCGCTGCGACCCCAGACAAGGCCCTGATAAACTGGTCCTCCCTAAAGTGCTGGCAGGTGAACCAAGGGTGAGTGTGCGCCTAACACAGGGTAACCCTGGCTTGATGCCATCTCTCTATGTTACATCACCGGGATTCTGAATGCCAAAGCCACACCGTCGCCTGCCATCTGATGTGGCGGCGCTGCTTATCATACACAGTTCTGGCCAATGGGGAGACTGGCTTCCTGTCTTCCCCACCTTCCCCAGGCCATTCCCTTTCCCTCGTGACCCCCTCCCCCTCCCCCAACCCCCATAGGGAAGGGAAAGGAAAGAAGAGCAATGGGTGAGAGAGGTGCTGCTGTTGCTCCCCCCCCGCCAAAAAAAAAATGTTGAGGCAATAATGGTAGAAAGATGCCTGTGCAAATCTGTACATAGGGCTTTTACAAAATTTAGTTTACTGGAACCTGCGTTCAGTATTTGACTGTAGCAGTTTGTTTGTCTAAACAATTCACTGGCATGCTGGGGGTATTTGCTCACATCGTAAGCATCACAAATTTCCAAGTGTCATGGCATAGGCATTCTTAGCAGTTGCTGGTCATTGCTATTTCATGCTAGGGAGGCACATTACATGCATTGTCCAATGAAATCCTTAACAGTTACCCTAAATGATAGATAGTTCAAGTACCTTGCCTCCTTGTATTTAAGAACAGAAATAGTCCTGTTTACGTGAACTCTTTTCATGGACCTATAGGGATTAATCAGGAAATGAAAAAAGGGCCTTCTAGGTACCTTTCTTTAGTTTGGGCTCTTCCTTTCTCATTAGTAGGGAAAGCAACGTTATGTGCTCCCGCCTGGAACCTTTGTTTTTGGCGCTCTGGTGCTGAGACAGGCAATGGGTCCTCACGGGGTCCCAGTGGTAGTTGCACACTGTATACAAGGAGGGCACGCATCTCATCTGTACTCTGCCCGCGTTACAGCATCTTGGGAGGCATCCGTATTATCTACCTGATGAGTTTCGTTCATCACCTTTCCCTTAGCAGACAGCAGTTACATTTTCTTGCTGCAGTTAATTTTGCTGGAGAGGCCATCCATAAGGCAGATGATGTTCATCTCTTCCCCTCCATTTTTAGTAACTCCCTTGTGTCTGTTTGGTGTCTCAAAGAAGAATGTGGTCTGGTCATAAGTTACCACCCCTTTCGGTGTATAACGGGCCCAGTCTGGTTTCCAGGGAGAAGTGTGCATGACCCAGATGTCAGGGACCCATGAGGCCATATTTCAGCTGTGAAGAAATATCTGCTTCCTGCACCTGTTGAGGTGTATCATAATTACAATTGTTTATAAGTGCCATATCTTATCTTTCTTTCAGCAAATTGCACAGTTCTTGCCAAAATAAATGCCATTATCTAAGTAGTGTGTGTGTGTGTGTGAGACAGAATGACAAAGAGATAAGGATGGTAAAACATTTCCAAAAAGGAGAAAGCTCTGGTATGGCATGAATATTTTTTCCTTCCTTAGTGATAATTAGGCTATCCCGAGACATTTCATATCTTTGAAATAAAAAATTTCCTGCTTAAAACTTTTCGAATGGCAGTGCACCCCCACGATTCTCCCTGGGGTTAATTTTTTGCCTAACTCCATTCCATCAAAACTTTTTTTCTTTATTCTGAAGCTTTGGATATGCAGTCAGAAATGTACTCAATAGGAACAAACTGAATTGTATTTAATTTATAGAAAAGGGAGGAAAAACAAAAACTCAGTCTTTATGTCAGCGCCAAGGCATCAGGGGTCAGAGGGCCTTTCTAGTTTTATGAGAATTTGTACTACTGATCTTTATATACGCTTGTTTTTTGAGATGAAAAGATCTCTGGGGGAAATTGAGTTCCAATGGCATTTCACTGTGATCCCTCTCAAGCTCAAATCAGTTCTCCCACCCAAGGACAACTTGTCTCTGGGTTACTGCCCTGTGAACCCTCCGCTCGCTTTCCCAGCAGTCACGTGTTTACGATGAGTCAGTGCTTCCCCTCAGGGGGAGCCACATGTGCTTAATGCAGACTAGAGAAACCTAACCTGGAAGTGTTCTAACTGTTCATTGTATTATTATTTTGACTTTCTTGCTTGACGCTTATTCATACTTTTGGATTTGATAGAAATAAAGTTGTTTTCTGTGTATAACTAGTGAGTTCATTTAACCCTTGGATAGCCTTTTACACTTGACCACCTACATCTTCACAGATATCCCCATTCGTGCCCCTGCAAGCGCTCCATTATCCCCCAGCTTACCCATTGGGAAAACAGAGGACACAGTGTTGCCTGGATAAGTTGGTGGCAGGGCAAGATCCTGAACCTGAGAGTTAGGGTTCCCAGTCTCATTTTCTTTCCTGCTGTGCCGTGGTGCCTCATTTTGTGTACTCTCCAGCACCTTGTTTGTCCAGCACTTTATTTTTCACATGTTCATGGAAATGAAAACGTTATTTGTGAAACAACTGGGTGGTGTGAGCAGGTCACATCATCACACCCTACACAGTTCCTATGCTATAGATTAGGAGACTGGATCAAAATATGTGACTCTTAGGTTACAGTGTTTGGGGCTACCAGAAGAAGAAACCTCAGCATGCCCATCTGGCGGGGTTGGTGCCAGGGAGGAAAAACAGCCTCCATAGCAGGAGCCCCTACAATAGGGAGGGAGCAAAGGCTCCCGTGGGTGCAGAATCCAACTGACAGAAGCCTGAGAAAATCCTTTTCTCCCGTGGGTGCAGAATCCAACTGACAGAAGCCTGAGAAACGTGTTCTACAGGTCTCCACGCCCCTGGAAAGTTGAACTGAATATGATGGCAACGTGGTGAATTGTATTCAATTTCAAGCCATTCATCTTTTTGTTGTTGTTAATCCTCTCCCGAGGATACTTTTTCATTGATTTTTAGAGGGAGTGAAAGGGAGGGGGTGAGACCAAGAAACATCCATGTGAGAGAGACACATGGATTGGTTGCCTTCCCCATGCTCCCCAACTAGGGCCAGAGATTGAGCCTGCAACCGAGGTACGTGTCCTTGATTGGAATCAAACCCAGGACCCTTCAGTCCAAGGGCTGATGCTCATCTATCCACTTAGCCAAACCCCTGGGGCATGCCATTTGTAATTTGAGAGGATTTTGCATCTCTGCCCCATTGGCTTCTGGCTGGCGCATATGATTTGCTTTAGCCAATGGAATGTGAGAAGAAGTTAAGTATGTCACTTTGAAGCAGAAGCCTGGAAGTTTTAGGAGCCAGAATGTGTATGCTGATCTCATTCTGCAATGAACCTGGCAGTCTCATGGGACTTTTCTTTCAACCTGAATCTTAAAGTGAAGACATTGAGTCTGGGATGCAGCTGATCCACAATGCAAAAAAATAAACCTTTGTTTTTATAAGCCACTGAGATTTGGTACCACAGCATATTTTAGCCCAAGCTGACTGATCGAAATGAGCCTAGTATATGTCATCCAGTTATAACTTTGATTCTTTATCAAGCACTATTAGGCTCTAGGGATGCAAAGATGAGTAAGACCTTTTTAAAAGGTTTTTACCCTTTACTTTTTCCTCAGTCTCCCGGAGGAGGTGGGCATATGATCACATAACTCTACACATAACCGTTGAAGTTCCTCACTGAATTATATCTGAGAGGACACGGAGTTGCTCTTGGCTGACCAGGTAGAGACCAGGGAGGAGCTATTTGAGCTTAGTGATGCAGGAAAGGGAACCCAAGAGGAGGGTGAGGCAGGTCTGGGAGTTGAAGATAAGATTGAGTTGTATTGGGAAGTTGTGTGGACCTGTACTTAACTGCTCACAGTCCAGCCCAGTCTCTATGCCAGAAAGTGATTCATCAGGTTTGCACGATAACATTGTAATTCTACTAGCGGTCTGACTAGGATGTGGACATTCAACAAAAGGGAACGGTTCAAAGAGTCTCAAACGCCTCCAGGCGAGAAGTCTAGAAGCTAAATGACTGAAATGGGGGCAAGTGTGAGGCAAGGGCTATGAGGAACTATTTCTAACTCGGGAGTCACTACTCAGCTCCGGATGATTGTTAGCACCTCAGGAATGCTGCCCAATCATTCAATTTGTGAACAGAAACCAGAAATGTCTTCTTGGCAAAAATCTTACGTTTAAATGTTTGCAATTTAAATTTCGATAAAACGGCACAGGCCAAACATATCCATTTTGGGGCTTCTGCATTAGAGACATTGGAGGTAGGGATGAGAGTTTTTGTGGCTAGATAGGTATCTATGAAGTAAGGAGATAGGCGTTATAAAGGCAAAGAGTCTAAAGGGGAGGATTTTTTTTTTAGCTTTGACAACAATGACAAAATGCATGGTTATATTCTTTGCTTTATCAGAGAATACCACCTATTCAAAGAAATCACCCGAGTTTTTTTACTCGAGGGTTTAATTGAGTGGGTTTTTCCCATATTCATTTCAGCCAGTTAGTACATAAACATCTAATACTAAATAAAAACCTGTACTTGGGAGAAACTTATGTAAACTATATGTGTATGCATGTGTATGTATTTTATATACATACTAGAGGCCCAGTGCATGAAATTTGTGCACTGGGGAGGGTATCTCTCAGCCCAGCCTGCACCCTCTCCAATCTGGGACCCCTTGGGGGATGTCCAACTGCAGCTTTAGGCTCAATGGATCGGGCCTAAACCTGCAGTTGGACAGCCCTCTCACAATCTGGGACCACTGGCTCCTAACTGCTTGCCTGCCTGCCTGATTGCCCTCTAACTGCTCCCTTGTCAGCCTGATTGACACCTAACTGCTCCTCTGCCTCTGATTGCCCCAAATACCTTCCCCTGCTGGCCTGATTACCCCCAAGGCTTTTATTAGTATAGATATGACCCTTCATAGAAAATTTTACTAATCCTGCTTTATAATAAGGGCTTGATGATTGAATCATTGAGACCAGACATCAAGATTTTCTTTCTTTGAATAGTAGAGGGAATAATGTCTTTAAGTTGCCCTGAAATTAAAATGAGATAATGAGCGGAGGACTGAGAAGGTGGGGCAGTTCTGTACCGTGCTGCCTTCCACTGGTTAAGACCTCCAAGAGCAAAGGCCTACCGAGGTGAGGATGCCCCTACTGTCACTTGTAGAGGGGCAGCACTGAGCTGGCCAATATTTCTGGTGCTGCTTGTCCTGGCTCAGGGGAGGCGTTCCACTAAGTCTGAAAGATTAAGACATCGAGGGGACTCTCCGCCACCACCCGCAACCAGCTCGGCCCTGCCTTTGCGCCACACCCGCGGATCCCTCGGCCTCCACCGCTGCCACCGCCCGCGGCCTGCTCTGCCAGGCCTTAGCGCACGCTGTGCTGGCACTGTGCCTTCCGTTGGCAGACCCGGAGAATCCTCTCTCCGCTGCCGCATGGCCAGGCCAAAGCATCAGACACTACCACCATGCGGATTTTAAAACTACAGGGGAAATTGAGCCACAGGAGCTACCAAGAATGGGAATCCACCGAAATCAGAGCTCACTACGCCCCGGGCTCACAGAGAGTGTGGCTTCAGAAATTAGCCTCTGCATCCACAGCAGCTCCACATCCGCACCAAAGAGGACACCATTGAGGGTGGACTCTCCCCATGCAGCCATCACAGCCCGCCCACAATCTTCCCAGCACACCCACCATGCTGGGAGGGAGATGGAGCGCGCTGGTGAGGAAATGGCACAGCGCCTTCCATTACCCACCCAGGCGAGCCCATCCTCCGATGCCGCATGGCCGAGCCGAAGCTCTCGCCACCACCGCCATGTGAACTTTAAAACTACAGTGGTAATTGAACCACAGGAGCGACCATCACTGCTGCACCTGGCACTGCCACCCGCCACTGCCGCCGAGAATAAAGGAAATCCACCGAGAACAGAGCTCACCACGCCTTGGGCTCAGGGAGTGGGCGACCTCAGAACTTAGCCTCCATGTCTGCAGCTGCTCCGCTCCCACACCGAAAGAGACACCTTTGAAGGTGGTCCCCCCGCCTGCAACCATCTCAGCCCAACTGCAGCTGTCCCAGCCTGCCCGCCATGCTAGCAAGGCATGTGTCCCGGGTGAGCCCTGTGTCCCAGGGGAAGCAGTGGGACCCAGGGGAAGGGGCGGTGAAAACCAGAGGAGGAGCTGACTCTATTCATATAGTCCTGAGATAGTCACCATAAAACAAGCAGACTGCCAAATGAGGAGCGGAATCTATTCATGGGGTCCTGAGATGGTCACCATAAAACAAGCAGATTGTCAAAAGACAGTGGGGAGGGGAAGGAGACCTGGGGGGAGATAGGAGAACAACCGAGGGACTGGTATGCATGAACATAAGTACAACCAACGAACATAGAACTCTGGGGAGGGAGGGCATAAATGGGAGGTGGGGGGGGGCAATGGTAAGCTATGTACACAGATAATACCTTAATAAAATAAAATTTTAAAAAAATAAAATGAGATAATGACCTAGAAAAGTATAAAGACAACTGTCTTTTTCATGTACTGAAAAGACAATAAAATGGTAAAATGAAAAACACTATTTTTATTCTCCCCCTTCCTTCCTTTACAGCCTTTATTTAAACTTTTGAAATTTATAAAAATTTCACTCCAATTTCCATTCAATATTATTTTGTATTGTTTTCAGGTTTTATATTAGTTACAGAATAGTGGTTAGACAATCATATACTTTACAAAGTGTTCCCCAATATTTCCCGTACCCACCTGGCATCATACCATCATTACAACACTATTGACTATGTTCCCTATTTAAGTGACAACGGATTTACAGGTTCCTTCCAGTCTTTCTTTGATGTTGTTTGCCTTTCCTTTTCTTTATCACTTCTTCCCTCATTTTCCTTATATAGTATCTCAATTGGCCATCAAAGCTCAGTGAAGGCATTGGGACACGCTTAATCTATTTTACAGACCAGGAAACTGAGGCCAATTCCAGTTGGCTGTGGAACTTGACTCAGCACACAGGGAGCCCCCAGAGCCACGCTCTTTGCCCTTCCTAAGGGGCAGCTGCTGAACAAACAGAAACCTTCCTGACAGGCTTCCGAGCCTCTTTCTCACACACCTCTTCATTGCTGACGCTCCACATGCTTTCCTCTCCCTTGTTCCCTGCTCCCATTCTTTACTGCCCCCCTCCCCTCCCTTTCACTGGAGCAGGTGGAAGGCTGGAAGGCTTCCCACTCACCATTAGGCATGCTCTGCCATGGGGCAGGGCAGCGTGGGCTTGCTTTTGGGTCAAGGCAGGAACAGGAGTCACTCCTCTGAAATGTGAAGGCTGCGTGGGTGAGACCGGTTAGCACTGGGAGCTTCTCTGAATCACATCAGTCAGTCCGGTACCCTGCAGTGCGGCACCCCTCCACTGAGGTGGCACCGCCCCTCAACCCCCGCCTCAGGGCTATGGGTCCTTGCCCCTACCCCCGGACATCCTTCCATGCCCCTTTTTCCCTCAACCGGCCCTTCCGCGTCTTGGGGCCATTGCAGAACCTCTCTCTCTGCAGGCAAGGCAGATCCCTGCCCTCCGGTCCCCTGCCCCAGCCCGAGCCCCCTCTGGTACACCCCCGCTTCGGCAGGTTTTTGCCTTTGATCTATGGCATTGCTGACAGCACCCTCCTAGCAAGCCTGGTACCCAGAGGGGCACAGGGTCAGGTCTTTGCCCAGAATGTTAGAGGTTGCAGTAGCATTTGCAGATATCGCCCAGAGCCTGTGTGGGGTGACATAGAGGAATGGTGAGATGCTGTTTGGCGCCTCTTGGAACATCCGCCTCCTGGCCGGCCACTTTGCCAAAGCTGTGGCATTTGCCCTGGAGCTGCCCCTCAGGCAGCCCTGCAGTCATGCTCATGGGCCCCCATGGGAATGGCTCGACCATGCCCTGGGGTGGTGATGTTCATGGGGCCGCACAGTAGTGGCTAGGCAGGCCAGCCTCCCCTCCTTGGGGCAGCAATATTCCTGGGACCCCATGTGTGTGGCTAGGTGGGCCTGGGATGGACCCGACCCCGCAGGTGGCCTCTGATGCTGCCAACCCCACCTCCCCTGCTCGATGGACTGGTACCTTGCAGGTGGCATCTGGCGCTGCCCTACTGCCCTCCCCTAGCCCCAATGGACCCAGACCCCCAGGGGCAGGCCATGGTGCTGCCTGCCCCACCTGCATCTGCAAATTTACCTGCCATCTTTAATGGGTTAATTTGCATGCTCGCTCCTGATTGGCTGGCGGGTGTGGCTTGTGGACATAGCGGAGGTACAGTCAATTTGCACGTTTCTCTTTTATTAGTGTAGATGTTTGTATACAGGGGTGGGCAAACATAAGTTTACAGTTATTTGTATAGACCAGTGGTCGGCAAACATGTGAGTCACATGTGACTGGTGAGCTGCGATTTACTGCTCTGTTGACTAACACTGCCTTAGGGAAAAACACTTAAAAGCATTTTAATAATGTACTAATGTCTTTAACCTGAAGTCAAAACTTCTGGGTAAGGGTAATGCCTTATGCAGTGTTTGGCAAACTGATTGGTCAGCAGAATGGCAAATTGCAGCCCACGAGCCACATGTGGCTCGCGAGCCACAGTTTGCCGACCACTGGTATAGAAAATACAATAACTAATAAATAATATAAGAATAAACTTTTGTGTCCATGTAACTAAAAATCTACTTTTGCCACCCCCTGTATATATGTATATGAATGTGCAAATAGAATCATATGTATGCATATATACACATGTGCATGTGTAATTGAAAATAACAGTTAAAATTTATTGAGGGCTTACCTTAGTGCCAGGCAATAGGCCAGCATTGCACAACACCTACAGATGATGAACCTCAGGCTCAGTGAAATTAAGTTATTAGTTTACCCAATACATGGTAGAATGAAGACTTCAACTCCAATACTTACTTATGATTAGTCAGCTGTCCTACCCAAAGACGTAGAAGGACCACAATTAAGGGCTCTGAAGTCAAGGCACCTTTGACCTTACATGGAACTTATAGGAATGAGGGTGGAGAGTCCTGCCATTTGCAGGTGATTAGAACATGATCAGAACTGAGACTCCTCTGCAGCCAGCTTTCCTCCTAGCCAGGATCCTAGGTGGGTTTCTTTAACAAGCCTAGAAGGCCTTCATGAAATACTAGATCTCATATTCTATCAGGAGTTGACAACTTGCACTTCCCCCATGTAGGGCCATGCATCTGGGAAAAGGTAGTATTTCCTGACAAGGAAGAATCAGGGAAAGAAGAATGAATGGCCCATATTTGGATCAGTCAGGGAGGAGACCAGCCACGCTCTATCCACTGAGCCAAACTGGTTTCAGCAAGAGAGCACACAGCTTTTATAAGTGAATGAGGGAACTCGGTAGAAGGGACATATTTTGGAGACTTGGTGATGGAGAGGAAAAAATAAAGAAGTTGGTGGACATTAAGGTTACTGCAAGAATTACTTTCATAAAATCTAAGACATACTAAACTCTCCCTAGCCCTTACTACACATTAAAGATGCTATTCATAATAAAAAAATTAATTCCACTATACTCAATGAAGAGAGTAGTCTTGAACTGAGAAAATAGTAATCCACCCAAATTCTTGAACTACATCTGCAGAAACACCTGGTCCAGGAAAATCCAAGTCATGGAAATAAACAGTAAAAGGAAGTCAATACTCACACTAAGTTACTCTAAAAAGAAAATAAATTGAGAATCAAAATTCTTCAGCTGAAGAAAACAATCAAGACCCAATCTTAAAGTAGAAGATACTGTAGCACAACATTCCAGCATGAATAAATGTTGTTAGATAAGTAATAACAGATATGAAAAAGCACCACAAATCATAAATTCACAAATTCAGAAGAGAAGTGAGCACAAAACAGAAATACATAAAATAAGAATTGATTGAATACAGAAAAGTAAGTGAAGGAAAAGACAATGATCTCAAAATTAGGACTAAATTAAAAGATGCACAAAAAAGTAAGTTTGTAAAAATATACAAAATAAATACGGAAAAGTGAAATGAAAATTTACAAGAGACTAAAACAAAATAGGAAAAAGCAAGAAGCTTAGAAAGAAAACATAGCTATAAAAAACAAAGAAGATCTAACATATTTATAACTGAATTCTCTAAAGAAGAAAAACAAAACAATTAATCAAAACCAAGATTAAGTGCTACAATCCAATAAAAATGTACAAAAACAAATAAATCCTGAATCTACATATTGAAAGAAAACATAGTAGAATTATGAAATTGACTCAGTAAAGTCAACTTTAGGACATTCTACTATGTCCAAGAAAACTCTTGTAAACCTTCCGGTAAAAAGACTAAGCAATTCGATATATGAATAGAAACAATAAAGAAGCAACGTTTTCATCATAGAAGGAAATTCTGAATCAAAGATTTTATATCCAGCCTAGCTCACCTTCAATTATCAAACAAATGTGGCAAAAAAAAAAAAATGTTTATAGTTGCTGACTCTGGAAGAAGGACACCAGAGGCAGTATTCCTTTAGCTTTTCTATAAATGGGAAAATTTCTAGATATTACATTGGGAAAATTTTTTAAAAATTTAAACAAGTATCGACTATTTATAGATCTCTTATTTCCTCCCTCTCCCAGCCCCTGACAACAACTAATTTACTTTTTGTCTATAGATTTGTCTATTCTGGACATTTTTGGTACAGAAATTTCTTTTATAAATCAAATCATACAAGTGGCCTTTTGTGATTGGCTTTTTACTTAGCACAATATTTTTAGGTGTATCCATGTTTTAGCATGGATCAGTACTTTCTTCTTTTTTTATGGCCAAATAATATTCTGTTGTATGGATGTACCACATTTTGTCCATTCATCATTGAACATGGGTTATTTCCACTTTTTTGTCTATCATAAATAATGCTGCTATGAACATTTGTGTACACACTTTTATGTGGACATATGTTTTTAATTCTTTGGGGTATCTAAAGGTCAAATGACTAGGTCATATGGCAACTGTTTAACATTTTAGGAACATCCAAACTGTTTCCCAAAGTGACTGCACCATTTTCCATACCTACAAGCAATGAATGTGGTTTCAATTTCTTCACGTCCTTGACAATACTTGCTTTTGTGTCTTTTTGATTCTAGCTTTCTTTCTCTGTGTGAAGAGCCATCTCATTTTGATTTACATTTCCCTGATGATACTGAACATATTTTCATATTTCATTATTGGCTATTTGTACATCTTCTTTGGAGAAATGCCTATTTAAATCCTTTACCCATTTTATAACTGGGTTATTTGTTTTCATCATTGACTTGTAAGAATTCTTAATTTTTTTTTGAGATTTGCTGTTTATTTTTATTTATTTGTTACTCTTAGAAAAATCTCAGTTTTGACTGGACTCATACTTAGAGGTAGAAGCTCTCAGAGAGGGCAGCCTATGTCTCTTGGCAATTTGTTCCTGGCACTTTTCTTTGGCCTGATTCATTCTCTTAGCTAAAAGTTTAGCATTTTCATGGCACTTTCCTTGTTTTTCTTAGTACCTTGTTTCTTTAGCATCATATGTTGGCTTTGGTGTTACATGACACATGGAGTAACAAGACACTGAATCTTGTGTGCTTTCATCCTAGGCTTCTTACCTTCTTTGTTTAGGGGCTTTCTCAAAACATATTGGCAGACATCATCTTCTTTAGAGAGATTGAAAAGTTTGCAAATTCTGCTAGCTCTTTGGGCCCCAGGCAAAAAGGCATGGTAGTATCAGTGAGACCAGGAATATCTACCCCTACCCCACTTTTTTTGTTTCACTGTGACCAAGCTGAGAATACTGAGATTGGCATCCACAATGCAAACCTCGAATAGATTTGTACTTTTCCCATCCAGCTCTTCTTGGTCTATAATAGGATTGCCCCTTACTAAGTAGCAGATGGACATGGACATGGGTCAAGACACGCTGCTTCACGAGGGAACCTCATTTGTCCTTCCCACCACTAATTTGAACCACACAAGCCTCCATTCTTCTCCCAGAGCATCAGCAGCAACTTCTATGGCCACACGCTTCTCATAAAAGGTTCTAAGTTTGTATTCATGGACAACTTCAAGGAGTTTCTGGCAGCCAATTGTTAGGAAAGAGATGTTCAGCATCATCCTGAAGCAGCCAACTGCCTCTAAGGTGCCACAAAAAAGAGAAGAGTTCTTTATATATACTCTTATCTATACTAATATAAGGATAATATGCAAATTGGTCAGGACACCCTCACAGTAACAATTGAACTGCAGGCTGTGTGGGGCAACCAGGCCGGCAGGGGGATTAGTGAGAGATGACCAAACGACTAAACATCAGACAGCGTGGGGTGACCAGGTCAGCAGTTGGGGCGGGGGGGTTAGTGAGGGATGACCAAACAACTGAATAGCAGGCTGCCTGGGGCAACAAGGCTGGCAGGAAGGTTAGTGAAGGACGACCAAATGACCAAACAGCAGGCTGCATGGGGTGACCAGGCCGGCAGAGGGGGGCAGTTGGGGGCAACCAAGCCAGTGGGGGGAGGGCAGTTGGGGTCTACCAAACCAGCAGGGGGAACAGTTGGGGGCAACCTGGCTGTCAGGGGTGCAGTTGAGGGCAACCAGGCCCACAAGGGGCATTGAGGGGTGACCAGACAGGCGGGGGTGAGGGGGGTAGGAACAGCTGGGAGTGAACAGGCTGGCAGAGGGGGGCAGTAAGGGGCAACCAGGCAAGTGGGGAAGAAGTTAGGGGTGATCAGGCCTGCAGGGGAGGGCAGTTAGGGGCAATCAAGCAGGTAGGCAAGTGAGCAGTTAGGAGCCAGAAATCCTGGGTTGTGAGAGGGATGTCCAGCATCCCTGAGGGGTCCTGGACATCCCCCAAGGGGTCTCGGATTGGAGAGAGTGCAGGCTGGGCTGCATGCATAAATTTCATGCACCAGGCCTCTAGTCATATATAAGATTTTCAACATTTTCTCCCATTATGTGAGTTATTTTTCACTTTTTTTTAAATCAAGTTCTTGGAAGCACAAAAGTTTTAATTGTGATGTAATCCAATCTACCTATTTTTCATTTATTATATATATTTTTGGTGTCTAATGAACAATTACCTAAGTCAAAGTCGCATAGATTTGTCCCTATATTTTCTTCTAAGAATGTTATAGTTCTCACATTTAAGGCTTTGGTTTATTTTGAGTTAATTTTTATATATGGTGTGGGATAGTTCAGGAGGGGGGTTACCAATTCTTTTGCATGTGGCGATGTAGTCTTCCCAGCACCATGTGTTGGAATTGTCTTGGTATCTTTGTTGAAAATCAACTAACCATAGATATTTGGTTTTATTTCTGAAGTTTCAGTTCTACCTCATTGAGCTATATGTCGAGCCTTATGCCAGTAGCTTTGCTATACATTTTGAAATAGAAAATGTGGCTTCTTCAACCTTATTCTGCTCTTTCAATAATGTTTTGGCAAAAATATATTTTAAAAAAATAAGCCGAAACCGGTTTGGCTCAGTGGATAGAGCGTCGGCCTGCAGACCGAAAGGTCCCAGGTTCGATTCCGGTCAAGGGCATGTACATTGGTTGCAGGCACATCCCCGGTGGGGGGTGTGCAGGAGGCAGCTGGTCAATGTATCTCTCTCATCGATGTTTCTAGCTCTCTATCTCTCTCCCTTCCTCTCTGTGAAAAATCAATAAAAATATATTAAAAAAATAATGTTTTAGCTTTCTCTGGCCTGTTGCTCAATGGATGGAAGGATCAGGGTTTTGATTCCCAGTCAAGGGCCTATACCTTGGTTGCAGGCTTGATCCCTGGCCCATTGGGGCACCTGCAGGAGGCAAGCAATCGCTGTGTCTCTCTCACATCAAAGTTTCTTTCTCTCCTCTCCTCCTGCCTCCCTTTCACTCTCTCTCAAAGCAAACAAACAAACAAAAATCAAAGGAAAAAATATCTTTGGATGATGAAAAATAAGAATGTTTTGCTCTTCTGTGTCCCTTGCATTCCTAAAAGGATTTTAGGATCAGTGCCTCCTTGTCAATTCCTGCAAAAAAGACAGGTGAGATTTTGATAGGGATTGTGTTAAATCTGTGGATCCATTTGTGAAGTGTTGCTATTTTTTTAAATGATCTTGTCTGGTTCTGGGTCTTCCCTTCCTGTTAACCCAAAGGTTCTCCCTGCTTCTCCTTCAGTCCCAGGACTTGTTTTGCTGCTCCTGTTTCCCACCAATGCACTAGAGTGTCTGAGAGACTGTCTACGGGCGGCTTCCCAGGATGACAGTTCAGAGACAGGTCTCCGAGCCCCCCAGTCCAGGACCTTGCAAAATCTGTATCCTCACCACTTTCTCTCAGTCTCTCTGCTCCCCACCTCCCATGGTAGTGTCCAAGGGTAGGGAAAATGACAAGTGGGGAATCCCTCTGTCCTCAGATCCTCTACTTTTCATATTTATTATGTTTCTTCAAAGGGTTTGTATATACCAGGATTCATTCTCATTCCAAAGGTTTTAGGCTTTTGAAAACCAAAGCCAGGAGAAGACTCTGTTAACTGTTTGATATATACCAGAGGCAGTCACTGTTAACTGTTTGATATAGACCTTACCAGATCTTTCTTCTACATCAATGTAAATATGGGTAAAAATATCACAAGAAAATATTTTGAAATATTAAGCAAATGCCTCCCTTGCTACAAATCAACCAAGATGGCGATTAATTTGCATATCCAGGCCAGAGCGCAGACTGAAGACAGCATAGAAAGAAGCCAAGTGATGTAGAGGGAGGGAGCGAAGCTGCAGAGAAGCAAGCAAAGTGGGGCGGGGTGGGGGAGAAGAGAGGGAAGCAGGCTGGGCTGCCACCGCAGCAGAAAGCCCTATTGCAGGAATCTATATCTCTCTGTCTCTCTCTATCTCTCTTTCTATCTCTATCTCTATCTCTGTCTCTGTCTCTGTCTCTGTCTCTGTCTCTGTCTCTATCTCTATCTCTATTAGAGGCCAGGTGCATAAAAATTGTGCACTCAGGGGGCGCTTCCCTCAACCCAGACTGCACCCAGACTGCACCTTCTCACAGTCTGGGAGCCAACAGTAGGACATCCACCACTGCTGCCACACTAGCCAGCCATGAGCCCAGTTTCTGGCTGAGCGATGCTTCCCCTTTGGGAGCACACTGACCACCAGGGGACAACCCTTGCATTGAGCATCTGGTGGTCAGTGAGTGCCATAGCGACTGATTGTTCTGCTGTTCGGTTGATTTGCATCTTAACCTTTTATTATATAGAAAGGATATATATACATATACATATACATATACATATACATATACATATACATATACATATACATATACATACACATACATACATACATACATACATACATATATACATACACACACGTTTTTATTGATTTTTTTAGAGAGAGGAAGAGAGAGGGATAGAAACATCAATGTTGAGAGAGAGTCATCCATTGGCTGCCTCCTGCACACCTCCTCACCCTCCCACCCCCACTGGGGATCGAGCCTGCAACCTGGATAGGTGCCTTGACCGGCAATCAAACTATAACCTCCTGGTTCATAGTTTGATGCTCAACCACTGAGTCACACCAGCCAGACTGCTTGTGGATTATTTACAAGGAGAGTGGGTATCCCCTGTCTTTCACCCTCTCCTGACTGGGTATATGATTAATAACTAATGAATTCATCAAATGAGTTTCTGATCTATATTTAGTTTCTAATTGGAATCTTCAGTGCACCCCTTCACCCCACCCCTCGTATTTCATATTCATTATTTCAAACTCCTCTTGTGTTGAATTGTGTTTTTGTCACCAAAGCTATGAATAATAAAGTAAACTGATATATTATCTCCTTCACCATTCTTGACTTTCTTTTGATTTTGGTGTCAACGGGGAGGTGAAGGAGAGGGGAAAGCAAAGGGTCAGGACCCAGTAGGACATGCAGTCCTAGAACAACGTTCCTGCCAAGACAGTGTAAGGGAAGCAGATCTATGTGTCTGGAGCAAGGTCACATTTGTTTCATGATGTACAAGCCTTTGTTCTTGGCCTTGGATGCTTCAGTGACATGGAAATAAAATCATAGAGACTATGTGCACGGCTGGGAGGGATCGCTGTCTTGATAAAAGACTCAAAAGACCTCGAGTCTAGGTCAAAACAACAAAATGTAACTTAATGGAAATGAATGCCAACTTTAAAAATTCAGTTGCAGAAGTATAGAATAGGAGGAACGCAGCTTATAACAAGTATTACGAAAAACACTCTGAGATTTTAGATGACACTATACTAGTCCAACCTAATGTTAAAAAACCCTCCATCACCTGCCCCTATGAAAAAAAACAGCAACTAATATAATCTTAGCTCCTACAATAGAAATGTAGTATTGCGTTCAGATTAATGGAGGCATCATATCATATCACTGTATGCAGCTTTGGAAATATTTCCAGATTTGTTGTTAATGAAAAATATGCACAATATGCAGCCTTTGATTTATGTAAAAAAATGTGTGTGTGTGTGTGTGTGTGTGTGTGTGTGTATTTTATAAATGTAATCTAACTTTTCATCTTTAAACTATCCCTCTGAGACAGATATTAATGTCCCAATTTTACAGGGGAGAAAACTGTCACAGAGAGGCCAGTAACTTACCCAGAAGTGATCAAGTCTGAGCCTTTAATCAGTCTTCTCCACTGCCCCTAAGCTCCAGATAGTAGAGGGAAGGCAGGGCAGGCAGATTCTGAGAAGGTCCCTTCGAGGGGGATGCCTGGGCCATGTTGGGCTGCACATTACGATCCAGGTGTAATCAGGTCAGAAAACATTTTGAGGCAGAGACCGTTTCTTCTCATAGGTACCACCTTGGTTCCAGCTTCTGTCTTGGGACCCCGACCTCTGGATTGTTGTAATTCCTCCTTTTCCCCTTCTATCCCAGAGCATTAGCCACTGACTTTGTACTGTTGTCATTCTCAGACTAACCTCATGTTCACCGCTTCCCTGCAATAAAGTCTCTTTGTTGTGATTTAAATTGAAGACAGAGCACATATATATTTGTTGAGAACCTCCTCTTCGCCAAATCCACTGCTGACTGCAGGGAATCCTGTGATTTAAGCGGAGTGTCAGATGCAAAAATGGGGAGCCTTAGTCTGTGAAGGAAAGACAGATTTTTTTAAGCACATACTCTCAATACAATATGAAAAGAGCTATGACAGAGCTATGTGTCAGGTTTTGTGGGAGCACAATGTCAAAGGCTATTGGCCAAGCAAGAGCAATGGCCGTCTCATATATCTTCCCTCTGTCCTCTGGAGGCCAGTGAATGATAAATCATAGCGTCTAGGCCTTTGAGAGCATGGATTCAGTACCTTCTTGTCACAAAGGAGGCTCTGCAAGCCACATTTCCTCAAGGCTGACTTTCCCCCACCCCTGTTTGCATCAATCCTCTCTGCCCAAAACAAGGATAAGAGTCTATAGGATAATAATCCCAACTGTTCATTGACTCTTTGTATAACGTAGTGTAGTTACTTAGCCTCTCTCAGCCCCAATCTATCCATTAGTTGACCGATCAGTAATGGCTCCCATCATTCACCGTTGGCTCCCATTTCACTCAGAGGGAAGCTACAGCCTGGCAGTAGCCTACCAAGCTCTCCTCAATCCCTCACCACGGCAACTCCCAACCTCTTCCGCAGCAGACCTCCTCATCCTCTCTATTCCACCCACTCCTGACCCCGTGCTGTTTCTTAACCGTACCAGGCTCGCTCCCAAGGTCCCGAGGTGGGACCTGTAATGCAAGGGGTCCTTCTGCCTGAAATGCTCTTCCCTGCAGAGCTGATTCCTGGTTTATTTCTCGTCCTGCAAACTTTGCTCAAATTTTCCCTCTCAACCAGGTCGAACATGACCATCCTATTTAAAACTTCAACCGGCCTAGGTCTTCCCCACCAGCATTCCTAGTTCCTGCACCCTGCTCTACTTTTTCTTTTATTCATAGCACTTACATCTTCTGTCAAACTTCACGGCCTACTTACTTTACCTATTTTTAAAAAAATATATTTTGTTGATTTTTTACAGAGAGGAAGGGAGAGAGACAGAGAGCCAGAAACGTTGATGGAGAGAAACATCGACCAGCTGCCTCCTGCACCCCTCCCCCCAATCGGGGATGTGCCCTCAACCAATGTACATGCCCTTGACCGGAATCGAACCCTGGACCTTCCAGTCCTCAGACCCATGCTCTACCACTGAGCCAAACCGGTTTCAGCTTATTTTACCTATTAATCACTGTCTTCCCTCCTCCCTCCCTGTCCCCTAGAGGAATGTGGGCTCCATAGAACAGGAATCTGTATCTGATTCATTCCTCATGGACCCCAAGAGACTACAACAGTTCCTAACCACAGTAGGTACTTAGTTGATGCTCATAGGTTGCTGTAAATCAATAAGTCATGTCTGAGCCCTGACTAGGTACCTCAGTTGGTTAGAGTGTTGTCCTAATACACCAAGGTTTCAGGTCTGATCCTCGATCAGGGCATATATGAGAATCAACCAATGACTGCGTAAGTGGAACAACAAATCCATCTCTCTCTCTTTCCCTCTCTCCCTCCCTCCCTTTATCTTTCTCTCTAAAATCAATAAATAATATTTAAAAATTAAGCCATGTCTGTAAAGTTCTTAGCCCAGTGCACAGCATAAGGAATTATAAAAACCCCAGCTCACACTTATTCATTGCCAGGTGCTGCTCTGAGTGTTTACACACAACTCATTAAGTTTTCACAAGAGTTGTAGGAAGTGGGCACTTACTATTCCCATTTACAGATGAGAAATTCAGCACAGAGACATTAATGCAACTCTCTAATGTCACCGTGTCAGTACACTTTAGTCAGGAACAGTGTGGCACCAGGGTTTGTTCTTTAAAAAAAAAAAAAAAAAAAAAAAAAATATATATATATATATATATATATATATATATATACACACACACACACACACACACACACACACACATATATATATATATATACCATATTTGCCCGCGTATAAGATGATTTTTTGGCCCTGAAAAATATGCCTCCAAGTGGGGGGTAGTCTTATACGGCAAGTATATAACAAACTCTGTATTTTGAGTGGAAATGTTAGGGGGTCGTCTTATACGCCCAGTCTCTTATACGCTGGCAAATACGGTATTTTTCAGGGCCAAAAAATCGTCTTATACCCCGGCAAATACGGTATATATATATATATATATATATATATATATATATATATATATAATTGATTTTTTTACAGAGAGAGGAAGGGAGAGAGATAGAGAGCTAGAAACATCGATGAGAGAGGAACATCGACAGCTGCCTCCTACACACCCCCTACCGGGGATGTGCCCGCAACCAATGTACATGTCCTTGGCCGAAATCGAACCTGGGACCTCTCAGTCCACAGACCAATGCTCTATCCACTGAGCCAAACTGGTTTTGGCTGTGCTTTATTTTTATTTTTATTTTTTTGAATTTTTTTACAGAGAGGAAGGGAAAGGGATAGAGAGCTAGAAATATCGATGAGAGAGAAACATCGATCAGCTGCCTCCTTCAGGCACAGGTGTGGCAGAAAATGAGCTCCAGGGGGTTTGTTCCCTTTAAAGTTCTGAGATCTTAAGAGTCAGTGCATCATTTATTAATAAAACATTTGCAAAGTAGTATATTGGATTGTCAACTGAGCACTTTCACCCTTGCTTTCATTGGAATCTCCCTGCATTCCAGGGTAATTGGAAATGCCCTGCTGTGAACAAGAAGGCAAATGTTACTGGTATTATCCCCAAGTTACAGACGAGGAAAGTGAAGCTCAGCTAGTTAAGTGACTTTGTGTGAGGACATTAAAATGGCGAAGAAACTAAGCTCAATCCAGGATTTTGTTACCAGGCCTGGGATTCCTTTCACTTCACTCAGTGAGAGAGAGAGAGGCGTGAGGTTTAGTTTCAGCACCGTAGGTGCTCAAGAAAGGTTTCTATGATTTTAATTTGCAATATGATTTTTTTTTGCCTTTGAATGGCTGTCCCCTTTTTATGCCCATCTTCCCATTGAGTGGGCCTTTTGCAGAACCTCAGTTTCTGTGTGGAGTGTCCGGCACAAGGCTCCTGCTCTCTATGCGGTCTAACCCCACATCTTGTTGGCTGGGGATCTTTTTTGGCTGGTGGGGGCCCGTGCTAGCTAGTCCCTGAAGGTGATTTCAAGTCATCCTGCCCTCCTTGTGTGTGTGTGCCACTCACCCTTCCAAGAGGTGAAGCCTATGACTTCTCCCCCGAACAGCGGAGCCTGTGTCTGAGTTGATCAAAAGAATGTACAGGAAGTACTTCTGGGAACTTGAGCCAAGGCCTCTGGGGACTTTTGGGCCAAGGCCTTAAGAAGCCTAGCAGTTTCACATTTCTGGGAGTGACGACCTCCCTACAACAACATGCCTCTCACTAAGCTCTCCTTCACCCCCCTCCAGAAGAGGAGGAGAGGAAGTACAAGAACAAGCGCCCGGTGCAGAGCCTCAGTGCCTGCTTCGTGGATGTGAAGGGCCCAGGATGCTATAACTCACCGCCCCCCCTAGCCACGCACAAGGTCTGGTTCCGTGCTGGCTGCTCCCCTGTGCTCTGGCCGCTGATAGGAGGAAAAGCAGGGCTTACAGAAGGAGGCTCTTTCAGCAGCATGAGACGAGTGGGGAACTGTCCCAAGAAACACATTTTGCAAAAACAATGAAAAAAAGAAGCCTAGCAGTTTCAGCTTTTTTTTTTCCCCTTCTGGAACCCAGCCACCATGCTGTGAGGAAGTCCAAGCAACCGTGTGGAGAGGAACCGGGGCTCTTGGCGGAGGTCCCGGCTGGTGCCAGCACCATCTTGTGAGCCGTGTAGCAGAGCCATCTTAGAACTGGGCCTTCGAGCGCCGAGCCGCCCCGCTCACCTCCGTCGGAGCAGAAACGGGCTGTCCCCGCTGAGTGCTGCCTAAACTGCAGTCATTTGCCAACAAGTGATTGCTGTCTTAAGCCATTAAGTTTGGGGATGGTTGATTGTGCAGTGATAGGTGATTGAAACAGATCTCCTAGAAGCCCGGGACACATTTCCCGTGAGCAGTTTCCCCTCCTCTCACACTGCCGTGGGCAAACTAAGGCCCGTTCGGCTGCTCTATCCGGCCCGCGGAGCCGTAAGAGCGGAGGGTTCTCTTGGCCTCCCCTCCGCTCCTTCACCAGCAGCCCAAGATGAGAGTGCCAGCATGGTCAGGTTGCTTTTGTTCCGGCCCTCCGGTCCCGTTTAAGAACCCATTGTGGCCCTCGAGTCAAAAAGTTTGCCCATCCCTGCTAGACACAACTGCCGAAAATGTGATTGGGAGGCTTTCTGTAGGCAATAGGGGACCCAAAAAGTAATCATGAAGTTTGAAGGGTGTGACTTCCACCTAAAATTGAGATATTGCCATTTCTCTCTCTTTAGAAACACACACACACACACACACACACACACACACACACACAATTATTTGTTGCAAAAGAAGGTGCATTTATCTGTCATTGTCTCAATAGAAACAGTATTATAATAAGCTACCTCTTATTGAATCTATTCAATGCTTTACACGTAATAGTTAATCTTAACACAACCTTGTGAGGTAGGAACTATTTATCATCTCCATTTTGCAGATGGGGAAACTGATCCTTAGAAAAGTTAGGTAAGCTGGGTATGATCACACAGTAAGTGGCAGAGCCAGGATTCACTAAGCCCCCTCCTCTCTCTCTCTCTCTCTCTCTCTCTCTCTCTTTCTCTCTCTCTCTCACACACACACACACACACACACACACACAGAGAAGAATCTTGTATCTTATTGACTTTGAGGACTCTCAGTTTCATATTTCTGGACCTAGCTTCATAAGCACAATGAAGTGAATGGAATTCAAGGTTAGTTGTTTTTTTTCTCTCCTTTTCGTTTCCTCCCTAAGCCCAGTGAGCCAGATGTACAAATAAGCGGGCTTGTTTTGCATGTGTGACATTTGAAAAGAAACGCCATGTTGCTGGTGCTCATGCCGGTGCCTCAGGGGCACTTGGGTGTTTCCGCTCGGGTGGGAGGTCTCTCCGGCCGCATACTTTTCCCATGGACTCCGAAGACTGCGGGAGACTGCCCGCCCCATCTGCCCGGAGCAAGCTGTGACTGTGGGAGTCAGAGACTTCTGGCCTTGTTTAGCTCCAGGCTGGACGAGTGCCACGAAATCACATGGTGTTTGGACAGAAAGGGCAAACCAAAGAATGTTTCTTTCATCCTTCCCGGACCAGTGAATCTAAGCAGTGAGCGGGTGGGCCCCCCAAGGAGCTGTTCTGATGCACGGGATGTACCGGGACAATGGAAAAAAAGACTGTTCTCTAAGCCAGGCCCACTGGGGACACTCACGCTTAGCAGTATTCCCAAACCAGTTAGTGAGAGTCAGGGCATACAGGGAAGGATGGTAGCACGCTGGAAGGAAACGTCTGTGTCATCTTGTTAAACCCCCTTCATTAACGGGGCTGGAGGTGATGGTGGAGATAAGATAGGAAGCCAGGAGGGGAAGGGACAGAGCCAATATTTCCCAGATGGTTTGGGTAACCAGAACTAGGTTCTAGGTGCCCTAACCCCAGGGACCAGTAAGAAGTCCGAAAAGCAGAGCAAAACCCTGTCTAGGGCAGTGGTTGGCAAACTCATTAGTCAACAGAGCCAAATATCAACAGTACAACGATTGAAATTTCTTTTGAGAGCCAATTTTTTTAAAATTTAAACTTCTTCTAACGCCACTTCTTCAAAATAGACTCGCCCAGGCTGTGGTATTTTGTGGAAGAGCCACACTCAAGGGGCCAACGAGCTGCATGTGGCTCGAGAGCCGCAGTTTGCTGACCTCAGGTCTGGGGTATTAGTCAATGGTATGTAGCTGCTATTCCTTAGTAACTTTGCTATTTAGTTTATTTCTTCTAAGGACCTATTTTTCAGACTTCAGTCTGGATGCCATGGTATAGAAGAAAACTCAGCCTATTGCTGACACACAGAGAGGACACCTTTCAATGTCCACCCTCTTTTAAAAAAATATATTTTTATTTTTTTTAGAGAGGAAAGGGAGGGAGAGATAGAAACATCAATGATAAGGGTTGTTGATTGGCTGCCTTCTGCATGCCCCCTACTGGGGATTGAACCCGAAACCTGGGCATGTGCCCTTCACTGGAATCGAACCCATGACCCCTCAGTCCACAGGCCGAGGCTCTAGTCACTGAGCCAAACCAGCCAGGGCTGAACACTCGCCACTTTCACCTGTCTCCACTGGTGATTTTAATTTTGATCACCTGGTGAAATTATTGTCTGACATTACAATACAAACATGTCAATTTCATGATTCAAACTAACATATCACCTTTATTAATGTTTTATATGTGTAACCTGACCCCCCTGACGCTATGTTTCTTCCATAAATTAAGCGTAACTATTAATCATTTCTCTCTCATGACTATCATTGGGAGAGGTAAATAAGGTAATGTATGTACCTTGTTTTCCCGAAAATAAGACAGTGTCTTATATTAATTTTTGCTCCCAAAGATGCGCTAGGTCTTATTTTCAGGAGATGTCTTATTTTTCCATGAAGCAGGTCTTATTTTCAGAGGATGTTTTATTTTCAAGGAAACACGGTACGATCTGGCCCATGAAAAGCAGCCCATAAACATAAGCTATTATTACTGTAACCAGGCAGAAGTAAAGGAACCTTGGTTTTGATTTTCCTCTCAGACTCTCCCAAATTACAAGCAAAACCAGGACGGAGACAAAATGGTGGGAGTGGAGGCAAACGGAGACTGGGAAAGGCCTCCCACCCCACAGGTGTGCTGTGGAGCTGAACGGCATGATGTGAACGTGCCCCGCCAGCCCGGCCAGGGTGGCTCTGTGGTTGAGCATGGACCTGCGAACCAGGAGGTCACGGGTTGGACTCCCAGTCAGGGTACATGCCTAGGCCCATGCAGGAGGTCGCCGGACAATGATATTCTCTCTCTCATCGTTGATCTTTCTCTCTTGCTCCCCCATCTCCTTTCCTCTCCGAAATCAACAAAAATATAAATAAAAATAAAGTGCCTGGACACAGAATAGGTTCTCAAAAAAAAAAAAAATCGTGACTGCTTCATAACCTGTTGCACGAGGAAAACAGAAATAACGGCCAGCCTTAAACATGGAACCTAATGTGGGCTCCTTCTCGGGCAGTAGCGAGCTATGAAAAAATAGGGTGAGAGCCAGGACTCCAGAACCGTCGCCCTTCAGCAGGTGCGTGATGCTGGGCAGACCAGAGGAACTCCCAGAGCTCCCATTGTATCGTTTTGGGGACACCATCACACATTTTCCTGTTCGTTAAGGATGCGTAGCAGGACTTGGCTTCTCCATTGCACGTCTCCGGGACGGAGGACGAGCGGCTAAAAGCCTCCCCCGAAAGGCGGCCAGGCACCCAGCGCTTCCCAGCCTCGCGCGACACAGCAGCGCCCGCGCCCAGGCCGGCCGCGCCCCGCAGGCAGGCGCCGCCCCAGCAGCTGTCCTCCCTCCGCCCTCCTCCCTCCTCCCTCACCCCCACCGCTCCCTCTCCCCCCCGCTCCCCCCGCCCGGGCCGCAAGCTCCTCCCCCGGCGGCCGCGTCCACCCGGGAGGCGGCCGGCACCTGGCAGGCGCGCGGCGGCGGCGGCGGCGGCGGGGGAGGCCGGAGCGACCCTGGGGCGGGCGCGGCGGGGAGGCGCGTGGGCGCACCGATGGGAGCATCTGAGCCGGGCGGCAGGAAGAGCCGGAGGCTGTTCTCCTCTCTGCGGCCCTGGAAGGCCGTCCGGCGGCTGTGGAGGGCGCGCTCGGCTCCCAAGGCGGCGCAGGGTGAGTGTGGGCGCGGCCGGGGGGGACCTGGGGCTGTGCGCCGCCGGTGCCCGCCGCCCGGTGCGGCGGCGCGGGCCGCGTTCTCCGAGCCCCGCACCTGCGGGCGGGCGGGCGGGGGCGGGGGGCGGCGTGGCCAGGAGGTCCGGCCGGCCGGGCGATCCTGCAGCCCGACCCTCGGCCGCGGGGACGAGACCGGTCCCCGGGCTCACCCGGGGCGGGTGGACCCAGCGCAGGGTCCAGTCTCGGCGGCACTGTCCCCGCGCCCTCTCCGCCCCTGGACCCCGTAGGCGTCTCTCGTAGGCCCCGGTGTTTGCAGCGGATGGTCCGGCAGAAGTCGCTGGCGGTGTATTTGGCGCTGGATGGAAGGGATCGGGGTGCTTCGGGGACACAATTTTAGGTTTGCATCCGCCGCCCCGCCTCCCCTCCCGCCCAGCACCTGGCAGGCACCTGCATTGCAGAGCCCCTTGGGGGTATGAATCTCCATCAGACCCTCCCGTTCCCAACCCGCTGGTGCGACTCCTTCTTATCTCCTAAGCTCTACTAGCCATGATAAACTATGTCCCAGACACATCCCACCCTGTTCTCACCAGGGCCTTACCTCACATTTATTCAGTCACTGATTCACTCCATTCATTCATTCCGCAATTTGTATCCTGCCCCTGCTGTGAACCAGAGAGGCAAGGCCCCAGCTCATGGAACTATTTTTGGAGGGGGAAAGGGACATTGCACATATAAAACAGGTAAAAAAAATCTCCCCATCAGCTGGGAGAGCAGGAAAGGAGATGGCAGGTGGATAGGGAAGAGCTCTCTCTCTCTCTCTCTCTCTCTCTCTCTCTCTGAGGCAATGGAAGTCGAGACCTGAAGTCTTATTAGGAGCTACTCCAGCTTGGAGCCCGGGAGAGCAGTCCAGCCAGAGGGAATAACCGGTGGAAAGGTCCCTGTGGCCCCGGGAAAGGGAGGACAGCGGGGCCTGGATCTGGGTCTGGGTCTGGGTAGGCCACGATGAGGTGTTTGGAAGCCATTAATGCATTCTCTGCAGGGACATGACATGAGCTGCTAGCTCACCGCCTCTGCCTCCTTTCTATCTGCAACGGCCCATTCCTACCCATCTGTCAAGACTAACCCGTGAAGCCTTTCCTGGGGTTCCTGCCACCTGTAACCCCTCTTTTATCACCTCGTCGCCCACCGGGCATGTGTTGCTGTTCGTCTGTGTTACAGATTCCATGTGACAGGCTCCCCTCGGTTCCATCTCTGCATTCTGCTTTAGGCTAGCTGAGGGCTTGGAACTCTGTAGATACCCGTTTGCGTGTGTGTGTGTTTACGCATGTGTCCTGTCTCGTCCTTTCCATCTGTTTCCATCATCTCAGGATTCTTCTTCTGAGACGCCCACATGCCTTGATTTCTAAAATGGCCGACCCGAACCGGGGCAGAGGCTAGAAGATTGCACCAGAGCCCTGTCAATGCTGTGGTTGTCACCCTCTCACCCCTCGGGTTGTTTTGAGGATAAAATGAATTAATGAGTTAATAAATGTAAAGTGCTGACACATAGTAAGCATTCTACAAATGAATTTGACAAAGAGCAGAAATGATTATCTTCCGGATATTTATTGCATTAGAAACAAGCTTTTCTGTTGTTGGTAGTTGCGGGGGGGCTGGGGGGTGCGGGGGGGGGGAGGAGAGGGGGGGGATTGGCACTGTCCCCTTGTGGCTTTCAAAGGATGTGAGATTACTTTCGTCAATACACCAATTAAGCTCCTTCCCCACTGGCACCCAGAACTGTTGCTGAAAATTAGTAGGGCTGAAGGCTAACCACCTGCTTGTCTAGCTTGCCTGAGTAGCTGAATGGATTGGGAATTGCAACAAGTATTCTTTGAGCGGTAATCACATTCCTAGTGTTATTCCAGGCGTGTGTGAATATTTTCAGAAGAGGGATAAATGGATATTGCCACTGTGCTAAATTTAGTTACAATAAATTTCCTAGTTTTGTAATTAAAAAATATATATTTTTCATTGATTTCAGAGAGGAAATGAAATGGAGAGAGAGAGAGACAGAAACATCAATGATGAGAGAGAATCATTGATCGGTTGCCTCCTGTACTCCCCCTACTGGGGATGGAGCCTGAAACCTGGGCATGTGCTCTAGGCCGAAATCAAACCTGAAACCCTTTAGTCCACAAGCCAATGCTCTATCCACTGAACCAAACCAGCTACAGCAGTTTTGTAATTTTTTTTAAGGAGAAAATGGACAAGTTTCCATTTATTTTATTTTTAAAAATATGTTTTTTAATTGATTTCAGAGAGGAAGGGAGAGTGAGAGGTAGAAACATCAATAATGAGAGAGAACCACTGATGGGATGCCTCCTGCACACCACACCCCCTACTGGGGATCAAGCCCGCAACCCAGGCATGTGCCCCTAACTGGAATTGAATCTGGAACCCTTCAGTCCGCAGGCAGGTGCTCTTTCCACTGAGCCAAACCAGCCAGGGCCTAGATTTATAATTTTTAAAAACCAGTTCTGTACTGCATATGCAGCCAGCCTCCCCTCTCTTCCTGTGTTCCTCTCCTAGAGTTTGCCCATTGCCATGCTTTCCTGTGCTAGGACCTTGGCTGCGCACTACGTTTCTCTACGTCCCCATCCCCTGTACAGCCTGGAGATGAGGTCATTATAATGTCTGTGCCATAAGATACGTTACAGTTTACAGAATAGGTCAACCACAAAATCGTGTTTAGATCTTGACTACGCCCCTGGGAGGAGGGAGGGTAGGTGATTTATTTTTCCTATTTACAGATGAGAAAGATGAAACAAAAGAGAGAATGACACGCAGGAGGTTGTGTGACTGGTGAGTGGCTGGCTCAGGCATGGGTACCCACACAGCACCCTTCCTGCCGCATCTCCAATATCTATGCTCATGGGAGGGAGAAGTAAAATTAATAAATACCACCCAGCTGGTGTGGTTCAGTGGTTGAGCGTTGACCTATGGACCAGGAGGTCACAGTTCAATTCCCAGTCAGGGCACATGCCCAGGTTGTGGGCCCCATCCCTAGTGTGGGGCGTGCGGGAGGCAGCCAGTCAATTATTCTCTCACATCATTGATGTTTCTATCTTTCTCTCCTTCTCCCTTCTGCTCTGAAATCAGTAAAAATATAAAAAAATCAATATCATGTAACGAAGGAAATCCACATTCCAATTTCATTTGATTTTCTTAAAAGGTAGCCTGAATTTATCATGAGGGTGTCACAGTCTCTTTAGGTGTCTAGAATCACATGCTTTAGCTTCCGACAGACTATGCTTTGAATCTGCACTAATAAGTGCCACATTAATAAGCTGTGTGATCTTGGGCAGGGTGCTAAATCTTTTAAATCTAAAACTCCTTTATATATCACATGTGAACCAAGGGTGCTAATGCCTATGTCATCATGTTACTGGGATGATTAAGTGAGTTTATGTATATAAAGTGCCTTGTTCATATTGGCTCACAAGGTCAGGGTTATTTTTATTAATATTACTTGAGATCTTCCCCCATATGATCACATCCCAAATATGTTCAACCTTGGGGCTGGGAAGTTCAATGGGCTGTGGGAAAAGAAACCATGGCTAGAAGTTCCACTGGGGCAGCTATCTCTTCTGGACTAACGAGAAGGTCTTCCATTCCACTATTCCTCTTTCCCACTCCCCCCCACCCCCCCCAAAAAAGGCTGCAGTTCTGTGTGAGAAGAACATACCTTTTGGGAACTCTTGACATCTTTTCAGCCTAACGCTGTCCTGAACCAGAGCAGACATTCAATTCATAAGTTTGTAACGAATGAATCCTCTAGGGCAGTGTTTCCCAAAGTGTGGTACGCGTACCCCCAGGGGTACGGGAAGAGTTTGGTGGGGGTACATGTTGCACCGGAGTTTGGTGGGGATATGCACAGCACCGTGCTTAGCTGCGCCTAATTCTACGTTCTCATGAGTCAAGTCAAGACAGTCTTGTGAGGCGTGAGATGGTCCGGTCGTGCAAATAAATGTTATTTGTAATATAACTTTTATTTATATTTTATTATGAATAATTTTATTTTTCATTTATTATTATTTTGTGTATGTACCAAAAAAAGAAAATAAATAAATATGTTTTGATTGTTATTAAAATACATCCTTTTTTTTTGACGAGGGGTTCTCAGCGTTATGAAAATTATAGAAGGGGTACACATATGTCAAAAGTTTGGGAAACACTGCTCTAGGGGATGCATACAGGGTGTCCCCCCAAAATGTATACACACTTTAACAATTTTGAAAATGAAATGTATCTTGGGGATCCTTTCCCCCTCCCCAGGTGGGAGACTGTGCTGTGAGAATCTTTCCCTTTACCCACGTGGGAGTCTGTATTTGTTCTTCAATAAATTTCCACCTATGCTAAAAGAAAGAAAGAAAAACAGAAAGAAAGAAAATGAAATGTATCTTAATGAACACTGCCTTTATCATTATTCAAAGTGTGTGTATACATTTTTTGGACACCTTATATATCTCCAAAGAGAATGAGTCTGAAATGTAACAGTTCAAACACTGTAAGTATAGGATAAATATCTAGAAGGATAGTTAACTGGGCTAAAAGGTATTCGCTTCTTTAATTTTGAAGGATGTTGCTAAGTTTACCTCAGTATATTTGAACTAATTTACTTCCCTCCAGTAGTGTAGGAGAGTCCTGGTTCCCTGCTTCCTTGTTAATACTGAGGCCTTCCCAACTTTTCAGTGCTTGCCAAGCTGATGGGTGTGAAATGGTACTGCGTGGTTTTATATTGAATTTCCTTGGTGAATAATGAAGCTGAAGATTTTTTTCACATTGGCCTTGTGTGATCCTCTCTGAAATGCCTGCTCATGTCTTTTCCTATCTCCCCCCCCCCCCCCCACACACACACCTCTTTGGTAGATTGTGTTTTTCTTACCCACTTACAGGAATTTACCCAGCTTTCCTGGTAAGTTGTGCAGCCCTCTTCCGCCCTGACTACTTACAAACCGCCACCCGCCAGCGGGCCATTTTTCTCTCCCACCTCTTTTACGCCCAGTTGGACACTCTGAGTAACCCAAACAGGGGCTTGGCTTGATGGAAGATGACCGGATGAGGGGGTTCAGGTGAAGCTACCCTCGGGCCACCCCACCCATGTTTTGGGAATGAATGACCAAACCCGGAGAGGCCCCAGGCAAGCAGAAGCTCATTGGGTCTGCCTCATCTGGGATGCCAACCTCCAAATTTCTTTTGCTCTCCAATTTCTAAGAGAATGTAAAAGCGTTTTTTTGTTTGTTTGTTTTGTTTTGTTTTGTTTTGTTTCCTTTTTGCTCAGTTTTTCTTCAGATTAAAATGTGCAACTGGGAAGTTTAACTCATAGTATTACAGCAGTGTTTTGTTTTTTTTTTCTTTCAAAAAAATTTTTTTAGGGGGGCTGGGACAATAAAAAGCTTGTTCTCTTTCAATTCAGGCCCCACGGATTGTTCTTAAAAACTCCCTCTGGTTTTGCTCTCAAGATGGCCTCCCCCGCTGGGCATGACTCACCAGCCTGGTGACTCAGAGTGGCATCTAACAAGACCAGGACTGTGCAGAGCGCTGAGGGGACGTGGGGGCCGGGGGAGCCCACCTGGGGCCATGTTCACGAATGCATGTTCACAATGGCCTTTGGTGCCTGCTTATTTGAAGTCTGAGGTCTGCCAGAGACATTGCCTTGTTCTGGAAAGCGCCAGTGCTCCAGTCCATCCTTGTCCCTCAACTGGATGTGGCTTGAGGGTTACTGTGGGGCGTGGCGAAGCTGCGGGAATTTACCTGACCTGGCCCGGAATGGCCGCGGAATCAGGAGGAATTCTGTAAATACTGGGTCAGGAGGAAAAGTAAAGGTTCTTGTTATTTGACGAGGTCTTCAAACCTCTTTCAGGTTAATTTTAAAAAATAAACTGTCAATTAAGGATGGATAGAGAGATGGGCGGGTATGCAATAAAGAAAATATAGCAAAATGTACTTGAAGAGGCAGTTCACGGTGCACTTCTTCCAACTCTCCCCCGCCCCCCCCATCCCTACCCCCAGCCTCCCCAATCCTCACCCAAGGACATGCTTAGAGATAGGAAGAAGAGGGAGGGAGGAAGGAAGAGAGAAAGGAAGAAGAGGGAGGGAGGGAGGAAGGGAGGAAGAGAGAAACAGAAACACTGATCAGCTGCCTGCACATACTCCCTGATTGGGAATCAAACTCATAACCCAAGAATGTGCCCCGAACCAGGAATTGAACCGGCAGCCTTCCGGGCATGGGACGGGAGCCACTCCGACTGGGCTCTGCCAACCTTTTCATGTTGGAAACTCTTCAAAATGCAATGTTGTGTAAAATGCCCCACACTCTCAAAAACAAAACAACACATTACTTTCTCTTTAATATAAACAGCTACCCTTCTCACGCTTTCTGACTCCCCAGCCTTAGTCTTTTTCCCCCCGGGAAGCCTGCTTGGGGTGAGGCTGGCAGGGGGCGAGCTGCTCCTTTATGCCGGGGGCTTCATATTATTCCCGCTTTGTAATTCTCACAGCAGCACCGGCCAGTTATTATTTCCTGCATCTTATGAGGAAGCTGAGGTGCAGAGGGGGCAAACTTGCTCCAGGTCACCAGGTACTAATGCCAGTCCCAGAGCATTTACGGCGCCCTTTACTTCATGTGTCCGGCTGTGTGCTATGCGCTTGACTTGCATTAACGCGTCTGAGCCTCACTCCAGCCTGGGAGGTAGGGACCATTCTTACCTCCTCAGGAGAGAGAGGCTTCGAGAGGGGCAGGAACACGTCCCAGCTTCCTCTGGGGGCCCGGGAGGGGCAGGGCCCATGCTCGAATCAAGTCTCTTCTGCTTTGGAGCCCCTGCCTCCCCATGCAGGCCCCGGCCTTGGCAGTCCTCGTTCAGCAAATCGGCATACCTTCTGGAACCCTCTTGCCCCGAGACTGCAGCTCTGGGAGGACAGAGAATGTTTTGTTCAGCACTGCGTTGTCCCCAGTGTTCAGGGCAGTGCCTGGCACAATGAATATTTATCGAGCGACAGGGTGGGTGAATGGTGGCTTCTCACCACCTACTTCTCCCCTAGCCCTCCCAGCCTCTGAGGACGGGTGGTCCCGCGGGGCATGCGGAGGCTGTGCCGGACTTGGTCCTTGGAGAGAGAGATGCCTGTTCCTTTGGCAGGACAGGGGCCAACACGGCTCATTTGGTAGCAGCAAGGAATTTTAATGAGGGTAGGTTTTCTTCATCCGTCTTAGGCTGTCAGAGGCGCAGAAAAAGGTATTACCCACTGCCAAGTAGAGAGGGGAGCAAAAATGAAATACTTGTAATTTCCCCCGAATGTCTGGGAGTCCTTAGATTGTGGCAGCTAGAAACCAACTCCCAAAACCCTGCTGCCCACGATAGTTTTCAGTCTCTAGCTGTATTTAATATTGTGATGAACTAGTGAACACTAGCAATGAGTTCTGATACGTGTGCCCAAGCATGCTGGTAATTGTCTATTATATTTCTGTAGTGCTGAGTTACAAAGCGTCAACATCTGCTTTCCCATTTGATCCTCTGAACAGCTGGGTACATACAGAGGCAGGCATGGTTAGCCCCATGTTGCAGGTGAGGAAACCAGTGCCAGAGAGGCCAAGCTCTCTGTCCTACCCCACTCAGTTAATAGTGGTAGAGTCAGGCCTTCGACGCTCTTGCCTTAACTCCTCCTACTCCAGCAAATTTTCCACCTCAGTATTGTGTTTAACCCAGCAATTTCTGGGTGGTGAGAGCAATAGGTAGGCATATTTCTTTTTTTATTTCTTTTTTATTTTTTTATTGATTTCAGAGAGGAAGAGGAGGGAGAGAGAGAGAGAGAGAGAGAGAGAGAGAGAGAGAGAGAGAGAGAGACGAGAATCATTGATCAGCGACTGCCTCCTGCAGACCCCATACTGGGGATGGAGCCCTCAACCGGGGCATGTATCCTCAACTAGAATCGAACCTGGGACCCTTCAGTTTACAGGTTGACGCTCTATCCACTGAGCCTAACCATTTAGGGCTATATTTCTTTTTGTTGCCCAGCATCCAACTTAGTGAGGCCCTCAATTAATTAGATTGAGGTCAGTTAGTTAAAAGGTCAGTTAATCGTTTTGGGTATCAGTTTACCAATCTGTATAATGGGGAATAAACAGCACCGATCAGTAAGTGCCCTGGGAGCAGAGGAGCTGATGAGGATCACAAACTTAAAAAAACAGTCTCAGAGTGAAGATGTTTGGAAGGGACATAGTGATCCTAACCAGTTTTTCAATAAATAAGTTAAATGTCAACTTTCCTGGTTTATTTTATAAAAAATGGCACTTCTGCTCCCTCATAACCATGCTTCATTTTTCTCCACATTATTCATTGACATTCATTATATGTTTATTTTTTAAAATATATTTTATTGATATTTTACAGAGAGGAAGGGAGAGAGATAGAGAGCTAGAAATGTCGATGAGAGAGAAACATCGACCAGCTGCCTCTTGCACATCCCCCACCGGGGATGTACCCGCAACCAAGGTACATGCCCTTGACCGGAATCGAACCCGGGACCTTTCAGTCTGCAGACCGACGCTCTACCACTGAGCCAAACCAGTTTTGGCAACATTCATTATATGTTTAAATTGGCTTGTTTATTGTTTGTTTGAGTCCTCCCACCAGAGTGTAATAGCCATGAGAGCAAGGACTTGGTCTGTTTTTTGTATTCCTGGGTTCCTAACCAGTAGACTAGTGCCTGGCACAAATACCATTTGGTAGGGAAGAAGAGAGGGGAAAAGGGAGGGAGGGAGGGAGAGAAGGAAGGAAGGAAGGAAGGAAGGAAGGAAGGAAGGGAGGAAAAAAGGAAGGAAGGAAGGAAGGAATCTTAGCTGTGTAACCTTTGAAAGTAAACTTGAATTGTAAGATTGAAAGATTCACTCAAAACTTCCTTGCCCTCCAACAGAGGGGACGCATGTCTGATTTTCTCATACCCATTTCTGGCTCCGTGACTCAGTGGCTTAAAACCAATCCCTAAAGCCTCCTTGAGTATCAGCTTACCTCAGGGCGAAGTGGGTCCAGTAACCCGTGTCCATGCAGCATTCATAAGTTGTTGCATTGCACTGTATGCTTCTGTCGGAACGTCTGTGAGCAGCTTGAGGATAGAGCCTGGTCCACAGAGAGGTACGAGAAATGTTTTATGAATGCATGATTAGGTCAGAGGAAACAAGGTACGGGGGTCTTCATCCCCCTCCAGAGTCAAGGTCTCTATTTGAAAGCAAGCCCAGTGCGTGGCACAGACATCCCCCCCTTGAACTTGAACCCCATCTCTCCGGAGACAAGGAGGTGCTAAGCAGCTGGCTCCCTAACCCCAGGGAAGGAAGGCATGCCCAGGCTCCAGATCCAGTTCCATGCCACGTTTTGGAAGTTGTGTTTACGTCTGCCTTCATCCCTATCCTTTCCGCTCCAGCATAAGCAAAAATATAACCCCGCGCACCGCACACTGACTTGCATGCAGTTATCCGAGCCCCGCGCTCCCGGGCTGAGGGACTTCGCCCCCGAGACCGCTGGCTGTCTGTGAATGCCAAATCGAAAGTCAGGGCTGGAGGATCGGCCGGACTTCCCTGCCCGTTTGCAGCAGAGGGAGGAAGGAGAGGATGAAAGATTCTGAAAATAAAGGTAAGGGCCCCAAGGCGGAGGGGACTCAAAAAGATGCTAGGGATGCGATTGCCCTCCACGGACCTGGTTGGTGTGCATGAAGGACTAGTTTAGCATTTCGGCGCATATATCATTTTTCACAGCCCTAGTTACATAATAAACATGACTTTTTGAAAAGACTGGCTTCACAAGAAATATACAAAAATTAAAACGAGTGGCTTTTGGTTTCCAAATAGTGTGTCATCAATTTTCCATTTTTGTGTGTGTGTGTGTGTGTGTGTGTGTGTGTGCGTGTGCGACTAAAAACCATATTTTTGCATTCTTCATTTAATCTTAGCCGAGGAACACGTTTCCATTTCGCAGACTTCCTAATGTCAGCTATCGGGGTTTTGGTAATTTTATCCTGGGAGCGCTCACCATAGCTAATGGGCAGGTTTTCAATGCATTGTCGGAGCTGGAATATCTGATATACTTTGGACTTAACGTCGTTTGGGTTCTCGAGAAAAGCGGTGGCTGAGGATCCCTTGCTGAACATTCATCTTTTTAGGAGCGCCCGGTGGGGCGCTTTCCCTGACCTTCAGAACTGTTTACCTTGCAGAGAGAAACCTGGATGCAAACTCCCTCCTTCCCCCCCCCCCGCCCCCCGCCCCATTCCACCAGCCCCCACCCCCCCTAGGTCCTCCCCCGTCACCCCCTGTCACCCCAGTTCCCAGGGAGGTTTGGTGGAGGAGGGAACCGGTTTTACATTCTGAGGCTGCTTAACATTGCTGCCGCAGTTGGGGGAGGAGCGACAGACCCCAAGGTCTCAGGAGGCTCCCTGACCCTGTTTCCAGGACAGAGCCCCCCCCCCCCCCCCCCGACACCCCCACCCGCTTTTCTGCTGCGTTGGTCCCGCGCCTGGTGCGGGGGCGGAGGCAGCGCCGGGGCCGCGGGCTCCCGGGAGCTCCGGGGTGGCCGCTGGGCAGAGGACGCCATCTCTTCCAGTCGGTGCCCTGCGGCTGCTTCCTGAGCGCTAATTTTAGGGTTTGCCTGCTTCTCCCTCCTTTCCCCGTCCCCCCACCCCCGCGGTGCCCCCCTCCCTCCTCTCACGCTTTAGGCGATTCTCTCCCACTGCGCATCCATTTGCACCAGGCTGTGCCTTCTGCGTTAGGAGACCGGGCACTCTGCCCTTGGGGACCAACCGGGCTTGGGCGGCAGGTGGAGGCTGGCACGCGGCTGCAGGCGGCCCAGTGAAGTTATTGGGGTGATCCCCGCAGCGCCTCCTTCCTGTGCGCAGGGCTTAGGCCTCCTGGCCAGTCCCCCAGCCACTGCCTATAGGCTCGTTATAAGACTCCAAATTAAAAATAAGAAAAACAAACTAACAAACAGAAACACCACGCACAGCCTGATGTCAGCGGGGAGACTGGTATTTTAAGCCACCAAGCTGTTTGTAATGCAGACTCTCAGCCACCCCACCACTGCCAGGAATCTTTAAGAGCGGGCTGGGGTGGCTGCTGTTGGTCGTAGTAACCTCTAGTAGTCTCTGGGTCATTCATAGCCACGTATTGATCCATGCGGTTGAGATGTTACAATTTTAATGCAGCAGCCCCGGGCAGAGAGGAAAACAGCTATGCCGGGGCCTAGTAAGTGGGAAGAGGGCCTGCCTCTGACAGACAGAGGAAACCTGTGTGTGTGTGTGTGTGTGTGTGTGTGTGTGTGTGTGTGTGTGTGTGCAAGAGAAGTATTTCAAATGAACTCAAGAAGAACATCGGCTTTTCCTGTGGTGTTTTCAGTAGCTGGAGAAAGGGGTACTAGAAAGAAAAAGAATTGCTTATGTGCCATGTCATGCTAGGCCAGTGGCATGGTTTTGAAAAAAAAAAAAGAAAAGAAGGCTGACTGCATTGGAGGCTGAGGCTGTGGTTAATATTCACCGTGGCCTGGAAGGGAAGCGCTCCCAGCCTCCCAGTGTAACGGCAGGTTTCCAGTTTCCGATCCCAGCTGCTTGTTTTTGAAGTGAGTTGGTAGTTAGAACTTTTGTTTCGCTTTGGTTGGTTGTTGAGTCAGAACAGTTAGGTTTCTGGCTCGTTCGGCCACAAACTCATTCATGGCCTAGGACTTTGTTTTTTTTTGGATCTCAGTTTCCTTAATTCAAAAATGGGGAAATGTTAGACCAGCTCACTGTTCTTCGGATTGTGGGCAGTGAGAAAGCCATTTAGAGAGCCTGGAGCAACATTTGGAAAGATGACATTGGATAGAGAATGGTAGAAACCATTGCACATGGCAAGGGTAAATATTATTTCCGGAAACTTCTGTTTTAGGTATTTACATTTGTTTGGCTATGTAAGTACGGGCTATATTGGTGTCAGGCTCTATTTCCCACTGTGAATCCTCACTGAGTCAAAAGGAGAAACACTGAAGTAAAACCATAGCTTCTTTAATTTGGTTTGCAAGGAGTCTGTGAAATGCAATTGTCCTTTATTGCTTATACATGAGGATATTTATAGTTTTCTTCAGATTTTCAAAGGATGCATAAGCCCTCAAACAAGTTATAAATTATTATATTTTTTCCAAACCTCTTCCTAGCTGAACCTTTCATGCTGGGAGGTTTAAGTCCCACATTTTGAGTGTTGACAGAGACCAGCTGAGAGTGTGATGTGTGTGTGTGTGTGTGTGTGTGTGTGTGCATGTTGAAGGGAGGGTGTGATCATGCTAACCATACCATGAGAACTCTGTAGGTTTGCAAAGAATCAGTTGGGAGATCTGAAGATGAAACATAAATATACTAACACTTAGAGTCTTTGTGCTGAAAAGTACTACAGAAAAATTATTAAAATGTTGTGAATTTTTCAGGAGTCAACTCTTGCAAAGATCAAAAAAGAAAGAGAGGTAACATTTAAAGGGTTTACAGAGGCAAAAAAAAAATACTCAGAGAGAAAATGAATTTTTATAAGCTACCATCACATGACTTCTGTTCAGCAAATGTTAAAGTGTAGTTTAATAAATGTCATTCTTTGTCCCATTTTTGGTATATGTTGTCTTAAGACAGTTTGGTGAGGCTGTCTTTTTTTTTTTAAAGAAGAATTTTCGTTTTTAAAAAACATTTTTGTTGATTTCAGAGAGGAAGGTAGAAAGAGAGAGGGATAAAAACATCAGTGATGAGAGAGAATCATTGATCGGCTGCCTCTTGCATACCCTCTATTGGGGATTGAGCCTGCAACCTTGGGCGTGTGCCCGAACTGGTAATCAAACCATGACCTCCTGGTTCAAAGGTCAATGCTCAACTACTGAGCCACACTGGCTGGGCTGAGGCTGTCTTATATAAGAGACGTTGTGTAACATTTATCCAGCATGTCTCAGAATGCTTTTTAAGCCAGAAAAGAAAAATTGTATAAGGCAACTAAGAAGAAAATAGTTGAATGAGTTACTAGGCGGGTATTGGCAAACAGTACAGCTAGTTATAATAATAACCAGAGCTCCTATTTAACCAACAACTAGTACATGAAAAGCTGTCTGCAAAGAGCTTTACATATTGTAACAACATTGGTAGATAGGAGGTATTTTATATGTAAAAAAAATGGATTAAGAGTTTTGTATAGGGGTACAGCTAGTAAGTAGCAGAGTCAGGATTCAAACCCAGGTCATTTTATCTCCCAAACCATTCATTCACATGGTAGACAGGGCTTGAGAATAAGTAACATGGCGACTTACAGAACTTTTTTTAAAAATATTTTTTATTGATATTTTACAGAGAGGAAGGGAGAGAGACAGAGAGCTAGAAACGTCGATGAGAGAGAAACATCGACCAGCTGCCTCCTGCACACCCGCCACCGGGGATGTGCCTGCAGCCAAGGTACATGCCCTTGACCAGAATCAAACCCGGGACCTTTCAATCCGCAGACCGACGCTCTACCACTGAGCCAAACCGGTTTCGGCGACTTACAGAACTTTTAATACAATTTTCAACATTATTTATTATTAGAATTTACTTATTATAAAACAGAAATGTGAACCTTAGAGAATAGCATTTGACTAATTTTCTAAATTGTGTTTATTTGCAAAGACATCTTAAGTCCAGCTCCAAATTTTTCTTTTATTTAGTAAGTTTTCTGAGTATTTCATACAACAAGGTTTTAGAAACAGATATGAAAAGATAGGAGTGGAGAATTTGAATATTTGGGTGGACATTTTTTTTTTCCTACAAGATTTCGGGACAAATAGTTCTTCCAGTTTTTCTGTTGTTTTTCTATATTTTATCTTAAAATAACAAATATGACTTTGTAAGCAAATAAAATTATGTATAGCATATTTTAATGTGGTAAAACTAGGATTAGAGCATTGGTCTATGTTAGTGGTTCCTGAAGTAATTTGATTTTTTAATTGAACTTTATTACAGAGCCTGTTTGAAAGTTTGAATATGGTCAGATCCAGACTTTTAGGCCCTAAATATTAAAAAGATTCTGGTGTTCATACCCATGTCTCTAATTCAAAATAAAATAAGTATAGGGAAGTCCAAAAACATTGTGTGTGTTTTTAACCATCACATCTACTTTGATACTTTTAGAGAACTCAGATTCTTTCCAGGATTTTTTTTGTTGTTATTGCTTCTTGTGACTGTGTGGGTTGAGGAAGTGATGTTTTGGCCAGGGTGATCTGTAAAATGGCGGTGTGATTTTCTTTTGGTTTCACATCTAGTATGTGATAAAATGGTTCTACAGCATGGGAAGTCTGGTGGTTCTCGGGCATGGTACTACTTCCTGAGGGAAACTGGAAATATGCATTCACTGGGAAGGCTCCAGAAATGCTCCATGTACTGGACTGTTCCAGATTATTCTGTCCCATAACAAATTACCTAATGTTTGTGCAGATTTTGAGTGTTTTGCTGAAGAGGTAAGGAAAAACCTTCTATAATTTTCTGAGCTTTGAACATAAGTTGGTTTTACATACACTGAAATGACCGGGATTAAAAATGCTGTGTAAATCGAGGAAAGATTATACTTAATTTTGTTCAGAACACCACTTACCCAGACTTACCCAAAATGACGCCACTTGCATTTGACACTACAGTATAACACACCTGTCTCATTCAATGTACATACAAGTGCATGCATGTGACTACTTTATTATGTTCCCTGATATAATCCTGCTTGATTATTTACATATTGAAATGCATATTGTTTTATTATAAACTAGTGGCCCTGTGCATGGATTCATACATATTGAAAGGAAAATTAATTAGAAGAAATAGTTTAATATCACTATTCCCCCTTTCTCCATAACAGAAGTGTCAACCAAATTCATGATCAGAAATATAAATTGGTACAATAGAAGAAATTTGCAGGAGGATAATCAGTGAAGAACCTACTAATGCAGCAATATTTGAAATTAGACATAAATGGTTATATTAGGAGCAATTAAGTATTATTATTTGGAAAGAAAGAGTAACAGACATAAAAGAATAGCTACTGCATAGTGCCTAGAAACCTTGTTGATAAACTTGATATTGTGGGTAAAGTACAAGTGAAGAATCAAGAATGATTCTACTCCTCTAGCAATCCCATGATGCAAATATTGGTATGCTCTAAGTTGTCCCTGATGCCCCTTACACTGTCTTCATAAATATATATATTTATTTTTGCTCTTGTAATTGGGTGGTTTTTGCTTCCTTGTTTTCCAAATCACTGATTTGATTCTCAGCTTCCTCTATTCTACTATTGATTTCCTGTAAATTATTCTTCATTTCAGTTTGTGTATCCTTCATTACTGACTAGTCATATTTTGTATTTGATGTTCTTAGTAAGCTCCTTTAAGTTCTCATTAACTTCCTGGAGCATCCTTATAACCATTGTTTTTGACTCTGTATTTGGTAGTTTGCTTGCTTCCATCTTATTTAGTTCTTTTTCTGGAGATTTATTCTGTTCTTTCATTTTCAATGTTGATTTTTATTTTAAAAAATATATTTTATTGATTTTTTACAGAGAGGAAGGGAGAGGGATAGAGAGCTAGAAACATCTATGAGAGAGAAACATTGACCAGCTGCCTCCTGCATACCTCCCACTGGGGATGTGCCCACAACCAATGTACATGCCCTTGACTGGAATTGAACCTGGGACCTTTCAGTCCGCAGACCAACGCTCTATCTGCTGAGCCAAACCAGTTTCAGTTCAATGTTGATTTTTAAATTGCTAGTGCACGTTATATGTACTGGCTGGTCGGTCAGTTGGACGGTCAGATGGACATCCGGTCAGTCACTTACCTTTTATAGAAATAGATGTCTTTCACTTCTCTTTTATATTACAGTTGGTACATTATATATCTTATTTTTTCAAATTTTGTGTTCAGTAGATTATTTTCTACTTGAATTTCATTTTGAGATACTAAACAGGGAACTACAAAATATGTATTATACTTAGGTATATTTGTTACTTAGAGTTTATAAAACTTGGAGTTTGGCCTCCTTAACACATTGCGGACCAGTAGTTTTATTGCTAGCTTCACCCAGTGGCCAGATAAGTTTCTATTGAATGAGTACAAAAAACATTTTACATAAATGTTAAAGGCACGCTTTGAAATTAAATATTCATTGCATTTTGAAGTTATTTATTACATGTTCTTACAAGCTAATATCTTTTTAAAGTATGATGCTTTGATATGAAGTGATGAGAGAGAAACATCGACCAGCTGCCTCTTGCACCCCCCCCACCGGGGATGTGCCCGCAACCAACGTACATGCCCTTGACCAGAATCAAACCTGGGACCCTTCAGTCCGCAGACCGATGCTCTACCACTGAGCCAAACCGGTTTCGGCTCTCTGTCTCTTTTTTCAACATCATTTAGTTTTTTTGAGTATAAGTCTTTTACCTCCTTGGTCAAGTTAATTTTAAGTATCTTAATTTTTTGTTGCAATGGTAAATGGGATTGTTTTTTTAGTTTATCTTTCTGAGAATTCATATTGTTATATAAAGATTTCTGGGTGTTAATTTGTATCTTGCTACATTACCAAATTCACATATTAAATCTAGTAGTTTTTGGTGGAGTCTTTAGGGTTTTCTATGTAAAATATTATGCCATCTGTGAGTAATGAGAGTTTTACTTCCCCCTTTCTAATTTGGATGCCTTTTATGTGTTCTTTTTAAAAGAATATATTTTATTGTTTTTTTTACAGCGAGGAAGAAAGAGGGATAGAGAGTTAGAAACATCGATGAGAGAGAAACATCGATCAGCTGCCTCTTGCACACCCTCCACTGGGGATGTGCCTGCAACCAAGGTACATGCCCTTGACTGGAATCGAACCCGGGACCCTTGAGTCCTCAGACCAACACTCTATCCACTGAGCCAAACTGGTTTCGGCATATGTGTTCTTCTTATCTGATCACTGTGGCTAGGACTTCCAGTACTATGTTGAGTAGGTGTGGTGAAAGCACAACCCTGTCTTGTTCCTGTTCTTAGGGGAAATAATTTTAGTTTTTGCCCATAAAGTATGATGTTTGCTGTACATTTGTCATATATGGCCTTTTTCATATTGAGATAGGCTCCTTCTATTCCCACTTTGCTGAGAAAATGGGTGTTGGATTTTGTCAAATGCCTTTTCTGCATCTATTGATATGGTCATGTGATTTTTAAAAAAATATGTTTTTATTGATTCCATAGAGGAAGGGAAAGGGAGAGAGAGATAGAAACATCAATGATGAGGGAGAATCATTGCTTGGCTGCCTTTTGCATGCCCCCCACTGGGGATCGAGCCCACAACCCAGGCATAGGCCTTGACTGGAATCCAACTCAGCATCCTTCAGTCAGCAGACTGACGCTTTATCCACTGAGCAAAACCCGCTAGGGTTGGTCATGTGATTTTTGTCTTTTAATTTGTTAATGTGATGTATCACATTTATTGACTTGTGAATATTGTACCAGCCTTGCATATATAGAATAAATCCCATTTGGTCATGGTGTTGATCTTTTTCATATATTGCTGGGTCTGATTTGTTCATATTTTGTTGAGGATTTTAGCATCTATGTTCATTAGTACTATTGGCTTGCAACTCTCTTTTCTTTTTTTTTTCTTCTTTTTTTAGTTCTTTTTCTTTGCAATATTTTTATCTAGTTTTGGAATCAGAATAATGCTGACCTCATAAAAAGAGCTTAGAAGTGTTTCTTCCTTTTGGATTTTTTGGAATAGTTTGAGGAGGATAGGCATTAGTTGTCCTTTGTGGTAAAACTCCCCTGTGTACCTATGTAGACCTGTGCTTTTGTTGTTTTCTGGGAGTTATTTGATTACTGCTTCTATTTCATAATTTGTTATTGGCCTATGAAGGTTTTTTGATTCAGTTTTGGAAGGATTTTTTTTTAGGAATATATCTATTCCATCCACATTGTCCATCTTGTTGGCATATAGTCATTCATAGTTTTGCTTTACAATCCTTTGTATTTTTTGTTGATTCTCACATCCATGTTTCTCTCTCTCTTCCTCTCCCTTCCCTTCTCTCTAAAAATCAATAATTAAGTAATTAAAAATTAAATTAATTAAAAATGTGGACTATATTAAAAATAATATCAGCAGAGCAAAACACCAATCAAGATACCAATGACATTTTCAACATATTATAAATAATAAAGGGTATGTATAGTTGATTTCTAGTTACTGTTTCTTGCTTAGTCAAAGCTTGTCTCTATCTTCTTTTCACATATTTTCTCTGAAATGATTACACATTTTTGTTGCTTTGTTCCAGAAAATATGGACTTTTTCATTTGTCTGACCCTACATTCAAATGTTTAATTTTTTAAAAATAATTTGGAATTGTCAACTCTCACCTTCCAAGTTTTTAAAAATATATATATTTTATTGATTTTTTTACAGAGAGGAAAGGAGAGGGATAGAGAGTTAGAACCATAGATGAGAGAGAATCATCGATCAGCTGCCTCCTGCACACCTCCCACTGGGGATGTACCCACAACCCAGGTATATGCCCTTGACCGGAATCGAACCTGGAACCTTTCAGTACTAGGGATGACACTCTATCCACTGAGCCAAACCAGTTTTGGCTCACCTTCCAAGTTTAATGCAATTATAAAATTTACAAAATATCTTGAATGATTAAGTTACAAAACATTCCATAAAATTTGTTACCATAGCTTTCACCCAGCCTTTTACTATAACAGAGTAGGTATTTTTTCAACATCCTTCCCAGGATCTAGGGTTATGTATAGGTACTGCTGGTCACACTTATGGGCTTCATGTCACACCTTAGTCTCTCAAATCCAAGGTCAGTTAATTCACTCGTTCATCTCATTTTTTTTTTTTTGCACTGGACTCTCTTTTCTTCTCAAACATACACTAAGATAGTTCTAGGAGATAGGTTAAGGCAATAAATAGCTCTATTCAAATGTGACCTAAAACTGAAGGGTGACCAGGTTGATAGGAACTTTACTCATATGTGAGAATGCTTTCCATGTTACCTCAAATTTTGTATTAGAATTAATACAAACAAAAAACACCTACTTTTCAGATGTGTCTCTCAACTCCAATGGCTGGTTTTTAAGTCACATTCAGTTTGTGAAAATTCATTGGGCTGAACACATGATTTGATCCACACTTCGTATGTCTATTACACTTCTGTGGAAATTTTTAAAAGATCTAACTTGCTATTGTTAAAAAAAAAATTTGAAAAAGTGCCAAGGACAAAAAAGCTTGGGAACCATTGATCAGGTTCAGCCTCCAATCCCAGAATGATTAGGGATGAGGAAACTGAAACTTGGAAGGGAAAACTTACTTGAGAGTTGGGGGAGTGTCTTATGTAATAGGGACTGACAGGCCCCTGACTCTAGTTCTGTCTTACTTTTCTTTCTTTTTAAAAAAATATATTTTATTGATATTTTACAGAGAGGAAGGGAGAGACATAGAGAGCTAGAAACGTCGATGAGAGAGAAACATCGGCCAGCTGCCTCTTGCACACCCCCTACTGGGGATGTGCCCGCAACCAATGTACATGCCCTTGACCGGAATCGAACCTGGGACCTTTCCATCTGCAGACCCACGCTCTACCGCTGAGCCAAACTGGTTTCGGCTGTCTTACTTTTCTTATCTTTCAGAAAGGGGATTAGGAAAAATCCAGCACGCGCTAACAGCGGAGCTGGATGACATTCACAGAACCCCAGATGCATCCTTCATGAGTCATCACTTAACTTGCCTACTATTTTTCTCCAGCTTTAACCTCTTCCCTGGTCATTTAAAAACAGATACTTTTTGTCTCATGAGAACTTGGGGATGGTTATTTTTATGACCTAAGAATTGTTTGACTACATATGCTTAGGAAAAAAGGGTAATTCATTCCTGTGAAATCTAACAGGAGCCCAGCACAAGGTAATTCGTTTCCCTTTCTAAGCCATTTTTAGTTTGGTGCTGTGTGGTTTAAATTTAGAATACTTTTTCCAAACTGGGACTGGGGGTGTTGGGGCAGAGAATGAACTCAGCTGTGACTCCCGCTGCTTCGAGTTAAGTGATAAAATCTGGAAACCAGTGTTAAAGGAGAGGACTCTCAAGAGAAAGGGGATGCAGGAGAGCAGACTTACCTTAATTGGAGTGGTGGTGAGGGGTCAGTAAGGGGAAAGAAACAGTGGGAGAGATCTCCTCTTTTCCTCCTGCTTCTATGAGGTGTGGCTTATTGAGGATGTGATGAGGGTATTTTGTGTACACACACACACACACACACACACACACACACACACACACACACAACTTGGCTTGGAATTGATAGTGCATCATTCTTGTCATCCTGGATTTATTTTACTTCCTCAAAGGCTGGGTTTTGAGTTCTTAACATTCTGTTCCTTCCACCTGAGTATATTTCCCCTTCTCTTTGACTCAGTTCTACTCTTTCAAATAGTAGCTTGAAGACTTTCTCTGACTCCAGGTCCCTTCCCTGTGTTCTGCTCTATAATACCTAGCATATGCTTGACACCTACAAGGTACCCAATATATTGTAATTTAAAAGTATGTGTTTCCCAAAAGGAAATTATGAAAATTCAAAAAGCACAAGAAAAACTGTGAACCTTCTGTCGTTCCATCCCTTAGAGATAACTGCTGTTAAAGCTTGAGTGTATCCCCTTTCTGTGTTACCTTTATATATCCATACTAGAGGCCCGGTGCATGAAATTCATGCATGGGGGTGGGGTGGGGGGGAGTCCCTTAGCCCAGCCTGCACCCTCTTCAATCTTGGACCCCTCGAGGGATGTCCCTAAATGGGCAGTGGGACATCCCTCTCACAACCCAGGACTGCTGACTCCCAACTGCTCACCTGCCTGCCTTCCTGACTGCCCTAACCACTTCTGCCTGCCAGCCTGATCATCCCCTAACCACTGCCCTGCCAGTCTGATTGATGTCTAGTTGCTCCCCTGCCAGCCTGTTTGCCCTTAACTTCCCTCCCCTGCAGGCTTGATTGCCCCCAACTACCCTCCCTTGCAGGCCATCTTGTGGTGGCCATCTTGTGTCCACAAGGGGGAAGGATCTTTGATCACGAGGGGGCAGCTGTCTTGATCTTGTGTGTTGGAGTGATGGTCAATCTGCATATTACTATTTTATTAGATAGGGTAGAGGCCTGGTGCATGGGGCCAGCTGGTTTGCCCTGAAGGGTGTTATGAATCAGGGTGGGGGTTCCCTTGGGGCATGGGACGGCCTGGGTGAGGGGCCTGTGGTGGTTTGAAGGCCGTCCATGGCTGCCCCCCCTCATGAACCCCCCCACGACCCAAGTGGAGGCCCTGGTATCTGGGATTTATTTATCTTCTACAATTGAAACTTTGTAGCCTGGAGTGAAGCCAACTCTTCTGCTCACTCAGTGGCAGCAGCCATTTCTGTTGTGATTTATTCATCTTCTATAATTGAAACTTTGTAGCCCAGAGTGGAGGCCTAGGCGGGTCAGGGCAGATGAAAAGCTTGGCTTTCTCTGTCACTGGGAGCAACCCTAGCCTGCTCTCTCCAGCTCCGTGGCTGCCACATTTTTCTTGAGATTTATCTTCTATAATTGAAACTTTGTACTTGAGTGGAGGTCTAGGCCAGCCAGGGTATGTGGAAAGCTTGACTTCCTTCATTGCCAGGGAAACCCAAGCCTCCCTCCTGCTCTCTATGGCGGCAACCATCTTGGTTGGGGTTAATTTGCACATTTGATCTGATTGGCTGGTGGGCGTGGCTGGTGGGTATAGCAGAGTGATATCATTAGGTAGGATATATACTTTACTTTGTTGAGATCATATTTTTCAGTTAACATGACTTCCAACTTTCTACATTTTTAGTGTCCGAAAAATACTACAAAATTTATAATATTTCATAACAATAACATGGCCTCCAGTTATTAAAAGAAGATTTAGATACTGGCACTTTTAACAATTCAAACTCTACTTAACAGGAAAATATGTTATTCATTTAGGAGGCTAATTCAAGTTTCAGAGTAAATAAATGATATAGTGGATAGAGCACATATTGACCTTCCTTCCTCCTTTCCTCAGCTTCCTTGTTTATTTTGGTGGATTGGAGATTTATTTTAGATTTTTAAAGAAATGAAACATCCAGGTAGAATGAAAAATCCATTGTTCTAAAAGTTAAGACATCTGAAATTTTCCCACTTACAACCCAAACATTGAATCACCTTGAGTCAGTCATTTCCCACTGCACTATGCCTATCACAAAGTCAATGCCCGGGATATTTTTATGGGATCATCTAATACACCCTGTATCACCAGCAACTTGGGTGATCAGTGAACATGTGCTACATGAAACTGACTTACTGTGTGTGTATTATTCTATCACAAAACCAGAACCTGATTTCCATTTCTTAATTAGTATTCTGCATTTGTCACTTGAATAGGAAAATTTCAAGTTAGATAGAACAGTGGTCATCTGGTTTTGTTTGCTTTTTGTGACCATCTGTAGATCACTTCTTAAGATTGTAAAGCCCATAAACCATCTTTTTCATCTTGTTTGATAAATGTCAAAAACTACAGCAGAACTGATTAGAGGAATGTGTTGGGCTTGATGTAACTCTAGTGAGGTGATGCATATAAATTTAAAATAGATATAGAAAGTAACTTATTAATACATTTAAAAAACAAGTTGTAGGGACTTCCAGTCAAGATGGCGATGTAGGTAAATGCAGTACTCACATCCATCTTTCTTGAATAGAAAACCAACACTACTATGCCGGCAAAGATTTAAAGGTTATGGAAGAGCTCTGACATTATCTGAAGAGTGAGGAGCTTAAAACATACTTACCACAACTTGGGCAATTTGTTCCTGTAATTTGTGGTCTAACTCTTTTCTTTTGAGAACTTCTCTATCTAATTTTTCACCAACACATGATTCCCTATACTCTGTACCACATGGGCATGGTGATTTCAGAGTCAAAGGTGAAAGTGTCATGTTCTGTTATATTCATAAACACTATTTGGCCCAAAGGAAATAATCTGTAAAATGATGAGTCATAATGCTTTCAGAAACATGATTTGCAGCGTATGGATTTTCTACTAAGATAAAAAAGTGAACATTTTTAAACTAAAAATGATTTCAAAAGGTTGTAAGGCTGTGTGTTTTCCTTAACCCAGTAGAAGTGGTTTTATTTGCATAGGAAAATAGTTACTGCTATTTATAGTTACTGGATTCATATTAAACAGTGTGATGGAATACTAAGAGCTCTGATATGGACTGGTCAGTCCTCTGTAGTTGTAGCTCTGTGGCCTTATGCAGTTATAAATGCGATGGTTAACCTTCGTTGGGTGCTAAACATATACAGAGCAGTTTCCCATATGTCTTTCATGGACTCCTCCAAGTGGCATTCGCCATTCATTTAATAAGTATTTATCAGGTATGGAGTTAGGTACCAAACATGGCCCACAATGTTTGTGGGAAGTCATACGTGTAATGGGAAATTTCAGTGTAGTGCGTTTTAAGTTTATGTTCAAATATGTACAACATTCTATGGGACCACATGACATCATACCTAACTTGGTTTTGAGAATTTTGATGGTTTCTTGGCGAAGTGCTATCTATGCAGGGATCTGAAGGGCAAGTCGGAATTGGCCAGGCAGGAGATCACAGAGAAGCCCTGTGGACTTTAAGGCAGCATGGGGAGAGGGGGAAAGTGGAGAGGGCTGAGTAGAGGGACACATCTGATCTTAGAATGTGAAGGGTCCATTACATCAAATACCTCAGACTGAGGGTGGCGGAAACCCTCGAATGGTTTTAAGCTGCTGAGTCACGTAATTGGATCTGCAGCTTTGAAAGCTCAAATGTGAATCAGTTGGCTCAATTCTCTGTCTCAATTTTCTTATTTCTAAATTGAAAGGGTTAGTCTACCCTTTACAATTCCTTCCAACTTTGATATTCCAGAAATTTGTTGTGTTTTGGAAAAACTCAATTCCAGACTGATTTCTAGATTTCTTGGGTAGCAAGGCCTAAGATCACAACTAGTGCGTGAAGAGGTGAGTTTGTGGGGCTGGGGAAGGGGTTGCTGAGAGTGGGGACAGGAAGTTGAATGGACTGATATGTCATTTTCCACTGGGGAATAAGAAAACTGTCAGTCTCCTCAAAGGGCCCTCCCTGGTGGATAGCTTTAGCTTCTCAGCATACAGATTAATGTCACCTTGTCCTGCTTCTAGTGCAGAGAAAATACAGTAGGCATTTTACAAATATTAAAGTGCTATACCCTGAGCTATTTACTGATGAAATGATAGAAAGTCTAGAATTTGCTTAAAAGTAGTTAGGTGTCTATATATGTAAAACATGATTGGCCATGACGTGGTAATTGTTGATACTGAATGATGGGTACAAAGGATCCATTATTTGATTTTCTGCATCCTGTATATGTTTGAAAATTTCCACAATAGAAAGTAAAAGGAAAACAAAACAAAACAACAACACACAGTACAATAAGATGTCCAACCTATCACTCACACTTCCTCATTTACTTTTAGCACAAAAGATAAGTCATACTCTCTCATTTGGCCATAGTGAAGTCAATAGACTCAGAATTACTTGGTATAAGTGTGACGCTTTGCTTTAAGTTCTGGATCAACTTTGATGGCTTAAAATGTCCCAGACTGCACTGAGATTATTTGGGCAGACCAAAAAAGGGACACTCCAAGGAAAGGGCAACTCTTCTAGGGCATTCACTGATGACAGGGTCAGGGTTCTGCAGCTCAGGGTGGCTCTGGCCAGGAGGACAGTCTCTCGGTAGCAGAGTGAGGTGGAGAGATCACTGGCTTCGGATTTATGCACAGTGGACCCAGCCTCGTATCAGTCAAAGGACAATGACAAGACATAACAAAGGTCACGTTCCCTGAGCTTTATGTGGCAGGCACTGTGCTAAGCTCTTTATGTGTTTTATATCATGCAATCCTAACAGCTGCCCAAAGATGCTGCTACTTTACAAATGAGGAAACTGAGGCATAGAGAAGTTAACTAATTTGTCCATGAACACATAGACTTTATGTTGTTCCCAGCAAATATTGTGGTAAATAAATCCAGGGGTTAGCTTGTAGTTTGTATCCTAGTTAGGATTAGGTTTGGGTGCACATAACAACAACAACAACAATAACAACAAAGCAAAATAAAAATCACTTAAAACAAAATAGTTTTTCTCTCTCACACCTTTAAGAAGTCTAGAAATAATCAGTATAGGGCTGCCATAGTTCTCTGGGGATCAGGGTTCTTCTATCCTATTGCACTTCTAACTACACTTATTTCATCGTCACAAGTCCTCCATTTCAAGGTCATCTCATGGTCCAAGACACCTGTTGGAGCTCCACGTTTTACCAGAAGAAAGAGAAAAGGAATGGAAGAAGAGCACACCAGCCGTCCTTTCTTTTGAGGGTGCACACCAGAAACTGCCCTTATCACTTCCACTTATACTAGTAGTCTAGTGACCACAATGTAGTCCCATGCACATACCCAGCAGAGTACAGAAAACTTGTATGTGACAGGTCCAAGACATGAAAGGAGACCGAGAAATAATACTCTTTATACTGTATGACCTCGTGCCCAGCTAAAGATCAAGGTTTCTATTGGCATAGAAGAGGGAAAGGGACATTGGGGATCACTGACAATCACTGCTTCACCCATGCTTAGCTGTATTTCAGAGCCCTGGTCTCCATAGGTTTGACATGGCCATGGTAATCCTTCTCAAAAGACCTTTCACATTTAGATGGGTAAATACATGAGAAACGAAGGCTCTTAATTTAATGGTCAGGAAATTCTGGTTCTTTCTCTGCCGTTAGATGTAGTCAAGTGGGCAGCAGTGGGTTGGTGTCTTAGAAACTGCCTGGAGATTCAGCACCCCAAGAATTGGCTCTCTATGCATTTGGGGTTGACCACTGCTTTCCTCCTCATCATTGTAGAGGATTTGCCACATTCTCTAGGGCTCAGAACCTTTAGGCACAAAAGAATTACATTTTAAGGATCTTGAGCACAAAATCTCATATAAAGAATGAGCTCAGAGCCAAACATGGGAGTATCTACGATTTAGGAAAACATTCACTTCAGTGTAGATTTGCTTCTGACTTTGGAGAACTGTTCACCATGCAAAAATTTTGAGTCTTGTTTTTCCCAGGACTGATTGCAGTTGAGCACAGAGCTAGCTTGCTGGTGTCTCTCTATTTGAGAAACTGAAGTTTCCCTGCTTATGACAGATGAAAGGGACAGGTGCTTCCATGAGTTACTCTTGAAATAAATGGTAATGTAGGTGTAACATTGTTATACCAGGAGCCTGTCCTTGAAAAGGGGTCATGCAGGAGGCAGCCAATCAATGTTTCACTCTCAAGTCGATGTTTCTCTCATCCTTCCCCTCTCTCTAAAAATCAGTAAAAATATTTTTTTAAAAATAAGATAAAATAGATGATTTCTTAGATGTGATGAAATACAGTTTTTGAGTAGGGCTTTAGCGTTTATCATATGCTTTCATGCACCTTATTTCATTTGATTCTTCCTATGGGGGAGGCAAAGTAGTCTCCCCAACTTTGTAGAGAGAAAATGAGGCTGATAAACAGATTATAGAAAACTTACATGTGGCAGATTCAGAACTTAAACATAGTTGTACTTCCTCTCTTAGTGGTTTTACACAATGCCTTAATGTCTTCTTACCGTAATTTGAATACACACACATATATACATATACATATATGCATATATACATATACATATACATATACATATACATATACATATACACATACATGTGCAAATACAGAGGCCAAGCTTATTTTTTTAAAGCTAGAAACTTGCTTATAATTAAAATAGAGATCTTTTTTTTCCTACTAGAGATTAAAAATGAGGCCAAAGAGTAGCAAAGTATCAATTTTCAGGAGCACAGCATACAAACTCCTCTAGCCCAGATGTTACAAATGAGCCTGCCTATTGGGAAGCCACAGTAATTGAGAACTTTCACGTTCTACCGAGCAGAACCCATAGCAAAGCAAGGGTAGTTCCCACAAACTGTTTTTCACTGGCTACACTTAGGACATACCAGGAATGACCGAGGCATCCTCCGGCTTTCACTTTGACCACCAGAACCACCTCTTCAGGCTGGTGCAGTGGCCAGAGCATGGACAGGAAGACAGGAGTTTGAATCCTAAGTGATAGGTAGCTCTGTGAGCTTGGGCAAGTTATCAACCTCTCCAGTTTGCCTCAAAATAAGGATAATATCTTTGCAGAGTTGTTGGGAAGGTGATAGTTAAAGTAGTTAAGGTACCTGGCAAATGGTAAATAACCAATAGCAGTTGTTTTTCTTATTATTAGAGCTTCAAGGAAGCACAGGTTTGGGGGAACTGTCCCACCAACCCCCAGGGAATTATCTTAAAAAAATATATCCTGCCTGGAAAAATGTGTCCTATTTTTCTGGGAAACTTAGCACTCCCATCAGGCACCCAGAACAGACAGCCTCATTCCTCAGGAATATTGTAGGAATAATTGGGATTTTCTAATATTAAGCATCAGCTCACTCAGTTTTTCCTAGCATACTTCCTTGTCTCTCGTTGTACTGCTCTGTGTCAGCAATTTTCAACCTTCTTCATCTCCTGGCACATATAAGCTAATTACTAAAATTCTGAAGGACACCAAACTATTTATGTTTTGCTGATCTGACAAAAAAAGGCATAATTTTGATTGATTTACAAAAATAATAATAATTACCTACATTTTTTGCTCCAAAGTAACTTTTAAAAAAAATCATGTGCCTCTACGTGTATATAAGGATTTCTGGTACCAAGAATTAACCAATCATACGCAATTTTGTATGCAATGTGACCAATAAGATGCAATTCTATTATATGACCTATCTATCTAATAAAAGAGTAATATTAAAATTGACCATCATTCCAAACCCACAAGATGGCTGCCCCCATGTGGAAACAAGATGACCATCACAAGATGGCTGACAGGGGAGGGCAGTTGTGGATGATCAGGCCAGCAGGAAAGGGCAGTTGGGAGGGACCAAGCCTTCAAGGAAGGGCAGTTAGGGTGACTAAGCCTGCAAGGGAGGGAAGTTGGGGGGGACCAGGCCTGTAAGGAAGGACAGTTGGGGGCAACCAGGCCTGCAGGGGAGAGCAGTTGAGGGTGATGAGGCCTGCATGGAGGGTAGTTAGGGGCAACCAGGTCGGCAGGGGAGGGAAGTTAGGGGTGACCAGGCCTGGAGGAGAGGGCAGTTAGAGGTGACCTTGCCAGCAGGGGAGGGCAGTGGGGGCAATGAGGCCTGCAAGGGAGGACAATTATGGGTGACCAGGCTGGCAGGGGAGGGCAGTTAGGGGCAATCAGGCAGGCAGGGGATCAGTTAGGTGTCGATAAGGCTGGCAGGGGAGTGGTTAGGGGGTGATCAGGCTGGCAGGCAGAAGCAGTTAGGGGCAATCAGGCAGGCAGGTAGGGGAGTGGTTGGGAGCCAGCAGTCCTGGATCAGGCTTAAACCAGCAGTTGGACATCCCTCAAGGGGTCCCAGATTGGAGAGGGTGCAGGCTGGGCTGAGGGACACCCCCCTACCATGCACAAATTTGTGCACCAGGCCTCTAATATATTTATGGTTCAAGATAGAGAATTCACACCAGACAGGTATGTTATTTTGTCAGTTGCCACTTTTTTATTTGACAATCTAAGGAAAAAGAGGTCACTGCCCCTGACTAAACAGTCAGGTATTGCTTATTTTAAAAATTCTGGAGGCACACTGGTTGAAAATCATTGTTCTATGTGTAACTCTTGTCAGCTGTCACCATTTATGTGTATGTTCTATAGAAAAACTTAGATTAACTGGGACTTAGCTACTGGAACACTTAAATGGTCATGTTTTTTCCCTCCCTCTGGGCTCCATTTGAAGGAGAAAGAGGAAAATGACAAGTAAAGTTTTAAGGATAGGAAAATTGTGTGATTTAACCACTTCCATTTTATTGACAAGAGAAAGAGAATGATTATTAAGGCCACTCTGCTGATTAATACTAGAGGAAGGAGAAGATTCCCAGCCTATTGATCTTTCATTTGGACTGTGGCCTATCGATGTGGCTTTTGGCACTTGTTTCGGTGGTGTTACTCCCCTGGCTGTGGCCACTACACTGTGCAGGGTCTGACTGACGGTGGGAAGGAGCGGGACAGACTGGGTATCATACACTGGGAAGTGGTGATGAAATGTGGCACTCAAACTGAAGCCTATCTACCTTCTGTGAAGGCATCTAAATTAAAAAAAATAATTTTTTTTTTAGAGTACAGGTCAAACAAAACTGGTCTGAGGGCCAGTTGGAGCACCTTGCTTTCATTTATTTATTTATTTAAAAATATTTTTAATTGATATTTTACAGAGAGGAAGGGAGAGAGAGAGCTAGAAACATCGATCAGAGAGAAACATTGACCAGCTGCCTCTTGCACACCCCCTACCGGGGATGTGCCCGCAACCAAGGTACGTGCCCTTGACCGGAATCAAACCCGGGACCTTTCAGTCCGCAGACCGACACTCCACCACTAAGCCAAACCGGTTTCGGCGGAGCACCTTGCTTTTAGTTTCAGTACTTTGTGCCAACTATATCCACAGGCCTTATTCAATAAGGAGATCATCTGAATTACGGACCCGAGGCATGTTGCCAAAGAAAGTTGCAATGCTATTCATTGATTTATATGAGCTAAAGCAGAAAATTGAAGAAGTGCATTTTAGAAACCTAGTCACAATGCATTTTGCAGCAGAGAGAACACAGAGGAAGCTCTGCCCCCATTTACTTTCTGGTGAGCTAGACTTCTTTGTTGTCCAATTATCGAAGTGAATTCAGATGTCACAGTGCAGAGGTCATTAAAAATTGTGAAAACTAGCCCTGGCTGGGGGGCTTAGTTGTTTGGAGCATCGTTCCATATACCAAAAAGTTGTGGGTTCTATTCCCTCTCAGAGCACATACCTGGGTTGTAGGTTTGATTCCCCCGTTGGAACACATACAGAAGGCAACTCATCCAATCTCTCTCTCTCTCTCTCTCTCTCTCTCTCTCTCTCTCTCTCTCTCTCTCTCTCTTCTCTCTCTCTCCTTCCTCTCTCTCTCAAATAAATAAAAACATATCCTCAGGCGAGGATTAAAAAATTAGGGAAAACTAGGACCTCTTAGTACTGGACGTTCTGTCACATATAGACATTCAAACATTTAATAGAGGGACCCATAGTGAGAAATACATTTATGTCATTTTTGAGCAGAATCACACACACACACACACACACACACACACACACGAAACGCCAAAATAGTATTGGAAGAAACAGTAATCTTACCATATGCCCAAACTGATGTTTTCCAACCTGTTCCATTTTTATTAAAATAATGGTCATGAATTGCCACGCTTATTTTCCATCTACTGGTAGATCACAACATTTAGTTTTAAAAAATCATGAGATGAGGTGATTGATGCTAATACATTTTCATTTACTCATTACATTTATTAATTCCAGAGATATTTACTCAATTTCTAATGAGTGTGAGGTGGACAGGGACAAAACATGGATTTTTGTCACCAAGGAGTCCAAAATCTAATGGGAAAGACATGCATGAAAATGCCTAAACACTCAAAGCAGAACAGTCACTTCACATTTTACATGACACTTTTTTTATTATTATACATCATAATGATAATCTTTTAAGTAGACAGGACAGAATTTAGCCCCATTTTACAGATAGGAAATTGTGTTTTTGAAAAAGTGACTTACCCATACAAAAATAATAGAACAACAATGATAATAGCATTTGTTAAGCATTTACTATATTTAATTTTCACTACAACCTTACTTTTATGGTACTTCTACACTCATTTTACAGAGGAGAAAAGTGAGACAGAGAGGTTAAGTAACTTGCCCAAGGTCATAGAAAGTTCTGGGGAACTAAGGTTCCCCATAGATTCTGGGGAACTAGGATTCAGTCCTAGGAAATATGGTTCCAGAACCTCAATCGTAACCATTGTATTATAGTTCCTGGAAATCAGAAAGCAAAGATCATAATCTCTGATAGGTTGTGTCGTCTCTTTGTCTTCTCCTACCCCCACCACAAAAGTAGTGTGGCCTCTGCTGTGAGAGATATCCCATTGATGAGAGAGAAACATCTTTCATCTGTCTCCTGCATGCTCGTACTGGGGATTGAGCCAGAAACCTGGGCATGTACCCTGACCTGAGCATGGGACAATGCTAAACCAACGAGCCAAACCAGCTGGTCTGATATGCTCATTATATCTCTAATTTTGTAGGGTTATTAAGAGTTATTATAATTGACTTTGTTAATATTAAGAGTAAAGTTAAACAATAAAGTGGTCCCTGTAACCCATTCATGTTTTTTTCTTTAAATTTGCAAAGTGGGGAGATAGTTATTCAAAAATATGTTTCACCTAAATATATTCCAGCAATATGTCTGCGACTCTGAAAACAGTTCAGCAAAAATAACTGAGAGTGCTCTTTTTGAACATAATAATTTTCACTTTTCGAAAACGATCTTCTCTAAATTCTCTTAATCCAGTGATTATAAATCCAGAATTTGTCAAGGCACAGGATGAACTCTGGTATTTATTCTCCCCGTGGATTAGTAATGAATTAAATGAGAAGGAAATGCGCAGAAGAAGATTATTTAATTTATAATTGGAAGAGATTTATTTACTAGACATTTCAGAATATTCTGTCAAGTAACTAAAATGGCTCAATCTGACAGGCTTGAAAAATTGGAAGTATAAAATGTGTGTTTAAAATTTCATTACAATTTTAACCGACACCACTCAAGCTGTTTGATGTTGTCAATGAGCATTCACTGATTTGGGATTTAGGTCAGATCATGCCTTCATCAGGTGATAGTTAGGAAGGCAGCTGGCCCGGGGTTGGAGGATAAGACAGCATTTTTAAAAATTGAATTTATGCCGAAGTTGGTTTGGCTCAGTGGTAGAGCGTCAGTCTGCGGACTGAAAGGTCCCGGGTTCGATTCCGGCCAAGGGCATGTACATTGGTTGCGGGCACATCCCTGGTGGGGGGTGTGCAAGAAGCAGCTGGTCAATGTTTCTCTCTCATCGATGTTTCTGGCTCTCTATCTCTCTCCCTTCCTCTCTGTAAAATATCAATAAAATATATTTTTAAAATTGAATTTATTTGGGTGACACTGATGAACAAAATTATACAGATTTCTGGCGCACAATTCTTCTCTATAATCTAGGCCTCTCTACTGATTCATCCTCTTCCTATAAAGATTTGCATTTGTGTGATCCTTGAACAGAAAAAGTCTCCCGACCCGACTGATTTATTTTATGTAGACCTATGTAGACCTCGAGCTTCCAGGAAACAATTTGGATCCCAAGTGATTTGGACTGCAGTGCCTTGGAATGTATAGTTTGAGTTTGTGTCCTTAGGAGACCAAAATCATAATTGCCAGAGAAATCCAGGAAAGGAGAGAAGGCAAAACTAGCTTTGTGTGCGGATGTAAGATAATTTTACACACAAGTACATTTTTCCCCCTTGTGTTGGTGATGAAACTCTGTCAGATGACTTTGGAAAAGCTTTTCACTTAGCATTCCAAATCCTACTAGGGAAAAGGTTCCCTTTTATTCAAAATTTTCACTTGGTCTTCTCCTGAAATGATGAGAATGATGGGTACTTCCGCAGTCTTATTAATTCAGGTGAAAATGGACATTTGGTACTTTCATTTTAAGAATTACAGGTATATCCAGGTTTTATAAGGCTTGAGACTTATACAATGTTGGGGTCCACTTGAAGAATAAATAAAAATATGGAATCACAAATGTTAGATTAGGTACATAGTCTTGTAAGGGGCTCCGGCAAGAAAGGGGCCTTGTGGATCCTTAAGCTTCATTGCCTTCATGATAAATTCTCCTCTAACAATGAGTGACTGCTTTCTTTGCCCAACATGACACACACACACACACACACACACACACACACACACACACACCAAAAAAACAAAACACACAAACAAAAAAACAAACAAACAAACAAACAAACAATGGGGAGGGGCTAGAAAATGGAAAGTCCTTGTTTAGCTTGCTCTCCAACTATCCCCTCAAGCCAGCTGAGTGGTTTGGTCCTTTCTCCAGGTCCCAAGGTAAATTAGGTCAGATCTGAAAATTGCACCGGATTCAACCGTGCTGTCCCTTCCTTCTCCCCCAATTTATTCCTTCAACCAATAGTTACGGAACAGCCACATACATTCAGTAGGTGGAAGAGACCCCGGTTGCCTCCTAGCGTTCGCGTTAGAACGGCTAGCTCTTCCCTCCCTCGCGTAGGGATCGTGCCCGTTATGCGAAATGTGCACAAAACCCCGCTGCTTGCTGCTTCTTTCTCTCCTAGCGGACACTGTAGCCAGCCAGCTTGAGTTACAACAGGTCAGCCCTCCGGGACGGTAACCGTCCGGGTGGCTTTGACTGGCCGAACCTCCCAGCAAATATAGGTTAACCGATACGAAATGGGCGTGTCTGGATCTTAACCAAGAAACCCCCTCACCCCCAAAGCCTTACCAGCCAGAGGCACCCAGCCCCCTTTCTTCAGCTCCGCTCTGGAAAGAAAGAAAACACCCTCTACTCTGGGCCGCAGCCGTCCCTCCGCCTCCCATCCCGCCTTCAGCCCACCTCCCCGGGAATCTCCCCTCTCGCACTCCCTCTCTGGTCTTCCTTCCCGCGGGCCAGGCGCGCTTGGGGCTGCCCTCCTGCGCGGGGGTGACCCCTCTACTAGGGCGGCTTCCTTCCTTCCGGGCGGGCGGGCGCTCTGCAGCCGGAGGGTGGCTGGCCCGGAGCCTGGAGCTCGGCGGGGCCGGCGGCTCCGCGGTGGCGGCACCGGGGACGCGCGCGCCGCCCCCTCGCTCCCTCCCTCTCTCCTTCCCTCCCTCCCTTGCGCCGGGCGCCCAGAGCTGCCGGTCTGCCCAGGGCGGTGGCTTCTTGCGCCCCGCACAGCACCACAGCTCCCTCTTTCCCTCCTCTTGGCGTCATGTCGGGCAGTTGATCATTTTTCCTTTTTTTTTCTTCCTTCCTTAAAAAAGAAAGAAAGAAAAAAAAATCTCTCCTCGAGTCCTCCCCACCGTTTCCACCTCTCCCATCCGTCTCCCCGGTTGATCTCTTTCCTCTTCTCTGGGCTTGCCCATGAGCCTCCTCGGGAACTACCGGAAAAAGGCCGGCAACGATGGTTACGAATCCTTGCAGCTGGTGGACAGTAACGGGGACTTAAGCGCCGGGAGCGGCGGCGGCGGCGGCGCGGGTGGCGCCAAGCCGAGGGCGAACGTCGGGGCGGCGGCGTGGAGTCCCGCCCGGCAGCCTGCGGACCGCGCCAGCACCATGGACAGCTCAGGTAGCGCCGCGCGCGCCGGCGGGAGCGCCGGGCTCCGCTCCGCGGGCCCCTCCAGGCGCGCGCGGCCCAGTCCCCTAGCCCGAGGCCCCCCCACCCCGGCCCTGGCCTGGGAGAGGCCCAGGGAGAGAGGCCCGGGCATCTCTAATACCACCAGGGTGTCGCGTCTCTAATTTCTCTCATCCAGGGGGCTAGGGAATGTGAGGTTGGTCTGGAGGCCCAGTGACCGTTAAGTGAGCGCCTCTGGATCTGGCTAGGCTGCCGAATTCGCCTGCTGGGAGCGGGGAGAGGAAGGGGTGAGCAGGGGAGGGGAAGGGGTGGCGCGAGGAGCGGCTGGGAAGGAGGGCGGGGAGAGGCGGCTGCTTTCACTATCCCGCTAGGGGAGAGCGGGAAGGAGGAAGGAGCCAGTGCTTTCTTTGATTGTGTTTGCAGCCCGGGGAAAGGGAACGGATGGATGGTATTTATTCCAGTTGTTCTTGGTCGTGCTGATGTTATTTGCAATCGTGTAAGGCTCTACCCACCTGTCAATTCTGCTCTCTGCTAGGGGCGATGCTGTTTCTTGAGAAGTTTTTTTACCTGGGATCTAGAACCCTTTTACACAGCTTTCATGATTTGTACAATGACACAATGAAAGTTTTTTTTTAATGTTGTCTTTGATCTCTCTCTCTCTCTCTCTCTCTCTCTCTCTCTCTTTCTCTCTCTCGGCGTTTGCATTGAGTGTGTTGATATTTCATAAACCTTTATATGTAAGGAAAGTGGAAATGCTTCCATTGAATCTGAGCTTGCAACCATCTTCTATAAAGCAATCTAGCAAGTTGAATTTTGCTCTTGAAAATGCTCTTTTAGGGACTTCCATAGCAAAAACAGTCATCTACTATATCCATGTTGGACCCGGAGTAGTGTCCTGGTTTGTTTTCTTACTTTTCCAAGGAACCAGGATACAAGGTCTGTTCACATAGAGATAATTTATAATTGAAGTGCTCAGTGGTTTCTTCTACATTGATAACTTTAATATGGGACGACAATCTTAAAGATTCATGTTGGGTTGTTTGGAAAGTAATGAAACTTGAAAGTTTAATTCCTGCACTTTGCAAACAAATGCTTACTTCTTTAATTGTGTACCTTCGCTGGGCTACCATTTTCTTTCTCATCCCACACATGGGATGAAACATTGTTAACACATCATGTTCCAGTGCCCTGGCCTGAAAATGAATTTTACCCATGCAAACTCTTACTGCAGTTAAATAAGGTATTGGTGGGACGTTCTCTCAGGATCATTTCAAATTGAAGCTAAGATGGGACTGATGGTTTCAAGAGCTCTGGTATTGATGTTGTACATGGTTATTTGATTTATGTTTTCCCAAATCTGTGATATATCAAGATCCAAAAAATCTTTAGACTAGATATTGTTTTATTTAATTCTTAAAGATTCATGTGCTCCAAATAATACCACTGCAATCCTTTCTGGAACATAGTGGACATGTAAACAAGTGACTGAAATGAAAACGAATAGTTTCCAAATGAGTATGGAGGAGCTGCAATTCAGGGAAATGAAAGAATTATTAAATTTTGCGTATTTAATTTTTATAAGGATTTTCACTTTTGGAATTGGAATTCCTTTTAAAGTATGTTACATTCTAGAATAAATTCAACATGTATTTCCTGAGCTTGTTATTTGCCAGGTACTGTGCAAAAGCACTGTGGGAGATTAGAGAGACACTTTTGGCCTCTAGGGGGCAGTAACTCAAACACACAGCCCCCTAGGTAAGTCCTGTTTCTTTGAATATTATCTCTTTCAATAAATCAGAGTTTTTCAGTAAGTTTAAAGAAGAATGAATTGCCTTGATAAACTATTATAATGGGAAAGCATCTTATTAATAATATTGTTATCTCTAAAAGGCTATTATTTGGAGTTGATTCTTCAGCTTAATCAAACTAGCACTATGTGAAGAAGTTGCAGGGATTCTTCCCTTTCCCGCCACCCCTCTCACCCCCCCCCCGCCCCTCTGGTTTGGGGAATGCTGTGGCTTTGTTGTGGCACTACTCTGCATTTAATGACTATTTTGGTGCATATTTGCAATTGAGAATGTAATTTAGGCAGATGCTGTTTGTTTGGTTTGGATGAGGGATTGGGCCCAGAAAATGGGGTTTCTCTCAGTGGGTAGCATGTTTCATTTACTAGTGGAACTATATCTGTCTTGTCTAATCATAGTCATTTCTTCTAAGATCCTCAATGAGTGGCTTTGTGCAGCGTAAATGTATCCATTTGTTTAAGATATTTAATTAAACTCATAGATCATTTCTAAAGGAGCAGTACTCTGCCCATTCATTCAACTGATTGTGCTGTGGCATACTGCATTCGATAGGTGGTTCATGAGGCTTTTGCTCTCACAGGAATGTTTATGAATGGAGAAAAATGTGTCGAGGCCCCTCTAGAGAATTTAAAGCTTAGTCTTAACAATACCTTATACCTGAATAGTTATTTGTAATAGACTGAACACTTGGACAGTAATCTCATTTCATTTACCCAGAATTCTAATAGGTAAAGTAAGCAGCATGTGAATGTGCCTAGGGATTTGAGATTGAATCTCTTCACTATTGTTACCAGCTATAAAATCTAGAAAATACTTAATTAAGCCTGTTTCCCATTATAAAAGGATAATCATAATAGAACTTTACTTTGAGGCTTAAAACAACATGATAATATATTTGCAATTTTTCTGTGAGCCCTTCCAATCAGATGAGGAAACATATTCTTAGAGATGGCAGGAGACTTGTTCAAGGTAAAATAGCCACTTAGTGATAGCTAGATTGTTGAAAAAGAAACAATACCTGCTTCGACTTTCCCCTCTGTTTTTAGATGAAAGAGTGACAGATGTTCAGAGAAGTGTAATGGCTTTCTAAATGAATAGATTCTCAAGTGGTAGATTCCAGAGCGACCGCCTAGCCATATGTAACTTGCAGAGCTCTCTACCTGCCCTGGCTCAATTTCTCTTCATTGGAATTATTTGCTAGAAAAGATTGTCATTCAAAGGTAATCCTCTGATATCCCAATGGCACTTCAACGATCCCAATTCCTTAGCTCAGAAACCCCATATTTCTCTTGTGTGCCTTTCACCTTCTATGGAAAGTAGAATCTGGAAAAGCAGAACTCCCAATCTTGTCACTAAAGTGTTCCAACATTAGGCTTTACTTACCAAATTCTTAATGACAAGCCACAAAGCAGTTGTTCAATTAAAAGTATAAGGATAATGGCCCTGGCCGGGTTGCTGAGTTGGTTGGAGCACCTTCCCATACACCAAAAGGTTGCAGGTTCAATTCCCAGTCAGAACACACAGGTTGTGGGTTCTATCTCCAGTCAGACCATGTCTGAGAGGCAACCAATTGATGTTTCTCTCTCTTCCTCTCTCTCTAAAGTCAATAAAAACCTATCTTGCCGAAGCTGGTTTGGCTCAGTGGATAGAGCGTCAGTCTGTGGACTCAAGGGTCCCAGGTACAATTCTGGTCAAGAGCATGTACCTTGGTTGCCGGCACATCCCCAGTGAGGATGTGCAGGAGGCAGCTGATTGATATTTCTCTCTCATCAATGTTTCTAACTCTCTCTCCCTCTCCTTCCTCTCTTTAAAAAATCAATTATATATATATGTATGAAATAAAATAAAATAAAAACCTATCTTAGAGTGAGGTTTGATTTTTTTAAAAAAAAGTATAGGATAATGAAAAACGTTGTACTACTTTCCTGTTTAGTATGGATCTGATTGGAAACAAAAATTATTTTTGACAAATACAGGTGGGGCAAAAAATAGGTTTACAGTTATTCATGTGAAAAAGTAATATAATAATTAATAAATAATAATACAAGAATAAAATCTGTGTTTTGAGTTCTCACAAAGATATACCTACTTTTGCCCCACCCTGTGATGTCCACATTTTCAGGTTATCACCTACTCATTCTTCAGGACTTGGCTTCAGTATCTTGAAACCCTATAGCAGCGGCCGCCACCCTTTCATACCTCACTGACCACCAGTGGTCCGCGGGCCACCAGCTGGTGACTGCTGCCCTATAGGTTGCATGAGAGGGCCATTCTCCATGCTCCTCCAGCAGCCTATGCATCCCTTTCCCAGCTGTCATCACATTGGGGTGTCTGTCAGGCCTGTCTCTAAGTGAAGTACAGAGCCACGCTGGGTCTCATTCACCTTTGCATTCTTGTTACTGCTTGGTATTTATTAGGAGCCTGGTAAATACTGGTTGAGTGAATGAAAACATGAATAGATTTTGCATTTTTTAAAAGGGCATTTATAATGAAATACGTCCATCCAAACTAGAAATAATCATACAGCTAGATCTTAACAGAAATGAGGCCAGACTCTAAATAAATTAAACTGCTGGCAAAAAGCTAGACCAGTTCAATAATGAGCGTGTCTTATGTGCAAGGACCCTAGAAGGGGGAGAAAGATGATAAATACATAGTCCCAGACCCCCAAGAGTTTTCTAATGTGGAAATGTAAAGAAATTAGCTCTCCAAAAGACTGGGCTCTTTTGATGCGACCCATTGTGTGTTTCATCATCCAGATAATGTGTTTCAGCAGAAAGAAAGAAACACCAAAGATATACTTCTTTATTTTTACAGACTAATAATAGATGACTTTTATCTGTAGATCTCTGTTTGGTTTTTTTCATCAATATCACAAATTATGGCTCTTAGCTATACTTTAGGCTTAATAGTAAATTTTTTTTGTGTCATCTTTGGCTGTCTATAGTTATATGTAAGCTTTATGGAGAGCTACTGCTTTTTATAACCTGTACTCACCATCTTGAACCTCTCTATAGGAAAAAATCTGTACTTTCCAGGTGGACTGAAAACCACTGGAGTTTACATTGTGCATTTTCTTGTTGGCAAACTTGTAATTTAGGAAAAAAAAACAAACTACATTGCAGTTGTTGCATATTAAACATCATCTCCTGAAATTTACTTGGGAGCTTTTGACAGAACACCTCAGTATCTGAGGAATAAGTGTCCTCCACGGTCCGAAGAATTAGAAAATTTCATGGCATGTGTCAAGAATATGGCAGTTTTTACGACCTTCAATTGCTTTCCCTGACATGTATGGGCCATAGTCTAGATCCAAAGTACCATTTTATTTAAATAATGCATCAACACACAATTTTAAAAGGTACTAGTGATAGATAGAAATTAAAATTCAGCTGTGTGTGGCATTAACCATGCAAATAGCTGCATCCAGAAAGCAATCAGATGACGCGTGGCCATCTGCGCAGTGTTGGGATTGCATGAGCAGAACGTGACTCTTGGCGTGTTGCGGAATAGTCCCCTACCTGAGTTAGTTTGGCACATGTTATAACCCACTTCCTGGTGTTTTGTTGTGAGAGAAATACCCATTAAAACTGGGTGTTTTTGACAAACAACTGGGTGGATAAGTGGTGTAATAAGAGCCATATAAAATGCTTTTGGTTTCAACCAGGAGAACTAGGGAAGGCCACCAGGGAATGTGATGTTTGAGCCAGAAGTTAGTAGGTGTGGAAGGAAAGGAAGATTATTTCCGGCTGAGGGCTAAGGCACGGTGGCATCACGTATGTGATGTGGTGAGAGAAACCGCATTTAGGCCTAGAGGCTGGAGCTCATACAGATAGGAAGCTGTATGGTGGGTGGCGCTGGGAAGAGAGATTGAATCCAGACCAGGGCGAGCCTGCTGAGGAGGTTGGCATTCATTCTGTAGGCGGTGGGAAGGCACCGAGATTTGGGAGCAGGGATGAGGCCGGGCCAATGTATCCGACAGGAATAGTGTCACAATAATCTTAAGACCCATGAAAATGTTTTAATTTTAATTTTTAAAAATATATATTTTATTAAATTTTTTTTTTTACAGAGAGGAAGAGAGAGGGATAGAGAGTTAGAAACTTCGATGAGAAGTTTCCCACTGGGGATGTGCCTGCAACCAAGGCACATGCCCTTGACCGGAACCGAACCTGGGACCTTCCAGGCTGCAGGCCGATGCTCTATCCACTGAGCCAAACTGGTTTTGGCTAATTTTAATTTCTTTTAAAAACTAGAATTTTATACTTGCTGAGAGCCTGTGGTCTATACTGTGGTCTATACTGTGGTCTATACTCCCGGGCCCCCAAAGAAATTAGATCACCAAAAGACTGGGCTCTTTTGATGCTATCTGTTATGGGATTCATCATCCAGATAAAGTTGCTCTTGACTACCATGTGGAATACTTTTCATTGAAAAACAGTAAATGACAGTAAAGCCCCATCAAAACATGCCCCGTGATGATGCTAACTAGAATACAAAGAGATCAGCTTTCAACCGCTCTTCTCAGGAGAGACAAGCTAAGGTTCTTATCTTCTGCAGTAGGGAGAGGAAAGGAGAGAATGAAATAAATGTTTGATGCACACTTATTTGTAATAATCCCTATATAGCTAATAAATGCGAAAAGGTTTTCTTTTTCTTTTTCATTTTAATGTAGCAACAGGACTGACTGAAAAATACTGGTTTTCATTATTCTTGCAATAATGGGGCTCTTCGTATTATGAAATTGACATCTTCTTATCTATTTATAGCATCATGGCAGGGTTTACTGCGCTTAATCTCACTGGACCCTTTATTGGCCAAGACAGCAAACTATATTGTAGTTGGCTCGTCTCTCAAATTAAACTTGCCTACATGAGGGATAACAAGTATGAGACACAAATGCTTCCCCTCCCCTGGTGGAAAAAAAATAAAAAACACCTGTATTTTTAAAATGAGTACAACAGTTAGGAATTATTACTCTACAAATGCAGTCAAAATATATAATTTTCTAATGAGAGAATGGGCACTCAAGGAAAAAAGTGCCTCGGGACCACAAAAGTCCCACTGCAGCCGAAACCGGTTTGGCTCAGTGGTAGAGCATCGGTCTGCGGACTGAAAGATCCCGGGTTTGATTCCGGTCAAGGGCATGTACGTACATTGGTTGCGGGCACATCCCCGGTAGGGGGTGTGCAAGAGGCAGCTGGTCGATGTTTCTCTTTCATTGACGTTTCTAGCTCTCTATCTCTCTCCCTTCCTCTCTGTAAAATATCAATAAAATATATTTAAAAAAAAAAAAGTCCTACTGCAGCTCCAGGAAGAAGGGATGGAATGTGTGGATCCTGGAGACAATGTGCAGGTGTAAAAGTCGAATCCCATCTGTGGTTCCCCGCTGGGTCCCATTTCCCTGGGAAGCTGGTGGAAAGACACAGATTCCTAGGCCCAGGATTTTCTGATTTAGATAGAAGGGAGGGGCTGTCCTGTCTGAAGGTGGGGCTGTGGGAGAAAGAGGCAGCTCTGGAAAGCATCACACAGGAGAATGGACAGACTGACAACTGACAGGTCATGGGGTGGGAGGTATCGGGGAAGCTGACGGCATCTAGCCTGGATGGCAAGAGAGGAGGGAATGTTTCCAGTCTTGTCCAGAAAGGGGAAATGTGACCAACTGGCTTCCTACGTTGCAAAATGCACCAGGAGCCCCTTGTGGAGGAGCTGAATGCACTCTGTCAGCATGGCCTGAGGTCTCACCAGGCTTTCAGCCTTTGGTTGGCTGCCCATGAGGCTGTGCAGCTCTTGGGGGAGTGCTGTGGAGAGGGCTGGAGGCAGGAGCAGGCTCTGGGTTTGCCTGGGGGTGGGGGTGGGGGGAGATCAGGTAATCAGTGGAAATGCTAGAACGGAAGCTCTGTGGTACTGGGCCGAGTCCAGGCCTGAGGCAGGAGGCTAGGATGGTGTAGGGTAGCCAGCCTGCCCTTGTGTCTGTTCTCCCTGGGTGAGCCTCTGGCTCCTTGTCTGGGCCACAGGAAGAAAGCTCAAACAGCAATGAAATATGGAAGGTGACGATTGATGCAGTAATTTTTGGTTTCTATGGAAACAGACAAATGCCTGGCAAAAACCCTGACCCCAGGATTGCCTTGAATTCGCATTTGGCCAGTTGAACATTGCAGCAAAAATCGTCGCAGGTTAACAGTCCTCATTTCTCCCTGCCCCTTAATTCTTTCACCACCTCCCTCTTCTGCGGTCCCTCTTCCTTCTCTTTCCTCTTCCTCTTCATCTTGACTCCCCGTCTTTCTCTCCTCTGTCCCTGCTGCTCTCCTGTTCTCTCCCCACCTGCCCTTTCCTGTGTGGGTCTTCTCCCCTTCTCCCCTGCCAGTGAGTCAGCATTATTTGGGAGACTTGGAGCCATAAGGTGTGTGGATGACTGTAGTTTTTGGGGGTTGTGTGTGGGTGTGTGTATGACTTAGATCCCAGCTTGCTGCATGTGGCCTGGGGTGTCACTTTCCAATTTGGGTAACTGTATCTGACCTACCTAAAATTTCACTTACTGTTTCAATTAGCAGAATGTTCCACACACACCAGCTCGGTGATGAGAGGTTTCATAAGTCTCCATCCCAGGGGCGGCTGCATTTCTTTCAGATGAAGGAAATAATACTGCTTACGAATTCACAAGGCAATGCAAAATAACAGCTTGCCATTTCCCCCTCCCTGTCTCTCCAACCTCACCCCTGCAGGTCTTTGCCTTCCTCGCCCCTGCTGCTGAAGCCTAGATAAATCGCTCTATTCTCAACCCTTCCAAGTCCAATTTTTGGATGCTGCTGAGCCGTGGGGTTATTAGGGAATCATGAGTCAGAAACCCAGATAGAAGCTCTGGCTTTATCATTTACAAAATGAGACTCTGGGCAGGTAATTCAAGGGAGAAAAATTATACTGACCCTGCCTGTTTCACGGGCAAGGTGAAATGTGAGAATGTAGATGAGAGTACTTTGCAGTGAATAACTCTACTCTTTCACTTCATAAATGTCTCCCGACTGCCTACTATGTGTTGGCCTTGTTCTAGGCCTAGGGATACTATGGAGGATGAGGCAGATGAGGGAGGCCTCAGCACTTGTGAGCTTATATTATCATGTAGAAGGTATATCATAAGCCAGGAAACCAAGATAAAGGATGTATGGAATGTTAAGTGCTATGAGGGACTGGAGTGAGGTGACAGTAACTCAGGGAGCTGGTGGGAGGAGAGGGGCCTATTCTACAGACCCTGATCAGGAAAGCTTTTCTGAGGAGGTCACATTTTGAACTGACATCTAAAAAAAAGTAAAAAAACAAAACAAAACAAAAAAACCTCAACAAAACAGAAACAGACAGGAAAAGAATTACACACACACACAACAACAACAACAACAACAACAAAATGAGAGGGAGAAAGCTTTGCAGGTCATAGTAGGTAAGTGGTGGGACTGGCATTTAGTGAGGGAATTACTGCAAAGGAAGTCCGAGTTGTGTGAACAGGCCATTTAGGCTGCTTGCACCTCGAAAGAATCGGATGTGGCTTTCTAGGGATCCAGATTGGGTTTACGTGGCACAGATGCGGTCAGCAGCTGGACTGCTCCACGTTAATGGTCAGCCTTCATTTTCTTCTTCGCAAGATCAAGTGAGCTAACATTTCACAGCATCTTATTTTTGGCAACATGCTTTTTGGTGCTCTATTATATTTAGTTGTTACGGTTATCCAGGGAAGTAGGGGGCATGCACAAAACGTTTTGGAGGTGAGAAGCTCTGTTAAGTTCAAGAGCTGATACGCAGCCAAGCCAGCAGATGGCCTGTCACGTTGGAGGGCGGCGGAGACGGCAAAGGAGGAGGAGACTTGAGATCCTGCATCCTGTGGCCAAGATGGATAGGGTCTTTAGGAGGAGACTCGTGGGCGGGCTGGGACAGGAAAAATTGGGTTTTAACTGCTGGGAAAATTAGTTTAGGTTGCCCCAGAAGGGAGTAGCAGGATTTCACTTGACTTATTGGTCTTAATTCCCCTAAGAGGGCAGGAGCTGGCTTTGTCTCCCAGCGAGTGCCAGGAAAGAGCTGTCTCCATTATGCCTCTTGCTGGTACACAGAACCCGGGGCCTTTCACACACTGTCTTGTTTTGTGAGCATTTGCAGTCAGCACAGAAAACCATTCTCTTTCATGCGCTGCTTTGTTTTCAAACCCTTGTGTGAGACCTGGGCTTCTTGTATCTGAAGAACCAAACCAAACCAAACCAAACCAAACCAAACCAAAACCCTGTTTTTGCTCATAGAAGTGATAGATGTTTATGAAAAAAAAATTTTTAAACAGCAACATTCAGAAAGTGAAATAAAAACAAAAATCCATCCCCCCCAGCTTTTAGTAAAAAAAATATATATATATACTCTCTAGATATAATTAATGGTTTATTGGATACTTACAGAGTTTTCTATGCATATGCAAGCTTATACACAACCACACAGACATAAGCAAATTCCTGCATACCACACATACATATAGGTACACATTCATATACAATGTATACCTGTATGTCCCAGAATCCTGTACATACCATTATTTCACTTGTTCTTTATTTAACTCTATGTCTTTGATAACTTTCTACAATTGCACTGTCCCGGTTCTTTTATTGATAGGCAGTAGATATCTTTGAGCACCTATTTTGGTAAGCTGTTTTCAGAAGTGGAATTGCTAGGAGAAAGAGCACATGTACTTCATCTTATGACAGATCTTGCCAGATCGCTGTCTTAGACTCTGTACCAACTTAAGTCCCTCCTCACAATGTGTGAGACTACTTGTTTCTCACATCCTTGTCAAAGCTGAGTATTATTATCAAACTTACTTATTTTTGGAAGTCTCATAAGTGAGAATAGTCATAATGGTTCATTTAAAAGTGGCATCAAGTCCGGCAGGCCTGGCTCAGTGGTTGAGCATCAACCTATGAACCAGGAGGTCACAGTTCAATTCCAGGTCTGGGCACGTGCCCAGGTTGCAGGCTCCATCCCCTGCTAGTAGTTGTTCTGAATTCAAGTTTTGATGTCACTGACGAGTTTTGAAACCTTGGGCAAGTTATTTTACCTCATGAGCCCCTAAGTTATACAGATAATGCCTTCCTCAGCATATTGTTAGGAGAATCAAATGGGACAACGCATAGAAAAGTGCCCAGTGCATTCCCTGACCTATAGTAGATGCTTGATAAATGTTAGCTGTGTCTGGAGGTTGAAGCTAAGTGAGGACTTGTTGGGAATATTTTATTATCTGAAGTTGTTTCTTCAAAGTGGATCGTTTTGCTCTCTTCATTTTACCAAGTTCAGAGCATTTTCTTTGTTATATTAATTCTGGGATTGTTCATAAGCTTTAAGAACAATTTGTGGTCACCCTGTAGTCCATCAGTTATCAGGTTTGTTACATTATGGGGTGCTCAAGATAGCACAGCTAAGCCGAAACCGGTTTGGCTCAGTGGATAGAGTGTCGGCCTGCGAACTGAAAGGTCCCAGGTTTGATTCCGGTCAAAGGCATGTACCTTGGTTTTGGGCACATCCCCAGTAGGGGGTGTGCAAGAGGCAGCTGATTGATTATTCTCTCTCATCAATGTTTCTAACTCTCTATCCCTCTCTCTTCCTCTCTGTAAAAAATCATTAAAATATATAGTTTTTAAAAATATAGCACAGTTAAGGGGAATTTTGAGGGTGCAGGATGAAACCTAGGAACTTTCCAAAGATGAAGGGAAACTAGAACTTATGTTCTAGGCATTATTAGGCATTACTTGTTTTTTCTCTATCTTTATTTATTTCCCTCCGCCCCCCCAGTATTGCTGCAAAAGCTAGTCCATGTAAATGTCAACAGTGTGAAGGTTGAGAAATACTGATATAAAAGGAATGACTATATTGATTATGAGTTGAAGATAGCAAACATGGTGAAGTAGGGATCCAGGCCCATCAAGCTGATGGTGCTGGCCAGTGCTACCAATTAAACCATATTTAAGATAAATTTCTTCTGGCTACATGAAGGTTCTTTGCTTTTCAGGAAGATGGTGTGGAAAGGACTAAGTTGTAAAGTGATTCTGTTAGGTTGAGTTATTACCTAGAGGCAACCAAAATCCTAGGAAGTTCAAGTATATGTCTCAGTTTCCATGGAATCCAAGATAGACTTTCTTTCTTCATTCAAGCATTTATTCATTCAGCGAGCACCACTACGGGACAGCCAGGTCCAGTACTGTGCTGTGAGATTTAAAAAAAAGGGAAAATAAAGCCATGGTCTCCACCCCAGAGGAGCTTAGAAGACAGGATTATTCTGGTTAATGACTCACATCTGGATCTGTGTTTCCAGGCCTCAAATCCTGCCTCTGCCACTTTCCTCATTTTAGGGTAAGGTAAAGATAATCTACCTCACATGATTATTGGGATGATTAAAACACTGACATAGCCCTGGCTGGTGTGGCTCAGTTGGCTGGAATGTCATCCAGTGCACTGAAAGAATATGGGTTCAGTTTCCAATCAGGGCACTTACCTAGACTGTGGGTTCAGTCCTAGAGTGGAGCATTTACAGGAGGCAGCTAATAAAGGTTTCTCTTTTACATCGATATTTCTCTCTCTCTCTCTCTTCTCTCTCCCTCTCATCTTCCTCTTCTTTCTCTTCCTTTCCTTCTTCCTATCTCAGTTTTTCCACTCATCCCTCTCCTTTCTTTCTCTAAAATCAGTAAGTTGCCTGGCTGGTGAGGCTCCTTGGTTGAGCATTGACCCATGAACCAAGAGATCTCTGATTTGATTCCTGGTCAGGGCACATGCCTGGGTTGTGGGCTTGATTCCTAGTAGGGAGCATGTGGGAGGCAGTATTTTTCTCTCATCAATGTTTGTATCTCGCTCTCTCTTTCTCTCTCCGTTCCTCTCTAAAAAAAAAAAAAAAAAAAAAAAAAATCAATAGAACATGTTTAAAAAAATAAAATCAGTAAGCCTGCCCTTGGGTAAGGATTAAAAAAAGTGTTGACATGGAGTCTTTAGAGGAGTGTTTAGCTCAATAAAACTTTAGTTGTCTTTGTTATTTTTATATCACTATTATTACTGGGATTGTGGAGCCTTATGAATTATCTGGTTTAGGGTTTTCAAATTTGATTAGTACTGGATTCCTTTTCTCTTTTTAAAAAATATATATTTTATTGACTTTTTACAGAGAGGAAGAGAGGGATAGTGAGTTAGAAACATCGATGAGAGAGAATCATCGATCAGCTGCCCCTTGCACACTCCCCACTTGGGATGCGCCCACAACCAAGGTACATGCCCTTGACCAGAATCAAACCCGGGACCTTTCAGTCCGCAGGCCAATCTCTATCCACTGAGCCAAACCGGTTTTGGCTGGATTCTTTTTCGCAATAAATGCTTATTCAGACTGACAATATATGTAATACATGAAAACAGCTACTTTGGTTAAAATAGGATGGGATGTCTTAGGAACACTCACCTCTCTAAGGTTTCTTGTGGGATCCAGTTTGACAACTGCTGAGTTCATGCAGTCCATTCATTTTAAGAGTGAGGACGTGATTTAAAGGGTGGATAAGGCAAGTACATGAATAGCTCTGATGTGCTTGTGCCAAACACAGAAATGATGCTGAATGAAGGGAGTTAAGAGAAAACAGAGACAAGCTCTTCTTTGGTTAAGTCATAGTTAGGGTTGCTTGAAGGATGGGTAGGATTTGAGCATTTCAGATAAAGCTGGAAAGAGCACTTTCAGAGGAAGAAATAGAATGATAAAGAAATGGGAGGGAAAAAACCAACATTGGAGTCTTTCTTTATCTTAGTGAATTATCATTGGTTGCAAGTCATAAAGGCCTACTTCAAAACATCTTAACTGAAAACCACAGAGAGGGAGTTATAAAGTTACAGGGTCCCGGGGTCAGAGTGTGGAGCCCGGCCTCAGTGGGGCTGGGGCTCCAGAGCTGAGAGCCTCCTGGCAGCCCACCCTCTGTCGTGCTCAGTGGTTCTTGTGTTGCTCTCCTGTGCATTTGCTCTGTCCTCAAGTCTCTCTCTGTAAATAGCTTTCTTGTCTTCTCTGTGTCTCTGGCTTCCCCGAAGTTCCCAGGTTTTCATGTCACTACTTCAAGTGATCAGTCATCACCCATCATCCATCTCTGAATACCAAACTCTGAATTCTAGGAGAGAATTCCATGGTCTCAATAAGTATTATTGGGCACCTCTCCTACAGTGGCTACAGTCAGAGTAGGGGATGTGAGGGGCCTGTCATGCCCTGTTTATGTGGTTGGCAAAGCCCAGTACAAAGTTGAAAAAGGAGCAGACCGACCCTCAGGTTTGCTCTTTTACCATTAGTAGAGACAGGCATTTATGTTTCAGTAACAAAGTATAAGGTAGACCAGCCGTGGGCAAACTACGGCCCGCGGGCCGGATCCGGCCCATTCGGCTGTTCTATCCGGCCTGTGGAGCCGAAAGAGTGGAGGGTTCTCTTGCTCTCCCCTCTGCTCCTTCACCAGCAGCCCAAGATGAGAGTGTCAGCATGGTCAGGTTGCTTTTGTTCCGGCCCTCCGGTCCAGTTTAAGAACCCATTGTGGCCCTCGAGTCAAAAAGTTTGCCCACCCCTGGGGTAGATAATATGGGTGAGAAGTAAGTTAGTGGGTTGATGAAGGTGTCTTTGAAGAGGGACACTAGTGCTGGCAAGATTTCCTCAGGTGAGGAAGGCAATGAGGAAAGACATTCCTAACAGGAGCTGACTAGAAAGATGGAAGAACATTGGATGTTTGAGTCACTGTGAGCAGCTGAGTGCCTATATGTGCCAGAAACTTCATTCATCTAGATGACATATATTTATTGAGGATCTACTAGGAGAGGGGTATGTTTATGAATGAAGAAACAAAATTAAAATAATGCAATTACTTCCCCAATGTCACAGAGGATGGAAATGTGCACCATATCTAAAATGCTTCAGTATTAACATTTTTTTAACCTATAGTTTCTCCATTTATGATTTTTCTACTTGATTCTGTATGGTCAAAAATGGCTTAGAGCAAGGTTGGTGGTGGTTGTTTCTAATTAGCTAATGAAATGGTGCATTGTTCTTACTTCCCAAAGTGAGAATAGGCAGTTTCCATAACTATAACATGATTTATATGTGGGTGTATGTTTTATGGGGATTGTTTGTTCAGATGACTCCCAAGATCCTCTCTAACTTCAATATTTCAGAGGCCTGCTCTCTTTAATCTCAGTAATTTCAGCAACTAATTAATTTATTTATTTTAAAATACATTTTTATTGACTTCAGAGAGGGAGGGAGAGAGGGAACATCAATGATGAGAGAGAATCATTGATTGGCTGCCCCTTGCTCGCCCCACAGTGGGGGCCGAGCCCACAACCCAGGCATGTGCCCTAACCAGGAATCAAACTGTGACCTCCTGGTTCAGTGATTGACACTCAACCACTGAGTCACACTGTTCAGGCAGCAACTAATTTATTGTATAAGTACTTATTTTTAAAAATATATGTTTTCATTGATGAGAGACGAGAGAGAAAGAGAGAAAGAGAGAGAGAGAGAGAGAGAGAGAGAGAGAGAGAGAGAGAGAGAAGGGAGGGGGGTTATGTTTCTCCTTAAACACAGCAGCAGCTTGAGCTCTCTCCCTATTCTTCATCCCCAACACCTTTGTTTCAGAAATTACTTTCTTTGGAAAACTTTTATCTGCCCCTTTAAATCTGGGTCAGCCACTGCTGCTTTGGGCTGTGATTATACTCCGTATTTTCCTCATTGTGCACTTTTCTCATCTTATCTTTGCTCACAGATAATCAATACATATTAGATGGGCAGGTGACCTGATGAATCCCTTTCCAGCTTCTGGAGTCTCCAACTGCCAGCTCTTTTCCTTCTCTCTCTTTCTGAGTAGCACCTCACAGCATTCATGTGGCCAGCCTAGCTTATTCCGGCTGTGCCACTGCTTGCCTGGTCCCCAGATTCCAGCCCTCCACCTGCTGGTGCTTATGCCGGGATGACTGACTCTGATCTTCTGAGCTCTTCACAATTTTCTCTTTTCCTTCTCCATTTCGGAAGCTAATATGTTGATGATGACTACGGTAGGCGGCTATGAACCTAGCACTGTGCTATGCACCTGACATATATTATCTCCTGTAACACAATATATTTCAAGTTATGTTTTACTATCCTGGTTTTTTAAATGAGGAAATGGAGACTCAAAAAAAGGTGCATGACAGGTAGCCACGTAAGTGACAGAACTTCCTTGAGATCCAGGACCGAATACTGACTGGTGTGTCTGAGGGAGCTGAGTCTGTTTTAACTCCATGGTCCTCCCCAAACTCAGCATTTCCTCTAGGAACCTGCCTGGCCTCTGTGAACTCTTCCAGTCAGGCAACTCTGGACTTTGGAGGCAGCCATCATATTTAGGGACAGGAAACATCACAAGACGTTGTCTTTGGTGTTCAGTGGGAATCCTCCTTCACACTGTCAGTGCTAGACTTAGCTGGGTTGTAGTTCTGTCCTGTGGTGCAGCATCCATTCCTCTGAATCTAGAGCTCCCTCAGGCTATAGCCAGAAGGGATTTTAATGATTTTCTGGTCTGATCTCTTACAGATGAGGAAACTAGAGTGCTGGGTGAGGAGCCCTGTTCAACTTACTACCCTTGAAACCTAATCCTATTGCTTTGGCTTACCTTTCTCCTTCTAGCTCTTACAGTCTTTCCTCAGGAGATGGGTTTTGTTGATCTTTCATTGCCCTAGTCGTTCTCCCATGGACACCCTCCAGCTAGCCACTGGCCCTCTTGTTTGTGAAGCTGATCTCAACATTCCAAATTTAGGTTGATTACCTGGAGTCCTAGAGAGGATATTTAATTCTGCAAGTAATTATGAGAACCTACTGTGTGTCAAGGTCTATCACATTCTGCTTTTCTTTTTCCTTTCTCCACATCGTCCACAATACTTAAAGGCTGTTGGTTTGGGTGCATGTTAGCAAAAGCCATTAAAATTATGGCTTAAACAGATGACACCTTATTTCTTGCTTATATAAAAGCCTGATCTGAATGGCAGCTCTAATCTATAAAATGACTAGCTCCTAGGCTCCTTCTATCTTGTTGCTTTACACTCCTTAGGATGTTACTCTCTTTTTTTGTTATCTAAAATGGCCAACCAAGACATTTGTTTCCCAGCATACCTCTTTCCTCTAAAGCAACACTCTGGAATTTCCACTCTCACTTCCATTGGTCAGAACTTAATCACATGGTCAGAGCTTCGATGAAAGGAATCCTGGGAAATGTAGTCTTTTATTCTGGGAGACCACATGACTAGCTAGAAACTATTCCTACGGAAGAAGGGCAGAATGGATATTGGTTGGACAAATAGTAGTCTCTGCTGCACTCCTCCTTATATTTTAGCTCTAGGAAAGCAGGCCCTGGGTTGGTGCTCTAGAGACAGTGGCCTCCCAGGCTTATAAAGTTTCATTCCTAGGAAAAATGGCAAAATAGGACCTCCCTCTGAAGTCAAGAGAAATTCTCAGAACTTCATGCAAGACTGAAATTTATAATCTTTGGTGAGGAGGTCAAAATGGTAAAAGTAGCTGTCATGTATTTGGGACTTACTATTTATTTGCGATATGTGTATTAAATACTTATTATGCATTATCTTATTTAATTCTCAGAAGAATCCTAGGAGATAAGTACTACCCGTGTTTCCCCGAAAATAAGACATCCTCTGAAAATAAGACCTACTTCATGGAAACATAATACATCCCCTGAAAATAAGACCTAGCACATCTTTGGGAGCAAAAATTAATATAAGACACTGTCCTATTTTCGGGGAAACTGTATTATTAATCCCCATTTTCTTTGTTTTTAAATATATTTTATTGATTTCAGAGAATGGGAGAGGGAGAGAGAGAGAAACATCAATGGTAATAAGGAAACACTGATTGACTGCCTCCTGTACGCCCCAAACTGGGGGTCGAGCCCACAACCCAAGCATGTGCCCTGACCGGGAATTGAACCATGACTTCCTGGTTCATGCTCAACCACTGAGCTATGCTGGCCAGGCGTTAGTCCCCAGTTTTACAGATCCGGTTTTTCAGAGAGATGAATGACTTCCGCATGGTCACATAGCAAATACACGAGGACATGGCCACCCACTCATCCTGGTGGCCTGGGGGCTTGAGATCATTGCCCTCATCACTCTGATGCCATACAAGTCAGAGTTTGCTCATGAACGCTTCATAAAATCCTCCACGTAATAATCATAACTTGAGCAGGAAGTGTTGTTGTCAGTAGGTTACAAGCCCCAAGTTGAAGGGCTGAAACTTACACCCTGTTTGCTGAGTTTGAGCTCAGGTGAGAAAAAAGATATGGTGACGAAGCTGGCAAAGGCTCTTGCTACCCCCTGTGCTACCTCTTGCTGTCAGGGTGCTCCTTGGGATATTTCCTTCGCCCTGAGGAAGCTAAGGCGCAGAGATGTCAAAGGACTTATTACATGTGATGGAGTTGAAATTTGGCTCTACATCGGTGTGATGCCAAACTGGAAATCTTAATTTGCCCACTGCCTCCTGTCCATTATTTTCCTGGGCTTGAACTCTATTTCCTCATGCTCTGGAGTCTCCCAGGATGCCCTGGTGCCAGTCCCATGTTTGCCGGCCTTGCTGTGCCTGGTTAGGGATCACAGACCTTTCTCGGTCCTGATTTAATGAATGCCTTGCTTTTTAACATTTGTTTGGTTTTCATCTTCGAAGGGTGGTGCATGGGTCATGCATAGAAATACTACCCAGGAGGCATTCTACGAGGTAACCATGCCTCTATGGTCAAGTCCCTTTTCCAACTCTAAAACCGGGTATGCTCATCACAGGAGGGGCTCTCGAACCCTGGCTGTTTCAGAATAACAAGATATTTAGCCACTTGTGGAGTGGAGGTGGGGACTGCTTTAGCGCTGGTGGGCAGGGGCCCCTTTCCGAATGGGTAGCAGCATGCGCAGTAGGATATTTGGGAGAACGTGAAGGAATCAGTCCTGCAGAGAGCCAGGAAGAGGTTCCTAATAGAAGGAACAACAAAAGCAAATGCCCCGAGTGGGGAAAATGGAAAAGAGTCAGGAAATGAAATTAATATTGTGAGGTCACCAAAGGAGGAACACACAAGCCTGAGTGGTGAGGGATTACGGATTTATTTCATCATCTGCACACCAGGTGGCCGAGCCTGGATGGCTCCAGCACCCAGAGATGGGAGTCTGAGGCTTTTAAAGGACTTTTGGCGGGCTTTTTTTTTTCTTTTTCTTTTTCCTGGGCAGAGACTTGTTTATGCATACCCCAAGGGGAGATAATAGAATGTGGTCTCCATAAAGGGAATGTCCATAATGAAATGATCTGAAAAGCCAGATCCCGGGGGAGGGGTATTGACTCAATTGTTCAGTCAAACCTATCAAATGTGTTTGAGCTTTATATATGGTAGTTTATTTGTTACAGGAGGGGAGACAGAGCTCATTGTGAGTGGTGCTGCCCTCCCCTTCCCATTGGAGAATTAGTGGCCATTTTTTGGACAAGCCTCAGTGATGGTGGGGTGATATCTTCCTCCTTGTCAGTTCTCCCTTGCTAAGGTGTACTTGGAGGAATGAGCAACAAGTTCCTTGATGAATCATTGTTCTCTGTCACTTCACTAAACTCACCTCTGAAAGTAGTCACATTGACAATGTTCCTTTCAGATTTCTTTTTAAAAGCTATTTTTTAAATTGATTTTTAGAGAGGAAGGGAGAGGGAGAGAGATCTACCCTGTTTCCCCAAAAATAAGACAGTGTCTTATATTAATTTTTGCTCCAAAAAATGCGCTAGGTCTTATTTTCAGGGGATGTCTTATGTTTCCATGAAGTAGGTCTTATTTTCGGAGGATGTCTTATTTTCAGGGAAACACGATAGATCTTACTCAGGTGTGAGAGTAAAACATCGACTGACTGCCCTCCTGCACATCCCCTCCTGGGGATCGAGCTGTAATCTGGGCACGTGCCCTAACCAGGCATCAGCCATCATCAACCTTTTGGTGCATGGGGCAGTGCTCAACTAACTGAGCCACACTGGCCAGGGCCAGAATTCTTTTGAGATCTCCTAGGGGCTTTGAGGCTAAGAAAGGAACAGTATTTTTGATATTAGCAGTTGTTTATAAGAATATTTAGCTTACCTTTTCCTCTTATATGCAGTCAAAGCACTTAAGGGGGTTGGAAATCAGATGCTTCTATTAGTCTCAAACCTGGAATTGATAGAAACTTGGAGGACACTCAAAGGCTGTTCTCTCGGCAGAGAGGCCGAGGTGCTCTGAAAACAATGGCAGATTCTCTTATTTATAGTCGCCAGAGCCTCACAGATGTGCATCAACCGGCAGCAGTCCATCCATCACCAGCAGATTTGCACCTGGTTCCAGTTTGGGCACTGGGGTTCTTAATCTGATTTTAATTCAGCTATTCATTTTAAGGTCCATAACATACATACCAAGATGCTATTATTTTTCCTAAAGCAAGCACAAAGGACACAAGTCCAGTAATTCGTTGTGGGGATGTGATGGTACTAGCACCTGCTGGGCTTACTTATCTGCCCAGGCTCACCAGAGGAACTTCTGGTCTACTTCCAATAACAACAAAAACAACAGCGTGGTAAACGAAACGGTTCTTAGGTGAAGTTCTAGGAAGAGCTTTATCTTCTAATTGCATTGCTCTTCGGCATTGGCTGTGAGCGCAGACCATCAGTGCCTCACTTTTAGTTTACATCACATCATTTTACTTCACCTTTACAGCGGCCCGAGGAGCTGAATTTAATTATCTTCGTTTTACCGCTGATGAGACCAAGGCTCAAGAGGGCTAAGTGACTTGCCCAGGGTTACAACCTAGCTAGCAGGGGACAGAATCAGGACTCCAGCCCGGCTGCTGTTGTACTTATACTTTTAACTCCTGAAAAAAACAGAGTAGTTTTAAAATTTAAAAAGTGTCAGTGCCGTCTTTACAACAGTATCTTAGGGAGATTTCCTCTATGAATCTTGTTTAAACATTTTAAGAAAAGAATTACAAATTCTGTTCCAGACTAACTCTAATAATCCTATCTAATAAAGAGGGAATATACTAATTGACTGTCACGCCATCACAAAAGATGGCAGCGCCCACAGCCAATAAGAAGGGACTATGCTAATTGACTGTCACACCCTCAAAGACTTTGGTTCCCACAGCCACAAGATGGTGGTGCCAAGTCTCCTTAGCCCTGCTGGGACGGCAGGTGCTTGGCACAGCTGGGCCTAAGGAGGGTCTGGCCACTCTGTGTGCCTGCCTCCAGAGTCCCTCAGCCCCCCAGCCGCCCAGGGTTGGCCTGAGGTCCCGGCAAGCCTTGGATGGCAGCTGTCCAGCTGCCCAGGGCTGCCTGAAGCTCAGGTAATCAGGGCCAGCCGAGTCTTATACTGCCAGCAGTGGCAGCAACAGAGGTGTGATGGGGGCGTTGCCTTCTCCTAATCCCCAGGTCACCTCTCACTCCTGAGGGCAGGCCGGACTGAGGGAGCCCCCTTCCCCCAGTGCATACATTTTCATGCATCAGGCCTCTAGTACTTTCTATAATGTCCCTTTGTCCAGAATTCCTCATGACTATTTGACATTCCTCCAAACTTTACTTTTTAATATTACCTTGTGTTTGTTTATATCATATTGAGCGCAGAGCCTAGAGACTCATTATTAAGGAGTTGTACGTTGTTTGCATGACCTTTTTAAAGAAGAAGCACAGAATGTGCAGTAAGTATGAAAAACAGTATGAAGGTTCTTCAAAAGATTAAAAATAGAGCTTACCATATGACCCAGCAATTCTACTTCCAAAGCACTAATTCGAAAAGATATATGTACCCCTGTGTTCATTGCAGTGTTATCTACCTAATAAAAGAGTAACATACTAATTGGCAGTACCTTCATGACACCCACAAGCCAATCAGGAGTGAGCATGCAAATTAACCCAACAAAGATGGTGGGTTAATTTGCATACACAGGTGCCAAGCAGCCGGGGGCATTCCGCACCATTCCAGCTGCTCCGGGCCTCCTGGCAGTGTAGGAAGGCGGAAAGGCAGCTCTGGGTCAGAATGGAAAGGTGGCTCTGGCCAGAGTGAAGGCTCTAATCTCTTGGACTAACTAGATAACTGATGACAAGATGGCAGTTTGGTTGTTAGGTTAATTTAACAATCCCTACTTTGGGAGAGGGCTGTGGCAAAACTGCAGCAAAATACACAGGAGACTCCCAAGTGAGATTGCATGTGAAAGATTTTCCGGGCAGATACAGACACTGCAAGTGTAAGATGTAATCATGTTTGACACAAGAACCAGGAGAACATAAACTACAAAACACCTTTACGCCTGACAGCCCCTGGCTAGGTGGTATATAATGTGAGGTCTTTTAGAATGGCCTTTCTTAGGACAAGGCACAGAATGCAGCACAGTGTAGTAACACTGGCAGAATTGCTGCTGCAGAAAAGACAACTAAAACCCTGGAGACAGCCTTGGACACCTGGGCACCTAGGAAAGCACGTGCAGGGCTCCAGAAGAAGGCAAGAGCTTGGGCTGTAGGGAGACTGCTCCTGGTTCCCTGGGACTGGAGCCAAGAGCTAAGGACAGGGAGGCACACAGGGGGTGAGAATGCAGAGGTAAGCAGCTCCCAGGGAGTTCAAGACTTTTTAAACTCTGTTACCCGGAGTCAATGAAAGTTTCCGAGGAGGGGAGAGATCAGATTAAATGTGCATTTTAACAACATCCCTTTGGGGAGGACTAGAAGGGCTCTGGGCTGGCAGTAAGGAGATGAGCATTTTGCAGGAGATGAGCATAGGAGGCTGCAGACGCAAGTGGCCTGAACTAAGGGACTAGCCAGTCGTGGGTGTGTGGAAAGGTGAAGTGGATTTGGCATTTGCCTATAGGAACAGTGGGAGAAGACAAGGTTAGTTCAGATTTTTTTGTATCACCTGTTCCTACCCCATTATCTCCTGTGTAATAACACCTTTGTTACCAGTATCTTTCCCAATAACCAAGTCTTTCTGGCCAAGCCCAATTGCTAACGCCCTTGGGGCATTATTACTCAAAGAGCCTTGAGGGCAAATGATTACCTTTTTGTGTGTGTATCTTCATATCTCTTCATACAGGGACATTGTATTCCAACCAGAAAGAGACAACTGTCTTAAGTGACTAACAAGAAGGATAGTGGTTCAGCTTCTTTAATTGGAAGGTGATAGATCTTTTAACGTATATACCATACAAACAATAAAAGCATCTGTTTCTTTTAATGTGGTGGTGAAAGTGGTAAGAATGGCTCAGCCAGTGTGGCTCAGTGATTGTAGACCAGTGAACTAGGAGGTCAAGACTGGATTCTTAGTCAGGGCTCAGGCTTGGGTTTCGGGCTCAGTCTCCATAGGGGTCATGCAGGAGGCAGCCAATCAATAATTCTCACTCATCTTTGATGTTTTTATCTGTCTCCTTTTCCCTTCCTGTCTCTGAAATCAAAACATTTTTTTAAAGGTAAGAATAACTATAACTAAAATGTGCAGATCTGTTCTATGTAGCTTGAGGTTCTCCATCACCTATAAGGTAGAATTTGAGTGTCTTAAAGAGGCAGATAAGCATTCCATAATGTGGTTCCTACCTACCCCACCACCCTTTGCTCAGAATTCTGTGAAGTATTGCTGATTAGTTTATGGTTCAGGTTTTAAGGTCAAAATCGATAATATTTATTGAGCCAGAAACTTTGGGGGAAAAAAAAACAGTGCCCCAAACAAAACCATAACTATTCTATCATGGAGCTCCTTTTCTAGTAAGTGGAGACAGAAAAAAAATTAGTTTAAAAAAAATACCATGAAGAAAAATAAACCAGAATAAGGAGGTTCGGAGGGTTGGGGGGTGAGTACACTACTTTATATAGGGTGATCTGGAAAGTCTCTCTGAAAAGAAAACATTTAAGCAGATTTTCAGGAAGTCTGAAAGAAAGAAAGCCATGTCGCTATCTCGGAAAAGAGTGAGATAGTAAGTGACAAGGTCCTGGGGCCGATATATATATTGAAGAGCTGTGGTGAGGCTGCAGTCAGAGACAGGGAAGGAGAGATGGGAGATAAGGCCAAAGAGGTATACAGAATTCAGCCCTTGAAGAGCCTTGTAGGCTGTAATAAGAACTTTGATTTTTACTCTAAGTGGGATGGGAAGCCATTGGAAGATTTTAGGCAGAAGAGTAACATGATTTGCCTTATTTCTTAAAAGAATACTATCGTTGCTCTCTAACAGACTGCAGGGAGGCCAGGGTGGAGGTGACGATACCAGTTACCAGGCTACTGCCATAATTCAGGTGAGAAATGACAGTGACTTAAGTCATGGTTGGAAGCACTGTAGGCAGTGAGAAAAGGTGGAATGTATCTATATGTACGTGTATCTATAAAATCTGTACATTACAAGAATCCAGTTGCACCAAATTCATGCAGCCCCGGATTTGTTTGGAAGGTCATCCAGGTGGTCGTTCCGCTGTTCAGCCGTTTGGTTGATTTGCATATTATGCTTTTATTATAGATATACTAGAGGCCTAGTGCACTGATTCGTGCACCGGTGGGGGCCCCTGGCTTTTGGGAATCAGTGGACCACTGTGCTGCTGTAGCCCAGCCTTATCCACCAGCTTGTGGAGCCCCAGCCCACGACCATGTCAATTCTTCATAGCACGAAGTAGTGTGGGGAGCAGCAGATGGCTGGGGAGGAGCCCGAGCCTGGGGTGGGCACTACGCCACTCCCACTCATCCTGGCCCTACTGTGCCTGCCACCACCACTGCTTGGCACGCAGTGGGAATGTTCGCAGGAGAGGCTTGCACTGCTGCAGCTGTACTTGCCAGCCGTGAGCCAAGTGTTTAGTGCCCATCTATCAGCTGAGCAGCACTCCTGCTGTGGGAGTGCACTGACCACTCTTGAGTTGAGCGTCTGCCTCCTGGTGGTAGGTGTGCATCATAGCTACTGGCTGGCCGTCTGGTCGCTTAGGCTTTTATATATATAAATTATCTACACTAATAAAAGAGAAAGATGCAAATTGATCATATCAATCAGGAGTGAGTATGCAAATTAACCAGACAAAGATGGAAGGTTAATTTGCATAACCCGACACCCAGCGGCTTAGGTCCTGGGAAAATCCTTGGGATCCAGGCCGCTCTGAGCCTGTAGGCTCTCACATAGGCCCTGAGCTGCTAGGGCCCCAGAATGCCCCTGGCCACTCCTGGCCTACGGGCCTTGGTGCCAATATGCCGGGGGCGGGGCAGCAGAGGCTTGAGCAGGGCTGAAGCAGAGCCCGGGGTACCCTGCCCAACCATGGCACAGGTTTGATCGAATTCCGGTGGCCCTGTCCAAGCTGCGAAGAGGCTTGAGCAGAACTGGGGAGGCCCTGCCCAAGCTGCAGTGGAGGCTGGAGTGGAGGGGGGATGGGGACCCTGCCCAGGCCTCTGCACGAGAGCAGCAGAGGAAACACCTTTTCTGACCACTCATTGGCTAAGCTCCCTGTACACCACTGGTAATGTTCTTGGTAACTTGGGTAATAAGAATCCAAAAAGGTGATCTAGGGTTTTTCCACCTCACTCCTGGAGGAAAAAAACGAAGGTCCAATGCTGGAGGGCTAAGAAATGTCTTATCCTACTCTAGCCAGTTTGGCTCAGTGGATAATGCCTCGGCCTGCCGACAGCAGGTTTAATTCTAATCAAGGAGACATGTACCTAGGTTGCAGGCTCCTCCCTGACCGGGGCCGAGGTCAGGGCTCATGCAGGAGGCAACCAATCAAAGTATTCCTCTCACATTGATGTTTCTCTCTTTCCTCTCTCTTCCACACTCTCTAAAAATCAATGGAAACATATTCTCAGGTGAGGGGAAAAAAGAAAGAAAGAAATGTCACATCCTATGAAAGACACAACCTGAAAATGCCTAAAGAAAGTTGTCATTTTTTCTTGGTGAAGGGACTGCAGTCCATGCTGATGAAAACACCTTGGCGGCTGCAGTGGCTGGCAGTGGCTGCAGCAGCAGGGTGATGGGGCTGGAGCCTTCCCCTGATTAACCTGGTCACTTCCCGCAGAGGGAGGCCAGACCACGGTTTAGGATATCCCCCGAGGGCTCCCAGTCTGTGAGAGGGGACAGGCGGGGCTGAGGGAGCCCCCCTCCAGTGCACAAATTTTGTGCACCAGGCCCCTAGTGGTATATATGTATATAACATGTAAATATATAATAGTTTTCTAATTTAAAATATACATGTAAAAATAGGAAGGAGGGGACAGCACAAGTACAAAGCAGAAACCCATGTTCCTGTCACCAAGATTTAATACTTATCTACTCATGACCCATCACATTTCATCTATACCTGCCCTTGCCCCTCTGGATTATTGTGAAGTAATCCCAGCCATAATATAACTCCGTTCTTAAATATTCCAATGTATCTCTAAAATATAAAGGCTTCTTTTCAAAGCGTTATCACAACTTCCTCATCACATCTAGAATATAATAGTAATTCCTTAATATCATCCAATATCCACTCTATTCAAATTTTCCAAATTCTTTCATGTGGGCATCTTAATTTTTCTTCTGATAGTTTATTTGAACAAGGATCCAAATAATGTTTTCATTCTCTTTATCTTCTAAGGTTTCCCTTTCATTTCTTTTTTTGTCCCCTTGCAATATCTTTATTGGAAAATCAGATTTTTTGCATCGTAAATTTCCCCCAACATCTGGATTTTGCTTGTCCCTGTGGTGTCACTGAGCCTATTTCTCTGTTAGATCTAGAGGCTTGATCAGGTTTAGTTTCAGATTAGATTTTTGTAAGAGTCACCTCATAAGTTGTGTTTGGCATTTCCATTGGGGATACATAATGCATGATTCTGCTTTTGTCACCACTGCCTAATTCCATTATTATATTAAGAGTTGCAAGGGCAGGAAAAGACTTGGTTCTTTCTCTTTATGAGTTTTCAAAACAAACAAAAACACATAAACAAACAAACAAACACTGATTGCCTTCTTCTCCAAGGGTGGTTAATGCAGCTTTTCTCTGTTTTCCTCTTTCTCTTATTATTATGACCTTCCATTTGTAAACATGTAGTTGTGTTACAGTCCTTATAGTTACTGATGCTCCACTGGACCTCTCTCTGGCCAGTGGGAGCCTCTTAGGTTAGCATCTGAGTCCTTTTGACGCACCACAGTAGTCATTGACTCTTTCTTTGCTTTCTGGTGCCACACACCAGGCTCATCGTGTACATGTTCTACCCCAACATTGGAATCCGCGGTTTTCAAAGGGCCCTTGATCCTTTTAGAAGGCAGTGGTGTTTCAAGACCACAATCTTGGTGTGATGGGTACTCAGTGCTACTGCTGTGGTCTTTGTGTCTAGCCCTTTTCAGTGGATAGAGTTAGAAACAAGTTTTTTTTTTTTGTTTTTTTTTTAAAGATAAAATACTTCAGGTATACAGAGCTCAGCCCTTGAAGAACCTTGTATGAATCCGTGCACCGGGCCTTTAATATATTTATAATAATAAAAGCATAATATGCAAATGGGATTCATAATGATTATTCCACCTGATATTCAGGAACATGTGGTTTTTTTTTTTTTTTAAAAAAAAACTTAATTTATTCAACTTAGGTTTCTCTTATGTCTTAATTCATTTCTCCTATGCCAAGAATCAAGGTTCTCAATTGCACCAATATAATTACTGGTTTGCTTTACGCCATCATACACAGTCATAGAAGAATAACATCAACACTGCCACCCTCCCATGCGCTGTTAACAGTTTAAGGTCGTAATAAGGTTGGTTGTTTCTTTGTGTGTGTTTTTGTTTTTGGACTGGATATCTGTCTCTTTAAGACAGTTCCTTTGTGTCTCAAAGTCACTTGAGATAGTTTCGCTGTGTGGCTACATCATCAATTTGATACGGAGTTGGGTTTGTTTGCCTCTCGGTTTGTAGGGGTTGCTTTTCAATTTGTGTTTGTTATGATGCAGAGTATTTACATAGTTCCACATTCAGATCTGTAGAATAAGTTGTATTCAAAGAAAGCCATCTTCTATCCCTGTCCCTTCAACCTCATAAGTAGTTTTGGGAATGCATGCATATTTTATAAACGCATATACACACACATTCTATATATGTTGTTATGTTTTCCCCATATGTTGTTATGTTTTCACCTTTCTCAGATAAATAGGAGTTCACACACATTTTGGCCACTGGATACAGTTTGAAGGTTGTATAGTTAGTCTTTTCCAAAACTGAATGTGAGATATGAGAAGACTGTCAAGGTCGATGCCCTGGCGAATGGCTTAATCAGCAGATAGAATGGAATAACCTGGCCCTGAATGCCCTTCGCTCCTCTGTCTCTGTAGCCTCACTTCTCTTTGCAGACTCTGTTCCGTGTTCCTTGCCCTCGGGTGCTCTTCGCTGGGTCCCAGTGCTGGCCTGTGTGTGATAACATTGCCCTTCCCACACGGCGCAAACTCTTCTTGTTTAGGTTTGTCTGATCATTAGACTATGAGCCGCCTGAGGGCTGGGACTGTGCTTGCTTCTACAAAGCCATTTACTGAGTAGCAATTCAACATGCTTATGAATAAATTACTAGACCAGGCACAATGGTAGGTCCTTTTACAGGCATTTATCTCTGATCTTCAGCATAGCCCCACAAGGTAGATGTTGTTAGCCCATTTTACAGATAAAGCAACCGAGGCATGGGAGGTGTAAGCAGCTTGTCTAAAGAAATAGCTAGTGCATTGCTGAGCTGGAGTTTGGACCCAGGTCTGTCTGATGCCAAAGGCACACAGCCCCCACTGTTCTCTAGGAGTATTCATCCACCAAGTTGTGTGGGAAACTTTACCAGTTGCCTTTGTTAACTGTGTGACCTCAGCAAGTAAGGTAGCCTATCTCTCTCTCTCTCTGTTTTCCCATCTACAAAATATAAGAGTGATAATACATACCTCACAGGGTTGTAAAGTTTTTGGAACAATGCTTGGTCCACAGTGGGCACTCAAATGTTAGCTGATTTTAGTTAGTTTGCTATTATTATGGCAGAACACTAGAATACTCTAACCTTCAGTGTGTCCACAGCTCTGTGCTCTGCACTGTTTATGCAGTCTTGTCTAACCCAACCATCTTGCCTTCTCGAACTGTACTTTGAGTTAAAAGGGCAAAATGCAGCCCAATTTGGCTCAGTAGACAGAGCCTCAGCCTACGGACTGAAGGGCCCTGGGTTCTATACTGGTTAAGGGCATGTACCTCGGTTTCAAGCTCAATGTCTGGCACGTGTGGGAGGCAACGAATCGATGTGTCTCCTCACATCAATGTTTCTCTCTCTGTCTCTCTCCTCCCCCGACCCCTAAAAGTCAATGGAAAAATAGCCTCGAATGAGGATTATCCACAACAATAACAAAAACCCCAAAAGGCAAGATGCAGATGCTTACAGGCTATAACAATGGGCAACCAGTGAGTGGGGAGCGTCATTCGGATGGAGAGTAAGGCCATGTTCAGTGAAAGAGGACAGAGGAGTTTGCAGCTGACCAGCCCGTTATATAACAGCCCTCACCAGGGCTTCCCAGGCAGAAGCAGAAGCCACGAGATGACTGACTGCTTTTGCTCAACTGATGCCGCCCTTAGTGGCAGTTAAAGTGTCCTGTCCGTTTCCATGGGGCTAACCCTCCCCACACCTTGCTCTGGAGCAAATGCATACGTCACAGTGTAACTCACGTTTTATAGAGTCTGGGTGTCATGAGTCACCTCATGTTAAAGGACCTTGGAGAGTAGCTACTTCCACCTCCTCGTTTTGCAGAAGAGATTCTGCCCAGAGAGGGAAAGCCACGTGCTTCCGGGCACACGGGGATTTGGAACGTAAACTTCTTTGGTTAGATCACGCACATTCCCAAATGCCGGGACTTCCGCCCGGGAGGCAGTGGGTGCCGGAGTGGAAGTGCATGGGGAAGGGGGAGGATGGCTCCACCTACTGCTGTCCCCATTGTCCTCGGCAAATCCAGGCTCCAGTCCTATGGAGAGCACAGTGACAGTGGCCGCAGAGGGAAGACTGGGCGCCCCCAGGACATGGCCTTGTCTGCTGCCTGAGGATGCACTGAGTGGGGCCTGTTAGAGGCGCACCGGCCACGCGCTGTTGGTGATCACCCTGAGACCCTGACTGTCCTCAGATGGGAAAGGGAGAACAGGGTAGCTGTGGATTTAGAGCTAGGCAGACCCACTTTACATTCTGACCTGCTGTTATGTTAGATGTGTGACCTTTCTAGAACCAGTTAACTTTCATGGGCCTCAGTTTCTTCCTCTGAAAAATGGCCTTAGTAGGCTTTTGTAAGGATGAAATGGGATAGCATAAGTGAAGCCAGTTAGATAAAAGTGCCCAGCCAATGGTTCCTCCTCTCTCTCTCTCTCTCTCTCTCTCTCTCTCTCTCTCTCTCTCTCCCTCCCTCCATCCCTCTCCCCCATGCCTGGCCCATCTTCATTTAAGATCTCTCACTCTCCGTGAGGAAGTACGACATAGGTCGTGTTCTTACACTTCCCTGCTTACCAGAAGCTCCTGAGGGGGATGATGAAAGATGCAGACTTGAGGCCTCCATCTCGGATATACTAATTCAGAAAAAACCATGGAACTCTGTGTTTTTAAACAGCCCCTCCTCCGCCAGGCAGTTTTGATCCAGTGGTCGCTGGCGCCCCTGCCTTCTGGAGTCGGACCTGGCGTTTACTCCTGGGACCCCTTATTCCCACTGCATGCCGGCCTCCTTCGTGGGGCAGGTTTCGGGATCTCCCTGGGCCTCGTTCTGGCACCTGTGCGGCGGGGCCACCTGAGCCTTTGCTGCAGGGTCCGCGTAAGGATGAAATGGACCATGCGCGCAAAGTGTCTTGCAAGCAGGGAGCCCAGAGAAAACTAATTTCCCCGGAGCTGCCACACAATGGCGTGTCCAGTTATGCTACACACAGGCAGGCTTGCTCGAGGGGCCACGCGGGGCCTGAGATCAGATACCAAAGGGCTGGACCTCCCTTTTCCATCTGCACACGCCAACCGAGACCCCGCTTCCCCCTTTTAAAGAAGGAAACCAGACCTTTAAAACGCACTTGCCAAACTGTTCCGATACCGTTCTTTGGGTTTTGCAGGGACACGTTACTCGTGATGGAAGGCCTTCAGTCTCTCACGTTGGCCCTCCTGTACCAGGACCCTTTGTGTGGTTGTGCCCATCTTTGACATTGCAGAGCCTGTGAGCTCAGATCCTGTGATCTGGGACCTAAGAAGAGGGAGCATGGGCCGTGCTAATGATTTATGGGCTCTGTCAGCCGTGGCCTTCTCAAAGAAGGCTGTGACCCTCGGCTTGTCAGCACTGATGTGCTTTATCCCTTAAAAGGACCTAACAACGGGCAGGTCTGCAAAGTCTGTAGAATGGTTTTCTGGGGGAAGATGGGGAGCCTGTCCACAGGCTGGTTCTCTGAGCTCTTGTCCCCTCTCCTCTCCTGTGTGTTGCCGCCATCGCTGACATGCTTAGGCTGGTGAGCGTGAGAATCAGAGTCGGAGCAGCAGCTGCTGACCCGAAGTTCTGCGGGTGCCTGTAGGTGGATGGGTGGCACTGGGCAGTGAGAAGAGACGAATTTAAGAAAGAACACCTTTAAATATTTATGTATCTACTGACATAATGTTAGGTAAATTTAATGTGTACATCATGTTGACTTGATACATTTATTATTTTATTTAAAAATATATTTTACTGATTTTTCACAGAGAGGAAGGGAGAGGGATAGAGAGCTAGAAACATTGATGAGAGAGAAACATCGACCAGCTGCCTCCTGCACACTCCTACCGGGGCTGTGCCCGCAACCAATGTACATGCCCTTGACTGGAATCGAACTTGGGACCTTTCAGTCCACAGGCCAATTTTCTATCCACTGAGTCAAATCGATTTTGGCGACTTGATACATTTATATATTATGATATGATTGCCATGTTAGCAGTAGCACCTCTAGCACATCACATTATTATATTTTCTTTTTTTTGTGTGTGATTTGGATAATTAAGATCTAGTCTCTTGGGAAGTTTTATTATATACAAGTGTGATTATTATCATTGCTATTGTCTACAATCACTATGTTGTACATTTGATCTCTAGGACTTACTTACCACTCATTGCGGGTTTGTGGCCTTAAGTATCGCTCCTATCCCCTGGCACTCCAGATCCTGATCATCTCCTTTTCACTCTCCGGTTTGTAGGAGTTTGGCTTTTTGAGATTACACATCTGAGTAAGGGGCACCTTAGGCTGCTGCTCCCTATGTGTGACTTATTCCACACGAGGGACTGTGAGCACAGCGCGGCCTTGGTTTTTCTTCGCTGCCTGTTGCAGTCTTAGAAGGTCGTTTTCTTTCATTTGTGCCTTGGCAGCCACGGATGGTGAGCAGTTTTTCTCTCCTTCATGTCTGGTCTTAAAAGTGTACTTAGATCCTATAGAGAGCAGACACCTGACCAGGATCTGGCTTCTCTAGTCTCCAGCCGCGCTTTCTGGTTTGGAGAAACTGTTTCCCTTTATGATGGATGCTTTTAACTAGTGTGTGTGTGTGTGTGTGTGTGTGTGTGTGTGTGTGTGTGTGTAGCAGCGGCATATCATGAGAAGAGCATGGGCTTTGGTGTGAGACAGACCCGGGGAAGAGCCCTGGCTGTGTGGTCGCATTTGGGTCTTGGGTCCTCAGTTTGCTCATCTGAGGAAAGGGGATACCAGCACTTCCTCGGCAACGTAACTGTGAGGATTAAATGAGATAATGGATATAAAGCTCATTGTCTCAGCTCCCAGTAATCAGAAGGTGATTAATGAATGATAGCTACTGCCATTTTATCTTGCAGCATTTCAGTGCAATTGTAATTGGGTTAAGACTGAGATGGAACGTGTGCTTTTTTGACCCATTTAATTCAGTTCAATTCAGTGTCCTGGAAGGTGTTCTGCTTGGTGCTTGGAACAGACACGGTATAAACTGAGTGCCGTGTCTGTTCTCGCTAAGCTCTTCTTGCTCATTCCCAATGGATTTTGTTTTGTTTCAGCTTCCAACAAAAGCATTGTGACACCCCTCCCCATAGTCCTAAATAACTCTGTGTTCTCCTTTGAAGGTTAGCTTGACCTTTAAGCCTTTTGGGATTTGAAGACCACTGGGCCTAGTATCCCTTCCCTCCCTCTGTAACACATAGTACATGCTCTACACCCTCCCAGCTCCCTGGGGAAACTGCATGCCCTCCCGGTTCCAGCACTCACTGTGGCCAGTGCCTTAGACACATTACTCACCAGCTCTGAGTCCTCCCCTCCTTCCTGCTCTGCAGTGGAGATGGCTATACCTCCTCTCAGGGCGGGGAGAAGAGTCGTACCTGTAAATGTCTATTCTAAGAGAAGATGGACCCCCGCAGACCTGACTGCGGGCAACAGAAGAGACGTGGAATCTGTGCCTGCCAAGCGCCAAACAGAGGCAGAGGCTGCCCTGAACTCAGGGAGGCCCTGGGTGCACAGTGACCAGGCTGGGCCCTGTCTGGTGCCATTTCCGCAGCTTGCAGAAGAGAAGCCACACTCTTTCCTGTTTGCCCTCCCCTCCAGGCTCCTTACGGTAGTGGGTATGGTGAAGAGGGGATAATGATAAGACTACTTTTAAAAAATGAATCTGGCTAATGGGATGAGATTTTCCTCCAAACAGATCCTGGTATCTGCTCTTGCATTGCTGCAAAAGGTCCCAGCCTTGTGCTGGTGGGAGGTTTAAGGTGATACACTTTCCTCATTGAGGTTTTTTTTTTTTTAAATCTTTATTATTGAAAGTATTGCATAGGTTTTCCTTTTTCCCTACTAACCTCTTCCAGCCCACTCCCATCCCCCCACCGAGGCCCTCACCAACCCATTGTCTGTGTCCATAGGTTTTGCATATATACATACAAGTTCATTGGTTGATCTCTTCCCCCGACCCTCCCCTGCCTTCCCTCTGAGGTTCAACAGTCTGTTCAAGGCTACTTGTTATTGAACATTTCATATATATAACATTTCATATATATATGTGTGTGTGCGTATATATATATATATATACGCACACACACACACACACATACACATATATGTACATGTACATACACATATGTATATGTTTGTATAAATATATAATATTTTTGTTTTAGTATATTGTACCTAGAAATATTATATATATATATATATATATATATATATATATATATATATATATATATATATATACTGAGGTTCAGAGAGGTTACCTAGAACCCTTGAGCATGTAGGAGACAGGGAAGATCCAAAATGGGGGTGAAGGACTCTCCAAAGCATGACTTCAAACTCTTCTGATGGCTGGAAAGTAGTATGCCGGGGAGTAGTAATCAATTAACCGACTCCTCAGCAACAGCTAACGTTGGCTTCCTTGTCATCGGTGCATTTCAGTTTTCCTGCAGGTGGAGGAACAGGCCTCAGAAATGTAACCCAGCTGGCAGTGTTCTGCCCAGGATTCAATTAAGCCCATGATTTCCAATTAATGGGCCCTCCCGCTCAGGCTGAGCTCATAACATTAATCTTGCTTTATTTTAGGATTGCCATTGTCATGATTTATAGCCAGTTTCGTCAGAATTGCTGGGCCATAATTAAGCCAGAGAGGCGGCCGGAGCAGGTAGTTAACGTGGGAGCCAGCGAGGGGCTCCCTTTCTTTGCCTGCCTCAGGCAGCGCTGCGAGCGGGTCCCTCCGAGACCGTTTCCCGGATGTCTCATCCCTGTGCGGTTCCAGTCCCCGTAGGATAAAGCATCTCCGGACAAGGAGAGGGTTTGAGAGTCCCAGTTGGTGATCCATTGTGGGCAATGTTCTAGTTAATTCAGTGACACCACAGCCACCTCCACCTCAAGAGACCACTTGCTAAGCGGTGACTGTAACAGACAGTATGCTCTCCCAGATGGTGCAGCGACTCTTTGTGATGAATCTGTGAGGAAGTAGCAGAGGCTTTCTCTATGCACACATAAGGTTCCAGTCCAGACTGTGAGAGGCTTTTCCCAGAATCTGTGGGAGGATGTGGCAGTTCCTAGCTGCAATCCTGCCCCTCCTGCCTGTTTCTTTCCTTTTCTCACGGTGGTTTTTCCCACAGACTCTCCTTCGCTTTCCCATTTAGGAGGAAGGAGATGGGCATGCATAGGCACATACTGCTTGGGATTGCCTGTCATTATCTCATTGAAACCTCTTCACAGACACGGAGTGAAGATGTTATGTGCCCCCATGTCACAGTGGAGGAAGCTGAGGCTCGGAGGGATTACACTGTTATAAGGGTAGTGAGGAAGGAGGGTCAGGGTCACAAATCCAGGTCTGCTCATTTGCAAAGCCTCTCTTCTTGCTGTGACCAAAAGCTCCTTCTCTTTTCCTGGTTCTCTGGGAGTGTTTATTGTTGAGTGGAGACTCTTTGGCGCAAGTAACTCATGGGGAGTCATTTCCTGAGTGGGGCGTTGCAGAGTCACCCATTCTGCTCCCCAGCTGCTAAGGGGAGCAGATTTTGTGGAGGCTCCCACATCTGGCCCACCCAAACCCTATCACTGACTTTGAATTTTCTCAGTGTTTGGTTTCCCCACTGGAGAGTGGTCAGACCTCTATGAGAATGTTTCCACCAGTCAGCCCACACCAGACTTTGTCCTTGAGATCATTGGAACAGACGAGTTGCAGGTTCTCTTTGCATTTGGTAGAAGCTTTTCCTCCAAATGCTTGCTGAGGAGTCCTCTCTCCCTCCCTCCCTCCCTCCCTCCCTCCCTCCCTCCCTCCCTCCCTCCCTCCCTCCCTCCCTCCCTCCCTCTTTCTTTCTTTCTTTCTTTCTTTCTTTCTTTCTTTCTTTCTTTCTTTCTTTCTTTCTTTCTTTCTTTTCTTGCTTTGTTTTTTTGTTTGTCCCAGGATTCACCTTCAGAATGTTTCTGCATTCCCCATTTAGTTCGCATTTACATGTGTCCTCGCTCTGAGTTTGCTTTGCCTCATTGAGCATTTTTATGCTTGGCACTGCGTATTCACAGACTGCCTGTCAGAGGTTCCTACGAATACATTTATCTGAGGCTGAAGGTACTGCCTTGAAATTTCCTTCAGGTGCCCTCTGATAGAACTCTGGCTTTTGAAATATGCCCTTAAGTGTGTGTTCTCCCTGGGAAATTCCACTTCTCTGAGACATTATTAATCGGCTCTGAGAATAGCTTCCTGGAAATCTGTAGATGACCATTTTTTTGGTCATTTGTTATGTTGGTGTGACAAACAAATCCCACATCAGTTATACTGAGAGCAGGCAAATATTCTTACTCTTTAGCTTGACCCTCAATCATTCTGGCACCTTCCCAGTCTCACCTCCCTTTCTCTCTAATACACTCTCTACCTCCTCCCAGTACCCCAAGGAGAGAGCTTCAAATCCAAGCTCCAGCACCGTGTCTTGGACAATTCCTGAGCCCCCTCCTTCCTTATCAGTTTATGGACAGTAATGCCATCTCTCAGTACGCTAGCATAGTCCCTAGTACATTTATAACTGGTGCTCAGTCATGGTCCTTTTCCTTTCTATGCCTGACCTGACTTAGTGATCTGGTCCCCCCCCCCCCCCCATTAGCTTGAAATGCTCTGTATCCCATTTCTACCCAAATTGTAATTCAAATGCCATCTCTTCCATAAAGCTTTTCTCTTTTCTACATCTAGCCACCTGCATCCCTCTCCTCAAGCTGGAAATAAGCTCCTCTGAATTGTCCACTTTATAGTCATACATATCTATCATCTATCTATCTATCTATCTATCTATCTATAATCTATCTAATTAGAGGCCTGGTACATGAAATTCATGCAAGGGGGCCAAGGATGGTGTCCCTCAGCCCAGCCTGAACCCTCTCCAATCTGAGATCCCTTTCACAATCCAGGACTGTTGGCTCTCAACCGCTCGTCCATCTGCCTGCCTGCCTGATTGCCCCTAACTGCTTCTGCCTGCCAGCCTGATCATCCCCTAATCACTCCCTTGCCAGCCTGATTTCCCCCAACTTCCCTCCTCTGCTGGCCCGGTCACCCCCAACTGTCCTCCCTTGACAGCCTGGTTGCCCTTAACTTCCCTCCCCTGATGGTCTGGTCCCCTACAACTGTCCTCCCCTACAGGCCTGAGTCCCCTCAAACTGTCCTCCCCAACTGTCCTCTCCTGCAGGCCTTGTCCATCTCAACTGTCCTCTCCTGCAGGCCTGGGTCCCCCCCCAACTGTTCTCTCCTGCTGGCCTGATAGCCCTCAACTGCCCTCCCTTGCCTGCCATCTTGTGATGGCCATCTTGTGTCCACATGGGGGCAGCCATCTTTGACCAGATTGGGGCAGCCATCTTGTGTGTTGGAGCAATGGTCAATTTGCATATTACTCTTTTGTTAGATAGTATATATATATATATATATATATATATATATATATATCTATATTTTACTTGGTGAGTCTGCATAAAGAAAATCATTTAATAGTTATATTGCAGCTCTATGAGAGGGAGATATTAGAGGAAAAATATTAATGACTTGGAAAACTTTTCAGTATTAAGTGGGAAAAATGGCAGGTACAAAACTAAATATTAAATGATCTTATTCCTGTGTTTGTATTTGCAGAACACAGAATATATCTGTGCACATTGTCAGCCAATGGCCATTGGCACAATTCAGCACCAACAGGAATTTCCAATTTGGTGTGTAGGGAAGAAGGAAACTTTATTCAGTCAAAACAGCTCAGTTGTGATAGGTAACAGCTATGAAAACAGCACATCCCTCTTGGGCTAGTCAGCTCCACTCTGCTCCAGTGAGACATCTTCCATGTTTCAGCTCAGCCAGGGAAACACAGTCTTCAGTGTAAAGGAAAAGTACTCTCTCCGAGTTGGAGGGGAGCTGGCTTATATAGACAGAAGTCTCTGCCCCTGATCCCTGATTGGTCTGTCCTCATGCAAATGAGAGCTCCAAATCCTTGCAATTTTATTGGCGCAAAAGGCACTGCCCTGATTAGTCAGAACAGAGCTGTTTGGTTGGGTGTGGAAAGCCTCCATCCTATTGATTGAAATAGGATCCCAGGCACTCCTCTAGGAGGGCTGGCTCAGATGGCAGAAACACAGCGCAGGCAGGCAGTTCAGTGCAGGCTTCTCCCTGAAATGCAGTTTGCCTCAGAGGCTCCTGCTAGGCTTGCTTTATTTATTTATTTATTTATTTATTTATTTATTTATTTATTTATGTATTCATTTATTATTTTAGCCCAATTAGCCACCAGAAGCCCTCCTTAGTATGTGTCTTCTTTCTCAGGGTTCTCAATGTACAGAAAAACACAGAACTAAAACTACAAGGATATACAGTTCTCTAGCATGTTAACAGTAGTTACCCTTGTTTGTTATTGCTTTGTTTTCTTTTCTGTATTAATTCCCTTTCCTTGGTTTTGGTGAATCTCAGATGCAGAGAAGTGAATTATTCATACTGCCTTGCGGTCTTTACACTGCACAAGCCACTCTCTGGTTTGATTTTCTTTTTTCTCTCTCCCTTCATCCCCAATTCCATCCTCTTTTCTAAGTCTTTTGCTCTTTTTCTAGAATGATCTTGACTTATGTCCTTAGATGTGCCCAGATTTTCCATATTGAATATGAATATACTATATATATATATATATATATGTAATTATATATATTATATAACATATAATGAAATATGACATAACAAAAATAATGTTATATGAACATATATTATATAAATCTAAATGAAAGCCTTTTTAAAAGAAATCACAATTCCTCTCTCTGGATACTGCCTTTCATTCTCTTCCCCTTATTTCACAATCTCAATCTCTCTCTCCCTCTCTCTCTCTCTCTCTCTCTCTGTCTCTGTCTCTCTCTGTCTCTCTCTCACACACAAATACACAGACACACACACACACACACACACACACACACACACACATTCTTGACCAATTGCACTTCCAGCTAAAACATTCTAGTATTCTTTATTACATATAGGTTGATATCTCCCTTGAGTTCTGTGATATATGGCTATGCATGGAGTTTTCACTCTGACTTGTCCCAAGTAAGCAAACACAGCCCCTACTTAGCACAGTTCAGAGCCTTGCAGAGGACGGCCATGTCAAGGTAAATAGCCCTAAAGGACCAAGGGTGGCATTCTGTGGTAACTCATATATTTGTCTTGTCTTCTCCTAGTCTGGACCCTATTCAAGGAAATGACAAGAGGAACACAGGCTTTAGAGTTTAAGAGAGGTGTGCATGCGTGTGTGTGCGCGCGCATATACCCATACACATATATGTCAGAACTTATCAACTGTTTACATTTTAAATATGTGTAATTTAGTTTATGTCAATTTTATATACGTCAATAAGGCTGTTTTTAAAAAATGCATTAATCATAGCAAAAGTTGGGGGAAACAATTTTATTTTCCTGATGTGTCCATTCGAGACATGTATATTTCTAATACCTACTGAGTGTTGAAATGTTATGGATGTGGGTTGCTTCCTCTCATGGCTCGAGCAGGACTTCCGTTGCTGTGGCTGTGTGTATCTGACTGTGCCTGGTGAGATGAAAAATGCGGGCATCATACTTAGCTGTATCCTAGCTAAGTAATCCTGCAGGAATGAATCTGCCTCTTTGAGACACAGCTTTTTTATCTAAAAAGAACAAGAGCAAAAGTATCTTTGAGTTTTATTGTATGAAATACTGTACATTCTTGCATAGTTCTTAGCATGTAGTAAGGCTCTTTTGGTATATGTGTAGCATATGTGTGTGTTATGTATAGTATATAATACATGTACATTGATGCTGATTTTGTCAACAACAAAATCTGTCCACAACAGCTGCTTCTCCCTGGAGAGTGACGATCAGCTCTTTCTCTAAGAAGTCTGCTTGCAGTGGCAGCTCCAGATTTTCTGTCTAGGAGGAACTAAGAGAAGACAGTCTTGTTGGAAGGAGACAGGGTTGAGAAACATCTCTCAGAGCTTCATTGCATAACAGATAGAAATTTTAAAAAATATATTTTATTGAATTTTTTTTTTAACAGAGAGGAAGGGAGAGGGATAGAGAGCTGAGAGAGTAACATTGACCAGCTGCCTCCTGCACACTCCCTACTGGGGTTGTGCCCACAACCAAGGTACATGCCCTTGACCGGAATCGAACCTGGGACCTTTCAGTCCCCAGGCCAATGCTCTATCCACTGAGCCAAACCAGTTTCGGTGCAGAGGGAAATTTTTATCTTCAGACAGATAAGAGGAACTAATTAAGTAACCGTTACTAGCTTCTCTTTCCCCAAAGGATCTAAGATGTGAAAAAAAAAAAAAAAAGGAAAGAAGGAAGGAAGGAAGGAAGGAAGGAAGGAAGGAAAGAAGGAAGGAAGGAAGGAAGGAAGGATTAGAAATGCAGTCAAACTGAAGACCTTATTGAGACCCAAATTGGCCATGTGAAGAAAGGCAAGGCACTGTAGCCACTAACAGGCTGTCAGTACTGGGGAAATTCCAGCTAAATGGATATAAAATATTTTATTCCTTCATGAATCATTAGAATCAGGCCATAGTTGCCAATCCAAATTCTAGCTACTAATTTTTCATAGAAAATATATATGAATACTGTTTAATAAATATTGTACATATTGATTTGAGGGTATCAGGAATAATAATAAAATATTTTATAACTGGTACAATAATGTAACTTAATATATAAATATATAATGTAAAGCACAGCACCCTTTTATTCTCTGAACAAACAAACACACACACACACACACACACACACACACACACACACGTAACTGTTTACCAGGTGATAATATTTATAGCACAATTTACTTTAATTTCTAATTTTTGGGACATTTAGCTAAGTGACCCCCATTTCCAAGTCTTGGTTTGATATAGGGAATGGCATCGGATCCTTCAGCTAACTTCCCTGTTAAGTTGATGGTCACTAATGCCCTGGCACCTCCTTCTAGTTAAAGAGCTGAGCATGCCATTGACCAGTCAGGGCTGTGGTGCACTGGATGCCAGTGCTTCCTCCATGGTTTGGACCCTCAAAGCCTGAATCCTTGGCACTGCTGCTCCGGGGCCTGTGCCTGTCAGTGCCGAGGTCCTCTGGAGCTGTTGGCGGGTGATATACAGACCCAGGCCTCTGTCCCCCTGGGTCTGTTAGCAGCCGCCATACCTGTCCTGTCTAGGGCCGTAGCTGTGCAATGCCATCAAGTAGCTTGTAGTTTAACAACTCACACCACACGGCAAATAATCCAGAAACACACTGAGTGGCCAGATTATTATGATCGCTGAACATATAATAATCTGGCCACTCAGAGTGTGTGTGTGTGTGTGTGTGTGTGTGTGTGTGTGTGTGTATTTGAGGCCCGGTGCATGAATTTGTGCATGGGTGGGGACCGGCCAGCCTGGCTAGAGGGAGGGGACATGGGCAGTTGGCCAGCCTGCTCGCTGGTCGAACTCCTGGTCAAGGAGACAATTTGCATATTAGCCTTTTATTATATAGGATATACATTGGGTGGCCAGATTATTATGTGTCCAGAGATCATAATAATCTGGCTACTCAGTGTATTTCAGCACTTCAGTCTCCAGTTCCATGGAACTTGAATATTAGTCGTGCAAATAACACATACCATGCCAGTTCACTTCGAGATGGCAAGGGGCAACGTCAGAGCGATAAGAGGTTCCCCTCCGTTCAGTGTCTGTGACTCTGAACTATCAAAGGTGAAGAGTTCGTGAGAGCCGTAGTGGAGGATCCACAAGAGTTTCTGTCCTTGTACACATCTCTAATTAGGCTTTGTCAACCCTGACATTGAACAGCATGGCCTTTTTCTTTTTCTTTTTTCTTTTGCCGAGGCTGCCTGGCTTTGCTGGAGACAGCATGTTTCATGGTTGTCTTCTTTCCATGCCTACAGCCCCTGGCAGCTGTCATCCCCACAGCACCCCAGGCACTGTGCTAAGGCTTTACTGAATCCTCACCACAGTCCTGTATGATATTTCATGAAGGCTTCCATTTTACAGCTAAGGATAAATCATAATTTGGATCGGTTAACTTGTCCAGGCTGTATATCCAGCTAGTAGCAAACGTTGAAGCCAAACCAGCTCTGGCTGATGGAATGTGCATCTTCCCACTGTAGCAGCTTTGTTTCATGACTAACCTTTTGTTTGGCGGAAGGAGTGTTGATTTTTTCTCACTTGCTTTTGTTTTTTCCATGAAATTATTATTTCTAGTTGGATTCCTGGGTAGTGTATGGCAGGTAGTCAATTGAATGACTCATTTGCATGTGAGCTGAATTTCTAAGAATTCAAATGAAAATTCCTGATTGTGTTAGAAAATCGCACGACTTTAAAACCACCTTCACATTCGCGGTCTCATTTGATCCTTTTGATGCCCTGAGACACGTAGGGAAATTTTTGTTCTTATTTTGTCCCAATGTATGAAGGGAGAAGAGGCTACAGAGGAGAAAAATGCCATGCTTAAGGTCACAGTTTCTAGGTGGAAAACTACATCTCCAGTGTAAGATCTTCTATCCCCACATCCATCCTCTTTTCTCTAAGCTTCCCAGAAGTAGGATGAATGGGGAATGAGGTTTAAACTGTCTTTGACTCAGGAAGCTGAGACATTGGGTCTACGGTGTATCTTGTTGGGAACCTTATGCAATCCATCTCTCTAATTGTGGGAAACCAGGAGATGACAAACTCTTAGACCAGCCATGGGCAAACTACGGCCCATGGGCTGGATCTGGCCCGTTCGGCTGTTCTGTCCGGCCGACGGAGACGAAAGAGCAGAGGGTTCTCTTGCTCTCCCCTCCGCTCCTTCACCAGCAGCCCAAGATGAGAGTGCCAACATGGTCAGGTTGCTTTTGTTCTGGCCCTCCGGTCCAGTTTAAGAACCCATTGTGACCCTCGAGTCAAAAAGTTTGCCCACCCCTGTCTTAGACACAAGGAGGAGGATTCCTTCTGTGGTGATGACCCTGGTTCTTGCACTCTTGCGAAGTGTTGTGGAGAAGAAACAGCATTTTCCCAGGACAGGGACTCATGATGCATTTTTGCAAGGTCCCCTTAGTTTTGGGAATTTCTGTCCCGCATTTGCCAACTTTGTGGAAGGCAGGAAGAAGGACACTTGTAACATTGTATCACTTAAATAGCCACGGAGGAAAATGGCCCATTGGTGAAAAGGAGCATGAAGAGGTACCCATGGTTGGGTTTTCAGTCATCCCTTAAACAGGCTGATCCTGAACGCCGTGGGATGATGATGATCACTCACAGGCACTAGAATTGGATGGCAGTGACTTTCTAGAAACGGGAAAGGTGATGCTCTGTGGAGGTGTCTCTGGAGAGACTGAGGAAGTCTGATGTCCTGAGAGCCTTAATCACTGCCAAGAGTTCTTTTCCATCTCGCATATCTTTCTTTTACAAAAATGAGATTATACTGTACATAGTTTATATTCTGCTTATTTTTACCCAGCCCTTTGTTACGAGTGTCTGTACGCTTCTACATAGTGACTTAGTACCTAATTATATAAAGAATACATCAGTTATAGTCCCTTACCTCTATGACCAATACCTCACTAAACAACACCTCAATGGACAATCCATTTTTTGCTAAATATTTGCATATGATCCTTTTGTTTTTATGACAGTACTTTATGGAGGAGCATCTCTTCTTAGGGGTCACCTAGTAGAATTGTGTGCAGCCTAAGGTGTCCTGGGCGCTTACTGTGTGAGCAGTGGAGAGTATGTGTGGGGAATCACGACTGTGCATTATGGACTCTGTAGGGCAAGGCCTTTGTCAGCATTTTCCTGCTTTCTCAGCACTTCGCATGGGGTTTCGCCTGTGACTGACAGTCATATAAGACATTTATGAAAAGTAGGCCACACTTAACTTTTTTCTATATTTTTAGTTACATTAGCGAAATTAAGATAAGCTTTAACATTTGTCCCAGTCTTCTTAAAAATATACTTTGTTCCGGCCCAGCAGGGTGTGGCTCAGCGATTGAGCAAGGACCCAGGAACCAAGAGGTCACTGTTTTATTTCCTGGGGTGTGGGGTGTGCAGGAGGCAGCCGATCAATGATTCTCTCTCATCATTGGTGTTTCTATCTTTCCCTCTCCCTTCCTCCCTGAAATTATATATATATATATATATTCTGTTCGAAAGAGCTATCAAATCACCTCGTCACTTTTGAAATGAAGCTTGATTTAAAGAAATGAGCAAATAGCTAACTAATAGTCCAGAAAGAAGCAGATTCTCTCTCAGGACAGTCAGATTTTATGTCAGCATACTAGTGAGAACTAATCAGGTTATACCAGCCATGGGCAAACTACAGCCTGCGGGCCGGATCCGGCCTGTTCGGCTGTTCTATCTGGTCTGCGTGGAGCCGAAAGAGCAGGCCATACCCTTTTATGTAATGATGTTTACTTGGAATTTATATTAGTTCACACAAACACTCCATCCATGCTTTTGTTCCGGCCCTTTGGTCCAGTTTAAGAACCCATTGTGGCCCTCGAGTCAAAAAGTTTGCCCACCTTTGGGTTATACAGAGGTGAGCTCCCATGACTTGGGAGGGATTGGATGCTGCTTGTAGTCTCATCACCATTAGGAATTCCAAGACAGCTTATCACATCCTTAGAAACGATGGGGAGGGCAGGACTGCACCCTCCGATGCTCGCCTGGTGGGCTTAGGCTTTACAATGACAAGATACCTTGGAGCAAGAGTCTACCTGGAGCCTTAGGGGCACAGACATGGCTCCTTCTCTTTGGATAGTGCCCTCATGCTTTCACAGTTCTGTCCTCGTCACTCCCACCGTCTGACACCCTCAAATCCCGAGTCCCCTTTATTAAGCCCCTATGTGTGCCTCCCTCTGGTGCCATTTTAGCCAAAGCATTTAGCAACATGGCAGAGGTGGCAAGCTCTGGATCTCCAAGAATGGAAGTCTTTTCAACCATCTATTTCAGGGATTGGAAAATGTCTTCTGGCCTGGCTGGTGTGGCTCAGCCATTGAGTGTCTGTGAGCCAGGTCAGGGAACATGCCCAGATTGTGGGCTCAATTCCCCGTAGGGGCATGCAGGAGGCAGCCAATCAGTGATTCTCTTTCCATCATTGATGTGTCTATCTCTCTCTCCCTCTCTGAAATCAATAAAATATATTTTTTAAAAGAAAATAAAAGGAAAATGTCTTCTGTAAAGGGCCATAAAGAGTAAATACTATAGGTTAGGGGGCCATATGGTCTCTGTCACAACTATGTAACTCTGCCATCGTAGCATGGAAGTAGCCGCAGACAATGTGTTAAGGTGTGAGTTTGGCTCTGTTCTCATAAAACTTTACTTACAGACACTACTATTTGACCTTCATATTGTTTTCACTCTATCAAACCTATTCTTTGGACTTTTTCACTCATTTAAAAGTGAAAAAGCCATTCTTACCTAAAAAGACGGTGGACTGGATTTTGCCCAGGAGCTAGCTATAGTTTGTCAGCTCCTGATCTATATTTATAGTTATTTTTTTTTTGCATTACCTTCTGACTGTACTATTTCCTCTGTGATGTGTCGTTTTTGACACCTCTCTGTCCTTTCTCCCAAGGAGCTGAGGCTCAGCCATTCTTTGCAGAATCTGTGCTCTGGCCTTCATGTAGCTCAGCAGGGAGAGCCAGAATCCCTACCCAAAAGGACCGTGAGGCCAAGATCAGATCATGCCCCTCTTCTCTTTTTTGTGTCTTGGCTAATTTGACATATAATTTGGGAATATGAAGGTCACCGGTGCGTCTGGTTTCTGCAGGGTTCCAGTGAACAGAGCATGCTGCCTGAATGATGGCGAGAGTCGGGTTTTTATATAATCGAGGTTATTTATATCTTTTAATAGGTTGGTGCCATGGGGTTCTTTTCCAGCACGAAACTGAGAGTCAGAGAGAGGTCCCGGTAATAAATTCAGCGTCATCTCTCAGAACAATAATATATCAGGAGGGTATCCAGGCTGGAGTGTTTGCTTGTGATGGAAACAGGGGAATTGTAAACATTTTATACTGCTCTATTCTTGCTAAATTTAAAATGAAAACACAATACAGATTTTTTTAAATGTGGAGTGTGTTTAAAGGGAGATAGTGTGCCCCATGTTACAGGGGAACAGAACCCAGAGCATCCTCAGCTGTCGTCTGCGGAGCCTCCCAGCAAACCAGTTCCTGGCCTTTATCCAGGGCCATGGAGCAGCGGGGCGACAGAGGCTCAGGCACCCACAGAAAGAGCTGGTTTGGTTGGTCTGACAGCTGCAGTGATTTATGAGAGTGCTCGTTAAGGACCATCTGCTGCCGAGAGCCGCCAAATGAAAGGCGCGCAGGAGGAGATCAAGGAATAGGAGGGGGAGGGCTTGTCTAAGGCAGGTAAGGACCATCTTAATTGCAGCTGTTAGAATTGTGAGTTGACAGGGAGCTGTAGAATATAGTGCGAGATGGTACAAGTAGCACAGGCTTTGGACTTGCACAGACCTGGCTCTACCTTAGGTGAGTTGCGTCCCTTCTCTTGAGCCTCCATTTCTTCACCTATAAAATTGGCATGGTAGCCCTAGATGGTTTGGCTCAGTGGATAGAGCATCGGCCTGCAGACTGAAGGGTCCCAGGTTCTATTCCGGTCAAGGGCACATGCTGAGTTTCAGGCTAGATCCCTATTGGGGGTTGTGCAGGAGGCAGACAAACAACGATTCTCTCTCACCATTGATGTTTCTATCTCTACCCCTCCCTTCCTATCTGAAATAGATAAATGAAAATACTTTTTAAAAAACGAAATGGGTGTAATAAACACTCTCTCCCTCTCCTGCTGTGTGAAACTGTACTGACATAAAAGTCCAAGCGGAGTGTCTGGTGTCTAGGAGAGCTCGGAGAGTGGTAGACATTATTAATGTTTGTCCATATGTCCATTTCATTCGCTGATTCATCAGCTTTAATTGTCCTTTGTGGTTTCAAATAGAGACTCCTTTTCAAATAGATGACTGAGCAGCAGTAGCTCATGTGATCAGAATGGAAGCATAAAACAGTCAACATGTATTTATAGGTAGATGTATGAGCATCTAAATGGCACACAGGAGTGCAGTCGGTACCTCAAGTATGATTTAATATACAGCCACCTGGCCAATAAATACAATAAAAGAGACATCACCTTACTCACTAGTAATTGGGGAAATCACAAAATAAGACTGAAATGAGATTTTGCTTCACACTCACCAGAATGGTAAAAATTTTAGAGCCTGACAATATCAAGTGTTAAGGAGAATATAAAGTGAGGGACCTCACCCTAATCAGTTTGGGCCAGTGGATAGAGCATCGGCCTGTGTACTCAAGAGTCCAAATTTGATTCCGGTCAAGGGCATGCACCTTGGTTGTGGCCACATCCCCAGTAGCGGGTGTGCAGGAGGCAGCTGATGAATGTTTCTCTCTCATTGAAGTTTCTAACTCTCTCTCCTTCTCCTTTCCTCTCTGTAAAAAATCAATAATATACTATATATATTTTTTAAAAGAATCACTTAAAAAATAAAGTGAGGAACCTCATACACACTACTAGTAGGAGTTTAAACTGACATGACTACTTTGGAAAATGATGTGTCAATGTCTAGAAATTTGAAGATGTGCATATCCTATCTACTAACACATTTTATTAGGTATAACCGAAAGAGAGTCTCCCACATGTAGTTAACTCAATGTGTTTATAACTGCATTGTTTTAGCAAACAACCTTGTTATCCATCTTAGTGGGAAACCTTAGTGTCCAAACTTAGTGGGTAATGGGTGCATTTTTTAAGGAGCTAAAATTAGATGTGGCACCAGCATAGGTGAGTTTTAAATAATGGTGTGTAAAAAAAATGAAGTTGCAAACAGAAAACCATTTACATATGGCTTGACATTGTGGAAAACAATATTGATATCTTGTAAATGTTTACCTACATCTACAATAATAAAAGGGTAATATACCAAATTAGACTGAACACCCTTCCAGACAACCTTCTGGACAAAGGCGGGGCTGTGAGGGAAGCCTGGGTCCCAGGTGCCAGAGGGAAGCCGGTGATGGCAGCCTGGGGAAGGAAGGCCTACTCTTGCATGAATTTCGTGCATTAGGCCTCTAGTATATAATAAAGGTCTAAATAAATTATTTGGCCCTAACTGGTTTGGCTCAGTGGATAGAGTGTCAGCCTAAAGGGTCCACAGTTCGATTATGGTCAAGGACACATGCCCAGGGTTATGGGCTTGATACCCAGTGTGAGGCATGCAGGAGGCAGCCAATCAGTGATTCTCTTATATCACTAATGTTTCTCTCTCTTCCTCTCCTTTCCTCTCTGAAATAAATTTTTTAAAAATTAAAAAAGAAATTATTTGGAATAGTAAATATTAAATTCAGGGCAGTATTAAGAGAAAAATGAGGGACGTGGTTAGAAAGGTTGCCTAGGGCTCAAATCCCAACTCTGCCATTGACTTACTAGCTGTAGATCCTTAGACAAGTTTCTGGTCTATAAAATGGAATAATATTAGCTACCTGATAGGTGTGCTATGGATTAAATGAATGAGTACTGGTAAAATACTTAGAATAATACCTAGCAGATAGTGCTACATCAGTTTTAGTGCATAATAGTAGTATAGCTAAAGCCCATTACCCCTAGGTATATTAGGAACTATGCGAATCGTTTCTGTGCACCCATTTCACGGTTTCCTATGAAATAGGCATACCTGTGCTATCTAGTAGATAGAGTCCAGGGATGCTGCCAAACATCCCACAATGCACAGGGCAGCCCCCTTCCCTGGCAAAGAAGTATTTGACTCTGAATGTCAGTAGTGCCAAGGCTGAGAAACGCTGAGCTAACTCCAGGGAGCCAGCAAGTACAGTTTTAAGAAGCTGGAAGGGATGAGAAGCTGAACTACTTGACAAATAGCACCAATGACCATCATGCACCCTCAGGTCTTAAACACTGTCAGGAAGGCCCTTCCGAAGGTATTTTTCCATGATGGAGGCGCACTATTACTTTGAGGGATAGCCATGCGACGGCTCTTCTCACGCAGCCAACTCCATCAAAGGGCAGAGGAGACTCCCTGGACTCATTTAGAAGCTGCCCGCTGCCCTTCCTTGGCCAGGCCTCTGAAGCCACACTCTCTGAAAGACGTATAATGCTGGCCACACCTATAATTTCAAGTTTTTTTCAGTATCCACATTAAAAAGTTAAAAGGAACAAATGAAATTAATTTACTAGTATAACCTATTTAATTCAATATATCCAAAATGCTGTCATTTCAACATGTACCGTGTTTCCCCGAAAATAAGACATCCTCTGAAAATAAGACCTTCTTACAGGTTTCCTTCTGAGTGAAATATAAGGCATCCCCCCCCCTGAAAATAAGGCCCCCAGGCTCTGTCTCAGAATGAAAATTAATTTACCGTAAACTGGTCGCTAGGGCCACCCAGACTAGCGTCTAGCAACCAGCGACCTTATGCGCAGTCCTGACGTCACTGGTGTGTGAATGGTGAGAAATCAGCGTGGAAACTTTGTGAAACCTTAACTGCAAGAAGTTGTGACTTGGGTGAAGAATTCATGGGAGAAAATCACTGACAGTTGCATTGCAAATGCACTGCGAGCAGGCTACCTTGATAAGAAGTACTCATTTAAAGACAGTGCTATTGCTAAACATGAGAGATCTGTTCCACTGATTCTGAAAGAAATGGAGTCACAAGAAATTCACCAGGAAATTCAGGAATTGGATGGTTATGATGATCTTCCAGAAGATGATGACATGACTGTCATTGAATAAATGAGTAAATTCTTGATACTGTAGGATTCACAGTTTGTCTGGTTTGTGTTGACAACTTCCGTACTACTGTACCGTATACAAGTAATAAATTTCCTTTATTTTCATTTAACAATAAATGTGTACCAGATTCTTCTTCATTGAAAAATAAGACATCCCCTGAAAATAAGACCTAGTGCATCTTTGGGAGCAAAAATTAATATAAGACACTGTCTTATTTTCAAGGAAACAGGGTAGTACTGAGATCTTTTACTCCCTCCCCCCTCACTGTCTTTGAAATTTGGTATGTACCGTATTTGCCGGCGTATAAGACGATTTTTTGGCCCTGAAAAATATGCCTCCAAGTGGGGGGTAGTCTTATACGGCGAGTATATAACAAACTCTGTATTTTTACAGTGGAAATGTTAGGGGGTCGTCTTATACGCCGGCAAATACGTGTTTTTCAGAGCCAAAAAATCGTCTTATACGCCGGCAAATATGGTATTTTATGTTTGGACTAGACACATTGCAAGTGCTCAGTTGGCACTTGTGACTGGTGCTTCCAGTTCTGGTTGTGCTGCTCTGGAAGGTCCTGCTCCTGGGACTTGGTGAGGGACTTGCCCTGGCCCCTGAAGACCAGCGGCACTGCTGTTCCCCAGAGTCAGTAAGCTGAGAGCAGGCTGTGACTCCTAGGAGTCCCTGCCCCAGACTGCCGAAGGTGGTCTGCCCGTGTTCCGGGATCAAAGCGGGGCTGGTTTGCTGTGTGGTCTGTGCCATCAGCTCCTTTACTGTTTCTCGTTCGCAGGTGCCTCGTCCCCAGACATGGAGCCCAGCTATGGGGGAGGCCTCTTTGACATGGTGAAAGGAGGTGCAGGCAGGCTCTTCAGTAACCTGAAGGACAACCTGAAAGACACCCTCAAAGACACATCTTCCAGAGTTATACAGTCCGTTACCAGGTATGTGCGTGCTTCCTGGTTGAGTTAATGGACTTCTGTGGCCCCAAAGGGTCTGGTTACCTGCCAACTATTTGTCTGGCTCAGACTGGCAGTTTTGTGATGTCATTTCATGGAACCTGACTGACTGAGCAGGGTCACCAAAGCCCTAGAGTGGAGTCCTCCCGAAGCTACAAGCACAGGCTGGGAGGCCTCAGCTCACTGGTACATGAGAGCACAGCGGGTTGTCATCCCTGACCTTCGAACCAGCATCCTGAGTTCTAATCCATTGTCTGCTCTTGTTAACCATGTGACCTAAGGCAACTTCATCAGCCTCTCTGAGCTTTACTTTTACACCCTGGTAAGATTTGTGCCCCTGAGTGTTTGAGAATTAAATGAGATAATCATGTCTATGCAATCTGAATAAACAATACTCATGTATTGCAATCAAAACAGAATTTTGTTTTTGTATCTTTTTTTTAAAGTTATTTAAAAAATATTTTATTGGTTTTTTACAGAGAGGAAGAGAGAGGGATAGAGAGTTAGAAACATCGATGAGAGAGAAACATCAATCAGCTGCCTCTTGCACACCCCCTACTGAGGATGTGCCTGCAACCAAGGTACATGCCCTTGACCGGAATCGAACCCGGGACCCTTGAGTCCGCAAGTCAACACTCTGTCCACTGAGCCAAACCGGTTTTGGCGTGTTTTTGTATCTTAATAGTTGTTTTGAATGTATTTACTGGGAGAAGTTTTCTATTCTTTCACACATATGAAACCTTCTACAAGCAGACCATATGAATTTTTAAAAAAATGATTCCTAGTTATTAGAAAGTTTTAGGGTCACCTTAAGTTACAGTGTGCAGTTTTAAATCAGAAATTCAAATGTCAAGGCCAGTCTTGGCCAGTTTGGCTCAGTGGATAGAGCATCTCCCTGGGGACTGAAGGGTCCTGGGTTCGATTCCATACCTTAGTTGCCTGCTCCATCCCTGGCCTGGGGCACATGTAGGGGGCAACCAAGCGATTGATGTTATTCTCTTTCTGTCTCTCCCTGTCCTGTCCACTCTCCCTAAAAGTCAATGGAAAAATATTATCAGATGAGGATTAACAGAAATTCAGGTGTTAAGACCAATTATCGATCAACATTTTAATCTTTGTTCAAGGGTAAAACTTACCCTTTTCCTCCAGTCCTCAGCCGGGGCCTGGGAGGCAGAAAAAGGCTATCCTTTGCTCTTCCTCCATCACTTCCTCCCCTGACACCTGGGGGCGATACTTCCCTGTGGGCAGAGAGCCTGGAACAATGACTGTTAATAAGTAAGCACTGTTTTCCGAGTGGATTCTGTTCATAAAAGGCATCTGTTTGTACAGACTATGGGGGTGCACAGGTTGGAGTCCTACATTTAAGCTACTGAGGGCGTGGGCTGTCTTCTCCTAACAGTGCTCCCTTGTTGGAGGGAGGTTTGAGGGACGCCAGAATAGGCCTGCTAGCGGGAAGTGACCCCGGTGATGATGCAAAAGTGATTGAGAGAGAGCAACCATGGCATATGTAGATCATTTTAATGAGTGCCCTTCTTTGTTTCGCTTTTAGCTACACGAAAGGAGATCTAGACTTCACTTATGTCACCTCCAGGATTATTGGTAAGTTTCTCATGTGCATTTACGGCTCAGACTCAGCTTTCAGTTGCTGCTCATCACCACAGCCGAGCCGGTTAACCCGCCTTCCTTCTGTGTGCCCCTCCAGTGATGTCCTTTCCTCTGGACAACGTCGACATAGGGTTCAGGAATCAGGTTGATGACATCCGGAGCTTTTTGGATTCCAGACATCTTGACCACTACACGGTGTACAATCTGTCGCCCAAGTCCTATCGCACTGCCAAGTTTCACAGCAGGGTAAGGAGTTTTCGCTCTGGGATCACATGGTTGAAGATGTAACAGGGTGTGTCTCCTCGTAAGAGCTATCCTCAAAGCCTTTGCCCTGTGGCACATGAAGCTGGAAAACTATACACGGTGCCTATTTCTAGTCACAAAGTACTTATTAGGCTTTAATCGCATATTCTGAAGATTTTGGGGAGGTGAAGATATTTATCTGTCGGTGAAATACCATCTAAGTTGGAGCCTCCCACCAGTTGTGGTTGGTTGCTCAGCTGTTAGGGTTCATTGCTGTGAGGCTCAGTTGGAGCTTGAACTACTACATAAAGCATTTGGCTACCTTTTTACTATAACACTCATCAGGCCTGTACCTGTCCTTATTGCTACCTGGGCGTCACAATGAAGGGGTATAGCTAGACCAGTACAGACACACTAGTATTAATGGGAATAGCCTTCTGACATTCAGTAAAATTGCTTATTTTATTTTATTTTTTTTATTTAAAAAATATATTTTATTGATTTTACACAGAGAGGAATTGAGAGGGATAGAGAGTTAGAAACGTTGATGAGAGAGATACATCAACCAGCTGCCTCTTGCACACTCCCCACCAGGGATGTGCCCGCAACCAAGGTACGTGCCCTTGACCGGAATCGAACCTGGGACCTTTCAGTCCACAGGCCGATGACTTATCCACTGAGCCAAACCGGTCTCAGCAAAATTGCTTTTTTTAGAAGTGAAGTTAGCACATACATAGCCTACATTGTAGGTTTGGTAATCCTATTACTAATATTAATAGTATTGAGTGCAGCAATAGTAGTGAGTGTGTACACTGCGCTGGAGACTTGCCATGTAGTATCTCAGTAAATTCTCTCAACAGCCCTCTGAAGTAGATGGAGAAACTAAGGCACAAAGAAAGAGGTAAGGTAACTTGCCCAAGATCACATTGTTAGTACTGACACTGTTGCCGGGGAAAGCTGGATTGTCCTCTTAAAGAGCTTTTGCAAGTAGGATGAGAAATATTCCTCCTTCAGGAGCTATGAGAACTGGCTTGGGTTTGAATCTAATATCAAGCCGAATATTCTTGGTTGCTGAATTCTTTTTGTTTTAAATTACATTCATTGGGATAGCATTATAACTTTATATAAGTTTCAAGTGTCCAATCCTAGAATACATCACCTGTATATTGCATTTTGTGTGCACCACCCAAAGTCTGGTCTCCTTCTGTCCCTGAATTCTTGATTTACTCACCAAGATAAGGCTTTCTCTCTCAAGAATATCTTCAAATATTTTGACTTAGCCTTTAGATACGTTTGTTTCTGCAGCTACATTTGGGTCTCGTGATAAATAGGAGGGGTTTTCTATACATTGGACCCTTTAGAAGTGAAACTTGATTTCTAATATTTAAGATGTCCGCTGATGGTCTATGCTGTGTATCTAGCACCTCGGCTTTGATGCCAGAACACATTGTGCTCCAAATCTCAGTTGCCATCGATCGTGTCTGGGCCTTCATTTCCAGAGCTGAGGTTGATCTGCATGCTTTCTAAGATTCCTGCCCCCATGTTAAATGTGAAAAGGGAGGGTTTTGTTAAGGACTCTGCCTTCTCAGAGTGTTCACCAAATAGCAAGAGGAACCCAGCAGTCCTCAAACTTTACTGTACATCAGAGTCACCTGGAGGGCTTGGTAAACACCCAGACCCAGCACTGCCGATTCAGCAGAACCGGGGTGCAGTGAGATTCTGCATCCCTAACAACCTCCTGGTGCTACTCCTCGGTCGCCATGGGGACCACCCTGAGAAGCGCTAATGAAACCACTCTGAAGTGGTTTCTTCTAAAATGGCATTCTCTAACGGAGAGTTTAAGTGCAGCTCCTTCAAATTCTCTATGCTTAACTGCTCTTCCAACCCTTATCCCATCTATTACCTAATGCAGAGCAAGTGATGTCAAACCAGATGCGGGTAGACATTCTGTATCTAACTCAGATGCAAATCTTTTGAGTTGATTTTTTTTTCTTGTTTGGAGACAAAGTCAGTGCCATCATTTTTTAAAACGAAGGGACTGTGGAACATCCTGCACAATATTTCATAGACATTGTATTTGACCTGAAAAGATGTGTGATAGTCTGGAGCATTTTCCTTCTGAAAGTAAATAAAGAATATAATACCATTATGGAAGCATTCGCACATATAAAGATGTCTCTTTGGGTAGAATTTATAAAAGCAGCCACGATAAAGATATTTAAAGAAAACTATCTATTAGCATTAACTACATATTTTCTGACCAATCTGAACAATCTTACCAGAGGAACCAGGAATTAATTACACATTGACTTAAAACCGCCACAGGTTGCTAGCTCTCACTTGCCTTAAAAGGGCAAGAAGCATGTTTATTTGATTTGATACCTAGAATAGTGCCTGGAATGGCTAAACATTTCTCAGACAAATGAATGTGTCAAGTACTGTTAAACACGTAGATATAAAATAAATATTTGGTTCTTGTTCCCAAGGCACGTAAGCCTAGTTGGAGAGAGAACCCGAGACATTCTAAAGACAACGGCAAATAATATGTACAGCACCTACTGAGGGAGATAGTGAAGGGAGACAGCAGTGAGAGCTGGACCTGGGAGCACGAGTAAGTCTTGTATAGGCGAAAGGTGTGATGCTATTTCTATTTTTAAAAATATATATATAGCCGAAACCGGTTTGGCTCAGTGGATAGAGCGTCGGCCTGTGGACTGAAAGGTCCCAGGTTCGATTCCGGTCAAGGGCACGTACCTTGGTTACGGGCACATCCCCGGTGGGGAGTGTGCAAGAGGCAGCTGGTCGATGTATCTCTTTCATCGACGTTTCTAACTCTCTATCCCTCTCAATTCATCTCTGTGTAAAATCAATAAAATATATTATATATATATATATATATATATATATATATATATACACACACACACACACACATTTTTTTTTTTTTTTACTTCAGAGAGGAAGAGAGAGAAATATCAACAATCAGAGAGAATCATTGATCGGCTGCCTCCTGCACATCCCCTACTGGAGGTCAAGCCTGCAACCCAGGAATGTGGCTTTTACTGGAATCGAACCTGGGACCCTTTGGTCCGCAGGCCATCACTCTAGCCACTAAGCCAAACCAGCTAGGGCTGGTGTTATTTCTTTTCCATGCAAATTATAGAATGTGTCTCACAAGGTTCTTCATGATCTGGCCTCTGCCTGCCTCTCTGGCTTCATCTTTCACTGTTCTTATGCCCAGAAAACCCAGGCTCCAACCAGGGAACACATACACACTGTCTGCATGAGCCGCTCTCTCTCCCTAAAAAGCCATCCATTATCACACCGCCCCCACCCCTTCCTTGTTTACCCGACTTCACTAAGAGGAGGATTTCCACAAAGATTTCCCAACCCTTTCTCTCTAAAATACAGAGTGCGTGACACCTTAGCTCTTTGCAGATAGTCCCAGAACTCAACCCAACAGATCTAGACCCTCTGGCGAAGCTCCTGCAAGCTTCAGTTGCCTATCAGGGAGACAGTCCCAAAACCTTGGTCTGTTCAGCTTAGGTCTGTTTCTGATGTGGCTTTTTTCAAGCTCCTAGTTCTTTCTCTCCTCAGTACTAACACTATGGATTCATTTGCATCTCATTGTTGCATTACTTAAAAAAGTTCTCTTGTCAACTTCCAATCCATGAAGACGGAAACCATTTCCTCCTCCTTTCGGGTCAGTGGAGGGCTAGGTCTGCAGTTAAATATTATTTTAATAAGTGCATATGGCAGAGTGTTCCATAAATAGCCAGTGTTGGAAAAGACTAAACAGGAGACTGGTTTTATTTACGGACTCACAGGAGTCCTGCTCTTTCTTTATTTCCGAACTCAGTTACTTTACATTTGTATTATGTGATTTGTGCTTGGGGATACGGGCAGTAGTGGCAAAGACAAGCTGTTTCTATGCTTTTGTCAATAAATGGGAAATGGGATGAATGGCCACCAAACCCAGCCTGGCTCTAAAGTTCTAACATCTAATACATTCCAGTGCCTCTTTGAGCTTCCTTCTCCTTCCGCAGGAAGGAAGGTGTGCTGTTGGTAGCATAGAAAAAGAGCCCCATTGGCTGGCTGGTGTGCTCAGTGGTTGAGCATCAACCCATAAACCAGGAGGTCACGGTTTGATTTCCCATCAGGGCACATGCCTGGTTGTGGGCTTGATCCCCAGTAAAGGGGGGAAGGGGTGTAGGAGGCATCCAATCAGTGATTCTCATCATTGATGTTTCTACCTCTCACTTCCTCTATGAAATCAATTAAAAAAAAAAAAAAGAACCCCAGCTGATTCTTTTAGTCTCTCCCTTTATGTTGACTTTTTACCACTTCATGTTCTTGTAGGATTTCTTTCCTTTGGGGAATGACTTGATTGTTTGAAAATATATTATCAACTTGGGCTCCTTTAAGAGGTCATGATTGTTTGCAGGTGAACCTTCCCTCCCCCCCTTTTTTTTCTTCCAGAGTTCCCCAAAGTTCCCCAGTGTTTCTGCTTTGGTTTGATGGTTGGTGAGGGGTGTCAGCCATGAAGCAGTGATGCCTCATCTTCCCCGCTGCCACCATGCATCAGTGTAAGGACGGGGAGTAAAGAGGTAGAAAGAAATCCCTGGCCTGGGGGCCAGAGGGCTGTGGATCCCCACATCGTAGCTCTGTCAACTTTGGTGGCTTGAATGTCTTAACGGTAGTAAAATGTGGCCATTACATAAAACCCCACACATGTACAATGGAATTATAATAAATGTTTGTTAGACAGTGCGGTATAATAGAAAGCTCCCAAATCTACTGCTTTTATAAATTCCACAAATTTAAACTTCAGAAATGTCCCTCGGTTCCTATCTCAGCTGTTCCTCTTCCTGGGCAAGTTACTTTGCCGCACTTGAGACTCAGTGTCCTCCCCTGTAAAATGGGGATGACAATAAGAATACCTGTCTCACTAATACTCAGGACATGTTCTCTAGGTTTGCTTAAGAAGGAAGTCTGACAGCAGTGCCTGCCGTAGAGTACCGTATTTGCCGGCGTATAAGACGATTTTTTGGCCCTGAAAAATATGCCTCCAAGTGGGGGGTAGTCTTATACGGTGAGTATATAACAAACTCTGTATTTTGAGTGGAAATGTTATGGGGTCGTCTTATACGCCCAGTCGTCTTATATGCCGGCAAATACGGTATTTTCAGGGCCAAAAAATCGTCTTATACGCCGGCAAATACAGTAAGCATGCGGGAAGTACTAGCCGTGATTAACACGGGTAATAATAAAATGCCGCAATAAACGATTGACTGAAATACCCCTGTCCTCCAAAAATGGTTTCAGATTCTGAAAACACTTGATATGGCTCTTCAGTCTGATTTTCCATAGCAACTTGTGCTCTAAATGCTTAGCACATTGGATGCTCGCGCCGTCTTATCTTGTGCTTGGGGCGACAGACAGATGAACATTGAATGGCATCCAGCCCGGGCTCTGTTTTGGCCTCTTTCCCCACTGGGTGACATCATGGCAGCCTTGTAATCCATATGGCGTGTTCGGGTGCCCTGCAGCTCCGGGAGGTGGCCAAAGGGACTGGAGACAGCACAGTGAAGTGCCACCTGCTCTAAGACAGTGGTGCTTACTGTGTGAAACTGTGAACCAGAGAACCAGAGAGGGGCGGGGAGAGAGAGAGAGAGAGAGAGAGAGAGAGAGAGAGATTGAGAGAGAGAGAGAGAGGAAAAAATAGCTTGCAGTGACTGAATTCCTTTTTAGAATGTTTAGGGTTTGTTTATGCCTTAATGTTTTTTCCCCCTTTAGACAGAGCACATGCTTTAAAAAAATTCTAATTGTATGTTTGCCCAGTGATGTACAATTATATATCAAGTAAATATGTAATTATAGAGCACTTTAAATTAATATTATTAGTCTATTGTGCTAAGAACAATTTGGCAACTTTTAGCTGAGATTCATTGTAGATAGCAACAGTGTTTACATGGGTGACATATAGTTTCTAAGTGGTTTAAAAGTATTACCGGGGAGTCCTAGCTGGTTCTGCTCAGTAGATAAAAAAATGGGTCAGAAACAGCCCTGAATAATGTTGAATAAAAGGAACGTGTTGTGGAGGTCAAGCCAACAGAGGCTCAATACTGGGTGACCCTGCATTGTTTGGCAGCTATGCCAAGCATTTCAACCATTTTGTTTAATGAACGGCATCTATCATTCCTAAAGGTATAGAAAAGTGGTTAACCAGAAAGGTTCCTCATAATCATCTTGTAGAAAAAAGTTACAAATTAACCGAAAAGAATTGGCTTTCTTGGCAGCCCCGAGAGCAGAGCATCATGTGTGGTTATTACCTGGTTACCAAAAGAGGGCAAACCAAACGGATTGCTCCTACGTCCCTTGCTCCACTGTGAAATCTTAGGAGTCTGAGGCATTTGGGTTTTCTTAGGCCGGTGGTATTAGTGTTGTAGAGCACTTTCTGATGACAGCATCCACACAAAACCTGCTCTTTCTCCAGAGTTCCCGACATCAGCAAATGGCACCTGCTCCCATTCTTCTATCCAGCCGTTCACGCTGGAAGCCTGGAGTCACCCCTGACTCTCTCCCATCTCTCTTTTAAGTACACCCCTCCTCACTCATCCACTGCCACCATGGGATCCCTCACCAACTCTTGTGTATAGGTATTCCACTTCCTCTTTACTCCTTAATCCCTCAAGTTTTTTTGCACCCGCTGGTACTTGTCTAGGCCTAAGCCCCATCATCCCTTCTTTAGACTTCTCAGCAGCCTCCTCACTGATCTCTCTGACTACTTCATGTAATTCATACCCATTACTTATACTGGATACTGAGGGTTCTTTGGAAAATGCAGATCTGAGCGTCACTCTCTTACGTTACCCAGAAAACCAAGTTGCAGTGCTGGCACTTGACCAGCAGCAGGATTTCAGACAAGACAACCTGTGAGAGGGAGTTTTCTCAAATGCAAAACGGGGTCATATTAATGCCTGTCTTAAATGATTGTTGGTTGGATTAGAGTAGAGCCAAGCAGAGCACAGTCGGGGCTCTATGACTGTTTTAGTCGCCATTGTATGCAATAGGCTGTGTTAAGTGAATATGTGTGTGAGATGAATACAAATGTTGGAGGCTGGCCCCATGGTGTTGCGAGTCCCTTCATTAAGAGAGGAAGAAATAAGAGCCCTGGACAAGGTTTGGCTTGCTTTCATGAGCTCATGAGAGCTGGTATAAAATTAGGAATAGTCCAGGATTTATAAGGTAAACCTATAATTAAACATCTAGTAGTCAGGTAAAAACATTTTATGCTTAAGAGACATTAAATTTAGAGCTTTGTGCAGTGGCTATTATTATAGCCAATGAGGTATATCTGAGACATAATTATTGTTAATTGGAATAAAAATTTGGGTAACATTACAGAATACAAATAAAATCCAAATCTATAGTTTAAGTGATCTCGCTGAATTTAAAATGTATTTTAAAATGTGTTTTCATACCTTTACAGAAACAGAATTTTTTATGAGAAAATTCCTGGATTAAGTAACTCTTCTTCCATTCTCAACTGTTCCTGAGGATAGAGTGTCACTCCAGGAAGCAGTTGTTTGGCGACCTATCTGTTGGAGAGGATATCACAAAGGGAATTCATTTCCTTTCACTGTGTTCCCTTAGGTTTCAGAATGCAGTTGGCCCATTAGGCAAGCCCCCAGTCTGCACAACCTCTTTGCTGTGTGTCGGAATATGTATAACTGGCTACTGCAGAACCCCAAAAACGTCTGTGTTGTCCACTGCTTGGTGAGTAACCTTTATTGTTGTCATTATCTGTAGTGATTTGGTATAGTTCAGTTAAATAAAGCTTGCCCTATACAGACTGATGAGCAGGTAACATTTAAGTTTAATTATTATTTATTGAGGTCCTACTTGGGAATTTGGTGGTCTGAGGTATATAAAAATGAAGAACGACCTTATTATTCATGCCTTAAATTTTGAGAGGCAGACATGTACATAGCCTGCATTATTCAGAGCCTCTAGAATGTGCTAAGTATTACAAAAGAGGTACAGTAGAAGCAAGAGCTATGGTTGCACAGGTAAAAATGTCATTGGCCTTGTGTGAGTAAAGTTGCCATAAGCACATTGGATTTTTTTTTTACTATTTTAAAATAATTTAAAAAATTTTTCAATTACAGTTGACATGCGATTTTATATTAGTTTCAGATATGAGACATAGTGATTAGAGGTTTATATAACTTATGTAGTGATCACCCTGGTAGGGCTAATACCCATCTGACACCACACATAGTCATTGCAATATTATTAACTGACTGTATTCCTTGTGCTTTCCTTAATTTATGTGTTTGAATAAAAATGAAATAAAATGATACCTATGCACAGAAAATATTGACTGTGTTTTATAGCTTTGCTGACCACTGACTTTATACAGTCAATTTTTCTAACCTTTTTTTTTCCCAGAGGCCTCGTACCTATTGTTTATTTTTTTTATTTTTTTTAAATAAATCTTTATTGCTCAGATTATTACAATTGTTTCTCCTTTTTCTCCCCCATAGCTCCCTTCCACCTGATTCCCACCCCACCCTCTGCCCTTACCCCCTCCCCCCACTATTGTCCTCATCCATAGGTTATACAATTTTAATCCAGTCTCTGCACCCCACACCCCTTTCACCCTGATAATTATCTATCCACTCCCTTTCTTTGCCCCTAATTCTATTATATTCACCAGTTTATTCTATTCCTGAGATTTTTAATTCACTTGACCTTCTTCCTCTTCTTAAGTAATACCTTTTAGCATTTCATATAATACTGGTTTGGTAGTGATGAACTCCTTTAGCTTTTTCTTATCTGTGAAGCTCTTTATCTGCCCTTCAATTCTGAATGATAACTTTGCTGGATACAGTAATCTTGGTTGTAGGTTCTCCCTATTCATCACTTTGAATATTTCTTGCCACTCCCTTCTGGCCTGCATGGTTTCTGTTGAGAAATCAGCTGATAGTCGTATGGGTGCTCCCTTATAGGTAACCAACTGCTTTTCTCTTGCTGCTTGTAAGATCCTCTTTTTGTCTTTTACCCTTGGCATATTGATGATGATGTGTCGAGAAGAATTTTCTTTGGATTCCTCTTGTTTGGGGTTCTGTAGGCTTCCTGTACTTGTAAGTCTATTTCTTTCACCAGGTGAGGGAAGTTTTCTGATATTATTTCTTCAAATATGTTTTCAGTATTTTGCACTCCCTCTTCTTCTGGCACCCCCATAATTCTGATGTTGGTGCGCTTGCAGTTGTCCCAGAGGCTCCTTACACTATCTTCAACTTTCTGGATCCTCTTTTCTTCTTCCTTCTCCAGCGGAGTGTCTTTTGGCTCTTTGACCTGATTCTTGTGTTCTTCCATTCTGCTGTTGGATCTCTGCATAATATTTTCCAATTTAGTCAGTTTATCTATACTTTTTAGTTGGGTCTCATGAAATTTATCGAGCTTTTCTAGGATATTGTTGCATAACCTTAGAACCGTAGTTCTGAACTCTATATCCTCCATCTCTTTTGTTTGAGATCTATTTCCTTGTCTCGGCATTATCACTATTTTTCAGAGTTGGTAGGATGGCTTTGTGTGTTTGGTATCCTATATAGCACAGTGGGTCAGCCTCCTCAGTTACCTGAGGTAGACACTCTTGGTGATCCCCTTTGTGGACTGCGTGCACAGCCTTGTTGTAGCTAAGTCTCTATTGTTGTGAATTGACCTTCAGGCCAATTGGATGTGGGTATCAGCTGTGTCTACTCTGGGATAACTTCTGTATTGGAGACAGCCTTATAGGATCAGACTTGAAAAACTGCAGAAGCCTCTGCTCAGCTTGGATGGGGCAGAGTCTCAGGGCTGAACTGACAGTCTTGGCTTCTGCCCTGCCCTTGTGCACTTGCCTGAGTTTCCGCCTGACCGGCCCAGTTTCCCCAAGCAAGAGCGTGGGTACCCCAGGGGCTCGCCTGGACTTGGGCTGGTCTCTGTAGTCTGGAGCTTCTGACTCCTTCCGCTACAGAGAGGCCGCCACCTTGTACAGAGAGGCGGCAGCCTCCGCGGTCAGACCTGGAGCTTCTGACTCCTTACGCTCCAGAGAGGCTGCGGTCAGACCTCAGCGCGTACTTGCTCGCACGCGCGAGTCTGTAGACCCTGCAGACTGCGACTATGGCTCCCGGTCCCGGTCTCCCAGTCTCTGAGTCTCTGAGTCTCTGGGTGCCTTTCTCTACAGTCCAGACCACCCGTATGAGCCTGGGACCACGGGATTTCAGCCGGGGCTGGGGTTCAGTACAGTCCAAAAGGGTTCCGTGCAATCGGGGAATTCCTCCCCTCCCGCCAGGCAGGTATTCGGCGGCCGCGTGCGCGAGCGTCTCCCTACCTCAGGGCTTTTCGGCTCCCAGTCCGATCCGTGAGCCTCTCTCTTTCTAGTTGTAGCTATTCCACTCCGCCAGCTTTCCTGATGTTTTGGTGAAGTCGTTTTCGATTTTAGTTGTTTTTTTAATTAAATTGTTGATGAGGCGGCAGCTTAGGAGACTGCCTAGGCCGCCATCTTGGATGTTCTCTCGTACCTATTGTTTAAAACTCAACTTCCAATAAAGTCTTTTTGAGTATTTTCACCATATGGACATTTCCACTATATAACTAAGTGCTTCTGTGGCATTTAATGCATTCCATCATCATATTGGTGAGCTCCTACTCAACTATGAGTAACTTACAGGCAAGAACTGTGTCTTTTAAAAAAATATATTTTATTGATTTTTTACAGCGAGGAAGAGAGAGGGATAGAGAGTTAGAAACATCGATGAAAGAGAAACATCAATCAGCTGCCTCCTGCGCACCCCCTACTGGGGATATGCCCGCAACCAAGGTACATGTCCTTGACCGGAATCTAACCCCGGACCTTTCAGTCCGCAGGCCGACACTCTATCCACTGAACCGGTTTCGGCAAGAACTGTCTTTTTTTGCACCCCAGATATGAAGGATTTTCAATAAATGGCTGTCAATATAAGCAAATGAACATACAAATGGAATCTGAGCATAAATAATGGAAATATTCATTGCTTCTGTAAACTTCAGGGTCTATATATTTTTACTATGATATTACTTAATGATTCACCCTTTTATTCTTGAAAGCCAGTTGGCTAAGAGGGAAAAAAGCAGAACACTTTTTCTTCTTTCCACTTCAAATACTTAACTTTTAATATAAAATATAATAAAAATTTGTAAAAGACCAGCATGGCAAATAAAAGAAGCGACCCATATCTAAGCACCTAGAACATATTAAAAGAGTGTCTGGAGGACTACAATCCTAAAGAGAATTAAGATTGAGAAAAGAGTATTTTTTTTTAAAGAAAAATGTCTTTGGAATAAGGACAAGAAATGCTTGAGGCACATGGTATGATCTTAACTCCTTTATGCTGTTCCTTTATCAGCAAACAAATGTCAAGCAAGAAAGGGTATAATAGTAATTAAGACCAAGCTGATAGTGAGATAGTAAAAGAGCCTCACAATACTGAACAATATCCACTCTCTAGACTTAAATTATGGGAAGAATGCCGAAAGCACAGGGAAAGCAATTATGAATCTGTTATGTAATATGAGGAAACCAGAAGAGGTGCCAGGCAAGCAAGGAGAGATTGCTTCTAAAAGACAGAGGAGGTTAATCCTGGAAAGTTACATCTGGCAAGGCTGATGGCAATTCAGGCAACATTTTCATGTAAATTTTTCACACATATTTTTGCACAGATGATTTTTACCTCTCAGAAAAACACCAAAAAGTTTTCCGGGGTCTTTCTCAGCATCTGCTAGGGTTCAGGAATCTGGAAAAGGGGTGTGCATAAATGAATGAAGAGGCTAGAGAAGAAATATGAATTTGGAAGACATGGGAGAAAGCCAGACGGAAACTTAGTTCTTTTTAAAAAAAATATATTTTATTGATATTTTTACAGAGAGGAAGGGAGAGAGATAGGGAGCTAGAAACGTCAATGAGAGAGAAACATTGACCAGCTGCCTCTTGCACACCCCCTACCGGGGATGTGCCCGCAACCAAGGTACATGCCCTTGACCGGAATAGAACCCGGGACCTTTCAGTCCTCAGACCGAAGCTCTACCACTGAGCCAAACCGGTTTCAGCTAAAACTTAGTTCTTGATACTAAGTTCTCCAAATGTTCAGACCCCTAGCTTTTTATTAACACATTTTTCCCTAAGGCAAAGCAGATATACATATCAAAGGCAAGGGTTGGTAAACAGTAAAAGATTATTATTATGCCAAAACCGGTTTGGCTCAGTAGTAGAGTGTTGGTCTGCGGACTGAAAGGTCCCAGGTTCGATTCCGGTCAAGGGCATGTACATTGGTTGCGGGCACATCCCTGGTAGGGGGTGTGCAAGAGGCAACTGGTTGATGTTTCTTTCTCATCAACGTTTCTAGCTCTCTATCTCTCCCTTCCTCTCTGTAAAATATCAATAAAATATATTTTTTAAAAAAGATTATTATGTTGGGGGAACTGTCCTCAGCTGTCTGGAAGCAGACAATAATATGTAGATATTCAGCCCTGCTGAAGCCTCAAGTTCCATCAACCTTTTGATGACCTTCTTGGATTTATGACCTGCTGGAATTAGCCTCCAGCAAAAATTATTCATTATGAACACACATATGAAACCACCTGAACATTTTTCGAAAAAGACTAATACATTAGTAGAGACAGTTTATTGGATTTCTGTAAGATATTTAGCAGTTTCTTGTAATCAAGGTGGAGAAACTTGGACAAGGTTGTTATACATCTAGTGAAATTGTGGTTGAATATCTGCTTCCAAAGGTAGATGGCTAATGGAGCTGCAGCTTCCCAAGGTTGCATTCAGTTGAATGAAGGTGAATCAGGTGAAGCTTCTTTTATATGATTTTATAGGAATCTAGGAATATATATTATTCCCCCCCCCCAAGTGTAAACACACTTAATAGCTGATAGTTCAATTGATGTTTCTTTCTTTTCAGATTTAACCCATTGGAATGAATAATTATTCAAAGTGTGTATGCATTTTTTTGAGACCCTGTACATAGCATATTCCAAAATGCAGTATTACCTAATCTGTGAACTGTACCTTCAGCCCTAAACCAAAAGACCTCAACTGTTAGTTCTAAGCCCACAATTCCAAGGCTGCTTTGAAGATCAGATTATTTTCCAGTAAATATATGCCAATCAAATTTATATTGCTAGCTTTCTCAGGTTAGTAGAGAGCCAATTTTATCCTGAGAATAAGTCTCTCCTTTCGGCTTTGTGATTTAAGTAGCTGGGACTGAGTTTGCTTTTCAAGTAAACAATTTTGAACTGGCTGGCATGCCCAGTTAAAAGGGTTTCTCTCCTCTCTCCCTTTTCCACCTCCAACTCTTCTTTAATTTAAAAAAAAAATATGTTTTTATTGATTTTTTTAGAGAGAAAGGGAGAAGGGAGAGAGAGAAATATCAATGTGAGAGAAACATCAATCACCTGTCTTCTGCATGTCCCCCACCAGGGATCAAGCCCCCAACCCTGGCATGTGTCCTGATCTGTAATCGACCTCTTGGTCATTGAGCCACACTGGCCTGGCTCAAACTCCTCTCTTTTAATGGCAAGTACAGCTGGTCTCAGTGGTGAGTGGCTGATTGGACCACGTTTTTGACGAGAGTTCATGCATTTTCTTTGGCAGGACGGACGGGCAGCATCGTCAATTCTGGTTGGTGCTATGTTCATTTTCTGTAATCTCTACTCAACTCCTGGCCCAGCTGTTCGATTGTTATATGCAAAGCGACCAGGAATTGGACTCTCCCCATCCCATAGGAGGTAAAGTAAGCTTAGATGTACGGTAGGCACAGACATACTCAAATTGGTGCCTTGTGTTTAAACACACACACACACACACACACACACACACACACACACACACTTGTTTAGGTAATTGACTTTTCTTCTCTTTAGTCACAGTTTCATCCTTCTTTTATTTAAATTGCATCTCCTTGCCTTTCTTTTGGATCAAAAGTGCTTCTGATGATAGAATTCTACAAATTTTTCAATGCCAGTCTTTCACTGATAAATCTAATCTGCTAGGTCAAATAGGAATAGATGTTCAAATACTGAGCCAGTGTCAAGCTCCCATCACTTTTTGCATTTAATAAATACCCCTTCATCAGTTCTCTGGGGCAAGTACAGCAGTGTCACTCGATAAAAGCTTCCCTGCATTATTGGTTGCATTCTCTTTAGCTAATTATGTTAAAGAAATAAGCATAGTACATTTTTAATATAAGTTAATAATTTGCAAAAACAAACATTTTAGCAAAGATCAATCAATGGTTTCTTTCTTCTGGTGTGGTGGGCGCCAACAGAATGTACGTCTTCTGTCTCAGGTACCTGGGCTACATGTGTGACCTCCTAGCAGACAAACCCTACCGGCCCCACTTCAAGTCTCTCACGATAAAGTCGATCACTGTCAGTCCAGTCCCCTTTTTTAACAAACAGAGAAACGGATGTCGCCCATACTGTGACGTGCTAGTTGGAGAAACCAAGATATATACAACTTGCGCAGATTTTGAACGGATGAAGTAAGTCATAATTACTTCAGCTCTTGTGAACTGCTCTATCCTTCTGAACATTAGAGGGCTATGTCATTGTGAAATGATTGAATTAAAAAAAAAGTGTGTCATAGATGGTAACCATAGAAAAACACATAAATAAAGGATGGTTATAGCCCCCTTTTAAATGGTGATACAACCCAAGGGATTAACAAGAGCTGTAATGAGGGTTAAGGCACTGCTATGGGGCAGAGGACCTGGATGTTTTAAAAAGAGATTTGGTGAGCATAAAGGAAGTATCAGGGAAGAACAGGGTTTCCAGGTGAACTGCGAGGTGGATGGTGACGTAATTAAGACATTATAGAATCTGAAAGAGCAGCTGCCAGTGGGAGGGGAGTATGAAGAGAAGGGAGTGGATGCTAACATGAAATGAAATTAGTTTTGAAAAGACTGAATTTGTGGATTACAAGACCCTCACAGGGTGTCAGAGGACCTGGATGTTTTAAAAAGGGTTGACCTTGATGAGAATTTCATTGCTATTTCTATTCTGATCTCCGTTGGACTTTTCTTTCCCTCTACCTCTGTTTTTACCATTCATTTAAAGTTATGTAGAGGCAGATATGTCAGGGCTAGATGTACGTGAAGAAATGAAGCCTGTGTAGTAGAGATGGCGATTATTTATCTAGAAGTCCAAATGGGATGGAGAGAGAGGCAGTGGCACCAGATCAATGCCATCCTTCCATGAAGCACCAGTTTGCACCCAGGTGGCACAGGCTGTGCTTCTACCTTGCTAGAGACAGGAAATGGTTCCTGGCCCAGACCTGGGCAAACAGGTCCCTTAGCCAGAGCCATGGTATCTATACCTGTGCAGTTATACCAAATTGGACTCTTTCATGTATGTTGTCATCTCTGTTTAAAGAGAATACCGTGTCCAAGATGGGAAAATCTTCATTCCCTTGAGCATCACTGTGCAAGGAGATGTGGTCGTTTCCATGTATCACGTGAGGTCAACCATCGGGAGTCGGCTACAGGCCAAGGTATGGTTTTATGGCATATGCTCCTCAGAGCATTCAGTGGGAGTATTTCAGTCTTTCTTCTACATCACTTTGGGCTTGAGTGTCTTATGTATTAGAATCAGAAGGAACCGTTAAAGATTGCTGATGCCCATCTCCCTCATTTTACAGGGAAGGGAACTGAGGCTCAGAGAGATGATGACTTGCCCAGAGGACTTTGCTAGAAGGTGGCAGCCCTAGAACTTCTAGCTAATCTTGCTCTTTAGAAGCTTGTGCCTTTTTATAGTGTCCCATTTGGATCAGCATGCGGGGGGCTATTTCTATTAAGGAAGTGGGATTAAGTAATTACATATTTTTATTGCAATAAAATCCACCCTTTTAAAGTGTACAATGCAGTTGCTTTTAGTATTTTCAAAGGGTTGTACAACCACCAGTACTGTCTAAATCCAAAACATTTTTATCACCCCCCAAGGAGACCCTCTGCTATTAGCGGTCACTGCCCATTCCCCTTCCTCCATCCCCTAGGGCCTAGGCCATTATTATTCTACTTTCAGTCTCCATGGATTTGTCTATTTTGGGCATTTCATATAAATAGAATCATAGAACATAAGGTCTTTTGTGACTGGCTCTTTTCGCTAAGCATAATGCTTTCCAACTTCATTTATGTGGTAGCATGTATTAGTACTTCATTCTTTTTTATTTATTCACTCATTTTAAAATCTTTATTGTTGAAAGTATTACATACGTCCTCTTTTTTCTTCCATTGACCCCTTATTGCCCCCCTCCACCCTCTACCCCAAGCCTCTACTACCCTAAACTACCTCTACTACCTCTAAACCCTTGTTTGCATACAAGTTCTTTGGTTATCTTTTCCCGCCCACCCAAGTGCTTCATTCCTTTATATGGCCAAATAATATTCCATTCTATGACTATACTGCCTTTTATTAATCTCTTCACCAGTTGGTGGGCATTCAGGTGATTGCCACTTTTTGGATATCACTATAAGTCATTGCATTTTTAATTCATCAAATATTTGCTAAGTGCATGCCCTGTACTAGTCACTGCCTAGGAGTTTAGGGCTGAGAAGAATAAGACTGTGTCCCTGCCTTTAGAAAACTTAGCCTAGCAGGGGAAATTCACACATGTGCAAATGTCCACCGCCACATTAGGGGTTGCATTAGATGCTATAATGGGAGCAGTTGGCTTAGCCAGTGGTGACCCAGAAAAGCTACAGAGGGGCTATGACCATTCAAGGCAGGCTGTGAAGGTTGAGTTTATCAGGTTGGAGTAGGGGTATGTTGGATGGAAGGAGTAAAAGCATAGGAATGTGCAAGAACGTGGGGCATTCGCCGATGAGGAAACGGCTTGCCTGGACAGAACTCATGGAGAGGAGAGGTTAGAACTAAAGAGAGGCCTGTTCCAAATGGGGAGCTCATTTAATATTCATAATGCATAAAGGTTCAGACTTAGAAACAGTTGGAGGTGCATGGATCCTCAAAATATAACCTTTTGATCTGATTTCCTTTCTGCTGATTGATTGAAATGTGCTTCTCTCATGTATCTTTAGGTGACCAACACTCAAATATTCCAGCTTCAGTTTCACACTGGATTCATACCACTGGAAACCACAGTGTTAAAGTTCACCAAGTGAGTGCTGCTTGGGCCGAAACCCCTTTGAAACCCCTTTTCAATTCGCGCAGCTGTGAAATGCTGGGAGCCAGTTGCTCAAGGCTCATTCTTGCTGTGCTGCAGGGCCCCTGAAACAGCCGCAGGACTGTTCAGTGTAGCTTAGCAACACAGAGGCTGGCGTTGTTTCTCTGTGGTATTTTGTTTTTGTTTTGTTTTTTACTTAAAAAATGTTTTTATTGATTTTTTAGAAAGAGAGGGCAAGAGAGAGAGAGAGAAAGAGAGAGAAACATTGATGTGAAAGAGTACCCCCTGCATGCCCCCTACTGGAAATCGAGCCAGTAACCTGAGCATGTGCCCACACTGGAAATCAAAACGGTGACCTCTTGGTGCATGGGATGATACTCAACCAACTGAGCCACACTGGCCAGGGCAAGGCTGGTGTTTTGATTGTCTTAAACAAAAATTGTTCAAGAGACTTCAAATACGAAGGCCTAAAATTCCAAGTGAAGGAACAAGGGGGGAACAAAGGAATATCAGTGATGTGGTCCTTTGCATCTGTGTGTCCTTTTGTGTTTTTCAACACAAAAGGGGTGGCAGTGTCATCAGTAGTATGATATGAGGGATAGTCCTTCAGGCTGGATGCCAGATCACAGCATTGAAGCAAGGTTTTAGGAGACCCCCTTGTGCCAGACATTAACCCTTAGCTGCTGTATTAAAGTGTGGTCTAGAGAGCTGGGGGGAGGGAGGGTGATGCTGGGTCAGAGTAGGGATAGGCATTCAAGAGCTCAGGGTGGTGGCCTTGAGCCTGTTTCACTATTTTAATAACTGATTGGCCATGCTGGTGCATGCTGGTTGTATGTATCGCCCCTGCCTTCTGGAATGCTTTCACATGTAGTAGTATCCACATTCTTTGAGTAGGCATTATTCTCCTCTTTTCTCTAGAGGAGGAAACTGAGGCTCAGACCAGTAAAATACTTTATCTGGTTAATGATTGCGTTTTCCCTAGAAATCAGCCTCAGGGTTAATTGAGGAATCAACCTCCGGTGGTTTTTTTGTGCTGAGCATGGTACTGGTTCCATTTGTTTTTCACTGATGTTATTCTTTCACTTCCCTATTTAGGCCTGAGTTGGATGCATGTGATGTACCAGAAAAATATCCTCAACTATTTCAGGTGACTCTGGATGTAGAGCTACAGTCCCAAGACAAAGCGGTCGACTTAACCCCACCCTGGGAACATTACTGCACGAAGGACGTCAATCCCAGCATCCTCTTCTCTTCTCACCAGGAGCATCAAGATACGCTGGTCTTAGGAGGTACGAGCCACCTGATGGCTTTGCTCTCAGCAGGAAGGCCGGGTGTTGGGTTATTTATCACGCTGTCTTATTTCCCGTGCTTCATTGATTCTGCGTGGCCTTTTGTCTTGCAGGACAGGCTCCAATAGATATCCCTCCAGACAACCCCAGGCATTTTGGGCAAGGCGGCTTCTTTTCCACTCTCTGTTGGCAAGGTACTCGCACGCATTTCTTTAAACTTACAGTGAGGTGATTGTCACATGGTTCTTGTGTAAAGGTGACGAGTTCTCCAAGCAGCCTAACGTAAAGCAGCACTTAGAAGTTATCCATGATCCTTCTTAGTTGACGCTCTCTTGGCTCATCCCTTTTTTAGGTCAGGCAGCTCCCCTCCTTTCAAGTCCATAAATGCTTAGATGGATGTACAAGGCTGTTTTAAGCCGAATGCTACCTTTTCTCTCGGTGCAGTATTTTGGATCACATTTGTTTCCTGCGTTTACAAATAAGCATGATCTTTTTTAGGATCTCCCTTTACTCTGCTGACACATGAATGAACTCTATCTCCTGCCCTCAGCTAATATTCTAAAACTATAAAATCTGGCATTGCCCCCAGAGGGCTCTAACCATTAGCGGGGCAGAACTGAGCTTCCGTGGTGCAGGGAAGGCAACCACTCTGCCCATACTTGCTACTTGGCTGTGACAACCATGGCGGAAGTCCGGCTCCACCCCAGTATCGTTTTCTGCTGAACCTGGAGATGTTTCAGAATCTTTCTAACATAATACTTCAAATGACTGCCAACAGTAGATTGGCATTCTAATTGATACCCAGCTGGGGTTCTTGGGTTCCCCAGGATGGAACTAAAAAGGAACCACCCATGATATTCCTAAATGTTATTGGACTTGCACCAGGTGTGGGGGGATAGCACAGGAGCACAGGGTTCCCTACTGGCACCGCCAGTGGCATTGTTGGGTTGTTTTTAATAGGAGGTGGCTAAAGTGGGCATGCGTCAGAGTTGGGCAAGGCATGATTGTTCTATGTCAGGGCCCAACCACTTCTTCATTCCTTTGGGTTGCTAAGCAGCAATCTGCTCCTTAGGGCAAGAAGGTGGTGGCGCTCACTACTGCCACCCTAGGAAGGTTATACAGTGGTCAGATCTTAATTGCGCATGTGGAACAGGGGTTTTCAAAACTGCAAGGAAGTGGAGGGATGGTTGCATTTATGTGGTTATTTTATATGGTGTTTTTTTCTGGCTATCTGGCATTCCTTTGGCTCCAGGCCCAAGTCCCTTTGCTGTCAATCCTTGCTTTAGGGTTTGCTGAAATTAACTGCAATAAAAATGACTCCTTTTTTTTATTTTTTTAAAATATATTTTTATTGATATTTTACAGAGAGGAAGGGAGAGAGATAGAGAGCCAGAAATGTCGATGAGAGAGAAACATCGACCAGCCGCCTCCCGCACACCCCCCGCTGGGGATGTGCCTGTGACCAATGTACATGCCCTTGACCGGAATCGAACCCGGGACCTTTCAGTCCGCAGACCGACGCTCTACCACTGAGCCAAACCGGTTTTGGCAGGACTCCTTTTTTAAAAATTTAATTTATTAAGGTATTATATGTGTATATAGCTTACCATTCTCCCCCCCCCCCCCATACATGCCGTCCCTCCCCAGAGTTCTGTGTTCATTGGTTGTACTTATATGCATGCATACCAGTCCTTCGGTTGATCTCTTATCTCCCCCAGGTCTCCTTCCCCTCCCCGCTGTCATTTGGCAGTCTGCTTGTTTTATGGTGACTATCTCAGGACCACACGAATAGAGTCCGCTCCTCCTCTGGTTCACACCCCCCCCCCCGTCCCACCGCTTCCCCGGGGGCACAGGGCTCTCCCAGGGCACATGTCTCCCCCTGGGGCACATGGCTCACCCGGGGCACACGGCCCCCTGAGAAAAGGACTCCTTTTAATGAAATATGTAGGAAACTGGCTTTGGCAATAGTCTTACAGTTTTCTTGATGGACCCTCCTCAGCTGGCTGTGTGAACATAAGACATTTTCCCCATTGCCTACAGAGAATTTCCCATGTTTGGTGAAAAAAATTGTTCATAGAATTCTGTTGAATTGAAAGGCTTATATTTAGAAATAGGACCAATAACATTTTTAAAAATAGAAAATTCGGGAAATCTAGACAGCAGGTAGGTGTCTGAGCTCCCTCTTGTCCCTTGTTTTATCACACAAGGGTTTTCAATAAAACTCCATGTATACCACTTTTCTGCAATGTTAGTAAGCAATTTAGAAACCATTCCTGTTAGGCTCTGAAACAGGTTGTCAGCACAAATGCACAACTTCTTTTCCTGACTTCGCAGGGCCAGGTGTGTTTAGGAATGCAGACCTTTTTGGATTTTAGTGAGGTGATAGGGTGCATACATTGTATCTGACTTAGCATTCCCAGGGGCATCTCTGTCAACAACTTGTAATCAAACGTACCGACACTTCTGCAGCGAGACATATAAAGAGTAACCCTGAGTGGAAATACATGGAGATTATCAATACTTTCACACCAGGTCTGGTCATATTTTTCTGCCAACTTAGTGTGCACCAAACTTAGGAAAAACCTTTCCCTTTTCATGGCTTTCTGCACTTTGGAATTGGGGATAAGGGATGGGCATCTACTTAATTTGAATGTGGATCTGTCTATCTGACATTCAATGATGAAGTTCCATAGGAGGAGCGGTCTCAAGGAGGGCCGGAAAGTCACTCACCAGCATCTCCATTCCTTCCCTGGAAGATGCCTCTTTCCTGCTGCCTATTTTATGCTGAAAGTGCCTTTCAGGTTGGTGTAAGGACCATCCTAAGCAGAGCCATTCCCTCTGTTCCTTCATTAGGTGTGTGGTGCACTTCTGCTCCAGCCTGGGGCAGAAAGGCCTTGCTTTCGGCTGCAGGCCACGGGGAAAAGTAAAAAAAAACAGAGAGGAATCAGCAAAGAAATAGGAGCTAATGTTTTTTTTGTTTTTGTTTTTATTTTTTTTCAAAGCACCCAGCATAGTGCCTGGAAAATAATAACAGTGATAACAACAGTAATAATTATGATTAATAAGGAACGCTATAAACACTTATGTATTACTTTCTATGGATCTGAGCACTTCCTATATGTATATCATGTCATGTGATTCTCACAGCAGCCACGTGGGTTCAGTAGTATTTATTGCCCCCATTTTACTGAGAGGGAAACTGAGGCACGGAGAAGTAAAGCAACTCTCTGAGTGTCGCAGAGCCAATACATAGTGGCTCTGGGATTCGGATCCCGGATATCTAGCTCCAGAGTTTCTGCTCTTCACCCCAGTGCTTTATTGGACTCTTAGATGTTCAACAAGTGATAACTGAATGCAATGTGAAGTACATCAGGTTTTCCATTGGGAAGGGTCTGGAAGCATTGTTTGCTCCAGCGCTGTTCCTCCTCTCTTTCTGGAGTGTATATAAATTATTAAAAAAAAAACCAAAACAGCGATGCTGTGGCCAGTAGCTAACCGTTTGTTGTCGTACTGGCCTTTCTTAGATCAGAAATCAGAGAAATCATTCTGCGAGGAGGACCATGCCGCCCTCGTGAATCAGGAGAGTGAGCAGTCGGATGATGAACTCCTGACCCTCTCCAGTCCCCACGGCAGTGCCAGCGATGACAAGCACCACGAAACCAAAAAGCCCAGCAAAAAGCAGCAGGAGCCCGCTGCCCCTCCTCCCCCCGAGGACGTGGACCTGCTGGGCTTGGAAGGGTCTGCAGTGAGTAAGAACTTCTCCTCACCAGTGGCTCCTCCCACCAATTCCGATCTGCTCAGTGACCTGTTTGGGGCTGCAGGTGCGGCCGGCCCTACCCAGGCTGGACAGTCTGGGGTGGAGGATGTGTTTCACTCAAGTGGACCTGCTTCTGCCCAATCAACACCACGCCGGTCTGCCACCTCCACCACCGCGTCGCCGACCCTACGAGCGGGAGAAGGTAAATTTTTCCGCGCTGCACCGTGCAGTTTCGAAATCTAACCTTCGGGCCAAGCAGGTGGAGTTGAACCTTCCTAATAAGCTAGACTTTTCTGGTCTCCCGGAAAGTTCCCCAGGAGTTTATACATTTATTTAAATGGGGAACACAAGAGGAAATCAAAGGTAGGAAAGGGTAAGAGTGAATATTTGGGCTTCTCACCCCTACTTTAATTTTTTTAGGGCTTTAATACCCGAGCGTGGAGATGTAGACTGATAATGACCGTGGGGTATTTACTATTTGCCAAACTAGGAATTTAACACTAACCATTGATTCAATTCTTATAAAAACCCAGTAATTAGATCCTGTTATTATCTCTGCTTCATCGTTGAGGAAGTAGAGGCTTAGAGTCAGATTAGTAGCATACCATTTTTTTTTTTTATACAGTTAGTAATGGATCGGGCCAGGGTCCAAAATTAGGCCATTTGACGCCAGAGCTTCCCCTCAGTTTTTCCTGTAATGCCTTCCTGGAATTGTAGTTTTCTGAATACCCTTTGGCTACGCAGAGAAGTACTTGGCTACTTCAAGGCATATTTGAGGGACTCATGCCTGCAGCACAGCTGACTGGAGCAGAGCTGTTGGAGCCCCATGTGGCTCAGGTAGCTTCGCCTTGCTCATTGCTGCAGACTCCACCCTTCCTGTGACTGGACATCCACATGTTTTGACATTTGCAAGACAGTGTAGTTGAGTAAGCGGAGGTCCTCTATGGCTAAGAGCCATCTCCCCTTGTTACCAAGATGACATCCCATTAGGAAGAGTAGAGGGAAATGTCTGGACGTTCCAGGCCCATGGTAACCGGTGGGCACTTTCTTTCTTTTTTTTTTCTTTTTTTAAAAATATTTTATTGATTTTTTTACAGAGAGGAAGAGAGAGGGATAGAGAGTTAGAAACATCTATGAGAGAGAATCATTGATCAGCTGCCTCTTGCACACCCCCTACTGGGATTGTGCCCGCAACCAAGGTACATGCCTTTGATCGGAATAGAACCTGGGACCTTCCAGTCCGCAGGCCGATGCTCTATCCACTGAGCCAAACCCGTCTCAGCATGTGGGCACTTTCTTTCCCAAGCGTATCCTTCACTTCTCAGAAGGCCGTGGGCAGGTGTTGATTCAGCAGGAGGCTTTCTTTATAAGAGTGAGCCTCAGAATCATAGAATGGAGGGGCTAGGGCTCAAGTTCCTGCATGTTATTGGTAGAGCCAGGATGTGAGGTGCCCTGAATCTCAGGATATTTCCTCTATACTCCACTCCCTTCCATCCAGTTCTTACTTACTCACCGAAATGAATAAAAGTTCTATCAGGAAATAAAAAATTCCCCAAGATTCTTAAGACGGTGTATCTTGTGTGACTTTTGATGATTTAATCCATTATAGTCCTATGCAGATAGTTCTGTCCCATTCTCAGAAATAGAAGGACCTTCTGACACATTAGGTAAATCTGTGCCTCAGGTTGCAGACAATGAAACTGAGGCCTGGTGTACTGATTGACTTGTTCAGGGACACACAGCTGATTGGTGGCAAACCCAGATCCAGAGCATAAATATTCTGTCTCCTAGGAGGAAGTAGAAAGAACACAATCCAGAGTTAAAGGCCAGGGTTTGACTCCCAGGACTGACACATAACCATCTGTGTAGCCTTATTTAAAAAAAATTACATATATATATATATATATATATATGTATATATATATATATTAATTGATTTTTTTACAGAGAGGAAGAGAGAGGGATAGAGAGTTAGAAACATCGATGAGAGAGAAACATCGATCAGTTGCCTCTTACACACCCCCTACTGGGGATGTTCCGGCAACCAAGCTACATGCCCTTGACCAGAATTGTACCTGGGACCTTTCAGTTTGCAGACTGACACTCCATCCACTGAGCCAAACCGTTTTCAGTTGTGTAGCCTTCCTTATTAATAAAACCTTAGTTTTCTTGGTTGTATAGGCGGTTAATATTTACCTATCAGCATTGTTGTAAAGACTACATTTTGAGCTCTTGTCTTGTAGTGTTGGAAAGTTCACTTTTAGTGAGTGGAGAATGCCTCTAATTTAACATAAGTTGCCATTAAAAGGGTACCAAGTACAAGATTTTAGCATCCTACACTAGTTGGCATCAAACTTAGATGCAGAGGAATTAACTCAGTGTCCTCTTATAGTTATGCTATAAATATGGTGTTCTAACTTTAGAAGAAATAAAGTTAAGTGAGTATTAAATGATAAGGGGTATACATTGCATAACAGAGTGCCTGACAGATGCTTGATTTACTGGTGCTGCACAAGGTTAATCCGTTGCCCAGAGATTATAGGAGAACTTTGTGGCATTGAAGTCATAGCTGAATACATCAAACCATCTGTCCTGCCTGAGCTTTCAGAGTGGGAGCTATTCGTTAACTTGTTTGATTCTAGCTGTCCATTCCTAAACAGGTCAGTTCCACTCCAGGAAGCAATTAATTCACTAGTGCGAGACTTACAGAATAGGAAGTAACATCTTAATATAAGGCGCTACAGGGAATTTTATTCCTTGTCCAATAATGAGATATTAAAGGGCAATTACATACATGCATCTCTGCATGGTTTTAATCACCTTCATTTTACACCTTGAGAAATGTGAGATGCCTTTGGGAAATTTTTAGAATTTGGAGTCAGAAGACTTGAGCCTGGATGTCAGCCCTTTTATTCACTTGACATTGGGCTTTCTAAAGCTCAGTTTCCTTGTCTATAGAATGAAAATAACACCACTTCTGTCTGAGAGAAGACCAGGGGTATTGAGGATCAGCTGAGGTATTCTTTATGAAAGGCAATGTGAATCCTAAGAAATGATATAGTATTAGTGTTGTTGCATAGTTTCTGGGAAGATCAGCTGCCCATTTTGTTCTAGTCCTCTTAGTCCATTCTCAAACTTTTGTTAGCTCTGGGGGACATTTAAGGATAGGATGGGCCTTTGGAATAGCCCAGGAGGCAGGAATCATCCTGATGTTTCAAGTATTTGGCCCAGGGCCTGGAAATAGTGATAACTCTTCAATATTTATTTATTTATTTATTTATTGATATTTTTTTAAATTAAGGTATTATATGTGTACATACCTTACCAATCCCCACCCCACCCCCCACTCTCAAACATGCCCTCCCTCCCCATAGTTTTTCCTCCATTGGTTATGCTTATATGCATGCATACAAGTCCTTTGGTTGATCTCTTATCTCCCCCATATCTCCCTACCCTCCCCGATGTCATTTTCACAGTCTGTTTGTTTCTTTACTGTCTCTATATCTATCTTTTGGTTCATCAGTTTATAATGTTCCTTATTATCCATAAATGAGTGAGATCATGTGGTGTTTTTCTTTCATTGACTGGCTTATTTCACTCAGCATAATGTTCTCCAATTCCATCCAGGTCCCTGCAAGTGATAAGAATTCTTTCTTGCCGAAACCAGTTTGGCTCAGTGGATAGAGCGTCGGCCTGCAGACCAAAGGGTCCCGGGTTTGATTCCTGTCAAGGGCATGCACCTTGGTTGCGGGCACATCCCCAGTGGGGGGTGTGCAAGAGGCAGCTGATTGATGATTCTCTCTCATTGATGTTTCTAACTCTCTATCCCTCTCTCTTCCTCTCTGTAAAAATCAATAAAATATATATATTTTTTAAAAGAATTCCTTCTTTTTATGGCATCATAGTATTCCATTGTGTAGATGTACCATAGTTTTTTGATCCAATCATCTGCTGATGGGCACCTAGGCTGTTTCCAAATCCTAGCTATTGTAAATTGTGCTGCTATGAACATAGGGGTGAATATATCTTTTTTGATTGGTGTTCCTAGTTTCTTAGGATATATTTCTAGGAGTGAGATTACTGGGTCAAATGGGAGTTCCATTTTCAGTTTTTTGAGGAAGCTCTATACTGTTCTCCACAGTGGTTGCACCAGTCTGCATTCCCACCAGAAATGCACTAGGGTTCCTTTTCCTCTGCATCCTTGCCAGCACTTGTCGTTTGCTGATTTGTTGATGATAGCCATTCTGACAGGTGTGAGATGGTACCGCATTGTCATTTTGATTTGCATCTCTCGGATAATTAGTGACTTTGAGCATGTTTTCATGTGCCTCTTGGCCTTCCTTCGGTCTTCTTTTGAAAAGATTCTATTTAGGTCCATTGCCCATTTTTTAATTGCATCATTTATCTTCCTTCAATATTTATTGAATGAATGAACTCATAGGACAAACACATTTTCTCTTTTATTTTCTAGGTGCCACCTTTGACCCATTTGGAGCACCTTCTAAACCATCAGGTCCAGACTTGCTGTGTTCTTTCCTGAACACAGCCACTGCTTCCAGTGACCCCTTTCTTCAGCCTACGAGAAGTCCTTCACCTACATTGATGGGTAAGAAGTATTTCATATTGTGAAATAGACTTCCACACGATACCCATAGGTACTTAGTTTTAAAAGCATCATGTAGGTGTTTGGGAGTGGGATAAGGCGAAGCTACATAATGCATCTCTCTCTTTTGGATATTAATTCATATTACCATATTAAAAGCTCTAGGTGTCTTATCATAAACAAACCTGTTTAACTTTCTTTTACTCAGATTTTCTAAAACTTATCTAACTGTGGAATTCTTTTTTTATGTTAGAGCTATATGCATAGAATTATGGTACCATTGATTGTAGGATGTTTATTTTATGTACTGATAAGGAAGAAAACAATGCTGTTACTTTTAGTTGATTGGAAGATATATCCTAGTTGAAGACATCTTTGAAATGTGGAAAAATATGACTCAAGTAATAAAATGTGATATGAGCATTCCACAAAATCAGTATGCTACAGAACAAAGTTTAGAATACAGCATCCTGATGAGTTAGAGCTATTCTATCTAATACGAAATGGTATTGAGCACTTTGTATGTGGCTAGTCTATTTGAAATGTGCTCTAAGTATAAAATAGCATCCCAGATTTTAAAACTCAATACAAAATAAGAATGTAAAATATCTCATTACTATTTTATATTGATCACTTGTTAATATTTTTTAATACGTGAGGTTAAATAAAAAATATTTCTAAAATTAATTTAACCAATATCTTTTTGCCTTTTTTAGTGTGACAACTAGAAAATTTTAAATTACATCTGGTAGAGTAGTTCAGTTGGTTAGAGCATTATTCCTATATGCAAGGTTACTGATTCGATCTCCAGTCACATACAAGAAGCAACCAGTGAATGCATACATAAATGGAACACCAAAATCAATGTCTCTCTCTCTCTCTTCCTCTATCTAAATAAATAAATTTTTTAAAAAAAGAAAATTTAAGATTACATATGTAGCCTACATTATATATTTACTAGAAGCCCAGTGCACGAAATCCAGCTGCCAGCACCAGCTTCCCTCTGGCACCCAGGACCCCAGTTTCCCTCGCAGCCCCAGCTTCGTCTGGAAGGTCGTCCAGTCTAATTAGCATAATACACTTTTATTATTATAGATTATTTTAGAGACTTAGGTTGTGTGGAAAGAATAGTGATCACATCCATTTGTACATGCAAAACAGATTAAAACGGGAGCTCTTCAATGAAGGACAAATGGCTTTGAGCTAGAGAATTGTATCTCATTCTTGATGTTGAAGACTATTGAACATTATTGACTTCCACCTAGAAAATGATATATTGTTCAAGGCACCCTGAGCTTGTCTGGAGAATGCAGTCCAATCATGAGCTTGATTTCATGTAAGTTAGGCCAACGGAAAAGGAAGATGAGTTATGCAACATAGGTCAGACTGTAACTTGACTGAAATAGGAATCAGTCTAGGAATAACCTTTATGGGTGGTTTCCAATTAGTCTTAAATCTCAACCTATTTGAGGTGGGTCCACATGGACAAGAAATGCACCTCTCACCCTTGTGTAGTGCCTGCCTACGAGAATCTCTTGATTGGAAGTTGGCTTCCCTGGGGAGAAAGATGCAGGGATGGAGGTCAAAGCTGTTGTTTTGCTCACTTACTTAAAATGTAAGCCACATCATTGCTCAAAATAGCTCTCTATTTCACTTAGCATGGCAGCCAAAGCCCTCCTACATGGCCTACATAGGCCCTATGTGCTCTCGCACCCCAGTGACCTCATTTTCTATTCTCCCCTTCTTGCTCTCTTCATTCCAGCCACACTGGCCTACTTGCTGTTGCACTGGCTGTCCCCTCATCCCCAGTCATCACATGGCTAACTCCTTCTCCTCTTTTGATCTTTGCTCAACTGTCACCTTCTCAATGGAGTCTATTTTGACTGCTCGGTTTCACATCCCAACTCATCCCCCCTTGCCCTTTCTATAGTTTCCTTTCCATGGTACTTATCAACTTCATTATAGTTAATAGTGTACTTACATGTTATGTCTGTCTCTCCCACCAAGGCAGGGATTTTTGTTGGTTTGCTCATTAATGCTTTCCTAGTGTTTAGAAGAATTATTGGCTTTCTATCTATCTTTCTATGGAATATGTAAATATAAAATGAATTAACTCATTTTCCCCATCTATGCTCCTTTGATGCATCATGATAGAATTAATAAGGTTATATATTTTTCTGATTTTGATACTTTGAATTTATTATTTTAACAAGAGTTCTACCTTTTATGTCCCATGGGTGTGGATGTTTATACTTCAGCAAGGCAGTTCTGGATCTGGTTTTCTGTTTCTTTTGAGCTGGTTAGAACATATTATTACCCAATGTAGGCCAGTTAGTACCGCTTTGTTCTGTAGCCATTTTTGTCTGTGTCTTGGTGGGTGAAAGAATTTTCCACTCTCCTTGCTTGGAAATCAATGATCGAAATTCGATTGGTAGTAGATCATTTGCATATTCTTGGTATAAGGATAACATATATGTGAGACTCAGATGCCAGAATGGGTGGTCAGAATTGCTCATCTCTAGAATTCCTCAGCAAAAGGCACCTGTTCCTATTCTTTTACCCAGCCGTTCAAGCTGGAAACCTGGAGTCATTTTCCTGATTTCTACAAGGCACCACTAATCTCTTCTGAAAATCAAGAAATATTACCTTTGAGCTCTACAAATGTTTATTGAACATCTACTCTAAAGAGAATAAGCACTAGAGCATAGTGTTAGAAGAAAAAATAAACAAATAACTGTAATGAAGGCAAGATGACGAATAAAAGTATTAGGTAATGACCTTAAAATGTATATATTTCCATCTCCAACAGATTTTAAGTTTATTGAAAATGGGCAAAGTGTCTCTTAGTTCTCTGTTCCCTGACCTGGTGCGTTGCATATGGATTTTTGGGTTTGATTAGTAATAAGGTTGAAGTTCTGACACCCAGTGCTACTCCTAGTTGGATGTAACACTAAGATCAGTGTGTAAAGGAAGTCAGACAGCAAGGGTTGGCAAAGTGGTCTAATTTCCACCTCAGTTTTCAGGGATTACTGTAGAATAAGAATAGAAAGGAAAGAACTGTAATTGCTGATAATGGCATGTTCTTTTTAACTTAGTGATGGGAAGGTAGAAGGCATCTTGGTTTATACTAAGCAAACAAGAAAATGTAAGGCTTTGTAATGCTAATCTTGGTGATTTCATGATTCTTTTAGTGGTGGTGGTGGTGATGGTATGGTCATAGTGGTGAATGTGGGTATGTATTAAATACAAATTGCAATATTTAGTATTTGCATTTTGCTCACTGATTTTATGGACAGAACTTAGAGGTGCCTTAGAAAGAAATTCTTATGAAATCCTGTTTCTTATTTGGATTTTATAGATTCAGAAAAAACTTAGTACCAATGTGTATACACAGGATTCTCTTTAGATAAACATTTTTTAATTCTACATTTGGAATTTTGAGAGGTGCTAGGGGTCTGTTTTGAGTGGGGGCTGTATGGAGTTTGTTTTGAGTGACAATAGATACCCCTCTAACATGAGCATGGTGGATGGCATACACTCAGTGCTTAATATGTGCTCTGAAAGACTGATCATTCTCAACTCATGTCACAGCAAAGAAGAAGACAAAAGGTCAGTTCTAAATTGAGCATGCCTCTCATGCCAACTTAAGACAAATTGAGTTCATGTCAACTTAAGACAAATTGAGGTGTGTGTTTTTCTTCTTCATATTTTCTTATTGCCCACCAACTTTCAGATAACCATAGAAGTGGGACACACATTGATGAATCAGATAGTTCCTGCCTTCAAGGAACTCACACTTTAGTGAAGACAGAATATGCACAGTTATATTTGAAAGTGTGTGGTGGATATGGAGGTAAAAACTGAGCCAAAGTAGAAACAGAGATAAACAATATACTAAAAAAAAATGTAATGTGTACACACTTTGGCTGCCATTATTAATTCCAATGGGTTAAATATGAAAGAAACAACCACCACCACCATCAGTTGAACTGTCAGCTGTTAAACTGTGTATACATTTGGGGATACTTAGATGGCTTTTGTCAACCCTCATGTAAGTCACCAAGGAGGAATGCACAAATTACCAAGTGCTGCAAAATGTGCTGAGAGCTCAGGATCTCTTGGGACCTTGGGAGGCCATGCAGATCTCATGGACAGCATAGCACTTTCCCGTGTGAACTTAGGAAAGCAGGTTCTGAGCTGTCATTTCTTAATTATATTTTTCTCCTAATTTTTAGCTTCGAGTACACCTGCTGTGAATATTCAGCCCGATGTTTCAGGAGGTTGGGACTGGCAGACTAAACCAGGTAAAGGTCAGCAGGCTATTCATATGCATATGTGACCAATTGCTAAAGCATGACTGTTCACCCAGAATGAAGTGAGTGCTTCCAGAGTATGATAGCCCACCTATGTAATTTGTGTTGATCTTTCCTAAAGACTTACATTCTTGTGGAACTTTCCCGATGCATTTGATGACATGGCAGTACTGTGTATTACACGTTATTTTACTTGCCGAATGTCTGTTTTGATGCTAGAATTTGGCAGATCTGGGCATATATCTAACAATGCCACTTAGAACTTCTTGGGTATTTTTTTTTACAAGTCTGAATCTCCATTTTGTTATCTATAAAGTGGGATCCATAATTCTTGTCCCACATAGTTGTATAGTTTAAGTTAAATAACTTATTTGAAGACTTCTAGTATAGGGTAGCTGCTAAATAATTGGGATGGCCTTCCTTCTTCACAAAGGACTTGTTCCAGGGCTGTATTTGTCTGTGACAAATAACTTGTCTTTCTCATGGGTAGATGGTGTTTACTGAGAGCCAACTTGTGAGATTGCATTCACAGCAATGTGCAAGTCACACACACACACACACACACACACACACACACAATGTGCATATCATGGCAACTTTCTGAAGAGTTCCTGTTTCTTAACAAATGAGAAAATGTTGAAACTCAGAGAAGTTAAACAAGTGTGCAAGGTCACTCATTCATTAAATAGCAGACACAGAATTCAGATCTAGGCTTGACTAAAAATCTCATAGAAAGAATGAAGGTAAGTGACAGAAGGCAAACACTGAACTTAATAGTTCACAGGTGTGGCCAGGAAACAGTATATATGCCTTTTTTTGTGCCCTGTCCCTGCTCCAGTACACTATTCACTTAAGTTCAAAAAAACAAGGTCTACCAACTTCTAACATATTTCCAAATCATGTCCTAATTTACCATTAGAGACAAAATTCAAAATTCAGGATTTAGCCTTAGACAACTAACTCATTTTCAAATACCGTATTTCCTTTTCAGGAGGTTTTGGAATGGGAAGCAAGTCAGCTGCCACCAGCCCAACCGGATCCTCACATGGAACTCCCATCCATCAAAACAAACCCCAGACTCTGGATCCTTTTGCTGACCTTGGGACACTAGGTATAAACTTAACAGGTTAAGACATTTACTTATGGCTACAAAACCTCAAATCTAAATTCTTAGTGTTATAATAAGCTGGTACCTGAAATGTTGTATATTCTTAAGGATATATACACTTTAAATGCGAGATTGGCTTAAAACACACACACACACACACACACACACACACACACACACACACACACACAAATAGGCTTTAAGTAGTCAGCCCACTAACTAACCCTATTTCCATTTTGGATTAGTGGGATGAATAAAGTTAGAATTTGTAGGAGCATCTGACAACAGAGTTTGCAGTAAAAGTAGCAGGTGTGTAGGGAAGCATGAGAGGTGAGACTGGTCAGGTAGATTTGAGCCCCCCTGGGGCCAGCTGTGCATAGGTCTGCTTGTGATGTTACCAGCGATGTCTTCACACTGGTACCCCTCTTCTCACCATCAATACATACAAAACATAGACTCTCTGTATAGTATTTTCAAAGAGGTTTTCCTCATGTGCTCATTGTTATTAGAGAATAAGTGTTACATGAGCAAGTAATTTCAGAAACAGTGGGTTCAGTGGACTTTGATTACTGCAGAAACTTCTGAGAATAAATGGTCACAGTGAGGCGCCCCAAAAGGTATACAGTTTGCAGTATTCTCAAACTATTTCACCAAGAAAGCATTTTTGCAAGTAGTTCTTTGGGTGTTCTGAAGCCTCGTCTCCCTCCCTTTTCCTTCCTCCTCTGGGCAGTGCAGAGCTGTTAAACAAGGGTGGATGGGCCCTGACAGGAAGGTTTAAATTAGCCAGGTGGGTTGTTCAGGTTCTCAGAAAGCCTTGGGGTATTTAGAGCCAAATTATCTGAAGGGAATGAGAGCATGCTACCATTTTGACAGTAATTGGATCAGATTCTTGACCTTTCCTTATACATGTTTTAGAATTCTTTTAAGAACTCTCAAAATTATTTTCCCTTCTTTATATCCTAAGGTAAGCTTAGCATTTTTAAATAAAAACATCAGGTGAAATTCTACCTCAAATCAAATATGATTGGCGGCTCATTTTCTTCTGTTTATTTATTTCACAACTATTTAGTAAGTGTCTTCAATATGCTAATACTGTTTTAATAAAAAACCAACCAACCCAAAACAATAACAACAACACAATTTCTGTTTTCTAAAGCTTATAGTCTAGAAAAGTAAATAAATACCTGTGTTTCCCCAAAAATAAGACATCCTCTGAAAATAAGACCTACTTCATGGAAACATAATACATCCCCTGAAAATAAGACCTAGCGCATCTTTGGGAGCAAAAATTAATATAAGACACTGTCTTATTTTTGGGGAAACAGGGTAGTAAGTGAATAAATATACAATATAATAACTGTTTCCTGGGGGAGTTACTATGTGCCAGGCACTCTCTTAAGTGCTTTACATATATAAATTTATTTAATCTTTCCAATAATCTTTTGAAGTAGAGGCTATTACCAGTATAACCCTCCTTTTGCAGATGAAGAGTGATCATTATAAGAGGTTCTTTTTAAAATCCAACATTATGTCTTGCATTTAGCTCTCATTCCTCAACCTTTCCTTGCCTTTTATGACATTGAAACTTGAAAAGCACAGGCCAATTAAGCAAGTCTCAATTTGTTAACTTTAATCACTTGCTTAAGGCGATATCTGCTAGTTTCCTTCATTATAAAACTATAATTTTCCTCTTTGTAATTAATGAGTAATCTGGGAGAGATAATTTGAAGCTATCCTGTTTAAGATAATCCTATTAGAGAAGATTACATTCTCCATCTGACTATTACCACTGATTTTAGCATTCATTAATGATTCTTGCCTGAAGTAGTCATTGCTATGATACTTGCAAATTTGTGATTTTTCTGATTCTTTCTTTCTACATGTATTAATTGGAATTTTACTGTAAAGAAAAAAAATATTTTCTTTTCTCTCTCTTTCTCCCTCCCTCCCCTCACATTAAAATGGACTAATGGATTTTTTTTTTATTCAGTGGGTTATCATTCATTACTGTCATTATTTCTCTTAATGTTCACATTGTCTCAGATTTTATTTGTTAAAGCCCCTTTGCTCTGGCTTCTAGGCCCTTTTCACTAGACTCCATGAGCACCTACTTCCTTTAGAGTACAACAAGATCTTCCTGGCTTGTCCTGACCTTTTTATACCCTAGTTCTGGAATCAGTCATTCTCAAAAGTATCTTCACTCCCTTTCATGGGGAATGGTATTTAGAAACCAAAGTCTGTACACTATGTATGTTCACTGGTTCTGAAGTGGGTGTCATTCTCTACCTTTCAGGAGATATAGGAGATGAATGGGTATGCATATATAGAATTCCATCCAGTTCCACAGGATTCTTCCTTGCCTTCCTCTAGCTCTATTGACTAATGAGTTTGCTGACTACTGACCCAGACTCTCGATTCCAATAATTACAGGCTGTGGTTCCTTGTGATTAAGCCCCTATCCAGTGGTCGGCAAACTCATTAGTCAACAGAGAGGCAAACCGCAGCTCACGAGCCACAGTTTGCCGACCACTGCCCTAATGTATATGTTTATCTTATTTTCCCCTGGATCACAATATTAATAGTCAGACAACAAAAATAGTTTTGAATAGCTACACACATTACACTGTAAAAAATCTACCAGGAGGAGTTCAAGAGTTCTCTGCCAATTTTGAAATGCAGCAATTTTTACAACTGCTGGAGAAATTGTCTCCCAAATTTCTTCCTCTTTCTAGTCACATAACTTAGGAAAGTTAAGTAACTTTCTTAAAGCCACACACTGAACAAGTGTATGAGCAAGGGTTATAAGCTAGAATTTTTGACTCCTAGATAATAACTTTAGAGTAAAAATTATAATTTCAAATTAAATACCTACAAGTTATTTATTTATTTATTTGTTTGTTTGTTTATTTATTTTTATTAATCTTCACCCATGGATAATTTTTCAAAAAAATTTTTTTTTCTTTTAAGAGAGAGAGAGAGAGAGAGAGAGTGGAAGTGAGAGAGGAGACAGAAACTTTGATGTGAGAGAAACACATCGATTGGTTGCCTCCTGCACATGCCCTGACCAGGGCCAGGGATGGAGCTTGCAACTGAGGTATGTGCCCATGACCAGAATTGAACCTGTGACCTTTTAGTCCTTCGGCCGAGGCTCTAACCACTGAGAAAATTGGCTAGAGCTATACCTGCAATTTAGAAAATACAAAGAACAGTGTTCTTCTCTTTAAGGTATTTTGATTTAATTGATCGGGCTGTGGTTTGGGAATAAGGAGTTAAAAAAGCTCCCCAGGTGATTCTAATGCACAACTAAGGCTGTCAACCATGCTTTAGCTTTTAACGAGGATGGCAGTGGCCTCTGGGTTTTGCTGCTTCTTTGTATTTCTGTGAGTTCTCTGCTTCAGTAGCATTAAGACTTAGAATTGTTGGACATGGGTAGAAATATTCTGGAAGGGTAGACATTAGAAAGTCCTACCCTGTTGATAAGCCCCTTGAGAGCAGGGTTAACATCGGCCTTTTTATCATTGTATCTGTAGCCTGGCATGTAGAAGATGTTCAACAGTGTTTCAGAAATGAATGTATAAATGACAATGTTATGGGAATATGGAAGGTTTTTAAAATTCTCTAGGCTTGTCCATATTTACTGAATTTCATGCGTACACACACACACACACACACACACACACACACACTAGAGGCCTGGTGCATGAATTCGTGCATGGATGGGGTCCCTGGGCCTGGCCAGCGATCTGGGCAATTGGGACTGTCTCACCCAGTCCCAATGGGGGCTGATGGGGGCCGGCTGGCCAGGGGGGAGGGACCACTGGAGGTTGGTAGTCCCTGATCAGGTTGATGGGGTCTGTCTGGCAGGGGGTTGGCCAGCTGCAGGAGGTTGGCTGTGGGAGTGCACTGACCACCAGGGGGCATCTCCTGTGTTAAGCATCTTCCCCCTTAGTGATCAGTGAACGTCATAGCTACCACCCAGTCATCTGGTCATCTGGTAGTCTGGTCATAATGGTTGCTTAGGCTTTATAAAAGATAGTAAGCATCCCTGAAATATAAAATGGAATCTCGGTGTAGAATGAATACCCAGCCTAAGGTGTGTATTATGTTGATGTCCTGTGGGCAGGTAGGCCCAAGGACTCATGAAGGGATGCCTCATGAATTACAATCTGCGAGGGGCCGACAACAAGCTTCAGAGTATATGCCCCGTCATGACCTTTCCTGGTACATAGTATTTATTGAGCCCTTATCATGTACTGGTGTGTGCTCGCTATTGCTGGACATAGGTGCTTCCATTATTTTATAATGTATAATGACTCTTGATTCAAGATTTTTGAAATACTTTCATATAGCCATTGTGTCTTTACAGTATACCTGTGATGTGTATGTAATTATTCTTTTACAGATGAGGGGTCTGAGGCTAAGAGGTGAAGTTTTTCCTGGGGCTTCAGAAGTGAAAGGATTCTCTATAGATTGTTTTTGGCTCTATTCCCAATGCCCAGCGCAGGATCCGGCACATAGTAGATGCTCAAAAAACACTGATGAATGAATATATGAATGAATGAATAAATGCATGCAAGATTGAATGGGTGAATGAGAGGCAGAGCTGAGACTCAAACTCAGATTGACTCCAAGTCCAATGACCATAATACAATATTCCCAGTGGGGAAAGAAAGAGGAATCCTAGATGATAATAGAGGGGAAATGTCTGTAGAAAGAAGAAAGAGTAAAAAAACAGATGACTTATACGAAAAATCTCAGAAATTTGGGGAGGAATTAGGAATTTGGGTGCAGCCAATAAGTATGGTGTTTGGAGGTAGGATGTGTATCATCACTTCCCCACCCCATTAACTAACTACTGTATTTTTCGGACCATAAGACGCACTTTTTCTTCACCAAATAGTGGGAGGAAAAGTGCCTGCATCTTATGGTCCGAATAGAAGAAGTGCCTGCATCTTCATGAATTCTGACTCTAGCAAAGAAGAGTTCTTGGGGTTTTCAGAAGACTAGAGTACTCAAGCCTTTGTCTTTATGTGTTAATGACAGTGATAATGGTTCTCAATGCCACTGTTGACTGCTGTTCAGTTTATATGGTTCAAATATTATTCTGTTATACTTTATTAAATATTTTATTACACTATTTGGTTCAGAATATTTTTCCTCCTATTTTTCTCCTCTAAAAACCAGGTGCGTCTTATGGTGTGAAAAATACGGTACCTGTGTGATTATGAGTACATTAATAAACCCTTTTGAGGCTTGATTTCCTCCTCTTTAATGTGAGACTGATGATACTACCTATCTCCTCAGAGTGTTGCGTAGACCGAAGGCAATAATATACACACACATATTTTGTAAACTCTAAAGAGCTCTTAGTTATTTCATTGTCAGTGGTACTTTGGGTTTGGTGCATGAGAGGGTCCCAGGAGATCACAACTACAACGGGCAGTTTCTCATTTTACCTCTTAAAACACAAGCCACAGCTGGTCTTTCTATTTTGGAAACAGCCCCGCATGTATTCAGTGAATACTTTTAATTTAGGGGATTATGGAATCAGGATTCTACTTAAATTCCTGGCACAAAATAATATCATGTTTAAAAGGTTGAATAAGATCCTTTGTCCTGTTCAAAGCTGGCTGTGTTTACTCTCCTGCGATGAAATCCAAGTAGTAATTTCAAAACATATTTGTTTACTCTTTACACTCTACCACGCTTGCATTTGTAGCAAGCAATGATTAATCCTGATCACCGAAGTTTAAAAAGCACCTTAATGAGTGAACATATTTTGTTTTATTCCCTGTTCTTATTATTCAGTAATTTTCAGTCCAGTCAAGGAGTAGAATCTGCTTTGAAGATGGGATGGAGGCACAGTGGGAAGACCCAGGGTTCTTGTGGCTTGGAGTCCAAGGCTTGGACTCAAATCCCTGTTCTGTCGCTTGCTGGCTGTGTGACTCTGAGAAAACCAGTTAACTGCTCTGAGCAGTTTGTTCACCTAAAGAAAAGATGAGGCTATATGTCACTGTGGGGATTAAAGGAAATACCATACCTGCGTTTTTCTAAGTATTAGGAAGGTTAATAGTGCTGTTAGTTAAAGCAATTTCCACTAAAGCCATTGCAAACAATGACTCAGGATACAAGAGTTAAAGGCTACTCGAAACAGCATTTACCTTACTTCTTTCCCCCTGTTTTCCTCTAGGTAGTTCTTCATTCGCCAGCAAACCCACCACACCAACTGGACTGGGTGGGGGATTTCCACCTCTCAGCTCACCCCAGAAAGCTTCTCCCCAACCTATGGCTGGAGGGTGGCAGCAGGGAAGTGGCTACAACTGGCAGCAGACACCGTCCAAGCCACAGCCCAGCATGCCGCACTCCTCTCCCCAGAACCGGCCCAACTACAACGTGAGCTTCTCCGCCATGCCTGGGGCCCAGAATGAACGTGGGAAAGGACCCGCTAATTTGGGTAAGGAGGATGGTATGGGGCCTGGCTGTAGCGTGGCCTGTGTTATCACACTGCTTGGACGGATGGATGTCCTAAAAAGGAGACAAAAAACAATTCCAGTGGTTTCCGAGGCAACCATAAACAGTTGTAGAGACACAATATGACTGCTGCCTCCATTCCAGTTGATCTGATCATACCCAGGAAGGAAATGTGTAGAGACATGATGAGGAAACAGGCCTTTCCCTCTACGGAATCCATAGAGAGAAAGTCTACTTTTCCTAGGAGCAGTAACAATTATTGAGTACTTACTTACATTGTGTCAATTGCCATTTTAAACAGTTTTCATGGATTATTTCATATAATCTTCAAAACTAACCCTATGTTGTAGGTGAGGAATCTGTGACAGAGCTCCATAAAGTAATTTCCTAAATTCATACTTGTGACAGAGCTAAGATTTGGTCCCAAGTAATCTGGCCCCAGAAAGTCTGCTCCTAAGTGCCACACTCTGCTGGTCATGACGTAGGTGGCTTCTCACAACACTAACGTGATAGGATTCTTTTATTGGGAATAGATAACATCACATTTGTTCTTTGGTGAGCAGTGGATATTCTTTGGACAATTTCATGAGTCTTGTGGCTTCCTTCTTGTGTTTATTTTGAGTAGATGTGTCTTTTTCTCAGTGAGTGACTTCACCAGCAAATATTTATGGAGCATCTTCAATGTAGAAAACACTGTGGATACAGTAGTGAACAGGACAGGCAAAATCCCTAGTCTCAATGTGTACATGTGTGAATGTGTATGTAGAGTGCCTTACAGTATAGAGATGGCAAATGGGTTTCAATTCAGACACCAACTTTGGTTGCTGCGCATTGGTGGCATTGATGCATGGACTGCTGTGTTTTGGTTCTGTTGTTGTTTATTAAATATATTTTTATTGATTTCAGAGAGGAAGGGAGAGGGAGAGAGAGATAGAAACATCAATGATTACAGAGAATCATTGATCAGCTGCCTCCTGCAAGCCCCCTACTGAGGATCAAATCTGCAACCCGGGCACGTGCCCTTGTCTGGAGAATCGAACCGGGGACCCTTCAGTCTATAGGCCGACCGGCATTCCGTCCACTGAGGGTTCTGCTTTGTTTTAATTTAACAAACACTTAAATAGCCAGGTACTGTTCTAAGCACTTTAAAATGCTCTTGTTCTTGCCCTTCCCTTTGCTCTTCTTGCCCCTAGCCGGCATCTTGGCTTCTCCAAGGGCCCAGCTGTCTCGGCGGTTTCCCTGCCGCCGCCCAGCCTGGCTTCTGTCTCTCTTCGGACATTCTCGAGCCCAATGCCCTATCTCCTTGCAGTATGCACACTGATCCCTCTGCAGTCTCCACCTCCCTTCCCCAGAGGTCTCCTTACCCTGCTTTCGACCCCTAGCAAGCTGTCGGAGGTGCAGGTTCCATTTCTCAGGGGAGTCCATTGCCAACAGGATCCTAGCCAGGTCTCGGGTGTGCCTGCGAGCCCGTTTATCTTCAGGGGGCTCCCGGTTATTGTACACCTTTTCAGCCACCACCAACAGGTCCTGCAGACTCTTCTCTCCCAGTCTATCTACTCTTTGCAGTTTTCTCCTAATATCTGCAGCAGACTGGTTTATAAAGGCTATAATAACAGCCGCCTTGCTCTCAGGAGCCTCTGGGTCCATGGGGGTATAGGTGCGGAATGCCTCCATGATCCGCTCTAAGAATACTGCTGGAGATTCGTCTTTCTCCTGCTGTACACTCCCTACCTTAGCCAAATTAGTCGGCTTTCTGGCAGCCGCCCGGAGACCCCCCATTAGAGCCTGGCGGTAGACCCGGAGCCTCTCCTTACCTTCTGCCGTGTTGAAATCCCATTCAGGCCTAGTCAGAGGAAAAGAGGTATCTATCTGAGACTGGATGGTGGTAGGATTCCCATCCACACCCGGAACCAGCTTCCGGGCCTCATTAAGGATCCTCTCCCTCTCCTCGGTGGTGAACAGGACCTGCAAGAGCTGCTGGCAGTCATCCCAGGTTGGCTGATGGGTAAAAAGGACAGAATCCAACAGATTAATAAGCCCCGCCGGTTTCTCAGAAAATGTAGGATTTTGAGCTTTCCAATTATAGAGATCGCTAGTGGTGAAAGGCCAGTAGTGATGGGGCTGATTGCCCCTCTCATCTGGGGGTCCTGTGGCCCGCAGGGGTAAAGTCTTAATAGTGGAGTCGGGGGGGAAGGCGAGTGGTTCTCTCTGGGCTCGTTGTCTGGTATACGGCGGGCTTCCCGCTCTCCTCATGGCGTCTGCTTCCCTTAATGGAGGAGGCTCAGGTCCCTCCTCAGGCACCCTCTCCATTCCCTGTAAGGCAAAAATAGGTTCTGGCTCTGAGGGGCGCAGAGCCACGAAGGGCTTAAGCCAAAAGGGTGGGTTCTCCACAAGGTCCTGCCATATGATAATGTATGGGAGCTGGTCAGGGTACCCCATCTGGGGTTGAGAGATGACACTTCGGACCCAGCGAATGGTATGGAGATCGAATGTTCCCCCTGGTGGCCATCCGACATTGAAAGCTGGCCACTCATTTGAACAAAAAGTCTGCCATTCATCCTTCTGGACTTCCATACCAAAATCGTCAGCCCTTTCCTCTACATCCTGAAATTGGCTAATCACAATGCTCAAAGGAGTAATGTGAGTCTGTCCCATAACACCCAAGAGGTGAGACCATAGGATCACACAGAGAATCACAACGGCCCCCAAGAGGAGAACTCCCCACATCAACATCCTCAGTGTTATACAAAGAACACAGGAACCGACAGGGGTGGGGCCCAAGGAACAGCTTCCGACTCCCTGGAAGCAGCACCTAACTGACTCCGCCCACCTTAAGAATTCCAACTGCCTCAATGACTCTGCCCACCTCGAGGATTCCAACTGCCTTAACTCCAACAAGATGGCTTCACGCCACCCGCTTTAACCTCAACAAGATGGCTTCACGCCACCTGCCTCAACCTTAACGAGTTGGCCTCACGCCACCTGCCTCAACCTTAACGAGTTGGCCTCACAGACTCCACCTGCCTCAACATTAACGAGTTGGCCTCACAGACTCCACCTGCCTCAACCTTAACAAGTTGGCCTCACGCCACCCGCCTACAGGAGGATCAAAACATCTTTTGACCACTCTGACCCAAGCCTTCAAGTGCATCCACTAGGCTGTTTGGGCTCTTCCCACAGGGATCCCTTCAGAACCAGCTAATCAAACACAAACAAACCGCAAACCGCAAACCGCACACCTCACACCTCTACCACAACCAGACAGGCTCTGGATTTGGTGTCCCTCATGGTCTTGAGTATCAGGGAAAAATCCCGGACGAGCCCCCAAATGTTGTGCCCCTGTACCTGAATACCAAAGACCATCAGGGAGCCACATTTGAGGTAACTGCAGGAAGCCTGGATTTATTTCAGACCAGCCCAAGCTCAGTCCCACCAACGCCGGCAACAGCGAGGCGAGAAAGAGAGAGCGAAAGTCCCATTTCCATGGGTTTTATACCCGGGGGCATATCACCCTGATTGGTTGGGTTAGGGATAGGGGATAAGGGATTGGTTGGGCTAGGGATAGGGGATAGGGTTGTCGGGGGCTGGCTCCTCCCTCCCCCCCCCCCCCCCCCCCCGTAGGGAATGAGTGTCAGCTGGGGCCTGGCACATGTGCGCTGGTCCCGGCTTTTCAACATCAATTCTCACACAACCCTATGAGGTAAGCAGTACAGACTGTGCAGATGAGGTAAGGCATGGAGATGATAAGTAACTTGACTCAAGGTAACATTGCTAAAGTAGCAGAGCTGGAATTCAGACCCCAGGGAGTCTGTCTCCAGAGTCTCTGCACCACCAGCTAGGCGGCCTCTCCAAACAGAATGAGAATGACTGAGGCCACAACAGGACTTGGAGAAAAAGACCACTATGATGGACTAAGACTGTCAGCTGGGTATAGGAGGGAAAATGGTGGCACGCCTGAATTTCAAGCACCAAGACCCAGACTTCGTGCCATCATGGATACTAACGAGTTGTATGACTGGGAGAGAGCATGGGGGAGAATCAATATTAGCCTCATCTATACATAGATGGTTCAATGGAAACAGAATTATGGAATTGGATTTAGTCTAATGATCTAGCCCAGGGGTGGGCAAACTTTTTGACTCGAGGGCCACAATGGGTTCTTAAACTGGACCGGAGGGCCGGAACAAAAGCATGGATGGAGTGTTTGTGTGAACTAATATAAATTCAAAGTAAACATAATTACATAAGAGGATACGGTCTTTTTTTTAAAATTTTATTTCAATAGTTTAGAACAGCCATCCGGCCCGCGGGCCGTAGTTTGCCCACACCTGATAGCCTCAAGTCCTAACTTTGCCATGGACATGGTATATGATTGTGGGAAAAAAATCTCTTCAGTTCCCTAGACTTCATTTTCCTCATCTATGTGGGTATTAAGGGGATTTATGCACGTGAAAGCAACTTGATGGTTCTAAGTATTATGAGACAATGGTCTGATATTTTGTTGAAGGGTAAAAACTATAATTATTTTTTAAAATTATATTGCAGAAGGGAAACAAAAAGCAGCTGACTTTGAAGACCTACTTTCTGGTCAAGGTTTCAATGCACACAAAGACAAAAAGGGGCCTCGAACAATAGCTGAGATGAGAAAGGAAGAAATGGCAAAGGAAATGGATCCTGAGAAATTAAAGGTGAGTCCCTGGCCCAGTGTGATTATACTCTATAACCAGGTGGTGGGTGTGGAGCTATCTTGTTCCTAGTCCCCAGCTTCCGCAGTGCTTCCCTCCACTTTTAACCAGAGCATTTCTTTTATCTGCTTCTGATTCTGGAAGTCTAAGGAGATTTGACTTGGAGAAAAAAGAATGCTTCTCCTTTTTAAAAAAAATTTGAAAACCAGCTCTTCTAACTGCCTTATTTCACAGATGAGGGAAACAGAGAATAGTTCATTGAGGAGGATGTTGTGTGGACAGGGGACCCAGGTTAGCTTGGAAACAAAGGAGTGGTTATGCTGATGAGTTGTGTGAGGTAGTGGATGTTCCCTTATAAACATTAAGGGAATAGGAATGCCCTTCAGAGAGGGAGAGGTCCAGGTCCTATGTGACAAAATACTGCATATGCTGCCACTATAACAAACTGGAAGATGAGGGTACAATCTGTTACTGCTTCTAAGGACTAGTACAGCCAGTCAATCATTTGGAAAAAAATATAACACATTTCTAGACAGAGTTGAACATTAGTTGAAGATGTATATTTAGGTTCTTGTGTACATTTTTAATTACAGTAGAAAATCCTTTGTTTGTATTTGCTTTTCTCTTCACATAACATCACAGAAGCTGTATGTTCCTTCCAAAAAGTTTGTGCTCTATCTTGATAACTTTTGTTCATTAGGCAAACTGACCTGGGCATGTGCCTGGATGGGAATCGAACCATGTCTCCTGGTTCATAGGTTGATGCTCAACCGCCTGGACTTAACTGTGCCAGGAGAGTTATTTGGTTTCTGAGAAACAGTGCTATGTAAGAAATAGTACCTTTACTCAAACAGCTCTGCCTCATAGCAAAGAAGGGCAAACACACAGACAAGTACAATGAAGTGTGGCACATCTAGAATAATAAAAGGGTAATATGCTAATTAGACCAGATATCCATTTGGATATCCTTCTGGACAAAGCCACGGTGGCAGGGGCTGAGGTAGAGGTGGTTAGGGGTGACCAGGCTGGCAGGGGAGGGCAGTTAGGGGCATAAGACAGGCAGGCAGAGTGAGTTTGGGGTGAACAGGCAGGCAGGTAGGTGAGTCATTAGGAGCCAGTGGTCCCGGATTGCGAGAGGGATGCCTGACTGCCGGTTTAGGCCAGATCCTGCAGGGTTTGGGCCTGAACTGGCAGTTGGACATCTCCTCAGGGATCTTGGATTGGAGAGGGTGCAGGCCAGGCTGAGGACCCCCCCCCCCATGCATGAATTTTATGCCCCGGGCCTCTAGTATTATGACAGAAACATATTTAAGGAATAGCCTAGAGAAATAAATTGTTTCTTTCTTTCTTTCTTTCTTTCTTTCTTTCTTTCTTTCTTTCTTTCTTTCTTTCTTCCTTCCTTCCTTCCTTCCTTCCTTCCTTCCTTCCTTCCTCCCTTCCTTTTTTAAGGGGCATTTATTTTACCATATATCAGTATGCCGGATACTGTACCAGACAGAATCGGATAGCAGAGACCAAAATAGACAGGGTGTATGTCCCCCTGGAGTGTATACTTTAGGAATGAATAATTCACTCTGGGATGGAGCAGAGAGGAAGGAATTCAGACTCTCAAAGGGGAACAGTATGAAATTCCTCAGCAGGCCTTTGAAGGATGATGAAGATTCACCAAAAAGAGAAGGCAGGAAGTGGAGGTGGAAAAGCTTTCCAGGTAGAGGAAGCAGCATAGAATGCGCAGGGGGCCTCAGGTACTTGGATGTTGCTGGAACAGGTGGGGTTTCAGAGAGTCCCAGTAGAGACCTACTGAATTTCTTCATTCCCCTGCATTTACAGATTCTGGAATGGATTGAAGGCAAAGAGAGAAATATCAGAGCACTTCTCTCCACGATGCACACTGTGCTGTGGGCTGGGGAGACCAAGTGGAAGCCAGTCAGCATGGCAGACCTGGTAACGCCAGAGCAGGTGAAGAAGGTGTACAGGCGGGCTGTGCTGGTGGTGCATCCAGACAAAGTGAGCATAACCTACCCTGTTGTATTGCCTGTTTGCTCCTCATCTCATTAGCTTATAAACATGCATTAAAGCAGCATACCTTCTTCTTTTAACATTTCAGAGAGGAAGGGAGAGCAAGAGAGAGAGACATCAAGGATGAGAGAGAATCATTGACCGGCTGTCTCCTGCACACCCCATGCTTGAGCCCTAGCCCGGGTATATGCCTGACCAGAATTGAACCATGACCTCCTGGTTCATGGGTCGATGCACAACCATTGAGCCACACCAGCGGGGCAAAAAACCATCATACTTTCAATTTGCTGTTTATTAGGCCATTTATGTGATAAAATAAAGTTCACGGGCTAAAATCCAGTATTTAAGCAAACATTATAAAGTGGATAAAAAACAAAATCACACTACATATTACAAACAGCGGAATGGGGGCTTTCCTCAGAGAGGAATAAGATTCACCAGTAACTGATTTTTTAGAATCTCCAAGAATTTAGCTACATTTAGAAATGGGAAAATGGGAGTTTAGAAATACAATTAATTGGAGACAGGTTGTCATAATCCTTTGTGATTTGGTGGATAATTCTGGAAAACTTCTAGAGAATAGAGAAGAATCTTTTGCTGCCCAATAAGTTCTCTGTTATCTACTCATTGACCTACCATACGTGAATTTCTAGGGAGAAGGCATACTATGGAGGTCATAGTAATTAGGGTCACATCAATTGGGCTGTAAGAGGAGAAAAGGCTTCATAGGAAAACATTTCAGCAACATAGAGTCCACATATTAGCAGTGAACATTTAATATAAATAAAATTCTGATCTGTGGTATCTAATGTGTGTTTCGTTTTTTTTTCTATAGGCTACTGGGCAACCCTATGAACAATATGCAAAGATGATTTTCATGGAGCTCAATGATGCTTGGTCTGAATTTGAAAATCAAGGCCCAAAGCCCTTGTATTAATATATGAGCTTTTCCATCACTGCTGCAGACCTGTGCTAATGCTTAGTGTATGTCACAGTTCTGAGGTTTTCAAAGGTGAACCAAAAACTCCAGTATCATGTATCCAGTACTAAACTGTTAAATTACTCAGTGAATTACTTCCTCATTGACAAGGAATGTGGATGTTCCTTTTCTCAAGTCCCCACCATAAAAGGTCCAAAGCAGGAGAAGACTTTTTAGTCAGCTGACCTTGCAGAGTTACAACATTCCAGCCAGCCCTTTGAGGAGCCTACTCAGCATGGGGAAATGGAAAACAGAGGCCACCAGAAGCATAACACCCATCTCATTGTCTGGGAATAGGATTAATGAGCAGAAGTTATGATAACAGGATTACATGAAGGATTTTAACTAATGGTTTTTAGATTTCCTTGGAAAGATATAATTTGAGCAACGGCTGTAAACTCCAGGAATATAACCACCGAGTTTTTGTTTTGTTTTGTTTTTTAATGGACATTTACTATGATTTTTAACATAACACTGTATGCTTTTGGTCAAGAATTGTGGGAAGTGATTATACTACAATCCAGTGATGACCACAAACTCTTAAAATTAGAGAAAATGTTGGATAAAGTAAATAGGGACTCTGTAAAAATTTTTTATCCTGGTTAGAAAGGTAGGCTGCTACCTTCCTTTCCCTTTAGAAAAGTCTTAATACCGTAACAACAACTCAACCTGATTTGAAAGAAACGTATGATTCTGCCATTAGGTTTAATGCTCTTCCTTTTGCTGAGCCAAGAATATGTTCTTAGCTTGTCGTAAAGCAGTCTGGCACATTCACAAGTTATCACGACCGATCTCGAGAGGGGACTGAATGTCCTCTAGGTTTGTGAGTGGCTGTGGTGGGAGAATAGACAACACTGAACACTAGTAACCAGACAGGTCCAGTTGCAGTGAGGAAGCTGGGCTGACCTTCAGACCAGTCAGATGGCTTGTCAAGATTTTTAGGTTCCTCTCCCCAGTTGGTAAATTGAATTCCTTGGATTATCAGTGGGGTTTGTTGTTTTAAAAGTTGTTGGGGATCCATAGGAATAGCATTCACACAGGGACATCTGTGAAAGCAAAGCAAGAATGAAACCTTTACGGACTTCAAGTGGGTTGGATTTCAGTTCAGTGTTTTGGCTGTTTGTGGTTTTAAGAGCAGTTGTGATCCTGTGGCTGTAGTAGATCTCTTTGGTGCACATATACACAGTGAGCATGGTGTATATATATGCAAAGCAGACGGGCAAAAAGATTCCCATGCTAATATTGTGAAAAGCTTTCAAAAATTGTTTTCCAAGACAATCATTTTTTTTTCTATTTTAATTTTCTTGTGGCAAACTGTACCAGAGAAGCAGCATGTCAAAATGCTTTGTGTTCCAAATTAGAAAAAAAAAATGCTTTATGTTCCATGTAGAACTCTTTTTTCCTTTTTTTTGTTAAAATATTTGTTTTCTATTTTACTTTTTACTGACAATGTGAAACTCGCAAAAATGTTCTTTTTAAATATACAGCTATAAACTGTTCAAGGTAACCATAACAAACTAGGTGTTATTTATTAACATATTATAAAATAATGTTTGATCCAGTATGTGCTTGTCTTATTTAAAATTGGAATGTGAGACATGTTGCTGTGACTTGGTTTTTTTTTTCTCATTCACATTTGTAGATATTGTGTGAACTACAGTATATAATGATAATAATTAAAAGGATATGTGAATGCCACGTACATTTTGAAATGATAGAACTATATTAACTTTGTATCATGTTTGGATAATTCATCACTGATCACAGTTTAAAACATCATTAAACATTATGTATTTACAATGAGAAAGAATCTTACCTAACTTAATTTTGAGTCCCCCCCATCTCTTTTCCAAATCCGTTATAACTCTGGACCCCTATTTATCTTAAAACCCTTAACATATGCAGCCCAACAGGTTTTGGCATTCCTTTTAAATAGCTGATTGTGACAGAGCTTCTTGTTGGTCAAATTCGTCGTTTCATTCATTCATATTTATTGTAATATATTTTTGTTTTGTAAATATGTTACACACAAAATGTGATTGGTTTAAAATATTTGTAATGTATATTAAAAGGCTCAAAAATATTTGTAGAAATCTGTTATTTTTTGTACTCGTAGGAATATAATGACAAGCTTGAATTATACCTTCTGACATGATTTACATTTTTAAAAAGTTATGGGCAAAGAATCTGGAAAGCCTAGAACCCATTTGTACCAAACTGTAATCTGACAGGATTTCTGCATTTATACTCTAACCACCCCAACTGCCACCCTTGCCCCATGGCACACATAGCTACACGAATACTATGTTTCAAAAAAGAATCAGCATAGAAATTCTGGTCTCCTAGCTAGAATATTGAAGGGCTTCAAAGCTTCATTTGCATGCTAAAGCAGAGGGATTGATCCTGGGAGTTTTAATAAGCGTACCGCCCATCTATGAGGAGACATGGGAGGAGCGAGGAAAATAAACCAACCAAACAGGTAATTAAACATGTGTTGAGACTGCAGTATGCTCAGTATACAGTTTTGAAAAAGTAGACCCAGCAGGAATCTGAAAGGTGGGAGGAGGAAGGGGTGAGAATGTGTAAGGTACTTCTCAGCCAGGGAAATCCCGGGTTCCCATGAAACCCTTTAACTTTTGTTGAAAATTAAGCAAAAGCAATCGAAGAGGCGCAAGGCTCTGCAACATGACCCTCTGCGTTGGGCTCAGGCCCTGGGAGATAGATCACGGTGCACACGGTGGGGGTAGACTGAGCAAGTGGCTTTGCACGGATGGCCCAGGATGTGGATCCAGAGGCAGGCGCCCAACTCCAGGAGATGGGGGAGGAGCTACGCGAGACGGGGGAGGAGCTACGCAGGATGGGGGCGGGGTTACAGGCGTAACGGGGCGTGGCTCTGCGTGGCGGGGGCTGGGCTCGGCGCGCGGGTACCGCCCCCGGCCGGGCGTGGGCGGGGCTGTGGCTGGAAACCGGAAGCAGCCGCGGCCCCAGCTCGGGAGACATGGCGGGCATTAAAGGTACCTCTGCGGCCGTGGCCGCGGCTCGCCGGTCCAGTGCAAACCTGGAGCTGTGCTTTCGGCGGCGCGTGGGCGGGGAGCGGCCTCCCCGAGACCCGCCGCGCACCCCGCCTCTCCGGGTGGGAGCGCGCGCGCCCACCCCCTTCCGCGTCTTGGGGTGCGGGTGGCGGGTGCGTGGGGCGCCGCAGCCCCGGGTTGTTGTTTTTTTTGCTAGGCCACTGGCCCAGCCCTCGCGGGGAGCGGTGCCCGCCTGGGGGGCCCGGCCCGCCCGGAGCATCCCCTCCCGGCTCCTCCTCTGCCTCCTCGGAAGGGCTCCCCCCCTCCACCCCCTTGCACCACCGAGTCTGGAGCGAGGTCCCCACTTCCTGACTTGTCCACCCGGCGCCCCTTCTCTTCTCCCTGCCGCCCCGCGAGCCTTTGTCTGCAGGGCTCTCGGCTGTGGGACACCTAATCCTCTCGTTCCTTGGAGATTTTTTCCCAGCGAGGCCGAGTCGCCTGCAGGCGGGTGTTCGTGGAAAGCATCCAGAAGGGCTGCATTTCTTGTAATCGTGGAGAGCAAATTAGGTGGAATTTTATCGTTACTTTCATCTTTGGGCAGACAAGAAAGGGGTGTTTTTTGTGCGCAGTGTGTGTTTTTGAAGGGTGCGGTTGATAAAAAAAAAAAGGGGGGGGTGTGTGGCTGATAAAACGGGGGTACCAAGAACACCGTTTCCCTTATCGGTATGCCTCCAGAGGGCTGGGGGATGCCAGCGTTTGGGAGAGGTGATTGGGAGGTTTCCTGTTATTTGGGGGGAGGAAACCATTCGGTTCCTAATCTTTTGAATAGAGGGCACAACTTGTTTCTTTGCTGGAGTTCCTATTTTCTTCAAATTGTGTCCCCAAAGATCCCTCCCCACCACCACCTGCTAGTAAACTTGTATACCACGCATTTGCACGCATGGGTATGTTCCCCGTGAAATTTACCTGAGCGTGGGAGCTGTTGGCAGCAGACAGATTTTATATCATCATTTCTGGGTGACCTTTTCTATTCGACATCAGTTTAGTGAACATGATTTTTTGGGACAGTGACCCCCCCCTGGGTAATACAGCCATTTGAAGCCGGTGCTGGAGACAGTTGACAAAGGTAGTTAGTGTCTGTATTGCACTGTGCAGTCATGCCCAGAAACTATCCAATAATAATAATGTTTATGTGTGACTGTGTTAGAGATGGGGAAGGAAGCTGGGTTTTGACATGGAAAAGGATTAAGGGAAGGAAGCTTGTGTAGTGAACTCGGGGATTACTGCCTGCCTGAGCCTTGGCATAAAAAGATGCGTGGGGGAATTGTTGGGCAAGGGAGTTGGAAATAGTTATTATGTTCCTCGTTAAGGCATGCTCAGATACAGTGGGAGCACAAAGATGGTGTGGTGGTTGAATCATGTCTCTCAAATAGACATGTTCTGACTCCCCAGGACCTGTCAGGGTGACTTTTTCTGGAAAGAGGGTCTTTGCACATGTAATCAAGTTAAGTTAATACTGGGTTTGATTGGGCCCTCACCCAAGGGCTGTTATAAGAGGAATGTGGACGTGGAGACATGTAGGGACACCACAGGAAAACAGCATATGAAGTCGAAGGCTGAAGGAAGAGTGAGGCAGCTGCAAGCCAAGGAACATCAAAGGTTGCCTGAAGCCACTGGGACATGGACACCGAAGCCTTCCCAGCACCGGGAAGCCTCCAGAACTGGAGGAAATACATTTCCTTTGTTCTGAGCCACTCAGTTGGCACATTGTTACTACACGTGATCTTAGCCAAAAGGCCGAGAAGCAATACATTGTTAACGGCAGCCCTGGTAACTAGTACAGATGGGATCGCTTGGCCCTGCCTTGGGGACTAGGAGGACCATTTCTACAGAAGAGGCGATCCTTGAAGGGAAGCGAAAAGGATGAGTAAGGCTTCGCCTGGCCAAGGCTAGGGTGAGGATAGAGTTTATTCCCAGTGGAGAGAACGGCATGTGACACAGAGCAGAGGGCATGAAAAGAGCACACCTGTTCTCACCAGGAGCTGCATCTGTGTTGTTATTAAGACTGGATCTTAATGGGAGAGCGGCGAGGCAGTCAGGGATCAGACCACCGTGATCCTCAAGTGCCAGAACAACATGTTGGCTACGAAAGCAACTGCGAAGGGGCGACACCAGCTTTGTCTATTTGAGAGATCACTGTCTGCTGTGTGGAGGGTGGATTGGAGAGACGCTTAGAGCGAGGCATGGGATGATAAGGGCCTGCTTTAAGGGCAGTAGCAGAGGGTTCAAGAGAAGCAAGCTGCTAGAAAGCCGGTGGCTTAAACATTCATTTTCTTAGTTCTGGAGTTTGGGAAGTCCAAGGTCAAGATGTCAGCAGATTTGATGTGAGGGCCTGCTTCCTGGTTTATAGACAGCTATCTTCTTGCTGATTCCTCACATGGTGGAGGGGTAAGGGAGCTCTCTAGGGTCTCTTCTGAGGGCACTAATCCCATTGATGAGGGCTCTGCTCTTGTGGGCTGATCTCCTCCCAAAGGCCTGGCCTCCCAGTACCATCACACTAGGCCTTAGGATTTCACATGAGTTTGGAGGGTTGAGGTGGGGCTGGAATACAAGCTTTCAGTCTGTAGGAGTGAGGTCTGGGAGATTGAGTCACCTCGATTTGCTGTTTTTTCTAGAGGACATAGTACAATGATGGTGTTGGTGTTTCAAAGTAGAACCTTCAAAGGGAAGAGATGTATGTGGTGGGGAAGGATAGTGAGGATGTTCAGTTTTTCACATCTTGAATTTGAGGTCCTTGTTGGCTACTCAGATGGAGAAGACAAAATTGGAGTTGGAGGTGTAGCATTTATGTGGCCAGACCCTTGCAATGCTGAGGAGCTTTGGGTTGAATGCATCATCTCAACAAGAGTATAGAGTGAAAAAAGATGAAGTTGGAATCCTGGTTAGCTTCAACTTTAAGAGGCAGAGTGGATACAATTTCGGGTTGGGGGAAGAGGACTAAAAAGAATCAGCCAGAGATACACAGTTGTGAGCCTTGAGGGATTGGTGACACAGACCAGAAAGAAGAGGTCTGCGGTCCCTAGGAAAACTGTCCTGGAGGAGGGAGCAGTACAGATAGATGGTCAGGCACAGGGAGGGGACAAAGCTAATTAGGAAGAGATTCTCCTTAATAAAATAATACATAAAAACTTAATTTTGTACATTTTTCTTTAAAAAGTGACATCTACTAAATGGAAAAATATTCAAATTAAAGTTATTTTTTCCTTGTCCTCTAATACATACTTATAGGTGTTTCTTCTTTTTAAAAAAAAATATATTTTATTGATTTTTTTACAGAGAGGCAGAGAGAGGGATAGAGAGTTAGAAACATCGATTAGAGAGAATCATCAATCATCTGCCTCTTGCACACCCCCCACTGGGGATGTGCCTGCAACCAAGGCACATGCCCTTGACCGAAATTGAACCCAGGACCTTTCAGTCCGAAGGCCGACGCTCTATCTGCTGAGCTAAACCGGTCCTGGCAGGTGTTTCTTTTTTTTTTAAAAAAAATCTTAGATTGTTCAGATTATTAGAGTTGTTCTTTTTACCCCCACCATAGCTCCCCTCCACCTGATTCCCACACCACCCCATGCCCTTTCCCCCCCGCCCCCCCTCCACCACTGTCCTTGTCCATAGGTATAAGATTCTTGTCCAGTCTCTCCACACCTCCCTGAAAATTGTCAGTCCACTCCCTTTCTGTGCCTCTGATTCTATTATGTTCATCAGTTTATTCTGTTCTTCAGTTTTTGTATTCACTTGATTTTTAGATTCACTTGTTGATAGGTTTATATTTGTTGTCACTTTGTTGTTCATAATTTTTATCTTTACCTTTTTCTTCTTCTTCTTAAAGAATACCCTTCAGCATTTCATGTAATATTGGTTTGGTGTGATGAACTTCTTTAGCTTTTTGTTATCTATGAACTCTTTGTCTGATCTTCAATTCTAAATGATAGCTTTGCTGGGTAAAATAATTGGTTGTACATTCTTGCTATTCATCACTTTGAATATTTCTTGCCACTCCCTTCTTCTGGCCTGCATAGTTTCTGTTGAGAAATCAGCTGACAGTCATATGGGTACTCCCTTGTAGTTAACTAGCTGTTTTTCTTTTGCTGCTTGTAAGATTCTCTCTTTGTCTTTTGCTCTTGGCATTTTAATTATGATGTGTCTTGGTGTGTTCCTCTTTGGATTCCTCTTGTTTGGGGTTCTCTGTGCTTCCTGGACTTATAATTCTATTTCTTTCACCAGGTAGGGGAAGTTTTCTGTCATTATTTTTTCAAAAAGGTTTTTAGTATTTTGCTCTCTCTTCTTCTGGCACCCCATATTTTGGATGTTGGTAAGCTTGAAGTTGTCCCAGAGGCTTCTTACACTGTCTTCATATTTTTGGGTTCTTTTTTCTTTTTGCTTTTCTGGTTGGGTGTTTTTTTTGTTTCTTCTTATTTTAAATCTTTGGGATCCTCTAGTCTGCTGTTGGATCTCTGTATATTATTCTTTATTTCAGTCAGTGTATGCTTAATTTCTGATTGGTCCTTTTTTATATCCTTGAGGGTCTCACTAAATTTCTCAGAAGATTCTAGGAGATTCTTTAGTAACCTTATAACTGTGGTTTTGAACTCTTCAGTCGTTTGTTTTCCTCCAATTCTTTCATTTGTGACCTGTTTCTTTGTCTCTGCATTTTGGCTGCTTCCTGTGTTTGTTTCTATGTACTAGATATATGCTAAGTTTCCTTGAGTTGATAGAGTGGCCTTGTGTGGTTGGTGTCCTATAGGGCCCAGTGGCTCAGCCTCCCCAGTCACCTGAGGGAGATGCTCTTGGTGAACCCCTTTGTGGGCTGTTTTCACAGTATGGTTGTAGTTAACCTTTGATTGCTATTGGTATCACTGAGAAGAATTAACCTCCAGGTCAATTGGCTGTGATGACCAACTGTGTCTACTTTTGCACAGGAGACACCCTTATGGGGCAAGACTTGCTTTAGTGGGGCTTTGGTGCTCACTGAGTCTGCCCCTTGAGTATGTCTCTTATGGATGCAAAGAGTTGTAATCTGGTATGGTCTCACACTGACCACTAGGTACACTGGCTCTTGGATCTCCAAGGAGGTGCAAGGTCAGCCACTGTCTGGGGTCACCTAGTGGGAGCTACAGAGACATCTGCAGATTCCTCTTTGTATGGGGTTTGGAAGTGCCCAGACGAGGCCCAACTGTGAAGCAAGGCTGGCAGGGCCTTGGGCTTTCTTTTGGAAGCTCTGGGGTTCTCTGACCCAGCTTCAGTTTGACAGGCTTTAGGTGAAAGGAGAGGCCATTCATATGCAAAAGCTGATGCGCACAGCTTGGGTGGGGTTGTACATTGGGTGGGGCGGGGTCTTGGGGAATCACCAGAGTGGAGCAAACAGCAATGGCTGCCAGTCAGCCCTGAACTGGAGAGATCCCCAGTTCTCTGTGTCCTGCACCCCGTGCAGGAACAATGATCACTGCTAGCCCCTCTGAGAGAAAGCCGCCCTCATGTACCTATCCCTATGCCAGACAGTCCAGTTTCTCCCCGTATGTGCCTGGGTCCCTCAGATTCTTGCCCGAAACCAGAGTTGAGAGCAAGCAGGAGCTTGTATCTCCCTCCCAATTAAAAAAGCAGCACATCTAGGTGCCAGCATTTTCCGCGCCTTCACACCTCTTACCAGTCTCAATGGGCCTTCTTCACCTCTCTAGTTGTGGAACTTCCACTCAGTCAGCCTTCCCTTAGTTCTGGGTGGTAGTTGTTTTGCCATTTAGTTGTGGTATTGATGTGGTTGTGAGAGGCAGCAAGTAGAGGTGATTACCTATGCCGCCATCATGGTTCTCGTTCTAGGTGTTTCTTAAAAGCATTTTGGCATCTTCCTACAAAACATTCCCTCCAAATATCTTTTTTTAAAAAATATATATTTTATTGATATTTTACAGAGAGGAAGGGAGAGAGATAGAGAGCTAGAAACGTCAATGAGAGAGAAACATTGACCAGCTGCCTCTTGCACACCCCCTACCGGGGATGTGCCCGCAACCAATGTATATGCCCTTGACCGGAATCGAACCCGGGACCTTTCAGTCCGTAGACCAACACTCTACCACTGAGCCAAACCGGTTTCGGCACATTCCCTCCAAATATCTTAATGTAACAGTAAGCAATGAGAATGTTGGTTAGTTTAATGAGTGACTAATTTTGAGTGTTAGGTATTTTTTTCAGAAGGATATTTGGATAATACAGTGTCCTATGCTTCTGATTTATACCATTTCAAAGAACAGTGCTAAAGTGTGCAGACACCTACATCATTCAACATTTGCTTATTGAATCCTCCTTTTGCCGAGCACAATACATAGATTATCTCATTTAATTACTATAAGCTCCCTAATAAGGTGGTACCATTATTACTGTTTTACAGGTGAGAAACCAGATTTAGAGAGGTTTAGCTTCTACAAAGGTCACACAGCCAGTTGGTCGCAGAGAAGATTTGAACAAGTGCTGGTAACTCAGAGCTCAAGATTTTTTTTATTTTTTATTTTTTTAACACGTTAGCATCATGAGGACAGATGTGTTCCTCTCCTTTCAGAGATTAGTTCCTATAGATGCCAGGAATAAATATTTTATTTAGTAGGTGAGAATAATATTCTATGAAGACATGAAGGCAATCTCCAAATATTTAAAATACTTAGGTTTGGGTAGGCAAAAAAGATCCAGGTATATATATTTCAGAGAAGCATGTTTGTATATAATTTAAGGAAAGAAGGTTTTCAACATTTAGAAACTATCAGTGAAATGACCTACCTCAGGCGGTAGTGAGTTTCCTTTCACTGGAGTTGTACAGACTGGCTGTCTGTCCTCTTCTGACAAATATAGAGGGAATTAATTCAGTAGATAGAGGTTGGGTACTGGAAATTCTTAAGACCTTTCTCCGCCTAATGATTTCTAAGTGGTGCACTTAAGCAATGATAAGCTAGTCGAATGTAACATCAACTAATAAGTAAATTGCTACATTTGCTTAAATTGTGGAGTTAATTTTTAAAAATTTTTTGAGATATATTCACATACCACAAATTTATCCTTTTTAAAACGTTAAATTCTATGTTGTTTCTTAAAATATATTCACAACCATCATTACTATCTAATTCCAAAACATTTCATCACCCCCAAGAGAAATTCTATACCCAATATAGTCATTTCTCATTCCTCCCCTCCTACCCCAGTCCCTGGCCACCACTGATATAGAACCTGTAACTCTTGGCTTTGTCTTTCACAGCTCTTGTGTTACTATCCTTCAGTGGGGCTATTGGACTGACTTTTCTTATGCTGGGATGTGCCTTAGAGGATTATGGGTAAGTTATTTAAGAAAACCAAACTATTCTTTTTGTGTATTTGTCACTATTTTGTGTGTCTGTGTCATGTGTGTTAGGGAGTTTGGTCAGTTTAACACCAAACTCCAACCAATGAGTTAGTGAAGCCCAAATTATGAACCCAATCCCTTCATAGGTCAGTTGTACCTATGAAGACACAAGCTTTTTTAAAAATTGATATATTCATTTAATAAACACTTACTAAATACCTTATCTGGATCAGCTGGGAATGCAAGAATGAAGAGACAGTGTCCTAGCTGGTTTGATTCAGTAGATAGTCAGTCTGTATCAGTCTGTAAACTGAAGGGTCTCAGGTTTAATTCTGGTGAAGGGCACATGGGCGGGTTGTGTGCTCAATCCCCAGTATGTGCAGGAGGCAGCTGATCAATTATTCTCTCTAATTATTGATGTTTCTTTTGCCCCCTCTCTCTTCCTCTCTGAAATCAATAAAAATATATTTAAAAAGAAAAAAGAATGGAGAGACATAATCCTGTCCTCAAAAGGCTTACATTGGGTGAGAGACAGGTAAACTATCCAGTTAGTAAGACAGCTGTAGTGGAGATATGGGAAAAGTACAGTGAGAGCTTTGAGAAAGTGCATCATAGTATCCAAGTTTTCCCAGGACAGTTGGGGAGGGTTGCATAGAGGTTGTCTTTTAGCCAAGACGTGGTTGGATAAATGAGAGTTTATCAGTCAGAGTTGTGAGGGAACATTCAACAAATTTCTTTATTCACAAGTGTTAGTTGAGTGCTTGCTGTTTTCCTGCTGCTGTTATGCTAACTGGGGATCCTGTATAATAAAAGAGAAACATGTAAACTGACCGTACCTCTGCTACGCTCATCAGTCAATCAAGAGTGAGTATGCACATCAACCCAACAAAGATGGCAGGCTAATTTGCATACACAGGCACCACACAGAGAGCAGAGTGGGAGAGCCAGCAGAGAGTGGAATGGCTTGGGGAACTTGTCAGAGTGGGAGGCTGTGGGATGGAGACAGAGCAGGAAGGGAAATCCAAGAGTGTGGGGAGCACCAGGAATGCTGGGAATCGTAATTCTGGTGGCAGGTGGTTCGCCTAGACACTAGAGCAAAGTGAACCTGGAGCAAGTTACTGGAGGGAAAGCAAAGGTGAAAGACATAAGTAAAATCAGAGTGTCTAGGAAAAATTAAAGGGAAGATATCCTAAAACTTCCAGGAAATCACCAATGAAGCAAAGAAAAAAAAAAGCCTCTATTATTCTATGAGCAAAAAACCAAATGGGGCTGGAATCTCAGACAATTTGCTCATATGATTGTAAAGACAGACAGAAACTCTCGGATTAGAGAGGACTCTCCTAAGGGCTCCCAGATTGGAGAGGGTGCAGGTCGGGCTGAGAGAGCCACCCCCATGCATGAATCTTCATGCACCGGGCCCCTAGTTAAGAAATAAGAAAACACAAGTCCTGCTCTGTTGGAGTCTGTATTTCAGGGGGAGACAGACGGTAAACAGATTTTAAAATGTGCATGCTGCCCCTGGTTGGTGCAGATCAGTTGAGCATTGTCCCATGCACCGAGAGGTTGCTGATTTGATTTCTGGTCAGACACGTGCCTGGGTTGTAGGCCCAATCCCCAGTAGGAGGGTGAAGGAGGCAACCAATTGATGGTTCTCATCAATGTTTCTCTCTCTAAAAATAATTTTTAAAAAATTTAAAATAAAGTATACATGCTATCAGAGGTAGAAGTATTAAGAATAAAGGTAAAGGACAGGGAATGGTGGTCATTGTATTGAAATGTTGGACCATTGGGGATGGAACAGTATAACCATGAAATGTGAATTGAGACCAAATTTTTCCATAAGTGAAGATTAGATAAATGGAAGTAATGTTTTATGGGCCTTCCTTACAGAAAATACTCTGGATCATTTCTATCCTGTTAACTATCATGATCCAAGTTTTGCCATCTGTTTCATTTTTTTGTATTTTTCATTTATTATAACACGTATATAGCTATAAAAAGACTATTATTGTATACATCTTCATTAATCATAAGCAGTTGGACTGTTAGCAAAACCCAAAGAACGAGTATATTATTATAACATATCATCAGCATACAGGTAAAAACAAACTGGTTTCTGAGTTTAGCATTGATCTGAAGATATACAGACACAGGCCTTGTCAGTGTTTTGGGATAGCTATCTATCTCTGATGTCAGTGGCTTCTCATTCTAGAGGAGTCTCTGATGTCTGTTGTAGGCGGAGGCAAGTATCAGAGATGGGTAGATGTCTGTTTGTGTTTAGGTGCTGATAAGGTCCCTTCCAGCGAGGCTGGAGAGAGTTTTATTTGATGTCCTTTCCAGGAAACAAAATCTCTAGGTGGTAGTTAATGATTCTTAGTCTTTGTCTTCTGGTTGCTTCCTGGGAAAGGAAGCGGTTACCTGTTTGGCATTTTCCGGTAGTGACTATCAAACCTTGACAATAGTGTAGCTGTCTCCTTTCAATAATGTCAGCTCATGAAGGAATGTATAAATATGGGGGGGGGGGGAATGGTGTTTTCCAGGGAGCCTCAAAGAACCAAGTAACCATGTTGGGTTTTCCATATCCCCAACTATTCATTTTATTTAAAGCTATTTTTCACCCTGGTAACACCCTAGAAGTCTTTTATCACTTATTTTACAGTGCTTCCCATGCAATTTAACATAAAAAACAAACACACACACACACACACACACACACACACACACACACACAAAAAAAAAAACACACACACAAAAAACCGTCCTGATTAGTTTAAAACGTCTCTGTTGTAAGAAGAGAGAACAGATCTTTTTGAGTTGTCCCAGGGTTCATTTTGGAGCACAGTAAAGTTGAGATTTTAACCCTTAACATCTTAATTTCCAGTCAAAACTAAGAAGTCAAATTTATGAAGACATTTTATAAACTCTAGAAACATTTCATAGATGTAAAAGTCAATTATTAACATGGATTTATTTTTATAAAGCCCTAGATAAAACATAATATAACTGTATTATATTTAAAATATCAGCTCAGAAGACATGTCTGGCCGAAACCGGTTTGGCTCAGTGGATAGAGCGTCGGCCTGCGGACTGAAAGGTCCCAGGTTCGATTCCGGACAAGGGCATGTACCTTGGTTGCGGGCACATCCCCATTAGGGGGTGTGTAAGAGGCAGCTGATCAATGATTCTCTCTCATTGATGTTTCTAGCTCTCTATCCATCCCTCTCTTCCGCTCTGTAAACAATAAATAAAATATATTAAAAAAAAAAAAAAAAGACATGTCTGTTCTACTTAAACCAACAAACTTAAACTAGCTTTTATTTACTAAGGATTAATCTTAGATCATGTGAACTTACAAATCATTTGAGTTAGTTTCTATATGTCTGAGAATTTTGAAATACCCAATCGCAAGTGCTTGCTTTTAAATTAATTTTAATAATACCATCCAGAGGTGGAAAATTATCTCACATTTTCAGTGTTTACATGTAGACACAAACAGAGACTTTCGGCTATGAGAAAAACTCACTAGTGTGTAAAAAAAATCAGTTGGACCCAAATTTTGTTTTGAGGCATTTATAATTTATATTGCTAATGTAAGAAATGTCTAAATCTGTGGAGAATTTTTATAAGCCTTTATTTAAGCCAAAACTGACAACAATTGCTGGAAAGCAAGATCTCAAACACTCAGAAGAATAATAGTTTTTGCAGTTTCTTTTATGCATTTGACATGTAAGGAAAATTACCTGAAGTTGGGAGAAAACAATATTATGTGCTCTCTTGAGGGGAGCTATGCTTATTTCAAAGGTCTATTAACCTGGATGCACAGAAAAGTAGGGCTTGCTTAAGGCAAAGATAAATCTTTCACTAAAGAAGTTATATGCTGCCCAGTCAGTGTGGTAAGTGATTGAACGTCGACTCATGAATGAGGAGGTCATAGTTTGATTCCCAGGCAGGGCACATGCCAGGGTTGTGAGCTTGGTCCCCAATGGGGGTCATGCAGGAGGCTGCAGATCAGTGATTCTCTCTTACCATTGATGTTTCTATCTCTGTCTCCCTCCTGCTTCCCCTCTGAAATTAATAAAAAACAAACCATATTTGAAAAAAAGAAAGTTATATTCAATGGAGCGTGACTACCCACCATGACTGGCTCATTTAAGATTTTATGATCAGATCTTCCTGTGAGATTATTTTTCATCACTGAACTTGTAAATACCCCCATTTTTTTGTCCACAACAGCTTCCTGTAAATGGGAACATAGATTTTCTTTAGAAAACTTATTGTATTCTAGGAAGAATTAAGAGCTCTTTGCTGTGGATATGTCAGGAAGCAGCTGGGTCTAGTCCAGTCCTTTTTTTCCAATCTGTGTCTGTTTCCTCACTTGTCCAATAATGGTTTTGAACTAGAAAATTTCTAAAAAAAAAAAAACCAAACCCTGACAATATTGTTTGGTGATTCTTTTCGAAAAGTAAAACTTCTTATTGATTTCAGAGTGGAAGGAAGAGGGAGAAAGGGAATTATTGATTGGCTGCCTCTTGTCGGCCCCCCACTGGGAATCAAGCCTGCAACCCAGTATCAAACCATGACCTCCTGGTTCATGGATCGATTCTCAACCACTGAGCTGGGCTATTGGATGATTCTTGAAATATACTATATTTCATTAAAAATAATATTTAAAATAATATCAACTTTGAAACAGTAGAATGTCTTAACTGTAACTTTTCTTTTTGCATTTCTCCTGGTTCCAACCAACAGTGTTTATTGGCCCTTGTTTGTCCTGATATTTCACGCCATCTCTCCCATTCCTCATTTCATTGCCAAAAGAGCAACGTACGACTCTGATGCAACAAGCAGTGCCTGTCGGGAACTGGCATATTTTTTCACTACTGGAATTGTTGTTTCTGCCTTTGGATTTCCTGTTATTCTTGCTCGTGTGGCTGTGGTGAGTTTTGTTCTCTATTGTTTTGCCCATTTGTCACTGAGTTTACTCCAGAGGCCTATGTCTGGACCACAATTTCATTTTCATTGCTTAGATTTAATACTCAAAGCCAGGCATATTTTCAGTCAATCTAGTCTACATTTTAGATCTACGTAACAATATCTTGGCCATATTTGCAGAGCGCTTTCTTAGTTTCTCATAACTTTTAGCCAGGCCAAATGACTTCTTGCTTTTTCTACTTTAAGCTGTTATCTGGAATTGTTCTTAAGTCCTTGTCTTTTATCTAATGGTAGTTCATAGAGACTACAATAATAATACTTTTCTAGTTTCAAAATGAACATATAAATGAGTCCTGATCACCCAATTTAAATGTGTGTGGAGTGGGAGTCCCCCCCCCCCCGCCCCCAATGAGCAATTCTCTAACACCAGCTGGGTGTCCAACAATTCTTCTTGATTCTGACACTGTCTATCCAGAAATAGTACAGTATTAGATCCCACGTGTTAAGGGTTTAGTCCCATAAGATTGCCTTCTGTTTTAGTTTCCAATCAAAAGTTCAGGTTGTCACTTGTGCTTCTGATTGATTGGCTATAGATCAGAGGTCCCCATGACCCTATCTTCTGTTTAATTGATTTGTTCACAGAATTCAGGAAACCCATTTACTCATTGTGTTACTAGTTTAATTATAAAAAGAACAGCCTGATGGGAGAGCTGCTTAGAGGAGTTTCCAGAATGTGTCACTCTGCCCCAATCACCAGCCTAGAAGTTCTCCAAATACCTTCATTTTGGGTTTTTATGGAGACTTTATAACATAGGCATGATCTGTCAAATTATTGGCCACTAGTGATTGAATCAAGCTCTATTCCCCCTTTCCCTTCCCCAAAGGTCAAGGGAGAATGGGACTAAAAGTTTTCTCCCTCAAAGCACATGCTTGGCCTTTCTAGCAACCAGCTCCCATCCCTTGGTGCTTTATAAAAGTCACCATCTATATAATAAAAGCCTAAGATGCTAAGTGTTCAGTCATCTGTTCAACCAATCAATGTGTAATATGCTAATGATATACTAAGGCCTTTCAACTGCTCACTATGATGTGCACTGACCTTAGGGGGCAGATGCTCCAACTGGTAGGTTAGCTTGCTGCTTGGTCCAGCTGATCAGGACTGAGTAGGATAGGCTGGGTACGCCCTGGGGTCCTCCTGCAGACCTTCCCCAGCTGGCCAATCTCCAGTATCCCTCCCCAGCCCCAAATGTGCACTGGTGGGGTCCCTTGTCCTGGCCTGCACCCTCTTGCAATCCAGGACTTCTCGGGGAATGTTGGCGAGCCAGTTTTGGCCTGGTCCTGCAGGGACCCTACTGGTGCAGGAATTAGTGCACCAGGCCTCTAGTATTAACATAATAAAAGTCATCTTTATCGCTGTTATCACTTAGGAAATTCAAGTGTTTTAGGTGCTATGTTCCAGAAAGGAGAAGATCAAATATATCCTATTTAATAAAGAGGGAATATCCTAATTGTCCTGCCCTCAAAGATGGTGGTGCCCACAGCCACAAGATGGTGTCGCCCAGTCCCCTCAGCCTCGCCTGCCTCCAGAGTCCCCCAGTCCTCTCAGCACCCCAGCTGCCCAGGGCCGGCCCAAGGCGCAGGCAAGCCTTGGATGACGGCTTCCCAGCCGTTAGGGCCACCCGGGGCTCAGGTAACCAGGGCCGGCCAAGGCTTGTGCTGCAGGCAGTGGCGCAGCAGAGGTATAATAAGGATGTCGCCCTCCCCTGACCACCAGGTTACCTCCTATCCCTGAGGGCTCCCAGACTGTGAGAGGGGGCAGACCGGGCTGAGGAACCCCTTCTCTAGTGCATGAATTTCCATGTACTGGTCCTCTAGTATTATTATAAAACACAGTACTACAATATCATATCAAATTCTTCTTTAATAATACCATGGACACAATTCTCAAGTTAACACAGTAGGTATATGTTGAGGGACAACTAACTATATAGCTATTAGAAAACAGAGTGAATAAAAAACACATTGTGGGTATATTTATTCCATTCTTTGACATTCACTGTCTTTTATACTCTTTATTTTTTTTTAATGGTGATTTTTTTATACTCTTTGTTTTTATTCCCCCAATTACATACTGTTTCAATTTCATGAAACTTATTGGGACATTGAATATCAGATATGTACAAGTCTTACTTATTCATTTAGTAAATATTTTTGTAACATCTGCTATTTGTCAGACACCAAGAATAAGAGCCAGATGCTATCTCTGTTCCCAAAGAGCACAGAAACTAGCCTGATGGATAAGCTTATAATAAATGCACTGTGTGGTAATTAAAACAATATCAGAATGCCTTGAGAATGAGCACTCAGAGAAATACTAACTGGCATTTGATGTGGTTTTTGGTAAATGGGGTTTTGATTAAAGTAGGGAAGGCTGTTAAATGGAATGACATCCAACTGTGGAAATGCAATTAATATGTGGAATAAAGGGCAGTAGTCCAATATGATGGAGGAAAAAGGAGTAATTGAGATGTCATGACCTTATTCTTTTTATACCTCAGATTAAGTGCTTCTTACATTTTGCTCTAAAGATTTGTATTTTTACCTTTCATTACCACATCATGTTATATGGAGCAACTTCCATTGATACTTTTTATTGGTTAAATTAAAACAAGAAATGCCCACTAGAGGGTACTCTCATCCCCAGCTGTACCTCTGTAAAATCATCTGCCATGCTGGAAAGCTATTTTCATGTGCATGCATATTATCTTTAAAAATCTTTTCTTGCCTAGAAAAGAAACAAATCCATAATTCTCTAATTCCTGTTTTTGTGAAAGAAGACAGTGTGTATAGAACTTTCAGTACCCAAAGTTGCAATTGGACCTTTTATAATATGCTGCATTTATTTTACTTCAGGCCATCATTGTCTACTGAAAGCAAGTAGATAAATATGTCTAATGGGGAAAATGTTACGGATGATACTAGACTTAATTAACAAGCATCATGAAGTAATTAGACTAATTATTGAATAGTTCACTGTCTCCTGCCTGTTACATTAAGCCTTTTAGCAGTTTTATGTAATATTTCATTGAATTTTTCTAATGCAGAAAATAACAGATTTGCAAAGAATGTAGTATGATGAAAGTAAATGTTTAATCCTTTTTTTCTTGTGTTTCAGATCAAATGGGGAGCGTGTGGCCTTGTGCTGGCAGGCAATGCAGTCATTTTCCTTACAATTCAAGGTTTTTTCCTTGTCTTTGGAAGAGGAGATGATTTTAGCTGGGAGCAGTGGTAGCACTGTATTCTGATAAAACACATTTAATTTCTTATAATTCATACTATATGTGTGTGCACATGTGGCCTTTTGCTATGGAATTCAATATGCTGGGTTTTTTTATACTTTTATATCATGTTCACTTTAAGGAGGACTATTTGAGAAAGATTTGTTTTATTACCAGCAAATAGACCACTCCATGTACTCAAGTTGAATTATGTTACTTGGCTGTTCATATAGTCATGGTGCTCTGAGAAAATATATTAACACATTCTTGTAGCCAGCTGCTCACATATGCAATGCACCTACACCCTTTGGCTGGGGATGTGCTTGGATAGGAGCAGGCCTCAGTTCTGCTCAGGATTTCAAGATACACCTGTGTCCCAGAGAGACAGAGGTGGCTCCCTCTTTGTGTGGCAGACCCTTGCTTCTCAGAGTGTGGTCCATAGACCAAGAGCATCGGTATCTCCTAGGCACTTACTGCAATTGCAGAATCTGAGGCCCCACTCCAGACCCAATGCGTTTTGATGAAACCCCCAAGTGAATTAGATGAGAAGTGCTGTCATAGAGGACATACACAGTTTCCTTTTCTTCCCCTTGCTGAACCCCTTAACCTCTCTGGGTGTTAACTGCTCGTTTATGAAAATTGTTTCACTGCCCACGTGTTGAGGCCTAGTTCAGACTCTCTTCTGTATTTGTGAAATGCCCTCACCTGTAATGTATAGGCTGTTCCTCAAATTTATGAAGTGTTCTCAGGAACCAGTCCCTGCTTTAACAGTTTCCCTTTATTATCTGACACTTATGTCCCATTCCTTCCTGTGCCGCTCCTCCTCCTCCTCTCCCAAACACACACTATCAGCACTTCTGATTGGTCCTTGCTTCTTCATGGCTCTGGTCCCTCCTTTCTATAGAGACATGGAACCAGGTAAGCAAGCAGAGGGTGAGCTGCTTAATTTTCCTTACATGCTGACGTACTTACTGTCTTTTATGTCCTGTGGGACTTTTTATATAGATAGTAACACTTTAGGCCACTTTTAAATGAATCATGAGGAATACATGTCATGCTGGATCCTATAATCACAGTTTTTCTAGCTCAACTTGATGTCCAAGAGAAAGGGAAATATGGGAATTAGAACCACTTAATCAGAATAGTCGAAGCAGTGATTTTTAAGAGTATTGTTACTGTGTGATAACTGATGTACATTCAAAACACTGACCATTTAAGTTTGTAATCTGAGTAATTATCATATCCCTTCATATTCTGGAATCATATTGAGACCAGAAGAAGATAAAGTGATCCCCAAAAAGCCAGTATGCAAAGTTACAGTTTGACCTTGTGCATGATTTTATGTTTTCAGTGTTCTGTGTCCATGTAGAATTGTTGAAGTTATTAATTCCAATATTTATGTTAGGAAAATTATATATAGATACTTTATAATTTTAACCAGCATTTTTAATAACACTTGCACTTATTGTATTATAATAAATTTCACTTTAAACACAAAAGAAAAGTTTACTCTAAAAGTCTTTTTTCTTATGTAGCCTTACTTAAAAGACAACAAAAAAAGTGAGGATTTCTTGGTGTTCTGAAATGGACAGTGTTGAGTGGTAACCTGCCCTGCAATAAAATAATAGCAACAAGAGTTAAGATTCCATTTTGAATGTCTAGTTGGCTAATAATAGTTTTTCCTAAGATGGAAATAGTGTTTAATTTGTTACCTTTTACAAAAAAAAAAAAAGTCTTTGTTGCTTGCACAATAATCCAGGTAGCCTTAATGTGTAGCCTTAAAGTATTGCCTCTTGATTGTATTTCCAGAATATAAAGTACTTGCCTATAGAATATTTGTAGCTATTCCCTAATAATATAATGGTTTGTCGAGGTGGTAGTTTATTAGATTTGCTCTATGGACTGAAAACAGACATTCCATATCTTTTCCCAAGAACAAGGTCTTTCTTCCATTTTTGCAACCCTTTCCATCCCTTAATGCCGTAAGGGCCCAGGTATACTCCTGTGAGGTTTGCTGGCCTCCTTTCCCGGATCAGGGCCCTTCTCCCAGCCTTTTCTACCTACTGGGGTTCTTCCTATTCCAAAATCACCTTCCTACTACCAATCAGTTTTCTTAGGATAGTTGGTATCATGTGGTGATCAGGCTGATATGTGGTGATCAGAAGAAAACATTCTGATCAAACTCCTTTCCAAGAAAGAATGAATGACTTGGGATCATCCTCCCCCTCATCTGAAACTCACCAGTACCTTCATGGTGCAGTTGCTACACAATGCCGCAGCTGCATTTTTACAAAGTCAAGGCCTTTCACAGACAATGGCAATGCTTCAAAGTAAAGTGGAAAAGCATCCCAACAATTTCTAGAAGGGTAGTAATGTTTTGGGGCAGAGCAACCCTGTCACATCTCACCCCTTCCTCAGGGTGAATTCTCAGCTGGTCCTACTTTCCATAGTTATTTCTTTTACTCCACTTATAAACCCACATATTTTGTTATATTGATTTTTGAGAGAAGAAGGAAGAGTACGAAAGAGAAACATTGGTTGGTTGATTCATGCACGCTCCCCCACCAGGGATTGAGCCCACAACCTGGGAATCAAACCACCACCCTTTGGTGTACACAATGATGCTCCAACCAACTGAGCCACACTGGCTAGGTCCTCAGATTTTTCTTACCATCTCCTCTTAGGGACTTTACCTCTGTGGTATCTTCTTCATAAAGAGTCTTCCCAAGTGTAGCTGAAATGTTTCATTACATGAATAACATTCCTTATACTTTCAGGGAAATGCTTAGATGTCACAAAAATGTGCTTTATGAAAGTTTGTAAATTTACATTTTGCACCATAATTTAACTGAAATATTTATGAGGATGCTAGCATTTTCAAGCATAGTAATTAGTTCACAACTGAGAAATATTTCTGTAGATGAATATAAGTTGTGCAATTAAATCTTCTTGACATTCTGCCTCATGAAGTACCTTATTTGCAAAAAATTCCGGTGTGTAATAGCTCATGACTTACTGGAAGAGAGCAGTGATACATGTGGCCCCAAACATAATGTGAAAAACCCCAAGACTGCTTTAGAATACTTTATTATATATGTATAATGAGGACGATTACTTTTTAAATAAAACTTGTCATTTATACTTAAAAAAGACCTGTATGTACATTATTAAACTAACATGTTTGTGTTTTGCTTTGGGATACAGTATATTTAGAAAAGAGACCAGCAGATTTATTTTCCCAGTGTTTTTTGTTTGGGTAATCTTCATGTGAATTCGACTAGTTTTGAGCCTATATTTACTGTAGTTGAAGCGAGGCAGTCCAGGAATGTGCGCTAACTGGAAGGAATCCAGTCCCTAATTATAGCTTTGCTGTGGCTAACACTGCCGGGTGTGGTTAGGTGTGGGGGATGTGGTTAATCAAGAGTTTGCTGCCTTGGAAAAGGGAGACAGACTCAACACTTAACAAAAGTTCTGTGCCTGTCCTGAAGAGTCTTCTTGTGCTCTCCAGAAAAGCACCCATGTAGAATACTACTTAAGAAATAGGTGTCCTTAGGCACTAAGTGTGGGGAAGACCTCATGCGTTGCAGGTGGGTTTAGGCAGCTAGATTAGGAAGAGGCTGAGTTAGATATTTCTTTGTGTTGCCCAACCAAACGTAAAGTTAAATTTTTATAGAAATTTGATAACACCAACATAACTGGAAAATGCCCATAAGAAGAAACAGTTCCTAAGAAGATGTCTCGTCAAGGGCTTGTACTTAACACGTTTTCATTTATCCGGATGAATCTAGGTGCTTCATCTGGGGCTGACAGTGAATGTGAATGTGTCTGGAGGAAGCATGTACCTACCTATTATTTAAAAACAGCACCTGGCCCTACCCAGTTTAGCACATTGGATAGAGCATCAGCGTGTGAGCCAAAGGGTCCCGGGTTCGGTTCTGGTTAAGGGCACATACCTTGGTTGCAGGCTCTTCCCTGGCAGGGCAACCCGTTAATGTGTTTTTCTCACATTGATGTTTCTCTCTGTCTTTCCCTCTGTCTCCCACTCTCCCTAAAAACAAAAACAAAGCAAAAAAAATCAATGGAAAAATATCCTTGGGTGAGGATTAACCAAAAAAGTAACAATAGCATCTGTTTTATATATATACACATAAAATTTGGGAGGTGGCGGGGAGGATCAGCTAAATGTGAAGAGAAAAGACTTGTTCAGTAATTATAACTGGGAAGTTATTTCTTTATGCAAAGTAAATTTTTTAAGTTTCATCCTCTTGTTTTTTGCAGAAATAGAAAACGTCTGTGTGTTGTTGTTTTTTTTTAAGTACTAAAGTTGGTAAAGTATTTACATTTCAAGCCTCTCCCCACATTTTTAAAAAGAAAATAAATTTCAATTCCTTTTTGTTTCCCTGTAGTCATCAGGCACAATTAATAGATGACCATTTGAAATAATTATTAATTTTTATATTGGGCATATAGACAAAGTGGCCCTAATCCTAAGATTGCTTATTTGGAGAACATACTTAAGACTTTGCACAGTATCTCTTTCCTGTTGATTATCTCACATCAAAATTGGATAATTATAGCTGTTTTATACACTTCCAAATTAATTACTAGATATAATGAAATCAAAACTTGTATATTCAATTTTTGTTCTTATAATAACTAAATAAAGCCATCACTTTCTTTATTACTAGTTTTGGAGAAGATGTTTCATTTTGGTTGTGAAAATTTTACAAATTCCTTTGTCCCAAACCCATTTCTAAAGTTGGTTTATTAGAATGTGCTGTGTGTTCTTATCCCAAAGATTCTCAACCAAACAGTTTGGGAATTGGATCGTCCCTCTTTCTCTGAGAATATGCAAACTTTCCTGGTCACATTTGAATTTTCCTATTCGAGATTTGTTATGGCTGCTGCTTATTTTAAACTCTCCTTCAGTTATTGAAGAAAACTGACAGTTTTTCTTTTTGCCTCTTTTCAATTTAAGATTAAAGAATCATATTCTGTTCATTATTTTCATGCCCAGCACTAAGATAATTTCTTTTGTCATGAGTTCTATATAAGCCCTCTCTTACTCTTGTCACTTCTTTTGGTTTTTTTTTTTTTTTTGCATTCTCTTATTTGCTGTCCATAATCTTTGCTTGTCATTAAAAATAGGAACTGTAGCCCTGACCAGAACAGTTCAGGGGATAGAGCGTCAGCCTGCGGACTAAAGGGTCCCAGGTTTGATTCAGGTCAAGGGCACATACCTTGGTTTCAGGAACATCCCCAGGGGGGGGTATGCGGGAGGCAGCTGATCGATGTTTCTCTCTCATCGACTTTTCTGGCTGGCTCTCTGTCTCTCTCCTTTCCTCTCTGTAAAATATCAATAAAATATATATTTTTTTAAAAAGGGAACTGTATATGGCCTGATTTCTCTTGTGTTTTTTGGGGAAAAAATCTATCTGCAAATGTTCAAATCTCTTAGAAAAATAAAAAGAAAACCATTCAACTGAAGCAAAGGAAAGAAGATGAACCTTTCACTTAAAAGATGTACGCTTTGGGAGTGACCTGCCCAGTTAGGAATTTATGATCCGATCACCTGTGAGGTTACTTTTCATAGGACCCTGTTTTATGTTCACATATTAATCTCTAGCCCAGGTTTTTCTAAACACCGGAGTTGTATATCCTGCTGGCAATGTAAACTCACCTCTTGGATGCTTAATAGACATCTCAAACTCGGCTTGTCCAAAATCAAACTCCTGACACACCCTATCAGTTTCAGAACTCATTGTTGTACATCCCATATGCAACCCATCAGGAAATCATTTTGCTTCTACTTTCAAAATGTATCCAGAATCAAAACACTTCTCATACCTTCTCTACTCCCATTGGTTCAAGACACTGTGTCCCATTTGGGTTATTGAACTAGCCTACCTTGTCTCCCTGCTTTGACCTTTTCCTCCTTCGGACCAGTCTCAACACAGCAATCAGTGAGCCTGTGAAATGTAAATCAGATCATGTCAGTTCTCTGCTCCAATGGCTTCCCATCTCATTTCAAGAAAAAGAAGGTAAACAACGCATTTTTAATGGATAAAAGGAACAAATAGGCATATTTCCAAAGATGTGCAAATGACCAATAAGCACACAAAGAAATACTCAACATTATTAGACGTTATGGAAATGCAAATCAAAACCACTCTGAGAAATCACATCCCCTAGGATGGCTAGAATAGAAAAGACAGACAATAAGTAATGAAAGGGTGTGAAAAATTGGAGCCCTCATAAATTGCTGGTGGGAATGCAAAATGCTGTAGCCATTAGAGAAGAGTTTGGCAATTCCTTAAAATGTTCAATATTGAGTTAACCCTATGACCCACAAATTCTATTCCTAAGCATATACCCAATAGAGATAAAAACATACTAGTATATCACACAAAAACTTGCAAATGAGTGTTCACAGCAGCATTATTCATAATAACAAAAAAGTGGAAACATCCCAAATGTCCATCAATTGATAAATGAATATTGTGGTCTATCCATAGAAAGAGATGAAGTACTGATACATGCTACAACATGCATGAACCTTGAAAACTCTGCAGCAGGGTGTGTGTCGAGGAAAGCCAGTCACAAAAGCCCACGAATTGTCTAACATCACTTATCTGAAGTCCAGAATAGACAATTCCCTAGAAGGAGAGTGTATGTATGTAGTTTCCAGGGGAGGGAAAGAGTAGTGAGGAATGACTGTGAATGAGCACAGGGTTTCTTTTGGGATGATGAAAATGTTCTGGAATTAATGGCTCTTTAAATATACTAAAAGGCATTGGACACTTTAAAAGGGTGAATTGTATAGTATGTTAATTTCATGTCAATAAAAACCCCAGTGTGGCCAGCATGGCTCAATGGTTGAGCGTTGATCTATGAACTGGGAGGTCATGGTTTGATTCCTGGTCAGTGTTGGGCATTTGACCTCCGGTGTGAGGCATGCAGGAGGCACCGATCAATGTTTCTCTCTCATCATTGATGTTTCTATCTCTCCCTTTCTATTCTTTTCTGTGTTCAATAAAAAACAAACAACCTCCCCACCAAAAAAAAAACAACAAAAAGTCAAACCAAAATAAAGTAGAAACAACTCAAATATCTAATTAACTCTAAGTGTGGTGCAAACTTATCGGTGGTGTAATTGTTCAAAATTGATGGTGGTAATATTTGTAGAACTCTGTGACCTAAAAACCATTGAATTGTATGCTTTAAATGAGTGAATTTTATTGTTATGTTGATTTATATTGCAATAAATCTGCAAGCATAATGAAATGAATTAATGAACTGCAAAAAATATACATATCAGTTATTCCAGGTTTTGTGGGACAATATCTTCAGGAATCCAGCCAATATCAAAATAATAAAAATTATAAAGGTTTTTAAAATTTTGCAATATTGTCATTTTTCTAGATTTCATAGTATCTGACTTATTTTTCAGATTTTTTAAAAATTTGAAAATGTTTAATTTATTTAAAAATAGTTATTTTTTTTAAAGGAAGACCCAAAATTATGTGTTAGGCTCCACAAAATCTAAAACTATCCCTGGCCATAGCAGTGATCAACACAGATAAAATCACTTGCCGCATAGAGTTTATATTTCAATGAGAGAAGAGAAATAAAAACTGGATAAAAAATAAAATAATATGTCAACTCTAATTGAAAAGTAAATTGAAACACATGTTATGATAGGTGGCAAGGGGAATAAATAGTAACTTTGGATAGATGGGCCACATAAACCTCACCGTGAAGAAGCCAGTTGAGTTCAGACTCAAAAGAGGTGAGAAAGAGCTATGTGGGTTTCTGAGATAAACATCAATCTTTGTGAATATCCTTTAAGATGCTAATGTATATATTGTCAGATAACAGACTAGCAAAAGATAATCCTATGATTTTAAACTTTGTTTATGTAATTTTCTACCTACAGAATTTTCTGAGTTTCGTGTATTCCAATATGTGAATTTCTTCCTCCACCTACCCTCCCCAGCCCCCCAATCTGAATTTGTGTGTATTCTTAGAAAGATCTCTATTCTAAGAGAAGAAAAATATATTCTCCTAGAGCATTTACAGGTTCATTAAAAATACATTTATCTCTAATCCACCTAGAATTTACTTTGGTAAATGATATCAGGCAAGAGTATTTGGCCAGTGTGGGTGTGCCTTATCCAGTTCTTGGTGGCTTGAAGATATCTCCTGATATCTTCAGCCAGGTATCACAGGAAGCTAGTAAGTTGGTTAAATAATTTGTTTAATTTCAAATATCACCTTTAACATATAGTAAACATTTATATTTATATAGTTTGTTTCTGGGTTTTCGCTTGTGTTCTTTTTGATTTATGTGTTCCTGAACTGGTACATATTTTTTAAAAAATGTGTAGCTCCATAATATGCTTTAAATTTGATAGAATAAATCTGTACTAATTTTTCTTTCATTTAAAAAAATCTATTTTATTGATGTTTTACAAAGAGGAAGGGAGAGTGATAGAGAGCTAGAAATGTCGATGAGAGAGAAACATCGACCAGCCACCTCCTGAACACCCCCCACCGGGGATGTGCCCGCAACCAAGGTACATGCCCCTTACCGGAATCGAACCCGGGACCTTCCAGTCCGCAGGCCGATGCTGAATCCACTGAGCCTAACCGGTTTCGGCTAATTTTTCTTTTTTATTAAAAAAGATGTCTACTAGCTTTGGCTTTTATAGCTTAAGAAATAAAAGGTATAAATGAAACAGTTCTTAATCTAGGAAGTATAATTATGAGCTAGATGGTCACTGAAAAAGGAGAGAGGGTTGAGTTGGAGAATAAGTCAAGTGACCCTCAGAGATGGATGCAGCAGTAGCTGCTGGCTCCTGAATTTTAGTGACTGTCAATGTTGAGGACTAATTAAGGCAATGTCAGAAAAATTTTTGGTTTTATTTTTATATTTTTAAAAAAGACTTTTTTTAATTACCCGAAATTATCCTCTTGCAGGTTGGGAACTGCTGATAATAGTTGAGTTTTATGGGCTTTTTTTATTCTAAGCCAAACCTGTACGATTACAAGCCCCATTGTTTTTGAGACAAATCAAGCAATTATGCAGGTGCTCAAAAGCTTTCAGGGAACTATTGAATCCCATGCATATCTGGGCCACATTAGCAATTAGAAGTGTTTCATTTCACATGCTTTATCGGGTGAAAATTGATTTCCGTTTGGATTTCTTTTTTTGGAGTGAGAAATATTTTAGCCAGGTCAAATACAGCTAGCACATAGTGGGAACCCTGAATATGAAATTGCAATTTCAATTCTGGCTGGATTTCTCAGTTGGTTAGAGCACTGCCTTATAGACCAAGTTTGTGGGTTCGATCCCCAGTCAGGGCACATATAAGAATTAACCAATGAATGCGTAAATGGAACAACAAATCCATCTCTCTCTCTCTCTCTCTCTCTCTCTCTCTCTCTCTCTCAAAAATAGTAACTTAATTGATACAGAGTTTCTTAGTGTAGTAAGATTTAAATAGCTTTAGCTAAAATATGTTGATTTTGCTTAAAGAGATTCCATTGTGACCTATATTTTAGCCTCTGCTTTTTAATTCTTGGCAATTTAGGACTATGTGGTGTCTTACTAAAAGTGTCTTTAATTGATTTTCAAGTTGGTCTCTTCAACACAATGAGAGAGGGTTGAATTGGGGCGTAAGTCAAGTGACCCTCAGTAGCTGCTGGCTCCTGAATTTTAGTGACTGTTAACTATGAAGACTAATTAAGGCAATGTCAGAAAAAAATTTTGGTTTTATTTTTATATTTTTAAAGGCTTTTTTTTTAATTACCAGAAATTATCCTCTTGCAGGTTGGGAACTGCTGATAATAGTTGAGTTTTATGGGCTTTTTTTTTTTATTATTCTAAGCCAAACCTGTACCTTTTTTATTATAAGCTAAATTCTCAAGTTCTTCCTTAGCTGCTTGTTTGGGTGTGACACAACTCTTACCAACATGTGAGCTGATAACTGAATCTATTAACTCATAGGTAGACTGGTACATTTATATGCTTTGTTGTGCTATCTTGATAATATTTTAAAATGCATGTTCTTTTGTCTTCAGCACTGTTTTAAAAATGGAATATTTGGGTTCATTTTTGATCAATTGTATAAAGCTTCTACAATTTTGTTTCCTTCTCATCTACACTAACCTGTGGATGCATGTCTTTCTGAACAGTCAGAAAAGTGATTCTACTGTCCTAAGTGTGATCATAGTCTAGAAATGATCTCACAATTATCTCCTGTGATGGATAAGTTAACTGGCCATGGGGTGCTCAGATATTTGATTAAACATTATTCTGGGTGTGTCTATGAGAGTGTTTCTGGATATGATTAACATTCTAATTGGTAAACTAGAGAAAAACAGATTGTCCTTCCCAGTGTGGGTGTGCCTCATCCAATTCTTGATGGCCTGAACAGAATAAAAAGGGCAGCAGAACAAGAGAGAATTCTCCCCATCCCCCCTCTCTGTACCCCCCGTAACCCACACAGAGCTGGAGTTGGACTAAATCATATTATGAACTATTCTACTTCTCAGACTTTTGCCTCTTCTTTATCTCCAGCTTGCTAATTGCAAGTTTCAGGCCTTACAACCTCCATATTGACATCAGCCAATTCCTTACAAATGTCTTTACCTATCTCTTTATTTCTATCTCTGTATGTATCCCATTCCTTCCGTTTCTCCAGAGAACCCAGACTAATATATCTAATTTACTTATTTTTCTTATATAAATTTCTACTCTATGCCTCCTACTTCATTGGACTGAGAGAAAACTCAACTCCAGTTCTCTTGGAGTTGGAACCAACAACAACACAGAAAACTCAGATCTTAAGCCAATGAGCAAGTTTCCTGCCTCACCCACTGTTGATCCGTACCCACCCTCAGTCTCTGCTGACTCACTACCTCCAATTACACAAGCTCTTTGGGACCAGTGGTTTCTGCACTTCGGGGGCCACCATTGGCATAAAGGCTTCTTATGAGGCTTAAAACTATAAAGCTTCTTTCCCTTTCAGGTCTGGCCAACTCCCAGAGTGCTGCCAGGGAATAAGGTGTGGATCATCCCTGCTTATGAGATCCTCAGATAGTCATCCTGGTGTGACTTGAATTAAATATTATTAAGAGATCAGCTCTCTCTACACTGATCTATAGATTCAATATAATCCCGATCAAAATCCCAGAAATATTTTTGGCAGAAATTAATTCCCATTTCCAGACTTATTCTGAAGTTGTACATTAGCTCAGACAATGTAATATCAGAGAATAGACACACATATACATCCATGGAAGACCATGAAGGGTTCAGAAATAGATCCACATGTATGTGGTCAAATGATTTTTTATTTTAAATAAAGAAGTTGAGGAGACAAAGCAATGAACAGGAAAAATTCTTTGGCATCATGGAGCTTACCTTCAAATGGGCAAGACAAATAATTAATTCTTTTTAAAAAAATATATTTTTTATTGATATTTTACAGAGATGAAGGGAGAGAGATAGAGAGCTAGAAACGTCGATGAGAGAGAGACATCGACCAGCTGCCTCTTGTACACCCCCTACTGGGGATGTGCCCGCAACCATTGTACATGCCCTTGACCGGAATCGAACCCGGGACCTTTCAGTCCGCAGACCAATGCTCTACCACTGAGCCAAACCTGTTTCGGCAATTCTTTAAAGAAAAAGAATTTGAGCAATAAAATTTGACCATAGTGAATGCTAACTATACTAATAAAAAGGGTAATATGCTAATTAGACTGGGAGACCTTCAGGGAGACCTTCTGGACTTCCAGACAAAGCCATGGTAGTGGGGCCAAGGCGGAGGCGGTTAGGGGTGATCAGGAAGGCAGGGGGGGGGCAGTTGGGGGCAAGTAGGCAGGCAAGGGGGAAGTTGGGAGCAATCAGGCCAGCATGCAGAGTGGTGAGGGGCGATCAGACTGGCAGGCAGGTGAGTGGTTAAGAGCCAGCGGCCCTGGATTGCAAAAGGGACGTCCGACTGCCAGTTTTGGGCCTACACAGGCAGTAAGACATTCCCTGAGGGGTCCCAGATTGGAGAGATGCAGGCCAGGCTGAGGCACAGACCCCCCTCCTACTTCCCCCCTCCCCCCCACCCCCGTGCATGAATTTCATGCACTGGGCCACTAGTGAAGAAATAAATCAGAATACAGACATAGAGAACAGGCAGGTGATCATGGTTTCCATTTACGTCACAGTGGCTTACTCGGAAGACTGTGTTTGAAGGAAATGCATTTGAAGGAAATAAAGGAGATATATGCAGTTTTGGGAGGTGGCAGTGGGCAAAGATGATCCAAGAAGAGGAACAAGCAGGTGCAAGGATCCCGAGGTGGAACAACCTGGTGGCTAGCAAGGAGCACACGGGGGGAGAGTGGAGGGAGATGGCGTGCCTGGGGGGGGGAGGGTGTAGACAGTCTAATGGGCCTTAAGTATAGGTCACTATAAAGGCGTTGACTTTTGCTTAGAGATGTGAGGCCCCTGGAGGGGTCTGAGCAGGAACAGCATGAAATGACTTCACTCTTAATGGGAGCCTTTTAATTGTGCTTTAATTAAAACTACTTTAAACAGAAAAGAGAGGAAAAAACAATTTTGCCTTTCCAAATTAACTGTGCTCGACTTTGAAAGGAGGGGGGAATAAAAAAGAGACCAACAAACCACAGAAAACATAAACAAACGCATTTTGTTCAGGAACATCCGGCTGAAGCCACGGGGGTGACTCACCATCGCAGAACATGCCTTCCTCCCCTGCCAGCTCAAGCTCATTTTGTTTGGTGACTGTATGGTGGGGAAAAATTGTTCCCCAATGTGTGGTGGAATTGGGACACTGAGGTGGTGATCCTTTGTTTATATGGTAGCACTTTTCTACCTCCAAGGATTTGGAATGGTGAAAAAAATTATTATGTGGAAAATGTTGCTTTAAAATTTCATGATATTCTTTTAAAAAAAATATATTTTATTGATATTTCACAGAGAGGAAAGGAGAGAGATAGAGAGCCAGAAACATCGATGAGAGAGAAACATCGACCAGCTACCTCCTGCACAACCCCCACCAGGGTTGTGCCCGCAACCAATGTACATGCCCTTGACCGGAATCGAACCCGGGACCTTTCAGTCCACAGACTGACGCTCTACCACTGAGCCAAACCGGTTTCAGCATTTCATGATATTCTTAGCAGCACTCTTTATAAGAGCTCAAATCCAAATGCTTATCAACAGTACCATGGGTAAGTAAATTGTGGATATGTAATGTGACACCGAGAAGACTAAATTATCTATAAGCTCATGCAAAGGTCAGAATGGATCTCATAAACATAAGTTAGAGTGATCCAATGGGTACATATCAAGTGATTTCATTTATAGATTCATTTGATATACATTGCAGTCTCAGACAGCACAAAACCAGGTAAGACGGAGCCATGCTGTTCACTCTGGGGGCCGTGGTTACAGTCGGGGAGCATGAGGGGCTCTTGGAATCCTGAAATGCTCTGTTTCTGGAGCTAGTGATGGTCACGGAGCAGTTTTAAATTTGTGAAAGTTTGTTAAGTTGCATGCTTACAATATACACACTTACAATTTTCTAGGTATGCGTAAAGGAAATCTAACTTGTGTGTTTCCTCTGTCAATGGAGAAAGAATATCCAAACCTGTAAATATTTTTTTCGTTTTTAAATGTATATTTTAAGAAAAAAATTTTAAAATATATTTTATTGATTTTTTTACAGAGAGGAAGAGAGAGGGATAGAGAGTTAGAAACATCGACCAACTGCCTCTTGCACACCCCCTACTGGGGATGTGCCCGCAACCAATGTACATGCCCTTGACCAGAATCAAACCCAGGACCTTTCAGTCCACAGACCTACACTCTACCACTGAGCCAAACCGGTTTAGGCGGGTTGATCTCTTATCTCCCCCAGATCTCCCAACCCTCCCCACTATAATTTGACAGTCTACTTGTTGCTTTACTGTCTCTATATCTATCTTTTGGTTTATCAGTTTATAATGTTCTTTATTATCCATAAATGAGTGAGGTCATGGGTGTTTACATTTTAGGGGGGGGGGGGGGAGTCTGAACAAAGGCATTTCAAAGGTGTGTTCATCTAAGGTTCGTGGTCGGCAAACTGTGGCTCACAAGCCACATGCGGCTCTTTGGCCCCTTGAGTGTGGCTCTTCCACAAAATACCACGGCTTGGGTGAGTCTATTTTGAAGAATCGGCGTTTAGAAGAAGTTTAAGTTTAAAAAACTTGGCTCTCAAAAGAGATTTCAATCGTTGTACTGTTGATATTTGGCTCTGTTGACTAATGCTTTGCCTACCACTGACCTAGATGCACAGAATCAATGATCAGGGCTTACCTAGGGTAAAGATAAGCCCTTTACTAAAAAGGTCATTGCCGAAACCGATTTGGCTCAGTGGTAGAGCGTCGGTCTGCGGACTGAAGGGTCCCAGGTTTGATTCCGGTCAAGGGCATGTACCTTGGCTGCGGGCACATCCCCGGTGGAAGGTGTGCAAGAGGCAGCTGGTCAGTCGATGTTTCTCTCTCATCGACATTTCTAGCTCTCTGTCTCTCTCCCTTCCTCTCTGTAAAATATCAATAAAATATATTTTTAAAAAATAAAAATAAAAAGGTCACATGCTGGGGCGAGACTACCCACTATGACCTGCCCAGTTAGGAGTTTATGATTTATATAGCACCCCTCTCTCAGCCCCTAAACCCACCCTCCTTCTGTGCAGCATAGGTTAAAAGCCCTTTACCCAGCTACAGAGATGGCAAACATTGCCCCTGGCTGTATTTACTGTGTTTTCCTTTCTAAATCTAAGCCAACAGTAAATAACTTAATAAAGATGAGCTCAGAATTGAAATTCGCTGTGTAAAATGAGCGCCGTTTGTTCAGGGAGAGGTTAATGCGCCACATGTGGGGCGAAGCTGCTGCTGATTGTCACCTTTCCTTTTGTCTGTCTGCTCCCATGTGTCCAATCCAGCGTGAGTAAGGCAACCCTGGGAGCTGGCTGTAATTTTATCTTCCTTCGGGAAGTCCTTTATAATGTGAAGATAATGAATAGGGCTGTGGTTAAACTCATTACCAGGAGCAGTCAATATTTGTTTTCCTGTGGAGCTTTTGGCGATTACATTAACGGAACAGAGAATTTTCTTGAACTGCAAATCTGTCGATATATTTGCGGCTTTAAGGTTAGAAGTCCCTAACCTGTAAAGATGTTGAACTTCGTGTTATTTTTTAAGGTGCCATCTCTGCAAAAGAAACAAGAAAATTTCAACTTCTAAGACTCAATAAATTGCTCATTTACGTGTTTTAATTTGCTAACTCTCACAGGTGAAACTCTCTAAACACCAAGTACATAAAGTATCAAATATGAAAATTTAATACAAAAACATGAATACTATGAGGCTGATTCTCTTCAACATTACTAAAGTTAGTTTTAAGTCCTTTTGAAGATAAAGTTGTTTTCCAGCTTTAAAAAAATGTCATGTCAAGTAATAAGAGGAGATATTATTTAAGCAAATAAGACTGCATAATGACCGGAGGTATTAGCGGAGGTGCTGACTATATTCTTGCCTGGGCACCAATGAATCTTTTTGTTTGGTTACATATTTAGGAACACGTTTTCTAGGTTGAATGGTGTGTGTGTGTGTGATTAACTTTGTTTTCCAAAGTGGCTGTACCATTCTGCATTCCCATGAGCAATGTGTGAGTCCAGTTCTGCATCCTCACTAGTACGAGGAATCACCAGCTTTTAAATTTCAGCATTTCCAATAGGCATGTAGTGGTATCTCCTTGTGGTTTTAATATGAATTTCCCTAATGTCTAATGTTGAGAATTTTAAATGTATTTATTTGTCATCTGTATATCTTTATTTAAGTGTCTATATATATGTCTGGCCCATTTCTTCATTAAGTTGTTTGATTTCTTAATATTGAATTTGGAAAGTTCTTATCTATGTTCTTGATGCACTGCTTTATCATTTGTGTGGTTTGCAAATATTTTATCTGGCCCATGGCTTGTCTTTTTATTTTCTTAACAACACCTTTGGAAGAGTAGAAGTTTTAAATTGTAATAAAGTTTAATTTATCAAAATTTTTTTTTCTTTGATGGATCATGATTTTGGTTATCTTAGATGTAGTGTACTATTAAGCTCCTGATATTAAAGTCATGAGATTTTCTCAAGGTAATCATAGTTGTTAGAGATTACTTCCAAGGCAAAGAGAAAGTTTTATTAGGTAAGGTTAAGCATATCAAGCATCTTTTCATGTGCTTATCAAGCACTTGTGTATTTTCTTTGGAGAGAAGCCTATTTAGATCCAGGCTCATTTTAAAAATGGTTTGTCTTTTTATCATTAAATTATGAGACGTTTGTTTGTTTTTACTATGTCCTAAACAGGGTCTACTGTCAGATAAATACTTTGCAAATATTTTTTCCTATTCTCTGTGCTAGTGTTCTCTTTTTATTTTTTTAATGATGTCTTTGAAAGTGAAAAGTCTTAAAATTTGAAATCCAATTGATCTATTTTCTTTAGGTTTTAAAATTATAGATTTAATTTTTAATAGGTCAAAGACTGAGTAATCTCTTTCATTTTGAGTGAGTTTTGCCAGTTTGTATCTTTCTTTTTCATTTAAAAATATATTTTTATTGATTTTAGAGAGGAAGAGAAAGGGAGCGAGGAATATCAGTGGTGAGAGAGAATCATTTATCTCCTGCATACCCCACACTGGGGATTGAGCCCACAATCTAGGCATTTGCCCTGACCAAGAATCGAACTGTGACCTCCTGGTTTATAGGTCGTTGCTCAACCACTGAGCCATTCTGGCCAGGCCAGTTTGTATCTTTCAAATACTTTTTCATTTCATCTAAATTGTAAAGTTTATGGGAATGGGATTGTTTGTAGAATTTTTTTTATTATTGTTTAATAACTATAGCATATATAGTGGTATCCTCTATTTTATTCCTTTTCTCTAGGTCAGTCTGTTTAGTGGTTTATTAATTTTTTTGCCTTAAAAATATTTTAATAGGGGATTTCCTTTTGCTTCCATTTACAGTTGTTTATTTTAGATGTCACATGTTTTTTGTTCAGTATTGAATAATAGAACATAATCTAAATCCATAGATATAGAAACTACTACTCATATAGTTTTAAAGCTGAAGTTGATGGTACATTTGAACCTAATCTGAGTGGCTCTCAACAGCATGGGTTTTGAGTTCTCACAAGCAGTAGTTCCCTTTTCCTTCGATGTACCTTGGATATGCCTGGGTGTAGTGTACGACTAAGTTCCTGATATTAAGCTGAGGCATCTATCTTGAAAGACATCCATCTCAAATAAACATATTGCCAGCTGAACACAGCTACCAGCAAAACACCCAGATAAGACACCAGGATGGTTATGCCTCTGAGGCATTTGAAAAAGAGGATTTCACTCTGGCATTTCAAAGGGACGTTACCTAGAAGCATAAGAACAATGGACAGGGCTGGCTTAAGGCAAAGATAAACCTTTTACTAAAGAAGTTATAGGCTTAGGGCATGACTAACCATCATGACTTGCTCAGTTAAGAAGATATAATTAGTTCACCCTTGTAAGAATTACTTTCTCTAGAACCCCCTTTTCATCCACAATAGGTAGGTGTTTTCCCCAATTCTAGCTTCTTTCAATATTTTCTCTTTGTTTTTCTACAGTTTGGGTATGATATGCCTACATGTAGATTTATTAGTATTTATCCTGCTTTGTGTTCTCTGAACTCCCTAGATCTTTGATTTGGTGTCTGACATTAATTTTGGAAAATTCTCAGCCAATATGTCTTTAAATATTTCTTCTGTTCCTTTTTCTCTCTCTTCTCCTTTTGTTATTCCCATTAAACTTATGTTGCACCTTTAATAAGTATCCCACAGTTCTTGGATATTTGTTCCCTTTTTTTCCCCCTTCAGTCTTTTTCTCTTTGCTTTTCAATTTGGGAAGTTTCTATTGACATATCTTCGAGGTCACTGATTCTTTCCTCAGCTGTGTTCAGTCTACTGATAAGTTCATCGAAGGCATTCTTCATTTCTGTTAGTCAGATATAATGTATCAGATAAAAGTACTGGTGTAAATATATTGGGAAGTTTTGAGTCTATCTGGTTAGAAGGTCAGCATGTATACCTGCTTCTTCCCTAGCTCTAATAGATCTTCACCTGTGTTCCAAGGGCAACAGTTTGTTATCCCTATTATGTGACTCGGGGCTCCTGAATGGTGAATTTAATTTTGCTAATATGCTGGCAAGTAGAAAACCACCTTGAATTGCTGGTAATCACTGGGATACCAACTGGGATTATACTGACATTTTCTAGGAAGTTGACTTCTGAGAGTTACTCTCTGGGGTGCTGGCAAGACTTGCTAGGAAGTCAACTGTAGGCAGTTGTTGGAACTCACGTGGAGGCTGCCCTGTGGGTAGGTAGCCAAACTTACTAGGAAATCACTCTTTGAAATGCTAGCAAAACTCACTGAGAAGTACCCTATTGCCTATCTAACTTGCTACTGGTAATTGTGTGTAGTGGAAACAAAACAAAACAAAACAAAACAAAACAAAACACACTTTCTGCACTTCTTCCTGCAATGTCCTTCCACTGCCCTCTATTGGCAAAGCTTGATATAATGCAACTAGCAAAGGAAGTGTTCACAAGATCTACATTACAACTTTGGGCAAAGTTGGTATTACAACTCAGGGCAAAGAAGGATGAACTTGGAGATGAAAGGTAATAACTTGAAAACTACTACAACTTCCTATTGCACATAGAATATATTAGAATTCTTTACCAAGGTCCACAAGCCCCTGCAATGATCTACCCTCTACCTATTTCTTCACCCTTATTGGCATGCTATTCTGCCTACTTTATATGGCTCCAGCTGTCCTCTCTGTTATTTGAATACGTCAAGCTCTTCTTACCTTAGAGCCCTTGCCTTTGTAATCTCCCCTCAGACCTTTGTGTAACTAGCTCTCTATTCAGATTGGAGCCTTTGTTAAATGCCACCTCCTCATTTGGCTTTCCTTGACCTCATAATCTGAAATAGAGCTCAACTGTCTCCAATGCCTTCTGCTGTTTTTCTGTTTGGTTTTTCCATAGTACTTACCACTGTTACCTTTTTTCATTTTTTTACTATGTTCCTTTGTCCCTCACCACATAATATAAGCCAAATGAGAGAGGACCGTAATTCATGTTACACACCACCAACAGGAGTGCCTGGCATGCAGTAAGTGCACAAAGAATAGTTGGTGAGTGAATGAATGGCCTTTCATAACTGAAGACACTGAGCCTCAGAGAAATAAAGTGACTTCCCCTAGAACACATTCAACAAAAGCCAGAGTCAGAATTCTTCTCAGGTTTATCTGATAAGATCTGTGAACCTGGGCTCTGCCAAGCCAGGTGGGCCAATCTAGGGGAGCCAGAGCTTTGCCTGTGTCATGTAAAGTATGGGGTTACTTAGTAGGTTCTGGTCTATGGCAACATCAGTCTATGAGAATAAATATGTGAGCTGCTGCTTGCTTCTTTTTTCTTTCTTAATCCTCACTTGAGGATATTTTTCCATTGATTTTTAGAGAGTGGAAGAGAGAGGGAAAGACAGAGAGAAATACCAATGTGAGAGAAACACACTGATTGGTTGCCTCCTGCACGTGGTGCCCCAACCAGGGCCCTGGGAAGGGGACGAGCCTGCCCCCGAGGTATGTGCCCTTGACCAGAATTGAACCCTGGGACCCTTAGGTCAGAAGGCCAACGCTCTATCCACTGAGCAAAACTGGCTAGGGCTGTGAGCTTCTTCTTGAAAGTTTGGGACAATACAGAGGAGAACTGGAAGGTATCCGTGATGAGTAAATGTTGAGAGAACATCACAGAATGTTTTTAAGGGGCTGGGTAATTGGAGTAAGGATTCATGATGAGGATACTTTATTGGGCTAGAAAGTTAGATTGGAGTTATTTGGGCCTAATGATGGGCCTGGGCATTTGGACTTGACTCTTCACAACAGCTGATTACTCTTCAGGTTCTCTTAAAGAAACATAGGGAAGAAATCAAGAGCTCTCCTGAGAAATTTGGTATTAACACATGGACTTACCAGCCAGAAAGAAGGAGGCAGAGTAAATTAATGTACTGAGTCTAGTTAGAATAAATGGGTTCAGGTGAGAGTGACCGTTAGGAACAATTAGCCAAAGAATATGTGTGTGTAGTTCAATGGTACATAATAACCTTTCTAACTGGGCTAGGCTGACTTATCCGGGACCAGTCAAAACAGCTCCCATGGGTACCCCAACTTTGTATCAGTAAGCAAACAATGTATTCCTTCTCATTCTCATTCTTCTCTTTAGGCCCCAAGGATTATTGCTCTGAGCCAGAGTTGCTGGAATGGAGAGATCCGTGCGTGACCTGTGCACTGAGCACACAGCGGTGATATTTGTTATGAGATTAGGTCAGAGCCAGCCAGGAAGTCTTCTTGAGTGTGTCATGCAGCCAACAAAATGAAAAGGGTTTATTTGGTGCTTGGCAAAGTGGAATTTTCCCCTCTCTGTCTGGCTGTTCCGTTTTACCCTCCCTCAGGCATCCTTTCCCCTAAATTCTAGTCCATAATTTTTATTGGTAACTCTTCAAATTCCACTGAGCCACTAGATGAGCATATATCTCTCTAAACAATAGCAATATATTTCATCCTCTTGTTGTTCCAATGCTGGCATTTTAATAGCCCAAGAGAGACTGAAATAACTACTCCCACCTCACTGCCATCACCAAGGAGATCACGTATTATTTCTGTGATTTATGGTAAGCCCCTCGTGGTGAAAGCACAAAAACCAGAAACAAACAACAACAACAACAAAACAACAATAACAACTGGAAGTTACATATTTTAAATAGGATATTGCTTATAATTGGCTGGTTCTTTCTAACAATAAATTAAAGTTGGTGTTTTGTTGCTTACATCTATTAGTTCCAGTTCTGCCCAGAGAGGCAACTCAAAACAGCTCTAATCTCATTTCTATGATATGAAAGGGCATATATTAATAATGGTAACTAGCCTAGCCAGTGTGGCTCAGTGGTTGAGTGTTAACCTATGAATCTGGAAGTCATGGTTTGATTCCCCCTCAGGGCATACGCCTGTGTTGCAGGCTGGATCCCCAATGTGGGTGTGTAGGAGGCAGCCAATCAATGATTCTCTCTTATCATTGATGTTTCTATATCTCTCTCCCTCTTCCTTCTCTGAAGTCAATAAATATATATATTAAAAAAATAGCAACTATTAGCAACCTTGATGATGCTGTAAATGAATAATGTAAATCCCAAGGAAGGACCCTTTCCAATCTCTTGCTCACTTCCCAAATAAGCAAATAGAAGGAAATTTCTGATTCTGGTCATGATGGTGTACCATTGATAATCAAAAGTTGCTTATGACTTTACAATTAATATTTTTAAAATATATTTTTATTGATATCAGAGAAGAAGGGAGAGGGAGGGAGAAATAGAAACATCAATGATGAGAGAGAATCATTGACAGCTGTCTTCTGCATGCCCTCTACTGGAGATCCAGCCTGCAACCCGGGCATGTGCCCTGACCAGGAATCCAACCATGACCTCCTGGTTCATAGGTCGAAACTCAACCACTGAGTTATGCTGGCTGGTCTGCAATTAATGTTTCTAATGATACATGTGTGATAGGATTTAAACTCTATGTGGAAACTTAAATAATGACTATTCTTGATATTTAATCGAGTGTTTTCTCTCTTGAAGCAACAGAATTGGGAGAAGGGTTTTACCCTTATTTCAAAAATGCTAATTTTTGGTAATAATTAATTAATTTAAAATACTTATCAAGGACTATTTGAGAATTCAGAAACCCAAGCACAAGAAGGATTTGGTTCAGTGCTCTCCACTTGAAGATGGAGGGGGCCATGTGGCAAGGAATGTGGGCAGCTCTAGGAACCAAGAGTGGTTCCCAGCTGACAGCCATCTGGGAGAGACAGACCTTAGGCCTATAATCAAGAGGAACTGAATTCCACCAACAACAGAAACAAGCTGGAAAGCAAATGTTTCACCAGAGCCTTCAGACAACACCTTAATGTTAACCTTGCGATACCCTGAGCAGAGAATTCAGCCATGCTGTGACAGACTTCTGACCTACAGAACTGTGAGCTACTAAAGGGATGTTGTTTGAAGCCGCTGAGTTTGTGGTAATCTGTTAGGCAGCCATAGAAAAGTAATATGCTGTGCTTAAAAGTGTGTAGAGAAACTGATGCATTAATTTATTGCCAGTTGGCATGCAAATAGATATAACCTCTATGGAGGTCAAATTAGCAATATCTACAAAAATTAGTTGTTATCCATTTGACCCAGGAACTTCACCTTCAAGGATTTGTTCTATAGATATACTCACTCGTGTGCAATGATCTCTAAATGGTATACATTGCAGCCTTGTTTATAACAGCAAAAGACTGTCTGCAACTTAAATATCTATCAATAACAGGGTAGCCAAATATGTGAGGGTGTGGCCCCCGGAAAGAGCTCCAGGAATTTTTAATTTTTGTAAAAAAATATAATGTTTAGGAAATGTATAGCATATTACTATTTATGTTGGACCAAAAATATATAAGCAGATGTTAGTAGATGCACAGAATATTTCTGGAAGATACACAAGAAACTAGTCCCAAAGGTTGCCTTTAGGGAGGGAAGCACCAGATGACGAGAGGACAGAAGAAGGGGAAGACTGTTGTCTTTGGAGGACAAAGGTGTATGTGTTACTTGTTCAGAAAATGAGTACAAACAAAAGAACACGATTAGCTCTGCCCTTGTGGGTGGGTACTTGAAGAGAATAAAACTACACTTCTTTAAAGGAAGGCAGAGCCTGGTGAGTGTGATTCAGTGGTTGAGCCTTGACCCAGGAACCAGGAGGTCACCATTTGGTTTCTGGTCAGGGCATATGCCCGGGTGGGTTTCAGGCTTGATCCCCAGTGTGAGGAGTGCAGGAGACAGCTGATCAATGATTTTCTCTCATAATTGATGTTTTTCTCTCTCCCTCTCCCTTCCTCTCTGAAATCAATAAAACAATATATTGAAGGGGAAAAAAAGGACTATTTGAAATTAAATATGGTAAATAAAGTGGGTGATTAAAACTCCTGATAATTGTTTGGGGACAAAAAAATAAGGTATGAGTAAAAATGGAGACAGTCTTCCTTAACGTGGTTTAAAACAACTTCTGAAAGCAATTCACTCAGAGGAGCTCCAAATGTGTTTAATAAGTGGCAATAAAGAAGACAGTACTCATGATGATTGGTAATCAAGGAATCCTGAATTAAAGAGCTACTTGTTTTATAGTCAAATTTCCCCTGCTGCTATAAAAGTTTCTATTTATGTATTGTTTTGATCACCCTTAATTTACCTCGATGCAAACAGAAGCATACTTTGGGCAAGATCCATTATTACTCAATGGTTGTTTATTGAGCATCTTGTCTGTGCCAGGCACTCAGGGTAACACATGCAACAGGTGGACTTGGTCCCTAACCTAACAGATCTACGGTAAGAATGAGGTAATGAGTTCAGAGTATGGGAAAAACAAAAAGGCAAACCTTTGAGGCAAACTGATTGGAAACCACTGATATTGGTTAAATATGCTCACATTTTGAGTTGAATTTTTCCTTTTTCCAAAACCTCATCTTGACAACATTATAGTCCCAGGGAGTATTAGGAAACACGGTAATGAAATTGTGGCAGGCCTCGTGCCTTTATAATGTTTACATTGCCTATGACCTTTACCCGTGAATGTTTTTGCCCACTTGGCCTGTGGAAAAGTGATCCAGTTGTCCTGCTATTCCGAAAGACCTTTGAAAGAATCTTTGCTGGACAAACAGAGAATCATGCCTCCACAAAGGATCTACTTACTAACAAAATTTTACAGTGTTTTACTTTTAAGCAAGAAATGTAAACCAAAGTTTAAAATTAAAAAAAAAGCAGTAGTAAGGAAATGAGTTGAACTTGTAACTTTTAGAGGAAACTTCCCATATAGGAATTTAACGTTGATATGTTTTGCTTTGATTTAATGCTGTACAAAGCTGGACTGCACTAGTTCATGCAACAACTATTTATTGAGCATCTACCATATGCCGAACACTGTGTTAAGTGTTGAGGTATATTAGAAAACAAGATGGAACTGATATGTTATACTTTAATACCTAACTACAAATTTTGAGGAAATATGGGAGAAAAATGGAAGAGTTCTATGAAGGCATGGGACATAGAAACCAAATGCAAAGTAGACAGGAAAGGCTCCATGGAGAAGTGATACATTTAAGCAGAGACCTAAAGGATGAGTAGAAAATGGTCTTCTCGAGAGTGAGGGGAAGAGAGTCCCAGGCAGTAGGAGCAACATGTGGGACAGAATGTATTTTGACTTTGGAAATTTTTCACAATATAAAATTTATTAAAGTCCAAAATAGAAATTCAGCATCCCATGATATTAGAAAACCTCACCACTTCAGTTTAGACCAGCCATGGGCAAATTACGGCCCGCGGGCCAGATCCGGCCCGTTCGGCTGTTCTATCCGGCCCGCGGAGCCGAAAGAGTGGAGGTTCTCTTGCTCTCCCCTCCGCTCCTTCACCAGCAGCCCAAGATGAGAGTGCCAGCATGGTCAGGTTGCTTTTGTCCCGGCCCTCCGGTCCAGTTTAAGAACCATTGTGGCCCTCGAGTCAAAAAGTTTGCCCACCCCTGGTTTAGACTGTAACTTCCAAGAGGTAGATTTCATCTCTCTGGCTTGTACACAAAATGCCCCAAATACTTCCCCAATGTTTGAGGTCAGTTTGCAATTGCTCTTTTTCATTTTCCCAGGTGAACTTGCAGACTTTAGTAACATAGTAAAATGTCCCCCCCACCTTTGTAAATAAACACACTACTATGAACTCTGATTCAAAAGATCAAACAAAGAGCAACATGGGCCTTCAAAACATCATGTATGAAGAGGTATTATGAAATATTCATTTAAAAAAAAAGAAAATCAATTCACCAATGGCATCCTAGTGTGAGGTAGCAACTCAGACCAGCAACTGCAGTCCATAAACAAGGCTGTTATTTGGGAGAAAGGGCAAAGGCGTGCAGTGGTGGAAAAGTGTAACTTGGGGTCATGCAGTCATTCCATTTCCCTTCTCTTCAACTAACTCTGTTCTTCTGGGTCCTGTGGTATGATTGATGCCAAAGTTACCTACTTTACAATATGAAGAGTGATTACTAGACTGGGATTGCAAATAGTCTTTTTTATCCTGTCAGACTTCGGGAAAGGGTGTGCCCTCGAGCCCAGTGGAGAGTGGGTAAGATGATGATGGTGGCACTGTGCACCCTCACCTCACTGCTCCGGCTCAGAACTTGGGTCCCGCTGGTCCGTCAGCACCGGATGGAAGAAAGCACATGTTCTTATTCCGAATCTCAACTTTAAAATATTTTAATCCCATTACTCCTCTAGTGCAGTATTATATATGAATTGACTAAATGCCCCGAGGGAAGGAAATTCACTCTTTTCCAAGGCTGCTAATTCTCTTTCTGACAGCTGTCATTTTTATTTTATTTTATTTATTTATTTTTTAAATTTATTAAGGTATTATTTGTGTACATAGCTTACCATTGCCACCCCCCCTCCCATTCATGCCCTCCCTCCCCAGAGTTCTGTGTTCATTGGTTGTACTTATATGCATGCATACCAGTCCTTTGGTTGTTCTCTTATCTCCCCCCAGGTCTCCTTCCCCTCCCTGCTGTCATCTGACAATCTGCTTGTTTTATGGTGACTATCTCAGGACCACATGAATAGAATCTGCTCCTCCTCTGGTTCACACCGCCACCCCCCCCCCCCCAGGTCCCGCTGCTTCCCCAGGGCACACAAATCTCCCAGGGCACATGTCTCCTTTGGGGCACACGGCTCTCCCGGGGCACACGGCCCCCTTTTAAAAGGCTCTTGCTCATATTGAAGTAAGGTACATTTTCCTTTAGCTTCCACAAAAAACAGGAATAAAATGATTTCTAGTGCTCCCAACAACACTGCCAGGAAAGGATCGCTGTATGCATTTTAGGGGCAAGGAAACTGATGCACTGTCACACCGCTAAGGGGCTGGATCCAGTCTGGCTGAATACGATGCCTAGGCCTCTTCCTCAACACCACGCATAATTTTTCTCTCAAATTTGTGTATTTGAAGGAATTTCTTAAAATTTTCCTCTCAGTTTCCTCATATCTCATATGACATGCTTTTAAATACTCTCAATATAAGTGGTGACTATATCTTTATAAGAGGTACATGTAGTTGAATATAAAAGTTATTGATCCCCAGAAAACTTCATACAATACTCCACTTGAGATGTGAACATTGCAAAGAGACTTCCTTGAGTCTTTTATTAATGGCATTTGTTTTCAAGTAATAACAGTAGCTTAACTAGTTAAGACATGGATTTAGGTTTGAATGCTGACAAGCTGTTGAACTCCAGGTATTTTACTTTCAAAGTAATTCCTATATTCTTACCTATAACATGTGGATGATGATGATGATGATGATAATGTCTCCTTTTGAGAATTGTTGTGAGAAATAAATTGTCATTATTATTACCACCATCATCATCATTTCTATATTGCAGTAAGCCAAAACCTCTGTAATTGTTGTCAAGCTACATTTCCCCTTTACCATGTTTGTAAATTTGAATTTTAGATGTAAGGGGAAAAAAAATCTATGTTAAATTTCATCATGGTTAAATTCCAACCTAGAGTTCCAGCTTGAATCTTGCTTCTATCATTTGGAGTATGAGTAATCCTTCTCAGTTTTGTGTTACCTGAAAATTGGTAAAAACAACAACAACAACAACAACAACAACAACAACAAAAACATTTTCAGTTGGTAAAAGTGATTGCATGGAGAAATTTATGTTTGTTCCCATCTATTTAATTTACTAGTATACTGTTCTGTTTGTTGCCATTTATTTACTTGCACTGTTCTTAGGATTTTGTGCATGTTCAACAGCTATAAACCAAATTCTCTTCATTCTTTTCTGTTTGTATCATCCTCTTATTATATCCCCTAGTGATTCCTTGAGTTTTAAAATGCCTTTGACCTATGACTCTGTGTAACTCCTGCTACTGACATAGCTGAATCTATTAACTAACATTTAGAATGGGAACCGGACACCTGCGGCTTAGCACTAGCCTTTTCATCTATGCACTTTAACTGCGGCAGCTCCATTTTTATACTGATTCAACTGAGCAAATATTTGCCCTTCCTTTCAGTGCTACATTAAAGATGAATTTAAAAATAAGTATAACACCACTTTTTATTTTAATGTAGTCTCCAAATTAAAAATGAATAATGGGACTACATCAAACTAAAATGATTCTGCATATTCCAGCTGTCGTGGCTCAGTGGTTGAGCATTGACCTATGAACCAGGAGGTCACAGTTTGATTCCAGGTTAGGGCACATGTACGGGTGGTGGGCTTAATCCCTAATGCAAAAGGTCAATGATTTCCTCTCATCACTGATGTTTCTATTTTCTTTCCCTCTCCCTTCCTCTCTGAAATTAATTAAAATGTTTTTTTTTTTTTTTTTGGAACACCACTGGTTGCCTTTTATTTAAAAAGTGTCGCTAGCCCTTCCTGGGGCTCCTATGCAAAAACAAAACAACCCAAATGAAGCCTCTTTCTGATCAGAGGTGGGGTGGGGACAGGCTCTGCAAACGGGACGGGGAGGGCGGCCCGGAAGGCTCCCGCCTGCCCGAGCTCCTCAGGACGGCCCGCTGCCCTCGCCCCCCTCGGCCAGAGGACGGAGAGGCAGGCGTGTCTTCCAAACGCCGTGTGGGAGCCGAGCACCGACGGGCTGGTTACCAGGCCGGGGCAGTGTTGGCGAGACGCCGCATTCGCCTCGTGTTCCTGTCCTGGTCACGGATCTTCTTCTCCATCTCGGCGTCCGTCAGGGTCTCCAGCAGCGGGCACCACTGGTCGGCGTCCCCCGTGTTCCGGATGGCAATCTCCACCGTGGGCAGCGGGTTCTCACTGAAGGCGTAGGTCTTCTGATGCCAGCTCAGCTGTCCTCGAATGCTGTAGGCGATGGTGGTGACGAACTCGCCGCCCAGTCCCAGCTCCGAGCACAGCTTCAGGGCGAACTTCTCGGGCGAGTTCTCCTTCTCTGACATGTCCCACTCAAACTGGTCCACCAGGGAGATGTTCCCCACATGGATGTTCAGCTTGATGATAACACGCTGGTCTGATTGGTCCTCCAGGATGCTGTCCGTGGGATAGGACTCAATCTGCTGTCTGATGGCAGAGGCGATAGCTGGCACGAACGTCAATGGGTTCAAATCTAGATCACAGAGGATTTCGGAGAACATCTCAGGAGTCATCAGCTTCTCATTCATATTCCAGGTAAAGGCATCCCTTAGCTTCTGCCCGTCAATCTCCATGTCCAGCCGGATGGGGACCAGCACCTCGGGCTGGGACGCATTCTCGTGGATCACCGCTGGGTCGTGGTCATCAAAGCACAGAGGGAAGGTTCTCTTCTTGTCGCGGCCCATGCGGTTCCTGTTGATGGTCGTGGAGCACGGGACGGCATCGAGGTGGTGGGAGCTGTTGGGCAGGGTGGGCACCCACTGGCTGTTCCTCTTTGCTTTCTGTTCCCTGAGGTAGGTGGGGGGCTCCGTGCTGATGGACACGGCCTTGTACTTCTCGTCATTGCCGTCCAGAATCTCTTCCACCTCTGAGGCCTTTAACAGAGTCACGCTGGTGGCCAGGGTTGTGTATCCATGATCATGTGACGATGCAACTATTTTCTTCCTCTCTTCCACAGTGGCTAGTCGCCTCCAGAGTGAGGGGTATCTCTTGTACAGAGAACCTCGGAACATACGGAGGTAGTTTCCCACCTCGGAGCCGATCATGTAGAACTCGCCGTCGTCCTCTAGCTGGAACTTGACGGGCTTTTGCCCGAAGGTCTTGCTCAGCGCCATCATCATCATTGCGGCGGTGGGGGCGGGCGGCGAGAGCCGCGACGCGAGGGATCGGGAGGGCTGAGGCGTGTCCGGGGCGCGCCCCGTCGAGGGAGGTCGAAGCCGGGAGGCGAAGGGCGGGCCTGGCCGGGCGCTCGCGCCGCCGCCGTCGCCGCCGCCGCCGCCAGGCTCCTGAGCGACCGCTCCAGACGACGACCAGGCCGCCTAAAATGTTTTTTTTTTTTAATGCTTCTGCATAGCAGGGAAAACATTGACAAAATGAAAAAAAACCTATGGAATGGGAAAAGTATTTGCCAACCATATATATATATCTGATGAGGGGTTAATATCCAAATATATAAACGACTCATACAATTCAAGAGCAATAAACCAAATAACCCAATTTAAAAAATGGTCAAAATACTTGAACAGACATTTCTGCAAAGAAGACAGTACACAGAAAAGCAAACAGGTACATGAAAAGATGTTAAAAAAGAAAATATGTTCACCATCACTAGTAATTAAGGAAATGCAAATTAAAACCACCAAGAGATATCACTTCACACCTGTTAGAATCGCCAACATAAAAAAAGACAAGAATAACAAATGCTGGCACGGATGTGAAGAAAATGAAACATGTACTGATGGTGGAATTGTAAATTGGCACAGCCATATGGAAAAGAGTATGGGGAATTCTGCTGAAACCAGTTTGGCTCAGTGGTAGAGTGTCGGTCTGCGGACTGAAAGGTCCCAGGTTCGATTCCGGTCAAGGGCATGTACCTTGGTTGCAGGCACATTCCCCGGTAGGGGGTGTGCAAGAGGCAGCTGGTTGATGTTTCTCTCTCATCGACATTTCTAGCTCTCTATCTCTATCCCTTCCTCTCTGTAAAATATCAATAAAATATATTTTTAAAAAAAAGAGTATGGAGAATTCTAAAAAAGTTGAAAATAGACCTACCATATGATCCAACAAGTCCACTTCTGGGAATATAACCAAAGGAAATAAAAACACTAACTGAAAAAAGATATCTGCACGCCATATTCATAGCAGCATTATTTACAATAGCCAAATCATGGAAATGACCTAGCTGTCCATGGTGGATGAATAGATATTCACTCAGCCATAAACAACAAGGAAATCCTACTATTGATGACAGCATGGAAGAACCTCAATGGCATTATACTAAGTAAAATAAGATAGGGAAAGACAAATACCATATTATCTCACTTATATGTGGCATCTAAATAAGAAAACTCAAACCTCATTAAGAAAATAAAGAGATCAGCCCATTACAGTGTGGCTAGAAGAGATAATTTTAAAAGAATATTGTATTCTTTAAAAAATGACAGCATATCATTTATAGAGAAGTTCCTCATCTAGTAACTATCTAATTAGCTAAACAACTACTAGTAAACTTTAAGAAGAGAAGTCTGTGAGCAGCAATGTAGCAGCAATGACAACCCATTCATCACCTGCATTTTACTCATAGACCCAAACTCATTTAAAACCTCAGTATACACACATGTCTGGCAAGTTTGATTCTTTCATTTCCTTATTCACAGCCAAATAGAGGAGGTAGGTAAATTGAAAGAGTCCAAGAAGGCAAATTGAAAGTTGTAAGAAACAAATAATTATTTTTAAAAAAAGAGAGACTAAAGAATTATAAAAATTAGAAACTCAAAAAGTACAGAAATATGTGACCATTAAGTAAAGGGAAAAAGTAGCCTTGGATAGCTGAGTAGAATATCACTGGATTATAACCTCGGACTATACTTGACCAGCTTTCATTCTGCTCTCCTTTCAAACACAGTACTGTGATTTTTCTTTTGGAAAACTGCTCTCAAGTTGTACTCAGTTCCAATGGAACCATCACACATTGAGGCTGCCTCATTCTGGTGGTACCCTAAATAGATATTCAATTTTTCTTTTCTTTTACGTAGACCTTTGGAATTGCCTGGTCTCTGACCTTTTCAAGACTGGTTGTCCAATTCTCCTTTAACTTGGGGGACTTCTCTAAAACACTCTAATAAAATAGTTTGCTTCAGTTAACGAAAGGTGTTTGGGGCTGCCACAACTTGTGATCCATAACTGGCACAGGCTCAATAAATGAAAGGCTTACTCCACCCCCCCTCCCCCCAGCATTATTTTAAAGCATATATTTTAATATGTTTTTATTTATTTTAAAGAGAGAGGAAGGAAAAGGGATAGAGAGAACCCATGAGAATGAAACATCAAGCTCCTGCCTCCTGAACACCCCCCAGCCCTCATGGGGACCAAGCCCACATCCTTGGCATGTGCACTGACTGGGAATTGAACCTGTGATGGCTTGGTTCATGGGTCGATGCCCAACCACTTCGCCAAACTGGAGGGGCAAGCCAAAAATAAAATAATAATTCCACTTACCTTTGTTAAAATAAAATTTAAACCTATATCTCCAACCTAAAAAATTTACCAATTCCCTCACCACACGAGATAAATGAATTGTTATCGCATACCAAGCCCAACAAATGATGACATTTTATTTTTATAGTTTTAGTGTATCTTGGCTTCTTTTCTCAGCATGGCTCTGGTTAGCATCTTATTAAAACGATGACTGATGTTGTAGAAATTGCTTGAGGACACATCTCCATTGGACACCTTTTACTTGTGGTCACAATACTTTGAATGTGCAACAAATATCTGCATCTCTTTTGTGTAATGTGCTGACTGGCTTATTTCGCTTAGCATACTGTTCTCAAAGTCCATCTATGCTGTTGCAAATGTCAAAAATTCATTTTTTTAATAGTGGCATAGTATTCCATTGTGTAGATGTACCACAGATTTTTAATTCTCTCTTCTACTAATGGGCACTTAGGCTTTCCCCAAATCTTAATTGTAAATTGTGCTGCTATGAACATAAGGGTGCATATACCCTTTCTGATTGGTGTGTAAGGGTGAGAAAAATCAGAATACAAATATAAGGTTGAGTAAAGCCAGAATACAATATTTTATGGCAAACATTAAAGCAAGGCTAGACCCCGAGGGAGGTTTCATCCTTTAGGTACCCATTGCATGATACACATCTCATGACGACCAACCTGACTGCTGTGGAATTCACCTCCCAGGAACTGAGCGACCTGACCGCTGCAGAATGCATTTACGGAAACAGACCAGCCTAACCTGTAATTATGGGAGATGACCACCCTAGAGATGCTGCAACAGCAAAAGAGGATTTATGCAAGGGAATGGGGAGGTGAAGGGCAAAAGGTGCTTAATTGTGTAGCTGGGCTAGAATATAAAATTTGAGAAAGAAACTTAGAGTGGGGTCCGAGTTTGGAACGGGTGAGTGCCACTGTGCTGGTGCCCCTGCTCAGACCCTAGCCTGGGCTAGAATAAAGACTTTCTGCCTTTGCATCAGACTCGGCTCCCTGGTGGTCTGTGGGTTCCAGAATCTACTGGACACAACAATTGGGGGCTTGTCCAGGATCCACATCACCCCACGGGACCCCTTCGGAAAGTCTTCCTTGACAGGGAGGTGAGTGTTTGGTCTGTTTTCTTCTGCTAAAAGTCTTGTTGTCTTGTTGCTGTTGTGAGCTCAATTTTGGTCTTGGAAGCACCCGGAGAAACCAGTGAACACACTGGCAGTTGTAAGGTTGGAGGATCCAGAAGAAGTTCTGGTTCCTTTGGAAGAGTAATATATTTCCCTCACTGAGTTGGGATGAGACGGGTCACTACCATCGGTTGGTGAGAAACCGTCATCCAATCTGGTCTGGACTTGCTCCCATGGAGTTGGGAGGTTGGTTTTGGTGCTTTCTGTTTGTCTTTCATTGTTTTCTTTTGTGCTGTTCTTGGGACGTACTGGATGGACAAAATAGGACAGACTCAGACAGCTCCTCTTTCTCTGATGGTTGATCATTTCAGGGTGTTAAGGGAAGAGCAAATGACTTCTCAGTGGAGGTCAAGAAAGGAAAATTATGACCATTTTGAAAATAATTTAGAAGTTTACTAAATCAAATGATAAAAACTTAAATCTAAATGTGTTGAATTGTTATTATATTGACATGTTGATCTAAGTATGCCTTGCATGAAGTCTAGAGAATTGAAGTTAGTCTATTTATTGAATATGCCTTATATTTTATTTGAAATGTATCTTTAAAAATGTAAAAGTATTATTGATTTAGGAAATGCTAAGTATTTGATTTGCTACCTGAAAAATTTAAAGTTCTGAAAATTTAAGGTCTCTTATCATGAAGAAGTTTTAAAGTTACACTTTTTTAATGGAGGAAGGGGAATATGTTCATTTGCATTAACCTTTTTGCTAGCCTATCTTCCCAGAAAAGGACAAGCGGCCAAAAAGTTTAAAGTTAATTATTAGATTTTAAAATTTATTCTTAAAAATATGAAAGTTTATTAATTAAGAAAGAAACCTTTAATTTGTTTAAAGCTGAGTGCTCTGATGGCTAGCAAACTTCCCCAAGTGGCCACTGGGATTCTTTTTTCCCAGGGGTGCTTTGCTTTCTGTCAGAGGGGAATCTGCCCACCTAACAAAATTTATTTCTATATTTATTAATTTAAAGGTACGAAGTTGTAACAATTGTAATCCAAAAGGTTAAAAGCAGGGGCCAAATTCTGAAGTTAACTACTGTTTGTTTCAATTGGCCATTTAAGTTTAATGTGATTAATAATTACAGTACATTATAAAATCTTTAGAAGAAAAGGAAAATATTTTGAGGGACACTTGGTCCTTGTGTGTGTATGTCAACTCTTAAGTTACAGTTTTAAAATCATAATATTAATGGAAACACACGTAAGCAGAGGAACTTTTCAGAACGTTCATGGAGTCTGATTGCAGTGTAGGGGTCACTGGATCCCCCATGCAACCTTCGTTAGCAGGAGGCAAGTGATTTTCCCAGTGGACCACCAGATGAAAACGCCCTGGTGGAAGCCACCTCCTTCGCCACCTGGGACCTGCGCCGCTCCCTGTCTCCACCCACCCGGTGTCCATTCCCTCCAGGGGTTGTTTAGAGTAGCTGGAGGGGGCAGCCACAAGGAGGGAAATTCCCCTGTGACCCCCTGCACCCCAATGAGACCCCAAAACCCCTGGCAACTCCTTGGACACTTTTCACCATGTTCTGTTAGGGGGCTTAAAAGTGCAGTTAGAAATTCTTCCATTCACCTTTCAGGCTTATCAGAATCTGAGATCCTTATCTGCAGGAAAAATGTGTCATTTTAAATTTCAAGCGGCTGGAGGCCTAGGAACAGGGTACTGGGCCTGCTCCTTCCTCCCTCTGCTTTTTCTAAATATTTTAAAATAATGGAAGGTTTGAGGCATGGTAATGCATTTTTGAAGGACATAGAAAGAAGGTTTGAAAGCTAATTTGAAATAGTGAAGGTTTTTGTGAAGGTTGTGCATGTGATAAGAAGGGGAACAGAGAAAGGGCTGAAAGGAAGAGAAGGCCAGCAGCAAATAGGACACTGGAAGGGAGGATGTCCTGGCAGGTTAGCTCCAAGAGTTTTTAACTTAGAGGAAGAGGACTGAAAGGACTGGGGCTCCTTTCCATAAGCCCCCAAGGGTAACCTTACAAGTGGAAGGAAAACCTATTAGTTTCCTAGTGGACACTGGGGTAGCCTATTCAGTCTTGACAGAGCTGATGGGACCTGTAACCTCTTAAGAAGACATCAGTCCAAGGAGCCACCGGACAAACTGCCTGTTTTCCTTGGACATCAAGAAGGACTGTGGACCTTGGAAGGAACACATACTGGGGAAACGCAGCCGCTGAACTGGACCAAAGTGGGACATTGGGCCTTTGAGGAGCTAAAGAAGGCTCTCGTCTCAGCACCTGCCCTAGCCTTGCCAGATGTCACAAAGCCCTTCCATCTCTACGTGAGTGAGGTAAGGGGCATTTCCAAAGGGGTTCTCACTCAGACTCTAGGTCCCTGGAAGAGACTTGTTTCCTATCTGTCTATGAGGCTAGACCCTGTGGCAGCAGAGTGGCCAGCGTGCCTCCGGGCAGTGGCCACCATAGCATTGCTGGTGAAGAAGGCAGATAAGCAGACTCTGGGCCAGGAGCTAGCCCTGACAACACCCCATACCTTTGAGGCCCTCCTTCAAGGTGCTCCAGAGAGATGGATGTCAAACACCAGAATCACCCAGTGCCAACCTCTTCTCCTGGACCAGCCCTGTGTCCAGTTCCATAAGACACTGGCCATCAACTCTGCCAGCCTGCTTCCAGATGATCCAGAGGAACCATTCATGACTGCATAGAGGTAACAGACGCAGTACTGACTGGTGTCCCGTCATCATCACCATTCACAGAAGGGAGCAGTTACATTCAGGATGGGATCTGATATGCAGGGGCAGCAGTAGTCACCCTGGAACACACCATGTGGGTACAGTTCCTGAACAGGGGTACATCAGTAAACTTTTGGCCTTAATCCAGGCCCTTTAATGGGGACACAGTGCCATCCCCCGGTAAAGAGGGTTACCAACTCCAGCCAGAAAGGACATTATTTTAGCCTTATTTGAGGTCATCTGGCTCCTAAAGGCAGTTGCAATAGTGCACTGCAAAGGACATCAGAAAGGGGAGACAATTGGAGCCAGAGGAAATAGAGCCACAGCCCAAATTGCTAAGGAAGATGCCCCCAAACCAGTGGGGCCTTTACAAGTCTTAGTAACTCTGCCGGACCCCCTCCTACACCAAATAAGAGGAGGAATTGGCTGAACAGAAGCAAGCCATCAATGGAACAGATGGTTGCTGGACCCTACCAGATGACAGACTGTTGGTCCCAGAGACTCTAGGTCAGACATTAGTTTCCCAGTTACACCAGGTTACTCTCTTAGGTGTCACTAAGACTTCTGAACTTCTGTGAGGCAGATACTACCAAGCTTAGATAAGATAATTAAAAGCCTAGTCACTAAAAGTAGTCTGTGCAAGGTAAGAGAGTCCCCCTGGGAATTCGGGCCCCAGAGAAATTCCCTAGGAGAGTATTGGGAGGTGAATTTCACAGAGATTAAGCCACCAACATTAAGCTACAAGTACATGCTAGTTTTTTTGTAGATACCTTCTCAGGTTAGGTTGAAGCATACCCCACTAGGACAGAAACTGCCTCTATAGTTGTCATGAAATTACTCCAGGAGATTATACCTAGATTCGGGCTGCCAGTAGTCATAGGATCAGATAACAGCCCTGCCTTGGTAGCCAAGGTATCTCAAAGTATAGCTCAAGCCTTAGGACAAGCATGATCAGGACTTGGAAAAGGAGTTTAACTAAATGTGTCCTACAAACCAGTGAAAACTGGACCAACCTCCTGCCCTTCTACCTCTTATAGGCCAGGTGTACCCTCTACCAGGAGAGGTTTCCCCCTTTTGAGATCATGTATGGTAGACCTCCTCTCCATCCTTCCCAGGGTCAGGGAGAAACTGAAAGCTGGAATTCATAACCATTCCCTTGATCAAGTCCTTACAGGCTCTGCAGTATACCCAGAGAACCACCCATAAGCTTGTTCCAGATGCACTGCCAGTGCCCACTGTGGACCCTGTACATCCCTTCCTACCAGTGGGGAACTCAGTGTGGGTAAAGAAGTTCACTGTCCAAGGACTCACCCCAACCTGAAAGGGATGCTACACTGTTACCCTGAGCACACCCATGGCTGTTGAAGTAGATGGCACCCAGACCTGGCAACCAGCGGCCTCACCCGTGAGATCCCTAGCCTAGACTCCACTCCAGGCCAGGCGGAGACTTGATGCCTGCGGGAGGGGATCTGGACTTCAGTAAGGACAGTACTGATGAGAACTGAGGTACTAGGGGTCTTGGTAACTGTAAGAACATTTTTGATAGCCAGTGAGAAAGCCTAATAAGAAGAAAGAAAGAGAGAGAACAACAGGAAGGATGGTTTGAAGGATGGTTCAATAATTCACCCTGGCTCACAACCCTGTTATCCAACTTTATTGGGACCCATTATCATCATTTTGTTATTACTTACTTTTGGGCCCTGCATAATCAACAGGTTAGTGGCCTTTGTAAAAGACCAAATAAACATGGTCCAATTAATGGTATTAAGACAGCAATACCAGAGATCAATCTCCACTGAGACAAGAGGCTTGTGATCAATTATGAGCAAGAATGACCATAGCCTCAAGAAAAAGGGGGGGAATGTAAGGTTGAGTAAAGCCAGAATACAAGTATAAGGTTGAGTAAAGCCAGAATACAATATTTTATGGCAAACATTAAAGCAAGGCTAGGCCCTGAGGGAGGTTTCATCCTTTAGGTACCCATCTCATAAGACTCATCTCATGACGACCAACCTGACTGCTGTGGAATTCACCTCCCTGGAACTGAGCGACCTGACCGCTGCAGAATGCATTTACGGAAACAGACCAGCCTAACCTATAATTATGGGAGATGACCACCCTAGAGATGACGCAACAGCAAGAGGACTTACGCAAGGGAATGGGGAGCTGAAGGGCAAAAGGTGCTTACTTGCGTAGCTGGGCTAGAGTATAAAACTTGAGGAAGAAACTTAGAGTGGGGTCCGAGTTTGGAACGGGTGAGTGCCACTGCGCTGGTGCCCTGGCTCAGACCCTAGCCTGGGCTAGAATAAAGACTTTCTGCCTTTGCATCAGACTCGGCTCCCTGGTGGTCTGTAGGTTCCAGAATCTACTGGGCACAACATTTGGGGGCTCATCCAGGATCCACATCACCCCACGGGACCCCATCAGAAAGTCTTCCTTGACAGGGAGGTGAGTGTTTGGTCTGTTTTCTTCTGTTAAAGTCTTGTTGTCTTGTTGCTGTTGTGAGCTCAATTTTGGTATTGGAAGCACCCGGAGAAACCAGTGAACGCACTGGCAGTTGTAAGGTTGGATGATCCAGAAGACGTTCTGGTTCCTTTGGAAGGGGAATATATTTCCCTCACTGAGTTGGGATGAGACGGGTCACTAATATAAATTCAAAGTAAACATCATTACATAAAATGTTACGGCCTTTTTTTTTTTTTTAATTCAATAGTTTTATTCACCAGATCCGGCCTGCAGGCCGTAGTTTTCCCAGCCCTGCCCTAGGAGCTGCATTGGTAAAGATATTGCTACAACATATGTCTGATATTTTGCTGCCTATGGCTTCTTCTAGGATTTTTATGGTTTCCTATCTTACATTTAAGTCCTTTATATCCATTTTGAGTTTAATTTTGTGTATGGTGTAAGTTTGTTGTCCAGTTCCATTTTTTTGCATGTATCTGTTTAATTTTCCCAACACCATTTATTGAAGAGACTGTCTTGGCTCCATTGTATGCTCTTGCCTCCTTTGTCAAATATTATTTGAGAATAATGGGTTGTGTCAATCTCTGGATTCTCTGTTCTGTTCCATTGGTCTATATGCCCGTTCTTGTGCCAGTACCAGACAGTTTTGAGAACAGTGGCTTTGTAGTATAGCTTGATATCTGATATTGTGATCTCTCCAACTTTGTTCTTTCTCAAGATTGCTGCAGCTATTCAGGGTCCTTTTTAAAATTTTTTTTTATTCCAGATGAATTTTTTGAGAGTTTTTCTAGGTCTTTGTAGTATGCTGCTGGTATTTTTTAAAAAAATATATTTTATTGATATTTTACAGAGAGGAAGGGAGAGAGATAGAGATAGAGAGCTAGAAACGTCGATGAGGGAGAAACATCGACCAGCTGCCTCTTGCACACCCCCTATCAGGGATGTGCCCGCAACCAAGGTACATGCCCTTGACCGGAATCGAACCTGGGACCTTTCAGTCAGCAGACCGACGCTCTACCACTGAGCCAAATCGGTTTCGGCTGCTGCTGGTATTTTAATGGGGAGTGCATTGAGTCTATAGATTGCTTTGGGTAGTATGGACATTTTCATGATGTTGATTCTACCAATCCATGAACACGGTATGTTCTTCCATCTGTTTACGTCTTCCTCTCTTTTTTCAGCATTTTATATTTACCGAGTACAGGTCCTTTACCTCTGTGATTAATTTATTCCTAGGTATCTTATTTTCTTTGTTGCAGTGGTAAATGGGATTGTTTTTGTAGGTTATCTTTCTGTGAGTTAATCATTGGTGTATAAAACAGCCATAAATTTCTGGGTGTAAATTTAGTATCCTGCTACATTGTCAAATTCATTCATTAGTTCTAGAAGTTTTTTTTTGATAGTGTCTTTAAGGTTTTCTATGTACAAATAATGTCATCTGCAAATAATCACAATTTTATTTCTTCTTTTCCAATTTGGATGCCTTTTATTTCCTCTTCTTATCTGATCACTATGGCTAGCACTTCTGGTACTATGTTGAACAGGAGTGGTGAAAGTGGGCATCCTTGTCTTATTCCTGTTCTTAGGGGAAATGGTTTTAGTTTTTTTCCATTGAGTATGATGTTGGCTATAGATTTGTCATATAAGGCTTTTATTTTGTTGAGGTATGATCCTCTAATCCCACTTTGCTGAGAGTTTTTATTAGGAAAGGGCGTTGAACTTTGTCAAATGAATTTTCTGCATCAATTGACATGATTATGTGATTTTTGTCTCTCAACTTGTTTATATTGTACCTGTCTTGAATACCTGGAATAAATTGCACTTGGCCATGGTGTATGATCTTTTTATTATAATGCTGAATTCGATTAGCTAGAATTTTATTGAGGATTTTAGCATCTATGTGCATCAGGGATATTGGCCTGTAATTCCCTCTCTTTGTGGTATCTTCATCTGGTTTGGGATTAGGGTAATGCTGACTTCATAGAAAGAGCTTGTGAGTATGCCTTCCTCTTGAACTTTTTGGAATATATATATATATATATATATATATATATATATATATATGAAAGAACTAAAACCTATTCTCCCCAAACTATATATATATATATATTTTACTGAGAGGAAGGGTTAGAGATTTAGAAACATTGATCAGCTGCCTCCTACACACCCCCCACTAGGGATGTGCCCACAACCCAGGTACATGCCCTTGACTGGAATCGAACCCGGGACCCTTGACACTCTATCCACTGAGCCAAACAGGGTTCTGTGTGCTTCCTGAACTTGTAAGTCTATTTCTTTTACCAGGAAGGGAAAGTTTTCTGACATTATTTCTTTCAATAGGCCTTCTATATCCTGCTTGCTCTCTTCCGGCACCCCAAAAATCCTGATGTTGGTATGCTTTAAGCCGTCCCGGAGGCTCCTCACTATCCTCACACGTTTGGATTCTTCTTTCTTTCTGCCTCTCTAGGTAGGTGATTTTTTTCTTCCTTACATTCCAGATCTTTGGTTTGATTCTTGGGGTACGTTAATCTATAGTTGAGTTTCTGTATATTATTTATTTCAGACATTGTATGCTTAATTTCTGACTGGCCCTTTTCCTTTTTTTTTTTTTTTTGGTATTCTCATTAAGGTCCTTAAAGGTCTCACAAAGCTTCTTGGAGGTCTCATCAAGTTTCTCAAAGGTTTTTAGAAGATTCTTGAGTAATCTTATATAAATGTTATTCTGAGCTCTGTGTCATCCAGTAGTTTACTTTCCTCTATTTCTCCCATTCGTGATATGTTTCTGTGTCTCCTCATTTTGGCTGCCTCCCTGTGTTGATGTAGTGGCTTTGTGTGGTAGGTGACCTATAGGGGCCAGTAGTTCAGATTTCCCAATCACCTGAGGTGGTCCCTTTTGGTATATCCCTTTGTGGGCTGAATGCAAAGTCTTGGTGTAATTAAGCCTTGATTGCTGTTGGTACACTGGGAGGAATTGATCTCCAAGCCAATTGTCTGTGAGGACCCTCTGTGTCTATAAAGGAAGAACTGCTGTGCTAGAGACACACTTTGTTTCAGTGGGGCTTTGGTGCTCACTGAGTCCGTCTCCCGAATATGTCACTTATGGGTGTGTGTGGTTGAAACTGACCACTAGGAACACTGGCTTCTGGATCTCCAATGGGATGCAGTTCAGCTATGGCAAGAACTATGTTTTCTCCTGTTTGCTTGAGACTTGGCAGTTTTGTTGCTGGAGCTGCAGTTTATATCATTAAGCTGACACAATACAAGCCATTTATATGCAAAAACAGCTGTGTGTTGCCTAGGCAGGTCTGTAGAATGTGTGGGCCGGCCTCAGGGCAGGACCTCAGGGTGGGACGGGGCCTCAGGGTGGGGCGGAGTATCAGGATATCACTAGGTTGGGGCGTGGCTAACAGCGATGGTTGCCTTCAGCTGTCCCTACCCTTCTGTGTTTCCAAGTCCCTGCATTTCCAAGTCCTCACTTTCCTGTAATCCCCCGCAGTAAACAATGATTGCTGCACACACCTCTGCAAAAGAGTCACCCTCACTTTCAGACCCGGTGGCCAACAGATCAGCTTTTTTCCATAGGCGTCTAGATCCCTCATGTGACCCCAGAACTGGATTTCAAAGTGATCCTGACCTTGTTTCCCTTTGGGTTGAAATAAAAAGCTGCATGCCCAGTCGCCCACCACCAGATTCATGTGCCTCCGTACCTATTCTCCTAGTTTTTCAGTGCTTGTGCTCCTCTTTTAGCCAGCCTTCTCGTGGTTTTGGGTGATAGATGTCCTTTATATTAGTTTTAATTTTAAAATTGTTGTGCAAGGCAGGAGACCAGTTGTTTACCTATACCGCCATCTTGGTTTCTCTCTCAGATTCTTTTCTCTGCAAGTTTTTTTTTTTTATGACTATTTCAATTTCCTCCTTAGTTATTGGCCTGTTGATATTTTTTGATTCTTCTTGATTGAGTTTTGTAAGATTGTATTTTTCTAGGAATATATGCATTTCCTCTAGGTTGTTTAGTTTGTTGGAGTAGAGTTGTTCAAAGTTTATTTATTTATTTATTTATTTATTTATTTATTTTTACAATCCTCTGTATTTCTGAGGGGTCTATTGTTATTTTGCCTCTTTCATTTAAAAAAAAATATATATTATTGATTTTTTTACATAGAGGAAGAGAGAGGGACAGAGAGTTAGAAACATCAATGAGAGAGAAACATTGATCAGCTGTCTCTTGCACACCCTCTACTGGGGATGTGTCCACAACCTAGGTACATGTCTTTGACCGGAATTGAACCCGAGACCCTTCAGTCCATAGGCTGATGCTCTATCCACTGAGCCAAACTGGTTTGGGCTGCCTCTTTCATTTTTTATTTTGTTTATTTGGGTCTTCTCTCTTTGCTTCTTGGTGAGCCTGGCTAGAGGTACATCAATCTTGTTTATCCTTTCAAAGAACCAGCTCTTGGTTTCATTGATATTTTGTTGCTGTTTTTTATGTCTCTATGTCATTTATTTCTGCTTTGTTCTTTATGATCTTCCTTCTGCTCACACTGGGCTTTTCTTGTTTCTCTCTTTCTAAGTCTTTAAGTTGTAGAGTTAGATAATTTATAACCAGTTTTTTTTTTTTGTTTTGTTCTTGAGGTTGGCCTATAATGAAATGAACTTCCGTCTCAGGACTGCTTTCACCATGTCCCAAAGATTTTGGATTGTTGTGTTTTCATTGTTATTTATTTCCAGGATGTTTTAAATTTCTTCTTTGATCTTATTGGTAACACAATCATTGTTAATAGCATCCTATTCACCCTTTAAGTATTTGAATTTTTTTATTGTTTTTATTATAGTTGATTTCTAATATTATGCCCTTGTGGTCTGAGAAGATGCTTAATATGATTTCAATCTTCTTGAATTTGGAGGGACTTTTCCTGTGACCCAAAATGTGGTCTATCTTTGAAAATGTCCCTTGTTGACTTCAGATAATGTATATTCTGCAGCTTTGGGGTGAAATGTTTTGAATATGTCAATGATGTCCATCTGATCTAGTGAGTCATTTAGGATTGCTGTTTCTTTGCTAATTTTTTGTTTAGAGGACTTATCCAGTGATGTCAGTGGGTATTAATGTCCCCTAGTATGATGATATCACTGTCAAATTCTCCCTTGATATCTTCTGGAAGCTTTATTATATATTTAGGTGCTCCTACATTGGGTGCATATATGTTTACCAGATCTATATCCTCTTGTTGTGTTGATTCCATTAGTATGAAGTGGCCTTCCTTATCTCTTGTTATGGCCTTCACTCTGAGGTCTATATTGTCAGATATAAGTATTGCTACCCAGCTTTTTTTTTCATTTCCATTTGTCTGGAAGAATTTTTCCATTCCTTCACTTTTAGTCTCCCTCACGCTCTAAAGCTCCTTCAGGCTCTCCTCCTGTGTTTTGATTTTTTTTTCCAATTGCAGTTCAGATTAGGTATGTTTTGCTTCCCTGTATTCTTATTCTGAGTCTCTTGTTCTGAGGTGGGTCTCTTGTAGACAGTATATACATATATATACACCTTATATATGTATATACTGTCTATAAGACACACACACACACACACACACATATATATATATATATATATATATATATATATATATATATAATGTTTTTCTATTCATTTAGCCACTCAATGTATTTTGATTGGAGCACTTAGGTAAAGTTATTATTATAGGTACTTGTTTATAGCCATTTCTATTTTTCGGTGCCTATGTTCCTTCTTCCATTTTTTTCTTCTTTTAATGACAGTTCCTTTAGCATTTCTTGCATTGCTGGCTTGGTAAAAATTTGATAAACACCCTTAACTTTTTTTGTCTGTGAATCTCCTGATTTCCCCTTCAATTTTGAATGATAGCCTTGCTGGATAGAGTACTCTTGGATTCAGTTTCTTGCTTTACATTACTTTGTATACTTCCTTCTGTTCCTTTCTGGACTGGTGTGTTACTGTTGAGAAATAATTTGATAATCTAATGGAAGCTCCTTTGTAAGTAACTTTCTGTCTCTCTCTTGCACCCTTTAAGATTCTCTCTTTGTCATTAACATTTGCCATTGTACTAAATGTACTAGTTAATAAGGTACCGGTAGATTTTTTTTTCCAATGGATGGAGTTACACATATGTTGATATATATGCATTTTGATATGTATGCTATTTTGTTGTATTGACAACAAGATTCAAAACTTCATATGTCAAGTTTGCTGAAGGTGCTAACATCATAGATATTTTTACATTTTAAAATGTTGAATTTCATGTCCAAAAAAGAGCATTTGTGGGAAGTTATAATTCATTACTTTATTTTGAAGAAAAGTGCTGCTCAATACTTTGGGAAGCTTATAGTGGACATGAACTTTCTGAGCAGCATTTCAAAACATATGATGAAGTGGAAAATTTGGTCTCTGAATGGTTTGCCTCAACAACAAAAAATGAAAAGTTCTATTGGGACGGTATCCACAAATTACCTGAACGATGGGGAAATGTGTAGCTAGCGATGGACATTACTTTGAATAAAGCACCTTGGATGTTTCTCTTGAAATTATTGTGTTTTCTTTGATTACTAAATCTGCATTATTAACTGTACAACTAGTAATTATGATGTGTCTTGGTGTTGGTCTTTGGGGTTTATCTTGTTTGAGACTCGGTGCTGGTGTGACTTTTTCCACCCAAACCAGGGGTTTTGTGACATTATTTTTTCAAATAGATTTTCTAATCCTTACTCCTCCTCTTGTTGTTCTGGCACCCCTATTATACATATGTTACTTTGTTTCACGTTTTCCCAAAACTCCCTCAGGCTCTCCTTCTGTCTTTTGATGTTTTTTTTTCCAGTTGCAATTCAGATTAGGTGTGTTTTGCTTCCCTGTCTTCTAATTCACTAATGCAGTCCTCCACTTCTCCTAGTCTACTGTTGAAAGCTTCCATATTGTTATTTATTGTAGCTATCTCACTCTATTTCCTCCTGATTCTTACATAGGTTTTTGATTTTTCTCACACTTCTATTTTATTAATGGTATAACCCTTATGCTGAATTCTTTTTCTGACATATTGTATGCCTCCATTTCATTTAATTTCTTTTCTGGGGATTTCTTCTTTTCTTTCCTTTGGGGATTGTTCTTCTGTCTCCCCATTTTTGCTCTCACCAAAGGATTTAGTTGTCAAGTTACGCAGGTCCTGTGGCTGCAGCAGTGAGCTTGGTGGTGGATTGCATCTTTGCAGGGGAAGCTGCTCTTTGGGCAGTTGTGGGACAGCTGATTCTTGTTAAAAATCACAGGGCAGTGACTGATCACCAGGCAGCCACTCCTTGCATTGTCATGAAACAGCTGCTCCTTGCCCAATCATGGGCAGCAGCTGCTCCTTTGGGAATCATGGGGTTGCTGTTCTTCACATGGTTGCAGACAGTGGCTTCTCCTTTGGTGGTTATGGGCATTTGTGTCAGCTGCTTGTATGGCTGCTGGAGCAGTCATGGTGCCTGGGCCTGCTGTGTAAGGCTTGGCTGTTCGTGTGCATGCACGTGTCTAGCTGGGGGGAGGGGAATGCCCTCCAGAATTCACAGGAGCCTTCACCTGGGAAGGCTGGAGTCCCAGTGTCTGTGGTTCAGCAGTTGAGGCAGCAGGTCCCTGGCTGGAGAGACTGTAAAATCCTGGGTGCTATCTGAGAACATCCTGGGTGGAGGTGAAGCTGGGCTCCCAGTCATAGCAGCTCTTCCCTTCAAGATGGTGTGGCCTCTGTGGCAGAGCTGGTGCTCTGGGAAGATTACAGCAATAGCAGAGGCTGCTCAGCTGTGCAAGCCCAGTCTGCCATCCCCTGAAGGTCCTGTGAGGTCTAGCTGTCACGCACGCACACACACACACACACACACACACACACACCACATCCATGCACTTCTCTTTCTCTCCCTCTTTCACTCACACTCTTTCCCTCACTGACATCCTGGCAGCCGCCATCTTGGAAACCCCAAACAGATGTGTCCAGAAAAATATTTAAAAAAATATATATTTTATTGATATTTTACAGAGAGGAAGGGAGAGAGATAAGAGAGCTAGAAACGTCAATGAGAGAGAAACATCGACCAGCTGCCTCTTGCACACCCCCCACTGGGGATGTGCCCGCAACCAATGTACATGCCCCTGACCGGAATCAAACCTGGGACCTTTCAGTCCGCAGACTGACGCTCTACCACTGAGCCAAATCGGTTTCAGCCAGAAAAATATTTTTGATGAGTAGGACCCTGAATGCTACCGAGGTTATTTGCGGAGGGCACTGGGAATCAGGAGTCTTGCAACACTAAAAGTTCCTAGGGCAATTAGACTAACATCAGTTGCTACACATGAAAGCAGCACCATACTGAAAAGACCAGCTGCCCTCATACAGGTTCAGTAGAAAGTTTTAAAAACATGCCTTGCCCTGGCTGGTGTGGTTCTGTAGTTGGAGCATTGGCCTGTGCACCAAAGGGTCACAGGTTCGATCCCTAGTTAAAGGCATGTACATGGGTTGTAGGTTCAATCCCCAGCCTTGGCTTGGGCATTGAGAGGCAACCAATTGATATGTCTATCTCACATGGTTGTTTCTCTCTCTCCCCACCCTCTCTCTTCCTTCCACTCTTTCTAAAAATCAGTGGGAAAAAAATACCCTTGGGTGAGGATTACAAAAAAACACATACAGCAAACAAACAAACAAATACCAGGCCCAGCTACTCGTTTTAGAATTTAAGCACATAACTTGTCCACATTAGAAATTCTGGGACTTGTTCAGAGCTACGGCCTAGTTCCTCTAGTTTACTTCTTTCTACGATCCAGTTTGCCTAATTTTTGAACTTTTTCATAGCTGAGTATTGCTTTCAGTGCTATTTAGTCATTTCCCACAACTCTCTATACCTTTAGAGTAGCTTTTAAAGTTACTTGGACCATTTAGGGTAGAGGACATTGGATTGCTATTTTTGTACAACTAAATAAATAGAAGGCTTCTTGATATTATTGATGTTCAAAACAAGCAACCCACGCTCATATTATTCAACGGGAGATTGCTTTGAAGTCATTCTTTAATTGCAGAATTTCCAAGACAGACAGAAAGTATATTTAAAAATAGAAATTTAGATCTACTGGTAAATACACATTACAGTATAACAGGCTTTTTATAAAAATCATGAGGGTAGCAAAGTTGAGTAGAAAGGCACCAGGGTTAGGATCTGGGTTCCATTAATAGTCCCAGGAAATGGGAGAGCTCATCTGAACTCCCAAGCTTTATTATATGAATCACAATGAAAACTGTAAAAAAAAAATCTGTAAAGCTGTAATAATTTTCTTAAATATTGAAGAATGACAGTAGGTTGGTAGATAAGGGGCTTTTGAAAGATTCTAGATATATATTAGTACATTATATGTATATACATGAATATGGCCAATAATTACAAAATTCATGGTCAAAATAAATAGTATTTCTACAAATCAATAAGAGAGACAGACAAAACCATGAAAATTTACTCAAGCTCATTAGCCATCTTGAAAATGCAAATTAAAACCACAATGAAATAGCATTTCAGAAAGATGCCAGGTAGAAAGGATGCAATTGAAGGGAGTTATATTTAGTAGTTAGAAATCACTGGGGTTAAAACTCTTGGTTTAAAACTGCTTGGGTTGAAATTTCAGCGGTGCCACGTGCTGCTTGACTTGGACAACTTACCTCCTTTAAGTCTCAATGTTCTTATCTATAAAAGAGGGAAGAGTAATGAGAAAATACATAGAAAGCAATGGGCATGTTGCCTGGCACTTAAAAGAACACTCACTGCACCCTGGTTGTTATGTAAATTTTATAACGAGTGTACATTGCGTGCTCACTACGGGCCAGGCATTGCACTGGGATAAACATCTTACAAGTTTTATTATCTCTCTTAATCATATGTGTTGTGATTATATCCTCTGTACAAGTGAGGAAACACATAGAGTTGAGGGGTCAGGACCCAAAGTCTGCATGTAAAACTCTTGGCTTTATTGACTCCAGACTTTGCCATAGAGAGTATTGCCTCCACGATGGATACAGATGATCTTGAAGGTTACTTACATAAATCCTTTATGTCTATCACACGTAGACACGCACACTTAGAACCAGCCTATTTCCCTTTCTGGTTAGAAGCTGTGTCTTTTTTCAGTATTTTTTTCTGAAAACAGATTAGCAACCGCAGATCCTATAGTGCTCCTATTACCAATTTGTACAGTCAGCCTGCAACATCACTTATAAAAATGTTCTTTTGGAGTCACTGTGGGTCTCTGAACATTTCTGCAATGTCATCTGTACAGAGAGTACATGTGGGAAGAATGAAGATGGGGAATACGGTAATTAAGCCTGTTAGGAAGCTCTCTCTCTGAGGTTTGCTGGAGGCTCAGATGTAGATATTATGTTTCTAAACTTCATTCTCTGAAACTCTATTTTGAAATTTAGAATTAAAAGGGATTTTAAGCAACAGTATATTAAGCAACTACTATATGTGACTGTACTTTTTATAGTTTCATTATTTGCCTGTCAGTTGTCACTTTTTGCCTCTAATAATCTTCCTTTTCTATTTGCTTCTTATTAGCAGTGGAATACAAAACAAATGGGTTACCAAATGCCAAGCTCATGAGCAATAATGAGTAAATATAAAAGTTCGTAAGCTCTGAGTGTGGGCCTATGCATGGATGATGCAGTGCCCAAAGTACATCGTGTTTACTTTATCTATTATGGGTGCAAAGAGAACATTTTGCCAACTTTTTCTTTTCCTCTGAGGTTCTGAATTTTGAAGGTATAGTAAATTAATATTGGATAACTGGTGGTTTTGTACATACATATATATACATATTTTATATACATGTTTATCTCGCTATATACTATTTCTACACCCAATAGTGAGGAAAACTTGATTATATTTAAATAAATAAAATTGGTTACATTTATAGACCACATGATGTACTTCGGACTTTTTATTTTCAACTAGAGGCCTGGTACATAAAAATTCATACACTAGGGAGGGGGGCGAGGGGTGGTGGTCCCTTAGCCCTGCCTGCACCCTCTCAAAATCTGCGACCCCTTGGGTAGGGTCCCTACGCCTGGCCTGAGATCAGGGCCTATGGGGCTTTCCTTCCTCCTGCTGCAAGCAGCTGGCTCACCCTTGCAACTGCCAATGCTTGCCATCTGTGCAGCACTACCCCTCCTCCCCCTGACACTGGTAGCTTCCCTCTACAGTCAACAAGCGTGAGGTGTGATGGCTTGACTGGCCTAGGGCTCCCTCTTTCTTTTCTTTTTTAAAAAACATTTTATTAATTTTTTACAGAGAGGAAGGGAGAGAGATAGAGAGTTAGAAACACCGATGAGAGAGAAACACCGATCAGCTGCCTCTTGCACACCCCCAACTGGGGATGTGCCCGCAACCAAGGTACATGCCCTTGACCAGAATCGAACCTGGGACCCTTCAGTCTGCAGGCCGACGCTCTATCCACTGAGCCAAACCGGTCTCGGCATGGCTCCTCTTTTTTTGATGGCGGATGGGGCCATCTGCATATCTGTTCTCCCCTAACCACTAGTCTGCTTGCCTGATCCCCCCTAACCACTTGCCTGCCTACCTGATCACCCTTAACCACTAGTCTGCTTGCCTGATCACCCCTAACCACTCTTCCTGCCTGCCTTTTTGCCCCTAACTGTCTGCTTGGGGACAGGGTCAGTCTGGAGAGGGGCCATGATGGCTCTGGTCTCTGGTGTTCCGGTCATTTTGCTTATGGTGACTAACCTTTTATTATATAGGATTGTACATATTGAACTTTTTGGCCATTCATTGGGCTTTTTAATGCATTTATTCCATCCCACTCTTCAACCAAATCAACCAACATTTAAAGACCTGTTTCCAAACTGTTTTTTTTTTTTCTTCAATCCTGAATTCAGTGGGACCCTAACCCTCATCACTTGTGGGTTCACTTTTAGAGGTTAGATAGTACATAAGAAAGAAGATACATTTTAAAAATAGTTTAAATGCCAACGAAATAGCCAAGTTTATACTTGGTCTATCCTGCATTTTCACCAGCAATAAGAACAGTATGGCACTAAGAAAAGGGATTTGCATCCTGGCTCTGCTACCTGTCAACCAGTACAACCTTTCTGCAATTCTTCTTTGTCTCTGAAATGAGGTTAATACTACCAACTTACAGTATTTTATAGGCATAAAATACTTAATGCCTATAAACTGTGTAGCATAGTGCCTGACACCTGGTACTGTTCAACAGGGACTAGCTTTTATTGTTATTTTTATTACTGTGAGATTCTGCTGTCCATGCCTCCAAAAAGAAATACAGAAAACAACATGCAGGGTAGAGAACTGAGAGAAACATTTGATAAGAGTGTAGTCCAAGTTCTGGTGGGCCTGCTGTTCGTTTTAAAAATCTTAAGAATTTGTCAGTGGTAACACAATATATTTTAAGGTTTGTCTTGGGGATAACATGAATTTTCCTGCGAAGACTATGCCAGGCTCCTTTTCCTGTGAGAACAAATCCCACTGTGCTTCTAGAATTTCTGTTTTCTTGGTTGAGTTTGTTTTCCCTAATGCACTGTGGGTTTTCTCAACTCTTCCCTTCTCAGTCCTAGTAGTTTCAATCTGAGCTGTGGCACGAGTGGTATTTAGAGGAAGGAGACACAAGAAATGGCTGCTGTTCACAGTGAACACTGTGCTTTAAGACCCCTGGAAAATCCTATCTAATAAAAGAGTAATATGCAAATTGACCATCACTCCAAGACACAAGATGGCTGCCCCCATGTGGACACAAGATGGCCTGCAGTGGAGGGCAGTTGTGGGCAGTTAGGGGTGACCAGGCCAGCAAGGGAGGGCAGTTGTGGGCAATCAGGTCAGCAGGGAGGGCAGTTGGGGAGACCAGGCAAGCAGGAAAGGGCAGTTGTGGGGGACCAGGCCTGCAGGGGAGGACAGGTAGGGGACCCAAGCCTGTAGGGGAGGGCAGTTGTAGGGGACCAGGTCTGTAGAGTACAGCAGTTGGGAGGGGTGATTACAAGGGGGGGGGGAAGTTGTGGGCAATTAAGCCAGCAAGGAGGTCAGATAGGGATGACCGTGCCTGCAGAGGCAGGCAGTTGGGGGAGACCAAGGGAGTTCATGGGAGGGCAGTTGGAGGGGGGAAACCAGGCCTGCAGGGGAGGACTGTTGGGGAGGGGACCAGGACAGCAGGGGAGGGCTTTTGGGGGGGGACCAGGCCAGCAGAGGAGAGTAGTTGGAGGAGACCAGACCAGCAGGGGAGAGCAGTTAAGGGTGACTGGGCCAGCAGGGGAGGGCAGTTGGGGATGACTAGACCTGCAGGGGAGGAGAGTTAGGGGCAATCAGAATGGCAGGGGAGGAGAGCAGCTAGGGGTGACCAGGCCCTCAGGGGAGGGCAGTTAGGGTCAATTGGGCTGGCTGGAGAGCAGTTAGGTGTCAATCAGGCTGGCAGGGGAGTGTTTAGGGAATGATCAGGCTGGCAGGCAGAAGCAGTTAGGGGCAATCAGGCAGAGGCAGGTGAGCGGTTTGGAACCAGAAGTCCTGGATTGTGAGAGGGATGTCAAACCGCCCATTTAGGCCTGATCCCAGTAAACAGGCAGTTGGACATCCCTCAAGGTTGGAGAGGGTCCAGGCTGGGCTGAGGGACAACCCCCTCCCCTGCCCCGTGCACGAATTTCATGCACCAGGCTTCTAGTTATACAATAAGTTCCATCCCTTTATGGAACATAGCCTCCTGTTTTTTGTTTTTAAATCTTTGTGTCTAAGACAAACTATAGGGCAGCATTTCTGCTAAGACAAAGTTTTAACTAGCCAATTCTATGCCTTGCAAGCCAAAGTGTTATATCTTTTTTTTTTAATTTATTAAGGTATTATCTGTGTACATAGCTTACCATTGCCCCCCCCCCCATAGATGCCCTACCTCCCCAGGGTTTTGTGTCCATTGGTTGTTCTTATATGCAAGCATACCAGTCCTTCGGTTGATCTCTTATCTCCCCCAGATCTCCCTAGTCTCCCCCCCCACCCCTACCCACGCTGTCATTTGACAGTCTGCTTGTTATTTTACTGTCCAAAGTGTTATATCTTGATCTTCACTCTCTTGGGTGACTTATGGAAGTATCTTTAACCTTATTCCTGAATGATTTTTTTCAGACTTAAGCTAAGCATTAAAAAGGACTGTGACAATATTTTAGAAATGTAAATAATTGATCGAGTTTATGGAACACTGGACCAAACTTACTGGGAGGCTGAGGAGTCTAGATGCTTGTTGACTGTTAATAATAGGATAGCCTACCTGGTGTGGTTCAGTGGTTGAGCATTGACCTATGAACCAAAAGGTCACAGTTCGATTCTCAGTCAGGGCACATGCCCAGGTGGCAGACTTGATTCCCAGTGTAAGGTGTGCAGGAGACAGCCAATCAATGATTCTCTTTCATCATTGATGTTTCTACCTTTCTCCTCTTTTCCTCTCTGAAATAAAAGAATAATGTGTGTGTGTGTGTGTGTGTGTGTGTGTGTGTGTGTGTGTGTAGCACAAAACTATAATTTAAAAATAAAAAACTATTGATTGAGCAATATGCAATCATACATATTACTGTATAATTTGCTTCCATCACCTTGCCTCAAATAAGTCCTTGTTGCTGGCAGCGAGATTGGCTCAGTCTTAAAATTTTGTGGCTGCTAGTTCAGATGTGAAATCATATACTTTCATGTTTGTCATCTATTTAAAATCTCTTCATGGTAAATGGCAATTATTTTCATATATACACAGAATGTATCACGAGGTTTCAGAGAACTCCAAGGCTCAATCCCAGCTAACAGGTTTGTGTCTTTTTTGCACTTAGATGGCAACATTTAGAGACTTTTCTCAAAATAAAAATTTCAAACACTCATGTTATTCAGAAGAAAGACATGAGATTTTTTTTCAAAGCAAATATCTCACTAAGTAACTCACTAATGCTAAGTAACAGACTATCAAGCTAAGCTAATACCATGCTTTTCTGGGCGGTAGTTAACATTTTCAGAGAGGTGTTCCAGATTTACCAGGGTGATTCACTGTCTGCATATGTCTGTCAGGAAAGAGCCTCGTTCTCCTTGGATTGACTGCTCCGGGGAACCTCAGGTATGAAGAACAAGCATCCTGTTTAACAAGTAGCCTTATATGACAGTAGGAAGTACTGGTATATAGATCATCTTGCTTATTTTACTCTCCATCAGGGCAGAGATGGAAGTGCTGTGAGCTGGGAACATTGAGTTTCCTTTTACCAGTATCCTTGCTTTAAAAGGCATCTGTTAGGAGCACTTAAAGTCAAATGGATTGCTTCTGAAATTGTGAGATAAACTATAGGGCAGCATTTCTGCTTAATTAGCTTCCTTTCTTTTTGTATTCTGTGCTGAGGAAAAAATGAAGTGGAACCCAAGCTCTTCATTCATTGAAGCATCGAAGTTGCTTAGAATCATTTTAGGGTAGCTAAGAATACCTATGGCCTTCCCAAAAAGTCTATCTAGGTAATTTTTAAATTCAATTTCTTGTCACTTGTAATCTACTTATTATTCTCCGTTCTGTACTGTGGATATTTTTCCAAGCTCAACCATAGTTTATACTGCTAATAAACATTCATAGTAAAAAATAAAAAAAAAATCTTTTTCTTTGCACAAGTGGGGGTGGGAGACTCATTATCTTCTTCTTCCACTTCCAAAGCACTAAAGTTCCAGGCTTCAAAATCATATGACTTTCCTCCCTTTCTAACCTATTATTAAATCATGTTGATTTTCTCTTAATTTTTCTCTCTCTTTGCTCCCCTTTATATCATTGTCATTATCTTAGCCCAAGCCCTATTATTTCATTTTTTAATTAAATGTTCCATGTTTCATTCTGACTTCTTTCCAAGGTTATCTCACATTTTCCAGTATTTTAGATAATTCATCTGCTGGTGTATTACTGTGATCCCTGGCCTTTCCTAGCTTCGGTGGCTATGTTCTTTTCACACAGAAATACCCTTTTGATTCCATCTCCTATATGACAAAATCTGCTCACATTTGAAAAATCCCCTTCTCCAGGGTTCTCCTGATCTCTCTCCTCCCCTCTTTGGCAAATCCTTAGCATTTGTTCTTCAGCATTAGCCCTTATTATCCAGCTGTCCAGATTCTATCCCCACACATTCTGAATTGCTTGCCTAACCACCTAGGAAGGGAGCTACAGAGGCCCAAAGCAGTTGTTGGCATCTGTAGCGGCAATAGATTTATTTATTTATTTATTTATTTATTTATTTATTTATTTATTTATTTCTGGTATGCTCTTGGACTCTGCCAATTCTTCTTGGATTCTGTCAGTTCTTTGCCTATCTCTGTCCTATTTTCTCTACACAAATTCTGTGTGTGTGTGTGTGTGTGTGTGTGTGTGTGTGTGTGTGTGTTGTATTTCTACTTGTTGTCTTAGCACTGAATAATTTATTCTCCATAGTAGATTTAAACTAACGTGTATGTATGTTTGTGCACATGTGTGTGTTTCTAACATGGGTATTCTTGGGTATAGTCTTGCTTTTGCTGCATTCTCTTCAGAATCCAATCTTTCCTGGGGCAGAATCAATGCTAGCCTTCCTCTCTATTCTCCTGAGGCAGGGATGAGGGTTTACACAACAATGAAACTGTCTGATGATCAAGTTCTCAGAACAAATCCCATCATCATGGGGTGCATGAGTGTAGCATGATACCATTTTCCTGAAAATGCATTTTAACATTTCTTACATCTCCAGTTCTGCTGAGATGAATTCACTCCATTTTGTTTAGAAAGGTTTTTTTTTATTTCTCTTTCACTTTGAAGATTAATTCCATAGGATATAGAACTTTAGGTTCTTGATTATTTTATATTAATATTTTTTTGGTTGCATGGTTCCTGATTAAAAGTTCTTTGTGGTTCTTAGCCTTGTTTATTTATAGATAACATCTTCCCTCTTATCTCCCCCCCCCAAAAAAAAAATATATATATATATATGTCTTTGATGGTCTGCAGTTTTAATATGACATGCCTAATTTTTTTTTTTTTTAATTCATGCTGCTTGGTAGTCTCTGAACTTCCTGGATTTTAGTTTCATGTCTTTCATTAATTTGGGAAATTTTTCATCCTTTACTACTTTAAGTATTTCTTCTGCTCCATTATTACTTTCTTCTTCTTCTGTCATTATAAGTCTACATATATTACCTTTTAGAAATTACCCCACAGATCTTAAATGTTCTGTTTTTCATTTTTTTTAATTCTTTGAATTTCTCTTTAGGGAGTTTCTTTTGACTTACTCAATGTAAGAAATGGCCAAACCTGTAAAAATTTTTATGAGTTTATTTGAGCTAAGCTGACAATCAATTGTTGGGAAGCAAAATTCCAGTGAATTGAGGAAGTGCTCCAGAGAATGGCAGTTTTGTACCTTATTTTATAAATTATAATTAAAGGAGGAGGCATAATGAGGGTTACATGAAATTCATTAGTGGTAGATCAGGAAGGTGGGAGAAGGCAAAGTGGTAAACTGTGATTTTTTTTAGGACAGGAACCCTATCTGTTTTGTTTACTGCTAAATGTCCATCCATGGGCCAGATCTAGGATAAGAGAAAGTGCTCAACACTCTCATTGTATGATATAGTGAATTTGGGGCAAGGCATTTAATGTATAAGTTCTTCTGTTTCCACATCTATTAAAGTAGGAAAAAAAAGTCTCACTTTACTTTATTATCTATGTGAAAGTTTTTTTAATATTTAAAACAAGCAAGGACATGCAAAATTAGTTCTTTTATACAAAGCCCTGAATCAAACTACTTAGATTTGAAAGGGAACATCCAGCCCACTCTCACTTTCTGTTGTATTCCTGTCAAATAGTTACTCAGCTTCTGCTTTTGAAGTCCCAGTGACTGGCAACGCAGAGTGTTTTAGTGAGCTTATTGTCTGATACTTTGAGAGTAGTGATATATGAGATGCAGTCCCAGGACCAATAGCATCAGTACAACCTGGGATCCTATTAGAAATGAAGAATCCCAGGCTCCATGCAGCACCTTAAGAATCTATATTCCACAGGATCTCTGCCATGCTTCATAATATACACATTAAAATGTATAAATGTTTTTAAAAATATTTTTTTATTGATTTCAGAGAAGAAGAGAGAGAAAAACATCAATGATGAGAATCATTGATCAGCTGCCTCCTGCACGCCCCACAAAGGGGGACTCAGCCTGTGCCCTGACCAGGAATCAAACCGTGACTTCCTGGTTCCTAGATCAATGCTCAACTGAGCCACAACGGCCAGGCTAAAATTTTTATAAGTTTTTAAAATTTATTTGAAAGCTTATTCTTTATAGTATCCATTCATTAGTTTTAATTTGGTTCCTTGCAACTTGATGTTGGAGTGTTCTAACGCCACTTCAAAATATTCTCGCCCAGGCCAAAAACCGACTTCTGCACATGGGCCATGAAGTTTCAGTCGCACTGTACGTGTGGGCCTGCATGTGGTATTTTGTGGAAGAGCCACACTCAAGGGGCCAAAGAGCTGCATGTGGCTCACAAGCCGCTGTTTGCCGACCCCTGGTCTAGTCTGTTCAAATATTTGAAGGTAGAATCCAGGTTGTTCATTTGCTGGACTCTTAGGCTGCTCCAGGCTGAAGTCCTTCCTGTCCCTAGCTTTTCCATAGCACCTTTATCTCGTAGGGCTGTTTTAACAAGAGGGGAGAAGGGTTGGGGGACGAGGTGAAAAAGATGAAGGGGTTGAGAAGTACAGATCAGTAGTTACAAAATAGTCATGGGGATGTAAAGTACAGCATCGGTAATGAGATGCAGTCAACTAATATTGTAATGACTCCATATGGCGTCAGGTGGGTACTGGGTATATCGAGGGCAACAGTGTGTAAAATATATGATTGTCTAACAACTTTGCTGCAACTACATCCAAACCTCATACAAAGTGATGTCGACTGTCAACTGTAATTGAAAAGAAAGAATGTCAGAGTCTGTAACTGAAGGATTTATGAAAGGAAAGGTTACATCATCCTTTTGCCCTCGTGATCGGCAGAATGGGAATAAAAAAAAAGAACATTTGAACTGATTGTTTATACACTCAAGCCTTAGAACATATAAACAGGAAGAAACCACTTATTGCACACTTACTGACTATTTCCTACAGATTGTGGTGTTTTCCTACATTTGCTATCTTCTCAGAAACAGTTCTCTAAACTCAGCCTTCTCTTTTCCCAACTAAAACATCCTGTTCATTCAATTGTCTCTTGTGTGGCAGGATTAGAAATATGAACTTTCTTAGATATGGAAAAAAAGTCTTGGGTTTTTGGTTTTGTTTCTTTGTTTTTAATTTCAAGTTACATCAGTGCTTACCACATAATATGTTCTTAATAAATATATTTTTTAAAAGACAGAAAGACAAAAAAAAGAAAGGAAAAACAACAAAAAAAATTTTTTTAATACACAAATGAATTAGAGTGGGGAAACATGGCTGCAATACCTTGGTTGCCATTATTTGAAAACACATTAGTCTTCGGTGTGCTACTGTGCTGCCAAAATGTGGCAGCATGAACTGGGCAGAACACTCCACATATTGTATGACTATTACAGAGCCTCGGTATTATTAATTGCCCTAATTTAGACTTTTTTTTTATGAACTCAGACTAAACATGACAAAAGAGTATAATGAGTGCCATCAGTATGATTACCTGTGTTTAGAAAGACAAAATAGACCTCTACAGAGTTGCTTTACCTTATCAACAAGTTGTAATTTTTTTATTTTTATTTCTTTTAGAGAGAATGGGGTGGCAGGGGAGAGACAGAAATATCGACGTGAGAGAGACACATCAATTGGCTGCCTCCTGTATGTGCTCCAACCAGGGCCTAGGTATGTGTCCTTGACCAGAATTGAACCTGGGACTCTTCTGTCTGCTGGCCAATGCTCTTTCTATTGAGCCAAACTGGTTAGGGCAGTGGTTGGCAAACTCATTAGTCAGTAGAGCCAAATATCAACAGTACAACGATTGAAATTCATTTTGAGAGCCAAATTTTAAAAACGTAAACTATATAGGTAGGTACATTGTTATGAACTTAATTAGGGTACTCCTAAGGTGGCCTTTGCTAAAATCTCAGAGAACCAAAGAGCCACATGTGGCTCCAGAGCCGCAGTTTTCCGACCACTGGGCTAGGGCAACAAGGTGTAATTTGTTTTAAATGGCATTTTCAGAGTGTTTTTGTTTTGGATGTGAGGGGCTTTCTAAGTTAGGAAGGCCCTTCTGGCTAAATAAATGCTGAGGTCTTTTCTCCTCACCACCTTTCCATCATTCTTTGCTTCCTGATTCCTCCGATTCCAGCCATTGCCCTCACCTGAAATTACTTTTTCTCTAAGTAAGTATTACCAGGAAGAAGACCATGAGGATGGTAGAGAATGCAGAGTAGGTGGATAAAAAGAGATGATGGTAAAATATAACATTTTATGGTGTTTGATACGATAATGGGTAGAAACAGAGGAATGGGAAGAACAGACTGGCTCCTTTGCCATGGCAACAATAAGTGCATTTATTATATAAACAGAAGGAGGGAGAAAGCAATTATTTGTTCCCTGTGCTCTTCTTCCCTAATCCTCCAGTGTTTCTGTTTTTAGTTTAAATTCTCAAAAAAAGATGGCAGCCAGTTGATCATTGCATGATGTTGATCATTTCCTTAAATGCTCAAGATATGCAAGTATACACTTGAGTTCACAATATTTCAATAATTAAATAAATCAAGGATTTCTTTAAAAGTTCATCAAAGAATAGTTTGTGTCCTATCTCATCAAGCACACAAAAGTGCCCTCTTTAAAACATTGTATCTTTATTTTGATAGAATAAACTTACAAGCAATAATTAAGGTACTATGTACCATTTTCGTTCCAATTCAGTGTCATTAAAAATTGTCTGATTCATTCATGTATGTCTCAAGGGTAAATGGCCATCAGTAAGGGTCTGACAGAGAAACACTAAGTGATTCCATTTCAAAAGGAAAGCCAATGTGCAGTGAGTAGCAGCACTTCATAATTCAAAAGGACACTTTTCTTTATTATGTCAAAATGCACCTGATGTTCTCTGGTTCCAGTGGGGAAAAGAAAGCTATTAAATGCTTATGATAGTGAAACACTGTATTTTAGGAGATAGGAAAGATTGGGGGGAAATATATGGCAAACCAACTGGCAAGCCAAGAATACAATGAATTTCCCCAAAAGAAGAGCTGTGTTTTCACAATATTCTTCCCATTTTAGCGGGGTTAGTAAAGTGTGTAGTGTCATTTAATAACTTTTCCAAATAATCCAAAATTTCAATAGGAGCTATAGGATGGATTGGGGTAAATTATTGAGTGGAGAGACTAAAAATATACCAAATGTGTAGGTACAAATATTGGCCCCACAGTTTGTTGCCTCTGATCACAGTCTCTACAAGTATACAATTAGGATAACAAATTCTCCTACAGAGAGGTGTCAGGTTTAGTGCAGTGACATAGAACACAGCAAGTGGGGGACCTGGCGTATGGTAGAGCTTCAAAAGTAGGAATACATTTCCATTCTCACTTTAGTTCAGATCTTTAGAATCTTTCCTTTGGAAATTTTAATAGTTTCTGGTTTTTCTTTCTACAGTCTCCCAATGTTTGTCCATTTTGATTACCTACCAGTATTTCAACAATATCTTTCACACAGTCTTCCTAACTAAATATTGTGGCATGTTCATTTTACAGAGAACTTAAAATATATATATATATATATATATATATATATATATATATATATATATTTATATATATATATATATATAAATATTTAATGACTTCAGAGAGGAAGGGAGAGGGGGAGAGAGATAGAAACATCAATGATGAGAGAGAATTATTGATTGGCTGCCTCTTACATGCCCCCTACAGGGGACCAAGCCCACAACCTGAGCATGTACTCTTGACTGGAGTAAAATCCGTGACCCTTTAGGCCAACACTCTATCCACTGAACCAAACCAGCGAGGGCGAGAAGAACTTTAAAAAATATATATCCTTTTATTAGGGAGAAAAAGAGAGACATCACTGAGAGAGAATAATCATTGTTTGGCTGCTGCCTGTACACTCCTCACTGGAGATCAAACCCACAACATATACCCTGACTGGGAATCCAATCAGTGACCTCTTGGTTCATGGGTTGAGGTTTAATCACTGAGCAACACTGGCAAGGCTAGAGAAGAACTTTTTATTATAGTATTAAAGGACATTCATGATCTGACCCCAAATAATATTTTCTTATAAAGGCCTTGTTTACTGTTAGCCATTTCCTCAATAGGTCCTGATTTTTCTCTCTTCATAATTTCATTCAATACACTCTAACTATAATACTTTCCATTTCTGCATATTTTTTTGCATTTTAATTATTTTTTGGTTAAGGTATTACATATTTGTCCTCATCCTCCCATTACCTTCCCCCCAAAATCCCAGCTTCAATGACATGCTCTCCATAAAATCTTCCTTAATCCTTTAGACAAAAGTGATTGCTCTACTTCTGTAACTGCCTAACAATCCCTTGTAATATTAATAATAAATGCCATATGTTTATATAATGCTAAACTCAAGGATACTTTATATTATTTTATCTAACCTGTCAAGAGTAGTTATTTGACATTACAAATAACTCTCCATCCATTTTCTCCCTCTAACTTTTGAAACCCTAGATTTCTTACTACCTGCCTGGCTTCCTTTTCTCAGTCTTCTCAGTGGGTACATTAGTTTTTCAGGGATACCTTAAAAATGTAGACAAACTGGAGGGCTTAAAACAACTTAAATGTATTGCTTCAAAAACCTGTACATGAAAGTTTCTAGCAGCTTTGGTCATCATTAGCAAAATCTGGAAATAACTAAGGTGAATAGATAGTCCATCTGTGGCACATACATACAATGAAATATTATTTAGAAGTAAAAAAAGGAAATGACACACAAAAAACACGCACAACTATCAAGACACAAAATATATGGATGAATGGTAAATGTATATTTCTGGGTGAAAAAAGACAATCTGAAAAGACTACCTACTACTGTGTGACTGTATTAATAGGACATTCTAGAAAGGTAAAATGAGAGAGACAATAAATAGATCAGTCATTTCTGGAATCAGGGCAGGGGAAAGGTTGAAAAGGTGAAACACAGAGGGTAATGGTGGATTCCTTCTGTATGAAACTAATGTATAGATACCTGACAGTATGCATTTGTTAAACCTTATCGAACTCTACCGCACAGAGTAAATTTTAATGTATGCGAATGAAAAAAAATCATTTAGGAGGTCAAAGGATTTCAGTGTGGAATACATAATGTGACAAACCAGTCCTTCTATGTTACAAGTGTGTAACTAGAAACCTCACTGCAAGGATTAGGGGGAAAATTGACTCACCAAAATAGCTGGCAATGAATGAAGACTGTAAGACTAAAGGAAAAAGGAATTGTACATCAACATTGCATTCTAGTTGATAAAGTCTTCCATGGTGGAATGGACTAACAATTCTGAAACCACTGGAATTTATACTGGAATTAAATGATTGAGTAAATGCAGGTCAGATAGTGGGAGCCAGGTTTCTCACTGTTGAAGTAGGAGTTTACATGTAAGCAAGCAGAGGAGGCAGGCATGATCCCTATGGTTATGGATTATGGTTGGAGGCAGCAGTATGAACTCATGCTTACCCTACTATAGATATAGATATTTACATATTGAAATATTTATAGATATGTGTATGGACAGGAGTTAGTTATATGAACTTTTTTTTTTTTTGCTCTGTCAGCTGAAAGGGCGTAGAAGCAAGAACACATCTAGTACCCTTATATTATTCTTCAATAAAACGAACCAGGAATCCTTGGAGAAAATGTCTGATTATATGATTATATACATACAAGATGAGCCTGGAGCATCTTGTAGTGATAGAAAGTATGAAAGTGCTAAAAAAATGATGGGGCATGTCAAAAGGAGACAAGAGCCAATAAAGGGAGCTTCTAATAGCCAAAGATGGAGCAATTTGAGCAAAAAAAAATTTGTTTCATTAGAATATAATATAGAATATAAAATAAACATCTGTAAATCCATAGTGATATAAATAAGTGATCGAATAACTAAACATCTGTGAAAGAATAGACTAATCTTCCATGCAGAAGAATTCCAAATAATCTGTGTGGCCTCTCATTCTCAAGGAAGCGGAGTGTAACTCCCCATACCTTAAATGTGGACAGCCTATAGAGACTTCCTTCCAAAGAGCACAGTATGGAAAGGGTTGTAAAAAGAGTAATTTTATAGGGGATAAACTTAATAAACACTACATCAGCCAGCAGGTGAATGGTGGTATCATGTTGATAGTATGTACATAATATGAAATGATGTGATGAGAAGAGTACTTTACCTCTGTGGTCTTCCTCCCCAGATAACATATAACCATAAATGATCATGAGAAAAACAGACCCCAATTGAAAGTTGTAGAAAATCCCTGACTAGTACTTTTCAATATAATCAAGACCACCAGAAACAAAAAAAATATGAGAAATTATCACAGCCAAGAGGAATCTAAGGAGACAGGATGACTAACTATGATGTGGTATCCTGGATAGAATCCTTTGAACAAAATATGGACATAAGGTAAAAACTAATGACATTTTAATAAAGCATGGGCTGTATTCAAAATTTTTGTATCAATATTGGTTCATTGATTGTGACCAATGCACCATACTAATGTTAAGATGTTAATTGGTAAGGATTCTGAGTATGAGGTACATGGGAATTCTTTTTTTAAATTAAATTTATTGGGGTAACATTGGTTAATAAGATTTTATAGATTTCAAGTATACAATTCTATCATGCATCATCTGTATATTGTATTGTGTGTGCCCATAACCCAAATAGTAGCTCCCAAATAGGAGCTATCATCTTCCACACATTTGACCCAATTTGTCTTTTAAGACCCCCCCTACTCCATTCCCTCTGATAACCACTATGCTGTTGTCTGTGTCTATGAGTTCTTATTTGTTTGTTTTTCTTACTTGTTCACTTGTTGCTTTAAGTTTTATATTCCACATATGAGTAAAATCACATATATAAATTTAAATCTAAAACTTCGAAAATAAAAAGTGTATCAAAAAATTCCTATGCTGCCTAGCTGGCATGGTTCAGTAGTTGAACATCTATCTATGAACCAAGAGGTCATAGTTCCATTTCTGGTCAAGGCAAAAGCCTGGGTTTCGGGCTCAATCCCCAGAGTTTGGGGAATGCAGGAGGCAGCCGATCAATGATTCTTTCTCATCATTGATGTCTCTCTCTCTCTCTCTCTCTCTCTCTCTCTCTCTCTCTCTCTCTCTTGCCTTTATTTCTCTCTCTTTCTCTCTTTTCCTCTCTTTCTTCCTCCCTCCCTCCCTCCCTCCCTCCCTCCCTCCACTCTCTCTCCCTCTCCTCTTCCTTTCCCTTCATCTCTGAAATCAATAAAAACATATTTAAAAAATTCCTATGCCAAGTTCTCCTCATAGTAATTACATCAGAATATCTGGAGTGTAAGCTAAGCATCATTACTTTGTTTTAAAAGGACCCAGAAAATATCAATGTGCAGCAAAATTTGGGAACCTCTGGTATAGAAGCTCTGAGGCATGGAGGCTGTTATATTCTGGCATTCTTTACTTCACTCAAAATGTTCCAAACTAAGTGAAGCTGTTGAGTGTTGCTTCTATTTTATACCTATGAGAAGTTGAATTTTTAATGAGTGTGATAAAAATAAAGTACTGGGACAAGTTGCCCATTTGAGCACCACTCGATGTAACACTATTGAGTATTGTGACACGGACAAATATTTTAAGTGCATAATAACAAGCACTATTACCTCTTAAAGTATAAGGTCTCTTGCAATTTTTCCTGCAATTGAAATGAAAAAGACACTCACATGCACACCCTTTTCTTTGTCTGGTCCCAGTCCACCCACCAGAATATGTCGATGTATTCTAGTGAACCCCCACGCTGGATTAATTTTTTGAACCCCTTTTTTGACCTGTTTTGTGCTCAAAGAGGAGATTACTCTATGAACTGCAACTCCCTGACCCCTGGCCCTCCAGTTTCCAGTGGGTTCAGACAGGATGGAAGAGATAGGTAGGGTATTTTTAGCACCACTCTTTGTCCTCCTCACTCTGGTCTGCCAGGGGCCGTGTTTGTCCCAACTCCCACTTCCACTTGGCTCTGACATTGTTCTCTTTCCTCACCATGCCCAGGAGAAGCAATGACTTTGGCTGTGGCTAGTCTTGGGTAACTCACCATCCCTTGTTGGATTTTTAAAATGTTTGCCTGTATCTCTATAAATCTATTCGTTGAAATATTTTTAGTTCAACCCTTTGAGGAAGTCACCTGTTGCCTGTCAGAATTCTGCCTGGTGCAGTGTATAGTTGTCTACTCTCTGTTCTTGGGAATGATACCCTCCCCTTGTATTTTAACTTGAGAAAATGTCCTGCCTGCCTTTTTTGGCTTTAAAAATGTCCTCTATTTTGTGAAATGATGCTGAAAGTAGAGAACACTATTTTCCCTAAACCCTTATTTGGCAAAAGAATAAGTTGGCAAACCTATCCTGGTTCACCACACATTTTTTAAATTTCACTTTTGAAATCCAGAGTCTGGGAACCATTGATCTAAATGAGTCTTTGACTTTGAAATATTAAGGGAATTCAGCTATAATTCATTTTACCACAAGAATCTTACAAATTTGGTGGAAGTTGCCAATGTGAAAGTTGTCATGGCAGGCACTCAAGTTACTAGGATTCAGTTGTTTGTGTAACTTATTTCTCATTCCTGGTAAAGAGAGCAATAGTATCAGGGAAAAATAGGAGAAGCTATAAAAATTGAAGTGGTTATTTCTGCATCTTTCAATATGACATTTCATGGAGAGCTGATGGGGAAGGGACAGAATTAGGGAGTATGAGTGAATCTGAAAGTTTTAGCAATATGTTGAAATCACTCATCTATGAAATGTAAATGGTTGGTGATAGCGACTTAGAACTTTTTTGTTCCAGAAATGTCTATATTTGTACTTTTCCAAGTATTTTTAATTATGAATGATTACAGAAGCTCATTTAAAAAAAATTTAAAAATATATATTTTATTGATATTTTACAGAGAGGAAGGGAGAGAGATAGAGAGCTAGAAACACTGATGAGAGAGAAACATCGACCAGCTGCCTCTTGCACACCCCCTACCGGGGATGTGCCCGCAACCAATGTACATGCCCTTGACCGGAATCGAACCCAGGACCTTTCAGTCTGCAGATTGACGCTCTACCACTGAGCCAAACCGGTTTTGGCACAGAAGTTCATTTATGGATGACTTCATTACTGAGCAACACACATTGAGCATATGAGTTTATCCATGTTTGAAATTGAATGTGTTTCATAATGTCAAATACAGCCAATCTATAATTGAAATAAAAAAATTTGAAGTATCCTATGCTTGGGCAGGGTAGGGAACTTAGGGTATATATTTAGCTTGGTTCAATCTCCTTGACTTTAAAATTCTTCTTTGTTGGAAATGTAATATCCTTCTCTGTTGTATCATATTACATTTAATTTTGAATGCAAAGGCATTAACACACGACTGGTTTTTAGTTTGCATCTGTTTAAAACATTATTTTGTTGTTTTTGTTCTCATGACTTCCCCTGCTCTGCATTTAGTTTAAGAAAATACACCAAGCAATCTTTTAAGATTTATTGTTTCCGTTTAGACACATTTAAATGGAACTTTAGAAGGGCTGAATAGCTTAGTCCCTGAGAAGAAGGATTTTTTTTTACACAGTTATAATCCAAACGCAAGCTATTGTCAACATAGCATGGAAGAAGAATTGGTTAACTCAAGGATTTTCTTCCCCTTTACATTTCTATTATTGAAACTAATGGGAACTTTCAACACTGATTTATTTCCTCCTCTGCCTAGTGGTGGAAGCCAATCGATGCAAAACCTGGGAATGATCAGTAGCCATGTTTCCCACTATGTGGACACATTAGTAAGAGGGAATGAAACCCACTTATATTAGGAAGCAGAGATAGGGGATGGAGAAGGTTATTGGCATTTTGGGGGTTCCTGAAGACCAGCTGTATGTCTGCTCTTGCGATTTGGCTGTTTAAATCTTTTTGATTTCGTGAAATAAAAATTCTCCTTTTTAGCTACACTATTAGGTTAGGGTAGCTCTGTGTATTGAATTAATGTAAGTAAAAAGAGGAAACTGAGGAAATAATCTGAGGTAGCTTCCAGAATTAAAGGACCTGTTGACCAGCTAAGCATCAGGGAGGCAGGAGCAGGCATTCTAGGAGGCACTCAGAGCCTAGGGTCAGAAGTTAGGTACCATCAGGACTCACTTGACCCTCGTGTACTTTCTGTAGAGAAATATTTTGATATATTGCCTGCTATGTTTTCCCCCAGTAAACATAGCAGGCAATATATCATTTGTTAAACCCATAACCATCTTCCATTCATGGGTGTTTTTTTTATCCATTGCCACAGAAGAAGATGTTATGGCAGACTGTGTTTCGAGTCTCAAAAACACAGACCAGAAGTGAATTTAGGCTCTGAAGGCCAGCAACGCCATTCTAAGTTAGTGGGGAAATAAGAAAGGCATGGGGAAAGCAAAGAGAGCTACATTGGTGTACCACTAAACAAAGAGGCTCTGCCTACAGATGACTCTGTCATTATACAAAAAAAACAAAAAACAAAAACAGTGGGCATTTATGTTTATTGGTGTATTTTTGTTGTTATTGCTAATCCTCACTAAAAGATAGTTTTTTTCCATTGATTTTGAGATAGAGGGAAAGGGAGGTGGAGAGACTTAGAGAGAGAAACATCGATGCGAGACACATTTATTGATTGCCTCCCACAGGTGCCCCAACCAGGGCCAAGGATTGAGCCTGCAACCTACTATGTGACACTGACAGGAATCAAACCTGGGACCCTTCAGTCTGTGGGCTGACACTCTATCCATTGAGCCATACTGGCTAAGGATAAAAGGCCTTCTTTAGGAAGAAAGAGAAGGAGGAGTAGGGAAGAGAAATATAGTTATAAAGACTAAAATGGCAATAAATACATACATATCCATAGTTACTTTAAATGTAAATGGCTTACATGCTCCAATCAAAGGACATAGGGCAGCTGAATGAATCCGGAAACCAAGGCCCATGTATAGCTCGGCCAGCATAGCTCAGTGGTTGAGCATCAACCTATGAGCCAGGAGGTCTCAATTTGATTCCCGATCAGGGTACATGCCTGAGTTGAGGGCTCAATCCCCATTGAGGTGCATGCAGGAGGCAGCTCATCAATGATTCTCTCTCATCATTGATGTTTCTATGTCTCTCTCCCTCTCCTCTCCTCTCTAAAACCCATGATAGTCCTATATAATAAAACCTAATATGCAAATTGTCCCCTCAGGAGTTCAACCAACTAGGAGTTTGACCGCTCGCTGTGACATGTGCTGACCACCAGGGGGCGGTGAAGAACAAAGGAAGGGCCCTAACCAGCAGCCAGCAGGGGAAGGAAGGTCTCATTGATCTGCCCTGATCACTGGCAAGGTCTAGGGACCTTACTGGTGCAGAATTTTGTGCACTGGGCCAATAATAATAATAATAATACCCAGGTATATGCTTTCTACAAAGATTCATGTTGAACTAAAGATACACAGACTAAAAGTGAAGGGTGGAAAAAATAGTTATATATATATATATATATATATATATATATATATATATATATATATATATAGTTTGGTACTATCCACAGTTTCAGGCATCCTCTGGGGTCTTGGAATGTATCAGCACAGATAAGGGGACTACTATATAACCAATGTATAATTGAAACAAAATTTTACTTAGAAGTGTTTGTAGAACATTACTTAATGCATTTCAGAAAAGAATTCGGGGTGAATAAGGGGAATCATTGAACCCGAAGTAACCTTTGGCATGGACCCATGTAGTTCAACACCTGCAAAACAGACAGGATGAGGAGTCAGATGACAAATTCAACAGATGACCGAAGGTCAAAACCTTTGCTTATCCTGGGCCCTGCCTACCTTCCTTCCCCACTGTCGTCTGTTTAGAAGTTAGAAGTGAACTCAAGGAAAACAAATAGGAACCCAAGTCCATGGAGGTTTAGTTTATTATACTGTTGGTAAAATAGGATCTTAGTGAAAAAATTAAGTTCCGTTGCATAAAAAATTTTTATACTTGCTGAACGCCTGCTAATATGGCCTGAAATTCAAATTCTGTCTCCTCCTGCAGACTATGTTTCTTTCTATGTGGCAGAAAACCTGGCTGCTGGCAGCTGCAGCTCACAGCCACATACCTATCTATACTCACCACCTGAGGGGGAAAAGCTCTTCACCCCTCTTCGTCTTCCATTTCTTAGTCTCCCATCCTAGATCCCGTTTGCCAAGCTTCATAGAACATTCAAAATTATTCTGAATTAATTTCGGGTGTACAGCAAAGTAGTTAGAAAATCATATGCTTTTACAGAGTGGCTTCCTCGCTGCTTCAAGTGTCCAACCTGACCTCATACTTTTGCCTCAGTATTATTGGCTATGTTTCCTCCAAGGACAATCTTGACGGGCCTTCTTCTATTCATGTTCCCACCCCATTGACCAATTATAGTCTGTGGTATGAGATGTTATAGTAGATCCTGCTTGGACCATGTGCTGTGTGGCCTCTGAAGACAGGATGTTATAGCTTACAGCACCCTCTCCACCCTGATTCATGGACTTGAAGTTGCAGAAGTAGTTTTTCTGCCAAGGCCTAGGGACCCTACTGGTGCAGAATTTTATGCACCAGGCCTTTCATAGTAATAATAATAATAATAATAATAATAATAATAATAATAAAAGACCCAGGTATATGCTTTCTACAAGAGATTCACGCCGAGTAACTCTACGTCTTGGTTTATAGGCCAGTGAATAGAGCTGGTGTTTTTTGCTCTCAAATTCCATTATACTACTGCAAAGAACAAAGTGCTTTGTGCTATGTGAAAATTGATTTATAATATGTGTGTACCATACTATAATTCATGGTTATCAGAAATGTTGGCCACTTTCCTTTAAGGTTCAGAGGGACTTAAATCTGAAATGCATTTCTATGAAGACTTCATTTAGCTGCATAATTCTGAAATAATTCTAGCCAACTATTTATGGTAGTCTTTTTTGTTGTTGTTGTAAATAAACAATTCAATTGACTTGCCTTTCAACTCTAAACAGCGTTATGATCATAATTTAAATAGCTGCTGTGAGTCTCACTGCCATTATGTAGCTTTTCAGACAGTCAGACTAATATATGCTTTCCACATCCATGACAGTAGCATGCTAAGAGGCAAGAAAAGATGTCCCAACAAATTAGGAACCTAAATGCTTGTACACAGCAGTAACTGGTCTGCTTTAAGAATTATGATACATATAGGGTTTCATAGAATACATATGTAATATATATTCTATGAAAATTTAAAATAAAAAATAAAAATGACTCTGGTATGCAAATTTTAAATAATACTGAAGGTAAATAATCATTGTAAAGTATTTATAAAATAAAGCACTCTTGTTTTTATTTTTCTTAATTATACAAATGGAAAATCACAAGGTATGCCATTTATACTTTTGTCTAATGCATGTTAACTGAACAGTTTCTACATCTAAGATACTGTGATAAAAAGTAGATATGGCCTATAAACTAAGATGCAGAGTTACTCGGCGTGAATCTCTTGTAGAAAGCATATACCTGGGTCTTTTATTATTATTATTATTATTATTATTATTATTATTATTATTACTATTAAAGGCCTGGGGTATAAAATTCTGCATCAGTAGGGTCCCTAGGCTTTGGCAGAAAAACTACTTCTGCAACTTCAAGTCCATGAATCGGGGTGGAGAGGGTGCTATAAGCTACAACATCCTGTCTTCAGAGGCCACACAGCCCATGGCCCACGCAGGATCTACTCTAACATCTCATACCACAGACTATAATTGGTCAATGGGGTGGGGACATGAATAGAAGAAGGCCAGTCAAGATGTCCTTGGAGGAAACATAGCCAATAATACTGAGGTAAAAGTATGAGGTCAGGTTGGGCACTTGAAGCAGCGGGGAAACCACTCTGTAAAAGCATATGATTCTCTAACTACTTTGCTGTACACCCGAAATTAATTCAGAATAATTTTGAATGTTCTACGAAGCTTGGCAAATGGGGTCTAGGATGGGAGACTAAGAGATGGAAGACGAAGGGGGGTGAAGAGCTTTTTCCCTCAGATGGTGAGTATAGGTATGTGGCTGTGAGCTGCAGCTGCCAGCAGCCAGGTTTTCTGCCACATAGAAAGAAACATAGTCTGCAGGAGGAGACAGAATTTGAATTTCAGGCCATAGTAGCAGGCATTCAGCAAGTATAACAATTTTTTATGCAACTGAACTTAATTTTTTCCCTAAGATCCTATTTTACCAACAGTATAATAAACTAAACCTCCATGGACTTGGGTTCCTATTTGTTTTCCTTGAGTTCACTTCTAACTTCTAAACAGATGGCAGTGGGGAAGGAAGGTAGGCAGGGCCCAGGATAAGCAAAGGTTTTGACCTTCGGTAAGAGCTCCTCTCCTTCTCCTCCTCCTCCTCCTCCTCCTCCTCCTCCTCCTCCTCCTCCTCCTCCTCCTCCTCCTCCTTCTCCTTCTTCTCAGCAGCATAGTATTCTATCGTGTAGATGTAACACAGCTTTTTAATCCACTTATTTGCTGATGAGCACTTAGGCTGTTTCCAAATCTCAGCTATTGTAAATTGTGCTACTATGAACATAGGGATGCATATGTCCTTTTTGATTGGTATTTCTGGTTCTTGGGACATTTTCCAGGTAGGAATTACTGGGTCAAATGGGAGCTCCATTTTTAAGTTTTTGAGGAAACTTCTTACTATTTTCCACAGTGGTTGCACCAGTCTGCATTCCCACCAGCAGTGCACGAGGGTTCCTTTTTCTCCGCATCCTTGCCAACACTTGTCATTTGTTGATTTGCACAACGAATATTTTTGTGGTCCAGCCAATAGAACAGTATGTAGGAAACATTTTAATAAAATTTTTGTAACTTCATTTTTACAATATCCTTTTATATATAATTATTAATAATGAATTACAACATTTGCTAATGGCTGATTACTATAATTGTGTTGCATTTATTTCTCTTACATGCCTTACAGAGAGGCACACCATTTCTCTCCATTAATAGTAGCAGCTAATATTTTAGCAGCAGATTGCCACGTCGTTGGACTGACTTGTTTGGTGTGCACAACAGAAAATATTTAGCTTTTTGAGAACAAGACAAATAGGTTTATTTGAGTTACACTTATTAATTTTTGCAGTTAGTCAATGTCCAGTAAGTTAATGTTCAAGAAAAAATATTAATTTTTATTAAAATATTATATTATTTTATGTTAATGATTACTCATTTATTTCAGTCCTTTGTATTCATCATGTCTCTATGGAAATAAACCTACGCTTCTATGAAAATTGAAGCTTTTGTTTTTTTTTGTGTGGCCCACATAAACTTAAACCTTGTTTTTTTGTTTCGTGTAAGCCTTTGAGTTTGACATGCTTGCTCTAAAAGATCAATAAAAATTTTTTTAAAAAAGAAAACATTTTATGATAAAATGGATACAAAATAAAAATACAAATTATCATAGCCCATAGATAGAATAGTTCCAACTTGGGAGATTAAAAATAAAGCTCAATTTAGTTGGATCTTGGCATATTGGCTTGTGTTTCAACCATCAGATGAAGATGATGAGTGATGGTTAAGGGAGGGAGTGTTGTGAAATTTAGAAGAACATTCAGGATGGAATAGATGCTGAATGAAAGCAAGAAGTGACAAAGAAAAAGAGAAAGCCCTTTGTATTCAGTGTGTTTAGATAACTATACATTGTTCTGTGTGGAGAAAGAAAACACTGGTAAAATAAATCTCAGACAATAGACTGAGGATGATTTTGAATGCCTGACTGAGTTTAGACTCATCTGTTGGCAGTGGAGAACCACAGATACTTTTGAGTACAATACCAGAATAAAATGATCAGAACTATAGCTTAAGAATATTATGTGGGACCTAATATTAATGATATGCCCACTTATGTGTAGGTAGATGTTCATATAATTGTTTTGTACATATCTTTTTATTTTATTATGTAAATAGTGGATAGTTGATACTAATGATTCTGTTATTTAAATATTTAGAAACTCAGATTTTCTTTATTTGTTCTTCAATTTCCTCTCTATACATTTAAAGTGTTTTTCTTTCTTTATTTTTTTATTTTAATTTTTAATTTTTAATTTATTTATTTATTAAGGTATGATATGTGTACATAGCTTACCATTGCCCCCCCTTCCATATATGCCCTCCCTCCCCAGAGTTTTGTGTCCATTGGTTGTACTTACTATATGCATGCATACCAGTCCTTCAGTTGATCTCTTCTCTCCCCCAGATCTCCCTACCCTCCCCGCTGTCATTTGACAGTCTGCTTGTTGCTTTACTGTCACTATATCTTTCTGTTCATCAGTTTATAATGTTCTTTATTATCCATAAATAAGTGAGGTCATGTGGTGTTTCTCTTTCATTGACTGGCTTATTTCACTCAGCATGATGTTCTTCAATTCCATCCAGGTTGCTGCAAATTATGAGAATTCCTTCTTTTTATGGCAGCATAGCATTCAATTGTGTAGATGTACCATAGTTTTCTGATCCAATCATCTGCTGACGGGCACCTAGGCTGTTTCCAAATCCTAGCTATTGTAAATTGTGCTGCTATGAACACAGGGGTGCATATATACTTTCTGATTGGTGTTTCTAGTTTCTTGAGATATATTCCTTGTAGTGGGATTACTGGGTCAAATTGGAGTTCCATTTTCAGTTTTTTGAGGAAGCTCCATACTATTCTCCACAGTAGTTGCACCAACCTGCAATCCCACCAGCAGTGCACGAGGGTTCCTTTTTCTCTGCAACACCAACACTTGTCGTTTGTTGATTTGTTGATGTTGGCCAATCTGACAGGTGTGAGATGGTACCACATTGTTGTTTTGATTTGCATCTCTCGGATAATTAGTGACTTTGAGCATGTTTTCATGTGCCTCTTGGCCTTCCTTCTGTCTTCTTTTGAGAGGATTCTATTTAGGTCCATTGCCCAATTTTTTAATTGGCTCATTTATTTTCCTTTTATTAAGTTGTATAAGCTGTCTGTAGATGTTGGAGATTAAACCTTTATCAGTGATATCATTTGCAAATATGCTCTCCCTTACAGTGGGCTTTCTTGTTGTCTTGTTGTTCTTTGTTGTTTTGCTGTAAAAAAACGTTTTTATTTTGATGTAGTCCCATTTGTTCATTTTCCCTTTAGCTTCCATTGCCCTAGGGTTAGTATCAGTGAAGAAGTTCTTTTGGCATACGTCTGAGATTTTGCTGCTCTTTCTTTTTTTAAAAAGTATAGTTTTTTTTATTGCCTGTCTGGTTTGGCTCAGTGGTTGAGCATTATCCCATGCACCTAGAGGGATGATGCTTTAAAAAAAAGTTTTTATTGATTTCAGAGAGTGGAAGGGAGAGGGAGAGAGAGAGATAGAAACATCAGTGATATGAGAGAGAATCATTGATCTACTGCCTCCTGGATGTTCCCTACTGGGGATGGAGACCACAACCTGGGTGTGTGCTCTGCCCAGGAATCAAACTGGGGAAACTCTAGGAGCATGGAATGCTGCTCAACCACCAATCCACACTGGCCAGGACTAACGTGTTTTTCTTTCATCGCTTTTTAACTATTTTATTTAACTGTGAATTGCTAAAACCTTTAGAAGAAGAAAAAATGAAGTGTATTTTAGGAGTGCTATTTGTGCTTAATGTAGGAAATTGATTTTAGGCTTTTACTAAATCAACTTTTACATGATCCCCTCTAAACTTTCTACTGTTAAACTTATTTCTAGTGTATTCAGTGGCACTGGCTACCATTTACTCAATCAAATAAGTTAAACTGCTAGTTATCTGCAAATGGAATGTCAAGTGATCTCATAGTTTAAACACACTTATGTAACAGGCTTTCTCTTCTAATGTTTACTTTTATTTTAGAATCCATTACTTAATTAAACAGCATATTATTTTTTTAAGTCCTCACCTGAAGACATGTTTTAGTGATTTGAGAAGTGGCTGGGGAGAGAGAGACTGACAGATAGACGCACAAAGGGAGAAGAGTGAGTGAGAGAGAAAAAGATGAGAGAGAAACATTGAACAGTTGTTTCCCCTATGCATCCTGACTTGGGATTGAACTGGCAACCTATGTACATGTTCTGATTGGGAATTGAAGGCACAACATTTTGGTGTACTGAATGATGCTTCAGCGAACTGAGTTACCTAGCTGGGACAAGGAGTATATTCTTTATACAATTAATGCAATTCAGTACAATTCTATATAATAAAAGCCTAATATGCTAAGTGTCTGGTTGACTGGTCAGATGTTCAATAAATCGAAGTGTAATATGCTAATGATATGTTAAGGCCACTCAACCACTCGCTATGATGTGCACTGACCACCAGGGGTAGATTAGCTTGATACTGGGGTCCAGCTGATCAGGACTGAGCAAGATGAGCCAGACATGCTCAAGAGCCTTCCCGTGGTCCCTCTGTAGCTAGCCAACCTCCTGCATCCCTCCCTGGCCACAGTCATGCACCAGTAAGGTCCCTTGGCCTGGCCTACACCCTCTCACAATTTGGGATCTCTCATGGGATGTTGGAGAGCCAGTTTCAGTCCGATCCCACAGGCCAGGCTGAGAGACCCCACTGGTGCACAATTTTTTGCACCAGGCCTATAGTTAAATATAAGAAGGCATTTACTCAAATCCAAACTATAATTGAAGAATATTCATTGTAATTAATTGTATTGATTTATTATTTTTTTACCATAGCACCTTTCAAGTTTTTTTTTAAATCTTTATTGTTGAAATTATTATATAGGTCCTCATTTTTCCTCTATTAACCTCTTCTAGCTTTCTCCTATCACTGCCTCTACCCCTCATCCTGCCCCCCAGGCCCTCACCACCTCATTGTCTGTGCTCACTGGTTATGCATATATGCATACAAGTTCATTGGTTGATCTCTTACCACCCACCCTCCCCTGCATTTCCTCTGAGATTCAACTGTCTGTTCATGCTTCTATGTCTCTGGGTCTATATTTGATTAGTGGTTTATTTGATTCATTAGATTCCACATATGGAACCTTTTAAAGTTTGCAAATACAACTCTTTTATTATTAGATCCAAATGACTTTGAATCCATTTCACAAACCCTCATCACATATTTTGAGATTTCATTTTTGCTATTCTAGCACTCTTTTTCCCTTTCAAAGACAAGAATAAATCAGAGCAACAATAGCAGCATAAAAATCACAAAATAAAGGCCAAGCTTTGTGGTGCGTTTTAGGATTATGATAGCCAAGTAGTCTCAAATTACCCTCATGAAATTTTACCATTTGTGTAACCTCCCATTGTTTTTAGATGCTAAGAGGTAATGTCTTTTCATTGATGATTCTTGAAGAGTATTGATGCCCTGGACTTAAAGAATTTTCACATGATCAACCTAGAAGTTGCAGCTGAGCGTGCACATCATAAACTGTCAAATTACTTACTGACTCTTTGCTTAACTGACCTGGTTGAAATAAAAGCCTCTGTATGAATACTTAGATAACAATCTGTATCAATTAATTTTCCTGTTTTAGATTTACTGACTTACTCCCCTCTCTTTAAAATAAGAAGTGTGTGTGTGTGTGTGTGTGTGTGTGTGTGTGTGTGTGTGTGTGTTTGTGTGCGCGCGCGCGTGCTATGGGCTATATCTTTTCATGTCTCAGCTTTTTATTTCAATGGAGAACAGATGAGGGCAAAGTAAGTAAAGCAATCATCACCTTTGGAGGAAAAAAATTGTTCATGCTCTATTAATGGTGAATCAACTCCACTGTGAATAATAGGTAACATTTTTACCATGTAATTTGTTGTTTATTACCCAAAACATCTTCATATAAACTCTCTAAAGTTGCATCTCCAAGTCATAGATTCTTTGATGTGGTGGGGGCCTTAATTACCATAATTTTAGTCTAACCTCTTTACCACTCAATGTCATCCTATAATATTCCTAATGAACAGTCCGTTAGTCTCTGTTTAAAAATATAGTGATGGAGAGCTCATTGTCTTATGAGGTAGATGATTTCATGTCTAATGGCTGTGAGATCTAGAAAGTCATTCCTTTGATTTGTCTCAAATCTGGCTACCTATGCTTTCCACTTGCTGAGTTTAGTTTGGTTTACAGGAACTATATAGAAAAATCTACCACAATCTTCTTTTTTCCCCCCGAATTTTTTTTAAAAAAAGCTATTTTATTGCCAGAAAAGAAGGTAATGTGATTTAAAGCTTTCATTACTAGTTTCAAAGTCTGTTAGGTTCTTATTTGTTTAGTACAAATTAGTTTAACTTGTCATGCAGCGGCATGCCATTATAAAGCATATTGTCTCATGGCTTACAACAAATGTGCAAGGTGTGTAGAGTGTCTGAAACTGACAGGGCTGCTCAATATGCATTCTGGGCTCAGAATGAACATAAGAAACAAACAACAATAACAACAAAAAAACGAGATACCACATTTTAAAAAATCGTGTAGTCCTAAACCAGCCACTTTTATTTTGACTTTTCTCATGATACTTATGATGGTGCCATGAGAGGTGCCCTGACAAAGCAAAATTATTTCAAAACATTGCAGTCCTCACATATAGTCTAAAAGAAATACTGTTCTATCAATTTAGAGTCTGAAGAACTATAGGAATTTTAGAGATCTAAGACTTAGGTAAGACCTCTAAAAATGACTAGGTCACTCACTTCTGAGTCCATTCCTTAGGGCTATGTCTTTTCATGTTTCAGCTTAATATGTCACTACTTTTATAAGGCTTTCTATAAATGGCATTTTATAACATATACTCTGTACTCCCAAATTGCTGAAACATTGATGAGGAACACTCAAGTACTTGATAATCTTGACACATGTTGGAGAAAGAGCTCTAAGAACTGAGAACTTCTGGATGGCTCTTCTACTTAATGCAATTCTGCTATAGAGTTTAACTTCTATTAGACTTTCTTCTCACGGCACTATTATCCCCAAGTGTTCGTGTGTAAGCTGATATTCTTTTTTAAAATTAAATTATTATTTGTGTACATACGTTTTTAAAAATATATATTTTATTGATTTTTTTTACAGAGATGAAGTGAGAGGGATAGAGAGCTAGAAACATCGATGAGAAAGAAACATAGACCAGCTGCCTCTTGCACACCCCCTACTGGGGATGTGCCTGCAACAATGTACATGTCTTTGACTGGAATCGAACCTGGGTCCTTTCAGTCCGCAGACTGACGCTCTATCCACTGAGCCAAACCGGTGTCAGCAATCTTCGTTTTTTAATATATATTTTTATTGACTTCAGAGTGAGAAGGAGAGGGAGTGACAGATAGAAACATAAATAATGAGAGAGAACCATTGATTGGCTGTCTCCTGCATGCCTCACACTAGATATCAAGCCCACAACCTGGGCATATGCCTTGACTGGGAATTGAACCATTACCTCCTGGTTCATAGGTGGGTGCTCACTACTTAGCCATGTCAGCTGGGCTATTGAAATCTTCATGACTGTCTTCAATGTTTGAAGTAAATTGTCATTCTTGACTCCCTCTGAAAGCTAATATTTTTTCAAATTTCATTTGGCATGCCAATTACAGTACAGATTTCTGTTTCTTTACAGCCAGAGGCTTTTATTCATTGGATTTATGGTGGACCCCCCCGGAATTTTATTTGTTTTTGTAGTTTGAGTTATAGTTGTAGCTCTGTGGTTTCATCAGCCTGTTTTCTGTATGTAGAATTTTGGGGGTCCAGTGGCTTCCTTCTAGTTTGTATTCTATCCCTTTACTTCAAAAGCTTGCAATATTTCTGTTGCTATAAAATTCTCAAGAACCTTGTAGATGTCCTGTGTATATTAAAAGAATTTACTCCCGAAGAAATGAGGCTTGCCTATAGATCTTTCCTAGATAATCCCATCCCTCTATTTTGGGGCTCTGAGGAGATCTATGAGTTACATGCTTAATCTCTTTAAGGAGCATTTTTTTGTGTGTGTGCCTATGACTGAATATTCTGATGTTTTGGTCTTTCTGAAGTATTAACAAAAGACTGACCAGCTATATTCTTGGCTTTTTCTTTACAGCATGCTTTCTTGGCAATGAATCTCTTAATTACTGCTTCTTTTGGAAACTGGATAAGCTGAGAACTTCCCAAAATCATTAAGTCATGGTTCCTTTGTGTTTAAGAATTCTTTCCTTAATTTATCACTCTCTCCTTGAATTTTACTTTGGGCAATAGGAAGCCAGGATGCATCTTCAACACTTTGCTTGGAAATCTCAGTTTTACATCCAATTTCATTGTATACGAGTTCTGTTTTCTATATAACTGCAGGACACAATTCTACTAAGCTTTCTGTCACCGTGTAAAAAAGAAATTTCTCAAATATACATGTCCTCACTTACTTCTGAATCCTCACCACCAGACACTTGAACGTCCATATTCCTACCACCAGTCTGTTCATGATGGTTTAGCTATTTGATAAGGTGAGGTGTGTTTCTTTAACATGCTCCCCACCTCCTTCTGTGTCCTCACTCTCAGAGTTGTTAATGCCCATATTTTTATTAATAATCTGTTTAAGAACAGATAGACTTTTTTCCCCATCATATTCCTCAAAATTCTTCCAGTTTCTATCTGTTGCCAATTCTAAAGCCATTCCCTCATTTGTTGTTGTTGTTGTTGTGTTTTGTTACAGCAACACCCTATTTCCACTTACCAAAATCTGTTAGGGCTCAATCACAGAAGCAGAACCAGTAGGATCTATAGTAAGATATTTATTTATTTAGTTAGTTATTTAATTGATTTTTTTTTTTTACACAGAGGAAGGGAAAAGGATAGAGAGTTAGAAACATCGATGAGAGAGAAACATTGATCAGCTGCCTTCTGCACACCTACCACTGGGGATGTGCCCGCAACCAAGGTACGTGCCCTTGACCACAATCGAACCTGGGATCCTTCAGTCCGCAGACAGAACTCTATCCACTGAGCCAAACCAGTTTTGGCTATAGTTAGATACTTATTGTAAGACTTATGTGATCGGAGAGACTGGTCCCAGGAGCACTGATATCACCTGGGAGGTTATTAGAAATGCAGGCTCCAGGGCCCTCCACCAGCACTCCTGAATCACATCTGTGCCCTAGTTTGATTCAGTTGCACATTGAAGTTTGAGATGCTCTGGTCTACTGTGATTGCCTCGTTTCTTCTTTTACCCTGTTGGCTTACTTTTTATGCCATACTTCATATATGCAGGATGTGCTTTTCTTCCTAAAATCTGAAAACATAATTCTTGAGTCTAAAAGTTTTCAACATTTCATTGTGAGTAGGTGAAAACCTAAATGACCTCCAGAGTTCTTCCTACTAGACTTCTGTCTATTTTTCTAGGCACACTTTTCTGAACATACCCTGGCCTCTGATGACACTACTTGTAGTTCCCTAAGGTACCATGCATTTTCCTCTGTGTCTTTCTTTCCTCACTCTGTTCCCCTGTATGGAATGTCCGACAATGACCTAGTTGAATTATGGTAATCCTTGCTTGACTCATGGATATAAAGGACCCATGCCGTTTATCATGGTAATTGTGTCTGGTATATAGTAGCTACTGATTATCTAAATGATTAAACTATGACTACCCAATATGGTTTCTAGAAATGTTGTGAAGAGTAAATGAGATAATAATAAGCAAACATACTAGAATACTAGGTAAAAAGTACTATTTTGGAGGCATTGTCTCATTACTTTCATGACGTTTCAGGTAGGTTATTATTATTATCATCTCCATTTTACAACACAGGCTGAGACAGAAAGATGGTAAGAATTAGTTGGAAGTCTCATAGGTGTGCATAAAAACTCAGCAATATGGCCACCAATGCATATAAAAAGCATTTTGCAAAGTCCTTTACAAATGCATATTTTAAGGATTTGTGTGATAATTATACAAAAAATCAATACTTATAATTATCAATTCATTTAAAAAGATTTTCCAGAAAACATTTAGAATACCATAGACAGGGTGAAGTGCTAATTGTTTGAATTAAATTATATTCAAACAAACTTTTTTGAATGTCAATTGTAGTGAATATCTATGCTTTTCTTTTTTAACTTTCCTCTATGTAATATCACCCTAATTTTATTTGGCTGTATCACTTTTCCCTTGTTCTAAGTTATTTGGTTAGGGTGATATCAACTCTCTTTCCATTTCCTGTTTCCTTGGAGTGCACAGGTGAGTCACACCTGAATAGTTACCATATTCCAACTCATTGGCCAGCACCACTGGTTCATGATGGGCCCATGACCCAAGTAAGTCAATAAACAGGAGACTTGGTTCTGTAGTTATTAACATATAGTTTATTGTTTAAAATTCTAAGAATGGAAGAGTGAGACGGAAAGTCAAATAGGGAAGAAGTGAACCAGGAGAGAGTAGAGTCATTAAAATGATTGTTAAGAAGTGATATGCTATCAGACTGACATCTAAAAAGACTGTAGCAGCCTACATTACTTATAATAAAAATGTCTATTTCTAAAAAAAGTTATTGTAAAGAGTTTCAAGAAGTTCTGTATCAATATTATAAAATTAATAGTTCAATAAGATTTATGTTTTTGAGGCTAATAATTAAAATACTTGGACAAAATATTAAAAAAAATTTTAAATATATATTTTATTCATTTTTTTTTACAGAGATGAAGGGAGAGAGATAGAGAGTTAGAGATATTGATGGGAGAGAAACATTGATCAGCTGCCTCCTGCACACTCCCTACTGGGGATGTGCCCTCAACCATCATACATGCCCTTGACCGGTATCAAACCTGGGACCTTTTAGTCCGCAGGCCGATGCTCTGTCCACTGAGCCAAACCGGCTTTGGCTGGACAAAATATTTTTTAAGTGCTTCCAGTCATGATTGATTGTTCTTAGCAGGACCTGTATATGTGTAAATGGGCATCTTATTGATTTTTTTTAAGAAAGAGAAGGTAGGTAATCTTATTATTTTCTTTTTTAAATCAAAGGTTTCCTTTTAGTGATTTTTTCCCTCACTCAAGAAAATAGTGAATTAGAATGTTAACCTGTTTCTAGAAGTTATGAAATGTGTTTTGACAGTCTAAAGAATGCTAATAGCTTACTTTTTAGTTGTCATTAAAAAATTAAGATTTCTAAAAGTTAAGAATTATGGTTTTGTGATTAGAAGGTATAAAGTATGAAGATACTTTTTGAAGGTAAAGGAAGAACATGAATTGTTCTAAAGCTGGTTATTTCTGAACTAGAGGCCCAGTGCATGGGTTTGTGCATGGGTGAGGTCCCTCAGTCTGGCTTGCACCCTCTTGCAATCTTGAACCCCTCAAGGGATGTCAGACTGCTGGTTTCAGCATGGTCTGTGGGGATCAGGCTGAAACCGGGAATCAAGTATCCCCCAAGGGATGCAGCACTGCACAAAGTGGCAGGTGGCCAGGGAGGAGCCTGAGCTGGGGCCAGGTGCCGCTCCTGCTCATCCAGGCCTTGCTGCACCTGCCACTACCACCACTTGGTAGCACTGCAGTGGAGGTGGGAGAGACTCACTCTGCAGAAGCTGTGCTTACCAGCTGTGAGCTGGGGCTTCTGGCTGAGTGGTGCTCCCACTGTGGGAGTGCACTGACCACCAGGGGGCAGCTCCTGCATTGAGCATCTGCCCCTGGTAGTCAGTGCATGTCCTAGTGACTGGTCAACCTTTCATTCGGTTGCTTAGGCTTTTATATATATAGATGGGTAAGAAGGTTTGTGATAGTTTGTAGAAGGTTTGTGAAGAGGAATCTTGAAAGGAAATTATATAAGTATGCTGAATAATTAATTTAAGTATATAAGTTTAAGAATCCAAAGTAAGATACTACAGTATTGGAATCTGATTATTTTATAATTTGTTAAAAACAACAATAAGGATTATTATTTTACTTGCCAGATAAAGGAGAATTACTTTTAAAAGCAATTTGGTAAATTACATATTTGTCTCCATACCTGATCCCTCCAGAATGTAGAAACTCTTAATGAGTATTATTATTTCCATGGCAATATGTTTGTTTGCATAAATTAAATGAGAATCTGATTTTTTTAATAATAGGACACAAAACTGGTTTCCAATTATAGTTTTATTAGCCAAGACCTTGATTGCAATGTCATGTTTGAGAGAGACATGCCTAGTCTCTGGATAACACCAAAATGGTTTAAGAAATTAAGTTAGACTTTGAAACCAAATAAAGCCCCCTTCAGAAATGGCCTGGTATCTTGCTTATTCACATGGCTCATGGCAGTCTTTCCAGGTAAATAGCAAAGTTTTCTTTCCTGAAAGATTGTAAAAAAAAGCCCTCAACATCTGTTTTGTGACCTCTAGAACTCAAGGAATTCACCCAAATCTATAGGTATTTCAGGCAAAGCTTGATGTTGGACAATGTTTTCTAGGATCATTAGTTACTCCTTTATTAGTAAACCTAGGAAATGAGACTGGCCACTAGACTAACTTGCTTGAGCTATTCACTCAAGTAGCTCTAGATCTTCTAGGATACTTCTAGGATACTTCTCAGACAGGGACAAGTATTGCTTTGGTTATACCATCCTGCCATGGTGGGACGTGGTAGTCCACTGTCATATTTTATGTAACCTATCTAAAACATTAATAATTACAGCCAATAAAACTACTGTTTCACTTGCTAATCTGCAAAAATCTGTAGACTCGTTAGCAAAAGTAGTATTCGGTAATAGAATAACATTAGATTATATTTTTGCTGAAGAAGGAGGAGTATGTGTCTGAGTATAATTCACTTCTTGTTGTACCTATATAAATACTCCTTCACACGTTGAAACCAGCAGTGATAAGATTATACAGCAAGCCACTTGGTTACAACAGACTTTAGATCAACATACCCCATTGTTTCAAAGGATAAGAGATTGGTTTTCTGACCTATTCTGGATACTGAGTGGACTAAAGTCTCCCTTGGGAGAAATCATAAATTTAGGCTTAACCCTTCTAGTACTAATTTTAATCCATGATTAACATTTAATTTAATCATGTTATGTATCATAAGATATGTAAACAAGCCTCAAAGATTGAAAAGCAAATGAATCTTGAGGTTTCGCCTCTTGATCAAACTAGAAAATATATCCCACAATAGGTTTTGGCATTTCATGCCAAATTAATATCCAAAGGCTCTACTACCAATTAGTTAGGGGGAAAAAAAGAGAGAAACTTCCATAGCAATGGAAGAAAAATTGATAGTGGGGAATTGAAACCCACCCCTCTCTTCTTTTAATATTGTTTCTGTTAAAAGTGTTTTTGTAAAAGAAGCATTGTTAACTAATATGTAACCTGTGGGTAAGTGGCATATTTGTGTAAGAGTTCCAGGAACTAGTTTTAGGTGAGGAGGTTGACTATAGCAACTGTTCTGGCTCTGGGAGACTTGCTGATTCTCAACCACAAAAACCAGACTTCTGCTTGACCAGTTTTGGGAAAATCATTAGAATGGACTATGCTGACTTATAGGTAGAGAAATTTCAGCCTCCTTCCACCTGATTTCTTTGTTCTGCTCTCCCTCTCCCTCTTTTTTAAAAAAAATATATTTTATTGATTTCTTACAGAGAGGAAGAGAAAGGGATAGAGAGTTAGAAACATTGATGAGAGAGAATCATTGATCAGTTGCCTCTTGCACACCTCGATGAGAGAGAAACATTGACCATCTGCCTCCTGCACACCCCCTACTGGGGATGTGCCCATAACCAAGGTACATGCCCTTGACCAGAATGGAACCTGGGACCTTTCAGTCTGCAGGCCAATGCTGTATCCACTGAGCCAAACCGGTTTCGGCTCCCTCTTCCTCTTAATAAAAACCTCTCCTCCACTGAGATGTTAATTTTTTTTCGGGGTGGGGGGTGGGAGGGGGGGAGAATGGTGAGTCCACCATTTTCTCAGGCTGCCAGCACCTGAATAAACCCTCTTTCCTTGCACTAGCACCTCCCTCTTGAGAACTGGCTTTCGATTTGGCAGGCAGTCAAATCTGAGTTCATTGTCAGGACCTTACTTAAAAATAAAGGTCTTTGCAGATGTAATTAGGCAAGAATATTGAGTTGAGATTATCCTGGATTATCTGGATGGTCCCTAAATCCAATGACAAGTATACTTATAAGAGACAGAAGAGAAGAAGGCAGACACCGAGAAAAAGACCATGTGAAGATGGAGTCAATGATCAGAGAGATGCAACCACAAGTCAATGAATTCTTAGAGTTACCAGAAGCTGCATGAAGCAAGAAAGAATTCTCCCGGAGAGCTGTGGGAGGGAGTGTAGACGAAATGGCACACTGACTTTAGACGTCTGGCCTCTGAAACAGTGAGAGAATACATTTCTAGGGTTTTAAACATTAAGTTTGTCATCATTTGTTAAGGCAGTTCTAAGACACTAACATGCTATTTTATACCAATTATCAGATTAAGGATTCTGCTCTGTTGTTTAATTTCATAATAATTCAGGAAAGTCAGTATCTCTACTCCAATTTTTGTCCCCACCCACTGGAGACATTATCTGTTTTTGTGAGGTTTGATGAAAACTTGAAAACTGAAAGGTTAGTGCTTTTGGGTTATTTTTGCCTATGACAGATGGCCCAGAAAGTCCATTTAGTGTGCAAATATGAAATTTTGGAATAAAGTAGCCTCAACAAGTGGTCTGGAGATTTAAATGCTCCTCAGGAAAGTGACACTGGTCATGGAAGGATATTTCTATGGGGGGAAAGGACCATTAACAAAATTGGCAAAGTGACTGGGTTAGGGAGACAGGACACTTTTGGCCTTATCTATCTCTGGGCTTCTTTCTCTATGTGCTTCTGATGCCTCTTCAGGTGAGGGTGTTAGGCAAGTCCATGTCTAGGAACCTTTTAGAATTAACTATCCAACCAGCCTAGAGTATGTCCACTACACTTAATTCATTCTTCCTCACCCTGAATCACCCATCATAATTGATAGTTGTAGGAATACTTGCTTGTCTGTCTGCCACAACCCCAAGTTCAAGGAAAATAATAACTGCACCTAGCGTTTTGTGTGCCACCCAACACCTCCTCAATTAATAAACAAGTCCATGGGTGAACATTTTTGAGTGGAGAACAAGAAAATGCCCATTTACTTTGAGGCCAGAATCAGACTGTTCAAGGGTGCTTTTTTTTTTTTTTTAAATTCTATGTCAAAAGCCATTACATTTCAAGGTAAACGTAAGTGGCCATTTAGTCCAGCCTCCCACTTGATGCCTAAGTGGCCTCTTCAGCCTTCCTCCTCCCAAGCATGACCAATATGGTTGGCTGACATCCTCTGTTACAGGAAACTCACTACCTCACTATTCCTGGGCTTTTCAACCCGCTTTCCTTTCCCACTCCCCCCAGTTACTGAATTCATTAGGGCACATTTCCCACCCCTGGTGGAGCAGAGGCCTGGGAGTCTGGAAGAGGGAGGAACAGGGGGACTCCTCCTAGCCAGAGGAAGAGTCTGAGAAGCGCTTGGCTAGAGGTGGGCGCGCTGGAGCTGACTGCAGCATCCAGGAGCCACGCTGCCGGCTTCCCGCTGGGTTTGCCTCTGCTTTCTGCCTCAGGGAGCGCAGGGGGTCCTCCTTCCCCACCTCTCGGTTGGTTGTTGTCCTCCCCTCGGCCACCCGCAGCGGTCTGCCAGCCGCCGCCTGCCTCGGTCACCTGCGCCCCGGGTCACCTGGCCGCCCACTGGGTCCGCGCCTCCCGCCCCGGAGGGAGGGAGGGAGGGAGCGAGCGTGGAGAGGGGCGCTGGTGGCCGCCCGCTCTCCCTCCCCTCTCCACTCCCCACCATCCCCCCTAAGCCCCTCCTCCCCACACCCCTGGCTGGCTGGGCTGCTCTCCGCTCTCCACTCTCCCGGAGAGTTGCCCGGCCCCTTCGGTGAGGAGTTTGGAGCCGCCCCACTGCAGAGTCCACACCGACTGAGCCAGAGCCACGCGAGTGCAAGAGCCCGGGTGCGGCCGCCATCTCTGCTTTCTGTCCGGGGTGGACCCCGGCATCGAGGTGGGACCCACTTCTCTTTCTTCCATTCCTCCCGCCACTGCCTTCTCTTCTGGCCCCGGGCTATCCAAGAGCCGGCCGCTGGGGCGCGCGTGGCCCGCCCGGAGCCCGAGGGCCACCTGGGGACCCGGGGTTTGGGGCAGCTCGGAGGTGCCACCTGAGAGGCCAGCGGCAGGGGGGTAACTGGAGGGGTGCCGGGGGGGCTGTCTGCTTCCCCGGGGCTGGGAATCTGGGGTGGGGATAGGGGTGGAGGGAGCAGAGACAAGGGGGATCGGGGCGCAGGGCTGAGGGCGGCCAACTGAGCCTGGGCGCACTTGCCTGCGCCACTGAAAGGACATGCCAACCCGACAACTTCTCTTCCGTCTCCCTCCTGCACTTTGGGACTTTGGGACAGAAGGGGCTGCCACTTAAACCCTAAGCCCCGGGCCCTGGAGGAAGGATTTATTGGTTTGGATGACAGAAGGGGAAAGAAAAAAAGTGTGTTATAGACTCAAGCCTCTGCTTTCCACCCTTTCTGCTGCCCTCGAGCAAATTAAAAACAAAATTACAAGACCCAATCCCGACCAAAGCACTTGTTTAAAGGGATTCGTAGAGGTGAGAAAAAGAGGGCCAACTGGGGAATGACTTCGGAAACCTCAGGTAGGACCAGGCTGTGGAAGAAGTGGGGTGTTGTGGGTGGTGCCATTTCTGGGACTTGCGTTTGTAAACAGGATGACCCTGGCTCTTATAACCCTGAAGGAAGTCTTTATAGTGAGGGGTTGCTTAGAGTGTCCTAGGTTAAAATTCTTTCCCCAAATCTTAAAGGATATTAAAGCAAATGTTCTCTCAGAGCTTTGGACTTGAAGTTAGAATTTTGGTATGATGTGTGGTTTGTCTGTGAAATTGGTTACCTTAATTTCTCTGGGCCTCAGTTTCCTCATCTGTCAAATTAGGGGGTTGGATTGAGATTCTGAGGGCATTTTAATAATATCTAAGATGTTTCCCTACTAAAAAATGTATAATGCTCTAACTCTTTAGCATGTTGGATTCATAATTATATGACATTGGTTCTTGGCATTTTTGTTTATAGGCATTTATGATTTATACCTGTAGGGTTTTTTTTAAAACAAAAATTAAAGAGATAAAGCACTTATAAAAGTGTTCAGAAATATATAGTTTATATGTAAATACTTTGATCATCTCTCACAATACCTGAAAGAATCTTGTTCAACTTTAAGTCAGTAGCATTTGCAACATTGCAACACAAACATGTGATATCAGCAAAGTACTTACTCTCTTTCAGTATTGTACATTTGGAATACATAAAAATTGTTTTGAAGGAAAACTAAAAATTTCACATTTCCTATCAATTACTGATCTTGAACAGCGTGTTTTACTTTTTAGCATAAAGTTGTGTGCAGAATATTAAAAAAATGGTTTCAGACTACTTCAGACCCTCTCTGAATTAAGCTTAGGAGCAGAGATGCCAATTTTAGTAATGCATTTTGGTCCCCTTGGAATGAATCCCGGAAAATAGCAGAGGTTAACTAAACTGATAAGCCAGAAATTAGGAATTCACACACACACACACACACACACACACACACACACACACACAGTTATACAAGCAGCGTGTACTATAAAGTGTCATTGAACCTTTCATTTCTTTTTTACTAAAACAACAACAGACAACTATCGGCCTAAGCAGACAAAGAATGATAAAATGGCTTTTGTTGTTAAGTGTAATTCAGAGGTATTTAAGATTTAGTCATCAGCTATTAGGATAGGCTTAGAAGTGGTCTGGCTTTTTTGGTGGCTTTGATATTAAATAATGTCTTTCCACCAGCATGTGTGTGGTATGCAGTGAGGGAGAATGAAATGGATTTGAAGTCTTCTTTTTTTATTGTTTACAGTATTACAAATAGTAGTACATATGTCTCCTTTTTTCCCCCCATTGACCTTCCCCCAGCCTTCCCTACTCCCCGGCACTTGCCCTCACCCCCGCCCTCCATGTATTGTGTCCATTGGTCATGCTTATTGAGATATTCTTTTATGAACACATTTGAACTTAGTTTCAGGGCCTTTTTGTTTTTGGGCTGGAAGTGTCATAAATCCATCATTCAGGCATTTGCCTTCTCTCATGTCTCTGGTGAAGTAGATGATCATCTCCTTTGATGCAGGTGTTCAAAGAATTCAACAAACTGTTGACTGAATGCCCAATAGTAGAATGGATATACTCTAGCTTCTCCTTGCTTTTTAAAATAGATTTTTATTGATTTCAGAGAGGGAGAGGGAGAAAGAGATAGAAACATCAATGATGAGAGAGAATCATTGATTGGCTGCCCTCAGCACACCCCCTACTGGGGATTGAACCCACAACCTGGGCATCTGCCCTCACTGGAATCAAACTCAGGACCCTTCAGTCCATAGGCCCATGCTCTAGCCACTGAGCCAACCCAGCTAGGGCTCTCCTTGTGTTTTGCAAAACAACTGGGAACAATGGGTGGATCTGACTGCTCATAGTCCACAGCCAACTCATTCATGGCTTTGAAGCATCATTGTGGTTGGCAGAAGCTCCATTCCTCTTTTGTAATGTGGGGATTTTACTCTCACAAATTTACCAAAAAAAAAGTCATGTCTTCACACTTAGATCACTATTATATAACCAAATGGTTTGTGTTTGTGAAGTGCAATATCTCGGGAGGTCTTAGAAATAAAACTAAAATATCCATTAAAAAAATGAATGTCTTGGCAGTTATTATGCTGCCTTTTTTTTTTTCTTTTCTCAGAACCAAACACACAGAGAGTTCTATGGAATTAAAAATGAAGAAAATGGCTATAGTCTGATTTAATTCTTAAGATTTTATGTGGTTTTCAAATTCTGCTTTTAATTAAATCGGAATGGTACAAATTTGCACCTACTGGCCAAACCTATGTATATAATGTGTTAGGGCAGTGGTACTCAACCTTTCTAAGGCTGCGACCCTTTAATACCGTTCTTCATGTTGTGGTGACTGCCAACCATAATATTATTTCGTTGCTACTTCATAACTGTAAGTTTGCTACTGTTATTAATTGTTATGTAAATATCTGTGTTTTCTGATGGTCTTAGGTGACCTTACTAGAGGTTCTTAATCTGTGTGTGGGGGGGTATGTGTGTCCCTCAGCCCAGCCTGCACTCTCTCCAATCTGGGTCCCTTCGAGGGATGTCTGACTGCCCATTTAGACCCAATCCAAGTATTTATTGTGAGTCGGACATCCTTCTCACAATCCAGAACCTCTGGCTCCCAACTTCTCCCTTGCCTGCCTTCCTGATTACCTCTAACTGCTTCTGCCTGCCAGCCTGATCACCTTCTAATTACTCCCCTGCCAGCCTGATTGATGCATAACTGCTCCCCTGACAGCCTGATTGCCCCTAACTTCCCTCCCCTGCAGGCCAGGTCACCCCTAATTGCCTTCCCCACTAGGCCTGGTTGCCTCCAACTTCCCTACTCTACTAGCCTGGTCACCCTATAACTTCCCTCCCCTCCAGCCTTGATCACCCCAAACTGCTTTCCTTTGCAGACCTGGTTCCTCCCAACTGCCCTCTCCTGCTGGCCATTTGTGGCAGCTATCTTTGACCACAAGGGGGCAGCCATCTTGTATGTTGGAGTGATGGTCAATTTGCATATTACTCTTTTATTAGGTAGAATAGAGGCCCAGTTCCTGGGGGGGGGGGGAGGGGGGGAGAGAAGGGGTCAGCTGGTTTGCCCTGAAAGGTGTCCCAGATCAGGGTGGGAGTTTTCTTGGGGCATGGGGTGGCCTGGGCAAGGGGCCTGTGGTGGTTTTCAGGCCAGCCTTGCCCCCTGGCTACCCAAGCAGGGGCTCTGATATATGGGATTTATTTATCTTCTATAATTGAAACTTTGTAGCCTTGAGCAAAGGCCAGGGCCAGCCAGGATATGCAGGAAGTTTGGCATCCTCCATTGCCAGGAAAACCCAAGCCTCCTGCTCTATCTGTGACTGTAGCCATCTTGGTTGGTTAATTTGCATAATCACTCCTGATTGGCTTGTGGGCATAGTGGAGGTATGGGAAATTTGCATGTTTCTGTTTTATTAGTGTAGACTAGTGGCCCAGTGCATGGATCTGTGCACATTGAAATAAAATTAATTAGAAGAAATATTTTAATATCACTATTCACCTTTTCTTTCTAATTAAAGTGTCAACCAAATTCACAATAGACAATGACAGATCAAAACACATGCATGCAATTGGTGCCAACGAGAGCTTTATATGTATTGTGTATGTGCAAGTCAACAGCCATATATATATGGCTTGCTTTCTTTTTTAATTCTTTATTGTTTAAAGTATTATATTTCTAAGATTAAACCATTTCTTTGTTTCCCTTTACTTATTTTTTTTTTAATCTTCACCCCTAGATAGTTTTTTCATTGATTCTAGGGATAGAAAAAGAAATAGGGAGAGAGAAAAACATTGATGTGAAAGAGAAATATCAATCAGTTGCCTCCTATAGGTGCCCCAACTGTGGATCATATCCAAAGCCTGGTTATATGCCCTGGCTGGGAATCAAATCCACAACCCTTTGGTTATGGATGACACTCTAACTGAGCCACACCAGCCAGGGTTTTTTGTTCCCCTTTAAAGCAAAAACTTTTAATAAGAATTGTCTGTATTCCCTCTCCAGTTCATCTCTTTGGAATATTTTCTCTCTTATTTATTTATTTATTTATTTACTTACTTACTTACTTATTTATTTATTTAATCTTTATTGTTGAAAGTGTTACAGATGTCCCCTTTTTTCCTCCATTGACCTCTTCCATCCCATTCCTGCTCCCTCCTCTGGCCTTCCCTAAACTATCATTTATCCATGGGCTATGCATCTAGCCTATCTAATAAAATAATAATATGCAAATTGACCATCATTCCAACACACAAGACGGCTGCCCCATGTGGTCAAAGATGGTCGCCACCATGTGCACACAAGATGGCCACCACAAGATGGCCTGGAGGGGAAGGCAGTTGTGGGCAATCAGGCCAAAAGGAGAGGACAGTTGTGGGGGGTGGGGGTGGGGGTGGGGGTGGGTGGGACCAGGTCTGCAGGGGAGGGCATTTGGGAGGAAACAGGCCTTCAGGGGAGGGCAGTTGCGGGGGGGACCAGGCCTGAAGGGGAGGACAGTTTGAGGTGACTAGGCTGGCAGGGGAGGGCAGTTAGAGGTGACCAGGCCATCAGGGGAGGGCAGTTAGGGGCAATTGGGCCAGCAGGGGAGCAGTTAGGCATCGATCAGGCTGACAACAGAGTGGTTAGGGGGTGATCAGGCAGGCAGGCAAGTGAGTCGTTGGGAGCCAGCAGTACTGAATTGTGATAGGGATACTCCAGTTTGGAGAGGGTTAGGCTGGGCTGAGGGACACACACTCTTCCCACCCATGCACGAATTTTGTGCACCAGGCCTCGTGTGTGTGTGTGTGTGTGTGTGTGTGTGTGTGTGTGTGTGTAATGCAAATTAGGCTGGGACTCTATAATGTGTCACGATCAGTCAGGAGAAAGTTGCATGTGCATGTGAGGCCCAGAGTGAAGACAGAGACAGAAGCAGGGACGCCTGCCTGAGCAGGCGCTATGGTTTAGGTATCCCCGGAGCAGATGCAGGCAGAGGTGCTTCGGGACACTGTGATTCAGGTGCACTGGTCCAGCCCCTGGTGGCACCAGTCCAGCCTGACTCCCACGATGGCCAGCACTGCACGAGTATGGTGTGGGTCCTGACCCCCCACCATGGTTCCAGTCTGGCCTGACTCCCACAGTGGCCAGTGCTGCCCGAGTCAGGTGTGGGTCTCATCCCCCTGCAGGGTGCCTCCTTACACAGTGGGAGGTGGGGCACCTCCTTGCATGATTTCAATTGCGTGCAGGGCCTCTAGTATCTATAATAATAATAATCTATGATAACAAAAGCATAATATGCTAATTAGACCAGACATGCTTCACTAGGAGCTTCCAGATTAAGCCATGGTGGTGGGGGCCAAGGCAAAGGCAGCCACAGTGGCAGTGGGGGCTGAGCTTCTTGCATGAATTTTGTGTACCAGGCCTCTAGTATGCATATAAGTTCTTTGGTTAATTTCTTTCTGTCCCTCCTCCCCGCCCTTTCCCTCTGAAATATGTCAGTCTGTTGCATGTTTCACTGGCTCTGGATCTGTTTTGTTCATCAGTTTATTTTGTTAGATTCCACATAGGAGTGAGATTATGTGATATTTATGTATATTTATATTGCTCAGAGTTTATAAAATGACTTTATTTTGGCCCCCTTAATATTTAAAAGTAATTTGAGCCAACATTAAAACTTTTTGAGATTATATACTCAATTATACATTCCTGGTTCCTTTAAAATAATTTGTAACTATCTACAGCAATGAGATTGAGCTGAGCACAAACTATCCTACTTTACTCTTTTTTAAAAAAAAGAATTAAATCTTTATTGTTGAAAGTATTACATATATCATCTTTTCCCCCCATTGACCTCTTCTAGCCTGCCCAGCCCCCTGCTCCAGGCCTTCACCATTCTATTGTCTGTGTCCATAGGTTATGCATATATGCAAACAAATTCTTTGGTTGCCATCCTCCCACCCACTCACCCTCCACCACCTTCCCTCTGAGATTCCATACTGTTCCATGCTATGATGTGTCTGATCTATTTTGTTGATCAATTTATTTTGTTCATTAGATTCCACATATGAGTGAGATTATGTGATATCTATCTTTCTCTGACTGGCTTATTTCCTTAAGCACAATGCTCTTAAGATCTATCCATGCTTTTGCAAATGATAAGAGTTCTTTCTTTTTTATAGCTGCCATTGTGTAAATGTACCACAGCTTTTTATATCCACTCATCTACTGATGGGCACTTGGGCTGTGTTTTTTTTTTTTTTTTATCAGATCTTAGCTATTGTAAATTGTGCTGCTATGAACATAGGGGTGCATACATTCTTTCTGATTGGTACTTTGGGTTTCTTATGATATGCTAGTGGCCTGGTGCACAAAATTTGTGCATGGGAGAGGGGTGTCCTTCAGCCTGGCTTGCACCCTCTCTGATCTGGGACTCCTCGCAATCCAGGACTGGTAGCTACTAACTGCTCACCTGCCTGCCTGCTTGATTGCCCCTAACCACTCTGCCTGCTAGACTGCTTGACCCCAATGGCCTCCCCAGCTGACTTGCTCACCCACAATTGGCCCCCCTGCTGGCCTGCTAGCACTCAATTGCCCTCCTCTCATGGCCTGATCACCCCTAACCACCTCGCCTCGGCCCCACCATCATGGCTTTGTCCAGAAAGACATCTGAAAGGTCTCATGGTCTAATTAGCATATTACCCTTTTATTAGTATAGATTCCTAGAAATGGGATCACTAGGTCAAATGGAAGTTCCATATTTAATTTTTTGAGGAAACTCCATACTGTTTTCCACAGTGGCTGCATTCCCACCAGCAATGTACTAGGGCCATGGTTGGCAAACTGTGGCTTGCGAGCCACATGTGGATCTTTGGCCCCTTGAGTGTGGCTCTTCCACAAAATACCATGGCCTGGGCGAGTCTATTTTGGAGAAGTGGTGTTAGAAGAATTTTAAGTTTGAAAAATTTGTCTCTCAAAATAAATTTCGATCATTGTACTGCAGATATTTGGTTCTGTTGACTAATTAGTTTGCCAGCCACTGTACTAGAGTTCCCTTTTTTCCACATTCTCACCAACTCTTGTCATTTGTTAAATTGTTGATGGTAGCCATTCTGACAGGTGTGAGGTGATGTCTCATTGTCATTTTTAATCTGCATCTCTGGGAAGATTAGTGATTTTGAGCATTTTTTTCATGTTTCACGGCCTTCTGTATGTCTTCTTTTGAAAAGTATCCATTTAGGTCCTTTGCCTATTTTTTTATTGAATTGTTTTTATTAAGTTTTATGAGCTCCCTATAAATTTTGGAGATTAAATCCTTATCAGAGATAACACTGGCAAATATGTTCTCCCATGCAGTGGGCTTTCTTATTGCTTTGTTGATGGTTTCTTTCACTATGTAGAAGCTTTTTATTTTGGTGTTGTCCCATTTGTTCATTTTTTCCCCTTAGTTTCCATAGCCCTAGGAGCTGTATCAGTAAAGATATTGCTATAACAAATGTTTGATATTTTGCTGCCAATGGCTTCTTCTAGGGTTTTTATGGTTTCCCATCTTATGTTTAAATATTTTATCCATTTTGAGTTTATTTTTGTGTATGATGTAAGTTGGTGGTCTAGTTTCTTTTTTTTTTTTGCATATATCTATCCAATTTTCCCAACACTATTTATTGAAGAGACTGTGTTGACTCCATTGTATACTCTTCCGTCCTTTGTCAAATATTAATTGATCATAATGGCTTGGGTTGATCTCTGGGTTCTCTGTTCTGTTCCTTTGATCTATATGACTGTTCTTATGCAAGTACCAGGCAGTTTTGAGAACAGTGACTTTGTAGTATAGCTTGATACCTGGTATTGTGAGAAAGAAGATTGCTGCAGCTTTTCAGGGTCTTTTTTTTTATTCCAGGAGAATTTTTGGAGTTTGTTCTAGGTCTTTGTAGTATGCCATTGGTATTTTAATGGGGATTACATTGAGTCTAAGATTGCTTTGGGTAGTATGGACATTTTAATGTTGATTCTTCCAATCTATGAACACAGCATATTCTTCCTTTTTTTTTATGACTTCCTCTCTTTTTTCAGCATCCTGTAATTTTCTGAGTACAGGTACTTTTCTTCCGTGGTCAAATGTATTCCTAGGTATCTTAATTTTTTTTTTGCACTGGTAAATAGGATTTTTTTTAATTCTCTTTCTGTGAGTTCATTGTTGGTGTATAATAAAGCCATAGATTTCTGGGTTAATTTTGTATCCTGCTACATTGCCAAATTCATTTATTACTTTTAGTAGTTTTTTTTTGATAGAGTCTTTAGGGTATCCTATGTACAATATAAAGTCACCTGCAAATAATGACAACTTTACTTCTTTTCTAATTTGGATGCCTTTTTTTATTTCTTCTTCTTCTCTGATCACTATGGCTAGCACTGCCAGTATTATGTCTAATAGAAGTGTTGAGTGTGGGCTTCCCTGCCTAATTCCTGTTCTTAAGGGAAATGGTTTTTGTTTTTGACCATTGAGTATGTTATTGATCAAATTATCTTTTGATTTCTTCCTTTATCTCATTGTTAATCCCTGTGTTATTTTATAACATGTCATTTAATCTCCATGTGTTTTTGTGTTTTTCATTGTTTTTCTTGTGATTGATTTTTAATTTTATACCATTATGGTCAGAGAAGGTGCTTGATATGATTTTATTTATTTATTTATTTATTTTTAACTAAATCTTTATTGTTCATATTATTACAAATGTTCCTCATTCCCCCCCCCCCCCATTGCTCCCCTACACCAAGTTTCCATTCAATTCTCTGCCCTTTCCCCATCCCCTATTGTCCTCATCCATAGGTGCAGTTTATGTTCAGTCTCTTCCCACCCCGCTCCACTCCCCATTTCCCCAAGAATCATCAGTCCACTCCCCTTCCATACCTCTGATTCTATTATATTCACCAGTTAATATTGTTCATCATGATTTTTACTTCCCTTGGTTTTTAGACTCACTTGTTGATAGTTACGTGTTTGTTCATAATTTTTATCTTTATTTTCTTCCTCTTCCTAAAGAACCCCTTTTAGCAATTCATATAATTCTGGCTTGGCAGTGATGAATTCCTTTAGCTTAAATTTATTTGTGAAGCTCTTTATCTGGCCTTCAATTCTGAGTGATAGCTTTGCTGGGTAGAGTATTTTTGGCTGTAGGTTCTTGTTATTCATCACCTTGAATATTTCTTGCCATTCCCGTCTGGCCTGCATGGTTTCTGTTGAGAAATCAGCTGACAGTCGTATGGGTGCCCCTTTATAGGTAACTACCTGCTTTTGTCTTGCTGCTTTTAATATTCTCTCTTTGTCTTTAGCTCTTGGAATTTTAATTATGATGTATCTTGGTGTGGTCCTCTTTGGATTCCTTTTGTTTGGGGTTCTGTGTGCTTCCTATACGTGTAAGCCTATTTCTTTCCCCAGGTGGGGGAAGTTTTCTGTCACTATTTCTTTCAATATGTTTTCGGTATCTTGCTCTCTGTCATCTTCTGGGATGCCCATAATTCTGATGTTGGTTCGCTTGAAGTTGTCCCAGAGGTTTCTCACACCATCTTCAACTTTCTGGATTCTCTTGTCTTCTTGCTTCTGCGGAGGAGTGTCCTCTGGCTCTTTGTGTTCCAAATCTTGGACTTGATTCTTGCAATCTTCCAATCTGTTTTTAGGACTCTGTATAATATTTTTTATTTCAGAGAATGTATTCTTTATTTCTAGTTGATCCCTTTTCATATCCTCATAGGTCTCATTTATTTTATTGGCCTTTTCTAAGAGATTGTTGAACAACCTTATAAGCGTGGCTTTGAACTCTATATCCAGTCGCTTTTTGTCCTCCATTTCTTTCGTTTGTGATCTGTTTCCTCGTTTCGGCATTTTCGCTGCTTCCCTGAGTTGGTAGGTTGGGAGGATCAGCTTTGTCTATGCCAGGAGACAACTTTATTCCACTAGACTTGGAAACCTGCAAAAGCCTCTCTTGAGTTCAGCTTGGAAGGGGCAGAGTTTCAGGGTGGAGCCTACAGCCTTGGCTTCTGGTTAGCCCCGCCCTCTGAGATTCCTGAGTCTCAGTGTTCCTCAGTGTCCTTTGGTACTCGCTGCAAGCACCTCTGAGAGAAAGGCAGCCTAGAACTTCGCCCGCTACCAGACAGTGTAGTCTCTCCCCCAACAAGCCCACAACTGGGGTTCAGAGCAGTTGGAAGTGGGGTTAAGAACAGTCCAGAGCTTATGTCTCCTTCCTGCTAGGGCAATCTCCTGGCCCAATCAACCATCTGTCCTCTGTGTGCACAATGTGCGTGACTCTGGGGCTCTGCCTTTCGCCGCTGCTCAGCTGGGCTTCCGCCTTACAGCCCAGTTTCCCTCTGTGTGAGCCTGGACCCCAGGGTCTCGCCCAGAACTGGGGTTCAGTGCAGACGGAGTTGGGGTTCAGCATGGTCCGGAGCTTTTATCTCCTTCCCGCTAGGGAACGCCAGCCAGGCACTCAGCTGCCCCTCCTCTCCGGCTCCTTCCTCTCCCCACGCACACACCGTGCCTCCGTACCTTAGGCTTTTACAGCTCCTCTGGTTTTCCTTCTGGTTTTCTCTTTCCTTCTAGTTGTAGAATTCCCATTCAGTCAACTTTCCTGTAGTTCTGGATAGTGTCCACTCTATATTTTAGTTGTATTTTTTGAAATTGTTGAGTGCAGCTGCAGTTAGGCTTTTACCTCTGCCGCCATCTTGTTGTCGCATCCTTGATATGATTTTAATCCTTTTATATTTATTGAGACTTATTTTGTGTCCTAACATGTGGTCTAGAAAATGTTCTATGTGCACTTGAAAATAATGTATATTCTGCTACTTTGGGGTCTCAAATGCTATCAATTAAATCCATTTGATCTAGTGTATTATTTAAGGCTACAGTTTCATTGTTGATTTTCTGTCTGAAAGATTCATCCACTGATGTCAATAGGGTGTTAAAGTTCTTTACTGTAAAAACCTTATAGTCGTTTCTCACTTTATGTCTATCAAGATTTGCTTTATATATTTAGGTTCTCCTATGTTGGGTGCATAAATGTTTACAAGGGTCATAGCCTCTTGTTGGATTGCTCCCTTTATCATTATATAGTGTCCTTCATTGTCTTTTACCATAGCCATTGTTTTAAAGTCTATTTTGTAAGATATAAGTATTGTTACTCCAGTTTTTATTTCATTTCCATGTGCATGAAATACCTTTTCCCATCTCTTTATTTTTAGTCTATGTATATCCTTTATTTTGAGGTGGTTTTCTTGCAGACAGCATATATATGGGTTTTGCTTTCTTACCCATTCAGCTACCCTATGTCATTTGATTGGGGCATTTAAACCATTTACATTTAAGGTGATTATTGATAGGCCCTTGTTTATTGCCATTTTAGTTTATTTACTAGTGGCTTCCGTCCCAGAGCCACTCTCCTCAGACTGTCCTGGATTCTGTCCAGAGGTCAGTAGGGTGGAGCCACCGAGAGTCATGAGGTTGGGGCCCCTGGGAGCTCAGAGAGTAGGGCTGGTGGTTTACTGTGAGGAGGAGGCACTAGACAGGTTCACAGGAAAGCCACACAACTCAGTCACTAACATCCCTTCAGTCTGCTCAGACCTCTACACCTCATATCAGGCCTCTCACTCCTCAGCAGGGCGGAAGCCCTGCAAATGGGTCAACAGAGAGTCTAGAACAACCATGGGCAAACTACGGCCCATGGGCCAGATCCGGGCGTTCGGCTGTTCTATCCGGTCCGCGATGCTGAAAGAGCGGAGGGTTCTCTTGCTCTCCCCTCCGCTCCTTCACCAGCAGCCCGAGATGAGAGTGCCAGCATGGTCAGGTTGCTTTTGTTCCGGCCCTCCGGTCCAGTTTAAGAACCCATTGTGGCCCTCGAGTCAAAAAGTTTGCCCACCCCTGGTCTTGAAGGTGCGGCTATCGCTTTCCCCCAGGCTGATGCTGTATGGAAGGGCAAGTTCAACCCAAGAAAGACCGCATCAGTGGTGTTGTAGAACGACTCAACATAGATATCCTGGCAGTTATTTTCTCTGCTCTCTCCTCAGAACCACAAACCCTAGTTTTTCCTCACACAACTGTAGCCTGCTCTGCCCTCATTCTGTCAGAGTCCAGGGCGAGTGGCTGCAAAAGAGATTTTATGTGTTTATCCTTTAAGGGGGTTCCTATTTTTCTAGCAGACTATCATCTCTGGTGGAGAGGAATCCTGCTGCTTTTCACAGCTGGATGTCAGGTGGGTTTCTCTTCTTGACTCTGATGGTATGGGCTCTGGAGCCCAGTTTGGGCATCAGACCCTATACTTCTCAGGTGGTGCCTTCAGAATCTCAGCTGCTGCCTATGGAAGCAGGGTCAGTCCTTTTGGTGTCTCTATACTTCCTACTAGTCTCGATGTGATCTCTTTTGTAAATCCTTATTTATAAGGTTTCTTTTCAGCTGATCTTCAGCTGACTACCCTGATTGATTGCTCTATATTTTAGTTGTACTTCCAGGGTGGTGCTGGGAAGAGATGAGTGCAGTTTCTACCTATTTTGCTGCCATCTTGAATTTAGTTTTATATTTTATTAATTTTAACTTTATTTTTATTTTCTCCATTTTATTTCCTTTGACTTTTCTTCTGTTCTATTCTAACATCCCAAGATGAATGATAGCTCATTAATTTTTGGTCTTTCTTATTTTTTGGAAATTTTTTTTTTATTATTTGAAATTTCCCTTTAAGGAATCCTTAATCTGCATGAAATAATTTTGAGGTGATTAAAAAAAACCCCAAAAAACAAAACACACACATATTATCAGTTGAAGATATATTTTAATTTTATCTATTTTGGTTTTGCTCAAAAGATTTTTAAAAAACGTTCTAGCATGTGGCATTTATACGGTTATATTTTTTTGCTATTTATTTCTGCCTTAAAACTCTGGTCAAATAATGCGGTCTGTCTGATTTTAGTCCTCTAGTTCTGTTTGTACCATGCTTTATATCTTTGTGTATAGTCAGTTTTTGTAAATGCAACATTGGTCCTTGAAGATAATGTGTTGTCTCTATTTTGGGGGAGCAGAGTTCAATGTGTGTCATATTTGTTAATGTTGTCCCAATGTCCTTTGTTAATGTCGCTCCCATCTCATATATCCTCATATATTGTGTATCTATTATTTTGCTTATCCTATTCATTCTTTAGGAAAGTGTAGTAAAAATATCCCACCAGCCGAAACTGGTTTGGCTCAGTGGATAGAGCGTCAGCCTGTGGACTGAAAGGTCCCAGGTTCGATTCCGGTCAAGGGCATGTACCTTGGTTGTGGGCACATCCCCAGTGGTGGGTGTGCAAGAGGCAGCTGATCGATGATTCTCTCTCATTGATGTTTCTAACTCTTCCTCCCTCTCTGTGAAAACTCAATAAAATATATTTTTTTAAAAATATCTCACCATCTATGTGGATTTCTGCCTTTTTCCTATAGTACTCTATAAGTTTTCACATTATATATTTTAAAGCTACATTATTTTTAGGTTATATTATAATTTATATATACTTCTAAAGTTACATATTCCTGCTGACTTGAAGCTGTCATCAACTAAAGTGACTCTCTTGAGTTACTATGTTTCTGCTTCCATAGGGTTTTATTGGGGAGATATTATTTTAAAATATATATTTACATATTTAATAACCTTTTAAAATGGTTCTGTGTTAGGGTTATCCTCACACTTCCTATTGGCCTCAACATGAAAACCAAATATATATACTCTGTAACACTTGAATCTAACATGCTAAGCTTGAAGATGTGATGAATACCATTTTAATATTTTCAGCAAATTTTAGTAAGTATAAGAAATATCAGAGACACAAATGCTAGATGTGTAGTAAAAATTGTCAAATTTAAGTGCAGTGAAGTTGGAAGTTAAAAATAGTTTTTTAGAATTGGGAACATTTAATATGTTTAAAGTAGGCTATGGGAAATTTGTGGAGATATTGATTCTTACTGAATGAAAGTCAGCCAGTCACTTATTCTTTCATAAAAGTAGTAGGTTAGATTCTCCGACTATACAATTTTATGGTGCCAAATAAAGTCTCCCCCAAAGTGAAAACAGTTCACTTTTAATAACAGTGAGAGAGCATTTGCTTGGTCATTGAAATGCTTAGGTAACATACTCAGCTGCTCTGCTTAGCATAGCATGGAGACTGCTGTGGAGAGGCCAGAGTTGTGGGGAGCTATTGCCTGGTGGTCTGTGGATAATCTCAAGGAGAAAGTCATGCATTTGAGAACATTTGGAAAAAATTGTGCTATATTGTGGACATATTAAATCAAACTAGAGTCCTATGACTAGCAAATGAAAATGACCTGCTGCAGACTCTTAGGGGCATTGTGGTATTAGTTTAATTTTAAAGTTTTTGCCAATTAGTGGGGGAAAATCTAGAAATAGTATAGATTTACAAATATATGTGTATAATAATGAGTGCAAAAGAGAAAAGGAAGGGAGAGAGAGAGGAAGAAGAAGGTGAAGAAGAGTAAGTAGAGGAGGAGAGGGAAAGAAGGAGTGAGAGGGGAAATGGGAAGGAAGGAGGAAGAAGGAAGAGGAGAAGGAGAAGAGGAAGGAGGAGAAAAGGAGGGAAAATGGGGAGGAAGAGCCAGCAAATTTTTGACAGAAAGAGCCAGCAAATTTTTGACAGAAAGAGCCTGTACTGCTGGGCCAATTCTATATAATAAAGAGGCAATATGCAAATTGACACTCACACCCTTGCATCACAAGATGGCCACCCCTACATTGTCACAAGATGGCTTGCAGGGGAGGGCAGTTGTGGGTGTTGGGCTGGCAGGGGAACAGTTAGGTGTCAATCATGCTGGCAGGGAAGCTGTTAGGGAGCAACCAGGCTGGCAGACAGGTGAGTGGTTAGGAGACAGCAGTCCCAGATTGTGAGAGGGATCCCACAGAGATCAGGCCTAAACTGGCAATTGGACATTGCCAGAGAGGTCCCAGATTGGAGAGGGTGCAGGGTATGCTGAGAGACACCCCCACCCGGTGCACAAATTTTGTGCACCAGGCTTCTAGTAATTTCTATAAAATTTATCGGAATATAAGTGTTTATCAGTTTGTGCTGAGTAATAGTTAAAGGCTTGAGTCAAATAGTATTCTCAGGAGCATCTTTAATCTTATATAATAAAGAGATAATATGCTAATTAGACTGGATGGCAGAATGACCTTCTGGAACAATCTTCTGGGATGATCTTCCAGAATAACTTGTAGGCAGGGGCTGGTGTGCGAGGCAGCTGGGGGTTCTGTGAGGACTGTGGCGGCAGCTGAGGCTGCTGTGAGGGCTGAGCCCCTTGCACAGATTTTGTGCATCGGGCCTCTAGTCCTATATAATAAAGAGGTAATATGCAAATTGACCCTCATGTCATCACACAAAATGGCTGCCCCGATGTGGCCAAAGATGGCTGCCACAAAATGGCCTGTAGGGGAGGGTAGTGGTGAATGACCAGGCCAGCAGGGGAGGGCAGTTAGGGATGACCAGGCTGGCACCAGAGGGCAGGTGGGGGTTACCGGGCCAGCAGGGGAGGTCAGCTGGGGGAAATTGAGTCAGCAGGGGAGGGCAATTGGGGCCAATTGGGCTAGCAGGGGAGCAGTTAGGCATCAATCAGGCTGGCAGGGGAGTGGTTAAGGGGTTATTAGAGTGGCAGGCAGGTGAGCAGTTGGGAGCCAGCAGTCCCGGACTGTGGGGGTGATGTCCAACTGCCCATAGGAACAGTGCCTAAATCAGCAGTTGGACATCTACTGAGGAGTCCGAGATTGGAGATGGTGCAGACTGGGCTGAGGCATACTCCCCCCCTCCCCCAAAAGTGCACAAATTTTGTGCTGTGGGCCTCTGGTAGTATTATAATACGCTTTAAAAATATGAACTTATATTTAAGAACAGCTGTTGTCAAATATCTGTTTTGTGAAGGCATAGGACAACTTAGTTTTTCTTAGTATTATATTTTCTCATTTTACTTTAAGTAGCAGCTGTTTATTTGGGTATCTAAACCTATGAAAATTAAGAAACTACAAAAATGATATAATAAAATAATTAGATTTTTGTATACACCAACTAAATTTCTGAACCAATTGGTCAGCATTTAGGAGATGAAAGAGAAAATAAATGATAAACACATAGGTAAGTACATACATATGGTAAATAGAAAGTACAGTGACATTCATAAGCTCCCATGAGTTGCAGCTGGCTATTATATTATTAAACTATTATCTCTTAGAATTTTAATATACTTATTACATTAGACCTACCTAGGAGGTAGCTGGGTATTTCTCTAGTGACCTGAGTATCTTGCAACAATACTGCTAGTCACAGGTTTTATTTTGGGGAGAAAGGGTTTTGCAAAGAACAAACAAGATATAAAAATATTCTTTCCATAAAAAGCAGACAGTTGAACAAATGGCTTTTGTTTTTTTGATTCCAGATTTGCAAATCAGTTCTCACAAGAGTTCCTATTGTGTTTTATTGATATTCTTTGCTTGATCTTGAATCTTTTTTAAAATAATATTTACAATATGCTTCATATCCTCACCATTTTTCAAAGGAGCAGTTAAATCTTTACTCATCTTTGGGATCTGTTATGGTTTCCTCAAACTAGAAATAAGTCTCTCTGATTTCTCCTAATTAACACTCTCTTTTGTAGTTGTGATTCTTTAAATATAGACATTGTGGATTTTTAAGATAAACCATTGTTTCGTACTGTTAAGAAAGAGCTCTGCTTATTTAACTATTTCACAATGCTTTCTTATCTTTTAGTTTTTTTTTTAACTTACTGAGAGAGCTCTTTTAGAATTATTTAAATGATTTTTTTTGTTTAAATTCTATTACTTTCATAAGAAAGCACAAATCAAAGAAATTGGTTAAGGAATTCTTTTTTATATTCAGAATCTGATTTTCTTTTTGATCACTTTGCAACTCAGTGTTGTTGATCTCAATGTTTTCCCTAACAATATCATACTCTGGATTATCAAGAATATTTGTGACATGGCACTTCATAAAAGAATGCTTCACTATTGTTTCTGAGATTTTTCTTCTAGGCTGGCCCATTTTGCAAATTTTATGCTGGCTTTTTATTGATATTACCATAAGATGTCAACGTAAGGTTTCTAGACAAGACACAGGGCTCATATTCCTTCATTAAATGGTCTTTACGTAAATGGTTTGTTGACCAAAATATTGATGGGTTAAAATTGTCCAGTCTGTAATGAGGCAAGTGCCCCATGCAGTCAATGACAACTAAATCACAGCCGCTAGCAGGCCATTGGTGATTGTACGACAACATTGATTTTAGCAGAGAGTCTGCTATCAGAGTGAAAATATTGTGAGTCTTACTAGTAAAATAGAAGAAATGCAACACTATACTCTCTTCCTTTGTATTTCTTGGAGTTCAACTAAAATTTCACTTCTGTGAAACTGTGTTGGCCTCTTGGACTTTGATAGTAGCTATGCTCTCTGAAATTTCATAACACTTTAATTTAGAGGACTAAATAATAATTTTTGCAAAAAAAATAATCTGTGCATATGGCTACAAAACCCAACTGTAATTAAAAACTGTAGTGCCTAAGCCCCCTAACCTCACTATGCAAGCGCTGGTCATGGGAACAACTAACTTGAACCATTTCTGGTTTTGGTTCTTAGACCCGTGGCTACCTTTCTAGGGCTAAAATAATATGCTTATATGGACTGCTTTTTTTATTCTTTTCATTTAACAATGTTAATCAGATACCATGGTAGAAGAGAGCTTAGCTTATTAATTTCACCTTCTTTCTTTCTCCTTCCTCTACGTATGATTACATTAATTTTCTGAGCTCTTTTATTGGTACATTAGTAATCCCCTCCACTATTTCTTGTTCCATTCACTATAGTTTCTCTTGACCTCCTACTTCGTGAGGTTGAGATATTTAACCCTTTGCCTTCCCACTACCTTTCCTTATATAATTATACCACCCAAAGTTGACAACTATGGTGAGAATATTGTAATATTTTATGTCAGTATTGTAATTAATTAAATATTTCATTTTTGTCTATCAGTTGAACCAAAACAATTGAAAAATCAATAAATTGGGGTGTGTTGCAAATCACTTTTTGCTATTTAAAATATTGATTTTTAAATCCACCATTTGCACAAATTTATGCCATATTTTATTTTGGTCCATATTTAGATCAGGAATTTCTATAAAGTATCTTTCCATTAACTTTATATTTTCTTATTGGGAAAGGAAATCTGGGTCTTCTTCATTAAATTCTTAATTTTTAATTTTTTTACTTAATCTATTTTTTTAGAGTCTATTTCATTCTTTGAAGCTCTCTGAAGTCATATTCTTATTTGGAATTGTGGCTTCCAGTTTGAGCTATTACTTCCTTTTCACCCTTTGTTCCATTCTGTGTTTTGTTTTACTTTCTGCAGTTTCAGGATCATATTATGTACTGAGTTACCTCCAGTCCCACCTTCCTACAACCATTTCCTTTTGGGTCCCTCTTTGAATATTTTGCCAATGTTTGTGGAATTCTCTGCTTTACAAATCCATACTTTCCCAGGTTGTCTTACTGCCTGGATATAGACTGTGAACTAGGCTCTACCAATTATAGGCATTCATGCCATATTTTAGATGAGAAGTGTGGGATATGAAAGAGCAGATGAGCTCAGAGGAACTCAGATGTAGTAAACCTTGAGATTTCAGTCTTAACATGTGATGGCTTGGTGTGGTGGCAGGCGTGTATTTTGTAGAGCAATCTACATGGGATTTTGGGTGTGGTTTTTGGCTATGTGCTTTATTAGTTGGATTTTCTGGCCCATGCTGAGATTCTATGAAGTATCCCAAATGCTTTCATAAATTCCTTTTCTACTTAAACTTGTCAGTTATTTTCAGCTATTTATAAACCACTCCCCTGACTGTTACAGAGAGGGAGATTTCACTGCTGTGAATTGTCTAAAAGGGGATGAAGAAGTCAGATATTATCTATATAAACCAAAATGTCCTCTTCTTTCAGCCCTACATCATCCTCTGACCTTTACCATTCAAAAAAATTTCATTAATCTTTGCTTCATCTTCCAAAGATTTGTTTAAATCTATCTTTTGTTGCTGGTCTCCCTTCATTCTCTCTGTTCTTGTGGGCTGATATGATTTATTTTACTATAATTCCAAATGCATCTTGGAAGAAGGAAAGATCAATTTAGTTGCTCTGTTTACCATCTTGAATCAGAAGTCCCATGATATTTTATTATCACATGATAATGTTCTCCCCCCCCCCCCTTTTTTTTTGTTAATCCTTACCCGAGGACATCTCCCTTCCTCCCCTCCTCCCCAATTGATTTTTAGAGAGAGTGGAAGGGAGGGGGAGAGATAGAGAAACAAATCAATTGGTTATCTCCTACACATGCCCTGGAGCCAGCCTGCAACCAAAGTATGTGCCCTTGACCAAAATTGAACCCAGAACCCTTCAGTCTGCAGGCTGATGTTCTAACCTCTCAGCCAGACTGGCTAGGGCTAATGTTATTTTTTTTTAAATTGAATTATGATCTCATCAATGTTTCTATTTCTAGCACCTTATGTGATAACTTACATTTTATCAAATATCCAGTTAATATTTAAATAAGTTGATATATATATATATATTTATAAATTATTTTATAGTGAGATACTTGTTCTTTTTGGTTGTTAATCCTTTTCCATGTATAATTTTTTCATTTGATTTTTTTAAAGAGAGACTATGGAAGGAAGGGAGGGAAGTGAGTGAGAGAAAGAGAAATATTGATGTGAGAGCGACATGTCAATTGGTTGCTGCTTGCATGTGTCCTGACCCAGGCTGGGGATTGAATCTGCAACCCAGGTCTGTGATCTTAATTGGGAGTTGAACCTGAAACTGTTCAGTGTGTAGCTGATGCTCTAACCACTTAGAAACACTGGCCAAGGCTAAAATGCTTAATCTGTACTTTGAAAAAAAAAATGTTTTTTTGCCCAACTAGGAGGTCATGGTTTGATACCTATCTGGTCAGGGCACTTGCCACGGTTGCAGGCTCAATCCCCAGTGATGGACATGCAGAAGGCAGCTGATCACTGATTCTCTCTCACCACTGATGTTTCTATCTCTCTCTCCCTCTCCCTTCCTCTCTAAAATCAATAATAATAATATATGTGTATGTATTTTTTTAAATATGTTTTTATTGATTTTAGAAAGAGAGGAAGGAAAAGGGAAAGAGAGAGACATTAGTGACAGATGGAGCCTCCTGCATGTCTTATGCCAGGAATGGAGCCCACAACTTGGGCATGTGTTCCAACCAGGAATTGAGCCAGTGACCCCTGGTACACAGGACAATGCTCAAAAAACTGAGCCACTCCAGCCAGGGAAAGATGCCTATTCTGACTCAACTTTGTTGACTTTAAGTTTATGAATCATAGCTGATTCCTCTGCATTTTTGTTTTCTTTCTTAGTTTATTTTGTTCATTAGATTCCACTATATCTCTGCATTTTCAAGGAGTTAATTTGTGAGAAGATCACATAATTAGAATCATATCAGGAATTAAAGTATTTGAAAATATGTTTTCAAAGTGACATGCATATGTCAGGATGATGGAAAAAGATATTTTTTACATTTAGAAAATAATTTAAGTCTTTAAAGCTACTTGATGGGAATAACACAACCAATTTCTATCCTAAGTGAGGAAATAAAAATAAACATACTTAAAATGACAAGTTAGTACAAATCTACTAGACAGTATTTATTTTGTTAAATTTTTGACACTTGTTTAAGTGAATAATAGATGGGTACTGATCCTGTGAAAAGTAAAAGTAAAAATTAGTGGCAGATGGAGCCCATTGAGTTTATTCATCAAAGCAGCAGAATTGTCAGAATTGCCTTTTTTACTCATAAACTTTTTTTTACAAACCTAGAGATTCTGGGATCATTAGAGCAAATCGTGAACAATATCTTTCCTGCCCAATCACCCATTCAAGCACTGACTGAGACTGTTCCATTTTATGTTTAAGTAGAATTTGATACATAAAAACAACACAAAGAGAGTACCCTGTGATATAAATTAAACAGTCTGATTCTTTAATGAAAACCCATTATATCATAACTACAGGCCCAATGCACAAAATTTGTGCAAGAGTAGACCTTTGCAGCCCTACCTGAGGAACCTCTATGTCCCCAGTTGTCTTACCGCCCTGCCTGCCTCTTGGCCCCAGTTCCCTTGCCCCACCCCCTGCCCACACTCATATCTGCTGCCACCACTCCATCCCTCCTCCCCCAGTTTTCTGGTTCTATGGATCCCCCAGGTGATCACCCTGAAGTCCATGGCTCGGGGTTCCCTCTTTGTGGTGATTATGGAGCCCCCCTCAAATCGATTGTCCCTCCCTCAGCCAGTGGTCTGGACCTCCCTCTTTGAGGCAATTGTGAGCCCCTAATTGATTTCTCCACTAGCTGGTGGCCTGGGCCCTCTGCGGGGAGATCGTGGGGCGATGACAACCCCCCACCCCATCGTATTGGACCCACCTTGGCTGGCCTGGTGCCAGTGAGTGTCATCCTGATGGTCATTTTGCTATTTGATCATTCAGTCAATTTGCATATTACGTTTTTATTATTATAGATTCAGTAGAATATAGATCTTGATTTTCCTTTTGTTTAAAGTTTATAGTAATCACTAGAGTTAGTGATATGTCAAATGTGCTTACAGTATTTAGTATGTTATGCAAATTGAATTGAATTATTGCCTCTACATCTAGGTATCATGAATGCATCATTTAGATTAGACTATGGATGAATCTTTGTATGTTTCAGAAAGATTTCTTCAAATATGTCAAACAAGACACATTATTCCTTTAACCATCAACATAGAATGACTACATTCCAGGGGAATTGTAGACAGTATTATCTCAAACTCCTCAATAGCTTGGTATCCATCAGTGGCTCAATTTAGGGAGCTATAATTGTGGGGGATTGCCTTAGGTATAAACACTCTATCTGTTTATCTACATCAAGCATTAAAAAGGACATAAAATACATAAAAAGGAACCAGTCAGAAAAAAAGAATACAACATCTGAAATGAAGAATATATTAGAAGAAAATAACAACAGGTTAGGTGAAACAGAGGATTGAATCAGTGATTTAGAGACAAGATAACAGAAAACACCCAAACAGAGCAATAAAAAGAAAAAAGAATTCTTTAAAAATGAGGAAAGTCTAAGGGATCTCTTGGACAGCATCATGCATAACAGGATCTACATGATAGGGGTACCAGAACCTGTTTGAAGAAATAATGGCTGAAAAATTCCCTAGTCTGGTGAAGTAAAATGACACACCTGCTCAGGAAGAACAGAGAGTTTCAATTAAGGTGAACCTGAAGAGGCCCACACCAAGACACATCATAATTCAATTAGAAAGGTTAGCAATAAAGAGAAAATCTTAAGGGTAGCAAGCAAAAGACAGGGAGCTCCAACAAGGGAGCTCTCACAAGGCTGTAAAGAGATGCACTTCAGGATAAAAGAGATTGAGAGATTAGCATGAAATAATCAAAGTGATAAATAACAAGGACCTACAACAAAAGTGACTCTACCCAGCAAGACTACTATTTAAAATTGAAGGTAAAATAAAGAACTTTCCAGATAAGAAAAAACTATTGAAGTTTGTTACTGCCAAACCAATAATACAACAAATGGTAATGAGTCTTCTTTAAGAATAATTTTTAAAAAAAGAAGAAGAAGAGAGAGGAACATATATATAAAGAATACAATGGCAATAAGTTAGTACCTATCAATATTTACTTTAAATGTAAATGAATTAAGTGCTCCAGTGAAAAAAATGGATAGCTGAATGGGTAAGAAAACAGTGTGCAGGAGGCAACTGATCGACATTTCTTTTTTTCTTTTTTTAATATATTTTTTATTGATATTTTTACAGAGAGAAAGGGAGAGAGATAGAGAGCTAGAAACGTCGATGAGAGAGAAAGATCAACCAGCTGCCTCTTGCACACCCCCTACCTGGGATGTGCCCGCAACCAGTGTACATGCCCTTGACCGGAACCGAACCTGGGACTTTTTAGTCCACAGACCGACGCTCTACCACTGAGCCAAACCGGCTTTGGCCTGATCGACGTTTCTATCTCATCGATGTTTCTAACTCTCTGTCCCTCTCCCTTCTTCTCTGTAAAAAAATCAATAAAATATGTTTTTTTAAAAAGAAAGATACATACAGATTTAAAGTAAAGGAATGGATGAAATATATATACACATACATGCATACATTTATATATATATTATAATTTATATATATATTATATATATATATAATTTATATTTATATATATTATATATATATATAATATATATTTATATATATATTATATATATATATAATTTATTTCATAGAGGAAGGGAGAGAAACATAGAAACATCAATGATGAGAGAGAATCATTGACTGGCTGCCTCCTGCATGCCTCACACGGGGGATCAAGCCCTCATCTTGGTCATGTGCCCTGACTGGGAATTGAACTGTGACTTCTTGGTTCATAGATCAATGCTCAACCACTGAGCCATGCTAGCCAGGTTGGACAAATATATTTTATACAAAAGGAAACAAATAAAAAGCTTGGGTAGCAATACTTATATCAGACAAAATATACTTCAAAACAAAGGCTATATCAGGAGACAAAGAAGGACATTACATAATACAAAAGGGATAAATCCAACAAGAGGATATAACCCTTATAAAATATATACACCCAACATAAGAGTACCTAAATATATAAAGCAAATCTCGGTGAATACAAAGGTAGGATTGACAATAATACAGTCTTACTAGGGGATTTTAACACACCATTTTCATCAATGACAAAAAATCAATAAGAAAACAATGGCCTCATATGCTATCTTCAGAGCATTCTACCCCAAAGCAGTAAAATATACATTCTTTTCAAGTGCACATGGAACATTCTCTAGGATATACCCACATGTTAGAACAAAAACCATGTCTTAATACATTAAATAAGATTAAATCATAAAGATTTAATCATAAAGATTAAATCATAAAGATTTAATCATAAAGATTAAATCATAAAGATTTAATCATAAAGATTAAATCAAGTACCTTCTCTGATGACATTAATGTAAAACTATAAATCAATCACAGGAAAAAAACTGAAAGCACATAAACACATGGTGTCTGAATAATGTTACTAAACAATAAATGGGTTAACAATAAAATCAAGGAAGAAATCAGAAGTTATCTTGAGAGAAATGGAAATGAACACACAACAATGCCAAATTTATGGGACACAGCTAAAGCAGTCCTCTGAGGGAAATTCATAGCAACAGGCTTACCTGAAGTAACAAGGAAAATCTCAAATAAACAATCTAACCTTACACCTAAATGGAACTAGAAAAAGAACAATAAACAAAACCTAAAGTAATTAAAGGAAATAATAAAGTTTAGAGCAGATATAAATTATATAGAAACTAATATATATATATATATATATATATATATATATATATATATATATATATATATATGATTAGCAAAACAAAGAGCTATTTCTTTGAAAGATAAACCAGATTGACAACCTTTAAGGAGACTCAAGGGGGAAAAAAGGGAAAGGACTCAAAATCAGAAATGAAGGAGAATAACTGACACCACAGAAATGCAAAATTATGAAGAACTATATGTCAGGGGTTACTTGGGCCAGCTGAGGCCTGACGCCGAGGCTCAGGATTCACTCCTGCTGTTCTGGGCAGGCACCTCTATGGTATTTCTAAGGTGATGATGAGTACAGTAACTTTCTTTAGAGCAAGTGGAAGCACCTATGAATCCAATGGTGACCTTGCTCTCTGGATGCCAGAACATCAGGTCATAGTTGAGATTTCCATTATTAAGAAACGATGTAAAGAGCTGCAACTGGTGTGATGCCACCAGCTTACTTTGGAGAATCATTCTGGAACGAGTTACATCTTGCCATTCACTAATTCACTCACTCACTCAGAATATATTTAGCCCTTGCTATAGAGGCAGGCTTCTATGCACGAAGGATATAAGGATGAAAAGGAAATAGTAAACAAAAAAAGTTTGTTGAACTGGTGGAGTTTACACCCAAGTGGAGAGGGTTAGACAATAAACAAGAAAAAATAGAAAATCATATTCACATTACTATTAAGTAATAAGGAGAAAAAATTAAGCAAAACAACAGATATGACATATTGGTGTGGGGAAGGTGTTGAAATGTTAGTAGGGAGGAGAGGGAAGGCTCCTCAGAGAAGATGACTTGAGCAAAGAGGAGAGCAGTGGTTAAGAGGTCGGTGAGACAACAGAGATCCAGGACCTTATAGTTCTGTTTGTGACTCAGACACTTCTTCTGAGTGAAAAAGGGGAGTACTGCAGTGCTTTGGGAAGGAGAGACATGATCTGACCTATGCGTTCACAAGGCCACTCTGGCTGTTGCATGGAGAATATATTGAATTGGGGAGCAGGGCAGCAAGCAACAGGGAGACCAATTAAGAGACTCTTCTGATCTTCCAAGGAAGAGATAATGGTAGCTTAGAATGGGATACTGGTAATGGAGATAGTGAGAAATTGAATTTTAAATTCCCATGAAAGTCTGCCACTGTTAGAATGTTACCTGTTAGGTAATGTTAAAGCTAGGCAAAATTATATTCTATTCTGTTTTCAGTGTTAGGTTTATTGTACATTTCCCGAAGCTGTTACTCTGAATTTTCTGTTGAGAAATTTAACCATAAGAAAGCTTAAAGCAAATTAATAGGCCATCCTTAGGAATTGAATTCCAATTAATGGCATCCTGTATATTAGACTTATTTTGGTCACTTACCATTAGTTTCCCCTTTGCTTGATTTTTTCCCTCGTGTTTAAAAATTTCTATCACTTTTTTTTCCCTGTGCTATTTTTTATAAACCTTCTTATATTATTTTCTGGTATAATTTCTGGTGCATATGAATATTTCTGTCTTAAAGTCTATTAAATGTACCACCTTTCACACTCTATGTCCTTTTCATACCTGTGATTGTTTCTTTCTCATATAAGAACAAAACCTGACTGCAATATTTCAAGCCATATGAATAGTTTTTTGTTTTTCATGGAACATTAAATAAAAGAATGGCTGGCTTATGTAAGGAAAAACAACTGATCTACTTTGCCATTTAACTCAGCAGATAATATTCAGTTGAGTTAAAAGTGAGTCAAATTAATTGTTGGATTGAATGATTAGTCACTAGTCAGTTCATTTGAAACACTTAACCTAGTGATATTGTTTATCTATGACACATTCTGATTATGAAACTTGTCCTTGGGTTTGTTTTATGAAAAAAATTTTGTGTCAAAAACAGGTATCATTGCCAAAACTGGTTTGGCTCAGTGAATAGAATGTTGGTCTGTGAACTGAGGGGTCCCAGGTTTGATTGCGATCAAGGGCATGTACATTGGTTATGGGCAAATCTTCGGTGCGGGGTGTGCAGGAGGCAGCTGATGGATGTTTCTCTCTCATCGATGTTTCTAGCTCTCTATTCCTCTCCCTTCTTCTCTGTGAAAAATCAATAAAATATTAAAAAAAACAAAAACAAAGAAACAGTTAGCATTAAAAAAAAAAACTAAGAAGAATTTGCACACATTTCATAGGATTACATAATGAGGATTTCAAACTGAATCCTTTTTTAGAAATCCTAAATAAATATTGTAATGTCAGTATATAAATAACTCAGATTCTTATGAAAAACAAATTGTCTGAAAAACAAATTTACCAGACTACAAAATGTTTATAAACATCTATTTTCTTCCTAAGAGTTATTTATATAAACAAACATGTCTTTCTGTTTACTCATCACATGGTACCAATTCTCAGATATGACTCATGAGGCATGTATCTCATTTAATATTTTATAATGTTATTTGTGGTAAAGATCTAATTTTTGTTTTCAAATAAAATCACCCAGAATTATGGGAAGCTCAGAAAGTGACTGGAGAGATCATCTATCTGATTCGTAGATGAGAAACCTGAGGTCTAGAGTGTTGAAGTCCCAAGGCCTGTAGCTGATTTGTAAAAGAGCCTAAATTGATAATTAAGACTCCTGACACCTAACTCAGGGCTTTTCACCTCATATTAACTTGTGTGTGGTGAACTGAATTCCCAATTTGAGATTAAAAAAAATTGGGCCCTGGCTGGTTTGGTTCAGTGGCTAGAACATTAGCCCACAGATGGAAGGGTTCCAGATTCAATTCTGATCAAGGGCACATATCCCAGTTGCATGATCCATTCCCTACCCTGGTCAGAGCAGTGAGAGTCAACCAATTGATTATGTCATATATGAATATGTGGCATATTTTGACTATGTAAGATAGCATGTGCAAAGGAATAAATCTATAATACAGTTGTCCTTTAATATGAAACAATTCCCTGATATTGATTCAGGGTATTATTGATGATTAAAATATAAAGATTTACTGTTTTTCAGGTGTTCTTCTCTGAAGTAAGATGGCTTGTCAAAAATTTTGTATGGCCTTGTTACAATGGGGTAAGTTATTTGTCTTTTCCTCCCACTTAAAAATCTTTTCTATTTTTCAATTACAGTTGAAATACATTATTGTATTAGTTTCAGGTGTATACCCCAGTGATTAGACATTACCTAACTTACTAAGTGATTATCCTGATAAATATTTCACCCATCTGACACCATACATAGTTATTAGAATATTAATGACTATACTAGGGGCTCAGTGCATATATTTGTGCACCTTGAAAGGAACTGTGGGCTGCAAGGCTGCAGTGGGCACAGGGGTAGGTCTTGGCCTATCCTCCACACCCCTGCCTGGCCAGTCCTGCCATGGCTCACAGACCCTTATCTGCCGCAGCTCCCATGTGCTGATTGAGCCGCCCCCAGCCCTGCTTGCACCTACTGATGGCGTGGAGCTATTGGGGCCAGCACTAGCAGCAGGTGTGAGCAGCAGCTGCTGCCCTGATCACCCCTCAGGAGCAGGGAGAGGTAGAGAAACCCCAAGGGGTGATTGGGTCTGGCAGTCACTGCTTGCACCCACTAATGGCACCAAACGATCTGGGCTGGTGCTGGGTGCCAGCAGTGGGTGCAAGCAGCAGCTCTGGTGCCAGCAGTAGTGCGAGCGAGGCCAGCATCAGCAGCAGGTGTGAGCACCAGGCAGGACCATGGCACACAAGAGCAAAGAATTTTCACAAATCACTGGAGGTTCATCCTGAGGACAGCGACTGGCTCCATGCCTTGATCTGTCAACCTGCTCTCTTGCTCCACCATTCCACCACAGCCAACGCCCACCATGTTCCACGTGCGCGCCCTGGTGGTAAGAGCACGTCATAGCGACCAGTTGATCAGTTGATCAGTTGTTTGGTTGTTCCATTGTTCCTTTGTTTGGTCTGTTTGCATATTAGGGATATATATATATAATACAGTTGTCCTTTAATATGAAGTAAGATATTACATCCATATATATACATGGATTCCCTATGTTGTACTTTTTATATCCCCAGCAGAGTCCTGGTGCATGAATTCATGCACCACTGGGGTCACTCGGGCTGGCCTGTAGGATCAGGCCAAAACGAGCTCTCTGACATCCCCTGTGGGGTCCTGGATTACAAGAGGGCACAGTCCAGGCTGAGGGATCCCACTGGTGCATGATCTAGGCCAGGCAGAGACACAGGAGGTTGGCCAGCCAGGGAGGGGCTGTGGGAGGGATCTAGGGCATTTCCAGCCTCTTACTCAGTCCCAATGGGCCAAACCCCAGCAGCAAGCTAACCTACCAGTTGGAGTATCTGCCCCCTGATGGTCAGTGCATGTCATAGTGACTTGTTGACTGGTTGATTGTCTGCCCCCTGGTGGTCAGTGAACCATAGCAATTGAGCAGCCTTAGTATATCATTAGCATAGTAAGTTTTGATTGATTGAACGGATGACTGTATAACCAGAAACTTAGCATATTAGGCTTTTATTATATAGGATGACTATTCTATAACAACAAATTTGTATTATGTTTTAAAAAATAAATGTTTTTATTGATTTTAGAGAGAGAGGAAGAGAGAAGGAAAGAGAGATAGAAACATCAATGAGAGAGAAACATTGATTGGCTGCCTCTAGCATGCCCCTACAGGGGATTGAGTTCACAACCTGGGCATCAAACCAAAGATCTGACCAAGAATCAAACCAAAGATCTCTTGGTGTATGGGACAACTCTCAGCCAACTGAGCCACACTGGCTGGGCCCCATTTGTACTTCTTATTAAATGTCTATATGTAAGGTAGAGATTTTTCTCTTGGAGATACGTTTTCCTATATTTGCTAACAGACTTTTCTGTTTCCAGATAGGAATTCTCATGCTCATGCTCACTTAATGAAAGTATAAGTGTAAAAATGAAAACCTTTTGTCCTTTTGAAAATAGAGTGAAAATCAACACTATTCCAAACACTTGGAAAGAACCTGATTTATATTCTACCAGAAATAACACACACACACACACACACACACACACACACACACACTTCATATTTATAGTTGCAAAAATAGAATTGGTCTCTATATACTGCTCTGTGTTTGTTTTTCAAAATACATTTTTATTGATTCCAAAGAGTGAGAGTGAAAGAGAGAAAAACACCAATGATGAGAGAGAATCATTGATTGGCTGCCTCCTGATAAATCTTCTACTGGGGATCAAGCCCACAACCCATGCATATTCCCTGATTAGGAATTGAACATGACCTCCTGGTTCATAGGTCAATGCTCAACCACTGAGCCACGTTGGCAGGGCTATTCTGGTTTTTTTTTTATATATGTTTGTTTGTTTTTTTCTCCTACTTAACAGCTTTTCAATTTACCGTGCTTTTTTTTTTTTTTTTTTTTTGGTATTTACTGATGTAATTATTTGTTTAATGAGAGAATGACAATGTACTGTATAAATCTACCATAAATTATTAACTTATTTGACCAATTCCCCATTAATAGAAATTTATTTTCTGTAACAAATAATGCTGCATTGAAATATATATATATATATATATATATATATATATATATATATATATAATCTTTGTATATTTGGGATAATATTTTTGTAGATTAATTCCTAAAGAGGGATATTTATTTTGAATAGTGTGCACATTTTTAAAAAAAATTTATTTCAGAGAGGAAGGGAGAGTGAGAGAGAGAGAAGCATTGATGTGAGAGCGAAACATTCATTGGCTGCCTCCTGCACACCCCTTACTGGAGATCAAGTCTGAAACCTGGGCATGTGCCCTGACCAGGTATTGAACCAGCAATCCCTTGGTGCATGGTATGATGCCCAATCAACTGAACCACACTGGCTAGGGCAAGAGTTACTTTTAACTCAGCCATTTTGTTCTTGTTAAGTCTCTAACTTATTGGATGAGGCCCACCACATTATGCAGGCCAATCTGCTTTATTCAGTCTACTAATTCAAGTTTTAAATTAATCAAGAAATATTCTCGCCGAAACTGGTTTGGCTCAGTGGTAGAGCGTCGGTCTATGGACTGAAGGGTCCTGGGTTCGATTCTGGTCAAGGGCATGTACATTGGTTGTGGGCACATCCCTGGTAGGGGGTATGCAGGAGGCGGCTGGTCGATGTTTCTCTCTCATCGACGTTTCTAGCTCTCTATCTCTCTCTCCCTTCCTCTCTGTAAAATATCAATAAAATATATTTTTTTAAAAAAGAAATATTCTCACAGACACACCTAGAATAATGTTTGGCCAAATGTCTGAGTCCCTTGTAAGCCTCAACAAATTGATTCATAACATTAATTATTATAGCCCAAACACTTTATTATGCTTTGCAATTTTCTCCTTGCCCATCATTTGCTTTTTAACTTTATTTTCTTTTATAGCACAAAAAATTTATATATACATAGAAATATTCATATATGTGTATATGTATACATATACACACATATATATTTTTGTTATATAGGATATGTGTGTGTGTGTTTTGTTATATAGGATATATATATATCCTATATAATAAAAATGCAATATGCAAATTGACCAAACGGTGGAATGACCTATCACTATGATGTGCACTGACCACCAGGGGACAGACGCTCAATGCAGGAGCTGCCCCCCGCCCACAGGCCCCAGGCCAGCCAAGGCAGGTGCCAGTGATGGCCCTCTGTTCACCCCACAGATTGGCCCTGATTGCCAGCCAGCCTAGGGACCTTACCCATGCACGAATTTCATGCACCAGGCCTCTAGTGTGTATGTGTATATATCAGATGACAATCAAACTTTAATTCTCTAAATAAAGGAGCAGTTTATGTGGTAATAATCTTTAAAGTAAAGGACGATGGCACAAAATGATGGGTTTATTTTCAAATGGAATAGAGATGCCATTTAAAATTTTATTTTGCATTATAACTGATAAATAATAACAAATATCATATTATAACGGGATATTATCAAGGGATGGTATATACCTTAGAAATTTCCATCTTGAATACCACCAGAAGAATTCCTTCAGAAATTAAATGTATATTAGTTTTTCTCCTATCCATTGCAGGAATATCCTCAAGAGAAAGTTTACAGATGTTCTTTTACTATCTTGTGATTTTTAACTGCCCTGAAGCACAGCAGGCTTCTGTTTGAGATTAGTCACACATTGCTGTTGACTTTTGAGCATACTATTTTCACTTGCTTCTACTGCATTCTAGTTTTATTCTGGTGTTAAAAATAAACAACAACTCATCATCTAATTTAGGTTAATTTCTTAGTTTTTAAAATTAAAGTCAAGCTATTGTTTATAAAACCCATCTTATCTGGCAATCATTACCTGTGTGTCAACTAGTTTTGAGCATCTACTTGGCCATTCCAATCTAAAGGTCCTCTTATTAGCTTCTCTACTTCTTTGTTGTACATACTATTCTTTCTCATTGTAGCCATCTATATATTTACAGAAAATACTCAGGATCAAACTCCACTGTTACAGATTTCAGAACAAACCATGTCACAATAGACTATCAAAAAGCAACAGCACACTCATTCTTTCTTATATACTTCTCTCATCATCTCTACCTAATTTTGTTAGGTCCCACTCAAATGTTTCACATTAAATTTCCCAAAGGTTTGCAAGGTGATCAGGTTCTGTGAATCAGAAAAGTCTCTGGGATATTGTTACCATGATAACATACGCTTTGAGATGCATGCTCTGGATTCCTGGCAGGTTTAGGGTTCATTTGGAGGGAAAGAAATACCATTTTCAAAGGGTGCATGAACAAAAAAAAGAATTATCTTTTAATTGAACTGATTCAATAGTTGTTATGTCTGTGACATTCATTATTTTTAAATTTCAAATATTTCTTTGAGGAAGTTAGGCTAACTTCAGTTCAGCCAACTGAATCCTCCATGTGCAGCTAAAAAATATAATGCTTTTAATGAATACTATTATATGTTCATGGGTTTTGTAACACCAAAGAAATAAGTTACTCTCTTTTCATTGAGATATTAGAATTTTAGAAATGTGTTAGAAATATTGAAGTGCAAAGGAACACTATTGCAATGAGGATCCACTTTCAGTGATGTTATGGTAGCTAATTATTAACACGGGGCAAAATAATATTCATCATGCCAATCATTTTTGCCTTAATTTTTTCATCTGATACATGTGTACATTAATTTATATTTATAGAAAGGTTTAGAGACTAAGCTGTTAACAGTAAGTATTTATGTATTGTTTGGATATTTTTATGTCTTATTTTTTAAATTTATATTTTATTGATTTATTTACAGAGAGGAAGAGAGAGGGACAGAGAGTTAGAAACATCAATGAGAGAGAGTCATTGATCAGCTGCCTCCTGCACACCCCATACTGGGGATGTGCCCGCAACCAAGGTACATGCCCTTGACCAGAATCGAACCCAGGACCTTTCAGTCTGCAGGCTGATGCTCTATCCACCGAGCCAAAGCAGATTCGGCTGTCTTATTTTTATAATTTAAAATAAATGTGAATTGATTTTTAAAATTTTCTATTTTCTTACATTTTTACCCTAAATTTTAAAAATATTTATTCCATACAAATCCATGTAGAATTCTCATTCTGCATTAATCTGTATATGAAGTAACACAGCTGTTGGATTTAGGTAACTTGTAAAAGAAATAATTATAGAAAGTTGATATTTTATTTTCAAACGATTCATTATTTAAAAACAAGTATCACTTTTGAGGATTATTTTTGGTACAGGATTTTTTATAATTGTGTGTAACTTTAATGTATCTTAAAAGTGATAATTGTCTTTAATCAGCAATGGAGGATTCCTGTAAGAAGTCTTGTCATTGTGCACCAATTCTTTGAGAGTGCATTGAGAGTATGTCTCATATGATGTCATATATCTGAAGGATTACGGGCAGGATCAGTTTATCTAAGCATCCTGATGTTGAAGACAAACCCTTTATGAAACGAGTCAGTGAAAGTACTGTTAACATTTTGGTGTCATTCTCCTTAAGAAATATTAAAACAGCTCGGCTGGCGAGGTTCAGTGGTTGACCATCGACACATGAACTCAGAGCCCATGCCTGAATTGCAGGCTTTGATCCCCAATAGGGGGCGTGCAGGAAGTAGCCAATCAGGGATTCTCATCATTGATGTTTCTCTTTTTCTCTCTCCTTTCCTTTCTCTGAAATCAATAAAAACATATTTTAAAAAAGAAATATTAAAACAGCACTTCAGTATTTATCTGAATGTAAATGTAGCTAGTGTAGTTAATAATCTTATCTATGCTGGAGTTCATTAGAATATTCTTTAGCGTCTACGGCCATACCACCCTGAACGCGCCTGATCTCGTCTGATCTCGGAAGCTAAGCAGGGTCAGGCCGGGTTAGTACTTGGATGGGAGAATATTCTTTAGCAATGGAAATTGATATATTTAGTTAAGCTTTATTTTCCTTAAAATAAAAATTATACTAAGGAAAAAGTAAAAGCATGAATTTCCAAAAAGGAGTGCTAGAGAGTGAAGTTGTCTCTATAAATGAGTGCACCTCTCAAGTATAACACATTATACAATAGACGTATAGAGCCATGTGTTAGGCACTGATTGAGCACTTGGAAAGTTAAATAATTATTGTTGAGCACTGCATGGTTTAATCTTGTATACTTCCAAGTTATGTCTTAGTCAAAATGATTTTTTATGTTTGTTTTTAATGTCCAAACAGAATTTATTTACATGATAACGGCATTTAACTTGGCATATCCCAGTACTCCTTGGAGATTTAAGCTGTTTTGCATGCCACCAAACACAACCTACGACTTTCCCTTGCCTACTGGAATCTCAAAGAACACTTCAAATTTGAATGGATATTATGAGCCACTTTTAGAAGCTAAATTTAATTCAAGTGGTGCCTACTATTCTAACTTAACATCCAAAACAACTTTCGACTGTTGCGTTTGGAGTGAGGAAAATGAAAACTGCTCTGTACAGGCAGACAACATTGAAGGGAAGGCATTCATTTCAACAGTAAATTCTTTGGTTTTTCAACAAGTAGGTAAGTATTTTAATGTTTCAAGATTTAGCTGTTATTCAGCTGTATTGAACAAAATGTTTTTATTCTCTGAAAACTGCATGGAATTGATGTCTTATGGATGGGATTCTTAACACATATTATAATTATATTAGTAACAGAATTAGGATTCATCGTGACCAAACTAATAAGCCCCCAATTTTTTTATGTCTCATAAAATAAGATAAAAATATAATGAAGGAACTTTAAAAAAATATAATACATGTCTTGTGGTCTTCTAAATACGCTTTAAAATAGAAAAGGCACACCTAATTTATTAAATAGATAAAATATTTAAAATATTCAATTGTCAAGTTAGTTCCATTTTAAAGCATTTATGGGTAATAATATTTGTTCAAACAAAGAATTGCTCTGTAACCAATAGATCTTTTAAAGATGTAAACAAAAAGTTTTTGTTGTGTGAGGATAACACCTACTGAATGTAGCTAGTTAATCATCCTGCATCTGGAGATCTAAACAACAAAATTATTTCCAAGCCTTCTGGAAGAGATAATAGAGCAGAGTCACTTGATGTGACAATATAAAGAGACCTAAAGGATGAAAATAAAGGCACACATAGCATTCCAATGTAGGATTAATCAGGATTTCTCAGCTTCTACACTATTGACATTTTGGGCCAGATAACTATTGGCTATGCGGGGCTGTTCTGTGCATTGTAGGATGCTTGTCAGTATCCTTGGCTTCTACTCACTAGATGCCTGTACCACTCCCTCTCCAGTTGTGACAATCACAGCATAGCTCCAGGTTTTGCCAGATGCCCCGTGGAGACCCAAATGACCCTGGTGGAGCACCACTGATTCAATGGAAAAAACACTCCAGTTTGTGGAAACCAGTTTAGGAGTAAGGATCAAGAATACACATGCAATAAAATCAGAGTTTTAAAACAAGTTAGCAGTGCCTCCAATTGAATCTATAGTCTTTTAATTTTGTTATATATTCTTAGAATATGTAACAAATGAAGCACTTTAAAATGAAGCACTTTAAAAAATGTATAAAGAAACTTAGTCATTCTAGTGATTATTAAATGTATTAAGAATGAACATAAGAAATCAGGGTCCTTAGGATGAGCTTTGAAATGATTAAGAAAAGAGTTAATATTTTCTTCAAATAAAAGTAATGATTACGATGCTGTAGATTTTAATTTTATATACTGTATAAAGGCTAATAGCTAGTTACTTCTGAGTGAGTTAAAGTCTTTAAAACTAAAATGATTAATTTAAGTGGTGGTTACTGAGGATTTCCATTGATTATTCTGCCAAGAGGGGCTCAAGAAATCTTTTAGGTTTGGGGAAATATGTTACTGTTGCCCTAAGATAGTTTCAGTTTTGTCTTACTAAATAGTCAGGATTTCCATTTTTTGCTACTCTTGCTTTTTAAATTGCAAGCCACCTATAGTTTATCTTACACTACCAGCTGAGTTTTTCAGTATGCTGTGAAATAAACTTTCATCAATTATAGTTGGAGCCTGTAATATTATAATAACAAGAATTTAACACATGCATCACAGTTCAAATGTGAACCACCTTGCTTTTATTGTTAAAATAGACACAGAAATATTGCTCCACATTTGCTTGTACTTTGATATTTAATATCCTTTTTTCTCTGGGAAAATGAGCCTAAACTGAGCTTGGTGAGGATTTTGTTTTGAGGATTGTTCTATGTAAGTGATTCGGGATAAAAAGGTCTAAGAACCAATAATTGAATTTAATTCTCTTTTACACAAAAAGGAAACTGAAGGCCAAAGACACTGAACGACTTTGGCAAAAACATACCACTAGGTAGAACCTGTTTTATTTTCTCTTAGAATGGGCAGTGTGAGTTGTATCAGAACACTGGTAAATTTAATTTAGCCTTCTCTTGCAGTGAATTGTTCAGAATGTTTTTCAGATTTAAAATAGTTTATTTTTAATTCAGGTGCAAACTGGAACATACAGTGCTGGATGAAAGAGGACTTGGAATTACTCATCTGTAATATAGAGCCATTATTTAAGAATTCTTTCAAGAATTATGACCTTAAGGTCCATCTTTTATATGTTCTGTAAGTACCAACTAAATTAATTTGCACAGTTCTATGACACATTTTAAAAAAATGTATAGAAGTGGGTTGTGAAACCTCTCCTATTCCATACATTTCCTTTGATGTCTATGTAAGTTTTTAGGTGGCAGTTTATATATATACTAGAGGCCTGGTGCACAAAATTCATGCACTGCAGGGGGTGGTGTCCCTTAGCCCAAACTGCACCCTCTTCTATCTCGGAGCCTTGGGTGCCAGCGGAATTGGACCTAAACTGGCATTTGGACATCCCTCTCACCATCTGGGACTGCTGGCTCCTAACCATTTGCCTGCCTGGCTGCCTGATTGCCCCTGATCACTCTTCTTGCCAGCCTGATAGTTTCCTAACTGCTCCCTTGCAGGCCTGATCACTCCTAACTGCCTTCCCCTGTAAGCCTGGTTGCTCCCAACTGCTCTCCCCTGCAGGCCTGATCTCCCCAACTGCCCTCCCCTGCTGGCTGATTCATCCACAACTGCCCTCCCCTGCAGGCCATCTTGTGGCAGCCATCTTGTGTCCACATGGGGGTGGCCATCTTGTGTGTTAGAGTGATGGTCAATTTGCATATCAGTCTTTTATTCGATAGGACTAGAGGCACAGTGCATGAAAATTTGTGCATTCAGGGGTGGGGAGTATCCCTCAGCCTGGCCTGTGCCCTCTCAAAGTCCAGAATCCCTTAAGGAATGTCCAGAAGCCCCCAAGGAATTCGAAGAGGCTCCTGCCACCGCAGCTGCGCTTGTAACTATCAATCTGGCTTGTGACTGAGCAGGGTTCCTCTTGTGGGAGCATACTTACCACTAATAGGCAGTTCCTGCATTGAGCATCTACACTACCTAGTGGTCAGTGTAGTGACTGGTCATACCCAATCATTCTGCTGTTAGGGTCAATTTGCATATTATCCTTTTATTACATAGGACTTTTTATACAACATTCTTTTCCATTAGTTTTTCTCTTTTCTCCACTTTATTCAGGTTGCAAGACATTGCAGATATGAATGGGCATATATTCTGAAAAAAAGTATGAGCTCAATTTAGGGGTGTTAGATATTTGAGTGGAGGGTGGGAATCTTTTTCTGTTTATTTTTCACAGGCTAGTGGTTGGGACAAAAGTGCACAGAGCTTTAGTTTTAGTGGTTGCTGATGTGTACTTGGTCCACACATGAAGCTGTGGGAGCACAAGAGTAGCGTGGGAGCCTTGATGAGGGTATCTAGGACAGCTGGTGAGAGAAGAGAGCTGGGAAGGCTGCCTAAGGAAGGAGACTAGCTGAGTTGAGTTTTCTGGGCTGAAGAAGAGCTAATTAAAAAAAAAATCTGGATAGGTAGTATTGAGAAACAGATCAGCATTACCTGGAAGCTTCTTAGAAACTGAAATTTCAGTGCCACCCCAGAACTAGTGAGCCAGAAATTCTGAGAGTGAGGCCTATTGGTCTAGGCTTTAACAAGCCCTTAAGTGATTCTGATGAAACTGAAGCTTGAAAATCCCTGGTGTAGAGGTTACTAAGACATATTTTGGAGTTGGATCACTTGGCTCTACCACTTACTAAATGTACACTCAAAGCACTGGCTATGCTTGACAGCATTCCTCACTCTAGAAATTAACTCACTGGACATAGTCACGCAAATGCTTCACAATTATTTGTTGAATCAATATTGCTAACGTGCTTTCTAAGAAATTTTTGTTAATTTACCCCTCCAAAATGTATTGATGAGGCAAAATTATTACTTTTTAAAACTTATTTAGATTGATTTCAGAGAGAAAGGGAGAGAGAGGCTGAGATAGAAACATCAATGATGAGAGAGAATCATTGTTTGGTTGCCTCTTACATGCCTCCTACTGGGGATTGAGCCTGCAACCTGAGCATGTGCCCTGACCGGGAATCGAACCGTGACCTCCTGGCTCAACTACTGAATTATGAATATGAAGGTTGGGCGAGGCAAAAGTTATTGATGAAGAAATAATATTGTCTCAAGGTTGGATTAGTCAATTGTGCTGCTATGAGGTCAATTGCTAGAGAGGTCAATTGTGCCAGATATAACAGAACAGTATAATAAGATCTGAATAATATCTATTGATTTGACAATGTGGAAACTTTGGCCAGAGCTGTTACAAGGAGTGGAAAGGGAGGTAGTCAGAACCAAATGAAACTTGGGGGAAGGATCCTGAAGAGCTGACTTCTGAGGAGTTGGTACTGACTTCCTCAGGCACTTGACAGAGAACCCTGCAGAAAGGAAACTCATATATCTGAGGAGGGGATGCTAGACTGCCCGTACTGATGGGTCTCTGAGGAGGCACGTTATGGCTGGTTCTGAGAATGTGGGGGGGAAAGACCTGGTTACTGAAATCAACTGCAGCTATCCAGCCTTTGCTGGGATGATGACTAGGAAGCAAAACAAGAAGTATCAAGTCCCTTGTTCCTCCATCAGCCTTCTAGTGTCCTAGTATAGGTAGAGGTTAACCAGTATTCAGGAGTTGTGTAGGGTGCAGCTGTAGCATGGGAAAGCAGAATGTAGAGGGTGGTTTTGAAGACGAGAGACAAAAGCTTCACCAGCATAGCTCACCCCATTGGCTACATGGCAGCCACACATACCTTTGTACATACACTGGACCCACAATTTCCCTGTCGCTTCCTGCTTTCACTTACTAAGTTGCAACTACATTTTGAACAAAAGGAGGCACCAAAATAGGGAGATGCTATGTGCCAATGATCATTCTATCCACTTCTGTGCAACATTTACAATTCTGATATCTGGGCAATATTAATTTCTCCTTGCATTCAGACACAATCTCACCTAAATGAATATTCTGTAAACTAAATAGTAACTTGTAAAGTTATAACCACCAAGAATCCTTACGTAAAATGATAGGGGAAGGAGGTGTTCAGAGCAAATTACTTAATATATACAAATAAAAAATTAGTTAATATATGTATTTTGTATGTATTATATATAAAAAATAGTTAATGTAAACCAAAAAGGAAGAAAATATGCTTAATGGACATCATCTTTATTTTTGTGCTGATTATCAGGCTGTGGTTAATACTTATAACTTATGCTGAACTATTTCTTTTTTTTTTTAAAGAAGATATATATATATATATATATATATATATATATATATATATATTTAAATATATTTTATTGATATTTTACAGAGAGGAAGGGAGAGAGATAGAGAGCTAGAAACGTCGATGAGAGAGAAACATCGACCAGCTGCCTCCTGCACACCCCCCACCGGGGATGTGCCCGCAACCAAGGTACATGCCCTTGACTGGAATTGAACCCGGGACCTTTCAGTCCGCAGACCGGTGCTCTACCACTGAGCCAAACCAGTTTCGGCTGAACTATTTCTTAAGGTTGTCCCAAGAGTAGCCCAGGTAGAGTGTCCTTGCTGTCAGACCTGACATTGAATGTCTGTGTGCTAATAATTTCCACATCTCAGTGCTGGCCCTTAGATATTACCACTGATGCATCTAAAAGCCCCTGCCATCCCTACTCCTCTGTGCAGTCCTCATCCGGGCCAGTGTCCTGAATGGGGATGTCTGATGGGTCACTGCCAGTGTTTCAGCCTTACAGAATGGTGGATTTTCCACTCTGATGTTGGATAGCCCAGGCATCGAGATAAACGTCCACAACAGAAATGTCTGGACTATAAATCCAAGAGGCCCAAGAAGCCTAGCCGAGATTGTGAAGGTTGGAAGGTAGAGGAATACGGGTAATGCCAGGTTAAGGGTGGACAGTTAAAGCATGGAAAGAATGAGCTTATTTCTAGTCTATAGAAAGGGACCCAGCAGGGAGAGAATAGTGAAGATATGATTTTTTAAAAAGGACCTATTGGAGGAATATGATAGATAGTGAAGAGTTGAATAGGCAAGTTAAAAAAAGAGCACAGATAGAATGAAGAACAATGACTGTCTTCTGAGTACTGAGACAATAAAGGAAACCTTATGGGGATGAAGATATAGCTGAAGTTTGGGGAAGAACATTTCCTGTTTTATTGGGTAAAACAGATTTTAGCACAGAGAAAAGAATTCACTTGCAATACTTTGGATCATGATCAAAAACTCACTTTTTATTGTAAGTACACAAAGTACACAAGTGTAATTGCAAAATCACAATTTACAAGCACTTTGTTCTACATTTTAAAAATGCCACCAAGTTGTTGACACATTTATGTGCAAAACAGATTAATACCTGCTACAAAGCACTCTGTGAAAAGAAAACTCTAATAACAGGAAAAAAAGACAAAAGCAACATCATCATTACATAAGTTTAAAAGATAGTTTTTAAACCTGGGTTACAGGTTCGATCCGAGGTCCTGGTCAGGGTGTGTGTGTGAGGCAACTATTTGATGTAGTTTCTCTCACACTGATGCTTCTCTCTCTTACTCTCTCTCCTTCTCTCCCGTTTTCTCAAAAAAAAAATCAAGGGGAAAAATGTCTTTGGGTGAGAATTAACAAAAACAAAACAGCAATAAAAAAGAAAACTATGGTAAATTAACTAGATTTTTAAGAGCTTGCTCATATGACAAATATAGCAGATTCTTTTTACCTGCTTTTATTCTTAACTTGAATTTCTAAAAATAGCAGTACAGGCAAACCTGTCCTAAGTGCATTCAATTTGAGAAGCGGTCTGTCTTTTATGCCACATTAATTGTTCTGTCCTATGTATGATTTGGTTAATTTGATGAATATGTATAATTTACCAATTGTCACATACTAGTTCTGCCTTTAATTCTATTTTCTGTGCACATCTTTGGGCAATATATCTCTAAGTAATTCAAATAAGACTCTTTTGATCTTGAGGAAGGGTTGGCCAGAATAACACATGAGACCTCCATGGAAGAGAAATTCCATAGTGGTGATTACTATAGAAAAGTTTTAAATCAAAATCACCTTCTGTGGACATTAGAAATTCACAAGAGAAATCTTTCAAATGCTCCCATGTGTAAATAGTTATATATTTAAAAAGAACTAACACCTAATATTTATAAGAGTTTGAAAGTCCTATAAATGTGTCCCTTAAGGGAAAGCAATGTTTGAGCTCAGATATTAATGTTTGTCAGAGAATCTGAAGGAAAGATACCAAAAAAAAATGAGCTATTTTGGAACTGCTTTCGACCTTTTATCTTAGACCAGGTTGGAAATCCTCTCCTTCCTTCATGAGTTGCCTACTGTGTACACCAGGAACTGGGCTGAGGGTGGGGAACAATGTTAACTCTACTCAGCCCTTGCTCTCCTGGAGCTAATAGTAAAGACAAAGGACATAATAAAGTTTGAAAATGCTGTCATGTAATAAACACAGGGACACATGGAAACATACTACAAGTATCTGCCAAGATTCTGAAGGGGGCAGAGAAGAATGAGCCAGACAAGAGTGAAGAGCATTTGCAAAGGCCTGTAGACATTTGAATACTTGAAACGTTGCGTGTGGTTGGGTCTGGAAGTTGGGGGACGATGACAGATAAATGTGGATGACTAAGCAGAGGTTATCCAGAGAATTAGGACTTTTGTAACTCCCGTTTAAAATGTGGATTTCCTTGGTCACACATTTTCATCAAGTAGCCACTGTTTCACTACACCTAGTTTACTTGGTCTCTTCACTATTAGTCCTGTCTGCTCTCTTGGTGATTTAGACACCCACATGGGTGATCTTCAATTTCTTGAGTGCTTTACTTTCACTGTTCTTATTTTGTTGCTCCATCTAATTAACCCTTTCTCATGACATACTTCAGACCATGTCATTAATGATAAGCATGCTATTTCTATAATCTCCATTTCAAGGAGCCCACACTTTGACCCTTTCTTCTCCTACCTCTTAGGTTAAGCTTACTCCCTCAACCTCAGGAGTAATTCTCCATGTTTAGTGGCTCTGCCTTTTGGGTACCTGAACATGACACAGGGATGGGGAACTCAATCATAAATATTGCTGATTCAAGAAGACAGAGATAGAAGTTCAGATGGTATAAAGGGGCTTGAATTCATGGAGCAGAGTACTGAAGCAGGGATGTGCACAGAAACTATTGTGGGGGTCCCCTTGACTCTTTGGCTGGATATCAGTCTGCCATGTTGGTAGATAGGAAATCTTCTTGGAAAAGAAAAATTTCCAGGAGCTATAAACCAACAATCCCCAGAAGTCACATGGGACCAAGAATAATTAAATTTTCCACCAAGCAGATTGGAGAGACCTTGTTGGATGACAATGACTTTCAGTAGAAACCCTATAATAACCTGCTTTCAAGGAGGGCCAGATTATTCCTTGAGTCAAGGTTTCTCTATACTATCTTCCCACAAACTACAAAGAAGCTTAAAGGCATAGACTAGTGCTGAAGTTTCTAAACTGCCAGAACAAAATAGTCCATTCTTTTAGAGTAAGACAATATGACCCAACACTCAAAAGCATACACTGAAGGAACAGGAAATACACTTTTCTGTATATGAAGTAACAGAAAAATATAACTCATAGCCAGGAGAAAGATAAAAACCAGTCAATAGAAAGAGATCCAGAAATGACAGAGATGATAGAATTAACAGACAAGGATAGCTTTTATGAATATTCTCCACATGGTCAGGACATAAAGGAAAACATGAATATAATATAATATAATATAATATAATATAATATAATATAATAGCTAAGTGACCATTGCATCCAAAACAACCAAATGAATGACCAAACAGATTGTGTGAGGTGACCAGGGATGACCAAATGACTGAGCAGCAGGCTGCATGGGGTGACCAGGCTGGGAGGGGGGTTAGTGAAGGGCAACCAAACGACTGAGCAGCAGGCTGTGTGGGAAAACCACGCCTCCGTGGAGGGCAGTTGAGGGTGACCAGGCTGGCAGGTGGGGGTCAGTGAGGGGCAATCAAATAACTGAGCAGCAGGCTGGGTGGGACAACCAGGTTGGCAGGGGAGTTAGTGAGGGTCAACCAAACAACTGAGCAGCAGGCTATGTGGGGAGACCAGGTTGGCCGGGGGTGGGGCAGTTAGGGGTAACCAGGCTGGTAGGGGGGCAGTTAGGGGCAACTACATCAGCAGTGGGGGCAGTTGGGGGTAACCAGGCCAGCAGGTGAGCGGTTAGGAGCCAGTGGTCCCAGATTGTGAGAGGGATGTCTGACTGCTGGTTTAGGCCTGATCCATAGGATAGGGCTTAAACTGGCAGTTCAGACATCCCCAAGGGGTCCCAGATTGGGGAAGGTGCAGACTAGGCTGAGGGGACCCTCCTCCATGCATGAATTTCACGTACTGGTCCTCTAGTCTATATATATAAAAGGCTAATATGCAAAGTGTCCCCTTGGGAGTTTGACTGGGAGAACTGGAGTTCTATCACTTGCTATGCCATTTGCTGACCACTGGGCTTAGTGTGGAACATGGTGGGTGACCACTGGTGGTAGTGGGGCACTGAGAGAGCGAAGGAAGGAGGAGACAGGGAGGTGGGGAGGTGGGGACGGAGAACAGTGCAGTAGTGGCATGTCTGGATGGCAAGGGAAAAAAGGAGGTGGGGAGGTAGGGAACCTGATCAGTCCTGATAGCCAGCCAGGCCTAGGGACCCTACCTGTGCATGAATTTTGTGCACCAGGCCTCTGGTTCTATATAATAAAACCCTAATATGCAAAACAACTGAACAGAAGACCAACCGGCTGAACAACTGGTCACTATGATGTGCATTGACCACCAGGGGACAGATGTTCAATGCAGGAGCTGTCCCCTGGTGGTTAGTGCACTCCCACAGGGGGAGTGCTGCTCAGTCAGAAGCTGGGCTCATAGCTGGTGAGTGTAGTGGCGATGGTGGGAGTCTCTCCCACCTACATGGCAGCACTAAGGAGTAGCGAGCCGAGCAGTATGGAACAGAAAGCAGGTGGGTGGTAAGGAGCTGGAGGTCCTTGACTGTGAGAGGGATCCTGGACATCCCCCAAGGGGTCCCAGACTGTGAGAAGGCACAGGCTGGGCTGAGGGACACCCCCCTCCAGTGCACAGATTTTGTCCACCGGGCCTTTAGTAAGGATATAAAACATGAAATTGATGATGAAAAAGAACCACATTAAATTTTTAGAGAAGAAAAATACACTATTTTTAAAGTAAATAAAAGTGCTCAACATTAATTGGGTCATTTAAAAAATTAGTGTTATTTGATCAAGAAACATTTGTGTGTATAGGCCACAGTGCTAGGCTCTGTGAGAAATATACTTTCCATTCTTCCCTTTTCCCCTTCTTTCTTTCTTTTGTCCTCTCCTTCTCTCTTCCTTCCTCCTTATAAAGATGGATTCGTGGATTATTTTAATTTATGGGGTATAATCGCTTTCATTATTTTATTTTTCAAATTGCCTCATTTGTCTAGTTGGAGCTTATTCAAACTTGTTCTTGTATCCCTTTGATGTGTCCCATCTTTTACAATTATTTTTGAGGACTTCTTATTTTCTGGCATTACAATGTATTCAGATTGATTTTATATATTTCCTGCTATAGCACTGGAAACCTCTATTTCTCTAAGGAGTCCTGATTTCTTTTTAGTGGAGAATGGTACTTACAAAGCAGTATCTGGGGGCTAGATGTTTGCTGTTACTTGGGTTGCATTGTTGCTAGGCCCTCTCCACTATAGAGCTGGTTACATGTGTACATACACAATACAAACATGTTACATGTGTATATACAAATCTACATATCTATATCTCTGTATATAAATATATTAAAAGTGTGTGTCCATACTAATATTTCCCATTTTACTCTAAAACCATTCTAGACTTTTCCCTTCCCTTCCCTTCCCTTCCCTTCCCTTCCCTTCCCTTCCCTTCCCTTCCCTTCCCTTCCCTTCCCTTCCCTTCCCTTCCCTTCCCTTCCCTTCCCCTCCCTTCCCTTCCTCTTTTCTCCAGCAGTAAACACCTGGCTTCCCTTTCCCATAATCTGTTACCTATTCCCGCAGTCATAGAATACATATCAAGTTATTTTGAAATTGCTAACCCATACCACTGTAAAAAACATACTAATTCAAGTATAATATTTAGAGTTGTTTTTGTCTTTACTAAGGCTAAAGTTTACATTGGCAAAATACTAGTTCCAAAGTTAATTAGGATTCCTTCTCCTCCTCTCTGTCCCTTGTGGTTATATTATTAATATATTGATACACTTTAAGGTTCATTTGTTGTTGTTTCATTCCTCTTGTTTTCCTCTTTTATTTTTTTTTCTCTCTCTCATCCTCATAGGCTTCTCATTGTTTGGTAATATTTTACATCAGAAGAGTACTTTGTGTTTTTATAAAATGCTTCTTAAACTTGTTTCCTTGATAAGATTTACCTAGTTCTGTACTTCCCACTTGGACCTGATTCACAAGATCTGGATTGGAGTTGGTAATTTGCATGTCTTTCAAGTTCCAGGTGATGCTGATGTGACAGGTTATGGACTAGACTTTGAGAACCACTGATCCATAACACTTATTAAAAAAGGATGCCTCGGCCCCAGACCTACTGAATTCTCCAGGGAGGGTTTTGGAATCTATTTTTTAAGCCTCCTTGTGACTCTTATGACAAGATTAGTCTGGGACACTAACCTATCTTTGAAATTATTTGGGACTGGCAAAGTAGAATTTTGGGGTAACATTTATATAGATTACCAGTCTGAGATTTAAAATAAGTGACTTGATTAAATCGCACACAAAGCTGATACTGAATTTTCCAATTCCTGGTAGTTAATTGGTTAGTCTATTATGTTTTGCTCTAAGTTTATGTCACAATCAGAAATTTGGGTGGCACCAATTTGGTGTTATTCCTATAGTAATTTAGTATAAATCTCAGCTTATAGAATTTTTAATACAGTCACAGAAAATTTTTCTGAGAACAAATAACTTGACCAAAGGTCAGAGGATATAATGTGCTTTCTGTAAACTACTGTGGCTACCAAAAATGAAATTTCAATAGTAAGTACTTATATATGTATATGTAAATTCTGAGTGGAAAATGGACCAAATGTAAAATTTTCATATAAGTCAAATTTAAAATTTATTTGACAGATGTTTTTTTGTTTGCTTGTTTGTTTTTACTGTTTCCCTTTCAAGTAAAGTGAGATTAATAAATAGAAGCACTGTGTGTGTGTGTGTGTGTGTGTGTGTGTGTGTGTGTGTGTACTGGCAAGGCATAAAATAGTTTGCTGCATAAAAATATTTTAAGAATTTCAGTAATTCTTTCCTCCCTCCTTCGCTTTGTGCCCCCTTCTCTCCCCTCCCATTAGTTGCCTCCTCTATGCACCCTGACCCAGGAGTGAACTTGAAAACTGGGTATGTGCCCTGACCAGGAACCGAACCTGAAACCTTTTGGTGTCCGGGAAGATGTTCCATCTAACTGAGCTATTGGGCCAGGGCCAGTAATTCTTGTTTTGGTTATTTTAAGCCAATGTATCTCTTCTTTATTTTAAAATATTGATCATCATTTTAATCCTTACAGTTTAAAAGTATCAAATTTTTAGAGTATAATTTGATGTTCATAAATACTTAAAACTTTTAAAAGTCTTTTTGAAGGTAAAAGGAGTTCTTGTGCTGACTTTGGCAAGTAGCAAAGCTGGTGTAGTTCAGGTTTCACACAAACTTGGAAAAATTTCTGTTCTCTTAAATATGACAGATATTGAATGTTTTCCTCAATGAAAAAAAATAATTTGAAATAATTATATGATTCTCTAATGTTCTAATTTATAGAAATATTAATACAGCTGATATCCTTAATAGGATAAGGATATTTAGTTGTATTCCCTAAAGTCTTTATTATCCTGTACATAAAATGACAATGGCAACAGAGAAATTTATCTTCTAATAAGGCATCTTGGGTATAATGCAATGAACACTGAAGATGGAAAGGCAAGACTTTATATGCTGTCTACCTTCTCTCTGAGCCTCAGTTTCTTACCTATAAAGTAGGTGATACTAGTTCCCACATAAGATGGATTAAAAAATTGTAGTAGATATTGATCCTCAAGGAGTTTCATATAACTTATAAATATATTGTTATGTTATTAAATTTGCTGATATATTTAATGTTTCTCTGTTTCTGTGTCCTTTACCTATCAAGTACCCACACCTAAAGAATATGAAGTGTTTTTGGCCTATAGCTGGGATTGAATTTTTTTTTTTTCTTAAAGGGCCAGATAGCCAATATTTTATTATTTTTTAAAAACATTTTTATTTATATCAGAGACGGGGGAGGGAGAGATAGAAACATCAATGATGAGAGACAATCATTGATCAACTGCTTCCTTCATGCCCCACACTGGGGATCGAGCCTGCAACCTGGACATGTGCCCTGGCTGGGAATTGAACTGTGACCTCCTGGTTCATAGGTCGATGCTCAACCACTAAGTCATGCCAGCCAGGATTGTAGCCAATATTTTAGATTTTGCAGGTCATAGTGTCTCTGTCATAACCTTGTTGCCATAGTTAATATGAAAACAGTGAACATGCCTCTTTTTATGGACACTAACATTTGAATTTCATTTAATTTCCACATATCATTTTTCCTTTTCTCAATTTCCCTTCCTTCCTTTCTTCCTTCCTTCCTTCCTTCCTTCCTTCCTTCCTTCCTTCCTTCCTTCCTTCCTTCCTTCCTTCCTTCCCTCCCTCCCTCCCTCCCTCCCTCCCTCCCTCCCTCCCTCCTTCCTTCCTTCCTTCCTTCCTTCCTTCCTTCCTTCCTTCCTTCCTTCCTTCCTTCCTTCCTTCCTTCCTTTCTTTTTCTTTCTTCTCTCTCTCTCTCTCTCTCTCTCTCTCTCTCTCTCTCTCTCTCTCCCTCTCTCTCTTTCTTTCTTTTTGTTTTTCTTTTTAAGAAAACATCTGAAAACATAAGAAACCATTCTTAGCTCACAGGCTGTACAAAAAGAGGTATATTGCTTAGAAAATTTGAAAATTAGTTTTAGATTGATTCTTAGCATTTTGAGATAGGGTTTTCTGTTGGAGTGGCTTGGGAAATTTCTGAATAGAGATGCTTTTAAGAAAAAAAAAACTAATTATGAATTACTGTGATATGTATTCTATAGTTATATATAGTTACTATGAATTTTTGCTACATATTTTTAGCTTCTTTGTGTATATTGAAATTTTAAAGAAAATGAAGATTGATTAAATAGAACACAACAGTGATGTGTTATAGAAATCAAAGAGTTAATCTAATTGGTTATCAGCCTATTCTACAATTATCCACTGTATTTAGAAAAGCATGGCATTGGCAAGACCATCTAAGACTAAGAGATTGTAATTCTAACTTATTTTAGAAAAAATATCACTAGAATTTTTTATCCGTAAAAACATAAAAAGTATTAGTGGAGAATATATGTCTTATTATCAGTTCAGTTCTATTTTTGCCTTAAAATTTGGGAGTTCTTCAGTCAACGCTTCTGACATAAAACCACAATTTATTCAATTTGTTCCATATTCCTTTGAGAAAAGCTTTTATCTTAATATGTGAAAAACAGATAAGAGGCAAGGCATAATATATTTTTAAAAATATTTTATTGATATTTTACAGAGAGGAAGGGAGAGAGATAGAGAGATAGAAACGTCGATGAGACAGAACCATCGACCAGCTGCCTCCTGCACACCCGCTACTGGGGATGTGCCCGCAACCAAGGTATATGCCCTTGACCGGAATCGAACCCGGGACCTTTCAGTTCGCAGACCGATGCTCTATCCACTGAGCCAAACCGGTTTCGGCAAGGCATAATATTTTTTAAAATCACATTTTATTGGCTTTGTTTAAAGATTTATATAAAATGGAAAGTGCTAAGTCAATCCACTTCTGATTAAAAACAGTATTTTATGGTTATACAGCACTTAAGTTTTCAAAGATACTTTTATGTAATTGTCTTTAATATTTACTACAACCTTGTAGAGATAGATATTGCAGGCATTTTCTCTGTTTTTACCGATTAAGGAAACTGAGGTTCATAAAATGTCCTTACATGTCTGTGACTCATAAGCAAACATAATAACCTGAGTTTAAGTCTCAGTATGAATTTAGTGTGCTTTTTGCAACAATGTTATTCCTTACTCAGTGCCCAGTAGACTACTTTACACATTTAAAGTCTGTATATGTTGTTTTAATACTAAAGTTGGATAAATTGTGAAAATTTATCATAATTCAAAACATTTAATGCTAGTGGGACGTATATGGAAAGACTAGGGTACATTTTTTCATGATGTGTTTATATCTGAATGCACATGTATATGCTAGTTAGCACAATTTCTAAAGCAACGCTTCCTCCACACTGAATTTGTAATTGGTATATTTACCACTTACAGTTTTTTCATCTGAAAGGACTGAAACATTTCTGAAGGCAATGATCATGCTCAAATAATACTACTTTCTCTCTGGCCCCATTTTTTTTTTTTAAGCATAGAGTAGTTTGGATAGAAGAAAGCTGGTATTTATGGACAGAATGGGAGTAGCTCAAGCAAGATAGGAGGATGGGGGGCATTATAATCCCTCCTGCCCGCGGCAACACTCTCACTCTAAATCTTCTCACTTCAACATGGCTTAGACTAGGGGACTATGCAGATTAAATAAAAACCACTAATAAACCAGAAATAACAACTCTCTGTGTCTTAGTCTGTATGCCTTGAGTTAGGTAACCTTACCCAACTAATTATAATTAATTTTATTAAAAAAATATTTTTATTGATTGAGAGAGGAAGAGGAATAGAAACATCAATGATGAGAGAGAATTATTGATTGGCTATCTCCTGCATGCCCAACACTGGGGTTTGAACCCACAACCCAGGCATGTGCTCTGACTTAGAATCGAACCATGACCTTCTGGTTCATAGGTGGACACTCAACCCCGGAGCCACGCCAGCTGAGCTGTAATTAAAATTTTAAGGTTAACCCATTCATTTGTAGATTTACAGTGATAGTCAAGGCATTGTATTAGAATTCTAATTCCTCCATGTCCTTGTTCAACACTTGATATTATTAATTTTTAAAAAAAATTTTAGCCATTTTTATATGTGGATAGTGGCATCTTATTGTGTTTTTAATCTGACTAATGATGTTGGACTTCTTTTCAGGGACTTATTTTATTCTTATATCTTCTATGGTAAAAGGACAGTTGACATATTTGCCTTTTTTTAAAACTGGGTTGTTAATTTTAGTAATTAAGTTTTGAGCATTTTTTCATTTTTTTATTAAGGTATTATATGTGTACATATCTTACCATTGCCACCCCCCCACTCCTGTACATGCCCTTACCCCCCTCCCCCAGAGTTTTGCGTCCCTTGGTTATGTTTATATGCATGCATACAAGTCCTTCAGTTGATCTCTTATCTTCTCCATACCTCCCTAACCTTCCCACTGTAATTTGACAGTCTGTTTGTTGCTTTACTGTCTCTGTATCTATCTTTTTGTTCATCATTTTATAATGTTCTTTATTATCCGTAAATAAGTGAGATCACGTTGACTGGCTTATTTCACTCAGCATGATGTTCTCCAATTCCATCCAGGTTGCTGCAAAATGAGAATTCCTTCTTTTTTATAGCAGCCTAGTATTCCATTGTGTAGATGTACCATAGTTTTCTGATCCAATCATCTGCTGATGGACCCCTAGGCTGTTTCCAAATCCTAGCTATTGTAAATTGTGCTGCTATGAACATAGAGGTGCATACATTCTTTCTGATTGGTGTTCCTATTTTCTTGGAATATATTCCTAGGAGTGGTATTACTGAGTCAAATGGGAGTTCCATTTTCAGTTTTTTGAGGAAGCTCCATACTGTTCTCCACAGTGGTTGCACCAGTCTGCATTCACATCAGCAATGCACGAGGGTTCCTTTTTCTCGGCAACCTCACCAACACTTGTTGTTTGTTGATTTGTTGATGTTAGCCATTCTGACAGGTGTGAGATGGTACCGCATTGTTGTTTTGATTTGCATTTCTTGGATAATTAGTGACTTTGAGCATGTTTTCATGTGCCTCTTGGCCTTCCTTTTGTCTTCTTTTGAAAATATTCTATTTAGGTCCATTGCCCATTTTTTAATTGGATCATTTATCTTCCTTTTTAGTTGTATAAGCTGTCTGTAGATGTTGTTGGAGATTAAACCTTTATCAGTGATAACATTTGTAAAATATGTTCTCTCAGTGGGCTTTCTTATTGTTTTGTTGATGATTTCTTTTGCTGTAAAAAAGCTTTTTATTTTGATGTAGTCCCATTTGTTTATTTTCTCTTTAGCTTCCATTGGCCTTGGGGCAGTATCAGTGAAGAAGTTATTTAGGCATATGTCTGAGATTTTGCTGCCTGTGAATTCCTCTAGTATTTTTATGGTTTCCTGTCTTATGTTCAAGTCCTGTATCCATGTTGAGTTTATTTTTGTGTATGGTGTAAGTTGGTGACCTAGTTTTATTTTTTTGCATGTATCTGTCCAATCTTCCCAACACCATTTATTAAAGAGACTGTCTTGACTCCATTGTATGTTCATGCCTCCTGTGTCAAATATTAATTGAGCATAGTGGTTTGGGTAAATATCCGGATTCTCTATTCTAGTCCATTAATCTATAGTCTTGAGCATTCTTTATATCTTCTGGGTACAAGTGCTTTATTAGGTAGGTGATTGACAAATGTGTTTTCTCAATCTATGTCTTGTCTTTTTGTTACTTTTCATAGTGTCATTTGAAGAACAGAAGTTTTCAGTCATGATAGAAGTCCAGTTTTTCATGTACACATATAATACCTTAATAAAAAAATGAAAATAATCCAGTTTATCAATTTGTTCTTTTAAAAAAATAAATCTTTATTGTTGAAAGTATTGCTTATGTCCCTTATTCTCCTCATTGCACTTTCCTATCCCCTCCCCCCAGGCTTTCACCACCTACTGCCTGTGTCTTTGGGTTATACATATATGCTTATGAATTAATCAGTCAATCTCTTCCCCCACTCCCCACCCCTGCCTTCCCTCTGAGGTTTGAAAGGCTGTTTGATGTTTCTATGTCTCTGGGTCTATTTTTGTTGATCAGTTTATGTTGTTCACTAAATTCCACATATGAATGAGATCATGTGATACTTACCTTTCTCTGACTGGCTTATTTTGCTTAGCATAATGCTCTCTAGGTCTAGCCATGCTGTTGGAAATGGTAAGGATTCCTTCTTTTTTATGACTACCTACTATCCCATTGTATAGATGCACTATAGATTTTTAATTCATTCATCTGTTGATGGGTAATGAGGCTGTTTTAAAATTTTAGCTATTGTAAATTGCACTCCTATGAACATAGGGGTGCATATATTTTTTCTGATAGGTGTTTCTGGGTTCTTGGGATATATGCCTAGAAGTGGGATCACTGGGTCAAATGGGAGTTCCATTTTTAATTTTTGAGGAAACTCCAAACTGTATTCCACAGAGGCTGTATCACTCTGCATTCCCACCAGCAGTGCAGAGAGTTCTCTTTTCTCCATATCCTTGCCAGCACTTGTCATTTGTTGATGATAACCATTCTGACAGGTGTGAGGTGGTACCTCATTGTCATTTTGATTTGCATCTCTTGGATGATCAGTGACGTTGAGCACTTTTTCATATGCCCTTTGACCTTCTGTATGTCCATTTTAGAGAAGTGTCTATTGAGGTTCTTTAGCCATTTTTTAATTGGATTGTTTATCTTAATATTGTTAAGTTGTATGAGTTCCCTGTAGATTTTGGAGGTTAACCCTTATCAGATGTATTGTTGGCAAATGTGTTCTCCCATGGAGTGGGCACTCTTGTTGTTTTATTGATGGTTTATTTTGCTGTGCAGAAACTTTTTATTTTGAAGTAATCCCATTTGTTTATTTTCTCCTTAATTTCTATTGTCCTAGGACCATGGTCAGCAAAATGAGGCTCATGAGCCACATGCGGCTTCTTTGGCCCCTTGAGTGTGGCTCTTCCACAAAATACCACAGCCTAGGCGAGTCTATTTTGAAGAAGTGGCATTAGAAAAAGTTTAAGTTTAAAAAATTTAGCTCTCAAAAGAAATTTCAATTGTTGTATAGTTGATATTTGGCTCTGTTGACTAATGGGTTTGCCAACCACTGCGCTAGGAGATGTATCTGTAAACATATTGCTATGAGATATGTCTGAAGTTTTGCTGCCAATGGTTTCTTCTAGGATTTTATGGTTTCCTGTTTTACATTTAAGTCTTTTACCCATTTTGAGTTTATTTTTGTGTATGGTGTAAGTTGGTGGTCTAATTTTATTTATTTTTTTCATGTATCTGTTCAATTTTCCCAACACCTTTAATTGAAGATACTGTCTTAACTCCATTGTATACTCTTGCCTCCTCTATCAAATATTAAATGATCAAAACAATAGATGCAGAAAAAGCATTTGACAAAATCCAACACCTTTTCTTGATAAAAACTCTCAGCAAAGTGGGAATAGAGAGATTATACCTCAATATAATAAAAGCCTTATATGATAAACTTATAGCCAACATTATACCCAATGGACAAAAGCTAAAACCATTTTCCTTAAGAACAGGAATAAGGCAGGGATGCCTACTTTCACCACTCCTGTTTGACATAGTACTAGATGTGCTAGCCAGTGCAATCAGACAAGAAGAAATAAAAGGCATCCAAATTAGAAATGAGGAAGTAAAACTGTCACTATTTGCAGATGATATTATACTGTACATAGAAAACCCTAAAGACTCCATCAGTAAACTACTAGATTTAATAAATTAATTTGGCTATGTAGGAGGATATAAAATTAATACCCAGAAATCTATGGCATTTTTATACACCAACAATGAACTCACAGAAAGGGAAACCAAACAAATAACCACATTTACTATTACAACAAAAAATTTAGATATTTAGGAATAAACTTAACCAAGAAGGTAGAAGACCTGTATTTGGAAAACTACAAGACATTTAAAAAAGAGATATATGCAAGTGGAAGAATATACAGTGTTTATGGATTGGTAGAATCAACATCATTAAAACGTCCATACTACCCAAAGCAATCTTCAGATTCAATGCAATCTCTATTGAAATATCAATAGCGTATTTCACAGAGCTAGAACAAATTATCCAAAAATTTATATGGAATCAAAAAAAGACCCCAAATAGCTGCAGCAATCTTGAGAAAGAAAAACAAAGTTGAAAGAATCACTTTGAATAATTTCAATTTATACTACAAAGCCTCTGTACTCAAAACAACCTGGTACTGGCACAAGAACAGGCATATATATAAACCAATGGAACAGAGGAGAAAACCCAGAAATATCAATTTGGTCTTTATGGGTCATACTTTCGGTGTTGAAGCTAACAAATTTTTACCTAACTCAAGGTCATCCCCCTTACCCATCTTCTGCTCTAGAAGTTCCATAGCTTTAGGTTTTACATTTGAATTGGTGATCCATCTAAACAAATATATTTGTTGATTTCAGAGAGGAAAGGAGAGGGAAAGACAGAAACATCAATGATGAGAGAGAATCAATGATTGGCTGCCTCCTGCACGCCCCCTACTGGGGATTGAGCCCTCAACACTGGCATGTGCCCTTCACTGGAATTGAACCTGAGACTAACCTTTTAGTCCTTAGGCCAATGCTCTACCCACTGAGCAAAACTGGCTAGGGCTGGTGATTCATTTTGAATTAATTTTAGTCTGGTGTGAGGTATGGATTGAAAAGTTCCCTACCCCTACCCACCCTGAATGAATTCCTTGAATATAGAGATCCCATTGTTCCAGCACAATTCATTGAAAAGATTACCCTTTCCCCACACAATTGCTTTTATTTATGTATGTATGTATGTAGGTATTTATTTATCTATTTATTGTTTAGAATAGCAAACAAATTTACTAAAACATAAGATTTAAAGAAGTTTCCAGACAAACCATTCAAAATGATCACAAGCTTTTCTTTTTCTTTTAAAAAAATATTTTATTGATTTTTTACAGAGAAGAAGGGAGAGGGATAGAGAGATAGAAATATCAGTGAGAGAGAAGCATCAATCAGCTGCCTCCTGCACACCACCTATTGGGGATGTGCCCGCACCCAAGGTATATGCCCTTGACCAGAATCAAACCTGAGACCCTTCAGTCCGCAGGCTGACGCGCTATCCACTGAGCCAAACTGGTCAGGGCCACAAGCTTTTCTTGAAGGGAGGATTTTAAATTTGACAGCAAAGTCACAATGTTATTCGTGAGGGCCTTGGTGTTTGCTTAATGTTCCCATTTTGGTTTAAACAATCAAGCTTGTCTACCTACAGCGTCTAAATAAAGTTGTACTTGGCTAAAGAGCATATGATAAAGAACTGGTTAGCTGCTTTTAACCAATGCAATTAGATCACCACAAAAAGGGAGAAAGGAGCCCATAAAATTAAAATTAAATTACCTACCCCCTCATAAAAACCACCCACACCCCTGCAGCTAACCCTGACAGCCACCTTCAGTCACAGTGCATTATACTTAAACCATGATGGGGAGAAATGAATAAAAGCAGAGAGTGGCCACTGCTTTTAAATGTTTCACAACAATCTAGATGGGACTTCTAGCCTCTGCTCATGTTTTATAACAGTGAATCAGGACAAGACATAGATTTGCTAATGTGTACTTATCACCAAAGGAGTGAAGATGTCTGGGCTTTTATTCTGTAATGTTTCTAAGACCTTGTCCATTAAATACAAACAAAAAAGAAAGAAGTCTTGGCAGAACAGAAGAAGTGATGCACACATGATGATCAGATCGGTTTAAATATTAGTCATGGCATATAGCCTAGTCCCGTGGTCGGCAAACTGCGGACTGCGAGCCACATGCAGTTCTTTGGCCCATTGAGTATGGCTCTTCCACAAAATACCACGGCCTGGGCGAGTCTACTTTGAAGTGGCATTAGAAGAAGTTTAAGTTTAAAAAATTTAGCTCTCAAAAGAAATTTCAATTGTTGAACTGTTGATATTTGGCTCTGTTGACCAATGAGTTTGCCAACCACTGCCCTAGTCCATGCTCTAGCTATTTCAATGACTTGGGCTTCGTTGGTCTTCCATTGCTACATCATCTGCTAATGGGTCATCTGGATTGGGAGCACTTCACAAAGCCTGTAAATCTGCAGTACCCGGGGCCACTTATCTTTCACAATATCTAAATATATTCTTCCCAACTTGTCTGCATTAGGATGATAAATTTTGATCATGAAACATACTTTAGGTGCTGCCATCTATTATTCTTTTGGAAGCAATAGCTCAAGTTTAAAAGTCCCTCCCTCAAAGGGGGAATCCTGGGGGCCAGCAATGACCACATGAAAATAACGGGCGTTGCTCTCATCTGGTTCTGCTTTATTGCCAGGAACTGGTTCTGCCAGCAGATGCTGGGTTTCCTTCATAATCCTGCAGGGCAGCCTGGCCTTCTTGTCAGATCCCAAGTTTGGCTTCCGGTCTGGTCTCTGGCTCAGCTAGCCTCACTCACCCAGAGCTGCTTCTTTCAAAAACACAAAACAAAAGAAAACAAAACACTTTATTGTTGAAAGTATTACTTATTTCCCTCATTTTCCCCCTTTTCCCCCTTCTGGCCCGCCCCTGCCCCCGTCCCCACCCCCACCCTAGGCCCTTATCACCCTATTGTATTGTGTCCATGGGTTAAGCACTTACGCATACAAGTTCTTTGGTTGATCACTTTCCACCAACCCACCCTCCTCCACCTTCCCTCTGAGATTCTGTATTCACAGAGCTTCTTCTTTACCTCTGTAGAAAATTGATTGTCCATATAGGTGTTGATCTTTACTCTGTTCCAGTCATCTGCTTTTCTCTCTTTACACCAATACTCCATTGACTTGATTATTGTAGCTATAACTTCTTTTTTTTTTTTTTTAAAAATTCTTTATTGTTGAAAGTATCACATATGTCTTCTTTCCTCCCATTAACCTCTCCCACACACTCCCACCTCCCCAACAAGCCCTTATCCCTACTGTCTGTGTCCATGGGTTATGCTTATATACATGCATACAAGTTCTCTGGTTGATCTCTTATTCTCCCCTACCCTCCCTCTGCTGTAACTTCTTGTTTTATTATTTTAGTGGTTGCTTTAGGATTTATAAGATAGCCTGATATGATACCTCCAAGCGATATTACACCGCTTCACTGCATAATAACATATCTCCCCCTTCCTAAGCTTGGAGTTAATGTCACACATTTTACTACTACTTACGGTATAAACCTCACACTACATGGTAATTATATTTTGCTTTAGGTCATCCGTAAATATTTACCCTCCATTAAATTTTATTTCTTTGTATAGAACTATCATTCATTTTCCTTTTGCCTGAAGGACTTCCTTTAACATGTTTTATAATGCAGGGATCATGGTGGTGAATACTTTCAGTTTTGGTATGCATGCAAAAAAGTCGTCCTTTCACATTTATTTTGAAAGGTATTTACATTGCGTATAGGATTTTAGGATAGCAATTTTTATTTCCTGTTTGTTCTTCTCTTCTTGCTTGTATTTTTCTGACAGCTAACCTGCTTTAACCCTTATCTTTGTTTCCGTGACATAATGTATTGCTTTGCCGATGCCCTTTATGCTGGGTGTCCAGAATAGCTTATTTCAATTTGGATTTTTGTGTCCAACATTTTAAATATAGTCAGTACTTTTACATCTATGTCAATGCTTGCCTCTTCTTTTTCACGTAGGCCTGAAGTGTTAGAAGAATCACCGCTGGTCCCCCAGAAAGGCACTTTCCAGCTTGTTCAGTGCAACTGCAGTGCTCTCAACTGTGAATGCCACGTGTCTGTGCCAGCAGCCAAACTCAATTGCACTCTCTCTATGTATTTAAAAATCACATCTGGGAGAGTGGTTTTTCAGTCTCCTTTAATGTCAGTTCAACCCATCACTATCGGTAAGTTGTGCATAAGAAAATCACAGATCTAAACATCAGTCATACAAATAGATTAAACACGGATTTCAAAATTCGTCACCAATTTATCTCGCTTTGACCATCTCGGTAATCATGGTAAATGTAGTGCTAGGGAGTACTGTGAGCAGCTTCTGGAATGATTGTAGCTCTCAGTCATTCAGTAGTAACAGTAGTATTGCTATCTTTGCAATTATAACCTAAATTATTGCTTGAAAACACTTTTATTTCTTTAAATCCTGGATCTGTCTAATGAGATATAAAGTATTTGGTTATCACATTTTTACATCTCAGATAACTATTTATGATAATAATTAGATTTTTTTTGTTTGGATTTATTCCTTCAATAAGTATTTCTTAGAGCCTCATGATTTGGGAGCCAGGGAAAACAGTGGTGAATGAAACAAAATTCTTGCCTCAAAGAGTAGGGACAAATAATAGTGGGCAGAGATAAATAAAAAGTAAACAAGGAGTAATTTTCTATACAAATATGAGCAAAAGAAAAACTCAATTAATAGTAATGCTCCATATTTTCAGTGCAAAGATCCCCCCACATTTTTGACCAATTTGAATATGTCACTATAAATGTGACTAAATATAAATAAATGTTAACTTAAAATATTTAACTTTTTAATTCAGTTTTATGTATGTATGTTAAATTATATACTACTAGAGGCCTGGTGCATGAAAATTGAGCATGGGGATGGGGGGGTCCCTGAGCCCAGCCTGCACCCTCTCCAATCTGGGATCTCTTGGATATCTCTCTCACAATCTGGGATCTCTGGCTCCTAACTGCTCACCTGCCTACCTGATCACTCCTAACCCTTTTGTCTGCCTGCCTGATCACCCCTAACTACCTCTACCTGCCTGCCTGATTGCCCCTCTGCCTGCTTGCTTGATTGCTTCTAACTGCCTCTGCCTGCTGGCCTGATGCCCCTAACTGCTCTCCTCTGCCAGCCTGATCACTCCTAACTGCTCTCCCCTGCCGGCCCGGTTGTTCCTAAACGCCTCTGCCTAGGCTCCCACCACCATGGCTTTGTCCAGAAGGATGTCTGGTGTATCTGGTTTAATTAACATATACCCTTTTATTAGTATAGATAATTATTATGTGATTATTAATATATAATTATATAATATATAATTTAATAGTGTTACTATTTTTTCAGCTCATATTTCCTTAGGTAGTTTACATATAAACTATTGACTCATATCTTTGCATCATTGTTTTTGACATCACTAGTCACTTTTCTAGGTATCTGAAACAAATTTTCTCACAATTTTTCCTGTACTTCTTTCTAAGTTATTGGGGGGGGATATAACACTTTTTGAATCTACATATGACATTATATTTTAACGTTAAGACTTTCAAGTAATGTGTCCTCCAGATCACCTTTTAAGTGGTTGAAAGAACAAGATATGCTAAAATTTCCATTTGACTTCATTTTATGATTATCACAAGAAATGCTTGACTAAAACATGTTTTTGTCTGTTTTTTTCTTAAGTGAAGCCCGATCCACCATTAGGTTTGCATATGGAAACCACGGACAGTGGTGGTTTAATTATTTCTTGGTCCAGTTCAACATTGGTACCATTTCAACTTCAATATCAGGTGAAATATTCGGAGAATTCTACAAGTAGGAGAGAAGTAAGTATATTTTAGTAAAGGAAAAGTTGAGACGCAACTAAAGTAAAGGTGAGACCCACCCAAGCCCCATAGAAAGTGCTCTCCGCATACAAATGTGCCTGCTCCTGTGGAGCAGAATCCGTTATAATTTACCATTGCACCACTGGCTTTCATTTAGCATCAGCATAGGAACTTAACATAGGACCTTACCATAGGAACAGCATACTCAATATTGCTTATATATGGATCTATATTATATATTGGGGAGCATGACAACTTCCTTCTAGAATTTAGTGATAAAGCCCCTCTTCTAAAAAAGTTTACATATATCAGATTGATCTCTCTTAATTTTTTCACCTACCAGTCTTCTTTGATTTCTGATGTTACATTTAATCCTTTAAAAAATTGCTTAGCATATTTGTTTACATGCAGCGCAGTATATGCATTTGCACTATAAAGTGCACCACATCCTTTTTTCAGTCTTTCTGTAAGTCTAGAAAGCAAGAATGGGCATGTTTGTATCAGGATATACTGGAGTAGTAGACCAAAATGAGAGGAGTTTGGGAGTGCTGGTGAGAGATGGTGGGTTATAGTATTAAATGGAGGTAGGAGAAGAGCTTGTTGAGAGTCTGACATTTGAGCAAGGATTTGAAGGAGATGGCAATGTAGGGTGAGAGGCTGGAGGCCAGGGGAGTGAATGAGAGTAAGTAACAGTGCAAATCACAGCGGATAAAATCAAAGGGAATAGTGGTCTGGTTTCATTCTGTTGCATGTGACTATTCAGTTTTCCCAAACCAATGTAATCAAAACCAATCAATCAACAAATCCTATATAATAAAGAGCTAATATGCTAATTAGACCAAACAGCAGAATGGCTGTCTGGACGACCTTCTGGACAACCATCTGGTTGACCTTCTGGATGAAGCCAAGGCTGTGAGGGGTGAGCCCCTTGCCTGAATTTCATGCATTGGGCCTCTAGTATGCAATAAAAACCCAGAGGGTTAGGGGAGGAGAACAGAAGATTGTAAAGAACCGCATGGGCCATGCATGGACTTTGGCACTTTGTGAGACTAATTGTTCTGTAATTTAGAGATAAATATCCGTTTTCTTAGATCTGGGCTAACTTTTTTTGAGTCTTTATTTTCATAAAGAGCTGGATAGGAATCCATTTATGATGTGTATGGAAAAGCAGAGTTTAGACTTCTCTGGGCTTCAGCTTTCTAATCTGTAAAATTGAGAAAATATGATTTTAAATACTAGAGGTGATCCGATATTGTTTAATAGGTTCCTAATGCTTTTCACCACTTTCATTCTATGGTGCCTTGAAGTCTAAGACACAGGAAAGTCCAATAGTTTTAGAGTATTAGAAAACCAAATTTATTCGTTAAGCAGTTCTTTGCTGGTGGTTGTTTTATGCAATCAAGCCTCTTAAATATTTTCCTTCTACTTTACGAACTGTATTTTGATTCACTGTAGTTTATCTTCAGTCTAAGGTTCTTAAAAATTATTCATGCCCTCCTTCAGTGACATTTTCCTCTAGGAACAAAACAGTTGTTCACCCTGCGCATCATTTCCACCGTGTGCCTTCCAGTTGTCAGCAGGGGCATGACGCTTCCCACTGGCACTAGCTATATATCTCAAGATTTGAAAATAGTATTCATTACCATCCAGTTAAAAATATTTACTTATTGTCATTGTGATTCTCAGACTCATGGGTTATGTAAAATTTTATTGACTAGTGTAACAACCTTTGTTATTTGGTTGTGGCCAGCTAACTCCTCTATAAGATTTCAGTTCTTTGAAATTTGTTGAGACGTGCTTGTGATCAGTTTTGGTAAAGGGCTATCAATGACTTGATACTTTCCTGTTTTCAAATAATATTTAACAGGCTGATGAGATCGTCTCAGCCACATCTCTGCTAGTAGACAGTGTGCTTCCTGGGTCTTTGTATGAAGTTCAAGTGAGGAGCAAGAGACTGGATGGCCCAGGCCTCTGGAGTGACTGGAGCACCCCTCTTAATTTTACCACACAAGGTAGGTTTTTGTAACAGTACCTTCTATTGAAAAGGGAATATATTCTTTGAAGTTGCATTTGGTATATTATAAGACTCTTACATTTTGTGGCACTAAACCAGAAAGACATTTTCTACTTACATTTTGAAAAAGCTAATTTGTTAATGAAAACTTGTATAAGAGCTCCCAGGTATTTTGTTGAATTACAAGATAGCAGTATCTTGTTGAATTACATTCTTTTTCAAAATGTACAGTTAATATAAAAGTTTTAAGCTCACAAATTTAGAACAATACTTGTATTGATGTTTCCTTAACTTTAAAAAAAATTAATCTCAGAGAGAGGAAGGCAGGGAGAGAGAGAGAAAGAAATATTGATATAGAGAGAAACATCAATCAGTTGCCCTCCTGCATGGGACTTGACTGGGAATCAAACCTGAAATCTGGATATGTGTCCTGACTAGGAATTGAACCTGCCACCTTTTGGTGCACAGTATGATGCTCCAACCAACTGAGCCACACTGGTCAGGGCTCCTTAACTCACATTTTAAAAAATCAGATATACTTATTAAAAATATATTTTTCTATATATATATTGATTTATTGATTTTAGAGAGGAAGGAAGAAGGATAGAGAGAGATAGAAACATTAATGATGAGAGAAAATCATTGATTGGCTGCCTTCTGCACATGGGGACTGTGCCCACAACCTGGGCATATGCCCTGACTGGGCATTGAACTGTGCCTTCCTGGTTTAAAGGTCAATGCTCAATCATTGAGCCAGATTAGCTGGGCTCAGCTATATTTATTTCATGTACATTTCAAATGTTAAAAATTATATTTGACTATTATATATTATGTAATAAAATAGTTTGTTTTTCACTCCAGAAGCTTAATTGTGAGAGTTTTTATATTTTAAGGATATCTTTAACATCAGATAAACTGCAGCTTATTACAACTTTCTTTTACTTAGAGGCACATGAGCCTTAGGATAGCTTTATTTATTTAGAATGCTTTATCACTTCCAAATACTTAGGATTTCATTTATTTATTTTTTGAACAGAGGTTACTTAATGTATTGCTGTTATAGCAAACAGAAGGCTAATTATCAGTACCTTTATAGTTACCACTTTTTATTCATTGATGTTATTGATATTAAAGCTATACCTACCAAGCACCATAGTTAATGAAGCATTGACTATTCCTAATCAAGGAATTATTGATTTTTGAAAAATGAATTGGCTAGCTAAGTTTTTTCATTATAGCTGCTGGGAGGTCTTGGACTTTTAGGAAAAAACCTAGGATTTTTGGTCTAATAATATTGCATTGAGGTTATGCTACATACTGGAAACAAACATTAGAAGTGCTGAATTCTTATAATACCTTTATTAACTGCATTCTTTTTTAATACACACACACACACACACACACACATATATATATATATTGACTTTCCACAGAGAGGAAGAGAGAGCTAGAAACGTCGATGAGAAACATCAACAAGCTGCCTCCTGCACACCCCCTACTGGGGATGTGCCCACAACCAATGTACATGCCCTTGACCAGAATCAAACCTGGGACCTTTCAGTCTGCAGACTGATGCTCTATCCACTGAGCCAAACCAGTTTCGGCTTAAATGCATTCTTGTTGCTGCCAAAGAAGAGGATAAGTAGATATTAGCCGGTTTCTACATTTCACATGTGGCAGCTCTTATAACCGGTTAGAGAAAATATTTTCCCCATAAAAAATTTTAGATAACCTGCTCCAAAAATTTAAAAAATCTATTTTCCATTATTAAAAAGTGTATTTTCAAATAACGTTATATAAAGTGTTTTGATATATATATTCTTTTGAGTAATTCATTAATATTTATCAATAATATTTCCTCTTTTAATAAAATTCATTAATGTAAACTCTGAAAAGGTATTGCTACTTGGCCATGAGAAGAAAATCACTTTTATTTTTCTTACTTTATAAATTAAATATTGCATAGTATCTCATATGAGAATAAAATACATATTTATATTATTATTTGAAATATGTATTTTTATTGATTTCAGAGAGGAATGGAGAGGGAGGGAGAGGTAGAAACAACAATGATGAGAGAGAATCATTGATTGGCTGCCTCCTACATGACACCCACTGGGGATCAAACTCACAACCTGGGCATGTGCCCTTGGCCAGAATCAAACCTGGGACCTTCAAGTCTGCAGGCTGACACTCTATCCACTGAGCCAAACCTGCTTGGGCCATATTTATATTATTTAGAAAGTTAATATTCAACATTTATCTCATCAATTTCAATACATTTGTTTAATGTAAATTTTACAAATTCTTAGGTTTTTAATAAATTGTCTTTCTTATTTTAAACTACTATTTTAGCACTTAATAAATGCCAAAATACTTTGACTTTAATCTGACTTCCCAGTTAAGCCATAATTATACGGACTCGATTTTGAAGTGAAATGTTTTGTGTTTTTATTACCTTTAAAACAAAAAGCTTCAATTTAATTTTTTAAAGTTCATTTGTAATCTTTTGAAAAATGGATTATTCAGTCTTTTGAAGCAGCTCAGTAACGAGATGTGGAGCACATGGAAGGTAGGTTAATGGTCTCTCAGGTCCCGCCAGGTACTTGTGGGCAGTAAGTAATGTACTATGAGGCTTGAATGCCACTCCACACTAGTTTATAAGCCTAATGCACTGGCTTCTATTCAGTACTTTCATGCTAGTTTTTTCCTGTTTATGTCTAACTGCCAATATCTAGTGTAGATTATAAATATACTAGTAAAGATATTGGAGTTCAGCATGCTATTGCAGAAATCTTAAAAATCAATGAAGTGTTTTCAGTTTTGTTTGTTGGGATAATCCAAAAAATGTCATATAAGAAAACAGATATTCATATTTTACCAGCAGAAAATGAGTTACCTTAAATATACTGATTTTATAATGCATTCTGGCAGAAATAATTTCTTCCTTTATTAACAGCTGTTCACTTTCATTCTGTTTCTAATTAAAAATATAGACAAACTATGTTTCCAACAACAGGTAACCGAAAATGTAGTAAGGAATAGTGTATAGGCATTAAAAATAATATTTTAGAAAAATTTTGTCTTCAAACACATGAGACTGGCATAAAATAATTCAACATGATGCTACAGAGCAGTAATATACAAACCTGTTTTGTATATTGGTGCATTAATTTTACATTTCCTAACTAGTTTTCATATTTAAAGCTTATTTCTGTATCTTTTCCAGCTAATTTGAAATTTTCATATATCTAAATGAGACAATAGTCCACCATTGTTTTGTGTGGGGGAGGGATGTTATCTTGTAGAAATTTAAGAACTCACCCTAAGCTTCACTGATTCTTAAAGTCTCTTGGAAGACGGGTCATTGTGGAATTAGACTACATTTCATTTTTGTTAAATTTCTACCTATTGCTTAGCAAGTGATCATTACTCATGAAATCATATCCTATATAATAAAAGGCTAATATGCAAATTGTCCCCTCAGAAGTTCAACTAGGAGACTGGGAGTTTGATCCCTTGCTATGATGTGTGCTGACTAGCTGTGGTGGCGGCGGTGGGGTACTGAGGAAGTGAGGGAAGGAAAAGGCAGGGAGGCGGGGAACCTGATTGGCCTTGATCACTGGCCAGGCCTAGGGATCTTACCTGTGCATAAATTTTGTGCACTAGGCCTCCAGTATTACAATAAAACTAAAGATATTTATGGAAGGTCAAGTATTTGAGAATGGGAGTGCTTGGGACCCTAAATAGCTGTACACAAATAAGCAGTTATAGTTATTCAGTCTCTTAGCACACTTGTTTTATTTTTGGCAGTGTCATCCCTGAATGCTTTCATGAATCTTTTTTTTTTCTCATTGTGTAATAAATTGTTTACACGATGTTTTCTTTCTTCATCTGATTTTCTACCTTTTTTCCCCCCTCATTGCAGATGTCATATACTTCCCACCTAAAATTCTGACAAGTGTTGGGTCTAATGTTTCTTTTCACTGCATCTACAAAAATGAAAACAAGATTGTTTCCTCAAAAAAGATTGTCTGGTGGATGAATTTAGCTGAGAAAATTCCTGAAAGCCATTATAACATTGTGGGGGACCATGTTAGCAAAGTTACTCTTCCCAGTGTGAATGCAACCAGACCGCGAGGGAAGTTCACCTACGATGCCGTGTACTGCTGCAACGAGTATGAATGCCACCATCGCTATGCTGAATTGTATGTGGTTGGTAAGCACATTGAGGTCTTCTTCCTTTTGTTCCACAAGATAAATTTATCTTATGGACCCTGTACTAGAGTCTCATTTATTTTCATTAAGCATATTTTTTGGGTATTTTTGCTACATATTAATATTCTTATGTGTTTTAAATAGATGTCAATATCAAGATAATGTGTGAAACTGATGGGTACTTAACTAAAATGACTTGCAGATGGTCAACTAATGCAATCCAATCACTCGTGGGGAGTACTTTGCAATTGAGGTATCATAGGTATGTGTTCTTTTTTGCTGTTTTTATTTTTGTGTGGATATTTTGATTTTATATTTTTATAATTAATAATTATTCTTTTATTAATATAGATACTATAATGCACTGGGGGGGTCACGGTATTCTTGTAGAATGTCTTCTTAAAAGAGGGTAGTAGAATATACTTCATGAGAAAGCAGTAACTGCTACTTTTAGTCATTTTAATGCCATATTAAGAGCAAATAGTGGCAGAAGGGCTTTTTCAAAGAAGAGAAGAAATGCTTTGTATGCTTTGAGGCAGGGTGTTGATAGGGGCTCAGTTATAAATTGATTTTCTTCTCTGAGAAGATGAATGATATTCTTGACTATACGATTCATATGCAAATCAAGAACTGGTATCTTCAAAATTATACTGCTTTGAACTAAAAATAGTCAGACACTATAATTATGCTGTAACTACTATTGATTGTTTTCAGTAGAATTTAAGCTTTATTGAAAGTGTAAGGAAATTATTTTCCTCCCCATCTCAAGGATGCCCACTGCTGCTTTTGGCCTATAGTGTTAAAATGGTATCACATAGGTATAATATTTGCTTAGCTTTCAAAGTGTTAATATGTTCTCTCTCTAACTGGGTCATTATCTCCTTGTTAGAGCAATGCCATTTAATTTATTTGCATTCCACTGATACCGGTTTGGCTCAGTGGATAGAGCGTCAGCCTGCGGACTGAAGGGTCCTGGGTTTAATTCCGGTCAAGGGCATGTACCTTGAGTGCGGGCACATCCCCAGTAGTGGGTGTGCAAGAGGCAGCTGATGGATGATTCTCTCTCATCAGGTGTTTCTAACTCTCTATCCCTCTCCCTTCCTCTCTGTAAAAAATCAATAAAATATATTTAAAAAAATAATTTATTTGCATTCCCACTTAGTGTCTAATGAAATATTTAATAAGAGTTACTGTCTGCTTTTGTGGAAAGACAAGGTTGTGATGTAGCTGGGAATTCTAAAATACCTATTTTAATAAGGACAACTATTTTCAGATGGAGCGCAAAACGGTACCTTTGAAACAGCAAAGCAGAATTCTCAAATCTTAATGCTTTCATCAACGTTGTATATTAATGGACTGTTTTCATATCTCTCAAGGAGAAGCCTTTATTGTCCTGATGTTCCATCTATTCATTCCACCTCTGAACCCAAAGATTGCCGTTTGCAGAGGGGTGGTATTTATGAATGCATATTTCAGCCAATCTTTCTATTATCCGGCTACACAATGTGGATAAGGATCAATCACTCTCTGGGTTTACTGGATTCTCTTCCAACGTGTGTTGTTCCTGATTCCATGAGTAAGTTAAATTGTTGTGTGTCTTCATTTTTACTAGCAGATTTGGATTTAGGTTGATTCAGGAAAGTTGCTGTATTTTCCTATTTTCTGATCATATTAGATTTAAATATTTTTTTTCTGCTTACAGTAAAATTAAGAAGACAGCATTTAAAAGTTTTACTATATTTATTTTAATTTTTTTGTAGCACAATTTCTTTAGCAATAGGAATATTTTCAACATACTATTTGATGAGTGAAATTTAATAATCCTATATAATAAAAGGCTAATGTGCAAAGCAACTGAACAGTAGAACAATGGGTTGCTATGATGCCCACTGACCATTAGGGGGCAGACACTCATTGCAGGAGCTGTCCCTTGGTGGTCAGCGCGCTCCCACGCAGGATTGCCACTCAGCCAGAAGCTGGACTCATGGCTGGCGAGCACAGTGGCAGTGGCAGGATGTCTTACACCTACTTGGCAATGCTAAGGAAATCTGATTGATGGCTTAGGCCATCAGACACCCCTGAGGGTTCTCAGACTGCGAGAGGGCACAGGTCAGGCTGAGAGACCGCCCCCCACCCCGCAAGTGCAATATAATATCTATAATAGTAAAAGAGTAAGGTGCAAATTGGCCGTACCTTCATGACGCCTACCAGCCAATCAGGAGTGATTATGCAAATTAACCCAATAAAGATGGTGGGTTAATTTGCATTCCATGAGCCGAGTGGCCAGGGGTGGGGCGGGATGCTTGTGTCATCACCATGGTAACAACTCAGGCATTCCATACCGCCCCAGGCACTCCAGGCCTCTGGGCAGCGTGGAAAGGCAGAAAGGCGGCTCTGGGCCAGAGTGAAAATGCAGCTCAGACTGAGTGAAGGCAGTGCCAGCAGCCAGGGGAAGGAAGGCCCGTTCTTGTATGAATCTAGTTATAAATAATGCACTGCTTTGTATTTTTCTCCCAATGTACTTATGGAAACACTGAGAGTTTTTAAATCTCAAAGTTTAGTTTAGGAATTCTGATGATTTTTGTAAACTGATTAGTAATAACTCAAGGCTTTAATTTTGATGCTGTGTAGGGAGCAGCATTCAAAATAGCTAAAGTCAAGTGAAGAAGAGAAAATAAACAAAGAATGATGACATTCATTATGAAATTTTAAATACTCTTTTCAAAAGACATTTTGATTTCAAGTGATTAAGAGGACCCTGGGAAAATTTGATATATCCCTCTAGTATTATTACTGTGGAATCTTTGAGAAATGGTCCATTTATGATTGTGCAACAAAGATAAAAGAAGTACTACTTGGGTGGGAAAAATGCCAAAAATCACCATTTGATTCATTCATTATACTTTCAAATAATTAGTATACATCAGAATTAAAACCTGCATGTTGTTAAATAGAGGATAAATTCATAATGTTTAGATTTCTTTTTCCACATAAAGTCACATTGTTGTGCTTGGGCATTGGGACTTTTGAGTTCCAAATATGTTGAGTTGGTGCATTGTCTTTTTCTATTTAAAAAAAATGTTCTTGCTATTCTAGTCAACTTTGCCTCCATTTCTGTCCCCTGGGAGGTCAATGGTGGGGTGGAGGGGAGGAAGGAGACATATGTACTACTATTTGTAATACCTTAAACAATAAAATTAAATTAAAAATAAAAACAACTAAAAGAGATTAAAAATGGCAGCAGAGTAAGTGGATGCTGTATGGTCATGCTCCCAGGAACAAACTGGAATTACAACTAAAATACAGAGAAACTTCCTGAATAACCAACAGAAAACTTGCAGGAAAGAACCCTGACACCGAGAACTGAAAGTAGAGACCGCATATAAGCTGCTTTATTTTGTATATTGTAAAAAAGTTAATTAATTAAAAAAAAATACAGCTTAAAAAAAAGCCTGTTTTTCATAGAGTTCAGAGAGCCAAGTCTTCACTCTGTAAGACTACCTCTGACCTTGACCCAGAAATGCTTACTAATAGGTAGTAGGAGAAGAGTTTGAAATTCACACATGTGGAAATGGATGCAGTGCACATTTTCTGCCTTTAATTAAAGGAACAGAGTTGGAACAGAGTTTGCTCTCAATGTTTATCCTGTGTTCAGTATGGTATCTTCTGCATGCAGAGCCAAGGGCTCAATTTCTAATCAGATCTTACTATAAACAAAGAGACATGGAGAACTTATTGATTTTTAAAGAATCAACCTATTTGCAAAATAATCCGTTTTGTATTTATTACATAAAGTTGTAGGGGAGGAAATGAGATAAGGGATGTGACATTTTTGAAAAAGAGATACTGCTTTATAAATATAAGGTACGGAGATTATAACATCATAAGAATGGTTTTTTAAACATTATTACTGTTACATATACTGTTTTTTTTTTAATTTCTAGTAAAACCATTGCCTCCATCCAGTGTGAAAGCGGAAATTACTACAAAAGTTGGATTATTGAAAATATCTTGGAAAAAGCCAATTTTTCCAGAGAACAATCTTCAGTTCCAGATTCGTTATGGCTTAAATGGAAAAGAAATACGGTGGAAGGTAACTTTTATCTAGAAATTTCTTTAGCTTGCTTCCCTAAATGTTATTTCTGTTATAATCATTTTATTTCATAAAACTTATTTTGTTGTCATAAAGTTTATTTAGTATATCCTCTGTATTCTGTAGCTATTTTTGTTACTGTGATCTAAGTTAAACCCTTTAAAGAAATAAAATTTCCCACAACCTATTATTTCCAAAAGTGATCTTTTATCATTGGTCCCATAAAATGTTTCTTTAAAAAAGCTTGCATGGTTAAATAAGTTTAGGAAACCCTACATCACTGTATGTTCCTAGTGTAAAGTCAGAGTTTATTACATATTAAAGGTTAGGAAAGGTCCTGCATTAAAGAAACGTTTATTTGTGGATTTACTCCACCCTATATTTCTCAGACTTATTTTACTAATAAACCCCTTTGCCTCCAACGTCTAATAATATTCTTTAGTACACGTATTCAATGGAATACATTTTGAAAGAAGCTGCTTTTACCAAATAACCAGAATCATACCCAGAGTTGCAAGTGTGCATATGATGACTTGTGGTGTCCGTTTTCTGATGGCGGCCTGCAAAGACTTACAAACATTGTTAGGTCATGAGGATTGCAACTGAAATGAGTGTGATCCTTTACCTGCTCATTGAGGAGACTGAATATCAGAGATCCTCTACAGCAGGCCCTCTTAACTAGTCGATTAAAATTCTTAATAGTTTTTACAGTGAGATGCTTAGTGGACAGAGATGTGTAATAATAGGCTTACGAGAACGACTGAGAAGCAAGGCTGCAAGTGAACCAGTCCCAATCTGGTTACAACAAGGGGACTAAGATAGTCCTTTAACCTGGAGGAGCTCATGATCCAAGCCTGATACGAGTATTCCCAAAGGCAGAAGGCATGAAGTCAGTGCCCTCTTCGATTTGGAGTAAAATGTACTTCAGGGCCCTAGAGTCATCTCCGTGTTAGTCATGGTCAATCTAATGTGTTGACTTATGTTACAGATGCATGAGGTACATGATGCAAAATCTGTCAGTCTCCCGGTGCCAGATCTGTGTGAAGTCTACGCTGCTCAGGTGCGCTGTAAGAGGCTGGATGGACTGGGATATTGGAGTAATTGGAGTATTCCAGCCTACACAGCGGTTATGGATATAAAAGGTCTGTAGAGATTTTGTAAACGTGTCTTAAAAAATGCATAAGTGCATGTTTCAAATACTACGATTGAAAAGTATTCCTTCTGAGAACACGCATACAACTTGGGCTCCTTGTTTTGCAGTTCCTATCAGAGGACCTGAATTTTGGAGAATAATTCATGAAGACAGTACAAAAAAGGAAAGAAATGTCACTTTACTTTGGAAAGTATTTCTGCTTTTTTATATTATTCTTCATTGTTCATAATTTCAATCTCTTCAATCCCATATTTCATTTCCATTCTGAGAGATGATCACAGACAGCGAAGATCCCTAGTGGAGGGTGTAAAGTGGAGACTTTAGTTCTATTCTCAGCTTAAGGTATTATAGTTATGTCAGTACTATTTTGGCAAAGTCACCTGGACTCTTTAGCCTCATCTGCATAAAAGTAAGATTGCACCAGATGACATCTAATGTCCCTTTAAGTCCAAGCATTCTAATTATATTTAATCCTAAACAAAGTAGATGCCTTCTCCATATGCCTCAAGGACATCTAAAACAAGAGATACTCTTTTTGCATGATGACATATAAACAGTGGATATTTCCATAAACAGTGAATATCCAGCCTAACATTTTCAAAACATTCTCTCTACCATATGAGTTTTGTATCTGAAGTGAATGAATTATTTGTTTTGTCACAGTTTTGGGGAAACACAAACATTCAGTCCACAGCAAACATTATCAATCATTAGGGAATTACAAATTCAAACAAGTGTGTAGAGATACCACTGCATACTTCCTAGAATAGTTAAAATAAAACCAACAACAACGATGGCCAATAAATTGCTAGCAAGGGTGCAAGGCAACAGGAAGTTTTATTCTTTGCTGGTGGGACTGCAAATTGGAAGATAGTTTGGTAGTTTCTTACAAAGTTAAACATCGTTTTGCCATATGATCCAGCATTATACTATTAGCTATTTACCCAGCTGATTTGAAAACTTGTCTTCACATAAAAATTTGCACATACATATTCATAGTAGCTTTATTCATAATCACCTCAAACTGGAGGCAACCAAGATATTCTTCCATAGCTGAATAGATAAACTGTGGTATTTCCATCCAGTGGAATGTTATTCAGTGATAAAAAAGAAATTTCTATAAAGCCACCAAAAGACATGGGTGAATCTTAAATGCATGTAGCTAAGTGGTAGAAGCCCATCTGAAAGGGCTACATAATGATTCCACATACATGGAAAAGGCATAACTGTAGAGAAGATCGAAAGATTGGTGGTTTCTAGGGGTTTGGCTGATGAAGAAAAGTTGGAATAGGTAAAGCACAAGGGATTGTTTATGGTGGTTAAACTATTCTGTAGATTGCCATGTTGGGTACATAGTATGATGAGTATATATGCATTAGTCAAAACCCAGAGAGAACATACTTTAATGTATGCAAATTAAAAATTAATCGCTTAGGGGGTTGGAGGATGCCGGGATGGAATCCAGACTTGGACATAAGAATCTAACTGTATTACAAGTGTCTGCAAAACCTCACTGAAGGGGGTGGGAGAAACAAGTGCAGGCCTAAAAAACTTTGTAAATGTATGGATTCTTAAAACTAATGCAAAAGAAGTGGTACTATGCACTGGGTTCTATTTGATAACGTTAATTATTATGGGTTAGCAATTCCTGTACTACTATACATATAAGCTGGAATGGAATAATCAAGGAAGTGGGTGTGGATGGTGGGTTATAGAGAATCCAGGGGCAGAAGCCCAGACTGATCCATGTGCTGAAGGGTTAGAGTTGGAGGCATCAGTATGAGCTTCTGTTTATCTCAATATGGCTACAGATGGATTCATTGAGAAGTCTTTATAGATATAAATATCAGTATACACACATATATTATCAGGATTTGCAAGCTGCGAGGGCCTCGAGGTAACGGCACTCCAGTGACAAGGAGCATACTCAGATTTGTTTCTGATACCACTCTCCCATGAAAGGAATTAAAGTTCCTTGAAAAATGGCTGGTTTGGGACTGGGGCAGGAAATCCACAAGATGAGTCTAGAGCAGCTCTGTAGTACCAAAACGTAAGGAAGTTTATCATCATTTCTAATTGATGTTTACAAAAGTAAATATTTGTACATGAAAACTGACATGGATTTTTTTTAAAAAATGAAATGTGAAATTTGCATGACTTTTCAGACATTTCAATCTTGCAATGGTTGCTGCAAAAATCCCACTCCTCAGTTACCCAGGTTATTTCAGGCCCTATAGGGATAGATGCATGTGTGCTTGTGTTATTTTATTTTATTTTATTTTATTTTATTTTATTTTATTTTATTTTTGATATCTGATGTATAGGAACCTTAGTGACAAAAAATAATAAAATAAAATAAAAAGGAAGGAAGGAAGAAAGGAATTGAGCAGGATTGGTCTAGTCTGTTGTAGAGTCAAGCTTTCTGTAGGTTCACAAAGGATTGGCAGTATTTATTCTTACCTGAAACAGGTGAAGGTGGCAGAGTGGTGCATTCTGTAGAGTGGAGGACTAGAATTGGACGAAATCTGTATTTTACACTGGATTTGCCAGTGACCTGGTATGATTTCTTTCCGGCCTTGGACTGAAATTCTGGGGTGCCAGGCACACTGTTGTGACAACCTCTGCTACTTGAAGTGGGAGCATATCAAGGAAAGGAAAATGAGTGACAAATTTACTGCGATTAATATATGATGATTAACATGTTCCAGCTTTTCTCTGCTGGTCTTTCTTTTCTTTAAAATGAGAGTGAAACTTTTGGTAGAAAAACTTTGTATTCATACTTCATTATCTTCCAATGATATATTTTCTGAATCTTAAGGAAACAAAAAACAAAAACAAAAAACAAAAAAAAAAACCAGGAGACAGAAAGTAACTTTGCTATCTATGCTCCATGCCACCTGACACCTTCACCTAGCCTGTGGTCAGAAGCAGAGCCCCCCTCCTCCACCTTCCCATTCCTCAGCCTGGACATAGGCAGGGCTGCCTCTGGTCTGACCCCTGCCTCTCTATGGAAACGTATAATAAGAGTTCCATGAGCACAGTTGGCATAAGAGCACTGTAGCCCTTAAACTAATCCAGTTTTATGTTTACTCTAGCCCCTGATGAAAAATGATTCATTGTGCCATGTGAGAAGATATGTAGTAAAGCATCATACTGTCGGCAATGGAACATGGTCAGAAGATGTGGGCAATCACACCAAATTCACTTTCCAATGGACAGAGCAAACACATACTGTGACAGTTCTGGCCGTCAATTCTATTGGCGCCTCTTTTGCAAATTTTAATTTAACGCTCTCATGGCCCATGAGCAAAGGTAATTGAAAAAGTACAGGGTCGTAAACCTGTGCCCTTTTACATATTTAATCTTTGTAAACTCCTTCTATTCTTCCAAGAAGCCTATGATTCCCTGAATCTGGAAGTCTCTATTTTACCTTGATCTCTTCTTTGTCTGAAAAATAGCAAACTAGATGGTACTCTGATTATGTACATGGTCCTAGGGTTTTCATGTGGTAGAACATGGTTGAAATGATATTATAATGTGAGAATATTCTAATAAATCTAATGGTTTTGGACCAATGGTGGTCATAGGTAAATTTCTCTCTCTCTCTCTCTCTCTCTCTCTCTCTCTCTCTCTGTCTGTCTCTGTCTCTCTCAATATGCACAATTATATGTGTACATGTGTTATATAGATTATACATGTGTTATATGGATTAAAATATATGTTATAGTATAACATATTATATGGATGCAAGTAATTGCTCAGTATTGAAAATGTCTGCCTTCCATTTGTTCTCTCCCTTTCCAGGAGCTTATATGTTCTTCAAAGGTATTAGGAGATTTTCATTAATTTTGATTTTAAAAATAAATATTTTTCTTTTCTCCTCAGTAAATATTGTGCAGTCACTCAATGCTTATCCTTTAAATAGTAGTTGTGTGATTCTTACCTGGATGCTATCGCTTAGTGATTACAATCTGATATATTTTATTCTTGAGTGGAAAATTCTTAATGAAAACAATGAAATTAAATGGCGTAGAATCCCTTCATCTGTTAAGAGGTATTATATCTATGGTAAGTTTACTTTACTTTAATAAGTTTCTCTTATTGATTAGTATTATACTACAGATTATTAATTCAATTAATAAAGCCAGTTAATTAAATAAAACTTCAAAAATATAGATGACACTACCATTTGAATACTTGTAATTTTATCACCTTATCATAAATATTTACCTCTATTTCATTTTATCCTTTTTCATTTAAATATTTTACACAGTGGTCATTATACCTTGTCATCTACCACTTTCTTTCTGATTTTCTCCTTTGATATATCACAAACTTGTTTCTATGTTCCCCCTATCGCTTGACCAATTATTTTTAATGACCAAATTGCATTTTATGCCAAAATCTACTTAAACTGTTTATTTATTTGAGAACTATTTTTATTGCTTTCAGCTTTGTCTTTAAACCAATTTGTAATGGCTTTTGATATCTGCTGCCAGGTTGTTCCCTCAAAATGTATACCAACTTAAAACTCCACTCACAATGAGTGGAAGTGCCATGCTGAAAGTCTGAGGATCTAGGACCTGGGGACATAACCAGCACAAACTCCTAAAAGTAGACCAGTTGCCCCAGGAGGTGATTACAAAGTTTAAGTGCACAATACAACATCTCCAACTCTGAGATAGGTTTAGATATAGAGAAGCTAAGGATTGTCATGATCTTGTCCTATATAATAAAAGCCTAATATGCTAAGTGTCCAATTGGCCATTCAACCAATCAAAGCATAATATGCTAATGATATGCTAAGGCAATTCACCCGCTTGCTATGACATGCACTGACCACCAGGGGAAGATGCTCTTACCAGTAGGTTAGCTTGCTGGGATCCAACCAATTGGGACTGAGTGAATTGGGCCGCACATGCCTTGGAGACCTCCTGTGGTCCCTCCCAGGCTGGCCAACCTCCTGTGTCCCTCCCTGGCCCCGATCATGTACCAGTGGGGTCCCTCGGCCTGGTCTGCACTGTCTTGCAATCCAGGCTGAGGGACCCCCCCCCCCAAGTGCACAAATTTGTGCACTAGGCCTCTAGTTATGTATGTAATGTCTTTCCAAAGACTCATAAGTTTATTTCAGAGATCTAGAATATAGCCTTAGGCTAAATAGAAACAAATTCTTGAGAGAGAACTAAATTAATTTCATTACCACTGTTATCCAGGTGGTTACTCTCTGTGCTTTTCATTATACCATGTAGACTTCAAGTTTCAAACAGATTTATCTCTTGTGAAATCATTTTTGTATATTAATAGTACTTGATGGATTCATTTTGAGCTTTGCTAAGGAGATGGCCATCCTTCAGGAATCTAGACTCTTGGATATTGCAAGGAAATTCCTGGTTCCCACCCCCATCTTTATAATATAGGATTTCACAAGCCTTGAGTCTTATAGCTGCCTTGGGTAGGAAAACTAAGTAGCTAAATTCCTATGTAAAGGGAATATTGCTCACCTTGGAGATACAGGAGAAGAGGCAGATCATACTGTCCTGCACAGGGAAATAAGACACTTATATACCCTGAACTTGAACAAAGTGGCTATCATTGGAACATGTCTTTGAAAAATTGCTATCTCTTGTCTCTGGGTAAGATTTTTTCTAATGTTATTTATAAAATTATTGTCATTATTAAGGGAATTTGGAGTGCCTAGGTTGTTTTGAAACTCCTATAAGTTTCAATCCATAATAACAACTAATTCATATTTTTGGAAATATAGGAGGGTTACTTAAAAACTTTTTATATAGAGTTCACTCATTTATATGAACTCAGTAAGAATGACCCTTTAATATGTTTTTCTCCTCAGATCATTTTATCCCAATTGAGAAGTATCAATTCAGTCTTTACCCAATATTTATGGAAGGAGTGGGGAAACCGAAGATAATTAATGGTTTTACCCAAGGTAAAACTTTTACTTTCAGTTTCTTTTTATACAGATGAATGGTTTCCTGTGTAGCAGTAATGTTGTCATTTGGTTACTCTCCTGATAAAATAGTGCAAGGGTCCAGCATCTTATGTGTCCCAGGGTGCATGCAGTCAGGGTGTGTGGTTCCAAGGTGGTAATAAGAAAGAGAATAATCAGGCACGTTATTGAATTCTTTTATTGGCAAGTAAAAATTTTAGTCTCAAATTGATCAAAATGTTGATGCAAACAAAATAAAGGGAAATACACAGCCATACAATAAAATGTATCTTTATAAAGTTAGAAATATATTATTTTTCTTAACATTTCTATATAATGTATATAAATGCATCTTTCCCAAAGAATATGTTTGAGGGCATATATTTGTGAGTCTGTAAATTTTAATCAGTCTTCTAAAGGAAATATTTTTTTTCCTCTGAAAATAAAACGGGAGAGGTTGTCATAGACTAGGCCGCTCATATTTCTGATTCATCTTACCATTCGTGGCATATTTACATTTTACTATTACTTTAAATTGTCTTCACATCCAAGCACACCAATAATCAAGTTTTAAGAGAGAAACATTTTGCCTGGTTTTAGAATGAAAATAATTGAAAAAAATCATTAATGAATTATTGAACAAATGAGCATTCTGCTAAGCACCGGGGGTTGAACAGTGAACATCATTCTCTAACCTTCAGGGCTCCAATGGGAGTGAGAGACAATAAACAAATCATGTATGACATAATGTCAGATAAAAGTGCCATGAAGTAAGAGGAAGGGATAGACTTAAAATGTGGTGGTGTAATTAGAATGGCCAACATTTGTCTTTTTGTTGTTGTTGTGTGAATGATATTTGAGTAGATCTTTGCAAACACAAAGGGGAAGAGCATTTCAGCAAGGGCTAGTAAGTACAGAGGAGTGCTTTGTACTGATGAGTGAGCATGCTTGGTGATTCAAGAAACAGCAATGCGGTCAATGTGTCTGGACTGAACAAGCTAGAGATTGGCAGGTGTTGTAGGTTGACTTCTTTAGAAGCAGATGATCAGACAGAGTCATCATAACAACTTAAATTGGCCCTTTGACTCATATAACCTAAAAGGGAGCAGAGGGAGAGAATTCACATATAATTTTTATTAAAACAATATTTCACTAAATCACAATAAGCATAATTTTGAACACAATAATAATTTATTTTATTAACAGGATCATCACTATCATTTTACCTTACTCTATTTTTATATTTTAGAGGTCATACAGATATAGGATGAAATTAGGAAAAAGTCTGCTATAATTTTTGGTACAGAAAGGTATTTTTTCCTCAAGCTTCTGAATTGCGTGAATTTCATTTCTTTTCCAGATGATATTGTAAAACACCAGACTGATGCCGGTCTATATGTAATTGTGCCAATAATTATTTCTTCATTAACCTTGTTGCTTGGAGCATTGCTAATATTACATCAAAGGTATGGACCTTCATCGTATTTAAACCTTGATTTAATACAAGTCATAAGTAATGTATCCTAAATATTGTTAAGATGGCATAAAAGGAAAAGGCTTATTTTCAAATAGCTGAATTCTGTTTTGCTAGCACCACATAAACTTCATGGAAAAAATGATTTCTTTTCTGAAATGCACGCAGGAAATAACAAGCCCATTATAGGAAAGCCTAGGCTGTATGTTCTTGGAGGTGGCAAAATGGCTTTCAGAGTTGTGCAATTTGGGTTGAGGACTTTGAGTGGTGAAAATTTACCTGGAGCAGTCCACTTATAACCAGTAAGCACTCTGCTTTTTAAAAATCAGCACTGCTGGTTCTAGTCAGTCTGATTTGGCAAATGGCCATGAATTTCTTGTGGGTTTGTGCTGAGAGATATGGACGAATGAGTTTAACAGAGTGGATCTTTGTAAAAACTTTTGTCTTCTAGCACAAAAGAGAGTCCAATTTAGAGCCAGAATTTATCTTTTGGTCAAGTGAGCTGATGGTGCCATATGCGGTAGAATTGTTTCTGAAACCCACTTGATGACCATTTTTAATATTTTATTTTCTCTGAGAAAACCTACACAAAGTGCTTGACACACAGTTTTCAATAAGTGTTTTACTATTTTTATTATTATAATTAGAGGCCCGGTGCACAAATTTGTGCACAGGTGGGGGTCCCTTGGCCTGGTTGGTGATCGAGTCCTATAGGGGGGCTGGCCAGCTCGGGGAGGGGCCGTGGGAGGCTGGCTGGCTGGCCAAGGCGGAAGGTTGGCCAGCCGGGGGTGAGGAGGTGCCTGCGGAAGGTTGATTGGCTGTGGGATTGCACTGACCAACAGGGGGGCAGCTCCTGCATTGAGCGGTCTGCTCCCTGCTGGTCAGTGCAGTCATAATGACTGGTCTACCAGTGGTTCTGGTCGTTCCAGTCATTTGGGAGTAAACATCCCTTAGGCTTTTATATATATATATATATATATATATATATATATATATATATACATAAAATTATTAATTTTGGTCTAGGCAGCTCATTGGTGGAAATCTTTGTGTGATAGCATGTGAAAATGAATCTGCCCCTCCTGAGGCATACCTCTGGAGGATTAATTTCTAGTTTATACATTCATTCACTGTTAACAGTTTTGATATAAATGTTTTTCTGTGATTCTAATGCCTTATTTTTCCTTTGTAGAATGAAGAAGCTGTTTTGGGATGATGTTCCAAACCCTAAGAATTGTTCCTGGGCACAAGGACTTAATTTTCAAAAGGTCCCTTTTTCAATTTTCTTAACCCAAAATATAAGATTGTATTTTAGATGTCATATGCCTTCTAGAGCTTTAAACATTTTTAAGGTTTAAAAATTATTTTTTACTCAATTCATTTTAATATGAGTCTGTTTAATCTACTATATATTTCCAAGGATAGCAGGATATAAGGATTTAGTACTAGGGGATACAAAATTCAATAGGTAGTTTGTCATATGAAAGTTAATAATATGCATATCTTTTATGTGTCACAGCACTATGTAATAAAATTAATATTAGAATATTAAGGATCAAATCTGATGGAGAATGGGTTTTGGAATAAATTGATTGTCCTTAGGCAAAGAGCTGGAATAAGAATTTTTAATACCTATAATTATATACATAATTATTTAAATAAAATAAAAACTATATAAATAATCCCATGGAATTAAAAAAATTCAGTTATTAAAATTAAACTTACACTTATGTAAGATGGATTTTTTAAACCTCTGCAAGTATCTAATTTCATAATTTTATAAGCTATTCTTTAAGCAAAACTAGCCCTCAAGATGCTTTGTTTATTACTAGGGCTTAACAGGTATACAGATAACACAATTAGGAATAAATAACTCAGTTTTTGAAATATAGCAAGAATATTTAGAGTGGAAAAGAATATAATTTCAGAAATATTACTAATGATAAAAAATCTTCTAAAATTTAGTAACTTTTCAATCTCATTGCTTTAATCCTCTAAATAACTAAAATTCATTTTTTAAGGAAAAATAATACAGTGGAAATCATGTTATATTACCTAAGGGTACTAGGTAAATGTGCTAACTGCTCTTTGCTTTTATATTCACATTATTTAATTCTCTTAATGGCCTAATTGCATCATATTTTCTGATGGAAAAAAATAAATAAAGCTGAGAGTGGTTCAGTTTGTCTTGATCTACCCAGACATACATGTAAAAGCCTTGGTGCAAACAGAGGTTCATGTGACTCAAACTGATTATCTTGCCAGCAACTCCATATTAAAAATTAATTGCTTAATATGCTTAGTGCCACTACATTGTATACTTAAATATAGTTGAAAGGGTAAATTTTATGTTATGCATATTTTAATGCAATAAAATATATGCAACAGATCTGAATAGAGATTTCTCCAAGTGGCCAATAAGCAAATGGAAAGATGCTCAATATCTTTGGGCATTAGATAAAATAAATCCGAAACACAAGATACCACTTTACATTAGCTAGGGTGGCTAGAATATAATACAAAGATAATAGTATTGGTGAGAATATAAAGAAATTGAAACTTTTATACACTGCCTCTGGCAATGTAAAATGGTGCAACCCTTTTGGAAAATGATCTGACAGTTCAATAGTTAAGCATTGTATTACCATATGACACAACAATTCCACTTCTACATATATATATATCCAATAAACATCAAATCACATATTCACATAAAAACTTGTACATGAATATTCATAGCAGCATTATTTATTATTTATATTTATAGCCAAAATGTGGAAAGAACTCAAATGCCCCTCAAATGATGAATGGACAGGCAATTGTAGTATATTAAATTCTAACACAAAAGAAAAATATATTAGCTAATATATTACTTTTCTTCCATTTTATTTTTTAATTCACAGTTTACATTCAGTGTCATTCTATATCACTTTCAGGTGTTCAGCACAGTGGTCAAACAATCATATACTTCACAAAATGATCACCCCTATATTTCCAGTACCCAACTGGAGCCATACATAGTTATTATAACACTAGAGGCCCGATGCATGAAATTCATGCAAGAGCAGGCCTCCTTTCCCCAGCTGCTGGCACCAACTTTCCTCTGGCACCCGAGACCCGGGACCTGGGCTTCTCTCACAGTCTGGGAGGTCATCTGGAAGGACATCCGGTCTAATTAGCACACTATACTTTTATTATTATAGATTATAGACTATATATTATAGACTATATATATTCCCTATCCTGTAATTTATAGGAAGGGTCTTTTTTTTCATTTAACTTGGTCATCATTTGAAATGCTTTCAATTCTGTCTCCATTTAACTCTAAGAAATTATCTTATTTCTTTGACAATTTTCTCTTGCTTCTTTGGTTTTCTTTCGAGAGTCTATATTCATTGGGTTTTAGATTCTCTCTCATTATATTTCATTCTATGTTTCATTATATTTTCTCTGTTCTTTGTTTTTGTCTTACATTTGAGACCTTCCCATAACCTATTTTTCCAGTGTTTCAGTTGAATTTTATTTACTTTTTAAAAAATGAATATTTATTGTTCAGATTATTATAATTGTTCTCCCCCCTTCCCCCACCCCTTAGTTCCCCTCCATCCAGTTCCCACCAGTTATATTCACCAGTTTATTCTGTTCATCAGATTTTTTATTCACTTGATTTTTAGATTCACTTGTTGATTTACTATTATATTTGTAAGTTTCCACATATTCTTTTTAAGAGTATTCTGTTCTGTTTTTATGCATGCAATGTTTTGTTAAATCTTATTAGAGGATTGTTGTTTATTTTAAAAATTCTCTTTTCTTCTACTCCCTGAATTCTCCATTTTTATTAGGATCATGTTTTTACGTTGTTTTTCTAGGCCTTACTTTTTTTTTTTTTTTTTTTAAATCTCACTTTCCCCAAATACCTGATAATAATCTTTTGTTTTCCTTTCTTGTTTAAGAATGAAACAGTAGACAGGCTTACTGGGAGCCGGAGGTATATAGACAGGGATTGTTGCCCTAAGTGGGTAGACTCATGAGGAAAGATATACCCGCCCATGATGCTGAGTCAGCTCATTAGTTACTTTATAAAAAAACAAACCCAAGTTGGGTGTGGCGGGTGGTTCTAATACAAAAGCTCTTGATGTGAGGCAGAGGAGTAGATGAGGCCCATTCCCTGGGCAGAGTTTTGATTTTCCTGCCTCAGCTCTCATTTCTTCCTGTGTTTTTATCTCCCACTTACTTCTTCACGCACCATCTCCTCCTGGGCAAACTGGCTTTCTCTCCAGCTGCAGCCCACTCTGGAGATGTTCTGGTCTGCAGCTTTCTTTGCTGGTCATCTTTGGTCTGTACTCATTCAGGCATTTTCCATTTTTAAAAGACGGAGTACAAAGCTGATTTTTTTCTTAGCCTTCTCAGATTCTCTTTGTTGTGGGTGTGCATTTGATTTACTCATCATGCATTTTCATTCTCACAGAGTCTCTACAGAGGTGAGAGAGAAAACACATATGCTCAATCTTCCATCTTGAATGAGATTTCTTCTCTGCATCATTTTTCTTAGTGCTTTAAAAATCAGAATATTAAAGCACACAATACAATATACAGATCAGGTATTATAAATTGTATACCTGAAACCCATACAATTTTATTAACTGATGTTGATAAATGTTAATTAATGTCACCCCAATAAATTCAAATACTTTTTAAAAGTAAAGTCAAAGTCAGAATATTAGACAAAAGGTTGAATTAGTTTTCTAATTCAAATTTCACAGTGTTTAAAAGACTTTAGCCATTTTTATCCCTTTGTTTAGCATTTTTGCCTAATCATGGTTTTCTTTCTCTAATTCCAAATCATCTATATTTTTAAAGTCTAGCTCCACTCATTGGTTGTCTACATTTCTGTCCATTTTCATAAGAGTGTGCACCACTTAACAACCTTTAGAAGTGTTAAAGACAAAACAAAGTGGATTTTCCCTTGTGATTTGAAGACTATTTTAGGTTCCTTAGCCTACTCTAGACCTCCAAAGAAGAAACCCAGTTGCCCATGGAAGAGCACCACCCTCAGAGATCTGAGGCAGAGCATCCTGACATTGCTAGCAGGCCTTGCACAGTGTGGGAGAGCTAGTGCAGCTTTGAGTTAGAAGTTCTATTTAGAAGTGCATGTTGCTGGGCATAGAAGTATGTATTCCAGTTCCCTAAAATAGGACTTCAGTATTGTTTATTTTTATTTTTTTGTTCTTCTTCATATTTGTGCCTATGCCCTTGGCTTATCGGTATCCAGAAGAAAGTAAGAATTGACGAGCTCAAATCTATCACAGCAAGTAAAAAAGCAAAAACAAAGAACATGTCCCCTTGACAGTTTGTGTTTGGGATATCTTGTCATCTTCCATTGTGCTCCAGAATGATTGTTGGACTGGAAAAAAATGGACATACAGTCCTTGCTGCTCTAAGTAGCTGTGTAAATTTAAGCCTCAATTATTTTGTCTAAAAGCGGGGAGATACGTGGAACAGATGATTTCTTTCTCTTGCTTTGGGGAGGGGAATAGTTATATATAGTTTTACATGTCCTTGAATAGTTGTATATAGCTGCTGTATATTAGTCTGAAGGGCTGTATATATAGTTGAATGGTTGTATATAGTTGTATATCTCTTATATAGTAAAGGCTAATATGCAAAGTGTCCCCTTGGGAGTTTGACTGGAGACTGGGAATTCGATTGCTCGCTATGATGTACGCTAATCACCAGGGGGTTGTGAGGAATGAAGGAAGGTCTCTGCCAGCACCGGGTAGTTGGGAAAGGAAGGCCCTGGTTGGTAGTTGGAAGGCGCTGGTCAGCCCTGATCGCTGGCCAGGCCTAGGGACCCTACCAGTGCATGAATTTTGTGCACCAGGCCTCTATTAGTTGTATATAGAGTCAAATAGTTGTATATAACTGCTATATTATTAGTGGAATAGTTGTATATAGCTGTGTATGTGGTTGAATAGTTCATGTAGTATATATATATATATATATATATATATATATATATATATATTATGGTTGAATAGTTTTACATAGCTGCTGTATATTTAGTTGAATAGATGTATATAGCTGCACATCTATATATGGTTGAATAACTGTATATAGTTGAACTAGGGGCCCAGAGTACCAATTCGTGCACCTTGAAGGGAACTGTGGGCCATGAGGCTGCAGTGGGCACAGGGACGGGTCTTGGCCCATTCTCTGCGCCCCTATCTGGACCCTCCCACTGTGGCCCCCGGTCCCCTGTCTGCCGGCAGCCGGCCCTGCTCGCACCGGCTGATGGGGCTGGTGCTGTCACGTCCTGTCAGTGGATGTGAGCGGCGGTTGCTGCCTCAATCACCCCTCAGGAGCAGGGGGAGATGGAGAAGCCCTCAGGGGCAATCAGGGCCGGCAGCTGCAGCTCACACCCACTGATGGCACCGAGTGATCGTGATTGGTGTCAGGCACTGGCAACAGGTGAGAGCTGTGGTTCTGATGCCTGCTGCAGGTGCAAGCAGGGCCAGTGCTGGCAGTGGGTGAGAGCAGCAGCTCTGGTGCTGGCAGCAGGTGAGAGCACTGGGATAGAGCGTGGCATGTTCAGGAGCTAAGAATTTTTAGTAACCACTAGAGGCTTGCCCCCATGACAGCAACCAGCACCCTGCTTTGGTCTGGCGTCCCTGCTCACCTGCTCCACCATCCCACAGGAGCCAACACCCTCCATGTTCCGCATATGCTCCCTGGTGCTCAGTGCACATCATAGAGACTGGTTGGTTGTTCCAGTTCTGCCATTTGGTCTATTTGCATATTAGTCTTTTATTATATACGATATATATATATATATATTGACTATCATATATAATATGGGGTGGGGGTGGTATCCCTCTACCCAACCTGCACCCTCTCCAATCTGGGACTCCTTGAGGGATGTCCGCTGCCCATTTAGGGCAGTCAGACATCCCTCTCACAATCCAGGACTGCTGGCTCCCAACTGCTCACCTGCCTGCCTTCCTGAGTGCCCCTAACCATTTCTGCCTGCCAGCCTGATCACCCCCTAACCACTCCCATGCCAGCCTGATTGATGTCTAAATGCTCTCCTTCCAGCCTGTTTGCCCCCAACTTCCCTCCTCTGCCAGCCTGGTCATCCCTAACTGCCCTCCCCTGCAGGCTTGATTGCTCACAACTGCCCTCCCTTGCAGGCCTGGTCCCTCCCAACAGCCCTCCTCTGCTGGCCATCTTGTGGTGGCCATCTTGTGTACACATGGGTATAGGATCTTTGACCACATTGGGGCAGCTATCTTAATCTTGTGTGTTGGAATGATGGTAAATCTGCATATTACTCTTTTATTAGATAGGATAGAGGCCTGTTGCATGGGTAGGGGCCAGCTGGTTTGCACTGAAGGTTGTCCTGGATCAGGGTGAGGGTTCCCTTGGGGCGTGAGGTGGCCTGGGTGTGGGGCCTATGGTGGTTTGCAGGCCAGCCACACCCTCTGGTGACCCAAGCAGAGGCCCTGGCATCTGGGATATATTTATCTTTTACAATTGAAACTTTGTAGCCTAGAGCACAGCCAAGTCTCCTGCTAGCTCCATGGTGTGGTGGCAGCTATTTCTGTTGGGGTTTATTCACGTTCTATAATTAAAACTTTGTAGCCTGGAGTGGAGGCCTAGGCCAGCCAGGGCAGGTGGAAAGCTTGGCTTCCTCCATCGCCGGGGGCAACCCAAGCCTACCTCCTGCTCCCTATGGTGGCAGACATCTTGGTTTGGGTTAATTTGCATACTTGCTCTGATTGGCTGGTGGGAGTGGCTAGTGGACATAGAAGAGTGATGGTTAATTTGCATATTGCTCTTTTATTAGGTATGATTAGGTAGGATATGTTTGAATAGCTGTATATAGTTGTATATTTAGTTGGATAGTTGTATTTTGCTACTGCATATTCATTTAAATAGTTGTATATAGCTAGCTCTATATATACTTGAGTAATTGTATATAGCAGCATTTGTAGCTGAATAGTTGTATAAAGTGTTATATATTTAGTAGAATAGTTGTATATATATATATATATATATATATATATATATATATATATATATAGTTGAGCAGTTGTATATAGCTATATATGTGGTTGAATAGTTGTACAGATGATCTCTTAGATCTTTTTTCTAGATTAAAAAATTATGATAATGATTCTCTGATTCTGTTTTTCACTCTTTTAGTCCTTCTTTCTCCTAACATTTAAATTTTTGTTTTCACTGCTCTATTTTTTCTTGTTTCAAACTATCTAATATTACTTTTCTTTCTCATACCCTTTTTATTTTTTTCTGTTTTTTTGTTTTTCTCTCCTTTTACTTATTTTGTTATTCCTCTATAGTTTTTCCTTTGCTGAAGTAATTAAGACTGTCTACGTGTGTAATATTAAGGCATGCATTAAGAAAGTGGGAGAAGACACCTAAGTTCAAAATTTTATTCTTTTCTAAAAAGATGCAGTACTGTTATATAACACAGAAATGTACAATCAAGAACCCATGCCTCACAGAAAATGTTTTGAAATCTTTTATATTTTGTTTTCTGAGTAATTTTTTTATTTTTCTTTCTTATTTTGTTTTATTTTATCTAAACAGAGTACGGACAGTCTTTGAAGTCTAATCATGATCACTACAGATGAACCCAATGTACCAACTTTCCAACATTCTATAGAGTATTAGAAGATTTTTACATTTTGAAGAAGGGGAGAAAATCTAAAAATAAAATTTGGTTGAACTACTAAGAACTAAACTATGATGGATCTGTTGATTTAGAACTAAAAACAGATGGGTAAATTTGGGATGGAGATGAAGGTCTGAGTCCAATTCAGTTCGGATGTATGATTACTTTTCAGGTCATCTGAAGTTTAAAAAGCAGTATTCATGATATCTGGCTTTTGTTTGATCATTTGGTCATGAAACATTGAAAAACTCTAACTGTTGTTCTTATTACATATCTATTAGGTATCATCAAATAAAAACAATGTTGTCACTAGATTAAAACAGCAGATTCTGACAGTTTTGCAGATATACTGGCTTTAATTACAGATGAAGTAAAAGCATTTTGTTTATACTTTTATGTCCAAAATTTTCCATCTCATATTCCTTTATAGACACTTCCATGTAGTCAACCTGGGAGTTTTCATTTCCTATACTCTGGAAAATGGTCAAGTGCTAACTTCCATTTCATTTCAAAAAAGCCAGAAGTTACAGTTTGTGCTGGTCACAGGCCTCTGCAAGTTCCAGTTCATATCAGCGTGACCTGGCATAGCAAGATCAGATTGACCAGAAAATACATTGGCTTCCAATTCAGCCTCCTTGTAAAATTTTTGCTTGAATTTAATATATTTCTACTGAACCTCCCAAAGCTTCTGGCAGGCAAGGGAGTACACAGTGGTACAAGAAGGAAGACTCTTTGGAGCTTTTACAAATATTTCATGGCGAGGACAGGACGTTTCTCCCTGAAAAAGACCACCTGGTGTTTCTATAAACTTAGCATACTAACTGCTCTGTTGTTCACATTCAAAATAAACCAAAGTCTTTGATGAACCAAAAAAAATATCAAATTTAGGCTATACATAGATCACATAAATTTAGATTTCATTCATAGTTTTATTTGAATGTAAAAAAATAAAACTAAAAACTGAGGAGAATGATATCTTTTTTCCCCTTCACTGACTTTAAATAGATGTCATTGGAATGTAAAATCTGAGTGATATTAAGAGAAGACATTCTTTATTTCCCACAGCTAAACATATATTTAATATGTTCCCAGACTCATCTAAAAACCTCAAGAATTTAGATGTATACAGTAATTTAGATGCTTTTGAATAAGTATACTTTTAATAAAGGTTTGTGACCCCTTTATACCCTTCAATAATATATGAGTGTATGATTTCTAAGTACTTATTAGTGAAGTCTTCCATCTAAAATCAATCCAATCATAGACCTAAGTTTTTAGTTATCAATTATGAAGTTTTAGAAGGCATTTAATATGCTAACCATGTCTTTTGAAAAACATATGTGAGTTTGACTGCATTTCATGGGCCACATTGTATATTTTTTTTTGTTTTCACACTGATAGTATGTAATTCCTTTATTTGGTGATCTTAATTTCTAGGTTATTAAAAATTTTAAGAAATCCAAAACATATACCGTAGTAGCCTTAAGAAAAAACAAAATGAACAAGCAAATATTTGAAGGAAATAATAAATCTCAGTATAGATTTCTGTCAGAAAGAAACCAGGCACAGAAACAGTTCCTCTTATTATATTATGTTTATATAATAATGGAAAGGTTATATTAACATGGTATTTGTCATTATGCAGTATTTTAATATCTTTATAAGCCTATTCCATTATTATTATATTTACGTTTGGTATATTTATTCTTTTATAGTTATAATTACCAATATATTTCATTTCAGTTCAAAACTTTGCTAAATGAATTATGTTTTTATTTGGAATAGATTTGCCATTTTGAATTCAGGCAACAAATTTGAATTCATTTTATTAGTTTAAATTTTTTAATATTCAAAAGTTCACTTATATGTATGATATGCAAATTGCACACATTTTCTATAGCACTTCATTTAGTTGTGTTAATTTTTCAATGTGATGTGTCCACAGTATTCTTTATTTTACATTTATTTTTTCAGTATGTTCACATTGTATAAGTTGTATTTTTTGCATACATGTTCTTGATGTTTATGCTTGAGAGGATTTTTCTTTTGCTGTAACCACCATTCTTATAAAATATATGATATGCATTTGCTTTGTGTCTTTGTCTTCATTTCACATGTCTCATAGCATGTATTGTTATATGAATTTATTAATAAGAAATAGTAATTTAAAAGTCTGTGATCTTTTTTTCATCTCCTTAGTTCTTATTTTCTGATATCTTAAATAGATTCTCAATAGGGTATAAGGCAGATAAATTCTTAGCAATAACAAATATTTTACCTTCACATCATATCTTACATCATGTTTTTTGCTCATTTGATTTTATTTATTTTTTTTAGTTGAATTTTACATTTTCAGTTTGTGGAAATCTACCGTATTTGCCGGCGTATAAGACGACTTTTTGGCCCTGAAAAATATGCCTCCAAGTGGGGGGTAGTCTTATACGGCGAGTATATAACAAACTCTGTATTTTTAGTGGAAATGTTAGGGGGTCGTCTTATACGCCCAGTCATCTTATACGCCGGCAAATACGTATTTTTCAGGGCCAAAAAATCGTCTTATATGCCGGCAAATACGGTAATTTGTTATTATATGTATGGAACTCTTCAGATTGTAGCACTTTCTAATTACAAAAATAAGTCTTCATTAAGAACTAAGCACTTTCAGATGCTATTTAATTTATTCCTCACCACAATGCCATGAAGTATTAGACATATTTTTATAGATGAAGAAAACGAAATGTTAGGCAGAAAGATGAATGTACTTGCCCATGGGCACAGAAATAGGACTCAAACCTAAATCAATCTCATCCTATTTTGAAGCTGCTTTTCCTTTCTGAGTTTTGTTATATCTGTGTCAGTCCCAAACTAGTGAAATTTTGGTTGACTTATGTCCTTAAGCATTAATCTTTCACACTTCCATTTCTGCAAGGATGTCATAACGAAGCATACAAAAATAATAATGCAATTAAACATTAAAATGTGTCTTTTCTTTTAGCCAGAAACGTTTGAGCATCTTTTTATCAAGCATACAGAATCAGTGACATTTGGTCCTCTTCTTTTGGAGCCTGAAACCATTTCAGAAGATATCAGTGTTGATACACCGTGGGAAAATAAAGATGATAAGGTGCAAACTGCTTTGGTTCCTCTACTGTTGACAACTGCAGATCTTGAAAAGGGTTCAATTTGTATTAATGACCAAGGCAATAGTGCTAGCTTCTCTGAGGCCGGGAGCACCAAAATGCCCTGTGAGGATGAAGGCAGGAGACAATCCTCTGTTAAATATGCCACCCTGCTCTGCAACTCTAAGTCAAGTGCAACTGATGATGAGCAAGGGCTTATCAATAGCTCAGTCAGCAAATGCTTCTCTAGCAAAAATTCTCCAACAAAGGATTCTTTATCTACTAGCCCTTGGGAGATAGAAACGCAGGCGTTTCTTATGTTATCAGATCAGCACCCCAATGTAATTCCACCACACCTTACATTCTCTGAAGAATTGGACACACTTTTGAACCTTGAAGGAAGTTTCTCCGAAGGAAATTTCTCTGAAGAACATCATGATGCAAAGTCTATCTATTATTTAGGGGTCACCTCAATGAAAAAAGAGAGTAGTGTGCTTCTGACAGATGAGTCAGGGGTGTTGTGTCCGTTCCCAGCCCACTGTTTATTCACTGACATCAGAATCCTCCAGGACAGCTGCTCACACCTGGTAGAAAACAATTTCAACTTAGGAGCTTCTGGTCAGAAGACTTTTGTGTCTTACATGCCTCAATTTCAGACTTGTTCCATTCAGACGCAGAAGATCGTGGAAAACAAGATGTGTGACCTAACTGTCTAAATTTCAGTCAAGAAGCACCTCAGTTTATGTTACAGTGAATCATCTGAACTGTGATATATGTGTCTATAGTTGCTAAGGGGGAGAAGAGAAAATTGTCAGTTAAATTTGAAAGTGACTGTTTCAGAATTAGTGGTATTTGTCCTTCGGTCTTATAGACAAATAACGCGAGAAAGCCTTCAGGAGCCTAGCCATGTAGACAGTCTCTTCTAATGATTCTTTTAATAAGCTGCAATGGGAATGTCTCCAATGGCTTGTTTCTAGCTAAAAATAAGCCCAACAAATATCTTTTGTGAGAGAAGACCTGTGTAGAAAGATCTCATCTGAATTATACCTGCATCTGAAAGAAGACTTGAAACTAACACCTGTGAGATATAACTTGTTTCAAGGATGTGTCGGTTTTACCTTGAGTTTGTCTTTGTTTTACACTAATTTACGTATGTGCGCATGCACGCGCACACAAACACACACCTATTCGGTATAATTTGTGCATTTTTAAAGTATGTGATGTATTTGTATATTGTGCTACTAGACTGTGCGAGTTAAAGGTTTTTTTTTAATTTAACTTGCCTTGAGCACTTACTCTGTGTTAGGCACTCCAGTAAATGTTGTATATAAATAGACGATTTAGCCCTTGTCTAGGGGTTATTCTTGTGAAGACTGACAAGCAAGCCAGTATTTATGTATCAAATCTAAGATATGCGCCATAGAAGGGAACCGCTTATTATAATGGCAATTCCCACAGCCAGTATTTTTGGAGGACAACACAAGCACTTTTGAAAACATGCCTGTCTTAATTCTATAAATATGTTGAAATGTTCACTTTCTTTTTTAATAATGAGTATTTCTTCCTTGTTTTTATTTTGTTATAAATATATTTGTGTGTATATCAAATACCTTTGTTTTATTTTCCTCTCTTGTCCCCTTATCATGTAACATAAAATATATTACTGACCTCAAATCACAGTATTTAAGTTGTTAATTTTACATCACAGTATTCAAGTTATGGGATAGCCAAGAGAGGAGTAAACACCACTTTCTGGTGGCTGGATGGCCAAATGTTACTGTATGTCACATAGAATCATTGTCTTTCCCCCATTCTCACTTGCATGTACACTATTTACTCACTTTCTAAATATTCTCTCTATGTAAGCCAATCACTGTGCTAATACTTTCCACACTTTAACTCAATTGATTATTAAAATAATTGTATGAGACATGGACTACACTCCTTTAAAAGATTAGGAGATTAAGTAATTTGCCCAAGGTGGCAGGGTTAGTGGAAGATGCAACCAGAATTGAGATTTAAACCCAGATCTTTTTGACAGCCAGTGATCATGTTTTTAACCTATGCTTTGTACCGCCTTCCATTAAACACCCCCCTCCATAAAAATTGATGTATCATCAAATAAAATCTATTAGGTAGAAATATAATGGCAGGCCAAAACCGGTTTGGCTCAGTGGTAGAGCGTCGGTCTGCGGGCTGAAAGGTCCCGGGTTCGATTCCGGTCAAGGGCATGTACATTGGTTGCGGGCACATCCCCGGCAGGGGGTGTGCAAGAGGCAGCTGGTCGATGTTTCTCTCTCATCGACATTTCTAGCTCTCTTTCTCTCTCCCTTCCTCTCTGTAAAATATCAATAAAATATATATTTAAAAAAAAAAAAAAAAAAAAAAAAAAAAAAAAAGAAATATAATGGCAGGTGAAAATTAACTGAGAATTACATAGATCTTGTCTTTGCCTCCAAACACTTTAAAGTTTATTGTCTATGTAAGCTTTTGGTATGGAAAGAAAATTGAAAGACAGCATATTGGGCAACAAACTAAGTTAAGAAAACTGCACAGGTAGATGTTCAATGGCAATAAGCAAGAATTTAAAGATGATATAATTTATAAGCAAGAATTTAAAGATGATATAATTAAATAAGATGTAATTTAAAGATGATCAGCATCATGAAAAGAAATAACTTTAGTCCTCAAAAATATGACGGTGGGTTATTAAACATCATGAATTTCATACTTAGACTGAGAGAGGATTTGCTGATTGAACTCTTACCCCAAATAAAGTCCTACATGCCATCTCTATTCCAGATGTAGCCATATGAAGTGAGCAGTTCTAAACAATGACATATATCTCAGATGCTGTCGGACTCAGTGATCCTACTTCAGGGAATATATCCTAAAAATTTCAAAACACCCATCAGAAAGAATGTGTGCACTCCTATGTTCATAGCAGTGCTATTTGCAACTAAAGACCCAGTGCATGAAATCTTGCGAGACCTACACCCGCAAAGCTGGCGGGACCCCAGACACTCTGTGGGCAAGTAGCTAGCAGCCCAAGCCACTCCACACTGTGAGAGCTGTGAGCCCCGCTGTGCTATGCCGCACCAGCCAGGAGCCCTGCTATGCCATGTGAGCTGCAAGCCCCACCCCATTGCCTCGAGCAGCTCGTGGGCCAGGGGAAGGGACTGAGAGGTACTCCATGCACCTCCTGGTGACCAGTCATTTGGTTGTAATAGCATTATGGCGTTACAGCAACTGGCCCTTTATAATATAGACTAGAGGCCCAGTGCAAAAAAAAAAAATTGTGCACAGGGGAGGGGGTTCCCTCAGCCTGGACTGCTCCCCATCACAGTCCAGGAGCCCTCACAGGATGTCCTATTGACAGCTTAGGCCCACTTCCCATGAGGGTCAGGCCTAAGCTGCAGTCTGGCCTCCCCCTGGCGGAGGCGACCAGCTGTCAGGTATGTAGATACTTTCTGGAGGCAGCACAGGCTCCTTCCTTATTTCTTTCCTCTGGGGTTGGAGAACAGGGGACTAAAAGGTGGAGACAGAACTGTGTCTAGGCCTGGGGCTTTTGTAGGCAGTGGAAAGAGGAAGAGGGTTGGGGAAAGTCTAGATACATGTCCTTCCATTGTCCTCCCTTCCTCCGGGCCCCTCCCTTCATGTTTTCCTTATCGTGGTGGACACTAGGGCCTCCAACCGGCTGGAGCCCAGAGACAGTGGTGTTCAGCCCCCTCACTTCTCAGCTCAACTTACAGCTGCCTCGCATTCCAAGCAGGGCTATTTTCAAGTCTCTAAAGTGCTGGGAATCCACAGCTCCCGGCCTCTCCCCTCTCGGATTCCTCCTTGGGTTGGTTGCAAAGGTCACTGAGACACTGGAAGCAGCTCTGCTCTGGGGGGTTGGTGACAGGGGAGATGCACGCAGGCAGCGTCATGTCCCTAGCCAGGGATGCCAGCAGACAGCTTCACCTCAGCGCTGTGCGAGAGGTTACCCCTGGGCAGGCCAGGGGCAGAAGTCCTCGCCCCTGTCCCTGCCCCCCAGCTCTGTGCTTGAGCAACCCATTGACTGACCATGATTTGGACACCATAACAGACAAACCAGCATATTTCCTCTTTGTTATATAGGATAGTTAAGATTTGGAAACAGCCCAAGTGCCCATCAGTAGATGAGTTGATTAAAAAAAAAAAAAAAAAAAAAAAAGCTACGGTAGTCCTAACTGGTTTGGCTCAAAGGCTAGAGTGTCAGCCTGCAGACTCAAGGGTCCCAGGTTAAAGTCCGGTCGAGGGCATGTACCTTGGTTGGGGGCACATACCAGGTGGGGAGTGTGCAGGAGGCAGCTGATCCATGTTTCTCTCATTCATGTTTCTAACTCTCTATCCTCTCCCTTCCTCTCTGTAAAATAAATAAATAAATAAATAAATAAATAAATAAATATAAATAAATAAAATATATATATATTTAAAAAGCTATGGTACACTTACACAATGGGCTACTATCTATATGTAAAATAGAGAAGTATGCTAATTATCCAGGACGCTTTAACGGGTTGACTGGACAGGAGGAAGTTTTATGTGCAGCTTTGGGGGCGGAGTGGCAGGGACCTTTGCAAGCCTGCGCTGGGGAGGGCCTGATCAGCAGTGGCCATGGTTGCTTCAAGGGCCAGGGAGCCAGGCAGGGCCAGACCAGCGACTTGAGGGTGGGCCGCACCACACGATTTCAAATAGTCAGCTGGGCTCCTAGTGTGGCTATTAAAAAAGAAGAAGAAACTCTTACCTTTTGCAACAGCATGGATGGACCTGAATATTATAATGCTAAGCAAAATAAGCCAGTCAGATAAAGACAAGTACCATATGATTCCACTTATATGTGGATTCTAGTGAACATAATAAACTGAAGAACAAAATAGGTCCAGAAGTCTGGATGCATGGAACAGATTGATAGATCTCAGAGGAAAGAGGGGTGGGGCACAGAGGGGTGGGAAGAGATTTACCAAAAATTCATATGCCTATAGACAAAGCCCATGGACACAGAAGACAGTGTGGTGAAGGCCTGGGATGGGGCTGGGGCTGGGTGGAGAGGGGGAAAGATGGGAGGGGGGAATGGGAGGCATCTGTAATACTGTCAACAATAATACATACACACATATATAGATTTGAGAATTAAAATACATTCAATAGTTAAAAGATCTGAGAGCTTAATTGCTAGATAATTTTTTTCACACTTTATGATCATTTGGTATTTAGAAATCAAGAAAGCTGTTTCATGTCACAAGTATTGTTGAGATGTCTCAGGATCTCGTCTACTCAATTGATGATCCTCTTACAAGAAAACGGTGGAGGGCCCATATCAGCTCACTAAACAAATAGTGTGGCATGAAAGCCTTGGTTCCGTATAAACATGAGTTGAGGAAACATTTTTTTTCACCGATTTTTTAAATGGTGTACAGATTCAAAAGCAGAAATTATTACACAAATTGAAGTTTTGGTAAAATTCACCATTTTAAAAAATATTGTTCATAGAATACAGACATTTAACTGAGGTTAAAGTATAGAAAAGTTAGAAAATTACCTTTTGTCCCAGTCTGCAATATAGCTAGAGACTAAACACTGAGTATGTCCATTGAGACACAACATTGGTCTGTGGTGTGGGACCCAGACAATATGGAAGAGAAACTGATAGGTGTTTCAATCAGCCCACAATTTCATCATGCTATGTGGACACAATCGTGAAGTCCCAGGACCACTGGAGTGCTGCAGGCCTGAGTTAAAAGGAATTTAGGGACAGCACATCAACCTGAGGTCATTGACATTGTCCTGTTGTAGCCTCAGTCCAAAAGACAAACACAAAAATTTCAAAAATATTGCAATTCCAAGGGGCTTTCTTTCATGATAGGGCTGAAGTGGTACAGTTTGGCCTACACCTAATATATTAAATTTAGATATTTTTTGTCAATGTGCTAAGGCTCTAATTTTCACTTTTGAAGTTCATTTCACAATATATTACTGTATATCATTGGGTCTTGATGAAAATTATGTGCCAACAAATAGTTAATTTTCATAAAAATTTAGGTAAAGTCTAGAATCTTTTATACCTCAGGATGGTCAGATACTCTGCATTTCTTCCCAGTGATTCTGTAAAAAAAATGTTTAAGAGTTGAAATATAAGTTCACATTTTAAACTTAGGGTAAATCAGAAATTTTGAACATTTTACTTAAAGGTTTTAAATCGCAACACAAGCTACTATTCAGTTTCTATAAATATGAAATTTACTTTAAAAAAAACCCTCCAAAATTAATAATTTGAACTATGACTTCCAGGTTAAACAGGTTGTTTGAAGATAAATGGGTTTTCAAAGTTAATGAGATTATAGATTTCCAAGTTTAAACCCCCCAAGAAGAAAGATGAAAAACAAATCAAGGAATATTTAGTAAGAATAGGGACCTCTTATTGGAACACTATGTTCCCAACAAGAAGTGAGCTACGTCTTGCTAAGAGGAATAGGAACAGATATTATTTTTAAACTAACTTCAAGTAGTGAAGGGACATGGATAAAATTCCCAGTGTGTGATCCTAGACCTGGAATAAAGTTTATGACTTTAAGCATGACATTCTCCTGCCTCTTCTCATGTCTTTCCAATAAAACCAGTTACCTCTTTCCAAATATCAAATATGTGGTCATATTACCTTAGAAATATTCATTTTAACTACTCAAAAGCTGAGGAAACATAAATTTCCTCCACAAATTGATATCAGATTGCAAAAGCTACCTTGGTTGGCACAGCACACAGATCAGGCTGTAAGAGTTGTGTCTAAGGGATTCACGTGGAATTGGATAGTATACCGCATAGGTCAAGACATACTGCAACCGTATGTCACCTACACATGGATGAACACAAGACTTCTCTCCAAATTACTCTCTGTAGTTTTAAAAGAAATTTGTTGTACTTTTCATCTTTCAAGTGTCATCTTGATATTTACAAAGTCTTCTAAAGTATCCATTATTGAGAAAACAGATTCTCAAATTTTAAAAAAACTCATCTCAATAATTGATAAAACAAATAAAAAGAAAATCAGTAAGCATATAGAAGACTTGAACAATACTATCAAGCAACTTGTCCTAATTAACTTTTTTAAAAAATCTTTATTGTTCAGATTATTACAGTTGTTCATTTCCCCCCCCTCATAGCTCCCCTCCACTCAGTTCCCACCCCACCCTCTGCCCTTACACACACACACACCCCGTCCTCATCCACAGGTGTATGATTTTTGTCCAGTCTCTTCCTGCACCCTGCACACCCCTTTCCCCCTTAGAATTGTCAGTCCACTCCCTTTCTATGCCCCTGATTCTATTATATTCACCAGATTATTCTGTTCATCAGATTTTTTTATTTACTTGATTTTTAGATACATTTGTTCATAGATATGTATTTGTTGTTCATAATTTTTATCTTTACTTTCTTCTTCTTTTTCCTCTTCTTAAAGAATACCTTTTAGCATTTCATATAATACTAATTTGGCAGTGATGAACTCCTTTAGCTTTTTCTTATCTGTGAAGTTCTTTATCTGACCTTCAATTCTGAATGATAGCTTTGCTGGGTAGAGTAATCTTGGTTGTAGGTTCTTGGTATTCATCACTTTGAATATTTCTTGCCACTCCCATCTGGCCTGCATAGTTTCTGTTGAGAAATCAGCTGACAATCATATGGGTGCTTCCTTGTAGGTAACTAATTTTTTTCTCTTGCTGCTTTCAACATTCTCTCTTTGTGTTTTGCTCTTGGCATTTAATTATGATGTGTCTTAGTGTGGTCCTCTTTGAATTCTTTTTGTTTATGGTTCTCTGTGCTTCCTGGACTTGTAAGTCTATTTCTTTCACCATGTGGAGGAAGTTTTTGGTCATTATCTCTTTTTAAAAAATATATATTTTATTGATATTTTACCTAACTTACCTAACAAACTGCAGTTGAATTAGAGAGACCAAGGAAGAGAGAGAGATAGAGAGCTAGAAATGTCGATGAGAGAGAAACATAGACCAGCTGCCTCTTGCACACCCCCTACCAGGGAAGTGCCCACAACCAATGTACACGCCCTTGACCGGAATCGAATCAGGGACCTTTCAGTCCACAGACTGATGCTCTACCACTGAGCCAAACCAGTTTTGGCTTGGTCATTATTTCTTCAAATAGCTTTTCAGTATTTTGCTCTCTCTCTTCTTCTGGCACCCCCATAATTCTGATGTTGGTACATTTGAAGTTGTCCCAGAGGCTCCTTACATTATCTTCTTTTTTTTGGGGGGGGGGGGAGGGGGTTCTTTTTGCTTTTCCGGTTGGGTGTTTTTTGCTTCTTTGTATTTCAAATTTTCGACTTCCTTCTTGCATTCCTCTAGTCTGCTATTGGATCTCTGTATATTATTATTTTTTTATTTCAGTCAGTGTATACTTAATTTCTAGTTGGTCCTTTTTCATTTTCATATCCTCAAAGGTCTTGCTAAATATATTGGCCTTTTCTAGAAAATTCTTGAAAGACCTTATAACCATGGTTTTGAACTCTATATCCAGTCATTTGCTTTCCTCTATTTCTTTCATTTGTGACCTATTTATTTGTCTCTGCATTTTGGTTGCTTCCCTGTGTTGATAGAGTGGTTTTGTGTGCTTAGGTGTCTTATAGGGCCCAGTGGTTGAGCCTCCCCAGTTACTCGAGGTGGACACTTTTGGTGCACCCCTTTGTGGGCTGTGTACACAGTCTTATTGTAGTTAAGCCTTGATTGTTGTTGGTATTGGGAGGTGGGGGGTGGGGAGGGAGAATTGACCTACAGGCCAATTTGCTGTGAGGATTGGCTATGTCTACACTGGGAGATTTTCTGTGCTGGAGACACCCTTATGAGGTAAGACTTGCATCAGTGGGGCTTTGGTGCTCACTGAGTCTGCCCTCTGAGTGTGTCCCTTATGGATCTGAGGAGTTGTAATCTGGATGGTCCCGCTCTGACCCCTGGGTACACTGGCTCTTGGATCTCCAAGGAGATGCTAATTTAGCCTCTGCCTAAGGCCAACCCGCAGGAGCTAAGGAGAGATCTGCAAATTCTTCCACTTTGTTTGGGTTTTGGAGGTGCCCAGATGAGGCCCAGTTGTGAAACAATGCAAGCTGCTGTGGGGCCTTGGGCCTTCTTTTGGATGTTCTCAGTCTCTCTAATTCAACTGCAGTTTGTTAGGTAAGTTTAGATTCCAAAGAATTAGGCCAACAATATGCAAAAGCCTCTGTGCACAGATTGGATGGGGATAGGAAGGGGGAAGAGTGAAGACACATATCACACAGTGGAGACAAATATCAAAAAGAAAATAAAGGGATATTACATACAAATTCATTCTACTAAACACTTAAGGAAGAAATAATTCTACTAAACATTTCACCAATGAATTCTACTAAACACTTAAGGAAGAAATAATACCAATTCTGCAGAAATTCTTCAAGAAAAACTAAAGTGAAGAAACCATTTTTTAACTCATTTAATGACACCAGTCTTCTCCTGATGCCAAAATGAGGAAAAACCATTATAACTAAAGAAAACTACAGAACAATATCCTTCCTGAATGTAAATTCCAAAATTCCTAATAAAATTTTAGTAACTTGTTCCAATAATATATAAAAGAACTACTCATGAGGTTTATTCCACACATACGAGGTTGCTTTGATGTTATTAAAATGTTATACATATACCTCACACATGACCCAACCTTTTCACCCAGAGAAATGAAAACACATGTCTGAAATATGGTAGAAGTCATATTTTGATAAAGCCTGCTGTTTGAATTCTAACTCTGCTAAGTCTGATTAAAACACAGGGTACTTACCTCAGCTTCCAGGTGGAGACCTGGAGGCTAAGGCAATTATCCAGTGCCTGAGACCAGAACCAGGAAATTGATTCCCACTGACTCAGTAGTTCAGGGATAGAAATTGTAGATAACCTTTAGAGACTAACCACTGAGCTCTGCTTTTGTTTTGTGTTATGGGCTATCCTCAACTTTTGTTTTGTGTATGGGCTATCACAAGATAGGGCCACATTCCAATGTCCGGCAGGATGTGACTGGGAACCTACCCTGCGGGCTGTCCCCAGTCTTTAGAATTTAGCCTTTAAAATTCAAATGAAGGAAAATTCCTGTGGTTTGAGCCTTTAAAAAGACTTGCCTACCCCTAAAACAGTGCAGTTGTATAGAGTCTACCTACTTGCAGTATAGTGCTCTTGCGGCTGTCCTGGCCAGTTTTTTTTTTCTTTATTTTTTTATTTCAATAAACCTTTGCCTGCTTTTTAAATTCATCATCAGCCTCCCACGGTCTTATTTTGAACCCAGGTTTTGACCCCACAACAATGTCCATGCAAAGATTTGGCCTCAAATGCTCTTTTTCTGTATTATGTAAAACAAGATAGTTTTACTGAATGAAATAAAGCCAGAAAAAGAAAAAGAGTATATACCATATAATTTTATTTATTTAAAATTTTGGAAAATGCAATGTAATCTACAGCAAGAGAGAGTAGGTCAATATTTGCCTGGGGTCAGTGGGTTGGAGAGGGGTGAGAGGAAGTATTGCCAAGAGGACACTTAGGTCTAAGTTCTTGCCAACAGAAGTGAGCAGAAAAGATGCATGCAATTCTAAGATGGAAATGTAGGACCTAGCCATACCTACTCCTTCCTCTCTTTCCCCTTCTGGTTCATTGGAAACCGTGACAGCCCATTTCCTAAAAGATAGCTGAAACACATTGTATTCCTGAAAGGCCTAATGAAGGAGGCTGATGTGTTACTTTGAACATTTCCTCTGGCTATTATGGAAGAGGAAATAAATTCAGGGTCTCCTTTAAGGCATTGAATCATTGTTGAGTCATTTGGTTAGAGCAGCCTCACCTTTACCATATGAATTATTTATTGAATTTTAAATTTCAATGACATGGTTTTTTAATTTGAGGAAGTCTCTTTCAAATCTTTGTTTTATTTTATTACATCTTGTTCCATGTTTATGTAGTTGTTTTTTTTTTAAATCTCAACATATATTTTAAATGCAGCTTATATTATGTGGTTGATAATGCCAATATTTGCAGTCCTAGGTCATTTAAATTGTGGTGTGTTTTTTTTCCTGCTAACTCTTGGTGACTTGTTTATCTTGTATGTTTTTTAAATTATGGAATTATATTCTGCTGAACTTCATTTTTGGAAACTCTAAGAGACCGAATTAAGGATGCTTTCCTTCAAAGTGAATTTGCATTTTTTTTTCTGCTTGCCACTAGGGGTTCTAACAATCTTTTAGAAATTTAATTTCTCAGTTTATAGATTCACCACACTGTAAATACAAATTTGAATTCCAGTCCTATGTTCTCCTGGTGAGTCTTATTAAGGCTGCATTTTCTCTATTCAGAGGTGTAGGAGAGACAGACAAAATTTCCATATTGGCTCCCTTTGGTAGAAACAGAGTCCTAGTTTTGTGTGAAGCTCTGAGGTTAAGCTTCCACTATTCTCAAATGCAAAGCCTAGTTCCCCAGCATTACATGAGGATTAACCATTTGGCCCTGGGACAGATTTGTCAGATAAAATACAGATCACCTGCTTATATTTGAATTCGGGTAAACAACAGATAATTTTAAAACATGTTTATTTTATTTTATGTTTTTTGAGAGAGAGAGAGGAAGAGAGCAGGAGAGAGAGTGGGAGAAACGTTGATGTGAGAGAAATATTGATTGGCTGCCACTCATATGCACTCTGACTAGGGATGGAACTACAACCTGGGCATGTGTCCTGACCAGAAATTCAACTGGAGACCACGCAATGCTCAGGACCATGCTCAACCAATTGAGCCAGACTGGCCAGAGCAACAATGGATAATTTTTTAGTAGGAGGGTGTCCCATGCAATATAATTTTTTTCACGTAAAATTTAAATTTAAATGGGCGTTCTCTATTTTTACTTACTATAGTATCTGAATTTTTATTTTCTTTGAACTATCTGCTCAAGTTTTTTGATCTGAAGGATTACTTTAACTTTTTGTCTCCAGCATTAGGTGTTTTTCGATGTGCTATCTAGTCTACCCTTCTGTCTAAAGCAGGATCCCTGTCTTCTGCTTTATGCATATAGATACCTCCTATATACATCATACTTTATTCAGACTTAGACTTCAGTCTATTACCTTTGGTCGCTGCATATTTCTGAGTGGGATAATCTCTTTTGTTTTCAAAGAATGTTTATGTCAGCTGAAGGAAATAAGTTTTTATTTTAAGGAAATAACCTTAGCTAAGTAGATCTTCTGGGATAGGTTTCCCAACATTCTGTGGGTCACAGGGCTGCAGAAAAGTCACTTTATCAACCTTACTATTTCAGACCTAATGTAAGTCTCCCAAACTCAAGAAAATTTTATATGCTAAAATTAATTACTACTTTAGTTGGTTCCAGCTGAGTGTAAAATCATTAATCTTTGCAGAATTTATGTTATGTATTTCACAAAATAAATGGGTATGCTTTAGATTTATTTAAAAAAATTACATTCCTAGTCATCTTAGGTATGAGGGTCTGGGCTCCAAGCCTGTTCCTCTTTATTGCCCTTGAAGATCTGTGAGCACCCACCTATCTGGCCAGCTACTTCCACTCTAGATAGGAATTGGAATTGGGAATCTGTCTGAGACTGAGACAGCTCCAGGGGCCATTAATTCCATTATCCCTGCTCCCCACAGGCTGCTTCTCATAGAATCTCTATTGCTGAATAAATCTAAACTCAAGTTATTCCCTTTATTCTGCAATCTAGATAACAGAGAACGACAGTTTGGTTGGTTTCAATAATTTCCAGCACTCCTGTGATGCATTTGTATGTCACCTTAGTCATGCGCCCACCATTGATACAATCATTGGCTATCACTGTGAAAAGAATCACTTATTACCTCTTCGCCAGAGTGGCAGTGGGAGGGGACTTCAGGGAGAAGGTCCCCCTACACCACCTGCATAGAGCATTACCACATTGCTCACACTTATAATGTTATCACTTCAGAGGAAAGGTAGCTTTGTATCTAACAAATGAGGCATTTTAAATAGGAAAATGCTGAAAGGAAATAAAATCTTGGTGAAGTGGATGAAAGGGACACAGGAAGTAGCTATTTTTTTCTGAGCTGGGAGGTGTTGGACCTGCAGTAAAGGGAACTTGAAGTGAGAAATGTTCATTATTTTCTCCAGGGCAACTGGCTCATTAGAGTACTCGTTGCAAATTGACTTGAATTCCCTACATTTCTCTTTCAGTATGTGCCCAGCAATACGTGCCCAGCATTGTTTGATACCCAGTTTTCTGTCCTGTATGTCCAGGTCATGAGTGGGCAGAGAAACTGCTCCCAGCTGAGATTCATAGCTCAGGAGATGTGGAGGCCAACAGTGCTGGAGAATACGGGAATCAATAGAAATGTTTTGGCTCTAGGTAGTATGGCACAGGAGAAGAGAGGGAAAAAAATTGTTTAGAGAGAAAAATCTGGCCTGGAAGGAAGGCAGAGATTCATACCGAGTAATACCTAGAGATGTAAGTTATGCAGGCCAGCCTTAGCATCCTTTTTTTTTTTTTTAAATTTTATTTTATTAAGGTATTTTCTGTGTACATAGTTTACCATTGCCCCCCCTCACCTCCCATTTATGCCCTCCCTCCCCAGAGTTCTGTGTTCATTGGTTGTACTTATGTTCATTCATACCAGTCCCTCGGTTGTTCTCCTATCTCCCCCCAGGTCTCCTTCCCCTCCCCCCTGTCATTTGACAATCTGCTTGTTTTATGGTGTCTATCTCTGGACCCCATGAATAAAATCTGCTCCTCATTTGGCAGTCTGCTTATTTTATGGTGACTATCTCAGGACCATATGAATAGAGTCCGCTCCTCCTCTGGTTTTCACCGCCCCTTCCCCTGGGTCCCACTGCTTCCCCTGGGACACATGGTTCGCCCGGGGCACTCGGCCCCCTGGGACACTCGGCTCACCCGGGGCACTCGGCCCCATGAGACACTCGACTCACCCGGGGCACTCGGCCCCCTGGGACACACGTCTCACCCGGGACACCCTTCCCCTTTGGGGGGTACGGCTTACCCGGGGCACATGGCCCCCTGGGACACTCGGCTCACCCGGGGCACTCGGCCCCCCGGGACACATGGCTTACCCGGGACACCCTTCCCCTTTGGGGGGTACGGCTTACCCGGGGCACATGGCCCCCTGGGACACTCGGCTCACCCAGGGCACATGGCCCCTGGGACACTCGGCTCACCCGGGGCACATGGCCCCCTGGGACACTTGGCTCACCCAGGGCACTCGGCCCCCTGGGACACTCGGCTCACCCAGGGCACTCGGCCCCCTGGGACACTCGGCTCACCCGGGGCACTCGGCCCCCTGGGACACTCGGCTCACCAGGGGCATTCGGCCCCCTGGGACACTCGGCTCACCCGGGGCACTCGGCCCCCTGGGACACACGTCTCACCCGGGACACCCTTCCCCTTTGGGGGGTACGGCTTACCCGGGGCACATGGCCCCCTGGGACACTCGGCTCACCCGGGGCACTCGGCCCCCTGGGACACTCCAGCCTTAGCATCCTTAACTTCACCAAGAATATACATTCCCAAAGCCAGTACATATAGAATCTTAAAGCATTACATTTGAGGAAATTAGGTTTCTAAAATAAGAATTCCTTACAGACATAATGTTAGTCTAAATTAATGAAAAACATAAATCCTGAGATCCAGAAATCACAAATCCAAATTGTGAATAAAACTAAATCCATACCCAGGCATAGGATTAAACTTCCAAACTATGAAGAGAAAGAAAAGATATTAAGAGAACCAGAAAAAAAGACAATCTACAGAGAAAGAACAATTAAACTCTAAGTAGACTTCTCAAAGGCGAGGGTGGAAACCAGAATGCAGTGTCTGTATAATGAGATAGAATAACGGTGTACTAGAGTGCACCGCCATAGACTTTTGCTGAAAGAACCACCAATGATATAGATAAGAAAGAAATGGATGCTAACTGGCAGAATGAGATAAAAGCAAACAGATTAGTAAGCATGTGGGTAAACTGACTAATACACAACAATAAAAATGTTGACTAAGTCACAAGGAGAAATTTCTCCATCCATAAAGGATAGATAACCTTGCACATTTTTTGATTGATGTAGGATTACAACAGAAACCTAAAACCCTACCAAAAATTCACAAAATTCCCCCTCACAATCAACAAACTCAAATGGTGAGTATATCTCTAATAGGCCTCCAATATTTCTCATGTTCCACCCTCAGATCTTTAATCAAGGAACATTTCCCCCCCTCTTCTGTGATATTACACCTTCTAACTTGATAGGAAACAGAATTCCCAGAGTGTTTTAACCAGATTCCCAGATTGTCTCCAGAAATGAAATGGCTGGGGTATTTGTTGCTTGACATATATAGGAAGAAAAATTGGAGTCTGCTGAGAAGACATGAGGATACATAATAGAGATTCACAGCTTCTTAGCAAGTTCTGAAAACTAAGTCAGTTTATGGAACCAAAGACCCTCAACTGAGAGCAACTGCAGTCATTTACCCAATTCGTGGTACACTGAGGACAGGAGAACCCCAGATCCTCCGGGGGTTATTAGGTACTAGCTCTGAATTTACACGGCTTCTCAGAGATCAGAGTTATCACTGTGTTCCACTGGTTAGCGTTTATGTAGATCAGCGACAGATTGGGCTGTTGGCCTGAGACTCAGATTAAGCTTGTGTTTCATTCCCCAGCCCCTGATTATATAGTGGGGGTATATTTTCTTTGTAACTGTCAAATCACCACATTTGTCCTCTGCCCCAAGGAGTGAGAGCTATGAGGGTGGGAAAGGTCAAGTGGAAACCCTTGGAGCTGCAGCACTCTAGGGACCATTGCAGAGCGGCCTGCCGCCATGAGAGACCCGAGAGCTGCAGGTGTGGTGCTCCTGCCAGACCTCGAGCTGGGGATTCTTAGGAATCTTCTAGAAACTCCTGGTCTCCCAGAAGGTGACGGCTCCCAACCAAACCAAGTAGGTGACTGCATGAAATATAGATAGCTTAACCTGCCCTCATCCCTCACTCCCCACCCCCAAATTCAATGAACAAGATACAGGTTGTCACGCTTTAATCTTCATTCTTTTCTTCTTAACTTTCCTAGCTTTCTTCTTTCCTCTTTTGCTCGTTGAAAGCTACTTTTAAACGTTCTGATTAACTTCCTGTGGTATTTGTGCCTGTGATTCACTGATTCTTAAACACCATCACCGGGTCTCTACCACAGCAATATCCCATTTTTCCTATTGAAGTCAGAAACCCAGTTCCACGACATCACACTGCGAGTCATTTCCAGCTTCGGAGGACAGTCAGCACAGAGCTCTTCAAGGATGCGCATGCTCCTTCATGACGACATTTCTTTTTTTCTTTTTTTTTAAATATATTTTATTGATTTCTTACAGAGAGGAAGAAAGAGGGATACAGAGTTAGAAACATCGATGAGAGAGAATCATTGATCAGCTGCCTCCTGCACACCTCCTACTGGGGATGTGCCCGCAACCAAGGTACGTGCCCTTGACTGGAATCGAACCTGGTACCTTTCAGTCCCCAGGCCGACGCTCTGTCCATTGAGCCAAACTGGTTTCGGCAATGACGACATTTCTTAATGGGTGGAAGGAGAATCCTCTGGTCCCCCAAGAAAGGTCTGACGAGAGGTGCCTGAGCAGGTGGCACATAGTAGATCCATTTCACCTTACCCATTTCTCTAAGACTTTGGATCCCTTCTAGATGTCAGGAAAGTAACTGCAGGCCCCAAAGATGAGGGGACAGAGTCCCACCAGAGAAGACGAGAGAGAGCCAGCCACGGTTGAGAGCTGTCACTTTCCATTGAGGGGCACAAGCGGCTGGAGACCTTTCAGCTGCAGACAAGGAGAGAGCCAAGGGGCTAACTACCTCAATGCCACTCTCCAGTTTCCCCCAGAGTTTCAACTAGTCAAACCCAGCCAGACAAAGAGGGCCTGGAGCCCCGGTGATCAAGTCCACACAGGTTAGCTCTCTGAGGCACAGGAAGTGTGGGAAAAGGACAAGGGAAGGCAGAGAGGTTTTCTGGGGGCTCTTTTCGGCAGAAGAGAAGTGGAGATTCATAAGTAAGTTTAGTGTTTTGTAGAAATAAAAAAAGTTACGTTTCTTCCAACACGACACAACAGTAATATATTCATGTTCAAGGGGGTTGCGCTGGTATTTTCTTGCTCATCCTAAAAAAGAGGAAGAAGATAAAGAAACCCACAAAGAAGGAGGACCCACCAAAATCCTTGCCAAGAGGTCAGATAATTTAACCTGGATAAGACCCTAATTGAATCTTTTAAAAAATATATAATTTTTATTGATTTCAGAGAAGAAGGGACAGGGAGAGAGAGAGAGAAACATCAGTGATGAGAGAATCATTGATCCGCTGCTTCCTGCACACCCCCTACTGAGGATTGGAGGCAGCAACCCAGGCATGCGCCCTGATTGGGAATCGAGCCATGACCTTCTGGTTCATAGGTCAATGCTCAAACACACACGCCAGCTGGGTAAGAGCCTATTAGAATCTTATCAGGACAGGGCAACCTGGTTCTCACTTGTCAAGCTGAGCTGCTGGTCTCCCGCATTTTTGCACAGGTCACTGCCTCACTTCAGGCAGGTCTCTGCTCAAACTGATTTCCTCACTTCAGAGAGACCATCCCCAAGCAAAGTATCTGAAGTTGTGCCTTTTAAAGTCTTTCTTGTTGAAATAAATCATTCTCTAACTAAAGTTATATTAATATTCCTTTTCCTTACATTTTTATTGTCTGTATATTTCACTGAAATACAAGCTTATAAGTTTCAAAGGGCATGTCATTGTGTGTTTTCTTTTTTTTCCCAATTTTATATCTTTACTGCCTAGAACAGTTTCTGAAACAAAGCAAATCCATTCCACCCTCAAATAAATACATGTTGAACTGGCAAAGGCTAACCATAGTCTCAGCATTACTAACCTCACTACATCTCAAAACGGGTGCTTTTTTAAAGTCAGTCTTTTTCTAGGTGTTATTTTCTGCCCATAATGGTCTCTGTTCAATAGCTCTGAGAGGCACACTCAATCAACATTTGGAGAGGATAGCAACTTCCGAAAATTGGACCAATTCTTTGAAAGACATACACTATGAAAGCTTAATAAAAAAGACTAAGACCTTACAGTTCTATGTCTATCAGAGAAACTGAATTTGTGGTTAAAAATCTTCCCACAAAGGAAATTCTAGGCCCAGATATGTTTTCATTAGTGGATTCTACAAAGCTTTAGTTTAAAGGAAGAAATACCATAATACCAAGTCTGCACAATCTTTTCCAGAATAAAGAAGGATGATAAAATTCTCCCTAACCCATTTCATGAGGCTAAAACTGTCCCTGTAAACCACAGAACCAGCTCCAAATGGTCCTATCCTGATTAACTTGATACTAAGTTGTTTTTTTGGTGATAACAGACCAAAAACACAAGTCTTGTAGCTGACGCATGTGCTTTGACCTCCAGCTGAACCCAGAAACAAAGTCTCATCCACCAACCCACTTTGATCTAACGGAATCAAAGGATCAGGATACAACCGGAACACAAACACAACAACCCTTTCAGAAGCCAAAGGTTCATCGTCCAGGAAGTCCCTGTGTTGATGCCTCTTTACCATAAATGGTCACGTTTCAAGGTCCTCCAATTCAAATTTGTCCAGCCAACACGTCTGCATACCTGTTCCCCCAGCCCTTTAAAATCCTTTAATCTAGTCCAGTGAGCAAGATGGATTTGGGGTACCATTAGGTCCCCCACCTTCTCAGTTGGTGGCTTCTCGACCCAGAAACCTTTCCTCACTTCAAACTTGGACGTTTTGAATTTTTGTGTTTCAAAGCATCGGTCATCGAACTTTGGCTCAGCAACACCCAATTCCCAAACCAGACAAAGACATTACAGGAAAGAAAACATTAACAAATCAAATGTCTAGCATGTATCTCTAGGGTCTATGCTAGTATCTGGTATCCAGTAAATTTGTATTGAATCCATTGAACAAAATCAATTGAAGTGAAATAATAAGGACAAAGAAGTGTTGACATTGCTCACACTGCACGGGAGAGTTAAAAATAAATTAATAAAGGCTCAGGCTGGTGTGGCTCAGTTGGTTGGGAGTCATCCCCTGCACCGAAAGGTTGTTGGTTTGATTTCCAGTCAGGGTACATGCCCAGGTTGCCCACTTGATCCCGGTAGGGGGAATGCAGGCAGCAGCCGATCACTGTTTCATTCTCACATCAATGTGTGTGTGTGTTTTTCCCTCCTCTCTCCACCTCCCCCTTCTTGTCTTGCTCAAATTCAATTAAAAATTATTTAATTAACTAATCAACAAGGAAAATTCTGGTCTCGAAATCTTTCTCTACCTCTTTTAACCTCTTTGAAATGATGCCCCTCCCTATACTAGATGGTCTCTTTATTCACTTCTCCTTCATGTGGTTTTGAATGGGTGAGATAATTGTCACATTTAACCGTTCTTAATTCTATGTTATTTTAATCCTTGTAGTGGTTAGTATAGTGAGAAAATGGGGGCTTAGTCACCTTGCTAACATCTCGGAGCTAGTGAATGGGCGAGGCCTAAATGCATATCAATGTCAAAACCAGCTTGTCCAATAGTATGCTTTCCATTAGGAGCCCATGGCCTGGCCAATTGGGTAGGACTCATAGGTTATCCAAGAAGTGGGGGAAAAGTATCAGTTAAAAAAAAAGTACCATGGTTTCAAACTTTCCCAAATCCTCTTTGAGTTGTCCTCTCCTGCCACCTGCTGGTCATCCAAGGAAAGGCAGAAGTTAGCTTCACTGCCTGCAGTTGTTCTCAAGGAGCTTGTTTTGAGATCCCTGGGCTAGTTTCTGCTTGTTCTCCTCCCTCCCTCCCTCCCTCTCTTCCTCCTTCCCTCTCTCCCTCCCTCCCTTTTTTTCTTCCTTCCTTCCTTCCTTTGTTTCTTTCCTTCTTCTTTTTTTTAGGTGTCTCTGAAGAGTTCTGAGTGAAGGGCCTTTCCCTGCCCCCCAAGTCTGAAGTTCCAGCCTTCAAAGAGGATGCAGGCAGAGGACCGTCCCCTGGTCCTGGAACCTTTGGCATAAAGATGATGGTCTTCACGCAGGGCCCAGCAGTGCTGACTGCTGCATAGCGGGTATTTTCCAAATAAGAGTTTTTTGTTCTTCTCCCTTCACACGAGGTTCCCCCAGGAGATGCGTGGCCCCTGCAGTCCTCCAGGTGGAGTCCACTGGAGCCTGACAAGGTTCTAAGTCATTTGGGGCCTTCTCGCTGGCATTTAGGACTTCCCCGGGTGGAAAATCAGCGCGTGGACTTAAGAGAGAGCCCCTTCACGTGGGGTTTGTGCGCCACCAGGAGGTCTGCGGGCAGCTGGCCTGGTTGTGCCATGGCTCCCGCTGGGTGGGTTGCTGAGGTCAGTAGGGGACTCAGGTTCCAAAGGTGCAGTGGGCTGGGAACCATCCACCAGCACGTTAGAAGACTGCCCGTTATTTTTCCACCTGAAGTCTGGGAAAAACATCAAGAAATAACGTGTGACTACATTATATGCACACACACACACATATAAAGAATGTACAGTTTCCGAAAGAGGACCAGATATCAATAGTATTTATCTGATGAGCTTGTTGTTTTATCTTACTGCATTTTACAGGGTGTTTTATTTTTCCTACGGTGAACATTTATTAGTGGTGAAATATATTTTAACTTAAAAAAATGTTTCTTCATCAGAGACCGGTGTACCTGAGACTTTTTATGATGCTATCTCCCAGGCAGGAGATGGGAAAGCAGAAAGGGCAGCTAAGGGCAATATTGCAGCTCACTCACAGTAGTGGTTTGAAGGCAGTGGAAAGACTTAGTCATCTCCTCTTATGCCCTCGCTACACTGGCTGGATGGCACACCTGTTTTCATTCCTGCTTCACCCACGATCTCCTGCCGCCACCTCTGTCCCCAGGCCTCCCCCCTCACAGTAATTGACCCATCCTCACTCCACCTCTCTTTCCATTGCCACGTGAAATGACCACAAACAAAGGGCTAGAGACAGACATTATTCTTTCAATATTAGATCAAAGGAGAAAGGGAAGGGACCACAAGGATTATTTGTCACTGGAGATGTTTGTGAATGTCAAAGTGTAAGGCTTATTAACCCATACAGTTAACTCGAGCCAAGAGGAGCTAAACTCTGGTCTCCTCTACGAGCAAATGAAACAGCATATGAGTGAAATCAAACTCACCTTCTCCCTAAGCCCAACAGACTCTTTCTCCTCTTCCTGCCCTTTCTGGAAACTGGCTTTTCCAGAAACCTAAAGTTTAAGATCCAGGAGTTACTTTCACTCTTTCCACCATTTTAACAACTGTCCAGTCCTGCTGCTTCTGTCTTCAGAATGTTTCTACCTTCTCTCCTTCCCACTGTGGCTTCCCCGCTTTATCCCATTGTCTCTGCTCACAACACAGCACCAGTCTCACCCGGTTTCCTGCTTCCACTCTGCTCTTTCTCAGCTCATCTGACTTAGATGCTGCTTTTATCCATCTGAGGACCAGTTTGGACTGTCCTGCAAAAGAAAATTCATAACTTACCCAGTATTTTATATATATATATATATATATATATATATATATATATATATATATATACTAGAGGCCCAGTGCACGAAATTTGTGCATGGGTACGGTCCTTAGTGGCTGCCAGCTGTCAGCTGCTGCTGCCAGCTGGGGCCTCCATTCTTCACTGCCCCCTGGTGGTCAGCGCACATCATAGTGAGCAATTGAACTCCCAGTCTGTCTACTGCAGGGGTGGGCAAACTTTTTGACTCGAGGGCCACAATGGGTTCTTAAACTGGACCAGAGGGCCAGAACAAAAGCAACCTGACCATGCTGGCACTCTCATCTTGGGCTGCTGGTGAAGGAGTGGAGGGGAGAGCAAGAGAACCCTCTGCTCTTTCAGCTCAGCGGGCTGGATAGAACAGCCAAACAGGCTGGATCCAGCCTGCGGGCCCTAGGTTGCCCACCCCTGGTCTACTGTCTAAACTCCCAAGGGGACACTTGGCATATTAGGCAAATATATATATGAAGGGATAGGGAGAGAGCCATGGAAACATCAATGATGAGAGAGAATCATTGATCAGCTGCTGGGGATTGAGCCCTCACCTGGCCATGTGCCCTGAATGGGAATAGAACTCTGACTTCTTGCTTTATAGATTGACCCTCAGCCACTGAGCCACTCTGGCTGGGTTATAAGTTCCCCAGTATTGGTCATATAAATCTGAATTCCAAAGTTGGGCATATAAGTCCCTCCACAATCTTATCACAGGCGTGTGGTATACTACACTTCTTCTTGTAACCTAGTCAGCAGCCAAATTTGATTATTTTTAAATATATATATATATATATATATATATATATATATATATATATAATAGAGAGGAAAAGAGAGGGATACATTGATCAGCTGCCTCCTGCACACCTCCTACTGGGGATGTGCCCACAACCAAAGTACATGCCCTTGACTGGAATTGAACCTAGGACCTTTCCGTCCACAGGCTGATGCTCTATCTACTGAGCCAAACCAGTTAGGGCCAAATTTCATTCTTATGTTCCATAATGCATATGGAACTGAGGCTATAGAGACACAGTGCAGAGTGAGACACAGTGCTTGCCCTTGAGCAGCTCCAGGACTAGTTGGAGAGAGTCAACAGCATCATGAGTGCTCCAGGGGGAAGTCCAGAGCTCTCTAGGAGGCTGGGCCAGAGAGTATACAAGGAATGGGTGGGGATAGGGGTTGGGGGATTGGTGAACATTATAAACAGAGGCAAGGGCCATGCAGATGCCCAGAGTAGCAAGAATACGTGGCAGGTGCTGCGACAAGTAGCTCGGATCAGCTGGAACTTAGGTTGTGTGAGAGACAGAAGTTGAAGCTGATGCTGGGGTCATCAGAACAATAGCATTAACGCTGGTATCTGCTCAAAACTTTTCTTGGGCTTCCCTTTTCACTCTTCACAAAACACTGCGATATTGACAGAGTTTGCTCTGCTACAATAAAACCCCAGCTAACTCACACAGGATTGGAAAATGGGGAATGATTTCTGTGGAAGGAATCTATGTTGGTTCAAACAATTTATTTATTTATTTATTTTAAATCTAGGCCAGGGGAATTGGGAGAGCAGAAGTAAAAATGAGAACTTTCAATAGGAAATGAGAAAGACCTGAATACTACTATTGTAAATATTTCTCTCTTTTCTGCATTCAGCACAACTAGAGAGCAGTCAGTTCCTGAGTAGGGGCTGCTGGGGATTGAGAAAATGAAAGAAAGAGACAGACACAGAGATAGAAGGAAAAAGCTGAGGCCGGGTAGGACCACTGTCCTCAGACAGGGACAGGAACAGAGACAGTGACCCTGAGCTAATACAGCGTGTTTATTTTATACAGAAAAACAAACAAACAAACAAACAAAAACCCTAAAAAAAACACAACCAAAACCCACCACCACCACCAACAACAAAATCACAGGAAGTTTTACTAAAAGTTAAGACAAAGGAGATCATGTGCAGTCTTAGGTAGGCCTGACTCCTATTCATTCTTGGTGCTTGGCTGGATTTAAATAACAAAACCCACCCCTGGCATCTGAAGGTCAAGCTGACAACACTCTTGCCTTTTGGCAAAGTGTGTTTCCAGGATGTGGCTTTGCCATCACCACTGGATTCAGCTGGCAATAATTAAAGAAATGCCCATGTGCCTTCCCAGCACTCTCTACCTACTATGTTTTAGATGGGGGGGCCCTTACTTTTCTATTTTGAGAAAATTAAAAGTGAGAGCCTGCCCTGGGGCTCCCATCTGGCCAGCCCACCCTTGGCCCGGCTCCTGGCTCAGGGCAGGCTCCTGCCTACATTCCCTGCAGGCCCTTGACTCACAGCTCTGCTTCTATCCACACTTTCTCAGTTCCTACCCGATAGCATCTCCACTCTGTCATTTTATATTTTAGAATATCCCCCAGAAGCAGCCCATAACTATGCTGAATGTCCTGCCTGGATCATTCTGAGTTTTTCCTGAGATTCGCACTGTTGTTCTTATTAGTGCTCTAGCTGCAAAGTTTCACAGCTTTGGAGAGATCAGCTCGATTTTATTTTCCCCTCGGTCCTTTTATTTTCAGTGTGTGCTTTTGTAGAGCATGGGATTTTTCAGGATTGTGTATGTGGTGCACTAGGAGACGTGTACTATTGCATTCTCATTTTATAAGAAGAGGACAGAGGCTTAGAGTCACGGCACGTGCCTTTGCATGGCTGGCAAATGCTAGAGCTGGATTTAGCAGCTCAAGCCCATCTCTTTGTGAATGCTGATTATACAGGATCTAACGTGCCACGTGGGCTGGTTTTTAAAAATCCGTGATCTCTCAGCAACAAACACATCCTTTTATACATAATCTGTGATGCTGGGCCCAGGACTCTGCAGATGGCATTTTCCGGACTCTTTTTGCCAACCACTATCCTGCTAGGGTTTGCCATTGGGAGGCCAGGAAGTGAGAGGTAGAAAGCTGACTTCTCCCTGTTGTTCTGTTCCTGCCCGTGTTTCCACACCTCTTGGAGGCCAGCAGCACTGGGTGGGCAGCTCGTTTGGTAATCAGTGAACCAGCCATGCCATGGTCCTTCACCAGAGGTCTTTACATCCCTGTTAACCAACCTGTGCCTCTGCTGGGTTCATCTCCTCTCCTGGGACCCTGAGCACCAGCCTTCCAAGGCTTCCTCCCAGGAGTCTGAATCCCAGGCCCCAAGCACTTCTCCTCCAAGCCCTTCAGTTCTGGAAGCAACATCTTTTCCCTTCAGGTGCCTCCTTCCTAGGAGGTGAGTGTGGCCTGCAGGTCTCCTTCTCTGGGTGGCTGCCAGGTTCCCTTTTTCTCCCTCTGACTTCCAACATTTGCCTAGGCAAGTCCCCATATTCAGTATCCTCTCTAAAATAATGAATGTGTCCTCTCCCTGAGCAGACCATGACGCGCTCATGAATATTTCTCTGAAGGGAAAGGTCAGTCTTTGAAGGCATTTCAGTAGAAACCAGACTCCTTATGGCAGATCTTATTTTATTTCATCATCTGGCAGCATTTAACTCTGACAACTACAGTGTTATGCTCTCATAGACCCTCCTTACTCCCCATCTCTCTGGCCACTCTTTCTTAGCTTCTTATGAAGATGCTTCTCTCTCTGCTTTTTTTTCACAATATTTAAAAATATATATTTTTATTGATTTCAGAGAGGAAGGGAGAGGGAGAGAGAGAAACATCAATGATGAGAGAATCATTGATTGGCTGCCTCTTGCTCAACCCACACTGGGGATCCAGCCTGCAATCCTGGCATGTGCCCTGATCTGGAATTGAACAGTGACCTCCTGGTTCATAAGTCAACTCTCAACTACTGAACCACGCCAGCCAGGCTAATATTTATTTTTATTTTTTTCAATTGCAATTTATATTCAATATTACCTTGTATTAGCTTCGGGTGTATATCATAGTGGTTGGAGAATCATATACTTTATAAGGTGTCCCGCTGATATTTCTAGTACTACCTGGCACCATAGGTAGTTATTTTGTAACTATTTCTTACTCCCTTCAATTTTTTCATCCAGTCCCCCAAACTCCTTCCCCTCTGGCAACCATCAGTGTGTTCTCTGTATCTATGAAGGACTCTTCTTTCTTTAGCTTGATGTTTCTTTTTTTAAAAATATATTTTTTATTGATTTTTTACAGAGAGGAAGAGAGAGGGATAGAGATCTAGAAACATGGATGAAAGAGAATCATCAATCAGCTGCCTCCTGCATGTCTGGGGATGTGCCCACAACCAAGGTATGTACCCTTGACCGGAATCGAACCTGGGACTTTCAGTCCGCAGGTTGACGCTCTATCCACTGAGCCAAACCGGTTTCAGCAGCCTGATGTTTCTTGACATCCTGTTGGTAGTCCTTTTATTTTTTTCTACCACCCCTTTCCCTGGCATGGCTGGCCCATCCCCATAGCTTCAGTTACTATCTGTCTTCTGAAGAAGCATCAGTTCATGTCTTCAGCCCAGACATTTCTCCTCAATTTGAAGATTTGCTGTGCACTCTGGATATACCTTTTTTGAATGTTCCTTTTCTAGTTAACATCAGACAGCTTGTATTGTGATGGAGGGAGACCTGGTTTCAATCTAGAGTGTGGCTAAAAGCTTCCCCCCTCCCCCAAATTGTCTTTATATCCAAGCATCCCAAACTGAGCTGACCATCGGTTGCACTTACCTCCTGTATTCCTGGTGAGAGTAGCTATCTCTGGATTCCATCCAGTTGCCCAGTCAGAAATCTGAGGTAGGGGGCATTGTGACTCCTGCTCGTTTTTCTTGTCCCACATACAAACTCATATAGATTTAAATATCTTCACTCAGTTTACTTATTTCTGTCATCTCTACCACTAGTCTGTCCTACCGTAACATCCAACAACCTCTTTATAGGTATCTCAGTTTTATGGTATTTTAAATTTGATTTCTACATGGCATTCCAATAAAAATCTAATCAGTGTCTTCTAATTAAAATCTGTAAGTTCCATTCTACTTTTAGAATAAAGTACAAACTACCCAGCACTGCTCATCACACCCTTTATGATCTTGTAGTGGGATGCCTCCAAGGTGAAGCTCTTGGTTTTTTGTATAAAAGTTGCCACTTAATGTCTTCCTGTTCTAATATGTCTAGGGGTATAGAAGGAAGTGATAAAGACTAATTGGAACTTGAGGCAAACATAATCAGTCTGGATGTTCTATGGGAGGAGCTAGAGTTTATGGGAGTTCTCGCATTTACATAATTATGAGAACCGTACAGGCAGAACTCTATTCTTATAATAAAACTCCATAGTTAGAACGTTCCCTTTCCTTAACTTCCTTTTCCTTTCTATAAGTACCCCTTTATCTTGCACACAGGCCAGCGTGTACACATGGCTTGCCATGTCTGCATGCCCTGGATTGCAACCCTTTCTTTTCCCTGAATGGGGAAGGAGAGACACCCAGTCAATATTATTTTTCAGTTGATAGAAGACGTCCCTAGGAGCAGACATTGCTTTGGGCAGAGTGATTGGTTGGGTCATCTCTCCATTTGGGTGGTTGGGTCATCTCTCTTGGCAACTGCTAGGCAAGCCTGTACCCACTTGCCTTGATGGAAGGCATAATAGGAGCATCATTGAAGCCGGCCAATGCTGCCCCACAGAAAGCACATACATGCTCTTCAAGAAGGAGATCAGTAGGGGCCATTGAGTTTCCCCAAAACAAAGAGAACAAGCCTTGGTCTCTTCCTTGTTGAGTTTCCAAGTTATTTGAAACTCTTTCATGAATTGATCAAGTCTCTTCTGATATCCTCTGGCAGCAAAGATCATCATGGGATAAAAGTGAGTTTGCATGCTACAGGTCCTATACTGACATGGAGATATAACTGGTTTCCATCCAGGTGTCACACTTACCAGCGGAGGCCTGGAACTTGCAGGAGGCTGGGATGACTCATCTGGTGGATGTCAAGCCAGGTTCTCTCCTCAGCCAAGTCAGTGCTTCTGTGCAATTGGACCATGAGCATTTGAGCCATTGCAGAACTAGACAATATTGTCGGGGCCAAGCACATGGAATTCCTTCCTACAAAACCAGCCATAGAACTGGCTACATAATTGATGGGATATGATGCAAAATGAAAATGTGTTCAGAAATTATTAAGAATTTCAAGACAGCAATAATAGAGCATTATTATTGAATGCTCTCTGAGAACTCTGTGTGACTGCCTTGGCCATTATCAGCCATCTACCTGGTGAAGTGTTTATACTGGACACCTTATAATATGCAGTGGAGAGCAAATATTCTTACAGCAATTGACACCTGCTTCAAGAATGGATAGAACTTCATTGCCTGCTGTGTCTCTCTCATCACTACCATCTGAGGGCTTGTGGAAATCTTGACCTGTTGATATGGTATTTGATCTAATATCTGATACAGTATTGCTTCAGACTAAGGGACCAACTCCTGGAAAGAAAGTGCAACCATGATTTATTAATTGGACTATTTAGGACCACATGATTTATTCATCACACTATTTACTACAGCGATAAGAAGCAGGTGTCCTAACAATGCTGTAATGGGCTTGTGTAGGCTTAACTAAAATGCTATCCCTGGGATAGCACCAACTGACACAATCACCCTGAGACAGCATGATTCATGAGTGATGGTGCACTGCTAACCTGGATGTGCTAAGAAATGAATGGCTAATATGGTACTGTGCCCTCAGTAGCTTCACTAGATAGAATCCAGGTAGCAAAGATGGAATTAGATTTTGACCTCATTACTTCCTTCCACCTGCTTTCTGTCCTCATGACCTTAAGTTCTGCCTTGTTGGAGGGCCTGCTTCCCAAAGGGATGGGGCTGCCTTTTCCAGGTCAAGCTTCTGCACAGGTTTCTGAACTGGAAGCTGTGACTGCCACCTGACTGCTTTGGATTCCTCACGCACAAAACCCACCTAGCAGACAATCTGTCGGCTGACATATTGATCCCTGTTTATTGTGAGGTCTTAGTAATGGGGAGGGTGTGTGTGTGTGAGTGAACATGTTTGGAATCTGAGAATTCGTTGCATTCACTCAAGCCTCTCAATCGGGCATTTACTTTTTTTTTTCAATGATGGGCCAGATAGTCAATGCTTTCAGCCTTACAGGCAATATGATCTCTGTCATAACTATTTAACTCAGCTGTTGTAGCAGCCATAGGCAATATGTAAATAAATGAGCATGGTTGTGTGTGTGTGTTTTTTTGTTAATGTTATTTACAAAATCAGGCAGCTGGCCCACAGGCTACCATTGATGGCTTCTCCTCTATATTTAACCTCAAGTAGCCAAAAATTACAGAGCATAGAGGAAGTTGTCAAATGACACAATGAAGATGCAGTCAGACAAATCCAGAATGTAGGAAATTCCACAAAACAAATGGCTTGTTTTCTTCAACGGATAAATAGTACAAAAACAAAGAAAGGGGAAGAACTGCTATATATTAAAAGAGACCTAAAAAGCATATTAATAAAATTTAATATGTGGATCTCAGATTATCAAGGAAAATCAAATATGGTTTGGAAATTATAAGATGTTAGAAATTGAAAATTTTTTATTGAGTATGATAATGGTATTGTGACTATCCTAATAATAAAAACCCTGGGTTGTAATGAAAAACCTTGTGCCTGTGGCACTGCCATCTTTGAGGCCATGGCAGTCAATTAGCATATTCCCTCCTTATTGGCTGTGGGCACCACCATCTTTATGAGGGTGTGACAGTCAATCAGCACGGTCCCTCTTTATTAGATAGGATTGTTACATTATCATGCTAAATGAACAAGTATGCTATTTATAATTTGAAATGGAATGTTATGTGGTTATTAAAAATGTGTTGTAGGAGAATAATGACATGGAGAAATGTTCATAATGAATGCATAATCAGAAAAACAAGTAAGTTGTAAGGCATTTTGATTTTTATGAACTCAGTGCTTTAAAATCTGGGCTTTATAGAGTTGGAAAGGAAAACAAATTATGTAGTGATAATCTCTGGATGATTAAATTAAAGGAAACTTTTAATTTTATTTCTTTGTACTTGTCTGTGTTTTATGAGTTTTGTGATGAGCTATTATTATTATTACTATTATCAAGTGAATGATGGTTTCTTTCCCTTCAAGGTATTTGGAATGCTGTTCCCACTTCTTGGAATATCACATTGTCTGTTGAACACTTTCTTTGTCTACTGAAAATAATTCTCTGGTCATTGTTTAAAACTCAGCTAAAATATCACTGATTCCCAGAATTCTTAGCTCTGCCCAGGCCTCCCTGCACTGAAAACACCTTACATTTAAAGCACACAAACACATACTCACTGAACACTTACCCAAGGCTAATAGATACACGTCTAAACTTTTAAATGGAGTAGAGAACAATCTCCATTATCTCCAGATAATGAAGCTGAAGCTCAGAGGTCAAGCAACCTGCCAGGACCACCCAGCAAGTAGAAACGTGAGTGAGAATATCATGAGCCCAGGCAGGGTGACCCTGGAACCCATGCTGTGAACTTCTCGGCTAACCTGCCCTGTGCTTGCACGGGCCTCTTACACAGCCTATTGCTATTGCTGGTTTGCTTCTGCGCACTTCACTCTGTCCTCCGCCTTACGCTTCTTGAGGGCAACAGGGACTAAATCCCAGGAACCAAACATCTTCAGAGAAATGTATAGAATCTTCAATGAAACTTACCAGTGCTATTAAGTACTGAACAAATGTAAGAAGGGGAAGGAAAGAAATAAAGAGGAAGAGTAACCAGAAGAACAGGGATGCCGGTAGAGAGGAAAAAAAGTGTCAAGGCTCGAACCATACAACTGACAGCCACTCTCTGTTCGGCAGAATTTTCTGTTTGGCAGAGATCCTAATTCAGTAATTTTCAAACTTATTTAAAAAAATATGTTTCTATCAATTTCAGAAAGAGGAAAGGAGAAGGAGAGAAAAAAAACATCAATGATGAGGATCATTGATTGGCTGCCCCCCTGCATGCTCCCTCCTGGGGATGGAGCCCACAACTTGGGCATATGTCCTGACCAGGAATCGAACCATGACCTCCGGGTTCATAGGTCAAAACCCAATTACTGAGCCACACTGGCTGAGTAGTAATTTTCAAACTTTTTTTTGGAAAGCAGCAGACTTTTTCATCTAGTGAAATTTGGTGCCGAAGGCTAACATATGGAATATATGAGGCTGGGATGTAAGCTGAGCTTGCTGTACTAGTCCGGGGAATTCCTAGCCTCCCCAGCCCCACTGCAGACCTGCTAGACCTCTCATTCTAGGGTCTGAGCATTTGAAAGCCACTGACTTAACCCCCTACTGTGGTGGGTGATGGTCACAAGTGTGCTTTTGTGAGTAGAATCTTTATTTCCCATAGGATCAGTGTTAAATTTGTAACCTGAGATCCCTTTCAAAACAATGCTAACTCCAAAATCAGTCATTAAAATAGGGGTAAAGAAAATGACATTGCTACATAATGTGGAATTTATTAATAAAGGTTCCCTTTGGAAGATTTATTTGTACTTGGGTTTTATTGGCTGGCACAAGTTTTCCTTTTTTAACTTTAGACTTCAGATGCCTTCTTTGATAAATATTCCTACGAGAACTAGAGGCAGTCTCCCTGTCCCATGGATTTTCCAAACTGCTCTCAAAATCAGTATTATTTACTCTGAAAAATTTTAAGTCCATTTGATACTCACAAAGGCCTTAGAAAACCTGTGAATGGAATAAGAGTTGGTGGAGGGAGATTTTTCCCCCCCAAGGCAGTTTAATCTTTTTCATCGATTCCTTGCTCAAAACACAGCATGTATCTGACTTCTACCAGCTGGTCAGCAATGCTAATCTACTTATTGCTACATCAAAATCCATGATAGAGTTGCTCAAGGTAATTAGCGATCACACATAAAGTATTAATTTAGAATGGGGTTTATTTATAATATGGAAGATTATAATAGCAAGATTTTTTTTCAGGTCAAACTAATATGCTGTTATTAGTCTCTACTAGTATATTGCCCTATAGCTACCCTTGAGAGAATATGATATTATTTTCAGCCTGTTAAAAAGAAAACCCAAGTCCCCAAATGGAGTCACTTGTGCTAAAAGTCCATGACACCAATCCTGGACTTATTACTTCATCTAATTGCAGTTTTAAGCTTCTCCAGGAATGTAATATCGATGGGTCAGTCTGGGATTTTTTTGGTCAGCACCAGTGAGGTAGTCTGCCATATAGGCCCCTCTCCATTCCCTCAAAGGAAGCCGAGGCAATCTGCTGATGACTCCTGACTTCCCTAGAGGGAAGGCAACTATGCTACCAACAAGTCTTTCTTTCCTTTTGTTAATAACTAGTTTCTTCCTATACTGTACAGCTTCTCAGAGCACTACTCTGTTCACTAGATGGGAGGCTACTTGATTCAGCAATCCTCCTATATAATAAAAAGCTAATACACAAATAGACTGAATGGTGGAACAACTGAACAACTGGTCACTATGACGTGTACTGACCACCAGGGGGCATGTGGAGAACATGGGGGGAGTTGGCCATGGTGGGATGGTAGAGTAGGTGGTGGTGGTGATGGTAGTGGTGGGGTGCCAGAATAGGCAGGGCGCTGGTCACTGTTATCCAGGCAAGCTTCTGGTGGTTACTGCAAATTCTTTGCTCCCCTGTGCCACTGTCCTACCGGCGCTCGCACCCCCTGCCAGTGCCCACTTGGTGCCATCAGCTGCTGACCCTGCTCACCCCTGAGGGCTTCTCCAACTCCCCCTGGCCTGAGGGGCGGTTGGGACAGTAGCCACACTGGTACCCACTGATGGTGCTGGCCTCACTTGTAATTGCTGCTGCGCCAGCCTCAATGGCTCCATGGCGCCAGCTGTGGGTGCAAGCAGGAATAGGACAGTGCGTGGGGTGGGAGCAGCAGCAGCAGGAGCGGGTTAGGGGCGGTGGCAGAAGGGGTGGGAGGAATGCAGAAAATGGGCTGAGACCCGCCCCTGTGCCTACTGCAGCCTAGAAGCCCACAGTTCCTTTCAAGGTCCACTGGGTTCCTAGTTACTCAATAAAGCTAATTAAATGTTCAAATTTATTCAATTGAAATTTTTGTTCTTTAATCAGCCATAGCAGACATGGTTGATCTTGAGAATATGATTTATCCAGGATGTGGGAGGAGATACTTATGTAACAAAGGTTATGTTGGCAGTGTCTTCTATACCAGTTTGTACATCCGGGACAGGATGTGTGAAGTATAACATAACTTCTATGATGGGGGAATAGCTTGTGGCGAGGTCATGTCACTAAATACAAAGGACTCTCCAAGTACTCACCTCATAACCATGAATCCTTTAAAGAAGCATTGCATTTGCAATAAACCAACATTGATGTAACATTGATATTTCAGTTGTTTGATGAGCCAGGAACATAGCTGACATTTATTACAAACTTTCTAAGTGCCACCATCTTATGAATTTAACATGCATCACGCCATTTCATCCTCAAGACAATTCTATGTGGTAGGTAGCATTTATGCTCTTTTATAAAAATGGCTCAGAGTCTTTGACTTGCCCAAGGTGACATAGGTGGTAAGATGCATGGTCAGAATTCAAACCAGTCCATCTGACTCCAAAGCCCATGCTCTTGTCTGCTCTACTAAATGGATCCTTGAAATGTTTTCCAATTAGACTTGTATATTTATTCAATGTGCATAATTTCCCACAGTCTAGCACGTGGCTGGCATTTCAAAAATGTTTGTGTAATGGATCAATGAATGAATGAGTAAAAATTGATGATCTGATTCAAGCTGTGAAGAACCAAAATAACATACCAATTATTTCCTCAATACATCTAGGCTCTGTTTACTTTTTTCCATCTGCACTAGCAGCAGTAGCCCAAGCCACTATCCATTTTGCCTGAGCTCCTTAAAAAACTTGGCTGCCTCCAATTTAATCTCACTGCAGCAACCAGGGCGAGCTCTCTGAAATGCAAACCATTTTTCCCTTCATCTTTTCATAAAATAATCTTCAAGGGTTTCTCCACCCCTTCTAGGACTGAGTACCATGTCCTTAGCATGGGATCCAAAGCCCTTTCGGCCTCATTTTTTTTACTATGTTCCCAAGACACTCAGGAGTCCAACCACTCAGGTCTGCCTTCGGGCCTCAGGGGGCTGCTTCCCACCACAGAAATTTGTCCATGCAGCTCCTCTGTTGGAAATGCACCACTGACACCCATCAACCTTCCATTTCTAGTAATTTCCCTTTATTCTTAAAATCTGAAGCAATAGTTCTTTCTCAGAAAACACCCCCCCCCCCGGAACCATCAGTCTAGATCAAGTTCTTCTAAAATCCCCCCTTTTGTACCCTGAAGTTCTCATTAGCACTGATCACAATACATTCATTGGATGTATTTTAAGCCTCCCCCATTCAACTGCAAACTCCGTGGAGCAGGGGCTATCACCAGTTTTTACTCATTTGTGTGAAGACCACCAGTGTCTGTCCCATAAGAACCCCTCAATAGATATTTGACAGTCAGAGATTTGGTTGAATGAACATCCTATATAATAAAAGGGTTATATGTAAATTGACTCTAACGGTTGAATGACAGGTGGCTATGATGCACACTGACCACCAGGGGGCAGAAGCTCAATGCAGGAGCTTTCCCCCTGGTGGTCAGTGCATTTCCACAGGGAAGCACCGCTCAGCCAGAAGCTGGCTCATGGCTAGCCAGTGCAGCAGCGGTGGCGGGATCTGCAGCAGCACTAAGGATGTCCGACTAATGGCTTAGGGAGAGGGCCTAAGCAGTTAGTCGGGCATCCCCTGAGCGTTCCCAGGCTGCCAGAGGGATGTCTTACTGCCACCTTAGGCCCAATACCCCAGGGAGCAGAGCTAAGCCAGCAGGTTGACATCCCCCAAGGGATCCTGGACTGTGAGAGGGTGCAGGCTGGGCTGAGGGACACCCTAGACTGCACAGATTTTTGTGCACCAGACCTCTCGCATGAATATAATTGTGATGTGGTGAGCTTGGGTTTTCTCATGTTCCCATTCCACGTTCTTATGATCATGATCTAACAATTTTGAAGCAGGTCTTTGCACAAGGCACATTGATATTCAGAATGGATTGTAAAACTATCAGCACATCTGTTGTCAGGGTTCAATTCTAGGGAAGTTCCTATAGAGTTAGGATTAGAAAAAGGAAAGCACGTGCGTGTTGGGCAGGTAATAAAGGGGAGCAACAGTCCCATAATGGCTGGGCTGCTGGCCACCTGCAGGCCGCCTTCTTTCTTTCATTACCACCTTCCATTTCTCCTCACACGGGAGAAGAGGCAAGTGCCAAATGCTGACTGCCTGCTGACCTGGTGCTGCAGAGCGCCACTGATTAAAACTGGAGATGAAGCTCTTGTTCTCAGTTTCATCTTCTTGAGCCTAATACCAGCTGTGTTGCATGCTGAGCTACCACACACCTGCTGGGAAGCCTTTTGCAACCTGAGGCTATAAAAATGACGGCATTTATTCCTCAAGTGAGGGAGATGATCAGCTCATTAGAAGACCAGAGGAAGGAAAAAAATTTTCAATCAGGTGTGTATCTCTCATCCTCTGACCAGTTAAAGGGTTAAGAACAGAAGTGTGTGTGTGTGTGTGTGTGTGTGTGTGTGTGTGTGTGTGTGTGTGTTGAGCAGTGTTGATCCAGGCTTTTCTAGTTCTAAAGCATCTGTCACTGTGAGCAAATTCAATATCCTGAAATTGAAATGGTGGGTGTCGTGCTGGCTCTTGAAGGCACTGCTGGGCTGGAGGCCTGGAGCCCTTCGCCTGCTTTGTCTCCGCTCCTCTGGCTCCATTTGTAAAACTAAATCTAGAGAGGCAGAGTATATGCTCATGATTTTCAGCAAAACAGGACAGAGAGAAGCCAAGGAGAAGAACAAAGGTTTTCTCACCTGGGCAAAGCTTGTTTATTGTCTAAGACCTTTCAGCACTCACCCTAGAGAAAAGAAAAGAAAGAAAGGGCTCAGTGTGCAATGACTGTTCTAAGGGAGAAAAATACGTGTCAAGATGGACATTTCTATTCAAACTCTGCACATTACATCTGCCCTACATTGCTAGCACTCTCAAAGAGTAAGAGGTTTAAAAATGTGTGTGTGTGTGTGTGTGTGTGTGTGTGTGTGTGTGTGTATGTGTGTGTGTGTGTTTAAAGCTCTTACGATTTGAATTTAGAAGTTGTTAGAATGTTAGGTGCTGCCTAGGTTGTGATATTTGGGGTCAGATGTATTTTCACCCTGATTTACAGGCACCAGACAAACAAAGTTGTAGAAGCTAGCAGGTCCCTATCAAAGTGAAGAACATTTACTATTCTAGGTTGTGGAGACAAGTTTTTAAGGGTGGCAAATTTGGAATATAGCGTAGTGAAAAGCGTGATTTCTTCTGAGCAGGATGCAAAGGTGATTTATTTCCCAGTTCTTGTCTAGGTGAATTTGAAGAATGAAGCCACAGACAAAAGGTGGTAGATAAAATGGTGAAAATTTATTGGAAACAAGTACAGACTCCAGACTCCCACGTAGAGAGGGGGTCTCAAAGGGGGGTAGCCCACTAAGCTTCTTTTCCTAAGGTTTATATAAGGCTGAAGTTTGTTGTCTTTTTGATGCTCACTTCTTATTTGTCACTATAGCAGCTTCAAAACTTAAACTCCACATGCGCCTCCCCCCCCTTCAGTGGTAGAATTATCTATCTCCTGTGAAAATCTGTTTTCCTCTTTCTCCCTTTTGTCAGCATTTCTCTGTCCCCTGTGGTGCTGTTCTCTATCTTCTGTGAAGAGGTAGCTTCATTTCCCCTTATCCTGTGGCACCTTTTGTTCTCTGTGAATGTATGCCTTCTGGCAGCTCCATTGCCCTAACCTTTGTAGTCCTCCCACCATGGACCCTCTTTATTTCTAAAACTCCTATGTTGCCCCTAAAAAGTCCTTTCAATAGAATTTACTAGACATGCTAAACCACATCTGTTGTGTTCCCTGTCGAATTCCCATTTATAATGCACTAGAGGCCCGATGCACGAAATTCATGCAAGAGTAGGCCTTGCTTCCCCCAGGTGCTGGCACCTGCTTCCCTCTGGCACCTGGGACCCAGGCTTCCCTTGCAGCTCTGGTTTTGTCTGGAAGGTCAACCGGAAGGACTTCTGGTCTAATTAGCATATTATTCTTTTTCCGGAGACCTGGTGCATGAAATTTTTGCAAGGGGGTTAGAGGGAGGTGGCCTGTGTATCCCTCAGCTTAGCAGGCACCCTCTCCTATCTGGAATTCCTCAAGGGATGTCCAACTTCCTGTTTAGGCCCTATCCTGATGAGATAGGGCCTAAACAAGAAGTTGGACATCCCTTTCACAATCCAGGACTGCTGGCTCCCAACCATTCACCTGCCTGCCTGCCTGATTGCCCCTAACTGCTTCTGCCTGCCAGTATGATCACCCCTTAACCACTCCCCTGCCAGCTTGATCAATGTCTAACTATTCCCCTGCTGGTCTGATTGCCCCTAACTGCCCTCCCCTGCAGGCCTGGTTGCCCCCAACTGCCCTCCCCTACAGGCCCAATCACCCCTAACTAGCCAGCCTGGTAGCTCCCAAACTGCTCTTCCCTGCAGACCTGGTTGCCTCTAACTGCTCTCCCCTGCAGGCCTGGTCCCTCCCAACTTTCCTCCCCTGAAGGCCTGGTTGCCCCCAACTACCCTTCCCTGCTGGCCTTGTCACTCCTAACTGCTATCTCAGCAGTGGGCAAACTACGGCCTGCGGGCCGGATCTGGCCCTTTCTGCTGTTCCATCTGGCCTGTGGAGCCGAAAGAGCGAATGGGTTCTTTTGCTATCCCCTCCGCTCCTTCACCAGCAGCCAAAGATGAGAGTGCCAGCATGGTCAGGTTGCTTTTGTTCCAGCCCTCCGGTCCAGTTTAAGAACCCATTGTGGCCCTCAAGTCAAAAAGTTTGCTCACCCCTATGGTATCCCTTGCAGGTCTGGTCCCCCTAAACTGCTCTCCCCTGCTGGTTTGGTTCCTCCCAGTTCTCTTTTTCTGCCAACCCAGTCACCCCTAACTGCCCTCCCCTGCAGGCCTGGTCTCCCCCATCTTCCCTCCTCAGCTGGCCCAGACACCCCTAACTGTCCTCCCCTACTGGCCTGATTGCCCACAACTGTTGTCACCTGCAGGCCATCTTGTGGTGGCCATCTTCTGTCCATATGGGAGCAGCCATCTTTGACCACATGGGGGTGGCCATCTTGTGTGTTGGAGTGATGGTCAATTTGCATATCACTCTTTTATTAGATAGGATTGTTATAGATTTCACCTAGATCATAGCCATTCTTCAAGAAAATGTTTTCATGGGATGAGTGATATTAAATATTTTTTTTCAATATCACTATCCTCATCAACACTATCCTCTTGAGTACTCAGATTTTGTAGGGAACTCAGGAGTTTCCTGTTTCTCTAGCTCTGCTTAGTTGTAAATACCCAATACCATCAGCCTGTATCACCTTGTCCTATCCCTGAACTGTGTTAAAAGACTTTGTCATATGTCACCTCCTCACCAGTGGGTGGATTCTCAAGTAAATCTTGTTTCTGTGAGCCCAATATCTGCTGTGCCTGGATGAAACCTCACTTCTATGCTTAGACCTCTCAGCCTCATTTATGTGCCTTAGAATACACTCCTCTTTCTTCTGATTGACAGACATTTTGCTTCAACAATGGTCAGCTAATGGACAGTCTGACAACAAGTTTCACCTCTGCCTGGTGCCTTCTACTGTGCAATGAGGGGGAGGGTCTACATGACCCCAAATTTGCCATTTTGACATGTGGATTATTTTGAAATGAAGACGATCAAGACCCTACAGACTCAGGAAGATCTTTTTACCTTCCCCTTAACTGCCTAAAATAATTTAGATAAAGGTCCTGTAACAGCAGAGAGATGATACTAAGATAACATCTTGTCAAAAAGACTTCTCTGCATAGCCTGGCAGACATTTGTTTACCAAATACTTGATGTTTTTGTCTTCCTGTATATTGTCTTCCTCCCCTTTGTAGTCCCAGACCCTCACCCCCTTCTTCTTAGCTCTGGATGGCATAAAGGTTCAGCAAAAGTAGGTTTACAGTTGTTCCTATGGAATATAATATATAATAAGTAAACAATAATACACAAATAAACTGTGTTTCACATACTCATAACTGTAAACCTACTTTTGATCCACCCTGTTTAAATTGCCTGACTGTCTCTTTGGGTTTTGACTTTGGGGGTCCTGCATCTTTAAAATTTGTTTTTCTCCTGTTAATATGTCTATGTCAATGTGATTATTAGATTAGCCAAGGGAACTACAAGGGAAGAAGGGAAAAGTCATAATGATATGCACAGACTAGACCTGCTAGTCTATATCCTGTAGCCCAGAGAAATGAATAATAATAACCAATATTTGCATTTAAATGCTTAGCATAATTCTAAATATGTTGTCTATTCTGGTACATTTCATCCTCATAATAATCCTATGAAAAAAGTACTCTTATTATATGTTTTTAAAGATAAGGAGATTGAGTACAGAACTGCAAAGACAATTTTCCTCAGGTTAAACAGCAGCAAGATTCAATTCAGGTCATCTAATTCCAGAGCTCATATCCCTAAATAGTATGCCATAACGAGTATCCCTTTAGGCATGGAGAATAACTGTTAGCAGTGAGTGTCTGTTCTGATTGGTTGGGAGTCCATTCTGCACAAATATTTTGAATATCAGCTCTTCCCTTTGGGCATTGTGAGGGGGCACCTTGGCTATATCTCAAGCTGCTGTGTAGTCAAGTTCCATGATGCCACTCTACTGGTTCTACATTCTATTCCCTCTCAATCACAACTGAAAGTACATGGCCACAGGAGATAAGAACAATAAAACAAATTCTTTAATCTTAATCTTGTTAAGATAGGCCTTGGGTAGAAAATAATAGAAAGAGCCTGATTGGATGTAGCTTGCACAAGACACCAGGTAAGAGGTTACAGCAAAGCCACATATACTGAGTGGCCAGATTATTATTAACTCTGAATGCATAATAATCTGGCTACTCAGTGTATATTCTATATAATAAAAGGCTAATATGCAAATTTCCCCCTGGATCAGGAGTTCCATCAGCAGGCAGACTGGCCAACTGCCCATGTCCCCTCCCCCTGGCCAGGCTGGCTGGACCCTATCCATGCACAAATTCATGCACTGGGCCTTTAATATATATACACACACTGAGTGGCCGGATTATTATGCATTCAGAGATCATAATAATCTGGCCATTCAGGGTAGAAGCTCAGAGAAGGAGAAATCATGGAGACTTCTCAAAAGGAAATGGGACTTGAGGTGAACCTTGAAGGAAAAATCAGACCAATAATATAATGTAGAAATACTGGGAACCCTTGTATCTAACAACCAAGTCCATCTAAAATGGCAATGACTGCCTTGGCTGGTGTGGCTCAGTTGGTTGAGCCATGCCAGCCAAGGCAGTCATTGGTTCAATTTCCAGTCAGAGCACATGCCTGGGTTTCAGATCAATCCCCCAGGAGGCAGCTGATGGGTGTTTCTCTCACAATGATGTTTCTCTCTCTCCCCATTTCCCATACTCTTTCTCTAAAAGTTAATAAAACATTTAAAATAAAATAACTAAAATGGAAATGAATGTGAATCAGCAAAAGGTGTCAATATTCAAACTCTAAAAGCCTGCTACAAAGATGCTGATTAAAAGTGGGAGTGAGCCCTGGCTGGTTTTGCTCCGTGGATAGAGCGCCAGCCTTTGGACTGGATTCGATTCTGGTCAAGGGCACTTACCTCGAGTTCCTGGCTTGCTCCTGGGCCCTGGTTGGGTCATGTGCAAGAGGCAACCTGTTGATGTTTCTCTCTTTCTTTCTCTGTCTCCTCTTCTTTACCCCTCCCGCCCTTTCACCCTCTTAAAAAAATCAATGGGAAAAAGATCCTTGGGTGAGAATTAGTAAAATAAATAAATAAAAGTGGGAGAGAAATTTTGCCTCCGAGTATCTCTCTCCGGAACATTAAAAATGCTTTCTTTTGTATTTAAAAATCAAGAACAGTGGAGATTTTTGTTAAGTTCTAGTAGCATTTTGGACTCATACATGTTTAGGGAAATAACCAATGAGTCCTTGCAATGTCCAAGATATAGAAATAGAATTCCTACATCAGACATCTAGGGATGAAGCTGAATATTCATTTGGGGAATGGGTGTCAAAACAAAAATGAAAGATCTCATACTTGTTAAAATGGCTATAACTAAAAGAAAAAAAGATAGGTGTTATCCAGGATGTGGAGAAATTAGAACCTTTGTACACTGCTGGTGGGAATGTAAAATGGTGAACCTGTTATGTAAAACAGTATGGAGAGTCTTAAAAAATTGAAAACAGAACTACAATGAGATCTAATAATGCCACTCCTAGATATATATAAAAAAAGAATTGAAATAAGAATTACTTCCCTTAAATTAATGAGTCATCATCCACAGATGCTAATTATAGTTCTTTTATGCAATTTTTATGCAAGCAAGTTCACTACATTTTCTTAACTCTCAAGAAGCTTACAGTTCAGTTTGGGAAACATGATATTTGCCCCTCAAATTAATTATCACGTGGCATTTGTCAATATTGTTATGCTGTGTGCCCAGAGGCTGGCTGGCTGGTCCATAATTCCTAAAGCTTCTTCCCTATCAAGTCCATCCATGAAGAGCTTCAGATACCTGTGCTCTACAGGGGAGGCAACCAACTTTGGAGCTTGATGGACTCTGGAATCAGATTATTAAATACCTTATCTTAGCAATGTGACTTACTAGCTGTGTACTTTTGTCAAATAAGTTAAGTTCTTTGTGCCTCAGATTCCTCATATGTAAAACAGAAATAAAAGCTAATACCTGCCTCCTGGGATCAAGAGTTAAAATTTGTTAGTGTTTAAAGAGTGCTGGCACGTAGGAAGCCCTATAAATGTGTTAGCTATTGTTAGGTCTGCCTTTGCTACTTTTAATATTTCTTTAGGGAGGAAACATTGTCCTTTTCCTGGATAGAACTTTGTCTCTGTCAGGTCCCGTAGACAAGTCTGTCTCTTTAACCTCCAAATCAATTTGGGTCGTAATGTTAAAATGTTTAGTCCAAGACACTGATTTTCCCCTTAACATATTAAGAGTTGGTAAGCTACCAACTTCCAGGGAAGTTGCTTTCTCTTCATTTCATCCCCAATAAACTAGCTGCTATTTCTGCCCTTGGCCACATGGCTTCAAGATCCAGGTGCTGCAAATGGACTCGCTTTTCTGGGTGCTTTTGTGGCCTCTGAGAGCTGCTCCCTTGAGTCAGGCAATGCTTTGCTTTGACTCCTCACCCAATCCCACATTGCCACCTACAACCCCTAGTTTCCCAGCTATCACTCCAGTGGCTTCTCCCTGTTAGTATTCTTCACCCTCCTTTATATCTTTATATTCTTTATATATATATATATATATATATATATATATATATATATATACTTATATATATATATATATATATATATATATATTTGATTTTTACAGAGAGGAAGGTAGAGGGATAGAGAGCCAGAAATATCAATGAGAGAGAAACATAGACCAGCTGCCTTCTGCACACCCCCCATTGGGGATGTGCCCACAACCAATGTACATGCCCTTGACCAGAATCGAACCTGGGACCCTTCAGTCCGCAGGCCGATGCTCAACCCACTGAGCCTACTATATATTCTTGTAGACAGAACATAAAGGCTCCAGGTTGGTTTTCTTTCCTGTCTGGCTTCTATGAGGACCATGGGGAAGGACACCCATCCCTTGCTCTGATAATCTGGGCGTGCTGGTCCGTTGCAATGCAGCAATGCAGCAATGCAGCAGTGCAGCAATGCAGCAATGCAGCAGTGCAGCAATGCAGCAATGCAGCCACTTTTAACTTTTACCTCCAGGCCACTTTCTCCTTCTCTCCTGAAGGTCAAGGCAATATTCTTTAGTGTTTTCTAGCTTCAGAGAGCAATTTAAAGCTCTCAAAGAAGCCAGTGGATTCTCCCACCCCTCCCCCACAGTATACTAAAGATGACTGGATGACTGATATAAACCTTCCTCTCATTTTGGGTGGAATAGGTTGGCGTAAAAGCAAAGCCATACGCTCTACAAAGAAATTTCTTTATAAATCCTTCCACATTTCTATTTTCTTTCTCAACCCTCGTATAGGTTGTACCTTCAATTTAATATCTGCTATGCATCATGTTAGTCAAACTGAGATAAAAATGCCTAATTTTAACATCCTGGTTTGTTTGTGTTTGTTTTCTTTCTTTTCTTTTCTTTTTTTTTTTTTTTGAACTCACAACTGGAAACACAAAAGCCCACAGAATTTTATTTTTTCTTTCTTCTGCTATGTCAAGGGGCTGGTGATTCAGCTGAAGAAAAGTGTCTGGCAGTCTCTCTATTTTGAAGGATACTGGGGAAGAATTACTTATAGAGAAGCAATTAGAAGCAAAAGAATCACTGGGTCAAATCTCAGTCAGAAGATGGCAAAAGTCCCAAGTTAAACTGGCAGCTCAATTTAAGCCTATTTTATTTGTTGCTTATTTCATTAAACCACTGGGAAAGAATGCCAATACTCAGCCGTGGGGACTTGGTTAAAAGCCTTTTAGATTGATGGTTGCAGGATCATGAAATAAATAACATTCTGAGTTTAATAGTGGCTTTGCTAAAAATAAGCGATTCATAATACATTTAATTGCAATAATAATTAGGAATATGGATTTATATTAATACCAGTTAGAGATTTGATGTGGGCCTCTTTGATGGCTCAGTAAATGGAAAACAACCAATAATCCTTTCAGGATTCTCAAAAAATTATATTGGTCTTCCTTTCTTTGTCCTTTTGAACTCATATCAACCACTTCATAATACAAAGAGCTCATTAGAATTAAATGAGCTTAAGTACGTACAGTAAATACTTGTTATTGATGAGGGGGTGGCAAGTAGGAACTTTCACATAACCCAGGTGGAAGTACAATTGTATTAGGCAAAATGATTTCTGGTGCTTGACATGACTGGTGCCATCTTAAGAAACAAGTTGCTCTCAGTGACTGCTAACTCACCCCCAGAGTGGCAGGCCCATCTCACCCGAAAGGAATGTTCTTTCATAGATAAATAGGACCCTTAAATTGTTTGCTGCTTGGGATGTACTGCTTGTAACAAGCATGTGCCATTTGACTACAAACCACTTGTGTTCCTGGAGGCTGTATCTATCAAGCCCCCATCCTCTTTCTGGTGAGAAGATTCACTCTCAAGCTGCTGCCCAAGACTGTGAGTAAATTCCCTCAATGAACTCTGGAGTTCTAAGCCTCTTTCTTAGGCCCATCCTCCTTTGGTTGGTTCCAGAACATCTCAGGGAATTTTCCCAACAAATTGTTGCAGCCTTTTTGAAGAATAATTTGACGAAATGCATCAATAAAGGTAGGGGAGGGTGGGGGTAAGGGGGAGAGATCAACCAAAAGATCTGTATGCATGCATATAAGCCTAACCAGTGGTCATAGACAACAGGTGGGTGAGGGCATGTGTGGGGAGGGGTTTGGGATGGGAATGAGGGGTTGAGGACAAATAGGTGATACCTTAATAAAGAAAAATTTTAAAAATGATATATTCTTTATTTTTTTCCTTTCTTGATTAAGGTATTACATATGTGGCCTTACCCCCCCCCCCCTGCTCCCCTCCTCCACTCATGCCCTCACCCCCCTGATGTCTGCATCCATTGGTTAGGCTTATATGCATGCCATACAAGTCCTTTGATTGATCTCTCCCCCTTACCCCCACCCTCCCCTACCTCCCCTCTGAGGTTTGAGCACCTGATCAATGCTTCTTTGTCTCTGGATCTGTTTTTGTTCATCAGTTTATGTTGTTCATTATATTCCACAAATGAGTGAGATCATGTGATATTTATCTTTCTCTGACTGGCTTATTTGCTTAGCATAATGCTCTCCATCCCATCCATGCTGTTGCACATGGTAGGAGCTCCTTCCTTTTTACCGCAGCATAGTATTCCATTGTGTAGATGGACAATTTTCTAATCCACTCATCTGCTGATGGGCACTTGGGCTGTTTCAAAATATTAGCTATTGTAAATTGTGCTGCTATGAACCTAGGGGTGCATATATCCTTTTTGATTGGTGTTTCTAGTTTCTTGGGATATATTCCTAGAAGTGGGATCACTGGGTCAAATGGGAGTTCCATTTTTAGTTTTTTGAGGAAACTCTGTACTGTTCTTCATAGTGGCTGTACCAGTCTGCATTCCCACCAGCAGTGCATAAGGGTTCCTTTTTTCTCCACATCCTTATCAGCTCTTGTTGTTCATTGATTTATTGATGATAGCCTTTCTGACAGGTGTGAGATGGTACCTCATTGTCATTTTGATTTGTATTTCTCAGATGATTAGTGACTTTGAGCATGTTTTCATATGTCTCTTGGCCTTCTGTATGTCCTCTTTTGAAAAGTACCTATTTAGGTCTGTTGCCCATTGTTTTATTGGATTGTTTATCTTCCTTTTGTTAAGTTGTATGAGTTCCCTGTAAATGTTGGAGATTAAATCCTTATAGGAGATAACATTGGGAAATATGTTCTCCCGTGCAGTGGGCTTTCTTGTCTCTCAGCCTTCTGTATATCTTCTTTTGAAAAGTGTCTATTTATAGAGCCTTTGCCCATTTTTTATTGGATTGTTTATCTTCTTTTTGTTGTCATATGAGTTCCCTATAAATTTTGGAGAGTAAATCTTTATTGGAGATAACATTGGCAAATATGTTCTCCCATACAGTGGGTTTTCTTGTTGTTTTGTTGATGGTTTATTTTGCTGGGCAGAAGCTTTTTATTTTGACGTAGTCCTGTTTGTTTATTTGCTTTTTAGTTTCCATGCCCGAAGAGCTGTATCCATAAAGATATTGCTATGACAAATGTCTGTTGTTTTTCTGCCTATGACTTCTTCTAGGATTTTTATGGTTTCCCGCCTTACATTTAAAGTCCTTTATCTGTTTTGAATTTATTTTTGTGTAAAGTGTAAGCTGGTGGTCCAGTTTCATTTTTTTGCATCTGTCTGTCCAATTTTCCTAACACTATTTATTGAAGAGACTGTCTTGACTCCATTGTATGCTCTTGCCTCCTTTGTCAAATATTAATTGAGCATAATGTCTTGGGTTGAACTTTGGATTCTCTTTTTTGTTCCATTCGTCTATTTGTCTGTGCTTGTGCCAGTACCAGGCAGTTTTGAGAACAATGGCTTTGTAGTATAGCTAGATAACTGGTATTGTGATGCCTCCAACTTTGTTTTTCTTTTTCAAGATTGCTGCAGCTATTTGGGATATATATTTTTTTTATTCCAGATGAATTTTTGGAGAGTTTGTTCTAAGTGTTTGAATATGCCATTGGTATTTTAATGGGGATTACATTGAAGCTATAGATTGCTTTGGGTGGTATGGACATTTGATGTTGATTTTACCAATCCATGAACACGGTATATTCTGCCATTTGTTTATGTCTTCTTCTATCTCTTTTTTTCAGTGTCCTGCAATTTAATCAGTACAGGTCTTTTACCTCCTTGGTTAAATTTATTCCTAGATATAATATTTTTTGTTGCAATGGTAAATGGGATTATTTTTTGTAGGTTCTCTTTCTGTGATTTCATTATTGATATATTAAAAAACCATAGATTTTTGTAGTTTTTTTGTTTTTGTTTTTTATGGAGTCTTTAGGGTTTTCTATGTACAAAATCATGTCATCTGCAAATAATGACAGTTTTATGAGAAGTAAATATTTTTAAAGAATTTAAATTTCCTAGATTCTGAATAGTTGTTTACCCCCAATAATTAATTTACTAATGTCAATTGATTGAAAATTTTATTATTATTTTTAAAAATTGAATTGGGAAAGTTAGTCTTTCATTTTTGCATGTTTCCCCCCAAATAATAGCCCAACTTTCTAGTTTTCAAGAAACACATACTGTAAGGTTCTCCCCCTCCCAACTGGTGAGCGGAGCTAATACATGACTGACACCTATCACAGACATTGAACCATCAATCAGCACGTGCCAAAGTGTCCTGGAGCCCACCCCTTCCTGTTTTGCCCTGGGTCCAACCCCCTTCTGTTCTGGCCCTTAAAGGGACCCCAGGCAAGACACATGCTGCTGTTTCTCCATGCCCATGAAGCAGTCTGGCTGGGTCCCGTAACCCCTCCCCACTCCTTCAATCCTGATCTCTCTACCTCCGTAATGAGGCCCACTCATTACCAGGGAATAAACTTTACTTTAAAATTCCCCGGTGGTCTGTTTCCTGCTTCCCTTCAAACCTAACACATACTTTCTCATATTTTTAATGTCCTGTAGTTAATGTGAATGCTACAATAGATATAAAAATAAGCTTGCCATCCACCAAATAGAATGAGTGCTGCAGTTGTTGCTGCCTATTCTTGTATAAAGGAAGCATTTCCAACATTCTGGCCCAAGAACACATATCATTTATTGGTTTAAGGTGAAATAAAGGAGAAAAAGGTTAATACAGTGAATTTTCATACTAATTTTTAAAATTTTATAAGACATTCTGAGATAATGTCTTTCCTAACTTTTTGTTTCATTGGTATTAATGAAAATGTTCTAAAAAAAACCAACGAACCAACCAATCAAACAAACAAACAACAAAAAAACAAAACAAAAACAAGCAAACAACAAGATGATAGTAGTAAATTGTAGTAATTTTTTTTATTCTCTGATTTGATATGAAAAGTTGTCATTCTGATTCAGGCCTTAATTATGACACACTCTGACATGCCTGTTTAATACCATTGTATCTCAAAGTCTGGGAATCACAAGGAAACTGCAGATGGAAAGACCAGGATATAAAAGCAAAGTCCTTTTGATGTCTTTCAACACACGTATAATACAGTCCAAATGTCTTACCTTGCCCTGAGTTCCCCTTACCCACTCTGCAATATCATCTCTCCCACCCGCCCATTTGCTCACTGAGCTCAGTGGCACTAACCTTCTTTCTCTTTTCCCCAAATCTAAAGTCCTTGCTGTGTGGTCCCTGAACTTGCTGTTCTTTGCTTGTAATGCCTACTTCATAGCTTTTCAAATGGCTGGCTGCTTCTCACCTTTAGTTCTCAGCTCCTTTGACCATCTTATCTAAAGTACCGCCCCTCCCATCCTTTAGTGCCTTTTTAACAAATCATCTGGTTTCTTTCTTTCATTTTTTTTGGAACTACGTGTTAATTTCATTATTTGATTATTTTTAAACTCCTTATTGTCTATCTTCTCTGGCTAGAATATAGCCTTCAGAATGTTTGCCTTTTTTGGTCTCTGCTTTATCTCTGTTTCCTAGAAAGGTGTCTGATTATAAGTAGTTAAATTGTGTATTATTAACTGAAGGAAGTAAGAAAGGAAGGGAGAGAGGGAGGAAGGAAGAAGAAGAAAAACATAAATTAAGGAAAGAAACAGATTGCAGTTAGATTGAAAAGAGGAGAAAGAAAGAAAGGTTAATTAGCTTTGGCCATAAAATGAGCTTAGCAATATTTTGTTTTTATTCATCAATTGTCTGTAACCTCCTCCAGAATGACAACTTTGTAAGGACAAGGGGCAATGTCTACAACAGGGCCTGGCTCAAAGCACTAAATAAATATTTGTTGAATTAATGGGTAAATTGTGAGCTCCTTTTTGGCATGCTTGTAAAATATGATTAAGAGATAGCTTGGAAGTGATGCTTTTCTAGCATTTGAATGTAAAAATACATGAAAAAGAAAATTATACACAATGTTAAATCAGGCCCAGTAAATACTCCCAGGACAATGTTTAAAATAATCACAAGTAATTTTATGAGACTTGCTCTGATTACCTACTTTACCCCAAACTGAACTAATAAAGAAAGAAGCTGTTTTCATTAGCACCGATGAGGGCCCAGGTAGGGTACTCGGCATTTTCACCTGTGTTATCTTACTGGGTCATCATAACAACTGAAGCCTGTCTATTTCATAGATATAACAGAGTGTCTTAGCTGGACAGGTACTCCTACAAATTAAAATTAGCAACAATCCTATATATCTAGGCAGGATCTAGGGCACAGAGGCTCCTGGCTAGTGGAATTAGCTGATATGCACTCCCTAGTGTGTCTTCTTACACCCACAGATGCTGAGTCTCTGGACAATGGGGTCAACCTTGTCAGGCATTACATTTCAAGTATAAATGGGTATGATTGACAGATTCATGGGATTCTGACAGATGCCAGCTTTCAAGAACAAGATGGAGCCCCTGAGAGTGAAATTGCAATAATGTCAGAAGTCTGACATGATAAGCTAACCATAGAAATATGGCCTGTTCTTCAGAGGAGCATGCTGTATTTTTGGGGTATCAATACGCTATTAGTAACGGAATTTGCTCTCGTTGCACTACTCTGCAGGGTTGTAAACAGGCTGTGCATCAATAAGATTTTCATTCCAGATGAAAGAAACTACTTTAAGCAGAAAGTGATTTAACACAGATGCATACAAAAATGTTGAAAGGACCAGAGGACCCAGAATTAAGCTGAGTTTCCAAGATTGACTTCCTGAGCAATAATGTAGAACTGGTTGGTCAAGGCTATCAGTGTTACACCAGGGTCAGGAATGGAGGGATCAGGAATGTGGAAGCAGAGCAGTGCACCTCATCCACAAGCCGAGGAGCCAGAAGATGCCTCCACCACTGTTGACTCCAGCTCTATTCAACCTCAGCCATAATATGTGCCAGAAAAATGACCACCCCACGTCCTGACTCTCCATACCATAAAGCTAGGGACCCCTGTTATCATTATTGTTAAAAATCCTAATGCTTCCATGGCCATGCTTACCAGCAAAAAATGGCAAAAGCAGCAAAAGGGTAGCCTTCACTTCACCTTTGTCTTCTAAATCTCATGTTGATGTGTCTTCTTGGAGAAGCTTGGTGACATACAGAACCTGAGCTGAAGAAAGGGTATAAGAAATGTTGTTTTTCACGTCTAGCTTCCAGAGAGCAAAAAATAGTCAGCAGCATCTGTTACAGGCACCATGTGTGAATTGAAAGTTACATCTCTGGATGCTGAAAGTCCTCAAAGAACAGGAAATTTTGCTGTGGGATGACTACAATGAAGAATTCTTTAGGACTCAACCATATTGTCGGAAACTCCTTAACTCAACACACAAAGAGCATTTTCTTCTCCATTTTGTAAGAATGATGACAGAGATCCCTGTTACGGAGAGGTTGCAATGGTATTTTTGGCCCACTACTATCCAGGCATGGAGATCTCTAGCTCCACTAGCACCTATGCAACTGAAATTGAATGAAGATGAAGGATCCCACTTGAAATAGCAGCTACATGGAACCTGTGAGGCCTGAAGCTAGGGAGTCTAAATCAAAGCCAATTCAGGACTCCCTTAGAGTCCTGCAGACAACTGGGTCCAGGACATGTCATCCTAATACTAAGAAGGAGGGAGTCAGAATCTCAGGAGTCGCATTTTAACATGCTTTCATTTGTATTCACATGGATCTTTTGGTCATATCGATTAAGATAATGAAACTTAGAGCAAGTAATCAATTCGCTTAGTTATATGATGGCATTTAGAAGGAAGAGGTAGCTTTCACCTGGGGGGTCTTCTTAAGACCATGGAAATTCTTCTCCCACAAGTCCCCATGGGACTGCTTGCATGTCTCATTCATCAGAACAAATTCCCTTGCTTGAACAGTGGAATGAGATGATGGCCATTGGCTTACATGAATTAGGAGTCCCCCTCTGGAGTTGACTCTCAAGTGGAGTTAACTTCTGGAGGACCTGGCTGTGTGGAGTAGTGGTGATTACTGGAATAAAATCAGAGTTGTTCTAGAAAGGAGGAAAATGGGAGTATGGAGGTCAGATAATCAAGGAAGAGTGCCCACTGCAACATCTACAGTGCTAAATAGTTAGCTGTTTCCCTGGTAAATTATGAGAACCATTACTCTTGTTTAGACTAGCAGCTATGCTGGAGAATTAGAGAAAAACCTCCATTTCCCAAATGCTAACCTAAACTAGGAGAAGTTAGAAAAGAATAAAAGAAAAGATGGGCTATTCCAAAAGAGGGAACACAGAATGTAACCCATTGTACAACAAAAGCTCTTGCACAGAAGGCATGAACCCCGATCAAAGTGGTTATGAGAAGGCTGACGAAGAAGCAGGACACGGACAATTCATTCAAGATTGAGAGAGATGGGGGGCTCCGTTGGAGGAGTGCCTAAGGAGAGAGAAGAAAGTGGCAATAGAGAAAAGAAAGGAAAGGAGGAGAGAGATGAGAAGCCCTGGCGGCCTGTAATCAGTCAGGGAAGGTGCTGTTGCCAGGAGACCTCTTCAAGTGCTGCCAAGAATTACAGTTCCTGGAAGCTGGGTTCTCAAGAGAAGGAGAGGTTCTCAACTAACTGTCATCCTTTTGCTGCTGGTCATTAAAAATGTAATTTCATGCCCTAGCTGGTTTTGCTCAGTGGGCAGAGCACCGACCTGGGGATCTGGAAGGGTCCCAGGTTTGACTCCAGTCAAGGGCGCATGTCCAGTTGCAAGCTGGGTCCTCAGTTGGGGGTGTGCAGAAGCCAGCTGATCAGCGATGCTCTCATCATTGATGATTTTATCTCTCTCCCTCTTCCTTCCTTCCTGAAATCAATAAAAATATATATTTTAAAAAATGCAATTTCATGATGAAGGAATTCAGCGGAGCTGGGATTCTGAGACTATTATTTCTGCTTACTGTCTACTAGAGTGTTATTGGTGGAGTGTCCTCTGTGTCTCCACCTGTTGCTGGTGGAAGTGGGCTTCTTGGGGCACCACAGGAATAAGAATTTCTTGAGGCCCCTATGGGAGGATGGGGTATTGTGGGAAGCTTTATTGGCAAGGTAACGTTAAGGCAGTTCTTCTTCAGAGTCCCATCTCACTCCATCCTGCTTTGGAAAAAAGCCCCATTTTTTCTTCAGCAGAGCTAGGATTAAAGACACTGTCCAGAGTCTTCGCTCCATATTAAGGCACAGTCCAATTCATCATCAGGCTAGCTTAGCTTATGTTCCCAGCTGTAGTCCATCGTATGTGGAGTCTGCGTGACCACGGCCATGCGGCTTCTAGAGCCACGTGGCTATAGGTGCTCACAGTGAGTGGGGGGTCATGGAGCAAGTGGGAAACATGAGCAAAAGTGTCAAGAGAGAGAAGTCCTTGGAGATTTTTAACTGGGAGCTTATCCAATGAATCCTTCATGGTTTCACATGTGCAGTGGCTCCACTCCCTCTCATCAATTGTCCCCCCCCACCCCCCCAGGTTAGACTGACAGGCAAGCATCTTCCTTATGTCACTCTAATTTCACTGCACATGCTCCCATCTTCCCCTTTGTTTGGTTCCTTTCCCCAGTGATTTGCAGGGAATGGACGGGTGGTTCCCTGGGGCGTGTAGAGTTGCAGCTTCCTGATGAAGCTGCCCAGAATACCATGCTCATAATGGCTGGCCTTCCCTTTGCTTTATTGCTATTGTTAATATTAATAACTAGCAAGTTACAATGGTAACAAGAGGAGTTTCCCATTCTTCTGTGTTCTCCAGACTGAATTTCAAGCTGTAGTAGTTGAGCATGGTTTGCACAAGGAGGTAGGGGTTTGAGATCACAATTAATAGCATTTTAGCTCCTCCCAAACGTTCCCCACAATTATCTATGATTCTAAACCATAAACCAACACAGTGTCCCTCTGGAACCCTTCTGGGAACGTCACTGTACACACTCTTTCCAGTCACCCTCCTCTTCTCAGAACTTCATCTGCTGTGATTCCTGTAATGTTGTATGTAAAGCTCAAATTTATACTGTGCAACAGCATTATGTTCAGATGCGCAATTATCCATAAATGCATATTTCAGCTCTACAGACATTTTTTATCTAGATATCATTATTTACCTAGTGGATATTTGGTGTTTGCCTTTAAATGGAGCTGACTTCTCTAAGTGTTATGTTGCAAAAGATGGAAAAGGCTAGTCTTAGACAACCGCCCTCTTTCTGATGCCTGCTTAATCTACCATTTATTGCCTCTTTGATTCATATATATATATATATATTCATATATTCATTATATATATTTATTATATACATATATAATCAATACACACACACATATATATGTGTATGTATATATATGTATGTGTGTGTGTGTGTGTGTGTGTGTGTGTGTATATATATATATATATATATATATATATATATATATTCATTGCTGTTGCCTGATTAAGATTTCATCTTTTACAATCCTTTTAGATTTTATGGATTGGCTTGACATCTTGGTTCCATCCTCAACTTTCCACTCAAATTTCCCTCTATTTTAAGCTTTCATGAATTTCTATAAAAGGAAAGTCCTGAAACAGCCCTGGCTGTGCTGGCCTTATCTCCGGAAGAGGAATCAGGTAGCTGGTATAAATGGCCAGGTGGGAACATCTTGCCCTTTGAGCCAAGCACTGATGGTGCCTAGCTAATGTGTTATACTGATTGTATTTAAAATAAATTTAAATTAGGATTAACAACATGCTCCTTCCATGAGCTTTAGCAGAAAGCAGGGGAGAGATTGACTTTTATTTGGAACATCAAGATTTATTATTAAGAGAAGAAAGTATAGATATTGGATATCAAGAATAATAGTTAACTAAACAACCATAACCATTCACATAGAAGTTTCAGGAATTTAATGGGTTATCAGCTCAGAATATTTCAAGCCTATAATTAGATTTTTGAATCTTGAAGTAAAATTTTAGATGATGGAGTCTGAGAAAACTAGGATCTTTACCACATTTTGGACTTCACCTTTCCTCTTGGTTATTTTAATTACTTATCTAAGAAATACATTATATTTGAGTGATTTACATTTAAAAAATCATGTCACATCCTTAGACCAATACTAACTTATTAGAAGATACACAAATATACAAGTTTCCATTCTTGCTTAGTTGGAGTAATTCCATAAAATGTAAGATACCATCAAAAGTGCTGAAGCAAGAATTTTAACATACATTAAATTTTAACACACACTTGATACGTGGTTCATTGCAAAATATTATTAGATATGACTCAATAACAGAATTTGACAGGATACACTATTGCAAAAAAAAACTTTACTAATGGTGGGATCTTATAGTGCAGATATTTCTGTTTCTGACTAGAGAACAAATACCATGTGTTCACTTGCCCCACCAAGACATTACAATTCTGCACACTAGGCACACACCTTACCACATGCATGGCAGCACTCAATCTGTAAAGTGCTACACTCCTTGGTAACATCCCCAGATGAAAAATGAGATTGCCAATCACACTCAGTCTGGACTGTCCTCTTTGCAAAGCAGGAAACAAAGCTAATGGCCATATCATCCTTTCCCCCATCCTCAGGGCAGAGTTGGCCCTAGGGGATAATGAGGTCCAGGAGGACAGCCACTCCTGGTTTCTGTCCCTCAAGAGATGCAGAGGTGGAAGTGACTCCACTGAACCTTGAAGATCCTGGAGATAAAAACAATTCACTGACCCCTACTTAGTTAATGAAGAGGAATTAATTTTGTTTCTTAGAATCCACAGGTGAATATCAAGTACCTCCAAGGCTGTTATCAATGACTTTTTGTTATTTGTGGTCTCAGTTCTACAGCTGTCTGAATTTTAACAGCACTATTTTCTAGTACAGAGATCTCCCTGTTCCCGTTGAAGCTTTTGGAGGCAATGAGAGAGAAAGTGGAAGTCCCGCTGGTGCTGCAGACGAGGTCGGGATGTGTATAATTTAACAAGGAAGGTTAAAAAGTTCAGGAGTTGTCAAAGTGAGCAAATCAAAAGTTGTGGTTGATTCAGCTTGGAGAGGTTGAAGGAAGAGGTCTTGTACATTTTGCACCATAACAATTCTTTCCTCCTCTGGCGTGTGGGAGTATAGCGTCAATGCTCAGCACAAGTAGGTGCTTCATAAATAGATGTTTCATGTTGAATGAATGAAAAGTAAGAATATGATGATTGTAGGATAATTTTATTTTCCACTAATGATGGCTGGATAAAAATGATGGAGTGAGGATGAATCACATAATTTCCTTCTAAAGTACATAATTGAATGGGGGAAGAAATAGTAAAACAAAACTAGCCCAAAAAAAGTTGTAAAAAATCTAATAGAGGAAAAGGGGCCATGCTTTAAGAAATAAATTTTAAAAAAATCTATGTAGCCATGAAAAAAAAAAAAAAAAAAAGAAGAGCCGAGACTTGATTTTTGGTCAACACCACAAAATCAGTTCTAGAAAACAACTCAGTCAAGTTCTGGTATTCCCCCTCCAACCCCTCTTTTGTCTTAAATGGAGTAGTAGCTTTGAGGAGAGGGACAAAATCAGCCAAGTTAACAACCAGTGTCGACTGAATCTGATGAAGTATAGGTGCTCCATGTTAAATGGTGATACCAATAAAGGCCTGAAGATATCTCCACTCAGTATAATATTCCCCCTTTCGTTGACAAAAAATAATAACAGAATTAAGGCCCTCTTCAAAAACCTCACTAAACCCAATCCCATTCCTCATTCTCAAACTACAGCCCAGATCAGAGAATTTTAGAGAGTTCATTAACATAATGTCAGAGGAAAGAACATATATATTCAGAATAGTCAACATTAACATTGGATGGATATACATGAAAAAATTGTATGACAACTATACAAAAATCTAATAATTAAAAAGTTTGAAAGAAGGAAGTATAATATGAAACAGAAAAATGGACAACTGAGACTGAAAAAAAAATACAACTAAAGGGTCAGAAAGCAAGGGCTTGTGTGATCTTGCTATAAAATGATACAAAGTTGGTAAAATAAGAGTGCTGAAAAAATCAACAGAATAAGATGACACAGGATATTGCAGAGAAGAGAAAGAAGTGTGCTACCAAAATAACACCATTATTTAATGAATAAATCTATCAATCAGAAACACCAAGAACAGAACATACATGACTCAAATTCAAATTACTTATGTGGAGAAAAGATTGAAATGATCATATTGAATGAAGAGAAAAAAAAGATGAAGATTATAAAGCAATTTTAGGTAAAGGAAACAGGTGACAAAGCATAACTATACCTCTTGTTTTTCAGTAGATTCCAACAAAGAAGCCAAGAAGATCTCTAAGGGTTGATACAAACAAACAAACAAACAAACAAACCTGAAAGAACTAAATCTAAAGATTGATACATGAAAACAATTAATTGAGAATGAATGACACTGAGAGTTTTTTTTAAAAAATATCCCTCAAAAATTAAGGGGGAAAAAAGAAAGCAATAGATTCAAGTTAGAAACCCCTAGGGCTATTTCTGGCAGCGTTTCTATGCTTCTGTAGGATATTTGATTACTCCTCATTTATTATTTGCAGATTTGGGTATTTGGTTGAAATGCTGACAGACAAAAGCAAAAGTTCTGCTCTTTCATCTATTCCTGTAGATATGTATGTATGAGAGATGTTGCCTAGTCCATTTAGCTCAATGGGTAGCAGAATGTGACCTGAATATTGTATCACACACTTAAAAAATTGCACATGTTGTTTATAACAAAATTAATTTATTATTTAAAGAAACTTCTAAGAATAGAAATTTAACTTTCCTGAAATTGATTATATATCTATGTGTAAAATAGTATCCATCTATACTAATAAAAGGGAAATATGCTAATTAGATCAGACATTTTCCAGACATCCTTCCAAACAAAGCCATGGTGGCGGGGGCAGAGGCAGAGGGGGTTAGGGGCTATTAGGCTGGCAGGGGAGAGCAGTTATGGGTGATCAGGCTGGCAGGGGAGAGCAGTTAGGAGCAATCAGGTAGGCAGGCAGAGATGGTTAGGGGTGATCAGGCAGGCAGGCAGAGGCAGTTAGGGGTGATCAGACAGGCAGAGGTTGCTAGGAACTGAAACCAAACATTGTCACTGGTAGTAAAATGCAAAAAGAGCTGGTCAACCTCGATGACTCTGAATGGTCGGAGCTATTAGTAACTCATTGTCTAGTTGAGATCGTGGTGGTTGAGGCAACTTTAATTTATTAATCATAAGTAAATTCTTGTTGATTTTCTGTTGCTGGAACTTTCCTGCCTAAGAGATGTCTTTGTCTCAGAATCTCAATAAAAGGAATGGTATAAGGCCAGAGCAGGGGTTTTAGTCTTCCCACTAGAGGTGGACTCCCCGCCTGGCCCCCATTTTCCCAAATTAACTCTTTTCCAGTCTTTTTTTTTTTTTTTTTTTTAGTGTGCGGCCTTCTCCAGAAACCAAACCCTGAGTGGGTCCTGAACCATGCGGGTCGTGTTAAGGGATCCCAAAAGAGGTGGTTAAGGGTGATCAGGCAGGCAGTTAGAGAGGTTAGGAGCAATCAAATAGGCAGGCAAGTGAGCGTTTAGGAGCCAGCAGTCCCGGATTGTGAGAGGGACTGTGGGATCGGGCCTAAATCAGCAGTTGGATATCCCCTGAGGGGTCCCAGATTGGCGAGGTGCAGGCTGGGCTGAGGGATTCCACCCCATGCACAAATTTTGTGCACCAGGCTTCTAGTTATTTATAATATCCTTCAAGAAGTCCTAAAAAAGACAAAAGACCTGAGTTCCAGTTTCTGCTTCTGCCAGCCATTGATGTTGCTTTGGGAAAGTCACTCAGTCCTGCTGTCCTTCATTTGCTTAATCCGTCAAATGGATAGGTGTCTGTATCCTCATTTTATAAAAGAGAAAGCATGCTTGGAGAGGTTGAGTGACTTGTCCAGATGCATGAGGACTTTCCCATCACAGTGTGTGTTGAGCTAAAATAAGTGAATGGATGGCAAAGTGCTTCTCCAGGAAAGCTGCCTATGCAAAGTTTATAGTATCAGTTGTGATAATAGGACTTAGAAGTAAATTTGTTTCTCTCCCCTCTGGTTAATTTTATTATTTATTTAAAGTTCAAGGAAAACCAGGTGCAAGTTTTTTATTGCAATAAAAAGTGTATATGTTCCCATCTATTTTATAGTGTTTAATATTCTAACTAGAGGCCCAGTGCACGAATTCATACACCAGTGGGGTCCCTTGGCCTGGCCTATGGGATGGGGGCTAAACCAGCTTTCCGACATCCCCCAAGGAGTCCTGGATTGTGAGAAGGCTCAAGGGACCCCACTAGTGCACGATCAGGGTAGGGTAGCAACACAGGAAGTTGGCCAGCTAAGGTGAGACTGTAGGAAGGCTCCAGGGCATCTCCGTCCCATCTCACTTGATCCCCATCGGCTGGACCCCAGCAGCAAGCTAATCTACCAGTCGGGGCGTCTGCCCCCTGGTGGTCAGTATATGTCATAGCCAGCAGCCTTAGTATATCATTAGCATATTATGCTTTGATTGGTTGAACGGCCAACCAGATGACCAGACACTTAGCATATTAGGCTTTTATTATATAGGATAGACTCTCAGGGGTTGAATATTAGCAAGAAATACAGATGAAATATGACTCCTTTATTTCAAAGTGGTAAGTAAAAAATAATTTTATTCTGCCAGGCTGATTTCTATTGGCTCCGCTTATTCCCTAAATCTCTGTTTCTAACCACATTACGGAGGACAGTGTTATTTGTCCTCCATGTCTTTTGCATTTTGTATGGAGAGGCTTCATTTATAATGATTTCTGATCATAGAAAGCAGTCAAAATACACCCCCGGGCACAGAGGAAATGGTGGCTCTTCTTGTTCCTTGCAGCTGGGTCACCCAACAGAAAGAAAATGAGTGGAGTTTTGTAATATGCTGGTAAATGGAATAGAAACAAAAAGAAACCATCAGGAAGAAGGCTTCCAGAAGGAACATTAAGGTAGGACATTTATTAAATAAATGTAAGTTTAAACATATCTCATCTCGGAAAATCAAATTAAAACACAGAGCCTGATGCATGTGGCTATTCCTGAACCAGGTCTTGTCTAGCTTTCCCGAAACTATCCAGACAGCACCACTTTAGCATCCGTCCAGTGTTGCAAAGAGCAGGACAAAACAAAACAGTATCAACAACAAACCCTGTGTTTTGTGAATACTATTTTAGCAATTTTGTTCCTTGTGTCATTCATTCAATAGTACTTATTAAGTGCCTACTCTGTGTTAGATACTAAGTGAGATACTAAAATGATATTAATAAATTCATCAAGGCACTTTGCCAGTAGCTAATGGGTATTCAAGCACTTCTAAGGCTAGTTTAGTCAGGACTCACTTGGCTCACCCAAGCAACAGAAGGGCCAGGCTGGCTAGACCTCTGGGTGGCTTTGTGCAGGAACTTGACTGTTGTCTTTTTGCTCTTTCTCTTCCTTGCTCTCTCTTGTACATCCTCTCCATTTCCATCTTAACATCTCCTGTTTCTCTCTGCATACTAACATCATTAAGGCTGTCTGTCTATTCCCACAAGCACACACAATAGCAGGAGAAAACTCAGGGCTCATATCTTTATGGATTTGTTTCTGGAGAATAAAGCAAAACTTTCCCAACCAGCTTTGGTTAATTGGAAGGAACCTAGTTGGCCTGAGGATGTGCCTAATTTTGGACTAGGTGGTGAGTTATGTTTAGCCCATTTATGGACATAAGCCCACCTCTATGGCCAGAAAGATAGGGTCTGTCACCAGAATATGAGATGTGGAAAGCTACTTAAAGAATAGCCATGGCAAAGACAGCATTTTACTAGCATTCTGTTACATGGCATGCCATGTGAAGAACCATGTACAATTAATTATAAATTGTCTGTTTAAAAGCAGGTGCAGCAGGTCACTGTTCGATTCCCTGTCAGGGCACATGCCTGGGTTGTGGACTCAATCTCCAATGAGGGGGTGGAGGCCATGCAGGAGGAGGTAGCCAATCCATGATTCTCTCTCATCACTGATGTTTTTCTATCTCTCCCTCTTCATTCCTCTCTCTGAAATCAATAAAAAAATATATTTTTAAAAGCAGGTGCAATTTTGGGTAAAAAGCATGCAAAGCACACGATCAGAAAAGCTAAAAATGAAAAAGTATTAATTGCCAACTATAATTTAAAAAATCTCTAACCAACTTCTAACTAGTCATCAAGACTCAATACTTTGTTCAGTATTTACCTGACTCCCAAGACTAGCTATACCCTCCCCATTACACCTCATTGCAACTCTAGCACTTCTCTCACAGGTGACATGATGGCAATTAATTAATTATTTGCTTAGAGTCTTTCTTTGGTGAGCTTATAACTTCCATGAATGCAATGACAAATCCAGAGTCTAATATAATGCTGTACACATAGTAAATACTGAATAGATGCTGATTTAATGAGTAAAATGAGATGAAAGCATTCAAAATTTGCAAGAAGTTTTAAGCTGAAAAATCTCAGTGCTAATTAAGATTATGAAAAAGGACATTCGTATTTACTCCTGGTGAAATTGTAAATCAATGCCACACTTATAGAGAATCATTTGGCAGTTGGATCTGGTGCTTAACAATGTTCAGAGCCCTTGAATTTTATTCAGAAACATGTCTTTAGGAAATAACCAGTTACACCGAGGCTATTGCTGCAAATGGCTTTTATGATGTTCTCCCTTGTTTCTTCTTAACTACCTCCGTTCCAACTTGAAGCTTGTTGCGAGTAAAATCAACCACCTGGGACCCCTCCTTGGGCAGTTATTTAAAGATTGTGGCTCAGCCGAAACCGGTTTGGCTCAGTGGTAGAGCGTCGGTCTGTGGACTGAAAGGTCCCGGGTTCGATTCCGGTCAAGGGCATGTGCCTTGGTTGCGGGCACATCCCCGGTGGGGGGTGTGCAGGAGGCAGCTGGTCGATGTTTCTCTCTCATCGACGTTTCTGGCTCTCTATCTCTCTCCCTTCCTCTCTGTAAAATATCAATAAAATATATATATAAAAAAATAAAGATTGTGGCTCATCCCCTGTTGGTCCTGAGGATTTGATCTCCTGGCTTGCTACCAGTATCTCCAGCACTGCTCCTGCGTTGATTCTTAGTGACTTCAGTATTTGCATAGACCAGTGTTTCCCAAACGCTGACCTCTCAGCCATTAAAGCTCTTCTCTTCCGTGGGTTTCATTGCCATCCCCCCTGAGATACTCACTTCCCTGAATATCCCCTACACATTGTCCCAACACCATACTCACATTTCTGAGAAATCTAACTCCCTGAATATTGCCTCGTGTCTTAACAATTCATTCCTCTAAGATATCCTTAGAAAGACTGTTAGAGTTAAGGAACCCCAATTCAAACAAGTTTTAGATCCTCTGGGACCTACAATCCACCTTGTCCTTCTTAAGCTCTAACTTCCTTCCTCATTCCATTAGATTCGATGTTCCTCCTTATTGGCATTTTCTTGCCCTTGTCTTTCTCCATTGAACTCACGTGGCTCAAATACAATTCTGGTTAAAGCAACTTCTTTTTAAATGTATTTTCCCAGTACTTTATTTTTATTGTGTCTTACAAAAGTATTAATTGGCATCAAATCAGACATTTTATTTTTTTAAGGTCAAATCTTTAAAATATCTTTTCAATTATAGTTTACATTCAATATTATTCTCCATTAGTTTCAGATTACAGCAAAGTGGTTAGAAAATCACGTACTTTACAGGGTGGGCCTCATGCTGCTTCAAGTACCCATCTGGCCCCATAGATAGTTGTCGTGATATAATTGACTATATTCCCTATGCTGTAATCTATATCTCGTGACTGTTCTGTAACTACCAATTTGTGCTGCTTAATCCCTTCATCTTTTTCTCCTAGCTCCCTTCCCCCAAGGCCTTCCCCTCTGACTACTGTCAGTTTATTCTCTGCATGTATGAGCCTGTTTCTATTTTTTAAAAATATGTTTTTATTAATTTGAGAGAGAGAGGAAAGAAGCTGGAGAGAGAAGGCAACAACGATGTGAAAAACACCAATTGGCCAGCTCCTGCACGGCCCCTATGGGGATGGAACCCACAACCTGGGCATAAGCCCTGATCAAGAATGAACCCGTGATGTCCTAGGTCAACCACTGAGCCACACCAGCTGGGCCTGAGCCTTTTTAAAATTTTGTTCATTAGATTCCGCATGTAAGTGAAATCATGTTCCTTCTCTGTATTGGAGCCGCTGAACTGGCTGGAGAAAAAGAAAAAGCCTTGTGACTGCTCTCACTAATGTCATGATGTTCAACCACAAGGGGGCTCTTATTGCCCGGCAGTCCTATTTCACACTTGGCATTTTGTTTTCCCATCCTTTCTCTTCTCTTACACCGGATGCTCTTGCTTACTATTTCACTGAGAAAAATGGAAGCAATCAGAATAGAATTTCCACCAGCTATCTCCCCGCTTATCTGCCAGCCTACACACCCATTTATCTTCTCTGCTCATCGATAGCAAACTTGCCTATATTTTTCCCCTCCTGCTTACTCAATGATCCAACACATATAGTCAGTTTCTTTGCTTTATAATGGACCATCCCCATCCATATAAAATATGCTGCTAGCTTTTAAAATGCTCTTTGAAAAAAATTCTTTATTTGACTTCCTCCTCCAGTGACCAACCAGAGAAATATAAAGTATTTTTTTTTTTGGGGGGGGGGGACCCAACACAAAAGACTGCAGTAAACTTTTCAGAAGAGTTGTCTACATTTGCTTTTACCTATTTTGCTTCCTTTATTTGCTCTTGATTTTTCTCTGGTTGGGCATTCTCTCTACCACTTCAGGGAAACAGCTTTTGTAAAAGTCATCAGTGACCAACTTGTTTCTAGGTCTTGTGATCAAGTCTTACACAGTCTTCATTGGCTTGACCTATCATGGCACTTGACATAGTTAATCCCTCCTTCCTGAATTACCTCATTCCCCTTGGTCAGCACTGTCACTTTCCTGTGGTTCTCTTCCTACCTCAAAGGTCATGCATGTTTAGTCTTTTTTGCTCGTTTCTCCTCCTGCTCTGAATTTAAATGCCCCGAGACTCAGTCCTCAGACCTTTTCTCTTTTCTAACTGTGCTTCATCCAGGGTTAGGTTATTTATTCTCACGGTTTTAAGTATTATGTAAGTGCTGGTGACTTCTGAATTATTGTTTTATGCCAAACCATTCTCTTTATCTATCCAACAGCCCATTTGATTTCTCCATTTGAGTGTTTAATGTGCATGTTAAACTTAACTGATTAACTTCTGGTCATTTTTACCCCCTTCATCTTGTTCCTTCCAATCTCATTAAGTGACAACTCCATATTTTCAGCAGTCAAGATTAAACCTTAAAATTAGCATTAACTCCCTTTTCCCTTCTATTATCTATTAGAAAATTCTGTTGGCATTACTTTTAATACCCAAAATTTTACTGCTTCTTGCTACTTTCCCCAATATCTTTCTAGCTTAAGTTACTTTTAGCTCTCATCTAGACTACAGCAATAAACCTTAACTGGTCTTCCTGTTAGCATGCTTATCTCAGTTTAGTCCACTCAATACAAAATCCAGAGTGATCCTGTAAAAATGTGTGATGATATTACTCTTTTATGAAAAACTCTCCAAAGCGTCCTACGTCCTTCAGATTGAAAGCCAAAGTTCCCACCAATGACTACTGTAATCTGACCAAACAGTAACTTTGTGACCGCTTTGGCTACCATTTACCCACTTGCTCACTCCACGCGAGTCACTCTGGCCTTCTTGTTCTTTGAATACTTTTCAGATCATTTGCATTGACACTGTTCTCTACCAGATATACATAGAGCTGACTCCTTAACTCTTTAAGTTTTCTGTTTAAATAACACATCAGAAGAACTTTATACTGCCACTCTATTAAATGATAACCTCTTTTTTCCTAGAAATTCTTATTCCTATTTTCCATAACTTTTATATAACACAACATGTGTTTTGCTTGTTTATTATAAACTAGGCCCAGTGCATGGAATTCGTATATGAGTAGGGTCCCTAGGCCTGGCCTGGCGCTACCTGCTCACCGGCACTGCACTCCACAGCTGCCACCAGCTGCCAGTGGGGCAACCAGTGGGGCGATTGTGGGCCCCCCCCCCCCCGCCGGCACCTGCCTTGGCTGGCCTGGCATCTCTATCTGGCTGGCCCCAGCCCCTGCTGCCACCGCTGATCGAGGCTTGTGGGGATATTAGGCTTTTATTATATAGGATCTTTTTTTTTTTTTAATTAAGGTATTATCTGTATACATAGCTTATCATTGCCCTCTCCTCCCCCATAGATGCCCTCCCTCCCCAGAGTTTTGTGTCCATTGGTTATTCTTATATGCAAGCATACCAGTCCTTTGGTTGATCTCTTATCTCCCCCAGATCTCCCTACCCTCCCCCCCCCCCCCCCGCTGTCATTTGACAGACTGCCTGTTGTTTTACTGTCACTATATCAATCTTTCTGTTCATTCGTTTATAATGATCTTTAATATCCATAAATGAGTGAGGTCATGTAGTGTTTCTCTTTCATTGACTGGCTTATTTCACTCAGCATGATGCTCTCCAATTCCATCCAAGTTACTGCAAATGATGAGAATTCCTTCCTTTTTATGGCAGCATAGTATTCCATGGTGTAGATGTACCATAGTTTTCTGATCCATTCATCTGCTGACGGGCACCTAGGCTGTTTCCAAATCCTAGCTATTGTAAATTGTGCTGCTATGAACATAGGGGTGCATATATCCTTTCTGACTGGTCTTTCTAGTTTCTTGGGGTATATTCCTAGTAGTGGGATTACTGGGTCAAATGGGAGTTCCATTTTCAGTTTTTTGAGGAAGCTCCATACTGTTTTCCACAGTGGTTGCACCAACCTACAATCCCACCAGCAGTGCACGAGGGTTCCTTTTTCTCCACAACCTCGCCAACATTTGTTGTTTGTTGTTTTGTTGATGTTGGCCATTCTGACAGGTGTGAGATGGTACCGCATTGTTGTTTTGATTTGCATCTCTCGGATAATTAGTGACTTGGAGCATGTTTTCATGTGCCTCTTGGCCTTCCTTCTGTCTTCTTTTGAGAGGATTCTATTTAGGTCCATTGCCCATTTTTTAATTGGCTCATTCATTTTCCTTTTATTGAGTTGTATAAGCTGTCTGTAGATGTTGGAGATTAAACCTTTATCAGTGATATCGTTTGCAAATATGTTCTCCCATACAGTGGGTTTTCTTGTTGTTTTGTTGATGGTTTCTTTTGACGTAAAAAAGCTTTTTATTTTGATGTAGTCCCATTTGTTTATTTTCTCTTTAGCTTCCATTTCCCTAGGGTTAGTATCAGTGAAGAAGTTCTTTAGGCATATGTCTGAGATTTTGCTGCCTGTGGATGCCTCTAGTATTTTTATGGTTTCCCGTCTTATGTTTAAGTCCTGTATCCATTTTGAGTTTATTTTTGTGTATGGTGTAAGTTGGTGATCTAGTTTCATTCTTTTGCATGTATCTGTCCAATTTTCCCAACACCATTTATTAAAAAGACTGTCTTGACTCCATTGTATGTTCGTGCCTCCTTTGTCAAATATTAATTGAGCATATTGATTTGGGTTAATGTCTGGATTCTCTAATCTATTCCATTGATCAATATGTCTGTTCTTGTGCCAGTACCAGGCTGTTTTGAGAACAGTTGCTTTGTAATACAGCTTGAAATCTGGTATTGAGATTCCTCCTACTTTACTCTTATTTCTTAAGATTGCTGAGGCTATTCGGGGTCTTTTATTGTTCCAAATGAATTTTTGGAGAGTTCTTTCTAGGTCTGTGAAGTATGTCCATGGTATTTTCATGGGGAGTGCATTGAACTTATATATTGCTTTGGGAAGTATGGACATTTTGATGATGTTGATTCTACCAATCCATGAACACGGTATGTTCTTCCATCTGTTTACATCTTTCTCTATTTCTTTTTTCAGTGTCCTGTAGTTTTCTGCATATAGGTCTTTTACCTCCTTGGTTAAGTTTATTCCTAGGTATCTTAATTTTTTTGGTGCGATGGTAAACGGGATTGCTTTTTTAGTCTCTGTTTCTGTAAGTTCACTATTGGTGTAGAGAAATGCTATTGATTTCTTGGCATTTATTTTGTATCCTGCTACATTGCCAAATTCGTTTATTAAGTCTATTAGCTTTTTGATGGAGTCTCTTGGGTTTTTTATGTACAATATCATGTCATCTGCAAATAGTGACAGCTTTACTACTTCTTTTCTGATTTTGATGCCTTTTATTTCCTCTTCTTGTCTAATTGCGATGGCGAGTACTTCCAGTACTATGTCAAAGAGGAGTGGTGAGAGTGGGCATCCCTGTCTTGTTCCTGTTCTTAGAGGGAATGGTTTTAGTTTTTGCCCATTGAGTATGATGTTGGCTGTGGGTTTATCATATATAGCTTTTATTATGTTGAGGTATGATCCTTGTACTCCCACCTTGTTGAGAGTTTTTATCAGGAAAGGGTGTTGGATTTTATCAAATGCCTTTTCTGCATCGATAGATATGACCATATGATTTTTATCTCTCAATTTGTTTATGTGATGTATCACGTTTATTGATTTGCGAATATTGTACCATCCTTGCATTCCTGGTATAAAACCTAGTTGGTCATGGTGTATGATCTTCCTGATGTACTGCTGGAGCCGATTTGCTAGAATTTTGTTGAGGATTTTGGCATCTATGTTCATGAGGGATATTGGCCTGTAATTCTCTTTCATTGAGTTGTCTTTATCTGGTTTTGGTATTAGGGTGATGCTGGCTTCATAAAAGGAGTTTGGCAGTGTTCCTTCCTCTTGAATTTTTTGCAAAAGTCTGAGGAGGATAGGTTTTAGTTCTTCCTTGAATGTTTGGTAAAACTCTCCTGTGAAGCCATCTGGCCCTGGGCTTTTGTTTGCTGGAAGCTTTTTGATGACTGCTTCAATTTCTTCCCAAGTTACTGGTCTATTGAGATTTTTAGATTCTTCCTGATTGAATTTTGGAAGGTTGTATTTTTCTAGGAATATGTCCATTTCCTCCAGGTTGTCCAGTTTGTTGGAATAGAGTTGTTCATAGTATTTTGTAAGAATCCTTTGTATTTCGGCGGGGTCTGTTGTTATTTCACCTCTTTCATTTCTAATTTTGTTTATTTGGGTCCTCTCTCTTTGTTTCTTGGTTAGCCTGGCTAGAGGCTCATCAATCTTGTTAATCCTTTCAAAGAACCAGCTCTTGGTTTTGTTGATCTTATGTATTGTGTCTTTGGTCTCTATGTCGTTAATCTCCGCTCTGATTTTTATTATTTCCTTCCTTCTGCTTACAGTGGGCCTTTCTTGCTGTTCTTTTTCTAACTGTTTGAGTTGTAGGGTAAGATAATTTGATACCATTCTTTCTTGTTTTTTGGAATAGGCTTGTAGGGATATGAACTTCCCTCTCAAAACAGCTTTTACTGTGTCCCATAGATTTTGGATTGTTGTGTTTTCATTGTCATTAGTTGCCATGATGTTTTTGATTTCTTCCTTGATTTCTCTGGTAACCCAGTCTTTGTTCAATAGCATGCTATTTAGTCTCCATGTGTTTAATTTCTTTGGCTTATTATTATTGTAGTTGATTTCCAATTTTATGGCACTGTGATCTGAGAAAATGCTTGATAAGATTTCTATCTTCTTGAATTTGAAGAGACTTTGCCTATGTCCCAATATGTGGTCTATCTTTGAGAATGACCCGTGTGCACTTGAGAAGAATGTATATTCTGTGGCTTTGGGATGAAATGTTCTGAAGATGTCAATTAATTCCATCTGGTCTAATACGCCATTTAGAATTGACGTTTCTTTACTGATTTTTTGTTTAGATGATTTGTCCAGAGGTGACAATGGAGTATTAAAATCTCCTACTATGATTGCATTGCTATTAATCTGTCCCTTAATGTCCTCCAGCAGTTTCTTTATGTATTTGGGTGCTCCCAAATTGGGTGCATATATGTTTACCAGGGTTATTTCTTCTTGTTGGATTACACCCTTTAGTATTATGAAGTGGCCTTCCTTATCTCTTGTTATGTCCTTCACTTTGAGATCTAGTTTGTCAGATATAAGTATTGCTACCCCAGCTTTTTTTTCGTTTCCGTTTGCCTGGAAAATCTTTTTCCATCCTTTCACCTTCAGTCTGTGGGCGTCTGTTTTTCTGAGGTGGGTTTCCTGTAGACAGCAGATGAATGGGTTTTGCTTTCTTATCCATTCTGTTACCCTATGTCTTTTAATTGGAGCATTTAAACCATTTACATTTAAAGTAATTATTGAAAGGTAGGTATTTGATGCCATTTTTATTCTATCCCCGTGTGTTCCTTCTTCACTTCCTATTTCTTTATTATTACAGTAGACCCTTTAGCATTTCTTGCATTGCTGGTTTGTTGGAGATAAATTCCTTTAGTCTGTTTTTGTCGGTGAAGCTCCTGATTACACCTTCAATTTTGATTGACAGCCTTGCGGGGTACAGTATTCTTGGGTTCAGACCCTTCCTTTGCATGACTTTGTATATGTCATCCCATTCCCTTCTGGCCTGATGAGTTTCTGTTGAGAAATCAGTTGCTAGTCTGATGGGGTTTCCTTTATATGTAACTTTCTGTCTCTCTCTGGCTGCTTTTAAGATTCTGTTTTTGTCGATGTTTTTTGCCAGTTTAATTATAATGTGTCTGGGTGTTGATCTTTGGGGGTTCATTTTGTTGGGGACCCTTCGAGCATCTTGGATTTGTGTTGGTTTTTTCTTCTCTATCTCAGGAAAGTTTTCTGTCATTATTTCTTGAAATACTTTTTCCATATCTTGCTCAGTTTCCTTTCCTTCTGGAACCCCTATTATTCTAATATTGTTTTGTTTTGTATTGTCCCAAAGCTCCCTTAGGCTCTCCTCCTGTTTTTTAATTTTTTTTTTCTAGCAACTGCTGTAATTGGGTATTTTTTTCCATTTTGTCTTCTAGCTCACTGATGCGGTCTTCTGCTTCATCTAGTCTACTCTTGATGCTTTCTATTGAGTTCTTCATAGTAGCGATGTCATTTTTCATTTCTTCTTGGGTCACCTTCATTTCCTCTTGGGTCTTCTTCATTTCCTCTTGGGTCTTATTCATATTGTCAAATTTGTCTTCCATTCTTTTTAGCCAACTTATGATCATTATTCTGAATTCTTGCTCTGGTAGGTTGCTTGCCTCTAACTCGTTTACTTCATTTTCTGGTGATGGTTGATTTTCTTTCACAGGCAGGTTGTTTCTTAGTCTCCCCATGATCTCTCTTTATAGGGTGCCTGGTTACGTAGTTCTCTCCCTCCTGCTTTGATTTAAAGGCACAAAATACAACACAACCAGGTACAACACACAAGGCACTGGACAGAAATGTGTTTGCAATACTAATATCCTCCAATAAAGGTGTCTAGGACCCAGATAACAGGAACATACAATCCAATAAAAAGAATAAGCAAACCAATCTTACACACACACAAAAAAGCATAAACCTTTGATATAGTTAGCATTCAACATACAACAACAAAGGGGTAGAGAGAAGGCTTTTTTTTTTTGGTGGGGGGGCAGTGACAAGGTAGGTGTGAATGGGATTGGAGCAGGGGGTTGGGAATTATATATACACAGGTCAGGTGAATATTTTGGAGAGGGTAAACAGAAAGAGTAAGGAAAATCTATAGCAGTAAAGGCTTAAGATAAGCAGGACACCAAAGGTAAAGGGTTAGGAATAGAGAGATGTCATAAAGGTAGGTTTGAGATAGAATAGACCGTTGGAGAAGGCAAGGTATGAATAGTTTTTAGAATAGTAATCCCGAAGGGGGAAATAGAGAAAAAAGAAATAGAGGAAAAAGGAAAAAAAAAAAGAAAGCAAAAAAAAGGATTATAATATGACACTTAAAAAGTAGTAATAAAAATAAACAAAAGAAAATAAGATAAAAAAGATAGAAAAGGTAAAATAGTAGTAGTAATAATGTTGATTACCTATAAAAATGAATTAATTAAAAAGGTAAAATCTAGTGATGGCAGATGAAAAAAATTTCTTGAGTAAACTTTGCAATTAAAGTAGGTAAAAAACAAAAATTCAACAGTTAAAAAAATAAAAATTGAAAATTAAAAATTAAACAAAATTTGCAGTAATGAAGGTGATTCACTTTCTGTGTTGCTATGTCTCGCACGCCTGTTCCCAGTCTGGGCGGTAGTTGCAGTTCACTGTGTTTCACCGTTCCTCCGTGTTGATTACAAGACCTGATTTTTAAGCCAATCTAGAGACCCTATGTGCTTTAGCCTCTGAGTGGCAGTGTTTCTGGATGACTTCCAGGACTCTAAAGCCTTTCTATCTTTTTCCCCTTCTCTGTGTCTTTGATGGCTGGGGGTGGGGCGGTCCGGAGCTGGCTGCACTCCCCTGTAATTCTGCGGCTACTTCTTGGACTCAGATCCAGCTGTGCTGCTCCTTAGATATCCCTAGTCTTAGGAGCCCTGTCCACAGACAGGCGCGCCTCCAGCTGAGAAGCCTGGGGCTTCCTGTAAATCCACAACCAGTCCCTCAGCCTCTGTGCGCCGCGCGAGCTGGTGCGCGCGGGGGGGGGGGGGGGGGGGGGGGGGGGGTTGCTGAGCCGAGTGGAACTCAGTCAGAACTACCGGTCTGAGGGGAACTCACCCGCCGGATCGCTGCGAAATCTGATCTCCCTATATAGGATCTTATTAGAAGGTAAGCTCCATGAGGTCAAGAATTTAATCTCTATTATTCAGAATATTGCCTGCTGCATCTTGGCACTCAAGGAATTTTTGTCAAGTAAATGAATAAAAAATAAACCTTTATATGAGTTGAAAAATTGAGATATTTAAATATTCAATAATATGATAATGTTCAAATGAATCATGATATAACTATATGATGAAACAAATACATTCATCAAAATAAGCATTAAAAGACTATTTGCTGAAAGAGAAACACGTGAGCTATGTATAAAATAAAGAAAATAAGATGCAAACCTTTTTTGTAGAATAGAATAAGATTTTGTTAAAATTTGCATACAAATATTTTTGAATATAATTTATAATTTATATTTTTATTATTAACTTTGCAAAAACATAAGAATAAAATAATTGGAAAAAAGTTTAGAAAATAATAGTGACTTTATAACTCTACTGTTTAATATTTTTGCAAAAAGATTAGCTAATGAATTTGGATAAGCAATGTAAATGAAACAAATGATAAAACAAAATTGTCATCATTTGCTAATAGTGTAATTATATATAACTAGAAAACTGAAGCAAATCTGAAAAGCCATTAGAATCAAAATAAAGCAGTAAGGTGATGGGTTGGAAATGTATTAAACCAAAATAAGTAACTTCCCAATATAAAAACATTGTCAATAAGAAAATAGTAATGAAGAAAGATAGCACCAAAAGAAAAAAATATATAGAAATACACTAGATAAACAATGTATAGGACCTATGTGAAGAAAAAATGTTTTTATACGTGTGTAAGAGTTTTTAAAATAATGAATTATATTCAGTTATTTTTCTTTTAAATCCGAGTAGTTTGGAGTCCAGATAATTCTATATCTTATATACCCTTCAGGATAACCGTTATATTGTAAAATGCATATCTATGTTAAATGAGTAGGGAAGTCTGTTCTATAGAACTTTAGAAGACAGCTACCAAACAAATAAAATTCATTTTTAGTTTGAGAATTGTTAATCTGGAGCTGTTCTCTCTTGCAATAATGAGATAACAGTAGTTGATATAAAAGCCACTCTTAGATAATGAAGCAAAATGATTTTCTCTGTGATAAACTGATGTGAATCTTACTGTCCTCTATAATAAAAAGACATGTAATTGTCTCATCCAAGTAGAATCAAGTTCACTTCACAACAATTTAAAAAGATTAGAACTCCATTTCAGAAATGTTTCCACTGCCAATTTTTAACCATTTTTTTTTTTTAAATTATAAACAGGCACTAAAGAAAAGGCTTCCCCATCTCATGCTCCAAAGCTGAAGAAAACGTTTACCTGACATATGATTACACCTTCACCAGTAGTATAGGAATGAAGACCTTTCACACACATTAATTCATTTAGATCATTGGAACAACCCTTTGAAATTGGTGTTATTATTTTATTATCGTATCCCTGGGGCTTGAAAGAAGGAAGTCACTAGGGAAAGGCTTTAGAACCAAGGAGAGTACGCAGAAAACAAGGCCAGCAGTACTATTTACTGAATGAATAACTTCCTAATAGCTCAGTGATAGTAAATCAAAGCCAGATACAAGAAATACATAAAGGTCACTGATTATGTGTTATTTACATATGAAGCCTTTTACATGAGATAAATCATTTAATCCTCATAATAATCCCACGAGTTTGCCGAGGTTGGTTTGGCTCAGTGGTAGAGCGTTGGTCTGCGGACTGAAAGGTCCCAGGTTCGATTCTGGCCAAGGGCATGTACATTGGTTGCGGGCACATCCCCAGTAAGGGGTGTGCAAGAGGCAGCTGGTCGATGTTTCTCTCTCATCGACGTTTCTGGCTCTCTATCTCTCTCCCTTCCTCTCTGTAAAATATCAATAAAATATATTTAAAAAATAATAATCCCATGAGTTGAACCCCATTATGCTGATCTGACAAATGGGGAAAGAGGCTCAGCAAGGTTAAGTTAGTTATTCATGGTCTCACTTACACAGCCTGGAGCCCCAGACAGCCCAGACCTGTATCCTCTCCTCAATCCCACTTGTACATATCCCGCTTGTACCCCCCCCCCCCTGAAAAAGCCATCCAGCAAGCCAGCCACCTGACTCTTGTCTTGTACAGCAGCTTAGAACTCCTGCCACCCAGGCGATACACAGAAATGCACTAGGCTTCTGAAAAAAGGGGGTCTTTCCAGCTCCCAGTTCCAAAAGCACCCACAGTAGTGCCTTGCTTCCTCTGCATGCCTATCCATCGACCTTGGATTGCCTGCACTGCCGGAAGTTTGATTCCCAGGGCCTCCCGACATAGACATCATGTGCTCCAGGCCATGTATGCATGCACAGTAGTGCCCGTTTCCCTCTGAACTCAGTCCCTCTGCTCATCTTCCTCCCACCTCAGCTTGCCTGCATCCTGCTAGGTTGTTGCTGCTGTCCTAGAGACTGTGAACTTTGCAACAGTGAACTTCTCCACCACCCATCCTCTTTTTCCCTGAGGTATGAGTCACCTTTCCAAGTTTATCCTTCCCTAAGTATTTTCCCTCCGTCTTAAGTACCTTTTAAAGAGCCCTCTTTCCAGCTTTGTAGCTACTTGCATATGGCAGCTTAATCATTCATCATGCTAAAATTTTCCTGTTTAAATTACTGTGCAGCCTTTGTCTTTTGATTCCACGGTACTTACACAGAGGGCTTGAAAGGACATGGGAACTCTTCTCACTTACCCCTCAGTCTGGAATTCAAGCCTTAATACCCAACTCATTGGTCATTGGTCTTTAATATCTCTTTATCTTCTAATCAAATAAGGTAGAAACACATAGATTATTATAATTTACTCCTTGTAAGATAATAACATGAAAATGCTTGGGCAACAAATAAGCAAGGCCTGTTTATCTGATTACATACAAATTATGCTTATATTTCTTTAACAACTTCAGAGCTATTTTATGTTTATGTCTAAGACTCAGACATAATAAGTAGATATATTTCTCAATTGCAGTAAGTTTCTTTTCATGTAAATAGTGAGACAAAAGCTTGCAAATGGTCTCTCAGTTGATTATTTTGTTTTACTTCTGTTTTAAAAGAACTAATCTATTTATCTTCAGCTAAAGTTACTGAACTGTAAGGTTGATGAACTGCAGTCATATTTAAGGGGTCTCTAACACTTGAGCCTGGATTGATTCTGATTAATCCAGCGTAAAAGAAGCAAAAGTAAAACAGCTTATTGAATCATTTAAGATCACCTTGAGGTTAGAATGCTTTGCTTACTGTAGCTATACTCTGCAAGGCCCCTTTAAGTCCACATGTTTTGTTGACCTGTGTTGTCATCGACCAGAAAAAGCCTCCAGATTTTGGGAGAGAGACACATGTGATCAAGGCAATGTGCATGTTGTATCTATTGAAAATTCCATGCAATAGGATGGTTGAAATCACAAGATAGCCTAATACAAACTTAACATCTATGTGCTATGTTTCAATCCCCATGTTAGCTTTTGTAGGAAGTATTTATTCCTCATGAACCTTAAAACATTTCATTTACTGTACAAGTATTTCTGAATTTCCATTATGTACAAGTCAGCACTATTCTAGATGTTGAAGATGTAGCAGTGAACAAAATAGTTATTGATGTTGAGCTTGATTATTTTTAGTGGGATTGGCAGTCGCCTAGTTATTTGTTAAAGACTCAGCTCCCATTCCAGAATGCAGAAGTATCATTGAAAATTGAGAAATGGTACTCATAAAAGTAGTACATCTTCCAACTTCCTTTCCTCTCATCTATGGTAGGTTATGTGACTGAGTCTTACCAATAGAATGTTATGTACTCTTTCCATGCCTGACCCATAGAAACCTTCTGTGTATCCTCCAAGTACTCTCTCTTTTCCTTGTCACTGGTTGAATGTTGCAGCCCAGAGCAACCATCGAAGATAACAAAACCTTCAATGATTGTATTTTTAAGTGAATAATTGACCCCTTTCTGCTTTCAAGTAGATTTATGCATGAGTTCTCATCTTCTGGTAAGCAGATCTGAAATGAACTTAGGAATGCAAGAGATTTATTGAAGTAAGGAGAACTAAAGGCTGTGAAAGCTAAAGAGTGAGGAAGTATGCTTGGGAAGGGGAAGACTTCAGACTGTGATACTGATCTTAATCTGTGAAAGGAATGAAGGAAGAAGGCAGATCTAGGTAGGGAGAATCTCAGAGTACAATACAGAGCTGATAAATCCTGGCCAGCCGAATGGTGAATCCAAAAACAAAGAACACAGAGGAGAAATGGCTAGACTCAGTCATTGGATTGGGGCTTCCTGGGAAGAGTATGGTCTTGGCTGAAACATTGGCAAATATCAAAGCACTACAGTCAGCGGCTGTTAGTTAACTGCAATACTCAATTGAATTTCAATTCCTTTAAAATATATATATATATATATATATATATATATATATATATATATATATATATGTTTCAGAGAGGAAAAGAGAGGGAGAGAGAGAAACATCAATTATGAGAGAGAATCATTGATCGGCTGACTCTTACATGCCTCACACTGGGCACCCGCAACCAAGGCATGTGCTCTGACTGGCAATCAAACCATCACCACTTGGTTCATAGGTCGATGCTTAACCACTGAGCAACACCAGCTGGGTGAATTTCAAGTTCCTGAAGAAACAAAAATGGCTCACCATCAAGGTGGCCACATTACATGAGTGAGAATATACTTCTATAAATTTCTAGCATGCTATTACACCAAGTTCTCTGGGTTTATCTGTTAAACAGTATATGGGGTACGATAGAGATATAAAATATATTCAATATCAGGTAGTAAAGAGTATTATGAAGAAAAATAGAGGGATATGGTAAGAAATGGGGTCAGGTAGAGCAACACAAATTTTTACTTGAGCATACTCTCCAAAGAGGTAACCAACAGATACATTACTAATCTACTAAAGAACTACTGATAATCCAGGAAGCTAAGGTTCCTTTGCCAAAGATTTTGAAGCAATTCAGGAAAGATAACACTTAAAAGTTGTAATTGGGCTCTTTGAGAGATGTGTTTTGATCAAGGAATCTTTTGGTGTCCTCATATTTGCAATTCCTTCCATTTCCATAGCAAATTAGAAGTTGGTACTTTACAGTTTACTTGTGTGATCACATGGGTTGTCTCTCTTGAGCCTTGAAAAATGATGTGAGGTGGGCAGGAAAGTAGTTTATTTCTCAGATAGAAGAGGATAGATAGTAAACTGAAGAAAATTGACATATTTGGTCACAAGAGACCCAGTGGGAATAGTACCCATGTCTTCACATTTTTACCCCTAAACTCTGTCTACTACACCACACTGCCTCTCAAATACCACCATATAGGCACCCATCTGTTTTGTTTGTTTTTTTTCCTATGTGGGAATCCAATTCTGAATGTCAGAGTCAAGTCATTCCACAGAAAATGATTTATTAGAATGGTGGAAAACCCCTATATGATACAACCTCAGACTATGAAGGAAGCACTATGGATGAAGGAAGTGCTTCCCCTTCTTTATTATTTATACTTAGAGGCTATGATCTGCTAGTGTGTTCTCTCTGGTGTGAGCCACATTCTCTGTTGCTTTCTGTTCTGTGTTATTTATTAATTTTGCACTCAGCCACCTTTTACTTTTTCATTGCACACAATAACATTCAGTATTGTGCACTCAGAATTATTTTGCCATGCTGCAGTGAAAGCTTGTCCCCATTTTTTAAAAAATTGGAGACATTAATAAATTACTATTTAGAACTCTGATAAAGGTTGGATGGTATACATATAAATCATCTACCTATTCATCAGTAATTAATTGCTTTCAAATACCAAGAATGTTCAATAAACAGTTGATGGAAATGAAAAGGTATTCTTAGCAGAGGTAAATTATTAGAAGAGTGGCTCTCACTGTGTGAATCTGTCATGAAGGCATTAGTGAGCAGTTTACTTCTCGAATACCTGACTATAAGGGAATCTGAAACATTGACTTTAAAAAAATTTATTTTTATTATTATATTTAAAAATATTTTTATTGATTTCAGAGAAGAAGGGAGAGAGATATAAAAACATGAATGATGAGAGAGAACCATTGATCAGCTGCCTCCTGCATGCCCTATACTAGGGATCGAGCCTGCAACATGGGCATGTGTCCTGATAAGGAATCAAACTGTGACCTCTCGATTCATAGATCAATGCTCAACCGCTGAGCCATGCTGGCTGGGATGACCTTTTTTATAAAACAGAAATTCTTGCAAATAAATCTTGAAAGAGATACTATAATTATCTTGCTTTTCTCATGGAGATCCCCGATACATTGTAAATGGGGAAAAAACCAATAACAGCAACTTACCAATGTCTGTTATTGAGAGCAGAGGCAAGACTGTGGGCCTTGATTTCTAAACTTACATCACCATTTAACTTTCTTTTATTGGTGCATTGGCTATCAGACTAATATTTCACTTTCTTCTCTTAAAATTGTTTTTGAAGATCTAATTCTTAAGTTCCATACCTAATCTATCTGTTTCATAGCCATTGTCTCAAATACTTTGAAGTAGCTATTCTCAATAGAAAACCATATCAGAACATTAGAATCACCTAGGAAGCATTTCACATTACATCGCTCTTTTTCTTTTTCTTTTCTCTGCCAGGCTTAGACCCGACTCCTGAAATCACTCCTTATAAAGGTGCTTGGAATAAATTCATGGCCGCATTGGTAGGATCATTCCTTCACAAGCCTTTTTGACTGCATAATCTTGAAGAGAATAAAGCATTTTGCTGACCATGAACAAAAGCCACAAATCACCCAAGCTTAGCAACCAGCAGAATATAAACGAGGGCAATAAAATATGGGAAACAAATTACATTTTTAATATTCTTTTCATGTTAATAATTTCTAAACTGTTACTGAAAATAGTAATAAGGAACTTTAAAATGTATTACATGTATATAGGAACCAAATTCATCCCTCCAAAATATCATTACTTTGCAGAATAACTAAAAGATGCACAAGTGGCTATTTGGCATACTCTATGGTGTTTGTCATTAAGCTCTGAACATCTACCTCCACTAGGAGAACTGAGGTCTATTAATCACTGTATTTAAAAATTAGCTGGGTAGAAAAAAAAAAGCATAAGTACCCAGATATAGCTTAAGTGTTCGCAGAAGAAAAGTCCTGAATGGTTGTGGGCCAAAGGGAAAGTCAGGGAGACAGGTTTTGATTATGTACAGAGTGAAGAGGAAGCAGGAAGACCCAGCGTTCAGAACATGTTAGGCATCCCTGACTGTGTACTCATTGTGGTTCATGTTTCTAATTCCTGAAATCATACGTACCTGACCTCTCTAAGTTCTTGTCTCATGAGATTGCTCCTCTTCTTGATGTATTATTTCTATACAAATTGGACACTGGACCTGCCCCACTTTTATCTCCTTAAGTAATAATCTCCACTTTCTGCCATTGTTGTCCCTCAGGTATAGTTAATTAAATCAAGAGAAGAAAACAGTTCTCATCCATAGCCTGGCCAAAACTTCTGACCTCCAGCTAGGGTATGGGCCAGGGATTTGGGGATGGAAATTTGCTTCCTGGAAGAGAGAGAGAGCCAAAGTAGAAAATCAGGAAGACACAAAGACTGAGTCTGAATCAAGAAAAGACATATACTTAATTTTGTGCAAGCCAACAAGGTGTATTAGAATAGAAAATAATCAGAAAAGTTATCCAAAATTCAGAATTGGTATAAAGAGATTACTGGGTGTTTCTTCAGGGTACTACTGGCTGGCTTTTATTGACGAGTGTATTTTATGACTCAGTGGGAGCAGAAGTGAAGCTATAGATATTTGTCTGGTAGAGAGGCAAATAAATTATTTCCATGCAGTAGAACAGATACAGCAAAGCTTACAACTTATTGCCCTGAAAGACATTAATCACTTTTGTATCTAAGCCAGCTATTTTATTTTAACATTCTTTGAGTAAATTCCATATATATATATCAGGCTCCTAAAATGTTCTTGTGCCAGTTTTAATATCTTTATAATAACTTTCTTATTAATTAATTAAGTAAAATCTTTGGCATGTTTTCTGTTTTATATTTGTATGAAATCATGATTTTTGATCTTTTGAGAACCAGAGTAATACCGTATTTTTCGGACCATAAGACGCACTTTTTCTTCACCAAATATGCAGTCCCCAGGGACACGGAAGGTCCCGGGGGACCTGCTGCCGCTCTGCAACTCGGACCATAAGACGCAGGCACTACTTCTATTCGGACCATAAGACGCAGGCACTTTTTCTCCCACTATTTGGTGAAGAAAAGGTGCGTCTTATGGTCCGAAAAATACGGTAATTTTGGACTTCATCATTGAGGCATCCAACAAAACTCATTTTACAGAAACAAATCAATTGTGTTGCCAGAGGTGTATACTTCATAACTTGCTAAGCCCACACACATCTTTTCTTTGCTTCCAGAGTGAATTCCGAGTGACTTTGAGGACCCTCTAGTTTTCTTCCTCTATTTTCTTGATCCCTGGTCCCCACTGCCATGCTGTTAAATTATTCCTGTAGGTAGCAGTTAAAACTGTGTATTTGGCTTTATGATCTGGCCATTTGGAGATTGAGAGAAAGCAGGATCTAGTTGGTAGCTTTAAAAATAATATATATATATATATATATATATATATATATATATATATATAAATATTACCGTATAAATATATATATATATATATATATATATATATATATATATATATACCGTATTTGCCGGCGTATAAGACGATTTTTTGGCCCTGAAAAATACGTATTTGCCAGCGTATAAGAGACTGGGCGTATAAGACGACCCCCTAACATTTCCACTAAAAAATACAGAGTTTGTTATATACTCGCCGTATAAGACTACCCCCCACTTGGAGGCATATTTTTCAGGGCCAAAAAGTTGTCTTATACACCGGCAAATACGGTATATATATATATATTTGATTTTTTACAGAGAGAAAGGGAGAGGAATAAAGAGCCAGAAACATCGATGCTGAGAGAAACATCTACTAGCTGCCTCCTGCACAACCCCCACTGGGGATATGCCCACAACCAATGTACATGCCCTTGACCGGAATTGAACCCAGGACCTTTCAGCCTGCAGACTGAAGCTCTATCCACTGAGTCAAACCTGTTTTGGCTGATAGCTTTTTGTTGTTGTTGTTTATGTCTATTAGTGATGTTAAATAAACTAAAATTTTCATGCCAACAAGGAAGAAAATGGTTGTTTTGAGATCTCAACCAGTGAGGTTTTATCTATATCTATCTATCTATCTATCTATCTATCTATCTATCTATCTAAGCTTAAGCAACTATCACAACTGGATGGATGACTGAATAGGCTGTGTGGGGGACCAGGCTGGCAGCGGGGTTAGTAAAGGATGACCAAACAACTGAACAGCAGGCTGTGTGGGGTGACCAGACTCATGGGGAAGGGGGTAGTTGGGTGTGACCAGGCCAGCAGGGGGAGGCAATTGCGAGCAACCAGGTGGCAGAGGGGGGGGGGCAGTTAGGGGTGATCAGGCTGGCAGGCAGAGGTGATTAGGGGTGATCAGGCTGGCGAGGGGGAAGTTAGGGGCATTCAGGCAGGCAGGCAGGTGAGCAGTTAAGAGTCAGTGGTACGGGATTGTGAGAGGAATGTCCAACTGCAGTCGGATATCCCCCGAGGGTCCTGGATTGGAGAGGGTGCAGGCTGGCTGAGAGGACCTGCCTCCTGTGCACAAATTTTGTGCACCAGGCCTCTAGTCTATACTAATAAAATGATAACATGCTAATTAGACCTGGAGACCTTCCAGACGTCCTTCCGGACAAAGCCATGGTGGTGGAGCCAAGGCAGAGGTGGTTAGGAGAGATCAGGCCAGGAGGGGAGGGCAGGTGGGGGACAAGCAGGCTGGCTGTGGGGGGCAGTTGGTGGTGAGCAGGCTACAAAATATACTGAACATAGCTGCTAAAATAATAACACGTTGCATGTGAAAATTAGTTTGACCTTTACACAGGGAACAAAATACTTGTAGTAGTATTATTGTTCTTTGGCACAACACATTTTTTCCAACATTAAAAAAAGTATAGAAGATAAAAGCACATAATTCACATTACATCTAATTACTTACATTTATTTTAAAATTTAAATAATTATGATAATTTTTCAATCAAACAGCATAAAAACTCACTGACAAACTTGTTACCCAGATCCCATTCCATTCCCAGAGGTAAACACTTTTATTTGTTGGGTATCCTTTCAGAAGTTTAAAAATGATATTTAATGAAGACAAATCTATATTCTTGTTTCTATTTCCTTGTTATCTAAAGGCAATGCATTGCTTTTTAAAACAATTTTTATTGATTTTAGAGAGACAGGAAAGGGGAAAACAAACATATACACACATACACAAACACACATATTCATCGATTGATTCTTGTATGTGCCCTCACTGGGGATGAAACCCACAGCTTTGACATATTGAGAAGACATTTTAACCAAGTGAACTACCTGGCCAGGGCAATCTACTACTTTTTAAACATAGTGTATTTCGGAAAACTTTCCATCTCAGTATACTTTCTCACACTTTTTATATCTACATAGTAGTATCTCAGGGTATAACTCTGTCTCTATTAAAAAACAAACAAACGTTTTAAGTTGTCTCCAACCTTTTATTATTCCAAACAATGTTGCTATAAATATATTTGTATATATATTATTTCATATGCTAGCTAACTTTAGTAGCAGCTCTTATACATTCAGTCACTATGTTCTGTATATTTTGTAGCTGAAGTATATTAAAAGATGAGATTTGAGGGTCAGAGTGTACAGGCATTTTAATGTTAATCTATGTAGCTAAATTTGCCTGTCATAGGACTTGAATCTATCTATATTCCCATTACTGATGGGCAAGAGTCTGCTAAACTTTCAAATAGTTAAACTAGTTTGTCCTTTACCTTTGATTTTGTTTATGGTGTTTCTTCAATTTTTTTTCTTTTTCCCTTTGCCATATAGAAATTTTCTTTTTCATAGTTGAACTTTTCAATCTACTTTCTATGCTCTTGAATTTAAAAGTTTTGCTCATGTTTTCTTGTAGAACTTTTCTTAGTTTATTATTTTATATAAAATTTAGAATCAGTTTTCTGGTTCTTAAAAAACTGGTTGGGGCATTAGTTTACATTTAAAAATTAGTTTAGAATTATTATCTTTATGATGTTGACTATACATATTCAAACATGGAATGTCTTTCCATGTGATTATGCTTTCTTTTGTGTCCTTTAGTGATTTACCAAAGTTTTTCTCTATATATGTCTTATACATCTCCTATTTAGTGTATTCTTAGTTATTTGCTGCTTTTTTGTTGCTAATCTAAATGAGATATTTTATTTATTATGTTGTATAACTCATTGCTGTTTGTATACATAATAGCATTTTTAAATATTGATATATTAGTTATTGTTTATAACAGTTTTCAACTGATTTGATTGGATTGTCCAGCTATATTCTCATATTTTTCTATAAATAGTGACAACTTTGCAGCCTTAACTCCAATGTTTAGATCTTTAATTTTTTCTTCTCTGCACTGACTTGAAACATAAGAATAATGTTTTAAAAATATTTGTAATAGTTGCATCATGATCCTTTCCTTTACTTTAGTAGAAGTCCTTTTATTGTTATATTTTTAAACATGGCTTTTAGGCTGAGATAGATATTTTAGCTCATTAAGGAAGTATTCATCTATTCCTGGATAATTGAGAGGTTGCTTTAAAAAAAAATAAAGAATGGCTATTGAATTTATAAAATGCCCTTCTAATGTCTCTAGAAATAATCCTATGCTTTTTTATCTTCAGATCTCTCCACAAGATTATTTACCTGAATGAATTTACTAACCTTGAATTCTGAGTTTCTGGATTTATAAGTAAGATTTCTTCTATAGATTTCCTTTATGTGCAAACTTTGTTAGGTTTTGGCTTCAATGTAACTTGCTTTAAAACACGATTTACTTGAAAAGTTTCATTCTTTTAATGCTATTTTAGTATTTAGATATCATAAGAATTATCTACTCTTTAAAAGTTACCCTGGGAAAATTATTGGCTTGGTAATTTGTTGGCAAATTGACAATTTTGACAATTTCTTTTCTTTAGATTTTCTATGTCCTCTAGGAACAGTTTTGGCAAATCACTTTTTCTACTAAAGGTATTCATTTTACCTTGGTTTTCAAGTGTAATTTCCTTCAGGGGAGCATGCATTCTCATTGGGGCAATCAATTATATTGGTATGGCAATTGTTTCTGGCCTTCCAAATCTTCACCCTAAAGACAAAATCTTTACTTCTTAGAATTTATTTTTTCTTATTAAGAATAAATGAAATGAAATGTACTTGTTAGGGGAGCAAAATTAAAAAAAATGATGGAGAAACTATAATAGATTAAATTTGTTTTCAGGATTATAGTAATAGTCACTGTTTCTATGCTTCACCACTTTATCATTTCTTATTTTTTTGTGTTTATATCATTTTCTCTTAATTTAATAATTATTTCATTTTTATAATCTTTAAAAATCACAGTTTTGGGAATTATTTATTAATTCTAATTCCTTTCCTAGCTTATTAATTCCTTCTTCTATATGACTTAGTTCTTTCTTCTGTTTTTCTTTTGTTTATTTAATAATGTTTTTTGACTTTTATGAATTGGTACTTATTTAATTAATTAAGCTAATACTGTGCCACAGAATTATAAGCAGTATTATAATTTATCAATGTTTTCTAGAAATTATACAATTTTTATTCACATGAGTACTTAAGAGAGATTTTGAAAAATAACTTCCAGGTGAATAAGTTTTCTTCTGATTTTTCTATTAATTTCTAGTTTTATTGTATTGTGATCAAAGAATGTTATTCATGATTCTTTTAAAGATTTTATTAAAGTTTTTTATTGCTTAATAGAGTGTCATTTTTCATGAATAAAATGTTAGCCTTAGATAAAACACCATGTAATTTCTACTTTTGAGGTACAGAGTCTTCTATATCCAGAGTTAGACTGAGAAAGATGAGTAAAATTCTTCTATTTTTGGACTTTTTCTATCTATGTCTTTCTATCTCCTATAATGTATGCTTATGTAAGTTGCTTCTATGATATATTCAGTTCATAAATATTCATAAGTTTTACACCTTCATTGTTTTACTTCTTGTGTTATAAAGTTTTGCAGAATACTAATTTGTTCCAAATCCAATTGGTCTGATATCAAGGTCAAACATTTTTATTGTTATTACTTTTTATATATGGGAAAGGATGGAGCATTATCTAGGTAAAACATTCATTTTTCTTTTGTTTTCAACTATCCTAATCTTTAAAGAAACTGTATCTTATATTGTAGTCCCATTTGTTTATTTTTTCTTTTGTTTCCCTTGCCCAAGGAGATATATGAGGAAAAATATTACCAAGAGAAATGTATGAGATTTTACTGCCTATGTTTTCTTCTAGGATTTTTATGGTTTCACTACTTAAAGTCTTTAATTCATTTTTAGTTTATTCTTGCATATGGTGTGAGTTGATGTTCTAGTTTCATTTTTTTTGTATAAACTTGTCCAATATTCCCAACACCATTTTTTGAAGAGACTCTCTTAACCCCATTTAATGTTCTTGCCACCTTTGTTAAATATCAATTGACCATAAAAGCATGGTTTTATTCCTAGGCTCTCTATATTTGTTAGAAAATATATTAGTCACAGTTTCCATTGCCTTTGTGGCAACTTCCTTCTCCCTCATCTATTGGTAAGTATTGATGTTCCTTTTCAGAATTTTTCTTACAGTTTCTTTGCATACTTTATGTGCCAGTTTCTTCTTTGTCACAACTCACTACTGAACAAATTATGTTCTTCCAGTCAATCTTTACAGAAAGTCCCTGAAATAGAAGATTCAAGGTAGCTTTCCTATTCTCTCAATAAAGCAGCTCTTATTTTGTGTTCCATATTAATTTTATATTAATGACAACTCCCACATTGACTCTAGCCATAGCTGTAGGATTTGCTTCAGCCAACGGGGCATTAGCAAACCTGGCAGGTACAGGAGTTTGAAAAGAGCATGAACTTTGGGGCCTGCCCTCTCTCTTCCTGCTGGGAACTCTTCTACCTCCTTATGAAACAGCCTGAGCTAACTTCCTGAAAGAGGCTGCAGGTGTTCAGGCCATCCTTTCTGAGACCCAAACATGTGAATGAGACCTCCTGACACCACAGGGAACAGAGATAAGCCATCCTAGTTGGGCCTGTCCCAACTTCTCACTTCATCAAATTGTAGGCAAGTAATTGATAGCTTCTTTAATTATTTTTATTTTTATTGATTTCAGAGAGGAAGGGAGAGGGAGTGAGATAGAAACATCAATGATGAGAGAATCATTGAACAGTTACCTCCTGCACACCCTCCCTACTGGGGATCAAGCCCACAGCCTGGGCTTCCCCCCTTAATCACATTCCAACCTGGGACCCTTCAGTCTGCAGGCCGACGCTCTATCCACTGGACAATTGGTAGCTTCATAAACCATTGTTTTGGGTGGCTTGCCAAGCATCAGTAGATTACAGATTCACTTTTATTGCTGCCCCCCAAAAGGCTGCTTCCAGAAATGATGGTTTTTCCATAGACTCACTCCCTCTGAGTCTCTGAAGTAGGTTCAGGAGACCATCCGCCAACAGCTCTGTGCTCCTCAGTGCTTCCAAACGAGAAAGTGGGTTTCTACACATTATGGTAATCACCTCGCCTTCATGTTCTGGGTCCCCTGGAAATTGCGCCCTTTCTCCCCATCTCTGTGTGCCTCTTTTGCCTTTTCTGCTCCTGCCCACATCCCCCCACCCCTGCTTTTTGACATAGCTGCTTTTGTATTTTGCTTCACTAAGAAGTAAGTTTAATTTACTTTTTCCTTAATGAGAAAAATTATGGCAAACCTCTCATTTTCAGGAAACACATTTTTGCTTGTCCTTACCACTGTTTCCCTGTGATTCTCTTCCCTGGGCCTTTCTCCTATGACGTCTGCCCAAACTGCCTTGCTTTTAGCAACCTTTACATGCACTTTGGAATTTGTGCCTAAAATCGGTACAAACTAGCTGAAAGTGGCATTTGACATTTCCCTCCATTCTCTTTGTTAGGTTTATAAGATTTCTAGGGAGAAGTGGGAAATATGTTTAAATATGTTTAAAGACATTACCTTTAATTCTTTTTTTGCAACAAGAGGTCATTGGACATACTTTTCTGAAGATGATGTAATAACCTTGGATGCTTTAGCAATCATTAGTACCTTTCAAAGTTCCAATATTCAGAGAGGGAAAGCATGCCACTCAAGTTGTTTTTTTTTTCTTCTTTTTTTCTTTCTTAGATTGAATCACAATTTAGTTTCCCATCCCAAACTCCATTTGGGCAACGGTCTCTTTAATGTAATAAGTCTCACTAATTAATCCCCAACGTAGTTCAGGAAAGAGATTATATTGTCATTATTATACAGACAGGGCATGTGTCAGCATCATGACTGCACCGCAGGATTTATTGGCTTCCTTCCATATGTTCACTGCCTCTGTATTATTAATGTTGGCTTTGGGCTCCATGTCAAGCTAATAGATAAGGTGGGTGGTACAAGAAGCAACAGGTCCAAGAAGGCAGCATCTCGACGGTGGGAGAACTGGGTGTTCTACATTCCAAGGGCCAACGTCTGAAAATTCTCCTCCAAAACCACAAAGGGAAACAGTGCAGGGCAGGGGTCCATTAAGGCCCGACGTTGGTAAGCTCTCAGGTATGCTGTTCCTAGTGTGTGTAGGTAAAGCTGGTTTGGGGTAATGGGTGGGTAATCGAAGGCTATTGCCACTTCTTTGGCAAACTCCAATCACCCTTTAATACATAGTTCAGAAGGGATCTAATTCCCTGACCCTTTTCCTCTCCAACTAGAGAAAATTCTGCCCACTAATGTAATTGGGCCTCCCACAAGGCTGTGAGCTCCTTGAGAGCAGAGACGGTGCCCCAACACCCGGCATAGTGTATCCTGCTGAGTGCAAATGGTGGGCCAGAGTGAGTATTGGAGTGAATTGAGAAGTAGGACATTTTTGTCCATTAAACTTTTTCTGGTCTCTGGATAGTCGTTGTAGTTCAATAAGCAGTCACCGCATCTCTGTCTTCCTCCTCGTTACCTTGCCAGCTTTTCCCTCTTTCTCTGAACAACTGGGGAAAAGGAAACCTGTGTTACCCCCGCACCCCCACCCCCACCCCGCACCCCACCCACCTGCTGCGTTCTTCCAAACTGGTCAGTCTGGCTCCCGGATACCTGTGGCTGGGTCACGCAAATTCCCAAGGTGTGGGACCCACTCCCCGCGTGTCCACAGAGGTGACCTGACCCGGGGGCGCAGGAGCTCTGCGCTTAGGCACTCCAGCTCCTTTTGTGCAACAGGAGAGCAGCGGACTCCCCCTCGCACCAGCTCCTCCCACATAATTTGCCCCATTGCTCCCTGATCTCTGAGTGTCCTCCTCCCCACTCCCCTTTGTGCAACCCCTGGCTGCGGAGCTTCTAGTACCGTATTCATGGATGCTGGAGAGCAGAGCGAGTGACTGACACGTCCCAGGGCCAGCGAATGGCAGGCGGCGCGGGCGGCAGGGGGAGGGCGCATAGTGGCAGACGGCCGCCGGGATTATGAATGGGGGCGGGAGGAGGGGGCCCGAGGAGTTTGGGGTTCCAACCGGGATTTTCGGCATCCGGCTTTGGATAGGCACGCGGGGCTGTGCGTGATCCTCCAGCTCTGGTGGGAAGGGAGATGCCGTAAGGTAAGCTCTCGGTGGGTGGAGGGTGAGGGTTATTTCGCAAAACTCCCCGGGCAGCCAGCCGGCGGAGTCCTGCGGGGGGCCGGCGAGGTGGGTGCGGGAGGGAAATCAGCCAGGGGGGCTCGGGGAGAGGCCGCCTGCCGGCCGGCCGGGGACGGTGTGTCTCGTTCCTTCGAACTGACAGGTGGTGGCCTCAGCAGTTACAACCTACTACACACAGCATCTAGTCCCTGCAAAGCCGTCACATTGTTATTCCCGCACCGGGCTGAAGAGCGAGCGCAGAGCGGCGCCCCAAGTGCTCACCGGCGAGCCGTCTCTTCCGGGTGGGAGGGGGCCGCGGGGGTACCGCGAGGAGGGTTCGGGGGGCCGGTGGAGGAGCTCAGGGGAGCCTCGAGACCGCCTGTACCGCCCGGGCCTGGGTCCTGGAGGCTGCGGGTCCGCGCGCGCCCACTCCGCAGCCACTTGCAGCCCGTGCGCCCCTTCCCGGGGCTCCTGGCCCCGCCTCGCGGCTGCCCGCTCCCTCTCCCCTCCCGCCCACCCGCGGGGGCTGCACGCGAGCGAGCGGCGGAGGGTCCTTGGGGAGCCGGCTCTGCAGCGGCCCCGGGAGCGGGAAGCAAGGACCATCTGCGCCCGGTGGAGCCGCGGCCGGAGCCCGGGCGCCCAGAGCGCGGCGGCCGAGGCGGTGCACCCAGGCTCCTGGAACCGCAGGAGGAGGCTTCCTAGGAGGAGGCTTCCGAGAGAGGGTAGCCTAAGGTAAGGGCTGCCCAGGAGGCAGCGGGTTTATTTCCACCCCCTTCTCCTACTTCATAGCACATCTGAGCCGGAACGGAGCGTGTAGGTGCTGTGGGGCCAGTGGGGGTCCAGGAGGGGATGGGGCCTCCTTAGGACTGTCATCTCCATGGCGAGACGTCTTGGTCTCCTCTTGTAGTAAATCCGCCAACCGGCCCTTTCTCTTTGCCTCTTCGGGCTCTGCCCAGCCTCCCCCTGCCTTGGGCTTCTTGGTAAGTCCCTGGGAGGGAGCGAGAGCCCCGGGGGGAATGGGGAAAGGCAGAGGGCTTCGCTCGGGAGTGGGTGATGGATTGGCGCGCGGGCGCCCAGAGATCGCCTGGGAGCCTGGGGTACCCAAGAGTTTGCTGGGCTGCGGCCCCAGGATGTTCCCGCATGCCCGGTGGCTGGGGCTCCAGTGGGGTGCACTCAAGCCGGGCATAAGGAAGGCTCAGCCAAGGAACTTTTGGGGAAGCTCAGTCTCCTTTGGGGAGGGGGGGTGTTGGAGAGTGTTCATGGCATGGCCTTTTTCTAAACTACAAGTGAGTGAGTGTGTGTGTGTGTGTGTGTGTGTGTGTGTGTGGCGGGGGGGGGGCGGGGGGACGGGAGAGGGGGTTCCCCTTTTCCTTCCTCCTCCTCCTCCATCTTCCTGTTTTGCTTCCTTCTTTGGCTTTTTTACAGACTCCTCTCCCCCCTCCCCCATGTGCCATACTTCAAACAAAATCCAAAACCACTGTAGTCAGTAGCTTTAAAACAAGTATAAAGAGGAGAACACAGAGAAATAACTGGATTACAGTGTAGTTCATTTTTAAAAATATATTTTTAAGTGGATCTCAGAGAGGAAGGGAGAGAGATAAAGAGATAGAAACTTGAATGACAAGAGAGAATCAACCGCCTCCTGCACACCCCACTGGGGATTGAGCCTGCCACCGGGGCATGTGTCCTGACTGGGAATTGAACTGTGAGCTCCTGGTTTGTGGTTCATTGCTCAATCACTGAGCAAGACCAGTGTGGTTCATTTTAAAGACAAATATATGTATATAATAACATGATGTATTATTGACAATGTAATATACATATAATACATAATATAGTATATATAATATTTAGTATGCTATACATTATACTATATTAATATATAATCTATGCACAAGCCTTGGGTAATTTTAAAGAATACTTTGAGACTCTTACCTAATATTACACTACATTTATATTATGTTTACATCACACATATGTGATGCCACTAAACAGAAATGGTAAATCTATGTATTCTGTGTCTTAGATGTGTATGCTGTATAACTGTTCTATGAATCACATCCATCTTTTAAATTCAGAGGTTTTTAGCTACTTGAAAGCACAGGGCTACACTGAAAGAATAAAAAGCACATGAAATTTTTTTGAAAATGTAGATGCTGTTTTGTTTTTTTTAAGTGGATCATCCACTTTCTTTTTATCAAAAGCTGATTGTTATAACAAAAAACAATTTGGGGACTTAAAAGTGAATATGCTTAGGTCTGAGATATAGGGAAGAATCTGGAATTTATCTATACGTAAGTGACAGGAAGATAGATAAAGCAAATGGTTTCACTTCAGGTAACAAGAAATTCAGCTGCACTTCCTCTGAGGATACCTTATTTCCCCCTGCTATCCCAAGAGAGAACCCTCTTCCTGTCAACATGTGTCTTCAGCAAAGCAATGGTCTATTCCACTCTTCAATCAGTACTGGTAGGACTTGACTAGTAACATATTTTCCTGACTTTCACATTTCTTCTTAAACAACAGAATGCCAATTACCAAAAAAAATTGTTTAATAGACTGGAATTTTTGAGATGGAATGATTGATACATTGAGGCTATTCATATTTTCATCATCTGGTGGGCAAACATAATTTATAGTTGTGCGTATGTGAAACAGAGTTTATTATTGCATTTTTATTTATTATTGTATTATTTATTTTATTACAACTGTAATCCTTTTGTGCCCACCTCTGTATTTCTTATTACAATTATGAGCTAAGTGTTTTTTTTTTTTTATAATGTAGCTATTTGTCTTTTTTTTCCCTCAGCTGATTTGTTTCTCAGCTGGACATATTTTGCTAAGATGAATTATCTTAAATTTCTCTAGAGGGCATGCTTGTTTCTTTTAAATAGAGTTGGTTTTGACTTGAGTAAGAAATAAATCATGTATTGTTTTCTGTTCTAGAGACAGGTATTTAATAATGGTATGCACAAGCAAGGATTCATGTTTGATAAAAACAGTACACATGAAAACGATATTGTGAACCAAAACAAAGATTTAAAATTGTGAAGGAATAGAGTCCCAGGTTGTTCTTAGTATCTTGCTTGGCTTACTTTGATGAGGGAGTAAGAAGTACATGATGTAGCTTTCCGTTAGAAAGACTTGAGGGTGAGTAATTTGAATTTCTCTTCTATTATTATGGCATAAAATTTCATTGCTCTTTCCATGGGAATTTGAGCTGCAGAATTTGGAAAAGGTGTGGGGATGTTGTTGATCACAGGACAAATAGGTTTCTTTGAGCAACTGGAGTAGCAGGCACCTTGTGGTAGGTAAGGTAATATGGCAGATCCTATGATGTGTCACCCTCCTCCCTCCTCAAGGGTGCATTTTTTTTTTTTTTTTGCTTCAGCTTCCTGGAGGCTGTCAGCAGACAGTCTTGATGGATCACTTCCTTGGAGGATTGCCCGAGTTGCCCCTTTGCTCCTTTACAGGGCAGCTCACATCCAGTGGCTGGTCCATGTGGGACCATCTCATCCCAACTCCAGTAACTCCGAAGGATCATTCTAGCTCTGGAACTCCCTATGGTGCTTCCATTTCAGTTCCACGACTCCCTTTTCCCATTTCTGTGCCTTCCCCTATTTCCATATTTAAGTGTAAGGCAGTCCTTAATAAAAATGCATGCTCAACTCATCTCCAGGTCAGCTTCCCAGGGGAAGCCAACCTGTAAGGACACTTTCTCTATGCACATTCATTTTATTAATTTTGATATTTTATCTTTGAAATCATAGTGCCACTTCTCATTGGAGGACATTTCCATGTCCCTGCTCCTTTTCTGTCTCTCCTTGTTTTATTCTTCCTTGTATTGTACTTACAGTTTCTTTGGTCTTTTTTACATCAATTGATTTGAATGTGACATATTCCATTTCTATTCTTCTAATAGCTATTTTTATGTTTTTAACATTAATATTCTGTCTTAGATAATATTAATCAAACATGTATTTGCAGGGGCCAGATTTGGTGGTGGCCAGATATGGTGGGGATCTCCCTTTTCTACGTCCAGCACAGAAAAAGAGATGAACAAATAATTTCTAAGTGGAGGCAGCCCGGAATTGAGAAATAATAGAAAGAAAGAAAGAAAGAAAGAAAGAAAGAAAGAAAGAAAGAAAGAAAGAAAGAAAGAAAGAAAGATAGAAAGATACAGAAATAGAATTAAAAGCTGGGAGCCGGGTGGGATACCATTCTCTCTGATGGAGAGGCAGCAAGTGACTCAGCCCACCCAGCACATTTATTTGATACCCCCAATACCAGGAAGTATCACCAAAACTTAGGATCAAAGGAGCTTATTTCCATTCTTGAGTAGGCCCTAGCATTCCTGTTGCTTGACTGGATTTACATATCTAGACCCACCCCTGCTGACACCTGGGCTGATGTGAAGGCCAAGCTGATTACATATCCAGCCTCTTTGGGGAAGCATGTTCCTGGGGCATGGCTCTGCCTATTGCCCTGAGTTCAGCTGACAATAATGAAAAGAAATGCCCCTCTACATATATTCTTCCCAGGGCCCCTCTACATATATTCTTCTCATGAATAATCATGTTGTAATTCTGATCATACTCTATATTTCATAATATTGTCCAGTGTTATAGTTCCATCACATTTTTACATCTACTATGTAATTTTTATATAATTAGTTTTTTTCTCTTTTAAAAATTGTTTTTATAGTCTTTACTTATTTATTTTTTAAATACATTTTAATTTATTTCAAAGAAGAAAGAGAGAGGGAGAGAGAGAAACATCAATGATGAGAGAGAATCATTGATTGGCTGCCTCCTGCACAGCCCACATAGAGAATTGAGCCTGCAACCTGGGCATATGCCCTGATTGGAAATCAAACCATGACCACCTGGTTCATAGGTCAACACTCAACCACTGAGCCATGCTAACTTGGCACAGTCTATACTTATTTAAATTCACCTACATTTCCTGTGACCACTGTTGCTCAATGCACCCCTCTGCTTCCTTCTGGATTTAAATTCCTTCTTCTGGAAGTACTTCTTTGATATACAAATGATAAAAGTCTCTTAATCTTTTTTTAAAAATTGTATTTCATCCTAATATTTGAATAACATATTATTTGGGAGCAGAATTTTTAGTTGACAATTATTTTGCTCATTACTTTGGAGATACCGTCTTTCAGTATTGTTGGTGATGATGGCTTGTTTCTCGATGGCTTTTAAGATTACTCTTTGTAAAAAAACAAAAGATTACTCTTTGTTTTGTGTTCTGTGGTTTTACTGCTGCAAACCTAGTTTTACTGGGCTTGTTTTTGTTTTTTTCTTATTGGGATTTTTTTTATGCTTCCTTAATCAGATGAACCCTGTATTTCTTGAATTATTAAAATTTTGTAACATATTTCATCACATATTATCTTGCCTTCACTCTCTATTCTTTCTTCTGGAATTTTTGTTATATATATGTTGGACCTTCTTGTTTTAACTCTGGTGTCCATTACCTCTATATTATATTCAATTAGGAAATCTTAAAATAGCATTTGGGAAATTATTCAGGGCTGATGTCCTATCTGTGGTTTAAATTGTACATTAAACTATGCTATGGTTTATTTTTTCATTTCTAGAAGTGCTATTTGATGCCTTGTCCTATCTGCCTGTTCTTTTCTTCTAGTTTTTTTTAAAAATCCTTTTATTATGGATTCTATCCTTATTTTATCTCTTTAACAATTATACTTGAATTTATTTTATAGTTTAGATTGTTCTCTTATTTAAATTCTTCTGGGAGTAACTCATTCCAATGGTGGGGTCTGTTGGCTCTTCCAGAACTCTATGTCCACTTTAAAGTGGATCATTTTTTTAAACATATTTTGTTATTTGAATTATGAGCTCATCTTCAGTCAGGTTTTTGCTTTTGGTTTTCCTCTGTGGTAGTTGTATTTTCCTCACTTTTTGCAAGTTTCCCTGTAGAGTGATATTTTGTTTGCTTCTGTAGAACATCCCAAGGGATTTGCTGGTTTAGGATAGGCTTTAATTTTTTTAAAAAATTGAATTATACTTGAGATGTAGTTTCAGGTATATAACATAATGATTTGATATTTCTATATATTGTGGAATGATCACCACATTAAGTCCAGTTAACATCCCTAGAATCAGCTTTTACATTAATTTCATGTTGAAATTCCTAGGCTATCTAAGTGATGTAAATTCAAGCTGTATGTATATCCTATTAGGGACTTAATTCAAGGAATACTTGTATCCCTCTATCCAGAGCCCAGGAAGAAGAGTCTTTCTTGCTACTTCTAGGTCAGGCTTCTAGTTCTTCTTAAACTAAAGGGTCAACTCTTCTAGGGTTCTCCTTATACAAAGGTATCAGCTTTGGTTACCTTCCTTTCATGGATCCTAATCCAGGTTACCTGTCCCTGAACACATGAAATCTCTAGTCTGTAGGCACTAATGTCTGTGTTTAAATTCTGTATCACTTTGGATTTCTGTATTACTAATTTATGTGCCTACTCTTCTGGTATTTGTTCCCTTTCTTGCAGATTATTGTCCTTTTTCTTCTTCTTCAATCTTAACTATTTAACTTATTTCAATTTTTCTGGTTTTCCTGTTTGAAGAAGAAGGGAGTGTGGTCCACAAGAACTTGGCCTGCCATGCTAGAGGAATAAGATGTCTATCTGAGACTGTATACACTAAAAATTGACTCTCTTCACTTACTTTCTTCCCATGCCCCAATATTCTCTCATTATTTAAAAAAATGTAATTATATTAGTTCCCTTGTCTTTTCCTCTTCTGTATGTGGCATTAAATTTGTATTGAGTTGAGGGCAGTTGTTATATAGAGTGTTTCATAGTCTGGATTTGTCTAACAGTTATATACTCAATTGGGTTTAGGTTAAATACTTTTAGCAAGAATACTCCTACTTAGGTGAGGTGCGTTTCCTATTGCATAGCAGGAGAGTCTGCTTGTCTCATTTCTGGAGATTAAATTAGATCACTAGAAAAGCAGTACCTATTAAATTGCTCCTTTTTTATTAAATATTTTTTAACTGTGAGGTTAATAAATACCCTGTAAAGTAATATTTTGAGACTGTGTGAAAACCCCACTTTCCCACAACTTCACCCAGTGGTTTCTTATTAACTTTTTTATTTTTAGATAGTTGTAGATTTATATGCAGTTGTAAGAAATAATCCAGAGATCCTGTGTACCCTTCTTTCAGTTTTCCCCAAAAGTCATATCTTGAAAGCCTATAATATAATATCACAACCAGGAAATTGACATTGATACAATCTACAGATCTCATCAGTTTTATATTTATTTGTGTGTGTGTGTGTGTGTGTGTGTGTGTGTGTGTGTGTGTGTTTAGGTCTATGCATGCTTATTACATGAGTAGGTTTGTCTATTTGCCACTACAATCAAGATATAACATCATTTCATCACCTCAAGATCCCTTGTGCCTCCTCTTTTATAACTACACTCATCTACCTTCCACTCCCTGGGCTCATTCCTAACCGCTGACATCCATCTCTACAATTTTGTTATTTCAAAAGTGTTACATAGCCAAGACCTGTTTGGCTCAGTGGATAAAGCATCGGCCTGCGGACTGAAAGGTCCCAGGTTAGATTCTGGTCATGGGCACATGTACCTTGATTTCGGGCACATCCCCAGTAGGGGGTGTGCAAGAGGCAGCTGATCGATGTCTCTCTCATCGATGTTTCTAACTCTCTATCCCTCTTCCTTCCTCTCTGTAAAACAAAATCAATAAAATGTATTTTTAAAAATGTTACATAAATTGAATCATATTTATGTAATCTTTGAGCTCTCCTCTACCAACCCACCATTATTCCCCAGAGATTCACCCAAGGTGTTGAATTAGTGTCAAAATTTTGCTCCTTTTTTATTGCTGAGTATGGATAATACAGATTGTTTAGGCATTTACCCACTGAAGGACATTTGGGTTGCTTCCGCTTTTTGGCTGTTATTACAGCTGCCATGCACATTTGTGTTTATATATAAGTGTTTATATGGATATAAGTTTTTATTTCTTGGGGTTAAATGCCCAAGAGTATGATTGTCAGATCCTATGGTAATTGCATACTTAGCTTTATAAGAAATTGCCAAACATTTTCCCAGCATGATTATACCATTATACATTCCCAGCAGCAATGCATGAGCAATCCAGTTTCTCTGCATTGTGTTAATGTCTGCCACTTGACCGTTTTTTCTCTCTTGGTGTCCTCTGTTTCTTATTCTTTTATTTCTTTTTTCTTGCCTTCCTGTGAGTTACTTGAACATTTTTCTACTGTTTTAAGTATATCTCAGTATATTTTTCTCAGTGGTTGCTCTATTTCCTCTCCCTTCCTTTTCAATGCTGTTATTCCGAGTATAAGACAGTGTTATATATTTTCTGTCCATCATTAACTATGATTTAGAGAACTCATGTTGGGAAGGCACTTGTGGTTGACCACCTTTTCCTTTCAGCACTGGACACACGTGCCACTTCCTTCAGGCTTCCAGGCTTTCTGATGTGGAAATCGTTGTTGGTTGAGTTGATGCTCCACTAGAGGCAATGTGCCATTTCTCTCCAGCTGGTTTTAAGATCTTTTTTTTTTGTCTTTAGTTTTCTAGAAGCTTAAGATGATATATCTTGGTACATATTTTTGTTTGTTCATTTATTCTACTTGGGGTTTGATCAACTTCTTGAATCTACTGCTGTGTGTTTTTCACCAAATTTGGGAGGTTTCCTGGCATCATTTCTTCCAATACTTTTAGCCTCACTGTCCTCATCGCCTTCTGAACTTCTGATGATAGGGATGCTGGGTCTTTTGCTATTGTCCCACAGGACCCCGAGCTTCTGTTCTTCTTTTAAAGAGATTTTTATCTGTTTTGTTTCAGTTATTCACACTGGAAAAATTCTACTGATCTGCTCTCAAGTTCACTGATTCTATCCATTGTCATCTCCACTACTGAGCCCATGCAGTGATTATTTTATTTTATTATTATTTTTTTGTTTGTTTGTATTTTTTAGTTCTGTAAATGCCACTTGGTCCTTTTTAGAAGTTATACATATTTTCTGAGTTTTCTGCTCTTCCCTTCCCCCCCCTCACTCCCACCCCATTTGTTTCTGGAGACTTTGAGTTTGCTTGTTGAAACAGTTTTATAATGGATGCTTTAAAATTCTTAGCAGATAATTCTAATATGTGACTTGCTTCAGTGTTGGGGTCAGTTTATTATCCTTTCCCATTCAAGTTACGATTGAACCCTGGACATTTTGGCTACAATGTTAGGAGGCTGGGTCCGATGTAAACCTTATACTTGCGCAGTCACCTTGTTTAGGTTTAGCACACAGATCCCGGATTGCTTTTTGTGGATTGTGGTTTCAAAGACAATTTAATTTCCAGAGGTTTTTTGTGTTGCTATTTGAGTCTGCCTGGCTTGTGTGGTGCTTCTGGGGCTCCCACTGAACCCTGCTGATGCCAGTGTTGGGGGCGGAAGGAACCTCAGGCCAGGCCCACGGCTGCTTCCAGGTGAGGGAAGGGATTTCTTGGCCTGCAGGAAGGGATTTCTGGGCTTGGAGCTTGTAGTGGCAGGATTCCCCCTGCCAGTGCTATGAAGCCATCTGGTGTTCTTGGCTGGACCCCAGTTAGACACAGGGGAGGAACCTATATCATCTATTGCTAGGTTGGGGGTCGGAGACTCTGGCCTGGGTGACCTGCTGTTGGGTAGGAAGTTGTAAGGCAACCTACTCTCCTTTATTCCTCTAGTCCAAGGGTTACCAACCAGTCCACCTTTCTCTTTTCACCATTCAGACTCATGCTTTGATTGCCTTTTGCATTATTTCTAGGGTTTGTGGTTGTACTAAGTCAGGAGAGAGAGGTCTCAGTTTAAAAAAACAATACGTATCTGATCTATTTATTATTACTTAAAAATACTTTTATTGATTTCAGAGAGGAAAAGAAAAATAGAGACATGAATCATAAGAGAGAATTATTGATGGGCTGCCTCACACTGTGGATCTAGACCACAATCCAGACATATGCCGTGACTAGAAATTGAACCGTGATCTCCTGGTTCATAGGTAGATACTCAGCCACTGAGCCACCCATTATGGGGCGATACATATCTGAGTTAAATCTATCTTACTGTAATTGAACAAATGTTGAGTCACATCTTATCAATGGAATCTAAGACAAAATCTATGTATGTGATGTTTTTTCTATCAAACATTTTTTTCCCAAGTTGTCTTAAAGCATTTGAAAATATTAGGAGTTTTTATCTGTTGCCATATCTGAGAAATGCTAAAAATAATCCTTTATTAGATGGACATTTTAAACTGTAGAGATAATAAATGACATTATTTGCACAAGCAGCTTGCTGATATTTTGACTGGATTAAGGAAAAGATACCAGAATTCTGTGTTTGGCTCTCCTAGTTTATACTACAGTGCTGATTTATAGAATTCTGGCATATTTTAGAACTGAAGAGTGAAATCAGAGGTCACCTATTTCAACCCTATTGTTTGATATTTAGGAAAACTAATACCTTGAAGTCCATAAAGCAGCCTAATTTCCTTCAGTTCAAAAATATCAGGGCTGTCTGGCTGGCATGGCTCTCATGAACAAGGAAGTCACAGCTTGATTCCTGGTCAGGGCACATTCCCTGATTGCAGGCTCGATCCCCACTAAAGTGTGTGCAGAAGGCAGCAGATCAAGGATTCTCTTTTATCCTTGATGTTTCTATTTATCTCTCTCTCTCTCTGAAATCAATAAAAATATATTTAAAAACAATAATATCAGGGCTTTTTTATTCTGGATTCTTAGGATTGCATGTTATGTTTTCTTTAAAAATAACTTTAAAAAAACAAAAAATAACTGCTTTTAGAAGACATTAAAATTTCATACTAAGGCATGATTTCTCAGTCCCCATTTCTATCGAAAACAATAAACAAATACTGTAACAAGTTGGGACCGCATGATGGTACTCCTTTAAAAAAATATGCATGTTTGAAAATCTGATGAACATATGGGCTGGAAAAATAACCATCAATTCAAAAATGTGCCTACAATATTGGGGATTTCTGAATTTCTCAGGATGGCCACTAAATACTGTTTCTGTGTTATTTGCATCGCGTGATGTCTGCAAATTGTCTCTGCTAGGGAGAGTGACATAGGGACAATGCCTCCTCAAGAGTCAGACTCTCTCTCAGAGGCTTGTTTATTGCAGCAGCTGTCCTGGCACGGTGCATAGCTGTGCTGAGGAATTTGTTTTCCCGCAGGTTCTAGAGAGCCAGTAGGTGGGAAGGATATAGCAGGACCAGCTATGCCACGAAGTGGGTAAATAACAGTCCCTCGGCAGGTGTTAAAAACAGATTGTGGGAAATAGAAACAGGCAGCTCGGCCCACAATACTTGCTCCCTCCTCCCCCATACACACATAGACACGCACCTCAAGATGTTTTTCATCTGTTCTTGTCTGCTGTCATCTTCTTGGAGAAATATTGCTCCTTGGAGATAATCCTCCCTTTCTCTAACAAGGCTTCTCTCTTGGTGTTTATTTAAACCTAATTTCATCCATACAGAATGGCGAGGGCTGAGAGAAGAAAGCTTATCGTGGCAGTTGATGTATTTATGAGGGCAAGAGGAAAAACCACATCCATGTTTTTCTTACATTGTGGATCAAAATAATTTAAGAGCACAGAATGATAAATGTCTCTAAATCCAAAGACTAGGAAGTGAGACCAGTATTTGTTCAAGTAGTTGAAATTACTTTTAAGGAAGCTGCTGATACATACATAAATGAAGTGCCTATATAGTTTTCTTTCTTTTTTAAATTTAATAAATTTTTATTGTTCAGATTATTACAATAGTTTATCCTCCCCTCCCCCCCCCATAGTTCCCCTCCACCCGGTTCCCACCCTACCCTCTGCCCTTACCTCCCTCACACTGTCCTCATCCACAGGTGTACAATTTTTGTCTATTTTCTTCCTGCACCCCCTATACTCCTTTCCTCCTGAGAATTATCAGTCCACTCCCTTTCTATGCCCCTGATTCTATTATATTCACCAGTTTATTCTGTTCTTCAGATTTTTAATTCACTTAATTTTTGGGTTCACTTGTTGATAGATATGTATTTGTTGTTCATAATTTTTATCTTTACCTTTTCTTCTTCTTCCTCTTCTTAAAAAGAATACCTTTCAGCATTTCATATAATACTGGTTTGGTGTTGATGAACTCCTTTAGTTTTTTCTTATCTGTGAAGCTCTTTATCTGACCTTCCACTCTGAATGATAGCTTTGCTGAGTAGAGTAATCATGGTTGTAGGTTCTTGCTATTTATCACTTTGAATATTTCTTGCCACTCCCTTCTGGTCTGCATAGTTTCTGTTCAGAAATCAGCTGACAATCGTATGGGTGCTTCCTTGTAGGTAATTAACTATTTTTCTCTTGCTGCTTTTAATATTCTCTCTTTGTCTTTTGTTCTTGGCATTTTAATTATGATGTGTCTTGATGTGGTCCTCTTTGGATTCCTCTTGTTTGGGGTTCTCTGCGCTTCCTGGACTTGTAAGTCTATTTCTTTCTCCAAGTGGGGAAAGTTTTCAGTCATTATTTCTTCAAATAGGTTTTCAGTATTTTTTTCTCTCTCTTCTTCTGGCACCCCCATAATTCTGATGTTGTCCCAGAGGCTCCTTACACTATCTTCAACTTTTTGGATTCTTTTTTCTTTTTTCTTTTCTGTTTGAGTGTTTTTTTGCTTCTTTGTATTTCAAATCTTTGACTTGATTCTTGCATTCCTCTAGTCTGCTGTTGAGTGTCTGCATAATATTTTTTATTTCAGTCACTGTATGTTTAATTTCTAGTTGGTCATTTTTTCATATCCTCAAGGGTTTTGTTAAATTTATCAGCCTTTTCTAGGAAATTATTGAAAAACTTTATACCGTAGTTTTGAACTCTATATCCAGTTGTTTATTTTCCTCCATTGCTTTCATTTGTGATCTGTTACTTTGTCTCCACATTTTTGCTGCTTCCCTGAGTTGGTAGGTTAGCTTTGAGTGCTAGGTTTCCTATGTGGCCCAGTGGGTCAGCCTCCCCAGTCACCCGAGATGGACATTCTTGGTGCACCCCTTTGAGGTCTGTGTGTACATCCTTGATGTAGTTAAGTCTTGATTGTTGTTGGTATCACTGGAAGGAATTGACCTCCAGGCCAGTTGGCTGTGAGGATCAGCTATGCCTATGCTGGGAGACCTGTGCTGGACATAGCTTTATAGGACCAGACTTGTAAAATTGCAAAAGCCTCTGTGTTCAGCTTGGATGGGGCAGAGTGTCAGGGCTGAGCAGTCAATCTTGGCTTCCTGTCAGCCCTGCCCTTGTGCACGTGCATTCAGACCTCTGCCTTCCACACTCCCCTGAGTTTCCACCTGACAGTTCAGATTCCCCCAGGCTTGCTCAGAACTGGGGTTCAGTGCAGTCAGAGCTGGGGGTTCAGTGCAGTCAGGAGCTTCTGACTCCCTTCCACTAGGGAGAGCTAGCCAGAACCTCAACAATCAGTCTTGCATGGGCACCTCCAGACCCCTGCCTGCCATGGCTTCCTCTCTGAGTCTCCAGGTGCCTTTCTCTCTACCTGACAGTCCAGACTCCCCCATATGAGCCTTGGTCCATGGGGTTTCGGAACTGGGATTCAGTGCAGTCAGAGGCTTCCTTCCCTCTCCTGCCAAAGAACATCAGCCAGGTACTCAGCCACCCTTCCTTTCTCTGTGTGTGTCTCCGTACCTCAGTCCTTTTCAGCTCTGATTCTCCGTGTGCTTTCCTCTTTCTTTCTACTTTAGAATTTCCACTCAGCCAGATGTTCTGTGGTTCTGGGTGATGTCTGTTCTTACTTTTAGTTGTAGTTTTGAAATTGTTGTGCCAGGCAGCAATTTAGGTGTTTACCTATGCCGCTCTCTTGGTTACTCCCGCCTATATAGTTTTCTATGACCAGTACAAAACTATATATGACCTATGTAGTTTTCTATCCCTGGATGAGAAGTAAGACCCTGAAATGACTTGAAGAATCATAATGTATACTAGAGTAAAAAACTCAATGCAGGAGAATGGGGGAAAAGCAATAATAGTTTTATTCTGTGTGTGCTTTTACATACTTTAAAAGATTGAAGGGACTTTTTTTTCAGGGTTACTCTTCTATAATTAATAATTGAGTACTGGTATTCAGAAGTTTTGAGTTCCAGTTCTGCTGTGTCACTAAATGGGGAAATGATAGTCCCTCTATAAGCCTTAGGGTATAAAATAAGACTGAATTATGATAATCTCTGAGTCTTTGCAACATTCTGATTTAGTTGAACTTTGATAAGTAGGTATTATTTGACACATTAGGGGAATTTTTTGAGATATCTATGTAATTAAATATTATTCATAAGAAAGCTCTCCAGAGAACTAATCTTTTAATTTGAAATTATTATAATACCTTGATATGGTCAGAAATTTGGAACAATTAGAGAAGTCATGATGGAATTAGGACTACTCATGTTGTATCTGGACACAACATAGCACAATTTTGGGAACACATACTTTAATGCTGACAGTGATAATGACAATGGCGATGATGCTAATGTGGTGGCACTAGATTTAATTAGTGTGGAGGTGTAGTGATTACTGCAGATTTCTCATTAGCATCCATTCAGCCCTTTCTCTTTTATCTTCCTCTGCTATACAAGTTGGAAGGCAAATCATTCTACTTTCCAGAAGCCACCCTTGAACTGAGAGGGGACTATGTTATAAAGATTAGATGGTGATTTATAGAGAATGTGTCCCTTCTCGAACTAGAAAAGGAAAGCTTCTTAAGGAGAAGGCTCTTGCCCTTGACTCTTACCTCTTCTTTATCAGTAGGGTATGGATGCCCTGTGTGTGGCGAGCAGCCACCTTGCAAACATGAGGGATAAAACCATGCACTTAGGATGATGAAGCAGAAAAATATAAGTAGTTGTGATCCTTGATGACGTCTTAGAGTAGGTCTATCAGCTCTGAATTGCCTACCTTCAGTTTTGCTATTCCATGAGAAAAAAGTAAAACCCCTGTTTCTTCCACTAGTTAGTAAGTTTTCTGTTACTTTCAGCCTAACATATTCACAACCGACTTGTAAAGTAATTGTTACGACTTCCTATTTTACCTTTTCAAGGATAAAATTAGTGTTTATAGATCTTTGTAATTACTAATATAAATTACAAAGTTTACCATAGTCTAGTTTGTGCAAAATTCTCATTTTGAGGAAGCTTAGTTGTGAACATTTTGGATAATTTGTAAAATTTTTATTTTATTGTTAGTAGCACAAAGAACAGCATAAGACTAAGAGTCTCATTTTTTTATGTTGTTTAGAGAATATTTCAAGTCTTATTCAATGGGTGAAATTTACATGAGGAAAACTATTTCTGTGAGTTACACCTCCTACCTAGTTATAATCTTCAGTAAGATGAGGATACTGCTGGAGAATACGAATGAGTCTTGAAAAATGTTTTCCTCATTTGTCTTATCTGCAAAATGTATAGCAGAGTGGGTTGCCCTTGATACTGTTTAGTCTAAATTTGTTTCAAGCAGATTTCTTCTGACTTCACACTTTCATATGACTAAGAAATACTTTCAGAGGAGGACTTTAAAGTTTAAAGAAGGGTGGCCATTCACAGAAAGTAGATATGAAATATATAAAATAATTTGTGTCATAGTGTCTGTACATTCTCCAATTAGATTTACCTGATTAAAGTGGAGAGATTAATTTTTGCATTTAGCCATATGATAAAAGAAAAAAATAAGGATCTAATTGGGATATCTTTATTTTATCAGTTAGGGTTGCATTCATTTGAGAATAACTGATAATCTTCTATAATAAAAGCCTAATATGCAAAGTGTCTGGTCATCTGGTCATCCATTCAACCAATCAAAATATAATATGCTAATGATATGCAAAACCATTCAAACACTCACTATGATGTGCATTGACCACCAGGGGGCAGACAGTTGACCGGTCAACCAGTCACTATGTTGTGCACTGACCACCAGGGGCAGACACTCCTACTGGTAGGTTAGCTTGCTGCTGGGGTCTGACAGATCAGGACTGAGTGAGACAGAGCGGACATGCCCTGGAGTCATCCTAGGATCCCTCCCTGGCTGGCCAACCTCTACGTTGCTCCCCAGCCCCTGATCATACACCTGTGGGGTCCCTCAAACTGACCTGTGCCCTCTCCACATCCAGGACCCCTCAGGGGATGTCGGAGAGCTTGTTCCAGCCCAATCCCGCAGGCCAGGCCAAGGGACCCCACTGGTGCACAGATCTGTGCACTGGGTCTCTAGTTTGAAATATGATACACTACAAATAAGGAGTTTATTGTTGTACTTGCCGTAAGATGTCTAGAGGATGATAGCCCAAGTCAGGAGCAATTGTACAAAGCAGTTATCAAGGATTTATGCTCCTTCTTGCTTTTGGCTCTACTGTTATTAGTGTATGAAAGACAGGTCGTGAACCTCAAGGCATGGTGTCTGGACACCGGCAGGAAAAAGGGTCTGGACAAAAAGCAAGTCACACATTGACCGAGTCAGAAAATATAAAGAAAATGATAGCTCCTGGGAAGATGCAATCTGGCAGACTTGTTGCATCTTTTTTTTTTTTTTAAATCCTCACCTAGTATATTTTCCCATTGGTTTCTAGTGTGAGTGGAAGGAAGGGAGGGGGGAGGGAGAGAGAGAGAGAGAGAGAGAGAGAGAGAGAGAGAGACATCTACGTGAAAGAGACACATCTATTGATTGCCTCTCGCATGTGCCTCCACTGGGGCTGGGGAACCTGCAGCCTGCAACCTAGGTACATGCCCTTGATGATATAAAATCCTTTAGTCCATGGGCCTGTGCTCAGACCACTGAGCACTGACCAGGACTAGACTTCTGGTATCTTGTTCATCTAAACTCTATCAATGGCCATCTTTAACTGCAGAAAGGTCTGAGAAATATAGGATTTATTTTCCTTTTATCACTTTAATCTGGGAAAATTGGTACCTCCCAAAATACCAGGATTTTGTTATATTAAGGGAGAAAGGAAGAATGGATATTGAGTGAGCAACGATTATTGTCATTGCATCTGAAGAATATCTCTCAGCTTTTAATATCATATTTGTAGTGTTATATCATAAATGCATAATCTGGAGATATCTTAAAATATGACAATTTAAGAATAGTTATTATTTGCCTTAAAGTCTTAGAAGGTACAATTAATTAGAATTTTGTATCAGTTACCACTTTGTGTCAAAATAACTGAGTGACATAAATCTCAAAGCATATCTTGATAGTCATTGTTATTCAGATAATTGTGGGCAAGATAGTTATAATTTCCTTTTATAATGATAATGACATATGTGAGTATGAAATTTGGAGAAATCAGATAGGGACAATAGTATATACTGAGCTTTATTTTTTTATTTAAATATACATTTATACATTTTGAGTTATTTGTTGTCTTAAAATTTTTAATGATGTAGGTGTATAATACCCAAGATCACATACTTATTTTAAAATGCATAAAATTGGCTCAATTCCAGCATTTCTTCTACTTTTCCATTCTCACTCAGGATATTGACAGAAATATCCTGTAATTGAAGCTTTATTCTTCAATTGATGTAGGCATGTTACTTTGAAGCTGTTTATCCACATCAAGAAGGATAATGGATCTTTTCTGGTTAAATTTTCCCCCCATTAAAATAGGATGAAGCAATTGTTCTCACCACACTTCAGAGAGACAGTTAAAAGATAAATGAAATAATGGATGTGGAGTGCATTTTTTTGCTCCAAGAGGTGTTATATAAGTTCTATTAACAGTGTTAGTAATGTGCAAGCAAGATGATGGGTGAGCATTTCCAAAAGTGAGTATCATAACTAGGAATTTTGAGTGTGATCCTCAATGTCTTCTTTCTTTAAAAGGAGAGCAATATAGCAATACATTCATATGTTTTTTTTAAATCTTCACTGAGAACATTTTTAAAAAATAAATATTTATTGTTCAGATTATTACAGTTGTTCCACTCCCCCCCAACAAAACTCCCCTTCACCTGGTTCCCACCCCACCCATGCCATTACCGTCCCCCACTGTCCTCATCCATAGGTGTAAGATTTTTGTCGAATCTTACAATCTCCCCGCACCCCCCACACCTTTCCCCCTGAAAAATGTCAGTCCACTCCATTTCTATGCCTGTGATTCTATTATATTCAACAGTTTATTCTGTTTATCAGATTTTTTATTCACTTGATTTTTAGAATCACTTCTTGATAGATATGTATTTGTTGTCACTTTGTGCATAATTTTTATCTTTACCTTTTTTTCTTCCTCTTCTTAAAGAACACCCTTTAGCACCCTAGTTAATAAAGAGAGAATATACTAATTGACCCTCACATAATTGCAAAGATGGCAGTACCCCCAGCCAATAAGGAGGGATATGCTAATTGACTGCCCCATCCTCAAATATGGTGGCACCTACAGCCAATTAGAAGGGAATATGCTAATAGACTGTCAAGCCCTCAAAGATGTTGGTGCCCACAGTCACAAGATGGCAGCGCCCGGTCTCCTCAGCCCCACTGTGACAGCAGGCACATGGCATGGCCGCATCCATCACCAGGTGGGCCCAGCTGCTCTGTGCCTGCCTCCAGAGTTTGCCAGTTTCCTCAGCCACCTTGGGCCAGTCTGAGGTGTAGGCAAGCCTTGGGTGGCAGCTACCCAGATGCCCAGAGCTGCCTGAGGATCAGGTAACCAAGGCTGGCTGAGGCTTGCACTGTCGGCAGTGGCAGCAGCAGAGGTGTGATGGGGCATTGCCTTCTCCTTATCGCTGGATTGTATCCTGCCTCTGAAGGCTCCTGGACTGTGAAAGGGAGCAAGACAGGCTGAGGACACCTCCTCCAGTGCATAGATTTTCATGTACCAGGCCCCTAGTTTCATAAATGCTGGTTTGGTGGTGATGAATTCCATTAGCTTAAAAAAAATTTTTTTTTTATCTGTGAAGCTCTTTGTCTGACCTTCAATTTTAAATGATAGCATGATTGCTTTGCTAGATAGAGAGTAATCTTGATTGTAGGTTCTTGCTATTCATCACTTTGTATATTTCTTGCCACTCTGGCCTGCATAGTATCTGTTGAGAAATCAACTGACAGTTATATGGGTACTCCCTTGTAGGTAACTATTTTTTCTCTTACTGCTTTTAAGATTCTCTTTTTGTCTTTTGCCCGTGGCATTTTAATTATAATGTGTCTTGGTGTGGTCCTCTTTGGATTCCTCTTGTTTGGGTTCTCTGTACTCCCTGGAATATTTCTTTCATCATATAGGGAAAGGTTTTTGTCATTATTTCTTCAAATAACTTTTCAATATCTTGCTCTCTCTCTTCTTCTGGCACCCTATAATTCAGATGTCAGTATGCCTGAGTTGTAAAAGAGGCTTCTTACACTATCTTCATACTTTTGGATTCTTTTTTCTTTTCCAGTTGGGTGGTCAGTATGAGGCCATACCAAATTACAACTTTTCACATCCATAAGACACACACGCAAGGTGCAGACTGGGTGAGCACCAAAGCCCCATTGAAGCAAGTCCTGACCCGTAAGGGTGCCATTTCAAATCTTTGACTTAATTCTGCTGTTCGATCTCTGTATATGATTCTTTATTTCAGTCAGAGTATGCTTAATTTCTGATTGGACCTTTGTCATATCCTTGAGCGTCTCACTAAATTTCTCGAAGGTTTCTAGAAAATTCTTGAGTAACCGTATAACCGTGGTTTTGAACTCTATAGCCAGTATTTTGCTTTCATCCATTTCTTTCATTTGTGACTTGTTTCTTTGTCTCTGCATTTTGGCTGCTTCCCTGTGTTTGTTTCTATGTTCTGGGTAGCTGCTAATCTCCTTGAGTTGATAGAGTGGCCTTGTGTGGTTGGTGTCCTATAGGGCCCAGTGGCTCAGCCTGCCCAGTCACCTGAGGTGGACACTCTTGGTGAACCCCTTTGTGAGTTGTTTGCATAGTCTTTGGTAGTTAACCCTTGATTGCTATTGGTATCACTGGGAGGAATTGACCTCCAGGCCAATTGGCTGTGATGACCAGCTGTGTTTACACTGGAAGATCTCTTGTGCAGGAGACACCCTTATAGGTCAGGACTTGCTTCATTGGGGCTTTGGTGCTCAGAGTCTGCCCCTTGAGTGTGCCTCTTATGGATGCAAATAGTTGTAATCTGGTATGGTCTCACACTGACCACTGAGTACACTGGCTCTTGGATCTCCGAGGAAGTGCAAGGTCAGCCACTGTCTGGGACTGCCCAGCAGGAGCTACAGAGACATCTGCAGATTCCTCCTCTTTGTATGGGGTTTGGACGTGCCCAGACAAGGCCCAGCTGTGAAGCAAGGCTGGCAGGACCTTGGGCCTTCTTTTGGAAGCTCTGGGGCTCTCTGACCCAGCTGTAGTTTGACAGGTTTTAGGTGAAAGGACAGGCCATTCATATACAAAAAGCCAATGCATACAGGTTGGGTTGGGTTGTAAATTGGGGAGGGTGGAGTCTCTGGGAATCACCAAGGTGGAGCAAACAGCAATGGCTAACAGTCAGCCTTGAATCAGAGAAGTCCCAGGTTCTCTGCATTCTGCACCCTTGTGCATGAACCCTTGTGTTGCAAGCCCCTCTAAGAAAAAGCCACCCTGACGTTCCTGTCCCGATGCCAGACAATCCAATTTCTCTCCATATGTGCCTTGGTCCCCCAGAACTGGAGTTCAGAGCAAGCATGAGTTTGTATCTCCCTCCTGATTAAAAGAGTAGCGCATCCAGGTGCCAGCACTTTCCACACCTCTGCACCTCCTACCAGTCTCAATGCTCCTTCTTCACCTCTCTAGTTGTGGAACTTCCACTCATCCAGCCTTCCTGTTGTTCTGGATGGTAGTTGTTCTGCCATTTAATTGTGGTATTGATGTGGTTGTGAGAGGCAGCAAGTGCAGGCACTTATCTATGCCACCATCTTGGTTCTGCCATTCATATGTACTGGTATCAAAATATCAAAGGTAAATCTCATTGTGAGGGGGAAGAGAACATATAGAAAGAGGTTCAAAAGAGAGAGGTAGTTTATTGAGTAATTTCCAGATGTAGGAAGTCCTTTGTATCTTTTAAGTGGTTACAGAAATGGGGAAACTCTGATTAAAATGTGAAATTTGATTAAAACAGAATGGAACTTGCAATGACTCTATCTTGAAAATAATGAGGTTCTGGTTGACTCATAGAAATCTTCAAAAAAGGTTTTTGCAATGTCTTCAATAAAGGCTTTGTCATCTCCTTGGTGACAGATTTTTATTCCTTGCAAGGTAATTTGAGATAGAAAGTTATTCCTGACTTCTACCTGAATTGTATGCTTTCTTTGTGCTAAGTTAGCTTAAATAAGCCTCATTATATAGTGATAAGAACCCTTGACTTTGAGCCAGAGAGCAAGGTTCACGTCTCAGGTTTGCCACTAATTATCGGTGTAACTGAGAAAATTTTTCAATTGCTTTGTGCAAGAGAACATTCTTTAAGGTATCTCTGTCTCCTCTTCCAGCATTCTAGACTTAAGGCGCTTAAGTTGACCAGGTGAGGTTATGGGAGAAAGTCTCACCTTTCTGTGGGAAAAAAACTGGCTCTCATTTCTGTCAGTCTTATAGTGATGGGCAGTTAGCTATGAGAGTGGCATGTGATAGCTAGTCTGGAAGTGGGTATGAGGAGGGAAGCTTTACTTTTCTCTGCACCTTATTCTCTTGGGTGACTTGTTGAAGATAAATGCTTAGGTGTGGGCTTATTGGTGGTTTATGCTAATGAGACAGTAACTAAAATAGAACAAAATTGGCCAGTTAAGGAAAGCATCTCATACTTTGTAAATCGGATTATCCAGATGATTTTATTTCTCTCTTAAAAATTTGTCACCAAGTCTTTAGAAAGTTTAATTGTCTTGGGTGATTTTTTTTGAAAATTAAGGGTAAAGTCAGATTTTGGCAAGATCTGCAGGTGGGAAGAGTGCCCCGTAGTTCAAGCCAGTGTGGTAATAGCAGTAGGAGCAACAATTAGATGTAGGAAATTCTTTTTTTAAAATATATTTTTATTGATATTTTATAGAGAGGAAGGAAGAGAGATAGAGAGCTAGAAACATTGATGAGAGAGAAACATCGACCAGCTGCCTTTTGCACACCCCACACTGGAGACGTGCCTGCAACAAAGGTACATGTCCTTGACCGGAATCGAACCTGGGACCTTTCAGTCCGCAGACTGACGCTCTACCACTGAGCCAAACCGGTTTTGGCTAGATGTAGGAAATTCTTAAGAGAAGATCTGGAGGAGGATATGGTGGAACTTGAGGAGCTGTGGTTGTAAATACTCCTAGATTTCCAGCTGTCATTTCCCAAATAAAGCTCTTTTTCTACATTTTTACATGCAATACCTGAGAAGCCTTTGTTGAACAAGATGGTAAATTCCCAGAAGAATTGCCATTTCCTTGTTTAGAATATGAGGGGATTAAACTAGCTCATAGTTTCACAGCCATTTCATGCCTCTTCCCCATAACTTCCTTGATTTGAAAGATTTTGCCTACCAAACAATTTCTATAACCAGGTCTTTTTTAAAACAACTAGAAGCATATAAAGCAGCCAATTAGAGCTTCCAGTTTACATGCAATAACTAGTGTGACCATTTTGAGAAGTTATAATTCAGCTTAAAGAAAAGTTGATATTTTTGTTTATTCAAGAATGCAATAAATATTTACAAATTTACCAGATTGAATTGCAGTTTGATATGTCATAAATATGAAAGCAATGGTCTCTGTTGTACCCATCTTCCTAAAAAGTCATTATATTCAAATACTTCACTATTTCTTCTATGTTTGCCTCCATTTTGTGGAAACAATGCTTATGCTGATATTTGATGATTTTATATAGTTATTTCATGCTATGACACACACATACATTCAACTACTTTGCTTCCTTAATTTAATTGTTAAATTGATATGACTGTAACTGTCTCACAGCTAAACTCTTCGGTGTACTGTTATTCATTTCTTTTTTTAAAAAATTATTGAATTATTTTAGAAAGAGAGAGGGGGCAGGGAGAGAAACATTGATTGGTTATTCCACATATTTATGCATTCACTGGCTGATTCTTGTATGTGCCCTGACCAGCAATTGAACTTGCAACCTTGGTGTATCAGGATGGCACTCTAACCAACTCAGCTACCTGGACAGGCCTACCTTTCTTTTATTATAAATGTTTTTATTTTTCTCATATTATATAACCATTTTAGTCATTTTATTTAGCTCATTTTTTAAAGTATCTTTCACTATTTTACTAAACTATTTATCTAAATTGTATATTTCTTCTTAACAGACTCATTCTGACAATGAATACTTTTTATGTTTTTATTGGGCATGTGCATCTTCAAACTGTCCATATATTTGCTCACTATTGTGATTTTCCTTTTCCATCTAAATTGGTGAGGGTAATCTTAGGCTGAGGTGACATGTAGCCTCAAAACTGATAATAGTTCAAACACAACAGAAATATATTTCTTGCTCATTTAACACTACTGAACTGTTCTATGTAAGTTTGGGAGGGGGCTGGGTGGGAGCTCTGATCTGCTGTTTCAGGTGAGTGGGATGGGGTTCTGTTCTGCTTCCTGCAGTGTCTCAGGGAATCTGATTAGAGTCATAACATGGGTTCCAAAGTTTCATGGGCAATGCCAGTCAGTGATTAGAGGTAGTCCTAGGAGTAGCTCACATCCTTCCTATTATATATCTTTGTTAGAACTCAGTCTTGTGGCCAAACCCAATTATAAGAGAGGCTGAGATAATGCTTTCTAGCTGTGTATCCTGAGAAGAGGAAATGTGTTTTGGCAGACAGCAAATAGTATCTGCAATGCAATCATTCTGCAGATTTCTTTACTTCTTTATTTCTAAGAACCCTTGTTTCTTCATTTCCATAGCTACTGCTCCTCCCTTCCTTCCTTCCTTCCTTCCTTCCTTCCTTCCTTCCTTCCTTCCTTCCTTCCTTCCTTCCTTTCTCTTCTGAGAGAAGCATATTTTATTTACAAATCACCCTGCCCCCATCCCACAACCACCACCATGACCACCTTTGTCACCATAACTGAGACTCCAGTTGCTGGTTCGGTTCCGAGTGGAATGTGTTCCAGGGTTTCTTGTGTCTGTTAGACCCATGGTTTCTGGGAAGAGCCCTGCGGTGGATCAGTATGTAGAGGGACTATGATTTTAGCTTTGGGCTTATCCTTTGAACGTGGACGATGTGGTGATGGAGCTACTTCCCAATAACTGGAGCCCACAACTCACTTTCCACAGCCTTCAGTGGGAAATAGTAGCTTGTCTACCTGTCATCTGATTCTTGATGAGTTTCATATTTTACTTTTTCTTGATGTAGTCTCTTGTTTGGATGGCTAGAACATATCCTTCAATATTGTCTTAAAAAATGGTGTGTTGTCCTGACCTGGTAGGTTGGAGTGTCATCCTAGTGTGCCAGGGCTGCAGGTGCCATCCCTCATTGGAAAACATAGGAGAAGCAACCAAAGAATTCATAAGTGGGACAACAAATTGATGTTTCTTCTCTTTCTCTCTGTCCAAAATCAATCAATAAAAACAGTGTGTTGAAGATAAATATTTTGAGATGTTTAATATCTGAGAATATTTTTATTAACTTATATACCTGGTGGATAATTTTTTTCTGAATGTAGAATTCTTATTGGATGTCATTTCCCCCACAAGTCATTTCCCCATTTTTAGATTCCATGAAATATTGTTAATTCATTCATTTGCTTTTATCTTTTTCTAGAACTTCTATTACTACATTTCATCTAATCTGATATGCTTTTCATGGTATGATACATCACTATTTTATGTACCACTGAGATAAATAAATATATTTTCAATTAAACCAGGAACAATGTTTTAGTATCACTTAGAACAGTGGTCGGCAAACCGCAACTCAAGAGCCTTATGCGGTTCTATGGCCCCTTGAGGGTGGCTCTTCCACAAAATACCGCGTGCTGACTCGCACACACAGTGCGATTGAAACTTAGTGACCCATGCACAGAAGTTGGTTTTCGGCCTGGGTGAGTCTATTTTGAAGAAGTGGCGTTAGAACACTCAAGGGACCAAAGAGCCGCATGCGGCTCATGAGCCACGGTTTGCCGACCACTGGCTTAGAATATTAATTATGTTCTGATGGAAAGGGCATGTTGAGATTTAATTGAAGATAAAATGTATCAGATATCTCTCCAGTAAATGCATAAAAAAAGAACACATACTGAAATAAATTGGATGATTTATTCTGAAAACGTATTCATATTTAGGATTTATTTCTTCTGAATCCCTGTTGAACTCCAAGTCATTAATGTCCGTGTCCATCTGTGCACTATCACTCTGTGTGCCAGGATTCGTGTGCTAGCTGAAAAGATGCTTAGCAGCCATGGGGAGTGAACTTGCTTTGTGATTCATGCAATGAGAATGTTGTTAAAAATACTTGATACTTCACTGCTCCTATCCCTTCCTTACAAAGCATATTATTTCTAGATGTTAAAAGAGTCTCCCATTATTGTCTCTTGGGTTTTCTTCCAAATAAACTAATACTCTGCAAGTTTTCATGAATGTGCAGATCATGACAGCTAGCTCATTACTCTTGCTTCAGAGAACAACTGTAAGACACTATTGATGAGAAGATGTATCTGATTTCAGAGCTATAATGGTATGAAAAATGTGCATGATATTTAGATATTGAACCATCTGGACAAACTCTCTAATAATTTCTTATCTTTTCAAATCCAGTTTTCATATCTTACATATTTTTATATATTTTATTTTATTATGTAAATAGAGAAGGATACAGAACAGTTTTATTCTTTTACTGTGTGCCTTAACTGTAAAGTGAAAAACAGCTTGAATTTTCTCAAGAAGTACCACATTTATTTTATTTTATTTTTAAATATATATTTTATTGATTTTATAGAGGAAGGGAGAGGGAGAGAGAGAGAAGCATCAAGAAGAGAATCATGGATCAGCTGCCTCGGCTTCCTCCTGCTTTCCCCCACCAAAGATCAAGCCTGAAACCTGAGCATGTGCCCTGATTGGGAGTTGAACTGTAACTTCCTGTTCATAGGTTGATACTCAACAATTGAGCCATACCAGCTGGGAAGTACCACATTTATGATTCAGATACCCTTTTTTGCTGGTGCATCAGAAGAAACATTTCTTCCAGCTGTTCCTCTGTATAGATTTACAACCATAGCATACATACTATTCTATAAATATCTATTTACCCCCAAATTGAGCAAAAAACATGGATTTCTAGCATTTTATAAATGGCTGCATAGTATGCTATTGAATAAACATGCTATATACACTTTATTTAATTCTTTCTGCAATGTTGAACATTAAATTGCTTTCAGTTTAATTGCTTTAATAAACATCCTAATATAACTTTCATCTGCTGATCCAAGGGCTATGTTCATTTTAAAGACTTTCCACAATCCAATTGCCTTTCAGAAAGGTTATATTGATTTGCACTTTCCCCAGCTAAAAGTCAGAATGATCATTTCCCCACATCTCTCTAATTCTGGGTTTCCGCAGTCTTTTGTTAATGTGAGGAGAGGAAAATGATCTTTGCTGGTTTCTATTTGTTTTCTTGATTAAAAGGGAGCCTGACAAACTCCCTCATGGCCTCCTGAGTGGGTGGAACAGAACCGCTGAAGTGGCTCTTTGGTTGATGTCAGGAGAAGGTATCTGGCAGGGAATCAGTAGCTACTGCTTTGGATTCCTGGAAGGAAGGGAACTCTGAAGTTCAAACTTTTTAACCTTCACAGAGATTCTTTTTTAAATTTTTTTTAACACTTTCCTAAATGTCTGGGTTCCTTCCATTTAGAACAACTTTTGTTACTTTGACCATGGTGTCTGTGGGAATACAGAGCTGTAACCTCCAGACTATATGGTCCTCCATAGTCGTGGGTGGCCTCAGGCAAAAAGGAGGGGAGGAAGTAGTGAGGCTTTGAGTCAGTGGAAAGTAAAGGGGTGGGGTTAGTCCATGGAGCAGGTGGAAGCACACAATATTTGAAGGCAGACAGTATAAGGCAGTGAGCAAACAATCTAATCCTATCTAATAAAAGAGTAATATGCAAATTGACCATCACTCCAACACACAAGATGGCTGCCCCCATGTGGTCAAAGATTCTGCCCCCCATGTGGACACAAGATGACCACCACAAGATGGCCAGCAGGGGAGGGCAGTTAGGGGTGACCAGGCCGGCAGATGAGGGAAGTTGGGGGCAATCAGGCTGGCAGGGGAGCAATTAGGCATCAATCAGGCTGGCATGTGATCAGGCTGGCAGGCAGAAGTAGTTATGGGCAATCAGGCAGGCAGGCAGGTGAGCAGTTGGGAGCTAGCAGTCCTGGATTATGAGAGGGATGTCTGGCTTCCAGTTTAGGCCCAATCCCAGTGGGACATGCTTATTCAGTCGGACATCCCTCGAGGGGATCCCAGATTGGAGAGGGTGCAGGGTCGCTGAGGGACACCCCCTCCCCAAATGCACAAATTTTGTGCACCAGGCCTCTAGTTCTAAATAATTGACCACATAGAAGAGGTGCTGTGTTTTAGAGGTGGGCTGAGGTCGCATGTGAACTTTGCGCCTTGAATGTGAGCTTAAGACCAGTGGAAGACCTCTGAGATTGTTGGAGGTGTGACCTGACCAATATTGTGCTTTAGGAAATCTAATACCCTGTCTCCCCGAAAATAAGACAGTATCTTATATTAATTTTTGCTCCCAAAGATGCACTAGGTCTTATTTTCAGGGGATGTATTATGTTTCCACTAAGTAGGTCTTATTTTCCAGGGAAACACGGTAGCATTGGATGACATTGGAAATGGATGCAAGAAGTATAAAACTTTGTATTCCTGGTTTCTATGTGTATCCTGTCATTTATAAAGGTTAGGAGCTTTTTTGGTTGTGATTTATGTTTAGAAAGACACATAATCAGGTGAATGCTTCCAATTCAGGGCTGCTGTCATTCTCTGGAAGAGAAGTGAAAAGGAACTCATTTTTCATAGACAGGTCAGGCCTTTAGAATATGTGTAGGTTGTAAAAGAGAATGAAGTTGTTTTTGAGCATGCCATGTAGTATGCGGGGAGATGTTGGGCATAGTAAACTACAGAATCCATTCAGACATTGCATCAGAGACACCCAATAGACTTGCTGCAGGATTATCAATGGCCAAATGAATAAGTTCAAGTAGAAAATGAACTAATGAAGGCATTTAGACTAGGAAAATTATATGTCATGGTTTTTTAAAATTTCATTTCTATATGGACATATCTTTCCTGAAATTCTAAAGTAAGTGAGATCTAAATACTGCCTTCATTTGGTTGAGAGATAATCTTAAACACATGCTACAGGATATTTAAAAAGGCCTTCACATTAATATCTTGGAATTGAGTGGTGTATGACTATTTTCTTATTGTCATTGAAATGTAAGCTGTATTTTCTGAAATAGGCTTTATTATACTTTTAGATATAATCTGCCTTGGCTTGGCAGTCAGTAACGGAGTAATTTCAGCTTTGGTATTATTGCGGACAAACAGTGATTTTTCAGAGGTGGTTATAAAACCTTATTAATGATCTTTTTTTTTTTTTTAAGATGTAGGATGGCAACTATCTTCTAATACATCATGCCTTGTGCTTAGCTCATTTTTTAAAACAGGTATTGCCATAGATCTTTTGGACGCTCATAAAATAAAGTTAAATTTGTGGCTGAAGAATTCAATTTTTTATTTTTCCAGTAACGGTAGCCAAAGGCTGTACTCTCTTTTAACCTAGATAAGTCATAGTGATATTTGTAGGCCAAGGAGAAGGAGATTTGATGGAAGCTGGTGGGTGGTGAGAGGAAGATGCAGTGTTTGGCTTTCTTTTATAATGTAGTTAGAGGGCTTCTGCAGGATGGAGTGTTCAAAAATCACAGAACATCCAGTTCTCCTCAGTCCGGACTCTCTGCTGTAACAAAGGCTTTTTTTATTTTTTACTATTTATTTCAACCTGTGTACCTAAAAAAAACCAAAAAAAAAAAAACACCTATTTTTTTTTTCTGTTTGGGGGGAACAGTGACTAGTATTTTTATGAACTCTCACCATGTGCCAAGCACTTTACCCAAAGTTCTAAAATGATATCTCACTGAATTCTTACTATAGCATTGTGATAGAGACATTATTATACTCACACTAGAGGCCCGGTGCACGAAATGCGTGTGCAGGTAGGGTCCCTAGGCATGGCCAGTAATCAGGGCTGATAGGGGGCCTTCTGGCTGCTGGCCAGGGCCTTCCTTTCCCAGCTGCTGGCTGCCAGCCTGGGCCTTCCTTCATTCCACGGCGCCCCCTGGTGGTCAGTGCACGTCATAGTGAGCGATCAAACTCCGTTTCTCAGTTGAACTCCCAAAGGGATACTTGGCATATTAGCCAGATAGATAGCCAGATAGATGATAGATAGATAGATAGAGAGATAAGAGATGAAAATAATAAATACCAGTCAGATTAAATAATTTGGTTAAATCTGTCCAACAGGAGGTGATTTTATTTCCTTTCACCAATCCAAGTTCTATACTTAAGCCCTTTTAAAGACTCAATATCTTAACATTAAAAAAAATACATATTGAGAGTTTTATGTTCTAGATATATAAATTACCTCATTTAACATTCAGCAAAAAAGAGAAGCAGGTGTATTTATTTTCATCAGAGTCTGAGTAATTTGTTCAGTATCACATAGAGTTATGATTTAAACCTTCGTCCATCTGACTCCTAAGCTTGAGCTCCTGCTATTATATTGCCTTATAAGTCTCTATCTTTAAGAGCTATGTTTAAAACGTATTACATTTTTTTTTACAATTATATATATATTTTGCTGCTTAACTACCTACTTTTTCATGTAAATGCTATAAGAGTCAATAGGGGGGGCCTACTGTGTGCCTTCAACACTTCTAAGTGCTTTGTTTACAATAGCATTTCTCGATCAAAACACTGTTCACGTTTGGGGCCAGATGATTCCTTGTTGTTGAGGAGGGTGTCTGTCCTGCACATTATAGGATGTTTAGCAGCATCCCTGGCCTCGTTCAATAGCACTCTTGCCTCTCTCCCAAAAAAGGCCTCCAGACATTGCCAAATATCTACTGGTGGGGAGGCAATCACCTGAGGTTGAGAACCACTGGTCTGCAGTATCTCTCATCCTATCCGCAGAGCGCCCTGTGAGGCCTAAAACCTTTTGATCTCCATTTCACACAGGACAAAGAACTTGCTCAGGGTCACAGGCTATGGCATCTCCAGGACTCAGGCTCAAGGACTGCATATAACTTTGGACCAATTTTCACCTTATTTCATGGACTGTGCCTTCAAACTTAACCTGAGGATTCTGAAAGGCTTGGGCTCTGTCAGACTCTTTCTTTTTTGCCCCCAAGGACACCGGCAAAGGTATTTAATATTACAGTGCTCTGACAGATGTTCATGGAACAGATGACCCATTTTTTGTGGGTCAGATTTAAATAAGAATCTTTTGAATAAAATTGAGCTTATTGCAATAATTAAGAACACAGGATTTGGAATTAGACGAAATCCCAGGTTTAAATCTCATTGCTGCCATTTATTAGTTCTAAGATCCTGGGAATTTTTTTTTTTTTTTTTTTACCTCTTTTAGCATGAGATTCCTCATCTGTTTGGAACGGATAGTTCCTCTTGTAGATATTGTGAGGAATAAATGCTACCTAGCACAGTACATGACCACAGGTTAGAGAAAATTCAGTAAATGGTTCCTACTAGTAATACAAATAATCATTAATACTTAAGATAATTAAATAATCTAGACGTTCACTTTATAATAGATCATTACATATACTTACATTTAAATCAAGTTAAATTGTTTTCTTTTCTCTGCCTTGAACCATTTGAAAGCTGCCATTGCAATCACACTAAATTAAAATCTATTAAAAACACACGGAAGAGAAATGAGGCGAGGAGGGGGAAAATGTGAACCCGGATAAACAAAATCCCAGGACCAGTACGAAGGGCGCAAAGAACATACTGGCAAAGTTTTTGGCAAAGAGTTAAATTAAGTTCACTTGATCTTAGTAAAGAAGTATTAACCCTCAAAGGAGAGCCTTGTTTTGGCCTCAAGAACAGCTGAATTGACTCATCCCTGATCTCAGCCCTCTCAGCCTTCTGCTGGTTTGGCATCTCTCGCTTCCTTCCCTGAGGTCTGACCTTTTAAGGAATTTCCTCTGACTCATTTTTGGTTTCTGCTCCTGGCTTCCCGCTTCTGCTCTGAGGATTTCTTTTTTGAAGTTTCCGGGTCCTCTTTCAGGTTAGTTACTGACTTGATTTCGTTTCCCCACTGGACTCCTTCTTCAGATGAGGACGCTCCAGGCCTGGCCACGCCAGAGTGACATGACTGCGAGAGGCGGCATCTCTCAGCTGCTGCTGCTCCTCTTGGCCCCAAGCCAACTTGGACAAATTCCTTATAAACGTAATGGGCCTTAATCATCTAGGTTTCAAATAGAGGTTGGTGGCATCGAAGTCCCCAGACAGTAAAATGTTAGGATGCAAATTCATTGTTTTTAGACTCTCGGGGGCCTACTTTTGTATTTGAAATGCTTCTCAGAATTTTTAAAAAATCTTTACACACGTTGGAAATGCTATTATGTGTAGGGAACACTTAAGGAACATAGGTGACACTGGTTTATGGTTCCAGGACTTGCTTGGCTAACATGGAGGGGGGAGGGGATGCATACCTCAGTTTCCTGTACAGAAGTATATATAGTGACATACTGGTTGGGAATCTCTATTTTAAGTCCCCCAGTAAGTCCTGCTGGTATGGCTCAGGGGTTGAGTGTGGCCCTAAGAACCAGGAGGTCACAGTTCAATTCCCGGTTGGGGCACATTCCCGGATTGTGGACTCGACCCCCCAGTGTTGCATTCAGGAGGCAACAGGTCAAGGATTCTCTCTTATCATTGATGTTTCTATCTCTCTCTCTCTCTGCCTTCCTCTCTGAAATACTTAAAAATATATTTTAAAAAAGTAAAGTCCCCCAGGAAAATACAGATTAACAGCTGTGGGGCTGGGTGGGAGAGGTGAGGAAACGGTAAAGCCTTAATCAGGTATTCTCTCTCAACTCTTCATTTTCGATTTGACTAGAAAATATTTTCTGAAAGGTCCGGTCGACCCAGCAAAGGCTGTACCAGGAATAGAGAGACTTAAGAATGAGGATAAGGGTGCTGAAGTTTCTGTAGGGGGCTGGTGAAGAAAGAGAGAAATCTATTTTAAGACATGGTGAGCTAGAAATAGATTGGGAACAGGGAGAGAGTTAGGAGCTCCCTGAGGGAATCCAAGAATGAGGCATCGAGGATATAGCGTATTTGTGACGAAACTGAAAAGAAATGAATCACTCATTTTACATTCTTGCAGAAAAGACTTGAGTGTATATATAGGCCAGGTGTTAGAAATATATTTACCACTTTGGCAAAATGAATCTGTATTTACACCATTTTCAATTATGTCAGGCCATCATAATGATCATTTAGATGTGAGCAGTGTGAGGAGAAATAAATCCATAATAATACTCATGTTACTATTTTAATTAGTTATTTTAACTATTATTTAATGACAAACTATTTTCATTAATTTTAGTCACTGAAGACAAAGGTGCAATTTGGGATGAGGAGGTGGTGGGTTAAATTTTGAACACCCCAAATTTGAGATATTTGCGCAGCATAAAATAACAATTATTTGTAAAGTACTTGGAAAGAGGTTTTGGAACCCTGGAGACAGAGCCACAACAGAGAAACAGGATTTTAGAAGTAAACACGATAGAGATCCATATGTTTCTGGTTGGGGATGTGAGTCCCATGCAACTCATACTAGTATGCAAAACAGTGTAAAAAATGTTGTGTACAGTGTAGTATTTTCCTGAGGAGAGAGGGTCCTCTGTCGCTTCCAGGAATCACTGCCATTGATAGCAAATTAAGACCTGAAGGTCAAATTGGCAGGAATTATAATTTTTAAAAAGTGGAGACTGAACCTAAGACAACTCCAGAGTAATTTTTATTTCCTTGGCAGCAATGACAGAATAGGAAAGGGCATTGGTTTGGAAAAAAGATATGACTAGAAAGAACGACTTTGAATTGGGATAGAAGTTTGGAAAATAGGGGAGAGATGTGGAAAATAGACCTGTGAGCCTTCCATGTTGCAATGATATTAGAAGCTGGAGTATATTTGGGCTCTGAAGCAAAGGTTTAGAATTCAGACAGAACAGTGCAGAAGGCCAAGTTTTGAGCTTGGGCAATACCCAGGGTAGAGAGCCAGGTGAACAGAAGGACCGTGGCACTCTGGGCACCTGACGGAGAATTCAGTTATGAATTCACTGAAGTATGTTGCTCACCAAAGCCTTGCTTGAGGCAGCGGCTGGTTGACAGAAAGAAACTGCTCAAGAGAATATCAGCATTCTCTTCCTGTAGTTTGCTAGATTGGTACTAGTCTTTGAATCTTTTTTGGCTCCCTTGTCCCTATAACTAAATTTATTTGCAGCACACTATCATAGCATATGTATGTGTATGTGTGTGTGTGTGTGTGTGTGTGTGTGTGTGTAAATATGTATGTATGTGTGTGTGATAGAGAAAACACAGGAAAACAGAAATTTATAAAGATGATATAAATCGATCAAGGATAAGTGCTTATATATACGCTCATAAGCAATGTATTATTTTGTGTACCGTCCACAATGTTTTTAAAACAATTTTATTGTGGTATGGCTTACGTACAATAAATTATACCCACTTAAAGTCTACAATTTGGTTATTTTTGACAAGCATATTCACTTGTGTGACTACCACAACAATCAAGATATTTCTATTATTCTAAAAACTTTCCTCCTGCTGTTCTGCAGTCTATTCTTTCCCACTCCCCAGGCATTGGCAAGCACTGAGCTCCTTTGTTAATTTGTAGTTTTAGAATTTTATATAAATTGATTCACACAGTATGTATTTTTTAAAAATAATGCATTTTCTTCTTATTCCACAATTTGTTTATCCAGGTTTCCATGGGTTGGGATTTAGGTTCTTCCCAGATATAGGCTATTACAGATATATAAGCTATAAGTACCTACTTATGAAATAGCTTGATTTTTCTACATTATCAGAAAGTGCATGGTACCTTCTGGAATACATATATTCATTCTTCATCAAACACATATTTTGGAGCACATATTTTGTGCTTTGAGAACGAAAATTAAGTATCTCATCTCTTCCCTGGCCAGGTAGCTGGGTTGGTTAGAGCATCATTCTAATATACCAAGGTTTCAAGTTTGATCCCTAGTCAGGGCACATACAAGAATCAACCAATGAATTCATAAATAAATGGAACAACAAATCAATATTCCCCCCCCCTCTCTTCTTTATCTCTCTCTAAAATCAATCAATAAATAAAAATTTAAAAAATGCATCTCTGCTTTTGTAGGAATTTAATTTAAGAAATATCCCTTTGAAAGTTTTTTGCTTGTTGGTATTTCAAGTCACTGGAGAACACAATTATTTATCAAACAATTGATCAGTTTGGAAGAAGGATTTGGATACTCTTGGCTCTTTAGATTAAACAAAAAATGAGTAAAACTAAAATTAAAAATTAAACTGAAATTAAATACAATATGATATGTAGGATTGGATTCTATAACAGTAAAACAAGTTAGTGGGAAAATGGATGGGGTATATAGTGGAATTCCATGACATTTTTGCAAATTTTCTGTAAATCTAAATTTATTCTAAAAATAAAAAGTTTTTTTTAAAGAAAGATTCTTTGGGATATTAAGAATTTCTGCTCAATAAAGTTATAAGCTAAAAAATAAAGTAAAAAAATACATTTGAAGTGTCTATGATCCTTATTAATTAAAATGTTCTATTAAGTCAATAATAAAAATTCTATTCCCCTGGGAAAAAATGGGCCAGGAATACAAAGGCAATAAAATTATTTGTACATATGGCTTATGGAAGGAATGGACCCTACTTTTCTGACTCATGCTTCCACATAAAGGACTTCAGCTTGAGTAATTGGCCAATTTCCCCATTTCTCACTCTGTTCTGAGAGGAGAGGGTTTACTTATTGTATTTTTAAAAGTTGGGAGACAAAAAACCCCCACAAAAACCACAGGTCAGCTTTTTCATTGTTTTCTATTTTCTTTGGATACACCTTTGGTGCTTAAGTTTTAATTTTAGTAGAATTGTGGGGTTTTCAATTGTTATCTAAAATTGTCTTCTTTTCTCATCAAAGGAAATATTAGGAAATATTTGCCGAGCCACATGTGGCTCTTTTGCCCCTTGAGTGTGGCTCTTCCACAAAATACCATGGCCTGGGCGAGTCTATTTTGAAGAAATGGCATTAGAAGAAGTTTAAGTTTAAAAAATTGGCTCTCAAAAGAAATTTCAATCATTGTACTATTGATATTTGACTCTGTTGACTAATGAGTTTTCTGACCTCTGCTCTAACCAACTGAGCTACCTGGCCAGGGAACAGATGATATATTTAATTTTGGTTACGAAATATTAGGAAAGCAACTTTTTTGTTATTGTAATTCCTGCTTCATTTTTAGTGATTATTAATGTACTGTGTGTGTGTGTGTGTGTGTGTGTGTGTGTGTGTGTGTGAGAGAGAGAGAGAGAGAGAGAGAGAGAGAGAGAGGGGCTGCAGGAGTATATGTAGTATGTGTGCAGGGGTGGGGGGGGGGGCGAAGGAGGAGAGTGTGATTATACAAAACCCTAACAGCTGATAAACATTTGAAAATACATTTGTTCTCCATAGCAATCAAAACAATGCAACTTAAAACAAGTGGGTACCATATTTTTGTTACCAAATTGATAATTCAGAAAAGGTTTCAGAAGGAAGAAGAGCTAGTGTTGGAGAATTTGTAGTAAAAGGATTTTTTAAATTGTGATTAAAAATATAAATTGGTACAATATTTTTTCAAAGGTAAATCATCAATTGTATCAATAACCATAAAAGGTTTATACTCAATTTTACTTAATTTAAGGTAGTAACCAAAGATTTTTCAGAAAAATTTATAAATAAATATGCTAATCACAGCATTATTTATAGTGGGCAAAAATTGGAAACAATTGTCTAATTTGAGAGAATATTGTACTACTTATGATTAAAATCATAAAGACCATTGTGTGTGTGTGTGTGTGTGTGTGTGTGTGTGTGGTTTATTGAGGAGTCTTAAGTCATTGGTGTGTACACATGAATTGGTTTTATTATTTTCCAACTGTGATATGTCAAACTCTAGACCCACACTTTATTTATTATTGCAACTCTTATTGGCATGTTAGCCATATTCTATATATACATTTGCTTTTCTTTAAAAACAGAATCATGTCTGTATTTTGTACATATATGAATGAGCAAAAGGGAATAAAAGACAAACCTCTAAAAATTAATGATAGTTATCTTTTGGTAGTTGGATCATTTATGCATTTTATTTGACATATTTAACCTTCCCTCTATTTTCAGCAAATATGCACAATTTATTCTCACAATAACATATATGATAAAAATATCTTCTGCAAAGTTATAATTGAAGGTGTTTTCATTGTGTCATTTGACTTACACTTTATCAGGATCCACATACTACCATCATTCTTAAAAGGCTAACACCTCAGGAACATTTTTGTCCAGCTATATCTGTAAGATTTCTCTTGTCAGGTATATCAGGGCTTTTCTGCCTTACTTACCAGAAAACAAGGCTAAATTCATTGCTCAGCTGTCACTGCCATTGGTTTTGCTCCCATCATGCCTCATTTAGAATGTCTCGGCTGCCTCCCAACTGTGCTCTGCTCTAGACTCTCCTACCCTCAACACTGCCTTCTGAGGATGCTTCTGGAATACAAACCTGGCTGTGGTTACCTCCCCATTTAAAATTCTTCAGTAGCTTCCTGAGTGATAAAACAGAACTCTTGGCCTGACACATTAATGTCCCCCACCCCCCACCCCAGGACTCTGCCTAAATGCTTTCTTTCTTTCCTATTGATGTTCTATTCTTTAGCTTTATTAAATTACTTGTTATTTTTCTATAGTGCTGTGGCCTTTTTTCAGGCTTTTACTTTGTTTCTCATGGCCTTTTCTCTTCCCTCCTTCATTCTTTTTTTAAAATTTCTTTATTGATTAAGGTGTCACATATTTGTCCTCAAAACCCCCATTCCAGTCCCCCACCCCTCCCCACTCATGCCCCCACCCCCCTATTGTCCTTGACCACTGGTTAGGATCATATGTATGCATGCAAGTCCTTTGGTTGATCTTTCCCTTTTATCCCCACCATCCCTTTGAGGTCCAACAGTCTGACCCATGGCTCCTTGTCTCTGGGTCTGTTCTTGTTCATCAGTCTTATGTTGTTCACCATTTCCCCTAGAAGAGTGAGATCATGTCCTACTGGAAATATACTTATAAGAATCGAAAATGAAACAAGCAATAATGGTTATACTGAAAGGCATATGAATCAGTCTGTAGTGAGTTTCTTTCTGGGCCAACAGTTCTTTTGAGACCCAATTTCAATGTCAAACAGTTCCTTATGTGTACATGTCAGCAATGATATTTCAGTTCTGGATGGTGGACAAATGGTGGTAATGCAAGTCTGACCCTCTCTGGTTTGGCCCTGGGCAACCTGTAGTGATTGCTAACACAGCTGCTGACTGCTATCATGGCAAGGCATCGTCAGCATCTTCCATCTCTAGACTGCATTATTGACACTGTCCCTTTACCTAGCAGAGTAATCTGTTCCTGTCTTATGTTCCCAGCAACATATGCACAGAAATGTAATTTTTTTGTTTTGTTATTTTTATGTCTTTCCTATAAATATTGGGATATAACTCAAAAGGCCAGAGCCATATTTTCCTCATCTATTTAAGAGTTTGTTATTTTATAGATGTTTCATACTCATGTTATAAAAGCTGAGAACTTTACATACATTGTCTACTTAAGTTCTCTGTAATACATCGGTATTATGCATTCAAAGAATATGAAGCTTAGAGGCATTATTATTCATTGTGTTATTATTTGCTTAAGGTCCTTTCCTACCACTGGACTGTGAGCTCAATAAAGCAAGGGGATAGTAAGAGTTAAAACATACTAGGGCAGTGGTCGGCAAACTCATTAGTCAACAGAGCCAAATATCAACAGTACAACGGTTGAAATTTCTTTTGAGAGCCAATATTTTTTTTAACTTAAACTTCTTCTAATGCCACTTCTTCAAAATAGACTCGCCCAGGCTGTGGAATTTTGTGGAAGAGCCACACTCAAGGGGCCAAAAAGCAGCATGTGGCTCGCAAGCCGTGGTTTATGGACCACTGGCTAAGGCATGCTGCAGTAATAAAACACCCCCAAATTTAAGTGGCTTCCAAAACTAAACACAACGTAAGTTTGTTTCTTATTCACACTGCATGTTCATTATGAGTTGTGAACTGATGCCATCGTGTTACCTGCAGATTTCACTCTGGGATTAGTTTTGCAAAATAGTCTTTACCTGGAAGATGATGGTTGTCATAGCAGGAAGAAAAGCAATAGAACCACATGATGGCTTTAGAACTTCTGTTAAGTCACGTGACTGCTCCTAAATACAACAGAATGGGTATCTATAATCCTCCTGTAGAGTTGGCACCACAGAGATTAGTCTAACTTTAGAGCTCATTCTGAATGACTTTGCTATTTGTGCTACTGAGTCTTAGAAACTTATTAATATGCCTTTCTCTAATACATCTTTGCTCATTCTCCCTTATATTGGTGTTGTTTTTAATTATTCTATAAATAGGAGATGTTTGCTATCATAGTTAAGTTAGATAAAAGAATAGCTCCAGGAATGTACAGTTACATAGAAATCAGGTTAAGAAAAAAAATTCAGAAGGAAAGCAATAAGGGAAGTATCATATATAGCAGGAGACTGATAGAGAAAAAAAAAAGAACCCTGAAAGATTTGATTAGAAAAGGTCTTTGCTGTCAGATTCTTCATTGGAGCTAAGGGAGGAAATGAGTGATTATTTTCAGATTTGATCAGACTTTAAAAGGTAGAAGTAATAGTGACAATATTTATCTTTTAGAGACAGAGATTAGGGTGAAAGTACAGTCAAGATCCTATATGTGAGGTAGAGAGCTCTTTTCTCTGTAGTACATTTGAGTTGGCTAGTTCCCTATTTTCTCAGACATACAAAAGAAAATCTCTTTTAAGATGAAGAATGGATTATAGCCGAAACCGGTTTGGCTCAGTGGTAGAGCATCGGTCTGTGGACTGAAAGGTCCCGGGTTCGATTCTGGTCAAGGGCATGTACATTGGTTGTGGGCACATCCCCAGTAGGGGGTGTGCGGGAGGCAGCTGGCCGATGTTTCTTTCTCATTGACGTTTCTAGCTCTCTATCTCTCTCCCTTCTTCTCTGTAAAATATCAATAAAATATTTTTTTTTAAAAAAAGAATGGATTCTACCTCTGAATAACCATATTCATCTCCTTGCATGACTGGAACCAATCTAAATAATTCACTACAGAAAAACAGAAGTGGAGCTTCCGATATTGTAAGTTAGGATATTCACTATTTGAAATTGAAGACATTTCATTTTATGGTTAAAGTAAAATATGAAGTCATAATGATTCATTGAATCATTGCTTTCTCTCACAGGGGTCAGAAATGTGTGTTAGTACAAGATCTTCAATGGGGCCATGAAAATTACCTTAACAGTAGTTACAGAGGCAGAATAAGGACATAGGTTTTAAGTGAGATGGAACGACATTGGTTTTAAAATATTTTTTTTTAACTCCTTTAACTTAGGTTTTATTTCAGCCTCTATTCCTTGATAGCAGTGAGACAACAGGAAACATAATTAATCCAGTTGATTCCTATTTCTTTATCTGAAAAGTGAGGATAATATTTACCTCAAAGTTTTGGTATAATAAAGAAATGCATGTGGAATATTGACAATTAGTGATTGCTCCGAAGATGCACTAATTGAAATAATTAGCATGATAATTATTCCCTCATCCACTTTTAGTTCTGAGGAAAGAGCAAGGTAAGTGAAGAATTTCATCAGCACAGATTTACTTTTGGACTCTTGCTTATATCCCCATAAGATAAGTCACAGTTAATAGTGACGCATGGGGGTGTCCAGCAGGGAGAATTACTTCCCCTAGAGCCTCAGAACTCATTCAGCTACTTTATTATGGAATCATAATAAAGAATTTCAGGTACCCTGACCGTAATTTGCAAACATTCCAGTTTGTGTGAATCCACTGAGGAGAGAGGAGTGTAGAACAGGGACAGGGCACTTGTCCTATAATGCTGACTCCACTTCTGCCTCAGGCACATGGCACACAGCTCATGCTGCCCCTGGAAAGCATAATGTGATGTGTCATTTATCAACAGCAGCCTTTTTATTCTTGCTTAAGACTGTAGGAGAGTAATTACCATAGCAACAAGTATCTCTTTCAATGCAGATAAGCACAGGGATATCCCTTGATAGAAAGGTTGAAGGTTTGGGCAACTCTAATCCTATTCTGATTTATTAAACACACACACACACACACACACACACACACACACACACACACACACATACATACACACATATACACACATTAATTTTAAGGCAGTTTAACAAGTTCTCTTGCCTCATTATGTTTGGGAAAGTAGCCTAGATTCTATAGAATATATATATATATATATATATATATATATATATATAGAGAGAGAGAGAGAGAGAGAGAGAGAGAGAGAGAGAATAGTTCTTGGGGCTAGAAGCTACCTCCCAAAGAAATCTACTTTCTCCAGTTTTGATCTTTAGACAAATAAAATTCTTCATTTAATGAGAATTAACTGAAAAATTAACTGCTTTATCTAGTTACTTTCAACAAGTGATCTTGGTCCTACTTGTACCTTAAACTTATCTTCTCCATAATTCTTCTCCTTAACTCAATTCTCCTTCTGAATTCTCTATTTTGCTTATAGAAGTACCTGTTTCTCTTTCTAGAAAAAGAAGCTAAAAACTGAAGGTCATCTTATACTCCTATATTCCAACCTAACATTGTTGCCCTCTTGCCAGTTTTTCCTTCCGGTAACAGTGGTTCTCATCCTGGCACCCACAGAGTCACCTGTGAGCCTTTGGAGTGTCCCACTCCTGAAATGCGTGTAGATAAGTGGGGGCTATAATATCCATGTTTCGTATTGTGAAAGATTCATCACAGATATTGAACAATAAATACAATAGGAAATAGAAAAATAAGGTACAAATAGGAAAAATGACTGCATTTATCTACACCCAGTTTAAAAATGACAACATTACCAACAGAGCTGGATCACTTATATAAACTAGCCTTCCCTCTTCTCCGTGGTTTCACTTTCCGAGGTTTCAGTTAACAGCCATCAATTGCAGTCTGAAAATATTAAATGGGAAATTCCAGCATCAAACAGTTTATAAGTTTTTTGTTTTTTAAATATATATATATATATATATATATATATATATATATATATAATTGATTTTTTACAGAGAGGAAGGGAGAGGAGAGGGATAGAGAGCTAGAAACATCAATGAGAGAGAGACATCGACCAGTTGCCTCCTGCATACCCCATACCAGGGATGTGCCCGCATCCAATGTACATGCCCTTGACCGGAATCGAACCTGGGACCCTTCAGTCCGCAGGCTGACGCTCTATCCACTGGGCCAAACCAGTTTTGGCAGTTCATACGTTTTAATTATGTGCTGTTCTGGGAAGTGTAATGAAATCTTGAGCCATTCTGTTCTGTTCCATCCAGGATGGGAATCATCCCTTTGTTCAGTTTCCATGATCCCCATGCAGCCTGTCCGTGAGTCACTAAGCAGTTGCCTCAATGATCCGGTTGACTGTCATGGGATCACTGTGTTTGTGTTCAAGTAACCCTTATTTTACTTAATAATGGCCCCAAAGTGCAAAAGCAGTAATGCTGGCAATTCTGCTATGCCGAAAAGAAACTGTGAAGTGCTTCCTTAAAGTTTGTAATTTAATAAGAAAATGTATATGTTGAAGTTGCTGAGATCTATGGTAAGAAGAAATCTCTCAGTGAAATTGTGAAGAAAAAAAAATTCATGGTAATTTTCTGAGAGACCACATTCACATAACTTTTATTACAGTATATTGTTGTATTACTTTATTACAGTATATTGTTGTATCTTCATCATAAGAATGTATCTTCAGGAAAAAAGCAGTATAGGGTTTGGTACTGTCCCTGGTTTCAGGCATCTACTGGGGGATGGGGCTCGGGACATATCCCCTGCAGATAGAGTGCTACTGTATTCCTGGTCCATCATTTTCTTTTCCCTCCCTTCAAGGGTAACATCTATTCCAAATATTATACTTCTTTTTCTATTAGATTCCATTATCATTTTATTACATATATGTGTCTTCCTAAACAATGAATGGCCAAATGTTGTTTGAATTTTATGTAATTGTAATCATGCTGCATATAATGTTCACATGCTTTTTAGTTCTCCTTTATGGTTTGATAACCATCCATATATGGGACTTCTGACTATTAGTACGGTACTTATGACTATAGCTTAATTATAGCTTAATTTATTCATCCATTCTCCAATGGATGAATTTATTCATCCGCTCTCTTTCTCTCTCTCCCCCTCCCTCTGTACTTCCCACTCCCACTTCTTTCCTTTTCTCTCTTCTCCTTCTCCTCCTCCTCCTCCTCCTCCTCCCCCTCCTTCTTCTTCTTCTTCTTCTTCTTCTTCTCCTTCTTCTTCTTCTTCTTCTCTCTCTCTCTCTCTCTCTCTCTCTCTCTCTCTCTCTCTCTCTCTCTCTCTCCTTCCCTCTCCCTCTCTCTCTCCCTCCTTCCCTCCTCCTTCTCTCTCTTCCTTCCTTCCTTCCTTCCTTCCTTCCTTCCTTCCTTCCTTCCTTCCTTCCTTCCTTTCCTCCAGGTACTCATCTTAAATAGCTTCTCTAGGGCATACATCTAGGAATGGAATTGTTGGACTGTACATTTATATTTTCAACTTTGCAAAATAATGCCAAGGTTGTTTTTTCCCCCATAGTGGTTATATTAATTTATGCCAACAGTCATGCATGAAAATTTGGGTTGTTCCATACATCTATGATCACTTAGTATCCAAGTTTTGTTTTCATAGTGATATTAATTTGCATTTTCCTGACATCTAATGAGGCTGAACAACTTTTCTTATGTGTGTCTATTATTCTTGATTCTTCTTCTGCAGAATTTATATTCCTCTCTTTTGCTATGAGTCTACATTTTAAACATTCCAAAGGTAATTTGGAAAGTAGCCAAGGGTAAGAAAAGTGCCATTCTGACTCTCCCCTCTGACCCTTCCTTATTGTTGTACTGTGCCTGTACTGGTTCAGACCCCTATCACTTCAGTATATCTCATTTATTTGCAAATTCATCTGACCTGGTTGTTTCTTCCTGGACCCCAGTTCTGACTGATGATCTGACTCCCTTGTAAAAAAAATGTTGATGACTCTCTATTGCCTGCAAAGTCTGAACTTCTTGCATCTTTGTGATTAATACCTACCCATATCTCTAATGTTATTTCCCTGTAGTTGCATCACATACCTTTTACTTCTGTTGACTCTAACATTTTATTAGTCCCGATATGAGCACCATAGTTTCTTCCTGATATGCCTGGTCACTATGAGCTCCACTGTTGTAACATTTTGTAATTGTTCATGTTTCCCTTATTCTACTTACCACTTTCAATCTAGTGTTACAGTTGTCTTTGTTAAGCAGTGACTTTAGAAGGTACGAGCATTCATTTTCTCTACCTTCATCTCAGTGCCTTTTATAAAAGGTGATGGTAATTTTTGGAAATGAATGAAATTGTGGAATGGAAATAGAGACCAAGTCTAAACACTTAGTCCCCCCCCCCTTTATTGTTAAACTAGTCAATTCCTTCAGGCCAAGAACTATCTTCTGAGTTGTGTGCCCTCCCCCCCCAACAACTAGAGCAATCTTTCACATAGTTGTCATGAAGATAAAAAATGGCCATGGGCTTTATTGCTGATGTCATATAAGTAAACATATTTAAAACTATACAATAAGCCATACAAAAGATACTTTGAAAAAAATTCTTAATGATGAGAAATTGTAAATATTTTAATGTGAGTTTGCTTAAAGAAAGCTGTTTAAATTTATTAGGAATTACTGCTTATAAAAATACTGTCAGGGATATATATATATATATATATATATATATATATATATGCAAATAATATTAAAGGGTTAATTATATGGAAATATAAAAGATTGAATTTCTTACGTGAGTTAAAATTTTCCCCTAAAGTCATTTTTATAGGAATGTTCTAAAATATATTCATATATTTTTAGAGATGACATCATTGATATATATACACTAGAGGCCCAGTGCACAAAATTCATGCATGGGGGTGTGTGTCCCTCAGCCCAGCCTGCACCCTCTCCAATCTGAGATCCCTCTCACAATCCAGGACTGCTGGATCCCAACTGCTTGCCTGCCTGCCTTCCTGATTGCCCCTAACTGCTTCTGCCTGCCAGCCTGATCACCCTCTAACCATGCCCCTGCCAGCCTGATTGCCCCTAACTGCTCTCCCCTGCAGGCCTGGTCCCCCCCAACTACTCTCCTCTGCAGGCCTGGCCCCTCCCAACTGCCCTCCCCTGCTGGCCTTCTTGTGGCGGCCATTTGTGTCCACATGGGGGCAGCCATCTTGTGTTGGAGTGACAGTCAATTTGTGTATTACTCTTTTAATAGATAGGACACACACACACACACACACACACACACACACACACACACTCACACTCTAACAAAAGTATTCCACATATATCCAATTCATGCACCAATACATTCTCTTTTTTAAAACCATTCTTGTCATTTTACAATCTCATCTTACAGAAACCCTATTTGGTAGATTTTGTGCTAATAACCCTGAATATGAGTTGGGCTGGTGTGCAGGCAATACTTTCTATCTCTCATAGTGATACTAGAAGAATGTAGTTATTTTCTTCAATGAAATTCCTCAATTTCATTTAGATTAGTAGCATACCTGATTGGCTGATGACCCCAAAGCATTTCCTACTCCTTTCTTCTTTTATCTCTTGTCCCTTTATACTTGAAGTTGAAAAGCCAAATACTTGTATCTGACCCTGTTATGGCAAAAAAACAAAACAAACAAACGAACAAACAAAAAAACCTAAGGTAAAGACTGTTAAGGACCTTCCAAGAAAAATAGTTTACTTCCCTTTACTTTTTTCTTGCAATATGGGTGAAATTATACTATTTATGGAACTGTATTAGTTAGGTTGTGACTACAAAGCAAAAAGTGAGCCCACTGAGGTAGTGGAGAACAAGAATGGGAAGAGGCTGGTTCCTGATGATGCTGTTGAGCAGTGGAATGAACCCTGGTTTGCCTCTCCCAGGTATAGGTAAACAATTAACATCTTATTTTTACTGTTCATTGGATTTTCTGTTATTGAAAGCAAACTAGAATCACATGTTGAAAGAGTCATTCATCTTTTGTCTATATATTCTTGAAAAGATCTATCTATCTATCTATCTATCTATCTATAATCTATCTATCTCAACAGCATCTTGGTGAGGTTTCTGTTTTCTGTCCTGAAGGCTTTAAGAGGTTCTTCCTTATTTTCATTTTCCTGAGATTTTATAACAATTTCTTATTCATTCTTTTTATATACTACATCTTTCTGGAACAGATTGTGAAAATTCTTACAGTGGTGATAGTATCATCTTTATGAAAATCTGACTACTGAAAATTCATCACATTTTACATCTGGATTACCATAAAATAGTCTGTACTCATCTCCATAGAGGAATGCCTGGTTTACAGAAGAATTGCTAATTTTGTCACTTGGGGAATATTTAACAACCTCTTCATACAAAGGAAAATTTTCTTTCTTAAAGTCCATATTTCTCAGAAATTCACAAGACTTCTTACTTTGGAAAAGTTGTCTCTAGGAGCGAGGTATATCTATAAGTTCTTGAGATGCTTCCTAGAAAAATTTGTTTATCCTTCCTAACACCCTGATAGGACTTCATGGAATTATTGAACTTGAAGCATAGATATACAATCAGTATGGGGCTTTACATTCTAGAGCAGGAATAGGCATTTTTTTTTCTGTAAAGATCTAGATAGTAAATAATTTAGGTTTTGCATGCCACATATGGTCACTATTGCATATTTGTCATTCTTTTTGTTTTTCTAAACCTTTCAAAATGTAAAAGCCATTCCCAGCTCATCAGTTATGAAAACAAGCTGAGCTATAGTTTATCCATTCTGTTCTAAAGGGTTATTCTGGAATGTTAAGAAGCTCTCACTACTCCCCAAATTGAGGCAGAGCAGTTGAGAGTACCTAACTTATATTAAAGTAAAGAGGGAGGGTGGGAGGGAGAGGGAAAGGGAAAGAGGGGAGGAGAGAGGAGAGGAGGGGAAGAGAAGAGAAGGAAAAGGAAGGGGAGAGGAGGGGAGGGGAGAAGAAAAAAGAGGAGGAGAGGAAAAGGGAGAAGAGAGGAGAGAGAAAAGAGAAGAAAGAAGGGAGGGAAGGGAAGGGAAGGGGATGGAAGGGAAAGGAAGGGATAGGAAGGAAGGGAAGGGAAAGGAAGGAAGAGGAGAGGAAAAGATTCTGGCATTCAGCATTTATTTGTGTGTAGTAAGTGTGAGGGTAACTTTTGGTTTTAGATGGAAATGTGGAGCATCACATTCACCTTCACAACAGGAATGAAGCTTGAGTGGCTGTACATTAATGTGTTTTTCTTTCTTTTTTATTCATACATATTTTCCTGGCTTTGCACACTAGTTATTTTGCTTGAACTTGGAAGTCCCCAGATAGACTCAGGTAGATAACTTTTGGAGTGGGCTATTTCTACTAAGAATTAATTTTGCCATTTGTGGTTTATTTCTGAAGGTTTTATATTCAGATGGCAATATTTAAGTTCAATTTATTGTAGTCACTGATAACCCTCTTTGAAAGTGTTAGGAGTCATATTTATAAGTGGAGGAAAAACATATCTTTTTCAATACGGAATAAAGAATGGATATAGTGATAAATATCAGAATTTCATGAGGCACCTTTAAAGACCTAATTGTGTATGCCCCTGGTTAAAATTATTAGGTGGGTGTAAATAGTAAAGGATAATTACAAGGTAATAGTAGATATTAATGCTGCTCGATAATATTTTCACTTCTACTCCTTCTGAGCATAGGAAGTATGCCCTTCTCTGCTTCTTCCTTGAAGTTACAAGTTACCTTGTGAATTTCCATGATGAATTAAAGTTAGCAAAAGTAAGCAGCGTCACCTGGGCGAGGAGTGCATTTGCATAAATGAGAACAAAACTTGTGTTATATTAAACCAGTTAGTTGTTGGGGATCATCTGTTACTGGTGCATAACCTAGCCTGTTCTCACTGATACAAGAATATATACCGGTAATTTTTAATTTATAAAGTGGTGCAATTATGTCATATATACTAGTAAGTATATATAATAAGCAATAAATACATACAATTATAACAGTGGGTTTCATTCTGTTTCTAACTCAAATACAAACTTACAGAGGTTGCTAATATAGAATTAAATAAATTATGCAACTACTTTGTTAAAAGCAGAAGCTGCAGAGTGCCCCCTCTCTCCAGCCTTCCCATCTCTCACTTTATCAGACTTTGAAGCATCTGAGATCTTGGAGGTCCATTTGTAGAATTCCCAAGACTTAACAAAGCTCAATTTAAAACCACAACTCCAAGAAGATAGATGAATAGCTTAATAATAGCAAGTTCTTTTTCTTGTCAGAAATATCCAAAAATAGAATGGGATACTTTAACAGTGAGCTGCCATCATAAGAAATGTTAAAATATTGATGGGTTATGCTACGCAGGTATATGGGAGAAGGCATCCTGTCATTGGATGGCCATTTATAGCCTCAGAGTTTTAATTTTTGTTATTTTTTAAATCTTCAGGGGACAATATTTTTTCCATTAATGGAAAGGAGGGAGATAGAGAGATCCATGTGAGAGACACATTGATTGGTTACTTCCCAAATGTACCCTGACCTGGACCTGGGATGGAACTACAACTGAGGTAGGAACCCTTGACCAAAAATTGAACCCTTGACGCTTCCTAACCACTGAGCGAGTATCAGGGCAGGGCTAGCCTCAGAGTTTTTGATTTGTAGCCTTCCAATGGACAACCTCCTGTGTTATTCTTTATTTCCTTGCATAGGATCTCTTGAAGGATGCAAATTATTTAACAGTATTCAGATAACAGCATTGTATTAGCATTTATAGTGTTAAACATTTCTATTTATTTTAACATAGTGTGGTGAAAGAGAAGTTTCATGGGGTAAGGTACCTGTGTAATCTTGGGCAAGTAGTTACCATCTTTGAACATGATATTTTTTAACATGAAGGTCAAAGAAAGGTCTTTTAAAGATAACGTCATAAGTGCCCTTAGGGGAGGCCTTGAGTGACTTTGAATGGTATGAAAAATGATGTATAGATGTTTAGAATATATATTTTTCATTGGAGAGGACCTATACTTCAATAGATTCTGAGGAGTAGACTCCCTCTACCCCCTAAGTTTAATTTCTGCTCTAATTTATCTCTAGGGCTCATTTTACTTTAAAAATAGTATTTAGCCCAGCTGGCATGGCTCAGTGGTTGAGTGTACACCTATGAACCAGGAGGTCAGGGTTCAATTCCTGGTCAGGGCACATATCCGGGTTGTGAGCTCCATCTTCCATATAGAGAGTGCAGGAGGCAGCTAATAAATGATTTTCTCTCATCATTGATGTTTCTGTCTCTCTCTCCCTCTCCCTTCTTTCTGAAATCAATAAAAATATATATATATTTTAAAAGTTTTTAGTGTAACAAGTAAAGATGGTATTCAGCAAGTTAAAATTAGGAAATAAATCTTTCAGTATGTTATTGTACAAGACAAATTGCACTTTGGGTTATTTTTTGTTTTGTTTTGTTTCCTACCCTAATTGAATTATTAACCCATCAAGCAGCTAATGAACATTTATTGATAGCCTTTATATATTCTCAAGTGTTGTAACAAAAGGGAACAGTGAAAGGCATACCAATATCTTTCTTCAAACAAAACCCATTATCTAATTAGGAAGACTAAATTAACCTAATCTTTAATTTTATTATAGTCACGGATATGCATCGTACACCATGGAAAATTAGAGGGAAGCTATACTTAAGACTATACTGGCTATGAGATAGATTATCAATTCTAGCTGATGTATTAAGGAGACATTTTTAGGGTGTGTTCATTCATTCATGCAAGACACATTTATTCAGCACTGACTGTTTGCCAGGCACAAAAATATACTAATAAATAATATAGTGTCTCAACATTAAGAACTGTGTAAATCAACACAGACACAAGTAATTGTGGTGTAGTGATCCAGTATTTTAAGTTAGGTATCATGAAGGTACATGGGAAAACAGAAGAGTCCCTCTAAGCTGACCCGTAAGGCGGCCCCCAGTGGTCTCAAGTATAATTGAGTGGTGTGATAAACAATTAAAACACAGGACAAAAGATCTTGTATCAAAATTCGCTATGAAGTGCCAGGCAGCTTCTGAGGAAGGAGACTTCTCTGTCATCTTTGGGGAAGGAACTGTGACAGAACAATTTAAAAAAAGACTTTGTGAAAGGTGTGGAACCATGACTGGGGTGGGATTTAATAACAGAGGAGATGGGCAGAGAGGGGGCAGCAGGAGCAGAGACATTGGCCAGTATTCTACTTATGGCAGCCCACTGTCCAGCTTACCTGAGTGCAGGGTGGATATAAAAGAGCAGCAGGAACAAAGTTTGGAAGAGTAAACCAGGATTAAGGGAGGAGTCCAGACCTTATTATCTCTGTGGTAGTGAAGAAGTATTTTGGATTTAAGAACGAGGGAGAAATAAATAACTTTCTGGAGCTTAACTTGGAATGCATTGAAATAAATGGGAAGAGAGCCAGATAAAGATGCTGCTTCAGCAGTAGACTGGTGAGAAGTAACGAGAAGCTGGACGGAGGCCAGTGCCATGGGATCAAAGGGGAGGACACACGTTCCTATGGCTTTGCAGGGCAGAAGCAGCAGGCTGTGACAGGTGGTGAGGTGTGGTACTAAGTGAAGGAGCAGGCAAAGGTGAGCCCAGGATTTTGCACCTGGGCCCCTGGGAGGAGGCTTTGCTGCTGATAGAAATGAGAAAATCAGAAGGATAACTTGTTTGAGGAAGGAAAGAAGGTAATGGGTTTAATTTTTATTGCAGTCAGTGCTCTGGGATTAGTCATGTAAAGCTTGGAAGCATGGGATATGGGCTGGATTTTGACGGACAAATTGAATTTGGGTAAATTGGAGGAGAGAGTTGGACATTCCAGGCAAAGAACCCGCATGCACAGAGACTCATGAATGGAAATATGTAGGCAAATCATAATAAGGAATATGGTTTAAATCAGATATTTATTGAGGTTATACTATTATTGTAAAATCATCGATTAAGTTCATCTGACTTGTTTTTTAAGCTTTGCACAGTGCCTAGGATTTGGCATGTGCTCAGTAAATATTTTCTGAATAAATAAATGTAGATCCACTCGATGCCAACCATTGTGCAAAATACTGAGAATAGGGGCAGAGAAAAATAAATTTGTGCCCTCAAAGAGCTCATAGTTAAAAATTGTGTGTGTGTAATGCAAGCATGTCAAACTCATGGCCTGTGGCCCACAATAAATATTTTTGCAGCCCAGCCAATATAACGGTATGTAAGAAACTTTTTAATAAAAATTTCATAACTTAATTCTTACAATACCCTATTATACATAATTATTAATAATGAGCTACAACATTTGCTAATGACTGATTACTATAATCATGGTGCATTCATTTCCCTTACTCACTTTATATGCAGGTGAACCATTTCTTTCCACTAATACTAGCAACGAATATTTCAGCAGCAATGCCCACATCATTAGTCTTGGACTGACTTGTTTGGTGTGCGCAACAGGAAATATTTCGCTTTCAGAGAACAAAAACAATAGGTTTATTTGTGTTATGCTTATTAATTTGTGCAGTTACTCAGTGTCCAGTAAGTTAATGTTCAAGAAAAAATATTAATTTTTATTAAAATGTTTCATTATTTTATGTTAATGACTAGAGGCATGGTGCACAAAATTCATGCATGGGGTGTGGGGGGGGAGGTGTTCCTCAGCCTAGCCCAGGGATGGGCAAATTTTTTGACTTGAGGGCCACAATGGGTTCTTAAACTGGACCGGAGGGCCGGAACAAAAGCAACCTGACCATGCTGTCACTCTCATCTTGGGCTGCTGGTGAAGGAGCGGAGGGGAGAGCAAGAGAACCCTCTGCTCTTTCAGCTCCATGGGCCGGATAGAACAGCGGAACAGGCCAGATCTGACCCGCGGGCCGTAGTTTGCTCACGGCTGGCCTAGCCTGTAACTTCTTCAATCTGGGACCCACCAGCCTGATTAATGTCTAACTGCCCCCCTGCCAGCCTGTTTGCCCCCAACTTTCCTCCTCTGCTGGCCTGGTCACCCCTAACTGCCCTCCCCTGCAGCCTTGATTGCCCCCAACTGCCCTCCCTTGTAGGCCTGGTTCCCCCCAAATGCCCTCCCCTGCTGGCCATCTTGTGGTGGCCATCTTGTGTCCACATGGGGGTAGGATCTTTGACCACATGGGAGCAGCTATCTTGATCTTGTGTATTGGAGTGATGGTCAATTTGCATATTACTCTTTTATTAGATAGGATAGAGGCCTGGTGAATGGGTGGGGGCCATCTGGTTTACCCTGAAGGGTGTCCAGAATCAGTGTGGTAGTTCCCTTGGGGCATGGGACAGCCTGGGTGAGGGGCCTGTGGTGGTTTGCAGGCTGGCCATGCCCCCCAGCAAACCAAGCTGAGGCCCTGGTATCTGGAATATATTTGTCTTCTACAATTGAAACTTTGTAGCCTGGAGTGGAGGCCTAGGCTGGCCAGGGCAGGTAGAAAGCTTGGCTTCCTCTGTCGTTAGGGGAAACCTTAGCCTGCTCTCTCCAGCTCTGTGGCTGCTGCCATTTTTCTTGGGATTTATCTTCTATAATTGAAGCTTTGTATCCTTGAGTGGAGGCCTGAGCCAGCCAGGGTGTGTGGAAAGCTTGGCTTCCTCTGGGTAAACCCAAGCCTCCCTCCTGCTCTCTGTGGTGGCAGCCATCTTGGTTGGAGTTAATTTGCATACTTTCTCTGATTGGCTGGTAGGTGTGGCTAGTGGGCATGGCTTGTTGGTATAGCAGAGTGATGGTTAATTTGCATATTACTCTTTTATTAGGTAGGATTACTCATTTAGCCCTTTTTATTCAGCATGTCTCTATCAAAATAAACCCACGTTTCTATGAAAATTGAACTTTTTTATTTTTATTTTTTTGCAGCCCACATAAACTTAAACCTTGTTTATTTGGCCCATGTTAGCCTTTGAGTTTGACATGCTTGGAAAGGCAATAAAGTATTACATGGTAATAGAGTTGCATGCTTAGTATGAGAGGTACATCCAAAAAAGCTTTACAGAAAATACATTGACATTTTCAGAAAATGGATGTCATCTAGAAGGATGCATGGAAGCTGGTGCCAGACAGATAAGGAAGTGGAGGAAGGGGTTCCAGACAGAGGGAATCTTATGTGCCTAAGGATGGATGTTTGAAAGTGCAAAATTGTTGAGACTTAGATAGAGATCATTTCTTAAAAGAACTTCTGTGTTGTGTTAAGGAATTATGGATTTATTCTGATTGGTTATACGCTTAGGCACAGTAACCAGCAAGAGTGAGCCTGAGAAGGCTCAGCTCTCCATACACTAGAAACATACTTAAACCTCTTCAGAAGGTCCCAGGAAAAATCTGTAGGATTGTAGTTTAAAAAAATCCATTTGCTGGCTTCTCATCCATTAGTTGGCTTCACTCTTTAGAGACTAAAATATTCTAATTTTTCTATGGGAAACTTTGATCCCTCTTTGATATATCATAGAATTGTACACTTGAAACTTATATAATCTTATTCACCAATGTCACCCAGATAAATTTAATTTAAAAAAGACCATGAAAATTTCCCACTACTAAAACTATTGGTGGTCATGAGAGGCACCCTATGTTAACAGCAAATAATATGACATATATTTTAAATTTAGATTTTTCACTTCCTAGCTGTATAACTTGGGGTATGCTCATTAGTAAATCTGAACTTGAGCTTCTCCATCTGAAAAATAAGGCTAAAACTTCACAAGAAAATACATGCATTTAATCATTTTGTTGGGTTAATTTGTAATCAATAGATGTTGAAAAACAGGATATGTTTTTCCAAGTCTGCTTTTTTTCTTACATTTTCAAATAAGTGTTGTATCCAAACAAATTATTCTTCCAATATTTTTGAGGACACGCTATATTCTTGAAGCTGTAATTTAAAATTTCCTTTCAGTTAAATATAATTATTCTAAAATTGGCATATCTCTACATATGCTTGCTTGGTGAAATTGAATATTACTTGTTTCTAGGTGACATAAGTGGGAATAAGACAATTATAGACAATTCTGGTAGCAAAGTTGCCATATAAGGCTAATAAGAGTGGATGGCTTAGCTAGATTTTTTTTTTTAAGTTTCAGTAGTTAAGTTTTTTTCTTCTGGTTTTCACTTTGTATTTGATCCTGAAAAAAACAAAGTACCATCTAACCGCATTTATCTTAAACATTGTTTATTCAGATCTTCAATATAGAATCATAATAGTTGGTACATCTGAAATATCTCACATTTGGAGTTCATAAATTGCTTTATAAATATGGACTTAAGCCTTGTGGGAAGGCAGCAAAAGCAGTCAGTAGCATGAGAGCATTAATTGTATACTCATGATTGTACTGATGCATAGGGGTGCTATTAGCATAAACAAAATTGAGAACGAAAATATGTTCTATGCTTCCAGGAAGCCTACAATTTATCCAGATGGTCCTAACACAAATAATTTGTTTTTTGTGTGTGTTTTTTTTACTTTTTATTTTGAAATAATTATAGAGTCACAGGAAGTTGCACAGGTAGTACAGAGTGGTCCTGTATCCCATTCACCTAGCTTTCCTCAGTGGTTACATCTTAAATAACTGAAGTATAATATTTTTAAAAACCCAGAAAATTGGTCTGTGTAGTTCTGTGTCATTTTATCACATATGTAGATTAATGTAATCATGTAATCAGGAAAAAAAAAATGAATGAATTCCTTTTGATGCTAAGGTTACTTTTACCAGTTGAGTTTCTAGAGGAGAGAATATTTTTTGTGTCTGTTGAAATGATAATATGTACTTTATTATGTTGAATTACATTGATAGATTTTTTAAATGTGAAACCAACCTTACATTCTGGAGATAAATCCTTCTTGGTTATGAGTACAGTATCACTGTTTGTATATTGATGGATTTTATTTCCAAAAATTTCTGGAGTTTTTTTTTTGTGTGTATTTATATTCACGAAGAATATTGATCTGCCGAAACCGGTTTGGCTCAGTGGATAGAGTGTTGGTCTGCGGACTGAAAGGTCCCGGGTTCGATTCCGGTCAAGGGCATGTACATTGATTGCGGGCACATCTCCAGTAGGGGGTGTGCAGGAGTCAGCTGGTCAAAGTTTCTCTCTTATGGACGTTTCTAGCTCTCTATCCCTCTCCCTTCCTCTCTGTGGAAAATCAATAAAATATATATATATATTTAAAAATAGAATATTGATCTGTAGCTTTCTTGTTTTTATTTTGTCTGGCTAATGTAACAGAATTTACTGGCCTCCTAAATGAGTTGTGAAATATGTCCTCATCTTTAAAAACTTTTGTAATATTGGTATTATATTTTTCTTAAATGTTTGATGGAATTTTCAAAGAAGCTATATGGATTTGGAATTGTTATTGTTAGGATTTTTAAATATGAATTCAATTTATTTAGTTGTTATAAGATATACACAAGAAAAACCACACACATCATAATTAAATTGCCAAAAGCTAGTGATAAACAGACATACTTAAAAGCAGCCAGAAAAAAGTGACCCATTACATAGAAACAAATATGAGAATGATTACAAAGTACTTAAGCCAGCAATGAATGGAATAACTCTTTAACATGCTAGAAGATCATCTTTCTTAGGGTTAACGTACTCGTTTGTTATCCTAGGTCCTCTCTCCCAAATACTATCTATTGGGTGGATTTCAATAATGGTAATTGAAATCTTTTCTGGTGACCATGGAATCAAAGTAAAAAGGAGACTGAGATATTCTTAAAGATTGTTTGCCTCAGACATAGAAAAATCTTGTGAACACTGTTAGTCTCATAAACACAGTCCTCCCAAATTGCCCACCCCAGTTCAATGCCTTGCCAGTGGAAAATGTCAGATATTTGGGGGGTCATCATTGATGTCTCACCTTCTCTTATCACCCAATCTTTCAGGAAATTATGTCAGTTCTACCATCAGAATAGTCCAGTGTCTTGTCAGCATTTCCACTGCCACCATGCTTGTCATCATTAATGGTGCTAGTTGCCATAATTTTGTGCTAGGAATATTACAGCTCTTTACCTATTTACTCTGCTTCATCCCTTCCAACCTGCACACACTCCTTTCTCCAGTTTAATGTTGACAGAGTATCTAAAGTAATGCTGTTAATGTATTTCATATCCTCTCCAATGGATTTCCATCTCACCCAGAGGAGTAGCCAACTTCCTTTGAATAGTCTACAAGGTGCTATGTAGACTAGCTTCAGCTGCTTCTCTATTCCTGTCACATAATGCATTTCAGGCATAGTGGTATCCTTGATATTTCTTAAACACTTCAGGCATATTTCCATCCGGGGCCTTAGGGTTTTTGTTCTGAAGGTTTTTGTTGTTGTTGTTGTGTGTGTGTGTTTTTGTTTTTTGTTTTTGTAATCCTGAATATATTTTTTTCATTACTTTTTGGAGACAGTGGAAGGGAGGGAGGGCAAGGTAAAGGTGTGGGGAGGAAAGAGAGAGAGAGAGAGAGAGAGAGAGAGAGAGAGAGAGAGAGACTGCCCCAAGTGGGGGGGCAGGAAGCGAACCCACAACCTAGATGTGTGCTCTTGACTGAGAATCAAACCTGAGACCTTTTGGTGTGTGGGCTGAGGCTCTAACCACTTAGCAAAACCAGCCAGGGCTTGGTTTTGCTTTATGCATCCAGTATTCACATTGCTTCTCTCACCATCAGCAGGTTCTTATTCAAAGTCACCTTCTCTGTTAGGTCTTTTCTAATCAACCTATTTAAAACTAACCCTCTCCCTCCTCCTTATTCTCTTTCTTTTCTCTATCTCCCTCCTTTTAACATCCCCCCCCCACACACACAGTAGGATTGGTCATCCTACAAATATCTATCTCTTTGTTTGGTTTGATTTTTTTCCTATCTCACCTAGATAATGTAATTTTTGTATATTTTAATCACTAGGATATCTTTGTTGCTTAAAACACCACTGAGAACATTATACTCCAGAGATATTTGTGGAATAAAGGTATATTTGAAGTCAGTTATTTAGTGACTGGATACTTGTGCCTTCCAGACTCAGTATTTCTTTGCTCTTGATGGTATTATACCAAAACCTGTAGGTTCTTGATCGATGAGTCACACACACCATCCTGTTGCCACATTCTCTTTTTGCAAGGCAGGTTACATAACACCCACGACTAGGGCAGTGCTTTCTTTTGTATTCAGACAGGTTTTCCTGGCCTTGTACATCAGTTATTTTCCTTGGTCTTGAAAGTCCTTCAATAGACTCAGATATATAGCTTTTGGAGAGGGTTATTTGTATGCAGTACTAATTTCAACAATTGTAATTTTCTTCTGAAGGTTTCATTCTCTGGTGGTAAAATTAACAAGTTGCAGGGCAACTCCTTGTAGCCATCAATAACTTCTTTAAAAATGAGTTCAGTTTAGCAGTGAATATTTGAATTCATAAATCAGTGGTTATTTCATGCTACCTCCTTATTATAGAGGCCTGGTGCATGGATTTGTGCACCCCTGGGGTCCCTCATCCTGGCCTGTGCCCTCTCCCAATCCAGGACCCCTTGGGGGATGTTGGATAGCCGGTTTTGGCCCAATACCTGCAGGCCCAATCCAGGCCCAGTCCTCCCAATCCAGGAGGGAGCCCAATCTTGTGTGTTGAGTGCCTGTCCCCTGGTAGTCAGTGCTCATTATAGCAACCAGTTGACCAGTTGTTCGGTCATTTGGTCACTTTGGCTTTTATATAGAGAGATGGTGGTTAGGCCGGGCAATGTCACCAAATCCTGTTTTATCCACATGAAGCTGAATGGTAAATTTTTTTTTGAAAAGCAAATCTTTTACATGTTTATTGTTGACACTGTTACAGATGCCCCCAACTCCCCTTTGCCCATCTTCACCCAGCTGCCACCCCACCCCTCAGGCCTTCACCACATTATTGTCTGTATTCTTGGGCTAGGAATATATACATATATGTTCTTTGGTTAATATCTTCCCTCTAATATCTGTCCACCTGTTCCATGTATCCATGCCTCTGGTCCTATTTTGTCAGTTTATTTTGTCAATTAGATTCCACATATAAGTGAGAGATCATGTGATATTTATCTTCCTATGACTGGCTTATTTCACTTAGCATAATCATCTCCAGGTCCATCCTTGCTGTCACAAAGGGTATGAGTTCTTTTTTTAAAGCTGCATACTATTTCATTGTGTAAATGTACCACCACTTTTTTATCCACTCAGCTCCTGGGGGATGCTTGGGCTGTTTCCAGATCTTTACTATTGTACATAATACTACTATGAACATACGGTGCACCTATTCTTTCTGATTAATCTTTTGGGATCCTTAGGATATGTTCAACGAAGTGGGATTGCTAGGTCAAACTCCATACTATTTTCAACAATGGCTGTACCATTCCAGTCTGCATTTGCACTGCAGCTGATGAGATCTGAATTCCAAAATATTAGCATGTCAGGTAGAACCACCACCACCAATATCTTCATCATAATGAGCTGTGACCACTTATTCTTGAAAATACAGCCCAGGAGCATGTTAAACCTACTGTAGAAATACAGTCAGCATGTTCTGGTCCATGGGAAGAAATCCTGCTGAAGAAATGGCATTTTTAACAAATAACTGAAAGAATAAAAAAATAAAAAAATGGGTAGAGCTGAATCTTGAATGCACCCAAACCTCCACCTCCTTAATTAAAAACTATAAAATAGGAAAGCCTGAAAATAATTGAGTGTTTGATTATATGAAAGAGTTATAAACTATAAATCTTTAGATGTGATAATAGTATTAAGGTAATTTTTAAAAGAATCCATAACTTTTGGAGATATATAATAAAATATTTTCTGAGAAAATAATATGATGTCTAGAGTCAAGGAAGTAAAATAGATGGAAAAATATTGAGCATGAGTTAATTTTTGAAGCTGGGTGGTTAGGATTTATTGTTAGTATTATCTCTCTACTGTGGGATATGTTTGAAATTTATTTTATTAATCACTTTTTAAAAATGGACTAAGAGCAAAAAGGATGTTTAATGAGACAATAAGAACCAGAGAATGGGCTATAAGACTCTTGAGAAGGTACAAAGTGAATGGAGGCCAAAGAAGATGTTTAAATCCTGACTATCTAGTAAGAATCACCCAGGTTCTGTTCCAATATTACGGCTCCCTAACAAACTACAATAGCAGATAAGTGCAAAGCTCTTATTTTTTAACTTGGTAATATATTTGGGTCTTAGCCATATAAAGGTAAATCAGACAGATTGGCAATTCTCCCAACTTTTCACCAAGCCACAGCTTCCTGGCATGTTTAATGAGAATGGATTACAGTTTTGCCATAGCCCTTGAGGTGGCTGAGACATCTAATCTCCTAAACTAGAACTTTCAGCCTCCAGCTATAAGCAGTCTTGTATTTTATAGAGATATAATTTCTTATGCATCCCATACACCACAGGTGCTTGGGAAGCACTAGACTGAACGATAAATCTGACTTGTTATCCTCTCTACTTGGGATCTATTCTCTGGGTCCTATATCATTGTTTACATAGAGCAGTGGTTGGTAAACTCATTAGTCAACAGAGCCAAACATCAACAGTACAACGATTGAAATTTCTTTAGAGAGACAAATGTTTTAATGTCTTTTAATGCCACATCTTCAAAATAGACTTGCCCAGGCCATGCTATTTTGTGGAAGAGCCATACTCAAGGAGCCGAAGAACTGCATGTAGCTCTCGAGCAGCAGTTTGCCAACCACTAACATAGAGTAATCAATGTCTTTTTCCCCCCCACACTTCAAATGGAGCAGATGTCAATTTGTTGACCAGCACATATTTATTGATTTCCCAGGCATAGTGGGGAAGGAGAATACATACTTTGCTTCACCATCTGTTTCTTGTAAGAATCCTTTTATTTCCCCTCTGACTCTGACATTGCAAATTCCACTGACATTGGTATTACAGAAGTCATCAGTTCACTCAGTTGGTTGTCATTGAAATAAATGTTTGATGTGTGGCTGACAAATGTCTGACTCAGGGCTCAGTCCTGGAGATAGAAGTGCATGTACGAAACATGGTCCTTTCTTTCCTCGGTACTCAGCCAATTTGTCCTCAGTGCTAAATTTGACATTGTTGACCTCTGCTTTATAGAAACTTTATAATTCTTAAGGTTCCAGATGGCTGCCTACATTCCCTCTGGCCCAATCTGATTTCATTTCTCAAACATTTCACTTAGTGCTGCCATCTCTATTTCCATTATCCTCTCCCGTTCACTGAACAGTTGTGGAGCATTCCACTCTGTTCCAGGCTCTGGGAACCCGGCTCTGCAGTGGGAGATAGAGATCGTTAAACATTGTGGGGTTACAGGAACAATCAGGAAATAGATAAAGTTTTAAATAATATTTCCACAATGTGTGAAAATGAAACTGGGCTTAAAGGATAACAGACAGAGCAGGGTTAACATTTCCCTTTCCTTGCTACTCCCTCTTCCAAGTAGCTAAGATTAGCTTTAGATTATTCATTTATTCATTCATTCATTGACCAACTATTTATCAAGCATCTACTATGTAACAGGGACCCTGCTAGGCACTGATTCAGCAGGTGAACTAGCACCAGTCCATCAAAAGGCAATATGTGGAATACCAATAATCTGGGTCAGAGACAGAGAGTAGAATAGGACCAAATATTCAAAGAACAAATTCAGGTTTGGGAATGGGAAACCCAGTCTGATTCTTGGAAGATGCTCTAGTCTCAGAAACTTGGGATAAATAAATATAATTATTTTGAACTGATGTTAGTTGCAACATTTCTTAATCAAACAGCAAGGTGTGTGTGTGTGTGGGGGGTGTCATGGCAACAAAGAGGAGCATGAGTTTACAGATTTCCCAGAAAGAATTTGTGAACCACTTGTAGTAACCAATTATTATCATGGAATTAAGTATCAGTTATCGGTTTCCAATGAGAAGAAATTATATCGAAGAGTGTTGGAATTCCACCCTGTTTTTCTGAGAGGGAGCTGCATTGTTTGTGCTCATTTTTCAATGGCTGACTAAAATTTACTGCTTATAATCTCTGAGGTGATATTTGTGTTCATTAGCTTGTTTAAAGTTTTAGTCACCGGAGTGCAAGAATGGAGCCACACATATTACCTACCTTATGACATTTTTAACACAATGCAGAGTTTTGTCTTTTAGTATGAAAGACAAAGTCCAGTTATATTTCAACTTGTAACTAGCTATTTTTCATCATTTCATGGAAATGCTCCCATAAAGACAATGAGAGCTTTAGTTGTTACCTTCTTAACATTGACTGCTTTCATTAGAGATGGTGAAAATATGAGTATAATTGTGGGAAAGATTTAAGAACTAAGATAGCTCACATATGTCATAAGATTAATTTTAGACTAGATATTTTTCCATTCAGTGCTTACTTACTTTCTTCATTTTTTACAATATCATGCAAAGATTTAAAATATCCAAGAGGTTTTTGACTAGAGAAACAGAAAATTATTTCCCCAGAGGATTGATTCATTGTGCATATATATTCTGTGCCAAGCTGAATAAATTTCAGAGCTAGGTCCCCAAGTCTATAAAAGGTTTGCTTAACCTAACCAACACATTCATGCTCTTAGATATTATTTTGTTTTCAAATCATGTCCTGAAATTATCAGAACATCACATTATATTGTTTATTGAGCTGAAATGCTCACAAAGGCACATTTTCTTACTTATTGAGCACAAAGTTATTTTATCAAAGGTTGTTATGTCTCAGTCATGTTCCACTAACCTATTCACCTCTGTTGCAACTGTCCCCAAAACAAAACAAAACTAAAAAGAAACCACCCTAGAAATTTAAAGAATAGAGGTGTTAAAATATTACTTCATACTTAAAAATTATCCAGAGGATATTTGGGTTACAGCGAAAAAGAAATCAATAAATTCCCATCTGAATGCTTAGCACTTTTTAGTAAAAGTCTGAGACTAAGAAGAATACCAGCAAAATAGCTAAATACACTAAGTCATCTTTCAAATCACCAATAGCTAAAATCTTTAATGAGAGGAGATGGACTACATTTTCATTTGTTCTATGTAGAATAGACCATTTAAGTAAATTACCAACATTAATCTCTTAATGTCAATTTAAGGATATTGCCAAGCATATCCTTGTTTAATTGAGAGCCATGAAAGATTATTAAAGAGCATAGTGAGAAATAGCAGTATGTTGCAATTTAGGCAGGTCCATGAATCGGTAATTTTAATGGTCTAAAAGCCAGGTAGGTAAGAAAGAGCATATCTGGGTCAAGAGAGTTGGGCCTATCATATTAGAGATGCCAAAATTAGAAGAAGAACCATCCTATAATATAAGCCTCATGTCCTGGACTGCAGTGCTGCAGTCCTGGACATGATCAACATTGACATCCTGGGCAGAATATTTAGACTCGTGAAGGGGAGGCAGTAACAGGAACCGAGTACCAGACTTGCAGTTTGAGATTTGCTACCAAGATGAAAATAGAAGTTTGGCTATTAGGGTAGGACCTAGAGTCAGAACTCTTTAAATGGAAGACTAATTTGATTTCTTGTGAGTATATTTTTAAATCTCCTTATAACTAAAGTCAGATTTGGTCCTGGACCAAGAGTACTGGGCCAGTCCTTGAATACTGGACTAGAGCTAGTAGACGAGCATTAGGATATAATATTTTCCCAATTATGATTCATTCCTTGGTGAAACACAGGTCTTCTCTTCTGTAATCTAAAACTGATCTGCTGGTTTACCTGTAAACTAATGTGTAGCATGATCGTTGATCTTAGAAGTTCTAGTATGAGACAAATGCCTATTTTAGCAATAGGACCAAAGTCAATTGATTTAACTCTCAAAGCCTCTGTTTCCTAATTTATAAAATCAGAAGAGAAAATTATTTCACAGCCTTATTGTTAGGATTGATATAAAAGAGCTGGCATAATGCCTGGCACAGCTCATTAGAATTTGTACTTCATTTTTATTTCTAAATAGTTGCCAGGTATAACAAGAGGACTCTCCTTTTGACGGAAGGCTTGATAATCAGGCACCAGGTGACACATGGGGCACAAAGGCTTCTTTCATCTGACCAGTAGGCCACCCTTTCTGCCTCTTTCATTGTACCTGTCAGCTGGCTGAATTGTGTGACAGTTAGTACTAATAATAACCCTGTAATAACGCTTGCTGAGAAATATGACATCCTAAATCCTGTTTCTAGAGGTCTGTTTAACATTCTAATCAACTTTGCCTAGCTGTGAGTATGACTTTTCACTCTTGACGACAACAAAATATTGAGAATTCTTTTTGTGTGTGGATATGATTCTTTTGTGAACACATGAGTCTTGTATTAAGAATAAGATGCGATATGCTTTAAAGACAAAGGATAGGCAAAGTTAAAAAATTTTTAATGGCTACTGTTTTGATTTCATGATTAATTTCATATATATCTTATTTTAAAAATAATTTTTATTGTTGAAAATATTACATATGTCCTTCCCTCCCCCCCCCATTGACTCCCTTCAGTCTGCTCCCACCCTCTGCCCCACGCTCCTACCATCCCATTATCTGTGGCCATGGGCCATGCATGTGTGCATATATAATGTATAACATATTATCCAGTTTTTTCAATTTTGTTTATCAAACTCATGTTTTGTTTTAGAGTTATCAATGCCAAGTTTAGTTATATTTAAAAATTTTTATTTTTTAATGAGTAATGAAAGAATATATTTTTTAATGAGTAATGAAAGAATGAATGGTGATGCTCATGGATAATGAAATTAAATGTGTAATTTATTGGATAATTGCTAATAATTAATGACAAATAATGAAACACAGTCAAGAGACAGATTCTCATCTTGAATAATGTACAATCCCTAAAATGCAATCATGACCAGATACTTCTCCGGAAGGCCGTGTTTCAGCTGACACTGGATTTACTGTGAGAATGGGAAATAGAAAGTGGTGGTGGTTTAACTGCATGTTGCTTAGTACTTAGATCAAAGACTTACTAATCATTCTGAACTACAGGAGGCTTGTAATCCTCAGCACTTAGTGAATAGATTGGCAAAATAATTCTCCATTCACCTAATATCTGAAGAAGAGGAAAAAAAGCAGCTACTTAGACATCACAATTTTCAAAGGAGAACAGAATGGCAGTGATAAAGGATGTGGGTATTTTTTTTTTCCATCTCCCATCCATCAGCACACTTCATTGAATGCTCACTGGATGCAAAGCACTATGTGCAAAAAATTATATGTGAGGCATTGTGGAGGGATAAAAAAAGTATCATGAAAGTATTTATGTAGCACATTTCTAGTAAAAGAAAATGCTGTCACATATATCATTTCATGTGATGCTGACAACATCCCCATGAGGGAAAAAATGCAGATATTATTTTTTTCACTTTATGGATGAGACAGCTTGAAGTCTTGGGCCTCCTGCATGCCAAGTACTGGTGCTATGGTAAAAAGGCCCTGCTCTTCTGGAGCTTACCTTCCAGAGGGGACCTGGGAAGAGAACCAATCCAAGCAGAAAGGGCCGGGCTCTGGATGAGTGGTGCACATGCCAAATGCACTGACAGTTCTGAAGGGGAAGTCCTTTCTCCTCTGGCTGGGAAGACAGGGGATCTACTGGGCTTTGAAGTTGCAGGTGGGCATAGTATGCGTTTCTGTGGGATCCCCTTCAATGTGAGAGAGAGTTGGCAGGAGCAACCAGGTAGAACCCAGGAGTGTAAGATAAGTAACTAGATCAGTGGAGCTGGAGGCAGCAAAGATGATTGCGAAGAAAGGGAACTGTGTCCCAGAAAGCCAGGCAAAAACCCCAGTTTTGTGAGGTAGGGATCACTGAGTTTTTCTAAGTAGTAGAGTGATCTAAAAATAAAGGGTTAATATGGTAGAATGTGATGTGTGAATTGCAAAGTGTGAGATAAAAGGCTGCAGGAGAACCAATTCCAGCATGTAATAATTATAGGAGTTTTACCAAAAGGTTGGTGAAGCTTGGGCAGCTCACCAAGGGTGAGCCACGTTTCTAATTTACCTGTTAGAAACTGCTAAAGCATCTCCCCTAAACCTGAATAGGATTATTGTTAACTGGCAGACAGCTCAGGGCATTTTATTGCCTCCTCTTGGCCAAACACCTGAACAGCTGTAGGCTATTCCCCAAACTGATAATGCTTCTGTAGTCTATCCTTGGACACAGGTACCCTTTGAAGTGTGAATTTCCACCTTGCCTTAGGACAGGTGGTGTTGAATAAAAAGCAGGGGTCCTTGGTCCAGGTAGAGTCTTCAGTTCCCTTTAGCTGAAGCTCCTCTGACCCCAATGGCTTTCAAAAATATCTTTCATCCTGGGACTCTTAAATTATCTATGAACAGCCCCTTTCTCCAGAATGCTGAATCCTTTGTAAGGCTGGGAAAAGAACCCCGGCAAAAGGCAAGAATATTTGTCTCTTAAAAATTAACTATGTTGTATGAAGCAATTAGTATAATAGTAATTACAAAACTTTCCTAAATTTTTTTTTAACATGGAAAATACAGGGTGTCCTTCCAAAAAGTATATAAATTGTTAACCCATTGTTTCAATGGCTTAAATCTGAAAAGAAACATCAATGAAGCTATCAGCTGTTAGAGTGTGTATACACTTTTTGGGGGGACACTATATTTTGGGAATTCATTACAAATATAATGTAAAGAACTCTTTTAATTGAATATTTGACCATGAATACTTCTTTTTTGTTATCAAGATATTATCTAATAGAAGCATTGAGTTCTACATATATGTGCTGGGGCTTGACATACTTTATAAATGAAGCTGAAGATTTGTGCCAAGTTCTGATTATATTTCTTTTCCATGATTTAGGTTATTCTCTATAAATTATTTTCCTTTATATTTTATTCTGATCTTCATCATACTGCAGTTTATTTATTTTTGTGTGCAAAGTAATTAAAATTATATAAGGTGAAGGGACAGGATGAATTCCTCAAGATTTACAGAGCAATGTGGATGAAAAGTTTTATTGCTTATCCTCAAGTTCACCTTCAACCTGAATCATTTATCATTATTTTTTTATCCTTTATATCCTGATTTACCCATTAATAACCAGTACATACACAGTGTAAGGTTTTTTATCATAAACATTTTTACATAATTTAATCCTATAAATCTTCATAAACATTCAACTAATTAAAACATGGTGTCTAAGAAGTTGCCAGTATCTATGGTTTCAGATCATAGCACACAATGAAATAATGAATATCACAGCACACAATGAAAAAATACTAAGCATTTTGTGAGATTTATATAAATATTAGTAGTTACATAGACAATGTACATTACATATACATACATAAACGTGTGTTGTGTAAAATTTTGATAGATTGAGGTTTATTAATTTAGAAAAATAAAGGGTGTAAGGTTCTCCCTCCTCCCTTTGGCCAGATGCAGGGCGCTGGTCAGAGCAATGAGCTCAGCCTTTTGAGAGGTGGTACCTGTTAGGTTGAGGCAGGGGGTATAGCCCAGGGCAGATGCAAGCATCTGCAGGATGGATGGTGACAAAGATAGCTGGCTGGCTGGCGCCTTCCTAGGGCCTTCCTGGACCCCTGGCCCGAGGCAGGAATTCCACACCTCTCATGCCCTCCTCCCTCCCCTCCCTAAACAGCTGTATAAAAGAGATACCTATGCTGCTTTTGGGTGCGAACTTCCCTGGCCCACCCTCGGACCAGGGAGCTTCGCCCGGGAGTGCAGATTAAAACCCCCTTCTTAATCGCCTGGATTCCTTGTCTTGCTTCTGCGCCGCCTACCTCTCAGCTGGGATCTTGCAAACCTCTCCGTGGGGACCTCACAACCTTTCAGTACCCTCTGGGAGCTGGGCCGCCTCCAGGGTCCGCTTGAGCATTGCTACTGCATAGGAGGCTTTCCGATGCCCTTGGGAGTCTAGGCAAGAGCTTCCATCCACAAACAGAGTTAAGTCAGGATTAGAGAGAGATATATCTGAGAGTCCTGCCTGAGGTTGAGTGAGGGCCTCAACGACCTCGGGGCAGGAGTGAGTTGCCATACTCCCAGGTCAGCCACGTGCTGCTGTTCCTCCATGTCCAGGAGGCAGCCAGGCTGGGTCCCTTGCCCCCTCTCCACTCCTTCAATCCTGGTTTCTCTACCTCCGTAATGAGTCCCGCTCATTACTGAGGAATAAACTTTACTTTAAAACTCCTTGGTGGTCAGTTTCTTGCTCCCTTCAAACCTTGCAAAGGAGACATTTAAATTTTTACTATTAAATTGTTTTATATGCCCTACCGCTATGGTTCATATGTTGAGCATTAACCTTATTAGTACATTGTTTAAATAATATATTGTCCTTATTAGTAAATTATTTAAATTATTAGTGGTCAGGGCTTTTGAAAAATGTCATCTTAAAGCTGTTGATCAATAAATTTTTATAATTTATAAAACATTGTTTACATATAGAATATTTAATGATTTTTATTTGTACTCATACAATTTGAAATATTTTCATGGTTGGAAATGATAGCCCAGAGGTATGTTTCTATGTAATGTTTCCAAATTAATGCAATTAGCAAAAAAGTTTTCAAAAATAAATGATAAAGTTAGTATGAAAATTTTTAGTAAGTACTTAAATAATCAAAATACCTGATTTTTTATTATCTGAACTCCATACACTTACCTAAACATATACTGGGTGAAGAGTGGGTCCCAAGATACACAAACCTAGAACTAACACATTCATTCTGTGTAATAGGAACAAGTGTATGGTATTTTTTATTCCCCCTGGTATTTCATATGAAATTTTATTGGGTCCTTTATTTGCTTAACAAATGTTAAATACCTGCTAAATGAATGAGATTTAAAGTGATATCAAATAAACATGTTGTTTGGGGAAGAGATAAGTTCACTGATAAATAACATCTGCAAAATAAATCATGTAAAATTAATATGTACAAAGAATATTATATAGAACAACAGATGAATTTGGACTGGAGGAAGCAGAAGTGTGAAAAGCTACAGAGCTGCATTTTGAAAGAAGTAGGAGGTTGTCTAGAATCTGCATTTAATCACCAGAAAAACAAGAATAAAAGTATTGAAATATTTAAAGGGTATTGTTTTTCAGGTACAGTGACTGGGCCTTTATAGCTAGAGTACAAGAGATAGGAAAGAAAGTGAAAAGAGAGTGGCCAATTGCCCTTTAGCTCATCACTATATATATATATATATATATATATATATATATATATATATTTAAATAATTTACTAATAAGGACACTGAAGAATCTGGCCCAATTACTAACACTCATATAAAACAATTTTTATTATATTTTTATTGATTTTAGAGAGGAAGGGAGAGGGAGAGAGAAACATCAGTGATGAGAGAAAATAATTGATTAGCTGCCTTCTACATGCCCTTCACTGGGTACTGAGCCTGCGACACGGGCCTGTGTCCTAACAGGGCCAGGCCTAGGAACCCCACCCATGCAGAAATTTCATGCGCTGGGCCTCTACTAATATATATTCCTAAATAGATTTAAGGACTATTTACTTCCTAGATTATTGAAGATTGGTTGCATCTGTCTTCTTTGTATTCTCATTGCTTGCACAGACTAGCATAGGGTTAAGGCTATTATCTTTCTGGCCTCATACAGGAACTCTGAAATGGAATTATAGAAGGGAAAATGCAGTTAGCTTGCCTTCCCCAAATCACTAGTATTTCTACTTCTCCAAATATCTGCAATATGCATCACCATCACTACAAGATATGAGAAGGTGATGTGGAATGTTTCTGGCTTTTTACTTCATGTATATTCATTGGCTAGATTTGAGGTCTGGCTAGGGAAGAAATGATGTGGGCAATAGCTCAAGCTATGCTGCTTTGGCGTCTCTTGAATATCTGGACAGAAGGAGTTTCCAGTGATGTCTGCCACTAGTAACACGTCTGCTGACTTTTGACCAGTGAGAACTCAGAATTTAGACAAAAGTGAATCAGGTCAGGCATGAATAGGAGGTCATTGTTTGAGTAGCAAAGCATTTCCCTGCCTGTGCTCCATTTTTTTGTTCTTTTCTCCACTCTAGGAAGCTGACCTCGGGAACTCCAGTACAAATACTCTTTTGCTCATGGAGTTCCCATTAATTTTGGCTTATGGAAGGCAGTAGTAGAAGCAGAGAGGGAGGTGAAGACAGTTGAGATAGCTTACCTCTTCCTCCCTCTCAGACCATAGCTTTGGCAGAGGTTGTGTTCCTTTAGCTTCTGCCAAGTAGCCCCTCACTCCTGGCTCCAGCTCTTAGATTTCAGTGGCACTGTCCTCCTCCCTCGCTCCTTTAGACATACGGGTGATAAGAATTTTCCAAAGTTGCTGCTAGTTTTTGGGTCGTTCACCACATATTGCTATTTTCCTTAACCCTGCCTGTTCCTCTATACAATGTTCCTTCATTAAGTGCTCTTCAATTAAACCCTTTGAGTATGTTCTCTGTTTGTGCTCTGGATGCTAGGATACACCTGTTAGGTTTGAAAGGAAACAGGAAACAGAACAACAGGGAGTTTTAAAGAGAGTTTATTCCCCGGTAATGGGCGGGACCCATCATCGAGGTAGAGAGATCAGAATTAGGGGGAGAGGGGACAGGAAATTGGACCCAACTGGGCTAAATGGAGGTGGCCTCCAAAAAGCGCACGTGTCCTGCCTGGAGTCCCTCTTAAAGGATGGAAAGGGAGGGGGTTGAGCCCAGGTGGAACAGGAAGGGATGGGCCCCAAGGGCACCTTGGCCTGTGTTAATTGGTGGTTCACTGTCTTGGAGATGTCCCTATGGCAGGTGCCAGTCACGTTGTCAGCTCCACCCACCAGTCTGGGAGGGGGGGAGAGCCCCAAGGGGTCATGTGTTAAACTCCGCCCACCAGTTTGGGAGGGGGAGATAACCTTTCAACACCCTCCTTCAGAACTGATGAATGGCTGTCAGCTCTCTCACAAATTGCCCTCAGTCCGTTGTCTTCACTAAAGTCCTATCCCTTTCCTGGAGCAGCCTGCCTCCAGCAACTGGTCGGTGTGGAGATATAAAGGGCTTTGTCCTTGTACTCAACTTGGGGGAGCCATTGAGTTGTTTGAGATCTTTGTCCAGGCTGCACTGAAGCTCAGCTTCTCCCTTTTCCAGACCTGCTTCCTTGTCCTCACTTCCACAATGAGGATCCTGAGAGTGCTTCCTAGTAACTACTGGGAACACTGATCTCAGCCTCAGTATCTGCTTCACAGAGAGCCCAATTTACAGCATCCCTTTTTAAAAAGCATGTGTGATGGCTAATTCATGTAAAGCATAATTGTTTTCTCTTGCTTGTAATTACCAATAGATCCCACAATGGGCGTAGCTTTGTTTTTGTACCTTCCCGGTTCCGTTTCCTGGGATCCATTTGGTCCTCTCATGCTCTTATATCAATCTCTGCTCTTAAAAAATAGTCTAAAAACACTGATTATAGCAACTTTAAACTACCAATTTTTGCCTACCAAGTCAGCACACATTTTAAAACATAGTAACATGCAATATTATTGATGTTATGGCACAGATATACAGGGTAGGGAAAAAGTAGGTTTATAGTTAATTTGCATGGAAAATAATCCAATAATTAGTACATAATAACACAAGAATACATTCTGTTTTATGTATATATTTATATATATATATATATATGTGTGTGTGTGTGTGTGTGTGTGTGTGTGTGTGTATATATATATGTGATGTTTTTAAAAAAGATTTTATAAGAAAAGTAATATAACAATACAGCAGATAACAGGAATATTTGAATTTTAATAGCGAATGTTGAAGGTCAAAATTTCTTTAAGATACAAATAAACTAATTTCAGTTTAGGCCACAAGAGTGGAAAGCATACTGAGCTTGGAGTTGAGGTCTTAATTTGATTCCTTAATTTGTACTAAATCATTAGTTATCTGACCTTGGGCAAACTATTTGTCCTTTCTGAGCCTCATTTGTTCACCTGCAAAATGGGACTAGTAATTATATACCTTATGGAAAGAAAGGAATTAGCTGAGACTCACGTGAAAGTGTTTTTGTAAAGCTCTGTGAAATGCTATGCACATTTATGATTAATTCTGTGCTTTTCACACTTCACTCTACATACATTATGGGTAACTCAAAGCCAATTGCTAAAAAAATATAAAACAAAGTGAAATCATAAACTTAAAAAAAATGCTTTGTAATATCACATGCTTAGAATCAAAGCCAAGGAAGGCACATGCTGCTGCTGAAAATATTTGTTCTTTTAATGAGGTGCCAGATCATTCGGCATCTGACTGAGCTGGCAGAGGAGAGAAGAGGACAATCTTCCCAGGACACTCTGGTAGGCTGCACACTGATGCTGCTGCAGTAGTGGGGGCACCCTACGATAGACACACTGATTGGCACTGTGGGCTACCGTGCTCATTTCTTAGAAGTGTCCTTGCGTTTGGCATCATGGTGCTCACTAAACATCTTCATGGAACTGCAAGCCTCCAGTGGATTCATAATCCTACCAAAGGTCAACCATACCTCCAAACTGAGTCATGCCATGGTTGAAGAGCTGTTAATTTGGTAAGCTCCATCATTTTAAAGTTTTACTTTCCCCAACTTGAACAGCTAACCCATAAATTAAAAAAAAAATCCTATTTGTAGCATTGAGAATGAGGAATTTAGAATTGTTAGAAATGCAAATCTTATAATGACTTGGGAGAATTCTCTCACTTTAAAGCTGGATGAATTTGTTTTCTTTCTGCCTGACAGAATCCAATATCATCTTTGCTTATTTTTCAGTGAAACTAAAAAAGTTAAAGATAATTCATTTGCCTCATGTTGGCTTGTATTTTCATGGAGAGACTATTTTTGGGTCTGTTCATACATGACTGTATGTGTGAATATGTGTGATTTAGTACATCAAGTTATCTGGTTATTTTAATACAGTCAAAAATCTAATTTTTTGGGGTTTTTTTGTTTTATTTTTTAAATTTAATAAATCTTTATTGTTTAGATTATTACGATTATTACAATTGTTCCTCTCTTCCCTCCCCAAAGCTCCTCTCCACCCGGTTCCCACCCCACCCTCTGCCCTTACCTTCCCCCCCACTATCCTCATCCATAGGTGTAAGATTTTTGTCTAGTCTTGTCCCGCACCCTCCACACCCCTTTCCCCCTGAGAACTTTCAGTTCACTCCCTTTCTATGCCCCTGATTCTATTCTATTCACCAGTTTATTCTGTTCATCTGATTTTTAATTCACTTGATTTTTAGATTCACTTGTTGATAGATATGTATTTGTTGTTCATAATTTTTATCTTTACTTTTTCTTCTTCTTCCTCTTCTTAAAGAATACCTTTCAGCATTTCATATAATACTGGTTTGGTATTGATGAACTCTAGCTATTTCTTATTGGTGAAGCTCTTTATCTGACCTTCCATTCTGAATGATAACTTTTCTGGGTAGAGTAATATTGGTTGTAGTTTCTTGCTATTCATCACTTTGACTATTTCTTGCCACTCTTGTCTGGCCTGCATAGTTTCTATTGAAAAATCAGCTGACAATCATATGGGTGCTCCCTTGTAATTAACTGTTTTTCTCTTGCTGCTTTTAATATTCTCTCTTTGTCTTTTGTTCTTGGCATTTTAATTATGGTGTGTCTTAGTGTGGTCCTCTTTGGATTCCTTTTGTTTGGGGTTCTGTGTGCTTCCTGGACTTGTAAGTCTATTTCTTTCACCAAGTGGAGGAAGTTTTCAGTCATTATTTCTTCAAATAGGTTTTCAGTATCTTGCTCTCCCTCTTCTTCTGGCACCCCCATTATCTTATGTTGGTGTGCTTGAAGTTGTCCCATAGGCTCCTTATACTGTCTTCAAATTTTTGGATTCTTTTCTTTTTTTTTTTTTTTTTTTTTGCTTTTCTGAGTGTTTTTTGCTTGGTTGTATTTCAAATCTTTGACTTATTCTTGTGTTCCTCTAGTCTGCCATTGGGTCTCTGTATAATATTTTATTTTATTTCACTCAGTGTATGTTTAATTTCTAGTTGGTCTTTTTTCATATCCTCGAGGGTCTCTCTCATATCCTTGGGGTCTTGCTAAATTTATCAGCCTTTTCTAGGAAATTCTTGAAAAACCTTATAACCGTGGTTTTGAACTCATTTCCAGTCATTTGTTTTTCTCCATTTAATTTGTGATCTGTTTCTTTGTGATCTGTTTCTTTGCCTCCACATTTTCGCTGCTTCCCTGAGTTGGTAGGGTAGCTTTGCGTGCTAGGTATCCTATATGACCCAGTGGCTCGGCATCCCCAGTTATGTGAGGTGGACACTTTTTGTGCACCCCTTTGTGGACTGTGTGTAGAGCCTTGTTGTAGTTAAGCCTTGATTGTTGTTGTCATCACTGGGAGGAATTAACCACCAGGCCAATTGGCTGTGAGGATCAGCTGTGGCTATGCTGGGAGAACTTCTGTGATGGAGACAGCCTATGAGACAAGACTTGCAGAAATGCAAAAACCTCTGTGCTCAGCTTGGATGGGGTACAGTCTCAGGGCTGAGCAGACAGTCTTGGCTTCCCGTCAACCCTGCCCTATCAAGCCCCTGAGTCTCAGAGTGTTTTTAGATAATCACTGAAAGCATCTCTATGAGTAAGCTGCCCTCAAGTTTTGCCCACTGCCAGGAAGTCCAGTTTCTCCCCCAATGAATCTGGGTTTCTAGATTCTAGCCCAGAGCTGGAGTTCAGTATAGTGGGGGAGTTTTTGTTTTCCACCTGCTAGAGAAAGCCAGCGGCACTCAGCAGTCTGTTCTCTATCGGTGCACTTGCGCGCGCCTCCAGACCTCTGCCTTTTGTGGCTCCCCTGAGTTTCCGCCTAACAGTCCAGATTCCCTCCATATAAGCCTGGGTGCCCAGGGTCTCGCCTAGAACTGGGGTTCAATGCAGTCAGAACTGGGGTTCAGTGCAGTTGGGAGCTTTTGCTTCCTTCCCGCTAGAGAAAACCAGCCAGGCACTCAGCTGCCCACACACGTGTCATTTCTCCATACCTCAGCCTTTTGCAGCTCCTCTGATTCTCCGTGTACTTTCCTCTTTCCTTCTAGTTGTAGAATTTCCACTCAGCCAGCTTTCCTGTAGTTCTGGATGATGTTCATTTTGTCTTTTAGTTGTAATTTTGAATTTGTTGTGCAAGGCAGCAATTTAGGTGTTTATCTATGCCGCCATCTTGTTTTTCCCCCCAAAATCTAAAATTTGAAGTGTAATCAGTGGATAAGTTAGACACCATAGCAGATTAAAATATATCTGGCCTCAGTATTTCTTTTATTACTTTGGTAACTTGATTATCCAAACCAACTTAATTAACATGCTAGCTATTGTGACAACTTAAAATATACTTATGTTTAGTCTCAATGTAGTTTCACTCTAGTTTTGGAAAGAAAATAAGATCAACCAATTAAAGAATAATTGAAGTCTGCTGATTACAGCAGAGTTAGAAAGATATAAAATCCCACAGGAGAGATGTGGTTTAAGCTGGTTTTAAAGAATTTGGATACATAGAGAGTGGACAAGCAAAAGAAAGAAGTGGATGCCAACATATTGAGGGGACATAGTGTAGAATACTTGCATTTGTTTTGCAATTGAAGGCTACAGTTCTGAATCTCCAGTTGAAGCACATATACACACTCACACACACACACACACTCACCCTTACACACACTCACACACACTCATACACACTCACACACTCACACACTCACACAGTCATACACACTCACACCCTCTCACTCACTCACACACAGCAGAATTAATGACAACCAAGAGTCTCTGTATGATGCAGCAGCTTATGTGGTGGTTGGAAACATGGTCTCTGGAGTCAGGCAGCCTGGGTTTGTGTTCCAGCCTTTTTTATTAGCTCTGTGATCTGGGACAAGTCATCTGTAAAAATAAGGATGATTACAGTACTACTTGATGGGAATGTGAAAATTGAAAGAGAGTAGTACTTAGAATATTAGTGTCTAGCATGTACTTAGGTATCAGTAAATGCTTATTATTATTTGAAACTATTTGTGAAAGAAGTTCATAATTTTGTTACCTTCAATATATTGCTAAAAGCTTCTTGAGACTAGAACCTGTCTTCTATTTTTAATTAATTCATTTAACATTCAAGTGTTGAGAATCTTCCTTCTTATATCATGTACTAAAGATGAGCAGTTATCTAATGGATAGCCATTCTTTTTACATTTTGAATAATCAATATTTTTAAAAATTAAGCTAAGTAATTATCAGCCGATGGAATTATATATTGTCTTAAGGGATAGCCACTCTTTCTTCCTTGGTAGTTATACTTATTAAGACCTTATAAGGATGTAGACTAATTCTACTTCTTTGATGTATCATCTTCTGTGTGTCTGCCACAGTAAAGGAACTAGCCTATCATATCTGGCCATTGTCAGTGTTTCAAAACATGCCTTTCTTGTTTCAGTAATATAAGTGTGAGTTATATAAGGAAATGTCAAATAGATTTACATTGATTCAATTAATCTTAGTTCTTTCATTTGTTTGATATTTTTTTGTTGTAATGGATTTAAGACTGAAATGCTTTTTCATTTAATGAAAGTCAGGTCTGAATGTCTAGGGTGAAGTGTAGTAATAGTAGTTGACATCTAAGTAAATTGTTTTTGATATATTGCATGATTAATATTAAAAAGAACATATTTTCACTTCTCATTGTAGAAAGTGAATTGTGCCCTTTAGAAGTCAAACAGCAGTTCTAGGAGTCATTAATGGAATTGGATTCAGCCTCAGATGATCTATGATGTCATCTGTGATCTGATAATCTTTATACCTACCCTTTTCAGAATTCAAGCCATATTGTTAAATCTAATTTGTAAGTGCCTTATTTTTTCATTTTAATCCACCAATATGCTTTGATACACAGAAACTCTTATAATAACAATTCCCCAAACTGGAGGAAATACATCTAGAAAAAAACTTGTATTAAAAGTAAGGAACATATACAAAAATCAAAAAACTTGATTAAAAATGGTCAAAGTAGTTGATCAGATACTTCATAAAGTATGTTATGCCAAAGGCCAATAGCACATGACAAGCCTCTCAACATTACTATTATCAAGGAAATGCAAATTAAAACACAATTTGATACTGTTTTATATCATGTAAAATGTCTACATTAAAAAAACAAACAAACCTGACAATACCAAATAGCTAGTAGGAACTTGCAACTACTGGAATTCTCATATATTGCTGGTTAGCATATAAAATTGCTTGGCAGTTTTTTGAAAATTTAAAGAGTATATTCAGAAATTTTACTCAAGTTATTCCTAAGAGAAATAAACATACACAAATACACAAAAACTTGTAAATAAACACATTTGACAGTTATATTTATAATACCCCAAATGTTAACAATTTAATTGTCTATCAGTAGGAGAAAGAATAAATAAATTATCTATGACACATTGATAAAATGGAGTACTTCTCAGCAATACAAAAAAAAAGAACAAACTGCTGATAGATGTGACAGAACAGAGGGAACACAGTGAACATTAGCCCGAACAAAAGAAACTAGGCCCAGAGAACATATTGTACGTATGAAGTTCAGAAATACACGTAGTGGTAGAAATTCTTATTTAAAATGTTATTATTAGCCCTAACCAGTTTGGCTCAGTGGATAGAGCATTGGCCTGCAGACTAAAGAGTCCCAGGTTCAATTCCAGTCAAGGGCATGTACCTTGGTTGCGGGCACATCCCCAGTAGGAGGTGTGCAGGAGGCAGATGATCGATGTTTCTCTCGCATTGATGTTTCTAACTCTCTCTCCCTCTCCCTTCCTCTCTGTAAAAAAATCAATAAAATATATATTTTAAAAAATAAAATGTTATTATTAGTGACTTAATTTTCTGTACTGGAATCTGAAAGAATTATTTTTTTCACTTTTGAATCTGTTAACATTACTAAGATATTGTTATGGGTCACTTTTTGGGACTACGTTATGTCTTCATTTTTCTTCAATGTTCTTTTATTTCTGGAATATTACTTTAAATTATACCTTTAGATATTTGCCTCTTAATATTAATTCCTTTTTCTTTTTTTGATTCCTTTTGCAGTGACACCAATTATGTGTGGACTGTTTTCCTTATCACTATTTCTCTAATTCTTTAAAACTCTTTGTTCTTTTCTAATGTACTCTGCTCGCTTTAGATAAGTGTATGCCCTAATATATTTCTAGCATTGTCAATTCTCCTTTTTGCTGCTTTCAAATGGCCTTTGTTTACTATGCACTTTGACTTCTTTATTAAGCTATGCCAATTCTGAATTCATCTTATTTGTTGTTGTTTCACAATAGTCATTCATTTAACAGATATTTATTATGTCCCCTACAATGTATTAGGTACTGTTCTCTCACTTGTGTGTCTCTTCTATGAACTTATGTTACAAAGTCATCTTTCATTCTCTTACACACACACACACACACACACACACACACACACACACACATTTTTAAAATCCTTACCTGAGGTTGGATATATATGAGAGAGAGGTGAGAAACATTGATCAGTTGCCCTCCCCTATGTGCCCTGACCAGGGATCAAACCTATAATATGGGACGATATTTCAACCAACTGAACCACTGGCCACAACTGCACACACAATTTTAGCAGCAATGTGCTTGTTTGAAATCATTACCTGGTCTCCTGATAATATTTTTAGTGATATTCTTTGTTTTTTATTTATCCCACCCTCCCTCCCTTCCTTTGAAAAATCTCCTGTTCATTTCTTTTTGATTATCATTTATCTTTGACCAAAATGAGTCCTTCTAGGCCTGTTACTTGTTGGAGTTTTGTATAAAGGTGAGGTCAGGACTTTGTTCCGGAAATAAAATAATAAATTTTCCATTTGTCATTAGGTTGGAGGAATGGATGATTTATTTTAGATTTTTTCTTCTTCGCTAACCTAAATTGGCTCTGCAGTGTTGTCTTTATTTTGAATCCCATGTGTGGATACACTCCAATCTTTTTAGTACGTAGGTGCCCTAAATACTTATACCTCTATCACTTTCTGGCAATTCTTCTTTTCAAAGCTGGCTGATAACTACCTAATTTTTTATTTTAATAATCACTTCTTAGTCCTTGACCTTTCTGTGTCATAAGACCATGTTTATTATGCCTCTTCCCAAGAACTTCTTGCACCCTTGGTTTCTGTTACTATTCTCTCTTATTTTCTCCCCCTCCCCCTTTTATTAAAAAAAATCATTTTGGTCTTCTTACTATCCTTCTTTCAATATTCCACTTCTTTCAGTTCACTTTCTTATTGCCACAGAATGCATTTTCTGAAGGTCAGACCTATACACCTTGACTTCCTGCTTGTCATTCTGCAAAAACAACTTTATATGCAATAAAGTTTATATCTCTTAGCAATACATTTCAGTGTCAACATGTTTTGTGTCTTGCACATTTAACTGTGTTTTCCACTGCTCTTCATCCTGCAGATCCTATTCTTTGGAGCCATACAAACTAGATATAATTCACCAAACATAATGTTGAATGTCTGTGACTTTTTTTCCAACTGGATTATTCTTCCAATTATTTTTCTCCGGAGAAGTCTATTCATCTTTCAAAACCATGCTCTGGTATAATCTATGACCCTCCTGTTCATGCTAATCAATGCCTTCAATGTGTTGCTATTCTGAATAATGCAGAATGCTCATTACTGCCTATTCAACACTTAATGTCCTAGACTATGAGTTCTTTGGCAGGCAAACTGGGTATCTTCTGTTGTTAGCAGTGCCTGTCAAACAGTGGATCTATGTGCTTATTTCTTTAAATAAACAAATGAAGGTCTCACAACATTTAGCATTTAGGCCATTGCTTCATTTCCTGTCTAGTACTTAAAAACATGACCAGATGATCATCAAACAGCTCACAGATATAAACTGTGGACTAGGAAGGTAATTTTTTCTCTATCCAGTATTAATTGATATAGCCTTAAACTTCACATGTGTAACATAGATAGGCAATGATCTATTTATTGTGACAACCTGTGACTTATGAGTAAGGCCAAAAGATGATGTTATTTATTTATTTATTTTTTAAATCTTTTATATTTTATTAATTTTTTTTTCACAGAGAGGAAGGGAGAGGGATAGAGAGTTAGAAACATCGATGAGAGAGAAACATCGATCAGCTGCCTCCTGCACACCTCCCATTGGGGATGTGCCCACAACCAAGGCATATGCCCTTGACTGGAATTGAACCTGGGACTCTTTAGTCTGCAGGCCAATGCTCTATCCACTGAGCCAAACCAGTCAGGGCAAAATATGAGGTTATTTAGCTTTATGGTAAAAGAGGGAAATATGTGTTGTTATTTTTTTTATTAATTATTGAAGGAGAATTCTATATTGTATCCATGGTTGAATAATAATTAATAAATATTTATTATTTCCTATAATCATTCGTGAATAGACTAGAGTCCAAGGGATTAATATCATTTTAGACATTATATAATTTCTTCATCTCAGGATTTGTGTTTTCATTATCATTGTAATGTTTATCTTGTCAGATTTTTTGACACCCCTCACCCCCTGCCCAAATCCCTTTGGACTGATTTTCTCCAGGGAAGCAATTATGTTCTCTTTATAAGAAAATTCAGGCATAAATAGCTCTAAAGCAAAGTTACATAATGTCATGTTATTTCAGTTGTGTTTTTGAAAAGGAAAGAAGTTGAAAGGGTGTCTTTGTGTTGAGGAAAAGAGAGAAAAGACTTGAAATGTTTTGATGGGAATGTGATTAGCAAATCATTTAATGAGGACCTATTTCATACATGTAAAACCCTGCCATGCACCGCTCACTGCTTTATTTAGTTCTCACAATAACCCTGTGAGATAGGAGGCACTGTGCCTGTTTTTATAAATAAGAACACATAGTCTCAGAGAGGTCAAGTCAATAGCAAAATGTGACAGAGTTGAAATCTCAACCTAGACTTTTCTGAATCTACTTTCAAAGAGCTTTCCTTTATACAACAGCTGGCATGCATTGAATATCATTTACATTGGATAATCTGCAAATGCCTGTCACTAAATACCAGAAATATTACTGCTTTCTTCATCCTACAAGCACGTAGTGTTTTAACATTTAAAAAAAATATTGATCACATGTAATTGCAGCCATATCAGGAATATACTAGTATACAACAAATAATTGTTATTGTTGTCTTACCAATAGAAGTACAAGATTAGAATAATCAAATGACTTATTAAAAAGTTTATAGTCACTAATTGGGTTCTTGTTGGAGCTAAAAATCATTGAGAGGAAGTCTTGGTTGTTGTTGGTGTTTGCTTTTTTTGTTTTGTTTGTTTGTGTTAATTAACTACTCTCCCTCACCTTCCTGATAAAACTTATCTTACAAGAGCACAGTTTACATTTAACTTCTCTATGAATCTTTACATGGTCCTCCTAGGCAGACTTGTATAACCTCCTGGCATGCTACTGCTGGACCTTGTAGGTACCTCTATAAAGTAACTTGGCATAATCCCATCTCGCCCCACTTTACTGCTTAGACTGTGTAATCCTTGAGGATAGAAGAACTCATGTCTTTATCTCTGGACTCTTGGTGCCTACTGGCCTTCAGTAGTGCTCAGTAGATGCTTGTAGAAATGAGTGCATAAAATGAAAGCTTGCATACCTGAGAATATGTATTCATGAATGAATTGCTTGATATTCAGGTCTTTATTTGTGTTTTATCATGCTCTCTAATTTATAAATAAGCCTTGCTGAAAGCAAAACAAAGCACAACCCTTTAAACAATTAACGGAACAAATATAGACACTTCAGTGGAACAAACTGTGGACCAAGTACAGATTACTAGAAGTTTAATCCTAGTTATGCCACTCATTAAGTCAGTGACAGATCAACTTTTATAGGGCTCTTTACAGCATCTGTAAAATGAGGGAATTACATATGGCAAAAGTTACAAAGATGGTACTTGAATAGAGTCTGAAAAACATTGTTCTATGGCATTTTATGGGCATATTATAGGTAGTACTACAGTGGATTTCAAGCTTTTCTTTTTAAGTGGCAGCACCTCTTGTTAAATAAAATCTTTCACAGGATCTCAGAATGTAAAATAGATAAAAATTTAGATTTTTGTGGCTCCCAAGTCTCTTTGTCTCCTAATACCTACTCCTTCTGCTCTCTTACCCCTTATATATTAGATGCTTGTCAAATTCTTGTGAGTCCATTCTTAGGGTTGATCTCACATCTTCAAAAATAAGCAAGGAATTTAGTTTCTGAATATAAAAATAATGACCAATAAAAAACATTTTCCTATGTTCCTTTATGCTCTGGCAAAATAATACTACATGACATTCTGGTATCACATTAGATTCAGCCTTATGTTTTGGTTTCTTCTTTTTTAACATATTTCCATATAAATATGAACCCCTGACCTTGTAGTAGGGTTGAGACAGACTGCCCCCAAATTGAATGTCTGCTTTTAAATCATTGGCATAGTTAACATCAAATTAATTCATGGGAACCAGTAAATGTTAAATCAATTAATTTACTAGACAGTGAGCATTTTAAGGCCAAAGATTATATCATATTTATCTTGTATTACCCATAGCATTCTCTGCCACACAGCGGGTTCTCAATTGTTTTTGAAGACAGGAAAAAGTTTAAGTTGATGAGTGTCTGGGGTCTTTGAGCCTAAAAAGAACATTTTGGCCAAAGTCTTCTTCATCTTCCCACATGTCCTATGGAATATGTTTAAAAACCATTATACTGGTGATAATTTTTAAAAGCCTAGGAATAGGAACATAGACTTGTGAATGTCTATCAAGGGTCTTCAGTATTAATCTAAAAACATTTTGAAGAAGAAAATACTTGTGATTTTTTGCTCAAGCATAAGAGGAAGTAGTGGCAAATTAGTATTCTTTTTGTGTTACATTTTAGATCTACAGTTTTATACATGTAGTCTAAGTTTTCCAATTTAATGTACATTTGTATTAGATTGCATAAATTATTAGTTTTTCATAGGCTCTATATGAAAGCTACAGAATCCTAACATTTTTGTTTTTAAAAAAAATCTGATTCTTTTCTTATCTTGAAATCTCACTTTTATTCTCAATTATCTTCTGTATCTTTGCCCTAACCCAGCCTCATTGCTGCATGTTCTCTGATACTCGTTTGCTGCTTCCAAGAGGCAATGAAAAATAAGGGTTAAGTGCATGAGCTCTGCAGGCACCGTGCCTGGGTGTGAATCCTGCTCTTTCCTAGATGAGTGAGCTTGCTGAGTTATTTAACCTTTCTGTGAGTCAGAATTATCACCTGTAAAATGGAGGTTTTTGCATAGTTGTGAGAACCACATGAGATGATATATAGGGAGACTACAGAATAGTGCCTACCACAAAGCAATTATACCCTTCCACAAGAGTAAGATTATATATCCTGTTAATACTTGTTATTTGTGAGCTGATATTTGTAGTTAGCAGGAAATCTGGCTCTATCTCTATTCCCCTTATATCTGCTACCTTTGGACTATCACATTTTTTTTTAGTACATCCAGGGAGAGGCAAAGAGCATATCTATTTTATTCATCTCTATATGATTTATTTAAACATTTTCAGTAAATATGTATTGCTTGGCACAGGAAATACAGTAATTTAATAATATTTATTATGATCGTCTGAAAGGTTCAAAACCATGCGTTCTTAAAAATAAAAATAGCCTTATGATGAATAGTGTCAATAAGAAAAAAAGTAATGATGTGATAAGACCTTGTGACAAATGTGGGAAGTAAGTAAAGACTTTTCTGAAGGAATGACATGTAAACTGAAGGCTGAAGAATGATTTAGGAATTATAGTGCAAAAGAAGTCCTGAGGCAAGAAGGCAGTTGGATGAACCCTAAATGTAGTTTGGCTAAAGGAAAATGAATTAAAGGGGACAATGCTGTGGGGATAAGGTAGGGAGGCAGGTAAATCCAATACAGGAAGTTGAGTCTGAAAGGCATGCAAGGGCCAGATCTGTAGGGACTTACAAATCATATTCAGGAATTGGGATGATCCTAAATAAAACAGGAAACCATGAAGAATGCAAAGTAGGTAAGTAATATAAGAAATTTTGTACTTTTATAAAGATCATGCAGGAAATAGAGGGAAGGGTACCAGAGGGGCTTCATTATTTGTTCCTTAGCTACAGTACCCATAAAATGGCTGGAACTTCCTCTGTGAAGCTTTTCTTGATAATTTTCATCTGGAGAAGTGGCCTTCACTCCTTTGCTCACCTAATGAACACATTGTCTATGCTTGTCATAACACTTATCACACAACACTGGGAGCTGACACTTGCCAAGGGCACTTTCAGCATTGCAGAATGAATAATCATTGATTCATTCCTCCAAAGACTAGACAATGAGCATTTTAAGGTCAAGGATTATATCATATTCATCTTGTATTATCCATAACATTCCCTGTCACGCAGAGGGTTCTCAATAGTTATTTCCTTGCTTTTATTGAGGAACCCAAGGAAAAGAATTGGTTGATATTCATTATGGATGGAAATTTGGATCATGGATGCAATTTTTAAGTTAAATTTATTTCAGGTGACATATAATAAAGAGGTAACATGCAAATTAACCCTCACACCATCATAAGCTGGCTACCCCCACAGAGGCAGGGCTCCCATAACACAAGATGGTTGTGCCCACAGTGGAGGCGGGATACCCATAATGAGCAATCAACTGGGACCTAAGGCTGCATGGTGCCAGGCAGGGGCAGGGGACCTGAGGCTGAGCTCCCTGCCCAGCAGGGCTGGAGGAGGGACCTCAGGCCATGCCCCCTGCTCAGCATGGTTTGACAGGAGACCTTAAGGTGCACCCCCCACCCAGTGCTGGGCCAAGGGACCTGAGGCTGTGCCCTACACCTGGTGGGGCTTGCCAGTGGTGGAGCCCGCTGGTTCTAGATCTCACTCATTGGGGGTGGGGCCTGCTGTGTCTGGGTCTCATGCGATTTCAAGCATGTGCAGGTGGGCGGGACTTGACTGGTCCTGCAGGGCACCCCAGACTCTGACAGGAGGAAGATTTTCATATACATTTTACTAATTTTCTTTCATCTCTGACACTTCTATTAAGAAAAAGGGCAAATAGCAATATTAAAATATTTCCTCTAATTCCCTTTTAATGTACACAAAATTTTGTTCACTGGGCCACTAGTCTATACTAATAATAGCCTAGGTGGCCCTCACATCCTTGTGCCCTCATGTCATCACAAGATGGCCACCATAAGATGGCCAGGGGGGGGGGGCAGTTGTGGGTGATCAGGCCAGCAGGGGAAGGTAGTTGGGGAGAATAGACCTGCAGGGGAGGGAAGTTGGGGGTCATTAGGCTGGCAGGGGAGGGCAATTGGAGAGGAGAAAGGTCAGCAGGGGAGGGAAGTTGGCAGTGAGATCAGGGAAAGGCAGTTGGGAGTGATCAGGCTAGCAGGGGAGGGCAGTTGGGGGTGACCAGGCTGGCAGGGGAGGAGTTAGGGGCCAATCAGGCAGGCAGGCAGGCAGGCAGGCAGGCAGGCAGACAGACAGGCATGTGGTTAGGAGCCAACAGTCTCAGATTGTGAGAATGATGTCCAATTGCCAGTTTAGGCATAATCCCTGTGGGATCAGGCCTAAACCGGCAGTCAGACATCTTCTGAGGGGACTCAGATTGGAGAGAGTGCAGGCTGGACTGAGGGGACCCCTCCCCTCTAGTGCACGAATTTTGTGCACCAGGCCTCTAGTCATTTAATAAGATTATACGGGTTTCAAGTGCACATTTTTATATTACATAATGTGTATATTGCCCACCACCCAAAGTCAAATCATCTTCTGTCACCATATATTTAAACCTCTTTACCTTTTACTATCCCATAATCCCTTTCCTCTAATAATCATACCACTGTCCATGCCTATGAGTTTTTGTTTGTTTTTATTTATGTGTTGCTTTCAGTTATTTTTTAAAGTAGTTTTATTGATTTCAGAGGGGAAGGGAGAGGGAGAGAGAGACAGAAATATCAATAATGACAGAGAATCATTGATTGGCTCCCTCCTGTACCCTCCCCCTTTTTCCACCCCCCTCCTCGAAGGATTGATTCTGCAGTCCAGGCATGTACTCTGGGAATAGAACCATGACCATCATGGATTGATGTTTAACCACTGAGCCACACTGGATGGGCTGCTTTTAGTTTTATAACCCACATATGAGTGGAATCATATGTTTCTTAACTTTTTATGTCTGACTTATTTTGTGTAGCATGATATTCTCCAGGTCCATCCATGTTGTCACAAATAGCAGCATTTCATCTCCCTATGTTTATTCCAACATTATTTATGGTGGCCAAGACAAGGAACAACTGAAGTGTCCTTCAATAAACGATTGGGTAAATATGTGGTACATATATACAAATGGGATACTACTCAGCCATAAGAAAAGATGAAATAATTTTGTGTGCTCTCATTTAAAACTGGTGATATTAATTGGGATCTTAGAACACCTGTAATAGGTTTGTGAAAGTTACTAATAGCTCTCAGAGTAGAATTACAATATCCCAATTTGAGCATGAGCAAGTACCCATAAAACACTTAAGTGAATTGAATATCTTTCATCTATACTGGCCATTTACATTTGTTTGTACACGTTTATGGTTCATTTTAGGGGAGAGTAAAAAATCACTAATTCTTTATAAATATTCTCTAGTCATGTCACCACTTTGGAGCAATGATAACTCAGAGATGGAAACCCTCCGATGTTGAGTAACCGTTTAATATCAAATTGTTCATTGATTTGAATCAGGGCTTGAACATACCAGTTGAATACAAGGCTTCTTTGGCTTTTCCCAGTACTTCTGATGGAACACAAAATGGCTGAAACATAACATTTATATGCCACTTTATGGCATTTTAAAGTATAAAAGATAAATTACTGATAGCAGCAACATTTTTTAGAGTAGGAATAATAATTCAGTTGATTAAAACTTTCCCATTTAGATAGTTTTACTGGAGAGAAACTTACTAATAAGCTCATTAAGGCATTATTTATATAAGTAGAAACATGGGAATGGTATGTCACTTTCTGTTCTGTTATTGTCAGAAATTAACATTCATCCAAACAAATCGTATACTAAGAGTTTTCCTTCCTTGTCAACATGTTAATTGGTTTCAAGTTCGTATCCTACTAGTAATTTAGAGAGAAGAGATTTTGTAGTAGAAAATGGCTTTAAGTGGCTGTTCAGGAGACATGGTTTACTCAGAGCAGCCTTTAGCTTAGCTACTTTGCAGTCTTATGACTATTAAAAGAATGCCATGATCTCTTTGTTACTTATTTACTCAGGCTGTTGGTGGTGATGCTGTCCCTAGGTTCTCGAGTTCACCAAGTAAAGAATTGAGAACCAAGAACTCTATAGCAACAGGAAATTTATTTAGCATGGAAAGTTAAGTACATATGAAGAGATGATTTGAACGGCTTGCTCAGAGAGTTGCCTTGGCCTTTTAGAAAGAGAGTCACAGAGGCAGAAAAGTTAGCCAGTGAGGCTACATGGACTCAGGAAACAAATTACAGAGGCCAAAGAAGGGCTGTTGGAGACAGGCTTGAGGGTTAGCCTGGGTCAAGCTGCTGCTGCTACTGCTCCTCTGGTGGCAAGTCTCATGGGGACCCCTAGAGCTTAGGAGAAAGAGAGCAATGATACATGCCTGAAGAAACAAAGCATGGGTGTGCTCTAGAGTAGTGTACATGCTGGGTCCTTTCTCTTAATGGTTTTTATCTGTTTTCTAAATGCAGGAATTTCAGTGGAGTGATCAGGGGAGGTTCTCAATTGAATATTCATCACAGCTTTCCAGGTGTGTCCTTAATATGCATATTCATCAAAATGAGCATATAGGGTCAGGGTCATGTTCTCTACTGGTCAGCACTAGGGTAAGGGTTATTGGTCATTCCATGTGGTCTTGATGCCAGCCAAGGCATCGCCTTTTCTGGTTTCATTTTTCTGGGCCTGGAGCTTGAAACACAAGTGAAACCTAGATGCTATCTCTAGTTTGACCAAAACTCTGTCTCAGTGGTCAACAGACTTGAGACTTTTTTCCCTAGGATTATTTGATGCTGATCAGAACCTCATTGCCCTAAGGGCTTAATGCTTAAGGAATCCACTGTGCATGGGAGAAAGAGGTGGTGAATCAGGGTGTGGATGAGGCCAGTTTGAATCAGTTATCTGTCTCAGTTTCCCCATTCCACTTACCAGAGTATTTTCCTAGCTTCTTACCATCCTGTCTCAAGGCTAAGCTAATGGTTTAAGTTCATATTGTGTTAATACTTTTCAATTTTTATCTCTAAAGTCCTTGATACTTATTGCATAATTAAACAAACTGATTTTTCTCTCTCAGAAATGCTTACATCTAAATGTTGGGTGCTTATAGTCTTAAGAAGTTTTACATAGAAAATGCCACTTCATATTTCATATTACATACACTTTTTTTTCTTAAATTTGTTTGTTCTTCATTATTTGCATCCCACTACAACAATTTTTAGGAGGAAGCATATTTTCTGTTTATCTTCCTAACAGTTGAATCCAAAAGCAGATGTAATTGAGTGCAGTAGTCCTGAATTCTAAAAGCGTCATGAGACCAGTAGATATAAAGTCATGGGAGGAGTTTTATACTTTATGTATCAAATTCTGGACATGTTTACCCATGTGTTGAGTTTAGAGAATTGATTTTTATAGTTTTTGTTTATACTTCTGTTAGTCTCCTAGAATTTCTTTGGATTCATAAAATTTATGGATAATTATAATCCAACTGCTTTACAACCCTCCTGACATCTGAGGACACCAAAAGCACAGAACCAGGTGGATAGCTATATCTAGGCAGTTGTGCAACTGCAAATGGGGATAGCAATTTAGACTCTGCTTTGTGTAAATATCCCCGCCAGCCCAAACCAGAAGACCCCCCTTTTCTTGTACTAGACTTTGTGCAGTTATTTTATAAAGCTAAAGCCCACTGGTCTAATGTAGAGGTTATTAGACATTTATATTTTATGAATCAATAAAATCTCCAAAGAATCAAAGGGCTGACGTGAAGTTGCCAGTGTTTAATTTGTCAGTTGAGGCTATTAAAAAAAAACAAAAGAAAGAAATGTTCATGTCTCATTACGCTATCATCATTTTATAAATGGTTGAAGAATAGGATTTTTCCTGTTAAGCAAGAAATGGGGATGGTAACCCAAAATAGGGGATTGAAAACCATGAAAATATGCCACATTCTCTAAGGAGAAAAAGCAGTATACAAAAGTGCTCAGGCAACTCCCTCTGAGAGGATGCCAGATTGGTTCTGATACCACTTAGCACCCCAGCAACCTCCAGTGCTCATACGAACTGACTCTGGATGGGGGAGGATAGAATGTGAAGAGGTTTTAAAGAAGGGAATTACTTACTGGCCGACTGAAGATGAAGAACCTCTGCTTGCCTTTGATAAAAGGACAATTAGCTTCTGTATCTTTCAGATTCTGGATAGGAAAACTTAATACAAAACAAACAGACAAAAACCACACACACAAAAACTGATTACAAAAGTATTGAATGATGAAAGGAAAAGGGACCAACTGGAAGACTGGTGAAGCAGATACCATTTCTAAAGAAGGAAGAAAGGGGATGATGGTGTTAACAGGAGTCTAGGAGTGCAGAGGAGGAGTCACTGTGGTAGGAGCTGGAACCACCAAGAGGTCACTGTAAAGCTAATGAGCAGACATCTGATGAGGATATTGTGTGGTGGTTCTGGATCTGTCAGGAGGGAGTGCTCAGTTTGTCTCCACTCCTGAAAGAAAGAAGAGGGTCCCTTCTCTGCAAATCTCTTCTTTTAATTTCCTAATAATAATTCTCATTGTCAGTACTATAGGAAGCCAGCTGGGAAGAGAACCCGTGAAATGTAGTTTGCGATGCCTCAGCCCTAGCATCACATAACAGAGTAAGAAATGGTGTCTTGGGTCTGAAAGACATTGGTAAAAAACTGACACAGTATCTCATTGCTCCGTTGGTCATTTAGGCAGAACACTTTCTGATCTGTTCTCTGTGCCTCTTTGAGCAAAGGAGAAAGAGAAATGGAGAAAGGTGGGGTGGAGAGGAGAGATAAGCACTAAAAACAGCCTACACCTCTACCACTTGGTGTGACAAGGATGTTTGAGCTTATTCTAGGTCAAGTGCATTAGGACTCACACCATTTTGCTATTTCTTCAATGAAGAGAGTAGACCATTGCTCAAGGAGCCCTTTATCAGCAAAAGTGTCAGTGTATACCAATGGGAATGGGAGTAGAGGAGAGTAGAAAAGTTTTTTCCCCCCAATAGGAATGCTCCTATTCACCTCTAAGAAGAGCCAGCATTTGAACACCTATCTTACAGAGGTCATCAGTACACAGTCTCTTTTTGCCAGAGAAGTAGTGGCACTCAATAGAGAACTGTAATTAATTACCCATTAAATAAGAAGGTTTTGCTTCTTTTTATTAACTTCCACTCTGCTTCAATGTGAAAGGAGTTAGAACCTGAAAAGGAAAGAACGAAGAAAAAGTAGACCAATTTCTCTTCCTGTGCAGAGTACTATACACTGGCCACTGAGCCCAGAAAAAAGGAGGACATGTGATTTAAACCAGTTATAAATTAGAGTTATGGACCCAATCTGAACTGTTGCAAAGGAAGATGAAATAGATTTGGCATTGCAGATGGAAAGCACTTATTGGAGAAAAAATGAAAACCAGTACATATCTGGGCCCTACTGAGTTCAAAATGTTCAATAAATCAATTACACACACACACACACACACAAAAAAAAAAACACACAACAAAATGAAACTTTTTTGAACGTCATTTCAAAATAAAGAGTAATTTTTAAATAAAAAATAGCTTTCTTAAAAACTCAAAATATTACCCTTATTTTTCTCATTTCTTGAAGGTTTGGTCTAGCATGTAGCCATGGCATAGTATTTTATTTTTATTAAAATTTATTTATTTATTTGAGAGAGAGAGAGAGAAACATCAATTTGTCTTTCCACTTATTTATGCATTCCTTAGTTGTTTCTTGTATGTGTCCTAACTAGAAATCTAACCTACAACCTTAGTGCATCGGGACTTGATATAGTATTTTAAAATGAATATCATAATTTGTTGACATTTCTATCAGCCAGGGATTACTACAGCTGGCAACTTTAACTGTGGAAAGAGAAAGTCACATGATTGCTACTTCAGCCAGGGCCCTTTACCGTTAACTTTTAAATATCCGTGGAGAAGGGAGAAATGGAAAAGGCAAAATTATATGAGGAATATTGTGGCCTTTGAATGTAACAGAATGTTATAAAAGATTAATATAACTTTAAAAGCACCTTTTATGTGGAGAAATATAAAACCACAGGAAAACTATTACAATATGCCAGAAATGGAATTTATAGTCATCATATTTACTCATCACTGTAGAAATCCTTAGAAATAGTTTGTTTTAATGAAACATATGGTGTTCTATTTATTGAGAATCAATTTTTGTTGACAAAGAATAATCTCAAAGTAAGAAAACCTGAATTCTTCTCTTATCTAAATTTGCTTTAAATTTGAAACACTTAAAAATCTTTAGTATCTTTTAAAAATTTCTCCTGTTTGTGTCCTTACACAATTGAAGCACATGGTTATGGAAAACTGATCTATTTAACTTATATTTATGACATCAGAAAATGAAATAAAAATCACTTCATTCATTTCTACCTTGAAAAGATGAATAAAATCCAATCAGCTGCATAGTGATAGGTTAAGAGGTTTGGATTTAGAACCAAAATGGCTCCAGTCTGAACCAGCAGATGTTGGCCACATTTCATTACTGTTCCAAGACTTGATTTTCTCACATGTTATTATTGTGCCCATATTATTTAATTGACTGATTTTATGACACATATTTGAAATCATGTATGTATAGTACTTAAAAGCATAAGATAAATTTTCAATCTATGTTAGCCTAAACAAAAGACAATTGACACTAATAACTAACAATGATATGGCATATATAACTTCTAGCCTTCTATATCATATATATCATAAAATAATGCATTACAATATACAATGAGTGGCCAGATTATAATGATCTCTGAATGGCCACTCAGTGTGTGTGTGTGTGTGTGTGTGTGTGTGTGTGTGTGTGTACAATCTATATTAGAGGCATAGTGCATGAATTTTTGCATGGGTGGGATCCAGCCAGCCTGGCCAGAGGGAGGGGATGTGGGTGTGTGTCTGGCCTGCTTGCTGGTCAAACTCCTGGTCGAGGGGATAATTTGCACATTAGCCTTTTATTATATAGGATATACACTGAGTGGCCAGATTATTATTCATTCAGAGATCATAAAAATCTGGCCACAGAGTGCATAATATTACATGAAATTATATTATATATTATTATATATTGATGTTTATAGTAAAATATTATAACATAAAATACTATCAAATATATTACAACATTTTTCAGCACTCCCAGACAGAATCATCATTGCCACCAAAGAGTGGTGATATAAAGCTATTTCTGCTTCACAAAAGCAACTTGATGTAATGCCTGCTGATTTTATTCTCCAAAAGCCAAAAACCACTCTAGAACCCCAACTATATTCATTCTTTCAGCAGGTTATTGAGACCCTGCTTTGTGTTAGTCCACTGAGGGAAGATATTTTAAAACTGACCTCTGGCTTTGTAAAGTTTTTGGAACAAATCTGTTATCAGGCAGTGTACCAGCAGGAAATAGATTGCACTCCCAAAAGAGGGTAAAGTTCAATGGATGGTATTATTTACAAAAGGTGTGGGCTGGGCTGAGGATAGGGAGGAAGGGATGTTGAAGCACCTTAAGGCTAGCAACAATGAAAAGAGCTACCAGCCTTAAATCTGAAGGGCAAAGTGGAGACGTTAGTTAATGGAAGCCAGGGAAACTTGTCACCTGAAAGAGGGTTGGTTGCCTGTAGGACTGTGATTAGAGGACTTTAGCCACCGCTCCACCAGGGCCAGCAAGGAAGGACCACTCTTTCTCCTGTCCTTCAATATGTTGTCTTTGTTTCCCATTGGCTGAACATACCCAGGAGAGTGGGCTAGAGAGCCATGGGCACAGTAGTCTCTGAACATTGTAGGTGGTGGGAACCACACTATGTGTGTCTGACCAATAGGATCAGACAAAACCTGGGTTCAACAACCTTAGTACTTGGGTTCTGGCTAGGAAAGGATTCAGAGCAAGACCCAAACTGTAAGAGAACATATACTGGGTAAAGGACAGAGGTAGAAGTAATTCCTAGATGCAATGGGCTTAGGAAACAAGTTATAGAGGTAAAAGAAGGGCCCTTGAGCTTGGGAGTGAGAAATGGTAAGGTGTCTGGAGGGGGTAGGAAAAGGAGGGGGAAGGGGAAGGGAAAGGCATGGCATGGCATGCTCCTGAGAGGGTACATGGATCTTAAGGGTGGAGATTTTAGGGGAGGTACCAGGGAAAGATCTTAATAGAATAGCAGGGATTTTCCAGGTTTGTCCTTTCGGGGTTGGGTCTCCACTGATTGACTGCTGGCTCTAGGGCAGGGGTGTCATTACTCAATGCAGCTGGTCCTGAGGCTGGTTTTGCTGCTTATCTGAGCCTGGAGCTGAAATACAACTCAGACTTAGAGGGTATCTTTAGAGAGGAAAGGTCAGGGGGTCCAAACCTCCTGACTAGTGATATGCTAGGGGAGGAAAAGTCATCATGTGGGTTAGGGTCCACCCTACAATTGATTGTCCATTGCTAGGCACCCCAGGTTTTCCTTCCTGGTGACCTCTGTACCTGGTCCATTGTCCTTGTTCTGTTTAGGTCTGACTTACTGTGTACAACATGAGGACCAGTCTCCTGGGACACAGGCAGGATGGTGAAGGCAGAGGAGTAGACCTCATGAGGCAAACAAGGAATATCCAGAAAATAATCTGCCCTTCTTTCTCTTTTCTGTTTTATTTTACATAACAGATGTTGAGGTTTATTTCTGAATTTAGAATAATACAATTTTAAAGTGTAGAACATTTGGAAAATTGCATTGTTACTTGAGATCCTGCTTTTCCTAGCCAGGCTTGCTCCCAGTTGAAGTCCCATGAATTTATATCTGAAAAGTTCTCACAAGCAAAGTGTCATAAAAATTAAATTTATTTCCATGGCTGAGACCTGGCAGAATACTCTAGATTGCCAAAGCATCTCCTGATGTTTCCCTGGAACATTTTATCTTTCTGCTTGACGTCAATTTTCTTAGTATGGCATCTTCATACGTGTATCATACGCAGTATATTAAATTGTATACCATTATCTCCACTAAACAAATTCTACTTATTATTTAAGGCTAAAAAGAAATCTCATTTTGCCTTAGTTAGTTTGGCTCAGTGGATAGAGCATTGGCCTATGGACTGAAGGGTCCTGAGTTCGATTCTGGTCAAGGGCACATGCCCAGATTGAGGGCTCTATCCTCAGTAGGGGGTGTGCAGAAGGCAACTGATTGGTGATTCTCTCTCATCATTCATGTTTATATCTCTCTTCCCCTCTCTTTCTCCCTGAAATCAATAAAAATGTATTTAAAAAAAAAGAAACCTCATTTTCTCCCTGAAGTTTTTCCTAAAACCCAACACCAATTATTTCATCTGAAGAGAGTTTTCATCTTAGGGGAGTTGTATTCACATATAGGATTGCAATATTTAATAATATTTTTAACTATTCATTTAACAAATATTTTTGAGCACCTACTATGTAGCAAAATATATTCTTCTCAAACTAAACCAAGAATTCTTGAGGGCTGGATTTGCTTTGAGCTTTACTTGTATCCCATCATGCCCTGCACAAATCTAAGAAGATAGAGTTAAGGTTTTACTCTTCATTTCTGCTGGGGAAACTTTATCATTGTTCCTTCTCTGAAGATGCTACAGAAAGCCAGAGAAGAACCAAACAAAGAGAGCCTAGAGATTTCTACTCCAGTTGTGTTGTTTAATCCTATTTTTAAGTGCATTTCCTGCCAAGCAATGTGAATGGAAGATAAAAAGTAAATTTTGCCTAATAGATGTTTCCTATTAATTTATTCTATGAAATTATTTGTTAGAGATCACTTTTCTTATTTTATTCATAGAAATATACCCTACTATGACTCTTTGAAATTGAGTACAATAGCATTTGTATCTTGATAATCCTGATGCTAAATTTACCAGTTATATATATTTCATTTTGTATCATGAAATAACATAATGTTGCATCTATTTTGTTAACTGTGTGAGTTCAGCTGGCATGCTCCTAGAAGATATTTAGGATACCATAATTTGTCAACTAGCTATGGCCTAGGACTTTGGTCTTAGCCTATTGCCATTTGTTCATTTCTTCATCCAAGATAAGTATATATCATTTATCTCACCAAAAAAACTGACCCCGAATATATTAAACACTAAGTTTTATAGAAATAAAATGATTTTTAGAAAAGTTAATATTATCATGCAATTTGTGGACCTATATCTATATCTATATCATCTATATAGAGATATCTATATCTCTATCTACATAGAGATATCTATATCTATATATCTATTATGTATATCTATTATATATATCTATTATATATATCTAATACACACACACACACACACACACACACACACACACACTGAATAGCCACTGATCTCTGAACGCATAATATTTTGGCCACTCAGTGTATATCTTATATAATAAAAAGCTAATATGCAAATTGTCCCCTCGACCAGGAATTCAACCAGCAGGTAGGCTGGCCAACTGCCCAAGTCATCTCCCGCTGGCCAGGCTGGCCGGACCCCACCCATTCACAAATTTATGCACTGGGCCTAATATATATATATATATATATATATATATATATATATGCCAAATTATTATGCATTCAGAGATCATAATAATAATAATATGATGACTCAGTGTGTGTATATTATATATATATATATATATATATATATATATATATATATAAACTTGTGACTCATAAAATAATACATCATAAAATTTTGAAAAGAAAGGTAACCTTCTATAACTCATAGAAAATCAACTGTTATTATTTTACATGGGTTCTTTAATATTTTTCTATACCTATATTTTTATAGAATTATAATCATTGGGTGTGTGTAATTCTAGCACTTACATGTGAACCTTTAATTTTGAATCTTGCTTTCTTATTGAATTTTGCAGCATAAACTTTTGTTTTTTGGGTTCTACCTTGCAGAGGCACTCAAGATAGTAACTGTGATAAAAAAAACAACAACCAAAAACCCTGCTATTTGTCTACTTTTGTTACGTTTCAAGCAGCCTTTGAGTAAAAACCTTGAAATTTTGCTTACTCCTGTTAGGACAGTGTGAGAAGAATTCAGCAATTGTAAACATTCTTTGCTATATGCTGAAGAAATTCTTTATCTTGGACTATGGAATCAAATCCCTGAAAAGCCAGTAGGGCTCTCTCCCTAGAACACTATAAAGGTTCAGTTTCTCCCCTCCCCCCCACCTCTCCTTCTCTCTTATCTATTCTCAGTTTTGTTGCCAACTCCTGCATAATATAGTCAAATTATGTGGTAGAGATTCAATCCTGGTTTCCTGGGTGATGCTACAATGCCACTACTTAGTATTCCTAGTCACACAGCTACCATTTCATTACACTCTTAATCTATATATATCTTCATGTACTAGAAGCATACTTTTCAAATCAGGCATCTATTAAGAGTTTAAATGCACAGAGTGAGAAAATAGGAGCTTCTTGAGCTAAGCAGCAATGCAGGACATTTTCTATACCAGGATCTTGAGAAATCACCATGTGGACAAGTGGTTCTTGAAGAATTTGATGATTTCTACAGTATATCTTTTCCAGTTTAATTCTGTAAACTCAGAATTCTTCATATTCTCTTAAAGACTATCAGATGCCTGAACTTTAAATGTGGGCCTGTTTTAATTGCCTGAGTTTTCCTTTCGAGCTTCCACAACTAGGATGCACTCTTACATTTTACTAATGTTATTGAGATTGTTGATCTACACAAAACAAACATTATGAACTTCAGTGTCTCTACCTCAAAATGCCCAGGGTGTGTGAAATGAACCAGGGAATTCTAGCTCTTTCTATCTACTGGTTGTTAAAATTTTCCGTGATGAATACTTGCCTAAGTCCCTATTCATGTGTGAGGGTTAAACTAATAGTAAAATTGAAATTAAGAATTTTTTTATATATACATTTTATTGATATTTTACAGAGAGGAAGGGAGAGAGATAGAGAGCTAGAAACGTCAATGAGAGAGAAACATCAACCAGCTGCCTGTTGCACACCCCCTACCAGGGATGTGCCTGCAACCAATGTACATGCCCTTGACCAGAATCAAACCCGGGACCTTCCAGTCTGCAGACTGACACTCTACCACTGAGCCAAACCGGTTTCGGCGAAATTAAGAATTTTTTAATCATGTATATTTTTGTATTGATTTACTCCCCCCACCACACCCCCCCCTTTTTTTTTTACAATAGTATTAAGGGATTATATTTTTTAACTTCTAAATCTGCTATGTTTTAGCTATTAGCTTGGCCAAATTATTTTCCTGATCCTCTGGTCTCTCATTAGAAAAAAATTAAAAAGGAAAATAATCTCACAGACTTTTATGGGAATCAAATGACATATTGTATGGGGTAGAACTGTTAAAGCATAAAACAAATATACATTTTATCTACATTCTTAATGACCACTGATTATTTGGGAGCCCAGTTATTTCAATTTTCTGTTTTCCCAAATAGCTTTGCATTTATTTTTTGGGGTTTTGTGAACCTCTTTTTCTCACATATCACATTGAATTGCTTTGGTAAATTGTGATATTTACTTAATGCATGTATATTGCTCGCATTCCAATGTTTATTTGGAGAATACAAATTTACATTTGACTAAGGATACTAAACTATTCATTTTGTGTGCCTTTCTTCCCCTTGTAGGTCTTAAAAATTGTCAGCTAAGCTACTCTGAATAATAGACTTCCTAAGAAGGGAAATTTTCCATCTCTATAATGAAGAAAAGCAGGAGTGTGATGACAGTGACGGCAGATGATGTAAGTTCCAAAAGTCAGAGATTCCGTTCACCTTTTCTCTGCTTATTAAAGGAGTCACTCCATAATCCTATACGAAGGATAGGCAAGGATGTTGAGCACAACCACTTTGTCACTAGGTGTTTCTGTGACCCAGACATTATCGGCACCTGCACCCAGTATTCTTTGAGGTGGGCCGCAGGAACGCTGCCCTTGCTGCAGCTTGGAGATGGGTTCCCCTTGAGCTTTATGGTTTTCACTCCCCAGACCATCCATCTCTGGTGCACACCCATGACCTAACTCTCAGAAACTACTTTTTCCACACTGCCTGCGTTATGATGGATTTCTTTCATACTTTTACTCACATACAAATAACATTTGAGAGTTGTGCCATGTCAGCACAGCTAAGGGTTCAGCGAGCCTAAGCGGGGGCGACGAAGGATGGAGAAATGATAGACAAAGAGAAAAAGCTGGGTCTAGGTGGATCTTCTGTGCCTGGCTGAGGCCATAGAACAGATCCAGACTGCAAAGTGGATGCTTTATTTATAGTCAGGGACAAACAAGATAATTTACAATGGTCTTGTAAGTTTTACTTGTTTTGGCAGCACTTGCTGCTCCTCCCACAGCCCACTAGCTACTCAGGAAAGATCTGGGGAGCAGTAACAAGATCAAGCTTAATTATGCTTAGCAGACTGTGCCTTCCAAGCTGGGACTTGTTTGTGATTTTTCCAGCAGGTCAGTTGGAGGCTTAACCCTATAACCGCTTCCTACAGAGTCACCTCCTATGTTAGGGGTCTTTGACAACTGTTCATAAGAAGTTTGTGATGCACACATCTTCTAGGTCTTGGGTGGTGTGGTCCTTACAGAAGGAGTCTTACCTGGTGTTTTTTAGAAATGCAGAGTCTCAGCCACATCTCAGAACTTCAGATAACACTGTATTTCAACAAAACCCTCGGGTGACTAGATATGTATATGATGTTTGAGAAGCCCTGCCCCACGTCATCTGAGGTCAGTAAACGCACCACCTTCAGAGCCTTGCATCTTGGACACCTAAGATGAAGTGTCTCTGTTGTTTTCCATTGATCAGTCCCCCTTTAGAGTGTCTTTACTTGTCCAGTATTTACTCAGTGTATGTTTGTAAGTGAGCTGAAAGTTACATGCCACTAATCAGATTCACAGAAGGAAGGGAGAGAGGGAGGATAATGAAGACATTTCTTTGTTCTCTGTAATAGCTCATTTTTTGTTGTTGTTGTTAAATTCCTCTTTTACAGGTGGGGGAGGGCCTGGAAGGAACTTGAACTTGCAGGTTGATGTAAAATGGTATCTTTTGGGTAAAGGCCTAGTCTTTCAGGATTTCCCCCAGTTCTCCTTCTTCCCCTTTAATCACGTGGCATTGGGCAAAGGGGCAGACTTAACATTAATCAGCAGTGTGGTAACAGATATGTGATATTGTCCTTGTCCTGTGTGGTCCTTTTCTGCTAGTGTTTACTGTTGTCCAGCTGAGGAACAGTTCGTTTCCCCAGATCTTTGGTTGTTAAGTCTCTGCCCTTGGTCCTTAGGCTTGTGATAGGGGCAGCCGGTGATGGCTGCTCTCCGCATGAACAATGTACTGTCTCAGTTCACTTAGAGTTTGATCTTCTCCTCCACTGCCTGGGCTCTTTCTTTACCTACGGTACGTACTCAGTGGGGAATCTAGTTGTTTAAAAGATTCGGCCCTGCTTTCTGGTAGCCCTTACCTTTGGGCTCTTCGCCGCATGGACTCCTGGTCCCTATGCCCCATGCTACAGCAGGTCATTGGCAGGAAAGCAGAAGTTAATTCTCATCTACCTTCTCTGTCTCTTATGGCCGTGGGAACTTCTAGGGCCTGCAAGTGCGGAAGGAGACTTGGGTGTGCTATGAGGCTCTTGTCCTCCAAATCATGCTCCTTTGCCATCGCTATTTCTACTCTTTATTGTTAAGGGATTTCATTAGTGTTCTGTTCCAAGTACTCATGACAATCTTTTCTTTCTTTCCCCCATTTCTGCTCCTTGACCACAAGGGAATGTCCCTTAATTCATATTCCATGTTCTCATTTACAGACAGTGGAAGCTATGTTCAGACATTCATGCCCTTCTCAGGATATCTAAAGGGAATGTCTGGAATTTAGAAATCACTTTTCTCTGAAAAGACAAGAACTTGGAATTATTCATTAGCACCATTTGTATACTGTGTGCTCCAAGATTCTATTTTCTGGAAGAATAAAACTAAGCAATGCATGCCAACTAAAAGATGGATAACTGCTCTTTCACCTTCATCACGTCCTCCAGTTATAAGCTTGATCCTCCCTGAGGCCATGGTTGCCACAGTCAAAAGATGGGAAGGTTGCATATAAAAATTTGCAAAAATTCTTATATATACATTCAAAGATGAGGGCCCTAAGTGTTACTTAATGCTTCCAATACTTCCCATGTCTAGTTTCAATAACATTTTCTGGCCTACTATTCAAATGGAATGTGTATATAAGCACACTATATATTCTTGAAAATACCTAATCTCATTTTCTCACCATGAGTTTAATCATAAAAATTCAAAAAATTAGAGCAAACTCTAAAAATGACTGAACAAAAGTCAAACAATAACAGGAACAGCAAAGCCTTGACTACTTAGGCACTGATATGCCTCATCTGGACACTTAAGTGGTCCTGACATTAAGGTAAGTTTTGATATGGGGATAGGACAAATAATCCTTTTGGTGTCCTCTTTCTTCCTTCCTCCAAACTTTCCATACCAAAGTGTAAGATTTAACCTTAGCTCTTCTTTTGTGATAACCTTTTGGAATTACATTAGCAAAAATATTGATTTTTAAATAAGGATTATCCAAGAAGATGAGGATGATCCAAAACTGGGGTTATAAAGACATAACTTAATTTTGGTCAGTGTGATCCATTTTAAAATTTGTGATTTCCAAAGGACACATTTAAATGAATGTTCCTTGCCCCCAAAATCTGTGATGTGATGAGTGATGTAGAGTCAGCTAAAGTTGTGCTGGTTATAAGAAAGTAAGTCCTAGGTCATAAGTTCAATAGTTGAGAACTAATGGAATTAGATTTTGGCTTTGAGAATATTAGTACTGTTTGAATTATTAGTATAAATTAGAGAGCTTTAGGAAATTATGCTAATTAGCATTTGTAAAACACTGTTAATGTTTCCAGTATTTAACTTAATTTCTAAAAAGCTTTTTTTCCATTATGATCTTTTCCGGTAATGTATTTTCATGTTAGCTAAGACCTTTTCAAACACATTCCTTTAACTCAAAGTATGACTTTAAATCTGTAAATTCAAGCCTATTGGCAAGTCAGTGGGGAAGATATTTTATGGTAGGTGTGACTTTGTTACTTTTCAAATAACATGTATCAAATAAATACCCAGTTCATTTACTATATTATTAAACCTATTTGGTAATATTCCCATTTTCTAAAAGAGAAAAAATATCCAATTTATTGGGAGACTATGATTGTTGGTGTTTAACTTAATGATATACCTGTTTCTGTTCTCTGGTACAGTATTTCTTGCATAGGAGGGAAAGTATAGTCTTAAGACTTTGCTTTCCAAATAATCAGTACTTTCTTTGCATGCAAATTTGGAGCCAGACTGATTCATAAAGATGAGTTCTGAATTTTAGTTTGTTTTTTAATCTCTCTTTAGGAAGACTATATATTCGGTCTTCTTAAATAATCTAAATGTTTCTTGAGAAAGAAACTCAATTCTTCTATGTTTTCACCTCAGCCTCTTATTTCCCTCTCTCTCTCTCTCTCTCTCTCTCTCTCTCTCTCTCTCTCTCTCTCTTTCTCACACACACACACGCACACACACACACACACACACACACACACACGCTAACTACAGTAAATGCTAGGCCTACCGTGCATTTAATTTAACAACCAGTTATTGAACAGTAAAGCAATGAATACATTCCAGAATACTTCAAACTGCGGGAAATTCTAGATTGTTTTCTTCCTGTTACCAAAGTGTGTTTCTATGGCATCTCAAATAAATTGTATTCCAAAACCATAATTGTATTCCAAGCACAAGAAAATATGATTACTAGTATATTCCATTTTAGCAAGGCGAGTGAGGCCCCTGCAAATTGTCAGGTCTATTCTTGCCTATATTTCCATCAGCAAAATGTCCTATGCAGATCAGAAAGTATAAATTGCTAGAATGTAACCTCTATGAGAACATTTACTCTACGTTTTTTTTTATATATAGCTTTCTTAAATAGCACAGTGTGAAACTATAATAGGTGTGCAACTACAAAGCAAAAGAGAGAAACATCTCAGAATTTCCCCATAAATGGGAAATATTACTTATAGTCCTAAAGATCACCATGAATATGCAACTGATCTATTATTCTAAAACTTGAGAATTAACCTCCTCCTCTCTTGTTTTCTCTTAAGCTTTTGACATCAATGTTAGGTTCTGACTGTGAGATAATGAATCAGGACTTGATGAGTGACAACTTGATCATTTAGTTTCTTATTTTACTCCACTATGCATCATTTTTAACATTTGATTTTTTTCTTTTCTTTTTTTTTTCTCTCTCTCTCTCTTTCCCCATGGATCCTCCAGAATGTTAAAGATTATTTTGAATGTTCCTTGAGTAAATCCTACAGTTCTAGTAACACACTTGGGATTGACCTCTGGAGAGGGAGACGGTGTTGCTCGGGAAACCTGCAGTTACCACCACTGTCCCAAAGGCAGAGTGAAAGGTCCAGGACTCCCGATGGCGATGGCATTTGCAGGCCAACCACGCTGCCTCTGACAACCCTCCCCAGCATCGCTATTACAACTGTGAGCCAAGAGTGGTGAGTAGCCCCCAAATGTCAATTCCCAGTTTTATTTCCCAACTACTCCAAATACAAGTTCCTGTTATTAAAATATGAGTGATCTGTGGGAGAACTAAGGCTGTTGACATTTTGACAATTTGTTTTCCTTTGGGTAGAAGATGAAACCTTGCTAACAGTAGAGATAGTTTCTACCCATTTAAATTGGAAGGAGCCTATTGAGGAAGAAATGTGATACTTTTTTATTAATGTCAAGGGAAAGCAAAATGACTGTCCATGAAAATTTTTATCAAAAGAGCTATTGAGTGTGTGTGTGTGTGTGTGTGTGTGTGTGTGAATATGTTTTAATTTAATAAATCGGTATTATATCAGTTCTGGTCAAGATGGCGGCATAGGTAAATGCGGTACTAGAGTCCTCCCACAACCACATTAAAATTATAACTAAACTATAGAACAACCGTTACTTGGAACCACCTGATATCTAGCTAAACTGAAGTCCTGCAACTAAAGATTGTGTAAATTATACTATCACGACTTCAAGTATACCAACACTCGCATCATGAGGGAGCCAGAAGGAAAAAAGAGAGAGATCGAGAAATATGGTGCTTTTAAAATAACTTTTTGTTTGTATAACTTATTAAGGACCAGCGCTAAACATATTAAATTATTGTATAATACTGTTCCAGTTATTCATTAAAATCTGTGATTTGTATGGTGTGCCATAAAACCTGCCACATGCTGAGATCTAGGCTGATGGGTAGTCCAATGTGTGCTCATTTAATAATGCAAGTCACCTTTTAATTGATGGTTTTTAAATGCACTAAGCAGTGGTCAGCAAACTGCGGCTCGCGAGCCGCATGTGGTTCTTTGGCCCCCTGAGTGTGGCTCTTTCACAAAATACCACGTTCAGTGCGAATTGATGGCCCATGCACAGAAGTCCATTTTCAACTCTCAAAAGAAATTTCAGTTGTTATACTATTGATATTTGGCTCTGTTGAATAATGAGTTTGCAGACCACTGTACTAAGGGTTGCATCACCAAGACTCCAGGTGTCATAGTTATTAGTATGAAGTAGCTCACCAAAGAGTCTGCATGTGATTGAGAAGCCTATTAACACATTCTAGGGAGACTGGGCTAACATTTTGGAAGGCACCGACTTACATCTCCTGTTTAGCTGAATTAACATTGAAACAGTTATAGCCAATCATTGAGAACTAAAATGGGCATATTTCACCCTTACTGCTTATTCAGTCACATAGCTTCTGTGATTAGCCTTGATTATGTTTCTGCATACTCACGGATTTGGATTCTTAGAGTCTGCAGATTTATTTTTCAGCATGCTGACAATGGTACCAGTGATGACAGTTGTTATGGTATTGAAATGCTTCACACCAGTTAGTAAATATATGCTTTTGAAAGTTATCTTATTGTCCCTACTATCATCAAAGACTCCCCCAGAACAAATTCCTCACAATCCAGCAACAACAAAAAAGGTGATGACTGGCATAAGCAGAAAGTCCAGTTTTGACAGGTGTGGTGCTGTACCTGTTAAAATAATACTCCTTGCAAAGTTTGAGTTCATTTAACTCAAGGATACTTTGAGAGTTCTGGAATTGTCCCTTCTGTAGAAGTATCAAATCCTAGACTCTGACATTTGGAACATGCTTGTCTAACTTCAGTGTATCTATCTGTACAAAGAGAGCAATTGTATTCACCCCATAGGCCATTGTGAGGAATAAATATGCTTATCTCTCTAAGGTACCTAGATTAGTTAAAAACATATGTTAGGCGATCAACAAATGGTAGTTTCTCTCCTTTTGATCATTAGCCAATACATTCTGGAAATTAGAAACCATGTTTCAAGTATCAGTAGCCCCATGCTGGGTGTCAGTAGTTTATAGGAAAATGGAGAATCTAGACATAATCCAGAAAATTTATATCCTGTAGTCAGTCAACACCACTTGTTGGTAATTCACTCATAATGTGTGTGTTTTATTTCAATTACCTAGATACCTTTGAAAGTATGAGATTATTCGATCATTGACTGTAATATCTTCCATAACTTATTTTCATTATTTGTCTTTTTGGATTGCATTCTGGTAATTGCTTTGGTTTTCTTTCCTTTCCACTTTGCTAATTCTCTTTCCAACTATATCTAATTTGCGGATAAATCTACTAAGTTGAATTTTCAGTTTTATTGCATTTTTTAATTTTTAGAGTTTGCATTTATTTACTTATTAAATATGCTAGGTCATTTTGTGCAGTTTTCTTTCCCCCACATGTATACATTATTTATTGCTGCATAAGAAATCATTTAAAAATGTAATAGTTTAAAGTAACAAATAGTTATTATCAAAATGTTTTCTGTGGAACAGGAATCCAGTTGTGGCTTAGGTAGGCACCTCTGCCTGGGTCTCTCAAAAAGCTAGAATCAAGTCATTGGTCAGTGCTGCAATCATGGTAAGCTTGACCAAGTGAGTGGGGGTATGCTTCCAAGCTCACTCACCTGGTTATTTACTGTTCCAGCTGCTTGCTGCTTGTTGACTGGAAAAATGAGTTTCTTGCCACATGGCCTTTCTATAGGGCTACTCATAATGTGGTAGCTCTGCTCAGTTTTTCCAGAATAAGGGCTGAGAGAGAAAGATAATAATCAAAGTATTATTGCAACTGAATCTAGGAAGTGACATTTCATCAAATTTACATGTACTATTCATTAGGTCTAGCCCACACATAAAGAGAGGGACTGTACAAGGGCATGAACAGGACGATGTGGGAACCAATTTAGAGGCTGCCTATACAATGTAGATATTTTGAAGGTTAAAAAATTTTTAAAAACATAGAATAATTATTTTATCCCTTACACAATATTTAAATGAGCAAAGGGTCTGTGTTTTCTGATGGTTCTTATTCATACTTTTTAAAAAAAATAAAAATAATCTACCTGCAGAAAAGTCTGCATATCTTAAGGTTATAACTTGATAAAGTTTTACAAACTGTACACAAACATATAACCAGCACCCAAATCAAGAAACTGAGCTTTACCAGCACCCAGAGGCCATCTCTTATGCCTCTTTCCAGTCACTACTTTTTCCTCACTTCTATTTATATTGTTATTTGATTTAATTAAAGTATTCCTAAGTTTTTGAGTTTAGAACTTGATGAAAGCATCTACTGTAAAACAAATCGCATCCACTTGCATCTTTTCAGAGTGGATAATTCTAGCCATTACATATTTTCCCATACAGAACTGGACTCAATTACTGTGCCGTCTGGCTCTCCTTTCATATACTTCATCTTTGTTCTGTGTTTCTTTAGAGTCTTAATTCCACATTTTTGTGGGATAGAATTATTATTTTTCAGGGTACAGCAAAATATAAATAAACCTCCATCTACAATGAACTGTATCATCAGAAAATTCAACTAGTAATTACTTTAGTATTTTAAACATTTGTGGCATTTGTCAATCTACTCAAATTCAGATTTGTCTACTGTTTTCTCCTTAGTCTGTAATGGAGAATGAATTTAGAAAATTCAGGTTAGTGCTGCCCACCTAAGCTTGGTACCAGCAGTTTTAAATTAGAACTGTACCAGGGGAACATGAAGAACTCAGCTGGTTTGCAAAAACTGCAAAAATATAGCATGCTATCAAATCCATATGCAAACACTTTTTCCTTTTGGGGACTTTACCTCCAGTAACCTCATCGTTTTCTTAGAGTGAAGAGCCAAGAAAGTTTCCCTTTTTGCACTGGTATAATAACCATTCTGAAATATTCCCAAACTGTTTTCTAAAAAGTCATACTTTGGGGGGAAAAATAGTTTACCAGAGCCCAGTTCCACCAAGGGACCGGACATTTCCTCAGCTTTAGCCCCTCTGGCCCAGCTATCTTACCTAAGGGTGGGATGAAGCTAAGAAATACTTGTGACATAGATCCACTACAAATCTGAAGTTTAATTATAAAGGTATGAGTGCTTCCCCTGAATGCCTTACTACCACACCTACGGGGTTTCAAGATAATAAGAGTAGATTAAAGCTTAAAAAGCTTCAAGAGAAACAGACTTTATGTAGGAGTAGTTTCTAGGGAAGGGCAAAGAAAACATGGAGAGCAAAACAAAGATATTAGAGGCATTTGAAACCTCCAGCATCCATAGCTCTCACAAACATTTGCAGCCAAACCCTAGCCAGATTAAGATGAAACTTCACACTTATGAAGGTTGCCTGAGTTTCTCTTATCTGATACATTATATTGCGCTTTTAACAAGAAAATTACATAGCATGATAAAAGGCAAGAGGGAAAAAAAAGAGGAGCACCCTAACCGGTTTGGCTCAGTGAATAGAGCATAGGCCTGCTTACTGAAGGGTCCCAGGCTCGATTCCAGTCAAGGGCATGTACCTTGGTTGCAGGCATATCCCCAGTAGGGGGTGTGCAGGAGGCAGCTGATCGAGGTTTCTCTCTCATCGATGTTTCTAACTCTCTATCGTTCTCCCTTTCTCTCTGTAAAACATCAATAAAATATATTTTTAAAGGAGCAAACCAAGCATCAGACCCAGATATGACACACATGTTGGAATGATCAGAAATAGGATTTAAAATGACTGATATGTGTAATAAGGACTGTAATGGAAAAATAAAAACCAATCAGAGAGATGGGTAGTGTAAAGCCGAGAGATGGAAACAGTAATAAGACAGAATCAAAAGGAAATGTTGAAAATCAAAACTATAACATAAATAATGAGCTCATTAGTAGACTAGATAAGGCTGAGGAAAAAAATCACTGAGATTGAAGTGAGGTAAATAGAAACTTGCCAAACTGAAATGTAGAGAGAAAATAAACCCCTCAAACCTAAAACAAACAAAGGAGTGTCCAAGAACCATGTGACAATTTCATAAAGTACAACATATGCATATTTAGAATATCAGAAGTGAATAGACAATGGCACAGAAGTATATATTGAAGTAATGACTGAGAATTTTTTTAAAATTGGTTATAGACACTAACCACAGGGAAGTTAGAGAATACCAATAAGGATAAATACCAAAACATCTATACCTGGGTATATCATATTCATACTTAAGAAAACCCAAAATAAAAATAAACTCTTGAAAGAAGGCAAGGAATAAAAAACATATGTAGAAAGGAATAAAGATAAGCATTAGAACAAAGTTCTTGTTAAAAATCATGAAAGCAAAAGGAAAGTGGAATCAATTATTTAAAGTGTTGAAAAAACTCCCACTGCTATCAACTCATAAATTTATAACCAGCAAAACTATTCTTTAATAGTGAAGAAAAAATAAATACTTTTTATACAAATGTAACTTAAGGGAATTCATCAGCAACACTCCACCCTAAAAGAAATGATAATAGAAGTTTTGGGGTGGAAAGAAAATTATATATGGTATAAACTTATAGCTGTATAAATAATTGTGTAAAAGAAGAAATAAGTAAGGATGAAATAACATTAGTTTTCTTAACTAATCTTTCTTGACTACACAAAGCATAACTGATTAAAGTAACATAGTAATAACAAACAGTATGTAGATAAGTGAAATGAATGACATCAAGGCTATAGTACCAATGTAGATTATATGGATTAATGAAATGAATGACAGCAACAACATAATGAACAGGAGGGAGCAATACGGGCTATTCTGTTTTAAAGCAACTGTACTAGACAGTAGCGAAGATTTAGACTAATTATTAAAATATATTGACAACTCTAGAGAAAACACTAATTTTTAAAAAAGTATAATTAATATGCTAAGAGAGGAGAAAAATTGAATTATTTAAAATGCTTAATTAAAACCAGAGAAGGAGAAAAAGAGGGTAGGACAAATAATAATAACAAAAACAATAAATGTAAACAGCTATAAATATAATAGATTTAACCCAACTATATCAATAACTATGAATACCAGTTACCTAAATACACGAATTACAAGATGGAGATGGTCAGAGTGGATAAACAAAAGACCCAACTACATGTCGTTCACTAGAAACCCACTTTAAATATAAAGCTTTAGTTTTGTTAAAAGTAAAACAATGGAGGAAGATATACTATGCTGATATTAATAAAAAGAAAGCTAGTGTAACTATATAAGTTTAATTAAAGAAGACTTCAAATCAAGGAGAATTATCAGGGTTATAGAGGGCCATTACATCAGAAGGCATAGCAATCATTAATGTGTATGTACCTAACAACAGGGCATCAAAATACATGAGGAAAAACTAATAGGTCTTCAAGGAGAAATAGACAAATCCACCATATAGTGTAGACTTCAACACCATCTTTTCAGTAGTCAATAGACCAAACAGGCAGAAAATCATTATAGATGTATTTGACCTGAATGGCACTACCAATCAACTTGATTTAATTGAATTATTTTAGAATACTACATTTAACATCAGCAGAATACCCTTTCTTCTTAAGCTTGCATTGAATGTTCACCAAGATACAATTATCCTGGGCTATAGCACACACCTTAACAAGTTTAAATGAATAAAAATTATATAAAGTATGTTCTCAGATCACAATGCAATGAAGCAAGAAATCAATAACAGAAAGATAGATGGAAGATCCTAAATGTTTGGAGATTAAGCAACCAAAGTCTAAATAAAAGATGGTCAAAGAAAAATAAGAGGAAGTTATACATATTTTGAAATGAGTGAAAATAAAAATATAATTTATTATAATTTGTGAGATACAGCAAGAGTAGTGCTTAGAGAGAAATTTATACATTATAATATATACTAGAAGCCCAATGCACAAAGATTCATGCTAGAATGGGCTTTCCTTTCCCTGGCTGCCAGCACGGCCTTTCCACTCCAACCTAGTCCCTTTCTGCTCAGGTCCTGGAGCCACCTCTTTCTGTGCTCTTGCCCTGCATTCCACGCTGCCCAGAGGCCTTGAGAAGCAGGGGATAGGGCAGAATGCCTTTATCATCACCATGGCAATGACACAAGCATCCAGCAGCTGTCACTTGACATCTGTATATGCAAATTAACTGCCATCTTTGTTGGGTTAATTTGCATATCACTCCTGATTGGCTGGTAGGATAAGGGAGGTATGGTCAATTTACATGTTTGTTTATTATTAGGTAAGATATTTGATAAGAATGAAGAAGCTAAAATCAATAAGGCTTCTATCTTAGGAAACTAAAAGAAAGAAACAATTTAAGACCAAAGCAAGTAGAATAAAATAAACAATATGATGAGACAGAAATCAGTGCAATTGAAAAAAGGAAAACAATAGATAAACAATGGAATAATATGTTTCTTTTAAGGATCAATAGATTGATGAATCTCTAGCAGGTCTAAGAAAAAGAAGAAAAAATCATTACCATTTTCAGAAACATAAAAGATATCATAACCATGGATCTCATGGAGATTAAAAGAATAATAAAAGAGTACTATAAGCAACTCTGTAGCCACATATTTGAAAATTTAGATATCTGAACTAATTTCCCTGAAAGATGTAAAGTACTAAAGCTCACATAGGAGAAATTGATAACACAAATAGGCTTATTTCTATTAAAGACATTGAATAGAAAATTAATAGCTTACAAAAAAGACAGTTCCAGGTTTAGATGGTTTCAATGATGAATTTTATCAGACATTGAAATAGACAGTAATCAGACTATCATTACCATAACACCCAAATCAGACAAAGACATTACAAGAAGGGAAAACTGCAGACCAATATCTTCAATGAACATAGATACAAAAAAATTCAAAAGAATTAACAGATAAAATTTGACAATGCTTTAAAGCAGTGGTCGGCAAACTGTGGCTCATGAGCCACATATGGCTCTTTGGCCTCTTGAATGTGGCTCTTCCACAAAATACCACATGCGGGCATGCATGTACCAATTGAAACTTCATGGCCCATGCACAGAAGTCGGTTTTTGACTCTCAAAAGAAATTTCAATCATTGTACTGTTGATATTTGTCTCTTTTGACTAATGAGTTTGCCTACCACTGGTTCAAATGATTATACCTCCTTGCCAACTGGGATTTATTCCAGCTATGTAAAGCTGGCTTAACACTTTAAAGTTGGTCAATGCCATCTACTATACCAACAGACTTGAAGAAGAACAATCATATATGCTATCAATTGATGCAGAAAAAGTATTTGGCAATATCCAATATTCATTTATGATAAAAACTTTTATCACGCTAAAAATAAAAGGAAACTCTCTGAATTTGCAGACCTCTATAAAAAACTGTATAGCTAGCATACTTAATAGTCAGAACCTAAATATTTTCTACATAAGATTGGGACCAAAGTAAGGATGTCCTGTCATCTAAACTTATTCAACATTACACTGGTAGACCTTGTTAGTGCAATAAGACAAGAAAAGGAAATAAAACATACACAGTTTAGAAAGGAAGAAATAATGCTCTGTGTTGACAGATGATATGATTATCTATGCAAACAATCCCCAGGAATTGTCCAAAACAAACAAAAATACCCACAAACAAAAACCCCACCCAAATCCAGGAAGTAACAAGTGAGTATAGCAAGGTTGCAGATTTCACAAGGTTAATGTGTAAAATTGTTTGTTTCCCTACACACTAGAAATGAACTATTGCAATTTGAAATAGTAATAATAACAAATATAATTTACAGTAGCATTAAAATAAGAAAGATTGCCAAAACCGGTTTGGCTCAGTGGATAGAGCGTCGGCTTGTGGACTCAAGGGTCCCGGGTTCAATTCCGGTCAAGGGCATGTACCTTGGTTGTGGCCACATCCCCAGGAGGGGGTGTGCAAGAGGCAGCTGATCGATGTTTCTCTCTCATCGATGTTTCTAACTCTCTATCCCTCTCTCTTCCTCTCTGTAAAAAACCAATAAAATATATTTTTTTAAATAAAAAAATAAGAAAGATAAATATATAGATATAAATCTAAAATATGTGCAGGCTATATATGCAGAAAACTATAAAATTCTGATAACAAGTCAAAGAAGCTCTAAATAAATAGATATACTATACTTATGGATTAAAAGATTAAAGTTATTAGGATATATTTTTTCCAACTTTATTTACAGGTTCAATGCAATTTTAATAAAAATTCAACAAATTTTTTTATATGTATGGGCAAATTGGTTCTAATCTTTATATGAAAGACAAAGATATAAAATAGCAAATATAACACTGATAAGAAGAAAGAGGAAGAGGAGGAGGAGGAGAGGAAGAAGAAGAAGAAGGAGAAGGAGGAGGAAGAAGATGAGGTGGAGGAGGAGAAATTTGAAACACATATTATCTGACTTACTAGGAAGCTTCTTAGAGGCTCAATGCATAAAAATCATGCTAGGGGGTTGGGCCTCATAGCCCGGCTGCCTCAGTTCTTGCAGCCCAGCTTCATCCGGAACAGAACAGAGAGCCCAGCAATAGATGCATAAAATATAAACAATGGTTTTGAGAAAGAGCAAAGGCAATTCAGTCAGGACAGAGAGTCTTTTCAGCAAATTGTACTAGAACAATTAAACATCCATATGCAAAAAAAAAAAAAAAAAAAAAAAAGCAATTCAGAGCCTTACACTTTATTTTTGACCAAAAAAATAGTAATTTAGAGGATCATAGACCAAAATACAATATTCAAAACTATACAACTCCTAGAAGATGAAATATAGGAAAAAACTACAACTTTTAAAATATAATACCAAAGCATGATCCATGAAAGAAAAAGTTGAAAATTGGACTTCAATAAATTAAAAATGTCTGCTCTGTGAAAGACAAGGAAAATAATGAAAAGACAAGGCATGAACTAAAAGAAAATATTTGCAAAACACATACTTGATATTTAATTTGTATCCAAAATATACAAGAAACTTAAAAAATGTAATAATAAGAAAATAAACAATCCAATTAAAAAATGGTTTTGTGATCAGAAGAGATAGCTATCCAAAGAAAATATACAGATGGCAAACAAGCATTTGAAAAAATGTTCAAAATCATTTGCCATTAGAGAATTGCCAAGAAAAACAATAATTAGATACCACTACATAGTTATTAGAATGGCTAAAATAATGATAAAAATGACAGTAGTAATCACTGACAAGAATGTAGATAAACAAGAATTCTCACATATTGCTGATGGGAATGCAAAATGGCACAGCCACTTTGGAAAACAGTTTTTTGTTTTTTTGTTTTTTGTTTTTTTACAAAAGTTTAATGTAGTGTTACCATATGATCTGAAAATCATGTTCCTACATATTTATTCTACTGATTTAAAAACTTATATTCATACAAAAACCTGCATAAAAATGTTTATAATAGTTTTATTTAAAAGTCACCCCAAACTGCAAGCAACAAGATGCCTTCAATAGGTGAATTGATAAATTATGGTATACTCATACTATATAATATTATTTGGTGATAAAACAAACAAGTTATCAAGCCAAAAAAATACATGGATGAATTTTAACATCATGTTGCTAAGTGAAAGAATTCAGTATGAAAGGGCAACATACTATATGATTCCAATTACATGGTATTCTAGGAAAAAAACACACAATACTGTAGAGATACATTAAAAGATAAGTGGTTGCCAAGGACTTAGGGGAAAGTAAATGAAAAAAAAAGAGAGAATGAATCTTCAACGCTTTGGACTTTAGTGAGGAAATCGATGTAAGCAAATTGATATAATTCAATATGTGTAGTTCTAGAATAAGAATACAGATCAGGAGCATCTAATTCTTGCTCAGAGAGGGAAACAAAGAGTGAAAGCTGATATTTGCCCTTGATCTTGAATCTGAGTAAGCATCTATCTGCTGGACAGAAGTGGAAATAATGTTTAAGGCAGAGGAAATAGCATGAATAAGACTAGGACTACTTAACACCAAATAGCATATCAAAGGAATGCAAGTGTTCATAGGCTCTGTAAGGTATGTGAGAAGGTATGGGTGGAGATATGGCTTACCAGGCAAATAAAAGATAGGAAGTCTGAATTTTATTTATTTATTTATTTATTTAGTTTAAAAAATATATTTTATTGATTTTTACAGAGAGGAAGAGAGAGGGATAGAGAGTTAGAAACATTGATGAGAGAGAATCACCGACCAGCTGCCCCTTGCACACCCTTACTGGGGATGTGCCCGCAACCAAGGTATATGCCCTTGACCGAAATCGAACCCGGGACCTTTCAGTCCGCAGGCCAACGCTCTATCCATTGAGCCAAACCGGTTTTGGTGGAAGTCTGAATTTTAAAAGATGGGCAGGGGTTAGAACATGAAGGCATGAAGGATCTTGAAATTTTAGCTTTATCCAAAGTCAATAAATGGATGCCATTGAATTTTGTTATACATCTGTATTGTAAAAAGGTAATAAGGTAATAACAGACAACGTAGAGGTTGTTTGGAAAGAAAAGAGTTGCAGGTTGGAAATCTAGAGAGGAGACTTTCAAAGTGAGGTAGATGCTAAATGCTGAGGGATTTGAGCAGGGAAGTAGATGTGGGAATGAAAAGGAGGAGCAAAATGTGAGCAAAGTTGGGGGTGAATGGATAGAAATTGGTGCTAAGTTGAATGTGGATTAGGAGAAGGAGGAGAAACCATGAACACACAGGGGTTTCTAGCTTGATCTACTGGATGAATGATAATGCCATGAAGAAAGCCCCAAAATGGGTGGGGCTGAATATAAGGTGTGACGTGAAAGATAGAGATGGTAGTTTTGAATAGAATGAATTTAAAATACTAAGTGAACATTGGGAACAGTTAAAAACATGTCTCTGTATCATAGTTTGGAGATCATAGATATACAAGTGGAAATAAAGCTATGAAATGAGTGAGATTGCCCACACCAAGTATGCAGAGATTAACCAATGCCAATTTTTATCTTTATTTTAAAAAATATATTTTTTATTGATTTTTCACAGAGAGGAAGGGAGAGAGATAGAAAGCTAGAAACATCCATGAGAGAGATACATCAACCGGCTGCCTCCTGCACAACCCCCACCGGGGATGTGCCCGCAACCTAGGTACATGCCTTTGACCGGAATCGAACCCAGAACCTTTCGGTCCACAGGCTAACGCTCTATCCACTGAGCCAAACTGGTCTCAGCCAATTTTTTATCTTTAACTAAAATATAGCTTTAAGACATAATAATACCATGGGGCTAACTAAGGAGGAAGGAGTCAGGGAGAAGCCAGAAATGGACATCCTGAGAAATAGAATAGTGAATTATTAGAAAAGGAGAAGTTAGGCCATATGGAAGGTTTGGCAATGTAAGATAGATGTTGTCTAGAGTATAAGTAAGATGAGGACTGAGAAAAGTCCTTTGGCTTATTCAATTCAGTGGGTGCTGGTAATACTATTGAAAGTAGAGTTACGGAGTCAGAATGCACTGGATTTAAGAATGAATCCAGGAGGCAGGAGGATGGGGAGGAATGTGCCACAGTGCATTGGCCATGTTCCAGTTCTGTTGGGTAGGTACATATGTTCCTTTGTATACTGAGTGTTATATGAAAAGTGATACTAGAAGACAAAGTAAACCTTTTTGAAAGCATAACTTAGAGTTTAGGAAGAAAGGATAACAATAAAACATTACTTGTTAAGATTTTTGTTAATGAAAGCAAAGAGTGATGATAGAAATTAATTGGCATAGATGAGATTAAGAAGTGTTACAATATGGAGACTCTTAAAAATAATATACTTTATTGATTTTTTACAGAGAGGAAGGGAATGGGATAGAGAGTCAGAAATATCAATGGGAGAGAAACATTGATCAGCTGCCTTCTGCACACCTCCCACTGGGGATGTGCCTGCAACCAATGTACATGCCCTTGACTGGAATCGAACCTGGGACCTTTCAGTCCACAGGCCAACACTCTATCCACCGAACCAAATCAGTTAGGACAATATGAATACTCTTACGTACTAGTATGTTGAATAGAAGAAACAGTAATTGGGGAGAGATTGGAGATAAAAAGATGGGCAATAATTGATATAGAATCTAGCAGGGGGAGTACAAGGGAAAAGATGAACTTTAGAAAGAAATTAGAAATACCTTCTTTGGAGATAAGTAAAGCCAAGACAGAATGAATACAGTGGAAATGACAATAAGAGAAATAGGATAACCTCTTCTCCAAAGGTGGAAATCAGTAGTAGTCAAATCATTGAGAACATGATATCAACATCTATGACATAACTGAAAAACAGAATGCTGGACTCCAGCCTTAGAGTTGACAGTCTCGGTTAAGTACTGAAATTTGTGGTTCTCACAAGATTTTAGATGATACTTATGCTTGGGACTACATTTTGAGAACTGCAGACTAGATTTTCTCAGTGAGTTAGGTTAGGTCAGCTGCTCCCCTTTCAGCCAAAGGCATTTATTGTCCAGATCTCCAAGCATGAATTTTTCCCAGGAGCATTTTTTTTTTCCTATGACAAGCCAACTTACCTGTTGTGGGATTGAACTTCCCATGTTTAGATAACAGTGCTGCTTTGAGAATGCTCATGTATTCATGGTACAGTAGAACTGTTGTCAGCCATATTTTCAGTTGGAGAAGAAGAGGCACGGGGATAAAGAAGGCACAGGGAGTCTTGTTTCAGGGTTTTCCTAACCGTAACACTTTTTCCCATGGAACCGTTCTGGCTTCTTCCTTGCTGTTTCCTCAAAGATTATTATAGAGATCAGTTTGCTTATCTCCCTCCTCCATCTGCCTGAGGGTTGTGCTTTGCATCTCTAAATGTTTCCGTTGTAAACATGTTGATTCTGTTTGGGCATCTGTTAGCTTAGGTGTGATGTCCTTAGCGTTCACTGTCCCAGCTTTCACCTCTGTTGGGGACAGTGGTGCAATTTGCCTGGTGCTTTCTGCAAGACTGGAAGCAATTTCAGCTGTCCTCATTATCGCAAAGGGGGAAAGCGGTCAGCCCCTCAAGGGGGTAGCTCAGATCCATGGGATGTACTTTATTACCACCACAGTCTGTCGCAAGTTTATGGTCTGATGAGGTTTTCAATAAAAATATTTTATACTTTTGGGCTGCCTCTCAACGACAAATCCTAAAGCCCTGTTTTAAAGATCAAAATACCCACAGACGCTCTGCACAAACGCCATCGATTCAACAAAAGCTGGTGTCGGGATGGGAAATTGATGACACACACATCTGTTTAGCATTTACCAGGGATTTTAGCACCCACTGAAATCTTTTGACTGCAGAAACTGCATTTCTGACTTGCATATCAAGCATTGCAATCTACAAGTCAGCAATTCACAAAGCCCCCCTTTCCCTGGGCTCCCCATCTCAGGTTTGTGAGATAATGGACACTGGATATTTAAAATCATGCATCATCCACTCCACACTTCATTGCTTACATATTCTGGGATCGATCAAGTCAAAATTATATTAGAATATTGGAAGTGCAGATTTATATAGAAGGCCCTTAAGATAGGATCTGGCCTCTATGATTCTAAAAATAGGTGTAAATACTTTACAATATAGATAATATCCTTACTATAACACATTGTAGTATGTAATGACCTTTCCACCCTCATATTATTTAAATTTAACTCCACAACAACCTTGAGAGGTGGGCATTATATATTAAGGTGAAGCAAAAACAAAAATGTCTTTAACCAAAGTATAAGTATTGGTGTATAGGGTTTTATAATAAACTAGAGGCCTGGTGCATGGAAATTCATGCACTGGAGCGGGGTGTGTGGGTTGGGTGGGGCAGGGAGGATGTCCCTCAGCTTGGTCTGCCCCTTCTCACACTCCGGTAGCCCTCAGGGGTGGGAGGTGACCGGGATATCAGGGGAAGGTTATACCCCCATCATACCTCTGCTGCTGCCACTGCCGACAGCACAAGTTTCAGCCAGCCCTGGTTACCTAAGCCTTGGGCTGGTCCTGGACAGTTGGGCAGCTGCCATCCAAGGTTTGCCTGCACCTCAAGCGTCAGCTGGGTAGCCACCATTTGAGGCTTTCCTGTGCCTTGGGCCGGCCTGGTTGGCTGGGGGGCTGAGAGGTCTGGGGGACTCCGGAGTTAGGCACATGGAGCAGCCTGGGGGTGGGCCCAGGTGTGTCACACGCCTGCCGCCCCTGTGGGGGCTGAGGAAACTGGGAACCACCATCTTTGAGGGTGTGACAGTCAATTAGCATATTTACTCTTTATTATATAGTATACTCCATTTTAAAAAAATATATTTTATTGATATTTTACAGAGAGGAAGGGAGAGAGATAGAGAGCTAGAAACATCGATGAGAGAGAAACATCCACCAGCTGCCTCTTGCAAACCCACTTCCAGGGATGTGCCCGCAACCAATGTACATGCCCTTGACCGGAATCAAACCTGGGACCTTTCAGTCTGTAGACCGACACTTTACCACGATTGAAATTTCTTTTGAGAGCCAAATTTTTTAAACTTAAACTTCTTCTAACTCCACTTCTTCATAATAGACTCACCCAGGCCTTGGTATTTTGTGGAAGAGCCACGCTCAAGGGGCCAAAGAGCCACATGTGGCTCGCGAGCCGCAGTTTGCCGACCACGGTTCTAAGGCTTCAGAATATCTGCCACTTTCTGCTCATCAGGTATGATTGACATGACATCATGAACAGAGTGGGCCATCTGCAGGACATCAAGGTGACCAAAGGGTCTTCTGATACTATTATGACAGCAAGCAGGAGGGTTAGCACAGTCCTGGAGCACACCTATGAATGTGCACTGTTATCTGTCATTGTGAATAGGAACTTCTTTTGATTCTTCTTATGGCCTCTGCTATGCTCAGATCCTATCAACCCTATTGCTATTGAGGAACCCCATACTGGAGCAATATGTCCTGCCCTTATTCCCCGCCTATTTAGTGACGTGTGTGTCTCCCCAGCCTATTGCCTTTATAAAGGCAGTATCTTCTGGGCCTTCCTGAGGAACAAGGCCAGCCACAGCATTTTCTATCTTGCAAAGTGGACCTTATGCATGCTCCTCTGAACTTGATAAACTTTTCCTCTATACTTTGCTGCAGAAATTCTGGCATCCCTATTTTGCTTAATATAGGCCTTTGCTTTCTTCAAGCTTTTAAGGAGCATTCCCACAGCCTATTACAACTGCCTTCAGGGTGCTTGCCAGGGTGTTAAATCCTGTATTGCTGGGAATAATTCAAAACTCTCCTTCATTCAATTTTATATCCTGTCGCCTCTTAATCTAGCCCCATTATAAAACCTTAGCTCCCGAGGGTAATGTGTTATCCAGGTCCTGAAACTTTGTAGGCATGTACTTTCTCTTTGCCTTAGCTGGCCCAGCACTTTCTGAATCAGGTTATGATGAAAGTCGAGCCTAGAGAAGACATGGGACAAATCATGAGAAGGGAAAGAAATGTCTTCTAAGGCACTTGCCTCATTTGAGTACTTTCTAGAACTTCAACAGTGTGTGTGTGTGTGTGTGTGTGTGTGTGTGTGTGTGTGTGTGTGTTATAACATTCATCATAACCTCAGGATTTGAGGTTGTTAATTGTGCCTATATAGATATCTCCTTCAAAGGGGCAGGCCCCACTTCTTCCTACCAGGGCCCTAAGAGTGTGGAAGATTTGCCTAGGCTGAAATTCTGCCTCTTCTGAAGATCCCTTAACAATTTATTATGACTGCCATTCAGCAGCAGGAGCAGAATTTCTCTTCTGCTGCCAGGAGTCCCTGTTACTCTCACACTTGGCTTTGAATTCTTAATTCATATACCTGAGCATGTTATTTTTATCTCTTCAATCAATGGTGCCTAGCAACAGCTAACTAATTCCACATATTTTAAAATATACTTTATTGATTTCAGAGGAGAAGGGGGAGGGAGGGAGGGATTGAGGGAGGAGGAGGAGGAGAGAGAGAGAGAGAGAGAGAGAGAGAGAGAGAGAGAGAGAGATCAATGAGAGAGAATCAGTGATTGGCTGCCCTGGTTGGGAATCAAACTGGGACTTCCTGGTTCAGAGGTTGACCTTCAACCACTGAGCCAAACTGATCAGGCCACAGTTCTTATACTTACTATTTCTTCATATCCCTACACACTTAGGATATTGTTCTAGCCATTGTATCCCTTTCCACCTGCATTCCGTCACAGGTCACCATAGGTAGGACCCCAAAATATGCTCTGGCATTCCAAGAACTATCCATTCTTGGGCTGATATTGTTAGAGTAGGTAGTTAGATATGAGCAGGGCAGAGAAAGTATGAATTGACTGAAAACTATTGCTCAACTAAACAAGAGAAAGGGAAAGTAGAAAACTAAAACAGCCACCAAAGTTAGACAAAAACAAGGACCAGTGATTGGGTTCTCATTGCCATCCATCCAGAATGATCCAATTCCAGCATTCCCATCTTTAGGATCTGCTTCCCAGAACACATTGATATCAATTTCCTTAGATTGGGCTCCTCAGAACAAAACCTAAGATAGGGATCCTTGTTTAAGTGACTTACTATAAATATACTTTCAGAAGAAAAGAAGTAAAGAAAACAGAAGAGGGCATGGGGGAAGTGCCAAGCAGGAATGTGGTCTCACAGAGACCCTAGAGCAGTGTTTCCCAAACTTTTGACATATGTGTACCCCTTCTATAATTTTTGTAACGCTGAGTACCCCTCGTCAAAAAAAAGGATGTATTTTAATAACAATCAAAATATATTTATTTTTTTATTTTTTGGTACATATACAAAATAATAAACAAAAAATAAAATTATTCATAATAAAATATAAATAAAAGTTATCTTATAAATAACATTTATTTGCACACCGGACCATCTCACACCTCACAAGACTGTCTTAACTTGACTCATGAGAATGTAGAATTAGGCGCAGCTAAGCATAGTGCAGTCCATATCCCCACCAAACTCCGGTGCAACGCGTACCCTCACCAAACTCTTCCCGTACCCCTGGGAGTACATGTACCACACTTTGGGAAACACTGCCCTAGAGCACCAATTACAGTCTGGTCCCACTTCAGTCTGGTCCCAGAAGATACTCCAGAGCACAAATGACATGACTGAGCTAGTCTCACCTTGAGGCAAGAGGGCAGACTTTTTGTGTTGCATGCCAGCAGGTCAATGGTGCAGTTAACCCTGGAGAGGGGCTGGAGAGAGGTGTAGCCTCTCAGGCACAGTGGTCATATTTGGTTCAGGGCAATTCTCTGTGTTGTTGTCTCCAATAAGTGTCATGCAAATGGGTGAAGGTACACCAGGCAGAAGACGGGGGGTGGGTCCATACCAGCAGCATCCACTATAATACTGTAGAGCCATGTGGGCAAACTGAGGCTTATGAGCCACATGCAGCTCTTTGGACCCTTGAGTGTGGTTCTGCCACCAAATACCATGGCCTGGCTGAGTCTATTTTGAAGAAGTGACAATAGAAGAAGTTTAAGTTTAAAAAAATTTGGCTCTCAGAAGAAATTTCAATTGTTGTACTGTTGGTATTTGACTCTGTTGACTAGTGAGTTTGCTGACCACTGCTGTAGAGCAATTATGAACCATAATGATCAGCAAACTCTCAGACATTTTTTATCCTAAGTAAAAATATCCTAAGTTAAAAACTCTTGGGAAATCTGCTCTAAGCTTGGGTAGGAGTACTGTGTTTACCTTCCCTTCTTTTCAGTGGAATTCTACTCAGTCTCACTGGCCATAATCCCCAATGCCCAATTCATCATTTTTGCCTGGGGATCCTATTGTAAATGAGCTCCCCACTCTGGTCTGTGTCAACTCTTTAAGTCCCCGAATTGAGAATGTTCTTTCCAGAATGTTCTTTCCCACCGTGACCTTTGGTTGATCCCATCAATTTTTATCCCTCCTTCTTACCTGTGCCATTACTCTATAATGGTGGGTATAATTGGAATAGAGCAACATAACGTGAAAACACTGTACCTTTTTACTTTCCATGTGTAAGTGCAAATGTCTCTATATTCATGTACACTATTCCCGAGAAGGGGTCAAAAAGCCCCCCCCCCAAAAAAAAGAAGAAGAAGAAGAAGAAGAAGATGGAAAAGACAATCCAAAAGTATTATACAAATGGTTAAAAGTGAGATTTCATTTTTTTTTCAGTTTGAGCTTAGGAATGTGTTGGGGTTTTGCCAGGAAAAAAAAAAAAAGGTATAACCTAATCTCAGGGTTTCAGTGTTCTTAAAGGGTCTGGAAATAAGCCATTGTCTCCCGAGCTGATGAAACGCAGTTTACGATGAGAGCCATCCTGTTCTTTACTCCCCAAAGCTCTGAGCACACTGCAGAATGAGCAGTCTGTGCCACATAAACACTTGGAAGAATGGTGACGTTTGCTAAAGTGCTTTGAAAGCTGTGAAAAACCACATAAATATAAGGCATAATGGTTGCTTTCAACGAATCTCTCCAAAGTCTGCACTAAAGTTGTCTTTCACCTTGCATTCCATTTTCCCAACACATAAATCCCTCCTTCTAGCCTGGGGTGGGCAAACTTTTTGACTCGAGGGCCACAATGGGTTCTTAAACTGGACCGGAGGGCCGGAACAAAAGCAACCGGACCATGCTGGCACTCTCATCTTGGGCTGCTGGTGAAGGAGCGGAGGGGAGAGCAAGAGAACCCTCCACTCTTTCGTCTCCGAAGGCCAGATAGAATGACCTAGAATGACCGAACAGGCCGGATCTGGCCCTCGGGTCGTAGTTTGCCCACAGCTGTAATCTAGCTTGACGTTCTCTCTCCAACTTGCTGCAGAATCCCCTTCCCATTTTCTCTTTCTTAGATATCACAATTCCAGCCCTAATCCTAAACTTGGTTAGACTCTTCCCTGTGAGGAAGCAGATCCTCCAAGGTCTGGCAATGAAGGGCGGGTCTCTCTGTGGGGAAAACATGGCAGAAACCTGGGGGATTTGCTCTTGTCCATTGAGGTTCTCCTTTCTCAAGGGAACACCTTTCCTTTGGATGGCACTCTCAAAGGGTGGTTTCTAGGCCAGAGTGTTAGCATCATCTGAAAACTTGATAAATTTAAATGAATTGGCTTTACCCAAGTCCAATTAAATTAGAAACTCTGAATGTGGGGGCTTCAATCTGTGTTTTAAGAAACCTTCCAGGTGATCCTAAAGTTTGAGAGTCACTTTTCCACATCTGCTAAAATTTGAGAATTTCTGTTTGAGGAAATTTCTTACTGATCCCCTTTGATGCCATCTAGCTGCCTTCAGGGAGTGCTCCCCATTTAGCACTCAAGCCAAATAAACCCTTAATTGCTGTGTGACAGCTGGAACATTTAACTTTCCAAATGGCTTGTCCATAATAAAAGGAAAATGAATTTTTAGAGTACTGTGTAATTAGATACACTGATTCATAAAATATGGAAATGTATTACAGTGTCTAAAAGACACAGTTTTATAGTCAGAAAAGCAAGGCTTTGAGTCTAACTGGTCACTTAATCATGTTGATATTAAGACTCTGCATCTGTTCAATGATGATAATATCTACCTTTTAGAGCTGTTGTAACAATTAGCTGAGATGATAAAAGTCGAGCAATTAGCAAAGTGCTTGACTCTCAGAGGGTGTTCAACAAATAATAATAAATTGTAGTTTGGCCATCCTTAGTTCATAGCCCCCGATTTGCAGTGGATGTTAGGGAGCAGCTCTTAGGTCACTTCCATGGGACATGGGACATTTTTCAGCTTCGGAATTCAGAAGCTCCCCTAAGCATGTCTCAGTCGGTCCTTGGAGGCTAAGCCAAGAGAGATGCAGGCATTCTCCCTTTCATGTCTAACTCCCACAGTTCAAATTCTACGTTATTATCTCAAGACCATCCTAGGACATTGTTTTGGGGGGCACATCGGTTCCATTTCCAACATATACAGGGCTTGGAGTCAGAGTACATTTTGGAGGCCCCACAATATCTATTTATAATTTACAGAGCAAGCTAAAAAAAAGTCTTATCTTCTATGTAGGCAGAATAATAGCTCCCACAATACCTGGAACCTGTGAACATGCTACCTTACATGATAAAGGGACTTTGCAGATGTGATTAAAATAAAGACCTTGAGGTGGGGAGGTTATCCTGAAAAATCCAGTCAAATGAAAACACAAGAATTATTATAAGAGGGAGGGAGGAGAAGAAGTGACAACAAACAAATGTTGGAGTGGTTTGTGCCATGCAGGCAGCCCCTGGAAGATGGGAAAAGCAAGGAAATTGATTCTCCCCTAAGACCTTCAGAGAGAATGCGGCACTGCTCACCCATTTTGGACTTCAGCACATCAGAATTTTTTGGAAATATATTTGTGTATTTTTAAAAATATACTTTTTTTTAAATTTGCTTTAAGAGAGGAAGGGAGGGAGGGAGAGAGGGAGGGAGGAGGGAGGGAGAGAGGGAGAGAAGAGGGAGGGAGGGAGGGAGAGAGGGAGGGAGAGAGGGAGGGAGCAGGGAGAGAGGGAGGGAGGGAGGGAGGGAGAGAGAGAGAGAGAGATCAATGATAAGAATCATTGATCAACTGCCTCCTGTATTCCTCACACTGGAGACTGAGCCCACAATCCAGGCATGTGCCATGACTGGGAATCATACTGTGACCTCCTGGTTCATAGGTCAGCACTCAACCACTACACATGCTGGCTGGGAAATTTGTTGTTTTAAGCCACTGAGTTTGTGATTATTTTTTGCAGCAGCATTAAGAAACTAATAACTCTCCTACCTTCATAATAGTAAAAATTTATAAAAATGTGTGCATATGGTTTAGAACACTGCAAGTTAACAAAATATCAGTGCTGTTAAATTTAATTATTATTTTGCACAGTGAATCAGTCTGTAACTCAGTGATATTTAAATGAATAATATAATGAAGACATAATTTATAATTATTTTTATTCTATTCCATTTATTTTTCTTGCTTTCATTTCAGCATAATTATGAGTTATATTGTCAGGATGACTAGTTTTTAATAAGCAATATTGCCAAATTAGAGCACCTGTCATGAGTTATTATAGTTCCAAGACAATATTTTTCATTAATTACAATTGGAGAATTTTGGCTCCTCTGAGGCTGTGGCAACTCAATAGTCATTAAAACTCTTAAAGAATACTTAGATTTAGAAATAAACTATTAATGTATATATCATGTTTATGCATTTTAAGGGGGAATTGAAAAATTATGAAAACAACAAAGGCATAATCTATTACTATAACACAATAAACCAAGTGACGTGTGTGCATGCTAACACACACACACACACACACACACACACACACACACACACATGAAGAATTTTAAGTTGTTCAAGCCTGTAATAATAGCAGTGAGACTTGTTCAAGCCCAGATCTGCTTCACACAAAGCTCATTCTAGTACCAGTATGCCAGCCTGTTTCCTTATGAGGGGTTTTAAACTTTCTTCTCCCATTTAGTTGTCTAGCATATTAACCATACCCCTTGCCACTCAAAACCAGCTCATATTTTGCTTCTTTGGGGAAGGCCTCCTGATCCCCCTTTGAACTTTGTAAACCTCATTGTGTTACAAGGAACACATTAGTCATCTGTTGGGTTAGGTGCTTGTCTCCTACTGATCTCTGAGTTAGTTCCTTGAGGACAGAGATCGTGTCTTACTCATTTCTGCATCTCTGAGACCTAATAGAGTACCTGGAACAAATAATATTTAACTAAATTAAATGGAATAATAGAAAAGTTATTGATTTTTTTAAAAAAGAAACCCACCATCCAGCCAATATCATAACTATGGGCGCGACATTCAGAAATCATTCAAATGTCTTTAGGTTCTGGGCTGGCTAACCGCTGGGCTATTTTAAGAGGAAGCCTGATTGGGTTCCACAGCTCGGGTTCTTTTTCCAGCACTTTATTTAAATATGGGCTGTTCCATATTGTCAGCGAATTCTTGCTGATTTTAAGCCCAAGCAGCACCTTCTAAAAGATAGAAGCCGCAGCAGCTGAGAGAGCTGCTGGAACTGCCACCGTTTTATTCCTTTGGCTGGGGCATATTTAACTCAGCACATTTTAAAGAGTGGTATTTTTAGTTTCTTGGGTGAACAGTCCCGTGTTAATTCAGGAAACAAAAGATATTGGGTTACCTAACAGTGAGAGCACCTCACTGTTTGCTCTCTGGAGCATTTCCACCAACCATTGTCTTTTTCAAGCAAAATCTGTCCCTCCTCCCTCTGTGTTCCCAAAGCCTCTTCATTTAAAACACACATGCAGGCCGGCAGGCAAGGACACACAGAGCAGTAAATCACATACAAATGCTATTTTAGATACAGATATAGAAAGGGGTGTATAGATTGCAATTTGTTGAGTTTCTGAGCACCTCCTCCTCGTAGTTTTCTGCTGTGACTGACTGTCTAGTGATATTGCAGACATGCCAACAATGTTTGTAGAAATACCCAAATAGTAAATCAGATAAAACGAGGTAGCACCACCTTGCTTTCCCTGATTGTGAATGCTGTTTATGCATGGCTGCTTGTACACAAGTGCAAGATTTTTCTCTAGAAATACACATTGGTGACATTGCTGGCCTGGAGGTTATGCACACCTTGAGCTTTACTAGGTGACACCAAATTATTTTTCAAAGTGGTTGAGATGTACACTCCTAACAGCACTTTTTAAAGTTCCCATTTGTTTAGTCACTCTGTGACCCTTTATATCAGCAGTTCTCAACCTTTCTCATGCAGCGGCCCTGTAATACAGTTCCTCATGTTGTGGTGACCCCCAACCATAAATTATTTTTGTTGCTGCTTCAATAACTGTAATTTTGCTCCTGTTAGTGAATTGTAATGTAAATATCTGTGTCTTAGGCTCTACAGGTCGAGACCCACAGGTTGAGAACCGCTGCTGTTAGAGCCTAAGACCATCAGAAAACACAGATATTTATATTATGATTCATTAACAGTAGCAAAATTACAGTTATAAAGCAGCAACAAAAATAATTTTATGGTTGGGGGTCGCCACAACATGAGAAACTGTATTAACGGGTCATGGCATTAGAAAGGTTGAGAACCACTGCTTTATATTGTCAGACTTCTTAATTTTTGCCAATGTAGTTAGTATGTGTTGTTATCTCCTTAGGGCTTTAATTTGTGTAAATACATGTTTCTTTGCCATTTTTTTAAGACTTCATTTGTTTTCCTACTTGACCTATAAGTAATTGAGAGTGGTATGTTACTATTATTAATTCTTATGGTAGTTCTTTCAACTTTTGGTTAATGACTTTGAAGTTATTTTATTACCTCAATATGATTTTAGAACTTTTAATATATATTATTGATGAAATGAACTTTCAATCCCTATAATGTGACTCACTTTAATGCTATTGTCTTTAACTCTATTTTTTTTTTTTTTTTTTTTTTTGTCTAGCATATATTTGTCTAGGGAAGGGGTGGGCAAACTTTTTGACTCGAGGGCCACAATGGGTTCTTAAACTGGACTGAGGGCCAGAACAAAACAATGGATGGGGTGTTTGTGTGAACTAATATAAATTCAAAGTAAACATCATTACATAAAAGGGTACGGTCTTTTTTTATTATTGTTATTTCAATAGTTTAGAACAGCCGAATGCACTGGATCCAGCCCATGGGCCGTAGTTTGCCCACATCTGGTCTAGGGAGTCTTTTTCAATGTATTTACTTCCAAAATTTCCATGTCCTCATCTTCCAGGAGTCTCTTTGAAAGCATGTATATTTGTATCTCCTGTCTTCTGGTTTTCATGTGGTTCAGAAGATTGCTCTCTGGTGTGACCACTTACCCATTGCTTTTATTATTAATTCACCTTTTTTTTCTTAGATAATTATATATTCATATCTAATTAAATACCCTTTACCTAGTACACTCTTTACCTAGTTCACTCCTGGTAACATCTTGCAAAGCTATTTTACACTATAGCTCTTCTTGGTAACCTTATTCTTCACTTCTTTAAACATTTCAAACCCTGTAATTCTGTATTTTGTATTGGGCAATTCCAACCTCTGCAGCTCTTAGAGTTCTATGACTTTTACTCACTGTGGCTTACCTTAATGTGCTTTGTGACATTTTAACGTGTGCTTATTGCTTGATTATATATATATGTGGGAATCCTCCCAGCTTACATTGGAGTGGTTTTCCCTCTAAAGAGGATTTGTTGCCGAAACCGGTTTGGCTCAGTGGTAGAGTGTCGGTCTGCAGACTAAAAGGTCCCAGGTTCGATTCCGGTCAAGGGCATGTACATTGGTTGCGGGCACATCCCCGGTAGGGGGTGTGCAAGAGGCAGCTGGTCGATGTTTCTCTCATCGACGTTTCTAACTCTCTATCTCTCTCCCTTCCTCTCTGTAAAATATCAATTATATATATATAAATTTAAAGAGGATTTGTTTTGCTGGAAGCCAGGGATGCCCTTGACCAAAGACCATTATAAGACCCTTGGGGCTTAACTTAATGAGGGAGTCAAATACTTAATTCCTTCTCCATCACATCCTTTGATAGTGCTGTGGTCCTTGGCTCTCAGCGCAACTCAGCTTCTCTTCAGCTCTCACTGTTTGCTGCATTCAGTGGCTGTCCCTCCCTCTCAAGGTTTGTTTATTTGTTGGTTTTGGCCTCCCAGGTTGGGGTTTGTGAGCATAGCAGTATATCACAAATCGGGTTCTATCAATGACCCAATGGCTGTTTTGTAGCACAAAGTCAGTAAAGCCCTTAGTTTATTATATTACAGAAGTTCTGGAGAGAAGGCGGCAGTGATTATTAATCTTGGAGATCAATATTGAATGAAAAAGGTATTGTCTCTGTAGTGTTATGTCTTGGAGTATTGCCAATATCCCCTCTCAATCCCTTTCCAGGACTGGAAGCATTCATTTTCCCAGCTGCTACCCTCTCTGACTTGCTCTTGTCTGAAAAGGACAGCCATGCTCAAGGGTCAACCTGCATCCCATGACTATGGCATCTGTCCATGTGTGCCCAGTTCAGGATAACACTCGAGGGCCATCCTCGCTCAGAGATCTTTAGGGAGTTGGTTTATGATCTTTACTGTGATCATATCCGAGTTCATTTTCTCTGAGAACCCTGCTTCTGTCACTTCCTCACAGGTAATGATAATCTTATGGGCACCCCGAATGAACTATCTGCATGCAAATCTGTCAGTCTGTTTTCCTGGACCAACTGCACTAAAATACTCTCAATTAAACACAAATATTTAAAACTAACATAATCCCATAAAGTACATATATCTACACCATCCCATGAATTTTAGTTCTGGGAGGCATTTTGAAATAATCTAGTTTTACATCATTCTAAAATGATAAATTGAGATCCCAGAATTGAAATAATTCACAAAAGATCACCAGTTAACTTTGTGGTCTCCAGACAAAGGGGGTTGAACTCTGATCTTTACTCTCTAAGACCTATTATTGCACCAAGATGCTTCCCAGCCTTGAATGCTATCTTTCTTTGCTTCCATGCTATATATTTTTTTTGTTCTTTACTTGAATACACCTAGCAAGTTTCTTCAGATAGTTTTGAACTCTGTCCATAAGACAGAATATGGAAAAGATAGCCATAGGTGCTATAACAAAAAATATATATATTTTGCTTGTTTGTTTTCTGCAACATGCTTACAACTATTGAACACAGAGGTAGGTGCCGGGCTAGCTCAATGGACCTGTGGCAGGTACACAGGATCCCACAATCAGAAGGGTACTGTTCTTGGTTTAATACTTGGTTGCTGCCATGAATCCACAAGCATTTTTTAAAAGAAGCTGCACATTTTTACTTTTCAATGGGCCTCATTAATAGTGTAGCTTTTCCTGGGTAGACAGTTTTATATAGAAGAAGGAACATGGCCTCTAGGAGTCTGAAAGTTGTGGGGTCGAATCATGCCTCTGTTCTCTATGTTTTAAGGCAGAAATTTTAACCCTCTGGACCTCTTTTCTCATTCAGAAAATATTAATGACAGGGCCTATAAGTATTTGAAAGTTGCTAGGTGAAAGAGTAATTAACAAACGCCACTACCATGTGAAAATAGTAATTACCATGTGAAATAAAAAACAGAATTAGCCGAAACCAGTTTGGCTCAATGGATAGAGTGTCGGCCTGCAGACTGAAAGGTCTTGGGTTCGATTCCAGTCAAGGGCATGTACCTTTGTTGTGGGAACATCCCAAGTAGGGGGTATGCAGGAGGCAGCTGATTGACGTTTCTCTCTCATCGATGTTTCTAACTCTCTATCCCTCTTTATTCTTCTCTGTAAAAAAGCAATACAATGTATAAGTGAGGGTAAGCCAATGGATTCTGGAATCAGACTACCTGCATTTATATCGACCTGAGCTTTGAATTTCCCAATGGTGATACCTTGTAAGTTTCTTGAGTGTTCTTTGTGTCCCATCTGAAAATCACAAGGCTGCTATGAATGTCACATGAGTTCATTGTAATTCCTCAGCATGGTACCTAGTTTTTAGTATTCATTTAACTGTTTACTGTTATTGGTTCTAGGAAATATATCCAAACTCCTCTAAAACAGGCATGCTATGAAAGAAAATAATGAAAATCTTTCATGGAGAAAATATTGGGAATACCTACGAACAACATTTATACTCTTAATACCTAGTAGAAGTATGAAGACTCCGTCAGTGTAAACTTACCTCATTAGCTGTCCCAACGTCAGTAAGGGTTAGGATAAGCTCTTTGAGATAAGTACGAATTCTTACAGAATTTCTCACAATATCCCCCAAGGTATACTGCAATGAATAATTAAGCAAACTAAAGCAAAATAAATCCCCCCTTTTAAAAAAAAGCAAATAAGTAAGATACACAGTGTGAGAGACCATGAATTTACAGTCATCTAGTTTTGTGGGAAAAAATATGATCTGGAGAAAAATGCTGCAGTGATATGGAATCTGTGTTTACAATGCCACTAAATCCTCCAGGCCCTACACACCTGTTCACTTGTTAATTAAACCCAACCAACCACTAACAAGGAGTACATGCTGATTTGATGGTGTATAGATCTTGCAAAGTTTATGATGTATACATATATCTCAGGTACAAAGGGAGCTGTATAAACTAAAAAGGACAATAAAACAATGTGGCAATTTTTATTACAGATGCCTTTTATTTACGGAATCACACTTAGTTAAAAGTGGTCAGGCTCTTTTAAAATTTATTTTTGAAATATTAAAATTTATAACATTGTATCATAAAGTACTATGGATATATTTAAATAATCATTTAAAATGTGTGTCTAGCCTAAACCGGTTTGGCTCAGTTTATAGAGCGTCAGCCTGCGGACTGAAAGGTTCCAGGTTCGATTCTGGTTAAGGGCATGTACCTTGGTTGCGGGCACATCCCTGGTAGGGGGTGTGCAAGAGGCAGCTGATCGATGATTCTCTCTCATCGATGTTTCTAACTCTGTATCCCTCTCTCCTTCCTCTCTGTAAAAAAAATCAATAAAATATATTTTAAAAAAATAAAATAAAAATGTGAGTCCATTCTATCCTTCCTGGACAAGCAGAAATGAAATATTTTAATTTGTTTTATTTTCTAACACAAGGGGGCAGCATTGTAACATTTCCTGTAGTACCACTATACTTTGTGCAGGCTTGAATACTACACAGTGCACCTTTTTCAAATGGATAATCATTTGAGAATTACACAATGGTAGTCCCAAGCTATTTATCACTTATATTACATTCATTTTAATGCTGGTTTTGAAAACAGTACTCTCTGATTAGCATTCACACAGATTTGGTGCATTTTATATTTGCTGCATTGTTTCTGACTCTATAACAATCACCCAATTCTGGAAAGAAGACTAGTGGCTCTTATGGTTTGTAGTGTGTATGTATGGTACTTTTCTAGAAATCTGAATTTACTTAAATAGACTTCTCAATCATATCGGTAGAAAGGGGCTATGTGCCAGGAGATGGGTCTGTTTGACAATAAAGGATGAGCTTTCTGTTAAATGTGGCATAACATGTCAGAGACAAAATCAAAGTATTCTGGCAGGTCCATGCAAATGAATGGGCTTGGAGATGGGGAAGGGAGTGCAATAGTAAAAGTAACAATAATAAGAACAACCATGTTTTCATTCTTCACTAGTCATAGATCCCTTACTTGCTTAATTATGTTATTCTTAATATAATACTCTTGTAAAGTAGATATTAGTATTCTCATTTTTATCAGGTAGAATATGGAAGCTTGGTTTGGTTACCCTCAGTTCTCGACTGACACTCAGAAGAAGGCAGCGCTGACTGCTGAACCCAGGCCTTTCCCACTGCTTCTCAGTGCTTCGCCAATCACAGGGAAAGAGATTGGATTCGGTGACTCAACAGAAAAAGGAAATTTAATTTGATATTTAAACTTCCTCATTTGCCCTATCCAGTTCATATGATTTAATCTAGGCCAGCTATTGGCAAACTCATTAGTCAACAGTACGATTGAAATTTCTTTTGCGAGACAATTTTTTAAACTTAAACTTCTTCTAACGCCACTTCTTCAAATAGACTCACCCTGGCCGTGGTATTTTGTGGAAGAGCCACACTCAAGGGGCCAAAAAAAACTGCATGTGGCTCGTGAGCCGCAGTGTGCTGACCATGGATCTAGGCTATTGTGATGGTTAATTTTATGGGTGAACCTGACAGGGATAAGGGGTACCCAGAAAGCTGGTAAAACATTATTAGTGATGGCCTGAGAGGGAGGTTCTGGAAGAGATCAGCATTTGAATTAGTAACTGAGTAAAGAAAATCACCTCACCAATGTGGTGGCATCTTTTAATCCTTTGAGGGCCTGTCTAGAACAAAAGGTGGATGAAGGGCAGCTTTGCTGGCTGTTTAAATGAGCATTTCCTCCTGCCCTTAGACACTGGCACTTTGGGTTCTCAGGCCTTTGGACTCAGACTGAATTCTATCACCAGCTTTCCTGAATTCTCCAGCTTACAAACAGCAGATGTGAATTTTTTTTTTGGTCTCCATAATGAAGTGAGTCAATACCTAGAATACATACTCTCTTTCCCTCTCTTTTCCTCTCTCTTTCCCCCCCCTCTCTCTCTGTGTGTGTGTGTGTGTGTTCTGTTTCTTTAGGGGGGGGGAGAAACCCTAACTCATAGAGCTACTTAAGCAAAATACAGAATGCTATATAAAGTGTAAATTTTATTATTGCATTTACTAATTTTAGCTCCCTACATCTGAGAAGCCATTTAATGTCTTATGACTGAGGGTCTGGAGAACTGTGTGGAGATTCCGAAGACTTCAGTCCTCTTTAGAGTTGTGTTCACTGTGCTAGTGAATCCGAGTCTGAGAAGGTTGCACGTGCTTCTGTATGGTAGCACAGTGGGTTCACATAATACTTTTTTCTCTGAGGAGCCCAAGGCACAGGGAAGATGGTACATCAGCATCTCCAATATCTGTCAGTGGTGGACATGGAAGGCTGTGTTCAACTTAATCTTTTAAAAACGAGAAATGGAGGCAAGAGTAAGTTGCTGAAGCGCATTTTTCATGACTGTTAATGGTTGAAATCCTTGAGATAATGCTCTTTATTCCTGACCCAGGACTGTGTCTTTTGAGTTTAACATCACTTTAGGAATCCGAAAGGCTTGAGTTTTAATCCCAGCTTTGCCATTTTCTGGCTCTTGACTTTGGGAAAACTCCCTGAGTCTCCCATTTCTCATCTGATTTCTCAGGACTGTGCTACTCATTGGATAAATAATGGCCATTTTAAAAAGTCTACCCAAATAGCTCTGTGACAAGGCACCAATCTCAGGAACTAGAGCCATCTGCAGTTCTAAGCAGTACCCATTGGGGCCACTAGGTGTCTCTAGAAAACTTGAAGTGTAAGAGTAAGAAAAAAGATGCTTCTGCTTTGCAAGTTAAAGCCTTGTAAAAATATAAGATCATAATGGCTCCCTTCTCTGAACTTAACTTGCACTTGATTCATGCCTATACTTTTGCACTTGCCTAATATCTAGTTAGTTGCAATAAATAAACATTTATTGTACACCTAATATGGACAATGGAAGCACGTTTATTTTATAATGCTTCTAGGCACTTGATAGTCATCAATGAACAAAATGGACTAATCCTTTGCCCCTGGAGCTTGTATTTGTACAAGTGGCAATACACATGCACACACACACACACACACACACACACACACACAAACATTAGATAATAATATGAAGAAAAATAAAACTTGGTAAAGGGCGAGAGAATGCTGGCACCTGCTATTTTAGATAGTGTTTGAGGGTGAAAACTGAGTTAAAGGCTTGCATTAAATGAGCCACATATTCATGTAGAAAAAATGATCTTTAGGCAGAGATTACAGAGAATGGAAAACCTTGAAACTGGAGAGTATGCTTGTTTTATTTGGGAAACAGCAAGGAGACTGGGTGAACCATGCACATTTATTGGTCTCCTATGCAATTCATTGTCTCTTTGGGAAACTATTCTATTGTAATATAATTTTATAGATCCTCTATTACAGGTATGTTCATTTATAATATCTTAATAAGAATAATGATAATAATTAGTATTTACTGAGTACTTGCTATGTGCCTGGTTAGTCCGTATAGCCCTACCAAATATTCCCTATTATTCAGAGACTCTACATAGCCTTCCTAAAGTAAAATATCTAGTAAGTTGGTGAGACAACACCTGATCTTGTTTGAAAGTGCAGGCTGCAGAGGAAAGCAATGAACCCAGATTGTGCAAATACATTGTTACTTGGAATCTAGATGTTCCTCCTCCCCTCCCCCCCTTTTTTTTTTACTATTTCTGTTTGTATGTATGTTTATATATTTTCAGAGATTGATGAAATATCATAAGAATTCAATTTCTTACGGGTTTCTAAAGCAATCTTCATGTTTCTGATAAGACAGATGAGTGAAAAGTACATAATGATGTGAAAGGGGCAGCTACCAAGAGGGGATGACATGTGTCTTGTTCTCTGGAGGATGAGGAGGAGTTCTTGAAGGGTGCATGGATGCAGGTGGGAGAGAGACTGTCTTGGTAGAAGCAAAGGTAGGGAGGTTTAGAAGAGCATGGTTAATGCAAGAAACAGCGAAGAGTTAAGTGTGGCCCGAGAATTGGTAACACTAAGTGTAATAGATATGGTCTTATGCCTACAAGTAAGTGCCAGGGAGAATCTGCTACTGTGATACAGGGCACCTCCCAGCTTTGGCTGATTGGGCAGAGATGGAGCCCTGACCCACAGGCAGCAGACTCCATGGTCTTACTAGGAACATAGGAATTATGTGGCTTGGAATAGGAAAGTTACCCAAATTTGGGGGCTTGGAAATTATTTGATGCCATGTGTAGACTGAACCAGATGCTACAGAAGGAGAAAAACAGCAAGTGCAGAGATGGGCCAAGATGGAAAACCTTGAGGTCCCTGAGAAAAAGAAATGTAAATAGCAGTTCTCCCATTTCTACCAAATTTACAGTTCCTAGTTCTTTAAGCCTCCCAGGGCAGGCCTGTTTTCTATCCTGGATCCCAGAGATCTCTGTCTCCTTACGTGAGGGGGATCCTATAGTTTATCATCCAAACTGAAAAACCTTTGCGAGCAAAAATTGTGTTCTTAATAATTACAGGCATTAGCTGAAAGAGTGCTGGGAAAACAGGTATGTGCCATGGTGGACTTAGGGGTGTTTTAACAGCTGACTCTTCAGAAAGCAACAATATCAGCAACAGAGCACATTTTGATTTGTAGTGTTTGCCCATTTCCATGGTGCAAATATTTCCACCATGGCTGACTCTAAACTCCCTATGCAATATCAACTGGGTTGAAAAATTTTCAAAACTTTAACAAGTCAGCCAAAACCGGTTTGGCTCAGTGGTAGAGCATCAGTCTGCGGACTGAAAGGTCCCAGGTTCGATTCCGGTCAAGGGCATGTACATTGGTTGCGGGCACATCCCCAGTAGGGGGTGTGCAAGAGGCAGCTGGTCGATGTTTCTCTCTCATCGATGTTTCTAGCTCTCTATCTCTCTCCCTTCCTCTCTGTAAAATATCAATAAAATATATTTTTAAAAAAACACACTTTAACAAGTCAGCTTGCTCAAGATGTGACAAGCCAGCTCCAGCACACCACTGGGTACACATTACCTCACCTAGAATACTCTCTTCCCCAGGTCTCCTCCTTTGTTTTTAATATGTAGGTTTGTTTAAGTGCATTTGAACCTTTGCAACTCCAGAAGTACTGGTTAGAACAGTAGTACCTTTGGACCTGAAACTGTAGGCAATTGTAATTGTGAAGTCTGCCCTCAAGTCTCCCGGAAGGGAAATGCTGCCTGTATGTTCCCTTCCCCTCCCCAGCCTGTCCAGCACAGTGAGGGATACGCAGAAGCTGACACTGCCTACCAGCGGGATTAGTGCTTCAAGTGTCACTCACTGGCTCCCCTACAGAAAGGTTCCTCGGCTGTGAATTACAGTTTGCCTGTCAGCAGTGGGCAAGCACCTTTGAGAGAGCAGCAAAACACAGCTTCTCAGGGGATTTGAGACCAGGGCTCTGATATTCTCACCTAGATCTGATTGTCGTCAACTCATCGTCCCCTGTCAAACTCAAGCCTTCCATAAGCAGAAAAGGAAGCTTACTAATTCCGTTACAGGATCGTCTTACCCGATAGCTGCATGGGTACCAGCTGCCTGCTCAGTGCTTCTCCTTAGCTTGTTCACACTGGCCCGGAGCAGGTGCTGTCGCTCTTATTCTTTATTTTTCATTCTTCAAATAACACAATATTTCCCTTCCGAAAAGCAGAATCTTTTGTCCTGATTTAGAAATAAACTGGTTACACAAGCTTACTAGTTGAGCCTGGATTGTGCAAATACATTCTTACCTGGAATCTAGATTTTTTTCTTTCCCCTTTTTATTCCTATTTCTGCTTGTATGTATCTTTATACATTTTCAGAGATTAGTGAAATATCAGAAGAATTCAATTTCTAACAGGTTCTCTAAAGCAGTTTTCATTGTTTCTCAAAAGAATAGAAGACATTTCCTCTGAATATCTGCAATGTATTAATTGTTAAATAATTGATATTGCACTTTTGAATTTATTCTATGTCATATATGTGTATTCATGTACATGTGTGCACCACACACATATACATGAATGCACACACTCTCTTTTCAGCTGAAATGGAATCATGTGATATAGTTCTATACTTGTGCTATAACTATCCTTTTAAGTGAATTAAAATATTTGTTTATTTACAAAAGTCTTCCCAGGTTCCAAAGAAACTAAAAAGGTTAAATAACTAAAAGTCTTCCAAACAAACTATTCCAAAGTACTGTATAAATTAAGGTACAAAATCATATCTGTAACTAAACACTCAAGTCTGAGCTTTCAGTAGACATGAATTAGAATAAAAAGGTCAAGATTCAGTGTTGCTGGTACTTTGAGTTATAATAAGAGTAATTAACTTCAATAAGCCATAGTGTGAAAATAAATCCCCACAAAAATTATATATGCTTACAATGTGTTCATTAATATATTTGGTAATGTAAAATAATGATGACATGACTCTAAATAGATGGTCCATAAAGGAGAATATATAAAGCTGTTTGCTAAAGCATTGTTTAAAATTCTAAGAAGAGTAAAAATTCTGCATGTCTAATAAATGAGCATAATTTAATTTATATCCAGATAATAGATTGCTATTAAACCAGTTACTACCGTATTGTAGAAGAACACTTACTACTGTGGAAAGATAGAACATATTGCTAAGTGGTAAAAAAAACAACAACAACAAGCTACATAACTTTGTGATATAAAGGGGGTCAAATATACGGTAAGGGAAGAACATTTGACTTTGGGTGGTGAGCACACAATGCAATATACAGGTGATGTATCTTATCAGTATATTCATTATATACTTGAAACCTATCTACTTTTATTGACCAATATCATCCCAGTAAATTTAATAGAAAACAAAAAGTTATGATAACATTTGTGTGTGTGTGTGTGTGTGTGTGTGTGTGTGTGTGTTCGCACGCACGTGCATACTAGATATAAAATTAGAAAACTATTACAACATGGTCTGTTAACAGTGGTGATACCAGGGTAGAATAATTAAAGTCACATTGCTTTGTTTTATATTTACACTAGAGACCCAATGCACGGAATTCATACATAAGTATGCCTTTCTTCCCCCGGCTTCCCTTTGGCACCCAGGACTCAGGCTTCCCTCACAGCCCCAGCTTTATCTGGAAGGTTGTCCAGAAGGAGATCCAGTCTAATGAGTATATCACGCTTTTATTGTTATAGATTATACATTGCACTCTGTTTTATTGCCTTGAACATGCTTGACTATTTTAGTTAAAGGAAAGGTTATTCTCAATAAGCTTGCTGAATTTTGAAGGAGATAGAGTCATACACAATTAACTATAAGGTGAGGCATATGGTATGCTCAATGTATAGAGCGGGAGTATGTGAGTAATTCGTTAAATCCCTGCCCTTTTATTCAGGGATAGGTTTTAGGAAGGTAAACAGGGATAACCAAGAGAAATGAGAACACCTTGGGCAACATGAATTAATTTCTTCTTAAAGAGTTAAGGCATCTCATTCCTCCACAGGGTAGAGAGAACAAAGTGTTCCCTGTACTATTAATTAAAATTCAGCTTTGTATAGTCTGTAGTTACAAACTTCAGTGAAATTGGTGCAGGATCCTATTCTCAAAAGGTTACAAAGCACATATTGTTGTCAAAGTCAATCTAGCACAGAAAGATGGCAACCTTGGAATAAAAAATTAAACGTATTTGATATAGCACAAGCCACTTTAGACACTACCATAGGTTTAAATGTCAAACGATCAGGAACATTTCCTGAAGTCTGGTTAGCCTTTTTAACTTAAAAGTGAATGTCTTTATTTCCCATAAATTTAAAGCTTACCTGATTGGAAAGAAAAATTTAACTGTAATATAAACATAGTCAACTATAATAGTCCCCAATTAATGGATCAAGGTAACCATCAATACGTTTATATGGGCAAAAATAATCTTATTCACCTTTCCCCAAGTGCTCGGCACAGTGCCTGACACATAATAGTCACTCACGAAAGATGTGTATACTTGATAGAACTGGAAAATGTGTGTACCTGGAAGTCTCCAATCTGTGTTTGCTGTTGAACAGAAGGTCATGATGGAAAGAATAATGAACAGCGAGACCAGTGACTTGACTTCTCATCCCAGCTCTTCTATTAACTCAATGTATGACTTCTCTTTGTGGCTCCATGTATCCATTGCTAAAGAGACAATTGGATTAGATTAATTTTAGGAGAGGTGTCTTTCATATTAGAGTACCTGAGATTCTAATGGATCTCTCAGGGTTTTCTTTTTCTTTTTTTCTTTTCCTCCTTATTGCCAATGCTTCATGTATTCACTAATGTATTCCACAGTAGCTTACTGAATGTCTTCTCTGTGTATAAGGCATTGTGTGTGTCATACAGAATAGGTCTGCAAACAAGGCACACACAGTTCCTTGCCTTGGGTCTTTTACTCCAGTGAGAGAGTTGTGCCTTTCTACTTAATAGATAAAATTTTAAAACATTTTACTTATTGCTTAAAGTACAATCGAATACTAACAGGAAGTTATCCTTATTGGGAGAATTGTTTGTCATTATGGGCTGTTTTAAAAAAATATGTTTATTGATTTTATAGAAGGAGGAAGAGGGAGTGAGAGAGATAGAAACATCAATGATGAGAGAGAATCATTGATAGGCTGTCTCCTGTACACCCCATACTGGGGATTGAACCAGCAACCCAGACATGTGCCCTGAGTAGAAATTGAACCATGGCCTCCTAATTCATAGGCAGACACTCAATCACTGAGCCATGATGACCAGATGGGTTCTTTTTGATAAGATAAATGAATTTAGAAAGATTAAACTCAATATTTGTATTTCTTTGTTAATTCTTTGAATGGACTAGATGATGACAAATTTAATGTTTTCTAGCTATTTTAGTAAAAAAGTCAGTAGACTTCACATTATTACAATAGAGATATATATTTTTAAATATACATATATATATTTATTGATATTTTACAGAGAGGAAGGGAGAGAGAGAGCTAGAAACGTCGATGAGAGAGAAACATCGACCAGCTGCCTCTTGCACACCCCCTACCGGGGATGTGCCCGCAACCAATGTACATGCCCCTGACCAGAATCAAACACGGGACCTTTCAGTCCACAGACCGACACTACCACTGAGCCAAACCAGTTTCGGCTAGAGATATATCTTTAAAATACAGTTATATTTTAGTGTACCAGAATGAACTGAAGATTAAAAGGAATGTTTCAGTGACATATAGTAAAGGTATATTGTCATGTAATTACAACCCAACCTATATTTTCCTCTTACTATAATACTCTACTTAATGCAAAGCATCTCTATAATTTAATAAAATGGGGATAATTTTATTTAAACTAGAGGCCTGATGCACAAAATTAATGTAAGAGTGGGTCTTCCTTCCCCTGGCTGCTGGCACCAGCTTCCCTCTGGCACCCGGGACCTGGGCTTCCCTGTCAGCTCCAGCTTAACCCAGAAGGTCATCCTGAAGGATGTCTGGTCTAATTAACCTATAATGCTTTTATTATTATAGATAACCATAGCCACATTTTGCATAGCATAAATTTATCGCTTTGATCTAATAGTGTATATACTGAAACATTCTATCAAACATTCTACTTTTTCAGGATAAGTCAGGATAAGTTGGCTATGCCACTAAAACAAAGAACTCCAAACTCTCCGAGGCTTTAAACACTCTAGATTTTCTTGTTGCTCACACTACACGCTCATCTTGAATATGCATGACCTAGATTCATCATAATACTTCTGGGACCTGGGCTGACAGCAGCCACTACCTCAAACACTCTCATGAAAAGTGCAAAAAGGACAAAGAAAGCTCTGGCAACAAATTGTTTGGTTACATCCAATGACCAATCATTGTTTGGAACTAGTCACATGCTCCATATCTCACAAGGGGTCCAGGAAGTGCTATCCTTCCATATGCCGAGGAAGAAGACAGCTGGGATACTTGATGAGTAACACTAATTACCACCATACACAGCATGAAAGACTTGTTTTCAGGCATTTAGCTCTCTTAATTTGCTAGGGAATCAGTTAACTGTTGGCAATCCTAGTCATTCGTTTAGTTGAGAAAACTTCATTTTTTCTAAAAAGCAAAACATTATCTTTTTTGAGATCTCCTACATTATATTTATAGTGCTTAATTTTATCAAAATCTTTAAATTTTAGATTTATTATTTGGATTGACGTATATTTCTATACTCTTGCCCGTGGATATAATAATCCCTTTATTACTGTGATTTTTCAAAAGCATTAAAAAAAAGCAGCAAGTTCAGGTTATAATAGGGGCTTTGTTTCTTTAATTCTTTTCCCCTTTGTGTTTTCATTAGGCCCTTTCAGGTTTTTGCTTTGAAGTGCAATTAAAGTGATATTCTTTGACAGTACTCTAAGAGTGCTTATTCATTTTCCATTCTGGTGCAGTTCTGAGCCAGAGCAGATAGGAATTAGGTGGAAACCCATTTTAGACTCAGAATAGTTCTAAATATCAATCTCAAAGGTTCATTTCGTTATTCAACATTCTTCAGTAAAATAGTAAACAACGTGTGAATGCTTTTCAATTTTTACTTTACATCTCCAAACTTGAAAAGGTTTTTATATGTTAACAATTTTTTTCATTACTTATTCAACAAATCTTTACTGTATTTTTTACTGTTGTGGCACTCAAGCTGATGTGACTATTTGGATATAACTTAAAATGTATGAAGAGTTACAGGTAACTTTTCTAAGCAAGTTGTGCTTTAAGGGTCATAAAAGTTTTGTTCTTTTATGTAAAGCTGGCTATACAAGCCTAACAGTGAAACATACACTTGGAAATAAATGTTCAGTGGCAGGGCCTAGACTATGCTCTTTCCTGTGATCTTTGGCAGAAGAGTGATTGTGCATTGAGAAGATTATTGGCTGGAGGTGCTTGTGTGATATGTTGTGTCAAATATTCTGGGATCCATACTTTAGCCCCAAAAGGACCATACACTTTGCTCTTTGGTAGAAACCTAGACTATAAAGATCATTAAGCAACATAGCATATTCTCATGGAGTTCACAGGCAGCGGGGGAAAATAGATATGTTAATGTATAATTAACAAATACATAACATAATAAGTTTTATGGTAAAGGTACCTACAGAGTAAGATGGAAATACCAAGAGTTTGTGGAAAACTAATTTGGAGGTGTCAGTGAGATCTTCCAAGAGTGGGGTGACATATCCCAGGGTCTTGAATGGTATTCACAGAGGGAAGGAGAAAAGGGGAAGGATATTTCAAGTACAATGAACAGCATAGATGATTAAATGCATGGATGTGTGAAAACATGTGTAGGTGGAGGACTATACATGGTTACAGGGAGTGTTTGGAGAGTGTTGGCAGGAGGGGAGGCTGAAAGAAAGCCCTTGGGCCAGGCAGAACAGGGACCTTGCCTCAGAAGAAAATATTCCTTTCTTGGGATAAGAAAGGAGAGTCATTAGCTAAAAGATTGGAATTTATCTCATATACTCTTGGGATCCTTGGAACTTGCAAAGCAAGAGAGCGATGGTCAGGTGCGTATATTCAGAAAGATTAAAAAAAAATTGTAGTGTGGGATGGAGAGGGCAAAACTAGAAATAGTGCGACTTGGAGGCACACCACACCGAATTTAAATTTTGGCTTCATCATCTTAATTCTCCAATGTCTAGATTCTGGGCAATTGGGATAGGTGACTAATTCTTGTACTTTATAATATTATGACTGTGTGCTTAGAAAGTGGCAGCTGGTCCTTTAATAACTTGACGGCTTTTTCTACATGAAACAACTCCATTAAATTTTCTTTCAAAGTACCAACGCATTTGTTAGAAAGCAGCAGACATGCTAATAGCAGTCATTGTGTTCCTCAGCTATGAAAATCCATCTTCTTGTTTAGGCATTCTATTAATAGGTACACTGGAGATAATTCTAAGGAAATCATTTCATGAAGAGCCAAAGTGACTTAAAAGCAAGAACCCATCAGTGAGTAAAGGAAAGAGTTGATGGCACACATGTAGCCATCAGCAACTTTGAACAATGATACGCAGTTGAAATAAAATGAAGTGCTGAGAACATTTATTCCAACTATTTCAGAAGTGGAATAGGATATCCTCCCTGACAATGTTCAGAGAGGATGCTGTTATCAGCAGTTTCAACTGGTTTTGACAAATCCAGAATAAAAGTGAGGGGGAGTGATTAGTGCTGAAATTGACTAACTTGAAATCATAGTCTTGCCATTGCCTAAGCTGGTGTTTTGCTCTGTTTCTTAACTATAACAATATATAATTTGAAAAGTTTTCTACATGAGAATCAATGTCAGTAATAAAGTGGGTCATAATCTTTCTTCCTTTGAATTTTTAAATGCCATATCTTGTATTTATGAATATAAAAGCCTTTATCTTTGTTACTAAAAAAATATGCCTGTTGTTGCTTCTCTCTGCCATGAAGTCACACTATAGTTTCCATCCAATCTGGATAGAGACTCTGGCCCAGAAACCTTTGCTAAAATGTTACTACTAAGCATTTGTTGGACTTTCTGTGTCTGTGTTTTTTAAACGGATACATAGGGTGTCCCAAAAATATGTTTATAATTAACAGCTGATAATTCAATTGTTGTCTCTTTCTTTTCATGTTTAAATCATTGGAATTAATAATTGTTACAGGTTTGTACGCATTTTGGGGGGACACCTTGTACTTACTCTGAAGTTCCAAAGCATTTAGGTCCCTTACACTTTCACATAGTAGGTGTGTTTTGATGCATAACATTTTGTAGTCAGATTGTCAATTGCTTTACAAGTCAGTTGCCATTTAGATGGTCTTTCTCCCAAAAAGCCAGGAGATAATGTCTTCAAATGGCCTGCTGTATGTGAATAGCATAGCAAAAGATGATATTGGATTTTTGGATTTTTCTGGCATTTGATTATGCATCTATTAAAGGTCTTGAATTCTCCAAAAGTCCAATTTTGAGTCTTAGGTTTGTTTTTTTTTCTAAGATGTTTTATAGTTCTAAATTATGATTATTATTTATCCTATATAATAAAAGGCTAATATGCAAATTGACCAAACAGTGGAGCTACAAATCACTATGATGCACACTGACCACCAGGGGGCAGATGCTCAATGCAGAAGCTGCCCCCTGGTGGTCAGTGCACTCCCACAAGAGGAGTGCAGCTTAGCCAGAAGTTGGGCTCATGGCTGGTGAGCACAGTGAAGGTGGCAAGAGCCTCACCCTCCTCAGCGGCAGTGTTAAGAATCCTTTCAAGGAGTGGGCCTACGCTGGCAGGCAGATATCCCCTAAAGGGTTCCAGTCTATGAGAGGGACAGGCCAGGCTGAGGGACCCCACCCCCAAATGTCATGCACTGGGCCTCTAATATATATATATATATATATATATATATATATATATATATATATATTATATATATATATATATATTATATATATATATAATGCATATTTAGATATATAATTGACTTCAGAGAACGAGTGGAAGAGAGAGATAGTAACATTAATGATGAGAGAGAATAGTTGATCAGCTGCCTTCTGCATGCCCCATATTGGGGATTGAGCCCATAACCTGGGCATGTGCCCTGACCGGGAACTGAACCATGACCTCCTGGTTCATAGGTCGACACTTAACACTGAACCACACAGATTGGGCTATAGGTCTAAATTATTGAGACATATAGGTGTTATACAGCTGAATATTTCATGAAGAAGCAATCATTTGTGATCTTCTAGATTAGTCTTTCTGGGATAAAATAGCTTTGGCCAAAGAATGATGTTCTTTAACTGGCATATGTAGAACTGTATGAGACAGAAACACCTCAAAGTCTGTGCAGTTTACCAAAAAGTAGTGGGGGTAAAAGAAATGGTTTAGGGAATTACATACTACTTTATACTGGTATATACTGACTTAGTTTTTATGCATGGCTATTTCTGGACAGTATTTTCAAAATTTTCCTGTTTTTAGATGCAATTATACCAAAACTAGTCTTCTTACGTTTTCAGGGGGGAAAAGGAGAAAATAAAACATGTTACTGTTTTTAACTTCTCTAGGAATAAAAGTTTATTGAATGCATTTTTTGTGTCATGCATAGAGTTGAATATGATAAATTGTTGCCTCAGAGAATTGCTAGTCCAGTGAGTATTTTGTCTTGTACATGGTTTTTACTGCATTTAGGTAAAGTTCTAGGAACAAAGTGTTCCCTTGGCTAAAAAAGTATGCCTTCTGTTTCTATTAGGAAAACCCAGGGCTAGCCAGCTCTGAGCATTAGCTAATTGACAACATTGGGAAAAATATTATCTCCAAAACCAAGCCTCTTTATTTCATACCTGGAAGGCCACACAGAATTATCCCATAATATAGTCCCACTTTCACAGACCTAAATTGAAGATCAATAGGTAACAGAGAAATGCTTCAATTCATAAATAATAATGAATGAACGTAGGTTTACTAATGTAGGTATTTAAGTTCAGTAACTATTTCTATTTTTACACATAATACATATGTATCCCATATAATAAAGAGTTAATATGCTGATTAGACCAGATGGTGGAACCACCTTCTGGAACAACCAGTGGACAGGAGGTGAGGCTGTGGAGCCATAAGGTAGCCTGGGCTGTGAGGGACTACTCTTGCAGGATTTTCGTCCATCAGGCCTCTAGTTTATATGGAAGATAATAAATATATACTTTATTTAATAGAGTAATTGATTTTTAGAGAAAACATTCTAGTTGTAGAAAGAACATTGGAGTGAGACAAAGATGGATTTGAATAAAGCCTTTAGGAATTACTCATTTTAATCTTTGAATCTTTCCTTTCAGAATGTGAGTTTCAGTGCACAATGGGAAATAAAAACACAGCAAAGTTATTGTAATATCTGCAAAGTTACTAGAACACAGTGATGCTTAGGAATTGGTAGCTACTTGTTACCTTATTTTTTAATGACTAATCAAGCGCTATTGTGAACAAAAGATTACAGGAAGATATTGTGGGAGGAACACAAAGAAAACCAAAATAAGATAATTGTTTTGTTTTTTTTAAAGCACTTGCCACAGTTTAGATGGGTTTCTAGACACACTCACACATAGCACAAATAAGAAACAATCCTAATATAAAACATGCAAAGCATTTGTATCATGGAAAAGTAGAGCTGGGATAATTTTTATGTCACAAAGATGGAAATTCTAGATCACATTTCCCTCCTTCCTAATCTCTTTAGACATTTCCTCCCTATATATGGCTATATTAGAATACTTTTTAAGAAATACTTTATTTTTTATGGTTATTTTAGGTTTACAACAAAATTAAAAGGGATAGACAAAGATTTCCCATACCCTCCCTACCCACAAACATGCATAGTCTCCCCCCTTATGAACATCACTCACCAAAATAATGCATTTTTTTACCAAGAATGAATCTATATTGGCTTATCATAACCACCCCCAATAATTCTAGGGTTCACTCTTGGTATTGTATATTCTATGGATTTGGACAAATTATAGTGACATATATACACTGAGTGGCCAGATTATTATGATCTCTGAATGCATAATAATCTGGCCACTCAGTGTATATCCTATATAATAAAATGCTAATATGCAAGTCGTCCCCTTGACCAGGAGTTTGATCAGAAGGCAGGCCGGCCAACTGCCCATGTCCCCTTCCCCTGGCCAGGCTGGCCGGACCCCACCCATGCACGAATTCATGCACCAGGCCTCTAATATACTCAGTGGCCAGATTATTATGCATTCAGAAATCATAATAATCTGGCCACTCAGTGTACATCATTATAATATCGTGCAGAGAATTTTTAACCAACCTAAAAACCTTCTGTGCTCTGTCTATTCATCTTTCCTCTTTACCCCACCCTGGTAACTACTGACCTTTTTATTATTTTTATGATTTTGCCTTTTTCAGAATATTATATAGTTGGGGTCATATAGTATGTAGCTTTTTCTGGTTGACTTCTTTGGCTTAGTAATATGCATTTAATGTTCCAATAGAATACTTTTAATAAACTCAAAATGTTCTTACGAAGCATTATTATTAACTGCCATGTCTAATTGCAGTAAATAGAATTGTACTTATAATGATAATACATTGCTTCAACTAAATTCTATATTAAGTTCTCACTGTTATTTAAAATAGAACCACAATCTCTAAAACAATATCTTTAAGTTGGTTCCTTATATAGGAAGTATTCCAATCCTATATAATAAAAGGATAATATGCAAATTGTCCCCTCCACCAGGAGTTAGACCAGGGGGTGGAGCCACTCCACCAAATGCCTATGGGTTCCTCCCCTCAGTCAGCTCCTCCCAACCCCGATGGGGGCACAGCCAGCAGGACCCCACCCGTGCATGAATTTGTGCACAGGGCATCTAGTGTTAGCATAATTAGAGATGCTCATAGTTGATCATTCTACACCCCTTGGGTGCTGCCATTTAATAAACCTTAACTCACAATAGAGATACTTATTGATCATAACATTCCTCCCACTGAATGCAGTTTCAAAACATTCTCATCTCAGTATTTCAATTACAACCAATTGATTTGACTTGATATCTGAGATAACACCTCTTTATCATATTGACCTAAGTATTTCTGAGTTTGAGAATGCCCATGCTTACTATCTTAACTGAAAACTAATTCCTATAACCTAGTAAATCTATATTTAAGAAATTTACCCCCTAACTATATAACTCTGCTTTTTTGTCTTTTGGTTTCATTGTATATTAGGATTCCATGAGACCAACTCTGAAAGCATGGTGGAATGCAATGGTTCTCAAATACTGGCGTGAAGCATAATCAACTGAAGCCTGGTTAAAGCACTTTGCTGGGTTTCACCCTCAGTGTTTCTGACCCAGTCGGTAACGATCTTTAAAAACAGGTCCAAAAAATGCTTTAAGAAACAAAACCGCAAGTGATACTGATAGTGCCAGTTATAGAACCACAGTTGGAGTACCACTGACATAACGAGAAGAACACAAAATTACAGGCAGAAAAACCTTCAGTGTCATTACTTTGACATTGAATAAGTTTCTTAATTTTTCTCTATGAAATTTTCTCTATTATAAAACCTCCTGGGATTAGTTTAATCATTACAGGAGATATTTTAAGCATTTAATAAAAAAGAATCCCTCAGCAAACATTTCTTCCCTTTGTGTATATTTTTACACTTTATAATTGAACAAAAAAAAAATCTAGCGTTACTCTGGATAACTAAATGGAAATGCAGACAGCGGTGTATTGTTCTTGCGTTTTCTTCTAAGAAATGTTACATATTCTAATCTTCAGAAACTCACTCTATGTTATTCTAGAAATGTTTTCTCTCTGCTGAGAAAACCTTGCCTCAGACCCTGAGGACAAAATTTTACTTTTATAAGTTTGGGAAATTAGACAAATGGTAAACTAGCTGGGGGCTGTGTATAAAAGCCGAGGGATCTCATTGAGGCTGGAATTTCCCCCTTTACAAGGGACTACTTTAAAACGAATGTGATAAGGTCTATAACACTTTTTAGCTCCTGCAAGGGAGTATACCATCCAGATACATGTGCCAGATTGCACTGTAAATGGAATGCTATTTACATTTTAAATTGTAACTTGTTAATTTACATGAATTATCTTGCAAAATACTGGATATGAACATTTACATCTTATAGGCCAGGGACCCAGAAACAAAGTTTGAAGGAATTGCTCTGTGGTGATGAAGAAGCTGGCTACCCACAGTCTCCCGATACATTATTTATTCATTCAACTCAGGTCATTCTCCTACTTGATTGCTCTTCAATTTGCAAGGGTTTAATTTGTTTTCACATAAGTATTTTCATATACAGAATTTTTTATAGTTTGCTATATTTTTGTGTTTAGTAATCTTAATAAAAATATCAAGGGTTTTTGTTAGGAAGTATAATGTTATCTGTGGCAAAAAAGTTCTTAATTATAATACAGTGTTTATGGACAATATAAATGATAGCTTAGAATTGAAAGGAGAATTACTATGCTTACCATAAATCTCCTTGACAACAAGCTCAATGTTTTGAATACCGAATCAGTTAGAATTTTATACAGATTTAAGGGTCTTTCACCTTGTCATTTCATTCTTTTATAGACATCTGAGTTTTTAATAGGTATTCTTCAAAATCCTATTCAACATTGCCCCCTTTAAGAAATATTTTTGGTCATCAACTTGGTTGTATTTCAAATGTTTTTCCATGTCTTATCATCATCATCACCTTTATCCAGTATTTACTGAGCTGTGGAAAACTAGAAATCAAGTTCAAAAAACATTTTGGTCACTTCCAACCAAAATGAAGCTTCTTTCCAGGAGAGAGAGAGGAAGACAGAGAGAGAGAGAGAGAGAGAGAGAGAGAGGGAGAGAGAGAGAGAGAGCAATTCACACGTCTCGTGTCTTCCCATCCAACAGACATATATTGGCACTTGGGCAAGTTACCCTCCCCCAAACTTCTTGCTTCTCATTTTGAAATGAAAGGAAAGCCTTCTCAGCATATAGTATTCCGGAGAGATTGCCTTCCTGCCTTTGGCGGAGCTCCTGTTTCTCCTGTGAATCATGCTCTGTACACAGTGTCACCATTGTGCTATCTGAAAGCGGGAATCCTGCTGGGTGGTGGTGCAGTTACTCCCCGGGAAGGTCACAAGTTCACATCTGCTTTGCCTCTGTCTAGCAAGAAATGTTCAGGTTAAGCAATAGATAATTGCGATATTCCTCTGTGTACTGCAGGTGAGATTTTACAGGCTCCCCAGCAGGGTTGGCTAAAAGGCCATCAGTAAGGATGAAGCCAAGACAAGTCTTATCCTTGCTTTTGGTCTCTCGTTCCACATGTGTCTTTCAGCATGTCTTCTCGGTGGCTTTAAAAATGAATTTGCTTGAGCCCTGGCTGATGTGACTCAGTTAGTTGAGCATCATCCCATGCACCAAGAGGTTGCTGGTTCAATTCCTGCTCAGGACACAAGCCGTGGGTATGCATGAGGCAGCTGATCCATGTTTCTCCCTCTATCCCTTCCTCTCTAAAAGTCAATAAAAACATATTTTAAAAAAAATGAATTTGCTTGAGGACTTAATTGAGACAACTGAGGAGGAGATGGTTATGTCACAGGCGCAATGATAAATGCTCATGCAGCTAAACTAAGAGACCTTTATTTTAGCCGACATTTATTAAGCACCTACTGTATACCAGACATTGTTTTACTGAAGTGCTGGAGTCAGTGTGGTAAATAAAACTAAAGGTCTTTGTCCTCATGGAACTGTTGTTATCCTCATGGGTGTGACAGACAAGAACAATGTCAGAAAGTAATAGATGTTGTTAGGAAAATAAAGAGGCAAGAAGGTGCTGTTTTACATGGGCTAATAATAGGGAATACTTCTCTGAAGAGATGTATGAACAGGTATCTGTAGGAAACAGAGGGAAGGTCTAGAGAGAGAAAGCTTTCCAGGCAGTAGGAAAACAAATAGCCCCCAGGGCAGTGTGCTTAGCCATGTGATGGGCCACCTGTAACTGCAACATTTATTTGAAATAGGAATGTTTTGTTGATAAATTTATACACATCTGTATGAATTCCACTTGAAAATATGACATCAGGAAAAAGAGCCATTACCACTTTAAAGATGTGACTACAGTAAAGGCATAAAATAATACTTTCAGTCATACTGCGTTTTCCCAGCAGGGCCCTCACAGGGTTAACACAATACGCTTCATACATAATGTACTGTAACTCCTTTTTTTTTAACAACTGAAAATGTACATAAAATGCTGTTTTGACTGACTATCTTTAGTCTTCAGCTGTTGCTGTCACGACTCAGGAATTTGGATAGCTGCCTGTAAAAGGCACATTTCCCTAGATGCAAAACATAATCCAATGGCAAATAAGGCCAGAATCAGAGGTAGTGATTTTAGAACACAGATCACTTGCTACAAAGGGGGAGGGGCATTCCTTTCCTTTTTTTTACTTGAGTCTTATTTATGTTCTCAACATGCTTTACTGTGAGTTTGTTTATACTTTCATAAAGATGAAATTTTCTTTGGCTCCTGTGCATGGTAAGTGGTGCCTGCTAATTTTACTAGATTCTGTACCAATTGTATCCCAAAATGTATCTGGAAATCCAGAAAACTGAACCAGAACTGGTGCTAGCATAAAATGGAAGGAGGAATTAAAGACCCCCTAGCCCTGGGCAGGTAGTTCAGTTAGTTAGAGCATCGTTCCCAAATGCCAAGGTTGCGAGTTCAATCTCTTGCCAAGGCACCTATAAGAATCAACCAATGGAACAACAAATCAATCTCTCTCTCTCTCAAAAAAAAAATCAATTAAAAAATCTCTACACTTTACTTTTGGAGTTGGTATGAGGTAGCACTCAGAATACTTGCTAAAACTGAATCTGCCTTCCAAAAAGAGGAAAATTTAGAGAGCATAAACTTAGTATCATTAAGAACTTGTTTTCCCACTTCTAAATTTTCTCAATTACCAAAAATTAAAGTACAAAATATTGGTACTACTTAATGTGGCACAAATAAAACAGTTTAAGATCTGAGCTTAGAACTTGCAAAATTAGTACAGATTTTACAGCAAAACACTGTTCATAGTAATGTTAACCAAGAGAATTAATTTTCTAACTAGCAGTCCCAAAGCATAAGTCAGGACTACCTGCTAGAAGCTAGCACAAGCTAGAAATAGAATCATAGGAGGACAGTTTTATACTTAATATTTAAGATCAGAAAGAAAATACGGTATATGGTGTGCCATGCCAAGGGTTTGGCGAGCCTGAGGGAGGGCCGGCAAAGGATGAAGACAAGACAAAGAGAATAAGCTGGGTCTAGGTGGATCTTCTGTGCCTGGCTGAGGCCACAGAACAGATCCAGACTGCAAGCTGATGCTTTATTTTATAGCCAGAGGTAAACAAGGTAGTGGTCACCATAGTTACAATGTTCTTGTGAGTTTCACTTGTTTTGGCAGCACTTGCTGCACCTCCCACAGCCCATTAGCTCCCCAGGAAAAGTCTAGGGAGCAGTCACAAGACCAAGCTTAATTATGTGAAGAGGGTTGTGCCCCCTAAGCTGGGTCTTGTTTACAGCTTTGCCAGCAGGTCCCTCCAAGGCTTAACCCTGTAACTGCTCCCTACAATATGAGAAAAATTTCTAATTTTTAAAAACACCTGAAGGTTAAATAAATTCTAATTGGAAATAAATGAATATGCTAAGGCTCATAAGCCAAATTTCTCCTCCAAAGTTGACTTAACACTGATAAGGGTACATTCAAATAAAATTATTTAAAAAATAATTCATTAGTGAAATTAGTTGCTGCCTGGGTTAAACTAGTAATTTTTACTATATATTCAAATTATTTTTATTGTCCTAAAATATGGCATTTATAGAGAAGCGATTCCAGTTTCAGGATATAACATAATTGGAGTGAATAGGTTATTTATAAAGTGAACTTTCTTTATTTTTAGGGCATATTCATATGTTCCTTCTCATTTTTCCTTTGCCGACAAGTCTGAGAAACACCTGAGAACACTCATCTAGTACTAATGAAAATGCAAAATAATGCAATCATTCTGGAAAATGATTTGACATTTTGTTGGCAAGATGAACATACACTTACCATATGACCCAAGGATCTTACTTCTGGTTATTCACCTTAGAAGAACAACGGCAAATATGTACACAAAAGAGGTTTATAACAGCTCTATCCATAATTGCTTAGAACTAGAAACAAATATCTTCAATTGCTGATGGGATAAATAAACTGTAGTATAGCCATACATCTGAAACTATATGGCAGTAAAAAGGAATGAACTATTAATTACTGTAACATCTTGCCTGGCCAATGTGGCTCAGATGGTTGAGCATTGTCCAGTACAGTTGCTGGTTTGATTCCCTGTCAGGACACATGCCCAGGTTATGGATTTAGTCCCTGGTCAGAGTGCGTAAGAGAGGCAGCTGATCCATGTTTCTCTCTATCTCCCTTCTCTCTCTACAAAAAATATTAATAAAAACATATTAAAAATAAATAAGTGTAACATCTTGACTAAACTTTAAAGACATGGCAATCCTTGTCTTTTGTTTGTTTGTTTTTGTGTTTTTTTGTGTGTTTTTTTAAGTTTTTTTTTTTATGGTTTCTTCAATTTCTTTCCTTTTGATCAATCTATTCAGATGTTCCAGTTCTTCCTGATTCATTCTAGAAAGGGTATGTATTTCTAGGAATTTTCCCATTTTTCCCTAGATTATTGAATTCGGTGGCATATAGTCTTTCATAATATTCTAGTATGATCCTTTGTATTTCTGTGATGTCTATAGCAACTTCTTTTCCATTTCTGATTTTGTGTATATGTCTTTTCTTTTTTTACTTAGTGAATCTGGCCATGGGTTTGTCAATTTTATTAATCCTTTCAAAGAATCAGCTCTTTGTTTTATTAATATTTTGTATAGTCTTTTGTCCTCTATTCAATTTAAATCTGCTCTAATTTTTATCATTTCCTTTCTTCTGCTGACTTTGGACTGGTTTTGTTATTCTTTTTTTTAGTTCTTTAAGATGTAATGTCAGGTTGTGTACTTGAAATTTTTCTTGTTTCTTGAGATAGGTCTGTAATGATATCAACTTCCCTCTTATTACTACATTAGGTGCATCCTGAAAGTTTTGATATATCATATTGTCATTCTCATTTTCCTCTACATATCTTTTTATCTCGTCTTTTATTTTTTCTTTGACCCAGTCATTTTTTAGTAGCAAGTTGTTTAATCTCCACATATTTGAGGATTGTTTTAGCTCCTTTTTTTGAGTTCATTTCTAATTTCAAAGCATTATCGTCAGAGAATATGCTTGGTATGATTTTTATTTTAATCTTCTTAAAATTGTTGAGGCTAGTTATGTGTCCCAATATATGTTCTATCCTTGAGTATGTTCCATGTATATTGGAGAAGAATGTATAATCTGATGTTCTGGAATAAAAGGTACTATAAATGTCAATTATGTTCATTTGGTTTAACGTATCATTTAAGGTAGATATTTTTTTATTGATTTTCTATTTGGATGATCTATCTATAGGGTATTTAAGTCTCCTACTATGGTTATATTTTTGTCAGTTTCTCCCTTTAGTTCTGCTTTAGTGGTATATATTTTGTGCTCTCTGATTAGGAACATCTATATTAAAAAGTGTTAAGATATTCTTAAGGTATTTCTCCTTTATCAGTATGAAATGTTCATCTTTGTCTCTAGTTACCTTTGTTGTCTTAAAATCTATTTCGTCACACAGCTTCACTAGTGAATTCTACCATACCTTCAAAGAAGATTTGATATCTATCCTTCTCAAACTCTTCTAAAAAATTGAAGAGACAATACTGCCTAACACATTTTATGAGGCCAACAAAACCTTCATACTTAACTGGCAAGGATAACACAAAGAAAAAGAAAACAATAGACAAATATCTCTCATGAATACAGATGAAAACACACACATACACACACACAAAAACACACACACACACACACAAAATAAGATGCTAGCAAGTCAAATACAAAAATACATTAAAAAGCACATCACAGCCAAGTGGGGCTCATTTCAGGGACACAAGGGTGTTTCAAAATACACAAATCAATCTATGTAATACACCACCCACTGACAAAATAAATGATAAAAATCTTATGGCCTTATGAATAGAAGCAGAAAAAGCATTTGATAAGATACTACGTCCATTTATAATTAAAGCGCTCATTAAAATGGGTGTGAAGGAAGGAATCTCCACATAATAAAGGCCACATATGACAAACCATCAGTTAATATCATACTCAATGGTGAAAAAGTGAAAGAATTTTCTCTAAGATCAGGGACAAGACAAAGATGTCCACTCTCACCACTCTTATTCAATACTAGGGGCCCAGTGCATGAATTTGTGCACCTCGAAAGGAACTCTGGGTGCCGAGGTTGCAGTGGACACAGGAGTGGGTCTTGGCCCATCCTCCTGCAGGCCCCAGTCCCCTCTCTGCTGGCAGTCTTCCCGCTGCAGCCTCTACCATGCACTGATGGTGCCACCCCCGCGCACACTCACTGCTGGTGCAGAGGAATTGGGGCTAGCAGGAGCAGTCGGTGTGAGTGGGGCTGGTGCCATCAGTGGGTTGGAGCAGCGGCTGCTGCCCTGATTGCTCCTCGGGTGCAGGGTGAAGTAGAAAAGCCCTCAGAGGCCATCAGGCTGGCAATTGCTGCTTGCACCCAATGATAGTCCTGAGCAATTGGGACCAGTGCCAGGTGCCAGAAGTGGGTGCAAACGGTGGCTCCAGCACCAACTGAGGGTTTGATCAGGGCTGGTGCTGGCAGTGGTGGGAGCGGCAATTCTGGCACCAGCAGCATGTATGAGGGGAGCCATTGCTGGCAATGGGTATGAGAGGTGACTGCTGGCCCCGATCGCTCCTCAGGAACAGAAGGAGAAGGAGAACCCTTGAAGGGCAATAAGGATCACCAGCCGCTGCTCGTACCCACTGACAGTGCTGAATGATTGGGACTGGTGCTGGGCACCAGCAGCCAGTGCAAGTGGGGCCAGCGCTGGCAGTGGGTGTGAGCAGAGCCAGTGCTGGCAGTGGGTGTGAGTGGCGGCTCTGGCACTGGCAGTGGGTGCGAGCAGGGCTGGTGCTGGCAGTGGGTGTGAGTGGCGGCTCTGGCACTGGCAGTGGGTGTGAGCAGGGCTGGTGCTGGCAGCAGGTGCAAGTGCCTGGCAGGACCAAAGAATTTTCAGTAAACACCAGAGGCTCATCCTGATGACAGCAACCAGTGCCCTGCCTTGATCTGGCATGCCTGCTCACCTGCTCTACCATCCTGCCACAGCTGATAGCCACCATGTTCCATGCACACCCCTGGTGGTCAGCACATGTCATAGTGACACTTATTTGGTTGTTCGGTTGTTCCAGTTGTTCTGCAGTTTTGTCTATTTGCATATTAGCCTTTTATTATATAGGATAGTACTGGAAGTCCTAGCCAGAGCAATCAGGCAAGACAAAGAAATAAAAGGCATTCAAATTGGAAGTGAAGTAGTAATAGTGATATTGATTCTTTTTAAAAAAATTATATTTATTATTGAAAGTATCACAGATGTCCTCTTCATTTGTTTGTAACATGATTCTTTATATAGAAAACCCTAAGACGTCACCAAAATTCTATTAGAAACCATAAACAAATAGAGTACAGTTAAAGGATAGTAAAATCAATGTACAAAAATCCATTACTTTCTTATATACTAACAATGAAATTTCAGAAAAAGAAATGGAAAAAAATCCCTTTGTAATTGGAACCAAGAATAAAATACCTAGTAATAAATTTAACAAAAGGATGTGAAGTACCTATAGACTGAAAACTACAAGGCATTATTAGAAGACATTGAAAAAGACAATGAAATGGAAAGGTATTTTGTGTTTATGGATTGGAAGAATCAATAGAACTCTACTGAACCATAAGAAAAGATGAAATACTGCCATTTGCAACCACATGGATGGACCTTGAGAATATCATGCTAAGCAAAATAAGACAGAAAAAGTTTAAGAACCATATGACTTCACTCATATGTGGCATATAAAACTGAAAGCAACAAAAGAACAAACAAACAAACAAAAAAACAAACAAATAAAAACTCAGACACAGAAAACAGAGTGGTAGTTACCAGAGGGAAAAGGAGAGGGAGTAGTAAAGGATAAAGGGGTTCAGATATATGGTGGCAGAAGTTGATTTGACTCTAGTGGGAATACAATGCAATATGACAGACATGTATTATAGAAATGTATACTTAAAAACTATATAATTTTATTAACTAATGTCATGCCAATAAATTTTTAAAAATGAAAAAATAAAATAATAAAAATGTTCAATGGTAATAATTTGGAATATATATATATATATATATATATATATATAATTTTTTATTTTTATTTATTTCTTTTTTAAAATATATTTTTTATTGATTTTCTTTACAGAGAGGAAGAGAGAGGAATAGAGAGTTAGAAACATCGATGAGAGAGTACCATCGATCAGCTGCCTCATGCACACCCCCCACTGGAGATGTGCTGGCAACCAAGGTACATGCCCTTGACTGGAATTGAACCTGGGACCTTTCATTCTGGAGGCCGACACTCTATCCACTGAGCCAAACCAGTTTCGCCTAATTTTTTTTTTCTAAAGGCCCAGTGCAAAAAATTCATGCGTGGGTGTGTGTGTCCCTCAGCACAGCCTGCCCTTCTCCAATCTGGGACCACTTGGAGAATGTCTGACTGCCTGTTCAGGCCCGATACCTATGGGATTGGGCATGAACCGGCAGTCAGACATCCCTCTCACAATCTGGGACTGCTGGTTCCTAACCACTCGCCGATGGGCCTACCTTATTGCCCCTAAGCATTCCCCTGCTGACCTGATCAACACCTAACTGCTCCCCTGCCAGCCCAATTACCCACCTGATCACCCCCAACTGCCCTCCCCTGCTGGCCAGGTTGCCCCCCAATTGCCCTAACCTGCTGGCAATTTTATGTGAGTGTGTGATGGTCAATTTGCATATTACCTCTATTATTATTACTGATTGTTTTAATTTTTCTAAATCACCAATTTTCAGATATTACCTCTTTAATGACAAACAAATGTTCAAAAGCCAAAGTTATATATTCTTCTAAAGGATATATGTGTGGGATTTTATTAAGAGGAAACGTCTGCACATCAAAATCTTAACTACTTTGTCTAATCCAAAATATCATTGGAATTGTTTAAATTGTAATTTAAATAAATCTTAAATTGTTTAAATAAATTTAGTTTGGAAAGTATTTGAAAATTTTACTTATTTAAAAAATATGTATTTACTTCACTCTTTAATATGAACAAGAATATTAACCTTATATTTGATTTAATTAATCAATTTGGGGCAAATCTATTTCTCTCATGCATGTGTGTGCATATCTTTTTGTTCTTCCTATCTCTTTCTTTTTCTTCTCTGTTTATTAAAAAGAATGTTTGAAATTTTGGATTTAGTTCAAATAATAATTAATATGACATTTTCCAATAATGAAAAAATAATCTCAGGAAATTTAGGCTCTGATTTGTTTCTATTTAGTTTTGTTGTATGGACTACTTAGGGCAGGGGTGGGAAATGTAACCCTGCAGGCCATATAAGGCCCATGAAATCATTTGGTCTGGCCCTACATGGCATTAAGCAGGAGTTAATTAAATATTTGACTAATTTTTAGGTTGATAATTTTGTATGGCCTGTGAATTATATTAGAAATATCCAAATGGCTCGTGGCAGAAAAATGGTTCCCCACCCCTGACTTAGGGTTTGTATTTCTGTAATTTTAATTGAATAAGTCTTCCACACGATTGAATAACTAGGTAGCTTATGAATATATTAAAAAATAAAAGCAGTGGTTGTAATATTTGAATAGAACTCGCAGATATGAATGGAAAGCATAGAGGCAGCCATATTGTGTGAGGACATGATGGTCAATTTGCATAATACACCCCCCCAGGGGGGCAAAAAAAAAAGAAAGACATGCTGAGGTAAAGAAGTTGGTCTCAAAAAGTACTGTGTGATTCCATGTATATGACGTTATTGAAATTATAAAATGATAGTGAAGAAGCATAGATAAAGCTTGCCATGGATTACGAGTAGGAGGAAAATATGACTAGAGAGGTAAAGCCCAAGACAGTGTGGGGTGGGTGGTGGAGGGGTGTGACAGAATTACTTCATATCCTATTTGTGGTAGTTTTTAAAGGAATCCATATGTGTTAAATTTCATAGAAAGCTGCACCAAAAAGATCAATCTGTATGATAAATTTAAAAATAAAACAATACAGACAAACAAGCAACTAAGGATGCTTTACAAAAATATATATTCTGTTTAAGTCTTTTCTATAAATCTTAGAATGCTTGCCTATAATGTGTCTTCAGTCTTGGATTTTACATAAGCTAATATTGCACTGTTTTGATGGTATGAAACATTTATATGAAATTAAATTTGAGTTACTTATTTTTAAAAAAAATATATTTTTTATTGATTTCAGAGAGGATAGGAGAGGTAGAGAGAGTCAGAAACATCAATGATGGGAGAGAATCATTGATTGGCTGCCTCCTGTACACCCCTCGCCCCCCCAGTGGGGATCAAGCCCACAAGCCCTGCATGTTCCCTTGACCGGAATCAAACCCAGAATCAAGGGGGCAGATGCTTTATCTACTGAGCCAAACCAGCTATGGCTTGAGTTACTTCTTAATACTAGAACTTCATAGCCAGTCTTAATAGATAAAATTCTATTTTTTATTATAATTTAAAAATCTGTCATTGTTATTGAATTTTTAAAATTTCTGATATGAACAGAAATTAATAGAATGTGTAGTAAACAAACAAATCTTGAAATTAAGTTAATCTTAATCTAAGCTGGTATTTTAGAAGCATTTTCCATATTAATGTTTATTCTGGACTGCTTTTAAGCTCCTAGTATTACGATATTAATTTAAGAAAGTATTGTTTCTGTAAAGTAGCTTGAAAATAAATACTTAAATATAAAACGAATTTCTGAATATTGTTCTCTTTTTAAAAGCAATGGAATGAATTTGGTTTAATTTTCATATGTGCTATATTCTTTTTATGATCTCTTTGGTATCATAGTTAATTGTTTTTATACAGGTAGTTATTTGCATTAAATTTTTTAAATGTAGATTAATACCACATCTTTTTTTTTCTTAGATATTTCACAGAAGACTGCTGACATTGTAGGAAATAATAAAAAGATAGAAGCTGATTTTAGAGAAAGAGGTTTTCCCAAATGTGCCTTTGTTTGTAACATATATGTCCCTAATAGCCTATTCATTTGAAATCATCCTTTTAGGTAATTTGCTGACAAGTTAGTATTATCTTTGGGAACTGGAGTGCCCTTTTTTAATGCAGATTTTAAAATACCTACCATAAGAATGGTTTCTTTTCTTGCATTTAGGTGTCTGAATCATCCCTGCTAATATATCTTGATGTTAACAATGATCTAGGAAACAAAGAGCTTCCTTAGTATTTTTGTCTGTGCAATATGCCTTCACAGAATATGTCTTGTGAAAGAAGCATCTAATTACCCTGCCAAAGCCAGAAAGCACTGTAAGAAGAGGACCAAGCAAGGCTGCCCTACGTGTATACCACCCAATGAATAGAGATTGCTGAATATGGGTACTGTGCTTCTGTACTGCATTGAGGATGTGAATAAATAATCCTATATAATAAAGAGGTATGCAAATTAACCCTCACACCCTCACAAGATGGCTGTCTGTGACCAGGCCAGCAGGGGGGTTAGTGAGGGATGACCAAACAACTGAACAAGCAGGCTGTGTAGAGCGATCAGATTGGTGGAAGACGGGGGTGGGGGGGGCAGTGAGGAGTGACCAGGCCAGCAGGGGTGGCAGTTTAGGGTGACCAGGCTGGCTAGGGGCGCTAGTTTAGTGTGACTGGGCAGGCAAAGGGGAGCAGTTAGGGGTGACCAGGCCAGCAGGGGGGCAGTAAGAGGCAACCAGGCCAGCAGTGGGGGGGGGTGCAGTTGGGGGTGACCAGGCCAGCAGGGGGATCAGTTGGAAGATATTAGGTTGGCTTGGGGGTGGGCAGTAAGGGGCAACTAGGCCAGTGGGGAGCATAGTTGGGGTCAACTAGGTTGGCAGGAGGAGGCAGTAAAGGATGACCAGGCCACCAGGGAGGGAGCAGTTGGGGGTGACCTGGCCGGCAGCAGGGGGCAGTTAGGGGTGACCACACCAGTAGGGGAGACAGTGATTAGTGATCAGGCTGGCTGGGGGGGCAGTTAGGGGCAACCAGGCAGGCCAGCTTGCTAGCGATTAGGAGCCAGCAGTCCAGGATTGTGAGAGGGATATCTGACTGCCAGTTTAGGCCCAGATTGGAGAGAGAGTTCAGACTGGGCTAAGGGAACCTCCCCACCACTGTACACTAATTTCATGCACCAGGCCTCTAGTAATGATGATGGTAATAATAATAATATCTTAAAAGAACAAAGACATGCTAGTTAAAATGGCAAGCATAGCAATGATTTAAGAAGCTCATATAGGGATCTTTTGTAAATTTAAGTAAAAGACACTAGAATAGCCCTAACTGGTTTGGCTCAGTGGATAGTGTGTCAGCCTGTGGACTAAAGGTCCCGGGTTCGATTCCGGTCAAGGGCATGTACCTTGCTTGTGGGCACATCCCCAATAGGAGATGTGCAAGAGGCAGCTGATTGATGTTTTTCTCTCATTGATGTTCCTAGCTCTCTATCCCTCTCCCTTCCTCTCTATAAAAAAATCAATAAAATATATATTTTTAAAAGAGATTAGAATATTAACTGGATTAGCTCTCCAGATAGTAAGAAAAATCCAGGGCTTATAGGAGGGAATGATTTGGGGCACTATATTACTTTTCTATTTATTTTTTTCAATAAAAAATAATTAGGATGCAATATCAGATTCTGGGGATATAAAGATGAATAAAATAGTTTATTCCTTGGAGAGCTTGTAGGTTAGCTCAGGACACACAAGAAAGTATGTACTGTGATGTGTGACGAAACATTCTGAGAGATTCGTTCAGGGCTGGTGGAGTACAGATGGTATCAAACAGCTGACTGCCTATAGAAGCTGGGGAAGACTTCACTGAAGAGTTCTCATTTGAATTTAGCCTTGATGGATGAGACATAGTATTCTTAGCAAAGAAAATGGAGATGCAACACTTTAGGCAGTGAAAACTACATAAAATTATACATTAAAGTTGTGAAAGGTTTACTGCTTAATGTTACAGCTCTTGCTCTAATGTGAAGTGGTTTGTCCTATTTCAATCTGATGTCCTGGTCCTTTATCTTAGTCTGCATTTGAAGATCATCCACTTATTTATTCAACAAATGCTTATTTAAATAATATACTAAGCCTTCTCAAACTCTTAAAGGAAGCAAACAAACAAACAAACAAACAAAAAACAGAAGAAGAGGGAACTCTTCCAATCCCATTTTATGAGGCCAAAATTATACTGTTACCAAAACCAGGTGCAGATGCCACAAGAAAAGAAAATTACAGGCCTATATCTCCGATGAACATAGATGAAAAATCCCCACCTTAAAAAACTACCCTACTATATGGCAAGTACAATTCTGGGAATTGCGATGATAAGATTGAATAAAATAAAGTTCTTGCCCACATGGAACTTAAATTCCAGAGGTAATAAACGATAACAAACCAGACAACAAGTAATATTTTTATAAGTATTATGAAAAAAAATAATGCAACATGGGGATTTCTGTTTAAGTATGGTGACTAGAGAAGGCTTCATCAAGCAAATATATTTGGGCAAACCCTGAAAAGAGATGAGTGGATAAGCCATGCACACATGTATCTTGGGGACGAAGAAACTTTCATGACATGTTCAACAAAAATGAGGCCAGTGAGGCTGGAGCATAAAGAACAGGTGGGAGAGTAGAAGAGGTATTGAGATGAGACTGGAGAAAAGTTCGATGGCTTTCTAGGCCATGGTGTAGAGATTTACTCTGAGTATAATGAGGAGTCACTGGAAGACTTTTCTTTCTAGAATAGGGCCATCTATTAAGAACCTATGATACCATACTTAAGCATCTTGGGCATAAGCTTTCAACCTTCCACTTAGGATTCAGGTGACATTGCTAGGTGGCACAGGTTAAAAATGATCTTTCTGGAATATCATTTTACCAATGATGAGTAATAAAATAATAACATGTGGCTGATATTCATATCTTCTTATAAAAACAGCATGCTAAATAATTTCCGACTCAAGGACATTCACTACTTGTGAATATATACTTTCATCGACCTGATCTGACCACTCTATGAGCATGCATTCTCTCTTCTATCTCATTAAGTATCTATACTAATAAAAGGGTAATATGCTAATTATACCAGACATCTTCTGAATGTCCTTCTGGACAAAGCTATGGTGGCAGGGGCCGAAGCAAAGGCTAAGGGTGATCAGGCTGGCAAGGAAGAGCAGTTAGTTAGAGGTGATCAGGCTGGCAGGGGAGGGCAGTCAGAAGTGATCAGGCTGGCAGGGGAGGGCAGTCAGAAGTGATCAGGCTGGCAGGGGAGCAGTTAGGGGTAATCAAGCCAACAGGGAGCAGTCAGGGGCATCAGGCTGGCAGGCAGAGGCAGTTAAGAGCAATCAGGCAGCCAGGAAGATGAGGAGTTAGGGGTCAGCAGTCCCAGATTGGAGAGTGTGCAGGCGAGCTGAGGAACCTCCCCACCCCACCCCTTTGCACAAATTTCATGTATCAGGACTCTAATCTAATGTTATAAAAAGCTTGGTGTAGACCAGCTGGCATGGCTCAGTGTTTGAGCATTGACCTATGAACCAGGATGTCACAGTTCAATTCCCAGTCAGGGCACATTCGTGAGTTGTAGGACTATCCCTAGTGAGCAGCATGCAGGAGGCTCAGATCAGTGATTCTTTTTCATCATCGATGTTTCTTTTTCTCCCTCCCTCCCTCCCTTCCTCCCTCCCTCCCTCCCTCCCTCCCTCCCTCCCTCCCTCCCTCCCTCCATCTTCCTTCCTCTCTGAAATACTATCTAATAAAAGAATAATATGCAAATTAACCATCACTCCACCCACAAAGCCATGCCCACCAGCCAATCAGGAGCCAGTATACAAATTAACACAACCAAGATGGCTGCAACCACAGAGCAGGCAGGAGGCTTGGGTTTCCCCAGTAATGGAGGAAGCCAAGCTTTCAGCACACCCTGGCCAGCCTAGACCTCCACTCAAGGCTACAAAGTTTCAATTATAGAAGATAAATAAATCCCAACACAAATGGCTGTGGCCATGGAGCAAGCAGGAGGCTTGACTTCGATCAAGGCTACAAAGTTTTAATTATAGAAGATAAATAAATCTCAGATACCAGGGCCTCTGCTTGGGTCACTGGGGGGCATGGCCAGCCTGCAAATGGCCTGCAAACCCTCACCCAGGCCGCCCCACACCCCAAAAGAACCCCCACCCTGATCTGGGACACCCTTCAGGGAAAACCATCTGGCCCCACCCATGCGCCAGGCATCTATCCTATCTAATAAAAGAGTAATGTGCATATCGACTATCACTCCAACACACAAGATGACTGCCCCCATGTGGACACAAGATGGCTGCCACAAGATCGCCAGCAAGGGAGGGCATTTGGGAGGGACCAGACTTACAAGGGAGGGCTGTTGTGGGCGATCAGGTCAGCCAAGGAAGGCAGTTAGGGTGACCAGGATGGCAGAGGAGGAAAGTTGGGGGCAACCGGGCCTGCAGGGAAGGGCAGTTGCAGAGGACCCAGGCCTGCAGGGAAAGGCAGTTAGGGGTGACCAGGCTTGCAGGGGAGGTCAATTAGGGGCAAACAGGTTGGCAGGGGAGCAGTTAGGCATCAATCAGGCTATCAGGGGAGTGGTTAGGGGGTGATCAGGCTGGCAGACAGAAGGGGTTAGAGGCAATCAGGAAGGCAGACAGGTGAGCAGTTGGGAGCCGGCAGTCCTGGATTGTGAGAGGGATGTCCGACTGCCCATTTAGGCCTGTTCCTACGTTTAGGATTGGGCTTAAACGGACAGTCAGACATCCCTCAAGGGGTCCCAGATTGGAGAGGGTGCAGGCTGGCCTGAGGGACACACACCCCCATGCACAAATTTTGTACACTGGACCTCTAGTCAATCATAAAAATATTTTTAAGACTAAAAAGACTTGGTATAAGATTGACTCCTTAGAAGCTGTATAGTTTTATATCTTAATTTTCTCATATAAAAATGGGCAAAATCATGTGCATTCAGTCTACAAATATTTATTGAGTATCTATACTATGCCAGAGTCTGTTCCGTATTTTAGAAATGAACAAGACTCAGCCCAGCCCTAATGGACATCATAGTTGAGTGCCATGGGGAATCCAACAAGGGCTTCAACTGCGCTCGTCTGATATATTTACAATGAGGACCAAATGAACTAATTTAAAATGTTTACAACAATAACTGGCTCAAGTAGGTATGCAATACATGTAAACTACTTTCCCATAATTCCTTAATTCTTAAGAATGGTCAGTTTATTCTCTCCTAAAATGGCTAGACAACGATTTCAATTCATTTGAATGTTATATTTCTTCAGTCATATTAGAATATACCTCTAATTTAATTTCCTCAAACTGAGATTGAAAAACTGGGAGAAGTTACCATCCAGGGTGAGCAAGAATTCTGTTCAAGGAGGCTGCTGTCTTTGTGGTGATCTGTATTGACTTATTCCTTTGTCTGACTAAAAGAAGTGCTTGTGTATCTTTAATTAAATAGAGTCTAATGGCTGTGCTCAAATGGTATGTTGTTTAGAAAAAGAGAGCTGGATAGTGAAATAATTATAGATATAAACAACAGTAATTTAATTCTGTTAATATCGAGTCCTAAATCTATTCCTCTTTAAAAAGAACCTTCTGAATAAACTGTCCCCTCAAATGTCTAGCTTTGTATTTACCAAATCTGCAGTTCAGTGCCTTTAAATTGCTATAGTTTCATAATGACAATTAGTTAAAAATTTCTCAGTTCCAAGAAAATTTATTCCAGGTTAACTTTTAATGTTTGAAAGGTATTGAATGAAAAAGAATGTGACTATTTACTTAAAATAACTTGATTGCACAGTTATTAACTTAAAAAAAATAACAATGGCCAAAAATGGTTTGGCTCAGTGGATAGAGTGTTGGCCTGTGGACTGAAAGGTCTCAGGTTCGATTCTGGTCAAGGGCATATCCCCAGTAGAGGGTGTGCAGGAAGCAGCTGATCAATGTTTTTCTCTCATTGATGTTTCTAACTCTATCCCTCTCCCTTCCTCTCTGTAAAAAAAATAAATAAAATATAATTTTTAAAAATAGCAACATTATGCTTGTAGTATAGGCTTATCATTTTGTTTGGTTGCATTTAATTTGCTTTCTATTTAAATTTGATGAAAAAAAATATCAGTTTACCCATAGTACATATGAATGATTCCTTATTGATTGTTATTGATCATATACCTATACTCAGAGCCTTTAATTATATTTTATTATGGTAAATTTTTAATTCTTATTACTTAGATTGACGTGGATTCCAGGAATTTCATATTAAAGGTGAAGACATAGCTATAATTGAAATTCTTAAATCATTTATAAAGGCAACCATCTGCACACTAATAAACTGAATCAGAATTCCTTGTTTCTCCCTTTGTGGTGTCAAGAGTTAAGCATTACATGTGTATTGGAAGCTTTTCACTTTGGTTCCTTAGCACCTTCCTGCACACTCAGAAGGGCACACAAACTCTACTTTCTTTTTGGCTTTTTCTACTGTTCTCCTGATTATCTCTCTCAAAACACTGTATTCTTGACTAAAACAAAGAAGGAATTTATTTAGTTTTACTGTGATTTTGTTTACTTTTACTTGGATACCATCTCCTATTTTCTACTGTCAAGATTCATCCTTGATTTCAATCGTTAACAGAATCTAGTTTTTCTTTTGATTCTATAAACAAATGTTCACGCATTTACATGTACACAGGAATTTCCTCATCTCAGAGGTAACTTATTCAGACTTTAAAGTAGTCTGATTACCTTTTAAGTTTCAGATTTCAATTGTCTTGAGTATTCCTAAATGTTATCTAGAGTAGGAAGAGTTAACAGACTTCACATATTTTTGAGAATTTTACTTCTTAGGATTATTTTCAAATTTTCTTTAACTGGGACATTGTCTGTCATAGTAGAAAAAGTGAAAAGAGTAATGTGAAATGTCATAATGTCACATAAATTGATGATAAGAATTGGAAAGTAATTATGATTGCACCATTATGCTGCTACTTTAAGTAAGTTTATATCAACATTTCCTTATCTGAACCCCAGTTTAGATATAGCTAAATCTGGGTTGTGAAATTTGCCATGATTTGAGTAGAAAAAAATTCTTAAATGCTTACTATATTTTGGCAGCCTTAAAGAGTGAATATGAAATATACCTTAGTAACTTCCAATTGCTATTTTTTTAAATCACTGTGAATATCAGCAGGATATCACATATTCTCATGTCCCAGCTTTAAATCACATTATTGTTGGAGGAAAGGCCCAACTTTGATTTCATAATTCAGTAAATAATAGACAGCATTAACCATATTTCCCTTATAATACTACTAACAGCCTATTCTTTTAAAATGACACACACACACACACACACACACACACACACACACACATCTTATATAATCCTATATAATAAAGAGGTAATATGCAAATTGACCCTTACACCCTCGCACAACATAGCCACCCCCATGTGATCAAAGATGGTTATCACAAGATGGCCAGCAGGGGAGAGTAGTTGTGGGCAATCAGGCTAGTAGGCTAGAGCAGTTAGGGATGACCAGGCCAGCAGGGGAGGGCAGTTGGGGATGATCAGGCCTGCAGAGGAGGGCAGTTAGGGGGGGCAAGGCCAGCAGAGAAGGGCAGTTGGGAAACCAGGCTAGCAGGGGAGGGCAGTTGGGGGGACCAGGCCTGCAGGAGAAGGAATTTGGGGGAGACCGGGCCTCCAGGAGAGGGAAGTTGGGGGCAATTGGGCTGGCAGGGGAGGGCAGTTGGGGGCGATTGGGCTGGCAGGGGACTGGTTAGGGGAGATCAGTCGGGCAGGCAGGTGAGCAGTTGGGAGCCAGCAGTCTAGGATGTAAGAGGGATGTCCGACTGTCTGTAGTTGGACAACCCCTGAGGGGTCTCAGATTGCAGAGGGAGCAGGCTGGCTGAGGGACACCTCAACCCCGCACCCCTCACTCCCAGTGCACAGGTTTTGTGCACTGGGCCTCTAGTATATATAATGTATATTTATATATTTATATATATATGTGTGTATGTATATTTATATATACATATATATTTTTTATTGATTTCAAAGAAAGGAAGGGAGAAGGAGAGTGATAGAAATATCAATTATGAGAAAGAATCGTCAATAGATTGGCTGCCTCCTGTATACCCCACATTCAGGATTGAGCCAGCAATCTAGGCATGTGCCCTTACCAGGAACTTAATTATGACCTCCTGGTTTATGGGTTGATGCTCAACCCCTGATCCATACCTGCTAGACTAACAATATATTCTCAAATAGGACAGTTAAAATATCTTCAAATATATAAAGAACATGTTTTGGGGCCTCATTGCACACAATGACTATTTTACCTCTTTTTATCATATAATAAAAGTACTCTACTGGGAGTTAGAAAGCCTGGGTTCTTGCTTTAGCTCTAAAATCAGCTACAAATATAACTTTGGACAAGTCATTAAACTTCTCTAATCTGTGCTTTTGTCTTTGAAATGAGCTGAACAAGGTGATTCACTTGAACTATAAAATTCTATAACTGTTCATTTGTTCCTGATATGTATTTTAATGTATTATTAAAACATCAATATTTCTTCAAGGTACCACCTGTAAACTAAGATGTCATATCCTTCCTATTATTTTGGAACTAGGGGCCCAGTGCATGGATTTGTGCACTTTGAAAGGAATTGTGGGCTGTGAGGCTGCAGTAGGTACAGGGACAGTCTCAGCTCATCCTCTGTGCCCCTCCTGGCCCCACCCTCCGTGGTCCCTGGACCCCTGTTTTCCCTCAGCCCTGCTCTCATCACTGCTGTTCCCATTCACTGACGTCACTGATCCCGCTCACACCCGCTGATGGCACGGATTGATTGAGGCCAGAACCAACAGCAGATGCAAGGAGGGCCAGCACTGTCAGCAGGTGCAAGCAGTGGCTTCTGCCCTGATCACCCCTCAGGAGCATGGGGTGGTGGAGAAACACTCAGGGGCAATCAGGGCCGGCAGCCACTGCTCATACCTGTTGATGGCACCTAGTGATCAGGACTGATGCCAGGCACTGGCAGCTGGTGCGAGTGGCGGCTCTGGCTGCAGGTGTGAGGGGGGCTGACGCCAGCAGCAGGTGCAAGCTCCACACGTTACTGTGGCTCACAGGAGCAAAGAATTTTCAGTAACTAACAGAGGCTTGCCCAGAGGACAGTGACTGGTGCCTCCCTTACCCCCGCCTTGGTCTGGCACCTCTGCTCACCTGCTCCACCATCCCGCCGCAGTCAACACCTGCCATGTTCTGCACACACACCCTGGTGGTCAGCACATATCATATCAACCTGTTGTTTGGTTGTTATGGTAGTTCCCTATTCTGTCTATTTGCATATTAGCCTTTTATTGTATAGGAACACTTTCCCAAAGACTGGTGTAGGGGTTTCTATTTTTCTATAGGCTGGGTATGCTCTTATCCAGCCCTTTAGCTATTCAGCCATAGTATATGACATACATGAATGACTTTATTAAGGTGGAAGTCCTCACAACTTAAAGGAAAAAAGCAAATGCCTTCCCTTTTCACTGAAGTCTTACTGTGAATCCTTACCTGTCACTCTTGCTGACCAGCCCTAGTTCTGCTTTTACAAATCTGTGTGAGATGAGGCTGGCCCTGGTGGCAGTCACTGCCAGTGCAGACTTTCCACAACATCCACTTGGAGCACCACAGTGTTCTTTTTACTTCCTTATGCCTTTCAAAGTATAGAGGTTGCACATTCATTTTATAATGATCTGCTTTAGAACTTGAGGCATTTGGGGGGACTCTCCTGCCCATGTATCTCATTTGCATGTCTTTGTGAACAAAATACACAAGCACACACAATTGCAAGTAAATATACCCGTCTACAGACAGTGTTTGTACACCTCCTTGCGCACACACACACACACACACACACGCAATAGGGTACTTCTTGACCTTAGACTCTGCACTTGAAAGGGGAGTTATTACCTCCATTTCCATTCTGGGAAGCTTTGGCTTTCAGAAGTGATTTCGTATCTAACAGAGAGGCTGCTGTGGGCAACCCATGAACAATGAGCTTAAACAGAAGAATGAGGGTAATGTTTATTGGAATAAAGATTAACTTCAAATTCCTCAGGGGAATGAACCAAATCCAGCGCTTTCCTGTTAGCTGACACTTTTTATATTGATGCTGTCTTGGATCTTCTGGAGAAGGGAGGGGGGGGGGAATATTCAGCAAATCAGCTCTTTCATTCAGCAGTGGAATCCAGGGGGGCTGTGTTAGCTAGGCTTTCCGGCAATCCCTGATTTAATGTTTTCACTCCGGTGAGGACAGCAAGTAGCTTCACAAATTTTGTGAAAATCTGAGCAAGGGAGAGTGTGGTTCAGGGGGAAACAGAGTGCAGTTGTTCAAATAATCCTGGGCCAATAAGCATTGGGTGGGTGGAGTTACTGTTGTGTGCATTTGCGGAGCAAGATAATTCTGAATGAAGACTTTAGACACCACACAGGCTCTGGCTCTGCTCTCTGTGAGAACAAAACAAGTGACCAGGAGGCTAGGTTTTGCTTATTGTCCGTTGGTGAAGGCAGCTTTTTATTTTTTTAATAAGGTTTTTAAAAATATACATGCAAAAAGGATTTATCAGAAAGCCTTATGAATATTTCATTAGTTGATATATTCAACTGAATGAATTCAGTGAGTGTCAGTGTGTAGCTTGCAGACAAATCTCATCCACAAGGAGGCTACTGACATAGGAAGCGCTTTGGCGCATTTTCAGAGGCAAAGCCGGGCTGATAAAGCTCCCTGTGACAGCCCGGCTTGCCATTCTTCGAGTGTGCTGCTCTTGCTCCGAGCAGTTCATACGCTGGAGCCGCGGCTTCCAGAATTAAACTGGAAATAGTTTGCAGACTTACCAGCCTCCTAACCTGCAGCCGTGTCTCTGCTATGTTTGAGGGTTTTGTTTTGGATGGTGAAAGCTAGCGCTCCAACCTAAGACATGACAGCAAAAAATTCTTCCAAGGAACTTACTGCTTCTGAACCCGAGGTTTGCATCAAGACTTTCAAGGAGCAAATGCACTTAGAACTTGAGCTTCCGAGACCAACGGGAAACAGACCTACGTCTCCGAAAATTTCTCCACGCAGTTCACCCAGGAACTCACCATGCTTTTTCAGAAAGTTGCTGGTGAATAAAAGCATTCGGCAGCGGCGTCGCTTCACTGTGGCTCATACGTGGTAAGATGTGATTTGGAACTGTCTACACTAGTGCTTTTCATTAGCAAGCTGTGATTTAGGAGCGTAGGGTATAGAGCATTTGAGTTTTGTTTATAATACAGATCGCAAGGGTGCAATGAATGGAGAGTGGGTCAGCTGAGGGGTACGGGGTGCACTGTGTGTTAAATGATCACTGTGCTGTTTCCAGATAAAGGACGCCTCTGACTGTGGGGAGTCTTTGGAATTACTGCTGATAAAAATGCCCAGCTAATTCCTGGTAAATTGAGAATTGGAGGGAGTGAAACAAAAACACTCAGGTTTTTTGTCCTATCTCCATTGAGGTGATGGGTGACTTTTTTTGTATGTTTTGTGGTTACTCTCGGTGGCAATTTGAGTAGTATATTTTTGGTACAAGATAAATGTTTTCATCTTGGTTCTAATTTATTTCTGAAGACAGTGTCTGAAAAAAAAGTTATTTTATGGTATTGCAATGTTTGTAGTGGGTTTTAGCTTTATTGACTTTATCATTACTCCACTTATAAAAGGGAAAATTAGGTTCCCACTTCTGCAATTACAGTTAGTTAATTTTCTTTGTGATTAAAAGTGCTGTTAAGATCCTCTTGTAAAAAAAGTTACTTAAATTTTTGATAAATAATAAATAAATTTCCAATTTACTTGGGAATGCCAATTAAATACATTCAAGAACAGCTCTGTATAAATTGCCCTGAATAATAGGCTAGCTTCCTTAAACTTGTATAATAATGAAATTAAGAAAAATCACAATAGAAATTAAACTTTAAGTGTAAATGCCATTTCAGATTTCTTTGAAAAATAGATTTTTATTCAGTTGAAAATACCCTTCAAAATTGGGTATCTGTACCCCTATAGTTTTTATTTAATAGGGACCATAGCAATGAATGGAGCTAGTACCTTTTAATTGGAATTCTAACACAACAATTTTGTGACTGCGTACTAGATTGCCAACCCACATTATAAACTGAGCATGTCTAGTTTTTGAAATTAATATTTACTTGAATTCTGTTGTCTAATCCAGTGCACAGTGCATTGGTAAGTTCAAGTTACCCCTAGAAACATGTAGCTTACTTTTCATGGACACCACATGTTTAGCCAAAACATACTTTACCTAGCTAAACATGATATGGTTGTTTTTGTTTTCTAACAATGGACTGTTGTTTATGTAATTGCTTTATTAAAGAGCTTTGGTCATCTTTTTGATGGATTAAATCTTATTTAATCATAATCTCAGACTTGTAGAATACACATGATGAGTTTTTAAAAATCTACCAATGGTAACATTTGTATGAAAAGAAGATTTATATGTAAGTAAGTACTGATTTAAAGAGGTCCTCTCTCTAATGGTATACCCCACCTTTAGTACATGTGTATTTCTATATAATCTGCTAAGTAGTATAACTGAATAGGAGAAGGTATATGGGTTTGTTAATTAATTCTCATATATAGAAAAAAACAAGGATGAAATGCATATACTATAGTTAATAAACTCATATATTTTACTACTTGGATTAATATTAAGCCATTATTTTTATCAGAAGGACATTTAATTTGAGTAAGCTAATTTTCAGGTAATGGAAAACCTTCACAAAATTTTGGTAATATTTTCTTTATTGTAGAGTTCCTGGAGATAACAATTTCACCTTTCTTTTACTTAGAATACATTTTTTATGTTCTAGAGCTATACATATTGTATTTTTCTTTTAAAAAATCCTAATTTTAAAATTATTAAAGAGTAGTTTTACTCATTCATTATATAGACTTTCTTCCAGCAAGTAACAAAAGAGAACAACTAAAAACTATCTGAGGTAACTTATAGCAGTTAAAATGATCTTCTGGTTAAGTTAAAACAAAATTTTCTACAAATTGCTAAAAAATAAAACACATGACTGGTACAATGTAATATAATGTAGAGTTAAAGAATACATTCATCATCATACATACTTTATAACTTCAGTTGTGACTATTATCCATTTTCACCCCTTTTCTCCTTCTAATTCAGGTACTCCCCTTCTTATGTAAAGCTGTATCACAGTTTGTCTTCAACCCCTGATTGTGTCTATATTTATGTTTATTTCTATTGTTTTATGTGAGTATATGTTTAATATCTTTTTTTTTATTTTCATGAAATATTCCATATTTCTTTATGGAAAATATACACATATCATATATTTAAATGACTTTCTAACTAATCTTAAAAAGTATGTGCTTTTTTTTTTAACATCATATAGAATAGTTACATGAGGAAATAAAATCATAAGTACTTCATTTTTGCCTCATTGTCATGATGAAATGTAACCATCCTTTCACGATCAACATATTTTCCAAACCATGCATTTAAGTTAGAAATTCCAAGATATGCACTTAGAAGTCTCTAAAAACATGTTATTACTTTACAGTAGAGAATAGGCTTCTTTTAAAAAGATTGGATTGTTTTGATTCCAGCATTGAAATTAAAGTAATTTTCATGATGAAGCTAAACAATTCGGAGAATACAGTTTATTTCTAAACCCTCTGGACAATTTTTTATCTTTAGTTATTTGTAAATTTCATATTTTGGTCAGATGAATTTTGGTTCTGATTTTGAAAACATACATTGTGAAGTGTGGGCCAATGGCAGAAGATTTAAAAAAAAAACTTGTGAAATACCTACTCTGGGGTTATTTAGAAAATATCTGGGGGGAAAAAGTAGATATTCAATGTGCTGTCACTAATCAGAATATTTACATAATCCTAAATCTGGAAAGAATTTGGGTGATTATCTCATTGCTTTCTTTATCCTGGGGCAGGACCACAATTGCTCCATCTTTTATATATGGAAATCTGCCCCATTTTTAAGACTCTGGAGAAAATAAGTCTCTCACCTCACTCAATACACATTCTCACTACTTCACAGTCCAGGTATTAGAAAAATCTTCCTTATGGTCAACCTATTTATAATATACTAGTGGCCTGGTGCACAGATTTGTGCACATTTAAAGGAAATTAATTAAAAGAAATATTTTAATATTGCTATTCACCCTTTCCCTATAATAGAAGTGTCAACCAAATTCATGATCAACAATGACGGATCAAAACACATGCGTGTGATTGACACCAGTGAGAGCTTTATATGTATCATACATGCTCAAGTCAACTTAGCCTTTTATATATAGAATAAACTTGCTTAATTGGACCTGATTTCTGATTTAGCTAAACTTTTTCCAGCCCAGTGAAGCACCTCAACTTTTCTTTCAGGTAATTTTCAGCAACACAGCAGTAAATATCAACATGAAGTAGATTGTTATTATAGATCATGCAGGGAGAACAAAGGATAAAATATTTTAACTGCAGCAGTGTTTGACTATATTCTGCACAGTGAGAAAACCTGAAGTCATTTTCAAGGTCCACCATTTCTTACTTCTTTTCACTCAGGTCAAGTTTCTAAACTTTCTAAATCTCTGTTTTTCTGCTAATGAAAAGAAAATAGGATTCCGCCGAGTCTCCTACGTACCTTCTCCAGGACTTCTGTGAGGATCAAATGAGATGAGGCACAGGAAAATGCTTTTCAGACATTTGGTTAAAGTGTGAAATGTTTTCATCTGGCTATAAAGCAAGCCGAGTTCTTGGGCTAAAGAAACTGCAAGGAGGCTAGTCATTGCTAGGGAGGGAAGCTGGGCATTGCTATGTTGATGTCATTACCTGGCGCCCACCGTGACTGATTCAGGGCTGGGCTAAGCTTTAGGCCACATTTTGTGCCATAGGGTGTTGGCAGCATTGGCTGTGATTGGTGGGTGTCGCTCCAAGGTGGGCACCAGGTCCACAGTGCTGTTTCTCTGTGCCTGTCATGGCAGCTCCTGCATTGAGCGTCTGTCCTCTGGTGGTCAGTGCACATCATAACAACCCGTCAGAAGGTTAGACACTTAGCATATTAGCCATATATATATATATATATATGTATAATTTGTATTTTGGTCTTCAATGTATATTAAGACCTAGGAGACCCTGCATGAATCTGAAGATCATTATTAACTGGCCCCAGGGTTTTCTTTTTTCATTCACTCAACTTATGGAATCGAGCACTGCTGTGAGTAAGGGAAAAAATTCTCATTTAACTCACATGGATCCCAATGCCTACAATATTTTAAGTTCTTTACTAGAATGTTCACATATGTTACCTCATTAAAGTTTCATTTAACTGTAAGAATATGCTAAGTTCATGTTCTTTTCAATAATACATGTTGCAGATATAAAAAATGTTCTGAACTGCTTCAGCTTCTTTCAAGTGTTTCTACCTAATTAATCATTGTTTTGGCCTTGAGCCATTATCCCCAATTTCTAAATTCTGAAACCCAGAAGTGGTCATCACACTCATTAAATGGCATAAAAAAATAATACATGTCACACTTTGCAAAGTGTACATGGAATAGTTAGCATGGCTAAATGGGGAGTGGGAAATTAATGCCAGAGTTCTTATTTATTATTTATCCCAAACCCCAAATCAGGGGTGAAAATTCTGAGGCATAATATAATCATATCTGGCTTGTTTTTTCTTGACTGGTACTTGCCAAACAGTGTGCAGCTTTGTCAACCTTGTTTCCTTTGCTGATGTCCTAACCTTTTTCATCAGTTCTCCTCCATCACCATCAGCCTGATGCTTTCTGAAAGAAGGTATTGATGACAGGCTTTAATACATCCTGGGCCTATCACACAGGTCTTAAACTCTCCTAATAAAGAGCATATGTATTGGGTAAGACCCATGCTCCATTTGTCCATGCTTACAGATAAACATGCTTGCCCAGGGAACACCATTCTTTCAATTAGGGTTAGTATTAGAAAAAAGACTATGTTTTTCTTATTTTTCTCCTTATAGTTCTACTTATATCTTTGAAACCTTCCATGAAATATGAACTTTTGTACCTAATATGCAAATGTAGATGTATTAACATAATTCATATTCTAAAGGAACTTATATCTGATAAGACAAAGCTGGATAACTGGAGAGGAGTAAAGAAAAAACAGTGAATTTAATACATGCTTGACCTTCCTCTAAACCTGAGGTATATTTGTTGTCTTATGCAATTTAGTTCTGGTTTGTTAGCTAAATCTACTAAATCTGTACTTGTATTTTTCAATTTTCTTGGATTATTTGCTAGCAATATTGGAAAATGTTGAGAAATATTTGTGTCTGTACATACTTACTGATTAAATATTTGATTGAACAAGAAATTGATTGAGATTCTACTATGCTCTAGATCCTACACAACATAGGACATAGGAAGTTAGGAAGAAATAGTCCTTGTCTTTGAAAGAACTATGTAGAATGGAAAACAAATTTATGCATTAATAATTAACCAATGATTTGTAAATAATATTGAAGAATGATGATCAACTTATTAGAGCACAGATTAAATGAGTAACGATGGAAATTAAGTCAATGTGTTAAAGAAAGTTTAGGTAAGAGATGTTACTATATGTATGGCATCTGAAAGAATGAGTGGGAGTTTTTTAGGAAAAGAGAGGCTGGAAGGGTATTTTTTTGTGTATGTGCCCCTCCCCCCACCAAGGAAACAATAATCGTATATAATAAAACCCTAATATGCAAATCAACCAAACAGTGGAATGACCAGTCACTATGATGTACACTGACCATCAGGAGGCAGATGCTCAATGCAGGAGCTGCTCCCTGTAGGTCAATGTGCTCCCACAGGGAAGTGCAGCTCAGCCAGAAGCCAGGCTCATGGCTGGTGAGCACAGCAGTGATGATGGGAGCCTCTCCCACCTCCATAGCTGTGCTAAGGACCCCCCGGGGGATGTCCAAGGCCAGCAGGTGGACATCCCCTGAAGGGTTCTGGGCTGCCAGATGGTACAGGCCAGGCTGAATGATTACCCCCCCTCCCCAGTGCATGAATTTTGTGCACTGGGCCTCTAGTAGTAACAGAAGCTCACATTTATACAGCACTCACAATGTGTCTGATATTGTTTTAAATATATTTACTTATTTAGTCTCATAAAAAGCTCATAAGTATAATCATTTTCATTTTATGGGAAATAGAGTGAAGCATATAAAGAGGGTAAGTAATTTGCCAAAGTTACACAGCAATTAAGGTTCTGCGTTGGGATTTGACTCAGAATATGAAGTATGAAGGAAAATGAGCAAAGTTCACTGTAGTAACAGCCTAAGATGAAAGGTAGCAAAGATGGGAATTAAGACTGTATTTGTAGATTGGAGCCATGCTTTAAGGGATTCTGGGCTTTATTCCATCGCCAGGAAGCTACTGCAAGATTGTGAGAAAGGAATGGCCATAAATAGCTTTTGCTTTGGAAAGATACGTTGCAGGCATCGTGGAGGGTGCAGTGGTGGACTAGGAGATTAGAAACAAAGGGGAAAAGGAGAATGTGCATTTGAGAGATAATGACTTCCAATTGTGTAAATCTCATAACACCGAAAACTCTGTTTATACCATTCTTTATGGCTTAACAAATTACTGTTTGTGGAAACTGAGAGGCAAGTATGTAAATTTGGTATCCCTTGCATTTATCACCTACAATGTGATGTGATGGATGATACTAGCTGATACTGCCCCCAAATGCACCAAATCATCACAGCTGAGGTGCCTGGGAAGATAAGTACATTGGGGAAAACCCTGGTGCTCAATCCTGATTTACCAGAGGTGCTTTGTGCTGTGCTTTATGTATAATCCTGGTGGGTTTTCTTTTCTTTTTTTAAAAAATCTTAGTCCACAGTTTGAACTAAATGCCAGTGGAAGTCTATGCCTCACAGCCTGAGTCTATTGCTTTAATCAGAGCAAGCATTTTCTCAGTAATGCGTCTATAAATGGTGTTTCCATGGCCTCCTTAGTGTTTGCAAATCTTCAATATATTGGATTTTTTAAAAAAGCCTACTGTAAAAAGGGCTTTGTAAAGTTAACGATGAAATCCCCCGGGGACCGTGCTGGAAGGTGGCCCTGCAGCCGCCATGCTTGCTGTCCAATCGCTGAAGTCTAAGCCCCTTTTGCAAAATCCCATTGGCTTTCCTTTCCCAGTCCTCTTTTGTCATCTCCCAGGTTTTCTCCATAGGTGTTCATAGTGCTTATTTCCCTAACATCCCTGTCAAGACACCAGCAGCATTGCGCTCCAGACATTTAAATGGTTCTCAGAAAAGAATCTAAAAGGCTTACTGTGGTTGACAAGGCCTGGCAGTATCTGGCCGCAGGCTACCTGGGACCTCATTTCCCGCTCTCCAGCCAGATAGCCTCCTTTCTGATCTTCAACAAACCTAGTTCGCTTCCACTTGTGGGCCTTTCCACGTGGTGATTACTCTGCCTGGCTCACTCCCTTCCATTCAGGCTTCCGCTCAAATGTATATACTAGAGAGGGCTTCTCTGTTTCTTCTATGTAACAAAGCACCCTTCACTTTCTAGTTCCTTAATCTACTTTATATTTCTTCTATGGAAATTACTATTACCTGAAAATGCATCCTTTGAAAAGACATATCTGTTTATTATATTGTTTTTTTACCTACTGTTGTCTACCAATCCTACTGTCTTGCCTGAGGACAGAGATTTTGTTTTGTTTACTGAATCCCAGGCACCTACAAGAAAGGCTAGACCTCAATACATATTTGTTGAAAAAAATAAATAAAAGGAGAATGACTGTGGTTTATGTTTCCCACGCCCTAGTCTTCGAGCACTCTCCCTTCAGCCCAAGATGAAGGAGGAAAGGAAGCTCAGGTGGTGCTTCTTCTACAAGAATTCTCATTTTATTCATCTCATAACTGTTGTGTTCCCTTTCTGACAGTAAGGCTCCTCTCGCTTGCTTCCTATTTTTGTGTTCTAGGATATTGCAGATGCAGGTTTAATTATAACATCTCACTAGAGGCTAAGTGTTTTACATGGTCGTCTATTTAATTAAGCTGCTGTGTATAAATTATGCTATCTAGTCTGCAGTGCTATAATGTGAATATCTGTCTGTTGCATGGTACAATTATTTATTTTAGGCATTCTTTATGCATCACAGCACAATTAGTGCCCCAGCTCGGAAAAGCGCTATAAATCTCTTACTGTCTGAGTGGAAATGTTGTACACAGGAATCTATTTGTTATCTGTCCTTTAAAATGTTTGCACATTATAATACGTTACATTATTTATGTGTTTTCACTGGTGCAACATTTAAAATGAGAAATTTGAGCTTTTTATAGGACTTCCTGGGTACACTTGGAAGTAAAAGTTTGTGACTTGCAGAGTGAGGCAACTGTGAGTTAACAACTCTTGTACTGTAGCAAAACCATCACCAGGAGTAAAAAATGTCTGTCTCATTTTCCACTGAAATGAGAGGTTGGGACCTCTGTCACTCCTAGTAATTCTTTGACACAAATGTTTGAATCTCACTGTGTAGTTTCGGTTGGGAAAAAATGTGTTGACCTTCTCAGATTGCTTCTTGCTGGAATATGGGTTTTTTTTCTCTTTGAGGGGGTAAAAGAAATGGCAGCTTCTCCAGCCCTTTCCTGGCAAACAGCACCTGTCACAAGGTGTGCTCCCCTGTTTGTCTGGCTGCTCCTCTCCTGGCCCACACCCCTCACAACTCATGCATACTGCAAATTGCACAGATTGGAAATACAGGGGTCTGGGTAGTGTGGCATCAAGGAAAAATGCCTTCAAATTGAATTTTCTTTAAATCAGTGTTCTAAGAATCATTTTGGGGATTCCATGAGAAGTAAGTTTGTGACATTATTTTTCCTGGTCCTGGATCAAACAAAGTCATATAGATGACTATAGGGTTGGAAAACTTGGGAGACATCTCATACAGATTCCATAGTCTCCAAGCACTTGAAAACCATAAATTTAAGAGATAAATGACTAGAGAGAAAAAAAATTTCTATGCAGCTGTGCTTGATGAAGTCATAGAAATTTCTAGATAATTTATAACATTAAAATTATATGCATCTAAGATGTCTAGGAGGGCAGAAGGGAGAAAGGATCTATGAGTCAAGGAGAAATCACTTGTAGTGAAGAATTAAAGATTAATAAAAAACAATTTATAAAGTTGAAAGGATAGTATAACAAATACCCTCTATTCAGATTTACTAATTATTAATGTTTTTCCACTTTACTTATGTATTTCATACATGAAATCATATATATGCTTTCTATATATGCTTTCTTTCATTTGCAGAGGGCATATTTTGATGGAGAGCAGTGGTTTTTGGGATCAAAAGGAAACTCATGTATTTTTACAATATGGAATTATTTCCATTACATCAGCATATTCTCAAACCATAATTTCAGAGTTTAATTCTTAATATTATACTCACATACTGAAAAATTATGAATAAGTTTGTAGTCCCATTTTTTAAAAGTAAACTATTGAAATATAGTGGAGGGCTAGAGGTGTCTACTAGTATAATTGTTTATGACTTTTCCTGGTGATGAATTATTTGTTTGAGATACTTAAAACAGTTTCTAAGAGGATAGATGTCTATAGCGTTCCAATTTTTCTGCCCCAATAAGAAAAGTTATTTTTTTCCCTAACTCTATAAAAAATGTGCCATTATTATGGAACATTATATAATGTCTTAACATACTGCACATGGGGTTCTATAATTGTACTATTTTTATGTTACCTTGAATTTTATTTTTTAGTGTTAAAATCTTTGTTTTATGCTATCTTATCTGCAGTCAAGAATGCTAGATTGCGTTTAATATTTTCTCTTGATTTGCTATTGGAATTTTAGATCAATCAGTTAGCTATCTTGGCCCTCAATTTCTTACTTTGCAAAATGGAGAAAATAGCCTTATGTTTGAATATTTTCAAATGTTAATTTAAATTTAAAAAATATCTGTTCATGTAATCCACTATCTCCTCTGATAATATGTTAGAGTACTTAGCAAAGTACTTCATGCATTACAGATCATGTAATAGATGCTACTATTTAATTATATTACTAAACATCTAAACATACAAACATCCACATTATTGTCAGTCTTGGTGGGTGAAGCAGAAATTATTTATTTATTTATTTGGAAAGCATCCACTGGGTATGGAATGTGTCAATTTGAAAGAGAGTTCATGTGAGTTTGTAAAGAAATATTTTTTTAATTCCACTGTGTAATCATTTGATATACTGAAGAAACAAGATATAACTCATTTATTATCATATGATAATCATATTTTAATGAACCAAGTGTGAATAGATTACATCCCCAATAAGAAAATGTATAGCTTTGTGTGGCTGCTATGTTTTAAAGTGGCATGTGTTACCATCCACTGTGTGAAAAAATTAGAAGAGAACCAATTTGAAGTAATTCCACCTAATTGCACCAATAAGCTTCATTCTCGAAAGAAAATAAAGGATAAGGAGATATCTCTTCTATTTCAGGAGCCCACATGTAAAACTTCAATATAAGATTCCTTATATTGAATATACAGATGCCTTGGGAAAATTCTCAAAATGTGCCCTTGCCACCCTTTCTATTCCTCCACAAATTAATAAGCTCACACTATTTGTTACAGCATAGAGCTTCTGAGAGGACTTCTGTGACAACCTGGCCATGCTCACCTCAGCATTTTATTCAGGAAAACTCTGACCATCAGAACTATTTAGGCCTTCTGAAGAGAGATTGAAGAAGACAGTGGAAAGAAACGAAGAGATACAAGTCTTTCTTGCTAGTGTCTGAACTGCCCAAGACTTCCTGAGATTTTACCATTACAATCCATATGAAATTTTAACTTCCTGGGGATAATTAAGGCTGTGGTCCTTACCTCTCAGACTACTCAGCCAGGTCTGAGCTTACCCAGAAAACAGAATTGTGTCTCCAACTCCAAGTCTATATTTACTAAAACAACACAGGTGTTAGTGGCAAAACAGCACCAAAATGTTTCTGGTGATTGGACCTGGGTTCAGTAACCTCAGAGCTTGAGTTCTGGCTAAGAAAGAATTCAGAGCAAGACTCATATATTAGCAGAAGTTTATTTATAAAGGCTCAGAGGTGGAAGAGGTGAGCTGTGGAGGAAGTGAGCCAGCTGGGAAATAAGTTACAGAGGCAAAAGAAGTGGCCCCTGGAGCTTAGGCAAAAGAAAGCAAAGAGACACACCTACAGGAAAAGGCAAGGGCAGCATGAGGGAAGGAGAGAGAGAAGATAGATCGAGTGAGCTAGTAGAGCTACAACTGGGTCCTCCATCTGAGGGATTTTATCTCCTCTCTAAAGGTAGGGATCTTAGGGGAGGTTCCAGAGGAGGACCTCAAGAGAACATTCATCAGCTTTTGTCGGTGTGTCCTTTCGGGTTGTGGTCTCCACAGATTGGTCCCTGCCAAGGCAGGGGGTCATTCGTCATGGGTCCTGAAGTCAGCCATGGTGTCAGCCCACTGGCCTTACTGCTTTTCTGGGCCTAGAGCTGAAACTCAATTGAGGCCGAGATGTTATTTTTAGTTTGAGCAAAACTCTGTCTCTGTGGTCAACAGACCCAAGACTCTGCTCCAAGATCATTCCAGGCAGGTCAGAACCTCATTGCCCTGAGGGCTTAATGCTTAAGGGAGTGGTTGAGCAGTGAGGGCTTGTGTGGGAGTCACATGAGGTTATTCTCTGGCCTCTCGTCCCCCCTCTAAGGGGCTTTACCACATGATTAGCTATGTGCTAGGGAGGAAAGGTACTTGTTTTCCCGGTTTTGCCCATTGCTAGGTACTCAGGGCTTTTTCCCCTGGTGACATTCCATCCCTGATCTGTTATTCCTACTCTGCTCATCTCTGTCCAACCACACAGGGATTTTTGGAGGCTGGGTAGTATGGTGCTAAGAACACAGTATTTGAATCCCAACTCCACCTTTACCAGACACTAGATTATGGAAAAATCATTTAGCCTATCTTAGTTTCCTTTTCTATATCTGAAAAAAAACACACACACACAACTATTTGTATCTCATTAGGCCATTATGAAGATTAAATGGAGTGCTGTATGTATGATGTTTAGCACAATCCCTGCACAATGGCAGGTGAGCAGCAGATATTAGTTCACTAACATATCCAGAGCTTATGACTTCATATAAAAATTTATAATATATATCATAATATAAATTTCCTAAATATCTATAAATATAAACAGGGAATATGCTAATTAGCTAAGAGTCATGATCCTTCAGGAGGAGGTTGTATCACAACCGCTCAGGAGGGGCTAGATGGGCAGGAGGGGGCTGCACACTCCTTGAGGGGCAGGCCAGAGTGGAGACACAACATACGGAGAGGCTGGGTCTGGGGGTGGGTTGGAGTGTAAACACAACACACATGAGCGCCTGCCCCCACCCCAGTGGACACAACGCAACAGCCAGCACTACAAGGGTCAGGCGCCCGAGGGGTGCCTCCTCGCGTGATTTCAATGGTGCGCTGGGCCTCTAGTTTTATATGATATGATTTAATTAAATACGTTTTTATTAAGCAGTTGTGCATAATAAATTTATTCTTTTTAGACCACTTAGAGAATACTTAGTTTCATAGGGTAGTACTTCATCTTAAAAACCCATATGTTTTACCACAGTAAAATAAAATTTACAAAGAAAAAGAAATCACTGTGTGTTATGAGGTTTGATCAGTATCGTTCTTCAGAGATGACTGCAAATTACTTTGGCCATAAAATAATCTTCATTCTTTAAAATTCCAGTTATCTCCTTGAAATTCATACTTTTCTCCATTAGTGGAACTCGATGCTAGTGAAACACTATCTCTTTAAGTCAATTTCAATAATTTCTAATGCATTTTAAAACTGATGTTTGCTTTTATTTTACTTATTTTAAAATATTTATTGTTGAAAGTATTACATATGTGACCCTCTTTCCCCCATTGACCCCTTATTGCCCTTCCCCCACCTACCCCCCTGCCCCAGGCCTTCACCACTCTATTGTCTGTGTCCCTGGGTTATGCATATATGCCTACAAGTTCTTTGGATGATCTCTTCCCACCCACCCCTGCCTTCCCTCTGAGATTCTGAAGTCCGTGGGTTTTGTTTTTTTTAAAAATGTATTTACTGTTGACACTATTTCAGATGTACCCCATTTGAAGAGATGAGCAAAAACTGATTTTCTTTTCAAAGTCCCAGAATGTCACTGAAGTTATTTTCCCCCGCCTTTAGAATCTAGCCTCCTAGCGAGTTGTTTATCTGAGAAAGTTTATTCATGAGGAGGCAATGGGAAAGGAGCTCAATCTGGAGTCAAAGAGTCTAGACATGCTAGACATGAATCCTGGTGTCGCCACTTACCAACCGTTTTCTGTTTGTTTTGTTTTGTGTGTGGGGCAGAGGTAGTCATTTAACCTTTCAGAAACCTCAACTTCCTCATTAGTAGAGTAGAGAGAAGGCAATTCTTTCCCTATTCATACACGATATTTATAAAATTAATTGTAATTGTTATTAAAACGCAAAGAAATGGAACCTCCTTGCTGGAAGAAGAAAGATCAATTTATAGGACAAAAGTAACGTTCAACTAATAGAGTGAATAAAGAGCAAAGTGATTGGCTTAAATGGTGCGTGTTTATTTGGATTGTACGCAAAGAGCGGCCTGTTAATAAACATTATTAAGTACCACAAACATTGCATTTTGTAAAAGGGAGGGTTTTCTGCTATATCGGATTGCACAAGGGAGAGACTGTATGGAGGCGCAAGCTAAATTAAATGGTACCTTTGGATCCTATCTACCCCCTTAAGTCTTTACATCACTTTTATGCTTCCTGCAGAAAGATAATGGGAAGCTCGTGTAACCAATATTCAGTGCAGTGAACATTGCATTTAACCTTAACCAGATGACTTTGTAGCATTTAAATCAAATTGCTCTTTACTTCTTGGTTGTTTCCAAGAATACTTAGGGATGAAAACAGAAGTAAAGGTTATTGCTTCTCTTTTGATCAAGACTTCCTTCTCACATTATCCTTGGTCAGGTTGATTCTGTCTCCTAGCAATTGAAAGGTATTAAAAGGTTATACCTTTAAAACAAGGGGTTCTGTTCAAATGAATTGATACTTTGTTGAAAATAGCTATTCAAATAAACTGACAGCTTTGCAACAGTGCAAAATATGGTAAAATACTTGGGACTTCACAAAAATCATGCCAATTTTATGGTTCTGTCTAATAAAAATAAGGATTTTTAGGAACTTATCTGGCATTATATATTAAATGAAGCAACTGCTTCATCTGAATAAAGCTTTAAAGAGTCTAATATTATGAAAGAGCTATCTCTACAAACACATCACTAGCTTGGGATTAAAAGGGATTTGAGTTTTAATGCCAGCTAAATCCCAAACGCCCAGTGAGCCTATATGCATACATTTTCTGCTGGTAGCTTTTTTTTTTTTTGTCAAATGAATTAATAATTACCTGTTCTACCATCCTTACCTTATACATAGATATTAATATTGAATACCAGTGGTTATAGAGTGATTTGGTTTTCTGCAAAGTAACTTGATAGAGACATTCAGAAGAAAAAAATATTCTAGGATATTTTATGCATATGAAATTTTAAGTATGTGACTCAGCTTTCAAGTACATTAATGAATTATATATTTTATGTGAACCCTAACAAGGCTTTTGCCAAGTATTTGAAAGTTGAGATGTTTATATTTAGTTTCTTAAAGCATTGTTGTACATGTTAGTCTTTTTCCAGTGGGTAAAATCTGGATAGATGTTGTTTATTAACTATGAATTATTTAAGACATTGCTTATGAATTCATTATGAAGCGTAGCTTGTATTTTCATTTTGTATTGGTTCCAATCAACAAATATTAATTGTTGGATGATGCAAACATGATGCACCTTGCCATCACAGAGCTTTGTTCTAGCTAAGGAGAGCATATTACTGTTTTGGCTTGTGAAGTGATTTTACTTGATAGATATAAACGTTGCAAGTATACAAGCAAAAAGCATAATGGGTCTCCCACTGCTACCAAGTGGTGCCAATCTGATTATGAAACTGAAGGTGTACAGATCAGTGGTGCTGCTCCCCTTTCCAAATGCCTGGGAGCACTGGATCTGCCCCTGCTATGGTGACTTATTTTGTTCAGTAATTAATCACGAGGTAACTATGCTTGGGAATCTGGTATAGAACAAGAGGTTGGGTACAAGTAGTCTGCTGGTGTGAGCAAGAAGGAATTAAGCTCCGAGAGAAAGGAAAAGGATAGCAGTATTTTAATTTTTTTTATATATTAGGGCAATAATAGAAAAAAATATGTCATACCTATCTTATATCATTAAAATGTTTTCCTCCACTTACAGATGAGGAAATGGAGACTCAGAGAGGCCAACTGACTGATGCTAGGTAACCCCGCTACAAAGTGGCAAATCAAGAGTTAGCCCATGAATTCTTAGGGTTGCACCTTGTGTAGATTGGTAAGTTCCATTGATCCAGTGGTACTTCCTGGCACAGCCCACTCCACTCTTCCCCACCTCCAGCTCCCAACCCCAAAGGGAAAATGTTCAGGGTTATCATACTCTCTCATGTCTCCTTTTTAAACGCCTTCTCACAGTGAGGACCAAACAAATTAATTCTCACTTAAGCATAATTGACTCATGGGGTTTATTGTGTGATTCCATTTGAGGGTAATAAACATTAGACCAGAAGAATTAATCCGCACTGGCAGAATTTGACACATTAGAGAGCAGAGGCAAAAGGAAGTAGTATAGAGGATGTATTTTCCAATCCCCTCAAGGCAAGGGACGCAGATGATAGGCAGAATGTCTCAGCTGCAAACCTTTCCCTCACTCACCATGTGTACCACCTGCCTGTCCTGTGTTCCCCTGTTTCCTGCCTTCCTCCCGCTCCTATGGATTAATTCTGTGTACTTGTTTAAGGCCAACCCCTACACTATGCACTTCATTTTATCCCCTTTCACTCTCTAAGGTTTTGCTTTTATACATGTCCCTGCTGTCCCCACGTTATCAGGTTTTTTATTTTATTTTATTAGATTACTTCTATCACTCTACAAAGGTGCTATAGCTCTTTTCTCTCAAAAGCCCTCTTTGACCCCATGAACCCACCTGTATATTACTATCAATCTGTTCATCTTTATAGCAAAACTCCCCGAAATAATTGTTTCTACTTCTCTCTCCTCATTTTCTCTTCTCTAGTACTCCTTTGAAAATGAATCAAGTTTTCCCCTCACAACTGCACTAAAACCTTCATGTGTCAAATTCAATGATCAGTTCACAACCCTCAACTTACTCAGCCCATCAGCAGCATATCATATCTATGATTACTCTGTCTTTCTTTCTTTTTCTTCTTTTAAAAAAAATATATTTTATTGATTTTTTACAGAGAGGAAGAGAGAGAGGGACAGAGAGTTGGAAACATCGATGAGAGAGAGTCATCGACCAGCTGCCCCTTGCACACCCCATACTGGGGATGTACCTGCAACCAAGGTACATGCCCTTGACTGGAATCGAACCCGGGACCCTTCAGTCCGCAGGCTGATGCTCTATCCATTGAGCCAAACAGGTTTCGGCCACTCTGTCTTTCTTGAAACACTGTCTTCACTTGGCCTGCTGGACACGTTAATCTCTCTCCTTCCCGTCTCCAAACTTTAAATAGAAATGTGGATCCCCTTCTCTCTCTCTTTTAAAAAAATATATTTTATTGATTTTTTACAGAGAGGAAGAGAGAGAGATAGAGAGTTGGAAACATCCATGAGAGTCATTGACCAGCTGCCTCTTGCGCACCCCCTACTGGGGATGTGCCCGCAACCAAGGTATATGCCCTTGACCGGAATCGAACCCGGGACCCTTCAGTCCGCAGGCCAATGCTCTATCCATTGAGCCAAACTGGTTTCGGCCTCTTCTCTCTTTTTTTATCTACACTTACTCCCTAGGCCAAGTATCTCACTTAGACCCATAGAGTAAGTGCCCTGAGAATTGCACACAAGTCCAAACCATGACTACCCTCCCCACTCCCCCACTATGACTGGCTATTAAACCAATAAGAACAACATGAGTACGTTCAGGACAGAGTAACACCATTGTCAATGATATTTTTAGGGAAATACCTGGAAAAATAAATATCAGGAGTCATTGTATTAGACCAATCTCCTTAAGGCCAGGCGCTATTTTTTTCAATTGGCAAATCATTTTATTTTATTTCCAGTTTTATTGACATATAACACTGTATAACTTTGAGGGGTATAATGTAATGATTTGATACATGTATATGCTGCGAAGTGATGCTACTTTAAGTTTGTCTCAGCACATTGCCTGGGAATAGGCAAGTAACTGTTGAACTGAATTTCTTATTCTTTTCTCTAATATGTATATTTTGTTACACGTGAGGAAGATTTATTTCTGTCCCTATTTTACCTTTGAGATATTGGCAAGGCAGATGGTGATATAATAATATAATATCTGAAATTATAGGGTATGAGAAAACCCACACACAAACTATTTGTCAAACAATTAGGATATTCCTAAAATGTGAACAGATGTACAATAGAAATTAGCAACATGAAAGACAACCCAATGTTTTAAATAGAAATAGATAATTTATACATGGTTTTCTAGGTTAAAATATTTAAAAAACCTCTTTCTTCTAAGTACTCAGTTAAGAAACTCATCGTTAATTGAGACCTAGATTTTATAATTGTTTTTCCTTTCTGAATTGTGTTAATGATAAATATCAAGAGTTATATCTTATTTTTTTGTTCAGGTCCAAATGCTTTTTTTTTTTTTTTTTTTTTTTTTACTTCCATGAAAGATGTTTTTTAATCCAACTTTTTACCAGTTCAGAATTCTTAAGGGTTGTTTAGTTTTCAGGAGTTTATGTCTTAAATATTTTCTGGTTTTGTTGTATCATACATCAGACATGACTTTTGTATTTAGATTAGGATTTTCATTTTTAACATGTTCTCAAATTCTCTAGGCATTTACTGTTTCCATCTGGTCCTCAGAAAAAATTTCACATTTGTAATGCAGCTCAGGCTTCTGCTCAGAGAGCCTCATTATAATTCCATCCATGACTCTAGTTTGATAAAATAGAAACTTTATTAACTTTGGATTTGTTTTTGCCTTTGCTTGTCTTTTTCCTCTCTGTTGCCCAGGAATAACACTTGATTTTAATGATACATTTCTCTCTGAAAACAATCATAGTGTCACATCATGACAACAGGCTTGCTCCCACTTCCTTCTGTGCAGTTTGAAGTTGCTAGGGCAGAAGCATTCACATTGTGAGTCTAGTACAAGGCAAAACTTAGCAGTCGTCATACTTCCTCTCCATTAAACAATCTGTTCTCAGTCATCACAGATGGAGGAGATATTTCCAAGGACTTGAACATTTCCTTGAAATAGCCAGACAACTAGGGATTCCCTTTCACCATGTTAAATTCTAAGTTCTAGGGCAGCTGTTCACAGCTACTAGCAATGTGTTTTCTGTTTAGTTATCTGCTCAGTACATGTTTATTTCTTTAGTAAGTACTTAATGTAGCTCTTCCTATAGGCCAACTTTATAAATATCAAATCATTTAAACCTCATAGCAACTTTATGAATAAGGTACTGTAAGTACAATATCTCTATATTAAATACGTGGAAACTGAGGCAAGAAGGCAAAAAAAAAAACAAACAAACAAACACACACACACAAAACACACAAACAAATAAACCAAAACAAACAAACAAACAAAACCCAACAGCTAATAAGTAGCCCAGCCAGAATTCAGACTTAGGTGCTCAGACTTAAGTCTATTATTTTAACTACTAAGCAATGCTATGATTAATGTATTCTGTTACAAATCTGCAAAAATCTATAATTGCTTTCCCAGATTTGAACTGTGTACTCTGTGTAATGCCCCAGTCCATGTTTGAGTTGTAGGTACATTCAATAAATGTTAGTTTATGTAAGTGTTTAATGAAAGAGTGAATAAGGGCTGAGTTTGCCATACTTGGAAAAGACAGAAACAAAGACAAATCACACTGGTAGCCAGTGAGAGGCTGTTCTTCATTCAGAAATGCCAATGGGTTCTAGTATTTAAGGATAACCCATATGTAAGACCCAAGAGATGTTCTTAAGATAATGCTTTGAATTTGAATTTTCAAATCTGAGAGAATTGTCTTCATTTCACTCATTGCTCTTTACTAATAGTTTTTTTTAACTTAATCGTGATAAAAATATGTAACAAAATTTACCATCTTAAGTGTTTCTAAATATATAGTTCAGTGTTGTCAAATACATTCACATTGTTGCGCAATCAATTTATAGACCTTTTTCATCTTGCAAAGCTGAAACTTTGTACTTGTTAAGCAACAATTCCCCATTTATATTATTCACAGAAAGGAAACTTAATTGAGTAGGTAATTATTGAGCTAAAATCTGACTGGCAAAGCTGAAACCAGTGTCACTGAGTGGATAGAGCATTGGCCTGTGGACTGAGAGGTTCTGGGTTCTATTCTGGTCAGAGGGCAGGTGCCTTGGTTGCAGGCACATCCCCATTGGGGGGTGTGCAGGAGGCAACTGATAGATGTTCCTCTCTCATTGATGTTTCCAGCTTTCTATCCCTCTCCCTTCCTCTCTGTAAAAATCAATAAAATATATATATTTTTTAAAATCTGACTGGCTAAAAGTCTCTACCAACGAGGAAATTTAGAAGAAGAGCATTTCCATCAGAAAGAACAGAAAATTACAAGTGAAAAGGCTTTAAAGTGGGAATGGCTTGGCATGTTTAAGAAATAAAAGCAAGGCCAATGAGTCTAATGGTATGTTGTTGAGGATAACAGCACTCTAGTGTAACAGAGAACCAAGTTATATTTCTTCCTCCAGAGGGAAAAAGAGGAAAGGTTTGGATAAAGCATCACCTGGTATATGATGAATAGCTGAGAACTGTTAACTTTGGAGACAAGCAGTTGGCAAGTGGGTAAGGAATTGGTCTTGTTTTGTATGGTTATTCTTTACTATTAAAGTCTTTATTCATTAACTTAATGAGAATATACTTAATAAGAAATATACTTAATCTAACTTAATAAGAATATACCAAACACTTTCTACATTCTAGGCAGTGTTCAACATCTAGCCATTGGAGAAACTAAGATAAACAAAGACAAATGCTTATAGTAGGGAGCATACTGGTATGTTGTATGTTTGTGGGTGGGCAGTTTGATATCATTTTCTAAATATTGGCCATGTTACCTGATGTAGATTATTTAGCCTCTCTGTGTTTGAGTATCTTCATCTATAAATGAGGAATTTATTGTAGATACTCCGTGGAATAGTGAAAATTGAGTGAATATATTGAAAGCATTTAAAGCAGTGCCTCACACATAATAATCACAGTGATTTTTAGTAGTTATTATTGTTGTGTTTGTTTTCTAGAATGACAAACAGGAATGATTTAATTTATCCATACTTTTAGGGAAGTTTAAAATAAAAAGTGAATTTGAGTTCACTCTTCTATTTTTATTTAATAAATGTGTATTGAGGTCAGATACTGTTTTTCTGCTTTTCACATACTCCCATCTTACTGCCTGTATTATCTTTGACATCATTATTCAGCTGTCAAACTTTAACATCTGCATCATCCTCTTTAATCTAACCCTCTTTAGTGGATGGAAGAATACAGTTATTATAGACCTAAATTGAACAAATAACTTTTTAGGTACTAATGTGAATCATGATATCAAGGATAATCTAGGCAGTGAGAGAAAAATGCAAAAAGAATTAAAAATAAAATGGCCGAAGCCGGTTTGGCTCAGCGGTAGAGCGTCGGTCTGCGGACTGAAAGGTCCCGGGTTCGATTCCGGTCAAGGGCATGTACTTTGGTTGCGGGCACATACCCGGTGGGGGGTGTGCAGGAGGCAGCTGGTCGATGTTTCTCTCTCATCGATGTTTCTAGCTCTCTATCTCTCTCCCTTCCTCTCTGAAAAATATCAATAAAATATATTTTAAAAAAAGAGGATGCAACTCTTAGCCAACACATGGAATATAAGAGAGATAAGAAATATAGGATGTCATAAAAAGAATTAAAGTCATCAATAACTATATATATTCTATAAGCTTTCCATATTCATTTCATATTTTTACCTTCTAGCAATTTTCTAGTGCTGAAACACACCAAAGGGCCTGCAGTGATTGCTTTTCCTTCTACAATACATTAACAGAGAGCAGAACAATGTAGCTTGCTTTCAAACCCAAGACATATGTGGGTAGAAGGAGATGGTGGGATATAACCAGGGACAGACTATATAGGACAGCTATTGAAAAAGAGATAAAATCAAATCTTGTAGAGGAAAAGGCAAATTGGATGGGATGAGATGGGGAGCATAATTGGCTGGAGTTGGGAGCAAGAAGGCTGTAGGGTAATTCTCTGGAATTTGAATCGTGTCCATGCAAGCACTTCTTTGCCATTTCTTGGTTTACATACTTGCCATTCTCTATCAGACTGTTGCATGCCAAAGCAAAGATTTTATAGCAGATAATTTATTGTCCTTGTGTAACCAGTAGTTTTACTTGTGTCTGGGATGTAAAAAGCTTTTAGTAAATATATACTGAGTTGATATATCAACTTACTTATCAATAAACCAAGTATTAAAATAAGTCTGTATGAAAAGGATTATACCCACTAGACTTAGTTTAAACTTGTTTAATATAGATGTGTTTAAAAATAAAGCCACCGAAATAAAAGGTAAAGATATAATATGTGGTTACTGGAGTCAGGATAATGGTTTATCATGTCAATAAACTAATAGTCTTTCAATTTGTTCTACATATATTCAGTAATGGTGGTAGACAATTGGTTTTCTTGGTCACAAATTGCATAGGGAATCATTTGGACCTTTTCAACCATAGTCAGTATTGTGGAAATACCAAAATGTTTTAATATTTCTATAGATATTATTATATTCAAAATATTATTTGTGCTGTTGAAGACCAGAAAACTATTTAGGGAGTTATAAAAACAAAATAATAATGTCATTTCTTCGTGATAAAAATTTCTATACCATCTATTTCTGGTGTTTAGAAGCTCAGGTGAGGGCACTACTGTGTTTCCCCTGACTCTGCTTGTGAAGTAGAGAAAGACTTAATGGAGAGAATCCACTATTAGTGAGATTTAGGAAAATTTCTACTCAAGGGTGCTTTTTAAGAACCATTTACATTTCACCCATTATATATAGTTGCAAGTGGAAATCAGAGTTAAATGGCACTATTTATTCCAGTTGCATTTTAAAACCACTTATAGATGAGCACTTGGGTAGCTTGGTTATCTTTTATATACCCTGCATAGATCACAGAGTCTTTGAGGTGGAAATTGCTCTTGTAATAGGATCTATATAGCTCTTTTAGTAAAAAGCAAAATGTAAAAAGCTAAGGCAGACATACAGTATCTATCTAAAGAGTATGTCATTATGACTCTTATTATAATGCAGTCGAATTGAATGAATAGGCTTTAATATTCAGTAATTTCATTTTGCAGTCATAGTTGATATACAATATTATATTAACTTTGGGTGTACAACATATTGATTAGACATTTATATATCTTATGAAATTATCATTATTTCAATTTTGCCTTACTTTGCTTGTATAGACACAAATGGAAATCTCACAAGACCTTTCCAATATGATATTAATATTTTAATATCCCTTATTGAACCTAGAAACTGTTTTTTGCAGGGACAACATCTTAAATGGTCTTCCAAATAATTAACTTAAGGGTAGGATTTGGAAACAAGTAGCATTATCAGACTCAAAATGATACTGTCTTATAAAAGTGTCTATGGAACATAATCTTAAATTAGTGGACTATGCTTGTGTTATACATTTATCCAGCCAATATTAATTGAGGGCCCACTATGTTCTAAGGAAGAATATAAATGTGTGTGCAAATAACTTAAAAATGTTGTGATACAGATTGATCTAAGAATAAAACAGTATAGGATGTAATAAACATAAAATTTCATATTTTATAATGATGAAACTACCTATAAATTGAAAACACCATTTTTTTTTTTTTGCTGTTTGGGGGAGTAATTATACTCTTAAATTAATGATAGTAGTTCTCACTTACTATGTTCATACTTAAATGCACCATGATATAATGACATATAGTTTTAATGACCTGATTACTAATAATACCTCCAATGGTATTGTCTGAGGCTAGCTGTCTGCTACATATTTTATATTGCTATTGCAATAGCAACTAATTGTATGAGTGCTTGTCCTAGCCTAGAAATCATTAATTAAGAAACTGAAGTTCGCCGAAACCGGTTTGGCTCAGTAGTAGAGTGCCGGTCTGCGGACTGAAAGGTCCCGGGTTCGATTCCGGTCAAGGGCATGTACATTGGTTGCGGGCACATCCCCGGTAGGGCGCGTGCAAGAGGCAACTGGTTGATGTTTCTCTCTCATTGAGGTTTCTAGCTCTCTATCTCTCTCCCTTCCTCTCTGCAAAATATCAATAAAATATATATAAAAAAGAAACTGAAGTTCAATTTATTTAAAAATCAATTATTAGAGTAAGCTTACATTTAACATGAAGTTATTTAAATGTTCCATGCAAATTAAGTGATGATCCAGTAAATATTTTTTTGAATATCATGTCCACTACATCATATTCTTTGCAAAATGTATACAATGGAAGTGCCTTTGCATCTAGAAGCAGACAATTAGATATTTTTACATATAACCATATTATTATTTATTTTATTCTGCTGTATTACACTGACCTAAATCTAAGCTGGAAGTCTATCTAGATATGGTTTGGATGACTGGTTATAAAGATAATAGAGACATATAGGAGCTAAGCATGCTTCTGTGGGACATTTGTAGGCACCATTCAAGCTTCAGGTTTAAATTCTTCAATTTAGGTCAGCTAGCCAACAAGAATTCACTGAGTGTTCAGTCATGACTGAGACCCATACTAGACTGTATATAGAATCAAAGAAAAAAGATTAGCTATTATCAGCAAATAAAAAGGCACAAGTTAAAGAGTTTTCATTAATATTGAAGAGACTAGACTAAAATTTGGCCAGGACATTTTTATTGCTAGTCTTCACAGTAGCTAGTTAGGCCAGTTGCAAGAACATTTCCTAGTTAGGTCAGAATAATAAGGTGCACTATAGCATTTTGCTAGGTTCAGTAGAATTTAGTTTAAGGCAGGTGTCTGACACTATAATAATGGAAGTCACATAAATAAGTAAGTATGTAAGTAAGTAAGTAAATGGTGTCACAGAATACAGAGAAATTGGACTCTTCCCTTTGGGTGGGTAGACTAAGTGGCTAAGGTCCTTTGGTACCTTGGAGAGCTCTCAATAATCTTTAACTTTGGTTTTGTGTGAGGTCTTACTTACTAGGTGTTTTTGTTTGTTTGTTTGTTTGCCCTCCTAGACCTAGGCCTACCTGATTAGTTCTATCATTATGGAAGAACTAAAGATGGTTAATGCAGCTATATTCCAAATGCTGTGAGTAGACTGCATGGTGCTAGGATATCAACTTCATCCTACTAAAATCCTTCAGCCCTCATACTGGATCCTAGACAATAGATTTGGATTCCTCAAAGGTTTCTATGTATGGAGGAAGTCCAGTGAGCTTATCATAGGCTCACAAGGTTGGCACACAATCTTTCTAGGAAAGGATCATGTTTTTGTCTCAGATAGGAATAGCGTTTGTTGCCAAGGACATGGTGATATATACTCAATTCCAATTAGTGGTAGAGACAATAAACATTTTAGGGTTCAGGGAAGGAATTTGTTACTAAGGGCTATAGAACCTTTGAAAGACTCCACACAATAGCCGGCCCAGTAGTAATGAAGGGTTCAGTCAAGCTGGGATAAGAGAGGAGACATTTTTGGTGAAGAAAAAGGTTAACATTAACATTCCATTGATTTCTGGGGAAGACAAATACAAGACAAAGTCTTTATTTTAAATAGCCTATAGTCCACCTGAGGGAGAAAGGAAACATACAAGCATAAAACAATATTAAATAATTGCCAGTTACGTAGCAAACGATTAACAGTATAAACTTGACAGTGATGCTTTAGAGATAGAATCTTAGGAAGAAAGGATAAATGTTGGATAGGGTTGATTAGGGTAGTGTTGTAGAGATTTATCTCCTGATCTGAGTCACTATTTTCTGCTTCTTATGTCATTACTTTATACGTGTACTTTGTCTGTAACTGAAGGATTTACTCCAGGAAGACATGCCTCTAAAATAAAGGAAAAACCTTGTATACAGGAAGGTCTGAGTGGTATTTTTATCATCCCTTCTGAGGGTATTTCAGCCTGAGATCTAATTTTTAGCTCTTGAGCTGCCTACCCACTATTGTTCATGCTTCTTTCTGCCTCTTGACTTTTGGATTCTCTACTCCGAGAGACTCTCCATACAAGTGTGCTCCATCAATGTGGAGTAAAGATGCTTGTCCTTGCAAAGAGTCCTAGAGGACAAAAATATTCAATAATGGCTACAAATACTATATAAACACTATTTTAATAATATTCCATTAGGTCTTTCGCCAAGACATTTTCAGAATGTCTCTAAAATATAAATCTAATTCCAATCTAATTTCTCGATATCTTTGCATTAGAAATACTGAAAAGTTTGCCTCATTTACTCCTTACCTAATCAGGTAGCCATTCAACCTGTATCATATCTCTGAGAGCTGTGTAAAAACAAAAACAAGACAAAACAAAACAAACAACAACAACAGCAACAACTATATATATATATATATATATATATATATATATATATATATATAGAGAGAGAGAGAGAGAGAGAGAGAGAGAAATGTAGATGTGAGTAAAACATTGATCAGTTACCTCCTACATGCTCCCTACTGGGAATCAAGCCCACAACCCGGGCATGTGCTCTGATCAGGAATCAAATTGGTCAATCTTATGGTGTACAGGATGATATCCAACCAACTGAGCCACACCAGTCAGGGCTAGGGTTTTTTGTTTTTTTTTTGGGGGGGGGGGTTTATGGAGCCTAGGAGATGCCCTGGAAGTATCAATGACACTTTTTTTCCCCTCAGTGCTTTAACATATACATTAGAAAAAGCAATGGTTGTGATAGGACTCACTGCTACAATTTCTGCTTTGACCAAATGTGGTTTCGGAACTTGGGTAAATAATCAGTCTCACTCAGTATAGACTTGATATCAACGTTCCTTTCTAGATCTAGCTAACATTGTTTCATATCTTCTAGTATTCCCATATATGGCCCTAATTAGGAGAGGTTTATAGGATGATAGCAGAGCTTTGGGACTAACCTCTCAGATTTTGGAGTCAGGCAATTTGAGTATACATCTCAGTTCTGCTATCTATCATACCAAGGGAAAGGTACTTACATTCTTGATGTCTTTGTTTCCTGGCATCTAGAATGGGGTTGATACAATTTAAGATGGTTGTTATAATTTTACAAGTTAATACATAAAAAGTGCTTAGGACCCTGACTAGCACATAATAATTTCTACTTGTTTGCTGTTATTGATATTTGTATAAAGCACTCAGATAGTGCCTGGCATATAGTGTGTACTCAGTAAAGATTTATATGTTATTCATATTGCCAGAAAATCCATTCCAATTTCTGTAAGCAGTATTTCAGGCTTTGTCCACAAGGAAAATAAACAAACAAACAAACAAACAAACAAACTGGATGAGAGATACCCTCTTAACACAGATCTATTTTCTTCACTTTAACAAAGAAACCAACAAAATTTCTTGGGCAAATTGCCTCCTGAGGAAGGGTACACACTTTGCTCTATAATATCATGACACATGCCTATAAAGGACTATTATACAATACACTCCTGAATAAACTTACTTTTTGCTTTTTTTCAGCTGCAACCAAGGATTGATTTGAGTAATGCTATTATTTTGTGCTCCAATGTTACTGTGAAAATGCATATTCAAATTCTTGGCCTTTATTTTACCTTTACCTTGATTCACATTCAAATTTTATTAGGATAAAAACCTAATAAAATTTGAAAATATATGATTAGATAGGGAGATTGCTCTAAATTGGTAGAATATAACCTAATACAAAATAGATTGAGTAGAAATATGTTGAGATAAGTATGATTTATATTACAAATACTTTATAGCAAACGTCTTTTCAGCTTATAATTGTTCAAATGTTTTTGATTAGGTGAGAGATGAAGAGTCTATGAACTCTTCTTTTCTAAATTAAGACAACCCCAATATTGATTCTCATACAGTATTTATGAATATTTTTACTTTTATGATATTAATTATAATTCATATGTTACTATAATAATCAGCTCTATAGACAAAAATGTAATCAGCATAACATAATGAAATCAGTTCCCTACATATAATCATAGAATCATGAAATATTTTAACCATTAACTTTATGTTATTTTGATTTTATAATATTAACTTGGAAGTGACCAGATTCTATTTCTCATTCAATGATCAAAATGATAAAATCATATTTGCTTGATATACAAAAGTACTTATAACCAGCATTCCTTTTGTTGCTCATCAGAAATTATCATTAATTTCAGAAGACTCTGAGGTATTAAATGACATATTGAAGTACAAGCAACAAAATTGGTATCTAAATCTGGACTTGTGATGCCAAATTCTACATTTACAGGTATTTAAAATAAATAGACAAATATAGTTGACTAGAGGCCCAGTGCACAAAATTTGTGCACAGCGGTATGTGTCCCTCAGTCAAGCCTGCACCCTCTCCAATTTGGGACCCCTTGAGGGATGTCTGACTGCCCATTTAGGCCTGATCCCAGTAGGGATATCTAGAGAGTGGGATAGAGAAAGTTCCATGGAGTAGTCCCACTTTACATTTTAGGTTAATGTCACTACATCATGCAACTTTCTCTATCCCACTCTCTAGGATCAGGCCTAAACAGGCAATTGATTGGACATCCTTCCCATAATCCAGGACTGCTGGCTCCCAACTGCTTGCCTGCCTGCCTTCCTAATTGCCCTCCCCTGTAAGCCTGGATACTCCTAACTGTCCTCCCTTGCAGGCCTGATTCCCCCCAACTACTCTCCCCTGCAGGACTGCCCCCCCCCCCACAACTGCCCTTCCCTGCAGGCCTGGTGGCTCCAACTTCCCTCCTCTGCCAGCCTGGTCACACCTAACTGCCCTCCCCTGCCAGCTTGATTGCCCCCAACTGCCCTCCCTTACAGGCCTGGTCCCTCCCAACTGTCCTCTCCTGCTGGCCATCTTGTGGAGGCCATCTTGTGTCCACATGGGGGCAGTCATTTTGTGTGTTGGAATGATGGTCAATTTGCATTTTACTCTTTTATTAGATAGGATAGAGGCCTGTTGCACAGGTGGGGACCAGTTGGTTTGCCCTGAAAGTTGTTCCACATCAGGGTGGGAGTTACCTTGGGGCATGGGGTGGCCTGGACAAGGGGCCTGTGGTGGTTTTCAGGCCAGCCACACCAGCCGATGACTCAAGCAGAGGCCCTGGTATCTGTGATTTATTTATCTTCTATAATTGGAACTTTGTAGCCTTGAGCAGAGGCGAGGGCAGGCCAGGGCAGGCCAGGAAGAAGGCTTGGCTTCCTCCATTGCCAGGGAAACCCAAGCCTCCTGCTCTCTTCAGCCTTGTGGCTGCTGCCATTTTTGTTGGGATTTATTTATCTTCTATAATTAAAACTTTGTAGCTTTGAGTGGGGTCCAGGGCCAGCCATAGTGTGTGGAAAGCTTGACTTCCTCAATTACTGTGAAAACCCAAGCCTCTTGCTCCTTCTGTGGCTGCAGCCTTCTTGGTTGGGTTAATTTGCATACTCACTCCTGATTGCCAGGTAGGCATGGTTTGTGGATGTGGTGGAGGTATGGTCAATTTGCATATTATTATTTTATTAGATAGGATAAGAGAATAGTACATGGATTATAACACTCTTTCACCTTGGATTAATAAAATAAAAAATTTATATATTTTCTTCTTTAATCTTTTTTGGCATTCTTTTCAGAGAAGGGCAATAGAAAGAGTGAGGCATCGAGGAGATATTATTAAGGAGGGAAAGTGATTTATAGCCAGTAAAATGGTTTAGCCAAAAGGAAAGCTATCTCACATTGGTACACCTTTGGTGAGGTACAACCAAAATATAAAATCAAATTTATATTTTTTTAAATTGACTAATCTTTGGAATTGATAATATAGAGGAAATATAATATATTTAAGTGACCCATATATTTGTGTGTGTGTGTGTGTGTGTGTGTGTGTATGTGTTATTCCAGAATTGGGCTGCAACCTGCAAGTAAATTAGCACTTGTTTTTATTTTTAATTATTGATCAGCTGCCTGTAAGGTTCATTTTCTATTAATGTGGAGGTAGAATTGTTTTTCCTTCCTCTTTAGTTCTTGATGAACCCCATATGGTTCTGGCACTCACAGTTCTTCAATAATTCAAGCTTATCATGAGGGGAAAAGCCAAGTTTTAAAAACTTAGATTAGTGGTTCTCAAAGATTTTCTTTTTCTACATTAGCAGTAGAACTATTTCTTCAAGTTAAATTATAAAATTATAATTAGACTCAAATTTTTAACATAAATTTTAAGTTGTACTGCTTGGTTTGCATGTGAAAAGGCTTATTACTCCATGGTCCCTTAACTTTTACTCTCTCTGTGGTGGCCCCAGAGGTTGCTTCTTAAAAGCCTGAGGGTTCTGTTGAACAGAATTTGAAATATTTGAAGTAGATGATACAACGATCAGTTAGACAGAATGTAGATCTGGCTTAGGACTGCAACAGATGAAATCTAGGTTTAGACCATGGCCTCACTGCCAACTAGCCTTGTTAGCATGAGTGGGTAATACAAGTTTCTCTAAAATGTTGTTTATTTCCCAGTTTAAAAAAAAGAGGGGTAATATATGCCTATCTATCTTATAAAACTGTTCTGAGAATTTGAGTAATACATAATATAGGGTACTAGGTGCATATAATTATTGATATCAATATTTAATAATCTCTTTTAAGACATACTTTACAATGATGCAGTGTTGGTGGTATAATGAAGCAGTAGAGATCATCCTCCTCACAATAAGTATGACCTTCTTCATGAGAGAATGTTTCAAATTCTAATCCTGAGATGCTGTGGCTTTTGTTCATTTTTTTTTAACTCTAAGATTTGTATATATATATACAATGCACCCATTTTGAATAATATATTGCAAAGTATCATTTAAGATGCTGAATTGGTAAAAATCCTTAGGATACTGTTCATTTTCTTTAATGGTATGTAAACATATTTAAAATAATTTCACAAGGGCAGGATGGCCTATTTTATCTTTCCATGTGCAAATAGACTATTACATTTAGGGTACAGTTTCTTAAGGAGAGGTTTATGTGCCATAGTATCATTTATCCATCCCTCATTAAAGAATCTCTTTTGCTTTGGTCTTTCCTCCTTCCTTTCCTGCCTTTGCTTCCTCCCTGGTTTCTACTCTGTGTCAGACACTGTTTTAATTATGATCTAAAATATAGAGTGGGTGTCACAATCTAAGAGGTCATTTTAACCTTAACAGTATGCAGATAAACTATTCAGCAAAAATATTATTGAGAGCTCTCTAGAAAAATGCCTCCTACAGGACAATATGGACAGAGCAGAGCCATAAACACTTTAATCCCACTCATTCTGCATCCACTAAACCAGTGGTCCGCAAACCGCGGCTCGCGAGCCACATGTGGCTCTTTGGCCCCTTGAGTGTGGCTCTTCTACAAAATACCACATGCAGGCGTGCACACATAGTGCGATTGAAACCTCATGGCCCATGCGCAGAAGTTGTTTTTTGGCCTGGGCTAGTGCATTTTGAAGAAGTAGCATTAGAACACTCAAGGAGCCAAAGAGCCACATGTGGCTCATGAGCCACGGTTTGCCAACCACTGCACTAAACCATCTTGCTTTCCATGGCCTCTATCACCCTGGCTCTCCTTGCTTGTTCTGCCATGTTGCCCACTGGCTTCTTTGAGAGCTGCATTCAACTTCAATTTTTTTTTTTTTTTATCACTAACTTCTGGGCCTAGTGCGTACTGTTCAATTTATCGAATGCATGAAGAGGTCTCTTCTAAAAATACGCTTGCCTCTGGGAAGCAGTATACTTGAGGGTATACTTTGATTTTTAGTTACAACCTTAGCTGGAATATGTTAGCAGCCAGCTGAAAGCAAAACTAACTCAGGAAAAATGCCAGAGAGCAGGTAGATGTGCCAAATGAGAAGACAAAAGCTCCAAACCTAAAAACATGGGAGGAGCAGAAGAAGAGGCTGGAAGTAAATTTTCTTTTTTTGTAATTTTGCTTTAAGCTTTCCATTCGAATCATCTTGTGCCTTTAATATTAGACTTTTAGTTAATTAGCATTTCAAAAAGATAGAGACAATGATTCTGTGATTCACCCACTCCAATGAATGACAGCTTGACTAGCCCAGTAACACAGGTCCCAGCCCCACCCCATCCACTAGGCTGCTCAGAATTCTTTCTCCTAATCTTGATCTTTCTGTGCTTCATTGTTATTCCTTGTTATTAGTTAATTTTACTGAATTCTAATCTTTTTTCCTAATCTATCTCTGTGTCTGTATTTCTCTCTCCTCTTTTGTGTCAGCTTCTGTTTTCTCTTTCTGTTTTGCATACCCTTAACTCTTATCTGTATGTGCCATCCATATTAAATTGTGTGTTTAAAATATCAACAGTGGTTATGTCATCAAGATTTATAAGCCCCGGTTTTTTCCTTAAATAAAAGTGTGTTGAAAGCTTTAAATTTCATGTTTCAAAGGAGAGAAAAGGTTTTTTTCTTTTTTTTCCCCCCCTTTGGATTCTAAATCAGAATATTGTAGTAGAAGAAGAGTCATCAGCCCCAATTTGAGTTTTTATTTTAATGTAACTGGGTATTACATTTCAGTTGTACATGATATCATAGAATATTCCTGGATTGCCTAATACTCTAGTTTCATGCCACAAAGTTTTATGAATTGGCTTAACTACAAAAACTATTCTCTAAAACACATACCAAACATTAAAACGTTAGAAAAGGGGAAAAGGTGTCCAGATACTGAACAATTTTGTCTACACTTCAGACTGTAAATCCACTGAATTCACTATCTTTGTTCTTTTTCCTTCAGTGCTTTGGAAGGCAGACCCCTTAGCATTTCAAGGAACTCATTCTCTGTGTGCTGAATATTGGAGGCGATCATATTTCTGTTTTATTTCTACCCCTGTTCAGCTCCATCTGCTCTAGCTTTTCCTCTTTGGTCCTGAAGATTTTATGTCACCATTCACTTTCTCCCAGGATGCCCTTCAACTGGTCTGATATTTTTATTTCCCTTTGCTAAATCATCCATTCCCCCTCCAGTTGATATATTGAGGCAGGGAGATTATCTTTTTTTTTTTCTCTTTCCGGTCCCTATCCTATATCTCTCTTCTCGGGTATCTTATCTTGTCTCTGCTAGAGAAGAGCTTCTAAACCTATCTGAGCCCACTGGCCCTCTTTGCATCTTAGTCTTCTAATACGTCTTTGCATATACTCTTATTATACGTATTTTGGATAATTTTCTGGTGTCAACTGCAAAAATGGGCTAACCTAAAATATAAATTTTTGTTTAGTTAAAGATTGAAATTATTTTTAATAAAATATTTTTAAATTGTAGTAAAAAATTGTTTGTGGCAGATATTTTTAACATTGCGTCAAAGATTGTGTGGGAATCAGAAAAAAAATGTTACCTAAGTCTAAACTGCATGGCAAATCAGAAACAGAAGAGATTAATTAAATAAATTGCTGTAAAGAGCTTTATTAAAATTTAAAGGATTTATACAATTTGGATAGAAAAAAGTTAATTAGGGAAGGTCTCCAGAAGTTCAGAACTGCACAAGTAAGGAGTCATTGTGGGTGGGGGTGGCATAAAACTGGTGTATGCTGGTATGGTACAGGGCTAGAGCAAGATGTGCATGTTAGACAGAAGTAATTTATTGTCATATATTTAAAAAAAATTTTGAATCGCTTTTGCATTGAGTTAGTCATTGTAGTAGGTTTTAGTGTTTCAGTGCTAATTAAAAACAGAAAACATGAAAGTATACTACTATATAGGCTTTAATTGAATGATTATACAAAAACTTGATGATAAACCATTTATCACATGTTTTTCAGGGAAAGAACTTGGAGTCATGAAAGTATATAGCTAGTGGTCTTGATATTTAGAGAGTGGGATAAAGTCCCATGATGTAGTGACATTAACCTAAAATGTCAAGTGGGATTAAAGAGAAAATTCTTTGTGTCTTGCTTTGATAAGATTGGCAACCCAGGAGATAGAGAATAGCTGAAAATATAGAGGAAAGGAAGATGTCTGTGAGATTTTAGAGGTGGTACAACTAGGAAATGAAGTTGAGTTTTAGGTGGGATTTCATTCATATTCTTGGTGGTATTTTTAAGATTGTTTAGCAAACAAGCTCTTAAGCAGGGACTCCACAAGTGAAGGCATTGCTTTAAGAATTCGGTGCAATGGATTGTTGAATGATTAGAGTAGAAAAAGGCTAAACAAGTTAGATGAAAGATCGCTGCATATAAACAGGCATGGAGTCATAAGGTCATGAATCTTCAAGATAGCTTAATGTACATGTGAAAAATATCCTGTATGTGTTTTCAGTTTTTGTGACATCTTTTCACTTTTATTTATTTTTTAATGGAGTTGAGGGTGTGTATCTCAAGTAATATGTTCACTGAAATCTCTCCTATTCCCTCAGGAAGAATTATAGCTTACTCCCCCAGAATCCCACAGAATTCTATTTCTAACTTTGTTAGCTTACATTCTATGAAACAATTAATTATTTATGTTTTTGTTCCCTGAATAAAACTGTTAACTTCCCAATGAGCGGGGAGAGTTATTTATTTTACATAGAGCACCTAACAAAATGTTTTAAAATAGTGGACACATTGGATATTATTTATTGATTGAGTGCCTAAATGAATAGTCAGCATCTGCATTTTCTATATTTTTCCACATGTAGCTTGTCTTGTTCCCTAACTTCTTAGTGTATCTTTATGTAAAAAAAACTTCATAATTTGGAAAGAGACAATCCTTTTCTTGTTAAAATCAGTTGCAGGTTCAACACACAAAGATGGACTACTTTTCAAGACACAGAAAGTAAGTGGTAATTGATTTATCAAACACTATATGTATTTAGTTTATAATATGATGCTTACAAAAATCATTTTCTGTTTTTTCATTCTTGGTGGTTGGTCTCAGAGGTCTACAAGATTGTTCAATCACTCTATCATCTATCATGACATATATATACATACTTGAACTAAATAAACATGAATTTTAATCTTGTTGCCTTTAATTAGCTGTGACTCAGAAAAGCTATATAGTTACTAAGCCTCAGTTTATGCATCTAAAATGGTGAATAATTTCTCCTGTCTTATGGAATTTTTAGCAAGTTTAGAAATAATATTTATAAAAGTATTTCATATTTTATGTACAGTGGCTATTATTTTGACATTTTATGGTATTGTTGTCCTATAGTTATAAATAGGCTTAAGTAGTGATTGCTTTCCATAATTGACTTAATTAACATTTCTAATCAATTTTCATAGACCTTTGGGAGGAAATTCTGATTTCAGATATTGCCTCTTTAAGAATGGAGTTTGCTGCCAAAACCGGTTTGGCTCAGTGATAGAGCGTTGGTCTGTGGACTGAAAGGTCCCCGGTTCAATTCCGGTCAAGGGCGTGTACATTGGCTGCAGGCGCATCCCCGGTAGGGGGTGTGCAGGAGGCAGCTGGTCGGTGTTTCTCTCTCATCGACGTTTCTAGCTCTCTATCTCTCTCCCTTCCTCTCTGTAAAATGTCAATAAAAATATATTTAAAAAAAAAAAGAATGGAGTTTGCGAGGATGAAGCTGAGATTCTGCATTTCTCTACCTCCATTGCCTATCCATACTGAACCCTTTAGGATGGAGGGTGGGATGGGTCCTCCTATTAAAGGCATCTGAGCAGTGACTGTTCCCAGGATTCAATGTCCTTCTTAAAGCCTTTCAACTAGGATGACTTTTGTATCGGAAGAGTGCTTCCTGCTATTGGTTTGTGTCTATGCCCAACTCCTGACATATAAAATTGTTAACAGAGAGTTTGAGGACACTCAGGCCCACACTGTCATGGGATAGAAAAACAAGCACCCCTTTCTCTTAGAGGAATCACAGAATGTCTTACAGTTATGCTTAATTCTGGGCACTTCCTTAGCCAGCAAGGAGAAGGAGGCTGGAGTCAAAAATGCATCTTTTTTCCCCACTCCTCAAGAGAAAAGCTATATAGAGAGAGTAGGCTGGATGCTATGATTCTTTACTGTGGTAGGGAATTAAAATTTCATGTGGCATTTCTCTTTGATAAGCTAGGTACTTACGGGGCAAGAAGTTGTTTGTTTTGGGGTTATCTTTATAGTAAGAACACTATGCCAGGCACAGGGAGTTGGAAAATAAAGAAGAGGTAGAGGATTTCATGGAATAGATGGGAATGAAACCTGTGCATTTCTAATAAAGCACAAAAATGTAATCCTGTAATGTCTGAAATTTTTTGGATGCAGTTTTAAGGAAGTAACTTTACTCAGGAAATACAATTTAAAAAATTGATTTTTTTAAATACAATTAAAATTATTGATTGCAGAGAGGAAGGGAAAGGGAGAGAGAGATAGAAACATCAATGTTGAGATTCATTGATTGGCTGCCTCCTGCACACCCCGCACTGGGGATTGAGCCTGCCACCTAGGCTTGGGCCTTACTGGGAACTGAACCACAACCTTCTGGGTCACAGCCAGACCCTCAAACACCGATCCAGGCAGATGAGGCAGGAAATACAATTTCTGATCAGAGAGAACAAAGGTATAGAAGAGATTTTCAGTTTGGTCCTATTTTTAGGGAGGACCTTAGGTGTTGTCATAGGAGCAATCATTTGGAAGTCGGCATTAAGTTCTAGGTATTGAGAAAGGGAAGGGAGAGAAAGGGATCCTTTTTAAAAAGATTAAAAAAAATACCTGTTCACTTGACAATTCTACTTCAGTTTTGATGTGCCTAATCTTCTTGGCTGATTGGTTCCATTTCTTTAAAAACTTGCAACCCATTTTTTTCCCCTGGAGTTGGTAAGATTGGAAGTGGGTAAGATTTGGGAGCATCCTCAAAATGATTTGTTGATCAGCATTATCATTTCTCTAAAACGTGCTCACATTAACACTGTGCTTTAAACAAAAGGGTTGGGGTAGTTGTAGTTATTTGTTTCTTGGGCAGCCATGCTAAGCAAAAAGAGCTTAGAGAGCATGATAGCAGAAAGATAAAGTGCTGGCTTACCTTCTATTTAGTAAAATATTGTTTAAAATGTCTCATTTCTAGTGCTTGGAATCTAAAATTTTTATCCAGTATTCACAGATGTGCAAAAATGTTCCAGCATTTCCCCAGTAGACAAATTGGTACTATTTTTGTACTGACAACACTCCTCGATATTGGTTTGTTCCAAATTATCATCCAAAGCCAACAATCATTAGTGGAGCCTCTGAAGCTTTTTGTCATTAAATCTTACCAACCTCCCCCTCTCTTTCCTGCCTTCTTTTTCTCCAAACTTCAGACCCAGCTCTTTGCAGCTTCTACAACATGCAGTTTTTGCATGTGCTGTACCCAGTGCTTGGAACATTTCCACTTGCCTGATCGGTTGCAGAGCGAAGTCAGAGTTAGCTGTCTTTTTTATGTGCTCCAGTTATATTTCTGTGCTTTATAATAGCATTTATCACCACATATAATATGTTATTTTCCTGCCCCCCTCCTTTCTTGGTCATGAGTAAGATCGTGTTTTATTTTTGCATCTATCTATCTATCTATCTATCTATCTATCACCTAATCAAATCTAACTTATGATTTGGCACTGTGTCTGACTCAGTAGGTAACAAGTAGGTTGAAATAATAAATGAATATGTGAATTTCAAGTGCTTTACATAATGAATATAGGATATATGAATGTTAAATGAATGTTTTACAGGAGGTACTTTTCTTTAGGAACAATAAATCCCTTAATTTTATTTTTAATACAAACATTTACAGAGTATAGGGTTTGATTAGCTATTTTCAAAGGAAATGTCATACATGGAGGTCACTAACCATATAGAAAGTCCTTTCAACTGACTTCTGCTGATTATCCCCAAATATCTTCAATTTAAATAAATATTAAAATTCCTTGGGTAGATAGAGTGATTCCATATATCACATTTAAATAACTAAAAAGAAAGGTGTTTTAATTTCAATATTCAGAGTCAAAATAGCATAGATACATTTTCTCTCATTTTAAATTTATTTTCCCATTATTATTTATTGACTCTATGCCCTCTCCCACCTCCACCATCCTTCTGCAATCACCACACTGTTGTCCATGAGTGCTCTCTCTCCCTCTCCTCTCCTCTCCTCTCCCCTCCCCTCCCCTCTCCTCTCCTCTCCTCTCCTCTCCTCTCCTCTCCTCTCCTCTCCTCTCCTCTCCTCTCCTCTCCTCTCCTTTTCTCCTTAGCATAGGTACATTTTCTTCATGTATTTTCTCAGGAAAGAAAATGAGACTATTGCTACTTAATTCATGATACATCTTAACACGGATAGACCCAACATACCTTAATGATTCATTACTATACACATAATGGCAGTAATTCTTCTCATGTGTCTGAAATAGATTTTTGAGAGGTTTACTTACTGAATTTGAGGGACAGATTAATAAGTTAGGATGAAGTAGAAGGCATGGGCAGAGCTTGGAAAACAAAACTGTAGAGTACAACAAACTTGACTTCAAATCCTCAGTCCTTCACATTAATAGCCCTAGGATCTCAATTAAGTTACTTAACCTTCCTGAGCAATTCTGTCTCTCATCTGAAACAGGTTGGTAATGTTACCTAGTTCAATTGTTAGGAGGTTTGGAAGAGATAATGTGGGGAAAGCAATCAGCCTACTTTCCAGAACACAGCAAGTGCTCAATAAAGCACCATCTTTCTTTGTTTTATTTCTTCCCTCTTCTTGAGTGGGTGTACTTGAGGCAGGGCTTTTGAGTCAGACGATCCGTATTTAACAAGACACTTCACTGGCATTGAAAAGTTTTTAATCTGTTGAAGGAAGAAAATTGTTATTAAAAAGACTAATTATTTTGTATTATCAAAAATAGATATAATTGTTATTATAAAAATAGATTGAATGGTGATTATAGTTAATAATACTGTATTATATGCTTCCAAGTTGCTAAGAGAGTAGTTCTTAAATGTTCTCCTCACAAAAAGAATTGCTAATTATGTGACATGATGAGGGTGTTAGCTAACACTATAGTAGTAGTCATTTGCAATGAATTATAAGCATATCAAATCAGCACACTGTACACATTAAACTAATACAATATTACATGTCAATTATAACTCAATAAAACTGGGAAACTTGACTATCCAATGCCTATAAAATTTCTTAAAAGCATTGGTAGTACGTACATAGCAAACAGTAAGTCAAATTGGAACTGTACTCTAGCAATGGTTATTTTCAGTGTAATCTATATGTTAATTATTTTATTACTGTGAACCTGGGATTATAAATATTCTGATGTAATTTTGAGGTTAGCCCTGTGTGTTGAGCTTTACGAGGCCTCATAAAGGAAGAAAGAGGCCAGATGTATCAGTGTGCCTAGTGTGAGTTCTAGTGCCTACTATGTATCTATGTGTTAGTGCTTTTGGAATAAAATAAGTCTGAGTCCAACACTTTAACAATAGCTCTTTAGAGCTTTAAGAAGAAGGAAAGAAAAAAAAACGAAAATTCTTTTGAATTATTTGACCACAGACTGTAGTTATAAAATAAAGTGGAATGGAGACATCAACTAATTGGATTCATTTCACTGTTTCAGTCAATCTGTGTTGAATCTTTGAGTAGAACTGGTTGAGTGGCTTACATGACAACCCCCCCAAATCAATGGAAAATTTCCCAAGCTCATGATGGTTAGGAAACAGAAGGCCTCTTTTCAAGGAGTGCAAAACTCAGCAGTTTGGGTTTCATTGAACTGGTTTAGTGGTTTCTACTTATATAACTTCCATATGGAGACTTAAGGGGAACATGGAAACTAAGCCTTCTTATTGCACTACCTGAGAGCAGCTGCTGTGTTAGGGATGTCTGTTTAAGTGGCCCAGAACCCTGAAGATTTTTCTTACCAACCTTCCCCTGGATTTCTTTCCCAAAGACCAACAGAACTAATGAAACTTACAAAAACTTATTTCTAATGATAGTGAGAGGAGGAAATCCAGTTCAATCTCCCTTTCAACGTTCAGAAGCTCTTGGAACTGTTTAGTTAGCCTAAAAATCAGCAAAGTGCCAAACAGAAAACCAAATGGGGAAAAAATGTTCTGTACTAAAACATGGGTAGTGTTGTATTTGCTTTTCTTTTGAATAGTCTAAAGGCAAATGAGGAAATCAGGTTGAGCATTATAAATTATAGAAAGCTAGGGATGGTAATTAGCAAGGACTAAAGATATATTCTTGAGATTAAAAAAAAAAACCCACAATTGTTACTTGGTTATAGGAGGACACTGAGAATCATTTAGGGTTGGCTAAGAATTATGCTAAGCTTTTTACATTCATTTTCTCATCTAATTTCCTCACCAGTTCTATGGAGTAATGTATTAGAAAAATTCAGTTTTCTACCTCTCGCAAAGGTAAAAACCCAGTTCTTTTCTACTATGAGCTTCTTCTCTGTGAGTCTCCTTTTCTACTGATACAAAAACATTTTAGTTCTGATCGCAATATAGGTGGAGGTTCTTCACCAAGCAATTTTCTGTGACACTAGTTGGGTGTTCCACAGTTCAACTCAATTCTGACACTATCTACCTCGAGGTAACATCAGATTCCACAGGTGAAGGGCTCAATATTCTAAGACTGCCCCTGCCAACACCCAACAAATACACTTTATAAACCAATTGCAATCCCAGGTTGTCAAATGCATTTCAGACCAACTGGCTGTAGATTGGAGGTTCCAGCAACCTCTTCCTTAGGTTTGATTAATTTGTTAGAGAAACACTGGCATTTGCCAGTTTATTATAAAAGGATATGGTAAAGGATTTAGATGAACATCAGATAGAAGAGATGCATTGGGCAAGGTATATGCGAAGGAGGGCAGCTTCCTGCCCGTTCAGGCATTCAACTCCCCCAGCACCTCCGTGTGTTCGCCAACCTGGGAGCTCTCCAAACCCTGTACTTTGGGATTTTATGAACTGTTCATCAGGTAGGCATCATGGATTTTTCACTGCATTTTCAGCCCTCTTCCCTCTCTGAAGAAAGGAAGGAGGGCAGAGCTAAAGAATAAAATGGGGCACAAATATATTTACTTTAAATTAGCAAAGAAGCCACAACATTACATATTTGAAGAAAATAATGAAACTCACAGTGCTCACAGAATTTAGGAAGAAAAAATAAATCTCATTAAGCGCAAACTAAATGTATCACTATCTCAAGGTTCCATTAGCCATATCGCAAAATTGTACCCATTTAATATCTCCCAACACAGAAAAAAAATATGACAGAGAAGAAACTAGACTATAAAAAGAATTAGGAGAGAGTAGGATACATTCCAGGACTTTGGTTTCTAGTGGTATATTGAGGAATCATGTCTAATGAATAGTAAACATAGATTTAAACTATTCTTATTTTTTCTTATCTGCAGTGGATACTTTCATTTTTTTTTAATCAAGAAGATTCTAAATTATCAAGAACTACATGTTTTTGACCTTAAGAATAGAGTGATGATTATAATTGCTAATAGTAAAGAGTGGGGAAGGCTGTCTAATGAGGAAAGCATTTTGTAATATTGCTTCACAAAGAAATATTTCCTCCAGTATTTATTCTTTTCATATAGTGTTGAATCAAGTACCCCACAACATGTACATACATTGGACTCAGGTAAGTCTTTAAGAACCAAAAAGCTTAAAAAGAGAAGGAGAAGAAACAAAAGGTTTGCCCTGGCCTGTATTCTCAATGGTTAGAGCAAACCTAAGGGTCTTGAGTTTGATTCCCAGGCAAGGGCTCGTAGCTGGGTTGTAGGTTCAATCTTGGACCAGGTTGGGGTGATTTTTTTTCCCTCTCTCTCTCTCTCCCTCCCTCCCTCCCTCCCTTCCTTCTACTCTCTCTAAAAGAAAAACAATGGAAAAAAATATCTTCAGTGAGGATTAACAAAACAAAACAAAAAAGAACCAAAAGGCTTGGAACCTGTGAATCGATGCAAATAAATGTCTCTAAACTTTAATTAGATTTTTTTTAAAATCCAATTTCAGAAACATAAGCAGAATCAGGAGAGCAAAATGAAGAGTAAAGAGGATTTTGAGAATTGCTTTAGGTAGAGAATAGCACATTTTAGCCTTACAATATTAATTCTTGTGATTGTATTCATATTTGTGAAACAGCAGGTCATTCTAGTGAGAAATGTGGCAAGTTTGGTGAAATACGAAATTTACTAAGCTTTGTATCTCTACTTCCAGAGACAGTCCAACCCTGGGATTAAGTATAAGGACCCTGGAGCCTGAATGACTGAGTTGGACTCACAGTTTCACTGCTTACTGGTTATACTTAACCTCTTTGTGTCTCAGTTTTAGAAACTGTTAAAGAGGGATAATAACACTTGCCTTACTGGGTCATTGCCTGGATTATGGACTAGAAGTACCTGTACAATTATCCGGATTCTCAAACTTTATTGCTAGCTACGGGGCCAAGTATGTGAACTCCCTAGCAGAGTTTCCCAAACAGTATTCCATGAGGCTAGTTTGAGGTAATCTATGAGCAATAATAAATTTGGAGCATACATTTCCAAGTACTGCTATATCCCGAGACCCACACTCCCAAGTGATTCAAGGATAAGCCCTAGAAATGATTGAGCAATAACCCTCCTCTCTGAAGAGATCAGGGAAAACTGTTGCTGCTTTGGGCTTTCACTGAACTGCCTGGAGTCTATGCTAAGACTTTGGCCTCACCTGCTTTGAGCGGTACAAGTTCAGGCCCTTTGAAGAGGCAGATTGTAAATGCCAATTAAATAAATGTCCAAAACCAGCTGCCCTTCACTGCTAAAGAAAGTGTTGCTTGTTTATTTAGGGTTGGTGAACCTGTTACTAGTGATGATGGCCACCTGTGGGCGTGAAAAGGGCCAACAAGCTAAGTGACTGGTGAGTCACTTCCACAGGCTGTGCTCATCAATTCTGTTCTTTGGATCGTCACTGGAGTGGTCCTTGGCAGATCATTGCCATTTTCAGACTTGCTTCTAGTTATCCTCTTTTATTCACTGCATACAGCGATTTGTTCCTTAATTCAGGCAGAAAGCTCACAGTTCCCTCATTCCTATTCCTCTTGCCCCATTCTCTGAATACAAGGTTTATGTGGCTGCCATCATTGCTTCCCTTGGCTTTTGACCACTAAAATTCCATTATCCAGGCATCCCTTGTATTTATGAGTAAACTTTTCCTTTTGAACCACCTCCATACTCCAGGGCTTCTAGATGAGCCGTTTCCTGACAGCTAAGGAGCAATCAGCTCCACCATCCTCCTACATAACACTGAATAATGTCTTCTGCAGTCACTAACACAGACTCCCACGAGTGTACCCTCTTATACTTGGGGATGGTGGTGAGGAATCTTGACCGGATATTATCCAATTTGGGAGAGTAAAACAGTAGGATGTAGTATTCAATGTGCTTTTTAATAATTATCTGGAAGGTGTAATTATCATGTTCAATATCACTTGTGCTACAAAGAAAATAGTAGAGGAGAAATAAACCATGGAATCTATGGATGTTTAGTGATGAAAGTAACAATATAATTCTCTAAGTCTGGTTCCTTTATTCTATAGTCTTGGTTGGTGAGGCCAACTAATGTTAAGTTGCTCAAGAGTCAAAGAGTTGCCGAGACACTTCAATAATCTTCTGATCACAGCCCAGTGTTCTTCATTCTCAAACATTTCATGTCTGATCATATGTTTGAAAATATCTAAACATTTTTTATATTGATTTCAGAGAGGAAAGGAGAGGGAGAGAGAGAGAGAGAGAGAGAGAGAGAGAGAGAGAGAGAGAGAGAGAGAGAGATAAACATCAATAATGAGAGAGAATCATTGATCAACTGCTTCCTACATTCCCCTTACCCACAACCCGGGCATGTACGCTCACCAAGAATTGAACTGGCCAGCCCGTGGTTCATCTGTTGATGTTTAGCCACTGGGCTACATCGGCCAGGCTACCTAAACAGTTTTTACTCTGAGGCTACTTGAAGTAGCTTCCTTTTCACTTGATATATGTCAGAGGACTCATAGGAAGTCCACTCTTAACATATCAGTAAGTCAGTAATGAAATCAGTGAGGGAGTAAGTGTAGACTCCTTCATTTTTAAGTTTCTATGTTGGGGCAGAGAAAAGTTCCCAAGTAATTGGCTTTTGGTCTTTCTTGAATCTGTCTATAATTGCTATAGTAATTGACTGGCCCACTGACTATTGAGCTTTTACTAGATTTTCCATCTTTTATGTATTAATTATTTTTTTAAATCAGTTATTATTTTGAGAGAGGAAAGATCATAAACCTAGGATTAGGAAATTAGGTTCTACTTCCAATTCTACTGTGAACCTGAAGCCTGATTATGAGCAAGTCAGTTTCCTACTTGTTGCCTGAAATTCATTTACTAAAAATGGGAAGAGCTTCAAGTCCCTGAAAGTTATAACTGTATTACATATACCGTATTTGCCGGCGTATAAGACGATTTTTTGGCCCTGAAAAATATGCCTCCAAGTGAGGGGTAGTCTTATACGGCGAGTATATAACAAACTCTGTATTTTGAGTGGAAATGTTAGGGGGTCGTCTTATACGCCCAGTCTCTTATATGCCGGCAAATACGGTATTTTTCAGGGCAAAAAAAATCGTCTTATACGCCGGCAAATACGGTATTTCTCTACATATATCCAGTTAAAACATTTCATACATTTCCAGTGACTGATTGGAAGGACAAGGGATGGGATTTGACACCTGTGTTTGTATTGTCAGCTGACAGGCTTTAAAATAGGAGTTAGTATGGTTTGAACAGCAAAAATATAATCTCAGGGTTTCTCACTAACTAATGAGGAGATGCTGAAGAGAATTTCTGAATAAGGGCACCAAGATTTATTTGGAGGTTCTTTCACTAGGCCTTCATTTTATATGAAAAAAAAAAAAAAAACAAACTCGTGTGATTAAAATGTAGCTGATTTCGTATTAAATTAGGATGTTAGCATATATTCTAAAACTGGATCACACAAGCTTGGGTTTTCTAAATAATCCTTCAAGGGACTAGAGCGGGAAATTAGAGTTATAGGACCTGACTCATGCTTATTTGCAATGTGGTCTTTTTGCAAGTATAAACATGGAAGGCACTGCAGTAGGTCTGGGGACCATTGATGCCAAAAACATGATTTTAGCATTTTTTTTTTTTGCCCTGTGTTTTCCACCATCATGTACCTCCTCAAATTGCTTTTTCCTTTTCTTTTGCAGAAATACAAATTGAATCCTGAGTGACTTTCTGCTTTAGAGATGGAAAAACATATTACATTTCCCATACTGATGCAGAGAATTAAAGAAAAGAAAAGTGAAAAACCCACATAATAATAATATTTTAAAATACTCCTGGATATATAACTTGAAAAGAATTGGGCAACAAAAACACTCTTTTACGTAGGTCTTTTTTCATTCAGTGCTTTGCCACAGACTTATGGAGATACATGTGTCCTCAATGCGGGGCATTCATTGTCGCTTAATAAAACACTAAGCAACTTTAAATTTTGTTCCCATAAATCATATGCTCCACTGTAAATATAAGTCTACTTCAATATCAGTAGAAAAGCTATTGAGTTTTAGTAATGACTTAGCTGCTCAGATGCTCTGTTGTACCAGGGGTCAGTGGCAGGAACACGGTTCTCTGCAGTACTGTAGCCGTGACATTAGTGACATCACTTAATGTAAATAGTATTTGCAACATTTGGGGAACAAAGCAGTGAGCTTCTTTGCTTGACTCTGTGAGAACTAAGAGGTGTGTAATGAACAGTATTGATTTCTCTACATATATTTAGCAATTATATATATATATATATATATACACACACATATGTACATAAAAATGTTTTATTTAAATATTCCTACTAATGCAAGATTCACAATGCTCTATGGACTCTGGGGATAAAGTTGTTCTTATATTGCAAAGCCATGTTCTACTTTAAAAGCGATTCTTTCAGATTGTATAGCATATGGACTCAACAGGGCCAAGAAAACCCACACCATTGGTTCTAGTCTGAGGTATACCTTTGTTAAAAAGAAAAAAAAAAGAACCCCTCAGTTTTTTCTTTTTGGAGCTTAGATACCAAAACGAATGAAATGGTGGTTAACTTGCAAGAATGTGTTGGCCTGTGGTGTTGGAAAGATCTGCGAGGGGAGCATCATTATTGCTGTAGGAATGAACACTGTTCCTGTTATGGGTGCACAGAGGACAGACTGAACATTGAGGAATGGAAAAGCAATGGGAGGAGGGAGTGTCATCCAAGGAGAATGGGAGAAGTTACACATGAAGTATTTTATTGAGAAAAGAACAGCATGAAGTATGGCGGGGACCTAGATACTGAAAATTCCTAAAGGAAATGTGAAAAACAGTTACCACAACTTGGGTGGAGGCTGCAAAGAAATGATTACTTTTCTATTTTGAAAAATTAAATTTTCTTCTAAAATAGACATGTCCTGTATATTTGCCTTTGAATTCTGAAGTCTTTCTTAAAAATTAAATTTGGAAAACAAAATTAGGAAAATATTAAAGTTGGGAATCTAGACTCTGCATTTGAATCCTGAGTTATTTCTTACCAGTCTTGAAATCTGGGGCAAGTTACTTGACCTTAAAACAGAGTATAAAATAATGCCACCTCAAAATTATTTGGTTAATATATGATATATCCAAATTCAAACCGCAGTCCACGGAGTGAACATTTCTAATGGGGAATCTGGGATATAAATCACTCATTTGAGCATTTGAGAATAAAGAACAAAAGGGTTTTTTCCCCCTCCTCATATTCTCTTGGAAAAAGAGAAAGACTTGTTCATGTTTGAAGACTGTAGAGGTAGAAAACATTTATTACACACATGTAAATATAAAACTAGATAATAATTTGCAATGGGAATGAATAAATAAAATGCTATTAAAATGTTAATTTTGACTTTCAAAAAGTTCTTAATGAGATTAATTTTTATTCATTTGCTAATTTAGATAGTCAAAGTAAAACTTTATTTTAATTATCTCTTCATAAATATAAAAGTGATACTTTTATAAAAAGACATATTTTCTAGAAATGTTTATCAATAGATTAATATCATTCACATGCTGTGGTGGAAATGGTGACATGCCATCCAAATGCTTCCTCAAAAGAAAGACTTGCCCCGGCTCCTGTGTGTTCATCCAAGATCCTGCTGCTCTCATATCATCCCACTTTCAAAGCTGATGGAGGTTGGGGATAGAAAGCCATTTTAGTCCAGTGTGGACCAACTCTGATGTCGGTGGCGTAATCAGGGCAGTGGGAAGGCCTGCATTGCAGCTCAGATTCTCCTTTTGCCAATTCTCCTGCCTTCCCCTCCCTTTCACAGGTGTTGAGGAGGAAAGTACTCCTTAGTAAACATCCTGTATGCTAACCTCCATCTTAGAGTCTGATTTCTGGAGAACCCAATCAGCATCATGAACTTCTTTCTGTCACACACAAATTCTCATATGGGTGAATTAATGCATAAAATTTAAAAAATCGTTTTTTACAGTTATGCATGTCATCAAATCATCTACCCTATACTCTAGGAATTCACAATGGAAATTAATGCTTGCAAAAATTTAGTCTGCATGTTTTTATATGCAGACCCTTAGCTACTGGAGAGATTTGAGGAAATGCTAATTATATTGAAAAGGGTTAAGGAGACTGTGGCTTTCATCAGACCCACTCATATAAATGAGAAAGCTGGGTCCTCAAGGGGTAAAAGGTCATGTTGTCACATTAGAGGTGACACAGAACAGGTGGTGGATCCAGGTTTACTACTACTTCTTTAGCTTCCTCTGTTCAAAGACAAAATTTCCATCTCTCTTCTCTCCTTCTTTCCTCCTCTATTCCTTTAACCCAGTTTCTCCCCCCTGATATTATTAATCTATATCTGTTTCCCAGAACTGTAGGAGTGTGGTGTGTGTAGGGGCTTATACGAAGGGCCCATGTAGCTCTTGTAATGCTGTCAACTTGTAACTGTGCTTAAAATTGGTCAAATTAGAGGGTGTTGCCTGGACCCCATGACACTAATCTGTTTTCCAAGATGATGATTAGCCAGTCCTTCTTCCTCGGAGAACGCAGGAGGCAGGCTGAGGGACAGCTTTTTCATTGCACAGTCAGGACTCCACCATTGTATCTCCCATTCCCCCCTACCCCCCATGAGCACAAGAATTGTTTTTCAGCATTTCTTAGGAATTGCATTCAGCAAGTTTCATTAAGGTTTTGAGGTCTAGAATAATGTATTATTTCAGAGATTATTTTAACTTTTACATGCAGAAAGACAATGTATTTACTGCTAAATATGTTCTGGAGGTATGGCCTGGGTTTATTCTATATTTATCTCATATCTATTTATTTCTAAGTAGTTAAGGTTGGTTTATCTTTACTTTGATGCCTTAACATTTTCATAATTATCTAATGTTGTACAAAATGCTTTTGATTACTTATAAACAGTAGAAGTTTGTTGAACAAATAATACTCTATCTAGTTAATATATTCAGGCACTAAAGAAGGGAGTTATGTCATAATCTTACTTAATTTAAACCTCACAGCAACACTATGAGGTAGACATTATCATCTTCATTGTCAGATAAGTAACCTAAGGCTCAGCAAGTTCAAGTTATTACAACTACTTGCACCTGCTGTTTATGTCCCAGAGATGCTCCAAGAGCTTTGTACATATTAATCATTTATCTCTCAGAATAACTTCATTTATTTTGTTTTATTTTTATTAAGTTTATTGGGGTGACATTGGTTAATGAAATTATAGGGGTCTCTAGTGTACCATTCTATGATACATGGTCTGTATGTTGCATTATACTATACGTTTACCACCCAAAGTCAAATCTCCTCTGTCACCATGTATTGGACCCCCTTTACCCTTTACTACCCTTCTACCTCCCTTCCCTATGGTAACCACCATACTATTGTCTGTGTCTATGAGTTGTTGTTTTCTTATTTGTTCATTTGTTGCTTTCAATTTTATATCACACATATGAGTGAAATCATATGGTTCTGGACTTTTTCCACTTAGCATGATAGTCTCAAAATCCATTTGTGTTGTCACAAACGGCAGTATTATATCTTTTCTTATGGCTGAGTAGTATTCCGTTGTATATATGTGCCACATCTTCTTTACCCAATCATCTATTGTGGGACACTTCGGTTGCCCCCATGTCTTTGTCACTGAGTAATACTGTCATGAACATAGGCATGCAAATACCTTTGCAAATAAATATTTTCATGTGCTGGGTGATATGGTAACTCTATTCTTAATGTTTTCAGGAACCTCAATACTGTTCTCCATAGTGGCTGATTCAGTTTATGTTCCTACCGGCAGTGAATAAGAACAACTCCATTTAAACATTCCCCATTATCATCACTCATGTTTTATAGATGTAACCTGGCCAAGGTCCCATGGTGGGGAAAGAGTGGGAGTGAGATTCAGCCTCGGTAGGGTGATTAACTATCTTGGTTTACCCAGGAATGAGGGCCTTTCCAAGACAAAGGACTTTCAGTGCTAAAACCTGCAACATTCCTAGGCAAATTTGTCACACTAGATCCAGCTTGTCTGCTCAATTGCCCACACTCTTAAGCATTTAGCTCTTCTGTCTCTCAGGTAGAGAGTGTCGGTGGATCCAGGGTTTGTTCTTTTCTGTTTGTTAGTTTTTGTCACTATTAAGAATCTATCTTTATTGTTGAAAGTATTACAGATGTCTTCTTTGTTTCTTTTTTGTTTTGGCTTTTCTCCCATTGACCCCCTCCAGCCCGCAACCACCCCTTCACAACAGTATTGTCTGTGTCCATGGGCTATGCACATATACATGCATAAGTTCCCTGATTAATCACTCCCCCAAACACCATCCCACCTTCCCTTTGAAACTCATCTGTTCAGGGTTTGAACCCTCCTGAGGAATTCTCAAGCCTGCCTCTGATATCTCTAATTTATGACCATGGTGCAAATATATTGTAAAAGTGAATCATGATTTGCTAAATTGAAATTTGTTAGGATAGGTAATCATATGCCAAGGCCTCATATTTGTCATTACTTTTATTTTTAACAGCTTTATTGATGAATTATTGATATATAAAAACAGCACATATTAAATGTACACACTTGGATGACTTTGGACATATTCATATGCCATCACTACAATTAAGGTCATAAGCATATCCATCCCCTTCAAAAGTTTCCTTGTGCTTAGCCCTTTTTAAAAAACAACAACAACAACAACAACAAGTTATAAAGGTCTACTGCACAACATAGTATCTAGTTAAAAAGACTGTATTGTGCAATTAAAAAAAGAGTTGTTAAGAGAGTAGATCTTATGTTATGATTCTTAATTGGCTTCATTTCATTTGACAGCAGGGCATTTATTTTTCTTAAGCATTGGTTTCTCCCAAGCCAAGTCTCTATTTCCCATAAGTCACTATAGACTTGTAGTGTGTGTGTGTGTGCGTGTGTGTGTGTGTGTGTGTGTGTGTGTGTGTAATCCCCCCAAAATGTATACATATGCTTTGAATAATTATGAAGGCAGTACTTATTAAAATATAGTTCACTTTAAAAATGGAGCTATCAGCTATTAAAGTGTGTGTGTGTGTGTGTGTGTGTATAATATATATATAATACAGGGTTGTGTGTGTGTGTATATAATATATATATATATATATATATATATATATATATATATATATATTACAGGGTTTCCCCCAAATATATGTATATTTGTATATGTATATGTATATGTATATGTATATTTGGGGGAAACCCTGTATTTACAGGTATCTCTCAGCCTCCTCTTCTCTCATGCTCCCCCCTTAGGCCCCTCTTTCACAAGTGTTATTGTTTCTCCTACCCTGACTGCCTCATTTCATCCTGTGTCAATTTCATGGCATTTCCCTACAATGAAACTGCGCTAGGATTTGAGAGAACAGAGAAATCGATGTACACTAGTGTTGTCATGGACACCTCCATGGAGAAGATGTGAAACTGAGCGCTGAGTAGAGCCAACAATGTAGATGAGCATCATTGGCGAAATGATTTTGATTTTGAAGGGACATTACAGACTAGAAATGTATTAAATTACTTTTTTTATTTTATGACCTTAATCATAGGTACCTTAACTACTGCCAGCCTTGGTGAACTAGTTTTAAAGACTCTGTTTGAGGGTAGTGTGCCAAAAATGCCTCGAGGCTCAGAGTGCTTGACTCTGTTGGAAGCTGGTTGAGTGTTACCGGGAGCACACATACAACACGTGTACCAGGGAGTCACTTGGCTTGCACTTACCTTCTCTGAGCCTCAGCTGTCTTTTGGCTAGCCGCACGTATCTAATAGAGTTGTTGTGAGGATAAAAATAGACCAAGCGTTTATTAATAAAATAGCTAGTTTGGTGCCTGGCACATAATAGCTGTTATTAGTCTTAACCAAAGAATTATTATTCTGTTCATGGATAAAAGCACATTAAAAAAAAACAACTGCTTTTATGCTCTGTTCAATGCTCTGATAGAATAACAAGTAGATGGAAATGGGTGGCTGTTATTTGAACTCTAGGTCAGTACTAAGAAATTATTTTTCAAGCCATCCCACTCTTTTCCTCTATAGCAATGCCTTTTTGTCTGGATTGGGATTTATGTAGGTGCTTTTCCTGGTGCCACAGTAATAAATGTTTAAGGGCACCAGTTACTTTCACTTTTTTAGCGCATACTTTTTCCCACATGAAATATGCATTTACATATGTGGATATGTTAGATTGTTGACTGAGAGTTTGCGGTAGAATATTTTGTCCACAGAAAGGTATCAGAAATGTTTCTTTGCTCAACATAGTTTGTATTCATGTTTCAACAGAGTTACTGCTTTTTGTCAATACAAATATGTGTTTCTGTTCTGGTTATACTTCCCCTAGGTTAAAACAAGGGCAAAACTGGTTTTAAATATGTTTTTCCCATGGTGAATTCAACTTTATTGCTTGGTTATATTTTATTTATTTTATTTGGTCATATTTTACTAGTGGTCCAGTGCACATATTTGTGCACATTGAGAGGAAATTAATTAGAAGAAATATTTTAATATCACTATTCTCTCTTGCTCTATAATAGAAGTGTCAACCAAACTCACAGCTGACGATGACAGATAGAAATACACCCATAGGGTTGGTGTCAGCAAGAGCTTTATATGTATCATACATACTCAAGTCAACTTAGCCTTTTATAGATATAGAATAAACTTGCTTAATTAGGCTGCTTTCTGATTTAGCTAAACTTTTTCCAGACCAGTGAAGCATCCCCAAATTCTCTTTCAGGTAATTGTCAGCAACACAGCAGTAGATATCAGCACGGAACAGATTGTTATTGTAGATCATGCAGGGAGAACAAAGGGTAAAATAGTTAACTGCAGCAGTGTTGGACTATATTCTGTGCATTGAGAAAACCTGACGTCACTTACAAGGTCCACCATTTCTTACTTCTTTTCAGTCAGGTCAGGTTTCTAAGCTTTCTAAATCTCCATTTTCCAGCTAATGAAAAGAAAATAGGATTCCAACAAGTCTCCTATCTAGATACTCCAGGACTTCTGTGAGGATCCAATGGAGGAGCCACAGGAAAATGCTTCACAGATATTTGGTTAAAGTGTGAAATGTTTCCTATAAAGCAAGCCATGTTCCTGGGCTGAAGAAACTGTAAGGAGGCTAGTCATCGTTAAGGAGAGGAAGCCAGGCATTGCTATGTGATGTAATTACTCAGACAGACACTTAGCATATTAGCCTTTTATATATATAGACTAGAGACCCGATTCACTCACAGCTGTGGTGGCTTGCCTTGGCCCTTGCAGCCCCAGAATTGTCTGGAAAGTGGTTCAGCTTCCTGGTCTAATTAGCATATTACACTTTTATTATTATAGATCATCTGATTATGTAGGTGGTGCTTATTTTATATCTGCCATTGATTTTTTTTTCTGTTTCTTCTGTAATATAATTAGCTTCAGGCTTATGGAAGGCAGTAAGAAACAGATACCTAGGGGAAATTAAGTAGAATTTTACATTTTAATTTAAATGCTATCTGCATGCAATTTTTTTTTCAGATACTTGGTCCATTACAGAGAAAGGTAATGAGAGACTGAGAGAAAGTAAGAGAGTAAGAGAGAAGGCAAGAGAACAAGAAAGAGCTGTATATATAGCCTTTCCCAGCCATGGCCAGGAAGCATGTGCCCTTGGAAGAATGGTCAGGGAGATGCAGTGACGTTGAAGATGGAGGAAGGTGGCCATGAGTCAAGGAATGTAGGCAGCATCGAAATGCTGAAAAAGATAAAGAAATGGATTCTCCCAAAGAACCTCCAGAAAGGCACACAGCCCTGCCAACACCACCTTGTTTTTTAACCCAGTGAGACCTGTGTCAGACCTCTGACTTTCAGAACTGTAAGATAATAAATTTATATCATCTTAAGCACTAAATTTGTGGTAACTTGTTACAGCAACAATAAAAATCTAATACAGCCACTAATTAGAAGTGTATTGTTTTTAATGTCTATGTATTCACCTCTACCATGATCTGTTAAAAATAGATACTTAAATTGCCATCGCCTACTCAAGGCAAATTGGTTTGTGGAAGCTCTCAGTTTGCTGCATCACAAGCATACGTAGAGGGGACTATAGCCTTCGTTCAAAAAATATTTACAGAGCACTTGGTATATGCCAGTCATTCTGCTAAGTGCTGGAGGTGCTGTAAAAAATAATAGCCATGTTCCCTCTTCTTACAACATTATCACATTAGTGATGACTGGTTCTGCCTGTCTTTCCCCTCATTTTAGGTTGCACATTTCTGGAGAATAAGGGCTCACTCTTCTGTGCTTCTGCTCAGCATTGTCCCAGGATTGTCGTGACTAAACAGTTTTTATTTTTTATTATTTGGAAATAATTTTATTTATTTACTTACTTACTTAAAATCTTTATTGTTGATGGTATTACATATGTCCCCTGTTCCCTCCCATTGACCCTTATAGCCTGCCCCTGTCCCCTGTCCCAGACTTTCCCCACCCTATTTGTCTGTGTCCATGGGTTATGCATATATGCATACAAGTTTTTTGGTTGATTTCTTCCCACCTACCCATCCACATCCACCTTTGCTCTGAGATTCAACAGTCTGTTCCATGTTTTACAGTTCTTAAAGGACAGGAGTCTTTTGGGAAGCAAATATATATGTACTTATGTATTTTAAGATTCTCCCATATAATATGGAATCACTAGAGAGCTTATTTTATTTGGCTTTATCACACTGTTTATGAGATACCTCTTACAGTAGAATCCCTAAAAATTAAAAACAATTTTTGGTCCAAACAGTGGTGAGCAAGTAAAAAGCCCAAATAGAATTCCAAGTGGAGAGACACATTTGGAATCCAACCTTGACTTCAGACACAGTTTTTAAGTTGTTCTGTAAGATCCAAACCATAAATGACAGTTATGCAGATTAATTCTTTAACTGCTATAGCATAACATCCTATAGAGAAGCCAAAGGCTTTTTGATTCAGAAGGGGCCACAGCCAATAAATTTGATCTTGTGGTTCTCAGTCTGGCTTTATTTACTTACCACTGTGTTCTGAGCTTCAGGACTAAATGTTGTAGGACTAATGGACATGAGACTTTCTCCAATGTCCTTGACTGCTACTTCTGGCTCTTTAGGTATTATTTAGGCAAAAAGTAGGAAGAAACTATATGGAACCTAAAATGCTAAGAGTTTCCACATATTATAAAAATTCTTTTTATCTTTGAAATACATAATTCAGTAATTATAGTTTTCTTTGAAAGAACATTTAAAAATGATAAGCTTAAATAAAAAATACTCTTTTTGTGCTTTCCAGTATTGTAGCCACTAGCCACATATGCAACTGTTGAGCATCTGAGATCTGATTAGTCCAAATTGAGCTGTGATATAAGTATAAAATACACACCAGATTTTGAAGACTTAGCACAAAAGAAAAAAAAGAATGTAAATATCTCATAACAAATTTTGTATTGATTCTGTATTGAAAGAATAATATTTTAGATATGTCTGGCTAAGTAAAACGTATTATTAAAATTAATTTTACCTATATTTTTTTAAAACTTGCTTTAATGTGGCCACTAGAAAATTTACAATTGCGTATGTACTTTACTTTTAGGGCTCACATTATATGCTACTGGACAATTTTGCTTTAGATGATGTGTCATTTAAGTTCTAGGAAAATATAGGAAATCATGTTCAGATTCTTAAATGTGAAGTGTGAGGTCAGTGTCTCTTTCTTTTGTGAAAGCATTCTTTCTGAGACTGGAAGAAGAGCAACCTTCTTGTAACAAGAGATAAATAGCTATAACAGACATAAGAAAAAATTTAGCAGTGGTTCTCAACCTTTCTAATGCTGAGACCCTTTAATACAGTTCCTCATGTTGTGGCGATCCCAGCCATAAAATTATTTTCATTGCTACTTCATAATTGTAATTTTGCTGCTGTAATGAATCATAATGTAAATATCTGTGTTTTCTGATGGTTTTAGGCTCTACAACAGTGGTTCTCAACCTGTGGGTCACCTAAGACCATCAGAAAACACAGATATTTACATTACAATTGATCCTGAATGATTCCTGACCAGGTGGCTCTGACCAGGAGGAACCTGCAACTGAGGCATGTGCCCTTGACTAGAATCAAACCCCAAACCTTTTGGTCTACAGCCAATGCTCTAGCCAGCCATGGGCAAACTGTGGCCCATGGGCCAGATCCCGCCCATTTGGCTGTTCTATCCGGCCCGTGGAGCCGAAAGAGTGAAGGGTTCTCTTACTCTCCCCTCTGCTCCTTCACCAGCAGCCCAAGATGAGAGTGCCAGCATGGTCAGGTTGCTTTTGTTCCAGCCCTCCAGTCCAGTTTAACAACCCATTTTGGTCCTCGAGTCAAAAAGTTTGCCCACCCATGCTCTAGCCACTGAGCCAAACTGGCAAGGGCAATTCTGAGATTTTTTTTTTCAAGGCTTTGTTGCAGTGCTGTGAACTACACTCCTGTGGAATTTATTAAAAATGTTGTTATGCTCACATAACTGCTAAGTCTTATTATTTTATTTAAGCTAATGCACCCAAGGAAACTGGGAGTTCTGTGTAAGCAAAAAGGAAGAGATTTTCAATATCCTCTTACTGCTTATGAGCATCTGTTTCAGAAGTTCTCATCTCCAGGGAGAGAAGGACATAATAGTGATGTTCATACAGAAGCAATTGAAGTGGTCACATTTGGTTCCCCAAATGGGTCTTTGCTTGTTTTAGGAGCAGAGGTAGGGGTTGCTCATTAATCTGTTAAAATTGCCAGTATTCCATTTCCTGACCATGAAAAGGGATAATTTTGTCTGAGCAAGCAAACCCAAACACTGAACAACTTGGTTACAATGAAAAGCGGGAGTTTCTCTGCATTACTTTACAAAGAGCAATTTTCTACTCTACAGATAAACTGTTGGGTGCTAATCACAGAAACTATAGTGGCTGTCACACCTAAATAAAATGGTATTCCACCCAGTAGTGTCATAGAGAGTTTACAAATAATGGCTTTGAAAGATACAAGGGAGGGGTATGGGGATTGGGGGAGACAATGTAGAGATTCTCTGTAGCTCCCCTCCAAGAATTTAAATTGCTTTCAGACGTTAAAGGAAATCAGATTTGTTCTGCATGAAGGTGAGTTAGGAAGAAGACATGATAAAGATGAAGGGCATTTCTTTCTTCTTTTTAAAAATATATTTTATTTATTTTTTACACAGAGGAAGAGAGAGGGATAGAAAGTTAGAAACGTCGATCAGCTGCCTCTTGCACACCCCCTACTGGGGATGTGCTGCAACCAAGGTACATGCCTTATGACCATAATCGAACCTGGGACCCTTGAGTCCACAGTCCGATGCTTTATCCACTGAGCCAAACGGGTTCGGCATGAAGGACATTTCTAAGTTTACCCAAAAGCTTCCTAACAAATAGTGGTAGCAGTGACATTGGTGGCAGTTGGAGGTTGGGTTCACCCATGAGAAAATGTGTTTCAACAGAGAACAGACAGACAGCAGTCTGTAAATTATGCCAGAATGGGATTCCTCCCTTAGTAGAAACCTTCAAAGATTCATTCATGTTACTATGTCTATGAAAAGCAATGACTGACTTGTGTTAGTAATCGTTTTAGAAAAAGCAAGTTGCAGTACCCGGATTGAATTACTCTTCGCAAATCCAAAGGAAATGCACTTATGCATTTAAAGCTGTTGAGCATTTGTATGTTAATTCACATCCCCACTTCAGGGCAATGAAGGACATGTTTACCAGTGAGTATCTTCATTTCCAGTCAAGAGCCCTCTTGATGAGAGTAGACTGTGGAGTATGGGTGTCTCTGCAGCCCTCCCACACACAGCAGCCTGGTAGTTGACAGTTCTGTGGGCATTGGCTAGTCTTTATTCTGACCTTATTGAAACATTCATTAGCTAAACCTTCATGAAGCTCCCTTGCACTCAGATGCCTCGTTGTAGATATGATTCATTTTGTGTCCTAGTGGTTTTGCTCACTGAGGAAATGAAAGAAAACAAACTTAAAACTTTCACAAACTGTGAGGATGGCAATGTCCTTTGTCCAGATTCTTATGAAGTTTGAATGACAGAAAGTTGGAACAAGCAGAGAAGGTGCAATTGATTTCAGTGCTTCTTAACCCTGGTTATCTTTTGGAATTTCTGAACATTAAAAAAAAATTCAGGGACTGGGCCTCATAGTCAGAGATGATTTTTTTTTTAATTTGGCTAAAGTGGTTTCTGAGCTCTATTTTTTGTTGTTTGTTTGTTTTATAGCTCCTCCCAGATAATTCTAATGTGCAGCCAAGATGGGGAGGCTCTGGACTTTGCTAACTTCTTTGCTTTCTTAGTGGGGTATTAGAACTCAGAGAGTAGTTTACATTTTTGCTGTTGTTTGTAGCTATAAATTTGGGCAAATCATTTGAGGGAACTGAAAAGTACTATAAACCACAAAGTGATGGTTACAATGCAATATACTTAGTGTTGCAGTATGACGATGGCTCAGAGTGTCTACAAAAGCCTGCCTCGTTACTGTATGGGTGATCCATCCACTATGTCAGTGTTTCCCAAAGTGTGGTATGCGTACCCCAGGGGTACGGGAAGAGTTTGATGGGGATATGCACTGCACCATGCTTAGCTGCATCTAATTCTATGTTCTCATGAGTCAAGTCAATTTCATCCTTCTCATTGATCCAAATAAATGTTATTTATAATATAACTTTTATTTCTATTTTATTATGAATAATTTTATTTTTTGTTTATTATTATTTTGTGTATGTATCAAAAAAATAAATAAATAAATATATTTTGATTGTTATTAAAATACATCCATTTTTTTGACGAGGGGTACTCAGCGTTACAAAAATTATAGAAGGGGCACACATATGTCAAAAGTTTGGGAAACACTGCACTATGTAAACAACTCTTTTACTGTCCTAACCAGGCGCTCTTATGTACTCACAGTCAACATTCTAGGAGGTTTTCCAAATGTGTGATCTTTGTTGCCAGTTCCTCATTTGCTTCTAATTGCAACAAGCTACATTCTCCTTAAAACTCAATTTCATGACCTGCCGTGTTCAAAATTTCATCTAACAGACATTTTATTCATTCATTCATCACTGGAGATATGGTGGTGAGAAAAAACAAATACAGCCCTTGTCTTCCTGGAGCTTACAGTTTAATTGTTTAAACAAATGTAAAGTTGTGTCTATGACAAGTCTAAAGAAGATGTGTAGCTCTAGCAGGAAATGCAAAATAAGGATTGGACCAAATTAGAGAAGTCTGGGCAAGGCTTCCCTTATAAAGAGGAGGATAAACAGGGATTAACTAAGCAAACAATGAAAGGGACAATCATTACTGAATGTTAAATGTTTTACCATAACTTTCTATTCAGTTGTAACAAAGAGAATTTTATACCTTGATCAAAATTTATCTAAATACCTACGTAGTTTATGGGCCACTGGATTTTAATTTGGAATCTAACAAATATAATGAGTTGAAGGGACCCCTTACAGAACTTGGTAATGTTTAAGTCAGTGAAAATTTGCTTATTGATTGTTTACACTTTTGAAGCTGTAAAACTGATAAGGGGTGATGTTTTCATAAATGACCTCAGAGATGAGGATGATATAAAACTTTCATGAATAACTAAATTTATATTAGTGGCATCCAGAATTTTTGATAGGGACAGTTTTCAAAAAATTATCAGCCTGCCTGATATTAAACTATAGAACATGAAGCATAGATGATTTAAAGAAATATTCTATTTAATTTAACCCAGATCAAATCCCTTGCATGTTCTATTATTCCTTTCTAATTTCTCAAATAGAAGAAATTATTTATCAATGTATTTAGAATTACTTGTTGGATAATATGCCAAAATCCTCCATTACTTTAAGGAAGAGCAGAGAATAATGGTTGGATCTGCAATTTTCAGACTTTTCTGTTGAAATAAGATGGGTAACATAATTCCATGGGTACTTGTTTATGATCCAATAGTGATATGTCCACTCCTCTTTTTTCCAGTCACAAAAGAATATAAGAATGCATATAAGTGAGAAGAGTATTATAGAGGAATCATTGAGGCTAAAATTATAAATAAGTCCTTATGTTGCAAACTGTGATACCTTACTATATTTGATCCCTTCCAAAACTAATCATAGTTAACCTTGTATTCATTCCAGCCCTCTGTTTTAAAAGTTAAGTTACTACTTTACCTTTCTTTTAAAGTTAAATTCAAACATCTTATACATAATGGTGAGAGATTCTTTATTCTAAAAACTGAACCATTCAGCTGGCATTCATTACTCTAGAGAAATCTTCCATTGGGTCTTTGGTGGAGACAATGAGACAGTCTTCCCTAGAAAGTGCGGCCATTCCTCTCTCTGAACTAACGTGACCGTCTCAGAGGTGATGGGTACAGCCTTGAAGAAATAGAGAATGAAGATACAAAGAAAATATGTGCTTTCAAGCCTTTGCACTTGTGCCAACAGACCAAAACGCTTTCTCCCACTTTACACCAGAGAATGCCTACACATTCTTTAAATCCAACTCCAGGATCACTCTCCATGGAGTCTTCCCTAGCGGGTTTCAAGAGGTATTTTCTACTCCAATCATTTGTGTACTAAGTTCAGATCTCTCCTGTGTGACATTCTCAATTATACAATTTATTTACCTTCACATAAAAACCTAAACTTCTCAAAGTTCAGCACCCCCCTAGGCCTATGCTGTTGGTGTACCTTTAGAATACGTTGTTTTTTTTTTGTTTTTTTTTTTGTTTTGTTTTTTTTTTTTTTGTGTGTGTGTGTGTGTGTGTGTGTGTGTGTGTGTGTGTGTGTTTTTAAATCAGCACTTGGGTAGGTGAATGATTGAGTGTGAGTTGAGATGAAAAGACTCTTGTTCTCACAGGGAAGCTAGCTGCAACAGATTAAACAGTTGTTAAAGCCCTAGGTTTCTGCTGTGAATTGTGCAAATCCTAAATGCACGAAGTCTGTCACAGAGTCTTCCTTTAATGTGGAGTAAAAACACTAATATCTTAGGTCCTGTTAACAAAGACAATGAAAGAGCAAGATGGAGGACCCTCAGGAACTGGTAATGTCAGCCAGTTTCCTAGCAATTTTATGGAGGGTGGTATTTTGATAACTGAGAGGATAAGACCTTATTTTTCAAAGGGTCCCAGTGATGTCAGTTGAGTTATAAAAATCTGGATGCCAGGAGCATCTGTTTTACACCCCTCTGGCTGGCTTCCTAGATGTATAACCCTAGAACTATCTGGAGCCTGTTTCCAATACAGTAACCATTACCCTGTATTCCCTGAGGAACAAAGCTATCTTCATGCTACTTATTATTCTGAAAATCTTGAGTTCTGAGAAAAAGTCACCTTCTAATTAATAAAGTCACTCAACTGCTAAGCCCTCAACATAAGGAGGATAAGGGGTTGCCATCCAGGTGCTCGTTAACATGCCTGGTCACTTCTCAGCTAGTTCTCATGTGACATCTATCATTTCCTTGCTTCCCTACTCCAGCCTCCCTCCCCCTAGTACCACCAATCTACTACTTGCCTTTGAAGTCTCAGACGCTCTCCTGGTACATACAGTGTACCTATCTAAACCACTATTATGGATAAATGACTTAATTAGGATTCTTTCAAGTCCTATAAAAGCTTAGCTTATATCTAAAATAGAGCAATTACTAAAAACAAATGAGTAAAGGACTATTTTTTTCCATTTTGTTATGTTCAGTTTTGTTATGTTCAGTTTTTAAATTTTGAAGTAGAAAATTTCTAAATGTTTTCAAGTAAATGAACTATTGAAGCCAAAGTCAGAAGTAGAGATTTTTGCCACAATTGGCTTGGCTCAGTGGATAGAGTGTTGGCCTGCTGACTGAAAGGTCCGGGGTTCAATTCTGGTCAAGGGCATGTACCTTGTTTGAGGGCACATCCTCCTGTAGGGGATGTGCAAGAGGCAGGTAATTGACGATTCTCTCTCATCGATGTTTCTAACTCTCTATTCCTCTCTCTTCCTCTCTGTAAAAAAACAATAAAATGTATTTTTTAAAAAGAAGAAGTAGAGTTTTTTAAAATATATTTTATTGATTTTTCACAAAAAGGAAGAGAGAGGAATAGAGAGAAACATCGATGAGAGAGAATCATCAATTAGCTGCCTCTTGCACACCCCCTACAGGAGGATGTGCCCTCAAACAAGGTACATGCCCTTGATCAGAATGGAACCCGGGACCCTTCAGTCCGCAGGCCGACGCTCTATCCACTGAGCCAAACCAGTCCCGGCAGAAGTAGAGATTTTTATAGGAGATGCTCTTGCAGAAAGTTATTCATAAAGAACATTCAGTATGTTTACTACTCTGGGTCCCCTGAAATGAGCAGGTGTTTTTCCTATTAGTTAGAACATTCAATGCAGAACATTATAATGAGGTTTCAGAAAGGTCAGCGTTAACAATAGTTATCCAAAGTTGAGTCATAGCTTTTCTCTTGAGAGTAATGATGTAACTTGTAAAAAAACTCAGGTATAATTAAATATAATTAGATTTTCATACTCCTCAAGATTACTCATATTTAAGGTTTCACTTAGGTTTCATCTAGCCTTTATCAGTAAGAGACCCAGTGAAACCTAAATTTGTACCAGATGTTTGTAATGTGGAGGTGTTAGTGAAGGAACTACTTGCAGAAGTATGGTGAAGATGAGGGACAAATCAAGATACTGACAGCAGTGTGTGTGTGTATTGGGGGTGGGGGGTAGATCTGAAGGGGCAAGAAGCAAAAGAGTGTTAATAGGGTCATACGTTGAAGCTGAAAGGAAGGACCGACCACTAGAGCTGTGGAAATGGAAGATGATCATAACTACTGAAAGAAAGAGAGAGAGAGAGAGAGAGAGAGAGAGAGAGAGAGAGAGAGAAGAAGAGAAGAGAAGAGAAGAGAAGAGAAGAGAAGAGAAGAGAAGAGAAGAGAAGAGAAGAGAAGAGAAGAGAAGAGAAGAGAAGAGAAGGGAAGAGAAGGGAAGAGAGGGGAAGAGAGGGGAAGAGAAGGGAAGAGAAGGGAAGAGAAGGGAAGAGAAGGGAAAAAAGGAAATGGAAAGGGAAAGAAAAGAAAAAGAAAGGAAGAAAGGAAAGGACAGCTAGCATCCAGAAAAAATATCCTTGTTCTATCACTTTTGCTCTCCAATTTCTTGCTGGTGTTTACCATTGGTCACGTCCAAATGGAAGTCAAGTGGAGTTTCTTTCTTAGACCATTAAGCAGTAGTGGTCTCATAAATTCTTGTTCTGTGGTCTACTGTTCTCTTTGAATCTACAGACTGTTTTTTCTTGCTACCTATATGAAACTCTATAGTTGCAGTATGTCTTACTCATTTCCTGGACTCTGCACTCTGCTCTCCCATGTTTATTAGAATTTTACAACATATGTTTCAACTTAGTGCCAATTCCTAATTATTAGTAGAATTTGTTAAAAAAATATTTTGAATAAGTATTTTGTCTTCCTTACAAAATCAGAAGTTTAAAACTCCAGAAAATTTTAGTTTCTTTTCTAAGCTATTTTTGCTTTTCTGATTTTAGAACTCTCTGGCATGAATCTGGGAACAGATAAAACTGTTGGTTGCTTTTAACTGATAATAAATATACAATTACAATTTGCTTATACATTTTTATTATTAATATTAAAAACATTTTATGTACTTTTTTGGATTTCTGTATATAAAATTTTATTTTAGTATTTTAAATCAAAGCTCAACATTACATATGAATATGTTTCAAAAAAGGTATATTAAATTATTTTAAACATGAAAGAAATCCCTTTTTGTATCATTAATGGAAATGAAATTGAAAACTAAATTCAACTTGTTTTTAGTTCATATCAGTCTTTTATTATTCCATGCATTTATTTATTCATGGAGCAAAATTTTTATTGAGTGACTATTAGCATATAAGTTATCAATGTAAAGCAACATTCTGATTTCATAAATACCAAAATGTGTGTTTTAGAATTGCTAAAATAATGTTATAATCTGTGTTATAAGTAGATTTTAGTTTAGAATTACTTGGGTTGGGGAGATCTTATAATCTAGGATTTATAACCAAAGGAAAGCAAAACAAAATAAATAAACATTATCTGGGTCTCATTTTTATGTTGCTCTTCTTTTTTTAATAGATCTTTTGTGCTTTGAATGTAAGAGTATGCTAATCTTCTTCGACATTCTATGTTGTGTGATTACATAATATAATCATAGAATGTTAGTGATGAAAGCAATGTTAGAAATCAAGTCATGGAGTCCTACCTTCTCATATTCAGAAGAGAGAATCAGAGAAGTGCTAACTTTCCCAGGTCACTCAACTAGTCAGTAGCAGAGTAGAGACTAAAATTCAATTTTTAAATTACTTGCCCAATGATTTATCCATTATCCAGTATAGCTTTTGAGAGGTACATATTCAATATATAACACATGTGCCTATTATGTACTTACTAGGTTCATAATTAATTAGTTATTGGGGTTATCCATTCCAAATGCCACACTTATGTGTTGAATTTTTACTGTCATTTAACCTTAGTACCAAAAGGTTAACTGATCGCATTGTGTCACCTTTATATCTATATATGCATTAATAGTTTTTATCTCAGAAAAACTTCATCTAGTTCTTGTTCTACCGAATGGCTTACAAATTTTCTTGTGGATGTACTTGTTTTTCCATCCAGCAACAAATATTTGAATAAATGAAAGAAATAAACATGTAAAAGTAGCCCTAGCTGGTTTGGCTCAGTGGATAGAGTGTTGGCCTGTGGACTGAAGGGTCCTAAGTTCAATTCCAGTCAAGGGCATATGCCTGTTTTGCTGGCTTAGACTCCAGTGGTGGCATTCAGGAGGCAGCCAAGCAATGATTCTTTCTCATCATTAATATTTCTATCTCTCTTTCCCTCTCCCTTTTTCTCTGAAATATATAAACATATATTTAAAAAAAACATGTAAAAGTAATTTGTATGTATAAAAATAGAGTATGCATTTATTTATTTATTCAATCTTATCAAGACCTTAATTTTTATTTTTTGTGATAAGTATTTTCAGAGCCTAAATTAATTTTGTAGTACTTAATAATGACATAACCTTTCTCCCATTTTGTAAATTAACTATGCATGATGGAGTTATGTAGATATAGCAGAAATTAGGAAGAAACATATTAAACACAATAAATTTTTTCATAAGAGCTATATGACTGTGATTTACTTTTAATTTACTATTTTTAAACAATCAAACACAATCATCTGCATTTATATTTGTATCATTGATTATAAGAAAATAAAAAGCTTGCCCTGAAGTCTTGAAGATGGGTGAGTAGTATTTTTATACAAATTTACTAAGTGTTTAAAATCTTATTTTCAATTTAAGTAGGAAATGATTCTAGTATTACTACTGAATAAACAAAACCTATTTTGTCCTTGAATTTAACTACCACACTTCAGTGCTAGCTTTGTTGAAATGTTAATGTAGATGTGATATGTCAACATTGAGAAAAATGTTAATAACATTAGATTATTTTAGGTAGATACATATATTCCCAAAATGCTGCAGAATATCATTATGTACCTAAATTCCATTTGGGTCTCTTCATTCTGGTTACAAAGTTATGGCTTCAATCCATTTCTGCTTTTCAGTGTCTTATGTCTCAGTCACCTTCCCACACTAATCTTCTGAAGGCATACCATATGAAAACCAGTATTTAAAAATGTTGGTTTTAGAATTCCAAAGGCTTAAATATAAATGTTAGCTCCAACTCCTAACTAGCTCTATGATTTTAGGCATGGTACTTGATCTCAGATTTAGTTCTCTTATATGTAAAATATAGAATATAATGGAAATTTTGCAAGATTACTGAGAAAATTTAGCAGGAAAATTAATATAATTTTTTGGTTTAGTGTATAGTGTTTGATACATCTTAGCTGCTGTTTTTATTTTGTGGTATTTACACACACCAAAAAAACTTCAACTGCTAAAGCAAGGAAATAGATAAGATATAGCAACCAAAAGTCAGTGCCCCCTTGAGGGGGCTATATCTATAATTGTTCTTTTTCCACTAAAAAACAAAAACAAAACAAAACAGAAATACAATGCAGCTTAGAGAAGTCTCAGTGAAAGAACAGTGGAGAGCAGAAACTGCCCAGTGAGGCTACTCCCAGGGAAACAGGGTTAGAGTCAGCAAGTATTTTGCACAGCAAGCATTTAAAGAGACAAAACCTCTGTGGAGATTTGTTCAGCAATTATTAAAATTAACCAATAGCTAAAACTATTGAAGTAGAGTTGGTGAAGAATTGCTAAATTCTTGAGAGCAATGGCCCCCAAAAAGCAATTAAAATTGATTTTTAGAGACAGAGGAAGGAGAGAGAGAGAGAGAGAAACATTGATGTGAGAGACAAACATTGATTGGTTGCCTCCCATACATGCTGACCAGGGATCAGCAACCTAGATATGTGCCCTGATAAGAATTGAACCTGCAAAATTTTGGTGTACAGATGACATTCAAACCAACTGAGCTACCTGGTACAGGTGACTTATCATATTTTTTGAATCCAAAGCACACTCACCTCACCCCTTTCAAAACATATATTTCAGAATTTCTGAATTTGGAATGGGTCTTACACTTGAGGCTAATGTTTTATTCCCCACCTGGGTATAGAGGGGCTATTAAATTAATTCTGCATATTAAAATAACACACCTTGGGATTAAATAAATGAAACATGTTTTGCTATATTAATTAATATATTTTGAACAACTGCAGGTGGAAATATGATAAACATTCTTATTTAATAATAATTCTTAATAAAAGCCATTATTTTACATAAAATCATTGTAATATAGACTGAATGGGATGTAGAAATATATTGGGGCACTCAAGAAGACCAATACAGGATCCCGGAAAAGGAAAATCCAAAATGGGATCAGGACTTAGATTTTCCCATTGTTTGACCAAAGCCAGAACCAAAAATATATTATTTTATGGCTTGTCGTAATTATCTATATGTTTAGTTTACTGTTTGGTAGGTAGGTAGATTTTACCTCAGAGTGTGGCTAAATCATTTTGAATTAACTTTATATTGTCTTCATTAAGTCTTGAGTTATAAGAATTCCAGTCTCTTATAAGATATAGTAGCAAAAAAAAATTTTAATGTATAAATTGTTACTAGAACCAGATGAACACCTAAGAATTGTTCAATAAAGGGGGGGTAGAACATGCAGGAGCCATTCTAAGCATGGTTTTAGATAAGCTCTAATTCCGTTTGGTGACTGTGCTACCTCCCTGCTCTGTCCTTACATGGCTACCCACTCTCTATTTCAATTTGAATGTTGATATTCATCAACCATCTACTGAGACCTGTAGTTCCAATCAACTTTATTCCCATTATCATCAAAGGCAATAATCAATGCATATCCTTCTCTAAGAATGCTCTATTACTTTCCTGCTTCCATGCTGCCACTCATTATGTTCCCTTCATTCTAAAATATCCTCCTTGCCTTATTGCTGTGTGTTTATGAAATCCTAACCACACTTTGAAGGATAACTCAAATTGTCACCAATCACTAAGACAATTTTCTTGATTATCATTGCATGACTTGCTGCTCTCAGTTCTCCCATAGCACGTTTTTGCATTTTAACTTTTTTATCATACTAATTTCTAGTCATTATATGTATAATGATTTATGATTCTGTTTTTCCAGTAGAGGCCACATATATATTGAACACATACTATGTTCACACAGTACTAATATGGATATAAAATGGCCATACTTTTCCAGATCATAAGTCTAATAAGGACACAGAAAAGAAAATCTCTAAAATTGAGTATGATAAATACTAGCATCAATATATAGCAGCATCTCATGGGGCATAAGAGTGATACCTAAATTAATCTTCATTTTAGGGGGCAGTGACTCTCTTGGTTAGAAAGAACTTGCAGGAGGAGGCTAAATATGATCTTTGCAAGTAGCTCCTTCATGATATTCTCTTGTTTAATAGATTTTGGGTGGAATTCTGATCATATTTATTTATGATTACAGAAAATTAGATTTACTCTCTCTTTTCATGCAAACCTCTGTTATCATATTGATCCCATGCTTTTTTATGCTTGCATTTACGTGTGTATGTGTGTGTTGGTATTTGTATGTTTATCCAACAGGACTGTGTAATCTTGATTATGGTAAACAGTAGTTCTGTACACTTGCTACTCTGAAAATATCTGTTTCATGTCCATACACCTTTCAAAAATTGCAAACGCTTTTGAGGCAGTTGCCACCAGCTCCTCCACGGGTGCTTAGTTCAATGCCTGGATCATGCAGGGCAAGCACTAAATAACTGAGTTAAACTAGAGTGTCTGTATATAATCTTTTTTTTTAGGAGGTCTGTTGCAGTTTTTAGTTGGAATATAGAAGTGTTCTTGTTACTATGTATAGACTGTAACTTCGTGGAGGCAAGGCTTGGAGGGTGGAAGAGACAGATTTGTGAGCTGGAGAAAAAAGAATGTGTCGGTGTACGGGAGGATGGCAGAGGGAGAAGTAGAGATGGAGTGGGAAGCTGGGGGACGGTGGAAGGTGGTAGTGTGAAACCCAAATTGATAATAAACCACTTAAAAATAATCTGTCCCAAAATGCTGGGTACTCTAAATGCATCTTTGCCAAAATTTATATATTTCTGGTTCACATTTTAGGAAGATGGCGATTAAGGCCAGGGAAGAAGTACACAAGTTCACATTTCCATGGAAACAATTACCATAAAATATTGATTGATGATAATATTAGGAAGTAGGAAAGAGATAGTTGCCATGGAAACGTGGACATTCAGAGAATGTACTTGAAGTGATTCCTTATTTCTTTTAGCTATCTGATTATTCTAAAATTGCTATGCCTTTGTTGTTTATTTTTAATATTTCTTAAGATTTGTTTAAGAACCTTTTCAATCTTAGTTATATACACAGGGATTTAGAAAATATTCTTTGATTTCAACTCTGTAAAATATTATTTTTTATTATTATAAAATCTTTTTAAAAAGTGGCATATTTATTGCATAAACTCTAGAAGCATTATTTTATAAACATGAATCCTTTTGTTACTTTTTTCTTTAGACTATGAAGTGATGTTACTTAATTTTTTAATAAAATTTAAATTATTGCTTTTAATTTGTATTAAATGACAGCATAAAATACTCTATAAATATTAAGAGATCATTTCTACCTTAGATGGTTTGGCTCCATGGATAGAGTGTTATCCTGAGAACTGAAGGGTCCCAAGTTCAATTCCAGTCAAGGGCATGTACCTTGGTTTCAGGATCTATCCAAGGCAACCAGTGGATGTCTCTATCTCACTTTAAAGTTTCTCTCTAAAAATCAATGGGGGAAAAAGTATCCTTGGGTGAGGATTAACAAAATAAAAAAGAAAGAAGATAATTTCTACTATTATTATACAATAAAAATAAGCTCGCTTTTTCTCTAACCAAGTGTTTACAACTTGAATTTTAAGGTCTTTTTTAGGTTCAGAATTTTAGTTTTTATTTTTTGGCTGTCAACTTACTATGGGAACATGAGGAAGTTCCTATTAAGGACAATATATTTGTAGTTGATGAATATATAGAAATTAGACGATTAAAAAACATCCATGTTTATGGAAATGAAACATATAAATTTGAATTGATAAAGGAGGATATTAAATGTTAGTGTTACCTACAAATTTGTAGGGTTTAATTTAAATGATCTTTTGCTGAGCACTTTAGATAATATATCCTAAAGTGATTCCTTACTTCCTCAGTCCTGTAAAACTGAAACGTAAAGACCATACATCAATACATGATTTTCCACAAGATACTAATACACTAGAAATGTCACACTTAGATTAAATTGCCTTTCTGAGAATTATTTTCTTTTCCTGATGTCACCCCTTGTCATCTTCTTTGACTTCGAGAGTTTAGTATTGCAAAAGGCGATCATGTAGACCATTTGTGGCAGCTTTCCTGCTATTACTGATCTTTCATATCTCAAAATAGTGTGCTATATGAAAAAGCCTGTTGAAATGATATATGACTATGTGTGATCCATAACATTAGGAAAATATAGCATGTTCATTTTTCACTGCAGGCAAATAAAAAAAAGACCTCTCACATTCTTAAGGTCATACAACTTTACACATAGGATGGACTTAGAAGTGAACTTGTCTGGCACTTTCATTTTAAAGGGGAAAACACTGAGGTACGAAGAGGTTAGGTGACATACTATGGGCCATGTCGCCTGTTTGTCAGATTAATGTACCCTCCACAGCACCAGTGCATCTCCAAGGCATGACTTGGGAATATGATAGCCTACACCCTAAGTTCTGTTTACCTACCCATAACCCACCACAGATAAATGTACACAAGTAGACTACTCACTATGTGAGTAAAGTTTTAAGACAAATCCTATATTGAGTACTTCTCATATGATGATGATTCTGGGGGTTGATGAATACCAGGAGACTGCTTAATAAACAATGAGAAAGCAGTGAGGTATGATAATGGTCTATGTATATCTCAGTATAATTAACCTCCCACCCAAATACATATATATATCCACATCACTCCTCAGCGAAGGAGACAGAACTGACTGCTGTAATTACTTGAAGACTTTTTGTATCTCTTCTAACGCTAACATCTTCCACCTTATTACGTGGGCATTTTCTTGTGATTTGTCTGAGAAAAATCCTACTACTGAAATGGATTATCAATTTTAGTTTGTAGATTTAACCTGTCTTTAGGGAGACAATCAGGCAGGCCTCTGGTCTATGACATGGTTAGGTTTGTGAAGATTTATTTCCTTTTTTATATATTGAATGAATATGGCTTTTTGAGGATCTTAGTGTCCATGTAATCTTGCCTTTCAAAATGATGCCCGAAGAGCCAACTCACTAGAAATGTTTGTGGGTCCTCTGGATCTTAAGTTTCTGGTCCAGAGACCGTATCCTGCTGTCAGACATGGCAGGACCAACCCGGGCAGGAATACTTAGTATGCCCAGCAGCTTAACCCATTCAATAGTACCTCTAGGCACCATTTTCATGGGATCAGACAGACCTGTGTTTGAATCGAGGCTTTGTCACCAAGTGTCTGTGGCAGTGTGAGCAGTGACTTTATTTCTGGAAACCTATTTCATGACATTAGGGTGAGAATTTAATGAGTCGGTGTTGGCAAAAGTTTTAGGACAGTGCCTGGACAGCAAGTCTCAATACTGTATCCAACGCTTTATGATGACATGCACGGCTGTTGAAGAGTGGAAAACACAGTGGTGTGAGTCTTAGGAGTCCAGATCCATAAAGCAGCTTATATCACTCTCCTTTTCCAGCCTCTCCAAACCTACTCTCCCTACACCTACCTCCTGCTTCTTCTTTGGGATATAATGATATGACACCGTCTCTTCTTTTGCCTTTTGGGGAAAAAAAAAATCATCTCCAAGTTTTATTTGGCAACAAACCCAACAGGAGACTAGATAACATGCTTATCCCCAAAGAAAATAGAAATGTAAACTGCACAAATAGAAGTTTAGTTTCCAGAACTCTGAAAGTTCTCTGGTACCCTTGTGGACTGCATGTGGAACCCCTGAGCCTAGATTTTTTTTGATACTGTCTTTTAAGGACATTAAGAAACGAGAGAGTATCCAAGAATAGTATAGAAGGAAAGAGGTGGAAGACAGGGATATTTACTTTGGAAAATAAAAAGAAACAGGGCATAGCAGAGCTACCTTTAACTATAGGACGACTTCAATGTGGAGCTAAGGGGTCCTTTGGAAAGTCAAGGCTGGGAGCCCCTCAGACGTGGCTTTTATTTGGTGGGTGCGGTAAGTAGGGTACATTTGTCATAGCACCTGGTTTTCAGGCATGCCTTTCTACCAGTTTCAGACTCACAGCCTGTGTCAGAAAAGGTTCTGGCTATGTGATTGCTCATTGTTACATCCTCAGAAGAGGAGCTGGGAAACCTTTGGTTTAATGAATTCATTTTTACAGTTATAGTGGCAAACATATCCCCATGTTTTTTTTTATCAGAAAATATTTTTTTTTTTCATTTCAATGACACTTGCCTTTATGGAGGAGTAATCAGGTCACACTTTCTTTTGCTCGGAAATTATTGGCTATTCTTTCACAGAGTGATGATTGACCCATCCGTTTATTCAAAAAAAAAAAAAAGCTTACCGAGCAAAGATACTTTGACAAAAGATAACAAATCCCCTGCACTTTGACGACCTAAGTCCTCTGAACAAACATTTAATTTCATTGTGGTAAAATACACATCCTATTTACCATTTAAACCACTTTAAAATATAAAATGCAATGGCATTTAGTACATTCACAGTGATTTTCAAACATCAACGCTAGTTTCAGAACATTTTCACCACCCTAAAGGAAACCACGTTATCCCTTAATGCAGCAACTCCTCATTTCCTTCTCTCTCATCCCAGGCTACCATGAATCTCCTTTCTATTCTGTCTCTATGAGTTTGCCTGTTCTGGTTATTTATTATCAATGTAATCACACAATCTATGGGCTTTCATGCCTGGATTCTTTCACTCAGCATAATAATTTCAAGGTTTTTCCCTGTTGCAGCATGTATCAATACTTCTGAATAATAATCCATTGTATGGGTATATCACATTTGGTCCATCAGTTGCTGGGCCATATGATAATCTTTGTTTAACATATTGAGGAACACTTTTTTTTTTTAAATGAGACTTTCAGCCTTCTATTATCTGATTTTCCTAAAATTTGTGGGAGTAAGAAAGGTTGCCAGTGCCTTTAGTCCCACCACTTTAGAGATTTAGCACTATTCATTTATATATACAAACTAGAGGCCGGTTGTACGAAATTTGTGCATGAGGTGGGGGGGAAGGTGTCCCTCAGCCCAACCTGCACCCTCTCAAATCTGGGACCCTCGAGGGATGTCTGACTGCCCGTTTAGACCCGATCCAGGTGGGCAGTCAGACATCCCTCTAACAATCCAGGACTGCTGGCTCCCAACTGCTTACCTGCTTGCCTTCCTGATTGCCCCTAAGTGCTTCTGCCTGCCAGCCTGATCACCCCCTAACCACTTCCATGCCAGCCTGATTGATGTCTAACTGCTCGCCTGCCAGCCTGTTTGCCCCCAACTTCCCTCCTCTGCTGGCCTGGCCAACCCTAACTGCCCTTCCCTGCAGGGTTGATGGCCTTCAAATGCCCTTCCTTGCAGGCCTGGTGCCTCCCAACTGCCCTCCCCTGCTGGCTGTCTTGTGGTGGCCATCTGGTGTCCGCATAGGGGCAGGATCTTTGACCACATGGGAGCAGCCATCTTGTGTGTTGGATAAGGTGACCAGATGTCCCACTTTTGGTGGGACAGTCCCGATTTTTAACAATTTGTCTGGCATCTCGGGTTTTAAAAAAGTACTAATTTTTGGAAAGAATGCATGACAAGCTAGGGAACAGTGGGAGAATAGGAAGGGAATATGTGGTTTTTGGGGCCATGTGGCTATTTAGCCAGGATATGAGTTTTATATTATTTTTGTTAATTTTATAATGTTAAACTTTAACAATAACAAATAATTGTTGAGAACTGATTATTGAGAACTGCTTATCAAAGTTCGCATTGTTGATTAGTTGTTATAATTCTACCACCATTGTTTGGATTTAATGAACAATGGCATTTTTGGGGATTGGCAACGACAAAAACACTTTGTAACTGTCTCTCAGACATTACACATCATACTGCGTCCTAGTAAGCTAGTTAAATAAGTGATGTCATTACAAATCAGCTATTCAGATAATTTAGGTAAGTAATTTATTTATTTATTTCATAAATACATAAATTTTTTTGAATTTAGCAGACAGTACTAGTATTATTTATATTTTATAGTGGCAGCTAAAAGTCTAGCACTGGCCTTGAAAGTGACACTTATGACTATGCATAATTTTTATTATATTTGTAAGTTGTACTTATGTTGAAATTTTTTTAAAAAATATAGTACAATACTATTTTTGGGTTCTAGGAAAATTTTTGTTGCTCCATATAGAACAATTTTTTAATCAAGAACCCCCCCTACCTCCCCCCCCCCAGTCAATGATGTCCTGCTTTACCAATGTTAAAATCTGGTCACCTTAGTGTTGGAGTGATGGTCAATCTGCATATTACTCTTTTATTAGATAGGATAGAGGCCTGGTACATGGGTGGGGGCCAGCTGGTTTGCCCTGAAGGGTGTCCTGGATCAGGGTGGGGGTTCCTTTGGGGTGTGGGGCTGCCTGGGCAAGGGGCCTGTGATGCTTTGCATACTTACTCTGATTGGTTGGTGGGCGTGAGCATGGCTTGAACAGAGTGATGGTTAATTAGCATATTACTCTTTTATTATGTAATATGGTGGAAATTTATTCATAATTGTGACTAACATTATAAGCCTGTTAATAATTTTTTTGCAAAGGTATAGATCTGTATATCCTGAGGCCAGCAGTCCATATTATTATTTTTAAAATATATTTTCATTGGTTTCAGAGAGGAAGAGAGAGGGAGAGAAATGGAAACATCAATGACAAGAGTGAATCATTGATTTGCTGCTTCTTCTATGTCCCCCATTAGAGATCGAGCCTGCAACCTGGGCATGTGCCCTGACTGAGCATTGAACCCTGACCTCCTGGTTCATAGGTTAATGCTCAACCACTGAGCCACATCAAGTGGGTCCATTGTTTTTCACAAGATGTGTGCAACTGGGGCCCTAGGCCTTCTGTTTTCAATTTGGTCTCTATACCATTAAGGAGGATGAGGACATCTGGGCCTTCTGAGCTGGTTAAACACCGGCTCTTGTTCAAAGTTTGCCACACAGAAATGTGCTTTCACGAGACACTGGAAATTTGGATTTTTATGTGATCTTCTAATTTTTAAATGCTAGAGTTCATTCATATTAAACAAAAACAAAACAAAACAAAAAAAAACACACTGTGTGAGTCAAACAAGACAAGATTGCGAGTTGGTCATCAATTTACTTCTTTTGCTCCTTTTTTTTTGAGTATACCACCCCTCAAAGGATTATAATAACAATAAAGTCAGTCATAGCTAATGTTCTAAGTATTCTACTCCAGTTACCAGCCTAAGAATTTGACACATGTCAACTTTATTTAATTCTCATGACTACTCATGAGGTAGGTGTAATTTCCTTATCATAATTTCTATAGAGCACTCTCAGAGTTTTTCAGTTATTTATTTATAGATTTGACTTTCCTTTATACCGTATTTGCCAGCGTATAAGACGATTTTTTGGCCCTGAAAAATATGCCTCCAAGTGGGGGGTAGTCTTATACGGCGAGTATATAACAAACTCTGTATTTTGAGTGGAAATGTTAGGGGGTCGTCTTATACGCCCAGTCTCTTATACGCTGGCAAATACGGTATTTTTCAGGGCCAAAAATCGTCTTATATGCCGGCAAATATGGTATATATTAAGCAGCTTGTGAGCAAGTTTACATTTATTTACATTTACATTTATGAACCCAGGACTCTGCCCAGTGCCAAGTATATGTAGATATTCTCAATATTTTGGTTAAGTGAATGAATAAATTGTTTGTCTCTGACTATAATTCTTGTGACTTAAATTCTATACTTAAGACTTTCTGAGGCACATACTATAGCTATTAGTTTATTAATAAAGGCCATGCTGTGAAGAAATTAGTTGTTTGGTCTCTAGAAACAGACTTTCTGAGTCAAATCTTGTTTCTACCAGTTTTGGTGTATGTGATCTTGGTCAAAGAACCTTCCTGTATGTACTTCATTTTATTGTCTTCAAAATGGTAATAATGATGTAATGATAGTCATGGTTAATTTTTTAAAAATCTGTATCATGTGCTCTGTGCTATTCAAAGTGATTTGAATGTATTATCTCTTCATAATACCCAGCTCCTGGAGTTTATGAGGATTAAATGAGTCAATGCATGGAAAGCATTTATATTTTGGTTGGCACATAGTGAGCATTCAGAACTGTTGACTATTATTATTATGCACATTTTATCAAAGAGGGAATTGAGTGGAAGAGAGATTAAGTTGTCTGAGGTTATACAGCTAGCAAACTGCAGAATTGGGATTCAGATTATTGCATACATGGCTAAAAACTTCTTTTCTTAACCTCCCTGTTGTACTAACCATATCCATGAGCATTATTTTCTCTTCTCCTTTTCCTGGTTTTCACCTAAGCCTCTACTTGGTCCCAAGAATCCAGTTAGAATCAATATTCCCTTCTGTCTCTGACCTTTTTGTTGTTTATTGGCCAATTCATTTTGTACAAAATTGTTTCTTTTTTCCCTATCATATTAAAATGTACCTTAAATCTTGTCATATATTTTAGTTTTTGTCCTATCTTTCTTTTCTCTGCACCACAGTGAAGGACCTCCTATGGAAATCACATAGTACATTAGGAGTTCTAATGTATTCTAATTTCTAATACATTAGGAGTTCTAATGGGTGGATGTATTCTAAGTTCTAATGTATTCTAAGTTCTAATACATTAGGAGTTCTAATGGGTGGATTACTTTATAACTTTGATCAAAGAACAATCATGTTCTCTTGAAGTGTAGGCCACCTATAGCTTGTGAGCAGGGGGGAGTGGGTAGTAAGGGATGAAAAGAGATTCAATGTAACCACCCACTGATTAATTCATTTATTAATTCAAGAAGTGTTTTTGGTGCTTATGATAGACTCATTGCCTGTCTCAGCGGACTTGGAACTCAGACACATTCAGATCTGATGGATCTGGTGATCAGAAGTGTGATGAATTTTGCAACCAGATAGCCTACACATTTTTCTCCTATAATGCATGCTGATTCACTTTAAACTAAATTAAAAATTAAAGTGTATGTCCAAGCATTCTGTCTCTGAGTTGCCTGTGTCTCTCTACCTCTATTTCAATCCTTTTCCCTTGGTCTATCTCTCAATATCATTCAAAGTTTTCTTGACAAACTCTTGGGCATGGACCAGTATTTCTGGTTAAAATAGAAAATTTTCTGGTTTAAAAACTACTGATTGAGTCATGATTGCATAGGTGCCCTTTTACTGACTTGAAGGAGCTTGAGGATTCTGACCTTTTGTCTCTGTTGCTTTATATTCCAGGTAGCCTGCAGGTTACATGTGAAATCTGTCATGTAACCCTGCTGGTGCTCTAAATTCCCCATGGAGGTTCTGCAGGGTGATTAATCGAGTGCACTGTACATAGTTTTTGGAGTACAATTGGAAAGCAGATGTAATGCAGTTCAATAAATGCCAGTGAGTTAAAGAAACTTTAGAGAATTCACCACAGACTAAGAGAATGGATAGAGTTATTTAAAGAAAAGATTTAAGGAGCTAATTACACACAGCTTGACTGAGCAGAAACCAAGGGAGAGTTAATAGTTCTCTGATATTATTTGAAGAGGCTAAATGTTGAGGAGGAAAACATTTTATATAAAACAATGAAATGCTATTAAGAGCAAGAGGCAGAATTGCAATAAGAATATTTAAATAAAATATGTGTGAACTGTATGAAAGATAAAATTTATTGAATTATGAAGTAATCTTTCCTTGAAGAAATAAAATTAAGCATAAAAATAGACTTACACATTCTTAAAGAAAATGATTTGAATACTTGTTGGGTAGTTGAAGTGACCTATTTTTTTATGTCTATTAATTTCCAATTGGATCAATTCTTTCATTCCAACAAGAGTCCATTCTGTTCCCAGATGTTTCTACAGCATGTGTCCTGTAAAATTTCAGGTCTCTAAGAGAGGTGCAGGATGGCAATATTAAAAGAATTGCTCTTTAACATTTTGTTTCATTGGCATATTTCTGAGAGTAATGGGAACTATTGACCAGGCTATGAATTTCCATGTTCTTTTGACATCGTGTTTTCCTTTCTTAAGTGAAAAAGTAAGTTATTCCAGTTCACACAGGAAGATTGGGTCAAAGTGTAACTAACCAAGCTCCCCAAAACTATCATGAAACTACCAATAGGCTATGTCTGTTATGTAAATTGTTGAAAACTGAATACACAAGATGAACTTAAATAATTATTTTGGCAAAACCATCCAGTTAAGGAATATTGTTATATATTTAACAAAGGAGAAAATGCTGATTTCTAATTAGAATTACAGTTTTAAAAAGGAAAAAAAATGGAGACTTGATGCATGAGCGAACTTCAAAATAGATCATTAAAAATATTGGCAAAGGTTTTTATGTCTGGACATTATTGCTGAGATAGCCTGAACTTATAACAAAAAAGATATGAAGTCTAACCTATGATAGAAAATAGAAAAAAAGATAGTTGGGTTGGTACATGTCAAAGTGGTCAAAGAGATGCCCCATCTTAGAGGCACTATCAGGATAGCCACTGTGGGCGTTATGTGTCTACTGAGGTCTGGTGCACAAATTCATTCACCAGTGAGTCCCTCCACCTGGCCTGAGGGATGTGGCTGAAACTGGCTCTCCAACATCCCCTGAGAGGTCCCAGATTGTGAGAGGGCTCAGGCCAGGCTGAGGGACCCCACCGGTGATGAATGGGGCCAGGGAGGAATGCAGAAGGGTAACTATCCAGGGAGGGATATGGGAGGGTTCCAGGGCATGTCTAGTCCATCTCACTCAGTCCCAATTGGCTGGACCCCAGCAGCAATCTAACCTACCAGTCAGAGCATCTGCCCCCTGGTGGTCAGTGCATGTTATAGCAACTGGTAAACCAGTCAACTGTCTACCCCCTAGTGGTCAGTGCATGTCAGAGCTAGCAGTTGAATGGCCTTAGCATATCATTAACATATTACCTTTCATTAGTTGAACAGATGGCCAGATGACCAGACACTTAGCATATTAGGCTTTTATTATATAGGATGGCTTTTTTTATGTCTTATTAGACTGTTGTAGATGTTTAGTGAGAAAATTATCTTCCACATTACATTTGGATCTTAGTACAGATCTAAATCTTCCTCCCCTTTTCATCATGGCCTTCCTGACTCATTGCTACTGAATATACAGAGCTTTCTCCAAAGTATTTTTCATATGTGAAAAAATTCAATTTTAATCTATTATTTCTTATTTTTCTTCATATAGTAGCTTTTTTTTCTTCAAGGATAAAGCTTCTAATGTTGGCATAGATTGAGAATAGTACTGTGTCTTTTCTATTGTCAACATTATCAATATATTAGAAGGGTAAATGTTGATTCTCCTTCATTTGGAGGTTAAGTCCCACCAGTCTTTGTTTGAGAATCTTACCAAAGTGGTGTTCTCTATCTCAACTATTCTTTAGGCTCTACTTGCCTCTTTAAATTTCAACAAAATTCAGTTTAGAAGATGTTAATCTAAACCAAATCTCTGTAAAGGCATGTTTAAAAACATTCATTAAAATATATATCCTAATCATCTATATGAACAAATTTCTGAAGAAGAATAAAAGTTATATAATAGATAATTTAGGAATAAATACAATTCCATTTATAGGTTAGAAAATTTATAATATTGATGAGTCTCAAGGAAACCTTTTTTTTTAAGCAAAGAATTTGCTAGCAATGTGGGCTGGAGAAAAGTGTCCAGGGTATGGTGGTAGCAATGGGAAGACTCTTTGCATTCCTACTCACTTGTTGCTTGACCTGGAATTAGGCACTTCTCTGAGCATCAGTTTCTTTATTGATAAAAGGGAGTTGGTGAGACCTGTCTTTCACGAGACTATTCATTAAGAAATTCGGTCTTGCAGGTACTATGTATCCTCCAGTAAATTACTTTATATCACAATGCCTTCATCTTGTAATATGTAAATTGGGATAATATATTTTTCTCAAGGAGTTATGATCACTGAATAAATTAAGATATGTAAAGTACTTAGACATGATGTATAATGTCTAGCACAAACTACATTTTATAGAAGAGTTTGTTATATTTTTTGCAATATAAGATTTAGAAATTATTTTGTGAAATTTACCAGATAAATTACACTATAGTGATTAAGGAACTAGGGTCTGGAATCCAAATACTTTAGCTGTATCACATAAACTTACTATATCACTTTTAAGCTCTACCATAGGAAATTTATTTAATCTCCTACTTCTCAACTTTTATCACCTTTAAAGTGGGGATACCAATTATAGTTGGTACCAAATGCTTAGTATTCCAGGAACTTAAGTAAATAATCTCATTTAAATATTCCCACAATTGTGTTTGAGCTAAAATTATTAATAAACCCTTTTTATACATAAAGGACTGAAGCATAGAAAGTTAAATATATGGGTACATTAGGCTAATAAGTGATAATGGGATTTGAATCCAGATACTTGAAAATCCTGAGCCATGACCCAGGATATTGATCACTAAGTTATACTGCCACCAAAGATAATAATGATGTAGTACCCATGTCACAGTATTATTGTGAAAGTTAAAAAACTAATTCATGTAAAGAATTTAGTTCTAAGCCTGACACATGGAAAACGTTCAATAAATATTAACTCTCATGAAATAATATGATTATTTTAAGAGGTTAAAAGTCTTAAGGCTGTATCACAAGGAGAGCAGTGTTGAGTAGTAGTTGGAAGTGTAGATGTGATAACAGATTTCAGTCTGAATTTCATCTCTTCTACTTGCTAACTGTGTAGCCTTGGGAAAGTTGCTTACTTTTTTCACCATCCCTCTATCAAACATGGAAACGATGATACATACCAGTGCTATTTGTATGCCTGTTGTCTCTCATTACCAATTCCCTTTCTATACTGCTCTGCAGTGCTGGAGATGCAACTCTGGAACACATTTCTCAAATTCACTTATCAGCTGACTTCTAGTTTAGTTCTGCCAATGCAAAACACTGTGGGAGATTGAAAGATGGGAGGTAGGAAGAAAGGATCACCTTCTTATTTTCTGATCCTATTGGCATCTCTCCAGTAGCATGGGACTGGAAGGCTATGGACTTCAGCTTTCTATGGATACCTCTACTAATCATGCCCCTTCAGCCTTCTGAGTGCCAGCTGTGTTATGGGTTCTTTTCTGAATCTTTAACTTCTGTTAACCCCACATCTTCCCTTTTCCTCTCATCCAAAGGGCTGTTAGCTACTTCTTACCTTGGCTATGTCAGTATCTTCATTTCTCTTTTAGTCATCTACTACTTGTGTAACAAATTCCCTGTAAGTTAATCCTTTTAATTTGACATATCATAGTTTTAGCTTTAATGACAGGATCCTGAATAAAACACTTACTCCTAGAGTTCCTATAGGCATCATATAAGATAATGTTGTAGAAATCACTTAGTACAATCCCTGGCATAAAGAAAACATCCAGGAGATTATAGTCTATGGCATTATCTACTTCTAGAACTTTCTGATTCTTAGGTTGGTTCAGGAATTTGAGCCAGTTGTGAGCCATAACCTTCAATTCTTTATGCTGAGGCACCAGCTACTAAGTAATCAGAATGAACCCAGAGGTGATGAGTGGTAGATTGGATATACTTCCATTCATCAGTTGATTTGTAAAAATTTCTCTAAGTGACTGGTCCTTTTCAACAGAAACCAAGTTATGTGTATAGAGAAGTATACACTTGAGAAATGTCCTTAATGATACAGAATTTTTGGACTGGAACCCAGATTCTTTGTCCGCCAGAGTCAATGAATGAATCCATGGACAGAGGGTAGTATAGCAAAGGTGGTTATTGAAGAACAAGTATAGACTCCCATGTGGGGAGAGGGAACAAGTCCCACAGAATGGATTCCCAAGTGGGGAGAGAGGAAAGATCCCACCAATTTCCTATTACCATGGTTTATAAAGGCTGTAGTTCCTGTGTCCTGATATCCCCTCTGATTGGTCAATATTCCCTTTCGAATTGGTTACTATAGTGACTCCTGAGGCCCTCCTCCCTTATTGTCCTCATTCCTTCTGGGCTTTCTTCCTTCTTTTTTTGTAAATATAGACCTTTTTTGGCTACTTCCAGATCCCTTGTCTTATGGAAATATACCTGTTGCTGCTTCATTGCCTTATGTGAATGCAACTGTTGCTGCTCCCTTGGTTATGGAAATGTAACTGCACCAGATTTCCTTGTCTTATGGAAATGTATCTTCTTCCCTTCTGTAGCCCTATGTTTTTTTCCAAGGACCCCAATTCTAAAAATTCCCTAAACATGCCTGTATTTCCCTAAAATTCTTGTTTCAGTGACACATAGTGAGGACTCAATAATACTGGGGTGAAGACCAATTCATTGTTAGAGAATAGGAGTTTAGGCAAGTTAAATCTTCCTTGAGTTGTCCCATAAACTTTTTCTTTATCACTTTCTCTAATTATGAGTAGTAAATGCAGAAATAGCTTATATTCATAAATATGTCTCAGGCATGGCCTAAGATAATGGTTCTCAATTCTGGTTTCACATTATAATCTTCCCTTCATTTAAAAAGGGAAGTCTAAATTCTTGGCCTAACCTTTAAAGATTCTTATTTAATTCATGTGGGTCGAGACCCAGGGAATTGGTATTTTTAAAAGCTCTCTAGTGGATTCTAAGATACAGCCAAATCTGTGATCTTAAAGATAAATGACATATTTCGCCAAAAACGGTTTGGCTCACTGGATAGAGCATCAGCCTGTGGACTGAAAGGTCCCAGGTTCAATTCCAGTCAAGGACATGTACCTTGGATGCGGGCACATGCCCAGTAAGGGGTGTGCAAGAGGCAGATGATCGATGTTTCTAACTCTCTATCCCTCTTCCTTCCTCTCTGTAAAAAATCAATAAAATATATATTTTTAAAAAGATGAATTACATAATTAGCCTACACTCATTAAGGTGGTAGAAGACCATATTATACATATTTTTAAATATTCTCATTGTAAAACATCTGTGATGGCTTTTTTTATAATGTAGTGATATCTAAAATATTTCATAGAACTAGTTCTTATGTAATAACTGAGATTAATTATAGTAATTGAGTAGTTCAATTGAACTTCTTTACTACTTAGACATCACACATGGGAATGAAATGGGCACTGTGTGTGTAGCTGCAACTACTCTAGATTTGCAAAAACACCATTTTGCCTGCTAAAATCACTTGTGCTCATTTCATAAGTCACCTATTTTGAAATGTTGTCAGATGCCTAAAAAGGGAGCATTTTTGAAAAATACTCTTAAAATGGACTAATGCTATACATCCTTGTAACAGAGGAGTAGAATTGGAAGTGTTTATGCAGAAAGAATTAAGAAAATAAAATCAGAATAGTACTGGAATAAATAACTCAATAGAATTTACTCCCACCTCCAAAACCCTAATATTTATTAACCTGCATCTTCCTTGCATGCTTAATTAAGTGCTTCTGTGTAGTTTATCTGCTACTGTTGTTTTTTTGGCTTATTTTACTTGTCTCATCTACTCTCCCCTGCTCAATATTCCTCTCCTTAAGAATGAAGAACCTCCTTTTTCTTTCTAGGGACCTTGCTTATCCATAGTTAGGGATAAATTTAAACTTAAGTGTATATCTACCTTTGGAATTTATATAATGAATACATGTTTTTAGAAGGCAAGGTATATAAAAGTTAATTGGTTTCCATTACTTCTGTGCTTTTTTAAAAAAATTTTTATGGATTTTTAAGAGAGAGGAAAGAACAGGGAGAGAGAAAAACATTGATGAGAGAGCTGCCTCCTGCACACTCCTGTCCCTCTCCTGCCCCCCAGTGAGGATCAAGTCCACAACGCAGGCATGTGCCCTGACCCCGCTGACCAGGGATGGAACTGGTGTTTGAACCAGTGACTTCTTGGTGCATGAGATGATGCTCAACCAACTGAGAAACTCAGGCCCCAGCAACTTCTGTGTTTCTTTTGACAGGACTTTCTCTTTATGTAAGTCCTGTTCCCACTCTACTGAATAAGTATATAGGCTTTAGCATCACAAGGCATAGGTTTGGATCTTGGCTCTGTCTTTTTACCAGTTAAATAACCTTGGGTAAATTACCTAAACTTCCTGTATTTCATTTTAAATGAGAAAACTATAGTATCCACTTTATAAGAATTTGTTAGGATTGAAGTAGTTTATGTATAGTCATACAAAATGCCCAATATAAAGTGTTCAATAAATGTTTACTATTATTAATTGTTACCATCATTATTTATTTATTTTATTCATTCATCCAGTTTCTTTTTAAAAATATATATATTTTATTGATATTTTACAGAGAGGAAGGGAGAGAGATAGAGAGCTAGAAACATTGATGAGAGAGAAACATCGACCAGCTGCCTCTTGCACACCCCCTACCGGGGATGTGCCCGCAACCAGTGTACATGCCCTTGACCGGAATCGAACCCAGGACCTTTCAGTCCGCAGACCGACACTCTACCACTGAGCCAAACTGGTTTCTGCCATCCAGTTTCTTATCCTGATTAAAATGCATTTAATTATTCATTAGTGAAATGCATTTTAAAATGTCCTGAATATTTTGTATGCTTGAAAAAACTGTGCTAAGCACTGATGAACAGGATATAAATGTTGTTTTCCCTTGTGGAGTTCAGAATCTAGTGTGAGATAAAGAAAAACAATAGATAATTATTAATTACTATGATTAGACTTGACTTTTTATATATTTAGTTCCTCTGTGTAGTCAGTCACAAAAATCCTCTCTAAAGAAAGAAGCATTTTCTGTAAAGTGTTTCCATGCCTCCCTTTGACAGTCCTCTGCCACCTCCCTCATCCTGTACTTTGTCACTTCGTGCCTATCAGCACAACAGCCTTCTAGTTACTGTCCAGATCCATAGTATTTTCTCCTTCATTCTCTTTCTCTGTGACCACATTAATCTTCTTTAAACACTACTTTCATCATGTCACTGCCCTGTTCAGTAACTTTAAATAGATCATTTGCTTCTCCTCCATCAAGTCCAAAGTTATCTGTTAATTTACAAGACCACCCACCATTTGTTCCCAGCTCTGTGTAATTATGTTTCCCATTTCTCAGGGTGCAGCATCTGCGGTGGGAGACATTGTGTAGGAGACATAGAAATGGCTAGTTTTGAGTGTGTATGGTGCACTAGGTGTTGTATAGCTGTTTGAAATGGCCATCTCTAATTTTTATAAAAGTGAGTCTCTTCATAAGTCATGATTCTGAATTACAAATGAGGAAAACAATTCGGATAGCTTAATGAATCCGTTTAAGGAGTTTACTTATGTTAACCCAGGATTCAAAATCATGTCTGTTTCATCTCAACTTCCTCTTCTTCTTACTGTGCCTCTACTCCATGCTATATCCCACTCTATGCTGTACATGCTCTACTCCATGCTTCATTTGATCCACAGTGGCTTATTTCTCATTCTGTCCATTGAAAACCTTAAATATCTTCATGATCTCTAAGTGCTAGTTCAAGTCCTCTCTCTTTTGGAAAATGTCTAATCCTTCCCACCTTCATTGATCTCCTTTATCTCTGAACTCCTGCAGTATTAACCATCAGTACCACTTTGTTTCTAACCTTTCCCTTTGTTCTATTGTTCTCTAGGTGCCAGCCTTCTTTCCATAGCTACATTGTAGGTACCTAAAACTCAAACCTTCTGTATTACATCATACTCCCCTGAATGAGTTGCACTTTCTCTGAGCCTGAGGTACATATGAAATACATGCTTATTGATAAGGATACTTTTCTTCCTCAGTCTTTTGAGTCATCTTGTTATCTTAGGTGCAAGTGGGCAGGACAGAAAGGAGTCAAGAGTAAGCATTAATTCGGTTTTGTATTTTTTAAGAAATTAAGGCAGCTTACAAATAATATGAAAAACACAACAAGAGAATATAGGGATGAAAAAAATAGGAAAATAAAAGTGGGAACAATGTTGCTAGGAATATGACTTAAAACATACAACATTGTACAGGCAAGCACTACAGCCTTCTCTCTTGTAAAATTCAGTGTCCATGAGATAAAAAATAAATTGCTCATAAGCACTAAATCTATTTTTGGTACAAAGACAAGACAGGACTTTCTCCCCAAGGATTCTTATTAAGAGGAAATTGAGTAAATTAGTGAACAACATCCTTGCCAACATCATTACAGTAGTTACAATAAATAGTTTCATAGGAATCTTTCTTATAATGGCCCTGTATCTAGCCAATGACATCATGGCAACAAAATGAAATACACTAGGAACAATTCTCCAGGTGGGATGCAAGGCAAATGTGGTTTCGACCCAAAAAACCCATTCAGTAGAAACATTGAGAAGGCGCTGGTGCAGATGAGTACTTTAAACATCTGGAGATGCAGATATGGAAGTAAGGAGATATCATGCATCCAGGAGAATGAAATACGTAGAAATATCATCTGTTTTTCCAGTCTTTCTTCAGCTATGCAGTGGTCTCTTCATTTTCCACGGGGCTCTGCCTGGGTTTGGGTGTCAGTACCCAGCAAATTGGAATGAGATTTTAGGCATAACACTGCCATGGGATTAGCTTGATGGATGTCTGGGTATGCCAATTTACTCAGTTAGGATGGCACCAAATGTTAAGATTAGTGAGAATTGAGCTAAAAACATACCTACGCCATGACTTTGCTCTCTCATTGACTCATCAGGGGATCTCAGTGTATAACAGAATCACCTTAAGTGCACACACATGTGCCCATCCGGGTCCATTCAGGACCCACTGAGTCAGTATCTTTGGCATAGTTCTCAGGCAGCTGCGTGTTTTTCAAACCTCCAAGTGATTATCATGGAGACTAAAATTTTAAAACCACTGAATGAGGGACCAAGTTACAGGTTTCAGGTGGAAGTATCTGCTCTTTGGCTGACTTGGAGCTGACATTGGACAATGAGTAATTTTAATGTGACTTAGAGGACTAGCTACTGTTACATATTTTATGAAACATAGAATGATGAAGTGGTTTGGAACAAGTCACTGCATTAGAAATAGCTTTTGATGAGACAAGTACAGACATGGAAATTTAGAAGTCCTCTTAATAATGGGGAAAGGTACAAATTTAATGGACGGGGGAGTTTTATTATGAGCCAGCAGCACATCCTGCCATTTCGCTCCATATGAGATAGCTCTACAAGCATCTGATAAGTTTTATTTTGGGAGAAGGGAAATCTAGAGTGGCCCTGCATGCACCGAGGCAATAATAACTCAGCAGCAGATGAAAACAGATCAATAGGTTGCTATAGTTAGCAGAATGGCGGGGCACTCTGATTTCAGACACCTCCCCTGGATTCTGGACACACTTTACCAGCCTGAGTTCAGAGCTCCAGAGCCTGAAGTGTACAGTCCCCTCTACCCGGATAGGTGTTGGGGAATCATGACAAGCTTTGTTTGTGTTCACCTCAAAAATAGGTGTTTTGACCGCAAGTTTGTGCAGCTGTCATTGGTAATGAGGAGCTCAACCCATGTTGCTGCTTGTTGTGTGTTATTGTTTCCTTTGTTGGTTAGAGTGATTTTAAATAGAGAAGTAAAGAAATTGGGGGAAGGGTTTGAATCAAAGCAATCAGGCAACCTCAATAATGAAATGCTTTCCTGGCTTTTGAGATAGGAAATCTATGCAATCCCCACATTAATGTTACTCTCGCTATAGGGATTCTTCACGCCTATTTTATCAGCTCAGTGGGGTTCAATGCCTCTTTTTCCTGGAGGGGAAAAAAGCAGAATTATCACTAAGGTAATGAAATATACTACTCCACATTTTCGGAGTGTTTTTATTAAAAGCATGTTGCTTTGGTCTCATATACTAGTTGCAATATGTGGGCATAAAATACCAGAATAGCTCTCAAGGGAAACACGTTCCTTTGTGCTAATTTTAAATTTCTCAAAAGAGGACACAGTCAGGTATGGATGTTCACATTTTGTCTCTTTGCTACCTCATAAAAGAACAGGTAGGTGCACTATACTAAAGGATCAGCTGAGATGTGAAGTCACCTGACCAGGACCAACAGTTCACCATGATCTGCTCTCAGAATCATTCTTGCCCTTCCTGAAATCCCACACTCCCAGGTTTATTTTCTTATGTCATTAATCATTAGGAAATTATAATTAGGAATCAAGCCATTGGATTTTACTTGCTAATGCTGCTAACAGTCCCATTTTATCTTTTTACGATTTGACTTCATTTTGCCAGTGAAAATCTCACAATTAACTTAGGTTCTGAAAATGTTAACCCAATGCTGCAGTTTGCAAACCTCCCTATTAGTTCCATTCAATTAGAATTTCATTCTCCAGCTCATTTCATCCTAATTCTATCAGAACTTTAGGCCCCATGTTCAATTCTAGGACAATTAATTCCTACCACAATGTGTAGTCTAGTGGATGAGATAGACTCATAGGAAGTAATTCTAATAAGGTGTGATAAGGATAAGAATAGAGATGTTCGAAAAGACCAATGCAATTGGGTAATGTCTATTTGAGTTGGATCTTTAAAAATTGAAGTGTATTTCAGCAGCATGTGAAGGGAACAAGTGCTCATGTCAGGGAAAGAACCTGTATGTACAGAGGCACAAAGCCATGAAAGAGCAGAGTGTTGGGTATATTCTGGAAACAGCTGGTAGCTTCATGCTTCTGAAGAGAGGCTGGAGAGCAAAGGGTAAAGCCAGAAACACAGGATCCATACTGTGAAAGGCATTATGTTCCACTCAGTTGGGCTTAAGCTTTATTCTATAGGGATTGGAAGACTAACCCATGACTTCTGAGTATGGGGACTGTTTTATAATATAAGAAGCATGTTGGAAAGATAGATGCTGGCAGAAATATACAAAAATTATTTGGAGTGGACCAACTGGAAGCAGGGAGATGAGTTAGGAGGAGATAGTGGTAGTTCTAAAAACAGCTGAGTGGAGTGACAGGTCTCCAGAACCTTGGGATGGAGAGACATTGCTGAGCAAAGATTAGATAAACTTGGTGATGAGTATTTGAAAAAGACAGAGAAGAGAAGAGGAGAGGAGAGGAGAGGAGAGGAGAGGAGAGGAGAGGAGAGGAGAGGAGAGGAGAGGAGAGGAGAGAGGAGAGGAGAGCCTGAGGTTTCTCACTTGGGCATTGGTTGGTGCTTAAGACATACATGAGTAGGTTCCTTAATTATAATTTAAGGATAAGAGGTTTCTAAGTTTGGTTATAGAATGATGAATTATGATTATTTTTGGTTTTCAAAGTGAAGATTTCTAGTATTAGTTAGATGAAGAGGCCTCTAGCTTACTATCAAAGTCTTGACAGAATACTTGGATTTGAAAGAATGGGGACTTATTCTTAGCCTGCTTGAATCATGTCTTTTCTTTCTTCTTTTTTTTTTTAGATGCAAACAAAACTTTTAATTTGTATATCTATGGATAGGACAGTGGGGGTGGGGAAATGGCAGAGGGTGGAAGGGAGCAATGGAGGGAAAAAAGAGGTTATTACTTGTAATAATCTGAATAATAAAGATTTATTTTAAAAAATATAAATAAATAAAATTTAATATCCACTTTAATAAAGAAAACTTATCATTTTCCTCAATTTGACCAATAGTTCACTTTGTTACAATATAGTATTACACTTATAGACAACTACTCATTTTTAGTACATTGATCTTATAATACCTGCCTATGGCTGTTGTCTCACTCAGATTTGTGTTGTACTCTTGAACATGTCAACTAGGTGTTTATCTATTACTACAAAAGAGAGACAAGATAAGGCCAAGGAGAGGACCACATAGTCATGCCAACATAGATATTATCACATATATGCCATTTATTAATGGACTATCTTTAGATAGTGTTGTACAAATAATCCACCTTACAATAACCCCAAATTTTTTCATCAACTCTCCAGATGTAGAGTTTTTCCAGTTACCATATAAAAAGTGTTGCACTAAATCAGTCACCTTGCAAAGACTGCACATGAGATAATCACATAGGCTTCTTGAATATTTATAAACAATTTTCTTAATGACATTTTGGCTTTTTCCCCCTATTTATTCTGAAGTACACAAATAGCTTAACTATTCCGTTTCCTTCCAGTGTAATTCTACACCAAATGTTCTGTCATTCTGCTATTATACAGTTATTGATCATGATTTTATTAACAGTTTTATACCATCCCCTTTATTTATAAACTCCATTGGTCTCTCAAGACTATTGTCCATACACAGCAGTTGTCAACCTGTGGTCCACAGACCACTGGTGGTCTGTGAGGTCTGAAAGGTTGGCAACCACTGGTTTAAGGAAACCTTTGGAGCAGTGGCCACCAACCAGTGGTCCAAAAGGTTGGCGACTGCTGGTCCACAGGATAGTTTATTGAAGATTTATATCCATTTGAATATCAACTGAAAATTGAAATCTGTGTTTGGGAAAGTATACATATACCCTTGATTTATGTGGCTGACAAATTTAACTCAGAGTAAAAGAGATAATAAGATTATATCTCATAGCTTCATTTTGAAGGACAAAAATTGGCATTGTGGAAGCGATGGCAACTTGGGGACAAAGTGACCTTGACAAATGTAGAAGTAGCAGAACTGAAAGATGAGAGTATGGATAAGGCAAATGTAGTTTAGGATAGTATAACTAAGGATTCCCCTGAGAGTTAGGTTTGAGATATATATTAAAAGAAGGTGTCACTTCCTGTGATGATCTGATAGGCTATACAGCTTATTTCTTCTAGGGATAGTATAGTCTGGAAATTCATTTACAATCTAGACAGGTTTAGGTAGATTTATAAATGCATTAATAATGTACCATTGAAGGTAGGACGGGTCATAGAAAAGTATGATTTTGAGGGGAACTCTGAATCACCTTATTTTTTAAGAGGAATATTACATTAAATAATTTAGACTTGGCCAAATTAGCCATTTCTTTGTTCTTATATTGTCATTATAATTTAATCACTTGAGGAACAAATTGCCATAAGTTCACTAAAACCTTAGATGACAGAATCATTTTTTATGTGTATATTACATTGAATAATTTAGACTTGGCCAAATTTAGCCATTTCTTTGTTCTTATATTGTCACCATAATTTAATCACTTAGAGCAGTGTTTCCCAAAGTGTGGTACACGTACTCCCAGGGGTACGGGAAGAGTTTGGTCTATGCACTGCACCTTGCTTAGCTGCGCCTAATTCTACATTCTCATGAGTCAAGTTAAGACAGTCTTGTGAGGTGTGAGATGGTCCAGTGTGCAAATAAATGTTATTTATAATATAACTTTTATTTATATTTTATTATGAATAATTTTATTTTTCATTTATTATCATTTTGTGTATGTACCAAAAAAATAAAAAATAAATATATCTTTTTTGAGAGGGGTATTCAGCATTATGAAAATTATAGAAGGGGTATACATATGTCAAAAGTTTGGGAAACACTGACTTAGAGGAACAAATTGCCATAAGTTCACTAAACTCTTAAAAGACAGAATCATTTTTATATGTGTATACTGACATTAAAAGGCCTGTTTATTGGGGGGGGTGTTTGGTAAAGGGGAGAAAAGGGGGATATCTATAATACTTTCAACAATAAAGGGAAATTAAAAACTAAAAACATTTAAAATTTTGAGGAAGAAGGCACATACTTGTGCTACTCTTCATAGAGCATGCTAGAGAAAGTCATAGGCCTGAAAATATCAATTATAAGTATGTGTTCTTTAAAAATCTACCCCTCTGTTGAGGTGATAGAGGCTCCTCACTGTACCCTTTCCCTAGGCAGCCAAATTAATTGGGAAAAGGAAGAATGTGTGCAATGGAGCCTCGGCTCACACATTACACAGTGCCTCTTCCCTGCAGCCCCTGGAAGCACCCTGTGGTGGCCCTGTCTACCTATGTGATGGACTTTCAGAAGTGACAAAAAGCTTCTCTTAGGTAAAAAGATTTAACCAGCAATTAAAGTGGCATCCTAGGTTTTTTAAAAAATAGTAACCAACTTCATAATTTTATTTTCCTAGCATCTGTTCTATTCAAGCCAAGCCTACTGTGGTGATCTTCATGAAGATAATTCAGTGGTTTCCTAGCAACCAAGTTTCCTGTGGTTTCCTTGGTTATAAGCAATGACATAACTCTTGTGGGCAACTTTAAAAGCACAGGAGAAAACCCTCTTGAAGAGTGAGGTTTCAAAAAATTCAGGTTACTGCTCACTGAGTGTTTCTATTCATAATGAATAATTCTTTCCCTATGGGTATTAATTACTCTAATAAATGATTATATGTAGATTGCAAAGTAAAATCATGATACATTATTTGTTCTTTGTCATCATTTTTGTCTTATGCTTCATTCTACTTTCACCCCCACTGAAATTAGGACTGTTTAAAAAAAAAACACATATATTTTATTGACTTTTTACAGAGAGGAAAGGAGAGAAATAGAGAGTTAGAAACATCAATGAGAGAGTCATCGATCAGCTGTCTCTTGCACACCCCCTACTGGGGATGTGCCCGCAACCAAGATACATGCCCTTGCGTGGAATCGAACTTGGGACCCTTCAGTCCACAGGCTGATGCTCTATCCACTGAGCCAAACCGGTTTTGGCTGAAATTAGGACTCCTTTCCCATCTCTTCTTATTGACTACCATCCTTAGATATATTCAATAGATGAAATTTAGACACATTTTAATAATACCCAAGGGGTATTTAATGAAGGCAAAAAAGTTATAGGTGCTCAAGAGTCGGACCCAATACTACTGCCTTGTTTTTATTAATTAAGTATATTTTAGAGGTGTAGATGGATGGCAATGTCAAGGACTGCTGTTGGAATCTATCAAAGAACTGTTAATTCATACTCAGTAATTTTCCAGTGCCAGCATTAACTACTTTTATGTAATTAATTATTTTTATCTTCTATATTTATTTCTAAAGAAAAACTACTATATTACATAGCTATGTTCTCTGGTGGTATAATTAAAATCTGTAAGTCAACAGAGGAAGGAAATAGAAGCTTACACGGTTAAAAGTAGACGTTGTGCTGTATAGACTATTCTTCTTTGTGTCTTTAGTGCCTATAACAACAAGCTTGTGATAAACATGAAAGATTGAATTAATGAATGATCAGGGGTCAACTAGCTCCTCTCTTTTTTACAGTGGGAATCAGGGTTTTGTATGGGGATCACCAGGCTGAAGTAATGAACATTTAGTAAAGGAGAAAAATATAATGAATTCTGTACATGATCATTTTAAATTTTGAGTCAGAGCATATTTCTTTGCATATTGTGCATTTATTCATTCAAATATTTATTATGGACCTACAAGGGGCCAGGCTGTGTGCTAAGTGCTCAGAGAACAACAGTAAGTAAAATGAAACAGGACTCCTAGTTCAAGGAGCGGGGATAAAATAAAATTATTGAGGAATGATAAATTAACTAAATGATAGTACAAACACAAGTAAAAGTATAGCTTTGTAAAATATTATCAAGAAAAGCTACATGATGCCATGAGTTTTACAAGGAAACCTGTTCTGATTTGGGGATGGGGTAGCCAGGGATAGCATCTCAGAGGAATTAACATTCAGGCTGAGTTACAAAGGGTTGCATAGGCACAACAAAAGATGGGAATGGGTGAGGAAGAGTATAGATGGTGGGAGAAGCTTGTGAGACTTAAGAGGAAACTAAGGAAGTCCAGCAAGACTGGAGTGCAGGCAGCAGGAGTGAGCACAGAATGAGAACATGTTTCAGAGGCTTCAGAGGGGTCCTTTGACCTTAGCCTAGCAGAGCATGCTTAGCCATTAGGAGAAACAAGCTAGAAAAAGTTTGGAAACATCACACATAGTGGCATTTTAATATTTTTAGTAATAAATGCATTTCAAAGATCACCTAAGAGCTTGGTTTGAAGGTGAGACCTTAATTCTGAGGTTACTGAGCCTGGCAAGTGGCTACAGGATGGGGCTGGTGATGTGAATGTGGCATTTGGTCAGACTGTGCTAGTGGACTAAGGTCCAATTTAGGGAAAATTGATGGCCAGGAAAAAGCTTTAATAACCCAGGCAGGAAGACTAAAAGCCAATGGCTCTGAGTCAGGCCAAGAGCACGACAATAAAGAAGGGGTTAGAAAAGAGCATAACTTGAAGATAGTTTTATAGCAGATGCTTTACATACATTTCATTGAATTTTAACAACTGCATGTTCCCTTGGAAGTTGAGGAACAGGAACTATAAATAACATATCCTGGATGATATAATTGCATTGATATTTGGATTCTTAAAAAGTGTACTTTTTCCAGTATAATGCATCATATTCCCATTCTTTCTCTCAGTAGTTGGGTTCAAAGATCTTGTTATCAAGATGTCCTTTACATAGTGGTACTTTCTAGCCCTTGTGGTCGTTGATCCCTTGAAATGTGTCTAGTCCTAGTGAAGTTGTAGTTTTAGTATGAAATACACATTATAGACTTCATACGGAAGCCAAAGGCTTCATTTGAAAAGATAGTAAATATCTCACTAATAATTTAAATTGATTATATATTGAAATAATATTTGGCTATCTCATATTAAAATATTTTATAAAAGTTAATGCTATCTGTTTCCATTTATTTCTTTAATGTGGCTAGCAAACTATTTAAATTACATTCATGTAGCTGGCACTATATTTCTATTGGAAAATGCTTAGAACACTAGAGGCTCAGTGCATAAAATTTGTGCAATGGGTGGGGGGGTTTTCCTTCAGCTTGGACTATACGCTCTCGCAATCTGGGACCCCTCAGGGGATATCCAACTGCCAGTTTAGGCCTGATCCCATAGGGATCACGGCAGGTTTAGGCCTAAACTGGCAGTCAGATATCCCCCCCTCGCAATCCAGGATCACTGTTTCCTAACCACTTGCCTGCGTGCCTCATTGCCCCTGCCTGCCTGCCTGAACACCCCTAACCTCTCTGCCTGCCTGCCTGATCTCCCCTAACCAGTTGTCTGCCTGCCTGATTACCCCTAACTACCACTTCCTCAGCTCTGCCATCACAGCTTAGTCCAGAAGGACTGCCGGAATGATGTCTGGAGGGTTGTTCGGCTATCTGGTCTAATTAGCATATTACACTTTTATTATTATAGATTGCCATCACCCCCAAAAGTTTCCCTTTGTCATTCTTCTTCTCCCACCTAAGTCCTTGGTGATATTCTTTCTGTCACTATAATTTTGCCTTTTCTAGAACATCAAGTAAATGAAGTCACTTTTGTGTTACCTTCATTTAACATAATATTTTTGAGATGCTTTTTATTATTGAGTGGTATGTATGGATCCATAATTTTGTTATCTACTTCTCAACTGATGGACAGTTGAGTGTTTCCAGTATTTTTTATGGTTAAATTGCTATGAACATAGGAGTATAAATCTTTATAGGTACATCCATTTTTTCCCCCTTTTGGGTAATGTCCTAATGGGATTACTGGATACCATGGTTAGTACAGACTCAACTTCAGAAGAAACTCTTTTTAAAACTTTTTTCATGTAAGTGGATATCTATGATAACTCACTGTGTTTTTAATTTATGCTTTCCTATGGTTAATGTTATCTTGAGGATCTTTTGACCATTCACATTTCTTCTTTGGTGAAATGTCACATTTGAATATTTTGCCCAATTTTTTCCTGTTATCTGTTTTCTAATTGAGTTGAAAGGGTTCTTTATATATACTAAATATGGTAGTTCCTATGTTTGTGTCTTCAAATGTACTTATAGCTGGCTTCCAAAGTGCTTAATCTACCAATAATACAATACATTATATTTTAAATTTCAAATATTGTAGTTTTTATCTATACATTTCCAGTTGGCTCTTTGTTCTAAACATCATCTTTGAAATCTGTTCATATGGCTTCTGCAGCCTGAGTTTTCCCTTTTATCACTTCTTAAAACATCAGCACTTCTGCTGACCCTTCAAGAGGCAAGTTGAATTTTTACTGTTGAGCTTCCAAAATAATAGTAATAATAATAATATTAATTAAGACTAATAACACATTAACCTTTAAGAAAGGTTACAGATTATAATAAAGGTTACAGATTATAAAGTCTACATATTATAATAAACATGTTGTTCCTAAAATTTTGGGCTCAATTTCTATATCAAATTTAGAACGTTTTAACTGGAGTTTCTTTTAACTCTCCCATAAACGGCTTCGTTCAGCTTTATTTCTATTTGTGCTTATCACTTTCGATAAAGCCATATAAAAACATCACACCTTTTGTTGAAACAAACACACAGACAGACACACAAATACAGTCACAATGAAGCATGAATCACCATAATCCATTCCCATCACTTTTTTGCCTCCAATAAGCTCTAAACTGGATGTAATTCTTAAATCTTTTGTCTCTGGCTTGGCGAAAATCTTGAACAGTTTAAAGTAATAAATTAAAAGATGCCATACGATATATTTTTATGGTTTCAACTCTTATTCCAACTTTGTTGTTCTTAATGCTTTTTTATGTTATTATAATTTTAATAGCACAGTATACATTTTTTTTCCAATTATGAAAGTGTAATGGAAAGTAACTCAGCTATTCCCTGTCCTAAGCAGAGAGAAATCCCTGTTCTTCACTACTCTGTATTTCTGCCTTGTGAGTCTCTTTAACAACCACACAGAACTCCTGACACTTCTAGTCACCAAATGTGAGGAGGTTTGTTTCTACAACAAGCAGTTCTCTGTGACACCAGCTAGGTGTCCTATAATCCAGCTTAATTCAGCTCAGTTCTGGCAACCTCTACCCTGAGATGGTGTCAGATTCCACAGCAGAAGGGTTCAGTCCTACAAGGCTGCCTCCCCTCCCCCCACAACTTGAGAAGCCATTTGCAAGGCCTGTCCTTTTGACCCATGACCAGCTCTAGATAGAGGTTCCAACAAACCTTTCCTCCTTTAGGTTTGCTAGAGCAGCTCATAGAACTCAGGAAAACACCTTTATTATTTTGTTGAAAAGGATGTGGCAAAGGACAGGGATGAACATCCGTTAGAAGAGATGCATAGGACAAGGTATATTGGGAAGGGGGTAGCTTCCATGCCATGTCTGGCGCACCGCTTTCCACAGCTCTGGAAGTGTTCACAAGTCTGGAAGCTTCCTGAACCCTGTCGTTCTGGGATTTTGCAGAGGCTGTACCAGGTAGGCATAATTAATCATTAACGCTACTTTCAGCTTTTTTCTTCCTTATTTCCTTTTATAGAGTATGGGGGCAGGCCAAGAATTCCAAGCTTCTAATCATGGTTTGGTCTTTCTGGTGACCAGTCCTCATCTGGCAGCTCACCCAGGGTCACCTCATGCCAACAAAGGACCCTCCTACCATCCGGGAAATTACAAGGTTTCCAGGAGCCCTGGATCAGGAACCATGGTCAAAAACCAACATGAGAACCAGAGATCCTTTAGGTTCTTTTTTTTTAAAATATATTTTATTGATTTTTTACAGAGAGAAAGAGAGAGGGATAGAGAGTTAGAAACATTGATGAGAGAGAAACATCGATTAGCTGCCTCTTGCACACCCCCTACTGGAGATGTGCCCGCAACCAAGGTACATGCCCTTGACCAGAATTGAACCCGGGACCTTTCAGTCCACAGGCTGACGCTCTATCCAGTGAGCCAAACCGGTCTCGGCAATCCTTTAGTGTTCTTATCGTTTAGGAAATTACAGGAACTTTAGGAGCTCTATTCCAGGAAATGCGTGAAAAGACCAATATTTTTTTCTATTAATTCACAGAAAACATAAAATTCCTTTTAATCTATTTTTACAGCATTGGACCTATAGTTGATATTCAGTAAACCCTGATAAAGTGAAGTCCTCTGCTAATAGACAAAGCTAGTGAATATATCCTTTCTTCCTTTCTTGAATACTTAAGTAAGCAGGCAGTGGATTTATTAGTCAATTTATCTGAGTGCCAAGCACATCTTGGCACTTACAGTGTGCAAAATGTTGTGGCGGATGCTGGGAAATACATTGAGAGATGTGGTCTCTGCCCTCATAGAACAGTCATCCCAGAACCCTGTTCTTTATTGATGCCAAGAACAGAGTGCTTTCTCTGCTCGGAATGTTCCCTCTCCTGCAACACACCTCACCCAAACAATCCCAGCTAGCTTCCTTCCTTAAGTGTCACTCTGACAAAGGGGTCTTTGCTGGTCATTTTTTTTCCTAAAATGAAACTTAACCTATTTACTCTTTATTCTCTTACTGTGCTTTATGTTCCTTCATAGCTTTTGTCACCACCAGATATATTATGTATTTATATGTTCATTTCCTTCTCCTGGTCATCACCTCACTTTAAAATAATCTCTGTGAGAAGAGGAACTGTGTTATCACAGTCTCCAAAGGTCCTAAAACAGTGCCCAGTACAAGTAAATAATCAACCAATGAATGAGTAAAATAATGAGTTCTCTATTACAGATATTTTAAGTTTAGCTTGAAGTAGCTTTCTAGACTTTTCCACTGCTGACCAGCTGTATTAGAACTCATCAAAACCACGGTTCCCAAACTCACTGTTGTTTGTTTGGAGGTTATTCTAGGTGTAGAATTGAATTGCACATCTCCCAAAAAGCACTGTCGCTGAATCAAGATGCCTAAAACTTTCGCTCTTACCTATCTGTGGCTAAACTAAACGGTAAGCTTTTGTGTTTTTATTCTTTGATTCTAATAGTTAATTCAAATGCAAATAGAATGCAGTAGTTTTACATACTAAGATCTTTTATGAATTTTTTATTTTTTTTAAAGAAAAGTTTTTGGTGCTGTACTATTCACCCTGCTTTGAATATAGAATTACATTGTACCTTCAGGGAGAATAGATGTGTCCACCTAAGTACTTTTTATTTTGAACCACAGGCCTGCTGCACGAAGATTCGTGCATATGCCTTCCTTCCCCTGGCTTCTGGCATGGGTTTTCCTCCGGCACCTGGGACCCAGGCCTTTGCTCTGACCCCCGCCTTCCGCCTTCGCTCTGGCCAGAGTCCGCCTTCTTCATCTTCACTATGGCTGGAGTGCCGCTCCTATAGATCCTTTTGCACCCACCCTCCCTCTCATGGCAGGTGTCCTGCCCCTTTGTCCTTCTAATTTGCATTTTCCCTCCTGAGTGGCTGGTGGGCGTCGCAAAGATACAGTCAATTTGCATCTTTCTCTTTTATTAGTGTGGATTTTATGAAATGTAACTAGTCCCAGGCTAAATTCTATATATCAGAAATCATCCTAGCAGTATATGAGAAATAAAGGGATTAATTTTGCTGTGACTTTTGCTGGTACAGTGAGTAACATTGTTGTACTTAGAGTCTTTGATGTTCCAGAAGGTTATCATTAGAGTTGTTTAATCAGACATTTTTTTTTAACTTGTGAGAAAATGTCTGAAGTTATTCTAACAGCCTCATGAAGGCTTCTGCTAAAATTCCTGAAAAATGGATTTTATTCTCCCCTACATATTTAATAAAGCAAACATATCTTTTAATATTAGAAATAAGAACAAAATGTGATGGAATACAAAGATAATTTAGATCCACTTCTTCAATTTACAAATGAGAAAACTGAGCCTCTCTTTCCTGAGTCAGAACATAACTTTGTCTGAGACATGAAGTTAGTGGCAGCTGGGACTAGAAGTCCTCATGCCTAATTTACTAATGTGCCAAGCTTCTTCAGCCTTACGTTTTTCAGATGGCATGCTTTATGTATTGCTTCAAAAGTAAAAGTTTCCTCTTACAGGTAAATATGCCAAAAAACAAACCACATTCTACTTTTGAGAAAGTTAATTATATAAAAGGAAGCATCCTTTTAGTTCTTCACGAAACTATTTTTTTAAAACTGGTAAATTAAGGTTTTCGATTTGCAGTAGAAAAATCACTTCGCCTCCCTCCCTTCTTTAGTTTAGTTGTTGAAGGGCATTGGAAACATATTGGTAAATTGTTGATTTTTTGGTCAAAAATTAGATTCAGAGATATTGAAGCATGCAACAGACTAAAGTATTTCAGAGGGAAGGGAGGGGGAGAGATTAACCAATGAACTTATATGCATAACCCATGGACAGACAATAGTGCAGGTAAGGCCCGGGGAGGGGACCAGAGCAAGGTGAAGGGCGATAATGGAAGGAGAAAAAGGGAGCATCTGTAATACTTTCAATAATAAAGATGACTTCTAAAAAATTTCTATGTGCTGCTAAAAAAAACCCATCTTGACTCTTCACAAAAAAGGTTAAAATGAATTGATGATTTTGTTGAGCATTGTGGAGTAAGAAATCCTGCCTTGCATGGGATTTTTAGTGTCCCTTCACCTTTCTTTCTACCTTGAGGAAGCTCCAGGACCTGAGACAAGGCTGATGCTGAATGTATTTTTTCCAAAAGTCTGGAACTTTAAAAGATTTTGTCCTTTTTTTCCCCTCATCACATTCCCTGGTCTTGCCCTGCTTCTTATTTTGTCTTAAACTTCTGAAATGAGACTAGAATATCTGCAATATATGCCTTAGAGCTCCTTTTAGTGAAGTTGAATATTTTTCTGTGTATGTCGAAAGTGACCGAGTATAGCAACCTTTTTACGCCATACATTCATTTTCAGTGTGGTATTAAAAGCACAGGGGGAAAAGCCAACAGACTCACATAAATTAACAATATACTACAATGTCATCACATTGAGTTGGTATGATAGCCATTAAAGGCAACACACTGACTATACATATATTCTCCCCTCCACCTCCCTTCCCCATGCAGTCTGTCAGAACATTTTTGGCTTCCATGTGTTCTCTGAGAAAAATTCACTTTTCATTACAAAATCTGTTTATACTAAAGCATATGCTCCATTGCTTTCTAGGAAAAGGAAAGGCATAGCCCACTGTGAATGCATAAAAACATAGTAGCATACTACATACAAATTACATGAAGATTGATAGCCCTCAGTCATCATTTTCAATGTGCACCTGAAATGACAAAAGCACAGTAATGAACTTGGGTTCTTAATGCCAATCCATTTCCCCCTATTTATTTAAGATTATGGTGTACAGTGAACTTAAAAAACTATTTTTGAATTTAAAATACGTTTTCAACCATTTAGAAAACAGCAAATAATACCTGTCTTTGCATGACACTTTTCTTTGTTTTTCCCCCCTCTTTATTGACTTTGTTGGGGTGACATTGGTTAACAAAATTATACAGGTTTCAGGTGCACAATTCCATAAGATATCATCTGTACCCTGTATTGTGTGTTTTCCAACCCAAGTCAAGTCTCTGTCCATCATCATTTATCTCCCCTATACCCTGTCCCACCTCCCCACACCCCCTGACCCCAGCAGTCACCACACTGTTGTCCCTGTCCATGACACTTTTCACAGTAAGTCTATTATGACAACAAAAAGACTTTTATTTGTTAGAGTCCTTGCCTCAGGAGATGGTACACTGTCATACAGATGTCTTCATTTCCAGGCAGAACATCAAGTTATTTCCTAGTGCTTTTCCCTTTAGGAGCTTTCATGATTCTAAACCTTTTATGAGATACATAAAGCAAATCTTTCCGAAGATAAATTGCTCCTGTAAAATAGAAAATTGTTCTAAGTTGCCAGGTGAACACGATCAATCCCAGTTATTGCTATGAAATAAATAACATAAAACAACAATAGCAACAACGTATCTTGACACTTATTATGGTAAAACTAGAGTTTAGGCATTTCAATTGGATTTTATTAAAAGATGCGCATCTTATTGTCTTTTATTAAGGATTTAATGGTATTAATATATATTTATAAGTAGTTAATTGAGCAAAGAATCTAACATATTCAATTCTACTTATAAAGCTGTTATAAATTGTTTTGATTCCACTGACAAATAAAGTGTAATTTATATCATTTCCCAATGAAATTAGCTTAACTAATTTCTAGTTTTTTACTAATTTAAGTAAAACCATTGGTCATATACAAAGTCTCTGTTCTCACAGCATTGCTTTCAACTCATTATTCTTTTCATCAACTATTTTTCTGTCCAGTGTCTTGAACAGATTGCTGCTGGCAATGAAGAAATGAAATCTATATTGACTGAACTAACCAAGTTGTTTTAAAACATTTTGCTAATCACTGTACTCAATTATTAAGGGGTAAGGTAATTAGTGCATAGTAATTTAGATATAACATCAGTGAAACTCTGTTTTAGACAGTTCTTGGTAGGGTTGTATCTAAAACAGACCAACAGATATTTTGAGAAACTTCTTAAAATTATTTTTGTTTTTTTAGTTTATTTGCCAAAATTTAGGTGAAAATACACATGAATTGGTGATAATAGAATTCTTTGACTATGGCAGCAGTTCCATAGATGATGTTAGAAGGTAATGTTAACATTGCTAGGATTTTTGCAGTTACTTTGTTAGGTTATTAGAGGTGATACCTGTGGAACTCTTCCTAAAATGATAGTCAGGTGACTCAATTACTTTCTGTTGAGTACTCCTAGATAAGAGATTTTCTGATCTGTCTGGTTGCAGAAAGATCAACTACTGTCAGCACTTTTCAATGGAAAAGTTAGCCTTTCTCTAAATTCCCAGCACTACTGCTAAGTGTAGGTACCATATCAACCTCATTGTTCTAGCAAGAAGTTTGAAAGTGTCCATAAAGCAGATCAATGCTGGTGAAGATCGGATTTTTAAATAATTACTGAAACCTAAGTTTTCAATGAAGAGTGGAAACTGATGAGAGTTTGAGAAAATAGTAACCAATAGACACAGTCAAAATAGTAACTTCTGTCACATTTCTAAGTAAGGAAGTACAATGGAGGTGTTTGGAGGAGCTTGGAGCTTCTCACTGCCTCTAACTTAAGCAGCTCTAATGAGAATGGGATAGGTCTAATGTGCATACCTGGCTGTAGGCACCCACCTTTTTTGAAAGTGGAAGAAGACAATTCTTCCACAAATTGTGGCTTCTTTTAAAGCAGCTCTTCAGTATGTTTTTCTGAGAGCTAATATATGAAAAAGCATATAACACACTTTTTGGTACCTTGTAAGGACAAATATGTGCTGGATATTACTAAGGAAGGTAGTAGTGGTGTTAGATATTGCTAAGGGAAGTGGTGATGTTGGTAGATATTACTAAGGGGTAGTGATGGTGATAGATATTACTAAGGGGGTAGTGATAGTGATAGATGTTACTAAGGGGGTAGTGATGGTGGTAGATATTACTAAGGGGGTAGTGATGGTGATAGATGTTACTAAGGGGTTAGTGATGCTGGTAGATATTACAAAGGGTGTGGTAATGGTGGTAGATATAACCAAGGGAGTAGTGGTGGTGGTAGACATTACTAAGGGAAGTAGTGATGGTGGTAGATATTACAAAGGGTGTGGTGATGGTGGTAAATATAACTAAGGGAGTAGTGGTGGTGGTAGACATTACTAAGGGAGGTAGTGAAGCTTAATGACTGAAAGTGTAGACTCTGAGGTCAAGCCATCTGTGTTTTTATCTTGTTTCCATAATATTGGGTAAAGTTGGGAACATTATTTAATTTCTTCAAGGCTTAGCTCATATAGTTGTCAAGAAAATAAATGAATAAATACATCTAAGGCTATTAAAACAATGCATTCAATTTAAATAACAGCTATTTCTACAGCTACAAGGTTGACTATTACTTTTACTACCATCACTAATAGTGCAACTATATTTTGTTTAGCTATCTGTCTGTTGATGGACATTTGAGTTATTTCTACCTTTTGGCTATCTATATATATAAAAGCCTAAGCAACCATTACGATTAAATGACCAGACAACTGGATGACTAGCCAGTAGCTATGATGAGCACTAACCACCAGGGGGCAGATGCTCTTATGCAGGAGCTATCCCCTGGTGCTCAGTACACTCCCACAGCAGACCAACCTCCCATGGTCCCTACCCCCTGGCTAGCCGGCCCTGGTTGGCCTGATTGCTGGCCAGACTGAGGGGCCCACCTGTGCACAAGTTTGTGCACCAGGCCTCTAGTTATAAATGGTGCTGCTATGAACATTGGTGTACTTGTTGTTTTTTTAAAAGCTATTATTTACCTTAAGCTTTCCACTGAAATGAACTTTCTCTCATTATAATCCAAATTAGTGAGTTTTTCCTTATTTTATAAGATTGACATTAGAATTGTTCCTTAAAACAGTGACTATCAAACTTTCACATGCATTAGAATTATCTACCTAAAGGACTCAGTAAATACAGATTGCTGTGCCAACCACAGAATTTCTGATCCACTTGTCTAGAGTAGGACCTGAGAATTTGCTTTTATAATACATTGCCTGGTGATACATCTAGGAACCACACTTTGGGAACCATTGCTTTACAGCATTGTCTTAACTGATAGAACATCCTCTGGTGCTGGTTTGGCCAATAACTTTGTCACTCAGCATAAGCAACTTTTGCATCACCTAAAATTTGAAATGCTACACTAATATGTGAAATTTCCTCTGCTTTAAAATTATATATGTAAAGATCTGAATAGGAAACAGACTACACTCCCAAATTAAGTTAGAGAAGATTTGTTTAAAAAATTATTTATTTACAAAGTTGCATAAAGGAAGCTGCCAAGAATAGTTTAATTGTCCAGGTTAGAAGCAGAGGTGCCTTTACTGCTCCTAAGCCTCAAGAGGGAAAGGGAGGGAGAGGTTATATGCCAGGCTAAGTGGAGATAGCCACCAACTTTTTTGATGGTCCATGTTAGCCCCTTGGGATGGCAGCCTGGGGAATAAATGCCTTTCCCATCATGCCTCCACTCCCCATTGGCTGAACACAAAGAGAAATTAGGGCAACAGAGCCAAGTGATGTACGTAAGTCATGGTGTGCTACCTTTTGTAGCATAAAGCAGAGTGGAGAAGGGTGGAGAGAGCATGTGGAGGGAGCAGAGGAGACCCAGCACAATAAATATGGTATGAGAAGCAGCTGCTAAAAAATCTGTATAGTGAGCTGCCACTGAGATGTCTCAAAACATGATCTTAAATCACATTTCATTGCCTTTTCATCCCCGAGTAAGAATAATTGTTGGTGTCTGACAGATGTTGATTAGTCACACTTATTATAGCCTGGTCCTTGTCTATGGCACAAAAACATCCGCAGGTGTGATTACATGTAAAATGAGGCTTGGAGGAAAATGGCCTTGTTCTCTACTTGATTTTGGCTTTCATGATATGTTCATTAAGAGCCATAGAATTTTGCCTGATTTGTAGTTGATTAGAAGGGCTCATCCTTCTTTTCATCAGATGATGTTGTGTGTCTGGTTATGGTTCCCTATCAAAAAAGAACAATTTAGAGTTCATGGCAATCACCATTTCCTAGATAATGAAGCAACTGCATCTTTGGCAGGACTAAATTTATGAATCTAAATGAATTTAGAGTTCTGCCATTTTAGAACCTTTATATTTTATCCAAGGATGAATTGAAGACAAGTAAAATGACAGGAAAAATGTATGAAACAAGTCAATCACTTTATATATATTGAGTAATTATTATAGTCAAAGAATTGAAAGACATGCTAAAGGGATTACAAATAATTTTAACTAGGAGTTTAAGTAAATGGTAGATATGTTTGAAAAATCAAAATAGTAATGAAGACATAGAAATCATCTCTAATTTTTCAAGTTGGATGCTTTTGTGTTGTTTCCTTTTAGTATGTTTTCTTTAGAGCCTTTATTATCTATATCTATATCTATATCTATATCTATATCTATATCTATATCTATATCTATATCTATATCTATATCTATATCTATATCTATATCTATATCTATATCTATATCTATCTATATCATCTATGTCTATATCATCTATATCTATAGCTATATTTATATATATATTTATATATATAGTCAACTTGTCACTTAGGCGCATATATATATGCGCCTAAGTGACAAGTTGACTGCTTGACCAGTTGCTATGATGCACACTGACCATCAGGGGGCAGATGCTCAATGCAGGAGCTGCCTCCTGGCGGTCAATGTGCTCCTACAGCGGAAGCACTGCTCAACTTACTGGAATGAGCAGGGCCAGGATGAGTGGGAGCTGCTCCTTCCCAGATCCCCACAGGCCACACCGAGGGACCCCACTGGTGCATGAATCCATGCACTGGGCCTCTAGTAATTTATAATTATATATTTTGAAAAAGTTTATTCATTCTCTATCTTACTTCAAACCTTAATGAGGGATGAATTATATTATTTTTCCCACCAGTGAAACATTGGTAAATATCTGTTGAATTAATGAAATGACCACATAAACACACATAGCAAAAATAAGTCATAAGATAGTACTAGAAAGTGGGTAAAAACAGACTTATTTGACTGTCTACCATGAGCCAGATGCTTTACATAGGTTCTTATTTAATTGGAATAAATAAGATGACAATCATAGACAAGGAGGTAAGGATACACCTAAGCTCCAGATGCTTCTATCGCTCAGGCTGCCTGATTTCTCCGCAGACTCAGTCTCCCTTTGTCTTCACTGTTGCATAGCAACAATGCCTCTAGCACCAATGCATCCACATGTTATCACACTCATCATCTTGAAATGTTTTCAGTTTGTAAGGGCTTCATGTGAATGGATTGGCAAGTCCCCATGGCACCTCCATGGAGGACATAGCGTACTCCCCACTTCACAGAGGAGGAAACAGAGACTCGGAGAAATGTGGTGACTTCCCCAAAATAACATAGCAGCACATTAAACTGGGTCTTCCATTTCTAAATCAAATGCTGTCACCAGCAGTAAGGATGTGTTGCTGTTTGTCTCTAGTGATTACGACAGCATTGGAAGTGGCCAAGTTTCCTTTTTGTTCTCTTCTTCCTCGATGTCAAGTTTTTGAGACAAAACTGGGATTTGCATGTAGCATTCTCAAGCACCAAAAGGTGCTTTCCTCTATGGATCTGAATCAGATGTGCGAATGGCAAACAGAAAGGTTAATGTGTTTACCAAAGTAGAACATTTTGCACTGCAGCATAAAACTCAGAGTTGCATTGCTGTGATGCTCCAGATGTCCTCTGCTTCGAGCTGCTTTATTTGCATTTGGTATTTCAAAGCTTGCGATCAATTTGCAATTATAACTGTCTTCAAAATTTTTATTTTAACTAGTACTTTGTGCAGACAAACATCAATTTACATTATTTTGCAGAGCTGGAAAATATCTAATGATTTATAAAACAAAAATGGGTTTCATCAAGACAAGTGAGCACAAAATTGCTGTTGCTGCTCTTTGTTGTAATCATTCCATAATACATGATCCTGTTATTTGCATACATGTGTTTTACATTCACTGGGCTAGTGAATAATAACATGATTCCAATAATTGAATTATTCAGCTGCTCTAAGAGAATGAAGAACCCAAACATGACAAAGAAAAATGAAACACCTGATTATAAGATGTGCATTGAATCTCTGTCTAAGCAGCACTAGACCAATAGCAAACCTAAGTCCATTTGTTAGGTAATTTTTACACTTTATATCTCTTTAAAAAAAATGCAACAATGTACTCCCTACATACTCTATTGATAGGGTTCTTTTGTCAGTGAGTTAAAGAAATTCTTGTCAATATTTCAATTTCATTCAACTCTAATAATAGGAAGAAAAGAGATTGTATATTATGTATTGAATATGTTGCTTCAAGAGTCAGTAGATGACAGTACGCATTTCTTAAGTACTTACTTTGTGTTAGGCACTATGCTAAGGAATTGTGGGAAGGACACGTTTTAATGCTGGCAAGACTCTTTTGAGGGTAAACACTTCTAATCTTATAAACCCTTTCTCAAAGATGAAAAAAACCAAGGTTTAGGGTTGCCAAATGTTTTATAGCCAGTAAGAGCTAGATTTTTAAATAAAAGTGGAAGTCATGTAAAGGCAGAAATGAATGAATTTTATTAGTCTGATAAAAATAAACTAATTGATATGCAAAATATACAAGATTAAGATGAAAAGGAACCTTAGATTTTAAATTTCTCTGAAAACAGGCAAGGTCTAATTCATGTTTTAATCTCTTGCATACAAGGAATAGCCCACAGAAAATAATGAATTTTGTTTAAATGCAAAGCTTTCCAAGGTTAGAGAATTTGCAATGCAATCTATTCTTGAGAAGTTCCAGGCATAAAAAAAAATTTTTTTTATCTGTTAAGTAACAATCTTTCTCACCCTTATTTTCCTCTGTTGATATAATCTGATCATGGAACAAAAATGAGTGTAATAAACATCAATAAGAGAATAGTGACATTTGAATAGATGCTGTAATTCATACTGAACTAGTAATAGTTTGAACTCTTGGCCTACAATGATTTTTTCTTTACTTTTCCTTTTTTTTTTTTTTTTAACTTTTGCACTTGCTTTTTTCTTTGCTCTGTCTTGGTTCTTTGGTAAGTTCCTCACCAATATTTTCAAAATTAGTTCAAATGTTATCTTTTTGTAAACCTTCCCAGATTCTCACAGAAACAGCTGATGCTATCTCTTCTATGTGCATCACTGTCTTCATCTTTATTTACAACCTTCTACAACATTTTCATTTGCACCTAGCAAAATTTGTCCAGAGAATAAATTGATGTTTTCAAGGTTGCACAGAGAAGGGCCTTATGGAAATAAATGAGTCTCATTTAAGACCCCTGTTAGCTCCATGTATCCAGCTGGTTAGGGGTTCCAGATTGTTTCCATTTTGGTTGCATTTCAAAGGTGTTTGAGAAGAACATCAGGGAGGAGAGGGGTCAGGAGTTCATTGTTAGATATACTATCAGAGGATTTTTTTTTTTACCATGAATTTGTGTATTGGCAGAAGTTCAGCAATGTGTTTTCCACTGTGATTTTGGCCACTGTTTCTCTCTGTATATAGCAGTTAGTATATAAGTCCTATAGAATCAGGTAGGACCTGGCCCTTTAAGATCATTAGTCTGCTCGGCCGGCATGACTGGTTGAGTGTCAACCTATGAAACTGGAAGTTATAGTTTGATTGCTGGTCAGGGGACATGCCAGGGTTGTGGGATTGATTCCTACTGTGGGGCATGCAGGAGACAGCCGATCAATGATTCTCTCTCATCAAGGATGTTTCATTGATGCTTCTATCTCTCCCTCTCCCTTCATCTCTGAAATTTTATATATATATATATATATATATATATATATATATATATATATATAGTATATGATATATATGATATCATATATATTTCACATATTATATATTTTTATATATATATATATATATATATATATATATATATATATATATATATAAATGTTCTATGTGTCAGAACAGAACAGCTGCTTGTGCACCTAGCAGCAACATGTATAGGTAACTAAGCATATCCTTGGATTACAGGGAGGAAGGAAATACACTTATTTCTCAAAGAAATAATTGTCTCTAACATTCTCCATAAACCAGAGTAGAAAAGCAGTGCTGTGTTTGCAGTCCCTGCCCTTTACCTGATGTTACAGCCACAATTCTCAGCTCTCCTTCTTGGCACGCACTTCCTGCTGGGATTCCCAAGGAGCAGAGGACGTTCTGTAAGAGGTGCTGGTTGTGAGCAGTATCGCTGTGGTGGGTTGGATTCTGTCTCCCCAAAAATATGTTGAAGCCCTAATCCCCAGTACCTATGTCCATACCTTATTTGCAATTAGAGTTTGTGAAGATGATTAAGTTAAAATGAGGTCATTAGAGTCTTAATCCAATACAACTGTGTCCTTATGCAAAGGGGAAATTTGGACGCAGAGACAGATGCACAGAGGGAAGACCGTGTGGGAGCATAGTGAGGGCACCATCTATAAGCAACGGACAGCTGAAGCCAACCAAAGCCAGGAGAGAGGCATGCCATGGGTTCTCCCACACAGCTTCTTAGAGAACCCACCTGCTGACACCTTGATTTTGGACTTTTAGCCTCAAGAACTGTGAGACAATAAATTTCTGTATTTACTAGTAAGCCCCATCTCTGAGCCACAGCTGAGGTCACCTCACCCATCTCCAGTTTCCTAAGGAAACATTTTTTCTTTCCTTTTTTTATTCAATTATAGGTCACATATGATATTATATTAGTTGTGGGTGCACAGCATGATTTTATAACTTATTAAGTGATTATCCTGATAAGTCCAGGACCCATCTGACACCATACATAGTTATTAAAATATTAGACTAATATTCCCTATACTGCAATTTACACGGGGAAATTTACATTAATTACTGCCTCTCTCTGACCCAGCAGTGATTTAAAGAATTAGAGAAAAAAACTCACTGTGTTTCACAAAATCATCATAGATCTGACCCCCTATCTTCCCATCACATCCGCCTGAAAATATGAGCTCTAGTATCCCAAGCTGGTGATCACAGCCTGGATTCAGCACACAAATGGGTCTTATTTGCCTACACAGTGTTTTATTAAAATAAAAAACACAAAAACAATCATAATGCTTATTTGCAGAGCTATAAAAATTGCAAGATTTAACATCAAAATTTGAATTTCTGGCACAGTAGGCCAATTTTCTCCCACGGAATGACATTGAGCCATTTCCAGCTCATTGGAAATGAGCATTGATCACTTTTAAAAGGGGTAGGTATGTACTTTCTATTTGCCATTGTCTCCCTTCCTCCCTATTCTACCAGCATCAGGCCCAGTTGTGGCTTCTCTCATGAAAACTACCTCCATAGAGTCTCCAGGCATTTCCATTTGGGCTTGGGGCCTCTGTAGACATTATTCAGAGAACTATTTATTTTCTTACTATTTTCTCTAGGAATAGTGAATTTAGTTTGTACTTTTATAAGTGACATATCTCTATATGTATATGCCCTGTAATGATTATATATATATAATAGTGTTCTGTATATTATGGAAACTTAAGTAGTGGTATTCATTGAAATATTTTTGTCCACTTGTAGTCAATCTTTTAACTTCCCATGAGGTCTATAAAGATAGACCAAGAGTGCTGCTGCTTCAAGGGTTACAGTCTACCCTGAGGAAGTAAGATAGTCATGCATTGAAGATAAGAAGAAAATAAAAAGTGTAAAGGCATATACAGACAAAGTTAGACAAGATTCAGAGGAAGTAGCTGGAGCTGGTTTGGCTCAGTGGATAGAACATCGGCCTGTGGACTGAAAGGTCCCAGGTTCAATTCGATCAAGAGCATGTACCTTGGTTGCGAGCACATCCCTAGTAACACCCCCATGCAGGAGACAGCTGATAGATGTTTCTAACTCTCTGTCCCTCTTCCTTTCTCTCTGTAAAAAATTAAAAATATATATTTAAAAAAAAAGAATTCAGAGGCAGGAAAGAGCACTCTGACTGGGGTCATTGTGTGGCCATTAGGGAAATTTTATAGTGGTTGGAGCATTTTAGCTGGGACTTACAAAAATGTAGGGTGTGGCCACACATGCAGAAAACTGAGTATTTGGGTGGGCAAGCATGGGGTAATTTTGAGAAGTACCGTATTTGCCGGCGTATAAGACGATTTTTTGGCCCTGAAAAATACATATTTGCCGGCGTATAAGAGACTGGGCGTATAAGACGACCCCCTAACATTTCCACTAAAAAATACAGAGTTTGTTATATACTCTTATATACTCGCTGTATAAGACTACCCCCCACTTGGAGGCATATTTTTCAGGGCCAAAAAGTCGTCTTATACGCTGGCAAATACGGTAACATTTTAGTTTGAGTTGGGGAAAGTTATGGGAAATAAGCTAGAGAAGCTAATATGGAGACATCTAATTGGAACATGAATGTCAGACCAAAGAGGGTTAGACAGCAGTGAAATGTGAGTATCTTAAAGAAACAATATTTACTTTTGTCTATGACTAAGGATTTGACAAGAAGGCTGTGCCTTTAACCTAATTTTCATGGAAAATTTCCTTCCCCCTCTCTCTTTTATTAATTCTCTTATTAGTAGTCACTAATCAGATAAAGTGGCCCTAATGCAGTTCTAAAAGAGCAATACAGCATTCATATTTCTGCAACAACTTCACACACACACGCACACACATACACACACACACACACACACACACACACACACACAACTTTTTAACACAAATGTGTTAGTAGTATTCTTCTCTTTCACAAAAGTATTCTCGGTGACTTATTAGCCGAGTTTCAAAACTGTTCATTGAGAAAGGAATTTGTCATTTTGAAACTTGAGTCAAATAAGTTTTCTTTCACTCCTTTTCTATCTCTTTCAACCTTTTTAGACTTTCAGCTTTCCCTCCTCCTTTCTCCCTTTCAGCTCTCTCTGTCTCCCACCACTTCTTTCTTCTTTCCCCCTTCTTCCTTGTATCTCTTTCTCCTCTCTCCCTCCCTTCTTTCCTCCTACCTTTGTAAGATCATATAGAGGTTAGCAGCAATGACTTTGGAGTTCTATGTTGACTGGTTGTGGGACCCTGAGATAGCTACTTAGTCTCTTTAAGCCTCAGTTTTCTCATCTGCAAAGTGGGATGATAATAATAATGAGGATAATAATATACATCTCATAGGGTTCATAAAAACATTCACATATTAACACAGGCAAAACACTTAGAATACTGCTTGGCACATGTGAAGTACTCAGTGAGCATTAGCTGTAATTGCTACTATCTTTATCCTCATTAAAGATGGGCTATTTTAAAAATACGCAATTCAAATAAATTATACTGTCTCTTCTTTCATTTTAAACCTGAGATTTATTTTGATATTGGGAAAATTTGTTATTATGAAGCCCATGTAGAATCCACAGCCTCTATTCGTCTAATGAAGACAATGAATTATTGGAGGCTGACTCATAAGTGGATTAATTTTCCAAATATAAACTCTAGATGATCTTTGGGAGAATGTAGTCATATTATAGATGCCTTCTTCTATTTTTACTGAGACAGAGGAACCTGACTGTGATATATGATGGCTCATATGTAAAGCGTGAGAGGATATTGGGTTTATTGGGGATTTTTCAAGAGCTCTATCTGTTTGTCTTTCCTTTTCCTTTACTGGGAACAACCAGCCTTCATATCTTGTCATTTGAAAAGGTCAGTATTTTTCCACACACTAGTAAGTACATTCTACTTGAGTAGGTGGAACCATGAATTTCTGATCTGTTTTGTTAGTGCAGTGATTTTCACATGTGAAAATAGCATGTCCTAAGCCTATTCTGATAACCATGAGTTTAACAGGTGTAGTAACTGAGATCCTGATAGTTTTGACAAGAAAGTGTACAAATGTCACATTTTTTACACCATTTTGAAGGTTGTCCTTTAAAGTACCTTTGTGTATTTGTTCACCTCACTTCCAAAAACATTTATGTTCATTAGCATTTTCAGATCATTCAGTTATAATTTCTCCACTTGAGTTTTTAAGTGATGGGATAAGATTGAGAATGGAGACGCCTTCCTCCCTTCCTTCCTCTCCCATTCCTTTCTCCCCTCCCCTATTACTTTATTTTTCTTTTTTTAAATACTTTAATATCATTCTCATTCTTTTAATAAACATTGCCATTACATAATCATCACAAACATTTAGCCCTCTTCTCACCATCAATTTATCCGTTAAAACAAAGTAATTATGTTTACATATTATGTATTAATTTGTGAGTGCCTTTGAGCCAAAAATAAAATACTATTTTGAATAAAATACTATCCAAAATACCCAGAAATCACTGTACATGTGATCGTGAGACATTCCTTATCCTGCCTGTGGCTTCAGTACTTGACTTGTAGAGTTAGATAATGTTTCTTGCCCTCTTTGCCTCACTAGGTTGTCATATCACAAGCTTATATAATAAAAGGCTAATATGCAAATTGACCAAATAGCAGAATGACAAGTCGCTGTGATGCACACTAACCACTAAGGGGCAGACGCTCAATGTAGGAGCCGGGCTCATGTTTGGCGAATACAATGGCGGTGGTGAGAGCCTCTTTCCCCTCCGCAGCAGCTCTAAGGACTCCTTGGGGGATGTAAGCGAGCAGGTGGACATCCCTGGAGGTCCTGGACTGCAAAAGGGCACAGGCTGGGCTGAGGAAATGCCCCCCCACAGTGCACAAATGCTGTGCACTGGGCCTCTAGTAATGATAATAACAATGTATAACTTCTGTTCAGCTCATAATCATTTTTTAAATCTTTCCTTCTACAAGTTGAAGAATGTGAAAGCTCTGTGAAATATAAAAGGCAAAACAAATGTAAGGCATTATTTTCATTAGCAAGTTTAAAGAAAAATGTTCTACCAAAAGAAGTCTGTGTGATGCCATTAAGCATTGCATTTTAATTATCAATTATGGGTTTGTCCCATGAGAGGTGATGTGCTTAACAACATCAGCAGGTGTGAAGCAGGACAGCATAATGCATAAATGTAGTCCCAGGTGAATTGAGAAGGCACCAACAAAATGTGCTTCCTTTGGCCATAGCTTGAAATGGAAAATAATCATTCCCCTTGCATGGTTTTGAAGAGCTGGAAGATTGACTGTAATATGAAAAACAATCTAATTTTACATTAATGCAATTTAGATAAAATATAAAACTTCTAACTTTAGAGCATGTACTTTCTTATAAATTGTGTTCAATTGGATGCTTTGAAAAGAGTGTACAATGATCATATTTTGGCAGTATCCAAGTAGATGTAAGAATAATGGAAAGTATTATTGGAGACAGTGACTTTAGAAATTATCTGGTCAGTAAATTTGATGGGGAAACTGAAACCCAGAAAAGCAAAATGATTTTGCTATGGCTACATAACTTTTTAATGTCTGAGCCAAACTCTTTCTATATATTGTTCCCCATATTTTGCCTATATAACTGAAAACTCACTATGTTGGATTCCTTGAGGGCAGGTCCTCTAGTTCACCCATCCATCTGTCTATCCATCCATCTATCCATATATCTGTTAAGAATTTATTGAACATTACTTTAAAACCTCATATGTATCTGTCTATCCATCCATCTATCCATATATCTGTTAAGAATTTATTGAACATTACTTTAAAACCTCATATGTATTAACACTATGGTATTAAGTGATGAAGTTCCAAGGGTAAATTGATGAGGTGTGATGAGGTGGCTGATTCCAAGGAGCTTCTGTGAGTCTAAATGGTGTGTGTGTGTGTGTGTGTGTGTGTGTGTGTGTGTGTGTGTGTAAGAGAAAGAGAAAATGAGAGAGAGAGAGAGAGAGAGAGAGAGAGAGAGAGAGAGAGAGAAGGGATGGACAGAAAGAGAGAGAATGAAAGAATATGTCCACAATTGAAATACAATGAAAAAATATAACAAATACCAGAGGCATACACTAACAATAAAAATAGTGAGTAATTACCAAGTCAGAGAAGTATTTTGAGAAGAAATATTTGATTTGGGTCATGAAGAAAGGTCAGTTACTCACCGAGCAAAATGTTGGTGATTCATTAAATATGTAATTAAATAATCAAGACTTATTAACTTTGTAATATGTATCTGTTGATAGTAATATCCAATGCAAATAAATTGTTTTGGTGAAGAAGCTTTTCATTCAGTGTTTGTTTTATGGAGCCTCTTTTTTTTTAAAACTTTAACTTCCTTGACTTGTAGTGTCATTTCTTCATCCCAACTCTGCCTTATCTATATTTATAAAACCCTAATAAGCAAATAGATCAAACGGTGGAACAACTGAACAACTAACTGGTCACTATGACATGTGCTGACCACCAGGGGATGTGCACAGAATATGGTGGGCATCAGCTGCAGTGGGATGGTGGAGCAGATGAATGGGGTATCCAGACCAAGGCGGGGTGCCAGTTGTCCTCTGGGCGAGCCTCTGATTTTTACTGAAAATTCTTTGCTCCTGTGCACCACGATCCTGCCATGTACTCCCATCTTCTGCCTGCACCAGCCCTGTTCACATCTGCTGCTGTTGCTAGAGCCACTGCTCACCCCCTCTGCTGGTGCCCCGTGCTAGCCAGCCCTGATCCCTTGGCACTGTCAGTAGGTATGAGCTGTGGCTGCTGGCCCCGATGGCCCCTTAGGGCTCCCCTATCTGCTCCTGTTCCTGAGGGGTGAATGGGACCAGCAGCTGCCTCTCTCACCTGCCAATGGCGCTGGCCCCACTTGCACCCACTGCTGGCACCAGCCCCAATCACTATGTGCTGTCAGCTTCCATGTAGTGGGAGCAGCAGCAGTGGCAAGAGTAGGGCTGCTGGCAGACAGGGGACTGGGGGCTACAGTGGGAAGGGCTAGATGAGGGTATGGAGGATGGGCCGAGGCCCGCCCCTGTGCCCACAGCAGCCTCGCAGCCCACAGTTCTTTTCAAGGTGCATGAATTCATGCACTGGGCCCCTAGTTAAGGTAATAACTTTGGTCTTCTAAAACCTATAAATGTTTCAAAAGGCCTAGGGCAATGCAGTAAAGTGAGCATTTATTTTCAAATAAGAACAACAGAAAGAGAATCTGTCTTTACAACTCCTCTGTACATAAGAATTCCAATTAATAAATGCAGAAAATTAGACGACAGAGAGTTGCTATTAGAATATAACAATAGTAAATGCAGGCAAGATCTACCAGTGGATTCTAAAACTGATGGGTTTGAGAAAGAACAGATGTTTCAAAGTATCTACTCCAAATTAGTTATTAATTACAGAAGCAAAAGTAGTCATCTTATAATGAAGAAACCTAGTAGGTTCAACCTTAATCAGTGTTCAAGTTTAATATAAATGGCAGTATGATATATCAAAATCCTTTGCCACCCTTATAGGATACACTTAAAAGGTGCATTACTTCTGAGGAAAGTTCTACAAAATAACTGGTGCTATTCAAATATATCAAGATCCTGAAAGACAAAGAGAGGGGGGGGGGAGTGTCACAGGTTGGAGATGAATAAAGAAATTTTAAAACTAAACATAATCTGAGGTACTAGATCCAATTATGGAACAGAAACAAAGATTTTAAATGAAAAACTTGCAAAACAGGAAAAATGATGATAGTTTAGTTAATAGCATTGTATCATGTTAATTTCTTAGTTTTGATATACTATTAAGCAACATATTAACTTTAGGAAAACTGGGTGAAAGATAAAGGGTACACAGCAACTGTACTTTTATGGCAACTTTTCTATAAGTTTATAATTATTTCAAAATTTCAAAACTTAAAAAGATAATTATTTTTACACATTAGGAATACTAATAAGTGGTTAGAACTTTGAAGACAGAGTATAAAGAAACAAAGAGAAATTTGGATGCATTTCTGTAACATTTTAACTCTGAGATTTAAAGTATAGAAGTTAAAGTATGGACTTAATTGAAAATAGGAGCCCAGCGCACAATTCTAAATCGAGTGGCGCCACCCACCCTCGAGTCAATGGTCCAGCCCTCCTTCCCTATCTGGCCCTTAAAGCATCTGGGGCTGCTGCTGATCAGGCCCTTCCCCAGTGCAAGCACATGGAGTTCCATGCTGCCCCGCCCCCCAATACTACATGCATAATCTCTTCCTGTCCAGTCAACCCATTATGGTGTCCGGTTAATTAGTATACTTCTCTATGATAGATAGATAGATAGATAGATAGATAGATAGATAGATAAGATTGCATTTACTGAAACAATAATATTGAGCCTGAGAAATGTCAGAATGAGTGTTAACCTGTCTGTCTAGTGCCCCACCTATGTTTGATCTTTTACAAATAGTATAGGATACAAAAAGAAGGGAGCATGTGACTTCCCAAGCATATCTAGGAGGTTGATTCTGGGATGTAAAATGTGTAGGGCTGACTGAGGAATGTCAGAGGGGAAAACAGTGGGGGGAAGGCAGGAAGAGAGTAACCAAAGAATTTATATAGATATATGCATAACCCATGGACACAGACAATAGTGTGGTGAAGGCCTGGAGAGGGGGTGGGAACAGGGAGGAGGCGGCCAATTGAAAAAAAAAGGGGACATCTGTAATACCGTCAGCAACAAAGATAATGAAAGAAATAAAAAATAAAAAGTGTAGAGTTATAAGGCCTCTCTTTAGTAAAGAAAACAGGATTTGTTTCTCTAAAGGGAACACTGTCTGTCCTCAGATGCTATTGTCTTGAGACTGGCCAAGAGTCAAGAGTATTGACTTTCTCATTACAAAACTTTCTAATAGTTAATACTTTTATTACTCAGTTTATACCTGTTTTAACTTTTTCCTTATGACAGATTATTTTAGTCGATAGTTTTAACTGAGGGATTTTCTAAACTATTCGAGTATGAGTTCTTAGGTAACTCTCTTTTTTTAGTGTTTAAATTGCCAGATATCTATAGTTTAAGTCATTTAAAGGTATATTCATTTGACCTCAACTGAGCTAAGTGGGTTTTATTGCACATTATTTCTAATAATATCATGTATTTGAAAATTCCATTAATTAGCTAGATTCCGGGCCTAATCTTAAATTTTCTTTGCTTAAAATTCTGTGCAATGAAGGTGAAAGGGTTTGTTTCCAAGGAAACAAATGCACTCCATTTTCATCTCATAAAATGTTTTCTGCAAGAAAATTCCATAACCACTCTCCAGGGAGATACCGTGTCACAACATAGCTCTCATTGGAGAGTTTTCCACAGGAGTGCTTTATTTTATTTTTGTTCCCTTGTATTAGTGCAATCGTGATGGTACTGGAATTCAAAAAATATTAATAACAGAGCCATTGCCATCCCCTTATTAGAGTCATAAAATGTATAATTCTGGGGGTTTGTGATTATCCTTTGACCATATGTTATATTTATGTTAGAATCTAAATAGCATATATTCAGCATGTTCACTTGAAAAGAGTCAGCCCATTCTAACTATGATATTTGTCACCCTGAGGGCTAAAAAGGAGCTTCACACTTTATCTGTAAGCATTTGAAGTTGGCAGTGACTGCTTTATCTTAAGAGACTTGAAAACCATATAAATAGCCTCGCTTTACATATGTGGTGATTGACTGACAAGTAGGAAACTGGAAGAAGTAGACTCAGCTCACAAAGGTCTTAGGCTTTGTTCTGCTGCAATAGTGGGCCTTACCCACGGAGCACCTGCTTTTAGGGACCCTGTGTTGTCTATCATAATAAGTGCTACAAAAATGGTTGATGGTGGAATGAAAGGATTAACTAATTGGACAGTACAAAGATAAATGTGTTTTATATTTTACTGGAAGCCCAGTGCATGAAATTCATATACACGTAGGGTCCCTAGGCCTGGCCAGCAATCAGGCCAGGTCTGTGGGGCGACTGGCAGGGTGATCAAGCCCCCAACTCGCTTCTGCCTTGGCCTGGCACCACCTGCTAGCTAGCCCCATCCCCCAGTGCTGCTGCTTGTTCCAGCCTGTGGGCTGGGGCAGCTCCTGCATTGAGCATCTGCCCCCTGGTGGTCAGTGTGCGTCATAGTAACCATTCGTTCTGTCAGTCATTCCACCGTTCAAGTCGATTTTCACATTAGGGTTTTATATGGATAGATTTTTAAATTACAGTTGGCATTCAATATTATGCTGTACAGCAAAATGGTCAGAAAACCATGTATTTTACAGAGTGGTCCCCCTGCTGCTTCAAGCACCCACCCTGACCGCACACACACTCATTCTGAGATTATTGACTATATTCCCTATGCTATGGAGACAAAATTTTAAAGTTGAAAAAAATTACTGTGGTATTATAGGAGGTGGAAATGGCATAATAGTCTAAATTAGAAGCCATAACTCTGGCTCTTACAAATTCTGCAACTAGGCAGTTCACTTAAACTTCTCTGTAGATGAGGAAAGAAGTATCGATCTTATAAGTCTGTTAATTAGCATATATAAAAAGTATATTTATTGGAAATGTTTGTTTAAGATATTGGAACTAGCCTATAAAGAAGAGTGTGACTTCTTACTTTGTAAAAGCAGTAGCCACATGGCTTTCCCTTGATTCAGATGTATGACATTTGCCTTGTTTCTTGTATGTGCCAGCTAATATGAAATAATTATGAAAATATTGCCTTTCTAGGCTAGCCTTAGAGTTAAAAAACAATAGAACTTTTTTTTAATTCTGTAAAATATTACAGTCCAGTCAGCCTAACACTAGTACTACAAATCCCCCAAACTTTGTTTTCAAAAATCCAACATGTAGCTGTGTAACTCGATCCACTTAGTATGATCCTTTACATGACTTTGAAGTGTAGCTGGTTAACCAAATCTGATGGGAAAATGGACCAATTTGTGAAACAGAGACAGGCCCCTCATAGTATTCCCAGTAGTGCTTCTCTAAAAGGTGTAGTCTATAGAGTCACTTCATGCAAGAAACAGATACAAGACAGATAGGAAATAGAAAATACTGACAACAGGATGTGACATTGGTAAACATTTATTTTTCTTTCATTCATTCATGTGGCAAATTTTTATTGAGTGCTGTCTAAGGGCCAGTGACCAGACTAGATGCTTTCAAAACATATGATACCATTTGATGGCTCGTGAAATTTGACAAGAAAATATAATTAAGCCCAAGTACTGGATCCTGAGGGAAACCACCCAGGCCCCCTTTAAGACAGAGCCACTCACTCCTCCAGATGCCCCTAGAGGTAGGCAGTTGAAGACTCTTTGTCTGCTCCCTATCAGGAAATTGCTCTCAACCAAAGATGGCCACCTTGCCCAGGGTCACAGTCTCTACTGAGGGCAGCTTCCATCCTGTGACTGATTTATGTGGATTTTAGTCTCAACCAAGGACATCACTGACAGGCCATGCTGGCTTCAGAGCATCAGTAGATTCAGCTGAAGTCTCTGTTGAAGCATCATCACAGTTCATTTCCTCTGTCCAGTTCTGTCTCCTTTATCCCTCACAGATATGATTTTCCCAAAAGCACTGGCCAACAAGTCTCCTGTCCGCAAATCTTAAAAGAGGCAGGGTCTGCTTCCTGGAGGTCCCTTTACAAAAAAGGAATTTGTGGTTAGGGGAATTTTTTGTTATTATTTCACCCAAGCCTACACAACTAATTTGCAGTGGAGTCAGGATGCCCTCTCAAATGTCATGATGTCATAAATAAAGGCCCAGCTATTAGAAATGGGGTTCAGGATTGGAAATAAGCCCCTACCAGGTCAGTTTAATTTCTCAGTCCCAGACAGGCTGTCTGACACTCCCGGAATTGGTCAAAAGGGTTGTGTTGAGCTAATTCTAAAAGCAAGATAGATATGTCGAAATGTCACTATTAGCAGGAAAGGGCAAGAGCTAGTGAACAGATGAAACTTGGCATAAGTGTTCCCAACTGCAAGAAGACATTTGCACCATTTATTTTACTGAGACCTTGTTAATAAGCTAGCTCTACCTAGCATATAAGTACTTAACCTTCTCATTTTCAATATGTAACTAAAAACCATCAAAATGAGGAACTATAAGCACCATAAGATATCTATGGGAAATAATGTTTTTAAAGAGACACTTATTAGTAACATAGAAACCAGATTCTGAATCTAGAATAGCTGTGGATATGAGAGAAAATTAACATTTATATTAAAATATATGTTGCCTATGCAAAAGGGAAAATTTAAACCCTCAGTATTTTGTGAATGCCAACTATATATTAATACACACTACAACTATCATGATTTAACACTTTGAATTTTTTAGTAGTAACAAATTCAGTCCACAAATATTTATTGAGGTCTTACTGTGTGTCAGACACTGTTCTGAGTAATGACGATAGACTAATGAGGGAGAGATGTAGTCCCTCTCACCTTACGTACCATGTTTCCCTGAAAATAAGACATCCTCCGAAAATAAGACCTACTTACAGGTTTCCTTCTGAGTGAAATATAAGGCATCCCCCCGAAAATAAGGCCCCCAGAATTCACAGTCTGTCTGGTTTGTGTTGACAACTACCGTACTACTGTACCGTATACAGGTAATAAACTTCCTTTATTTTCATTTAACAATAAATGTGTACCATATTCTTCTTCATGGAAAAATAATTACCCCTGAAAATAAGACCTAGCGCATCTTTGGGAGCAAAAATTAATATAAGACACTGTCTTATTTTCGGGGAAACAGGGTAACACTTTACGCCAGGGGTATACAGACAGTCAACAAGTTAATGAACAAAAACATAAACAATATTGCTGTGAGCTGACTTCTGAACAGGGAGATGTGGGGCACTTCGGGATTTGTGAGAAGAACCTTCAAGCAAAAGGCCAATGTAGAGCCGTATCAAGGACATTTTAAAAACCAAGAAAGACAGGGTGGCTGGATCAGAGCGAGTGATGGGCAGATGCAGATGTAAGTCCAGAGGTAGGCAAAGGTGAGATCATCTGTGAGCCATGAAAAACAGTTTGGATTTTATTCTAAGTGTGATGAGAATTCATTAGCGTCTTAAGCAGTGGAACGACATGATCTTATTTGTGTTTTTACAAGATCAGTCTGACTTGGAGAGGCCCTGGAAGACGTGGGTACAGTCAGCAATCACTGGAGCAGTAGTTAGTGTGTGTGCTCAAGGAGAGATGGCGGGAGAGCAGTGCAGCCACGTGGGGAGATGACAAAAGATCTCAGGTCCAATCCCAGCTCTGGTTCTTTCAAACTGGAAGTTCTCCTCTGAATCGCATTTTCTCTATTTGCAAAAAGGCATAATAAGACTTCATTTGCTGGACTGTTGTTAGGATGAGATGACTAGTGCAGTGCCTGACACAGGGTTGTTGCTCCACATTTTGTGATAGAGACAAACGTGGAGCACAGGTCGGGTGAATAGTGATGTGAATATGCTGGTTTTCTCTGATCTTACTTTGTATTAGAAAGTAACTCTGACCTTTCTTAAAGAGAAGAACAGTGTCCTGGGCCTTCTAGCTTCATGAGGCTATGAGTTCAGACTGTTTCTTATTTCTCCCTCCCTTTTTCTCATTGCCTTGAAATCCTATACCTCAGGCAGACTGATTTAGTTGTCTCCAGATCACACAGGGCCTCCTCAGATAGCAGCCTGGGCTGACAGACATTTATGCAGTGTCTGCATTTACAGTATGGCCCTTTTTCTTTGTTTTAATGACTATTTTTTTTTAAAAAAGCACAGAGAAGACCAGTCATCCAACTTGCTGAATGGACTTTTTAGGACTACAGAGATTCAGAAACAGCTCAAAAGCAAGCAGTGGCGTGTGGTAGAAAATATGACATTTGGGAAATCTATTCCTCTGGAGGCAAGAATTCATACAGCCAAGGCTACTTGCTCAGAGAGTATGCCTCAAGGGTAAAGAGGTCTAGCAATCTCTTCCCACACTGCAGTTTTGTGGTTTCCTTTAAAGTGAATAGGAAGAACATGGGAGGAGCAGGAGGAGGCCTGATGATAAAGACTCAGCTACAGAAGTGGGGAGGTTGCCACTGTTCTCCTATAGTGCTAGTCACATTCATTCCACAATCTAACCACCCACAAAACTATAAGGCCCAGGCGATCCTGCCAACCTCCCATACTATAGAGGCAGCTTTTGATACCACTATCAGTCAGGTATCTGAAGAAAACTCTCTGTATATTATTGTTGTTGTTGTTTTGTTGTTGTTACTTATTTGTGAAACTCAATTTACAAACTTGGAAATGCAAAAAAATATCACTGACTTTATGTTCACTAGAATTCTTAATTCATGTCTCTGAATCCTGTTCTACTTAATAGGACAGAAATCTTAAAATTAGGTCTTCCTGGGGTTCTCACTTTCAAGGGTGAGTCACAACTCCTGGGTCTTAGTGCCAAGTATGACCATAGGGCAACCTTGTCTTTGGTCATTGGGCCTACAGCCTGACTTGACCATGAGAAGAAGTTTGCCTTTACTATCTTTATAGCTTATCTGAGTCTGGCAGCCTTCTAGTGCTTCCTTCCCATGCTTGACCCTATCTGCCTAGAAGACCCAACAAACTGTCTCTCTCCTGGGCCTTGCCATTTCCTGATGACGCTAGTGGGGAGGAGAGCCCAGGGCCTCTCTATTCTTAGGAGCATAACATCAGGGGAGAAAGCCTCAGGTAGCTGGGTTTCAGCCTTCTTTCTATGGTTCCACTATTTATGTACTAAAATCTTTCTTCCTTTCCTCATTCCTCCCTTGAGGCAATGAGCTCAGAATCTACCTCTTCTTACTTCAATGGGAGGTAAGCGAACAGGGAAAAGGCAGGGAGAGAAAAGCGTAGGTTGCTATCTCAAGCACGATGTAGATAAAAACTGGAAAGAAATACTCCTAAGGCTGCCATTAAAGAGTGGAAATTTTTTTCTAAGATGAGATCCAGATCCAGATGAATATGTTGAAACCAAAAGAACAGTTTTCTTGTTGTGCCAGAACCATGCTGGCTTCTTAGGAAAAACATACTCTGAATCAGCCTGAGAAACAATTGTGTCTTATGCAGGGAGTTAGAGTGTTGGCACTGTGGTATTGCTTTGAATAAGCCAATGTGATTATGTGGTAGTTTAGAAACTTCTCCATGTAATAATAAGATGCACTAAGATAGAAATCGTACATAAAACCTATAGTTGTCAAGAGTATCATGGACCTTTACCTCTTCTCTCCATACTTAAACCTTTACCTCATCTCTGGCCCTTCTTTTTACTGTAGCTTAATTCCTCTCTTTTTGGTGTTTCAGGGCCAGAGGAAACTACAGTTAACATTATCAAATACCTTATTTCACATAGACACTTAGAGTCACTATTCAAAGAGTGCCAGTGTGGTTCAGTGGGCTAAGCAAGGATCTTGGACCTAGGAGACATAGACACATATCCCTTGCAACATTTACTTCACTTGGTGGCTGTTGGCAGCTTGCTTATGCTATCTAAGGCTCAGTTTCCCTATTGGTAAAATAGAAATAAAAATATCTACTTCATAATTGTGTCATGAGGGTCAAATGTAATAAATAATATTATGAAAGGTATTTACAATCCCTTTCTTTTTTTTCAAAAAATGTTTATGGGTATACCATGTGCCAAGCAGTTTGCTTTGGAGCTATATATATAATCACGTCTCTCTAGCCATGTAATCTAGTAATGTAGACAGGTAAATAAACAGAAAGGTATTGTCTGCTTACTTTCATCAGTAGGGACAGAGCTATGCCATATCATGCCTACGAGGGGTAACTACATAGTCTGTATATAGGAAGGTCGTGGTAGAATTGGCCTCCTGGAGGACCTGACATCTGAACCGAGTCCTATAGGATGAATAAAGTTTGGTAGTATGAGAAGGATAAGTAAGAAGACACTCCAAGGTAGTAATAACAGAATGATCAAAGACAATGAAGCAGCAAACACCGAGATGTTTGTGTGTTTTGGTTGATGCAAAGGACCTAGACATCTCTATATAGCTCTCTATTATAGACCATATAATTTGAAGCCACATGTAGCTAGAGGTGAAAATGGAGAGGCAGTTAGAAGGCCAAATTATTCTGATAAAGGGTTCACACTTCATTCTTTGAGTGGTGAGAAATCATTCAAGGGTTTTATGCTATCAGGTTTTTATTTTAAATAGAGAGCCCCCGGGGAAGGCTTTCACTGTGTCAGTAGTAAATTTGACATATAGGACCACAGTCAGAGAGACAAGTTAGTGCCGTAGTCCAGGGAGCAATGATGAAATCCTAAGTTCGCACAATGGCATTAAGAACAGAGTGTAGCCGAAATCGGTTTGGCTCAATGGATAGGGCGTTGGCCTGTGGGCTGAAAGGTCCCAGGTTCCATTCCAGTCAAGGGCATCTACCTTGGTTGCGGGCACATCCTCAATAGGGGGTGTGAAAGAGACAGCTGATCAATGATTCTCTCTCATTGATGTTTCTAACTCTCTACTTCTCTCCCTTCCTCTCTGTAAAAAAATCAATAAAATATATATATATTTTTAAAAAAAGAATAGAATGTAAAAGACAGAACCATGCTTAGTAGTTGATTTGGCTATTTGGGATATTGATGTAAATATAGAATTCAAATATGTTTATGGCCAGTACTTGAGAGAAAAGATAGAAATAGGAGCAAGTTTGAGTTGGAACATGTATAAGTTGATGCTTCCATATGAAGATACATGATTGGATGTTAAGATTATGAACATGAAGCTCAGAGATGAGTCTGGGTCAATAACAATCGTTATTATACTTAGGAAATGCAATTTGAAAGACCACAGTTATAGAGATTTTTTTACCATTTTCCCCAAAGTAGTTTCATTTTAATCATTGAAATATTTGGTGCCCTGTGGTAGTTGAAATTTCAAATTGACATTTTAAGTTCAAACGTCTGCCCCTTCACACTCTGAGCATGCAACAGCAGGAAGAGGGAGGAAAGTAATGGTCAGGAAAGGTCTGTCTTTACTGGTACCGATGTAATCTGGTACTGAGCTGCTCTGGTAGTTCCAAATGTTTCAAGGTGGTTCTTTCTCTTGTGGGCACTTTTATGGGCTCATTGAATGATTACATACTAAGCTATGCTTACTGCAGCTCCCTCCATGTCAACAGTATGTCTCCTTTGGTTGATTACTTATGACCCCCTCCCCACCCTAAGCTCTGCAGCTCCACTTTGTGAAGATACATTACTACAGCTCTCATCTATGGATATGCTTTCTACTTCAAGTTCTGCTCAGGTGCTAAAACACTGTATTCTGGGGACTAGGTGACATGTTGTCTCAGGCCTCAAACAAAACCAAGTTAGAATTATCCCCATTTTAGATCCTATTTCAGAGATGTGTGAATCATTTGATTAGAAGTTGCAAGTGAAATGATGACACCCCACCACCACCACCACCGCTTTTAGCAGCAAGAAGGCTCACAAGGGAAGATAAGTGGAATAGGGACAGATTGCTGGGGAAAACCATTGTTCAGAAAGAGAGCGGAGGCTGAGGAGAGAGACTGAATCAAGTGGTCATTGAGAGAGAAGGAGAACCAGGAGATTGAGTCACAGAAATTATAGTGTAGGGAGTTGCAAGAAAGAGTGCTTAATCAACATGTCAGATGCTGTGAAAAGATATAAGGACTAACGTAAGAAAATGTCAGATTTAGCAATCAGATCAATTGTTACCTCAACAAGCAATTCCAGTTAAAGAAGGGGGAATGATGAAGGTTTTTGAGAAGTCCTAATGGAAGAGGAGATACTAGCTGTTGGGTAGAAGCAATGCAGGATCAAAGTAGAGGTTTTAAAATGGGAGAAACTTAAGCATGTTTATAGGCTGAGGCAAAAGCAGGGAAGAGTGTGGGATGATTTGAAGATATAGGAGAGGATAGCTGATGGCAGATGGTTAAAGTTGGTTAGAAGTTGGTATGTTCATGACCTCATGGGGAGTAGGAAAAAGGGAGATCAGAGCATAGCTAAGAGGTCAGGGCTGATGAGGAGGAGGGCTATCTCATCCTCTGAAAAGAGGGGGTTACATAAACATGGAATTGGTGTTTGTTCTGGTGGCTGAACGTCGACGATGACATCTGAGGGATTTAGCTTTCTCACTGAAGTAGGGAGCAAGGCTATTCTGCTGAATGTGATGAATCAGGATCCGAGTCACTCATTCTCATCTACTCACTTAGAAATTATAAAGGCCACATTGAGTGGAGTGGTATCATTATACTCAGCAGAGAGATGTGGAAGCAGTGATTCAGAACACTTCAGTGACTTGTCTGAGGTCACCCAGGAGGCTAATGTCAGAGTCTAGACTGCATCAGGAGTCTCCAGACTGTTAGGCTATGGGCACTTGAGAATCTTAAGAGTTTTTTATGTTTCATCTATTCAAAGAACAAGGTGTAAAAAGAGAAGCATTTAAAAATAGTTCTAAATTTCCATATCTCTTATCACCTTTCCTTTTTATAGCTGAACTTTAACTGTTTATAACTTTAACATTTATTCACTGAGTATCTCATGCCTTCTAGTCACTGTGGTAGGTGCTTTGCTGGGAAATCAAACATGTAGCTGAATGATACTTAGAAATATCTCTAATTAGGGAAGAGTCGTTTGATGGAGCTTCTAATTTTAACTGGGTGTGTTTATATCCTGTTCCAGAGTAGAAGGAGACAAAAAGGCCTACAATTTCGTAGCATCTACATTGGGTTACACAGTCAAAAGAATCATACAACTTTTTTTTTATATAACTGTTGCCTTGTAATAAAATACTTATTAAGTAAAGATATTTTAACCAGAAAAAAAGGTGCTAATTTTATGTATAAATTCTAGACTACTCCAGAAAAGGTGGTGTCATAATGTATGCTTACACTTTATAGTCATGTCTATGACAAACAAAATGAAAAGGCAATGCTAATGATAGTTTCTACTTAAATTTTAAAGCAGCTCACTAGCATAATGACTGAGGTAAATAGATGGGGTTTAATGCTTTAAGACATTTTGACTGTGCTAGACAACAAGGAAAAACATGGGTCTGAGGAGGAGAGATTTCATGGTAAAAGTAAATAAATAAGAAGGAGAAAGAGGAATGGGAGCAGAAGAGGAAGAAGAAGTAGCAGTAGTATTGCTGAAACCGGTTTGGCTCAGTGGTAGAGTGTTGGTCTGCAGACTGAAAGGTCCTGGGTTCAATTCCGGTCAAGGGCATGTACCTTGGTTGCGGGCACATCCCCGGTAGGGGGTGTGCAAGAGGCAGCTGGTCGATGTTTCTCTCTCATCGACGTTTCTAGCTCTCTATCTCTCTCCCTTCCTCTCTATAAAATATCAATAAAATATATATATATTTTTAAAAGAAGTAGCAGTAGTATGAGTAAATGTCTTGCATAGTGTTGGGTGATTGAGAACTGGGTAGAACAAAATAGCCCTGCCACATAATGTGTTCTCTTTTTTTTTTTTTTTTTTTGTAGATGACAGGGCATACTGGTATGATCCCTAAAACCTATCCCTGTAGGTAATGGAAATTTTAAGTTAATGAAAAATATAAACATCCAAACTTGTCCAAACATCCCTATTTCCTGCCCTGGCAAGGGACAGAAAGGGACCAGCCTTTTTGGTAAAGTTTCCTTGGGGACAGAGCTAGTAGAAGTGACTTTCTTTTACCTGAAGCTGCTGGTGTGCGTGCAATCAATAAAGCATCAGGAGACAGTGCCAGAGCAGGAAGCTGAGACCTATGAGCCAGAGGAGAGAAACTCTTAAAGGTCATAAAAATGAAGCGCTTTCAGAGGCAAGTATGGTTCTAAATTTAGCAGGCAGGGAGGTGAGAGAAGAGAGCAAATAGTCAAAAGAGTGAAAAGGTAGGAATCTATGCAGAGATCCAAACAGCACTGTTTTTTGCAGCTTGATTTGAGGCCCATGCACAGAGCCCTTAAAGGAGCTAGAATAGGGCACAAAGCCAAACACACTTCTGATTATAGCATTCAAAATAAGGTAAGGACTGTGAACAAATAAGAATTTTTTAAATAGCAAACTGCATTATACTTAACAGAATTTAATGATATTTTTTAAATATGTAGCTAGTATTTAATGAGCTCTTACTATGTATCAGGAACTAATCTAAGTACTTTATACATATCCCCTAGAATAAGAGCGTAATATGCAAATTGACCCTAACTACAGAGCAACCAGAATGACCGCTCAACCAGTCACTATGAGGCGCACTGACCACCTCTTGGTCCTTTCCCCTGGCCAGTAGGCTCCCATCACCCAATGGCAAATAGGAAACCAGGGGTGGGTGGCAGCAGGGGGCAGGGCCAGCTACTGGCAGCTGAGGAAGATGGCCCTAATCACAGGCCAGGCAATTTCATGTGCCATGTGTCTGGCCTCTAGTAAATTAATATCATCTTCACAACTCCATGAGAATAGAGAATTCATACTTTTTTTTAATATTACAGATAAAGAAACAAAAGTCAGTAAGGTTAAGTAACTGATACAGGGTCACACAGATATTAAGGGGAAAAGCTAGGCTAGTCTAGCTCCAGCACCCATAGTTTCACCCTTTACAATATACATAGTTCCTGCTCTTAAGGAGCTTATCTTCTCTTGAGAAAGCGAAATGAAAGTGGGGTTGGCTTTAACAAACAAGGCAATCAATAGCAGGATGATGTAACATTACAATAAACGTAATAATAGAGGGCATTATGACTTGCAAAATGACTAGTCCAGGCAACTAGAAATCTAAGAAGGAGAGCTCAGTGTGGACTCAGTTGTCGGACACATAGGACTAGAATGGTTTGACTCATAAATCTGAGACATGAGAGTAGACAGAGCTTGAGAATAGGCAGCAACTGTTTTAGCTTCTATCAAAATCATAGCCATACTACTTTTTCATTAAAAAAATGAATAAATAAAGAACTTATTTTAGACAGTCTAGAAAATTCACATCCATTTATATATCCATTCAACTAACAAATACTTTTGGAGCCTTTGCTCAATAATATGTTCTATGTTGGAGCAGTCAGGATTCTTGGATCAGAGACCACCCCTTATTCACCTCTATGTACCAACAGTATTGGCACCCATTTTACTAATACTTAAGGCTGACAAGTGTTTGTTGAATTTAATTGATCACAGAAAAATAGTCAGCCCAAGTAGACTTGTCATTTATATGCATTTATGTAAACCCTGAAACTCAATTTTAAACCCAGATCACCAGGCTAGACTCCCTTCTCTCCTATAAATTTCTTTTTGGGACCTTTATTACCAACACACCTAAGTTAGAACCTTCCTAGCCCATTGTGATAGGTTATGATAACATTGACCTGCAAAAAAGTAAGTGGTGAGGCTCTTGATCCTTTTTCCTTCTAAGGAAGCTCCTTGACACCCAGCCCCCCATTAAAAATGTACTGAAATTCTTCCTAATATATTGAAGTTGCACTGGAGGAATAGCTTTATTGATACACAAAGGGTCTGGCTGTAATCTCTGTTTTCGTTTTCTATTGTTGATGTAACAAGTTACCACAAATTAAATGATTAACAACACCTATTTATTATCTCCAAGTTTTATAAATCAGGAGTTTGGGAAAAGGATGACTCAACTGGGGGACTGATGCTTAAAAGTTTGACAAGCTGAACTCAGTGTGTCAGAATGGCTGCCTTGCTTTCTGGAGACTCTGAAGACAGAACTGCTTCAAAGTTCAGGCAGATTCTTGGTGAATTTGGTTCCTAGTAGCTATGGGACTGTGGTCCTTGTTGTTTTTTTTTTGTTTTTGTGGAGGTTCTTTTTGTTTTTGTGTTTGTTTTTTTTCCTGTTTCTTAAAGCCAGCAAGGAGCCCCTCTCAGCTACTTAAGGCCGCCCACATTCATTTTCATATTGTCTTTCCATCCTCAAACCAACAAAAAACTCCTTTACACACTTCATATCTCTTCCCCCTTCCTCTTCTGCCTTCAGTGGAGCATTTTTTTAAGGCCTGTGTGATTCAACTGAGCCCACCAGGATAACCCAAGATCATCTTCCTAGTTTTAAGTCTGCAATCTTACTTACCAGTATGCCTACAACATCCCTTTTGCCATCTCATGTAACATGGTCACAGATTCTGGAGGATTAGGTGTTGACATCTTTGGAGATACTTCTGCCTACTATACAGTCCCACCTTGGCAATGGGGCATTCCTCTGAATCGTCATTGAAGTGATTCTTTCTATTAGAAAACACAGCTGCTCTGGGGCCAGATAGCTGCTGTCTCTTCAGCTCTAGTTAGAGGTAGACACTACGAGGTGAAAAAGAAAAATTCTCATCAAGCATCTCATTGTTGGGCGAAGGACAGTTTTTATTATGAGTTACTCATATTCATAGCTACTGTGATAGTCATGACAGCATTGACCCTACTATACTTGACATAAGACACTGTCCTAGTGACTGAAGCAGGTTCAAAGCAAATGAAACATAGCCTTTGCCTAGAGGATGGAGTGGTAAATACTTGACACTAGATACGTTTTTTGCTCACAAGGGCGGTTCTTGATGCTTATTTTAAGCTCACCCAGATAAAAATTATGCAAAATATGGAAAGCAGTTTGTTCACATGTAATTTACCCCAATGGGCCTTCACCCCCTATGCAGTCCTAATCTTGCAGACCCAAAAAGGCCCGCCACCTGAAATTGCCTCAGAAAGAGGCAAGTACTGGAATAAGGTCAGCAAAGCCTCTCAGCTATAAAAATAGAGAACCAGGAAACAAAGGACTCAATGCAACTTCTACAACCACAAATTAAATGCAAAGCATGACACATCATTACATAAGCAGCACAAAATATAATTTAAGTGTCAAAAGAGCCGAAGATTCTTTTATCGTATAAGAAAAAAAATTGCAAAATGTGTTAAACGTCTCGATTTGTGCTACACACACACACACACACACACACACACACACACATGAGAAATAAAAATGGCCTTGTTTTATACTGCAGAAATACAGAAACCAGTCATGTTTTCCTACTGTTTATAGGAATCCTTATGTTTATCTTGTCCAGCTTTAAAAATATCCATGTTTTAAAAGTTCTCAAGACTTTCAGGGACTGTCCATATATTTTAGTGCAAGAGGGTATTAGTTAACTCATGACAGTGCCTATTAAGGTTGCACTTAAGTCTTCTATAGGCAGGACACATTGCTTCAGGAGGAGCAGGCGGATTGCAGACTGATCTTGCTCTACTACTTGGAATACGATTTCACATAATTTCACATATATTTTGTTCTCTCAAAAATTAGCTTTGTGTTTCCATACTTCTGCCACCCACTTACATATTAGGTCTCTGTTTTGAGGCTTTTGAGATATATTTAAAAGCATTATATTGACATTTTAGGTCTCTGCCTGAATACAGTGTTTTCACATATGCGGATCTTTGGCAGGTACAAAATTTTACTAGGTTTTGATTGTCAAATATATCAATCTAATCAAAGCTAAATATACTTGTGGATCTATATGTTTGCAGATATATATATATATATCTTAGGAATTTTGCTCTTCATTATTTTTTAAACATTTATTGAGCTCCTACACTGTCCCCTGCAGTGACCTGAGCACTGAGAATACTGAGGTTATTAGGACACGGGACCCTGGTCTCAAGTGCTCTCACAATTCTTGTTGAGCTAAACTTGGAACAGTATATTGTGGAAAATGTTATTCCAGTATCCAGCAGCACATGTAGAGAGCTTTGGGAATACATAGGATAGAAACCTACTCTGAACTAGGGCAGAAGGAATTAAGCATGGATTTCTGGAGACGACTTTATTTTCATGAACAAATGTTTAGAGGTGATTTGTTTATTTGGGTGTCTGAATTTGTTTATTTCAGTATCTTTTCAAATTGGATAAATTCTTTAGTTTATTGGAGGATGGGATGTAAGGGAAAGGAAAATAAGCTAGAAAAAATATAAGAAAAGAGTGTGAGGAGCCATTCCAGAATGCCTCTATGATTAGCCCTGGGATATAACTTCAATTACAGGAATTGTTTTCCTGCTCTGGGCCTTATGAGCAGGGAGTGGGGAGCATGCCCCTGCCTCTGGGATGAGTCACAGCAAAATATATAATTCTCTTTGGGCCTACGATAGGCAGGGCTTGAAGAGCATCTTAGAACAGCTGCCTTTAGGGCAATATTGTCCTGGTCAATCTGGGGTGTTGTGCATGAACTTTCCTTCAGGTCCATTGTTGCTCAAGTGAGGAAAGCAAGACAGTGTATCATTAGTATTATGCACCTGAGGTATTATGAACACTTTAACAAGGTGGAAGAACATTCTGTGCATCTCTATGAAAGTCAGTTTATGGTAGTGCTAAAAGATTTGAAGTCACTTCTGCTAGTTTGCATATGGCTTCACTTGGCTCTCTCAAAAATTAGAAAAGCTACAACACTTGGCCAAAATGTCAGTATGCAAATAGTTTCTAATAAAGAAAACCATAGAAGGAACTTGAACTTGATTGCAGTATGCCAAGCACACTGACAGTGTTGTATTATTTAAAAAAAAATTGAACCAACATTAGAAAGCAAATACAATAGAGTTCATATACAAGAACACCTGCTTTAAAAATAACCCTATTGTTAGAAGGAAACCATTTTTGGAGTGTGTGTGTGTGTGTGTGTGTGTGTGTGTGTGTGTGTGTTTAGAAAAATCCACCAATAAATAAAAAATATAATCAAGTTGCTGATAGCCATACACACAGCATTTATATCATAGCCAAGCTTTATATTCTATTTGAAGTGTGAATAGCATGTTCTGGTTTAGTGATATTGGAATATCTGTGTTTTACTCTTTTGTTTACATTTGTCCACATCTGGTACTTTTTGTGGATACATCGTCTTCAGTTCAGAAAAAGATAGAAGGAAAGAATATTTGGGTGTTGCCTTCAACACTCACATCAACCACCAAGAAAGATCTCTAAAGAAAAACTCCCCTCCTGGCATCGAGACATGATATCCTGATGGTGGGTAAGATGAAGAATAAGCTTAGGCAGAGAGAACAGTTTCATCTCACACCCATGTCTTGATTCCAAGTCTTATCAGGCATTTATAAAAGGCTGTGGGTGTATAGTGAGAACCTCAACACAGGAGCCAGGGAGTGGATTAGAATAAGAAGCACAGAAAATGCTTGAAGAACCAAGAAAAGCCATTATTACAAAAGATACTAATGGAGAACCTACCTTTTCTGCCAAGCACTGAGCTACAATAAGAGATAAGATATGGCTTTTATCAAGAGTTTGTCTTCTAATGAGGAAAAGAGGTCCACCCACAACTAAGAGCATCCTATATATCCGAGGCCATTTCTGCCAAAATGCAGAATGATTTTTATCAGGAGTAGGGAAGATTCACTGAGTGGAGCCTTTTCCAATAGGGAGGAAATCAACAGGCAAAGAAGGAGAAAGTGGCACTCGTAGGTCAAAATGAGGATTTAGATATGGAATCCAGAGCAACAACCTGAACATGATCAAAGCACCGAGGAGTGAGGTAGGAAGATGATACTAACAGGATCGGTGAGTTGAAGCAGGACAATGCTGTCAAAACACTGGGCCAGCAAGGGTGATTCTAGGAGGGGTGGTGGCATAGCAGACACTGCATGGTGTCCAACTTGTATCCGTCCCCCTCTTTCATTTTATGAATAGGGCTCTAATTCTAATCGGGAGGCAAAGTGCCTCTTATAATCAGGGATAACTATGTAATTCAGTTTGGCCATTCAGATATAAGCAGAAGGTATTTGGAGAGCATTCTGGAAGGATCTTTAAAAGGTTACAGACAAAGCTGACATCTGTGTTTTGGGTGGTTTTTTTTGTTTGTTTGTTTGTTTTTGTTTTTGTTTTTCATATTACCCTGTGCCCTTCTTTCTACTCAGCCCATGGAGGTGGGCAGCCATCTTATAACCAGCATGGCCAAAGTCTTGCACTGAGGTTACTGGCGCAGGAAGAAGAAGTCTGGTTTCCAAACAATAGCTCCAGCCTGCCTATCTTAGACTTCTTTTTGTGTGTGTGTGTGGGGGGGGGGGGGAATAAATGTAGTTGTTTAAACCACTATGATCAGGTTTCTACTAATGCAGCCTAAATCGATCCTAATTGATATGGATGGCTTGTGGGAAAAAGCAAACATAGATGACAAAAAAAAAAAGCAACAGTGATTCTGACTAAAAGTTACAAACTCTAAGAATTGCAAAGTACTGATTTAGGAAATTTTCCCAATTTTCCTAAATCAGTACTTGGTAAATGGTTCAAGGTATTTTTCTTTTATTTTTTTTCTTTATTATGTTATTGTGAATTTTTAGAACATCCATTAATCAACCAAATAAAGATTTATCATCACCTCCTTATGTATCGGCATTGTGCTGGGTTCCAGGGAGAGGCAAAAGTACATGTGGTCCCTGGGCAAGTACATGACCTAGTGAAAATAAGGATTCAAAGTTAATCATAAATAGCAGCTATGAAAAATGTGATTGTAAAAAGTTTCTGAATTCTACCAGAGAATAAATTATGCTCTTCCCAGCTGCACCAATAATTTAGAGATAAGTGGGCTGCTCATACATTAGTATTTGTGCCGCAGAGGAAAAGGGGCCTTGGTGCTTTATCATCAGGGAAGTTGAGTTAAGGGAACACAAAAGGAGTGTCTTTATAAAGGAAAATGAATTAAATAGGTGAAGACAGAACATCTTGGGAGACATATAAAATGCTACCAGTAGACCGTTAGGCATGGCTACTGTGCTTCTATAGACATTTAGAGACTCCCACCTCTACTTTTCAAAACTACTGCACCCTGTCAGTCATCCAGTTTCTTAAGGCAGTAGAATGACCTGGCATGTGAGATAGAACATTTTTATGCCTTGATGATGCTCTGGTAGAGAAGCAATCCACAAACGTGACTGCTAGCTCTTAAAATAAACATTTAATTTGAGCATTAATGCATTCCTTTCCAGACATTCAGCAGACACTATTGCTCATCTACTATGTATTAGACACTGTGTCCGGTGATGAGTGGCATGTTGCTTGCCCTAGAGCTGGTGCATGCAAAAGGAAACAGGTAGCAGTCTCCAGGGCAGGCATCTAAAGAACAGCGGGAAGCATATGAGAGATTAATTAGTAGGAAGCCAAGTAACTTGGAGGGCATTAGAGTCCATGAGAATCTTATAGATAGAGTAACTTAAGCACTTCTAGGAAGCATGTTGCATAAATGGACAAGACTCTCATTTCTCTGTTCTAATATTTGGACCTTGCTCCAAATAGGTGGGTAAGTGCACTCAGGCATATAACCAGACCCTGAGGTGATATTAGGTCTTATATACTAGAAAAGTCAAAACTTGGGGGCCATTATTCTTTGTATGATGCATGCAGTGTGTTTTGAGGCCATGAGTCCCAGGGACTTTTGGACGTCATTTCTAAGCCCTTGATTTAAGTAACAATCCTGTGGTCTTCAGATAATGGTAAGTGATTTCCACAAAAGCTTTTATGCCTTATCATTGCTCACCCTTTAAGAACTGTGGGACAAGATAAAATGAAAAAGATGCCTGTCTGGCAGTGTCATTGCTGCTTTGCTTCCCACAGTGGATTGTGTGCTTTTGGGACAGACACTAAATATTATTTTTCTCCTAATTATTTCCTCAGAGTGATAGCATCAGGTTTCTGACATTGAGTAATGTTCCCTGCTAGTATTTAGATGTGTGCTGAAAACTGTGACTGCTATATGACTTCAATATTTGTTTTGTTTTTCAAAAGTCAGCAAAGATAGAAAAAGTTTTGACAAGTCAGCCAATTCACCCCTCTCCCACCATTTCCGGAATAACTTCTAACACCTGCTGTTAGATATTCTTATCTTTTTTTTAACTCTCAGCATAATAATAAGAATATATTAAAACCACTCATCATGAACAAGACTGAGGAGAAGGCCATAACCTAGGCAGCATGATTTTTACAGTCTTAGTCTTCCCCGCCCTAGATGAGCAAAAGACAGAGGCAGCCCTGTGCTATTCAATTTAGAGTGTCTGTGAATGTTGGCCTTGCCATTGGGCAAAAAACAATCCACACAGTCAAACCTCATAGCTCTGAGCTAAGATACTACACATATGCCCACCTAAGCATTATCCACATTGGGAATCTGCTTGCTCTCCCTAAAGACTCAGGCTATATATTAAAATTTCATGTAATATTTTGCTCCTATGCTAACATGTGTCTAAGTTAGAAATCATGTTTTTTAAATTGCTTAAAATAGAGGAAAATGAATGCTCTAGAAAAATCTCACCATGTTTAAAATCCTGAACATTCTTATACCCAGGATACACTAAAAATGGTGGGTAAACGCAAAGGCTACTCCTCTGGTGAGTAGCTACATGCAACTCCAGGGTCTGAAAATTCAATTTGTTTTGATTTGTGAATCTTTGCTCTACAGGGTTGGTGTATGGCTCCACTAATGAACCAGCCAGCAGCCTCTAAAGAGGACAGCTTGTGAACCACAAGTGAGCCAATTTGTGTGCAAAGGAACAATTTATGTTGAAGGAAAACAAAAAGAACATTTATATTTTGATCAGTGTATTATACTTTTAGAGAGTGTTCTCATACTAGACTGTGAGCTTCTTCAAGTCAAAGATCATCTTTAATTTTTTATGACCCCATTGTCATAATTCGTAGTAGATCCTCAGTAAATATTTGTTAAATCAATGAATATAATTTTGGCACTCCCAACAGCACTATAAGTTGGAAAATACTGTCATTTTGCAGAGGATGGAACTAGGTTGACTGTTGACTTGCTCAAGACCCTGGCTGCTGTGGTTCAGTTGGTTGAGTTTTATCCCATGCACCAAGAGGTTGCTGGTTCGATTTTCAGTCAGGGCACATGCCTGGGTTGCAGGCTTGATCCTGTAGGGGTCATGCAGGAGGCAGCTGATCAGTGCTTCAATGTTTCTCTCTCTCTCTCTCTCTCTCTCTCTCTCTCTCTCTCTCTCTCTCTCTTCCTCAAATGAGTAAAAACATTATATATATATATATATATATATATATATATATATATATATATATATATTGAAGTTAACATTGTTAGCTCATGGCTGAACTGGGAAGAGGGAACTTGAACCCATAACCACTGGTGCATCAACTATGCACCGTCCAAGACAACCGGATACTTCTACATGCCCATATTCACACTTTCCTCTCCATAATTACACAATTTCAAAGAAAAACATGTCACACACATTGGATTGTCTTTTCTGGTTCAAATGCCTGGTTAGAGTAAAAGCTATTATCTAAATCCGGTAAATCTTCTTGTCAACTTGGGTTTAGTCAGACTTTAAGACGGAATGAGCAAATTATAGATGGCAGTAATAGAGTGCTTCTAAGGGGGCATTCTGTAGCTACTTTGTTCTGTTTCTGGGAGTTCCATGTGGAAATGTTTTAATTCACTCAGGAAGAGAAACTAGAATGAGAAAGCCTGCCTTGAAATGGGAGCTCTGTCCTGACAGGTTTCTAATGATTTCATATTACTCTATCATTTCAGGCTGTAATTATTTGCATTGTACCAAGGTAGTCCTACCAAGTCTTTCAGAAAGATAAATGAATGAGAATAAACATGTTTTATCTTCTCTCTGGGATAGCTATCTTATCTGTATCATTAAAGGAATATACTCACATAAATGTAAAAATGTGTGTCAGATTCCCCATGGAATTTTCCACAATCTGCTTCCTCATGTCTATATCCTATCTATTCTTCAGAGATAATGAAATTCCCTCTTTCCTTACACTTTCTATGGCAATTCTTCCTCCCATAATAGGGTCTATATCTGACTTCCTGTAGCTCAGCATATATTTATTGTTTGTTTTTAATATCTATAAGTCACATACCATAAATGCATCCTTAGAAATTATACACTTCTCTCGTCACAAAATTATGCAATAATCAACAACATCTAATTGTAAAATATTTCATCCCCCTAAAAAGAAATCTTATATTATTTACTCTCTGTTAGCATTTACTCTCCAACCTCAATCTCCTCAGTCCTACGCAACCACTAATTTACTCTCTGCCTCTATGGATTTGCCACTTCTGAACATTTCAGATATATTATACAACTGTGGTCATTTGTGACTGGGATCTTTTACTTAGCATAAGGTTTTCAGACTCATTCATGTTGTGGCATTTATCTGTATTTCATTCCTATTTATTATTAATTAATTACATGGATATATACCACATTTTATTTATCCACTTATTGTTCATGGACATTTGGGCTGTTTATATATTTTTATATCATGAATAATAATACTGTTATGAACATTCGTATACATGTTTTTGTATATAACTAGGCATAGAATTGCTAGATCATATGATAACTCTCTGTTTAACCTTTTGAAGAATTGTTAAACTTTTCCAAAGTAGCTGTACCATTTTACAATTCCATCCAATTCCTGAATTTCCTGGTGAATTTCTTGTGACTTCATTTCTTTCAGAATCAGTGGACCAAATCTCTCATGTTTAGCAATAGCACTGTATTTAAATGAGTACTTCTTGTCAAGGTAGCCTGCTCACAGTGTATTTGCAATGCAACTGTCAGTGATTTTCTCCCATAAATTCTTCACCCAAGTCACAAGTTCTTGCAGTTTAGGTTTCAAAAAGTTTCCACGCTGATTTCTCTCCATTCACACAGCAGTGATGTCAGGACTCCGAGTAAGGTCACTGGTTGCTAGATGCCAGTCGGGGCGGCCCTAGCGACCAGTTTACTGTAAATTAATTTTCATTCTGAGACAGAGCCTGGGGGCCTTATTTTCGGGGGGATGCCTTATATTTCACTCAGAAGGAAACCTGTGAGTAGGTCTTATTCTCAGAGGATGTCTTATTTTCGGGAAACATGGTAATAGTCTCTTGAACCTCTTTTATAAAGCACTAATACCATTTCTCTTTTATAAGGCCTAATTCCATTAAACCACTAGCTCCATCCTCATGACTTAAGTACCTCTCAAAGAGTCTACCTTCTAATACCTTTAGAGGTTAGGATTTCAAAATATGGATTTTGGGAGGATCTAAACAGACCGCACAACTTGGTAAAATTTATTCCTAAATATTTTATTGTTTTGATGCTATTATGAATGAAATATTTTTCTTAATTCATGTTCAAAATGTTCATTGCTAGTATACAGAAATACATTGTTTTTGTATCTTGATCTTGTATTTTGCAACCTTGCTAAACTTATTTATTAACTTTAATATTTTTCTGATGGATTCCTTAAAATTTTCTATTTACAAAATCATGTCATAACCAAATAGAAAGAGTTATACTTCTTCATTCTCAATAATGGTACCTTTTATTTGTTTTTCTTGCCTAATTGTACTAGCTAGACTCTCCAGTACAATGTTGAACAGAAATGCTAAGAGCAGACATCCTTCTCTTATTCTTGATCTTAGGGCAAAGCATTTAGCCTTTTATTATTAAATATGATGGTATCTGTGGGTTTTTTATAGTTTAAAGACATTTCCTTTTATTTCTAGAATCTTGACCATTTATATTATGAAAGGATGTTAGAATTTGTCATATGTGTTCAGTGTTTCTATTGAGATGATCTTGTGGATTCTAGCATTCATTGTATGAATATTGTATATTAATGCCAATTTATTTTTGTATGTTAAACTAACCTTGAATTTTTGAGTGACATTCCACTTGGTCATCATTTTAATGCTTTTTAGATGCTGTTGAATTCAGTTATTTAGTATTTTGGGAAGGATTTTTGTATCTACATTCATAGGGATATTTATTGGCCTGTATTTTTTCATTTCTGATGATACCTTTGTTTGGTTTTGAAATCAGCATAGTACCAAATTTATAGATAAGTTGGAAAGTGTTTCCTTTTCTTTTGATTTTTTGGAAGTTTTTGATACATATTTCTATTAGCTCATTAAATGTTTGGTAGAATTTATATGTAAAGCTATCTGGTCCTAGACTTTTCTCTGGTGGGTGTTTTGTGGGTCAAGGAATTTATAGGTAGAGAAAACAATAAGATGTAATGAAATTTTGTGTTCAAATCAGAAAGCAAGGGTGGCTGGAGCTGAAATGAATCCCCATTGCCTACATGTTAAAATGCAATCACCTTAGCTTCCCTTATGATTCTCCCTAAACTGGAACTTGCTTAACCTCTGCAGCTTCACTCATCTATTGTCACTACTTCTGTAAGCATGTTGTATACTGAATTAATGATAATAATAGTTATTCTCCTCCAGGCACTATGATGAATCTATTACATAATCTCCATTAATCATTATATTCAGTTTCCCAGAAAGAAAGCCCCTCTTTTCTGACTTTGCTCATGAAGCTCCCACTCCCCAGAATGAACTACACCTTTATTCATCCCTGCTCCCTCCCTGCCTCAGTCTTATATAACTGAGAAACACATATTCATGGCTTAACACTCACCTGAGGTGTCAATAATCTTCACAATAAAGATTTTCTGTTTTTTAAAATAAAATATTAGTGAAGAACATCTAACAAGTCTGGGTACTTGTGTTAATCTGTTTCTCACATACACTATAAATCCTTTGATGGCAGGAACCGAATTTGATTGATCTCTTTTCCTATATCTAGTAAACTACCTGTCACATTGTAGACACTAAATAAATATTTGTTGAATGAATAGGTAATCCAAGCTAACCAGAATAAGTTTTACCACAGGATTTTAGATAACTGAGATGTTATTATACTTCTCTGTGCTTCTCACAGTAACTGATGCAACATTGATAAACGCTCATTGAGACTATCTCAGCTGAATGACAAATTAATATTATGTGTGAGTAGCACATTTTGAATCCTTCAGTTAAAAGACACCATAAAAGCCTCAAAATAGTTATAAAAAATAGAAATGATAAAATCTATTTGGATGGCATCCCTTTTTGAAAATATAAAAACAATTTTGTTGTGTTTTAAAATATAATTACATTTGAAGATGGTGGTGTAACAGAACTGTATTTGGGGATTCTGGTGATCATAATAACAGCACAGCTTGATAGTAGGGTAGGGAAATCCATTTGAGAAGCTTTTCAATGACATGTTTTGTTTTCTGTATCTGGAAGCAACTCCTACTGCTATTTACTTAAATGCCTTAGAATATGGAAAATTCAGGAGCACTGTGGGGTCCCCAAGCGAGGAAATATTTAATGTTTCTGGGGGTTTTCATTCATTTTAGAGAGAGATTTGTTGTTCCACTTATTTATATATTCATTGGCTGTTTCTTGTATGTTTCCTGACCAGAAATCAAACCCATGACTTTGGTATATCAGGAAGATGCTCTAACCAAGGTACCCTACCAAGGCCCTTTTAGTGTTTCTTATATTCTTCCTCTGCTCACATGATAAACGTGAGCAGGTAGAATAACAGTATTGCCTGTAGCAGAAATATATCACCACCTCCCAAGCAAGGTCTGTGCTTTTTAACATTGATATTCGAGATTTGTATCAGTCAGGGTTCTGCAGAAAACAGAACCAATAGGAGATACAGATCTTTTTATATCTGGATAGATAGATAGATAGATAGATAGATAGATAGATAGATAGATAGATAGATGACAGATAATAGAAGATAGATGATAGATAGAAAGATAGATAGATAGATAGATAGATAGATAGATAGATAGATAGATAGATAGATATGTGATTGTGAGGCTAGCCAGTCTGAAATTTGTAGGCAGACTAGCAGGCTAGAAACTCAAGCTAGAGTTGATGCTACAGTCTTGTGTCTTAAATAGAGGCTGGAAACTCAGACAAGTGTCAGGGCTGCAAGTCTTGAGGAAGAAGTTCAACTTTTCTGAGAAATCTGTTTTTGTTTTCCAGGCTCTCAACTGAGTGGGTAAGACTCAGCCACATTGTTGAGGGCAATCTCCTTCACTTAGAATCAACAGTTGACTTTCACCACATTTACATAACATCTTCCCAAGGACATATAGATTAGTGTTTAATTAAATAATTGACTAGCACGGCCTAGCCAAGTTGATACATAAAACGAATCACAATTGCCGCGTAGCACCTGCCTCTCTCTCCCACTTTGTATCTTTCCATACCAACTTATACCCCACAGCAGACTGCTAGTCAGTTGTGCACTTTCCTTCTTTTACTGCCTTTGCTGGTTCCTTCATTCCGGTTTTAGTCTCTTTTCTTCTCTCTCTTGGCAGCCAAATTTTCTCCTTTTCTTTAGACCCTATGCAAATGCCATTCTCCTTCCCAAGTCTTGGCTGCTTTCCTGTTCAGATATCATCTCTTGGAACCCCCAACAGATTGGCTGGCAGCACAGTCACCTTGCTCTGCTTTGCATTATTCTGAAATGTATTCATAGCAGCCTTCCCTGTGGCCCGAGGGAGTCAAGAACCTCCTGCTTTTTTTTTTTTTGGTTTTGTTTTTAATTTCTATCTCCCCTAGAGGGTATATAAAGCTTTCATTCTTGTGCCAATCTGTATACTTACTCTGTGCCAGTTCCTGTGCTCACTCCTGAGGAATATAATGATTAATTGGAGACATCTTTAGTCCTCTGAGAGTTCACAGTCCAATGGGGAAGGCAAATTAGTAAACTGTAGGTGTCCATACGTACTTGTTGAATCGAATTTATTTCTGCAACAGAACTATAGTCACTTTCCCCTCAGCATCCCCTCACCTTAATACTTTTACATACAGACATTAGCCTGAGCAGACATCTGGCTTTTCGTGGGCTGGGAAGCTCTGTCCTCATAAAACCTGTAAAGGATTGGTGTGTGCGATATTATTGAGGAGCATCAGAGCAGGCAATTGATCTAAAAATATCTCTGTTGCTAAGATGCAGTAACCCCTCTTATGCCACCAAATCCATTCATTTGGGTTCAGAATTATCCTATTTCCAAATGTACCTGGGAGAACTTACTACATGCATATGTCGATATCTCTTTCAAATGTCTTTCCCTTCCTTTTTCCTCCACACCCCTCCCCCCGCCCCCATATTGTCTCCTCCTCTGTTAAGACTCAGCTCAATTACCCTCCCTGGAAAATTCCTACTGCCCTAAAGAGTTAGGGGCTTCTGCTCTGGATCCCCATAACACCCGAGGCCTATTATTACAACATAAAATTTTCATACTCTATTGTTTAGCTGTTTATTATTTTCCTGAGTTCTCCACTAGACTGAACTCCTAAGGGGGGAAGAGGAAGGATGTGCTTTCCATCTCTGTAACCCCAACATCAAGCACAGTACCAAACACACAGAGGGATGCTCTGTAAGTGTTCCTAGAACAACTAGGTGATTCTTTGATAGAATGAGCCCTGAGCGCATTTGGGGACAAGCTTGATAAAAGAGAATTGAAGGACCGAGGGAGATGAGGGGGGGCATGCAAGAGGTGAAAAGGGACCTTAGAGGAACTACTTTTGTGCTTGGGGCCATCCTTGATCCTGCTGCTTGTTGTTGTCTGCTTTTTATTCATTCATGGATAAAGAACTCTGTGAATTAAACATGCTCTTTTCTTTTGTTCTACAATACACGATCTGAAGCACAGTCAGCTGGCAGGAGTCCTTCTGGAAGCATTTGTTGAGTGTAAAGGTGCTACACATGCTTCATTTATGAAAGAAAAAAAAATGCTTTAAAAACTCCTTTGTTTCGCTTGAACTGAGAACATAAACCTTTTCTTATGTCTATCTCTTCCATCCACCACTCCTGGCCGTTGCTTAAAGAATAAGCTAGTCAAGACAAGTGACAAAGTGGTATCTTTCCCTCCCAAATCTCTTTTGTGACTGCAAGGAATACAGACCTATACAAGTTTTCTCAAGTAATAGGGCTAGAGTTTTTAGGATGCATCTAGGGTGGAGCTGAAATCAGCACTGGAAACCATTGTTGCCTGTTTCTCTCTCATTAGCTGAATAAGGTCTTTCTTTCTTATACTGTCTGCTTTCTTGGGAGAGTTGCTCCATTTTCCTCTTGCTCCTCCTGCTTTATGTGTCTCTTATTTTTTCTCATGTCTCTGCTTATCTATACATTTCTGCTCCCTCACTGCATTATCTTGGCTGCTCCAGATGTCCATTAACTCATGACTTTTCAGCTCTGAAAATGAATGCCTCCAAATAAAGACTCTCTTTTTCATTCTAAGTTTCATTTTTTGACAAATGCATTTTTTAAAATTAGTTTTCCACAGGGTTGATTCACAGATTGGTTAATTCTCCATAACACAACCGGGAGTTAATCATATATTGTAGTTACCTGTCTGAGAGTTATTTCCTCTATTATTTATTATATATTGATGTTGTTATATACATTGTACTTTATTTATACATTTATATTATAAAATATATGTAATAGCATTATTACCACTAGGGCAGAATTGTGTCTTCTATTTGTAGTATCTCCAGAAACTCAGATAATTCCTGATATCTATAGATACTTAAAACAATGAATGAATGGCCAAATGAGGCTCTTGATTTCCTTACTTCTTACTCACCCTGTTCTAATCCACCTTCAAAAAAGTAATCTTTCCAAAACAAATGTCAAACCATGATATTTCCTGCTTAAAATTATTAATGACATTTATCATTCAAATTAGTATGAGGAGATTTATTGCCTACTTCTCCAGGTTTATTTCCTGCCCAACCCAATTTCTTGTACTTTATACTTCTAAAAAGCCACTGGCATTCATTAAATATATTATATTGTTCCATGTCCTTGCCTTTGCACATGGTGGAATCAGTAGAAAATGCAAAATATGAAACAGAGTGAAGATGAATTTGAGAGACAGGTTGGTAAAATTTATTGTCTAAATAATACTAATATAACTAATGTGTAAACCTCACAAAGCCTAATTTGCTCTCTGCAGCTAAGCACTTGCCATTTTCTTGTTAGAGTGGATTAAAAAGTGGCATTTGTGTTTTTATCCAGCTTCAGATCCAGTAGAACCGAGTGACAGGAACCTACCAGGATGAGTTCATTGGTACATGAACAATTTCATCCTTTTTCAAACTCAGTAGCTATTATTGTGACTAACAAAGCAACTCTTATGAATTGAACACAAATCAGTGTTTATGATGCCATCATAAATATTTATAATAGGGGCATGATGTGATGTTTTGTGAGATGTGGGTAACAAAAGATTAGACTGTTAATGTTTATTTAGGTCAGATTATTAAACACCTGAAACTTACATAGTGTTTTCTAATTTACTGTATTTGCCGACGTATAAGACGACCTTTTGGCCCTGAAAAATATGCCTCCAAGTGGGGGGTAGTCTTATACGGAGAGTATATAACAAACTCTGTATTTTTAGTGGAAATGTTAGGGGGTCGTCTTATATGCCCAGTCGTCTTATACGCTGGCAAATAAGTATTTTTCAGGGCCAAAAAATCGTCTTATACGCCGGCAAATACGGTACTCATATTTATTATCTTATTTAACCTTCAATCTCTATCGGACCATTATCTTCAGCTTGCATGCATTCTACAATATCTCCACCCTTAAGATTCCCTTTCTAGACCTCACATTCTCTACCAGAAACAGCTCCATGTGTCTTCTCCATAATAGCAAAACCCAAGAGCTGTCTATGCTCATTATCTATACTTTCTCATCTGACATTCTGTCGTGAGTCAATGTAGATCTGGTTTTTATCCCTATAACTCTACTAAAATTGCTTTTATGAAGGTAATTAGAAACCTCCATCTTATCTATTCACTTTTTCCTCCTTGAGGCAGTCTTCTTCACTTGGCTTCAGACACAGTATTTTCCACTTGTTTCTCCAAACACTTCACTGGTTCTTTCTCCTCCAGACTTTGAAGAGTCCCCGCTTAGTTCTTGTTTCTCATCTTGTCTTTGTCTACACTCACTACCGGGATAATCTCAACCAGATATCACTTTTCAATATTAGCTGCAAACTACAAATACCTACAATTATATCTTCAACTTAATTCTCTCCCTAAGCTCAAAGCTTGAATAGCTAAGAGTCTTTTTAACCCTCTCTAGATAGGCAATCTCAAGCTTAAATTCCTAAAGCAAAACTCTGGAAATGCTCTATTGCCATTATGCCCCTTCTCAGGAAGTCAGGCTAAATTCATCCAGGTGCCATAGACAAGCACCTACATGTCACCTTTGAGGCTTCCCTTTCTTCAGGTCCAGCATGTAATCAATCAATGTCCTGCTGACTCTACCTCCCAGATGTACCTGGCATTCTAGTATTACCACCTCTACCTCTACCAACCTAGGCAAAGCCACCATCATCACCAATCTAGATTTCTGAAACACCTTTCTAATAGGCTCCCTGCTTCATTTCTTTCTCCTTTTGCAGTCAGTTCTCTGCTCAACAACCAAAGTAATCCTTTTAAATGTAAAACCATCCCCATCCAGAGGGATTCGTTCCTCATTCTAATTAAACTCACAGTTTCTTCCAGCACCTATGATCTCCATGGTCTAACTCCTGCCATGCTGCCCAAGCTCATCTGTACCTTAGGGTACTTGCACATATTGGTCCTGTCTGGAATATTCTTCTACCACATTTTACATGATTTGCTACCTCGGTTCTTTCTGATTCTATGCAAAGGTGATCCTTTCCACAGCCTTCCTATACCTTCTTTTCACTTAACTCATCTTATTTCTTCTTAGTAAATTACTGTCAATATATTCTATATTTGTTAATTCTTTATGGTCCCTATTTTCGTCACCAGAATATAAACCCAAGAGTATATTTAAGTGTCAGTGCCCCCCCGCCTGAAAAAATTTAGTTGAATGAAAAAATGAGACTTGAATATGAATTTTGTGACTGGCGATTGAGTACTCTTTCCATGCCTCAAGAGCCATGTAAAAAGTAATCATCTTTCTATACTTTTTTATTTCTCCAAAATATTCCGAGGAAATAGTTTGAGAATCTTGATTTCAGATTCTCTGAAATATGTGAAAATATAGTATGCTGAAATAATTATGTAATTGCAGTTTAGATTGGTAAGGTAAGGCCTTATGATAGGGACAGCAGTAGTATGCCTTTGGCTCAGAGTCATCTCTCACAAGAATGTTTCACTGTGTGGATTTAGAAACAGTACCAAGAGTGGATGGGAGAACCACCCTCAAAAGTAGTACTTTATAGATTTCTAAACTTGGACACAGTGAAACTGAAAGAGCAAAAGGGGAAACAAATGCTTATTAAAGCCACTAAAGATAATCTCCATGTAAAGTATACTGGATAATGGGATTTTGGCCACAGGCTATTGTAATCTTGAGGGTCCCAAGCCCTAGCATTCTAGGTCAGTGTCTTCCTTGTTCCCTGTAGAGATTACTTTGAAAACATTCACAATGTTCTTTATTGCTCATTAATTCAGTGCTCCCCCACACTTGCCTGTAAGACACTTAAAATTACTTCAAGAAGCCTGGCTTGTGTTGGTCAGTGGTTGAGCATTGACCTATGAACCAGGAGGTCATGGTTCCATTCCCAGTCAGGGCACATGCCCAGGTTTGGGGCTCAATCCCCAGTTGAGGAGGGGGTGGCAATTAATGATTCTTTCTCACCATTGATGTTCCTATCTTTCCCTCTCCCTTCCTCTCTCTGAAACCAATACAAATATATTAAACATTTTTTAATTACTTCAAGAAGATTTATAGTAGATGAGGGCAGCTCCGTTTTTGTGCACCTACTATGTGTCCAGTATTTTAAGTTTATTTCTTTTTGTGACCTTTATATTCCTGAGATAGGCATATATTTATAGTGGACATTTATAGTTTATAGTTTTGTCTGTCCAGAATAGCTTCCTTTTCTTATAAGAATTACCTTTTCCTCAACCAAACACTGGATATTTTAATAAGGACTTTGCATATAGCTCTCAACTTGCTGGCCACATATCATCATGTGACCAAAGATAAGCCAATTAGAAGAGTCCTCACACAGGATTTTTACAGTTAGTGCTTAAGAAGAAAACATGTTCTTTCTTCTAGTCACAAGGCAGTAAATCATGGTCCATGACCACATCCCACTAAGAACCTAATTAGAGGAGCTTGACTGAGGGAATTTATCTGACAGAGAAGAACAGAGGCACCCCAGAGGCAGAAGAGACCCAACAGAGTTTGAGTCCTATCCTGTCTTCCTTGAAGTTGGCACTATCTCTATTCTTTCCAGTTTTTCCAATTGTTTTATTATATGAACCAATAGTTGCCTTTAAAAAAAAGCTTATGTCCATTTTAATTGTATATTTGAAATTGCAGGAACCCCAAATAGTACTATATATTATCTCTGTTTTATAGCTACAAATACCAAGGTATAGAAAAATTCAATTACTTGTCACTTGTTAAGTGGCTAAATTACATTGAATTTAGGTCTGTGAGCTTATAACCATATTGTTCTCTATTCCATATTGCCAATTCTTTATATCCCTCTAAAGGGGTTAGAACTCTAATTTAAAGCGTGACACAGCCTGTTTGGTTTTTTGTTGTTGTTATTGTTAGTTTTTTAATGGATACAAGTATTTCATGTAGTCATAGAAAAAATTCTAACTCTTTATGTATCCCCTCACAAGTTTCTGCTTACGTTTCTTTATATATAAAATGACCATGTTGAACTCGATAACTTCTGATATTTTTTTTTCATGGAAAATTTTCTAAAGTCACATTGATTCTTAGTGCCTCTGAAGAATTAATTATACTGACTGTGCCTCTAAGATTTATTTAAATACAAAAACAAAGAGCCATCAGGAGGAGGTGCCGCCATCAGAGTCCATGATCAGGAGCCAAGTTGGCTTTCAGCCCTTCAGCAATAACACTAGAGTGGTGCTGTCAGAACATCAACGCATTGTTATTTCCAGAACAGAGTCCTATTCTAAAGGGCATGTGTACATTTTCAGGAAGGAATTTAAAAAAATAGCCAGAAACAACCAATATTCTGAAAGATGAAAAAGCAGTTACTATTTTTCTTTCTTGAAAATTATGGTACACACTCCCAAATTTTGGAAATATATTGTGTTGGAATAGTTGCTTTAGCCCCCCCCCAACCTCTTCTGGGAGGCATTCAAATTGGTGTTCAACAACTCCTTCAGAACATCTGGGCTCTATGGATGACCACATCCAGAGGTAAAAATCAGAACAGTGCAGCTCCTTCCAGCACCGACAGGCACAAAGAGGCACAGGAATGGAAACCTGAACAGAAACTACACACACACACACACACACACACACACACACACACACGCCTTTGCTTTCTTTACAATGTAATCTCTGACTAGGTGCTGTGAATTTGTCCCATGTGAAAGCCTTTTGGTAATCTCCCAAGTCAAAGGTATCAAAATAATCTTCTTCTGAATGTATTTCTGGTTTAACACAATTCTTTGAATAAAAGAGTCAATTTATCTTTATAGAATATCCTTTCTACAGAAGCTGTTATTCTTCTTAAATTCATATTTATGTGGTATTATATTGCTTACCAGGTGCTTCATGCAAATCAACTATTTATCTGCCAACACTATGTTGTTGGTAGTAATATTATTTATATATTACCTATTTGTCTTTCATCATCACAGCAGCTCTATTATTGTTTGCTATTAAAGATGAAGATACTGAGGCCCTGTGGTATAAATGAGCTATCCTAAGACACACAGCTAGTATGTGGTGGGACTGGTATTTCTACTTAGGCTCAGGATGGTACAAAGAGACAGGGCTTTAGAGCCAAATATATCTGGGCTAGAATCCCAAATTCATCTATAAGTTTTGTGACCTCAAGCAGGTGACTAAATCTCTTGGATCTTTGGGTCTATTATTATTAAAATTAAGTTAATGATAACAAAATTATAAGCTTCTTTGTAGTATTAAATTAGAAACCACATAAAGTCTTTGACACTCATCCCCGCCAATGTGAGTGCTCATCAGTGCCAAGGAAGTATTTATCAAATGACTCTAGTTTTAAGCCAAGAACTTTTGACTGCTGCAAAAACTGAAGTGCTCTATCCAGTGTTGATATGTGAGGGTCTTTGAAAGCTACAGACTTTTATAGTACAGTGCTGAAGTGCCTTGAGGCTCCAGAGATTTTCGACCTCCTCACATTATCCCTATTGAAAACTAATGCACAGGACAAGCTGGGCCTTCACAGGATTCTTTGTTGAAAGGTTCTTGGATTTGCCTACTTTGCTTTCTGCCATTCTGGTGTCTCTGTAGTCCTACACACAAACCTATAATAATAAAATATCAAATAGACCAGATGTCTTCTGGATGCCCTACTGGACAAAGCCACAGTGGTGGGGACCAAGGCAGAGGCAGTTAAGGGTGATCAGGCTGACAGGGGAGAGTAGTTGGGGGTGATCAGGCCAATAGGGAAGCAATCAGGGGCATTAGGCTGGCAGGCAGAGATGATTAGAGGCAATCAGGCAGGCAGGTGAGCGGTTAGGAGCCAGTGATCCCAGATTGTGAGAGGGATGTCTGACTGCTGGTTTAAGCCCTGGAGAGGTTACAGGCCAGGCTGAGCCCCACCCTTCATGCATGAATTTCATGCACTGGGCCTCTAGTAAAATATAATGTGATCAAGATTATAATAATAATGTGTCCAAAATTCCAAACAAGGGAAAGAGGCTGTTCTATACTTTGTTGATGCTGTCATCCGATATTAGAGTTGATAAACCCTGTTAGAGCATGCTCACATCTTGGATAAACCAGCTATCTTCTCTCTGTTTCATGACTACAGAGCTCAGCTTGCTGCCCAGTTTGTATTGGCTTCTAGTCACAGTATGTAGATGAGGTGGTGCTGGTCAACTGGTTATTTGGTCAGTCAGTCATTTGGTCACTTCGGCTTTTATATATATAGATGGCTTAGAAATAACTTCAAAGTCTTCAACCTATATGATTTTGTTCAGAGACACTTTAATTATAGGATACTTCAATTAAGTCACATTTCAGGCATGTAAAATTGTTCTTGAGCAAAATAATTTTTATTGATTTTAATTTCTTTTATTGTTATTTTTATTGTTGAAAGTCCCCCTTTTTTCCCCATTGATCCCTTATAGCCTACCCCCGCCTTCCACCCCAGGCCTCCACAACCCTATTGTCTGGTATGTCCATGGGTTATGCATATAAGTTCTTTGGCTTATCTCTTCCCACTTACCCACCCACCCACCCTTACCTTCTCTCTGAGATTGAGCAAAACAAATTTTTAAATGTCATTTAAAACTAGTGAGGTTAAAAATAAAGATATAAAATGTATTGCCCTGTGTAAGGACTTACAGGCTATCTAGTTGTCCATCATACTTCAGACTTTCAGAGCTAGCCTGTGAAAGATCTCCACCCATCGCTGGTGCGGAACTTATCACTAAACGAAACAGCCTGCTCTGGCGATGTTGTTTTGGTAGCTTTCATGCTGTTAGCTGTTGATGGACAGCCTGTGTGTCTTTATGCTTTCAGATAACATTTATTCCTTGTTGCTTTCTCCCCATGTGAGCTTTAAGCATAAATCTTGAGATGTGTTGGTCTATAAAATATGCAAGCCTCTGCTATCGTTCCTCGCCCCATTATTCTTGATGTTGCCCAGCCTTCTCAGCTGGAAGCCAGTGTTCTCTCCATAACAAGTCATGCTGTAGAAATAACTTCAAAGGAGAACCATTTGCTGACATAAATCTAAAGTAATGTATATCACTTGTATGGCCATGTTTCCCATGCTGAGGAATTTCTACTACCAGTAGTTTGGCTCTTCTTAAAAGATCGTCAATATCTGTTACAGTCAGTAGAACAGTAGAGCATGCTGCACATGAAATATATTCAGGTTACTTATGTTTGGCTCTGATTCTGAGATCTGCTAAATGAGTGACCTTGAGCAAGCTGTGTTTCTCAGACTTGGCTTCTTTAACTTTCATTTTAATCCCTGCACAGCCACTCTATCTTATTAACTCTGTCCTATGGTTTCATTGTGATAAAAAAGGAAAAAAAAATCTCCTGTTTCTAATGATACTATTAAAAAGTGAAAAGATAGCCATTATAATGAGAGAAAATATTTGTAAATCATACATCTGATAAGGGAGTTATTTCCAAAATATATAAAGAACTCCCACAACTCAACTATAAGAAACCAAATAACCCAATTAAAAATGGGCAAAATATTTGAATAGACATTTCTTCTAACAAGATACACAAGTGGGCAATAACCACATGAAAATACGCTCAACATTATTAATCATTAGGGAAATGCAAATCAAAACCACAATGAGATACCACTTTATACCCACTAAGATGGCTTAAAGGTAAAAGACAGACAATAAATTTTGAAGAAGATGTGGAAATCAGAACTCTTGTACATTGTTGATTATCTAAAATGGTACAGCCACTCTGGAAACAATTTGGCTATTCCTTAAAATGTGAAATACACAGTTATGATATGACCCAGAAATTTTACTCTTAGGATAAATGAGATTTTACTCCCGGAAAAATGAAAACATACATCCACACACAAAAAAACTTGTATATGAGTGTTCAGAGAAGCATTATTCATTCATAATGGCCCCCGAAATGAAATGACTCAGATGGCAATCAACATAAACAAAATGTGATGTATTTATAAAGTGAATATTTTTCAGCCACAGGACATAATGAAATACTGGGACATGCTATAAAGTGAATGAATCTTGAAAACTTTATGTTAAGTGAAAGAAGCCACACATTCCATTTATATGAAATGTTCAGAATTGGCAAATAGATAGAGACATAAAATAGGTTAGTTGTTGCCAGGGGCTCGGGAAAGAATAAATGGAGATGGGGTTTCTTTTAGGCATGATGGAAATGTACTAACATTGGATAGTGGTGATGGTTGTATGAGTGTGAGTATACTAATAACTAGGGAATTGGACATTTTATAAAGTTGAAATTTATGGCATGTGAATTATATCTCAATTAAATTATTTTTAATGAACTTAGCTTTTTGATAACCCCATGGCATTGCTTTTATTCTGTTTCCAAGAGTGAAAGCCTAGGCTCTTACTGTGATTGTGATGGTGAATTAGTTATGTGAATCGTCTTTAAAATCCCCCTTATCAGGACTTCCCATATAGCCTTTGCTAATTTTATGTTTTCTTTCTAATCTAAAAACAATCCTTTATTAGCATTCTCAAAAGCCATCTGCTGTATGATTGGATTAAATAAACTACATTCATCAAAGAGTCTCTCTTCTCTGTTTAGTCCTTTTCAACAATTATATTTGCTCCCAAAAACCACCAGAGAAAATAAAGCATTTTTCTACAGGAGAACTACCTTGAAACATTCACCCGGACCCAAAATATTATTTTGAAGGAAACAACTTTTATTTCATTATAAACTAAGCCAACTATGTGTTTTCATGTTAGCTATAAGCCTGCAGACTGGCACTTGTTTTATTACTTTATTGATTAATTAATTTCCCAATGAATACTTACTGAACACCTACTTTGTGCTAGGTTCTCAACTGGCACCGACAATGAAGCAGTGGGGAAAATACAAGGATCTTGTTTCTCTTGATGTCATGATAGCGGGAGGGCACATATAATACACACAATAAATAAAGTATACATGTTGAAGGTGATAAATAATAGAGCAAGATAATGACAGTACCATAGTGGGGGGTGGGTCACTTGAGTAATGGCCATGGGAGTGAGCCATGAGTGACTAGAGAAGAGCATTTTAAGCACAGAGAATACCCATTGAAAAATTCCTGAGGCAGAAACATGCCTGACATGTTCTTGAAATAACAAAGGGTCAATGAAACTCAAATAGAGTAAGGAAGGGGAAACTTAGTGAGCAGTGAGTTTAGGGAGATAGTGGGGACTCTTTCTAGGGCCTCCCAGACCATGGTAAGGATTTTAGCTCTCACTTTGAATGAAACAGGGACCAATTGGAAGGTGTCCAGCTAGTGAATGGTGTGACCTGAGTTAGGTTTTTGCAGAATTGCTCTGGCTGCTATCTTGAAAATAGACTGTAGGGGGCAAAGACACAGGAGAGAAGACATTAGAAAGTTGGTTTTGATGTCTAAGTTTTGATGGTCTATGAACCTATATAAATATATTTTTATACCTGCTGCTGCCAATTGCATAAAACGAGTCCCCTCGTAAGGTTAGCTTCTCTGAGACATTGTGAGGTTTGGAAATTTGAAATGTGGAGGCAAACCTGAACTAAAGAATCACAGTTCCCTTCTAGGAGCACGGATCCCATTAACATTTGCAAACCAGTGTTTGGCAAAGGGAACCATAGCATTGATCATATTCTGCCCATAGGTCCAGAATGCTGAGACCCTTGTCCTCTCTGCTGAATGTCTTTGGGGTATAACTTGTAACTCTGGGAGATGCCTCTAGTTTTTAAAGGATCTGAGAGTCTTTGAACCTATTACTGCTGTGCTATAATAATGATGATCCCGGTAGTCTTCCATGGTTATTGTTGTCTGCTTAAAGTCTTCCTGGGCCAGGGGTGAAAGGTTAAATACACACCAGCACGCTTAGAGCAGTCAGGGGTGTTGGTCCCAAACCTGGACAGAGTTGAATTTGTTATTCCGGTCACACTGTTATTTCTTTGTGTAACATAGACATTTGCTTTGCTCTGTAATCTCCTGCAATGAAAAGGACTTATAATCTCTCCAGGGTTTTCCCCTTTGTTGTGGTCTAACATATGTCATTCAGGAAACCTGACCCCATGCATTAGGTGCTTTCATCGCGCTCTGATGGGCTAAACAATGCAGACAGAGCCAGATCGGTTTGCTAGCTCCAAATGCAGTGTGAAAGGTAGAAAGGGAGAGAATTCCTTTGATTAATCTCATCACTCCTTTGGTGAAATGAAAACCTGGAAACACGCTGACATATCACCAGGCATGGAAGAAAAAAGGGCAAAATGGGAGGGAAAACAGAGGTTGCTGTTCGCAGGGAGATTTTTCAGCAATTTTGGAAACTCAAATACTTTCCCTTTCCTGAAGTAAATTGGAAGAAATGTGGCACACACCGTGGGAAGCTATCATTCACATTTGACTGCAAATCGATGTTCTCATTTGATATCTAAAGGAAACTACTGATGATGTTCCAGGTGACTGCTTATAGGTTGAATGCTAAAGCCATTTGTATTCGTATCGAAAACGATATCTACTCTGCCATGGGAAGTGGCATGCCATCAGAAAGAAAAATAAAAGGACAACGAGCTAAGCAGTAACTCTGTGGCAGCAAGAGCACAGGGAAATGGATGAAAATGAGCTGAGTTTCTGAGTGTTGGGATACTGAGAGAGCACCAGCTCTTTAGGATGTTGCGTGTTGCTGATTTGCCTCCTCCCCGGCGACATTCATGGATCTGGTAGGTGCTGGTAATGCTATGAAGAGCAAACTTTATCTGGCAGTCTGGGAATAGAGCTGGGACACTTTCTTCTTTAAAATCATTTAATAATAAGAAATTAAAAATAAGCAAAAATATTGGGGAACCTGTAATGTTTTTTTGAAATTATATGATTTTTAGGAAAAATACTTTGAGTACATTCAAAAATTAAAAGTTCTTTTACATTATCCTTTTTTTAAGTTATAAGAATAGGTAATGAATTGAGTGGAATTTTTCTGCAAGAACTAAGTTTCTGTTTCCTCAGGGCAGGATAAAATTTGTGAATGATTTTCATTTTGTTCCACTGGAATTTTAAAATAAGAGTATTTTTGAAAAGCATTTCTCAATCAGACTCTTACAAAAAGAAATATAAGGTAATAAGCCATTACTACAAATTGGAAAATTTTTAACCACATATAATTGAATATTCTTTAAATCTGTTGTTTAGACTATGGGAAAGAAGTAAATTACTTTCATTGTTTTAATATTTCTATTTCTATGAATTGTGTCTTCATTTTGAGAGTTAAAAACAGTAAGAAACATGGAATTGTGGGTAGAGAGACACAAAGGTTGCCACAAGCTAGAACCACACAATGATTTGTGTGATTTTACACGGATTTACTCTGTCATCTCATAGTCCCATATTGCATGCATATCAAAACAGAGGAATATACACTTGCATTTTAAGCGTAGGCATTATTTGTTTGGGAATTATTTAATTTTCCAATTTCTCTGAATGCCAACGGTTCTTAGAGGGCAAAAATTATGGCTGGTGTGATTATTTTGCACAAGCTTCAGACAGTACATTCAACAACTACTTTTGGAGGTATTGCTGAGTAAATCAGAAAAGCAAAGCACTCTGACTCTGAACTTTGCGCATAATGAGTTCTAATAAGTTAGACCACAGTTTTTCCTGATCACATCTTTTTTCCGATGGTCAATTTAAAATGTAGGGGACATTTAAAAAAAAGAAACTTAGAATTTTTACTCTACCAATCAAAAATGGAATTCAAGAGACAGTTGGGGGGGAACCTTCTCCCCATTTTCATAGAACTTCAATTGAAGGCAGTCATGAACTTTATGGAGTAAAACATTAGTGGTCTGTGAACATGTAAAAAGGAAGTGGTTTCTTAACACTAGAAATACTTGGTTAGATGGGAAAATAGGTTTCTTGATGGATTCAGAACTATAAGATACAACTAATATTGTGAATTTCCAAAAAGAGGCTATACTTAAAAGGAAAAATTACTTTAAACTTATCTAAGATAAAACCATTTTTTAGGGTTGAAACACTAATATCTTAATGGGCCTTTGGAAAAGAGTTTGGGAAATGTGATGTTTCAGTGAAATAAACACTGCCCAGAAAACCAGATTGGTATGGGCAAACCTATTTCATTCTTTATCAACTGTCCGACCTTATTCAGATCTGAGCACCAATTCTCTTATTTACAAATGGAGTTATAAAGCTTCCCTTGAAATGTTGTGAAAATTAAGTGAATTGAATAACCTGACATAATTACTAGCACATATGAAGCACTCAATAAATACTGAGTTCACATTAGGAATTAAATATGAAATATAATATAGTTATGTGTCTGATTTTGGTGTTTAAGTGAGATGTACAATACTTAGCACAGTGCCCAATCCAAAAGAATAAGTCAATAAATATTAGTCTCTTAGCTGCTTGATTTATCACCTTCATATTATAAATTGGTTAGCATTTTGTTTAAAAATTCAGAAGATTTATAATAATGATATGCTATTCAAATCAACTTTTTTTTTAAAAAATTACTTATCCATTAAAACACCTGATGCATTCACACTTCCAACATACATTTATTGAGCACTTACTATGTACAATGTACTATGCTATGCTTCTGAGATCCAATGTTCTGAATCATCATAAAATCCACAAATAAACCAACAATTATAAATCAGTGTGTTAAAACAATCATAGATGTGTGCAAAGCCTGCTTTAGCTAAATCTACATCAGATTGGAGCAAAAAGGATATGACCCATAACTAGAATTCTGATGGGATAAGTAGGCCATAATTAGACAGAGAATCAGAAGTAAAACCTTCCAGTCATAACACAGCTTAGCATGATTCATTCTATGGGGAAAAAACTGTTGCCACTCCAAATCATAAGAAAGGAAATGATTGCCTCAGACAATGCTTAAAGGGCAGACAGCGCTAGATAAGCTTTTATAATAGACAAGAGGCCCAAGGCACAAAATTCATGTACTGGGGTGGGGTGGGGTGGGGTGTCCCTCAGCCCAGCCTGCCCCCTCTGACAGTCTGGGAGCCCTCAGGGTATGTCCTACTGATGGTTAGGGGAGCAGGGAGTAAGCCTAAGCCATAGTCTGGCCTTCTTCTGTGGGAGGTGACTGGCAGGCCGATTGGGATGGCACGGGCAGCAAGCAGCTGGCCCTGCCCCCAATTGCACTATGGCCACTAGTGGCCTCCCCCTGTGTGAGGCAACCACAGCAGACCTATCTAGGGATGGTGCTGGGCAGCCCTGCCTTGAATTGCCCCACTGTTGCTGCCACCCGTGGCTTCTCTCTGTGGGAGGTGACCAGGTGGGTGATTAGGAGATGGCGCCAGTCCCCATCTCCCCGCCTCCCCTGGTTGTTGCTGCTCTTCCCCACCCCATTGCCATCCCTTCCCTCTGCCCACTGGCATGTGCCTTGGCTGGCCTGGTGACACTGCTCACCAGCCCTGCCCCCCACTGATCAGTTGTTCCACCATTTGGTTGATTTGCATACTACAGTTTTATTTTTTAGGATTGCTTTACTTGGAGGGAGATTTATCCACCAAAATGAGCTCTAGAAGGTGTGTTTTTCAAGGTGTGGTCCTACATTTTAACAGACTACCCAGATGAGTGTTATGCTTTGTACTATTTGAGAGGATCTCTTTTGAAGGGTGACACTTCAGTAAAGAGACATTGGCTCATTAGAATTATGCCTCTGGCATGACCACATTCAGTATCTGATTTTCCATTGTTAAAAATTGAACATCCAATATCTCTTTATCAATCTATATAGGCTCATAATGTTTCCACATCTTGAAAGTTCCCATACTCACAGAGCATTGAATGACTTGGGTAAGTATTTTTAAGGGATCATGCAGAAAAGCTAATTTAGGTGATAGGAATGTGTGGTAGATAGATAACATCCTTGATTAGGAGAAAAGATGTCACATTAGCCTTACATGGTGGTGACTGAAGGCAGAAAAACAAATGTTGTAGCAAAGAAAGCACTAAGTCTGTCTTCTGTTCTAATGGTTTGGCTATTGCTGAACCAAGCAAGCTCCCTTACACTGTTCCTTTTCCTCAATCCCTTCTCCCAGTTATTAGAATCACCCATTCAACAAAGTTGCCCAAACTAGAAAACCTGGGCCAATACCATTTGCTTTGTTTGCTTTCATCACTGTGTAATCAGCCAAATAGTTCTTTCAGGTTTCCTCATACATATGTTTGACCCACTGCCTCTGTCTACTCCTAGTTCCCAACATCAGTCTCTCTTTTTCTTGGGCCCAAAACACTGCAGCTGTCTAAATTGATCCTTCCCACAGCCACCAGAATGGTTCGCTTAAAATAAAAACAAGTTGCCAAAACCGGTTTGGCTCAGTGGATAAGAGCATCAGCCTGTGGACTGAAAGGTCCCAGGTTCGATTCAGTCAAGGGCATGTACCTTGGTTGTGGGCACATCCCTGGTAGGGGGTGTGCAGGAGGCAGCTGGTCGATGTTTCTCTCTCATCAATGTTTCTAGCTCTCTATCCCTCTCCCTTCCTCTCTGTAAAAAAAAACCAAAAAAAAACCACAATAAAATATATTTTATAAATAAATAAATAAATAAATAAATAATAAAAGCAAAACCAGGATGCTCCCATGCTTGACATTCTTCATTTTTCCTCCTTCTGTGGAATAAAATCTAATCTCCCTGCTATGGTATGTAAGACTCTCAGTGGTCTCTTCTATACCTACTTCTCAGGCCACTACAGAAGTCTGGCCTGACTGTCACTGTGAGCAGCCAGGACCTGGGATTCACTTCTGCCCCAGAACCCCCTGCTCTCCTGTCTGTGTCTGTTCCAGAGTTGCCCAAGCCGGTGCAGCAGTGCAGCAGTCCAGGCAGGCCCTCCTGTCTCTGTTTCCGTCTCTGCTCTGGGCCTTACCTGTGTGCATAGCCTCCTCCTGACTGGTCATGACTGTTATGGCATCCCAGCCTAATTTGCATAATACACACACACACACACACACACACACACACACACACACACACACATACACTAGAGGCCCAGTGCACGGATTTGTGCGCCAGTGGGATCCCTTAGCATAGCCTGCAGGGATCAGCCAAAATCAGCAGTCCAATGCCGCCTGCCACCCCTGCCTGCCGATCCCAACTCATCCTGGTCCCACTGCGCAACCCTTGAGCCTGGCATCTGGCACCAGTTGGTCAGATGAGCAGCACCCCCCTTGTGAAAGCACACTGACCACCAGGGGGAAGCCCCTGGGTTGAGCGTCTGCCCCCAGGTGGTCAGTGCACGTCATAGTGACCAGTTGACTGGTCATTCAGTCACTTAAGCTTCTATAATAATAAAAGCAGAATATTCTAATTAGACTGGATGTTGTTCAAGACCTCCTTCTGGATGACCTTCCAAACAAAGCAGGGCATGCCAGGGAAGTCCAGGTCCCGGGTGCCAGAAGGAAGCCGGTGCCACAGTCGGGGAAAGGAAGGCCTACTCTTGCACGAATTTCATGCATCAGACTATATATATATGGATTCAGCTTTATCCTGAAAGCTCTAAAAGGCTTACAGCAAGGAAGGGCATAGCCAATGTGTGGGGTCAACCTGGAGGAAGAGACTGAGTTTTCTATGAAAACTATGTTTCTGTGTTTTCTATGAAAACAAAGGGGCTTCCTTATAAGTAGAGTTATATTCTATTTTTTGAGGACAAACTTCAGGGAAATGCTGCTAAACCCACATGAGTGTATATGTGTTTAGATAGAATCTCTGAGAGGACCCAATGGCTCAGGTCAACTCTTAGATGGCAATTTGCAACAGTCAAAATGGAACATCACAATTAGACTGTTGGATTTTAAGTGGTAGAATGTTTTCAAGGTTGAACAGTTGAGGTGTGGAAACCTGCCTAATGTATTCTTCTAAGCCCTCTACCTGATATAGGTTTAGCTCTTTTTATATAACTCGTTAAGTGTCAAGTCAAATTTATTTTTTTCCAGTTGAACTCACTTGACTTACATAGTTTTTGTTACATTACTTGTATTTTCTTTCTATTGAACTACAGCTAGCAGTGAATTCAGGTGAAAAAATAAAAGCTCTACATTTTCACCCACATCAATTAGTTATATGTAAACAACCACTTAAATGCCATAGGGAAGCCAAACTTTAAAGAAATCAGAAGGTAAATCCTCTATTGATGATATGAATTATATTTATAGTAAAATTACTTAACAGTTTATTTTTTATATGTTGAACTTCATGATTCTCTAAAGCAGGACATACCTACATTTAGTGTGTTTAATAAATGGGTTATGGGCTTAACCCAGGGGTGGGCAAACTTTTTGACTCGAGGGCCACAATGAGTTCTTAAACTGGACTGGAGGGCTGGAACAAAAGCAACCTGACCATGCTGGCACTCTCATCTTGAGCTGCTGGTGAAGGAGCAGAGGGGAGAGCAAGAGAACCCTCCGCTCTATCAGCTCCAAGGGCCCAATAGAACACCCGATCGGGCCGGATCTGGCCCGCGGGCCATAGTTTGCCCACGGCTGGCTTAACCTAAAGCCATGTTGGCTACCATGCCAATCATATCAGAAGCTAAGTAATAGATTTGTAAATGTTTCTAGAAATCAGTAAGTACTTGTTTATTCTTTGAAATAATGGAAAATCTAAAGAGCCTGACCAAGTGCATTTGTCACCATTAAACACTGCACAGAAACTAATTGTACATTCAAAACAGTACAAAAGATAATCTTTGACAACCATTAGCTTACAATCCTCTCTGCAGTTTTGATGTGAAGTATATTCTAAAAACAAAACAAAACAATAGTAATAATAGCTTACTGATTTTAGAGAGAGAAGAAAGAAGAAGGGAGAAACTTCCATCTGAGAGCACAACACTGGCTGCTTCCTGCACACTCATTCCTGGGGAGCGAGCCCACAACCCAGGCATGAGCCCTGACCAGGAATCAGCCCAGCAACCTGTCCTGTATGGGACAATGCCCAAAGGAGCCACACCAGCCAAGACAGAAAGATGCTTTTATTTTAAGCTCAAAGAAGGACCTTTAATTACTCAAGCCAGCTTGAGAAAACAATGTGCCTACAATCAGGTCTTTGCAATGAGGATAAATAATGGTAAAACTTGAATACTGGCTAAAATGTAATACATTATTTTTTTTTTTACTGATTGCCACTGACAGGTACAGACAGCAGCAAAACGTATTCAATCATCAACAACTTTATTTAGCCATAATGCAAACACCCAGGATTTTTAAGAATGTATTCATGCTGTGGACTTTATCCTTCCCCCTGACACTTCAGCCGTAGCACAAGAAGTATGGGCGAATGCCTGTAAGCCCACTTTGATGAGAAAATTGTGTATAATATCTGAAGAATTACATGACTTCTTTCTTGCTATGCTATTTAAAGAAGCTGCATATAGCCTGCTCAAGCAGCGCGCACTAAGTCAGAGAAATCTAGCAATCAAATCATCACATTTTTATTTGTTAGGCTCAGCATGACGCTATGGGGGAAGAGGGTGTGCAAGAAAAGTGTGAATGCCCTTGCTTCAGATTTGGGGCAGAAAAAATGAACTTTTTCCAAGATATTACTTCCTTGAAAGTCAGGTAAACGGTTTTCTTTTGTTTGTTTGTTTGTTTTTTAAGTAAAGACCAAGAAGGAATACCTATTTTTATGAAGTATGAAAGTCTATGTAGTATTCAGTATTCTAATCTGGTTAAAGGCAGATGGCTCAGACCATTAGCTCAGTAGAAGACCTAAAATTACCCTACGAGTTGATTGCAGGAAGGAATGTCAGCTTGCTCTTAAGACCTTCCTCTCTGTCGAAAAGGCAATTTCCTCTTTCATTACATAGTTGAATCAACAAAGGCAAGATTCTGGAAGCTGAAGACAGACTGAAGAGAAATTCCAAGATTGGAGGTCACTGGCAAAGCAGAGAGGTAATCTGATAGAGAACGAAGGCCCCGCCTACAAAAGCATGGATCTAACACTGCAGTGAGGTATAGGCAGTGTCCAAAAGCTGCAAACTTCTACAGTGAATGTCCCCGCCATAGGTCACAGCTCACCAGAGTAAAGGCTGTTGTGCCAATCACAGTAAATTAGTCTCATGGCTAAGGCTTCCTTCTTAAAGTAATACAGTAGTTTAATTTCCTTGTGATAATCGAAGAAAGTAAGTATATTAACTATATTCTTCAACTTATCCAATGTGTATAGCACATGTGAAATTAAGCACTTTAAAAGTAAGTCACAAAATTATTATTATTAATTATCAAGGCTATTTGTGTCAAATAATTAGTCAGCTTTTGAATTATAGTGTCTGCTGAGTCAGCTTTTAGAAAAAGCAATGTTGTTTTATTTCATATAAAACTAAAGGCCCTGTGCATGAAAATTCATGCTCAGGAGCGGGTGCTCCCTCAGCCCGGCCTGACCTCTCTCATAGTCTGGGAGCCCTCAGGGGTGGGAGGCGACCTGGCTATCAGGGGAAGGAGATGCCCCATTATGCCTCTGCAACTGCTATTTCCAGTAGAATAAGCCTCAGCCAGCCCTAATTACCTGAGCCTTGGGTGGCCCTGGGTGGCCAGCCCTAGTTACCTGAGACTTGGTTGGCCATCTGCTATTATGGCCTTGAGGGTGAGATCTACCCATTGCACCTTAGGCTGGCCCGGGGCAGCTGAGGGGCTGAAGGGACTGGGGGACTCCAGAGGCAGCACACAGAGCAGCCAGACCTAGCCTTGCTGCATGTCTGCCGCCCTGGCAGGGCTGAGGGGGCTGGGCGCCACCATCTTGTTGCTGTGGATGCAGCCATCTTTGAGGGCAGGGCAGTCAATTAGCATATTCCTCCTTATGGCTGTGGGTGCCTGCTATCTTTGAGGGCAGGGCAGTGAATTAGCATATCCCCTCCATATTGGCTGTGAGCACAGCCATCTTTACAATGGCTTGAGGGCCAATTAGCATATTCCCTCTTTATTAAATAGAATAGTTCCATATCTAGAAAATAGTTTTCTTAAATTTATTTATTATTCAAACTTTGTTGTGCAAAGAAACATTCTAATCACAGCTAAACTCAAAATTAATCTTTGTTTTATTTATGATAGACTAAAACTGTATTCATTCTTTAACTGAATATTCATTGAGGGTGTTACTCTAGTATGCTCTGTAGTTGGTGGCCCAGTGATATCATACTTACTGAGAATTAGACCTGGCTAGATTCCTACCTAGGAGGAGCTTGTCTTCAAGTGAGAAAAATAGACACATGCTAATTAGAAGACAATCTGAGAAAAGCCATAGGAGAGCTATAGGCAAAGCTCCACAAGGTCCATGAAGAGCTAGCATAGACTTTACAGAGGAGGTGCTATTTGACCTTGGTCTTTTAGTATGGCAAAAGAAGCTTTCAAGATAAGAAAGGAGGAAAAACAAATACAAAGGAGTAGAGACAGAAATAGGCATGCGTGGTCCAGTGAAAGATAGATAAAGTCTAGACCAGGGTTTATGTGTATTGTTTATTTTCTATCCCCACTCCTCCCATGCTACCTCCCATTCTGAACTGGAATATGAACTCCATGAGGCCAGAGGATTTTGTCTGTTTGGTTAATGGACATATCCTAAATGCTTAGAAAAATATCTAGCACATAGTAAGTGCTCAGTAAATAATTGTCAGAAGGATGCATGAGTGTGTATGTTTGTGTGTGCATGTGTTTGAGTTGTAATTGTGTGACTTGGACTTAGACATCTCCATGAGTTCAAGTGATTTTGGAGAGATGACATGGGACAAGCCTTGGTCTTTGATCCTTTTACATCCTGCTTTAATTAAATCCAAGTCACTGATTTTTTTTGGTGTTTGCCTACCAGGAAACTAACCCAACATATGTATTGTATGAATAGCACCATCCAATAGTGAATGGCCAATGCCAGACTATCTAGGTGTCTGGGCAAGCTCAGGAAGAGTGACTCTTTTATCTGCCAGTAGAAGTGGGGCTGCACGTGATTTGGTAGATCACAGAATACAATGAAGAGTGGAGACTGCACACAGAAACAGAAATTACTGGAGAAGAGCATCTGCTATTATGGCCTTGAGGGTGAGATCTACCCATTGCCAAAAAGAGACCTCGATCATGGGTGGCTCGCCTGTCAAAAATATAGTAGGTGCTCAGGGAACATAAGCTAACCCCTTTGCTCACCATTGAATTTGCAATGTCTAGGATGATACCAGTTGCCAGTCAATATTTGCTGGATGAATGAATACATGATCCAGGCTGCTCAGATCATTTAAGCAAATGCAATTATCAATAAATGATTAATTAGTTTCCTGCGTGAGTTGATGTAAGTTCTCACCATGGGCATCACTACAATTTGTTCAAAGTGGTAGGCTGTACGCATGCTTTAAAAAAACTGGAAACCTTGAGAAAGTGTGGGTTTTAAACATGTCTATCTGAACCTGATTCTAGAACTTCCAGTGTCCTTTCTTGTGGCTCCAGAATCCAGTGTCCGGTCCTCAATTTGAAACAAGGTCTGGGGAGTAGGAAATGGGGCCTGGAAGTCCAAGAGGTCCTCTAAAGATCCATCTCTCTTGCACAGGAAGGATTATAACATCTCTGTGGTGGTGAGGTAGAATTTATAGATACTACTGTTCATAGATTCATTTCGTATTTTCCAAGAACAGCAGGCCATACTGTGCCTCGCGAGGGAAAATGGAAATGAACAACATGCAGTCCTCAGGAGCTCACATTCAAGTAGGGATGAAACAAACAGGTGAGCAAATACATTTACTGCATCTGGAGAGTGTCTGTCATAATAAAGCATGTATTCAGGAAGTAGAAATGGAGGAAGAGGGCAGAAAGTATATGAAAACATGAAACAGCACAGCTAATTGAGGGACCTGAATGACATGGAGGGTGTTAAAGGTCACATCAAGAAGATAAAGTGAGAAAATTAGTCAAGCCACATATCATATAGGAATCTTGTGAGAGACTAAGGAACAGAGACTTATTCCATAAAGGTTTGTAGTAGCGTGTAGGTTTTTAAGCATAGAGTGGCTCAGCCAGATTTATCCTTTAAAAGGATGATCTTATAGATAAAACTCAAAGCAAAGGAAGTGGTTAGGAAGCTGTTGGAGTGATCTAGGAAAGAGATGATAGTGATATAAACCAGATCACCTATGGCCATATAAAGAGGAAACCAAGAATGGTAAAGGAAATAGAATGTTTGGGGCTAGGTACCCACTTGGGCACTTACATGGTTTGGCAGATGACTGACTAATAAGACAGATTCCCCACAGCTATGAAAGGGCCCTACTTTGCTTTTATTGGTACTGGTTAGGGCAGTGGTTGGCAAACTGTGGCTCTTGAGCCACATGCGGCTCTTTGGCTCCTTGAGTGTGGCTCTTCCACAAAATACCACAGCCTGGGCAAGTCCATTTCGAAGAAGTGGCATTAGAAGAAGTTAATTTTTAAAAATTTGGCTCTCAAAAAAATTTTAATTGTACTACTATTGATATTTGGCTCTGTTGACTAATGAGCTTGCAGACCACTGGGCTAGGGTGATTAGATGTGGGGGAGAAGAATGATGCTCAAGTATATAGCATGGTTAATTGTGGATTTTGCATTCTCTCTCTCTCTCTCTCTCTCTCTCTCTCTCTCTCTCTCTCTGTGTGTGTGTGTGTGTGTGTGTGTGTGTGTGTGTGTGTATGTGTGTGTGTTTTCTCATTGCCTAGAATAGTATTGGCACTGAAGTACAATGATACACATTTTTAAGCAAGTAACTAAAAATAATGCCTATTACATTTAGAGTGCCTTCAAGGTGTTTATTCGTATCATTTCATTCATTATTGTTTTGCTTATTGAGCCTTTCAAAGACATGTACCTACCAAGGGATGGAGCTGGGATACCAACCCACATCCTGCCATTATGATAAATGAAACGAATGGTGAATCTAGTGGTGGGAGAAAATTTAGGGCTGGAGTCAATAGGAGGTTCAGCCTGGTAAAGAGTGTGTAATATAGTTGGTGGCGTTAGCTTTGTCTGTTCCACAACTAAATGGATGGAAGAGTGGAAAAAGAGGCTTATTGTTTAAATTCAAGTAACAAAGAGCACTTTTAACACCCGTCCTTGGGTAAACATAAATGATTGATTGATAAGGCACTTGTTATTCTAGCTATCCTAAACTTTTAGTGCCAACATTTAAACACATGTTCTCTTGTTTTCCTCATTGAAAAAGTAAGTCTGCATCATGGCATTTTACATTTCTGGAGTCTGTTATTAAGTTAGATATTTATATATCATATGTAATATTACTTGCTGTGATAACATTGAGTGAGCTGGGAGGATGCTTCATGGGTAATAGTCAAGGCTGAAGAGTACTGTTTTCTATATTTCTTATTCCTGGCCAGTTTGACTTTCTAGACTGAATGGCTTTGGATCCTATTCAGTTTGGCTACATAACCTTGACATTGACATTAGTGTTTCTCTCTTATTTTTGTCCTTGCTTTTCTCTTTTCCTCTTAACATTTTATCACCATCATGGTTGCCAACAACACTGCAGAAGGCAAGGAGAGGCAACATAGCAGTGAGTCTGTGTGCTTAACTCTGGTGAGCCAGTGCTATGCAGAGTTCTACTAGCAGCTTTGAAAAAGAAAATCCATTTTAAGGATGTTTATTAGATTTGCTGTGATTAGCCTGAGTATCCTTACTGGTTTAAAATTTCCTTTTTAAAAGGGAGAGATAGAGAGAAAGGCAGAAAAGAGAGAGAGAGAGAGAGAGAGAGAGAGAGAGAGAGAGAGAGAGAGAATGAAAAAAGACAGAAGAGAAACCTTTACTTTAAAATGAAATAATTAAATTGTTTTATATTTTTTTCAGATTTCAATAAACTGTTGTATACATGTGACAGCAAGATTAGTACTAAGAAGAGAGGCTTAAAAAATCACTAAACAATATATTGTGCTTAAGAAACAAAAAAGCAATTGGCTCTTTCTTCTTTATTGTTTTATTTAGAATGTTTTTGAAAGGAATGTTAATTCACAGAACACTAGTTTCTGTCAATTGTCAATTGTGGATGGATTTGTTGCTGTTTACTGTTGTTCTAAATGATAGCAAGGCTTTGCTATATATGTACCTATATTTTTTCCCTAGACATTTGGATGTTTCTGGGAAACTGGTTAAATTTTATCATTTGGCTTTTATTAGTGTTTTTAAAAGAGGTAGTAATTTGATTGTTTTGAATTTTTATACAAAATATATGTAGAGAGTGATCTTTAATAATTCTACTACTGAAATAGTGAAGGAAATAGTTCCCATATTTAAACTAAATATTTCAGTAAGCATTCTCTTGTTTAATTCAGTTTTAATTGCATTATTAATTGTCGTGAGCAAGATATTCCTAGGGAAAAAGCTGAGTAGATCATCTAATTGCAGCTTTTACTGCTTTGAATGATAAAGTGCCTTTGATTTGGTGCTGAGCCAGGAGGGCTTGATTGATAATATCTGTCTCCGATGTCACCCTGGGAGAAAAGAATAAAACCTCAGTAGACTTGGTGCATTGCAGCTGTCTCCGTTGCTCCAATTTCTCTGCCCATTGACGTCATTGGGAGGTTTCAAACCAGTCCAGAGTGTCTAGTAAACCTGCACATAAATGAAATGAAGAAACAGAGAAACACTGATTCATAACCCAGCCCTCACTCCAAAGAGGTAGCTGTTACATTCTCTCGGATAATGGGCAGATGTTTTTTTTTTTCCCCTCCCCTGCACTTAAAAAGAGAAATTATTAAAATGTCATCACCTATCCAGAAATGTGGTAAAGCCTCCGATGAGGAATGTGAACAGCGTAAACTCTTCTAAAATCAGATTATAGCACAACGAGCCACATTGGTCTAGGGTTCTCAGATGTCATAACCTGCATCCAGCTTGTCTCTAAGATCAGGAATATCTGAAGCAGAAAGTGGCATGGGAAACAGCTCTCCTGGACGGGGACTGCTCAAACCACCCTGGCTGGTTCCCGGCACCAGTTCCTCCCCTTTTCTTTTCACAGGCAGCCTTTTGTGTGGAGTTCTAAATGAGGGGCACACACACACAATGATAGGAGCACGGAGTAGAATTACAGTATTTTCCAAGGGAGATGACAAACTCTCAAGGTTGTAATTTTAAAAAAAAATGAATTTAGCAAAGAGAAAATACACAGAAGGAAGTAGATGAGAGGGAAAAAAATACCTTTAGCAATGCGGGTTTGTGTGGAGGTTTGGTTTTTTTTTAATTTTTGTTTTGTTTTGTTTTGTTTTGTTTTTAAGCTGCTTTGTCAGCTTAATGAAATACATGATAAACTCTAAATCGCAAAATAATTTATTATAGGGCATCTTTCCTAATTGCTGTCACACAGCTATTTAGAGACTTGGCTGAGCATTCATGTGAAAATATGTCTAGATGTAATTTTTCATCTGCTGGGCAATGAGACTACTGGCAGAAGGAGAATGCTCTTTCTTCCACTTCTTGTTCAAGCCCCTTCCTCATTCTCCACCAGGTACGGCAGGCGGGAAAGGACTCAAAAATTACCAAGCGGCTTTCATTTCCTGCTCATCCAACAAGCTCTCCGACATCTAAATCAACAGTAATCGCATCCTCACACTACTTTTACAAAGCATCCTTACTTTCATTTTCCCATTGAAGTCCAATAGAAAACCTGTGAGATAGATGATACAATCCTCGTTGTTTTATAGGTGAGGAAACTGAGCTTCAGGCAGGTTAAAAGGAAAGTAAAAATCTTGCCGGAGGTTCTCATCTTGTAAAAGGCAGAGCTCAGATCAAACCCAGATTTTTGAAACCTTAACTCCATCTCCGCTTTCTTTATCATATGTCCACCAAGGTAGATCTTTTTCAACCCCATGGCCTACCTTTCAGAACCGCTTCAACTTAGCAGATATGTATTGACCAGTGACTACAAGTTGTGGGTGTGTTAGGGTAAAAATGAAAGTAACACACAGTTGCTGGCCTTAGGAAGCTTTGAATACTGGGGATTAGACCAATGCATCCACATATTATAAAACAGAATAAGACAAGTGATGGCATCTGATCAGTATATCTTGAGTGAAGTAGCATCTCACATAAATATTGAAGGGCTGGTGACATTTCAATAAATGAAGATGGTCTGTCTGGCTATTTGTGGGCCAAGAGACCTGCATGAACGGAGTCAAATAAGCAAAAAGACCTGAGGGATGACAGGAATGATATAAAGGATGTTATATGTGAACCAGAAGGCTGGAAGCTGATGAAACGTTGGGGAGGGCCAATAGTGGCAGACTTTAAATGCCAGGGTAAGGAGTTTGTCATAATGAGACATTTTTAAAAATCCTTTAAGCTAGGAAGCAAAACCATTAAATGTGTACTTCAGGAAAATTGGTTAAACACATGTTAAGGTACACGAGAGGAAAAAAAAACCCTGTCTCATGATGCCAATGAGCCAGCTCCATAATCCAGAGGGAAGGATTGAGAAGCAGGATTCCACAGGGCTGTAGGAATCCACTCATTGGTTTATAAGTACTTATTGAGCACCAAACATGTCTAAGCACTGTTCTAGATATGAGAATGTGATAATCACAGACTGATAAACTCTCTGCTTTCATAGGTCTTTCATTCTACATAAGAGCAAATGGAAATAAGAGGAGAAATTACCCAAATGCTGCAGCGCTGGCATTAATGGCACCTAGTGACATGTGGTTCTGAATGAGGGGAGTCAGTGCTGACTTGGAAAATTGTCTGTGGAGAGAGCATACCTCAAAGCCTGTTAGCTCATAGTGTACTGATTCTACTAAGCTAGCCTTCTTCAGGCACTATAATAATACTACACCTGGTACTTTATAGCTCAAATATGATGAAGTGAAGAAACATGTTTAGCAAAGCACCAAGTGCTACATAAATATTTTCATTAGTTGTGAATCTTGTGGGGGTTTTTTGGTGCATTTTTATTTTAGCAAAATATGAGTATTTCAGAGTATTTAATCTGGTAAATTATTTTTCATTTTACCAACTAGAGGCCCAGTGCATGAAATTCAGCACGGGTATGTGTGTGTGTCCCTCAGCTCAGCTTGCACCCTCTCCAATCTGGAACCCTTCAAGGAATGTTCAATTTCCTTCTCACAATCCAAGACTGCTGGCTCCCAACTAATCACCTGCCTGCCTTCCTGATTGCCCCTAATCACTTCTGTCTGCCAGCCTGATCACCCCCTAACCACTCCCCTGCCAGCCTGATTGATGCTTTAATGCTCCCCTGACAACTTGATTGCCCCTAACTGCCCTTCCTTGCAGACCTGGTCACCCCTAATTGCCCTACCCTGCAGACCTGGTCCCCCTCAACTGCTCTCCCCTGCAGGCCTTAGTCTCCCACAACTGCCCTTCCCTGCAGGCCTGGTTGCCCCTAATTTCCCTCCTCTGCTGACCTGGTCATCCCTAACTGCCCTAACCTGCAGGTTTGATTGCCCACAACTGCCCTCCCTTGCAGGCCTGGTCTCTCCAAACTGCCCTCCCCTGCTGGCTGTCTTGTGGCAACCATATTGTGTCCATATGGGGGCAGCCATCTTTGACCACATTGGGGCAGCCATCTTGTGTGTTGGAGTGATGATCAGTTTGCATATTACTTTTTTATTAGATAGGATTTAAAACAGAATTGAATAGGTTTCTATTCATTAGGTGATTTCAAATCTCAGAGAGTTATTTCAAAGGAATGTTGCTTAGAACATACCTTGCTATATAATCTTTTTATCTTCTTGCTGCTGTGGTTTCTGCCTATATGTTAATGCAACATACATGATGAAAAAATGATAGTGTATATTGTGTGGGAAACTACTAAAACTAGTGTGATGGTTGCCAGAATTTCAGGGAGAGGGACTCAATTCTGCCTTATACATTGATGCATTTTATGAGCTATGTCATCTTAAGCATTTAATAGACATCTAATTATCTTCTCTGAGTTTATGTATATGAGTGATTTATTATATAGAGTATAAGTGTTCTTTTCCTATATAATATTAACAAGTCTCAGAGCTTATTTCTAGTGTTGATCTGTGGGGCATATTATAATTAAGATATTTTTTACCAAGTAGAATTAAAAATGAGCAGACATTAAGAATCTTACATTACATTCAAGCAAATGTGCACTGCCTAATTAGATTATTATCCAGTCAATGGAAATCCAGAAGACTTTGATAATGATTCCCTTTATGTGTCTGCCTTTTGTCACCTTAGAATGAGAGTACACATGAAAGCTGAAGTGCAAAATTGAGAACATTACTTGGATAATTATGTGTGAGGAGTTGTCTTACTAAGAATAAAAGGACAATAAAATGGCCATCTTATATTGATTACTATTACCAGCCCACCTCAACCCCAACAAATTTCAGATTTACGGAAAAAGGTTTACTCAGAAAATACTGATGTGCACATGCCAGGCGTGGTGTCTGAAATCTCTCTCTCTCTCTCTCTCTCTCTCTCTCTCTCTCTCTCTCTCTCTCCCCTCCTCTTCTCCCTCTCCCTCTCTCTTTCTCTTTTTTTCTCTCCCCTTATAGACCTATTAAAACTTTTTATTTTGTGATACTTTCTGCTCAAACTGAGTGAAGATGAGACAGATAAGTGACTAATTGGATCAGTGATTTTTTGTCTATAAAACTTCAGTTTAAAAAAAAACAACAACAGTTGCATGATTTATGAACCTCCCTGGTCTTGTTGCTTAGAATTTAAATTCAGCCAAAATGATTAAATTTCCTGATAAGCCTCTCAAATTCTGCCCACCACCCTTCCTCATTTTCTTCCATCCTCTCCCATAGACTGTCCTTAGTGCTCTTTATTATGTAATGTACTTATCTGTTTATTTGTTTCTTTCAATTCTAGACCATAAAGCCCACGAGGAACATGACTATTTCCTTTATTTTTATACCCACAAAATGTTGTAGAGCCTTTGATACATTTTAGGTCCTCAGAAAATGCAGAAAATGTCAGTTAAACTGTCTTTGGACACTCGAGATAAGGATTTAATGATGTTGGAGAGAACTTTTATTTCTCTCAGAAAGAGCGCTTTTATGTATTATGCCTCATAGAAAGGCTGTATCTCGCAATATCTCTTAGGGTAACTTTCTGAGTGTTGAAGTAGATGGGAATCTATACATATAAAAAGCTAAGTGTCTGACCATATGTCCATCTGATCAACTGACCGGCCGGTACATATGCCTCTGCTCTGGCAATCTAAAAATAAACATTGACTGGCGCATGCATGATACATATAATGCTCCTGCTGGCACCAATTCCACGCATGTGTTTTGATATGTCTTTGTCGATCATGAATCTGGTTGTTGACATTCTGAAGCTGAAAGAAAGCAGCATTGTTGACAGAATATGTCTGAAGACCAACTATTGGCACAACTGTCCCAGTCTGTTACTGGCCTCCCATTTAAATTAATTCAAAGACAGTTTCCTGTGATGCCAGCATTTGTGATGACTACCAATAAATCATAAGGACAGACTCTAGACAGAGTAAGAATATTCCTACCTGAACCCGTTTTCAAACATGGTCAATTATATGTTGCTTTCTCTCAAGTTTAAAGAGCATATGATGTTAAAGTTGTAAATACTTCATCACAAAGGAAATTAGTCAAACACTTTGAAAGTGTTCTTAATGTGGTTATAAGGAGATATTAGAATAAGTTTAATCAATTTATCAGTCATTGTTTTTATCAATGTTTTTTATATCATGCCTTTGTTGTTATGTTATTATTGTTTAATTATTAATCAATTTATATATTATTTTCATATACATTTTACTAATTTTCTTTCATCTCTGACTCTTTTATTATAGAGAAAGAGCAAATAGTGATATTAAAATATTTAGTCTAATTAATCTCCTTTCAATGTGTACAAATCCATGTACCAGGCCACTAGTAATAACAATAATAGCAATAAGAGTAGCACCTACAGTTTACTGAGTACTTAGTGACTGCTTTGCCTGTGCTAAGCATTTAACATTTCTTGGTCAATATAGGTAAATATTATTTTGCAGATGGGAAAACAAATAGTTTAAGCAACTTGCTGAAAGTCACATTAATAATAACACTTGAATTCGAATCTCAACTTCGTAGTTTACTAAGCTATATGATTCTGCATAATTCTTCAAACATCCTAAGCCTATTTCTTACCTGTCAAATAAATGAATTTGATGGAGTGATATCTAAGGTTCACCATATCCCATAACTTTGTATGCATCTGTTGTGCCTGGTTTGCTTCATCAATGACCTTTTAAGCTTTAAAAAGTTGATCAAGGCACCTTGGAATTGATTCTGGGTGACATTTGAAGGAAAACCATGAGTTGAGGTTGTTATCTATAGGAAATGCTTATATGGAACAATTAACAAAGTAAAAGGGAGACCTAACATGCTGCTAATTTCAGCATCAACCTGGCTTTCACCTGGAAAAGATGCTTTCAGTGGCTGCAGGCCTCAGGGATAGAGTCCCTGAGCTGAACCCATGAGAAGTTATCTAGTTCACCTCTCTGCCTGGGGCCATCTCACATTTGAACTATAAAAAGATTAGGAATTTTTTTGTGTTTTTTAAGGGAGATTCCACAACTTCCCCTGGTATCTTATTCCAGTAACTGACAGTCTCACTGTCAGCAAATCATTTTTCACAGCTAACCTAAATCCCTAGGGCTGGAGTTTGAATTCCTTTTCTTCTGCCCTTAGAGGTAAAAACAAAAAATTGCTAGTATAATAACTAGTCATGTGCATGAAGATTGTTATAAAGATGTTCTTCAGCTCTCATCCTAAAGCCAAATTCCTTGAACCTTCCTTAATAAATTCTTTCTGTCTAACCCTTTAATTACCAATTCCTTTTGTACATACGAACTCTCCCCAAGTCTTGTTTTTCTCAGTTGTGAAACCCAGGATAATATATAATAGCATATTTAGCTATTATACTTGGTGAATTGCTCAGTAGAATATCATACATGAACATGATAACTTTAATTCTGTTTCTATTTAAGCAAATATATGATGAAAACTTTTATTTTAACATGAGAAAGGCTAAGCATTATATTAATAGCAGGAGAGACTACAAGGGAGCACAACGCCTTAAAAATCCCCAATTTATAAATGTCATAAACTAAAAACTAATAAATTAAGGGATATTGCTCTTTAAAATAAAATCTATGTCCTCTTTCCTTTACTCCCATGCTAAGCAGGAGTTTCATATAGTACCGTATTTGCCGGCGTATAAGACGAGTTTTTGGCCCTGAAAAATATGCCTCCAAGTGGGGGGTAGTCTTATACGGCGAGTATATAACAAACTCTGTATTTTTAGTGGAAATGTTAGGGGGTTGTCTTATACGCCAGCAAATACGTATTTTTCAGGGCCCAAAAATCGTCTTATACGCCGGCAAATACGGTAATACAATAAGTTTTAGAGTCAAACAACTCCAGTTTCAGTCCTAGATGTGACTGGACTCAAAGGGTAAGTATATTCTCATTTTGGAACTTTACTTACCTACTATGTTACTTACCATGATAATGAGAAAAGTGGTGAATTCCTTGAGGACAAAGACCATTTCTTATTTATTTTTGTATCTCCAGGGCCTAACTCAATGCTTAACATAGACTAGCACTCACTCAATATTTGAATTTTTCTGAAATGTTATTTGTAAAAATTAAATTAGATTATATATGTGAAAATATTTAGTTGACGACTGAACTTTCTATGAGTCATCACTATCAATTTTTAACATGTCATTATTAGTAGTGAACTTTTGAAAATAATTAAACCAATCTTTGATTTTTATTCATCCTTCCAGGAACATTTCTGTTATCCATTTATTTCCTGTCTTATAAAAAAATGTCTAAATATGAGTTTCCTAAAATGAATAATCAGTGGCACAAAGCTTACTAGTTGGAGTTGCATGCTTAGTTTCTTCTGATGAGCAATCTGAGAATGATAAATGAACTCAAATGTGACTAAGGTGACCTCTAAGCGCCAATCAAAAGTCCCCCTGGCAACCAAGAGGACAGAGCTACTCTGAAAAATTTAAGTTTTTCCAGGGCTTCTTTGACCTTGTGTACATTTCCCTATGTGGGAGAGAAAATCAGTGATATCTTTGACTGACAAAAGCCCCAAAGGTTTAAATAACATTGCTTTATTTATTAGCAACATGACTAAAAGGAGTCTTTTAAGCACTTGACCTTTTTCCATGGGGAACATTGCCAAAGGGCTGGAAGAGTAATATAGGGGAAAGTTTTATGCAAGGGACTTAGAAAGGAGTGTTTGTAAACAATTGTTGGCTCTTCCAAAAGAGCATCCTCTCCCGTCTTTGTATTTGATTTGCAAATATTTGACTCAAAGAGCATAAGCTTAGAACCAAAGTGGTTCAGGTAGAGATCTTCGCTGTCCATGGGAAAACTACTCAGCCGCTTAAACTCTGTTTTCCTCTGTAAAATGGGCAACATGTTGCCTAGTTCCTGAGACTCCTGGCATTTCTGGGTTCTTGGTAAATTCATTACCTTCCCCCACCTTCTGTTCTCCTTCTCCCGTGCCTATTTTGTCAGTAAGAATCGGATAGTTAATGTGATTTACAAAATGGACTTAAGAGATTTCTGCACAAAGTGGCTGAAACTCTTCGATATAACATTTTATTGAGTTTCTTCCCGAGTGATATTAATCACTTGATAATGAGAGGAAGCTTTAAAACTCTGAGAATGTGCTTCTTTTTTGAGAAACTAAGTTAAATAAAATTACAGCTTTAAAAGTGAAAATTGAGCCAAAACCAGTTTGGCTCAGTGGATAGAGCGTTGGTCTGAGGACTGAAAGGTCCCAGGTTCGATTCCGGTCAAGGGCATATACATTGGTTGCGGGCACATCCCTGGTAGGTGGTGTGCAAGAGGCAGCTGGTCGATGTTTCTCTCTCATCGACGTTTCTAGCTCTCTATCTCTCTCCCTTCCTCTCTGTAAAATATCAATTAAATATATATTTTTAAGTGAAAATTGATTGGAGCCTGCTAAGGCCAAATAGTATGGGAAATAATTCTGGACTAGAAATCAGGATGCACAGGTTTGGAGTCCGCTCTGCCACAAATGAGATAACCTTAGGTAAGTCCTGTTGCTTTCCCGGACCTTACTTGCTTCGTGTTTGAAATAAGAGAGTGCTATGCCAGGCCTTCCTGTATCACCATCCTACAATGCTAAGATTCAGACTTGTTACTCTCTCAGTAAGATACTGCCTGGAGCCCTGAAGGGTTGAAGTCCAATCTTGTTTTGTCAAAATGTCAGACATGGAGGGCTTCTGCAGAGCAACATGGCCCTGAGGCCAGCACATCTTGTAAAGAAAACATCAGTTGTTCCCCATGATAACTCAGAAGATTTGGATGCACTCTGCCCTGTCAGATTTCTCTTTTAGATAAAAATCATACTTGATTGGTAAGAAACTTTGTCTCTAAGTAGAAAAGTAGAAAGAACAACAGCAAAGAACACCAAGCAGGAGTGCAGGGTAAAGAAAATAACAAAAGAAAAAGGGAACAAAAACCAGAGATCTCTGAAATCTGGCAAATAATAGACTTTGCTAAGTCAAATTTCAGAGATTGAATTCAGGATCAGTCTGTCTTGCTGCCCTCACTGTTGGATTCAGCAAATAGGAATATCGTTCTTGGTAAGTTATTATTTATGGATCTGGAAGCATATAGATTTGTGACTCTCCCACTTAAGACCTAAATTAGATATCTTGATTTGAAATGAAAATTCATTTTTTAAAGCTTGTATTTTTTTTCTTTATGTTTTGGGACCGTATCTAATCATATGCTGAGTCTAGAGCCATTTTCTTGATCATAATAAGTGATAAATCATCTCATTTCACCCAATCAAAACAGAAAAAGAATTTAGAGGTGGTAAAATTTCATAGCAATCCACAATCTTTTCTACTGTTGGAGTAAAAAAATAAATCACCCAGAAACACACACCATTTTTGTTGCTTTTTAAAGTAGAATATTCAGGAATGGTATTCCTCATAGTGGAAACTAAATTGAAATACTCTATATCGATGCCACCTTAACTACAGTGAAGAATCACCTTTTCTCTTTTTCTGTGTGTTGATGAGAAAGAACACAGAACCAGAGCTTTGGTTTCTTCAAAAATCTATCTGGGACTTGGAATTCATACTTTGTATAAATTCATTTCTTCTCTCAAAACCTCAAGACAGAAAACCCATAGACAAAATGTAGAACCCCTGAAAGTTGGCATTTATCCTGAAAGTATTGAATATGCACTAGCATTTAATTTGAAAAAGAAAAGGAAGACACTACTGCTGTATATTTCAAAGCAAGCGTACTGCTGTTTCCCTGGGTTAGGAAGGCACAGGTTTCTGTTGAACTGGCAAGTTAGTGTGCTTGAACAAAATAGAGAGAGAGGGCCAAGGAAATCACGCTGCTTTTAGTATTTTCTCTGCAAAGAGCTTTTTTGGACCACGTCCATGACTGCTCTAAGAAAATGCTCAGTTGCAAGAAGAATGTGAGTACCTTTGTATTAATACACTGTTAACGTCACTAATTCTAATTTGAATTTGGAGACTTAGGAGCAAACCAAGCGGCTAATCTTCTGCAGTGAGCCCCATGTCCCCTTTCTAGCACATCCTGGATGTGGGAGTTGTTGTTTATTGAACCTCACATAAAGATCCCCTCTTCTGAGTGATTGCAAAATAGCTGGTGTTCTGCAGCTGACCTTTGTACTCACTCATCGTGCACACAGTTTTGTTTTGTGTTTTTTTTTTTAATATGGTTTTCTGGTTATAAAAGAAGTATATGCTTGCCGTGGAAAATTCATAAAATAACAAAAATATTTTTTAACCCCCTTAATATTTGGTAAGACCACAGTCATGCTAGAGGAAGCAAAAAGAGGCAGGTATTGTAAGGTTAATGAAGATTCTTAGAGATGCTGGGATAGGATTGCAAGTGTTTCTTTCCAATGTTTCAAAGACCATTTGGACCTACTGTAGCCTTCCTCTGCTTCTCTCTGCCCATCTGCTGTGATCCTAAATCTTTGGGTAATCCCATCTTTCCCAGCATATGTGACACAGAGCTCTCGGGTTTTAGAATGGATGCCTCTGCTGTATAGATTGCTTACTTACCACATTCCTACTCCATTCCATACCTAGACTCTTTAGAAATAGACTCATGGGTCCAACTTACATAGCTCATCCCTGACCCAGGCTGGGATGGAAAATTATGATGACAGATATAGTTGCTTCCACTGCACCCAAATGGGCTGGGGTGGGGTGAGGGGATGTGGTAGTCTCCCTCACAAAAGGGTACTGAGCAAACAATTCAATAGGTCTTCATTTTAAACCTGTAATTCCTCTATCCAGAGATAATTACTGACAACATTTATATATAATTTCTTCTGGTTTTCCCTTAAGTTACATTTTTAATGTTGTTAAGATCATTCTGCTTATTAGATTTTGCATCTTGTTTTTTTCTAAATACCACTTCATCATTAGGGCTCACTTGAAGTTTATTTCTACCAGTAATAACTACAAAATAACAAAAACACAGTAGGTAGTGTGTATCAAGTGCTATATTACTGTCAAGATCTTTACATAATCTTATTTACTCTTATAGTGGGATAATATTTACTAACCTCTTCACAATTTGCTACCGGTTACAATGTTCTTACATAAATATTCTATTTGATCATCGCAACTACTGTGAAACATGGTATTATTATTACTTTTTCTATTTTAAATTCTAAAAAAGAAAACGGAAAAGTCATACAACTAGCAAAATGGTTCTTTCTGGTCATATTTTCAATCCTATTTCTTTTGGCCCATGCCCTGTTTCCTTCCTTGGTATTTTTATGCAATCAGATCGACTGTTTGCTCAGTTGTCCTTCAAGGCAGTTGTTAACATGATAATATCTGTCCCCCTGTAGGGGCCTTTTTAGACACTCCCAGGGATGACAGGGGCCAAGGGCAAGCGAGGAAGAGAGCTGAGGCAACATGCCAGAAATCAGGTGGGTGGTAGCGGTATTATGGTTTCCACATGGTCAGGCATAGTCTCATTTTTTCCTCAGAACCTCTGCTGCTCCTCATCATAAGCCTGCGCGACCAGGCACATCTCACACCTGGGTATTTTCCATCAGGGGCCTCTTTTTGTTTCTCTTTCCCATCCAGTTTCCCTCAAGGAAAGTGGTAATCTACCCCGTAGGAGTGAAAGCCAATTATGGGGTAGGTTAGGGATATTCCAGAGAGTTTCTGTTTCGCTGTTTAGAATAGGAAGCTGTTTGTACTGGAGCAATGCAGCCCAGCTCCCTACTGCAGCATCTCATGCCAGACTCAGCAGAATAACCAAAGACAGGGGGTGGTCTGGAAACCCTGAAAAGAAAGGTGGAGGAAGTAGTATGAAGTAGAAAACGTGGGCATTCCAGGTGTGTCAAGCATTCTATAATAATTTCCTATCTTAAAAAAGATACTTTAGTTAGAATAATAATGAATGATACTGTGAGATGTGGATCACTTATTACAATGACCTCCATGTGCTTTGACAGCAGTTGGCTTGGTTCAAAAGTAAGCTTGCTAGGAATCTGTCCCAGGTGAAGAGATTGCTAAGTGACAGAGCTGGGATCTGACCCAGGTAGTCCAGTGTGGCTAATGTCTACACAGGTAACTGATGCCACATGGGGCTGAACATATGGAACTCATATAATCGCGTGTGAAATTTCAGAAACTTATAAGGTCTCTCCAGCTCAGGGCCTGGTTTTATTTGTCTTTAAATTCCTAGTATGTGAGTTTAGAACATATAATTTAAGTGGAAGATGGGTTTTAGGGTAAACATAAGCAAGATAACTGCATTACAGCATGGCTTAGGATGGACCCTTTGTATCTCTGCTTACCCCCGATGCCTTTTAGTGCTCTCCTCTTTTTTAGGCAAAACACCAAGGCTGAGTCCACTTTGGGAGAATGGTTACCATGGCTTTACTGAAAGGAAATCTACTCTTTTTTTTTCTCTCCAGTCACAAGCTTTGCTGGAAATAGTAATGGAACTGAGTAAATAAACACCACTTATCAGGCAAAAATTTACAATTTCTCAATTCACATTGAGATAAACAGAGGGTTAAAAGATTTTTCATTTTTGTTTTTAGAGTGACTTGTTTATATTCATGTGATTTGTTTTGTTCTTTTTTTTGGTTATCTGTTATGTTTTTTAGTCTTTGAGTGCCATTGTTTATTGTTAATAATATGCAGTTTTATAATGAGGTTGCTATAATGTTTAATGATTACAACTCAGCAGGATTAGAGCAAATAAAATGTTTCTTAATACAACTTATAGTGTTAGTCTCAAGAATTTAGGCACTGAATTACAATTATTTACACAGATGACATTTTGGTATCATAAATATTTATGAAACCTGGGGTTATTGAATATGTTAATTATTTTCCCACCATTTTTAAGACCGACAATTTAAGGCAAACAAAAAACCATTTTGAAACAGAAATTTCTTGTATTTTTTTGTCACAGCTTAATCCTATCACTGATGTTGTTATTGAAAAAAATCTCAGAAACTGAATCAGGTTTGGGGGTTTCTAAAATTTTTGCTTTAAGTTACTGTAAAGTATAGTCTGCTTAATTTCTTAGATGATACACAAAGGGGAAAGCACTATTCTAGGATGCGGTCCCAGTTGTGTGGTGAGTCATTGCCTGCAGCAATCATAATGATAGAAGAATCTATTTATTCCCGTTCTCTAAGCCTCGCACAATGAAGCCAGGCAGAAATTACATAATTATTCCTCCTGGATGGATTTTCTTATTGGTTTGTAATTACAAAATACTCTGAGTACTTTTGTATCCTGAAATTAAGTCTTCAGAATTGCATAAAGAAGCATAAGGTTTGATCCCAGTTTGTTTATCCTCTTTATATTTGATTTTACCAGTTTAAATAGTGTAGCTTCCTGGATGTTAAAATGTGGCTCCTTTACCTTTTGCACAGCTCAATTACTTAGACTAATTGAAGTCAATCCTAAGGGAAATCTCTTATTTTCACAATCACATGGTATATTTGTCCACTAATTAGAACTGCTTCCTGTGTAAATCAAATAGCCTGTGTTGCTAATATTCCATGCTCTTCAGGTGTTCCCCCTTCAGTATTTTCTGCCATTTTGGGCCACTGTTTATACATGGTTGCTAATAATGTCCATAATTTTCTCTGAAAAGAACCTTTAGGACAAACACAGTTTGGCTTTATGTAAGCAATTATTGGTACCGGTTGCTTTTTCTACTCCCCACCCCAACTAACAATGGTAAAGTGTGTACTACATGACAGGTCAGTGCATGTCATAGTGACTGGTCATTCCACTGTTTGGTCGATTTGCATATTATCCTTTTATTATATAGGATCATATGTGTTCTATAGATACATATCCAGTCTAATGATGATTTCTTGTGCCATAGCAATCTACATGAAAAGAGATGTCAGTGTCTGCTTTGCTCAGAAGTAAACTTGTCTGTAGGGATAGTCACACACCATGGATTCTAAATTCAGTTGTGTTTTGAAACTGTTATTTCTTTTTATATTGAATTTATTGGAGTGACATTGGTTAATAAAAGTACATAGCTTTTGAGTATACAATTCTGTATATGTAATTGAGTGTTTACAACCCCAAGTCAAATCTCCTTCTATCACCATTTATCCTCCTCTACCTCCCCACATCCCCTTTTCCCTTGGGTAACCACCATACTGTTGTTTGTGTCTATAAGTTAGCTTTTGTTTCCTGGTTTATTTCTTTTTGCTTAATCCCTTTACCTTTTTTTTACCCTGGTCCCTAACCTCTTCCCCTGTGATAGCTGTCAGTCTGTTCTCTGTATCTATGAATCTGCTTCTATTTTGTTTGTTAGTTTATTTTATGTATTAGATTCTGCATATAAGTGAAATCATATGGTACTTGTCTTTCTCTGACTGGCTTATTTCTCTTAGCACAATACTCTCTTAGCACAATACCCATGCTGTCACAAAGGATAAGATTTCCATATTTTCTATGGCTGTGTAGTATTTCATTGTGTAAATGTACCACAGTTTTTGTTTTTTTGTTTTTTTAAATCCACTTACCTACTGATGGGCACTGAGGTTACTTTCATAGCTTGACTATTGTAAATAATACTGTAATAAACATAGTGTGCATATATTCTTTCCAATTTTTATCAGATCAGAGATATAATTATCCCAAAACATTTCATGAACTCTGCATTTATCTTGAAGGATGCTCTAATTGTTCTTCACACAAGCCTGATCCAGCCAATTTTTGAAATTCATGTTTAGTGTAATCATTTTTCTCTTGGGTATTTGATTATGCATTTACACTAACTCCCATTTATATTGCAACATGTCCTTCTGAATTATTACATTGCTATAGGGTTAACCCCCTCCCCTCCCTCAAGCCTTTTCTCCAATCTCACATTCTCCAGGGGCCTACCTCACCCGTGTCCAATTCCTAAGCCTCATTATCTTGCTCTACTTTATTTACTCTTTTCTATATCACTTATCATTTTTTTATATACTACTAGTGGCCCAGTGCACAAATTCATGCACATTGAAAGGAAATTAATTAGGAGAAATATTTTAACATCGCTATTTGCCTTTTATTTTTTTAATAATAGAAGTGTCAACCAAATTCCCGATTGGCAATGACAGATTGAAACACACGTGTGCAATTGGTGCCAGTGAGAGTTTTATATGTATCGTGCATGTGCGAGTCAACTTAGCCTTTTATAGATATAGAATAAACTTGCTTAATTAGACCTGCTTTCTATCCACTGAGCCAAACCGGTTAGGGCTAGACCTGCTTTCTGATTTAGCTAAACTTTTTCCAGCCCAGTGAAGCACCCCAACTTTTCTTTCAGGTAATTGTCAGAAACACAGCAGTAAATATCAACACAAAGCAAATTATTATAGATCATGTAGAGATAACAAAGGGTAAAATATTTAACTGCAGAAGTGTTTGACTATATTCTGCACAGTGAGAAAACCTGAAGTCATTTTCAAGATCCACCATTTCTTACTTCTTTTCAATTGGGTCAAGTTTCTAAGCTTTCCAAATATCCATTTTCCAGCTAATGAAAAGAAAATAGGATTCCACCAAGTCTCCTATCAACCTACTCCAGGATTTCTATGAGAATCAAATTATATGAGGCACAGGAAAATGCTTCACAGACATTTGGTTAAAATGTAAACTGTTTCCACCTGGCTATAAAGCAAGTCATATTGCTGGGCTGAAGAAATTTCAAGGAGGCTAGTCACTAGGGAGTGGAAACTGGGCATTGCTACATGACATTATTACCCAGTGCCCAGAATGACCGTTTCTAGGCTGGGCTGGGCTATAGACCACATTTTGAGCCTTGGGGTCTTGGCAGCATTGGCTGTGATTTGGTGGAGTGGTGGTGGGGCCTGTGTCCCACTTGGGGGAAGCTGAGTATTGCTTTGTAGGTGCCAGGTCCGCAGTACTATTTCTCTGTAAATGGCCAGTGCACATCATGACAGCTCCTGCATTGAGTGTCTGCCCCCTGGTGGTCAGTGTGCACCATCACAACTGGTTAGATGGTCAGACACTTAGCATATTAGCCCTTTATATCTATAATAATAAAAGCAGAATATGCAAATCTATCAAATGACCAAACAGCAGAACAACCATCCAGACAACCTTCCGGATAACCACAATATTACACACACTGGTGCCAGGCCAGCCAAGCAGTTGCACCCTATACCTGTTACCAGCAGAGGGAGGCAACCAATGGGGGTGAAAAGGGGCAGAGCTGCACAGATAACAAGCAGTGGCAGCAGCAGGGCGGGGTGGGGGGGGCGCAGGGGGGAGGTGACAGCTGCAAGCATCCAGGGGAAGGAAAGCCCCGATAGGCCCTGATCACTGGTCTGGCCTAGATACCCTACCTGAGGGGTCCCAGATTGTGAGAGGGCACAGGCCATGATGAGGGTCACCTCCAACACACACCTCCTGGTGCATGAATTTCATGCACCAGGCCTCTGGTATATAGATAATATTTATTTTATTATTTTTATTCTTTATCATCTTCTCTCTCCACAAAAAGTAAACACCATAATGTCATTTCTTATCATTTTTTGTATGTGTGTTCACTGATATATCACAAGCAACTAGAACAGTTCCTGTCCCATATTAGGCTTTCATTAAATATTTGTTGAATTGACTCAAATCCTGGAGACCTCTGTCCTGATCCACTTTCTGAAACAAGATGTACAATCTATAGAGCTTCCTAGTCTACACTGATATTGACAACATCCTTGGTTAAGCTCAATAAGAAGGAGCAAGTGGTAGAGCTGTGTGTACTGCAGCACAGCACAGCACAGCACTGCACAGCAGGAAGAACTTTCTTGCTCTAAGATTCTTTTCAAAGCTAGAAGCCTTCGAGTCACATGTTCAGCGAGTCTAAACAGAATACCATGATGTGCTAATATTTCTCCCAAAGTCTATGGAGGCCCAGAGGCTTTGTATCCCTTTCTTGAAGATGGATCAATCAGGACTTGTTTTCTAGGCATAAATTTTTTGTTGTTGTTGTCATGGTTAAATTACTAAGGTTTTTAATTGGCTCTGCCCATACATTTCAGCTTTATGGACCCCATAATTAATTGGTCTGGATTCCTATGGACACTCTTCCATTGTGTATCACTAAACTCTCTAAAAGAAATCTCCTTTCTGAGGAAGCTATAGAAAGCTCCTTGAATCTGGACTATGTGATATTTCAATAACACCACCACCTTATTTACCAAACATGAAAAAGTGTCCCAAGAAAGAACCAAGGGCCCTTGGTTTTCTTATAATTCAGACCAATTTTGCTGCCCTCCCAGGAAATACCTTGCCAGATATTTTCTTCCACCTGCAAATTATTACTAGTCACCAAATCCCCTTCAATGTTTATCCTAAAATGTCTATTAAGTCTACAAATAGGACTCTTGGTACCCAGACCAATTATCCACAGGCTACCTTTATTCCTAGATCACATAGTTTGTGCTTTTTGAACTCTTAAGATATTCTCCCTGAAACAACAACCAACTATATATAGTAAAGTTGACATTCTTTTCACTTCCCTATTTGATGGGGACCACATGTATGGCTGTACATCCCTGTGTCAATTTGCTTCTCTACCATGCATTTACTTTGTCTTTGGGCTCTCATTTAGATTTAGGGCACTTCTACTTTCATTCTGTTCTTCATTGCATTGTCCTTGAATTATACCTTTGTAAATGCAAATGTGATTATCTGATTATCTTATTCATATCTACAGAAAATCTTCCCATGCTCCCTCATCACTTTCAAGAGAAAAGTTTAAACTAATTATCATGACCAAAATTCTCCATAATCTAGTACTGCTTCTCTTTGCAGACCTTTCTTCCAGCTATACAAATACCTATTATAGAATATCAAATTTATGTAGTAGAAAATTAAAATATAATCTAAAACATAGTGTGACAAGAGAGATACTATTATCATGGGCATAATACAATGAAAGTCAAGCAATGCCCCTTTATTCTCAAAAATTTCTTTTATTCTTTGTCTGTGAAATATCCTTTAGTTCTAAAAGTGGAAAAACAAAACAAAACATTTTTCCCTAGAAAACTATACTTCTGGGATAGCAGGCAGTGAAAGCCTCTGTTCAGACAAAAAGAAAAATCAAAAGAATACTCAAATGTGTTATTCATTTCCTACTTTCCCTTCTGATTTTTAAAAATAACTTTGGTTGACTTTGCAAAGAAAGAAAAAAGTGGAGTAAAGGGAGATCACAGAGGGGAGGGAAGGGCACTTACTTGGTTAGGTATTGAGCTGAGTAATGTTCATATCTGCATCAATTCTAAGACATGCATTTTTTCTTAAATTTTAATATCCTATGAATGTGTCTTAAAATCAATATTGTCTTAGATCCAGTAAAATATGCCTTCCTTTAGCTGAGCATATCTACATTAAGTTTTACAAATTCAGAATTTGCGATCAGATTATTTGTTCCAAGTCCCAAATTGAAGAACTGAGATTCAAACTTATATCTGGATGATTCCAAAACTCATTAGCAAATTAGAAGACATCATTTCGATTTTGAGACAAAAATACCAACTATTTATTATGACAAATACAGGATCCAAAATAATCCCATTGGTTAGAAGAACTCGATGCAAACTAAATGAAACTAACAGTGATTCTGTCATAATATCACAAGTCTTGGCAGGGTGAATAACAGTTGGAGAATCAGAAACTAGATACAACAACTGGAATGGAACAGGTACTGGGGTAGAGTAGAGGTTAAAAAGTGAACAGTGCCCCAGCTGATTTGGCTCAGTGGATAGAGTATCAGCCTGTGAACCAAAGGGTCCAGGGTTCAATTCTGGTCCAGGGAATGTATCTTAGTTGCAGGCTCCTCCCCAGCCCGGGGCCCTGCTCAGGGCATGTGCATCAGGCAACCAATCAATGTGCTTCTCTCATATTGATGTTTACCTCTGTCTTTCCTTCTTTCTTCCACTTTTTCTGGAAAAATATTCTGAGGTAAAGATTAACAAACAAACAAAAAGTGAGCAACAATGGATATGGATGAAAGCAAAAAGCCTAGACTCTAGTAACAGGCATTGGAAATCTGCTGTGACATGTGATGAAAGTCTAGGAAGAGTTAATGGGTGTTATGACAAGTAGACAGAGCTCAGGAGGTGGAAATTCTGGCACAGGCAGTTTATAAAGTCGCAGACAAAAGGCCTCAGGGATCCCTTCAGCAGACATCGGGTCATAGGAAACACGTCAATGGGACAGTTAACGTTTGAGCTAGCACCAGCAAATATTCTCTCTGGAGGCAAACAGTTTTGACCATCAGTGAAGAACAAGCTTTTTCTGGATGGTTCATGGGACAAAAACCTGGGGCTAGTAGATACCAGGCAGGAGATGTGACAGCCAGTGGTTATCACAGTGAAAAGAACCTTGGGCTGGATTTTAGAACTCCGTTTCCAGCCCTGCTATACCAGAAGGAAGCAGAGCGCTGCAGTAGCTCTATGACTTTACTTGCAAGGTGATGTGGAAACTAACAATTATTCTTAGCTTATTCCCACCAGAGCTGACATTTTGCAATAAGCTGTTTACACCAGTATCACAAAGGAATAGCATAGTATTCGATTCCGAATATTCAACTGAATGTCTGAATTTCCTGTATTACTTTGGTGGATTTTGTTTCAGTGCACCCAGCACATTATTCTTCAAATACAATATCTTACTTTTAAGAAAACATCACTACATTATTAGAGTAGGTATGCAATTTGACCTTGAGCCTGCTTTCTTAAGACATCTCTGAAAATATCTCAAAGCATAGTCACCTATTAGCTAGGGACAGAATTTGACGTGTCCATTTCCCAATGAGCCAGTTCGTGGTGTGAAAGAGAAGAAAGGAAAGGGGATACTGAAACCACTCATTTCTGCCACAGGGCAGAGGAGGCTATTTGGAGAAGTCTGTCTTGGGGTAGAATAGCCATTAATTTGCCCAATTCTTTGTCGATTTGACTGTGACAGTCTGGACAGCATGTTCCCAATGTCAGCCTCAGTCTCTCTGCTCAGCGAGATGGATTGAGGACAAGGCATGGCCCTAGGTCTAGCTCCAGCTACAAAGTCCCCTTGCTTTTAGATTGACTAAAACCTTGGACTTAAAATTCCTCTCTTTTTATGGCATGTTACCTGCTTCATTCTGCCCCACGGTTATTCTTTCAACATGAAAAATAGAGCAGGTTATTAAGGATCAGAGGAAGAATGCAGTGGTTTATGGAGGTCTCAGCTTACCCTCTTCCAGGCCCTTGCCCATGTGTGTCATTGGTGCCCACACTTAATCCACTGGATCAGTTCAACCTTATTTATTTTTTTAAGGCCAGGTGAGGCTATTGCATTTTGTCACTAAACGTTTGCCCCAACAATGTAATAGTCATAGTCTTGGGAATTTAAAGCACATTCGGCTGGTATTGGGAATTAAATTTGATATAAGTTTGTTTACAGAGTGTGGGCAGAGTTAAGGGAATCAATAAGGAATGCTGAGGTGCCCAAGGGCTGGCAACACTGGAAGTGGTGGTTACTAGTGCTAGTCTTGAAGGAATAGTAGGAGGAAACAGGAATTAGTATGGTGTAGTATACAGCTACCACGAAAACTACAGTGCCAAGCAGGAGGGAAAAAGAAAAGAAATGTGCTGACATCTTTCTTTTCCTGTGCTTCCTGGACTTGTGTGACTTTTTCCATCATTAAGTTAGGGAATTTTTCAGTCATTAGTTTTTCAAATAGGTTCTCAATCCCTTGTTCTTTCTCTTCTCCTTCTGGTACCCCTATGTTACAGATGTTGTTATGCTGCACGTTGTCCCAAAGGTCCCTTACACTATCCTCATTTAATTTTTTTTCTGTTGCTCTGATTGTTTTCTGCTGCCTTGTCTTTCAAATCACTGATTCAATCCCCTGTTTCATGTAACCTGCTGTTTATTCCTTTTAGTGTGATCTTCATCTCAGATGAAGTATTATTATTCATACCATAATAGTATGGTATTATTCATTTCTGACTGGTTTTTGTTAGTGGTTTCTATGTTCTTTTTTATGCTTGATATTTCTTTGTTGAAGTTCTAACTAAATTTCTTAAGTTTCCTTATAACCATTTTTTTGAACTCTATATCTAGTAAACTGCTTACCTCCATTTTATTTAGTTCATTTTCTAGATATTTCTCTTGTTCTTTGGTTTGCGGCATGCTTCTTTGTCTTCCCATTTTGGTCAACTCTGTATTTGTTTCTGTGTATTCAGTAAGCCTGTTATGTTGCCCAGGTTGGGTTTAGGGGCCTTATGTAGTAAGTGTCCTGTGGGACCCAGTGGGGCAGTCTTCTTGATCACCTGAGCTGGGTGCTCCTGGAATGTCCCTTGTGTGTGTCATGTGAGTCCTCCCATTGCAACTGAGTCTTGATTACTGTTGACCTGTCTATATGTGAGTCTACCCTCAGGCTAGCTGGTTGATTGTGAAGATCGACCCTAAGCATATGTATGAGCTGCTGTGTGGTGGCTGGCCACATGAAGCAGAATTTGCCTCAGCATGGCCTGGCGTCTGCAGAGATCTCCCTTTGGATATAGAGCTAATTGGATCTTGCTCTGTTTTTGTTTATGAATGAGCTTCAGATTTTTCATTGGAAAATAAAATAAATAGGCTAGTTTAGTGATTTCAAATGCATTGTTTTAACATATTAACCTTTAAAAAATAAGAAGACCCTACTTAGAAACTTAAACAGAATTAATGAAATTGCAATTCTTTGGATGAAGCATGGAGAGAAGACAAGGCTTAATCTTCAGTTTAGTATTTTCTTGGATTCAAACCCACCTGGATTTATCTTCAGAGGTCTCCATAGAGTGCAGGTAGACAACTACTGGGTCACCTTTGATTCTAAGATTCAGTCCAACTCTCTAAAAGTGTGTGGGTCTGTAGTTGTTCTCTCTACACTGAGAAAACACAAGAGCAGGGTAAGGGGTTCTGACCATGTTTTTAGTAGCAATTAATGGAAATATAGAGGGTTTAACTTCTAGAAAATAAGGGATAAATGGGTTTTTATAATTTCCCAAGTCAGCAGGTTTGGGCTAACTTGTAACATCACTGGATTTTTCCAAACATAAGTTTATGAAAGGCTATCCCTCTATTGTTCTATTTTCTTTCTCTTCTATTTCCAAATTATACCTTCATCTTCAAACGATAGTGCTATTTTTTTCCTTCAAAATGCAACTAATGATAAGGATGTAAAATTGAAGAGTGTGTGTCCAACTTTAGACAGAAAATGGATTACATATCTCCTACTGTAACCTAGATAAGAATAAAAAGTCCATTTAAACTTACAAAATGCCATTTGTGCATGCCTGGAATCTAGTAGGAACAGTAATTATATTTGCTGACTAAATATATGTTGATAAATCTTTATATAGTAGATTTCTTAATAGTAACTCTTTAAATCCTAAGCATTGTGAATAGTACTATTTATATACTAATTTTTTATTGAATGCCTCTTGAATTATTTCAGAGGATATTATACATATAATTCATAGAGTACATATGAAGTATTATGAAAAAATTTTCTGAAGGAAACTTAAAAAAAGGCCCTGGATTTTGGCTGGAATTTGAAGGGTGGGAGAGAAAAAGTACCTTCTAAGCAGTGGGATAGTAGGCAAAATCCAGAGGCATGAAACTTCATAGTACACATGGAATTGGAGAAGTTCTGCATAGTTGCTGGTTAAGGTTTAAGAAAAAAAGACCAAAAAATATGGCTGAAAAAGTAGTTTGAGGCCAGCTCATTGAGAACTTTCATTTGCTGATGAGAATCTTGATAGGCAATCGGAAGACACTGAAGGATGTTGAGTGAGTAGCTTAGCTAGGAATAGATTATAGAAATGTGAAGCTGAAAACATCAGATGGACTAATGGGGGAGAAATCAAAGGCAGAGAGAACTCTAGGGTAAGCAGCAATAGTTTGGTAATAACCTGCCGAACATTTCTGTAAGGCTGTAGGGCACAAATAGATACTACTATGCAGTGCATGGAAGATGCAGGAAGATTCAGGGCCCATCCAAAATGACAGCTCCTAATTGCCAGATATAGGACAAGGAGAAAGCTAGGCTTCTCTCAGTCAGGGTTAGCTTAGGACTCAAACGCACTGAGACAGTATCCTTCTCAAGTTTAAGGACAGAGTCATTAGGATAGGGATTTACTGGTCTGCACAAATGGGAGATGGGAATAGTGCTAGGTTTTCAATGTGAAGCAAGACTAAGAGTCTCTCTCTCTCTCCCTTTCTCTGTCAATATCTGGAAAGTGCAAAGGAGGGAAGGAGAAAAATGACTCACTAGCCACACACTGGGTGAGGAGTTACTGCTGTGTTTTTTTTTCTCCTTAATGGTCTCATTTCCATTTCTCAAAAAAGTTATGCTCCTCCTAGACAACCAATAATTTTCAATATTGGCATTCACCACCCTACCCCAGCTCAGCAAATGTTAATGCTTTAGTGACCCCTATCCTTCAGAAACGCTGTGATGTTGGAGGAAATCTTCTGTCAGATCCTTGTGCATATGTTATTCCACCACTAGACTGTAATGTTCTGGAAGGCAAAAATGTCACTTACTCATCTTAGCACTCTTAACACCTAGCATAGGGCCTAGCATTTGATGGAATTAAAGAAAATTTGGTTAATGGGTTAGTAGAGTTATAAGAATAGCAATAGTCATCTTTTAAAAATTTGTTTCACTGAGTTTTAATTGGGTTTTTCTTATAAAAGAGCCACGCTCTCATTGAACCATTTCTGTCAGCATTTGCAGCTGTATCACTGTCTTCTTAGGTTGAGTAAATGAAGTCAAATTAGGGGCTGTGATATGTAGGAATCCCATTGTTACACGTGGAAAACTTAGTCATATATGACCTCTCTTAAATATAGGCTCAAGAAAGATGTCGCTAGAAGAGTTGGTGACAGGTACCAGTAAACATGCGATTTGTCATAATATAAGTGGCATATTTTTTTATCCAGCTCTATTATTTGCTACTAAGAATCCCTTCCTTTCTCTTGAAGTTTCACAGAGGTTGAAACAGGCTAGTAAACCATTATTGAAAGAGATTTTATCATTTTACAGGTAATAGCATTTTCCTAAGTTGTGGTTTCAGTTGCGGTCACAAAGTCTGCTATCTGTATTCTGCTTATGGTGGTGAAGACCAAGGCATGGGGAAAACTGAAATCCAGAGAAATTCCCAAGGCACAATAGTATCCCTTCCTTTGTCCCTGGTTTGCCTTTGGCTTCTACAACCCATTTTTATGCTGAAAGTTGTTTTAGTGATTTCTGGGTTTTTCAGCGACATATGAAGAGGTATTACTTCATCTGGCATTGCAATACAGAGATCAAATTACCCAAATAAAGCTCTTTCATGTTCTCATTTCCATTTTCCAAAAATTATGGATGGAATCTTCAGGTCAAGCACTGGCAATCAGACTGTTGTTGAGGAAGGATTCTGTGTGACCTCACAGGAAAACCAGATCAGACAAAGGACAGAGATGGAGATGAGCCTCAGCTTCAGCAACAAACTCAGAGGACAGCCGCATTCCCAGTCACGGTGTCTGCAAGGAAATTAGACATAAAAGACCAGAGATTCCATCCTTTTCATAATTCTGGAAACATTTACCATCTCTCTAGTTTATTACTTTGGTGATTTCTTGATAGTTTTCCAGTAGTGATTAGCATCAGACCTCTTACAACTAGAAAGGCCTGCCTACTTACCTTCCAAGGCAACACACATTGGAGGCTGAGGAAGCTACTTCCTTCAAACCAGATACAGGAGGAAAAATTCCAAGGGATGGCAAAAGCTACGGAAAGGGAGAAAGAGAATGTAGATGTCTGGGGAGTTAGTGGTGGTCTGAGGCTAAGCAGCCGAAAAGCTTACAAGCGTGGCTGTTTCACTCACAGTAGAACAGGAAGAGCAGGGTAGCTGATAACATGAATGCTCTCTGATCTACTTCAAAGCATTCCAGCTCCAGATTCATAGCCAGTACTTCATTCAGGTATTTTTCTCTGAGCCTCACCTCCCTTCCATTAGAGAGAGGGAACATTCTGCAGTTTCCAAACCATCTCTTCATAAGTTCCAAGGGATAAAGTGCGGGACATTCAGGAATCTGACACATTAGCATCTTCATGCAGTATGAAGTTTAGGGGCTTTTTATGTGAAAATTAGTAACCAGCATTGATTATTAACACTGCAAATAATCCGTGTGTGCTGCTCTCAGGCCAGGATGGATGACATCAGCAGAGCCTTTTGCATTATAAACTAGAATGGATGATCCCTTTTTGAGTCATTGCTCTTTCTGGTTGCTAGTTTATCTTTGCATCTGCGATTTATCCTTCCCCACTCATTTTCTTAAACTGCCGTTCCCCGTGCTACTATTTCTTAGTGGCACAGACTTAAATTTACCATGACTGCTTTGACAAATGTAGAGCTTTAGCAAGGTGTCTTAAAATTGTTGTCAAGAGCTTTGTGGAGATGGGTAATGACATCTTTGGAATTGGTAGTCCCTTAAAGGATAAGTTAAAATGTTGCCAGGGCTCCAGGGAATGATATGAAGTTGATATCTTCATTTATTTTTTCAGTTAAGGTTCGGCTATTTCTAAATGGTAAACAGATATATAGTTTTGACATGCTATTCGTAGTAGCGGTAGCAGTGACAACATTTATAAAACATGTTTTACTATGTCAGTTGAGGCTCTTTGGTTTCTTACAACAGATATTGATTTTGGCTAACTTAAACAAATTGGGATTTATTAAAAAGATATTGGAAGCTCCCACAATTGTTGGATCCTTCAGACCCACAAAAAGGATGGCAACTCTGGAAACAGGAAATGGGCTCCTCTAGAAAGCCCGCCCAACCAGAACCACCTGATAAAGACCACTCCACCTGGACAGAAAGAACCGCTGGCCATTTTTACCTTCCTTGTCCCTCTAGCTGGGATTTAAATCACAAGGATGGGGTACCTTGTTTAGCCCAGTCACACTGGGGCTCTTTATTTTTATTATCAGGACCTCTGGTTGCTTATTATGTCAACTGACTTTATCTAATGGGGAAGACAAAGTTGCTGAAAGGCAAATTGGGATATTGCTTTGAAAAATTGGAAAAACGCACACTTGCCAACCAAAAAATAAATCCATTGCACTTTATTTTTCATTAAAATAAAACCACCTTAAAACATATTATTAACCTTTGCAACCACACTCTGAGGTATGCAATATTATAACTATTTTATAGGTCAGGTAATTTAGGATCGCATATGTCATATCCATCCTCCCAAGCCATGTAGCAATGAAGTAACAGACTCATATTCAAGACTAAGGCTTCCATTATATGTTATGTCCTTTCCTCCCTGTCTTAACTATTCTGTGGCATTTGAATATTCACACAGATAAAATCCTTGAAGAACTTTAGTTCAAAAATCTTTTCTCCTTTCCTCCCTCAGACCTTCTCACCCTCCATTTCCATTCTTCTCATTTTTTGTTTATTTCTGTTTACCTCAGTTACCATTATAAGCCTAAGCCTCCCATAATCACCTGACATTTAACTGTGTATGGCCCAGACCATCCCCTAATAAAAATTAATCTCCCCATACCTTCCTACTGTGCTACTGCAATTCCTGTTCTGATTATTCATTCAGATTCCTGCTTTTTCAGTCTCTTGACTCATTTTTCTCTTTTGCTACCCTAAAAGTGCTCTTAAGAGAGATTTATCCCCTGTAACCTCCCCCCACACACACACACACACCACCACCACCACCACCACCACCATATTCCAAGCCCTGTAGGGCCTAGGGGTAGAGGGGGCATCGTTCTTACTTTTCATTGCTGTTTAGGGACCATGCTATTACCTTTCTCTCTGGGAAACCTGGTTACTTTGAAGTGCATGCCATCAGACTATACTAACCACTAAACCTGGTTACTTTGAAGTGCATGCCATCAGACTATACTACCCACTAACCCTCCCGGGTGTAATCATCCACTGACTTCTGGGTCACTCCCTCTAATTCATTGAATATTGCAACCTTTGACTCACTCTTTCTCTCTTCTTCAAATTCTGTCATCATCTGTGATCACTTTCATATCCAAAGAGATGATCCATTTAATACTATGATCTCACAGTTACTTGCTATTGCTTTGAATAATCTCCCCTCCCCATACCAGCTAAGCCATCTTCTCTTCCATGTTTATCTCCCAGATCTTGATGGTAAGGAACACACTGTCAGGCTCCCACTTCCCAGATTGTCTCTGTTTCCCATTGCTTAGACTTCCAATGATGAATTCCCATTCATGGACCCTAACACCTTTTCACTGTCCGTCACTCCCCTCAACCCCTCTCTCACACATCCCCCACTTATTCCTTTACACAGCTTAATTTGGGGCTTTATCATTAAAATCACAATGTGATCAACAGCCACCATACTCTTGGGCAACGTTTTAGAACTTGTTAGACCAACTCCTCACTTATTTAGTATAAGATCGGCTAAACATGGTTGGAGAAAAATGCTCAGCCATGCTCCTTGGGCTCATTCTAAATTAATGACCATAAATCTCAGATGAGCTGTCAGTATTACTGGGCAATTTTACTGCATGTTTTAGGTCAGTTCACTCTTCCAGTCTCTAAAACATCTATTAGAAACCTCATCTCACCTGACACCTATAAAACCATGTTCATCTATCTCACTCTTACTGAGAAGATAGAAGAAATCACAGGAAAGCTAATTCATCTAACTGTCTCCAAATCAGCAATTCACTGTACTCTGCCTGTAGACACAACCCACAAACCAAATCCAGCTTTTCCACTGTACATGGGAATCCATCCCATCTGGCTTCCTCCAGGACTTTGCATCTGCATCTGCATCTCTCTCCTCCCACAATTGATCATCATTTCTCTCTCTCTCTCTCTCTCTCTCTCTCTCTCTCTCTCTCTCTCTCAGGCATGGCATTAAATAAGCCAAATATACTCCATGGCTCCCTTCAGTTACTCTTCAAGAACCTCCCTCCCCTTCACAGCAAAACACTTAATCAGGTGTCTTTATCTCCTCACCTCCCATGCTCACTTGAACCTTCTTCAATGAGGCTTTTGTCTGCTACACAAAGATAGAAAATGAATCCCCCTAGTCTCCCTTTCTCCTAAACTTTCGTCCATTATTAACTCTCATCTTGCTCTACTTAGTACACGTTTTCAATAACTATTGCATTCTTAATGTTAGCTCAAATATTTTTCCACCCTCATATTCTACAATAGAAGACCCTGAGTGATATGAGTTCCCCATCTATTGGATTTGAACTGAATTAATTGAAAAAAGACCTGTCTCTCCTTGGGTACAGAAACACCAGCTCCCATAGTATTTCTCCTGGTGGGTTTTGAAAAAAAAAGACTTATGCACAGTCCCAGCCAGTATTTATCTGCACCAGGGTTCTAGAAATTATAAACTGAATATTTAGGTTCAGCAACCAGAGAAGGTAGGTATATTTGATGCTTAACCTAGCTATGATTTTTTTAATCACCCCCTATTTAATTTAGGTAAATCCATATAGTTTATTGAAACTATTTTCCTTTGAAAAAAGTTCACTCTCATGAATTTGTAACATTTACCATCAATGAATTCTCTACTAGGAGAAAGTATCGTATTTCATTGTATGTTTTATGTTTAAAGAAAAACTAGGTAGCAGGGTGATTTCTTCTGTTGGTTCAGTAATTATAGATCTAGGGTGAAAATATTTTGCTGGAAACAATTGCTCATTTGCATACTGCCATTCTGTGACATTCTGTGTCTGCATTTTCAGGTCTTCAGTCTTATGGAGTTGATGAGGGTGGGTCAGAAAGTGAAGTGGTAGAGTGCAGAGAACATAGATTCTATCATACCTTTTTGATTTGGGAAAAAAAAATTTAAGGAATTTAAATATAAATTCCTATAAACTATATATGTATCCAGTTCACCAAGACCCCTGCAATTATTCACAGTTATCTGATACTTAACCAATTTTATTGAGCAAATTTTTGTTGAAGGTCCTCTATATGTCAGGTACTGGATTAGGTCCTGGAGATATAGCAGGGAACAAGTTAGGTCAAGATTTCAAATCTCATGAAGCCTGCATTATCATGGAAAGAGACTGACAAAAATGAGTAAACAAATAAATTAACAAGAAAATGTCAAATAGGGATAAGTACATAATGAAGGAAATAAAATAAGATGAGGTGGTATGTAGTATTTGTGGTAGGATGTGATAATATAGTTTGATGAGTTTGGATGTATCAGATGAAGGAAGAAGATTAAGGGCAATTCCTGCAATTTTAGCTTGAGCAACTGAGCAGATGACAATGCCATTAATTGTTATGAGAAGTTGAAAGACTGAAGGAGAAACAGATTTAACTGGGAAAATAAAGGATTCTGTTTTGGCCACGTGGCGTCTAACATACCCGTGAGGCAACCATGTGAAATGTTGAGGAATTAAAAATAGGAGACACTGCATAAAGTTACCACTAAGACTTCCTGAGTTTGTAGCATGGGTATGTATGTAGGTTAAGAATATTAGTTCAGGACTAGAAAGATCTTAATATGAAACCAGGTTCTGCTGCCCAGGTGTGACCTTGAGCAAGATTCTTAATTGTCAGGATCTCAGTACCCTCCTATATAATGAGGTTAAAATATTACATATCTCGTCAATTAATTATAAAGATAAAATAAGTTAATTTATACATAGTGATTAATAAATTCCTAGAAAAATACAAGAAGACAATATATATTAGGTATTATTTACCAAATATCTATTCTGAGATATACCATTTCTATATATTATTTCAACTAATGCTCCCCAAACTCCTCATATCAACCATATCAGCTAAACATCAGTGTACAGGAGGCTGAGAGCAGATGGATGCAAACACATATTTGTTTTTCACTTTTTGTAAAAAATATGCACCTCTGCACAAACTACCCCTGACTTATCAATCTTATATAGCAATCATATGAATCTGAAATGTGTATCTCTCTGCTGAAATCCAGATTCTTCTATCCAGCTGCCTACTTGTCATCATTTGTCCCTGGCTTTCTGGGACACATGCTTTATGAATGCTTTATATGAAATAACCCCCTGCCCTCATCTCCTACAGCTCTCCCTCAAATCATCTTACTCCAGCCACTCTGGCCTGTTTGCTGTTATTCAAATGCACCGCCCATGCTCGTGCCTTAGGGCCTTTTCCCTCCTGTTTCCTAAGCTTGACTTGGAAACATCCCAGATATTGCATCAGATATCTGCTTTGCACACCGGACCATCCTGTTTTAAATGGCTACTCTCCTCTCTCGACTTTCCTTCTCTTCCCTTTCTTCCTCATTCTCTCCCTTTTCTTTTCCTTCCCTTCCCTTCTTTTCCTTTTCAAAAAAAGGAACCATCCCTATGTTTCCTCCAGAGGCAGCAAAAGGTTTGCTTCTACTCCAGAGGTTTTCTCATCCTGGGAGGTACTTCACTCCCTGCAGACAGTTCTTCCACCCAGTGAAGGTCCTCTGGTCCCCTGCCTGCTGGCTCAGCACCATGACATCCATTAAGGTTGTTTCCAGCTGCAAATAAGACACCCTGCTACAGTGGCTAAACAGTGGCCTGGGTTTTTCTCATGCAACAGGGATTTCAAGGGTAGGAGTCCAGGGCCTTAACATTCTTCTGGTGTTCTGAGACTTAGGATGCTTTTATCATCTTTTTTAGATACCCTCCTCCTTAGATTGCTACTGGGTGTCTGTGCATTGAATCCTCTGTTTTAGGTAGTTAAAAAGAGAAAAGAGTAAAGAGCAATGGATAAAGAGTTCTCCTAAGTGGTAAGGTTTGGACTTTCTGAAATCGCTGACTTTCAACTATTACTTACAGAAGTGGCAATTTGATATGTCTGATTCAACATCTTGGAAGGAGCACCTTCCCCAGAGATGGTCATTGGCCAAAACGGTGTCACTTGGACACTCTTAGCCTCAAAGCAGAGTAGAAGGCAAAGGTTCTATGAGCCTTTGGAGCAGCCAATCAGCGCCTGCCATCTACAAGTTAGCTCTTTCTGAGTTGTTCATCTTTCAAAACTCTACTCAGCCTCCTGGCTTTGGTACATCCTCCCCAGAGCCTAGGCATTATCAACTCTTTACTGAATACCTGCTCCACATTTCAGCAGCTGTCCAGGCCATGTGAGAACTTTTAGATATGCTGTGTGACATCTGCAGATCTTGGGGAAGTCCATTTCAGGAGTACGGGTAAGCAATGGCAGAATCTCAGGCCTTCTGTCCAAATAAACTATACTGTCGTTTCTATCCTACTGCATTTGCTCTGTACTGGCATGGCTAGCATCCTGCAGCACTGAGCATCTAAATCTGTATATGTCTTACTTAATTTAATCTTCCTAGCAAGCCTTTAGCTTTCTCTTCTATCTCTATTTTACACATGAGGAAACTAAGTCTCAGAGACATTAAATCCAGGGCTATTTTGTTAAAAAAAATTGAAGTGCTTCTATTCAGATCCAGGTCTGTCTCATTTCAAACGTCTGCCTGATCCATTGCATTAAACTGTTTCTAAGTAGATCTTTCCCAGGGCAACCATTTCCCACCTAGCACCCCCTGAGTCACCCTGAGTGTTTTTTAATGGGGCTAACAACACAGGGAAACTTCACAGTCGCTAGGCAGTCACTCTCACAGCTAGAGTTGCCAAATTCTCCCTAATTCTTGTGCTTTGACCTAGTCTTTTGCTCAACACATGGATCTGTATTTGTGGAAAGGTCAGAAGGGATATTCTAGATGAGAGGATAGTCTAGAAAGTAGGAAAAAGTAGTTTTAAAAAAAGCAAATAAATGCAGATCACTTCAACTTGGTTAGAATATAGATAAGTGATTCTAGCACATAAGTTTAAAAGGTCAAATTCAAATCATATCATTAGAACTTTGACTACCACCAGGGGAATTTGAACTTTCTTCTATCTGCAATGGTGATATACTAGAGGTTTGGCACAGAAGACCTAAAATTCTCTTTGTATTTTGTGCTACAACTTAAAGAAAAGTTTGAAAAGTGCCCTAAGTACCACTCAGACATGATAATCCTACTGCAGGAATTGTTAAGGGAGATTTGAGGGTGTTGTATCCTTTTCTGTAACATTTCCTTCCTAAGATAGCAATGATATCTATAGTTTGTGCATGAGAAGAGCTGTTAGTTTATAAAAGACACACACACAAAAATAATTCAATTTCCCTAATAAGGATAAAAGTTGCTGCTACTTATATTAAACAAGCAGTGACCAGGAGCATCTCTTCACTCAGGTTGAGACAGTGGCTAAGTTGTAAAACCTGCATGGAAGTTGGAGTAGTATTGCCTCCTTGTCTAGAGTAGAATGCTCACATTTCAGAATAGAACACAAAAATATTGAAGAATTTAAGTGACTCATTTATAAAACCGAGAAGGGAACATGCAAGAACCTTAGCTAGACTGCGTAAGGTGGTGGTTTTTATTTGTCCCAGTAATGCCACATTATTGAAGTGGCACAGAACACAGTGCATCCATCTGTGAGTCAGACATATGAGTCAGAAACACCATGTGAAGAGCTCTCTGTCCTTTTGATTACTGAAACTGATGTTTTGGTTTGACTGGGTAATTTACCAGTCGTTAAGATAATTGAGAATTAAGGAAGAAATCCATGTTGCAAGAATTGGTTGTGAAAAAGGTAAAACAAGGAAATGGGATTATTGACGGAGCTGAGAAGAAATATTGAGGGGATTTCTATGTCTACATCAAATAAATCAGCTCTCGGATGACTTGTTTGTGAATGAGTCAGTCAAAAGACAAGGATGTAGGAGAAGCCATTCAAAGGAAGAGAATGCTTTGCAGTGGTGTTCCCTCAAATACTTGGATATGGAGCAGAAATTATTTCTGTCATTGAAAAGATTTATTTGTAAAGTAACAACGTCCTTTCCAAAATAAGGGGTCCTTGGTAGGAATTGACATCTGAAGAGAAAAATTAATTCACATTGGTTAAAAAGGAAGGGCTTCTCTTCCCTTAAAACATTGACCTTGTATCCCTCTTTCAAAAGGATTGCTCTTCAAAAAAGCCAAAGCTTGTCCTAATGATATAGGGTTTTTATTCCTTATGTGAAGGCCAAGTGTGGGGGAAAGGATCCCCACAGGCACTACAATGTTGAGGCCTTTATCCAAACCTAACTAGCCTCACCTTCCCTTGGGTTTGGGGGGGGAAGAGGGACGGCCTCGCCTGATGAAGGGCAAGCTGTGACCTGCTCAGGGACATTTGGTTTAGATTACAGGAAGATTTAATTTCTAAAAATAATGGCAAAGAACAGCGAAGCCTGGAGACTTTGCTTGAGCTCTAATAGAATCATGATACCATTTCTTTTTGAAAACCTGACGTTTCTGAAAACTCTTCAGATGCAAAATCAATGTTAAGTAGTTTTATAGAAATTGGATGCATTTTACATGTGATTACCCCCAGAACTGAGGACAGTGATGTACAAAAGCAATGTGGACAGTGTCTTGAATGCACTGTAAGGCACAGTCTGGGTGCCTCACTGGCAGCACGTGGCATCAGTATCACATTTAAGGCCTTTACGCTTTAAACTGCCTTTACTTTTCTTGAGATTTTCAGCTCTGTGTAGTTAGATCATGAGCCTCTTAACATTCATCATATTCTTCTGTAGTCACCATTTTAAGCACATTAGGGAGTCATTGGAGAAAAGACAGTATTTTATATCATGATAAAAGCAGTGATAAAGTATAGATAATGGAAATAGAGCTGCCAGCTGAGCCCAGGGACTCTTGACATGTAGACTTTGAGAAGAGATTAAAGACCTAGGAAGGCCAATGAAATAGGAAGAAAAACAGGAGAAGCTGATATCTTCAAAGTCAAAATAACAGAAGGATAAATTATATCAAATGCTCCTGACCCTTTGAAAAAGATGATGACTAAGAATTGACCATTAGTTTGGGCAAGATACTGGGCACTGATGATATTAACAAAAGGGATTTCAAATCTTGTTGCTTCCTCATTTTCTGCTCTGTTTTAGATAATCATTTTATGTTTCCATTTTATTTTTATAGGTATAGATCTTCCTCCTCCTCCTCCTCCTCCTCCTTCTCCTCCTCCTCCTCTTCCTCTTCTTTTTTGATGTTATGGTAATTATTCCTAGAGGCCCAGACTACTGCCTGCTTTGTCACCTAACAATGTAATTTAAAATTTTTTAAATTACATTTGACAGTTAATCTTATGTTAGTTTCAGTTGTACGACATAATGGTTAGATATTTATACAAAGTGGTCTTCTAAAGAGCTTCCCAGACAAGAAAATGCTAAATGAGTTTATCATCACTGAACCAGTATTAAAATGACTTCTTTAAGAAGAAGACAAAGGTGAAGACGAAGACAGAGGTGAAGATGAAGGAGAAGGAGAAAAATAAGGAGAAGGAGAAGCAGAAGGAGGAGGAGGAGGAGAAAATATGAATAACAAGATGACAATAATTATATACTTATCCTGTATAATCAAAGGCTAATATGCAAATTGACCAAACTGTGAAATGACCTGTCACTATGACACACACTGACCACCAGGGGGCAGCCAACACAGGAGCTGGCCCCTGGACAGGCTCAAGGCTGGTGAGTGCAGTGGTGGTGGCGGGAGCCTCTCCTGCCTCTGTGGCTGCACTAAGGATGTCTAACTGCCAGCTCAGGCCTGCTCTACATGGGGATGGGGCTAAGCTGTCAGTCAGATATCCCCTGAGGGCTCCCGGACTGTGAGAGGGCACAGGCCAGGCTGAGGGACCATCCCTGCACCCCCGAATGCACAAATTTCATGCACTGGGCCTTTAGTCAATAATACTTTAAATGTAAATGGATTAAATGCTCCAATCAAAGATATATGGTGGCTGAATGGATAAGAAAACAGAACTCATACACATTTTGGTGCCAACTCTTCATTTTTATATTTTAATGATTATTTTAGGGATTCTGATATAAATTTTAGCTCATCACAGTTGACCTTCAAGCAATATTATACCACTTCACAAATAGTGTAAGATACTGGGCATTGATGATATTAACATCAGTAGAGAGGAGTAGACTGGAGGCTGAGGCAATAATTTTCAATGTTATGGTTATTATTTGAGCTTATAGACATACTATTACTCCTTCCACTCTGTTATCTCCACCAAAAAAGTAGATATAAGGCCTATTCATTCATTTTCACAATGTATTTCATTTTTCTTTTTTCCTTTTGCTCTTTGTTATATGGTTTACTTCTACATGTGTTATAAATATTATAATACATTGTTATTTTTGTTTCAGTAAGTTATATTTAAAAATATATTTTAATAAGGAAACAAAAATATTTTTTTTGTACAGATCCAAATTTCCTTCTGATATCATTTCCTTCTGCTAGAAGGATTTTCTTTAGCATTTCTTGTACTTAAAGTCTGGTGGTGAATTCTTTCAACTTTTATATGTACAGAAGAGGTCTTTTCGGTTGTTATTTTTGTTTGTGGGTTGATGTGGTTTATATATAATTCTTTACAGTTAAATTGCTTGCTGATGTACAAAATGGAAAATGGTGATACAGAAAAGAGTAAATCTACTCAAGTAGTATAGTCAATGAGTAGGAGAGAAAGAACAGGATTCAGAATAGAGGGCTTGGCTACAGTTGCAGTCATAAAAATTTATATGGTAACAAGAGGGAAGACTGAGCAGATATCTACCAATGTGAGTGAGTTGATTGATTTGTTAATGGATCCAATCAAACTGGGTTTAAATCCAAGATCCACTATTCAATAGCTGAGTAGTCTTCAACAAAAGTATTTCAACCTTTGAACTTCAGCTTTCAAATCCATAGGATAAAGTTAACACCTTCCCCACAGTGACTATAGCAATGAAATAAGTTAATATACCGTATTTGCCGGCGTATAAGACGATTTTTTGGCCCTGAAAAATACGTATTTGCCGGCCTATAAGACGACTGGGCGTATAAGACGATCCCCTAACATTTCCACTAAAAATACAGAGTTTGTTATATACTTGCTGTATAAGACTACCCCCCACTTGGAGGCATATTTTTCAGGGCCAAAAAATCGTCTTATACGCCGGCAAATACGGTATAACAAACACTTAACATGTGGCCTGGCACATTGTAAGTGCACAGGACTTGTGAGAAAAATAAAAGTATAGCTTTTCTTAACTTTATTTCTTAAGTCAAGAAGAAAAGATTCAGAGATCTCATTTTTCTACCTTTACTTTCTCCTCTTCTCCTTCTCTCACCCCGCCTTTCTTCCCAAAAGAACATTTTAAAACTCAAATGCCAAGCTGTCTGCAGATGCAGTGTTCAAGACTGATAACATTTGGAGGCCAGATGTTAACTGACACAAACACTATTAAGTGCTCTGTAGACCGGAGGCTGAGGCAACGGTGTCCAATTTTATGGTTATTGTTTGAGTTTATAGAAAACCATACTGCTACTCCTTCTACTCTACTACCTCTACCAAAAAAAGTAGATATATGGCCTATTCATTCGCAAAAGATTATAATTTTTTTAAACACAAAGCTCTTGAAATATTAAGTAATGGCATTTTGCAAACCTAAGACAGGGAATGCATCTTCAAGGAAGACTTCCACACCTACTTGAAGCTCTGTGAAAGGTCAATCGTGTGCTGAATTTGATCAGAAAACTAATCTAATTTTCTGAAATAATCCTAGAGAAACCATCACACACAAAAAAATGCTTCAAACCTGAAACAAGTTTCTACATCAACTGTATTTCCTTAGGATCAGTGTGGGAGCTGTCCCAATGATAGGAAGTCAAAAAACAAGCCCTTCTCCTAATGTATAAATATTTTTAAATAGCAACAATATGGATCACTGAGGTGACTGTTTATGTTTAATACACTCACTTGCTCACTCATTCATCCATTAAGTCTTTGAACAGACATCGGTTCAGAACTAGCAGTGTGTCCCAAGCACAGTGCCAGGCACTAGTTAACACATTGGTAATTATAATAAATTGAGCTTTGTGTTTATGAGAGAAGAGACAAGTTCAAAATTAATAAGCCTACAAAAAAGATGTAGCAAAAAGTCCTAATAGGTGTTTTTGAAGACAAGGGGACCTACTTAATTAATGAGTTGGGAAGGGATTTTTTAGTAGGTGGCTTAATCCAAGGCTTAAAGATTAAGAAGGCAGCCATACAAAGAGTAGAGAACAAGCAAAGAGCCACATTTATTTATTCATTCAACAAATGTTTGTTCAGCACTTTCTCTGAGCCAGGAACTGTCCAAAGCAATGGAAATACAGCAGTGAACAAAGCACACATGTGCAAAATTGCTGAGGTGGAAAAGGATTTGGCATGTTTTGGAGACAGAAAGAAAATCTCTGAACCTGATTTATACTGAGCAGAGGAAAGTGCAGTATAAGATGAGGTGGTGGGTGTGACAGTAGCTATGAGTGGCTTTTTAAAAAAATTCTTTATTGTTTAAAGTATTATATATGTCTTCTTTTCCCCTTCTTGACCTCTCCCCAGCCACTCCCACCCTCCAGCACATGCCCTCAACCCCCTAGTGTCTGTGTCCTTTGATTATGCTTATATGCATGTATATAAGTCCTTTGGTTGATCTCTTACCCTCCCTCCACTCTTCCTTGCCTTCCCTGTGAGGTTTGACAGTCTGTTCCATGCTTCTCTGTCTCTGGATCTATTTTTGTTCATCAGATTATATTGTTCATTATATTCCATAAATGAGTGAGATCATGTGACATTTATCTTTCTCTGGCTTATTTCACTTGGCATCATGCTCTTCAGTTCCATCCATGTTGTTGCGAATGGTAAGAGTGCCTTCCTTTTAATAGCAGCGTAGTATTCCATTGTGTAGATATACCACAGTTGTTGTTTTTTTAATCCACTCATCTGCTGATGGGCACCTAGGCTGTTTCCAAATCTTAGCTATTGTAGGTTGTGCTGCTATGAACATAGGGAGGGGTAAAACTTTTCTGATTGGTGTTCCTGATTTCTTGGGATTCAGTCCTAGAAGTGGGATTACTGGGTCAAATGGGAGTTCCATTTTTAATTTTTGAGTAACCACCATACTGTTTTCCACAGTGGCTGTAACAGTCTTCATTCCCACAATTAATGCACAAGGTTTCCCTTTTCTCCACATCTTCACCAGCATTGTCATTTGTCAATTTGTTGATGATAGCCATTATTACAGATGTGAGATGGTAACTCATTGTCATTTTGATTTGCATCTCTCAGATGATTAGTGATTCTGAGAATATTTTCATGTCTCTTGGCCTTCTGTATGTGCACTTTAAAAGTGTCTATTTAGGTCCTTTGCCCATTTTTTGGTTGGATTATTTATCTTCCTTTTGTTAAACTGTATGAGTTCCCTATAAATTTTGGAGATTAGACCCTTATCGGATATAACATTGGCACATATGTTCTCTCATATAGTGAGCTTTCTTGTTGTTTTGTTGATGGTTTCTCTTGGTGTTCAAAAGCTTTTATCTTGATGTGGTCCAATTTGTTTATTATCTCCTTAGTTTCCAGTGTCCTAGGAGTTGTATTGGTAAAGATATTGCTATGACATTTGTTGCCTATGGATTCTTCTAAGATTTTTATGGTTTTCCATCTTACCTTAAGTCCTTTATCCATTTTCAGGTTATTTTTGTATATGGTGTAAGTTTGTGATCTAGTTTCATTTTTTTGCATGTATCTGTCCAATTTTCCCAACACCATTTATTGAAGAGACTATCTTGACTCCATTGTATGCTCTTGCCTCCTTTGTTAAATATTAACTGAGCATAATGGCTTGGGTCTATTTCTGGGTTCTCTGTTCTGTACCATTGGTCTATATGTCTGTTCTTGTGCCAGTACCAGGCAGTTCTGAGAATATAGTTTGATATCTGGTATTGTGATCCCTCCAACTTTGCTCTTCCTTCTCAGGATTGTTGCAGCAACTTGGAATCTTTTTTTATTCCATATAAATTTTTGGAGAGTTTGTTCTAGGTCTGTGAAATATACCATTGGTATTTTAATGAGGATTGCATTGAAGCTATAGTTTGCTTTGGGTAGTATGGACATTTTAATGATGTTGATTCTACCAATCCATGAGCATGGTATATTCTTCATTTGTTTATGTCTTCCTCTATCTTTTTCAATGTCCTGTCATTTTTTGAGTATGGGTCTTTTACCTCCTTAGTTAAGTTTATTCCTAGGCATCTTAATTTCTTTCTTTTTTCTTTTTCTTTCTTTTTTTTAGTTTCTCTTTCTGTGAATTCATTATTGGTATATATAAAACCCATACATTTATTGCTGTTAATTTTGTATCCTGCCACATTGCTGAATTCATTTATTAAGTCTAGTAGTGTTTTGACTGAGTCGGTAAGATTTTCTATGTACAGTATTATGTCATTTGCAAATGATGACAGTTTTGCTTCTTTTTTCCCCAGTTTGGATGCCTTTTTTTCTTCTTGTCTGATCGCTGTTGCTAGCACCTCCAGTGCTATAGGAGCATCTTGTAATCCACAGTAAAGAGTTTGGGTTTTACTCTACGTACAACGGCATAATTTGATTTTTGTGCTTTTGCTGCTACGTGTAGAAGATTTAGAGGATGATGAGAAATTAGAAGCAGGGAGATTCATAGGGTGGCTAGTCTCGGTCAAGGGAGATTTTAATGTCCTGAAATAGTGGTGGCAGCAAGGACAGAGAAAGGGGTATAGTTTTGATGTAGGATTGTGGACAGTTGGCCAACTGAAAAACAAAATGGGGGGTTGGAGAAGGAGGTAAAGTCATGGATGGGTGTGGTTTGTACAACTGAGTAGATTATTTACCACAGTGATGAAAACCAGCTATGTAAGGAGTTGGGGATGGGATGGGTACTGGGAAAAGTTTGGGCTAGGGGTGAAAATAAATTCATGTTTTTCTGGCTCACCTCTTACAATTAAATTAACCCAAAAGTGAAATTCAGTATCTCATGAGATAAACACATCTCTCATCACTAGTGTATGCAAACATGTTAAATGAGCATTATCTACAATATTTCAACTAGATTTCAAGCAGAATCTAGAACTGATTTCCAGATGATATGTGAGAACTTGTTTTTTTAAAGCAACAATTTATTGAAGCCGTTACTGGTTAAATAGAAACTGGTTTTTCCAGATCAATCTCATTTGTTTTTAAGGGAATTTCAATTACTTTTGAGCTAGTGTAGGCTTATTAAGCATACTTATTAATAAATATTTTATTTAATTAATAGATGAATAGACTTTCTTATTGGCAGAGCTGCCAAACTTATAAGTGGGAGTGTTTCTATCTTGTTAAGAACGAATTGATTATCGTTTATGACATGCTTTTAGGAAAGGTGGAGAATGCAGGCTGGAAAATATTGAGCTAGTAGGATAACCTGTAACACAGCTTAGAGCAGCAGTCACACAAAGTACAGCAAGGTCCCAATCATGGTTCCCGCCACTCCAGCTTTGTAAAGACCACATACACTACACATTCCTACATAATTATTCTCATCTGAGAGACCCTACTTTTCCTTAGAATATTGCCCTATAGAAAGTTATCTTTAGCCAAAACCGGTTTGGCTCAGTGGAGAGAGCGTCGGCCTGCAGACTGAAAGGCCCCAGGTTCAATTCTGGTCAAGGGCATATACCTTGGTTGCGGGCACATCCCCAGTGTGAATGTGCAAGAGGCAGCTGATGGATGATTCTCTCTCATCAATGTTTCTAACTCTCTATCCCTCGCTCTTCCTCTCTGTAAAAAATCAATCAATTATATATATATATATATATATATATATATATATATATATATATGAAAGTTATCTTTACTTTTAAGAGTTAAATGCATTAGGGGGTTTTAGTGCTACATACCCAGGCCTTAGAATAGTGCCTTGTTTCATAGTGGGTTCTTAATAAGTATGTGTTGAATTAATGAATGATCATTAACATTATAAAACTACATTAAGCCACACTTGAGAACTAATCTTTCTTCCATCTCCAAAATCTCGGCAAAATGTCTAATCTCAGAGGTACTTCAGAGATCCTCTGCTCATTCATTTATTCATTCATTTCAGTGGGGAGAGACGGGGTGTAGCAGGCAGTATACAGAGTCCCTGTTTCATTTAAGTGATTTCCACATAGGAACTGGAAGCCAGATCTCCAGAATCCCAGAGCTTTGCATCATTCCTCTGCTACCTCTAGTTAAACCATTTTGTAGGGGAAGCAGTTTTGGATTATTGCCATGAATGTTATTTTCAAAGCCCCTGGAAGAAAAGGAAGCTGCTTCGAGAATTCAGATGAGCTGAACATCAAAGTTCTTCCTACACTATGGGAGGGAAGTCACAGACTTCGGAAATGGGTTCTTAGGGCTAAACAGTGACATTACACTGTCGCGGTGACCAGAGGAGGTCTTCTTATCCTCAGCCAGGACATGAGCTCTCCATCACGCTGGCTGTGGCCTCACACAGTGAAATCCTGCATTAGAAAATAGCGCTGGTTGCAGCCTGAAACCATGAATTATACAAGAGTGGACGAAAGCAGGTCAATAATAATAAATAACAAATACAACAAGGAATGAATAAGTAATAACACAAGAATGAACTCTGTGTTTCACATACTCACAACTGTAAGCTTGCCTTTGTCCACCCCTGGATAAAGGTAGTCACCGTCAAGTGGGTAAGGATGGGTGTTCCTCTGCAGCTCTCCATTTCCAGGGACCAGAGAGCACCCTGGGATGATGGTCAGTATCATCACCCCATACATAAATGGTTATTTTTATCAAAATGATAAGCAAGCATTTGAAGATGTTAGTTTCTTAATACATTTGAGGGAAATACGTTGTAAAACTTTAAAGAAAGAGCATTTTTTTTCATGAATACAACCAACACACATACATATGTACTCTATGCACAAACATACACCTTTCTTAGACACAAAAGTTTTCAAAAGCCAAAATGATTGAGTGAGTTCCTTGGATACTGCAGGGATGGTGGGGAAGGATGAAGAAAGGAAACTTCAGACTCTGTGTAGTAACTCTCTTCTGAGGTCATCCCCTGTCAGAAGTTTGAATCCAATCTGAATTTTTTTTTCCAGATGAGAAATGAAACTGTGAGATCCTCATGTCCCTTCAACAAATATTTGTTCTCTGCCTTCCGGATAAGACTCAGCTCTAAGCACTTAAATACCAAAATGAATAAGGCACCCTGGCTGTTTTGCTCAGTGGTTAGAGCGTCAGTTGGAGGGCCAGGGGATCTTGCTTTGATTCCTGGACAAGGGCATGTAACTTGGTTGCAAGTTTAATTCTCAGTCCTGGCTGGAGTACATGGGGGAAGCAATCAACCGATATATCTCTGCCCCTCTCCATCCCTTCCATGCTCTAAAAATCAATGAGAAAAAATATCCTCAGGTGAGGATTTTTTAAAAAATGAATGAGACTTAGTCCCTGCTTCAAGGTCACAGGCTGGTGAAGTGAAAGGGAGCCTTAAACAGAGGAATGCAGCCCAGTGTGGCAGATTCTGAGATCAAGAGGGGGGTTTGTGGGGACATAGAGGAGAGGTCACACGTTAGATTTTTTTCAAAAAAAGTTTCACACTTTGGAGTTCCGTTTTTCTCCTCTTTGAAATGGATTGAAGAGAATTAGCCTGGCAGAGCTAAGAATTCGATGACGTAGAAGATTGCACCGTGAGTAATATTTGAGAAAAAAAAAGAGCAAAATTGAGATAGCAGGGCACTTTCCAAAATGGTAGTGAGCTCCTCTGCTGACCTGGAGTCTAAACCTCTTTGTAGAGCTTGTGTTATTTTCAGTGAGGCTGTTTGTTAGAATCAGCCAAAGAGACTCACCTAAAGAAAGACTGAGTTCAAAGGAAAATTTCCTCTGATTCGGAAGTGAACTATTCCTGCCTTTGTTACAGAAATTGGGGTGTGTGCGAGTAATTGGGGATCAGAAAGCAATCACCCTGGGGACAACTAAAGGCAGTTCTGCAGCCACCTGGCCTCGCTTGAATTCTTGGAAGTAGAGCCGTCTTAGTTTAATAAAGGGTTTCATGAACACCTGTGGGTCTGCTCTTTATCCCTGGGTTTCCTCTGAAGCTTATGAATAAGGCTTCAGTCCTATTTCTCCCTTCAAGACTGGCACACAGCCCTCCTTGCTCTGCTTGGAGGCTGGGAGGGGCAGCCCGAGGAAGCAGTAGCTCTCTTCTGCCATCTGCTGGCTATGTCCCTGCACCAGCTCAGGGCTGGCTCTCCATGGATTCCTAGGCAGTGGAAACTGGGAGAGAAAGTGTGGGGCAGAAAGGGTTCCTGCTTTACCTGAAGAAGAAAAAAAAAAGAGATGAGAAGGTGGGGGGAAAAAAAAGTTGATCCAGGAAGATTTGTCCCATCCTGAGGATTTGTGTACAGAGGTCATCATCTGAAATATCAATGCCAGAGACTTTTCTATGCTTGCTTGTGTTGTTGTGGAAGAACACAGCAGTGTGTTTTATTTTATTATTCGAGGCCCGATGCACAAAATTTGTGCATGGGGGCAGGGAGGTGTCCCTCAGCCCAGCTTGCACCCTGTCCAATCTGGGACCCCTCAAGAGATGTCTGACTGCCCATTTAGGCCCAATCCCACCACAGGCCTAAATGGGCTGTCGGACATCCCTTTCACAATCCAGGACTGCTGGCTCCCAACTGCTCGCCTGCCTGCCTTCTGATTGCCCCTAACCGCTTCTGCTTGCCAGCCTGATCACCCCCTAACCACTGCCCTGCCAGCCTGATTGATGTCTAACTGCTCCCCTGCCAGCCTGTTTGCCTCCAACTTTCCTTCTCTGCCAGCCTGGTCACCCCTAACTGCCCTCCTCTGAAGGCTTGATCGCCCCCAACTGCCCTCCCTTGCAGGACTGGTCCCTCTCAACTGCCCTCCCTTCCAAGTTTGGTGCCTCCCAACTGCCCTCCCCTGCTTGCCTGATTGCCCACAACTTCCCTCCCTTGCAGGTCTGGTCTCTTCTAACTTCCCTGTCCTGCTGGCCATCTTGTGTCCACATAGGGGCAGGATCTTTAATCACATGGGGGAAACCATATTGTGTTGGAGTGATGGTCAATCTGCATATTACTCATTTATTAGACAGGATAGAGGCCTGGTGCACAGGCAGGGGCCAGCCGGTTTGCCCTGAAGGGTGTTCCATATCAGGGTGGGGATTCCCTTGGGGCATGGAGCAGTCTGGGTCAGGGGTCTGTGGTGGTTTGCAGGCCAGCCACACCCCCTGGCGACCCAAGTAGAGGCCCTGATATCTGGAATTTATTTACCTTCTACAATTAAAACTTTGTAGCTTGGAATGGAGCCAAGCCCCCTGCTCACTCTGTGGCTGCCACCATTTCTGTTTGGTTTTATGTACCTTCTATAATTGAAACTTTGTATCCTTGAGTGGAGGCTTAGGCCAGTCAGGGTGTGTGGAAAGCTTGGCTTCCTTGCTGGGGAAACCCAAGCCTCTCAACTGCTCTCTGTGGCTGCAGCCATCTTGGTTGGGGTTAATTTACGTATTCACTCTGATTGGCTGGTGGACATGACTGGTGGATATGGCTTGAGCTGAGTGATGGTTAATTTGCATATTGCTCTTTTATTAGGTAGGCTTTTTAGATTATTGAATCATAAGGATTATCAAATAAGTGAATGCACATAGCCTCATTTAAAGAGAAGACCAGAAACTCAGGCCAGTGGTAATGGAGATAAGGGTAAGGAGATAGGAAGAGAGAAGAAATAGGAAAGGCATTTCACAATAAATTTCAGTATTCTTTGGTTGGTTTGGCGACAGTTGTTGGTGACTATTTACAAGGCTCTGATCCAGATGTCTGGGCCACACACATGAGTGACATTGGGTCCCTTCTCCCTTAGAAATAAGAATCTACTAGGGAGCAGCTAAATAACTGGAGAATAAAGGAGAGAGGAGCAGGTGCCGCAGTAAAGGAATGCAGGAGGGCACAGAGGAGGAGCACGTGCCTCCTTAGAACAGGCCGCAATGTCAGGGGAAACTGACTAGAGGAGGTGATGTGAGCTGGATTTTGAAGAGAGTGGGATACGGGAGACAGTGGTAAGGAGGGCATTCCAGTTACAGGGAGGACCGGTCCTCATACACAGCATCAGCCACTGCCACCGCTGCCTCCAAGGAGCTGAGAACTCTGGATACAAAGCAGAGAAAGTTGTTAAAATATTAGTTCTTAGGCAGCAAGCCATGGGGCAGTCCAGGGCACTCATCCGAAGCAGGGAGGAGCAGGCAGAATCTTGTGCGAGGGCAGTCTACAGGATCCTGGACCTCAGAGAGTGGGGCTGGGACAGGGGATAGAGGTGGGGGGTTGTCTCTGATCCTAGGAAAAAAAGTTCACAGTTTATGAACTTTTTCAGTTCTGTTTCAAACCTGTTTCAGTCCCTATGCTGGATATGGACAACCCCTTCCTGGCAGTACAGTCTACTGTTCCAAAACTCATGATTGACATCCTCCCATAAGCTACCTGAAATTCTGAGTGGCCTCTTCTGAAGACCGAAATACTGAAGTAGCTCTAAACTCAATTATATCAACTGCAATGTCATTGCAAATCATACGTATGAGGGGCAACAGGAGGAAAAATGCTCTAGAAATGAAGCTATAGCTTCTGGATGAACCAGTAAGTAGTCCATGGAAAATGATAATTCTGGAAACTACACTACAGTGCAAAACACTTGTGAAAGAAAAGCCAAGATCCAATCTTGCAGGGGAAATGTTCAAAAGGAAAAGCACTAAACTGCAAATAAAGGCAGTATATTTTTCACTATTTATCTCAACTACAAATAAAGGTGATGGTTTTTTTCCTCCATTATCTATATTTTGCATAACATTCTTACATTACTTTTGTAATATTTTTTTAGTGTAAAGAAACCGAAAGGTGGCAGAAATTAGCCTAAATAAATAATGACCCTCCATCTATGTGTTTGTTTCTGATATTTCAGATTCCATTTTCCTCTTGAATGGCACCCCCGTTTGTGTGGCATAGTCACTTGGCTTCAGTGTGTCCTCAGTCCCCCCCCCCCCCTGCCCACACCCCTCCTCCCACCCTGGGTCTGTGGGACGCATTGTGATGTCTGCGCGCTAATTTTGCTGTGACTGGGGCTGGTGTCTGGTTGGTGATTCATGTTTGTTCCTAAGTTGTACATCTGTGTTGGTTGCTTTGAAACAGTGCCCCGGGGAATATGAAAGGCCATTTGTCTCACTGAGACGGCTTCTTTGGACCAGAGAATTCTTCCCTGGTTTCTTCTGAATTCCAGCAAGCTCTTCTCCGAGTTTAGGCAGGGTAAAGAAGAAAGGAACAAAATGGGGTGGGGGGCGGGGGAGAGCATGGAAAGAGTTTTAGTATCTGGATCTAATCCTTGCTTACCTGGCAAGCCAAACTTTCCTAAACCTGACCCTGGGGCAGAATGCCTTATGGATTATTTTCTGCCCACTATGAATACCTCTGGCAGAAAAGAGAGCAGAGTGAGCCCAGGTGGAAACCCTCATTGGGAAAAGTTCTGAGAGTGTGTTAGGCGTACCCACTGAGCGCCTCTTCTGAGATGTTGGCACATACATACACAGCAGTGATGCTGATAATATTTCATTGCTGGTACCTCATGGGCACTGAGGAGTTCAATGGGCACAGGATGAAGGTAGCAATGGTGCTGAAAGTAGAGGCCCGGGCTGCTCCAGACACCAACCCTTTCGTTAGGAGATCACCTGCACGGTCATCGTCACCTGGAGGGCAGAAGCATTTCGATGTTTCAATATCTGTAAAGGCTGTACAGATACCCTGTTTACCCGAAAATAAGACAGTGTCTTATATTAATTTTTGCTTCCAAAGATGCATGCGCTAGGCCTTATTTTCAGGGGATGTCTTAGTTTTCCATGAAGAAGAACACAGTACACATTTATTGTTAAATGAAAATAAAGGAAATTTATTACCTGTATACGGTACGGTAGTACGGTAGTCGTCAACACAAACCAGACAAACTGAAGCCTACAGTATCAAGAATTTACTCATTTATTCAATGACAATCATGTCATCGTCTTCTGGAACATCATCATAACAATCCAATTCCTGAATTTCCTGGTGAATTTCTTGTGACTCCATTTCTTTCAGAACCAGTGGACCAGATTTCTCATGTTTAGCAATAGCACTGTCTTTAAATGAGTACTTCTTGTCAAGGTAGCCTGCTCGCAGTGCATTTGCAATGCAACTGTCAGTGATTTTCTCCCATGAATTCTTCACCCAAGTCGAAAGTTCTTGCAGTTTAGGTTTCACAAAGTTTCCACGCTGATTTCTCTCCATTCACACAGCAGTGACGTTAGGACTCCACATAGTATCACTGGTTGCTAGACGCCAGTTGGGGAGGCCCTAGAGACCAGTTTGTAGTAAATTAATTTTCATTCTGAGACAGAGCCTGGGGCCTTATTTTCGGGGGATGTCTTATATTTCACTCAGAAGGAAACCTGTGAGTAGGACTTATTTTCGGAGGATGTCTTATTTTCGGGGAAACATGGTACATACCACGTGAATAATGGCATCGACACTCATGAAGTTTCACAGCTCATGCCCACCCTTAAGCTTTATGAAATCCCATCTTCACTTTGGAAAAACCTATCCTCTTTGTCCTCAAGAAGAGTTCAGAGCCAGCATCAGGACCTACTGGTTCTACAGGATCCCAGTGGCCCGAAGGAGCCCTTATCCTCAAAGGAGCTCTGCATTTTGCTCAACAACTATTACAGGTCTTGCCCAAGGAAAGTTTGAAAGTCAGATTTCGTTATATTTTCACGGGGCTTACAGCATAGCCCTACCTCCAGGCAGGCTGGCAAGCAGGCTGGTACGTGTGAACCACTGCCCACCTGCCTGCTCATTCACAGTCTGTGAAGGGCAGCCCATCCCAGCCACGTAGCCTGCTGTGAAAACCTGTCTGCAGCGCCTCGGGTGCCCAAATGAGTATTGGATTGCTGTGGCCTTTCCGTGACCTTTTAAAGGGAGTCTCGCTGACTGCTTCTTATCAGACACCTAGAGTCTGTGGGCTGGCGGAAGCCTCTTCTCAGAAGGGTCTCCGGGGAAGCAGGCTAGCCCTGCCTTCTGTCATTTCTCCTTTCAGCGAAAAGGTTTCATTGTTTCAAGGAAACCTACAGCTTCAGGGTAGTTTGCTCCCTTCCCTGCCTCATTCGAGATAACAGCCAAGGCTGCTCATAATCTGACTGACTCTCCACATGCCAAACACAAACTTTGTTTGAATCCAGAGACTGGAGGGAAATGGCACCCCGTCACCCAGCAGGGCTTTCTGGAGCTCCGTGACCAGCGTGGAGAAATGAGTCGGAAGATGAGGCTGTTCCAGTTCTCGTTCTGTGACCTGGAAGCAACGTATTTGAAATTTCTCTGAGCCTCATTTCCCTCAAATGTACAGTGGGAATCTACATTTGCGGGGTTGTGAGGAGAGGGAGTGAGTGGAATAATGAATCAGGAAGCAATTTGTAAACTAGAGAAATAAAAGCAAAATCCACCCCAAAAGAGCAGAGTGTAAGAACTAGTGAGAGAAAAGAACTGTGCATGAAGAAGTAAGTGATGGCAGCTGGCTGAGTAGAGAGGAAGCCCACTGTTGCAGTCTGACTTGGCAAAGAGAACCTCCCAGCCCCACACCTTCTCCAGCACCTGCCTGCAGAGCGTTACCTGGGGAGCAGTGAGTGGTTCAGAGAAATGCTGGGCAAGAGGGTTACTGTCACTTTAAGGCTCAGGGAGGTAATGCACATAAGGAGAGTGCAGAGGAGATGGTGACGGAGAGCATGGGAAGGATGCACCGTGCCTCAGGTAATGCCAGGATGGAGACATCAGAGAAAATAACTGCTGCTCCTGTGTGTTGACTGACCAGAGCTTGTTCAAATAATTGTGGGCTTGAGGGTCCCTACCCCCAGTGAGGAAGACTGACCCGAAATATTAATGGCACGCCTCTGCTGGATCAAGTGGCTGTACCCTCCTTCAGAGATAAAACTCTGCAGCCCTAAAGGGTAATGTGCCATTATCAGATTAAGTCATCCTCTGTGGCTAACCTTGCATATGAATATTAAATCTCAGGTTGGACTTCTTAGCTAGTCAGCAAGTGGATGATTTCAGGATATAGCACTTTGTCCTGCAACATTCAGAAACATGGGTGTTGCCTCTTTAATGACACTGAGAGAGTTATTTCTGGCAGGAAGAATCTAGGAAGACTCATTCAAGCAATGGTTCAATGTATGACACCTAGACCTGCTTATCAGCACCAAGTTATTTTGTGGTCGGCTCTCATTTTGAATCTGGCAAAGTCGTTCAGGCAAAGTTGCTCTGCTCCAGGATTCCAATCCTGGCTCCATTCTTTGCTAGTGACTGAGCTTGTGTGGGACTGTTCCCTTTATGCAAAGTGGGAACAATAATGACGACCACTCAAAGCTGCTGAGAGGATTAAAACTTTCCATACAGTGTGAAATTTCACGTCAAGTGCCTGGCACACTTCAGTGTGCATTGTGTGTGTGTCCCACGCCCTCCCGCACGCTGTCATGTGACCCGAGTTTTCTGCTCTCTCTCTTTCAGCTTTGATGTGGAAAATGGTCCTTCTCCAGGCCGGAGCCCGCTGGACCCCCAGGCCAGCTCTTCCTCTGGGCTGGTACTTCACACCACCTTTCCCGGGCACAGCCAACGCAGAGAATCCTTCCTCTACAGATCAGACAGCGACTATGACCTGTCACCAAAGGCGATGTCGAGAAACTCTTCTATTCCCAGCGAGCAGTGAGTACCAGCTCCGCCTGGCTCCTGGTCTCACTGTGACCTCATCCTTAACCCTGTCTCAGCAGCAACAGCAGCAACAATACTTCCCCTTTAGCCCGCAGGAAGGAGCAAGGAGAAAAATTAGCGTGAGCAGAGGTGATGGTGATGACCATCGTGAGGACTTGAATGCTCTAGCTAGGGTCTCCAAGGGTGTCACACGCCTCAGGCCCACTGTTCAGTTCAAATCTGTTACTGATTTTTTTTTCAGCTTCATACTCTGAACTGCTAAATCGTTTATGAGAAGACGAGAACCTTAGCACTTTTTACAAAGCACACTTAAATTTTCCACAGCGTGTGCGACATGAGGCTACAGTAGGGAAGAAAAATGGTGGTTGGTGACATGCATCCTCTCTCAGTGGCCTCTGCTGGGTGACATTTAATCGTCTGCCTCCCAGCCACATGTCTGTGTCCTTTCTCTGGAACATGGACACAATGCCCACTTGTTGCCCAGCTCCTTGGTGAGACACGACACACACACACTCCACCGTCTTGTTCAGCACAGCTCATGTTCTGTTTTGCTGCTATTAATTGTAGATCTCTAATTTTCATTTAATGAACAATGGCGGAATTGTGTTACTTGTTTATTAAATTTTCAAAACCAAATAAAATTGGATGCTGAAATGCATGCCTTAAAAGGTTTCTGGGCACACGTACAGTTGTTTTTCACATCATATGTTATAAAAATATTCGTAGCTCCCTTCAGGCGCCAGCCCGGAAAATTCCACTGGGCTCTCTTCCTGTATTGGAAAGGAAGCTAAAAGGGTCACCCTCTTGTGAACGGGGCAGGGGGCATTTTAAAGCTACCAGTAGGAAAACACTCCCTGGGGCATTTCTGCTAACCAATTTTAATAGAAGCACCCCCTGCCCTAAAATAATAATAGGGTAAGCCGAAATTCACTTATTCATTCACTTGGCAAATATTTACCGAGCTCCCCTATGTGACAGGCAGTATACCACCTACTGGGGGAGGGGGAAGGCAGGTGAGGGCTGCAAGGGGTCAATGGGTGGAAAGGGGGACATCTGTAATACTTTCAACAATAAAGATACATTTTTTTAAATTAACAAAACAGTGGGAAAATCACAGATGAATTAAAAAAAAACACAGATATTCTCAAAAAGGCTACATGCTGTCAGGGAGGTTAAGTAAGGAAGATAAGAGGAACACCTACATAACTCTACTAATAGTAAGGTCAAACATTTAATGCGTGCTTACCAAGAGCCAGGTGCATTGACATATGTTATCTCTCTCATCTTCATGGCAATCCTGTCAGTTGGTACCGTTATTGTTTCCACTGTATACATGACAAGACTGAGACTCTGAGAGACTGAGAAACCTACCCCTCTCCCATGACGATATGCCATGCTATGTCCGATGACCATATTCAGAACTATTGGACTCTATCCACCTATGTTCTTCAAACTACAAGGTAGACTCTACTACCAGGTAGAAGACAGATGGATGCACATTTGAGGTACCTGAGGCTGGAAGAGAAGTAACCACTTTGCTGCAGATCATGTAGAACCAAGGAAGTTGCTGACCAAAAGCATGGGAGCGTTGACAGTGAATATCCCTAGAATTCTCTCTTCCACTAAGAGTAACACCTTGCTAGACTTCCTGTGTGGGAATCACAGGGTATTTAGTGAGCTGGAAGTGATTAGAGCTCATTCACATGGCGTCTCACAGATGAAAGGCTATCTTTGGGAGGCAGCTAATTGTTCCCCAAACTCATGTTCATTCCTGAGGCTCCTCAGAAGGTTCTAATCAAACTTCAGATTAAACTCTGATGATTTCTTACTCAGAATCAAAAGGTTATAGACATTTTGAAGTTCAAGAGACCTACATGATCACAGTTCAACTCAGTCTACAGCTGGAGAAACAAACCCTAATTCTGAATTCCTTTGTATTCAGAGTCCCTGATACTAATGGTTTACCCTCTTTTTAGTTTTACCAAGCAGCAAAATGTTTCCCAAACTTTAGAACTAACATGGTATTGCCAACTTTAAAGTTAGACAAGTAGGGATTGTATATATTATCTAGTATCATTATCAATTGTTAAAAAGTAGGAAGACACAGTTTCATAATAAACAACAGCTCGTCTCAAGAAAAAAAAAAAGTTGGCAGCATAATACCCTCCACTGATAGACACTAAAAATAAGATGCATTAAAATATTTTCATGAATAAAAATAGCACAGCATTTGGTGTTGCAAATATTTCAACATTATATTAAAATTTTTATATATTTGTCAATTTAGGAAATTATATTTCTCAACAAAACAAGAAGTGGAGCTTGAATAATATCCAGATTCATCTGGCATTTTATTTTACCAGGACCATGTTGGAAAATTCAGTATCCCACAGGTATCTTGAGTTAAACTGAGGAATGCTTTTGAAGATATTGCATTCAATTACTACTCTTTAGGGTGAATTGAAATAGAGCAAGTGTGGGGAGTGTCTGGCCCAAGGGCCATATGATGCTCTAGAAAGCATTTGGTCTGGCCCTGCCAAGGCACTGGGGGTGAATTAATTAGATTTTTGATCTAATAAAGCAGGCTCATTTTTAAGTTGATAATTTTATATGGCCCATGAATGATGTTATAAATATCCAAATGGCTCTTGCTAGAAAAGATGTTCCCCATCCTTATATAGGACTGGCCTTGTTGCTTCCTACTTTAAACCCTCCAGTATCTCTTCTCAACTTTTTAAAGCCACCATTTATGTGAGCGCTGAATTGTCTCTAGAGCGAATAGTCAAAAGAACTGAGACCCAACAACCAAGAGGAAAGGCAGAAATAACAGCCTACCTGCTGATTGACTGTCTACCCAAAAATGCAATGTGGTACCTAAGACTTGAATTAGATTTAATACTATCCCATATGGCTTTAAGACACTAAATTATCTGCAAATAAAAGCACACATTTATCGAGCATTCCCTATGTGCTATGTACTATTTAAACTACTTTACAGATTTTAACTCATTTAATCTCCATAACCCCAATATGGCTGGTACCATAATTTTCTTATCTTAAGGATGAGGACATTGGAGCACAGAAATATTAAGTAGCAGCCTGCCCAATAAATGGGGAACCAAGGCTTAAATTTGAGGAGTCTAGGCAATTAAACCATAGGGTATCAATTACATAACAGACACTAAAGGAGGATGAAAAATAAAAATAATAGTATTAACCTCTGACTACCTTTCCAGATGTTATGAGGAGCATATTCATAGTTTCTTAAACAAACAAACAAACAAAAAAAAAACCTTACTTGAATTTAGGCACTTTGCTAACAAATTGAACATCTGTATCTTCCAGGGAGGTAAAAAATGAATAAATCAATAGACAGTTTTAATATTTTCGAGTAAGGGCAATCCTAGAAAGGTATGCATAGGACTTTGAGAGGTCTAGCCAGGCAGGGCAGGTAGCCCAGGCTAAGGAGTTATAGCTAAGCTGGAAGACTTAGCAAAGCAAAAGGGGATGCATTAGGGAAGGGCCGTGTGCTCACTAACTCTCCAGTTGTCAGGAGCATTGTGGGAAACCACAGCTCAGTGTGACCGAGGCCGAGAATGTGAGCGGAAGAGAAAAATGGTGAAAGATGAGGCTAGAGATATAAGCAGGAACCTTATCATGCAGGGCCTAGGCTAACGAGCTGGCCTTTATGCTACAGCGGGAGCTACTAAAAGGTTTGAAGCAAGAATATACATAATCAGAGGAATGTTTTTGAGAGATAGCTCTGATTACAGTATGAAGACTGGTTGGGAGGGTTGGCAAGCCTAAAGACTAGTATCCAAGAGCCAAATGGAAGGCTTTGGTAATCCACAAAACAGAGGATGGAGATCTAGTTTAGAGCAATCCAGTGGGCAATTAATGAATATTTGCAAGTTAGTATCAGCAGGGACTGTGGTTGACTGTGAGGTTCCAGTCTTGACCAACAAGATAGGTGGTTGCACTATTCCCTAGGGCCAAGAACATTCTCTTGTCACATGAAATGATGTATATGAAGATGCTTTGTAAACTGTAAAGAACAACGTAAATAGTTCCCTTGGGTGTGATGGGGGCAGACATGACTAATCTAAAGAAGTTCTCACCAGCTGGGAAGACAGACTTTCAATTGTTTAATTATAATAGTAATAACACCAAATACGAACAAGAATAACTATATGTAACTGAAGAGTTTTTATATGCCAAGCACTAAGAGTTGAATCCCACTTTACAGGGGCAAAAATTGAGGCATAGAGAGATTGCCTGATGTTTCCTAATTAGCAGAGAACCATTGAGAAGCAAACCAATGCTGGCTGGTTCCATATAATCTATAATAATAAAAGCATAATATGCTAATTAGACTGACAACCTTCCGGATGACACTGGGGCTGCGAGGGAAGACCGGGTCCTGGGTGTCAGAGGGAAGCCAATGCCAGCAGCCAGGGAAAGAAAGGCCTACTCTTGCACGAATTTTGTGCATCAGACCTAGAGTAGTATGTTTCTCTATAAGACAGACTAAAATCAGTGTTGCAAGAAAAATACAAGTAAAATTCTATGTGTTGGTATGAAACATAGAAATTAATAAAATCTACAATATAGCAGTAGAATAAGCATTTTTGCTTTCCAGAAAACTATTTCATTGTTTAAATAGGCCTACGCTCAATTCTAAGACCCAGTGTTTCCATCTCCAATTACTCTATCAAATTGTAATGTGCTGGTGTTGTCACTAGATGGTGATAGTGCCATGGATCTGAATGTCTGGCCTCCTTGGGAGTCGCTGCCCTCTCTAGTGGTTTAGGGAAACTAAGTGCATCGCTTTTCCATAACCCATCAAATAGTTTGTTATTTCCGTGTCATTTAATCTTAATGGTTAACATATAAAATTTTTATTTAACATGTTAGAGTAGCTTCATAAACCGTCCAGCTAGACTCAAATATGAGGGGTTTTTTTTGCTTTGCTTTGTTTTTTCTTGTTCTTGCTATAAATTACCTATGAATTAGTTGATCATTTCTCCAGCAGCTATTGACATACAGCATTAGCTTTTGCAGCTCATATCCCTTTAAGGGAGCCAGTGCTGGAGATCTGCATGTCCATCTTCTGCTTCTGAATGTTCTGCTCTCCTGATCTTCGTAAGTTCCATAACAGCCATGTTGACATGGAGTCCTCTTAATGTTTGTTTACTGCCCTTTAACCATTAGTTTGTACAGTTTTAGTCTGGTCACTCCTCATTATGCAACACTATGTCTGTCAGCTTTAGGTAATACATAGGCGTGAGATTTGCTTTTATTATTTAGCTTTTGTTGACTCCAGAAATCCAGGAGCCATAGGTGATCTACTTAACTCCATAACCTTATTCCCAATTCAACCCAATGTCTTCAGAACAATGTGAAATCCACAGCAAAAATCTGAGCACATAGCAAGATATTTCACCCATCTGAAGTTCTTCTTTTAAAAAAAGTAGCTTGGGAAGGGTCAGTCCTAGATGCAGGGTAGCCCCCTGCATTGATCACAACTGCTCATTTCTTTGGCTCCTCCCATGAACCCCAGGGTCTTCCATTGGCTCTCTCTAAACATGTCCCCTAACCTCAGGAAGCCATCCCTGCCATTGCTTTCACAATCCCGTGGTTGTGGGCCACTCCTAAATCTAAACTCTAATTCCCATAGTTCAGTCTTCCTGCTTGATGTCTCTCACAAATATCTTAAAACCCAGCATGTGGGAAAGTGGCACAACTCCTCCACCAGTTCCTCCTCACTTTTCATTTCTGTTCACAACTTGACTATTTTCCCAGGTACCCATTTTTGAAACTGAAAAGAACCTCTCTTGATGACCCCTTATTCTTGGCAAGATGTTTAGGGTTTCTTCCCATTGTCTTTTCCTATTTCTTCTTCTGCCTCACCTATTTCTTCTCATCTGAATGACTGCAATACCCCCCTATTTTCCTGGCTCTGTCTTCTCTTCCATGTATCTCTTTTAAAAATATATATTTTTTTAATTGATATTTTACAGAGAGGAAGGGAGAGAGAGAGCTAGAAATGTCAATGAGAGAGAAACATCCACCAGCTGCCTCTTGCACACCCCCTACCGGGGAATGTGCCCGCAACCAAGGTACATGCCCTTGACCAGAATTGAACCCGGGACCTTTCAGTCCGCAGACCGACGCTCTACCACTGAGCCAAACCGGTTTCTGCTTCCATGTATCTCTTGTTGTCAATAGCATTTTACTTTCTAGAGCACTTTTCTCTTTGCCTGTCTCACTGCAAACCTTCACTGGCACATTTCCTGCTTCTGAGTTGAGCACCAACTCCACAACCATTGTTGATTCTGTCCATAGTATGGGCATGGGGGAACTTCGAGTCTGATCCTCTACAATGTGCTCAGCTCCACCCAGATAGCCACAGAGCATCTTGCTGAGCATGCTCAGTACTTTCTATTTCAATGCCTTTGTTCTGGCAGTTTCTCTCATGGGCAGCATCTACCATCCACTCCGTTTAAAGCTTGCCCTTAAGAGTTCATCTTTCACACCGCCCATTCAATCAAGCCTTTCCTACTTCCCCTAACCTATAGTTATCACCTCTCCCTCACACCCCCTTGAGCATCCATATTCTGCATTTATAGTATCTATTGCAATGTTTTTGTGTTTTGGATATTTTTCTGTCTCCTCTCCTATGTTTTAATTTGTGGTCACGGATTCTGTGTAATTCAATCTGTCAGCTAGGCAGAGTCACCGTAAAATAGGAAACATAATGTTGAAAAGCACAGATTTTTGGAATCTAATAGTCTTACGTAATGTCACTTATTCCTTATGTGCTAGTTAAGCACTTGCCTAACTTCTCTGAACCTCGATATCACCTATAAAATCGATATATTAAGAGTGCCTGCCTTAAGTCTTGTCACAAGCATTGAAAAAGAGATACTGCACATACGGTGCTTAACACAGGGCCTGACATATGGTAACCGTGCGAGGCATGCATATGCTTGTCGGTATTATTTTTATAGTCACAAGTACAAAGTTAATGTGCAACAGGCTTACTCGATTGAATTGAAGGGGGACTTCTAGATAAGACAAAGATAAAGAGGGGAAATGTTATGTCAAATAAGAGCCCGAAGTAAAAGCCTGTGTTTGAGAAGAGGCGCTCACGCACAGAAGTGTTCAGCTGTGCACCCCCAGGCCTCACACAAGGCCTGTTAACGGGCAGGTGCTTAATAACTGCTGGTTGTGTTGGTAATTAACTAAGAAGGGCCATATCTGTATGTTGGTCATGAAGACAGACAGTGAAGGAACTCATTGTCAACCAGCTGGTGTGTGGCTGCTATGATTCATGCTGTGATAGCAAATTGGCCTGGTTCTGTCTGCAGCTCAGGTGGACTGTCTTCTAATAACTTTAATGGAGAGTTTGCTGCAGGTGGGCTTACGTAGACTTATCATCAAAGCACATGGCAGAGAAAGAATACATTTCTGAAAACACACTTTTGTCCGTTCCCAAGTACAGATATGCATAATACTAGGTACAGCTTAATCAGATCTTTAAAACAAAATAAAAAACAACGATATGGTAATAGTAGGTTCAGTCAGTACACTTGCATTAAAAGCTTTTCCCTGGGTACTTTAAGAAAAAAAAAGTTATATTAAAAACAAAAAAGTAATGGGATTTGCAGACAGAAATCTGTGTTTAAATGGCATTAAGGCTGCGGTTCAGATCAACAAAAGCCAGGAAATCCAAAGTTAACCTTTATCCAGACTGTTATGCCATTTTTTCCTACTCTCAGTGTGCCTGTGAGCAGTCCTCCCTTTGAATTTCCTGGCTCTGGCAACCCACAAGTCGCTTTGAATTACAGTCCTCTAGGTCTGCTGTTTAATGGGACTATACCCTGAGGATATATGCTTGCTTGCAAATGCTTTCATGTGTAGTCACTGTAAGTCTAGGAGCCATGAACTGGTGGTGGTGATAGGTTTTTTTTTTTCCTTCAAGTTCCTGAATCCCCACGTATGCTGAAAGCAGTCCTGCCTTATATCTAGGTAGAAGGACTTCAGCATACCATTTGTGTTGCGAACACAGATAAAGTGTCGTATGACAGCTTATATGCCACGGTTATCATTTAAATGCATGTTTAAATGTTGCTTTTCTCTTTTTCCACCAGACACGGAGATGACTTGATTGTAACGCCTTTTGCCCAGGTATGTATCATGCTGCCCCTGGCTCTCTCTCCCTTCATCTCTGGGTGTAGTTTCTAAGGTGGCTTCTGAATGCTCCCATGTAATCTCCTTTTTGTTTCTAAACCTTTGAAAACATGTTCTTCTAGGTCCTCGCCAGCTTGAGAAGTGTGAGAAACAACTTCACTCTACTGACAAACCTCCATGGAACATCCAACAAGTAAGCATGGGCTTTTTGTGGGATTAGGAATTCCTTTCATAGAGGCAAAACCACTGATCAGCACTTAAAAACGAACAAAAATCTATTTCATGGAAACAGGCCCCCCCAAGCTAATTTAAGATACAGGATGACATTTTAAAAAATAAGATGGAGTAGCATCGAATTTTAGAACTGGTAAAATGTTAGAAATCTGTCTGGGTCTCATTTGTCTCTGTACCCTTAACAAATGAAAGAATGAAATGAAAGTTCAACACGTGAAAGAATGAAATGAGAATTTTTTGACTATTATATTTGCTACTTTAGAAAGTATGAATACTTAGCAGTAATGGCCAAAAAGTCTATTAAAATTCTTTTGGAATAGTTATTAATGAATTCAGAGATTCAGCTTTAGATTGAAAATACCCAAAAGTTCAAGTCCAAGGAGCTTATATTTTGATAATATGTAAACAAGTTCATGCAATTTGATTATCTTCTCCTTTTCCCCCAGATGACTACATAAAAGTGGTCATTTCAGTTAACATTGCTGAACTTTGTCCCCCTCATTTGTAAAATTGAATTTGATATGCCTACAGGAACTTTCTCCTCTAAAATCATGTCAACCTATTTGTTAAAATGCTATGCAGTTCACTATCCAGTATTTTTAAAGGTCATCATAGGGCTCACAAAGTCACAAAATCATGTTCCTAAATAGGAGGGCTGAAGGAGAACTTTGAGGCCATTTATTTAACCTCTTTGTTTTTTAGGAGGAGAAACCCAGACTTCCTAACAACCACATCATAGGTTATAGACATACTAGAGCCAAATCCTGAATATCCAGATTTTTCCAGCCAGTGCTGGCTACAGAACACCCTGACTTTTAGCCTTTGCGAAATTATTCATCAACCCTCTATTTTGCTTTTATCCACTTTTTCATAGAGTGGAGTTGTTAAGAGCGAGATGAGACCCTGCTTTGAAAACTTATTTTTTTATTTCACTGTTCTATAATTTGTTATAGAACTTCCTGTGGGAGCTCTGTATAACCCAGTGGAATCTTTCCCCACAATGTTCTCCCCTCTAAACTATTCCCCAAACTGCCACCAGAGTGACTGTTCTCACGTGCTTATCTGACCACATGACCCTCCAGCTTGAGGCATTTCCATGGCTCACTTCTAATCATTCAAATAAAGTTTCAATGTGGACCCTTGGCACCCAAGCACCTCATGATCCAGCTCAAGTTGGTTTGATGGATAGTTGTTTGGGTTTATATTTGATGTAACATACATGAAAGCTAGAGACTTGTCAGCTTCTTTTGCCATGGTACTACCTGTTTGGTCATTTATTAAATAATTCACCCAACAAGTATTTATTTATCCGTGCATATATATGTATTTGAGAAATATTGGGAGCTGGCATGGCTCACTGGTTGAGCATCAACCTATAAAACAGGAGGTCATGGTTCCATTCCTGGTTGGGGCACATGGCTGGATTGTGGGCTTAATCCCCAGTAGGGGGCATACAGGAGGCAGCCGATCAATGATTCTCTCTCATCACTGATGTTTCTCTCTCTTTCTCTATGAAATCAATAAAAATATACTTTAAAAAAAAGAAATATTTATTGAGCACCCACTTTGTAAAAATCATGGTGACACATAGTGACACCAAAACATACAAGTTCTCTGCCATTTCAGGGTTTTCATTGTAGTAGAAAGTGCCAGGGCATACCATGGTGAACAGTCAGACCAGGTCCCTAGCCACATGGGATCACATTCTAACAATTATGGTCTGCTTGTTCTCTTCATGTTCTGTTCTCCACCCTGTTTCTGGCCTACTGTTCTCTCTTCCTAAAATCTCTCTCTCTTCCTGCCAGTGATTGCCTGGCTAAGTCCTGCTTGGTTTTTATAGCTCGTCTCTAGAATCACCTTCACCAGGCCACTCTCCCTGACTCTACCAAGCCAGGCTGAGCACCACTCAGTGTTCCGAGAACCCTCTGCAAACCTTATCATACCACTAGACAATGTGCCCCTTGGGAATTACAATTACTTTTCCTTGAATTTCCAAGAATTAGCAGAATACCTGACACATAGTAAGTACCTAATAAATATTCATTATACATATGAGTTCTCACTAAATAATTATCTGAGAAAGACCACCAATTATTATGAAAAAATACTTTTTCAGAAGTGATATCTTTTCTTTTCCTACTTTTTTTTTTTTAGAGTACAGCCTTTGGGGCCATACTTACTGGCTTTATAATCTAATTCTATGGCTTGAAAATTACGTGACTTGAGCAAATGAACTTCTACATTTCAGTTTCCCAGGCAGTAAAATAGTGTTGTTCTGATAATTAAATGAGTTGACACTTATGAAGCATTTATAACATCACATAATAGATGCTCAATAAATGTGAGCTATTATAATTGACTAGAGGCCCAGTGCACAAAATTTGCACACTGGTAGGGTCCCTAGTGGCTGCTGGCTGGGTACTTCCTCCCTTCCCCTGGCTGGCCCCACCCCCTAGTCAAACTCCCAGACAACTTCCAATCAGTCCAGGGGACAATTTGCATACTACGCTTTTATTATATAGGATCGTTATATATTTCTCAAAACTTCCAGAAATAAGGTAACATTGTAGGGTTTCATACTCATTATTTTAGTTTCAGTCACCATAATGAAATTCATGACAGATATTGTTGCCCCACTCTGTGGATAAAGAAACAAAGCTTAGGGAGATTAATGACTTGAGCAAGAACATACCACTTCTCATGAACAGCAGACTTATACTTGAAACCTGATATCCTGACTCTCATTGCAGTGGTGTTTCCATTTACTACCCCTGCTAAGTCTTCTGAGTTATGGGAAGAAATTTCTGAAGGCTTTGTAACAGAAAGTCATTTAGGAAGAACTTACAAATAGATGAATAGACGAAGGTCAGAGAGCCTGAAGTCAGAGACATAAGCTATGAGAGTGTTTTCAGGAATTAAAATATGAGAGTGAAGCCCTGGACCAAGATGATGAAGGTTAGAATTGGGAAAGAAGGAATCAATAAATATACTTTTCAAAGGCTTCTTAGCAAATCATGACTCAAGATCACTACATTAAATAGCTCCAAGGAGTTAGGACTGGGGGTGGGAGGGGGGGGGGGTCAAGGTGCGGTATCAGAGGGGTGTTTGATTTTCAGTTATTAGCTTGTTAGCACGGAGCTTTGATGTTCTTAGTATTGTACATGGTCTGTTAATGAGCATAAACATTGCTGATTAATGACTACCTCAGCTGAAATGACTTTCTCAAGAATCATGTCTTTCTATAGTCTTGGATGTTTTGGGGCCACATAAACCTTCAGGAACTGAGTTGCCATATTCAAAGCTCACCAAGGGCTCATTCTCTGACTGAGGACCACCCCCCAAATCATGGCCCTTTGTGTCATCTTTGGTTCCAACCAAACCACGTTCACTAAATACAATAGATTTCCATCTGTGCAATCTTTGCGAATGATCTTTCTAGAATCCATACCCATATTTGTACAGAATTGATTATTTCATTGATTTCAAGTACCTCCTTGAAATCAACATCAACCAACAGAAGTTCAAGGCAGGGTCCATAATGCATTATGTTTTATTCTTAGGTAGTCAATACTCTCAGATAAGGAAAACCTAATATCCACCAGGGATAGGTCCACTGTCCTGAGAGTGTTCTCCCCCAACCCCCTTGCCCCACAGATATACTTATCCTAACAACTGAACATGTAAGATTCATGGAACTCAGAAATTGCTCTCTGGGGTATTTGATTTGGGTTCCAGGGTGCTACGCCTTGCCTTCAATGTAACATTTAAGCAATAATGTGTCTTTGGGGTGGTTTTCATAAGATATCTGGAGTGTGGTTTATTATATGAAAAGGAACTCCCACATAGAACTCTACTTCTCATAAGTCAAGATTTTCTTTATCTTTTGGCTCTTTGCTCTGCCTGAAAGCATTCCATTGTCTGTCTGAGCTTTACCACCCAAAGGGGGAAAGTCTCGGTGTTCCTCGTGAGGTGATTTCCTTACACTTCCATGAAATGTTCCACCGAGGAATGCTTGATTGGGCCTGTGTTTCTTGGCTTCACATTAAAACCTACATTTCCTTTGTCCCAGGAGTTAATTTTGAAAATATGGCTTTCAATTAGAGTTGTTAATTTAGATAGGTATTCCTAAAGCATTTGCTGCCTTCAAACAGGCTGGTGGAGAAATCACATGTGTGAGTGAGAGTGCCTGCCAGTCAGCAGTCTGGAGGCCAGGGGGTAGAGCAGGGAGCGAAGAGGTGTCCCCATGAGTCCATAGTGTCACTAGCCCTTCCAGATATTACCAATGTCTATCAGGAAATCGTGTGACAGTTCTGTAGTAACATTCTTCCAGGGTATAATTCAATCAACATGTATGCAATCTTTGAGAAAGAATTAATAAGCACTTAATTTTTTTTCAGTGTATATCTGAAGTTCCTTTCATTGCTTTATGTACTTTGGCATGAGATTGAAATTAGCTGAGAATAATAAAATTTTGAACATTCAGAGTTGGAAAGAACCTAGCCAAATTTCCTTAGCGTAAGTGAGGAAATGTATGTAAAACCCCTCACACAGGACCTGGCACATTGTAAATTCGTAGTAAATGTTAGCTGCTGCTGGCTCTCCCCAAGTGGGAAAGAAACTGAGAGGTGCAGAGGGTTGCCTGTGGCTATGCAGTTGGAAGGAACCAGAGCCAGGATTAGGAACTCTGTCGTCTTACTCATAGTTCTGTTCTTTCTCTACTGTGCTATTCAGGGCTGCAAAGGTTTCATTGCTGGGGCCACATTATCCTCCCTATTAATGTCCCTGTCTTCAACAACTCAGGCATATCACTTCTTTAGGTTCTTCCATAAGTTAGGGATCATTGGAAACTGAGCAGCCAATGCCATTTTCTTCTGGCACTTGCTGCTTTCTAATTGGCACTCTCGTGTCTTATAAGCCATAATGCAGCTTCCAGAAATCATTTAAAATGTATCGAGTTCACTCACTTAAAATGCATTGAGCCACTTCTTTATACCAAGCCTCAGTGATAAACCAAATGAGCATGGCTCTTGCCTTTTCACAGATTAGACACACAGAAGCTTATCAGAATTAACAACTCTGAGTGAAAGCTATAGTTTTAAAATTAACTCCTAGGGCAAAGCAATTAATGTAATTTTTATAAAGAAGTCATTGGGAGAATTAGGTGCTATGAGTAGCCATGCTATTAAGAAAGCAGAAATTTCCAACACTTATGGACTTTTAGTTCATTCCTCTTACAAAAGCCTTCTTTGGAATTCAGAAAGATAGGTAAAATAAAATTATTATAAACATACTAGAGGCCTGGTGCATGAAATTCGTGCATGGGAGGGGGGGTGTCCCTCAGCCCAGCCTGCACCCTCTCCAATCTGGGACGCCTTGAGGGAAGTCAGACATCCCTCTCACAATCCAAGACTGCTGGCTCCCAACCACTCACCTGTCTGCCTGCCTGGTTGCCCCTAACCGCTTTTGCTTGCCAGCCTGATCACCCCCTAACCACTCCCCTGCCAGCCTAATCAACACCTAACTCCTCCCCTGATGGCCTGGTTCCCCCTCAAATGAGGATCCCTGCAGGCCTGGTCTCTCCCAACTTCCCTCCTCTGCCGGCTTGGTCACCCATAACTTCCCTTCCTTGATTGCCTGATCACCCACAACTGCCCTCTCTTACAGGCCATCTTGTGGTGGCCATCTTGTGTCCACATGGGGGCAGTCATATTTGACCACATGGGGGTGGCCATCTTGTATGTTGGAGTGGTAGTCAATTTGCATATTACTCTTTTATTGGATAGGATATTAATCTAATGAATATATAATGAATACCTACATTATGCCTAGTTTTTGCTAATTCCAAGGTTACAGAGATGAACAAGATTTAATCTTTGATTAAATATCTTACAGGTGAGTGGAGGAGATAGCCAGGAAAATGGGAATTGTGATCTAGCATGAGTAATACTATGATGGGGCAAGCATGGGGAACTACAATTAGCACTGAGACTGAACACAAGAGGGAAGGCTCCTCCAATGCAGTGATGCCTGAGTGAAGCCCCAGAATATGAAGAGTTTGCCACTTAACGAGGAGGGAAAAGTGTTCAGCTGATCTAAACATATGCAAGGGCCCAACAACATAAGTGCATGCTGTGTATGAGAAACAGCTGGTAGTATGTAGAACCAAGATTCTACAGGAAAAAGGAAAGCAAATAAAACATTCATGTGGCTCCTGCCATCAATGGGCCATTAATTAGTGGTGGAAATAATATGTGCTCATATGAGTTGTAACAGGAGAAAATAACCCTAAAGGTACAAATAAAGCACCATAGGAGATTAGAAGGAAGATCATTTTTAGCTTAAGAGGATAACTCTGTTGGAGGAGATGGCATTTGATCTTTGGAAGTATGATTCTGACACCAATTTTGTTGTATGGGTTTTTCTCCCCATACATCAGAGCAATTGTCCATGAAACCAGCTGGGCATCCCATTATTCAACTCAATTCTGACACTATTTACCTGGAGATAGTGTCAGATCCTACAAGTTAAGGGCTCAGTCCTCCCAGCTGCCTCTACACCACATTTCAGATGCCAATCACAAATCCAGGTTGTTACCTGTGCTTCTAACCTAGTGGCTGTAGATCCGCGGTTCCAATCACTCCCTCCTTGGGTTTGATTAATTTGTTAAAATGGCTCACAAAAAAATACTTACTAGATTACCGGTTTATTAGAAAAGTATATAATTTGGAATAGCCAGATGGGAAAACCTGTGTAGGACAAGGTATGTGGGAAGGAGCACAGAGCTCCCATGCTCTCTGAGTCTGACAGTCTCCACATGTTCACCAACCCAGTGCCTTTGGGGTTTGATGAAGGCTTCAATACAGAGGCATGATTGATTAAATCCTTGGCCATTGGTGACTGAACACAACCTCAATCCCTTTCCCTTCCCTGGAAATCCAGGATGGGGCTGAAAGTTCCAACTCTCAAATCACAAGATTGGTTCTGCTGGCATCCAGTCTCAGGGATTTTCCAAAAGTCATCTCATTAAAGACACATTTGTCAAGCTTCTCCTTTAGGAAATTCTGGGGGCAATAGGAGGAAGACCACCAAATTTATATTTCTTACTACACATCAGGCAAAATGGTATTTAGAAGTGTGAGCTTGTGCAGGGAGAGCTTTCCTCTCAGAGGAATGGCTGAACAGTGTCAGGAAGATGGACAGCACATGGCCAAGGTCAAAGAAGTAATGACATTTGGCCTTGGCGACCCCTGAGTTAGTCCACGCATGCATTCATTCATTCAACAACTATTTACTGAGTGCTTGGCATATGAAAGGCCACTCGGGGTTTGAGGGATCCAGTAGTGTACATGTTGTTCCCTGCCTGCATCAAGTTTACGATAAATTAAGGTGTTCTATATTGAACACTAATTGGACAGTGCTTATTTTAATTATGATTTTACGGAGCTACGAAGGTGAAATACAAGATGGCGTGGTTTGAAATGAAATGTCAGGCAGGGAGGAATCCTGAGAGATAAGCTGGGAAAAGCATGTTGAGAACAAAGAGCAAAGAGCTTTGAATGCCAGGTTATGGAGTTTGACATTTAATCTCTTAATTTTCCTGAAGAGCAGCCCTCAGTTTCAGTGCAGGTGTTAGCAGCCATGGAGAGTGCGTGCATTTTTGTTTCCAAAAGACTTAGCTTTGAATGCCAGTCATGCCACAGAGGGATTAAAAGTACCTTTCCTAGGATCACCTCGCTAATCAATGTGAGAGATGTGAGCCCTGTCCGTCAGACCCTGCAGTTATAAAGTATAGTTACCTAGAAACCAGATTACCCCTAAGGGACCGAAACTGAATTTGGAGCAGTTAATCACGAACATAGGGAAATAACTATGTGCTCACACCTATAGGGAGACCTTCCCTTCACAATACCTTTGCAATCTATTTGCTCTCATTCAGAAGTTGGCCTTAATCCAAAACCTGCCTGTACATCAGAATTCACAGAGAAGTAACTAATTCACAGATGCCTATCCCAGGTATACCGAAATGGACTCTCCAGAGACAGAGAAGGGATGATCATTTTTAAAGCTGTACAAGTGAGCCGGACGTCACCCATGTTCAGAGACCCACTGGCCTAGAGTCCCACTCTCCTGCTCCTTGCTAATATCCTGTTGCTCTGTAGTGGGGCAGAGAGTCCTCTGTACTAGTGACTCTGAAAATGTGACTCAAGACCAGCAGCGTTAGCACCTGCGCACTAGTCAGAAATGCAAACGCTCAAGCCCACCCCCAGCCCACTGAATCAGAAACCTGGAGGTAGACCCAGCAATGTCTCAATAACCCTCCAGGAGATCGAGGCACTCTACATTTTAAAAGCCATCGCTCTGTACTGTTTCTGGGAGGTTCTCCGGCAATGCATTGGGAGAGTCTGGCAGTTCTGCCAAACATGAGAAGGATGGTGAAAGCAGCAAAATCAGGGGGGTCATGGGGATACGAAAATGACACAGAAAAACAAGAAAGAAAAGGAGAAGCAGGCCCAGTGTGTGTGTGTGTGGGGGGGGGACATGATTGGGTTTGCTCCTTTCATTTGACTCTATATCAGCAGTTTGTTATGCTGTGGAATAATGCCCAGTTTCTCCATGAAAAGACCGCTACGCAAATTAAGCCACCTGAATTAGCATTCCTAGTATCTGTGTGACCTGGGGTGCATAACTGCAAGCCCGGGCTGACTGATCTCTACGGGCTCCTCTGGCTATAACCCTCTACAGCACTGCCCGAAGGAGCTGGGGTTCACTCATACATTTGGTACCATTCCTGAGCAAGGATATCCTCTTCTAAGGGCCTCCTGAACCAGGGAAACCTAAAGCAGAGGAACTGGTGAGGGACCTGGCGTAAAGGACTTCCTTCCTGGAGTGGTGCCCATCCAGGAGGCTGCGCAGAGGGAAATTCCAGGCCATCTGGATGTGAGAGAATTGCAGTCATTTACGCATGTTACAGGAGCCTGCCTTCCGGAGAAAGCATTATGTCACTTGATAGCTCATTGTGACCTGGAAAACTCCCCAGAGATCATGGGGAGGCAGGGAGAGGATATTCAGACAAAGACTCAGGTCTTCCTTTCTCTCTGTCTCCACAGGAGGTCCCCAGCTGCTAGCCAGCCTCCTGTCTCCAGAGTCAACCTGCAAGGTAAGCCAGGCCATGGCCTGTCTCTGTGTTCCACAGCAATGAGTGTGCCTCTCAGGCAGAAACCTTTTCGGGGAAATAACAGCATCTGTTTGCATACCACGGCCCTCAAAAGTAAGGCTCTTACTGACTCTTTTGAAAAGCATACTGGAGCTTGACTTCATTCCATATGAAACTGAATGAAGAGCAGCATTAAATGGTTTTCCCATTGTATGTATTTATTCCCAGACTTCCAGAATGTAGTGGGAGAGTAGTAACGCTGCTTCCCAGAAGAAGAGCAGTATCGATAGTGCAACTTGACCTCAGCTTGATGACCCCAGTGAACTCCAGGAGAGCTGACCTCACAGGCCCTCAGGTGCCCTCATGTTGGGCTCTACAATCTATGCTAGCGGTTTCCTCTTAGCGTCAACCATAGATCCCCTTTGAATATGCATTCCTTCCAGGTGTGAAGCCAAAGGCTCTTTCTAGGTCACAAATCATTTCTTTTGGAGGTCATCCAGTGTTCTTTCTCAAAGGCGCTGTTTTAAAGAAACCTCACCTTTCATCGGTCCATGCTGTGCCCAGGAGTTTCGTGTAGAGTTGAGAGCTGTGTGTGGAGAGGAAGGGCCATCTTGGAAGGCACAGCGTGGAGATGTACTGGACTGACATTCTTTTTGACGTAAGACATAACCAGTTAGGTGACATTTTTTAAAGGGCAAAATGCAGTTTGGCCCCTCGGCCTGCCGCCAGCAGCATAGCGGTGGTCTTGAGTAAAACCACAGGAGGAGCAAGTGAGATGAGCTCATAGTGAGATCACCTGAGACCCCGCTGCCTCGTTCACCTCTGCGTTCTGGCAGCGCTGTTCCCTTCGCTTCTTACGCAGGCTCTTCCCTCCTCGGATGTTGTGTTCTCCTGCTGGTTTCATGGCCACAAGGAGAATGGAAACAACACGAGCGCCCAACTTTTAAAAGAAGGGAACAAAGGCAATAGGTTCTGTTGGTGTGCTGGCTTCTGACATAGTTATGGTATGTGCTTTAGAGATATCTTTATGAGAAAAAAGACCCAGAACAAGAATAAAAGTGAAAAGGGAAGAGATTAGGTAGTTTACCTCTAGAGCGCCATGAGAACTAGTACTCTATCCATGGACTTCAAAAACCTGGGGTGCGGATGGACTGTCTCTTTAGAAGTTTATAAAAAGAGGCCAGATAGGGTGTTCTCACATAATCCTGGTGTTACATACTTGGAGATCAAAGGGGGTGGTTTTGAAACTATCATTTCGTCATTCTGGCCGACCCAGTGAGACAGACTCCGTTGCTCACATTTCTGTTAGCCAATTGACGGAGGGGCACCCTGACTTTGAGTCAGTTTGAACATTTAAACTGTGTTGTCTTCCTTTTGTGATAAACACTGACAAACATTAGGAGAAATGTGATATTTATTGCCCTATAAAGTAGCTCATTAACCAGGGATGCTGTTGGAAAGATCATTTTGTGATTATTGGCACAGTAACTGCAGTTTGGCGACCAGAGTCTTTTGCCGGCTTCTCCTAAAACAATGGAGCAAAGAAATGACAATACCACTTAGGCAATTTGTTTTTGTCTGTCGTTGTGGCAAACTTCAAAAATCCTGGCTTTTCGTTGGGAAGAGACTAGAGTGATACCCAATTATTACGTAATTATAGGTTTCAAAATCTTAACGCTTAAATGCGGTCAGAAAAGGAAGGAGGACACACACATCCTGTGTTTTGTTCTTATTATCAGCTTAAATGAGCCAGGCAGATTTTTCCTGTTATTTTAATATTTATCAGCATATGACAAAGAGGTGTGTTTAAATAGAAACTTTGAAGGGGAATGAAAAATAAGTGGCTTGGAGCAAACAGCCCTGAAATGTCGAGTGCTGCTTTAAAAGGTGATTTTTCATGATAGTCAGATCAGGTGTGGATTTATCAGCCCTGAATCCTCATGCATTTGAATTGAGCTCCAAGAGAAAAGATACAAGAAACACACAACAATTTACACAGTTTAAACAATAATCCACTTGGTTAGGAAAGCCCGAGGTATATCTGTATTCTTGTATAAAGGGACAGAGACAGAGAGGGAGAAAAAGAGAAAAGGCAATTTTCTTTAAAAGGGTATTTTTAAATGCATCTAAATGAAGGCAGTGCAATTCATTCTAAAAACTAATTGTCAGAAACCATGGTTAAATTGGCACATTTGCTCTTACAAATTGATCATTAACTAGGATAATTCTTGGGGGAAATTAAAGCAAATTTCTCAGTGTGCAGTACTTTTCTTTTTCCTGTTTAACCAAAATTATTCTTTTTAGCTCTCGTGGTCCAATGCAAATGTCCCTCCTTTGCTAAGACATCCTAATTTTTTTTTTTTAGAAAATCGTACTTGCTCCCTTTGTGTGCTTTGGCAACAATTCCATTCTAAGATATTTTGTAGTTCATGGTGTATATGTCTCAGCCATTGGAGCTTTTGGAAGGCAGTGGCTATCTCTTATTCATTTCTGTATCATTCAATATGCTTTACCATTTTCACATACACAATTCAACAAGTATATGTTGACGTGACCAGGAGAACTACATAATTTATCTTAAGAAAAATGCTATAAGTTGAAACTTAATATGAGTCAATATATTTATATGAAGAACATTCAATTGTGTGTGTCTACTATTTAATGTCAGTTATTACATTTAAGTTGAAAGAGATTTAAACACACTTTATAACTGTTAAGTACATTAGTGTGCTCATATATGTTTTAAGCAAAAATAGTTAAATCTAAAAAAAAAAATGGCATTTTGCACTTTGTGTAGGGAAGCCAGAGGAAAGTAAGAAATAATTTAAAACCCAGAAAGTAGAGCAAAGTGGAAATCCTACACCCTCAAGTTAAGGAGAAAGGTGCAGAAGCTGCCGGCTGTGAAGTTTTAATGAGCATCTCAATTTTTATAATATTTTGCCTTTTCACAAGTATGAATTCCAGGCTTTCTCTACATGATGGTTAGAAGGAAAAGCGGGGAAAAATAGAACAGAAGAAAGAACATTCCAAAACAAGGCACAAGAACTGGATTCTGTCATCTATTCACACTCAAAGTGGATAATTGAATTGATTCTCAATGTATCAGGCTCCCAAACTACCTTCAACAGAAAAAAAATCAGATAATTGAAGAAATCAGTGAGAGAGAGAGATAGTTGCTCCACTTCGTGCAGCCATCTTGTCTAGCCCTTGCTTTCGCATTTCAGTCATGATTATAGGTATGTCATGAAAGTGAGAATTTACCAAAATGGTAAATTATCAAGTGTTCATTCCTTAGCGGAATTATTATTTTTTTGCATGACGTAGGATTAGAGAAGCATTCCTTTTAATGGCCAGCTCTTCTGATTCACATAAATGTGACTTGGTTTGTAATATGTGTCATCTATACAATCTCACGGCAGCCAAATTGATGTGTAAAGAGGGATGTTCTATACTCATTTTCTTATTTCAAAATTTACCAATGAAGATATGGAGCAAGAGCACCACCCATGTAACAGATCAGCTGCTATGAAGAACAGTAAGTCCATGGTTATTTGCAAACCATGTCACAAAGATGACTAGAGAATTTCCCTGAGGACTTCAGATCAAACTACTGCAAACCCAAAGTCTCTACCAGCCTGTGTATCCTAAGCTGCGGTTGATGGTGGTTTTCAACTCCAGTCAATTAAATGTCTTTCAGGAAAAGCTTGTGTATGGACAAATAGGATAAGACACTATAAGGCTTTCCAGCCAGTCTGAAATAGGTTGGCTTACGTGAAAAACAGACCTAATAATTTTTTTTTAGCGCTCATGGGAATCCATTTCTTCTATTAAGTGTCCAGGCCATTCTGGGGAGGAAAGAACTCTTCCCTGGTTGAGAAAACAGAAGAGGCTTTCTCCTAGGGAGCCTATTTCTCGGTACGAGTTCCCTCCATATCTTTACTTTGCTTGTGAATATTCCTCTGGAGTTCATAGGTGTGTGCCAGATGCAGGGTCTGCTAGAGCAGTGGACAAGGGGCTCAGTGAGTTATCTGGGGTTCTGAGAAATTCAGAAAGCCGTGACATCGATTCAGTTCTCAGAGCTGCCGGGGCCGAGGATGACAGATGAACTGTGTGTGCACAAGGGAAGGGCCCTCTGAGAACCGCGGCTCTGGCCTGAGGGCTGAGCTGTGTCAGATGCCTGGAAATGAAGCCCGGCACGAGCAGGACATTTGCCTGGCTGGTGCATTAAGCAAGAACGGTCAGGCAAGATTGCAAAACTTATGGACAAATACAAATAAAAATCAATCCTGTTAGCAAAGGCTGTGGCCGCTCATGATAAGGAGAAGAGAAGGGATTGGAGGGGATTGCAAAAAGGAATGAAAGAGAGGGAGGAAAAAAAAATCTAGAAGTATTAGCTTATGTTTTCTTCGGTGTTCTGAATGTCCTGTGGCCTGAATTATTTGTATAATTGCTTTAATTGCTCACCTTGAGGGATTAGGCAGCCTGTGTGCATAATAAACAATAAGGCATAGGCACAAGAAGAGCCCCAGTCATCCTGAGAATAATTCCCAAATGGTTGTTTTGTAAGAATTGCTTTTGTCTAAAATAACCTTCTCGTGAAAGTTTACCCTAAAGCATCAACAGTGAGCTATTTATATTGATTTGCAATTCTTGCGTATATGTCTAAAATTAAGCATGGGTAGCTGCAAAAACATTGACAAATCAAACTAAAATACAAACAGTTAAAATGTTACCCTCGAACAAACATTGCCAAAAATAAAAGCCCTGCTCATTAATGGCCGTTTCGCCAGTTCAAAATTAATTTCTAAATTTAGTATGAATGTTTCTTCGTATTAAACAAAACCACCGAGACCCGCAGCAGCGAATCTCTCCCTTGCTACCTAATGGACTGGAGTTCATTCCGTGTGGACTCCACTTCAGGTTTTCTGTGCTGCTGAGAAACCCTTCCACCCCCCCTTCCCCTGAAAGTTGGAATCATGCATGTTAGTAAGTATTTCAGTTATGCTATTGACGTCAATGGAGTCATTAAATAGATTGCTGGCTCTCCCAGAGGCAAATCACTGCCAGGGACCTAGATACAGACTCTTTTTTTTTTTCTCCTTACAAAGACAACCATCAGGTTTTGCTAAAGCAGTAAGCCAGAGAAAGGGAAAAGTTTATACTGTAGCTGACCTATCTCCACAAACAGTTTCTTTCTTTCTTTTGCATTTTAGTTCCGGCCTTTCTTTCTCTTTGGCTACAGTAGGCTCAGGCAGATGCCCAGATATAGTTGCCTCGATGTTTTATATCCAGAAGGGTGACACCCCAATTTTTAAAAATGCTCCTTACCTTTAGCTCTACACAGCCCATCTCGATGTTTACGTGGTGGCATAAATTGTCTAGGCAAATCACTATTGTCTGCCAGTAAGGCGTGTCTGATATATAGTTCCTTGAATAAACAGTTTCTTCCAAACACACACACACATACACACACGCACGCACACACATACCCCACAAACACTCAGTTTTGTCCGTTCTGTCGCCTCTGTCTAGCTTATAGCTATAGCCCCTCATCTATGAATCAACCTTTATGCAAGCCTGTACTGGGCTGCGACACCAGGGCTCTGAAGCGAAGGGTGGAGGAGGAGGCTGGGAAGAAAGATTCGCTTCTCTCAGCTGCCTCATCTGCAGAGCTCAGGCAGGAGGCTGCCCACGTGCCTGTGTCCTCCCACAAACCCGCGCCGTGCCAGCCTCAAGCCTGGTCATGCAGCTCCCAGGCGTGTCAGAGGCCCGGGGCCTTGGGGAAACAGCTGCCTCTTTCTGGATGTTCCTGACAGCTCTATGTACCTGGGCAGCCCCAGGAGTTAGAGCGGGAAATCCTCCGCGCACCTGGACTCTTCTGCCTCCCAGGCTCAGAGCTAGGAAGCCACCTTGAATGGACAGCTTTCTGCAGGTCTGGCTGCCAGAATCCGCCGCACGGGCTTTAGCACGCACCTCCGTTTCCAACCCCTATTTCTTTCCTCCCTGCACTTCTGCACTTCCTTACCAGTCAGTGTATATAAACACTCCGGGTACCTGATCCCCTTGGGAACCCCTTTTGGTTCATCTGGAGGCCCACGACCAGCCCCCCTTTATTACTGCTCCTTATCCCATATTCCTGGCTTTGGCTAGTGGCTTCATCATCCCCTCCCCCCTCCTTTTATCTCTCTCTTCATTTCCCACAGCCAGTTCTTGTAGTGATGATTTATTTCATTTCTTAGTTGGCTATCCTTTGCCTTCAGGGTAGGATCCTTACTTCCTCCAGAATTTTGCTCCCGATTCCTTCTTTGTCCTCATCTCACACTTGATCCTTATCCCCGCGCACAGCTGATGGCTGAGGTGCACTGAACATCCTGTCCCTCTGACGTGCCAGGCTCGTCTTGCTGTCCTCCGTTGTGCATGCTGTTCCTGCTGCCTGGGCTGCTCTTTCCCCAATATGCCATTCAGATAGTCTGCTCAGGGTTGTTGTTTGTTTTTTACACTGTCACTGTGAACAAGTTCTTTATATTCACCGATTCTTGGATTCTGGAGTCAGGATTTAACTAAATATATAGTGTCAGTCTAGGGCCTGACATATACTATCTGCTTAGAAAATACTAGTTCCTCTAACAATTTTCATCTGGAAAGTGCTTTTTTATATATATCTTAAGACTCAGAGTGTTTGTCGTCTTCAAGGTGTGTTTCTTGCAACGCATCCAAAATTACTCTCGATTACTTTCTTAATTCTTATCTTAATCATTGCACTTGTCATGTTAGGCTGTATTTACTTATTTGATTTTATTTCTTTCTACAGTAAGAGTGTCCCAAGTTCTAGACTCTCTTTTAAAAATTGTTTCCAACTTATAGCATATGACCTGGAACACAGTTAATACCCAGTAAGTGTTTATTAAATGAATGAATAAAAATGAACACATGCCTATGTCTGAAACATAAATGATTGGAAAGGAATGGAGGCTTATGTTAGACTCTTTTTAAGGCTTCTCTGAATAAGTTCTAGTGCTTCGACACGTGCACGGTACTGACATCCCTGGCTAATCTTAACTATATGTGATTTTTCTTCACTTGGAATGAAATCTTTATTATGTACTAGAGGTCTGGTGCACAAAATTCATGCTAGGGTCCCTAGGCCTGGCCGGCAATCAGGGCCGATCAGGTTCCCCATCTCCCCACCTTCCCACCTCCTCCTTCCCTCACCACCCATGCACGCCCCCTCCCCCCCACCTCTTCCTTCCCTCGCTCACTCAGCGGGGGGGGGGGGGGGGGGGGGGCATCCCGCCACTGCCACTGGTCACCCACCATGTTCCATGCTTTTTCTGGTGGTCAGCATAAATCAAAGCGAGAAATTTGCTACCTGTAAAACTCCCAGTCAAACTCCCAAGGGGACACTTTGATATTAGCAATAGAGGCCCATTGCATGAAGATTCATGCAAGAATATGCCTTCCTTCCCCTGGCTTTGCTCCCTGCCTCCCAGGAGCCTGCAAGTCTTCGTTCCCTGCTGGGGCACCGCTCCTGTAGTTCCCTCTGCCCCCCCCCCCCCCCCCCCGCCTTTCCTCTCATAGCAGGCATCCTGCCTGGCCACTCTGTGCCTGTGTATGCAAATTAATCTCTGTTGAGTTAATTCAAATACTCACTCCTGATTGGCTGTGGGCGTAGTGGAGGTACGGTCAATTTACATGTTTGTCCATTATTAGGTAAGATTCCCTTCAGAAAGAAGTGGCAGTGTTAAAAGAAATGAGTGGGAGGGGGACAACAAGGGAGTAAATGTGACTAGCTTATCACACTATCTGATGCTGTTAGTGTCTATCACTGTGCCTGGCACAAAGTAGGTACTCAATTAGCATTGAGTTGAATTGGATTGGGCTGGGAATCCTGAGTCAATCCTTAGACAAGTTACTTCCCTGAGACTCATTTTTCTTATCTGAAAAGTGGGCATTTTAGTATTCTATCTCCTAAGATTGCCATGAGGACTAAATGAGAAAAGCTATGTTTATAAGGTTTTAAGAGTGAAGACCCTGGAGCTAGACTCCCTCTTCCAAATACCAGCTCTACCACTATGTGACTTTAGGACAAATTTCTTAACCTCTCCATGTCCCAACTACATCATCTCAAAAACTGGGATGGACACGGTACATAGCTCCTATGTTGGTTGTAAGGATTAACTATATGAACATATATACTAGTAAAGCACCTAGAATAGCTCCTGGCACTTAGAAAAAGTAAATGTTAGCATTGGTATTAGTTGTGTTATACAACATACATCCCATAGCACCCAACACATAGCAGGCGGTCAAAGTGTGATATTTTAGAGCCCAGGCCTGCTGGTATCGTCAGGGAAGTGAAACAAAGCCCGGTGAGGTCTGTCTAAAAGGATCTGACCTATTTCCCTTCCATAGTTATACAAACTAGAAGGCAATCTTTCTTTCACTTTTAAAATTCTTTCTTTGCGAAACTATAAGAATCTGCTTATACAGAAATAGACTTGGAGCTGAAGGCAGCCTTTTCCAGGACTTACAGGAAAATCTAAGGGAGCTAGAGGGAGGATGGAGCTGATGCCAAGGGTAAGAGTGCAAATAAGAATGCCCCGTTTTGGATTCTGACAAACTAGATCTTAGTTAACTGAGAGTTTTCTTTTGCAAAAGCCTGAGGGGACTTCACTTTATAAGATATAATAATTACAGCTTTGCCACTCATGGCAGTTGTACTTCAATACAATGTTCAGGGCTTGGCACACACCTGCACAGCCACAGGTTTTTCAGCCCAGGGAGCTCAGCAGAGAGAAACAGCAGGAGCTGGCACAGAGCTTCTCTTTAGAGAGAAGGAAAAACCTACTCTCAGCAGACTCGGCCTGGGGGAGGTCTCAGACTCTTTCGGGAAATTCTCTGGTGCCTTCTCTCAATTACTTCTGGGAAGGGAAGCCAAGCTCATCCCCACCTATCGACTTACGTCCTCTTCATCGAGAGGGAAGGAGATGGAAAGATCAGGGTTGACCTAGGGAAGAATGGATATGGACGTTGGGAGATAAAAGAGGAAGGAAGAGGACCATCTAAGTTCCCTTTTCTTCCTCCTGCGTCCCCATGACCACATGATCCTTGGGGCAGGGTGAATACTGCTCGCTTGCTTCTGGTCAACCCCGGCCAGGATTTTATGGAGCTGCCTCCAGAGCTGTTCTCGGAAGCCAGGGGCATTTCAGGGAACAGCCTTCCACCGTAGAGAAGAGAAACAATGCAGGGACTGTCCCTTGGACTAGAGAACAGGCAATAGAACTCACCGGATCTTTTTCTTGGTTTATTGTCTTGACTTACTCCCAGTTTGTTGACAATGACCAAAGAAGTAACCCCTCTGAGTTTTGTGTACTTTTCCAGCTCCCTCTTTGGCTGTGTGCATGGATTGAGCTGGGGCCTCGATGATTCTCCGAACTGTGAAGCTTGTCAGATCATGCAGTCTTTGCCCCTGACCCCTCAGTTGTACTTTGGGCGTCACATTTTCAGGGTCTAGTCTGGCTAGTACTGCTGGCCTAGTAAACTGGTGCTTTCCAGAGCCCTACCTGCCCGCCCCTGATTGCAGGAGGGGAAAGGAGACAGCAGTTCAACTCCTAGCACTCTGCTAGGCCCTCTGGATACGTTCTCTCATTTCATTCTCTCAACTACTCTGTTTTGCAGCTATTATCATCCCTGTTTTTGCAGAGTTAGAAAAGGAGGCTCAGGGAATGTATGAGGCTTACTCAAGACCGCACAGTTACTAAGTAATAACGTCAGAGCTGAAACCTAGATCTGTGTTTCTTGAAAACTCATGCTCTTTCCTCTAGTCTAGACCACACTGCCCCTGCCTCCACTCTCTTAAAAACCTCAGCTGTTATAACTGACGGAAAAGGAGGTGGTGAGCATTTCACAACATGAGCACAAACAAGGGCACTGAGTTTTCTACAGCCTAAATAATTACTTGGTAATAGAAAATGTTCTTCCATTCTTCTCTCAGCTATCCATTTTATTGTAATTAGTAAGAAAATGTACGTCTTGAGAAAAATGTCTCATCCATGTCCATTAAAGACTGATTCATTTATTTGATAAACACTAATTAAGTGCCAACTATGTATGAGCCACTGTGTTAGACACTAGGGACACAGTGATGAAGAGAATGAGTTCAGACCTTGGCCATGAGGAGCTTACAACCCAGGAAATATTAAATGAATACACACATGACTTCTCCTTTGATCATGGTAATGAAGAAAAATATAATATTGCCTCACCTTTTCACTTGTAAAAATGGGACTAATATTGATATTTACCATTAGGATTGTTGTAATATTTAAAACTAGAGGCACACAAATTCATGCATGGGTGGGGTCCACGGGAGGTTGGACTACACTGACCATCAGGGGGCAGCTCCTGCGTTGAGCATCTGCCCCTTTGTGGTCAGTGCACATCATAGTGGCCGGTTGTTTGGTCAACTGGTTATAGTATCATTTAATGTTTACTCCAATTATCCTTATAATTAATTATTATTGAAATAATGTAGCTTAGGGGTTAAGGAAGATTTTGGTAAATGAGCTTGAACTTGAGACCTAAACACTGAGTAGGGGTTGGGTAGGTAGAAACAGTAACAAACTCTCACCTATAAGGCACTGCAACCAGAGACCTGCATTGATAAGAGTGATGGTGAGGGGCAAGGCCATAGGAGTTGAGAAGCCAGACTGAGTAGAGCATTTTTAGGCCATAGTAGAACACACAGCTTTTAGCCTAAATTTGGGGGGACGAGGGGCATTAAAGGATTTTGAGGAGATTGATATGATCTGATTTTAATTTTAAATACAGCACTACTCCAGGGGCCACAAATCTGGGTTACTGGCACCTCCCTGTGCTCCCCAGTGCCTGTGCTTTTTCCATCATGACTCTCAGCACCCATCCCTTCTGTCTGTCCACCTTCATGGTGAAGGAGTCGAGCTCTGGAGCCAGACTGTCTGAGTGTAGTGCTGGCCCCATTCCTCTCTCTGGATTGTACACAAGTAATTCAACATCTCTGGGCCTTGATTTCCTCATATGGACAATGGGGTAATAATAGAACCTTTGGCATAGAACTGTATGAAAGCTAAATTAGTTAATGCATGTAATGTATTTAGAACAATGGCCAACACACATAAAGCACTAAATAAACCTGAATCATTTGTTTTTAATGCATTGTAACTGCCTGTTTCCACCATTAGATTGTGTGCTCGGTGCCCGGCATCCAAATTATATTATGAAGAAAAACGAACAGCAAAAGAGAGCTAGGGGTAGTGCAATGAATTGCACGTAAAAGGAGAGAAATAATACTGTCCTATTTGTAGGAAAATGGACTTCCATGTGTCCAGGGTCGATTCTGATAAGGAGGACTTTGCTTCTGGGGACAGAAATGGAATTACTTCGCAGCTGCCCTGCTGCTCAGCTTTGGGGAACTTGAAACAACAATTTGTTTCAAAATCTGTAATGCCAATCTGGATCACCATCTGCACAAAAAGAAAATTGGGCTCATGAAATAGCTGTTTCTTCCCACCAAAAGAACCAGCTGTGACTTCCTTTCCATCCCTGCATCCCTGGTAGAGGATCATGCTAAGAGAGGATCCGTTCTGTGAAGTAAACACTCCCCTTAAGTGAGGTACTGGGAGAAGCTTTCCATGTCTTTGTACAGCTGGGAAGACAGGCAGCCAGAGGCAACAGCTCCTTCATATCTCCACGCAGAGTGCCCCGCTCTGACAGTGAGCCCTTCAGCTCTCTAAGCACACCAGTCCTAGGCCATGTGTGTGCACACATGTGCATGCTGGCTCCTTAAGTTTTTATCCCAGGGGAAAATAGGGTTCTCCCATGCGTTTTTGTCAACACAATAGAGCTCTGTTTTCACTGACCTTATTTTTTGATTGTTTCTTCATCTCCAGTTTAACCAGTTTCTCTCTCTTCAACCACCTTTGCTGGGCCTCTCTCTCCATGCCCCTCAAACTTCCACACCACCTTACTTACAGTCCTTTTCACATTCCTCAAAAACTTACCTATGAAGAGCCTCCTACAATTAGTCCTGACTGTTGTAATTATTTCCCACTCAATTTCCATTACTGAACTGTTCATGAAACAGCATCATAGTTCTTTATGCCATGAGTATTAGTTCTTCTACCTTATTTATTCATTTGTTCAGGTTTTCTTTTTTTCTTTTTTTTTCTTTTTTTTTCCTTTTCTTTTTCTTTTTCTTTTTTTTTTTTTTTTTTTTTTTGTGTGTGTGTGTGTGTGTGTTCCTTAAGCAACAATTTTTATTATAACCTGTCCCTGAGCCAATGGGAAAGGGAAGTACTAATGTGAGTAAAATGCAGGGTCTGGTCTTGAGATTACATCATCTGGAAATAAGATTCTAGAGCAAAAGCTACATGAAGATAAGGATCATAGCAGTCAGGATCCTTTAGAGCAGGAGTGAGCAAACTTTTTGACTTAAGGGCCACAGTGGGTTCTTAAACTGGACCAGAGGGCCGGAACATAAGCAACCTGACCATGCTGGCACTCTCATCTTGGGCTGCTGGTGAAGGAGCGGAGGGGAGAGCAAGAGAACCCTCCGTTCTTTCAGCTCCTTGGGCCGGATAGAACAGCCGAACGGGCCAGATCCGGCCTGTGGGCCGTAATTTGCCCACAGCTGCTATAGAGACACAGAACCAGTGGGAGACTATTCATATATATGTATATATGATTTACTTTAAGGATTTGGCTCACATCATTGTGAGAGCCAGCAAGTTTGAAACCTATAGAGCAGACTAGGAGACTAGAATCATAAGCAGAATCTGTTTGGGTTTTTTTCTGAGAAAACTCATGTTTTTCTCCTAAGACCTTCAACTGATTGGGTGATGCCCACCAACACTAAAGGTAACCTCTGTTACCTAAAGTTCACTGATGGTAAACGTTAACCACATCTATCACAGCAGCACATAAAACTAATCAACACATAAAACCAACCAACCAACAAACAAACAAAAAACCTTGGGAATCAGACCACAATTAATGCTCAGCTCTGATACAAATAAAATATAGATTTAGGAAAATAAAAAATATCTATATTCCTTCTTAGTGAGACTTTACTTCAAAACATGCTAAAAATAATCATTCCTTCTGGCTCACAAAATTATTTTGAAAATCATGTAGTGTTTTTGAAAGACCAGAAGGACGCCATGTTGGCATTGTGAGCAGCCTAACAGTACGCAGGAATTGGCAGCACGTCTGCTAAACAAGTTGGTAACATCACAAATGCATCACCATTCTTGTTTTGTTTTTAATATATATATTTTTTTATTCCAGAGAGGAAGGGAGAGGGGGAGAGAGGGGGAAAAAAAAAAACATCCAAGATGAGAATCATTGATCTGCTACCTCCTGCATGCCCCCTTCTGGGGATTAAGCCCAAAACCAGGGCATGTGCCCCTGGTTCCAACCACTGAGCCGTGCCAGCTGGGCTGCATCACCATCCTTCTCACCATTGTCTCTCCAGAGTAGCCATGAGAGGCAAGTGCGGCAGCTTTACAAGAAGGCTGGTCAATTTGTGCCCCATGTTGGAAACCATGACTGTTTTTTTTTAAAACTTGATTGAGAGAAATATCTCAAAAAATAGGTTAATTTTTGGCAGGAAATATCTTGCAGAGAGAAGTAATAGTGAAGTGGGAATTCTCTTTATGTATTTGCTTATTTCCATAGAATGAGAATTTGAATGACACTCAGATTCATTGGGTCATCCTTGCGAGTCCTTCTTTCTCAAGCTTGAATTCTTAAACCTCATCTCCACTCCCCACCTCCCATTCCCTGAGTCCTTTGTTTCTGTCACTGAGAAAGCATTTATTCAGAGATGAGGCCTCCAACCCCTTTGGAGGGCACATTTACACCAGGCAATTCTCCACACCCTGCTCATAGCCTTGTATTTCCCACAGTTCTAAGCTTCTGCTGTCCCCTCTATTCCTGCATCTCTGTAAAATCCCGGGGCAATCTAACCCAAAGGCTCCTGGCTCCTCTAACCGCCTCCAGCCTGGAATATCTTAGATCTGTGATCCTGCCTGCAAGGTGCAATTTCTTCCTTACCCTCATTTATCTTTTGATAAAGAATTACTACCCTCGGCAAATTGCTGAACTGAACCCACTGTTGATTCTTTCTGGAATTTAAGGAATTAGCTTCTCCCCATTGTCTTTTCCCCCAAATCTCAGCTGACCTTCAGGTCTTGAGTAACTTGTTTACCTTTAGTTATAGAAACACTTATCTCTATCTCCTCTTTTTTTCTGCAGCAGTGGAATGCACTTCTATTCCATTTCCTCCTCAAGTGTCTGTTGAGGTAATGCACTCCAGCCTTTAGCAGGATAAGGTGTTGGGGAAACATTCCCTCTGGGTCACTCTGAGCTGCCAGAGCCCAGAGCAGATGCAGGTTATAGAGGATGGAACTCATCGGAGAGATGTTTGCCTCCGAGAGCCATTTAACCCCTTAGAGATTTGGCAGGAAGTGGAACGGGTTTCCCTTGGGAGTGGTTCATTCTTCGTTCCCCAGCTGGAAAAGCACTTGTCTAGACAGATGTAGAAAGTTTAACGTGGGATTCTGTCATTCAGGGGAAGGGTGGACTCAATTTTGATATTTTTCCTGCATTGTGAGAATATATGATAGGAGGGGTTTGATAAGTCCATTTTAACACTACACTGACTCCAAAGCGATGTCTTTGTTTCCAAAGAGCTCACTGTAAAACAGGGTTGAGGGACCTTTGGATATTTATACCATCATTCGTAGGCTGTACAAAATTATGGACTTACAAATTAGCCTGCTATATTTAGTCAAACATTTAATTAACTCACCCCTAATGCCTTGGCAGGGCCAGACCAAATGCTTTTGCAGGCCTTATACATGTTCCTCACCCCTGCAAACATTTGTTTCAACTACAAGCCGTGGGGGAGAAGTATTAACATAATATGAAACCCCTACTGAGTACCAGATTTGCTATTAGAAACGAGATTTTTTTTTTTCATTATCAACAAACCTTTGTGAAGTCAATATTATTTTCACACTTTTTTAAACTAATGAAACCATACCTCAATGGGGGCAACTAGTATAAAGACACTCAGCTAGTAAGTAACAGAGCTAAGATTTGAAGCTCGGTTTTGTTGGCTCCAAAGCCTATATACTTGGCACCAGCCCTGTGTACTATCATGTAAATACAAGTGCCACAGGTACTTGTCTTAACGGTACATACACCTTGAAGTGATGTTTATAGCTGCTGCTCCATTAACACTCAGTTTCCTCCGGATACTATCCTCCTACATCTGTGCTACATTTCATCTATTCTTGTCTCCAGTTTCTAAAACTAGAGAGAATTTAGAAGAAAATATGCGTTGAGCCCATTGTTTACCCTCAGGGAAATAACTGAGCCAAAAGGGAGGTGATGGTGTCTTCTCTTCCAGGGAGAAGTCCTCTTCCCTGAAAGGTCTTTCTCTGGGGCATTGAGTAGGACATCCTGGCAAGGGAAGGGGGCATGGGAGAATTTTAAGACATCACAGAGCAGTGGGAGACTTATCTCCAGACTTGACTCATGCTTAAAAGATAGCCCCAGCCCCTGACATCACAGCAGAGTTAGATTTCAGATCTATAGTGAAACTGGGGTGTGACTCGCTCGAACACAAGGAGGCAGCTGTCCAATTCTAGGCTAGTTCTGGAAAGTCCCATTTTGAATAATTTGCTTCTTATGATGTTTTGTTCAAGCTATCTACCTCAAATGAAACCCTGTGACTTAAGTGAAAGAGCACTGGGCTGGAACTCAGGAAACTGAAATTCAGTACTGGTACCAGCCAGGTGTATGACCTGAAGTACATCTTTTTTAGCCTTAGACTTTTTGTTTTTAATTATTTTGAGTCTCTGAGTCTAGAATCCAATCTTATAGAGCCAGCAGATGGCTCCTGGCCCAGAAATGGTTTGTGGGTATTGGAATGGATAATTTTTTGTTGTTGTTGTTAGAAAAGAACTAGTCCCTGAGCTTGTTACTGGTTAATCTGGAGTTCAAGCCCAAGTCTCATTGGTCTGGCTCTGAAATCTGGGTTTCTTCTACCCCTTCCCACCCTGGTATTAGGCCATGTTATTATTGAATAACACGATGTATCTTTATTATTTTCCTAATCCTTGTCAGCCTTGTAGTTGTTACAGTTTGTTAGCAACAAGTCATCAGAGCTTCTGAGCATTGAAGAAATACAGATGAGTGGGATGTGGCCCCTCACCTAAGATTGAGAACATTCACATGGGGAGAGTCTGGAACCAGACTGCCTGGGTTAGATCCCATTGTCACTGCTTAGTAGGTGAATTACTTCTCAAACCTTCTCTGTAGCTTAGGCTATTCCTCCTCATTTTCTTCATTTTTAATACCTTCCTTTTAGAGTTGTTATGAGGATTAAATATGTTATTTCCCATAAAAACCCTTAAAATAGTGCCAGTCATATAGTAATGACTGAATGCGTAGTTGTTATTGTTACTATTATACAGTATATGTTTGTTAGCCCCCTCATTCCAGAAGTCTTGGAAAGTTGCAACTGGGTCTTGCTCATTGGCACTTAATAAATGTTTGCTGGATTCAATTATTCAACAACTATTCACAATGCCTGCACTATGTGCAAAGCCCTTTGCTAGATCCTTGGTAGATGCTAACAACCTATTTAGGAAAAGTCACTGAGTTTTGGAGCTTATATGTAATTTTTCCTTTCAATATTCTTGAGTGTGTGAGTTGTGTGTGTGTGTGTGTGTGTGTGTGTGTGTGTGTGTGTGTGTGTCCCTTGCTTCCAAGGGGTTAAGGGAAGAACTGGACTGGAAGGAAAATATTCTACATATATAATTATTGATTTAATCAGCTGACCCATTTGGAGGAAGTGGGATTAACAGTAGGCCAATGGGAATATGAGAGCTTTTCTTCAAGTAGAAACTTCTTTTAGAACTCTTGTGTTAGACAAGAGAGTACTACCTATTCTTCATGGGTTTTCTATCAAACTGAGAGAGACCACCCCATTCTCTCATTCACTCACCCTCTGTTCATTCATTAATTCACTCTGAAAACATCTACTGCAAGCATGCCAAACTCAAAGGCTAACACGGGCTAAATAAACAAGGTTTAAGTTTATGTGGGCCGCAATAAAACAAAAGCTTCAATTTTCATAGGAACGGAAGTTTATTTCGTGATAGAGACATACTGACTACAAAGGGCTAAAATAAATGAGTAATAATTAACATAAAATAATAGAACATTTTCATAAAAATTAATATTTTCTTGAACATTAACTTATCAGACACTTAATAGCCACACAAATTAATGAGCATAATGCAAATAAACCAATTTTTCTTGTTCTTCGAAAGCAAAATATTTCCTGTTGTGCACACCAAACCAGTCAGTCCAAGACTAATGATGTGGCAATCAGCTGCTGAAATATTTACTGCTAATATTAGTGGAGAGAAATGTTGTACTGCACATAAGGCACATAAGAGAAATGAATGCAACACAATTATAATAATCAGTCATTAGCAAACATTGTAGTTTGTCATTAATAATTATGTGCAACAGGATATTGTAAAAGTTAAATTATGACATTTTTATTAAAATGTTTCTTATATAACATTATATTGGCTGGACCACAAAAATTCATTGTGAGCCACACGTGGCCCATGGGTCGCGAGTTTGACATGCTTGAAGTGAAGACCCCTACACAGATCAGGCAATGGGTGTGCAAGAATGAAAGAGACAGTTTCTTCTCTGGAGGAACTCACAGTCTTGTGGGGCAGACAAATATACATGGATACATAATACAGTGTGATAAGAATGTGCTTGAAGCATGAATGTGCTCTGGTCACACAGAGGAAGGGAGGTAACTAGGAGCAGGATCCAGTCCTGGATACAAATGACACTCTGTACTGTACTGTGCCTAGGAGATCTATAAAGGAGTTTTTATTAAATTTTTAAAAATTAGTACTTTTCATACATGGCCCATTCATTATACAGCTGAGTGTTTTGAGTCATTTCAACTCAAGTCAGCACCTTCATTGAGCACCTATCATAAGTAAGTGGATGAGGAGAATACAAATTACTTTTGACCAGGGCCACTAACACCAGGGAAGTATTAGGAGATGTGATTTGAACTATCCTTGAAGAAGGGATAAGAGTTCAAAAGTTGAAGGTGAGAAATACCATCTAGGAAAGCAGATAATGCTCAGACAAAGGCACAGCGGCTCAAAGAGTACAGACTGGCTTATTGGAACGAAAGTCATCCCCGGGGATTCATAATGGAGAGACAGGCAAGGGTGTGGGTGTGGGAGAGATTCCACAGGAAAGATGGGCAAGAAAATAATAGAGGGCTTTGTATGCCTAGCACAGGAGTTGAGCTTTTATTTCATGTGCAGGAAGGGGTTGCTGAAATTTGTTCAGCAGGGGAGGCATTATCAGAGTTTTGCTCCTCGGGACGGTTCATGTGGTTTAGGCTCTGTTAACAGAAAACAGTGCCAGGCTTAGAGTCAGAAAACATGAAAGAGAATTTCAGTTCATCCATCTGATCAGCTGTGTGATCTTGAACAAGTTGATAACCCTTTCTGAGCTTTGTTTTAGCTTCTTCACACAGTAAGGAAGATGAAAGCTAAAAAAAAAAAAAAAAAAAAAAAAAGAGCAGCCACAGCAACAACAATGATGTTCTTTATTGATCATGAATTCCTATGCAGCATTAGACTAGGCCATCTCTACGTAATGTTTAAGCCTCAAAACAACTGTGTGAGTTCTTAAAAAGTTAAAAATAAGTTTACCATATGGCTCACCAATTTCACTCTAAGGTATCTTTCTACACAAAAGAACTGAGAACATATATCCACATAAAGTCTTGAACACAGATATTCTTAGCAGCATTTTTCATAATAGCCAAAAAGTAGAAACAGTCCAACTATTGTTCAATTGGTGAATAGATAGATTAAAAGTGGTACATCCATACAATAAAATATTATTTACAGTAAAAAGGAACAAGATAAAGATGTATACTATGTTCAACATGGATGAACCTCAAAAATATTATGCTCAGGCAAAAAAGCCAGACATGAACTACCATAAAATGTCTGATACTTACATGAAATACCCAGAAAAAGTAAAGATATGCAGACAAAATTGGGCAGCAGCAGGACACAGAGGTAACCAGTAAAGATGCATGAGCGTGATTTAAAAAGTTTTTAAACTGATTTATGGTCATGATAGCACAATTTAGTAAATCTACTAAAAATTATTTTCTTATACACTTGAAGGGGTGAAACATGTCTCAATAAAGTTATTTTAAAACAAAAAGCAACTGAGGGTAGGTGGGAGCAGGGTGAAGGGGATCAATGGGGGGAAGAAAGGGGAGATCTATAATATTTGCAACAATAAAGATAAATTTTTAAAAACTATATGATGTAGAGACTTTTTTTCAGACACTATTAAAAGCTGTAATTGTTTTCCTTTACTTTTTAACTTTAATTTTTCAATTATAGTTTATTTTCAATATTATTTTGTAAAGATTCTGGATGTACAACACCTGATATTTCCAGTACCCACCTGGCACCATACATAGTTATCTCAATATTACTTACTATATTCCCTACACTGTATTTTACATGCAGAAGAGACTGTTCTTATTTCACTTTAAAGATGAAGATACTGACCATCCCAAAAGTAGAGGAGTCATGGGTATGTTAACTCACTTTATTTTGGTAATCATTTCATAATATATATATGTGTGTGTGTGTGTGTGTGTGTGTGTGTGTATAATATATATTATATGTATATAATATATATTATATGTATATAATATATATTATATACATATATAATATATAAATATATAATATATATGTATATAATATCACTTACATAATGTGATATATCTATTATATCCCAACTAGAGGCCCAGCTCATAAAATGCGTGCATAGGAACAGTCCCTAAGCTTGGCCTGCATGATCAGGGCTATTTTCCCTATCCTCCACCACCACCCATCCCTGGCTCCCTGTTTGCCATCGGGCAATCAGAGCCCGCTGGCCAGGGGGAGGAACAGAGAGGTTGGCTGTTCCCGCCTGCTCCCCCCTAGCCCTCTGTGTGTGGGGCAACCAACAGGGTGGGGGCCTTGGTCTGCCGCCACCCACCCCTGGCTCCCAGTTCCCCATTGGGCGATTGGAGCCTGCCTGCCTGGGGAAGGGACCAAGAGGTTGGCCAGCAGGCCTCAATCAGGCCATCAGGACCTGCGGGCTGGGGGCAGCTCTTGCTGGAGCATCTGCCCCCTGGTGGTCAGTGCACATCATAGCAACTGATTGTTCCACATCCAATCAATTTGCATATTACCCTTTCATTATATAGGATAAAGCTGGGGAAGAAAAGTAGTGGATTAGGATTCAAATTTTTTTTTTCCTGCCTAATCTGGTACCCATGATTGTGGCTACTATTCATACTGCATCCTTCCTTATGTCACAAAGGTGTTCAAAGAATTAAATTAATCATGAGACCCATGGTTGGTCACATTATGCACAGAGCAGGTGTGTGGTGGTCTCCTAGAAAAGCTTAGCTGATTTTGATTGTGGCCACCTTTGACCAAATGGGTTGGAGGAGCTTGAGAGGAGACCAAGAGAAGGGCCGGACAGTGGTCCAGGTTGGAAGTTCCAGCAGCCTGCCCATGGTACTGTCCAGAGGATAGAACAGAATATGGAGAAAGGAAGCCCAGCTCGGGTTATGTTCTTACTCCTCACATATTTTAACTTCTCTAAACAAACATGTAGGACTCTGGCACTATTAAGAGAAAAGACAAAGAACAGAGGTCTTTCTTTCCCTCGGCAAACAGCTGACACACGTTCCATCATAAATTTTGTAATTCAGGATGTAAAACCAAACTCAACAACCCAGCCCAGCCAGAGGTTAAATAAATAAGTGCTAAATAAATAAATGTCGATTTTGTTTTCTTTGCCATGAGTCTCCGTAGAATGTGCCACGTGAGTCTTTTCATTCTACTAGTCAGTTGTTCTTTCTGTGTAAATTGAGGGGAATGGCCAGTTGAAATTTTGAAGAGTTGAAACTTCTTGTACGTTTTGTTTAGCATTTTCCCATCATGAGCACCATTGTGAATGATAATTCTGAATCACAGGTGAGAGCTTGCACATAACATCTCATCTTTTATTTTGAAATGTTGTTAAAACACAGAAGACAGAAGCATGGCCCACACAGCCTTGGCAGATGAAGGACTGAGTGACTATTTAGTGTTTTTCTTGAGTTGCTTCCTATGACTGATACTTAGTGACCCAGATGTGTCTGCCACATGGCGAAACTTTATTATTAATAAATCCACATTCCTCCAAAACAAACAAGGCAGCATGGTGAACAGTGGTCTTCGCTCTGTATACATTTGAGTAGGTTTTTCATCATTTCCAAGGACCAAGGCCCTGATGCTTCCCATTGCACTGGTGGAAAAAAAATAAATGTGAGAATTCAGTTTGCCTATTTTGGCAACATAAACATGAAACCATTTGTGGTCATGAAGTCAGGACTCCTCATTCCGCAGGGCTTGGTAGCAGCGGATGGACTGTGCGGTTCCTTAGGGAGGACAATATTGAATCTGGAAGTGCATACATAGGACCTAGGCCATGTGGTGAGGAGAATACTCAGAACAGCTCCTGGTTTTATGCCATTCAGTCTTTGAGTCACAGTCCCCACAGAGCCAGAAAAATTCAGTATAGGTCTGGCATAGCCATTAAGTTTGCAGGTTGGAAGAGGCTTGGACATAGTAAATCTTAAAAGAAGCAAAACTAATAATGCCAGCTCTGTTAGCTGTAGAGAACTCAACCAGTCACAACTCATTCAAGATCCCTTTGCTGAATACTGACGGTGTGTATAGCCCCGTCCCAAACACTATGAACAGTATTAAATTAGGACCCCAGTTCTCAAGGAGGCAACAATGAGTGCAGATGGGGGTGAACGTTTAAATGTAAAACGTTTACCATTTAAATAACAATGAAATTGATACGTGGTTGTTTCTTCCTCAGGGAAGCCTTTCAGGGCTTCCCACCTCCACTACTTGGTTGCAGCTTCATCTCTGAACCCCCACAACATTTGCTCTAACTCAGAATCCCAGCATGGAAAGGCCACTTTAGTTTTGGAGACAGAAATGTTTACATCGAAATCCCATATTACCAATGTATTTAATGGATTGTAAACTTTCCAAGGATAAGTCTGTTCCAATATTGTATATCTCTGATATTTAATAGGCACTTTATGAATATTTGATGCTGAGCACATGAATGAGCCGTGTAACTCTAGCAAAGCTAACCTCTGAGTCCGGAGTTCCTTGTGATGACACAGGAGTAATCTCATCTACCTCATAGGAGTTGAGAGGTGGCTAGAGTGGTGGTTGAGAATGGAAATCTTGGAGCCTCATTTGCCTGGACCCAAATTCTGGCCTGTCATTTATTAACTCTACTAGATGTCCGGTGCACAAAATCTGTGCACTCAGGGCAGCCTGTGCCCTTTCACAACCCAGGAGCCCTCGAAGGATGTGAGTAGACATCCTTAGCACTGCCACAGAAGCGGGAAAGGCTCTCACCACCACTGCTATGCTCACCAGCCGTGAGCCTGGCTTCTGGCTGAGCGGCGCTCACCCTGTGGGAGCACACTGACCACCAGGGGAAAGCTCCTGCATTGAGTGTCTGTCTCCTGGTGGTCAGTGCACCTATAGTGACTGGTGAACTGGTTGACTTTCTGCCCCCTAGTGATCAGTGCACATCATAGCAAGTGGTTGGGCAGACTTAGAATATCATTAGCATATTATACTTTAATTGGTTGAATGGACAACCAGATGACTGGACACTTAGCATATTAGTCTCTTTTTTTATATAGGATAGTGTTGAATAAGTAACTTGCTTTTGCTTCAGTTTCCCAAACTAACAAATAAAGGTAAATAATACTATCTACCTATTAGGTTTGTTACAAGGTTAAATCAATTAGAGCTAGGATCTGGTGCATAGTATGTGCTGTGAAAATATTTGTTAAATAAAAAATAAATAGAAAATGGATTTGCAGTGAGAACTTATGAGTGTTGATGTTATAAAATGCTTATGATAGTCTGGTATAAAAGATGCTGAATAGCTGAAGCCAGTTTGGCTTAGTGGATAGAGTGTCAGCCTATGGACTGAAGGGTCCCAGGTTCGATTCTGGTCAAGGGCATATACCTTGGTTGCAGGCACATCCCCAGTGGGGGGTGTGCAGGAGGCAGCTGATCGATGATTCTCTCTCGTCGATGTTTCTGACTCTCTGTCCCTCTCCTTTCCTCTCTGTGGAAAATCAATAAAATATATTTTTTTAAAGATGCTGAATAAATATTAATTCAAAAGAATTTATGTTTCATCTCTATGTCCTAAGCCAGTGCCTGGCTCATAGTAACAGCATAAAATGGGATATAATTATTAAGTGAGTGTACAGGGTTTCTGAGGATCATGAGGACCTTGTGGGTTGGAAATATGGGAGGTGTTTCATCAGGACAGGGAATTAAAGTTGGATTTGGGTTAGGAGTTGGATGGGGCAACGGTTTCACAGAGGAGGCATGTAATCTGCATAAAGCGGGAGGAAGGAAAGATCCCATCACAGTCATGAGATACTCCATCATCAACAGGACTTGGCACCACTTTCTGGGAGAATAATTTGTCACGGTCCAGCTTTCTGAGTGAGTTTGGCCAAAGTTCTGCTTCAGTTCTATGGTTTCAACTGTAGGGTAACACTTTGATGATTGCTTATTTATTCACTCATTTACTGAACAAGGATTATGTAGATCCCATTGTGTGTCAAGTATTTTGTTAGGTAATGATGAATAAATAGAAATGGATCTCATTCCCTTTGGATCAGGAGGGAGAGACAGACTATAAACAAGAAGATAAGCAAATTTGGATAAGTGTTTCAAAGGGTAGTAAGAGGGCACAGAGATAGAAAATAATGGGAAGGGAAAAGAGGTTGTATAAATAGAAAACAAGAAAAGGTCTCTCTAATGAGGTGACATTTCACCTGAAGCCAGAAAGATAAGAAGGAAAAGGGGGGCTATCCCGAATCAGAGAAACAGAATGTTCAAAGGCCTTGAGTTTAGGACATTTGAGAAAGAAGTGAGCTTGGGGAAAATGGTAGAAAATAGGGATGGTGGTGGGCAGGGGCCAGATCTTATAGGACTATATTAAAGAAATCAACAAGACATGGAAATATGTTTTAAAAAAATAGAGGGGATGGTATATAACATTTTAAAGCTTACTCAGACATCAGCATTGATAATAACTTGAATTGGATGAGATCAGAAATGAGAGGAATGTTGAAGCAGTCTAGGTAAAAGGTGATGTTTGCTTACTCTAGGGTGGTAAAGAAGCAGGGATGAAGAGAAGTGGACAGCACTGGGATACATTTTGGAGATAGACTAGACAAGACATGCTAATGGAATAGATGGGAAGGATAAAGATACAAGAATTAAAAAAAAGAAAAAAGTCAAGAATGAAATCCAGGCATCTGACTTGAGCCATTGTATGAATGTTGAATACCATTAGAAGAGGACATTTTGGAGAGTGGGGTGGGAAGGAAATCAAGAGTTTAGTTTTAGCTGTTAATTTTGAGTATTGTGATGCATCCTAATAGAGATGCCATGTAGTAAAGGAAAGATTAGGCTAAAGATCTAAATTTGCAGTTTTCAGTATATAAATTGTGAATAAAGCCATGCGCATGAGTGATAGTATACAGGAAGTTTACAAGTCCAGGACCCTATCCCTTGAAAAGGGCAACATTCAGACATTGAGTAGAGAAGGAGAACATTGGAAAGAAGGCTAAGGTGGAATGATTAAAGAGGTTAGAGAAAACTCTGGAGAATGTGGTATCATAAACCGGAGAGAGGCTTTTGATTGACAACTAGTAGCAATAGCTAAATGTATTGAATACTTGTTCTGAATCAGGCCCTGGTCTAAATGCTTTTATATGTAACTAGAGGCCTGGTGCATGAAATTCGTGCACAGGGGTGGGTGTGGGGGAAATCCCCTCAGGCTGGCCTATGGCTTCTCACAGTCCGGGACCTCTCACTCCTTACCACCTACCTGCTTGCTGCTCCTTACGCTTGCTACTCATTAGCACTTCTGCAGAGGATGGGGGAGGCTACAGCCACCACTGCTGCACTTGCCAGCCATAAGCCCAGCTACTGGCTGAGCAGCACTCCCGCTGTGGGAGTGCACTGACCACCAGGGTGTAACTCCTGTGTTGAGCATCTTCCCCCTGGTGGTCAGTGCACATCATAGAGACCCATCATTCTGCCGTACAGTGGATTTGCATATTAGGGTTTTATTATATAGGATATCTCACTTAATCTTCAAAACAACACAACAAAGTATATATTCTTATTATATCAATATTTCAGACCAAAAAAAAAACAAAACACCTGAACTTTAAGGAAATTAAATAATTTAAGATTGGAAAGCTAACAAGCAGAGAAGCAGAGTTGAGAATTCAGACTTACTGGTCAGTCTGACTCCCGAACTTAGTCTCTTTAACAAGTACAGTATAATAGTGAATCAGTGAGCAATCCTTGGCAAGTCCAACAGTTGTGTATATGTTATCATATGTTGCTATTATTCTATAAATTTTACTCAGAAAACACATGACTTGTATTATCATCTATGTTGACCCTGGTTTCTACTCATCCATGTCCTCAAAATGAGGAACTAATTCATTGGGGATGATTGTGATCAGTGAACATACATAATTCAAATACCTATCCCATATAAAATAAGTTCTTTCCTTATTAAGTGTTCAAATTATTCAGGTAATCAACTCTACCTCCCATTCCTTCTGCTTTTTTAAATGTGATCTGTGCTTGAGACTCCCTCAGACATTCCAATCTACATAATTTGAAAAGTAACATAAATGTTTCTGTTGACTCTGTTCCTTTTACCTAAGTTTGAACTAACTCGAGATATTTTACCCATGGCTTTAGGTATCAATGTTTGTAATAGGCCAGAGTCCCCTGGAGGTAAGATGAAAAACAAACCCAACTAGAGTACCCTGGTGACCCAGCAGCCCAGATCTGCCATCATAACTTGTTTGGAGATGACATGGTCATCTGGCCCATAGCATTTGTCTTGATGGTTCTGATTGTGACACATGATGACTCAAGTTTACCCATGTGCACACCAGAGCTTCACAAAATGACCTTTTTTGAGTTCTCGAGGTTAGTCAGAGGGGGAGGAAACAGCACTGGGCACTCCAGACAAGACAGCCTTGTTTTTATCCACTTGCTTGGACAAGCGTCCCCTCACGTGCAACAGCTCTTTGCTGTGTGGCTTCTGGCAGAATGACTAAAATGTGACAGAAATTAAGGGCAAATTCTGAAGTCTTCTGGAAAATTGTCCTCCCTGGCAAACAAATGTTAGTCACAAGATTGTGGCTTAGTGAATTATTTCTTGTCATTCACGTCCTTGCTCACCCTTTTCCTTTATGGCCATTTTAAAGGTGGTTGCATTGAATATTTACCAGTTATCTGCTCTGTGCCTCGCACATTGTCCTGTGCCTCAACTCTCCATGGAGGACAGAGTCTGGGGTAAAATCATTTACCATCTCTGGGATTCATTATCCTGGTCTATGAAATGGAGAGTTGAACTACATCAGTAACTCCCAAGTTCTGCACATAGCTTAATAAAGCATATTCAATGTTGCATTTTTCATTATATATATTTCATTATATATATATTTCATTATATATATTTCATTATATATATTTCAATATATATATATATCTTCAGAAACCACACAAAACTTGACAAACTCTTCTTACCCAATTTAGATATAAAGAGTATAGAATCCCAACTAAGGTGCCATCTGAATCTTCTTCATAAGAGACAATATGTGATATTTTTAAGTTCTCAACCTAATGAAACAGGTTTAGAAACTCTGGACCAGATAACCCCTAAGGTTGTTTAAATTATTAGGGCTTGAAAGTCATTTTCAACATTGGCTTGTCATGGTGGATTTATTGAAAAGTGTGCATACTGATCCACAAAACAATTTCTGATTGATTCTGATGACATTGGCCAACAATCTAATTAATTTAGACCTAGAGTAAACTTTTTATTTGTTTTTTTATCAATCTCACTATCTTAATAGCCTAAATTAGCCAGATAATTTGGTTAAGAGGTATTTATTAAACTACTTCCTTTAACTTTCTCTTTGACTCTTGGGCTTTGCAAACAAATAAGTATAAATTTAAAAGAAACAATAACATGGAGCTCTGTTTAAAGCCATATTTTATATGAATTTTCTTTGTATATTAACTTTTTATTCAATCAGAGGAAAGAAACAAGATGAAATAGTGTGCAGTATTTCCCCCTTATTCACAGGGGATATGTTCCAAGACCCCAATGGATGCTTAAAATAGTGGAGAGTACCAAATCCTATATGTTGCATACCACTTTTTATACACATTATTATCTATGATACAGTTTAATTTATAAATTAGGCATGGTAAGAGACTAGTAATAATGCTGTAATAACACAGAACAATTATAACAATATGTTATAATAAAATTTATATGACTGTGGTCTCTCTTCCAAAATATCTTGTTGTACTATATTCACCTCTTCACTTAAGGAAGCATTTTATGGTTTCTCTTTGGCATATCTGAATTGCCAGCATCACTACTCTTGTGCTTTAGTCCCATTCGAAAGTAAAATAAGGATTACTTGAACATAAGCACTCTGGTACCGAGATGGTAGATCTGATAACCAAGATGGCTGCTAAGTGACAAAGGGGCAGGTGGGGAGCGTATACCACATGGATATGTTAGACAAAGGGATGATCCGTATCCCAGATGGGATAGAGCAGGATGGTGCGAAATTTCATCAGGCTCCTCGGAACTTTGAACAATTTAAAACGTACAAATTGTTTATTTCTGGCATTTTCCATTTAATATTTTCAGAATGCAATTGACCCATGGGTAACTGAGACTACAGAAAGCAAAACCATGAATAAGAAAGGATTACTGTACAAGATAAATCAAAGAGGAGCGAAACTAGCAAGAAGTTGACCGAATTAGAAGAGAAAATGAGGAAAATCCAAAATGAATTTTTAGGGAAAGTCCCCCTGTCAAGGAAAAGAAGACAAGGATACGACATAGGGTGTGTTTCATGATTCACATGCATTGGCTCTGTATGTGAGTGATTCATTTGGTGGAAAACATAACTGGGTCAGAGGACTTTTTACTGGCCCCACATCTCTTGCAGTCATTAGCAGGTTCATTTCTGGTATATATTTCCCCCTCTTTTCCAAATGGAAATATTGTTTTTCAGAAATATCCTTGATCATTGGAATTTTTCTATATAGCCACTTGCTATTTGGAATTAGATTGTGGACTTCAGAGTATGAAAAGTGTTTAAGAAACTGGGGCAGGTTTGCTCCAAATGACCTTATATTTTTGCCTTCTGACAGGAATAGATGCATAAGAGGTCCCCAAGAGAGCCCAACTGAATAGATCCCCTTGGAAGATACAGACTAAATATGTGGCTTTCCAACTTTTTTGATAATGACTCACAGTAAGACATGCATTTTATATCAAGATTCAGTCCCCAAGTATGTGTGTTTCGTGAAACAATGCCTTACTACCTATGTTAAACCTGAAGTTTTCTATTTTATTTCCATCTGTTTGCATCTTTTGTTGTTTTAATTAAACACTGGCCAAGACCCATTAAATAGATGTCATAACTTACTATTGTCTCTCTAAGTATGTTTCCCAATTTCTGTCTCTCCCACTCCCACACACATTGTTAAAATTCAGCACAGCCAATTTTCAGAAGCATCTCTCACGCTCCATCCTTCATCCTTCGCAGTTTCTCAAACACCATGCTGTCTTCCACTTCCCTGTCTTTCTACTCAGAGGACTGTAGTACTTTCTTATTCCACCTCCCCTTTCTTCACCAAGCCTACTCCAGCTGGTTAACTCTGGGATCAAAATCCCTTCCCCTAAGGCTATTTTAACCAATTTCTGCACTTTCCTGAGCAACCTGGATTTATCTTTATCTCAGCCTAATGGTGCTGTGTTATCACATTCTATGTTTTTCCTCTCTACTAGACTCTTTGAAAGAAAAAAAAAACTGTCTTTTTTATATCCTCAGGAACTAGTCTAAGGTTTGACACCTGATTAATAAATTTTGGATGAATGAGAGCCTGCCTACCGATGGACTCTAGGTATCAAGTAGCTGCCTCTTTGGTGAGTTGTAGTCTGTTTACTGCAAACAAGAAAGCATACTCCATGGACATTGCAGTAGATATACTGGTCCTCATTAAAATTCTTCTGTTGCTCATGAGAGATAGTGTAGCAAAGCAGGTGAAAAGTCAGGCTGTGGAACTGCACAGAACTGGATTTGAATTCTGGTTTATCAGTTCCTCTGTGACTTTAGGCAAGTTACTCAATGTTTTTTGAAATCTCAGTTTCCTCATCTGCAAAATAATAATAGTAACTTTCTACGGCTGCTGTTAGGATTGTGCCAATGTTGTTAAATAATGGAATATAAATTCCACGAGGGCAGGAATCTTTGTCACTTTGGTTCATTTTCATGGACTTAGAAGTGTGGCTGGCACATAGTTGTTATATCAATGAATATTGCTTAAAATAGGCCCTCAATAATTCATAGCAAATCTAATTTATGTGAATTTCTTATCATATTTGCACAGGATTCCTTGGAGTTTGCATGATATGCATAAAAATTCCTTATAACTTCTTTGTTCAGAGTTGGGCTCAGACTTGTAAGGTGACACTTCCAGACTGTCATTCTTCTTGAAGATAGCTGTGTTTTGGGCTGTTAGGAAAGAATAAAGTTTAATATATATATATATATATATATATATATATATATATATATTTTTTTTTTTTTTTTTTACAGAGAGGAATACAGAGTTAGAAACATCGATGAATGAGAAGCATCAATCAACTGCCTCCTGCACACCCCCTACTGGGTATGTGCCTGCAACCAAGGTGCATGCCCTTGACCAGGATCGAACCTGGAACCCTTCAGTTCCCAGGCCAGCACTCTATCCATTGAGCCAAACTGGCTAGGGCTCAGTTCTATTTTTAAGTTGCCACAAATGGGTATTTGATTCTTTCTTCTTCCCTTGTCTATTTTTTTTTTTTTTTGTAATACATCCGTTAACCTTATCACCATTCATTGAATATTAGATAGGGTCACAACAAATTCTGATTCAGGATCTTGGGGAAAATGACTGAATTTCCCAGTGTTCTAGAGTTATTTTCCTCCTTTCCTCTACAAAGATCTTGTGTAAGATCCATTAGAATGGAAAATCCATTATTACCTAATGCCCTTTACTGGGATCCGTTTCATGAATGGATGTTTGTATCCCTAGGTTTCATTTAGGGCCTTTCCCATTTTCAGTACTTTTACAAGTAACTTGTTGGGCCACATAATGAAGGTATTGTTTTAAACTCTTTCGAATTTCATCAGTTTACTGACATCTTTCAATACTATATTTCTACCAGAAAAACAAAAAAAGTAAGTAAATTTTAAAAAGCAATTCTAAAACCCTTCCACAAACTAGGACAAATAAAACAATGGCATTGCTTTGTTTTTATAATTTATTGAAACAATAAGAATGAAAAGAGATTTTGTTCTCACCTAGCCTTAACTTTCTCATGCATTTATTTTTAAAAATCCCTTCCTTATAATATTTATTGCAGAATCTTCTAATAGAATTAAATGATCCAGATTATTTGTTATTATTTTTTAAATGATCCAGGAAATTTGTTATGATTTCTTACCTGATATTTCACATGGTAAGACCAGGGTTTTCTATTGTTACCTACTCCATTGTATGTAGAAGTTTGAAAGCTGTTTTATTATGCTCTGAGCAGTTTGGCTCAGTGGATAGAGCGTCGGCATTCAGATTCAAGGGTCCCAGATTCAATTCCGGTCAAGGGCATGTACCTTGGTTGTGGGTACATACCCAGTTATAAGGAATTATTATGCATATCATGCAGGTGGCAGCTGATCGATGTTTCTCTCTCATCAATGTTTCTAACTCTGTATCCCTCTTTCTTCCTCTGTGTAAAAAAAAAATCAATAAAATAAATAAAATTTTTAAAAAGCCAGTGTTCGTGATGACCAGGATGACCAAACTATTGGTCACCAGGAGGTGCATTGAGCACCTCTCGGTTTCTCCCCACTGACCCGCGAGTGGGGTGGGTTGGAATTGGGGACTGGTAAGCGGGCTGAACAGCTGACCTCTTGGTCCCTGTCCTTGGCCTCAGGCTCTGACTGATCAGCAATGGTGAACGGGGAAATTGGGGTAGGTGGCAAGAGGACAGGTATGGCTCTCAGCCATTAGGATCACCAGCTCATCCCAGGCTGCTCGGGGGCTCAGGCCTGCAGAAAAGCAGGCACTGGCGACTTCACCTCCATGCACGTGCACCAGGCCAGCTGCTGATGGAATGCACTGCCCACTTCTAGCCACTCACACTGGGCAGATAGGTAGTAGGCACACCCACAGCTTCCATCAACGCCTCAAGCAGCAGCAGCAGTGGTGGTGGCTGCAGCAGCGGCAGCAGTGCCCATGTGAGTGGCCCCAAGTGGGCAGCATGTCCCATGACTTCATTTCCATGTGCATGTGACTGGCAGTGGCTGCAGCAGCAGGATGATGGGGCTGGTGCCTTTCCCTGATCAGCCTGGTCACTTCCTGCAAAAGGAGGCCAGACTGTGGCTTAGGTCCGCTCCTCGTTGGGAGCGGACCTAAGCCATCAGAAGGACATCCCCTGTGGGCTCCCAATAAGTGAGAGGGGGCAGGCTGGGCTGAGGGGCCCTACCCAGTGTACAAATTTTGTGCACTGGGCCCCTAGTTATAGTCATAAAAGGCTGAGTAAGGCTCTTTATTAAAGTTTTGAAAACAGGAGGAAGAGTATATTTTGGGGGGGTAAGAGGATACATTTTGGCAAGTGAGATCAGGAGAAGGTGAAGCCAGGAACATCACTATTGGGTGGATTCACTTCTTCTTGCAGATCATGAAAAACAAAAATCATTTAAAAGGCAGTGGCACCATCTCCAAGCTCAGAGATTAGCCAGCTCACTGCACTTTATCAGTTGTGGGCTGCTGATTTATCCAACCTTCCCATTTCACATGAGAGACACAGAGATTTGGAATGACTTCCTCATGCTCACAGAGCTGATAGATAGAGTGGGTTAGGAACCATGTCTTCTGAATCCCAGTTCAGAATGCTTTTCATTCCCCAATCATTCACTTATTGATACATTTATCAAATATTTATTGGGATGCCTGTAATGTGAGAATAGCTGTGACTACAAAGATGAATTAGACACAGACCCTACCCTAGAAGTCTTTACCCTGCTTTGTGTCTTTAATTTCCCAGAGGATCTTTGTTCTATTATGAAAGTGACTCCTTGCCAAGGCTATCTCTTTACCCAGGCAGGATTGGGCAAACACGGTTACTAATCAGTTGGTATACAGCCCCATTTCAAAAGTATTCTTCATAAATGGCTTATTCTTTGGCCTTCTGACTTTTTCCTACTGAAATTTAAACTCCAGTTAAATTTTGATTTTAGCTATGTGACAAATAATTTGTTTTTAGTAGAAGGACTAATTGTTGCATAAGAACTAAAAAATAATATTGTTAACTGAAATTTAAATTGAACTGGTAGTCCCGGGTTGTTTTTTTATTTTTTATTTTTTATTGTTTTTTGCTAAATCTTACAACTCTACATTTTACTCATAGGAAAAAGGGGCCCATGGCGATTTGGGTCTATATCATCCAGTTATTTGAAGTTGACCCGGAACAAAATCTGAATCTACTTAATCATCCAAACATGGCATTACTGGTAAATAATTTTTAAGTGAGTGAGCGAGCTCTGAATATCAGGCTGTTACTACTGCAAATCGGCCCATTTGCTCCCTAGTAAAAAATAGAGGCAGTATGTACGTGTACATGTGCATGTGTGATCAGAATCTTCTGAAACACTCATAAGAAAATAGTTTGTCAGCTCATGAATGGACACAGTACAAGCTACGAATATATTTTATGGCTCATGTGGCTACAACAGTCACCCCACGGCCAATATGGAAGAAACAGATTTTTGTCAATTGGTATTTTTTAATAATTTAAAGACAGCCGAAACCAGTTTGGCTCAGTGGTAGAGCGTCGGTCTGCGGACTGAAAGATCCTGGGTTTGGTTCCGGTCAAGGGCATGTACATTGGTTGTGGGCACATCCCCGGTGGGGGGTGTGCAAGAGGCAGCTGGTCGATGTATCTCTCTCACCGACGTTTTTCTCTCTATATCTCTCCCTTCCTCTCTGTAAAATATCAATAAAATATATTTTTTTTAAAATAAAATAATTTAAGGACACTTTTTCCTCATTATTTTAAGAATCCAACTTGGAGCTTCTTCATTTGACCAGAATATATTCCCTGAGGGCTAATGTGTTCCCAGCGGGCTCTGGGAGACTGAGTCAGAGATCGTGATCTTCAAGCCATTTTCACATTCTTCTTATAGCTGTCATTCTTGCTCCATTTGACATGCCAAAACCCTCATTTCACCACTGGTGAGAGATAGCTGGGACTGGATCCCTTATCTTGCCACTAGGACAGTACTCTTAAATATATATATATATATATATATATATATATATATATATATATATATATGCCAGATTGGCTGCCCATAATTTTTAAAAACACAGGAGGGATTAAATAAAGAATTTTTTGCAAGCACCTAAGTGTGACCTCATGATAGACTAGAAACAATGAAATGAAAATGTTAAAGTTCATTTTTTAATATTATCTATATATCCAGGTCATGAATCAATTCCATAGGTTTTCCTCCCCATGGGCATAATTGAGTGTGTTTTTCCCCCCAATGACCAGGTCTGATTTTTACACCCATGAAAGTCCCAGGACTTTTTCCTTGCTGGGAATATCTGCTGAACTTCTCCTAAGGAATGACTTTGTGATGGGAGAACTATAACTGACATATTCACTGGGCTTTAAAACTCTAGAGAAAGTTCATTCTAAAGCTTGGAGCTTACTGCTCATCCAACTGATTCACTTTGTCTGGAAGGCAGTCACCAGCCTCCCATAGACAGAGTTTGGACTGTTTGATTACAGTAAGCCTAACAGCAGGGAGGGATTAGGACATGGCATCTCTGAGGAAAAACAGGGAAAGCTAAACTGCTTCCAAAGTTCACTACCTCCATGCTGGTTTCTAGAGAATGGGAGAAGGGCCTAAAGTGGAAGGGATTCATTGACTTTGAAGACAGAAAACCATGGAAATACACAATTCATCCACAAACCAGCCCCCCTTAGCATCACTCTCTAGCCACTATCATTCATGAGACCTTTCCCTGCTCCGATTCAAGAAAAACAAAGAGAATTACAGGTATAGCCCAGTGTGGTCAATTTCCCTGATGGGCATCATGTTGTTGCCTGTTACCATGGCGTGGGCTATGATGTTGTGTGGCCTGGGAGAATCTAAAAACTGGTCCTTTGGCTCTTGATCATCCTGTTTGATTTACTGTCAGCAGATGACATTAAAATCAGCTTGCATTTGCTGAATGACTCTGGATGGGCTGGGGAGAGTGGAAGCAGGGAGTGGCCTGGGTGGTGGCAGGCATTAGAATAGTAATCCCTTGTGCTTGAGAGATTGCAGAGCACTTTCCCACACATTGTGTCATTGGATCCCTACGAATTCTGGTAAGGGCAGGTATTCTGAGCCCCACTTGACAAGTGAGAAAATTGATGTCCTAAAGGGCGAAGTGATGGCCAGAGTTCACACAGAAAAAATTTTAGTGGCAATCTAAAAAGTGGAATAAAATCCAAAGCCCTTGCCTCTCTTGTGTAACACACTAACACATGATTAGAATCTACCTTAAAGCTTTTTAGCTATGCTCAGATAGTAGCAACTGATTTTAACATACAGTTAATGCAGGCATCTAGCATTCTGTTCTTTCTGGACCTTCAGAACTATTCTTCTTTTGACTCCCTTCTCTCAACCTCTTCTTTATGTAACGTCTCCAGTGTATCACTTGGACACCACTTCTTCCAAGAGGTCCAAATGGCTTTGTTAGGTGACCATCCTATAAGTTTCCATAGCACCCGGTAACTACCATGGCACTATCCTTACCACTCGAATTTCGGTTCCTATATAGAAATATAATTTCATCTAGGCACTAAGGTCATACAAGTCATTCATTCACTAGTGCTTATTTTTTCACCATTGTAACCCCAGCATCTAGCATGATAGACTCTGGATAAATATTTCTAGAATAAATGCTACAGGGTCTACTGTAGCCAAGAGGGAGTTTTGCTTCCGTGTCACAGCGTTAGGAAGAGATTGAAGCCTCTTTGAAAGTCACCTCAGACAGTACGTTTTTTCAGGAGGAAGCCCTCAGGAAAGCAGATGCTAACCATCTGCGTAAAATGTTAGATCATTGTCAGGAGTAAGACGTAGAGTTCAGAGAGAACTAGATGTGTGACATGGATGGAGGTCAGTGTTTGTGTAACTATATAGAGAAAGAGGTAAGGGCAGATATTTTGGGAGTTACTGGAAAACTTAGCTATGACACCCAGACTGCTCATATGTCTGGTGCTATTGCTGGAAACCAAGCTTCATGCCAGTCTTCTGTTAGATATCAGTTTCTGGGAAGAGTTTTGAACTTGCTGCATGGTTATTTATAACTATATTTTCTTATATTGTGTCAGATTAGAAGACGCTAAACTATGACTATTATGTGTTATCAGAATCACATATAAATAGAATACGGTAAATATGATAGATGATGAACAAGGCCTAAGAGTCATAATCATTGAAATATGAAATCCAGCACTTAACCTCATACCTATAAATATAAAATATCTTAAAGTATTTAGAAATTAATGCATGTACGACTGGCGTCATCATATAAAATGAATTAGTCTTGGCAATGAGGCTATTTCTGCAATGGCAGAATCTTAAAGGTCACGTAGTGCTTTGCATTTCTTTATGAGCGATGAGCCTTACAAGCATCCTACTGAACTTTCAGTAAAAGTCTACATGGGCAATCTGTAAACACATAGGCGTGGCCGTGTTCTAGTACAGCTTTATTTACAAAAATAAGCATCGGGCTGTGTTTAGTACATCATTGTTTCTTAACCCTGGTAATAATCATTGCGACCAATTTTCATTTCCACCATGTCACTGCCTTCTGAAAAGCCTTCCTTTGTGTGCCATTGCCTATGAGCTGAAGTACAAACTCTTCAACTCTCCACTCTGATCTGAGCAGTACTTTCATACCCCCAATACTGAATGCTCATTTTCTTCTCTTTGGGCTCAGCTCACATTGTTCTGTACAGATACTACCACTCTTAATGCTTTCTACTTGATCAAATCCTACCCGTTCTTTTTTTTAACTTATTAACAGATTTTATTTTACATTTTTCAATATTTTTTGTTTTTCAATTGCAGTTGATATATAGTAATATTATATCTAATCACTGTGCTGTACACTTGAAACTAATATACTGTTCTACTCATTCTTTATGGTAGGCGTTCTCAGGTGGAGTTAGAGGGGTGATATCAGAATCATCACAGTGCTCATCTCCCTCCCTCTATTCTGATAGGACCCAGTGAGGTGAAGAAGACATGTACAACTTAAAAATGTTCCTCACCACAAACCACTGCTTTACAGAATTATTAAAACCACACTCTTCTAAGAAGCCTCCCCTGACTACATTAAACCATACTCAGCTTCTTTTTTTTTTCTTCTTTCTTTCCCCATCCCCCGCCCTCACCACCACCACCACCACCACCTTTGGAGTGCCTTAGCCCTCATTGGTCAAAAGATTGGTTTCTAGCACCTATTGCATTATTTGGTTATTGAAGTGTCTCATGTGTCAAGCATTGTTTTGGATGCTGGGGACACAGCAGTGAGTAGGACAGTAAAGATCCTTCTCTTTGGAAAACCACATTCTAGTGACAAAAACAGAGACAATAAACATGAGCCCTAAAGAGTGAAGAAGATAATTTCAGATAATGAAAAGAAAGCAAACTAAGGAGACAAGGAGTGACTGGAGAGGGGGGTTGGGAGGATAAGGAGGTTCTATTTTAGATAGAATCAGGGAGGGCCCCTGGGGCCTATTGTAATTAAGCTAAAAATCTGAGTGCAAAGGTCTAAGGGGGGAAGTTATGTGCTGAGGGAACAGCATGGTTTTCTTTTTTTTCTCTGAAAATGCTATTGAAATGAGAATGTTGGTGTAGAAAGAGAGACGATTGAGGACAGTCCTCATATTTAGGGTTACCAGATAAAATACAGGGGCGCCCAGTTAAATTTGTTTTTCAGATATCTAACAAATTATTTTTCAGTATAAGAACTAATAGTTGCATACGAAATAACAAAATTATTGTTTATCTGAAATTTAAATTTCAACTGGATGTCCTGGGGTTTTTTGTTTGTTTGTTTTGGGCTAAATCTGACAACTCTATAATTTACTCATAGGGAAAGTGGCCAAGGGTGATTTGCGTCTAATATCATCCAATTGCTTGAAGTTGACCCAGAACAAAATCTGAATTTAAATCAGAAGCAATTCAATTTGGTGCTGACATTTCAGAAACTCTTATATTGTTTTCTAATTGTCTATTGGGTAATAATTTGTCTCCCGGGACAAGAACCTTAAGGGCATGTTCCTTTTGATTTCTTTTTTTTTTTTTTGTCATACTCTAAGTACAATATTAAGTACTTTATTCGTGTCTTTATACCCCTTCTATTGCAAGCTTGCAATGGAAGTTCTGTTCTGGGTACAAAGGGGACATAGCCTCTGCCCTCCAGATAATAGAAGAAAAGGAGCACATCCAAGTACTTTTAAATCAGCTTAGGACATGAGTAAGGGTCACTGCAGAGCACAGGCATTCTGTGCAAGAACGGATAGCTTCCCACTGTGGGAACCAAGGAAGCCTTCAAGTAGAAATTAACATCTGATTTAGGCCTTGATTGATGGCATGGATTTCAAGGGCTTATAATGTAAGACATTATAGAGGACATCATCCAATCAAAGAAAATAGCACAAACTAGGAGAAGGTGCTGAGAATCACAAGACTTGTTTGGGGAACAAATCTACCTCTGTGGTTGCGGCAGAAAATAAGTAAGAGAGGAAAGTGTAAGGTCTTAGACATGGGCTATAAAGAACCCTAAACACCAGATAAAGGTGTTGTGACGTATTGAATAAGCCATGGGAGTCGTTAAAGATTTTTTTAGCTGGTACTTGATGTAATCAGAACTACATATAAAGAAAATCAGTCTTTTGGTGTTAAAAACCATGGAGACCAATTTTTAAAAAGTGACTGCAAAAGACCTTCAGGCAGAATCTGGTTAGTTAAATGAGGAATTAACTATAGTTTATAATGAGAGAAAGGGGGAAGATAGGACTGGATGCAATAGAACCCCTGGAGCCTGCCAAATGGGTTGCAGAAATTGAGAAAATGGAGGAATCAAAAATAACACTGAGACTTTAGTTTAGATGACTAGGTGAACATTGCTGTGTTATGTATTCCTCTTTATGGGATTTACAATAGGGTTATGACTGGGGGAATGATGATGCCATTAATAAAAATATGAAAGTCAAGAAAAAGGGCAGTCTGAAGGTGGGAAGAAGACGGTGGCTTTACCTTTTTAAATATAGCGTTTTAGAATTTCAGAGCGATTAAAGTTATTCTGATTCTGCCCAATCCCTTTGTTTCAAGTAGAAGAAAATCCAGTGAGAGGAAATAATGACTCATCTGTGATCACCCAGCAAGTTAGTGGGATAACCAGTTTTAGAAATCAGATGTCCTGCTTTCCCTGGACAATGTTTCTTCCATAAGATGATCTTACAATGAATTTAGTTTTTAGGAATGAGATAATTGTGTGGTAAGATGTAGTTGGAAGTGTGGATGTGATACTTCAGTAACAGATCAGGGGCAAGGATTTGGGAGCCATCAAAATGAAAATAACATTTATAAAGAGGTGGACGCAAGAGAGATTGCCAAAAGGACAGCTTAGAGTTGCTAAACCCAGTGTGACAGATGTCCATGATGCTGAGACTTGATCACTAAATTTCACATTTAGGAGGCCACTGGCACTTGGGAGAGAGAAAGCAGTCGCCATTGAATGGAGGGAGCAGTAGCAAGAAGCAGAATTATAAACATTGAAGGAATGGGGGGCTGGTGAGGAGGTGGAATTGGAATTTAAAACTATTTCTCTGGAAGGGGGCAGTAAAAAGGAGAAAGATGACATATTGTTGAAGCAGAGCCTTTTAGGTTGTTATTAGATGGAGAAACATAAATGTGTGTGTAAGTAGAAGCAAGTCATGGAGAGCAAGAAACAAGAGGTGTAAATGAGTGAAGGGGCAGCTAGGGGAGATGGAGGAGCCGAAAATGAGGAGGGACACTAAAATGTCTGGGTAAAAGTGGAGATAAAGAGCCCTCCTGAGTAGGTGCCATTGATGGAATTCAAATGAACCCTTATCTTATCAGCGGAGGAGGAAATTGGATCTTTGTTTAAAAGTGAGAAGATAGAAATGAGAGTTTGAGTCCAGGAATGTTTTGGTGCAAAAACTGTGGGACTGTGGGACATCAGCACTTCGTGCAGGGCCCTTCTGAGGTTAGAGTAGTGCTTTTGTGGTCCATGTAGTTGACCTAGTGTGGATGCTTTCCAATTATGGAAGCAGAAGGGAAAATATGGACAATAAAGGTTTCCCAGGAATTCCCACAGGGTGGTCAGCATTGTTGTTTCACATATTACTGTTCACAGGATTTACGTTAGATGAAGAGCCAAGCAGACTGGGCAATGTAGGGAGGAGTTAAGGGCAAAAGTCGGGTTTACAAGAGCACCTTCATGGTAGGTGTTCTGCAGGCATTTGTACCCGTTAGCTCACCTCCCCCACTTTTACAGATAGAGATCCTCAAAGTCACATGGAGCAAGCAACTTGCCCAAAGATGCACAACGGAAAATGGCAGAACTTTTCTTCCTGAAACCATGCTGGCTGTTGCCTCCAGTAGCCACTGGGAAAATGCAAACTGGGCAGATAAGAAGGTTGAATTTAGGGGGGAAATTTTCAGAATTAGAGGTGGGATACTTCCCACTGAGAAGCTCCAAAGGAAACAGAAGTGACATGAGAATCCAGTTGGTAGTTACAAATGTCAAGGGCCAAAAAATTAGACAGTTAATTAATTTTTTCCAGAAATCTTTTATTGAGCTATAACATGCAGAGAGAAAAGTATGCAAATCACATGTGAAGCCTGAATTTCACAAAATGAGCACACCCACGTAACCAGGACCCAGACCAAGAACAAGATCATGTCCACCCCACAGAAGGCCCCCTGAAGTCCCCTCCCAGTCACTAACCCCCAGGCTAACCACTGTCTTCATTTCTAATAGCACAGATTCACTGTGCTACTTCTGAACTTTCTCTAGCTGAATCCTATTTTTATGTGCTCTAATATCTGGTGTCTTTTGCCTGACATTATGTTTATTAAGATTTATCCTGTGGTTGCCATGGCAGTTTTTCTGATTGATTCAAACCACAATACAACCTCATGAATAGCTACCAGCTTCTCTAGTGGGAAGAGAGTCTGATGATGGGAGGCAGATAAAAGGTTTTCACATTTCTGTGCTTTCTTTGGGTGGGAAGAGGGAGAAACTTGATGGATACGTCCTGCTATATACAGAGCTATGTTAGCGTCACATTTCTATATTACCCAGAAAATGTATAAGGAAATCCTCATGACCTACTCCATCACATTGCATACAGCCTATCGTTAGAAAAGAAAGTGAAAAAAAAAATGTTCGTGCAGTTTACATATACATTCTCAACGCAATAAAGAAGATGAGGCTCAATGGATGCCCTGGCATTTTGAAAGAAGAAAATTGTATGATTGTGAGGGTTTGAATCTTTAGGATTCACTGAACGATTCTAACCGTGTGGAAAACATGTACACTGAGCCCCGGAAAATGTGAGGAAATACCAGCTGTCTTTTGGTGCTGTCTCTCCGGGAAGGCCCTATTCTGCAATGCAAATAGGAATAACTGGATATCCTTTAAGCCATGAGACATAGTGTTCTGAAAATTGATGTCCTAGAGTTGTCAGAAGTTTTAGACAAGTGCATGATTAACATGGCATGTGGGCTTAGGAAACCTCCAAGTTACTCAACCTCCCCTGAAACTCAGTTTCTTCTTTGATAAAACAGAGATAATACTCCATCTAGCCCTCCAGCTGCTGTGGGAATCAGATGATGTGATGTATGAAGAAACTGTTTGCACATATTAACTTAAGAGTACAGTGTGATTCTTACAGGCTGTACATCCTTTTCAGTTGCCCGTTCAGGTCAAAGTGAAGGAAGAGGACCAGATTGGAAGCATCACAGACTGCAGCGGAGTTTAATGGGGGTTGGCAGGGGGTGGAGGGGTGTGAATCACTGGGCTTCAGAGTCAGTCCTGGATGAGAGTACAGCCTCTGCCACTTCTTAGTGGCTGTTTGACTTCGAGTGACTTATTTAATCTTCTCCAGCCAGGGAGTCATCTCTAGAGTGGAAATAATCACACTGCCTACTTTTGCCAGCGGAAGTGGATAACGGTAATTAAAGCACTCATGACACCCTGTGCATAGAACGCTCCCAGCAAACAGTGTCCGTTACCATAATTCTGTAACCACAGCAACCACAATCACATAATAGCTTCCATCAGCCACTTAGTGCTGTTGATGTCCAGCGTATCCAACAGACATCGACCTCGAAAGGTACCTGCTTTGTGGTTCCATCCATTATTTAGGGAAATTCTTGCCAGGCTGTCAGGTGCCTGCAAGATTCAGGTGCCAAACGTGCCTCTGATAGGAGGGCTTCAGATGAGGTGAACTACTCTCTCCCTTTCTCAGGTAACTCCTTTCTGTGTCCTTCCTTGACATGTCTTAGCATAATAGGACATCAGAACAAAAAGAGCCCCCTACACATCATCACTCCAACTCCCACATTTCACAGCTGGAGGAATGGAGGAGCTCAGAGAGGTTTGTCTGTCTGGTGTGAACTCGTGATAAACCTGGGACTACAACCCAACTCTCCCAATTCCCAGTACAGCATTCTCTTCTGCTCCCTACTGTCCTTAGGAGGCAGCTCCATCTCCCTTCTTTCAGTGCAAATGAAGAGTTGTTATCTCCTTAAGATTTAGGCTTAAATCTGATTCTTTTTTCTTTTTTTTTTCTTTTTTAAAATATATTTTATTGATTTTTTTACAGAGAGGAAGGGAGAGGGATAGAGAGCTAGAAACATCGATGAGAGAGAAACATTGACCAGCTGCCTCCTGCACACCCCCTACCAGGGATGTGGCCGCAATCAGTGTACATGCCCTTGACCGGAATCGAACCTGGGGCCTTTCAGTCTGTAGACCGACACTCTATCCACTGAGCCAAACCGGTTTGGCATTGAATCTGATTCTTTATGGAATCCCCTGGACAATGCTTTGCACCTAGTAGTTACTCAGAAAAAACAATAGTTTTAAGTGAAATCAATTTCTGGGATACTCTCTTCTCATATTCAGTTTTTAGAATTAGGGGCTGTGCTTAAAGAACATCTTTAAATGACCTGGTTTGTTTCTCTGTGCTAAAAGCCTATGCAAATGCTTCGCTGCCTAGGGACAGCCTGCTTTCATTCCCTGGGACAGTCAGTCCATCTTTCCCTGATCTTCCCACTGCTCTGCTTAGAGCTCTCTGTGAGTGCTTCTATTAAGGCTAGTAGCCCTGTGCACAAATCTGTATGCCAGTAGCTCGTCAGCAGCTTGCTGCTGCCCTCCAGTAGCTCTCTGCCGCCTGCTTGTAGCTCGCTGCCCACCCTCCTGCTGATCTATGATCCAGTCATTACGCTTCACGATGTAACAACCATTTGCATATCACATCTTTATTATATAGGTTTGTACAGTATAGAGGCTAATGGGTGTGTGGTTGGCAGTCCAGAGAGAATGAGGATTCTGGCTGCAACTTATGAGATACTTAATGACTCTAAATCTGCATTTTCTTTCCCTTAAAACGGGGAAGCTAATACTTGCCTCCTGATGTGTTCAACATTAATATTGTGTGAAGCCTTTGGTACAACGCCTGGCCCACAGAGGCTCAATAATTGTCTTAGTATTAGGTTGTATCACAATGTGCACATTGACAGGTCTGCTTCTCCTGTTAACTATGATCTTCTTCAGGTCCAGAACCTTGTCTTGGTTCATTTTGTATCCTAGGGACCCCTTACGTTGTTGTCTGACCCATGATAGATAATGTTTCTAGAAGCGACAGAGAAAGAGGAGCGAGGGAGTTGGGGCATTTGTTGATGCACCTGAGCTTCAACCTAGAAAACTGAAACCGGGCTCAGGCCTCAGCTCTTCCAGCTACCAGCTGTGGAGTGCTCAACCAGCCCCTCAGTTGTGTGTCAAACTCATTCTCTTTCTCAGCAAGATGGGTGCTCGAGCATAACATTTTGAAGAGGATAATTTGAGACGATGTATTTTAGAGTATTTTGTAAATTGAAATACACTTTCCGGGTTTGTTATGAGAATTGTCATCGTTATGACAAGATCTGCCTGTGCTGTCTCCTTGATTTCACTTAATAATTAGCTAGCCAGAGTGCAGTAAAAGCTGCTTATGGAGTAGAAGGCACCGCATTAGCTGCTGCAGGGCTTTGCTTTCACGATGTTTACAGCATGGAAGGGAGGTTAGAACCCGGGGCCTCTGCCCCCAGCCATGACAGGAAGTTTGAGAGAACTCTTGGCCAATGGTCCTTGACCTCAGCTGACCTACCTCGGCGAACGCCCTGCAGCTGCGGTCTCTGCAGTGACCCCTAACAGCACATGCGTGCCAGGCCTGCCCAAGCCCGTCTCTGGACTGTTTCCACCTTTGTCAGATGTCACCAGCACCATGCTCTCATTTGCCTCACAACACGCTTTTAAAGCAGCAGCCTGTATTCCCTCTGCCTTCAATGGCACAGTGGCACAACAGGGGAGGTGGCAGAGGGGGGCCAGGTGCCAGCGGAATAGAAGCCAGGAGCTGATTTCTGACAGCCCACTTCCCCACTCTGCCCGCTGCGCTCAGGGACCTGCTCTGGGACTTTCATTTTCCCCCTCGCTCACAGAGCTTCTTTTTCCTGAGGCACAAATCCCCACGTGTGTAGGTCTGAGAGCCCCTGGAGAAATACAACTAAAGGGAGATTTTGTTTCCATTCCTCTTACACTCCAGCAGGGAACCATAAAGCCTTCTCAGTCCAAAAGCAGCTCTTTATCTTAGACACTCCCTGCAAGTGTTGCCTAATCCCCCAAGTCCAAATCCAGCTTTTTCCAAACCGACCCTTTTCATCTAACAAGGCGCTGCAATGGATGTGAAACCCGAGTTCTTAACCCTGGAGACTCGGGTTGGATGTCTCCATAATAGTTAGAAGGGTTAGCTCACTTGCGTATGGCATTCACTTTCTATTGCCGTTGTGACAAATTACACAAACTTTGTGGCTTAAGACAACACACATCAAGGTTTTGGCAAGGCTGTGCCCCTTTCTGGAGTTTCTCGGGGCGGGGGGGTGGAGGGGGGGTCCATTTCCTTGCCTTTTTCAGCTTCTTGAGGCTGCTGGCATTCTTTGGCTCCTGGCCCTCTTCTATAGCCAAGGCCCAAAATGACCGGTTGAATCTTTGTCACTTTGCATCCCTCTGACACCGATTCGTCTGCCTGCCTCTTCCACGTGCAAGGACTCTTGTACATTGAGCCTACCAGATAATCCAAAATAATCTCCTTATTTTAAGCTTAGCTCATTAGCAACCTCACTCCCATCTGCTACCTTAATTCTCCTTTGCCATCTGACACATTTACAGGTTGCAAGAATTAGGGTGTGGATCTCTTAGGGGACCATTAGTCTGTCTCCCACCCATTTTAAGAGAGATGTCAGGACCTCAGGATAGCTCTATCACAGCGATCGGCAAATATGGCCCAGGGGCTGGCTACTTGTTTTTGCAAAAATGCAGTTTTATTGGGACTCGGCCACATGCATTTGTTTACTGGTATGTATTATCTGTGGCTGCTTTTATGCTTTAAAATGGCAGCCTTGAATAGCAACACAGACTACATGGCGCAGAAGTCTGAAATTATTACTACCCACCCTTTTTTTTAAGTCTACTGACTTTTGCTCTGTAGCACTCCATATTTTTCTGATGCTGACTATAGCTCTATTGAACTCAGGGACCTTTTAGATATCTCTGCCATGTTTTCCATCATGCCCCCCCACACCCCCATACACACACCTTTGAAATTCCTAGCAATGCTCTGCCTGCTATTCCTCTTCTAGCCTGCCATAAAACTATTGAACTCTAGTAGTAACGCCAACTGCTCTTTACTTTGATACATGCTGTTCTCTTTGCTTAGATTGCATTTACCTCCTTTTTTTTTTAATCTCCTGCCAAGCAAGCTCTTATTCATCCTTTAAAACCCTGCCAAGGCATAACTTCCTCTTGGAAACCTTCCCAAACACCTCTACCCAAGGAGAAGTACTCCTATTCGCAAAACAGTTCTTCTGTAAGTGCCTCAATGGTAGTAATGACTGCTGTGTTTACCCTTCTCAATATGCCCCGTGCCTAGCATAGGGACTGACGTGTGTTAAATATCCCATAAATATCATTTTAGTTGATATTACTTCAGAGATGACGCCCAGTTTAATGACAACAACAGGTTCTGCACTAATTTAAAATTCGTTTCTGCTGTTATGTGGAAGCTGCAGTTGTCGGTTCTTTACTCCTGGCTTTAGTTTCTTCACCTGTGAACCAAGAAGTTGGATTAAACACGCCTGGTCTCTAAGGTCCTTTCCACGGTGGGAGATTTGGCCTGGTTCCTTGCAGGCACTAAGGAGAGCAAAATCTCTTGTATTAGGCTTGTGCCCCGCGGAGCTGGAAATCATCCAAGACATACAGTGTACATATATCACTCATAGCTGTGCTTTGGCTATGTAGCAACTGTGGACTAAGGAAATGGGGAGGAGGGAGTGGAGGAGAGAAAGGAATTGGTGATGTTAACTGGGGGAGGGGGAGAGATCTTGTATTTGTTATTGACCTTTCTCCAGAAGCCAATTAGGAGACAGACACCCATCCCAGAGAGTCATGGCTCCGTAATGTGCCCTCACCATCCCCAGCCTGCAGTCCTATAGCATCCAGGCCAGGACCTTTGTCCACTTACCAGAGATCTGCTCCAAATCTTCATACCAAATCACAACAAATTCAGCTCACTCCCTTCCTTCCCAAGTTCCCTCATACCCAACATTCCTTCTCCTCATATGTCCCTCTCCAGAGCTAGACACCTTGGTGACAATATTGGATACCTTCCTCTCCATAGTCCTTCATAAACCATCTCTTATGAAGATATATTTTTTCCTTTCAGCATTAACTCTTTTCTTCCATCCTGTTGTAACCACCTATTGTAGCCTGCATTGTTTTCAGCTTAGGTCCTCAATAAGGTCTCCTGGGCTCCCTAACTCTAGCTACTTCCCATCAAAAGCCAACTTACATATTTCTGCTGGCCTAGTTGTCCTAAATTCCCTTTTTCCTCAAATATCCCTCCTGTTCATGAACCTCCCATAGCTTCTTACTATCCCTGCACCAAGTCCAAAGTTCTCCACTTCACCTCATAATCTGGACCCACCCTGAGCCTCTAGCCACTTTTCTTCAACACTCTTTGTTTAGTAAGACTTACCTCCTTTGCATTTCATTTTGGACTCCGTGTGTTTTCTCCTATGATTACCTTTCCCTGGTTTTTAATCCAATTTATTAAGCATTTGCTCTGTTCAAAGCCCGCGTACACCTTTGCTGCTCTCGTTCTTCGCTGATGACTTAACCCAGAGCCCACAGTGTGCCCTGGCCATCTTCATTATGTCTGTATATTGCCGATCCCCTCCGGAACCACACATTGCTTGAGGACGGCAACAACTGTGTCTTTTGCTTCTTTGGAGCCACCTCAAACAGTGGGCCCTTCCAGTAAGCCTGAACACCCAGGCCACTTTCCCAGACCATTTCTCTAATTCCTTTCCCACCTGTTCTATCATCTAGCTATACATTGGCGATGGATACTACTGAAATCTACCTCACAAGGATGTTTTGAGGATTAGAGGTATTTTGTTCGCGTGGACTCTCTCAATTAATGGTTGCTGTGATTAACATTATTCTTCTCACCCATCGTTTCCATGGCCCATCAAGTGGTGGTGCATAGGCTCTTGAGCATTTGGAGTTAGAGAAAGGAACACTACTAGACATAGAAATTGTTCTTGCCCCCATCTCTTGATTGAAACATTCCATACTTAACACCTCCCCCACAAATTATAGTAGGCTATTGCATTTCAGTTTTTCTGTTCATAAAGCAAGCACTGGTTAAGTGCCTGCTGTTTACCAGGCACTGTTCAGGGCTTGCCATTAGCAATCTCAGTGACCTTTTTTTGTAGATGAGTCATTACCTCTTTCACGTCTCAGACCCAGCCCTTTCTACCTAAGAGGAAGTGCGGTGTGGGAACTGCAATTCAAAGTCTTCACCAAGGGCTTGGTCCTGAGCCTTGGCCATGTGAAACTCACTCATCTCCACCCTCTCCAGTCTGCTCCTGGGCTGGGGCTGCCAGGTGCCAGCTGGGGCCTTCCATCTGCTGGCTGCCTGTGCTATCCCATTTCAGAAGAAAAAAAATCGTGTCTATTCCAAGCTACAACTATTTGAAATTCATTCAAAGTGTAGCAGTAATTCATCCATTCAAGAAATTCAATCAGTGAATGAATTCAACTGAGTAAATGTTTGCTAAGTGAAAGCCATCACTCAACAAGACTGACAGTCGCAAAACATCTGCTGTATGTTTCTGCAATAAGCTTTGTAATAGAACCCATTTTTAATTTTTTTAAAAGATCAGTATTTATTTGCTTGTTTAGTACTATTTTGGAATAATACCACTCCTCATAATTCAGGGGGATTTTTTAAATTAGATTCCATGGCATTGTGTCTAAGTGCCAGAAGAACCACTGAAACAACAGCAACCTCGGGTAATAAAGAAAACCACTTTTAAAATATTACTGTTAGAATCTATTATTTTAATTATTCCAGTTGTAAGGCTGTCCTGAATTGGTGTTAAATTGATATATGTGTGTGAGGCTGGCCACGAGAGGCCTGGGTCTCTGAAATGACATGCACAACATTTACAGGCCTTGTGTGTATGTGGTATTCAGGAAGAGATTGATTTAAGCCAACATTTTCTACCTCGCCTGCACATTTATGTTGGCGGGATTTCACTGGTAAATATTGGTCTAAAGCAAACACTGAAATCTTTAATCACTTTTAGACAGACACTGCATTATACTGCCTCTAGGCACTGCATTAGGAAGGGAGAAATAGAGGAGTCAGAGCAACTGATAGCCACCACCTTTCAAAGGCAAGAGGGAAAAATCAGAGTTAAGTTAAATTCTGCAGAAGTAGGAATGCCAAGGAAACCATTGCCGGAATACAAAATTTTGTTTTTCTAAAGTCTGGAGCTGAGTTCAGTCAAGTGACGTAGTTTACAAACCAGGGGAAATTAGGGCAGGAACGGAAGTACCGCTAAATCAGGAGAAGTTGGCCAAAGGAAGCCAGGCAGGCTGTGACACACACAGGGCTGGCTTCTTTCTCCGAATTTCAAACCATTCTTGTTTGCTACTGTGTCTAGTTGGGTTGCCATGAAACCTGGGCCTAATTTCATACTTTGTTGTATGCTTGTTGGAAGTTCTGAATCTGCTGCATAAAGCAACTGCCTGTCTACTGCAAACAAGGCTGCAAAAAAAGCATACTGTTCACCTTCCTAAAACACACACACACACACACACACACACACACACACAGCCCCACCCCAGAAAGAGTCACTCGGTTTTTCTAGTTCTATGCCTTCATTCACATCCAGTGGTTCTTACTGAGTCATCCAGAACCCCATAAATCACCCTGAGAGCCTGAGTCTCTTGCTATGTTCCTTCCTCCAACCCCTAACTTCCACATTCCCTAAAATTCCACCCCTCTCATTTCAGAAACCATGAACTGCTTAGATGTTTTTAAGGATGTCTTCTGAAATCTATGATTATCTCTGGTTAATTAAACCACTGCAGCCCACATTCTGGGGTAGATGATGATAAGATTTGAAAGAAGCAGGGATTCTGCTGAATGAATGGCCAGCCCTACAGAAGGCTGCCTGAAAGAAATTCTTTCTTTCTTTCTTTCTTTCTTTCTTTCTTTCTTTCTTTCTTTCTTTCTTTCTTTCTTTCTTTCTTCCTCTCTTTCTTTCTTTCTCTCTTTCTTTCTTTCTTTCTTTCTTTCTTTCTCCCTCCCTCCCTCTCTCCCTCCCTCCCTCCCTCCCTCCCTCCCTCCCTCCCTCTCTTCCTTCCTTCCTTCCTTCCTTCCTTCCTTCCTTCCTTCCTTCCTTCCTTCCTTCCTTCTTTTTAAAGTTTGTATTAATTCCCAGGAATCTGAAGAGGCAGGACTGGGGCAGGGAGGGGGAAGAGGGAAGTGATTATAAAAGACCCAGGTAGGGCAGTTATCATCAAAACCTGGCTGAGGATGGTGGTCACGTGGAGCAATTCTACAAAGAACAAGTTCTCAGAACCCACTCCAAAGGAACTGTTTGGGTTTAGCATGGGACTCAGCCTCAGGAGATTCAGGTGCAGCTCTTTCATAGACTGGTGCAATGTTGGAGTGTCAACTTTGGATTCAGGATGGATTAGAAGCCGAGTTCCAGCATGTACCTCCTAGTGTGACTTTGGGCAGGTTGTGTAAGCATTCTGAGTCTCCGTTTGCTCACCTATAAAATAAGAATAATAACTTTAATGAGGTTGTAGCAAAGATTAAATGAGGTAACATGCAGAGTCTCTCTTGTACTGCCTGACTTATGGTAAGTCAAAAGTCAAGTGAAGCCAATACAAATGTCTCCCTGGGACTTACCCAACAAAGGCAGCCACTAAGACATTCCCAATGGCACTGAAGGCAGACTGTCTAAGTCTGAATTCTGGCTCCACTAAGTCTGTGACCCTGAGAAGGCTACCTAATTTTTCTGTTTCTCATCTGTACAAGAAAATGATCTATTACATATAAAATAATACTCAGGTCACGAAATTATGATGAAGATTTAATTAATTCATGTGTGTAAAGTGCTTGGAAACTATAACTGGTACTCAATAAATATTAACTACAATCATTATTGTTATTACCACATCTTTTCAAGTGAGCATTTGTATAGGAGTGAATGTTGACCTTGGAGTGTTCAAGGCCTAGCTATAGCCTTATGATCTAGGACAGGGCTGTCCAATAGAAATATAATGCAAGCCCCACAGGTAATTTTAAATTTTCTACTAAACACATAAAAAGAAACAGGTACAAGTTGTTTTAATAATGTGTTTTACTCAACTCAATATATCCAAAATATTATTATTTCAACATGTAATCAAATATAAAATTTTATGGAGATATCTTATATCATTTTTTCCTACAAAGTCTTGGAAATACAGTGTGTATGTTACACCTACAGCCCATCTCACATTAGAGTGTCACATTTTAAGTGCTCAGTTGCCTCACGTAGCCAGTAACTACCATAATGAAAAATGAAGAAATTTCAGATTTCTAAAACAGGTGCCCTCATCTTGATGAGACCCAATGATGTCGTTTGTAAAAATGGAGATAACTTTCATGGCTTTCTTTGCAGAAGAAAATGAGCAAACTTCAAAGTGTTTTGTCAAAAGGAAAAGACTATATGTAGCAGGCTTTCTGTTCTCTTCAACACTTGACTGTCAAACACAATCCCATTCTCTCTTGGTGAAGTGTCCCAAGTCCTATGTGATCTGACACATCACCCAGGAGAGCACCATGTGGAGGCACATTTCTATAGTCAAGGGAGAGATTTCAGCTGATACTGTTTCTAGAAACTGGGAAGATTTTAAGCCTTCTTCTTCCCACCTACCGCCTTCACTCCCAATGGCAAATACCTTTGCTTCTACTCTCCACTGATTCTTGCAATTCCATTGTTAACTTTTATTCTACAAGATAAATTTAAGATACAAATAAATCTTCCATTCTCTCTGCAAACAACCCAGTTTGAAACCTCATTACTTCTTAACTCCTGACTTTTCCTGCAAATAATAACCTCAGATATTGATTTCCCTTTCCTTTGTCCATCTGTGCTATCTCTGAATTTTACTTGTATCTTTCATATGGCAACTGTCAAAATCTATTCGGGATTCTAGTATGGCTTAGTGCACAGAGACCTGCAGTAAAGTGCCAGAATACAGCTATTTGGAGAAGAAACACATGACAAAGTCTGCATGTGATTTTGCAGATATCCACTGAATAGGCAGAATGTATCTTGTATTAAAACTAGTAAGCCTAGAGATCTAATCAAGATATGAGTGCAAATGAAATAGAGAGCTCATTAATTGTGGTAGCATTAAATAAATCAGCAAAAAGAAGGAAGTTTGTTTGGAGACTACTAAATAAAAGAACCAGCAACAAGCATCTCTAACATCATTGTACCCAATACTACTCAGTAACAAAGGTTGCTTTCCTTTTTGGTAATCAGTATCCCACTTATTGATAGGTTGGGCATATCAGCAGTGCAAACATTATTTTTTTTTTTTTACTCCTACTAGGTAATAGGTATTGTGCTGCATAAAAGACCAGCCAAAAAGATACGTTCCCTGATCTCAAAGAGGTCAAATAAAAATTGATTATCAAACCGGTGAACTAAACTGAAAGACAGTAATTTCAATGAAATATGGTCAGTTGAAAACAAATACCCACACGTGGTATCGTGCAAACTTAGAGAAAGGAAGATTAATCCAACTTTATCACATGTAGAAAGCTTTGTAGGAGAGATGACTCTAGGCTGAATCCTGAAAGGTGAATGTTTCGACCAGGTGAACAAAGTTGGGAAGATGGAAATGTTTAAGCAGAAACTACTGCAGTCTACCTCAGTGGTGTAGCTGAATATCTCAGGCTTGAGGAAAGCAATCACTGAAATCATCTAACTACTGCCCTGCTAGGAATTCATGCTCACCATGCAATGTGAGGGTTAGAATTTGGTCTCCCAGGTCAAGGCGCATGTGATGACCAGACAACATGAAAAATGTCCAGAAAATTATTACTCTCTATATATTAACTCATTGGTCTCTGACTTCTCTTTGCCATCTTGTGGGTTGGCCCATTATAAGTGGAATAAAGTCAAAACCACACTGATAAAAATCACATTCTGGACTTGAAAAGCTGAAGTGACTGGGAATTTAGTCAGCAACCAAATACCACCATCCTAGGGGCCATATGGTTTAAATTCATGAATATCTCAAATCATTTTACCTCTCTATATTTCCATTGCCACTACATAATTTTAGCCATTCCATCTCCTGCATAGGTTACTGCAATAAAATAAATAATGATGCTACTAGCTACTGGCATGAGTACTTATCAGGTGCTGAGTATGATGCTAAGTGCTTTGATATGGATTACTTCATTTAATTCTCATAATAACCCCATGAGGATTGTTATGATCATTAAATATATCTCCAAGTTTCAAGTCATATATATATATATATATATATATATATATATATATACATATATATATATATATATATATATATATATATACTCATTTTAGAGATGGGGAAATTACATCTTAGATAAATTAAGTAACTTTCCCAAGTTCACACTGTTAATAAAGCAAAAAGCAGAGCCAGAAATCAAACTCAGGTGTGTCTTCTTCCAAATCCTGAGTTTTGCAATACTATTTTGTTAGCCACCTTGCTAACTAAATTCCTTTGTGCCTTCAAGTTCACTCTTCAAATTGCAGCTGAAATGATTTTTTAAAAATGCAAATTGGGCTTGGCTACTCCTTTGACAAGGCTCCAAAAAGTTTTCTTATTATTTCCAGAAGTCCAAGGTTTTTTTCATGACCTTCCATGACTGTGTATGAGCTGATCTGAACTTTTTATATCAGTCTTTCTGTGTTCCCACCACATGGACTTCACTCTCTCAGTCATTGAGCACACCCTGATGTTCCTCTGGCCTAGAATGCTTCCCTCCCTCTTATATTTAATTCTGTTTGTTTTGTTGTTGTTCTTATTGTTGTTGTTCTTGTTGTTGTAGTTAGTTAGTTAGCTAGTTAGTTTTTAACGGAGAATATTTTCCCATTGATTTTTAGAGAATGGAAGGGAAAGAGAGAGACAGAGAGAGAGAGAGAAATATTCCTGTGAGAGAGACACATTGATTGGTTGCCTCCCATACATGCTCCAGCCAGGCCCAAGAATCAAACCTGCAATTAAAATACATGCCCTTGACTAGAATCAAACCTAAGACCCTTCAGTCTGACACTCTATCCACTGAGCCAAACTGGCTAGAGCTATAACTAACTCTTACTCCTTCAAATACAACTTTCCAAGGAAGGCCTTTTTTAAATTCCATTCATTCCCACTTCTCAGATATTTGGTCCCCTGTTTCTGCTGATTAATACCAACACAGGTGGATAATTAAGTTCCTTGAGCACTCTTTCACTTTGGTGGTAGATGTTATTAACTGGATGAGTATAGATGCTCATTAGTAAATAAATGCCAAAGTCAGAGACATTTTGAAGAGCAGGTTTTATTAAGGGTAAAAACATTGAAAAAGTAGGAGGTAGAGCAAAAGGAAAGAGAGCATGAGATTGGCACATCAGAGAGATAATTATGCTTGCAGAAGACTGCCTGGGTGAAAGACAGAGAAACTTGGGCCATTTTTTTCTAACAGGCCCCATGGCTTAACAAAAATGGCCATGATATTCAGAGAACTTGGGTTTTCTTCTCCCCATTTCCTTCCTCCCTTCCTTCTCCCTCCCTTTTCTCTTCTCCCTTTCCATCTCTCCTCTCCTTCTCTTCCCTCTTCCCCTCAGCTCCTCCCTCCTCCTCTTCTTCTCCCTTCTCCTCCTCTTCTCCCTCCTACTCCTCCTCTCCCTCCTACTCCTCCTCTCCCTCTTTCTCTTCCTCACTAACTACCTGGTCATCCTCCTCCTCCTTCTGGTTTCTCTCTCTCTTCTTTCTCTCTCTCCTTCCCCCCCTCCCACTCTCTCATCAGATGACTTTGAGTAAATTATGAAATATATCTCCAAGTTTCAATTTTTTCATACGCATAATGGAAAATGTGTGTCATAATAATAATAATTTCTATCTCATGAGGTTTCTTTTTCAAGAAAAAAAATGAGATCTGCAAGTGAAAGTGCTTGGTAAACTGTCAAATTATATATATATAAATGCTGGTTGTGATTGAAGTTTCATTTTTTTGTGTGGTTTTGGTGGTTTTTATGTGGGGGTGTTGTTTTGTTTTTTGTTTGTTTGTTTGTTTTTTGGTTGTCTTAGAGGAGTATCAGCATCACAATGACCTACTTTTCACTGTTATTTCCCTTGAGGACAGTGACTCTCTTCTGTGAATCCACCCAGCACGAAATCCCTTTCATATGCAATTTCGAAGTTCCATATTTATAAAGACACATTAACAAAGTTCTGCCTAAAGAAAGGCCAGGTAGATCTTACAAACTGCTTTTAGAAGAATTGTGTTACATAGTGCGTGTATTATCCATTTCCTGTGATTGGTTCTAAGAATGTTTTTACTTAAGGTTTAAACAACATGCTTTTTGAAATGTTGCACTGTAACAGAGGTGCATTTCATTCACCAAAATGAAATATATCTTTGGACTTAATAATTTAGAATGAAAAGATAAGTTGTACTAACAATATGATGACCCACACCGCTAAATAAATAGGACAAAAGCCCCAACCTAACCCCTTTAAACAAGGAGAGTGATCTCCATATGTGTGGAAATGTTTTACATTTAACAAACACTTATTGCACTGTGAGGAGGAATAAAGGAAAGAAACAAGCACGCTAACTTTGCCACAGGTAGAGTCTAGTGAGGACATCTACAGGGCTGGAAGCTTGTGGATAAAGCGGGAGTCACAAGCTGAATGTAGAGATCCAACTAACACACACTTCTCACTTCCAAGAATCAAAAGAGTGGTTTTTTAGTTTTCCCCATCAAGGACTCCTTTATTATTATTATTTTCCCCGTGGAGCCATTGCTTTAGAAGATTTTGTCTATGAAAACAAAACTGGTATTTCAAGGTCATAATTAGTCTACTAAATTAAAAATTTTGGTTATTTTATGGAGGGTTATTTTATGTCATTTCATTTATTTAATGGGGTTCACAAATGAAGAGCTGGGAAAGGTCTTGTTGAGGTGTTTTCTTCACAGTATCGAGTTTGTTTTGAGGTGAAAGGTGCAGATTTTGCTGTGACCCCTGTTCAGTGCCCTGCTTTTATGGAGCACTCCCCCGTCATCATGCTGGGCTAGCTTCATGCTAGCTTGCCCCACACGCATGTGCCACCAGGCCATTGCATAGGCCACTGTGTCGTTTGGGTACTGATCAAAGGTGCTCAGCCAGCTGATGGGAGCTGAAATCTAGCTCACGCATCACTTCTCGTGCTTTCTTCCCAAGCTGCCTGCCAACCGAGGACACAATTTTCTAACTTCACAAAGACACTTGGGGTGGGGAGCAGCAGAGGGGAGGGAGCAGGTAAGGTGCCCAGCTTCATAGTGCAATGGACCGTACAATTCCTGAGGGGTCCTGTCATTGCTGTAACCCAGCATCCAGCAGCAGGCTTGGCACAGAGGAGACACTCGGTGTATTCTGTGGAATGAATGAATGAATGAATGAGCAATAGCTTTCTTATACAATTCTCCATATCTGAAGGCCCAGTGATTTGGTGTGTCAGTCAGGATTTGGTAAGAGCAGAATGATGTAGCAGGCCAGGTCTATATTTTGGAAGGGAGCACCAACAAACGCCAACCAAGAGGCAGTTTCTTATATGAAGTCATGTGGTGGGAGGGACACTGTAATGTCATGGCCGTGTGCTCTCCTCCCTAGCACAAGAGCAAGAGGCCACCCAACTTGGCTAACAAATAGGTGGCACCTCAGGAAGGTAACCAGAGCCAGAAAGATTTCAGGGGCCAAAAAAGTTCCTGACATGGGCCAGGCGCTGTGCCAAATGCTTGGTGTGCTTTGATTCACTGAATTCTCACAGCGGGTTTTACAGGTAAGTGGATGGAGGCACATTCAGGCTACTTACTAAGGTCACACTGCCAGCAAAGCAAAATCAGGATTCATAAACATCTGGATCAGACTCCAACATGTTCCACTGAACTTCAGTTACTAGGAGCTTTCTGGTCTATACAATGTCAAAACCAGTGTCTGTTGGAGTTGGTTTTCAGCTGTGTGAAACTTACTCAAACTCTGTTGATGCTCATTGCTATAGTTCAACAAAAGAACGGAAATGAGTTTTTAGAAGCCTGGCCCTTTATGCTGGGCTTTCCCCTAGTTGGGCCTATGAGTAGAAAGTGTACATGGAAAATCTGTCAGAGAAAAGTGCACAAATCACAAACACAGGAGTTTGAAATTTTTCATAAAATGAACACACCCACGTAGCCAGTATCCAGACCAAGAACGAGATCATTATCAACCTCATAGAAGGCGCCCCCATGTCCCCTCCCAGTCACTAATTCCCCAAACTAACCACTATCTTGATTTCCAATAGCATAGATCATTTTGCTTCTTTTGAACTTTCTCTAGCTGAGTCCTGTTTTTTTTGTACTCTAATATCTGGTGTCTTTTGCCTGACATTATGTTTATGAGATTTATCCCTGTGGTTGCCATGGCAATTGTGCTGATTGATTCAAACCACCATACAACATCATGAATAGCTACCAGCTTCTCTAGTGGGAAGAGAGTCTGATGATGTGAGGCAGATTTTTAAAAGAGGTTATTTATACGTTTTTTTTGTGTTGTTGTTTTTTTTTTTATGCACTGTCTTTGAGTAGAAAGTAGGAGAAACTTGACAGATATGCTTCTGATACGATATGCAGAGCTATGTTAAAATTGCATTTAGAAAGACCTTATATCCGAAACCAGTTTGGCTCAGTGGTAGAGCGTTGGTCTGCGGACTGAAAGGTCCCAGGTTCGATTCCGGTCAAGGGCATGTACCTTGGTTGCAGGCACATCCCTGGTAGAGGGTGTGCAAGAGGCAGCTGGTCGATGTTTCTCTCTCTCATCGATGTTTCTAGCTCTCTATCTCTCTCCCTTCCTCTCTGTAAAAATATCAACAGAAAGACCTTATATGTCAGTATCTGAAATAGCCAAACTCGTAGAAGCTGAGAGTAAGACGGTAGTTACCAGGGGTTGGGGGAAGGGCGTTGGGAAGGTGTTGGTTAAAGGGTATAGTACACAGCTTCAGTTACACAAGGTAAAACATCCTAGAGATCTGCAGAGTACAGTGCTTTTCAGTTAATAGTGAGTCATATATGTAAAAGTTTGTCAAAAGTGCCAATCTTACGTTAAATGTTATTATCACACACACACACAAAGAGGGAGGAAGGAAACTTTTAGGGCGCTTGAGGTCTGTTACCAGCTGGGGCACTGACTTCATAACTGCTGAAATCTGTTTCCATGTTTTCACATGATGAGCGGGGGCTATTTGTGGCCAGGCCGAGGTTTCCCATTACCTTTTCCTGTCTGTCCCCCTTTTCTGGTTCTCTCCTTCTCAATACCTCTCTGCTAACGCACACACTCTTCTACTGGATTTGCGAAAAAATAAAATTAAAATTAAAAAAACCACCTGAGGAAATTGGGATATGGTCTGAGTATTAGCTAAAATAGAAAATTGTTAAAACAGAACAGGGGAGATCATTGAAAAAAAGAACGTTACCCAACAGTTTGTATGGTATGGTCTCATTCTGATTGTGTGTACATACATAGGTACACATGCACATATATACACGAGAGGATATGTGCAAAGGAGCTAGTAATGATGATCTCTGCTTGGTAAAATGTGACACTTTGTATCATTTCAAACTTGCTTCTCTGTGATTTTCTATAATGCCTATAGCCCATCAAGGAATGCAATATTCGCAAATTGTGCAAAATATTTAATCTTGTCAGTCTAATTTCGTGTGCATTCTCCTATTCTGCCTTCCCTGTAAGAAGAGGGTATTTCCTCCTCATTTTACCCGAAGAAATTTAGTCTCAGCGAACTCTGGTAACTTGCCTGAGGTCACCCACTGAAGCAAGATGCAGGGCCAGAACCTACAGGTCTTCTGAGTAAAGATTGCGCAGCCGCCCTGCGCCAGTGGCTGTTAGGTGTGGGTCAGAAAAGGAAACAGGAGACAGGAGACGTAAAAAATGACATCATTTAGGAAAGCAATTACGCAATTTTAAATAGAAAAGACCTAAGGGTAAGATGTTACCTTAAATGCAGCATTTTTAGGAAGGCATGCATTTTCAGCACTGAGTTAACCCCTCTGTTTCTTCAACCAAGGTATAATCTTGCCAAAAATCTTGCTCTGATACTTTAACATCTACTTCTGAGCTGGTGCTTTATGGTAAATTAAAGATGATCATACCTCTTCAGTGCCCGTCACACACACATGTTGCAAGGATTAACGAGGAGTGTGCTTGGCGTTCCTTTGAGAAAAGAGCTACTTGAGCGCCACGTGTTATTACCAGATTAATATTAATTATAATTATCCATCCATTCTCTCTTCCTGTTTCTCAGGGCTGAATTCAATACCTATCAGCTCTACAGAAGGAAGTAAACCTTCCTTTGCCACCCTTGGTGAAGTAAAAGAGGAAAAGGAGGGAAGCATAGAAGGGAGGTTGGTTCTTCCTCTTCCCTCTGGAAATTTTTGACAAAGAAGGTTGATCCCATGACCATATACACTGTTCCATTACCTGCTCTTATTCCCTTGAGACTTGCTTCTGTGGAGTGAAGCATTGTTCCATTTTCAGAGCCATTTCTATAAGACAGGAAACAGGGCATACAACCTGTGCAGTCACATAGCACCTCCCCTCCCCTAAACGTTTCATGAAACTCATAATTTTATCTTTGATTTTTTTAAGTGTTGTTCTTTTTAAGTGAAGTCTGGTGGGACGATGCAGTCTACTCCAGGGCCTTTAGAACCTTGGTTCTGATGCTGTTGTTCTACCTCCTGCCACCTGCCTGCCTCCCCTGGACATGGTCTCAGGCACCCGTTTTCCTGACCCCTGGCCAAGTGGGACTCACCCAGCACCCCTCTCTCTGCCCTCACCCATGACCATAGCTGACATCCGTTCCCAGTGGCAGCCTGGGTGCAGGTACAAAGGGTTAGATGCGTGTGCGTTGCAAAGTTTCAGGTGGGGCATGGCAGCACCCATCCATGCCCTGGGTTGGCATGGCTATAAGATGGTAGACAATGGCCCTGTCATGGTGGGAGTGAGCCGCTTGGCCACCTCTGGTCCAGGTCATCTAGCACATCCCGGTGCAGAGGCTGTAGTCCTTTAGGCGTCATATATTTGCTGTGGATTGGCACTTTGGCACCATGAGGAAGGGGACTGTATGGCTTTCTCAGAGCCTGACCCTAGCTGGGGCATGGCACATCAGTATGGAGCTGGCAGGTAGGCACACCCCAGCAACTGCTGAGCTATGAACGTGCCTATGTCAGAGGATGCAGGCCTCTGGAGTCCTAGGAGGGTCTGCGCTCTCCTCATGGTGCCCCCCTATGCCTGGGGCACACAACATTTAAAGAGTAAAGAAAACACTCCCCTGTTCACCAATTGTGACAAATGTGCCATAATAATGTAAAATGTTCACAGTAGGGAAACCCGGATGTGGGATATGCGGAACTCTCTGTATTGTCTTTGCAACTGTCCTGTACATCTAGATCTATTTTATTTTTTAAAATATATTTTATTTATGTTTTTTACAGAGAGGAAGGGAGAAGGATAGAGAGCTGGAAACATCAATGAGAGAGAAACATCCACCAGCTGCCTCTTGCGCACCCCCCTACCGGGGACGTGCCCGCAACCAATGTATGTGCCCTTGACCGGAATGGAACCCGGGACCTTTCAGTCCGCAGACCGATGCTCTATCCACTGAGCCAAACCGGTTTCAGCTAGATCTGTTTTAAATGAGAAGCTTAAGAAAAACAATAACACCGTGACAAGTCGAGAGGGAAACTCTGGAAGAAAGGGAAAAGCTTCATATTTTACTACCTTTAACTGCACTCTTTCTGCTTCTTGAGCAAGGGGCCCTGCATTTTCATTTTGCACTGCGCCCTGCAAATGACGTAGCTGATCCCAAGGGGGAAAACCCTTGTTGGATACGCAGTTCTTCCTTCTTCCTGATTCTCCACCCCTCACCCCCACCCCCACAAATGCCAGGCCTTTGGGTAACTTGGATTGCCATTAATAATTATACTCCTATGTATTGACTACCTACTAAGAACTAGCTACCATACCAGATGCTTTGTATACTTTATCTCATTTTATACCTTTATAAGCTTATGAGGCAAATATTTGCATCCTTGTTTTAAGATGTAGGAAGCTGAGATCCAGGATCACACAGTAACTGGTAGAAGGGAAAGTCACAATGTGTGAGCCTCCCTCCCAAGCTGCTCTTTCCACAGCAATACGGTTGTTCCATCCAGCCTCTGGGTGCCCAAGTGCTTGCAGGCTGGTTTCCATTTTTTAGAGTAACCGCTGGTCCCAAGCTCTGAATCTGGTGCTGCTGCTACAAAGTTATACTGTGGAGGGCTGTGCTGGTCCTTTCCTGAGGCTGAATCATAATCAGCGGGGGTTTGACGCTCCCATACTTAGGCCACTCACTCTGACATCTGTGCCTTCTGTCTCCGTTTCTGTGACAAGACAGCTGTACAGTGGAGCAGGAAGAGATTCTTGACTGTGTATTAAGAATCTGGGAAGAAACAAATTCTTATGAATGTAATAATTTCATATTTTTCACTTAAAAAAATATTGTGGCTGACCAGGATAAGAAAGGGCAGTGGAATAAGTTCCTGTCACATCTATTGGCCGGTCACTGATATCTCAGTATTGTGCCAGGTCGAGGAGCACATAGATGCTTGTTCTGTGTAATAGGCCAATGATTTTAAACTTTTTTCACCTTATGACACACATAAACTAATTACTAAAATTCTGCAGCACACTAAAAAAAAAATCACACCAAAAATATATATACTTTGCCAGTCTGACAAAGAAAAAAAAAGTATAATTTTGATTCATTCACACTGGACGGCTGTTGCGTTGGCTGTTATCATTTTTTAGTTTGACAACCTCAGGGGAAAAAGGTCAAGGCCATTGACTAAATAGTCAGGTATTGCATGTTTTAAAAATTCTTGCGTCACGCCAGCTGAAAATCGCTGTAACAGACAATGAATACGTTGTGGTGGTAGCAATTGGATCTTTGAAGATTCCACCTTGCCGAAACCAGTTTGGCTCAGTGGATAGGGCGTCGGCCTGTGGACTGAAAGGTCCCGGGTTCGATTCCAGTCAAGGGCATGTACCTTGGTTGCAGGCACATCCCCGGTGGGGGGTGTGCAGGAGGCAGCTGATCAATGATTCTCTCTCTTTGATGTTTCTAACTCTCTATCCCTCTCTCTTCCTCTCTGTAAAAAATCAATAAGATATATATTTTTTTAAAAAGTCCACCTCATTCTTCAGTGCTTCTACTGCTATCATTACTGTGTTTCCTTTGTCCAGTGTGAGTGCAAATCAGAGCCCTTTTTTCCTCTTAGTGAAGGAAAAATGTGATCTATCATCTTAGGGTCATTTTGCATATCAGCTGATTCAGGAGGCTCTGAGTGAGTCCCTCACTCCCCCCCATCCTGGTGAATGGCTGACTTTAGTCACTGAGAACCTCCGGTTGTGATGTAGAAGACATTAAGGTAGCCAAATCTGAGTAGTTAGGCAATGGTTGGACTTTTTATTTTATGAGAGACCAGGAATGAGGAGGGGAGGGTTCTGTCACTTCAGAAAAAGCTTCCTTGGAAGAGGTACTCTGTGGAGGAAACAGAGGAGGCAGAGTGGGGGGAGGTCTTTTGGACATCCTAGAGAGTAAGTGAGGAGATTCTTCGTGTTGCCCCAACATTGCAAAATTGAGGAGGAAGAAAGGAGGGAAGGTATGTGCAAGGCTGGCTTGAAATGAGTTTTGCTAAAAACACCTCAGTTCTTGACTGCACATTTTTGAGGAGTGTGAAAATAAAAAATAAAAAAATAAAATAGAGGAAGTCACCTCCAGTGGTTTTGTGGGTTTTTTAAAGTATGACATACAGGATATTGAGTTTTAACCCCTGTTTATTCTGAAATGAAGGCATCTTTGGGGAATAAACAAAGCACCTATTCTTTGAAATGTGCATCTGTGACCGAGGGGACCCAATCACTGGGAATCACTCTTCTGTTTATTCCCTTTTCTGCTTCTAGAGTGAGGGCTACACACGTCAGCGTATTCAAATATACTAATAAAAAGCTATGTGGTCTCCCTCGACTTTCTTTGCGAACATATGAAAAAAATGCATTTAAATCTGACAGGAATGTGTGTGGTCTTCCCTGCCTCAGAGCATCCCATACAAGATTTTTACGTTTGTCAGTGCTTGCAACGTGGACAGGTTGGTCAACTTGGTGGCTGGCATGCCCCTGGGACTCAGTCATGTACCCAGGAGAGTCTGACTGGTTTTAGAACTGTCTGTAGCACCACAAACTCATCTGGTATTTACAAAATGCATTCAGTGTTCACGAGTACGGGGTTCTCCAGCCAGTCACCTTAAGTATTCATTTAGACTCAACAAACTTTTGCGTATGGAATGGCATGCTGTCAACACTTAAGAAGAGCTGTATCATCCAGCCAAAAATATGCCCTTAAAATAAAAAACAGCATTTTTTTTCATGGACCCCCGAGAGACATTCCCAGAAAGCCTAGGTTCCTTGAATCCAAAGTGCCCACGGGCAGCCTTCCCCACCGGGCTCCACCTGAAAGTCCGGTTCAGAATTTCCCGGTGACCCTGGCCCTTGCAGAGAAGCCCGAGCTTTGTTTAGTATAACAAGAGCAAGCGCCCCGGACTCCCAGGCCAATAAACGTGTTCGCATAAAACTCCAGACAATCTCCCTCAGACTGAGGTCTTATCAGGGAGACCTCATTTCGCCTCTGCTCAGAGGAGAGGTGCGGGGCAGGGGAGGGGATAGGATAGCCCATGCCTCTCTCTGGTGCGGGTCAGGGTTTGCCGGATTAGACGGTTCATCCAGCACGCACACCCTTTCCCCAGAATGAATGACCGCGTCCCCTTCCAATGACACCGTCAGTCACCCCCACCCCTCCAAGGGTCGGCTGTGGGTTTCCCTTCAAAGGGAGCAAAGGCTTCCCTCGTTTCTCCTCTCCCCGGCCAACACTCAGAAATGACATCACGCACCCCAAAGAGCCCCTAGATGACTAAGGCGGCCCCGAGCCTGAGAAAGCGCCCTGCCTCTCGCCCCGAGTGTGGGACAGACACATGGGTGCTGATGCGCTTATAAGAGACGGCTCCCCGCCTTCTTCCTCAGAGGAAGTTTCCTGCCAGATCACAGACACCTCATCCAGGCAGGGGGCGTGAACACTTGGCCGGGGCCATCCCCGGCGGGCGGGCGGGCAGAGAGCACCACGGTGATTTGTTCTCCGGGTGGAGAGAGCTGGAAGGAAGGAGCCGGCGCACAAATAATGAAGGAGCTCGGAGCCACCTTCAGTAGCACTGGGATCAGCAGCAGCAGCGGCAGCGGCAGCAGCAGCGGCGACTCTGCTATGGACAGCCTGCAGCCGCTCCAGCCTAACTACATGCCCGTGTGCTTGTTTGCAGAAGAGTCTTATCAAAAGTTAGCGATGGAGACGCTGGAGGAGCTGGACTGGTGCTTAGACCAGCTGGAGACCATCCAGACCTACCGCTCTGTCAGTGAGATGGCTTCCAACAAGGTAAGGGAAGAACGTTTTATTCAGTAAAGTGGGGCTGGGGCGGGGGAGCTCCAGACTCCCCTGGCCGCTGCCTGCCTGCCTGCCTGCCTGCCTGCCTGCTGCCTGTGGCAGAGGGGTAGCCGGGACGCTACCCGGAGGGTGGGTTTGCTGGGCTGCCTCAGAGGATCCTGTCTCCAGGTGCCGCACTTGGCTTGGGTCTTGATGCTGCCGAAAAGTTTAGGATCCTCAGTGCGCGGTGGTTCCCAGGAGCCAAACTTCTTCCTTCTTAATGGAGTTCGGCTATGTTTAGGTGGAGATGTGCTTATACCGAGTGCGGATCACTAGACAGATGTGAATGCCTTTATTAAAAACAACAATTGTCAGAAAGATACACTCTGAATGAATCTATAGGGTAAAGATGCATAAAATGTGGTATGGCAATCCGGTGTTTGACATGTGCGGTGTTGTTTTTGTTTTGTTTTTTTAATAAGAAAATGATATTGTCCTCCAGATGTCAATGGAGAGAATGGTTTGCCCTGAAGTTTCATAAATTCTGAAATTCTTCTCAGGACATTCTGGGATTTTCTAACAGTTATGTTGTGATGCTGGCATGGTTAAGATTTTTTTTTAAAGAAAAGAAAGAAAGAATATACCTGGTTTCAAAAGCGGAAATTTTTTTTTTCTAAAAGGTTTGCTGCTTTTTAAAGTGGAATCATTTGAAACCAGGTTTTACCCAGATCGCAAAGTAATGGTTTTATATACAATCCTCAGACAAAACTTAGTGTTGAAGAACTTTATAGTATATCGTTTGTTTAGTTAACACCTGGAATTAGACTGTAGTGGAAGTTGTTGCTTTTTGCTTATATTTTCCCCTTGGAGCGTGTGTGCGCGTGTGTGTGGATACACATACACAGATGTGGAACGCCTTAACACTGTACACTCGCAAGTACCCATTTTCAGAATGCCCGGTCATTTTCACTGAGGCATTTTCTCATTGTCTTAGGGTTCTAGGGCTGGAAAGAGATTTTGCTCCATACCTGTCAGCATGCACTTTCCAGCCCCAGGGGCACTAGCAACGGCGGGTCCCCCCCTCCCCATTTCCTGGGGTTAAAAGGATCACCTCTTCCCACCAAGGCTCTTCCAAGCATCTGAGCAGAGGAAGCCTTGTCTCCTCCGAGGTCCCGCAGGAGGGGAGGGCAGACCCTGCTCACTCCTGGTTTGTTGGTTAATGAAAGAGCAAATAAATAAATAAGCTCCTTTCTTACATTTTAGTTCAAATTGAAGTTTAAAAAAAGAAAGAAAGAAAAGGTTTGAGGTTTAACTATTTATTGATTTTTCTCTGAAGTTCTCCCTTGAAGGCTGCATTTTGGGTTTTTCCGGGCTGTTGTAAGTCTTAAACAACTGCTTCCCCAAGAGGAAGGCTTAACTGCGTCATTTCTCCAAACCACCCTGAGCTCCCTATGTCAGCATGTCACACATGCTTTACCTGCCTTGAAGCATCTGCAGATGTATGTTGTGATCACTGATACCCATGCAATGCAAGGCGTAGATTCAATCCCTGAGGGTAGTTTTCTCAGGAGGTTGCAGCACAGAGGACATGCTGAACTTTCTTCTGGATTCACTAAGATGAAGTAGGTAATTAATTCCAAGGGGGTAGGGGGAAGAGTACTCATTGAGAAACTGCAAATCGCCATTATGTTTTCATTTTGAGTGTCAGTGCTATTGTAGACTCAAACGAGGTTGGAGTCTGGAGGGCTGAAACTAGACATTGTCTGCTTTACAAATGTATTTAAAATTTTTCACATTCAGTGTCGTGGTTAATAAGACTCTGAGACCAGAGTCTGTGCCGGCCCTGGTAAGAATTCCAGCCACTTCAGGCTTCCGCTCCTCCTTTATGGTGTCGTGTGCAGGAAGCAATGAAAGTTGAATAGAGCTAACCCTAAAGAAAGGGCTAAACCTTAATTCTGATGCAGTTGTAGCTTAAGTAGAAGGCATGCAGGCTCACCTGTTTTCTAACTCTACCGTGGAAAGGTTGAAGGGCAAAGCGTTTATCCAGAGGATGAACAATGCCCAGCTGACTGCTGAAGCTGAAGTCAATTTGAATTTTTAGAAGGATCTCCCTTTTTTACTTAGCTTCTCCCCCACCTCCCCAAGTACTGACTACTTAGATAATTTTCTCAGGTAAAGTTTAATCCATAGCAATATAATATAATATAATATAATATAATATAATATAATATATAATTAATATAATACATAGTTTTGTGGTAACCAAAAAAATAATAATTCATCTATGCTAGTTATATATCTGTGGTAAAAATAAATCTCACATTCAGTTTTAAATGTTGTTAAAATTTTGGAGCATTTCATCCCTAGTTGCTGTTTAAAAAATATAGTCAACATCATCATCATCATCATCATCATCGTCATCATCCTCATTACTATATAGTCTTATTTGGTCATCCTTTGCTTACTCTCAATGAACAAAGGAGCCATTGAGAATCTCTGGGTAAACACTTGAAAGTAAGTGTGAAGATGTTCTATAGAGGCAGTATAAGAAAAACCTGAGCTTCAGAGGCAAAAACCTGAGCTCTGGTTCAAATCTCATCTCTATAGTTGGCTAGTTACTTGACCTTGGCCAACTTAACAACTCTATGATTTAATTTTCTCATCTGTAAAACAGGGATCAACGTGGTACCTACCTCACAGGGTTGCTGTGAATGAGATAATGTATTTAAAGCACTCAGCAAAGCACCTGGTGTGCAATAAAAGTTCAATAAATGATAACTTAATAATAGCATATACTATATCTTCACAAAAAAAAATGTATGTGTCCCTAGCTCTGATCAGCTAAGTGACCTCTGAACTTACTTAAGAATTGTTTTTGCGCCGAAACCGGTTTGGCTCAGTGGTAGAGTGTCGGTCTGCGGACCTGAAGGTCCCGGGTTCGATTCCGGTCAGGGGCATGTACATTGGCTGTAGTCACATACCCAGTGGGGGGTGTGCAGGAGGCGGCTGGTCGATGTTTCTCTCTCATCGACGTTTCTGGCTCTCTATCTCTCTCCCTTCCTCTCTGTAATAAAATCAGTAAAAATATATTAAAAAAAAAAAGAATTGTTTTTGCAACCTCTGAACTTATTGAAGAATGGTGATGGGAGAGCCAGTGTTTTGCTCAGGGGTGTTTGGGAGTTGCATACGGGCCCGGGTGTAAGCAGCTGGTAGAGAGCTGACTGTCTAGCGGAGGAAAAACAAGCAGTCCTTCATATTTACTTCGTCTGGGTAGGGTTGTGTATGTTTTTGTTTTTCCTTCTTAACCCTTTTACATTTTGAAGAAAACTGTGACTCAAAGATTATAACTGGCTTCCCTAAGTGTGCTTCAGAGCCCAAAGAGTTAGATTAAAAACTGTTTCTGTGACTTATAAAAACATAGACTTCTTAGCCAAAATTTCCCTCAGTCCTTCATGCTGGCCACAGGCCAAATGGAATCCCAGAATTATAAAGAAAGATGCAGCCAGGTAAGGTACCATCATGGGTTATTTCCCCGCAAGAATCACAACAGGATAGAATACATGAAGCAGGCGTTTTATGAGGCAATGACATTGTTTTTCAAGATGAAAAGGATGTCTAAGTGAACCTCTTAACTAGCAGCCCAGGTTCAGTGCGATGTGTGAGAGCTGTGTTCTTTAAGGACCGGTTGCCTTCTTAGATGTGTTGGTTAATGTTGGTGTTTCAACTTTTATCACCTCCTGAATTAGAAGAATTGTTTTATACTTCAGTGAAATGCATCAGAGCATGAGTTCCTCAGTGGCAAAACAGTCAGATGTTTTGAAAACAGGATGCTTTGCCTCTGCATTATAAAAAAAAAGAGGAACGGAAAGAGAAACAGTATAGAAAGGAAGAAACCAAATAGCCTCAGCAGGATCCCCAGCCCAACAGGCATAAACACTGACCTATCTTCCTGACCTTCGCTGTGGCTCAGTTCCTGCCCTCCTGTCACCGAAGCCCGCTGAAGTCATTGGAGGAGGATAGGAGGAATGGCGCAGCTGCTGTGAGGGTGACTAGAATTTCCTGTCTCCTTCCTGACAGTCGCAGTCAGAAAAGTACCGAGTTGCAACAACAGTGGCTGAGGAAGGACCCACAGAGAACAATCCCACTGAGGCGTAGCTGTGACTGATGAGGAAGCGGGCAGCTTTTACTGGGAAACAGAGTCTCTTGCCCAAAATTTTCAGGTGAAAAAACGTCAGAGGGATCACTTGTACCCAGCAGATGAAATGTTTTACACAAGATGAGCATGCTATGGTATTCATTAAGGACCTCTGTTCCAGCAACTGCAGGTTGTTCTAACTGGAACCCTCCACAATCCTTTTCTTTCTAGACTAGCTTTGCCCTGGGGCTATTTCATGGGCAATACAAAGGTTTGAGCCTTATCAGAAAAAAAATGGCTGCTCTGTTGTTGAAAAGAGCAAGAATGAATAATAGCAGTACTGTCTTTAGAATGAAGCATCCGGATCTGACACATCAGTAAATGTTTGCTAAGAAAATCTATAAAAGGAATGGTAGACTGATGTTTCTTTTTTTCTGAAAGCATCCTGAAGTCCGCTATACAAACCATTCCAGGGGAAGTGAGTTCTCCTGGCTACGTGGGTTTATTTTTCCAGTTGTTCAAGTGTGGCCCCACTGGAGCATTGAACATAAAGGCAACTAATTGACTAATTAATTGCCTGCGCTCTCGGGTAGGAGGGAGAAAGACACACAATTCTTCCAACCTGGAACCACCTGGGACCCACACGGTGGGATATTGGAATGAGGTCATGACTGGCCGATCATGTTAGTGGTGAAACAGCACCACAATGCTACCAGAGGGGTGAGACTAGACCTCAGTTCAGCAACCTCAATTCTTGAGTTCAGCTGAGAAAGAATCCAGAGCCAAGGAACTCAAATCTACAGAGAAAGTTTATAGAAAGTCACAGAGCTCTAAAGAAGTGAGCCAATTGGGTTGTATGGGCTCAGGAAGAGTTACAGAGGCAAAAGAAAGGTCCTTGGAGCTTAGGAGAAGGAAAGACAAAGGTGACATGCCTGGGGGAAATAGAGAGGAAAGGGCATGGATATGAGAGAGAGAGAGAGAGAGAGAGAGAGAGAGAGAGAGAGAGAGAGAGAGAGAAAGCACAGTAGGTCCTCCACCATGTGGGTCCCATGTGTGTTGATCCCCTCTCTAAAGGTGGGGATATTAGGGGAGGTTCCAAGGGAGAACCTCCATGGAATATTCTCCAGCTTTCCAGGTGTGTCCTTTCAGGGTCGTGGTTTCTACTGACTGGTTGGTGCCTTATTGGTGGCTAGTCATCAAAGCTGGTCCTGATGTCAGCCATGGCATCACCCCTCCTGGTCTTGCTGCTTTTCTGGACCGAGAGCTGAAACACAACTGAAGCCTAGATGTTATCTCTAGTTTGACTATAACTCTGAAGCTTTGTTACTAAGATTAATGGATGCCTGTCAGAGTCATATTGTCTTGAGGGCTTAGTGCTTAAGGGAGTGGTTGTGCAAGGGCTTGTACGGGAGGCCATTCTCTAGCCACCTTGTTCCTCCTCTAAGGGGGTCTACCACCTGACTAGCAGCATGCCTGGGGAGAAAGGGTCAAGGGAGGGTCTGAAACCGATGACCAGGGATAGGAAAGGCCAGGGGGTCTAAGCCACATGATCAGCGATATGCTAGGGGAGGAAAGGTCAGCCTCGGGGTGAGGCCCTTGTTTTCCCAGTTTTGCCTGTTACCAGGCACTCAGGGCTTTCCACTCGAGTCTAGTGACCTTCCATACCTGGGCCTATCACCCTTGCTCTGCCCATGCCTGTCTGACTGGCTACCACAATTACCTTACAGTTAGCTGAGTCATCTTGTATCTAATTGAATCATCAATAATAACGATGGGAGATATTGAATCCAGCAGAACTGAAAGGATATAGATTATATAGGTCAGTGGTCAGCAAACTCCTTAGTCCACAGAGCCAACTATCAAGGATTGAAATTTCTTTTGAGAGCCAAATTTCTTAAACTTAAACTTCTTCTAATGCCACTTCTTCAAAAATAGACTCGCCCAGGCCGTGGTATTTTGTGGAGGAGCCACACTCAAGGGGCCAAAGAGCCGCATGTGGCTCACGAGCCGCCGTTTGCCCACCACGGGTATAGGTCAACAGACTCATCTTAGAACTCTGTCAGGAGGTGATAGGCAGGTGCCAATTATAGAAAGGGGTTAATTCCACTTTTGCCTAAAGTTAAGTGATATAATTAGAGCAATACCACTCTTTAGGAAAAAGAGGGGTCCTCTTCCTGGACCCCATAATAAGAGAGCCCTATCCTGCTCTTTCTCCATCTGCACTCTGCCCCCGGAGGTGAGGCATCTGCCAGGACAAGGGAGCAGCTGCTCCCCACTCCAGACCACATTGCATCCACACCACATTCTCTGCCTGGATGGTTTTGAGCTCACTTTTGGGGACTGGGCAGGCTTCTTTCCTGGATGTGCTGTAGGACTGTATACCCGTAAGCTCAAGGAAGAGCAGAGACACAGCCTTTAGCTTGGAAGAACAGTGTGGAAGGAGCCGGGATATGGAGGCTGTGGCAGAGGGTATACAAAGGCCCACGTACTCGGTCCCTTGCGTTAGGACATAGGGAAAGAATGGGGCAGTCTGTGGTCCAGGAGCTAGATCCTCCCACCCCTTCCCATCCTATTCAGAGAGTTTAGGATTTCTAAATTCAATCTGGTACTCCAAGCTGTAGGAAGGGATGCCTGTCAAGGTGGGAGTGCTGGAGGGAGCTCAATTTAAATCTTCATATATTATTTATACTTATGGTAGGTGGCCCTACAAATGTTAGATGGGACCCTGGACTAGAGGTTAGAGTAGAATGAAAATCAGTTCTGACAGCCAAGTGGGGGACTCAGACATATTTTTACCTAATTTTTCTTTCTCTACTGCTCAGATTTACATAGAGCTGAAGGAAGCAAAGTAAAAAGAGCCTGGGAGTAAGCCAAGAGTTTGAGTTCTAGCTTTGTCTCAATATAGGTATATCATCTTAATTAATTTAGTCATTTTGAATATTTGTCTTTTTCTTATCTACAAAACAAAATAGTCAAAGCAGACTATTCCATTAGCTCCTTCAGCTCTTATATTTATTGATAGAATAATAGTGGTAAATAACCAATCTATTTTTACAGCTATATACCATGTGTGCGCACATTGTGCTAAACTCCTTGCCTACATTCTGTCATTAACTCTTAGAGCAACACTTTGAAATCAATACTATTATCCCCATTTTGCGGATGAGTAAAGTAAGGCTTAGAGATTTCAAATCAATTGCCTAAGGTAAAGAAGAGAGCCAAGATTCACACCCAGGGTAGTGTGACTCACATCAATTATCCCAATGGGGTAGGTAAATATAGAAATACTAGAGGACTGGTGTACAGGGTCATGCACCAGTGGAGTCCATGGCCTGGCCTATGCCCTCTCACAATCTGGGAACCCTCTGGGGATATCAGATTGCCAATTTTGGCCCGATCCCCACAGCCAGGCCAGGGGACCCATGCACCGGGCCTCTACTATGCATATAAAATCTTCTCACCCTCCCTTCTCCCTCCTCCCCTCTGAGATTCATCAGTCTGTTCCATGTTTCCATGCCTGTGCATTGAACGTCTGCCCCCTGGTGCTCAGTGTGCATCATAGCACTGGTCAAATGGTCAAATGGTTGAATAGTCACTTAGGCTTTTACCTGTATATAGATAAAGGTAGTTATCTCTTATGAGGGAATTTTGACATGTTTGCTTGGAGGAATTATTTTTTTTAGCTCTGGCCATCATTGATTAGGTCTGGTTCAAAATCCTAATCTGTGATTACCATATTTTGGACCTCTACTAGACCAAGCACTAATCAGTCGGCTGGGAAGGAGTGTCCTTTAACATAAAAGAGGAGGAAGAAAGACCATAGTTACAGAAAATGGTTGTAAAGCACTCATAAAGCTGACAATAACAATGTGAAACTCATCCAACACTTAATTGTAGATCAGTTTGCTAAATTCAAGGCTATTTATTTCCCAAAATTCTATAATGTGGCTTAAGATAAGACAGTAAAGTGTTGTTTAAAGGACCTGAGCCTAACCCCAAAATCGCTTATTCCCTAACCCCCCAAATAAAAAGAAAACGGACATCGGCTATCCTTTTTAATGTAATTTTATTTTATTTTATTACCATTCAGATATCATGGCAGCTTCATCATATACTACGTCTTTTCCAGTGTATGGAACATGACCATAAAATAGGTGGTGGGGGGTGCTTCTTCGATAGCAATGTAGGGAGATTTTCTAGAAGTAACATGTATACTGTCTTTCTTAGACTTTGTCTTCCAGCAAAGATGGAAGAGAGATTAAGCTCTTGATTCTTTATCTGGCATTACCAGTATTTCAGTCACTCTATAATAAGATTGAATTATATTATTTGGAGTGTAATTCAGTATTTCAAGTTCTACTCTTATTTAATCTTAACAAATGAAAGATTTTGAAAGTTTTCTAGGGCTTTGTAATAAATTTGATTTGTAATCTATTTTGCTTAGTTTTCATATTTTATATGGGTATTTACAAAACTATTTCATGCACTGATTTCTAATCTGTTTAATCCAATCTTTCTACTAACTCACTAGAGAGTTTCCAAGTGAATAAATCTCTAAAAAAAAAAAAAACAAGAATAAAGTGAGGAAACATTATCTTTGATTGTTGTACCTTTGGCTTGCTGAGAACATTTACATATTCTCAAAATCTGATAACTTATTTTAAGGGAAGCCTTTCTCTCCATGTTAAAAAAAATCAGGCAATTATGTTTAGAGTATCAAATATAATTCTAGTATAGTAGTTTTTAAAAAATGGAATTAAATATATCAATGGAAAAACATTTTTTAATATTTTGTATACTTCTTTCTTGTATTTTTTTCTTTTGGAATAAGTTTTAATCTAAAAGCTCCCAAAATCTGCCGAAGGCGGTTTGGCTCAGTGGATAGAACATCGGCCTGCGGACTGAAAGGTCCCAGGTTCAATTCCGGTCAAGGGCATGTACTTTGGTTGCAGGCACATCCCCGGTGGGAGGTGTGCAAGAAGCAGTGATTGATGATTCTCTCTCATCGATATTTCTAACTCTCTATCCCTCTCTCTTCCTCTCTGTAAAAAAATCAATAAAATATATCAAAAAAAAAATAAAAAATAAAAATAAAAGCTCCCAAAATCTATGCCATTGTTATCTCTGAAGGAAAAGCCAAGGGTGGAGCTTACTCTTCTGAAACATTTTCCTTCTAAGTAAGTGTGCTCAGCAAGCGGAGAGAGCTCAGCTCCCTGGAAGCCAGGACTTACCAAATCAGAAAACACCAGCGCAAACGTGTGCCAAGGTCAATAGATTCACACTCTTGAAGACACTGTGCCATTTGGTGATGTGTGTCCCTGCACATCCTTCCACTTTAGCATTTTTCACGAACCTGCCATCCCCTCTGTCTTGCCCGTTTGTACGTGATGTTTCTCCCTCAACTGCTGCCAAACTGTTTAGTCTCTTGGATATTTTACTGTAACTTCCTTTGTTTGATTTACTTTAAAGTAGCCAAGTGTTTCCACAAAGAAAGGACTGTTATTTAGAAATGAAGAAGACAGCAAAACTCCTGTGTCTTTTGTTTCTGTTTTGGGAAGTGCCTGATAACCATTTTCTCTTTAAGACGTATCTAATAGTCTTTATCTCTTTATGGAATAGAGGTTAAAAGCTCTAAAGCATGCAATTCTGTTCATCAGTCATGTGTTTCCTCCTGCTAGTTACTTGCAGTTTAAAAAATATACCACTTTTGAAACTTAATTAGTGAATTTATTGTAAAGGAAATTCGTCTTCATGGTTCAATTTAATCTATTTTTTAGCTATTCAAAATATGGCAATCTTAAAAATGGTAATTAAAAACTTTAAATGACCAAGTTCCCTTCACTCCTTGCTAACAGCATAGTGCATAATGTTATAACCTTCAGCAATCATCAAAATGAAATTTGAGGACCAATAGGAAATAAAAGTGATTAAACCAATTTTTAAAATTTGCCTTTGATCAGATTTTCATAGACCACTGTCTTACCTATCTTAGTTAATATCATAACTAAAATTTCAGTTATCTGAGGTTTTAATTATATCGGCTATAGATTGCAAACTCTTGAAGTCCGAATTTGTTTTGAATTTTTAAGACTCCCTGTTTACAGAAGTAAGGCTAAACAATATCAAGGGGTCACAGCTCTCTATATTTTTAACTGTAAGGAGAAAACTGTAAAGCATTTGAAGGCTTCTTTTCAGTTGGTGGTAGTTGATTTGGGGGTTATTTTATTTTAAAAAGCTCTCTGTAATTTCACTTGATTTGGTCATTTCAGATATTTATTGCCCAGCTGGTGTGGTTCAGTGGTTGGGCATCAACCTAGAAACAAGAGGTTATGGCTTGATTCCCAGTCAGGGCACATGCCCAGATTGCAGGCTCAGTCTCCAGCAGGAGGTAGCCAATCAATGATGTTTCTTTCAGTGTTGTTTCCATTTCTCTACCCTCTCCCTCTCTCTCTAAAAGTCAATTTAAAGTAACTAACTAACTAAATAAATATAAGTTTGTTGACATGGGGACTTTTGGCAATTAACCTTTTCTTTCTTTTTCTTTTTTGAACAAAGCTAAGATGGTTAATGATTTTATTCATATTAAAAAAGAATTTCTTTTTTTTAGCATTTTCAAAAAAAAATAAATTCATCGGCTATGCCTAGATCATCCAATGATGATGATTATTTCCAGTATAGTGTTGCACGTCCATTTGATTGTGAGAAGCTAGAGACCTTCTGATGGGTCTCTAATGAAATAAATTCCAACTCTTGCTCTAAATATCATACTCATAGCCCGGGAGGGTCAATTTAACCGGACAGAATGCTACCTACCTACCACGCTGAAAGACTACAGTGCCCTCCTGTTTCAGCTCCAACCCACTGATATTGCTACTGCTGACTCCCATCTGTAACTGAGTCAGAATGATTTCAATATATCTGCGTTTATTGATGCAATGAGTATGTTTTTCTTGGCCAGACCTGGTGCCTTATTTATGTTCTTGACATAGTAAGCTGCCACTGAATTTTTCACTGCTGTATTTTAACACATGCAAGATCTGGTTGCACAAAATTTATTTGCATATTTCTTACCCATTGCATGGAAGCTTCTGATAATATCTCATCAAGATTGACCAGTATATTCTTTAAACATTTTTAAATTGAAATAGTTTAATTTCAGAGAATTTATTTCTTTTGATTGCAGTATTTTAAAATTATCTTTCATGAATATTCTTCTTTGGTATTTTTAAAGTCTAAAGGTAATGCCATTGTCCAATGCTGTATTATATTTCTGGCATCCTAAAATTTTCAAACTGAGAAAGGTCATATTTTGCTTTTCAAAAAATGCCCTTTAGGGCTGTAGTAAATCCTAAAATAGGAAAACGTTGCCAAAAATAAGTAATCACAAGCATAAACTCCTAAACAGCAATGGATTCTTGCTCTAAAAAATAAAATAAATAAATGCATTGGGTTAAAATGAATACAATATGAGGTTTTTTTATTTTTTTATTTTTTAATAAAGGAGGGAGTATTATTAGGACTAATTCAGGAGATTTTTTCCTTTTGTTTTTTCCTTAAATATTTTTATTGATATCAGAGAGGAAGAGAGAGGGAGAGAGATAGAAACATTAATGATGGGAGAGAACCATGGATCAATCACCTCCTGCATGCCCCCCACTGGGGACCAAGCCCACAACCCAGGCATGTGTCCTTGACTGGAATCGAACCCGGGACCCTTTAGTCGGCAGGCTGACGCTCCATCCATTGACCAAACAGCCAGAGCTATTTTACTTTTTGATCACTGCTTTTCATGATCCAGCCACATGATCCAGGGCTGCATTCCCCCAAGAACGTGGATTCTGCCCAAGGGACCATTAGTTATGGTGCAATGTGGGGGTTTTTAAGGCCCATTTCTTCACTTAAAGCTCATTTGCTCTCAGAGCTTCATGTGGTGCCAGAATAGAGCATTAAGTAAAGAGCGCTTCTCTTTAAGTGTATAAAAGTGTGTTGCTTTTGCATTGTGAGATCCAAAGTAGCATCTACAGAAACACGTCAGAAGAGCCCTTTCCTGTCTACATAGGCTTTCACCTATGTTATCTCGTGGGATGCTCACCTCAGGGAAAGTCTGAGAGCCTCATTTTCAGTGTGAAACCAGGAAACAAGAGAGATAGCTACATTTGTCCAAACTCTTCAGCTACTAAATGAAGATGCCTTAGAATCAAATCATATTCTCTTTGCTCTGAAGTCAAATGATTTAAAAATTAAAGGTAAATTCACAGGGCCATTTACTATATGACTTGCTAACATACAATCATAGAGCTTGAAAGCCGAAGCTCAGCCAAAGCTCCTTCTTATTTTCCAGACCTCAGTTTAGATGTTATCACTTCTCTAATTATACCAACTCAGAAACTTGTTTGTTTTGCAATTTGCTATCACAGTTTATAGTTTTGGGGTTTTGTTATAGAACTTAGGTTTTACTCCCTTAGATTGTAAGTTTACTGGGGACATGAATTGTATTTACCTTGTTCACTCTTTTTTTTCATTTTTAAATACATTTTGTTGATTTTTTTATAGCGAGAAAGGGTTAGGGATAGAGAGTTAGAAACATCAATGAGAGGAAACATCCAATCAGCAGCCTCCTGCACACCTCCTACTGGGGATGTGCCTGCAACCAAGGCACATGCCCTTGACCGGAATCGAACCTGGGACCCTTCAGTTCGCAGTCCGACAGTCTATCCACTGAGCCAAACAGGTTAAGGCTACCTTGTTCACTCTTATAGTTGCAGCATTTAGAGTAGCTTTAAGCACCTGGTAGGCATCCAATTAAATACTTGTTAGATTGAATGAGAAGCCCCCCCCCCCTCACTTTTTTTCACAGTGACTCTTCAAAGCAGTGAGGTCTTGCTCCCTGAGACTTCTCTGAAATCCAAACACAAATAGCAGAGAACAAAGTCAACACGGACAAATGCTCTTCCCATGTGAGCAGAGCTGCGAAGCACATTTTAGTTGTTTGGTTTGGCATTAGGGTATTCGGCTTACCTTACTCTTGAAAAGTCTGCATCCTTTGGACAAGCATCTGAGCCCTTTAGAAACTGGCACTAGCCACTGCATACTCAGCTGGAAGGGGCTTTTATGAACACGTGTCTGAAACTCAGCCACACTCCGTATCTGTTGTGTCTGGAGAATACAGCTTAGTCATTCTGCCATTGTTTGGCTATATATTTCATCCCAGACAAATTGCTGTTACTCCTCTCACCCCTATCCAAGCCACCTATTCAATTACTTTAGATATGTTACTGGATTGGCCTCGACTATGGAAATCTGAACAAAATGCGTAGTTAGAGCAATTATCCTTATATCAAGGCAATTTTGTGGCCATTCACGAACGTGGGTTAATACATACCGAGTTCTAAAGTCTTTTAATTTGAGGAAATTAGCTAAGTCATGGGATCATGAATAGGTAGGTTATCTCCAAATAGGCTTTTAAAAAATGATATGGCTTCAGTACAAGGCCATTTGGAGTTATGGTTTCATTTGACAGGCTTGATCTATCTTTCTGGCAATTCTGGTTTTACCCTCCTCACCCTGATGAATAATCTAAATGTCAAACAGCGAGCCAGCACTTCTATGAGTAACTCCCGGGTCATGTGATCTATATGATATAACACTGCATCACACCTGCAGCAGCATATTGTGGGAATTCTGTAGTTAATTATACAAGCTGTTGTCAACAACGAGAAGAAAAGAGTTTAGGTGCCGAAGAGCCAACCGAAACCTCCACCCAAATGCAAACCCAAGTGAAGAAGGTACCGTGAGCTCATATTCGTTTAAAATTCTGAAACAAAACCCAGCCTCAAATACAAATCCTGTTGAATAAACTACAGTCCTACAGTGGTCTCAGACACCTTGGCATTCACTTTACATACATTATTTCTAACTTTCCATTTTAACGATGGAAACACTTAATCTCCAAAAAACTAGACAACTTGCCGAGTTTCTCAGAATGAGTTACAGTACAGGATTTTATTTCCAGAGCCCATTGGATGTTCAGCTGGTCCTGTGTCATGCTGGAATGCTGTTGGGTCTGCTCTTAGAGCCTTCTTAATGCAGTTAGACCCTCCTGGTAAGGTCAGCGTGTAACTAGAAACCCCTCTAGTTATGTATGACCTATGGGTCCTACTCTGAAACTACTTTTATAAGCCTTCCATAAACAACACACCTATACATCTTGGGGTGCATTGTTGTGCAAAGTATCCATCCAACTCTTCTAAATTATGGAAGCTAATTATAGGAAAAACAAATTTCAAAACAAGTATAATTATCTTTTTTTAATGATAAAATTGCTTAAGACTACTGTTTTTATCCTTTATGGTTTCAAGTTATTTTCAAAACTCCAACCTACGGCAGAGTCTTCTCAATTTGCCATTATGTGTCCTAGTATAGCGATTACCAAAAACCCCAAACAGATAACATTGGCTTTTAGGGAAGGAAAGGATATGTCTGGGTAGCCCAGGTTTTCCCCTTGTTTATTTGATGGTCCCAGAGTTGTTCTTGAAAATGTTCAGCCCAGTGGGCTGGCCTCCCCCTGGGACGCTGCTAATCCTGAAGCTGAGATTTCCATGACAGGTTTTGAGGCATCCCATTATCTTTTATCTCAGAGGTATGTGAAAGTTCCTAGCTGAAATCAATATAATTAATATTTAACACAATACATGCCTCATGATGTGTTTAAAGAGGTGAAGTAATCATCTTAAAACATGCTATGGTAGATATTTGTCGCTGCAAAAAAAAAAAAAAGGATTGGAAATCTTAGCAAAGCAATACTTCGTGCAGGATTTTAAACAGCCCAGGTGATCTTACAGAATAAAATTGGAAACCAGTTCTCAAAGACAATCATGACCAATACTTTATGGGGTCGTGAAAGGAAAGTACAGTGTTTGGGGGTGACTTCCCTGTTCTGCATCATTGCTTTCCAGTCAGATGTGAAAGTCCTAAAGCATAGGTCTTATTTTCCACCAAGACACTAGACTGACATGAGAGGACACTAGACTGGACAGTTCACGGAAAATTTCTGGTTCATGGTAAGAGTTCTTATTTTAAAAATATATATGTTGCCGAAACTGGTTTGGCTCAGTGGATAGAGCATCGGTCTGCGGACTGAAGGGTCCCAGGTTCAATTCCGGTCAAGGGCATGGACCTTGGTTGTGGGCACAACCCTGGTGGGGACTGTGCAGGAGGCAGCTGGTCAATGTTTCTCTCTTATCAATGTTTCTGGCTCTCTATCCCTCTCCCTTCCTCTCTGTAAAATCAATAAAATATTATATATATTTTGGGGGGACACCATATATGGTGTCCCCCAAAAAATGTATATACAATTTAACAGCTAACAGTCCAATTTTGAAAATGAAATATATTTTGATAAATACTGCCTTTATAATTACTCAAAGTGTGTGTATGTGTATTTTTCGGGGACACCCTACATATACTTTATAAATATAGTATGTGAGTATATATATATATATATATATATATATATATATATATATATATATAATGTTGTAGAACTTCTGGCTCTGAAATGATTCAAAAATATCTTAGTCATCTGCTCTGGAATCACATTAACATCCCATGGCCTTAGAACTGGCTTTAGAAGTTTGAGGTTAATGATTAGCCATTATGCACAGAAAAAGTGGTAGAACAGTAAATAGAAAAAGAAAAGAATAACTAAGAGTGTACCTTAACTCCTTGATTTTTCTCAATTGCTACAATGATTTTGTCATCTGTTGAAAAAAAGGCCTCTCCTGTAGTTAATTATCAGACCAGCATTGCAAATTCTTCAGAATGCTTTTTTTTTATTGTTTGTTTATCTCTATTAAGAGCAAGATTAAAGGGGAGGAGTTGAGGACATAAAATAAAATTGTGAAGCTCCAGTAATAGTTGCAGGTCTTATTTATTGTATTTCTCACCAGGAAGAAAGGCCTCTGTCAAAAAGAATTAGTTTGAATGTTTCAAATTATGTAAAAATATACGGGGGCTCTAAACCAGGGACATTATGAGTATATGACCGAAACCTAATCTCTCTCTAGGATATTTGAAATGTGTAATATCTGGGATATATTTGTAGTAAAAAGAAACATTTTTGTGTTTTTATTGTTTACTTAATTTAACAGGGTGTTCTGAATTTTTAGTTACTAAATCTGGCAACCCTACATATATGAAAACACATATATATGGTGTCCCCCCAAAAATGTATATACACTTTAACAGCTAACAGTTCAATTTTGAAAATGAACTATATTTTGATAAATACTGCCTTTTTAATTACTCAAAGTGTGTGTGTGTATATATTTTTCGGGGACACCCTACATATACTTTATAAATATAGTTTGTGTGTACATATGTATATACGTATAGTTAAAATTGCATAGTGAAAATATGTCTTTGACTCTAAATAGTTATAGTATCTTTTGTCTATTTAATTGTGTCAACTACAGCAACTTTTGAAGATTGGTCTGAGACATTTCTCTAAACATTCTTATAGGAATTACTTTGAGTCTAGGAAAGGACAATTTTTTAATGTCCCAATAATGTGTGCCATATTTCCTCTTAGTTTTCAGAAACTCCAAGAAAAATGGGCAGCAGCAAAGAGAATAGATAGCAAAGAAGAAACTCACCATAATTTTAAGGGCTGTTCAAGACCCAGGCTCAAGTTGTAGAGCAGTTGTATTTAAATTTCTTTTTCAATTCTCTGTATAAAAGCACTCATGCTTTATCCCTACTTTGACTTTTAAAATGTCACTTGAGCAGATACTTGTCCTCTAACCAGCTAATGGAATTTATTCTAGTTTAATTTCACCATAAATGCCAGTTTTTGTTACACAAGTATGGTAGAGATGTTTGAGCTTGTTTTTCCTCATATTCTTACTTATTGTGGATTGTCATATCATTGGGAAGCTAAGAGAATCATTCAATTCTAATATGTTTATTTTTTAGATATATTTTATTGATTTTTTTTTCACAAAGAGGGAAGGAGAGGGAGAGTTAGAAACATCGAGAGAGAAACATCGATCAGCTGCCTCCTGCACACCCCCTACTGGGGATGTGCCTGCAACCAAGGTCCACGCCCTTGACCGGAATTGAACCTGGGACCCTTGAGTCCACAGGCTGACGATCTATCCACTGAGCCAAACTGGTTAGGGCTAATTCTAATATATTTAGAAGAGTTTTTTTCTTATTTGGCAGATGGACAGGTAGAATGACCTAACTGTATTTCCTGGTGTACGAGGGAGTCGGTTTGCTCCAGATGTTAATACAGTAGAACTTGTTTGCTCGGGTGGCCCATCATGGAACTAGAGTCTCTAGTAAAGTAGATGCTAATGGGCAATGGAATGCTCTTCCTTTCTTAACCCTGTTACAAACTCACTCCTTTCAATTCCATTTACTTCTCAAATAAGACAAACATTTCATTAAAGGAACTGGACATCAAGTTTCAAACAGATGATAGAGTTTATAATGAAAGACAAAAAGGATAAGACTCAGGTTGTCAGATAATCTGAAATGTTTAGAATTGTGGAGCCCAGCCCGTGTGGCTCAGTGGTTGAGCGTTGACTTATGAACCAGGAGGTCACGGTTCAATTCCCAGTCAGGATACATGCTGGATTGTGGGCTTGATCCCCAGTAGGGGCATGTAGAAAGCAACTAATCAATGATTCTCTCTCATTATTGATGTTTTTATCTCTTTCTCTCCCTCTCTACGGTCAATAAAAAAAAATCTTTAAAAAAAATTGTGGAAATGTGAGTTTGATAAAGGGCTTTAGAGAAAGTACATTATATCCCTATTTTAGTTGTTTAAATCAGATTTTGCAAAGAAAAGTGTAGATGTTTAGAAATTAGTGTCTTTCATTTCCTTGTGTCCTCATTCATTTCTTCCCATGGTATGGAAGAAGCAAATTTAAAAAAAAAAAAAAATCAGAGGTAACCTTAGAAATTAGCCATTTTATAACTAAGGAAACTGAGCCCACACCTAAAAAATACTGAGCCCTAGGAAGTTAATTCATCTGATCCAAGATCACACATCTGGTCAGTGCCAAACTGCCCTTCCACTTCCCACTAAACAGTGCACTGCAGTTTCAACTCCCTTCTGCCACCACCAGCGTTCTGCGACTTCTGGAGACTTCTGGAGGATTGCCCCGCCCCTTCACTTTCCTGATGCCCAGGAATGCTTATGAAGTTATGACTACCAGAGTGTAAAATATGACTCAAAATGCAGTCCCTAACAAAGTCATTGTGACTTTAATGACTTGGGCAGTTGTTTCATACTGCAAAAACAGGAAGACCCCACACAATACGGCGCCTGTCTCACAGATGGGCCCCTGCGTAGACGGCCACCCACAAGGGTGACTACTGGGGCTGTCTTCCTCTCTCTCTCTGACAACTTCCTTCCCCCCCGCCCCCTCCCCGCCCCCTGCACAGTGTTCACTTACCGTTTTCATCAGGTTATCTGGGAGAGGAAAGTGCTTGCTTTATCTAGCCTCTGATCAGGCAGATGAATATATTTAAGCACTCAGGACTCACTCCTAAGTGATTTCTAGGGGATCCTCTGACAAACCCACATTAGTCTTAAAAGTAGCTTTTTCATGGGCTTGATTCTAGCCCCTTGTGTTATTACTCTCCTGGATATATATATATATATATATATATATATATATATATATATATATATATATATTTACTCTTGGAAACAGACAAACATCAAGATTTAGGACTAGAATGACTTTCTGAGGTCATTTTTAGTCCACCCATCCTATGTCATTAATTTAACTCATTACCAAGAGAGTTACTAGCTGGCCTGTGGATCTTTGAGTAAAGCTCAGCCTTGTCGTCTAATGAGAAATATAGAAAATGATGAAGTGTTCCATCACTTTAGAAGAATGTGCTTCAGGAAAAAAGAAATCTTTGCATATAGTATTGAAGCTAAAGAGAAAGTGAAGCCATAAACAAAATGTTTATATCAAGGGTAACTGAGTTTTAGCTTTTGTTACTCCAGATATTCTAAGTAACTCCCCACTATTAAAGGTAGTGCCTTAAAAAAAAAACACACTCACATGATTTTATAGAAAAGATGTATTCTAGGCAAACAATATAGGGTGTCCCAAAAGATGTATACACACTTTAACAGCTGATAGCTCAATTTTGAAAATGAAATGTATTTTAATAAATAGTGCCTTTATAATTATTCAAAGTGTGATTTGAATAATTATATATTCAAAAATACACATTTTTGAATAATTATTCAAAAATATACATTTTTGGGACATCCTGTATTAAATCATTCATGTACATAATATAGTTTTCTTTTCTTTTTTCAAAAAATGACTGCACTTTCTGTAGTGCTCAAGAACCTAGTGTTGGGCATAAGCTTACGGAAGCATAGGAGGAATTTGTGTGACTGAGGGATCATTCACAAACGACTTTGTGTGGAAAAGGGTCTTCAGCCCTTACCTCTGGGGACATTATTTCTAGGGAGGCCCTCACAGGATTTTCTTGTGAAGGCAGAGTCTGAACAATAGCATCTGTATCTACCAGGTAGGAGAGACACGCTTATCTTTGGCACAGTGCGCTCCCGTTTGTGGCTTTCTCTGTGGCATTGGGTAAAGGCATAATGGCCGTGTCTTGTCAGTTTTGTACCTCCTTGAGCCACGAGTTCCCTCCAGAGCTATCTCACCTTCCTTTTTAAACTGAGCATAAACCTCTGGGCGGATGACCAATGCTTTTCTTCCTTTGTTGGAGACTTATTCTTAGGGACTGAGGCATTTCTGGCGTGGGTTGTTTTTCTCAGTCGGGTTGAGAGAGGTTTGCTTTCTGAGAAATGCTGGCTGCTGGTAACGAAGGTGTCCGGACTGTGAGGAGGCTGACGCTCACTCACCACGGAGGCCGGACAGGCTCAGGGTGGGAGGCTGAGATCCGAAAAATCAGACCTCACTCCCCTTTCGTGTTCGAGAGGTGAAGTCACTTCACAAGGCTGTTACGGAGAACTGAGAATGACAGGCTGGATTCGTCTGGCATGTCACTGCTCCATAGAAGCAACTCCCATAGGGGAGGCAGACACTGAAAACCCAACAAAGCTGGGAGCCCAACCGGCTCCTCAGCCTTAACCTCAAACCCAATTCCGATCTGTTCCTTCCCTTGGTGTGTCTCTTCTCTGGGGCCAGTGCTGATCATGCTAACGGGACTCCACGTTACTAGAATCTAAAAGGCCCCCCCTGTCTGCTCCTCAGAGGCTCTGTCTGCCTTCCTCCGTGTGTGCGGAGCACAGCATAAGCGGGCCCTTCATAACTACTTTTTGATGAGAGCAATGATTGCCTTAGTCAGTGTGGTCGGGCCCTCCCTGACGGAGGAGGAAAACCAACGGCTGTTGCTACGGACGTAACATTTAAAGGGCTGGGTCGGGTTCTGACACCGAGTGACCCGATTTGCGTACTTCATTATGTGTGTTTTACTGTTGCCTTAAGATGACTTGTGTTTTGGTGGCATTTCCATGCCTCCAGCAAAAGGCTGGCAGAACTATTTTAGGCATGACAAGGTGATATTCATCTGTTAACTACTTACAGGAGTCCTGGCCCCTTCTGGAAGCTATGGGGGAAAGGAGAGGAGTTGGGTTTGTTTTCAGCCCTGTAACTGAGAGCACTTCCCTGCTCCCGCATTGGGACCGATGGGCGATGTATGCCACAGGGGCCTGGGACAGTGGGAGGCGATAGAAAGAAAGTAAGGAGGAGAGTCTTTCCCTTCCTGGTCTTTTATGATTGAATGCCTACCTGCTCCTATATTCTGAGCTCAGGGGCTAGTACCACTGATAAAGAACTTGGCCCAACTCTCTCCAGACTCTTAACGGTTGGGGGTATGCTCTGATATAGCTGACTATTTCTGCTAGGATGTAAGTTCATTAGAAGCATGAGAAGGTTTTTATTTTTCACTGCTGTATCTTCCATCTTCCTTTGCCTGGCACATGTTAGGAGTCTAATAAATATTTAGCAAATACATGATAAAAATGGCATGGTTGCAATAGAACAAGCCTTTCTTCATATTGCAGAGACCAAAGGAACCAAAATGAGGATGATTCCTTGAATGTTATGTTTGGCTGCGACTACCACAGAAACTTGGTTTATTTATTTATTTGTTTGTTTATTTTTATTTTTAAAATATATTGTATTTATTTTTCACAGAGAGGAAGGGAGAGGGATAGAGAGCTAGAAACCTCGATGAGAGAGATACATCGACCAGCTGCCTCCTGCACACCCCCCACCGGGGATGTGCCCACAACCAATGTACATGCCCTTGACCGGAATCGAACCCGGGACCTTTCAGTCTGCAGACCGATGCTCTACCACTGAGCCAAACCGGTTTCAGCGAAACTTAGTTTTTTTAAAAATTATCTATCCCAGTGCCTTTTACACGATTGTTTTAAACAATGTTCCAAGTAAAGCTTGCTTCTTTGCAAAATTCAGCTGATCAGTCAGAGCAGAGAAACCCATCTTTTCCAGCGTCTAAGGTCTTTCGTATAAGTGCCCATCTTTTGGGAACTGAAAATGAGATGCCAGTTATTTGATTACATCTTAAAAACCAAAAAGAACTTGGAACTTACGGCAGTCACCTGGAATTCAAAATGGCATCAAGTTTCAGTTAGTAAAACACAGCGGCTGAGGCGATTGCTTCAGAGATCCCTGGTTACTGTTGCTGCCATATTGTCCCATGGGGAAACGCACTTACGCAAGCAGGGCTGCCCAGAGGCGACCACTGTGCCTCTTTGGGAACAGTGCACAGTGCGGCCGGCCAGTGGGCAGCAATACTGACTTGCATTGGCTTCGCCTCAAAAGGCCTGGTCTCCTGGGCACAGGCAGTGGCATGATGGGGCTCAGATGCTTGAAGTGAAGCCATTGTCAGCGCAGGATGCTCATTTGAAAGGGGAATGCCTCGCAGGAAAGAGGGCCAGTTGTGTGTGTGTTGGGGGGAGAGGGGGGCTGTTGCCATGGTGCTTTACTCCTTTAATGTGTTGTACTGGAACTCCTGCGGGTTCCAGGATGGGGTGACAGAGAGAAGAAGGCAGGGAGTAGGATGGCCCTGGGTAGGGAATCCCACTATGGTAGGACTACCGTGTTTCCCCGAAGATAAGACATCCTCCGAAAATAAGACCTACTTCGTGGAAACATAATACATCCCCTGAAGATAAGACCTAGCGCATCTTTGGGAGCAAAAAATTAATATAAGACACTGTCTTATTTTTGGGGAAACAGGGTACTCTCAGATCCCCCTGCCCTTTCTCTAGCACTGACAAGGAGGGGGGTGGGGGATGCCTACGGGAAAGGAATGACTTTCTCAACATGCCTTAGCTTGCTAAAATTAAACAGAAATAAATTTAACTCCTAAATATTTCTAACATGAATTGGAAGATGTGACACTGCAATGCCAGGAAAGCATAGTCATTTAGAACTACAAACCATCCTCCATTCATGCAGCAAAAAATACCTTGTATTTCTGAGCACACTCTAGAGATCCTAGATCAAATGTTAAATGTGCTTAATTTGTTGAATGCCATCCAATGTGCATATTAACGAGCTGATGGAGTGCAGAAAACTGCCTTCTGCATATGAAGTATTTATAAAAGGTATTAATTCTTGCCCAGGTGTGTCATTGTAAAAGAATGCTAGATGCACACCGTTGGTGAGCAACAAACTCCTCCAAAAAAAATAGTTTTGTTTTTTTTAAATATTTTTGTAGAACAAAAGCCTTGTCTGAAAATAGCCATCCTCTCAATCCCTTTCATTTTTTATTTAAATGCTCAGAAAGTAATTTAATCACCATCCCCGTGAAACGCTAGGAGCGGCTGCGCTCTGTGCGGAGGCTGTGTCTGCAGAGGGTTGGTCTCTGCAGAGGAGAGAGGGTTAAGAACACCCAGTTGAAATGGGGGGAGGGTACGGACTGCAGATTTACTTAAATATTCATGGGGCTCCCTCCATTTTAATCTTCTCCTCTTAAAAAGATGGCTGTGTTTCCCAGTCTGGCGAGCCCTCGGGACAGAAGAATTGCTCCTTCCTTGCAGAGTTCAGCTGAGCGGGACTAAGTGCGGGTGGAAACCCCTCCGGCCACTGGGACTATTCATAATTGATCGGGGCTGCTCACCAGCCAGCCGAATCCATTCGGACAGGCTCTTGTTCCCGCAATTCCTGATTTCATTCCTCTCTCTGCCAGGAAAGAAGCTGGAAGCACAGGCTTCTTGCTAGAATGGAGTGCGAAGATGGGCTTTGTTTGAATTAGGGAAATGCCTTAAGTTCTGGAGGCTTTGTCTTCTATAAGTTTTGATTATTTTAGCACCGAACGTGCAAGGCTTTCCTGATCGCTCTCTCAGAACTGTGAATTCTTCCAAAGGGATCTGTGGACTGTGGCAGGAGAGCCTTCCAAAATGCCTGAGGCAAACTATTTGTTATCTGTATCTTGGGGTTACATCAAGGTGGGTCCATCTGATTCTGTTCTGTGTCTTTTGTAGAATTTGAAGCATTTATATCTGCATGTTTACTGTGAAGTAGGAAATTTTGAAATAAGGGCATGGTAAATGACATTGTATTCAAATAAACTGGGCTGTGTTTTTATCTTAATCCTTTTTACTCAACACTAATTTTAAAGTATATCCCCCCCTTTGTTTATTCTTAAACTTTTTATATATAATCTCCCACTATACAGGTTATTAATTCATATGTTAGAGTTGATGTTCAGTAAATCTATTTTAAAATAGTCTTGCATTTTCAAGTGAAATTATCTTGACCTCTATTAAGATTCTTTTTCCTATGTTTGCGTCTTCAAAAGAAATAAAATGTTAATTCTAAGAAGTCTTAAGAAAACCTCTTTTTCCTGGGGTGCCCTTGGAATAATTTAGTATTAAAGGCATGTTGTATTTCGTTGAAGCAGCATCATTTATATCATGGTATCTGCTTATCCAAACGCTTGGTTCTTAGACAGCAAAGTTGTAAACATGTAAAGCGATCATTTCTTAGTTTTTAGGTGGTTAACACATTTCTGTTCTTCATACACAGTTCAAAAGGATGCTGAACCGGGAGCTGACACACCTCTCAGAAATGAGCCGGTCAGGGAACCAGGTGTCTGAATACATTTCAAATACTTTCTTAGGTAAGGTGCTAACTGGAATCCTCTTCCATAACTGAGATTTTTTCAGCATTAATCTCTGCATGGACATTCCTATGTGAGTTTTAAATGAAGTAAAGCCATATAAAAACAAATCCATTTAAAATAAGAACTAAGGACAACCTCTAAGGGGGAGAGGGGGAATGAGCAGGAATATGTTGCAAAAAAAAAAAAAAAGAAAAATATCCATCAAAGACAGAAGTTATGATGGGCTAAGTATATTTTTATGGGCCTCAGATCACCCCTTATCTACCCACCTGCTTCTATCTCTGCCAGGACCTCTGAAGAGATAGGATTGAGGGTGTTAATCACCCAAACTCTCAGGACTACTCCTTTGGCTCCAGGATGTGGTATTCCTTAAATGCTTCCAATATCTGGGCTTTGAGCTAAAGGTTTCCTCTCAGGTGGTTTGCAAGAAATGTGTTTGGCCAATAACTATGGTAGCTTGGCCCAAGAGGATAGGCTTTGGAAATAAAGTGACTATTTGCTAAGTATTCCTTTAAGATAAATGGGGGCAAAGAGAATCTTCATATCTGGAAGATTTGTTCCTCTGAAAGCAGCATTGTTATCTTCCCAATCTGATACTTTATCTATTATGTTCTGTAGTCACATTGCTGGTATTTAACGCATAACACGGAAAAGGTTTGTATCAATGATTCCTTAATTACTTCAAACATCCTTTTTGATTACTAGGGATTGCTGATCTCATGTTTACAGCCATCCTATTGTATAATGAACTTGTGTGGGCTATTTTTCTTTAATGAGGAGGCCTATAGGATTTGTAAATCTATATTTCCAGGTGAATGGGAAGCATTTAGATTCTGTGCACCTGCAGTTACCCCTGAATTATGCTTATTTATAGAACCCCACCTCCCAGGGAAATGACCCATTCTTTACAGCTGAACACCACACCTCCCTTCTTTTCTGCACACCATTCAGTCACTGGGCGTTTGCCTTGATGCCTTATGGAAACACATTCCTCTTCTGCTTTTATTGTAGAAAAATCAATCCTATCTGCCTAATACCAGGGCAGTTCCTGCTATCAGCAGATCAATCTTAGAAGAGCCTAGTGCAAAGCTCAGGGAATTACTCTGTAGCCGATGGGCACCTGACGATTAGCTGTTTCCAGTGTGTGGGTGTCTGCAGTAGCTGGTCTTCTCCAGCTGCAGTTGTGTCAGGCCTTTGTCAGAGAACAAAGGAGAAGGATTTTTCAGACATCTGAACTCCAACTCTAATTGAACAGAAAGCATCCTATACTGTTTCTTTTATCCCCCAGCATCTCCCCTTTATTCCTTGGAAGCCAGGTGTCTTCCCCTGTCCATTGGTGGTGTACTCCATTCTGTGCAACACCCAATTACTTTTCATAAGCTGGGAACCGGTCTTAGGGACATTTTATCAGTTAATGACTGTGGGAGAGAAGGATAAAATCCATACGTGTAGGAATTCGTTTTTGTTTTCACGGACATGGCATTTCTAAAATAACAGGGCTCTTCTGTCTTAGAAGTGATGCTCATGACTAGGGAAAAGCTGCATGAGGTCCCCGAGCTCCTCATCATCCAAGACTGCACCTAAGCAGTCCTCCTCACTGTCATTTCGTTCACTACCCACTTGCCAAGGACAACACGCATATTTTAGCATGCTAATTAGTGTCTTCTTGTCATCAAAGGCTAATAGCAAGTGAGAAGGCTGGTGAGAAAAAAAAGATGACTCCTCAGTTTCAGCACTTGGTATCTAAAGAGCAGCCAATGTCAATTTTCTGTCAAGCATTCTATTTGCTGTTCAGGTACATCTCTTGAAGAAAACCAATCATTTGGCTTCTAACTATTTCAAAAATTAAATTCCCCAAAACACGTTGCTGAGGATGGTTGTTAGGATCTCAGACCTTAAAGACAGCATGAGGAGGGTGGTGTGTATGAGAGTGTGTGTCGTGTGTGTGTGTGTGTGTGTGTGTGTGTGTGTGTGTGCGCGCACATGTGTGAATGCACAAGGCAGACCCACTCAAACAGACTATACAGACAGATTAAAATGTTAAATATTATTGGGAAAATATAGGGAGGAAGTATCATATGAACATAGGATGCATCCGTTGCTTCATCTGGAAAATGGGAGCATTGCAACAGCTGCCACCCCAGAGCCCTTCCAACTCTTAAACATTCTATGACTCTGACATAGATGTAGTTCATCCATCTTGCTAAACATACCTGGCAGCCTGAATGTTCTGCAATAGACTGCAGATTTGCAATCTGATGATCTTAAAAAGTAAACAGACAAACAAAGCTGTTTCCAAGCTGCAAATGCAGGCCAAGGAGCCCTCAGGCCTATCGTGTGAGCTTAGTGCATACTCCTGGAGGACCATGAGTGAAGCCTTCTTCACAAACTCTCAGATCTGCAAGGAACTTGAAAGGCCTTGTAATCCAATTGCCTCATTTTACAAGAGGCCTAGAAGAGCAAAGTAATTCTACCAAGATTACTTGACTAATATATACATGAGTCAGAACTAAACCTTGAATCTCTTGACTCCTAGACCTACATGTCCCATCACTTCTTTAATTAGGAAAGAAGCCTATTCAGAACTCAGAACATATAGAAGGAAATCACATTTAAGGGTATTCAAGTAATATTCATTCTTTTGAAGAAAAGTTTTTAGAAATCAGGATCGTTGGAACAAAAAATAAAAGGTTTATTAGCAGTTTCCAGTTATAGGAAAAGATCTTATTAGAGCAAATATACCATCTCAGTGAGAGCAAACTATGTAGGCCTTAGCAATTTAAGTTAAACTTGGAGAGCAATATTTCAATAAGAATCATTGAATGTTAAAATGGGTCATCAGAGGGAGGGATTCCCTTACTCCAGGGATCTGTGACTTGTGTTATATTTCCATCAGCAGGGTAGTGTCCAGATAATTCAAAATGTAGTCAGGAGACCATTTACCACTGCGGGCAGTTATTGATGCTCTTATGTGGGTTCCAGGTTGCTGGAATAAGAAGAAATAAAGCAAGACCTACAGAGATGGAATGTAGATAAAGAAAGATACTTAGATGTGGTCTTACAATTTAGTTAACATTTTTATGACCAATGAAAATCTATTCTTATAAATCAACTGCTTACCTATCTCAAAAATTAAACACAGGATTTTCAAGGTGCAAGGAAAATAGCTTGGGAACTTTTCATAATTAAATGCTGTGATCAAGCAAGAAAAGCAGCCCCAATTATGCCATTAGCCAAATTTTGACATTTTTTGCACATTTTTTGCTTGTTTATTTGTTTTATATGGGTCCACCATTCCCCTCACTCTAATCTGACCATTCTGTAAATGTAAATTCACGAAATGTTTATTGAGATTCTTTGAGTCTGTGTTTCAGGTTATCTCCACATTGTGCTGGTTAAGCATTTAACAGAGGAAATTCAGAATAGGGAAAAGCATACAACAGGAAATTCAGAATAGGGAAACCTACCAGTTGTTTCAATGCCTGCTTAGGGAAACACCCGTGAATGCCCAGTTGGCACTGTGTGAATAATGGCTTTCTTCTTTATTGTAATGTTCTCTGTGTAGACACCGTGGTGGTTCAGCTCAATTACTCACTGCTGCAGGGGATCTTTAATTAAGCAAAGGGGGAAAGCTGCTAGTCCCACTAGAGGGTCTTATCTCTGTGTTGGCATGGGAGAATCCAACAGCCAGACATGAAGAATGGTGAAGGACAGTGGTTGGGAGAGGCATAGGCTATTGTGACCTTGTCTTTTAGCAAAAAGTAGTAATTATTAAGAGTGAAGTGACAGGGAGAAAAGTAATTTCAAAAATAATATAATCTGTCATTTTTAATGCCAGAGATTGTGAGACCAGAAAGAGATATTTTTACAGGAACCTCAGGGCCTGGGTTCTATGCTATTAAATCACTGTATCTGGAACACAGTAATTGCAAAATAAATATCTGTTGAATAAATCACCCTTTGAGCTTGGGCAAGTTGCTGACTTCATCTGAAAAGTCAGAATGTGGTATTATTATTGGTTCCCAAACTTGGCTCTGATCACCACAGTCACTTGGGAAGCTTTTAAAAAGCACTGGTTCGGGAGGACTGGGTGGGGCCCATAAATCTGTATTTTTTTTTAAGTTTCCTGAATGCTTCTGATGCTAACCCAGGTTGGAAACCCCTAAACTCATAGAAATGACCAGTAAAATTCATCCGCAACCAAAAGTCCTAGTAAGGCTGATAAGAGTAGGAGCTCGTGGGCACCTAGAGACGTTACTGATGCTGGTGAAAGGGAGCACCCCGCCCCAGCCCTGCAGCCGGTGCTGAGGTGCACATGACAGCTGCTTCTGTCTTCCTGTGCTTGATGAGTTGTTCCCAGGGCCCCGTGAGCAGGCAGAGGTCTCTGGGGGAGAACCTGTGACTAAGCTATCATCTGTGAGAATTGAATGTAAATAGTCTAGATCCCAGCATGCCAACTGGAAACATGTCATTTTCAAATGGAGAAACTGTGTTTGTATTTATGTTCACTGTAAAAAGCAGAGATAAATGCAGAAACTTTTGAAAGCTGCATTAACTCTTTCAGTCGGGTATCATTTAGTTCAATGAAATAGCTGTTAAGCTATTTAATAAATTATTGATCAGTGCACTTCCAGGCATCACTATGGCCTGAAAGAGTTAGTGCCTTTTTCAGAAGTATTCAAGATACATCACCCTGTAAAGTGAGATGAAATATTTGATTGCTGATATTTTTAATATCATACTATAGAGAAAAGTGCTTCTACAAGCAGTTAGACATGATTTTTTTTAGTAATTCTAGCTCTACTAATACCTTATTGTAGCAGAATTTTTTAAAAGTTTAAATGATATGATCATAAATATTAAATAAGCATACCGTATTTGCCGGCGTATAAGACGACTGGGCGTATAAGACGACCCACTAAAATTTCCAGTAAAAATACAGAGTTTGTTATATACTCGCCGTATAAGACTACCCCCCACTTGGAGGCATATTTTTCAGGGCCAAAAAGTCATCTTATACGCCGGCAAATATGGTAAATGTTTTAATCAATGTAATGCCTGTTACTAATGACAGTCAGTGTTTATTGTTGTTTTAATAGAACTAATAAACCAAAGGCATGAAGTAAAACTGAAATTATGGTCTTCCTCTAATCCTCAAATGGTAATTAACCAAGGCTTTAAAGTAAATTAATTGAAGTAATTATTTATTTCTCTCACATACATTCTACTTATCTAATCTAAAATTATGTTATATCCAGCTAAAGTTATATGGATTTTTTAATTTAAAAAAATAATACACATATAATAAAATGAGAACATTACAATAAAGAACATAAAGCCTATTTTTAGTAACCTGGTCTTGGCTGCATGAAACTTTTTTTATTATACAAACATATAATTTATTAACTTAAAAAATCACATAAATATTGATGCCCCACCTTGCAAATGTATAAGTGTAATTCTCCTAAACTAGACTGCAAACAGAAGAGCTGGGATTAAGTTCCACCTCTGCCACTTCTTGGACAACTTATTTAGCTCCTCTGGGCCTCAGTTCTCCCAGGAATAAAATGGAGCAAAATATTTTTCCCATCTACTTCACAGGATTGTGCTGAAGATCAAGTGAGATAATGCCTGGCAGTTCCTTATAAGATGCTTAGAAATTGTTTTGCATATTTTAAAAAACAACTGATTGGGATGTGGTTCTCAATGACACTCATAGTCTGAAAAACGTATCCTTTTGTTGCAGACAAGCAGAATGATGTGGAGATTCCATCTCCCACCCAAAAGGACAGAGAGAAAAAGAAAAAGCAGCAGCTCATGACACAGATAAGCGGAGTGAAGAAACTGATGCATAGTTCAAGCTTAAACAATACAAGCATCTCACGCTTTGGAGTCAGCACAGAAAATGAAGATCATCTGGCCAAGGTGGGTATGTGCTAGGAGTGTGTACATCTAGCTGTCTGCTTCATAGCAGCCTAAAACTGCCTTGTGAAAATGGAAAGAGCTTACTGTGAGCAAAAGGACATTCAGTGAGGCCTTCTGAAAGGCCTCATTGGACTAAGGTCTGTTACACATTGGGCCACGCCTGTCTATGGAGAGCCTAACCCCTCACTCCAGACAATAGTTAAAAATGGAATAAATTGTTCTTTTAACCAGATAATCTTAGAATAACACCACAATACAGGACTAAAGGATGTTTCTTCCAGATTTATCTGTGGCCTAGGAACTGTTGGATATAATATGTGACTGGCATTCTTCATTAAATTAGAGATGATTTATGCACATTCTAGCATCTGAGTCTTTCTAACCTGGTTCTTAGTGAGAATAACTGAAGAACAGAGGCATAGCCCTAAGATTATTTTCTAGCTCTATTCACTTGCAGCAACTAAATTTATAAATGTAATATATAGAAAATTGGAATTAGAATGAAGAGGATACCCAACCTCCTAGGCCATTACATTTTAACTTTTTCATGCAACTAGAAGACTCAAAATAGACACTCAAAAGACAGACAGCCATTGACCAAAAAGTAAATATAAACAATGAGTTATGCTTGAAACAAACAAAACAAAATCAAACAAAAAACAAAACAAAACAAAAACTCTGTCCTTATTCTTAAATTCCTCTAACTTTTCTTAACAGGAGCTGGAAGACCTGAACAAATGGGGCCTTAACATCTTCAATGTGGCTGGATATTCACACAATAGGCCCTTAACATGCATCATGTATGCCATATTCCAGGTGAGTACATGGAAAGGAATGTTGGTTATTCCATTGGATGACTATGGTTATTTTTCTATACCAGTTTACTTTTATGATTTAGCTTTTTTTTTTCATTTTTGAACATCCACTTATTTTCTAATTCATTTTACAATATAGGAAAGAGACCTCCTAAAGACATTCAAAATCTCCTCGGACACATTTGTAACCTACATGATGACTTTAGAAGACCATTACCATTCTGACGTGGCGTATCATAACAGCCTACATGCTGCTGACGTAGCCCAGTCAACCCATGTTCTTCTTTCAACACCAGCATTAGATGTGAGTAATTATCAACTCCTATATCTTCCCATCCTCTTCAAAACATGCCACACAATTTAATACATTTGCAGAAACAATGTAATTAGATGATTGCTTATTCTTGAACTGGTTCTTGATTATGTGTCCCATCTACCAATTGAATTACCAATATCAGAGTAGCCTTCCCTTTACTTATCTTATGGTTGAAACATTATTTAATTATCAAGCAATTAACAGAACACTTTTATTATATCTCTTGTATCTAATATGTGTTTAGTTCAGTGACTGGTATATAGTATATCTTCACTCTGCATGTACTGATTCCAGTTGCCCATCCCATCCCAGGCATTGTGAAGGATAGCACAGAAGCATAATATGAAATGTTCTATACAGTTCTTGTTAGGAATAAGCATCCATAGGAATTTGTATTCTTCTAAGAATTTGTATTCTCCTAAGACCTTGTGAGGATGGATAGAATCCACATTTAATGAAATCAGTATATGAGCCATTATAAAAATCAACACACCATCCTTCTCCCAACAAGAATGAGGTGGGATACTTTAATATGAAACAGAATCGCAGGATGGGCAAATGGGGCATGGAGTGAAATGTGCTCATTTTGCCCTGCAGGCCGTCTTCACAGATTTGGAAATCCTGGCCGCCATTTTTGCAGCTGCTATCCATGACGTGGATCATCCTGGAGTCTCCAACCAGTTCCTCATCAACACAAGTGAGTTCACCACTAGGACCGTCATTCAATGTCACCCTATGAGTCACTGCTTAATTATTTTTTTTTTCATTTCTCCTAATGTTTTTGTTATGGATAATAGTAAGAGTAATAATGAGGTAATCCTTCCATTTCACTCACAAACTGGTCAGACCTTTCCTGGATACTGTGTCCAGTTTGGCAACATCATTTTTGAGCTGCATGGAGAACTTGCAAGGGGGGGTCAGAGGGGAGCCATAAAAAGTACTCACTGTTTGGAAAATAACGATATGCGAGGAAAGAGTAACAGATGTGGAATTGTTCAGTAAGCACAAGGGAAGGCTTGGGAATAATGCGATAATGACTTTTAGGATGATGCAGGGCTATCACACAGAGCATGGTGGCCCAGGAGTGTCCCTCGCTACTTAGGAAGCAGGCCCAGTGTTGGGTTGGAGCAGGGGAACCCCCAAACAGAAAGTGTAGTTACTGACAGAGCACCATCTCTTGGCTATTATTCTGGACTAAGAGAAAATGTGGCTTCATGCATTTGATGACCATATTCTCATTTGCAGACAGGGGCTCTGCCTAATGAAAGATATCCCAATCTTTTGTGTGAAAGGCGGGCTGGAAGCTGTAGTTTCCATTTCCAGATATCGCAGTCTCTGGCGTATAGAGCCAGATGGCAGAAAACTTAACATCGGGATTGTTTTAAAAAAGTATTAATGTTTTGTTACCACATTTATAGAAAGCTCTGAAAAGCTACATTATTTGAATACACTTGAAATTTTACAGTCACACCATTCTCTTCTTTGAAAGCACATAACTCACAATTAACAGAGCTGGCAAGCATATTTTAAAAAAAAGCAAATACAGTTTGAAAAATCCTAATCTATTTGATAAAGTTCAGTGACATTTTCAGTTCATTCTTTTCCAGAGCACAAAATGTGTGAACACATAAAGGAAATTACAATCTGAGATAAAAGTAGGATGTAGCAGCTTGGGAATGCTTTCACCTAATGTCAAATTCTTTATAAACTGGAGAAAGGAGAAAAAGGATTTCAAAACACCATGAATTCTAATCAAAGAGAAAGCTTATGCACTAGTAACTACTGGAAGTATTTTGGCTTAGAAACTGACGACATTCCCTTTGTAGAGGGAGACTGTTTCTTTAAGAGGAAACGGGCATGCAGATCTTAGCTCTTAAAACTATTTAAATAGAGCTAGATCTGATTTCATATTGAGGTAATGCAGACCTTTGAATTGTAACCCTTTTTATTAAGTCATCATTTTTTCCTGTTTACTAGATTCAGAACTCGCTTTGATGTATAATGATGAATCTGTGCTGGAAAACCACCATCTGGCCGTGGGTTTCAAACTGCTGCAAGAAGAGCACTGTGACATCTTTCAGAATCTCACCAAGAAGCAGCGGCAGACGCTCCGGAAGATGGTTATCGACATGGTAAGACTTCAGCCTCTCCAGGTTCCTCACTTCCGCCTCCTCCTGTCACCGGAGGAGAAATCTCATTTTCTCATACACACTGAACTCACTAAATATTTTCATTTTCTTTTTACCCAAGGTGTTAGCAACTGATATGTCCAAACATATGAGCCTGCTGGCAGACCTAAAGACAATGGTGGAAACAAAGAAAGTGACAAGCTCAGGCGTGCTTCTGCTGGACAACTATACGGATCGTATACAGGTATTTGAGAAAAGGCCTCTGGTTGAGCACAAAGCCAAACCAAACAACAATTAAAAACGAAAACAAATTAGCTGCATGTCCTCAGTTATGACTATAGCTATAGGCCTATTCTAAGGACAAACTGAGTAAGCTAAGAAATAACGAAGAAAAACATAGCAGCTTATTCTATAATTTATGAGGAAAAACATAACCCCATTTATTGAATTGCTTAGTTCTAAAAATAAATGGCAAGATCTATTTGTAATAGGGAGTACGTGACTGCTGGCCCCCAAAAGCTGATGTTTGTATGTAAATCCTATTGACTTGCAGTTTGTTAAGTCTGTTCTAGTTATACAAATTGCCATCAGCTGGTCTCTTTCCACAAGTGGAAAATATGAAGATATCTACTTTGAGTAATTCTTTGCATTTTTTCCAAACTGGGGAAAGGAAATGGTGGCAGTATCTGACCTCTAATAATGTCCTTTCCAGCTTTTAAAGTCAATGACCATCAATTTAAGAAGACACACATTTTCCCAGTTAGGACTCCCATTTTAACCAATTCTGGCCAACACCCTTGTAATTCTGCTTTTTTCTTGTGCACACACCATAATTATAATGCAACTAAAATGTTCTTGGGTTGGGTACCAAATGTACTAACACAAGAGGGATAAGATGTTCTACTAGTATTTACACCTAATTTTATGGGATTTCCAAAAACTTGATGATTTCAGGTCCTTCGCAACATGGTACACTGTGCAGACCTGAGCAACCCCACCAAGTCCTTGGAATTGTATCGGCAATGGACGGACCGCATCATGGAGGAATTTTTCCAGCAGGGAGACAAAGAGCGGGAGAGGGGAATGGAGATCAGCCCAATGTGTGATAAGCACACAGCTTCTGTGGAAAAATCCCAGGTATCTAATATATAAGGTTTTCAATGTTTTTATAAGATCTACTGATGGTAGAATTCGAGGGTTTTATTTAGTTCTTTCCTTTTAATAGAATATATACAGTATATATTAAATGATAGGGAAGCAGCCACCCATTTAGTTCCATTATATTCAGGGCCCATTTGTCTTCTCCGTTGCACTGAGTGGAGGTAAAGCAGGCAATAGAAGCCAGCAAAGTTTGAACTGTGCAGCCTCAAACAGTTTAGATGGTTGTCGGCTGAGGATTCGGACAATGCAGTAGAGGCAGGGGGCTGCAGGAAGTTCCCAGATTCTAGCTGCACTAGAGTTCCCAGATTCTAGGCCCCTTGAGTGTGGCTCTTCCACAAAATACCACATTCGGCGTGCACATAAGTGCGATTGAAACTTTGGGGCCCATGCGCAGCAGTCGGTTTTTAGCCTGGGCGAGTCTATTTTGAAGAAGTGGCGTTAGAACCCTCAAGGGGCCAAAGAGCCGCATGTGGCTCACGAGCCACGGTTTGCCGACCACTGGCCTGAGCCAAGTGGTCATGACTGAGAATGAGTCTATAGATTGTCCAAGGTCTTCATCACGAAAGCATTTGGAGTATTTTTTTGTTCAAGTTTATCCTCTTTCTTCACTAATTACTCCCCAAATTTACATGTGCTAGTAATATTTGTATAGTAACTTTGCAGTTATACTATTGCTTCTTTAAAAAAAGACAATCAAATGCATTTAAAGTCTGTGAAAGTGTCTTAACAGTTTAATATGCTATAAAAATGCACAACAACATTAATTTAGGGACAATGTAAACACCCTAAAGCCTTAATTAGAACTATACATTAATTTAATTAATTAACTAATTAAATGGAATAAGATTTCCAAAACTGCTGAGCATTTAGCAGAAGCAGCACAAATGAAGACGGGAAATGACCTCACTGTGTGCAGCTGATTCAGTTTTCTCCATTGCCTAGAGCTTGTTTTGTTTTTTTACACATCCCTGGAAAACACCTTGAAAATTACCTCTAAAGTCCATTAAACACACATAAAGAAGAAAAGGAGAGGAAAAAGGAGTGGGTGGGAGCAAGAGAAATACCTGAATCATCTACGGTTTAGATCTTAAAACCAGTGCAGCTTAGAGAGATGCCCTGTTGTTGTTGTTTTCTGTGAATTCTGCTGGTTAAAGCTAACAACCAGCCAAAAACTAGAATGATTAAGCAAAGGGGAGTTTCCAGTAGTGTGGAAAGGTAGCTCCATATGGTCCCAGGGTGCATATAAAACGCCCGTGCTCATCACCCCCTGCATCCTAAACCAGCATCTCTCCAGCTCCCCAGACCATGACAGGGGAATTCCATTCTCTCATTCAACGGGGTGCCTATTCTTTCCCTCAGCTTGCCCCCACCCCCAGGGTTTCCTGTTTGTCCCACAATGAAGAGGTCAGCAGAAGGCCACAGAGCCAGCTCAGGCAGGATGCATAGCCCCTGTGTAAACCATAGCACAGCCACACGCCTCGTATTTATTCACAGGAACACCAGCACAGGAATTGCTTAATTGTTTTTATTTTCCCTTCTTTCTCCTGATGAAAATGACCGTGGGCCCTGCAATTACAGATGTGTCCACCCAGGGGATCTTTGCCGGTGTATGGGGCTTGAAGTGTTTTCAGATGTTTTACCACACTCATCTGCAAACCAAAAGCATGTCACAGGACTTGAGACATTTCAGAGTAGGCAGGGGCTGGCTCCCCTTCGTTTTGGAACAGTGGCATATTTTCAAGTTATCAGGGAAAGAATGTTGAGTCAGAACTCATTAGTCCTGGGGCTTCCTTCTTCAGAGATGACTCACGAGAGTCCGAGTAGTGACCAAGCCATTCCCAGCCAGGGCTACATCCAGACTTCTTATCTGGCGCACGGAAAAGGAAAAGTCGTCAATTATAGGGGAGACATGAGGCGAACACAGGCTTTGAAATCAGACAAAGCTGGGACCGCGTGCCAGCTTCAGTCCTTACTGGCTCTGTGACCTCTGTCAAAGATATTTAATCTCCAGGAGTCTTAGTTTCCTCCTTTGTAAATAGGCCAAACCAGTACTTTGTGGGATTAAGAGCGATAACTTGTTTGTTGCGTAGAGTGCAGGGCATGCTATCGCGGGATGTGTTCAAATAATGAGGGCGGAGGGGAGGGGCAGCTGAGGTACTGTTATTGATCTCTCTTGCGTTGTTGTTGTTATTTTTGCATGCAAACCAGCCCAGCTCGTCTGGTTTTCAAGGGCCAATCACAGTAACAGGCGTTGCGACCTTCTTTCCCTCCAGGTTGGTTTCATCGACTACATTGTCCATCCCCTGTGGGAGACCTGGGCGGATCTGGTACAGCCTGATGCACAGGACATTCTGGACACATTAGAAGATAACAGGAACTGGTACCAGAGCATGATACCCCAGAGTCCTTCCCCGCCGCTGGATGAGCAGAACAGAGACTGCCAGGGGCTGATGGAGAAGTTTCAATTTGAACTGACCCTGGAAGAGGAGGATTCGGAAGGACCTGAGAAAGAAGGCGAGGGCCGCAGCTATTTCAGCAGCACAAAGACACTTTGTGTGATCGACCCAGAAAGCATGGATTCCCTGGGAGAGACTGAGGTAGACAACGCCGCAGAGGACAAGTCCCCGGTGGACACATAATCTCCCTCTCCGTGGGGAGGCGAACATTCCATCCTTGACAAGCATGCCAGCTGATTGGTAGGGCCAGCCCGCCATGGGGGCCGAGGCCTGCGTAGGACATGGGCCATGTGGCTTTTCCAGTTACTTGAGTTTGGAGCCAGAGTACAACAAGACCGTGAAGCAAATAGCAGCTCAGGAAATTCCACGGTTGACTTGCCTTGCCGGCAAGCTGGGTGGAGAGCTGAAGCTTTATGTGGTGGTACTGGAGGCCAAGCTCAGATCACGACTCAATGGCTTGAACATAGAAGACACAAAACTGAGAGATTTTTTTTCTGCACTAAACTTTGGGAACCTGTCCCCTCTAGTGACTGAACCGACTAATACGTTCGTTTAGAGATCTGCTCACCTGTCCTTCTGTCTGCCAACCTGTGTGCCTTTTTTGTAAAACATGTTCACGTCTTTCAGAATGCCCGGTGGATACCTAGAGTGTAGCATCAGCTTCTACACAGATAAGCATCTGAAGTTGATACAAACTTTTTTTTTGAGTTTTTCTGGGGGGAAAAAATATGAAAGAAAAGAAAACGGTCTTCCTTCCTTCCTGGGCAATATCTCTCACTTCACTACAGTTACTTTTGCAATTAGAAAGGATAGGCTTCTCACCACATCCTACTTCCTTCCCCTCTGGCCCGTCCAACTCCCGATCGCCCTTACGACGTATCTCTGGTTGCTCGCTCTGAACAGTATTTTTTTTCTCCTCCGGAGTTTTACGTTTTTGCTGTCAACAGGATAAAGTTGAACAAACTAAGGGGAGGAAGAGGTCGTTGTGTTGTTCGCAGTAACAGTCTGTGTAAAAGTCAGCGTGCTCAGGCAGCGTGTCCTGTTGTGTCCTGAACCCGTGTGCCATTGCGAATCACATGGCCCCGTCCTGCCCCCTCCCTCCCCTCTTCACTCTCGCACCCAGTTACGCCATGTTCCGATTCAATGCTGCCATCTCTCTGCACTGCCTTCTGCGCTAACACCTCCGTTTCTGTTTATAACCGTGTATTTATTACTGAATGTACATAATGTAATGTTTTGTAAGTTATTAATTTATATCTCTAACATTGCCTGCCAATGGTGGTGTTACATTTGTGTAGAAAAACTCTGCCTAAGAGTTGCAACTCTTCTTGTAAGGTTTTGTATTGTGTATTATATAACCCATTCGTCACCGAGACAGACAGACAGACGGCCCGGCCGCCGCTCACCAGTGGGGACACCGGCGGGCTTCTACCCCTAGGGTCTGCCCTTTCCCTGTCTTGAGTTGCTAATACTGCGTGGCCCCTGGACCGACCCGTTTTGGAAACAAGATTCTCACATTAGATACTAAATGGTTTATACTGAGCTTTTACTTTTGTATAGTTTGAGAGGGGTAGGGGGCAACAGGATGTGGGTTTTCACCCGCGTCCTCTCCAAATCTGTGTACGCGTGAGTTGGGTTATAACTGGGCTCCGCTGTCATCGTGGCTTCAGTTGAAAAGGCAACACTACGTTTGCGCACAGATGGTCCTTCCGAGTGTTCCCAAACTACTGACTTTGGAAAGAAAGCCCCCTGCCTGCCAGTCTGCGGGAATGCCGTGTTCCAATTAATTAATTACACACACAAAAAAGAGAAAACAATAAAACAATGTGAATTTTATAATAAAATGTGAACTGATGTAGTAAATTATGCAAATGTGAAGCTTCTGGTAACACTTGTTCAGGCCTCTTACTGGCTTCAGTCTCCGTTTGTAAACTATATTTCATGCTTTCAGTTCAGCATTGTGACTCACACAGTTAAAGAAATGGCACACATGTGCATGACCAATGGGTTTGTATGTCTATGAACACTGCATTATTTCAGGTGGACGTTTTATCGTTTTCAAAAGTTTCTCACAATGTATGTTATAGTACTATTATTATTATATATTGTGTTCACATGCATTCTTAAGAAACTTTTCTATGAGGTGAATAAACAAAAGCATGATTAGACTAGACTGCAGGCCCAATTTATTTCGGGTGAGTTCTGACATATCACAAGCAGATCTTCTTTCTCGTCTCTCCTACCACATCCCACAGAGAAAATCAACCACTTTGCCTGGCCAACATCAAAGCTGAAGTTTCAGAATCTGTGTCCAGAAAGTCCCCTGGATTAAAACATTACGTATTTTCTTAGCAACTGTTCCCCCAGCTCAATGGTGCAAGAAAGGAGCTGGTGGAAGAAAACAAATCTGTCGTATGAAGCTGAAGAGTTTAGCCCTGGCCTGTGTAGCTCGGTGGTTAGAGCATCAACCTGTGCACCAAAGGGTTACAGGTTTGATTCTCAGCCCTGGTCAGGACACATGCAGGAGGCAACCAATCAATGTGCCTCTCTCATGTCAATGTTTTTCCTCTCTTCCTCCCTTCCTTTACACCTTCCTTTTAATCTTTCTAAAGATCAGTAGAAAAAATACCCTGGGGTAAGGATTAACAACAACAAAAAAAGATTAAAAAAAGAGAGAGAAAGTTTAATCTATTAGATCAATAAAGGAAATCTCCAGCTTGGCTGGGTCCTCTAAAAAACTGAATCATAGAATCACAGAACATTGTTGTGATGTACACAGGTGGCCCCATTGGACAGATGAAGAACTGAGGGGCAGAGACCTCTTCAAGCACAGCCCAGAGAGCGCTGGTCCACAGTTTTCTGGGTGATCCATGGAGCCTCCCATCAATCACAGGGCTAAACATTTTTTTCTGGAAAGAACTGTCTAAATCTCATAAACAAAATACTTAAATGCTTTGTTAAAGTCAGCTTTAAAAAATTTATCCTGAGAAGTGTGTGTGTGTGTGTGTGTGTGTGTGTGTGTGTGTGTAAGGTTGCAAATGAGAATCAGTGGATGGTCCATGATATTGTAACCACAGGGCAGTGGTTTATGAACCAGTAAGAAGGTTTTCTCTAGAAGTCACTCGATAAGCTGAAATGAAAGCATTTCTTTACTAAGACAAGGAGGGAGGAGCCAACGTTGCAGAACCAGCTTGCCTGCTGGTTGCAGAGCTAATGTTTATAGCGCTCTGCCACCAGCCCTGGTTTCTGATTGCCACCCCCACCCCATCTTACAACCGTGTTAAAACCACCATCTCTGAGCTTTTACTGATTAATAGCAAAAGTGCATAGCTTTGAAAATGTCTACTCTAAGTATGCATAAATGCTTGCATGTCTGTTTCTACAGAGAAGTGATTCTTAACCATGGCTGCAAAATGAGAATCACCGGGGGAATCACTATTTAAAAAAAAAAAAATAGGGATATTTGGGCCCCGTCATCACTTGAGATTTGTTTGAACTGGTCTTGGGTGGGTGGAATCCCGAATATCGGATTTTTAAAATTCTCCCAAGGCAATTCTAATGGGTAATTGTGAGCAGAGAAGCGCTGTTTCGGAAGAGAGAAATGTCCTTGTAGCTAAGGCTTTTGTCTTAGTCCATTTGGGCTGCTGTAACAAAGTACCACGGAGCAGGTAGCTTAAAATCAACAGAAATTCATTTCTCATGGGTCTAGAGACCAGGAGGTTCAAGCTTAAGGCATCAACATATTCACATCCTAATGAGGGCCCACTTCCTAGTTCCTAGCTGGTGACTTCTCACTGTGTCCTCACGTGGTAGAAGGGACTAGAGATCTTTCTGGGGTCTCTTTTGTAAGAACATTAATCCCACTCATTAGGGTCCTACCCTCATGACTTCAGCACCTCCCCTAGGCCCCACCTCCTACCTGGGGGGTTAAGATTTCAACAAATGCATTTTGGCGTGACTCACACATTCATCCCATAGCAGCTTCCTTTCACAGCAACTGGAGGCAGACATTGTGTGCCCACCATGGCCAGGCCCTGGTGCAGATACAGGGATGAGATAAGATAGAGCTCTACACTCTAGGGGCACGCAAACTGCTATTGGTCCTCACCACTTGCTTTCCAGTGATACTAAATCCTAGTTATAGTCTCAGGAAAGCCACATTGGAGATTAGTCTAAAGGAAAGTTAGTCGCCTGGTTCCGGGACATGGACCATAAGTGTAACTATCTCGTATCTGTGATGGCATGCCAGTGTTTCCGACGGCAGGGAGTAACTGCAGAAGCAGAAATTACGATGGCATTTTTGCCAAGCCTAAGGCTGTCAGCTTGGTACTTAACAAAATACATAGGAGCCTAAGGCTGGTTTATAGGCTCAGGAGCTGTCAGAGTTGGAAAGAAACACACTCGTGTGTGAACACGTGTACACACAAAGGACGGTGTCTCCCTGACACATTCCCACAGGCTTATTTTGACATCATTAAGTTGGGGGCTCATAGTAATTTTCAGTCCAATGAAGGAAGCCTAATAGAGTCCAATTGAGAAGGAGGGTAGTTTATTGCATGAGCCTGTTGCCACGTGGCCTACATTGAAATCCTGACTTCTCCTTCTACTAATCGCCTAACCTTAGACAAACCACCTCCTCCCTGGGCTTCGGTAAAATGGGGACCATAAATCTGTAAACCCAGGCCTCTTCCCACCATTTCACTGCTACCTTTATGGGCTCCATGTCTTAAAGTACTGATCAAATTAATGACCATATGAGCCTTAAAACCTATGAACCAAGATGGGCAAATCCCATTTATAAACCCAGGCTTTGTGCATCCTGTATCCCTTGCCAAAAATTCTCCAACCTGGTTACCTCCCACATCCCTTTAGACTCAGATCAGGTGCCCCCTAAGAGGAAGCTTCTCTGATTCCCAAGGCTGAGATAAGGGCTCATCTTGAACTTCCAGAATATTCTATGCTTTGCCACTAATGAGTTGTATTACCTTGGGCAAGTCACTTAACTCCTCTTTTCCTCTGCTTTATCATCTGTAATTTGGGGGGGCATTTTGTAATGCTTAGCTTATCCAGGGTTATGTGAGAACTACATGAGTTGTTACATAAAGGTCTAAAAATGCAGGGGTTTGGCAAAGGAAGATTTATGGTTGTTTGTATGGAAAAAGACATATAGGTTATAATTATAAGCAAGAACAAATTGTGTGTTATGTTCTCACATCTGTAAATCTATTTTTAATTACTAACACCTACCACCATATGTTTAAGTTAGGTGTTTGTCTTTTCCAAAAGATGATAACTCATTGAAGTCATAAGCCAGATTGTATGCCCTGTTGAGCTGCCAGTGTCCAATCCAATACCTGGATGTGTCAGGTTGATATGAACCAAGTGGTTTGGGGCAAAGGTAAAATGCAACTTGATGCTTAAGGCCTTATAAACCAAAAGAGGTGCTGGTCTCTGAGCTCTGGAATGGTAAAGTCATATATAATTTTTAAAAATATATTTTATTGATTTTTTTTAACAGAGAGGAAGGGAGAGGGATAGACAGTTAGAAACATCGATGAGAGAGAAACATCGATCAGCTGCCTCCTGCACAAGCCCCACTGGGAATTTGCCCGCAACCAAAGTATATGCACTTGACCGGATTCAAACCTGGGACTCTTTAGTCCATAGGCTGATGCTCTATCCACAGCAGAAATTCATTATCTCACAGTTCTGGAGGCTAGAAGTCGAAGGCCGTTGTGGCACCCAGCTCAATTCCTTCCCTAAGAACTGGTTCATGCCTCTCCCCTAACATTTGGCGATCTCTGGCAACCTTTGGCTTTTAGATGCAGCACCCTTTTCTCTGCCTTCATGCCCCACATGGTGTTCTCTCTGGGCGAAGGCCTGTGTCCAAATCCCCCCTTTTTAAATGGCCACCCTGTTCCAGTATTACTTCATTTTAACTAATTACATCTACAGCAACCCCATTTCCAAACAAAGTCACGTCCTGAGGGATTGACTGTAGAACTTCAGCGTGTACATTTGAGTGAGGGGGATGCAGATCGACCTATCGCATTTAGTTACTCACCGGAAGATTCCTGTTTCCCAGCACAGGACTTTTTTTCTGCAAGATCCTGACCTTCAACACCCAGTCACTTTCTCTGCACCTCAAACTTTTCTCTGAAATCAGAAGAGTGGACTGTGTGTTTGAGCCGGTATTACCCACTTATAAAGGCATTTTTTTCCCTTAAGGTCTGAGTTCTTCAAATATATTATTTCCTAGGGATAGCTGGGTGCTGCACAGAGGGATTGGGGAGAAGAGAAAGAAGGTAACTTAGGAGTCATAGGGCAACTGTAGGCCAGGGGTTAAGAACTTAGGCTCAGATGGTGAACAGATCCCAATTCAAATCCCTGCCCTTATGCCTTCTAGCTGTGTAACCGTGGGCAAATAATTCACCTCTTCAAGCTACAGTTCCCTCCTCATTAAAACGAGAAGGATAATACTACTTGCTTCAGGAGGTTCTAAAGCAATTGTACCACAGATATCAGCTCAGACTTCATTCCTTCCACAAATATCTGTAGAGTGCCAATTGTGTGCCAGGCACTGTGTAATGAACATGACAAAGTCCCTACTCCTATGAAATTTATATTTTATTGGGGGAGAAAAAAGCAAATAAGAAGATAAACAATACAGTATCTGATAGTGTGATATGTGCTGTGGGGTTGGCTAGTGACAGTAGTTAGGAGCAATGGCTCTGGTATTTGACTGCCTGGTTTGGAATCCTAGCTTCACCCATTATAAACGGCCCAGACTGGGGTTCAGCAATAAAGGGGCTCTGAAATGTGATAGGTTTGTCAACTTCAATAAACAGCAAGAAGACAGGTGAGGAAGAGGAGCAGGAAATAAGGTTGGCAGCCAGGTCACAGGGAGTCCTCAGGCTTCTGTGTGGACTTTGGGAAGTCATTGGCCAGTTTTAGGCAGGGCCTGATATGAACAGATCTATATTTCTAGAGGATTATTCTGTGAGAATATACTATAGTGCATATGTGGAATTTGGGAGAACAGTTATGAGGTTACTGAAATGAGAGGAACTTGACAAGTGTAGTGATAGAGATGTTGAGAGTTGAAAGATTTGGGATATATTTTTTAGCCAAAGCCAACAGAATTAGCGGATGCACTTGAAAATGGCAGCACGGGAAAGAAGAGAAGAAGATCCCTAAGCAACCTACTGAATGGTGGGAATATTTCCTGTGATGGGGAGCATTGGGAGAGGAACAGATTTTGGTGAAGATGTTGAGGATGCATTCTATCTATATAAAAACCTAAGTGACCATTGCAACTGAACAGACTACTGAACAGGCTGTGTGGGGCAACCAGGCCAGCAAAGGGGTTAGTGAGGGGCAACCAAATGACCAAGCAGCAGGCTGCATAGGGAAACCAGGCCGGCAGGGGTGGGAAATTGGGGGCAACTAGGCTGGAAGGTTGGGGGCTATCAGACCAGTAGGCAGAGGCAGTTAGGGGTGATCAGGCCTTCAAGGCCGATATTGGGGGGCAAGTGAGGGGCGATCAGCCAGTCAGGCAGGTGATAAATTTTCTTCATGTCCATTTAAACCAGCAGTCAGACATCCCCTGAGGGGTCCCGGATTGGAGAGGGTGCAGGCTGGACTGAGGGACCCTCCTTACTCTCCCTCCCCTCCTCATAACAAATTTTGTGCACCGGGCCTCTAGTTAGATGTATAAGTCTGAAGTTTAGGGCAGAGTTCTGAGAATTCTAATTCTATCTATGGGCAGGTTCCATTCCCACTTAGCTCCTAGGTCCATGTGAGTTAATTGTGTTATCCCAACTCATCCCTGACCCCAAATGTGATCCCTTCAGTAGGTTTCTCAACATACATGCCCACATTAAGCACTTGTATTTTTATACAATTTCCTTGGGACTACAGGAGAGGCTTGGAAAGTCACATTTGACAACATGCTGTTTTCTGCCTTAATGAGGAGGGATCAGTAGTTAAGTATTTGCCCACAGTTAAACAGCTAGAAGGTACAAGGACAGGGATTTGAACTGAGATCTGTTCACCATGTGCCTCAGTCCCTGTATCCTTTTCACTTTGACCTTTAGCTCACTGAACCTCCTTCCCAGAAGCAAAATCAATTTTCCTCTCCTGGCTTTTGCACAATTAGCATTGGTTTTGGTTGGTGTGGCATGATTTGGGGAAATCACTTTATAAATCAAAGAGCTTCTCAACAGTTATTTTGTGCAAACACACAGGTATACATTGCTCTCTTAGAAATTCAGATATTAGAACCTTTTTCCATCTTGTTATGTTTTTCCTCAGTGCAAATAGGAAGCTCACTCAGCAACATTCTGAGAGGGGAGTGAGAAGACAAAACTCAAATGTTTCCTTGTGGCACTCAAGCCACCCTCACCTCATAGCCCAGCCCTCTGCCAGGTTTGCACTGATGCTTGAGTAATGCCCTGCTCTGTGGCTGGAGTCTTGAGTGCTGATCTTACCAGAGCCTCCTCACATTTCCCCCATCCATACAAGGGCACACATTCTTCTTCATATCATTGATAGAGCAATCCCATCAGGTCCTTTGTTGCCTGAGAATGCTGTGTGGTCTCTTGCTTCAGCCCTATCTGCTCTCACGTCTCTCTACAGTTCAGAGCTCCAAGTGCAATCCCTGGAGTGAGTGTGAGTGGAAACACACAAAAGTGCTACTCCCTCCCTTGGTCTCAGTTCCTGCATTCCTCCCTCTGTATTTACTGAGTGAGATTTTAGAGATATGTTTTTATTGCAAAGCCTGTGTCCTCAATGCTAAGCAATTACATTGTCTGGTACTTGGGTAAAGATAAAGACAAATAAAAATTGGTCTGTTACAACACTGGGGAATAAATTAAACTGGCCATTCTGGATACTTTGAGATACAACAGGTCATGTCCAGTAGAGCTCTTTTCAACAATAATTTGGTTTATATTCTATTTTTGTCATTATCATTGACATCTAACCTAACATCCAAGTGATATGTTACTGCACAGTTTCTCTCGTTTTCTACATGGAAATCTCAGGAAGAGTCAGACCAGAACGTTTGCATGAAATCAAGCAACTTTAACCTCTGTGAGGGCAGAGCATGAGGTCTGGCTCAGAGTCTATGCTCAAGCATGTTTTTTGAACAAATCTGGATGTTGATGACAGTACAGCCCCTGATGATAAGAAGATGAGAAGAATGTAATGTTACAGCAAGTTGGCTCTCAGTTTTTCTCAGGAGATTTCAATAATAAATTTTCAGATCTGTCTCCCATTCAACTCTGAGCCCCTCCAACGTAGAACAATGTATTTTGTTTTGTTTCTTTTTAAACCTTTGAGTCCCTTGTCAACACTCTATTGGCCCTAAGGCAAAGGAGTTCCCTGTCATGATTGTTGAGCTGCCAAGACACAAGGTAGAAAATCCTATTATTAAAATTACTTGTGAAACGTATGTCTACCTGCTTTTCTCCAGGAAGGAACAGAGTAAGCTGGGGAGAGCACTAGTTGACAAACCTGTGTACCAGGCCTTGTTCGGTCCCTTCCTAGTTGTGGTAATTTGGGAAAATCACTTAAATTTTCTGAGCCAAAATTTTCTCATAATTAAATGGAGGGAACTAAAGATGGGATCAGATATAGCATGACATATAGTAGGTGCTCAATAAGTCTTCATAGTCCGGATGCATGTGTTCATGGGTAAAATGATATCAAAATATTTTTTAAATCATTGCTTATCTTTAAATTTTTAAAAAATATATTTTATTGATATTTTACAGAGAGGAAGGGAGAGAGATAGAGAGGTAGAAACGTCGATGAGAGAGAAACATCGACCAGCTGCCTCTTGCACACCCCCTACCGGGGATGTGCCCGCAACCAATGTACATGCCCTTGACCGGAATCGAACCCAGGACCTTTCAGTCCGCAGACCGACGCTCTACCACTGAGCCAAACCGGTTTCGGCTCATTGCTTATCTTTAAAAAGCATAACGCATTTTGATTAATTTAGGGTTCTGTGCTTCAAGTTCCAGTTAACCTAGATTTTTATTCATATAACTCAGGAGGCTAAATGCCCTTACCCCAACCCACCGATACGGTACTATGCTGACACTGGTGGTCTCACTGAGATGGGAGGAAATGTGTAAGCCATTTTATCCCACCTTCCCCTCAAAACGGCGCCTGATGGAAAGCTTCTAGTGACAGAGAATGCAGCAGTATTCTTTTGAGATTAGGCAAATTGTTAAGATTTTTGAGGTAGAATCGAGTTGTACTGTTCTAAAGCACGCTTTCTGGTTTATATCTTTCCTTCCATAGCCAAGTAATATATAACCCCTAATTCCTTCTTCCAGTTGAAAACTGGAGCCAAACTTTCAGTGTCTGTGACTATATGACTGTGGGGGCGGGGAGATTATATAACCTCTTTGTGCCTCACTTTCCTCATCGATAAAATAGAACTAATAATAACAGTACCTATGTCAAATATTATCAGATTAAATGAATTAAGGCTGTAAAATATTTAAGAGGGTGTCTGGCCTGTAGCATACCATTAACAAATGTTCACCATTTATAGTTAGAGGTAGCATGTTTTCTACACTACAGGTCCTTCAACCATTTTTTCATGACTTAAATTCATCATCCTGGTCAAATTATGCCGGGCTTGCTCACATTGACACTGTTTTCTTACAGGATGAGTGTCCCAGAGGCAAGCATGATATTTCAGTCAAGGGAGAGCACAATGTGACTCTTGCCCTTCTTTGTTCTGGGTGCCTTTCCGTAGCCCAAGATTGCATTCATTTGGGGAAAGTCAGTGACTCACCCAGATGATTCATAAGGTGCTTATAAGCAAACAAATCCCTCACAACCTTTTCACATGATCCATTGTGAAACCATGTCTCCTCTACTCTCTGCTTGTTAAATTGAGTTTCTGTAACTCAGTGTAGCATTTACACTTGAGTGATACATTTCATCTGAAAAACTAGTGGAGCATAGAAAATAGGGTTTGAGTGTCAGACGGACCTGTGTGTAAATCCCAGCTCTAGCACTCACTACCTTTGTGACCTTAGAGAAGCTATTTAACTTGTTTGATCTTCAGTTTTATTTTCTGTGAAATGGAGGAATGATACCCATGTCAGAGGATTATTTAGAAAGACTAAGTAGCATAACTTATGCAAAGAGTCTAGCACATCCAAGCATGCAATATATGAGAGTTACTAGTAATATTAATATCCTTCTAAAATGATTACATGAGATAATATATGTAAGAGGGAAATCCTCATATTATTGTTTTTAATTATAACACCAACATTGTTTTTAGCCTAAAAATAGTTTTGAATTCTTATTCTGATAGCCTATTAGCTATGTCCCCCATTGAGATCTTTGATAACAATGTATTTTATATTTTCATTTACATTGTTAGTAAAAATCTTAACCAGCACAGCACAAGGCGTGCAGGCATGTTAAGCATCGATTGGCATCAATCCATTAGTCGGTGTTTCATGGGCAATGGCTGTGAGTCAACTATAAACTCAGCCTTGTGCACAAACATATGAGTAAAAATGTGATCAAAAGCTTTTCTGAAATTCAGACACATGATGTCTAAAGCACTTCCCTTCTTGGTACAATCTACTAACACTACCTGAGGAAAGAGACTATTATGTATGACTTGCTCTTAGATAACTCATGCTAGTTTCTTTTCTCTCAAATGACCTACAAACCATATCTTAATAACCTTTTCTAGAAGTTCTCATACAATTGGTGTCATGCTTGATATACTACAGGATTATGTCTTCCTTTCTAGTGATTGAGATAATATCTATCACACACACAGAGATTTATGACATATTTTGTGTTTTCTTTGATTTCTCAAAGATCCCCAATTATGAGTCAAAAACACATTGGTAAGTCCTTTCGGTATCCTAAGAAATCATGTTCTTAGAGACATGCAACCACATAAAGAACAGAGAGGTTCTCCCAACACCTCTTATCTTTATTTGGTAAGTCTAGCAGAAGAGCATGCTATTTGTTCACTCTTAGTACAGGGTTTTCTCCTTTTAACTGAGGAGAACTGTCTTCTTCCCCCAAATCCACAGTTTCAGAAAAGATGCTTATAGAGCAGTGAAGGAAGATAGCAGAACCTATTGACCACTTCAAATAATAGTTGTTCAGCATCTACCATTGATTAATTTAGTAAATATGTACTGAGTCCTTAATATTTTTCAGACACTGTTCTAAGACATTGTTCATCTTTCCTATCTCTAGCAAACTGTGGCTGACGAACCATATGCGGCTCTTTGGCCCCCTTGAATGTGGCTTTTCCAAAAAATACTATAGCCTGGGAAAGTCTATTTTGAGGAAGTGGCATTAGAAGAAATTTAAGTTTAAAAAATTTGGCTCTCAAAAGAAATTTCAATCATTGCACTGTTGATATTTGGCTCTGTTGACTAATGAGTTTGCCGATCTCTGTCTTAGAAGATATAAGAAAACAGATGTGAAGTAAAATATTCAATAACATTATAAGAGTTACTAAAGTAGAAGTATGCATAAAGAACACAAAGGTAGAGCACCTCACTCTTTTGGAGTTGGGTGAGGAGAGAACAGGGAGCACTTCTCATAGGAGGTGAATGTTGAATTTTCAAGGTTGAGTCTTCAAAGATGTTGAAGCACTTAGTATCTAGGGGAAGAAGGATGGGTAAGGTTGTATGCCAGAAGGAAGAAAGAGCACATAAAAATAGTAGAGATGTGAAAGAGTATTGCTGAGACCCATCCATATACTTATTTATTCCACAAATATTTATGGAGTTGATACTGTGGGCCAGGTTCTCTATTAGACATTGGGGATACAGAGATATGAAGAACAAAAGTCCAACTCTCATGAAATAAAGTTGCAGTTAGAGAAAGGGACATTAACCAAATGTTTAAAAGGTGAATGTGTTACTAGGAACTAATACAAGTTCTCAAAAGGATGGAAATCACCTTGGCCAATCTGTAAGGAAAGGAAGAGGAAAGCATTTTATGACTGTGAAAAACAACTTCTGCCAAAGCCCTATCGCAGAGGAAGCAGAGCGCCTAGGAGGAACTGAACAAAAGGTCTGTTCAACTTAAGGAATGAGACTGGTGAGGCAGGCACAGGCAAGACCTCACAGGGCATTTTAAGGATTTTGCTCTTACTTAAACCCAAAAAGAATCCACCAAAAATTTTATGCAGGGGGGTTATATGATCAGACTAGAATTTTGGAAAGATCATTCTAATTACAGTGTGAAGGGAGGATCCTAAGAGGACAATTAAAAACTTGGAGACAAGTTAATAGGCAATAGAGTAGGGTGGGACTGTGAAGATGGAGAGAATTGCATGCATGTGGAGTTATTTAGGTATTGTATTTACAAATCTTGGTGGGAGAACATATTAGAGAAGAAAGAAGAACAAAACTAAAGAATAAATTTCCAGTTTGGGGCTTCTATAACAGAAAAAGGTGGTAAAGTTGTTTTCTGAATAAGAAAGAAAGAAGAAAGAAAGAAAGAAAGAAAGAAAGAAAGAAAGAAAGAAAGAAAGAAAGAAAGAAAGAAAGGAAGGAAGGAAGGAAGGAAGGAAGGAAGGAAGGAAGGAAGGAAGGAAGGAAGGAAGGGAGAGAGAGAGAGAGAGAGAGAGAGAGAGAGAGAGAGAGAGAGAGAAAGAAAGAAAGAAAGAAAGAAAGAAAGAAAGAAAGAAAGAAAGAAAGAAAGACTAGGAAAGTACTGATTAAGGGAAAGGCATGATTCTAGTTTTGGATGTTGATTTTTTTATATTTTTATGATATACAAGTGGATGTGAAGTCCATAGTTGAATATGAAAGTCTGGAACTCAAAGAAGCCTAGGCTGGGAGGTATCCATAGATCATACATATGATACTTGAAGCCCTATGATGTCCAAGGAAGACATTGTGCAGTGAGCAAAGAGGATTTGGGTAGGACTAATCCCTGAGGGACTCTGTTATTTAATGAGAGAACAGAAAAAGAATAGGCCTATAAAGGAAACTAAGGAAGAGAAATCAAAGAACTAGGAAGTATACCAAGAGAATCTGATGTCTAAGAAGGCTAAAGGAAGAGAATGATTCACAATGTGAATCCTTCTGAGAAATGGAATAAATATATATATATATTGGGCCAGCGCACAAAATTCGTCCCTAGGCCTGGCCTGCAACAGGGCCATCTTCCCCAGCTGCCTGCAGCCAGCCCTGCCCCTCGCCGTCACCTACCCCCTGTTCCCCATTCACCATTGGGTGATTGGTGCCTGAAGGCCGGGAAAAGGGATCAAGAGGTGGTCAGTGTGCCTCGTAATGACTAGTCCAGGGGTCATTCTGCTGATAGGGTCTATTTGCATATTACCCTTTTATTATACAGGATAGAGGCCTGGGACATGGGTAGAGGCCAGCTGGCCTTCCCTGAGGGGACCCTGAATTGAGGTGGGGGTCCCTGCTGTGGGGAGGGCCGGCTTGGGCAAGGGTCCTCGGGTGGTTTGCAGGCCGACCACATCCCTGGCTTTGTCAGGAAGGGCATCCAAATGATGTCCAGTCTATCTGGACTAATAAGTATATTACCCTCTTATTGATATATATAATTTATTTTAAAACGTGGGTATTACTGATAAACTTAGAGAGATCATTTTCATTTGAATAATTGCCCAATAGACAGTTTTCAGTCAATAAAAAGTAAAAGGGAGGTAAAGAAAAAATGAAAGTAGTAAAAATGGACAAGAATCCTAGTTACAAAGAGGATGATTGAGAAAGAATAAGGGAAGGAAGATGAGGGATCACTGATAATGTCTGCTTAAACAGCAGATGTGGTGTGGTCCAAAGTACTGGTGAAAGGAATAGTTTTAGGGAAAAGGTCACTTTCTCTGTTGTAGGAGAAAAGGAGGGGTACAAGTATAAGTGGACTTCTGAGTAGAGAGAAGTTGAAACAATTCCTTTCTTCTGATATATTTGATTTTCTTTTAACAAAGGGCCCTTTCTCGCTCCCATTTCTTTTACTGAAGAGGAACATTGGCTTAAAATCAAGTTAAAACACTTTCAGGTGATACTGTAGGAAGTCAGCCATCCAATTGCTGAAGGAAAGTGAGATTGTTGAGCCTAAAGAAGTGGTAACCTGAAGAAAGGAAAGAGTAACAATCTTTGAATATATAAATAATTTTAATGTAAAAAATAGGTTTTTTTCCTAAATTACATGAAGGGTGGTACCCAGGACAATGCAAGGTATGGAAAGGCTTGTTTCAACTCAAAATTAAGACAAACTGAATTTTCTAACTGTTCGTGTTGCCCACAGATTAAATAATATGAGGATGTGGTAAATCCTCAGATATTAGAAGTGGTTTTGCAAGGGGACTTTTACTTGTTGGGGCTGATGCAAATGGGAAATTCAAGCATGAGACAGCAGGCTGAACGTTGGGAGTTTCTATCTCTTTGATAATTTTCTCCCATTTACATCATGAAGACCATTTGTTCTTCTCTTTTTATAGCATGTGCATTCTTCCTGAGATTATAGAAAAACTAGAGGCCCAGTGCAGGAATCCATGCACCAATGGGGTCCCTCAGCCTGTCCTAGGGGATCTGGCCAAAACCAGCTCTCCAACATCCCCCAAGGGGTCCCAGATTGTGAGAGGGCACAGGCCAGGTAGAGGGACCCCACGGTGCACAATCAGGGCCAGGGAGGGACACAGGAGGTTGGCCCAACTCGCCCAGTCCCATCTTGCTCAATCCAGACTGGCTGGACCCCAGCAGCAAGCTAACCTACCAGACAGAGTATCTGCCCCCTGATGGTCAATGCACATCATAGCAACTGGTCAACCAATAGACTGTCTGCCCTCTAGTGGTCAGTGCACACCATAGCGAGTGGTTGAGCACTTTAGCACATCGTTAGCATATTACACTTTAATCGGTTCAATGGCCAACCAGTTGGCTGGACACTTAGCATATTAGACTTTTATTATATAGGATGGGAATATAAGAAAGAAAGGGAAGATAGGAAGAAATGATAAACAGAGTTTTCCTGTGAATCATGTTACTTCTACACTATTGGACCAATCTATGATATTCCCCTCTCCTTTCCTGATTGTGTGTATATGTGTGTTTTGACTTGATTTTCATCAGAGCTTTGAATACTCCTCATTTTTCCTCAGAAATTTTTCACCTAGGTTAGTCTCATTGTTTTCTTACTAATCATATACTCATGTTTATCAACTGACTTCCTTGACTCTTTGTTATTATTATTATCTTTATTGTTTTAAGTATTACAAATGTCCCCCTTTTTTAACCATTGACCTCTCTCCCCACTGGCATCTCCTGCCCTGGCCTTCACACTACTATTGTCGGTCCCCATGGGTTATTCATATATGCATACAGTTCTTTGGTTGATCTCTTCCCTCACCCCTTTCTTTTCTCTGTGGATCCTCAATCTGTTTTATTTAAATCTTCTTTTATGGTTCCAAACTTTTGTATTCATTCTGAGTTGTTCCTCTTCCTCCATTTTTATACCTATTATTTACAACTTGAGTTCTTCACATGGTATCTTTATACAGCCACCCGAATTTTTCTCATTTTCTTCCTAAAATCAGGGAAAATGGCCATCTGTGCAACACTTGATAAATTGTATAATATCCACTCATAGGCATCATTGCATTCAATTATCACAGACTCTTTGAGATCCAAGTTACGTGCCACCAGCTCCAATAGCATCACCACTGCTGTGATCACTATCACAATCACCCCAGCAACTCTGTTTTAAAGACCCAGGGCCAGCGAAGGCTAGCAAAGTGCCTTGAGTCATCACATTGGACAGCTGAAAAGCAAAGACTCAAACTGAGACCTGCATGACCCTAAAGACTAGGATCTTTCTCCATGCAAAGCTGCTACCCCAGGACTTGTTTTCTCTGCTATTGTTAACTAGGAGTTGGCACGATCATTTTTTTCCAAAACTGCCTGCTATTTTCTCCTCAACAGCAAGCTCTTTTCCTTTGGTTGTAATTACATGGAATTGCAATTCCCTTAACTACTGCCTCATTTATAAAAAAATGTTTATTAAACTATTGAATGAACTTCCTAACACCCGCCCTTTACCAACTTCTCTTGAATATTAATGTTTCTTAAGTAGTGTGAGCCATCTCCTCTGAGTCATATTATTCTTCCCCTTTTAAACTTCCCACGTCTAAATTGGCCCCATTCAGAGGCATAAAGGTCCTCACCTAGACAGTGTATCTAACTGTTCATTTTGTTGGTCAGTCAGTCAATCAGACACTACTGAGTGTCTGACATGTGCCAACCACTGTCCAGGATCTTAGGATAGATTGCTGAAAAGCAAAAGAAATACATACATCATTTAGAGAGACATTAATCAAGCAATTGTGAAAATAAATGTAAGTCAAGTGTGTATCTATTTGTCCTTTTCTGCCCTTTGTTAGCTCTTTTTTTTGCCTTTTGTTAGGTATTTGGCAGTTAATGTGACAAACCTATCCTATAATCTTATGGGTTTAACAGGGTACAACTTTTCTGCAACCACTGTGCCTATTTCAGGGGCACATAGAACTTTAGAGTCAGAAGGGAACTTCGAAACTAGCCAACCCGGCACTCTTCCAACTTGAATGTGCACACAAATCAACTGGGAATATTATTAAAATGCAACTTCTGAAACAGTAGGTGTTGGGTGAGAGCTGAAATTCGGCATTTTTAGCAAGCTCCTAGATAGATGCTGCTATTGTTGCTGGTACACAAACAACACCTGGAAGAGAAAGATCTAATCCTCTGGTTTATAACCAGGAGTGACCATCAGAATACATTGCTTATGAAGAATACAGATTTTGAATCAGACTAGCAGAAAATGGCACATAAGAAATTTGAAAAGGCAATTTTAACCTTCCATTTCTAGTTAATATGAAATAATAGAAACTGGGTTTGCCATTCTACCTGAAATAATCAAAAGAATAAAACCTGATAAAATATGATACAATGGTTTTCAAGACACTAGACAGCAATTTTCAACCAGTGTACTATAAGAATTTTTAAAACATGTAATACCTGACTAATTTAGTCAGAGGCACTGACCTCTTTTCCCTTAGATTGTCAAATAAAAAAAAATAAATGACACCAGCTAACACAATAGCCATCCTGCATAAATGAATCAAAATTATACCTAATTTTTGTCAGATTGGCAAAAATTATACTTTTTGGTGTGCCACAGAAATTTTGTAATTAGCTTATATGTGCCATAAGATGGAAAAGGTTAAAAATCACTACACTGGATGTCAGTCAACAAAGGAGAGTGATCTCTGTCACATCAGGAAACAGTGCCATGAGCCCAACAATTGTTCTTGAGAGAATTTCTGAACCATGGCACAGAAAGCAGTAACCCGTGCAGGGTCCAGATGATTACCTGAGTTAAAGCAACAAAGTTGAGAGTCAGGGGAGAATAAGATAACTAGACTTCTCAGGTAGAGTACCAGAAAATAGGGCATTCGCACTCATAGAGAGAATAGGATGTCTGATGATCCCCTCAAGTGAATGGTAGAATAGTGATTAGCATATACCTATGAGAAAAACTCACTTAAGGCAAGGGTAAGAATTACTGGAACAGATAAGAGATAACAGTATCCTGTGCTCACATTGATTGGAAAGAGTGTCTGTAACTACCAGCCAGACTGGAAAATTTCATGATTCATGAGGCAATTCCAAGTTAGAATACTCAGGAAGGACAGCCTCTGGTAAGAAATAATTAGTCTAGACTGAGAACTACTACAGTTTCATCTAATAAAATTTCAAAGTAAGACCAATAGGATCAAATTGTTTCCCAAATAACCTAACTGCATTACAGAATAAAACCCAAGAATATTTATAGAAACACAAAGTATCCTATATCAAACAAGGTAAAATTCAAATGTATGAGATCTAAGAAAAATTTGCCAGGCATGGAAAGAAAAGAATAAATCCCATACTGAGGGGAAAAATCAAACAAAACTAACTTTGAACTGACAGAAATGTTAAAATTAGAAGATAAGAATTTAGTTGAAGCTGTATTTCATGTGTTCAAAGTAGGATTAACAGCAGATTTGACAGTGAAAAAGAAAAGGTTAGTGAACTTAAAGGCATAGTGATAGAAAATATTAAAAATGAAACACAGAGAATTTTTTTAAATAAATGAACCAATTATTATTGTGCTTTGATACTATTCCAAGGGGGTTAATAATGTGTAGTTGTGAATCCCTGAGGAAAACAGAGAAGTATATTAGAATTTTAAAAAAATAAATCCAGGAAATTTTCCAAATTTAATGAAAACTATAGCTCCACAAATTTAAGAAGTTTATTAAAACTCAATAACAAGAAATGTAAGGAAAAGCATATTATACTCATCAAAGCATATCATACACAAATTGCTTAAACCCAGTGGTCTCCATACTGTTCTTCACAGTGGCTGCACCAATTTGCACTATCACCAACAGAGCTTGAGGGTAGCTTTTTCCACATCTTTGTCAACACTTGTGCATTGATTTATTGATGATAATCATTCTGACAGATTTGAGGTATCTCATTGTGATTTTAGTTCACATTTCTCTGTGATTAGTGACAGCATGGATGGACTTTGAGGGTATTATGCTAAGTAAAATAAGTCAGACAGAGAAAGACAAGTACCATACGATTTCACTTATATGCAGAATCTAAAGAACAAAATGAATGCAAACAAAACAGAAACAGACTCATAGATACAAAAACCAAACCGATGGTTACCAGATGAGAAGGGCTCGGTGGGTTTGGTAAAAAAAAGGTGAGGAGATTACGAAGTACAAATTGGTAATTACAAAATAGTCACCGACAAGTAAAGTACAGCATAGGAAATATAGTCAATAATATTATAATAACCAAGTATATTGCCTGGTGGGTATCTGAAGTACCAGAGGAAAAAAGAACATTTTGAAAATTATATGATCTTCTAACCACTATGTTGTATACCTAGAACTAATATAAAATAACATTGAATGTCAACTTATTTGAAAAATAAAATTCAAAAATAATAAAAAGTAAAGACTTAGGCTATTTTTTAAATGAAGAAACAAAGGCTTTTTGAGACACGCAATAGGTGAAAAGATGCATGACCAATAGATTCACAGCACAAGAAATGTTAAAAGTGGGGGTGGCCTGCCTGCAGGGGAAGGCAGTTAGGGGTGACCAGGCTGGCAGGGGAGCAGTTAGGCATCAATCAGGCTGGCAGGGCAGTGGTTAAGGGGTGATTAGGCTGGCAGGCAGAAGCGGTTAAGGATAATCAGGCAGGCAGGCAGGCAAGCAGTTGGGAGCCAGGAGTCCTAGATTGCTAGAGTGATGTCTGACTGCCCATTTAGGCCCGAACCCAACAGGCAGTCAGACATCCCTCTAGGGGTTCCAGATTGGAAAGGGTGCAGGCTGGGCTGAGGGACACCTTCCCCCATGCACTAATTTCATGCACTAGGCCTCTAGTCAACAATAAAAATATATTTAAAAAAAGAAATGAATAGCACCAAAAATGGCAACTATACTATTAAATATATACATTTCTCTTACTTAAAAATCCCTTTGGAAGATAACTAACTTCTTAATTAAAAATAAAAACAAAATTGTTTATCATGGAGTTTATAAGATATGTAAAGGTAAAGTAAATGACAACTATAGCACAAATATGAAGAGTGCAATGTAGGGCTTTTTATTATGTGTGTATAAAAAAGAACATTTTCAGAACATTTAGGCCAAAACCAGTGTTATCATTCTTGGCAGCAAACCTTTGACACTTACCCAGCTTAAAGCTAACAACTTTTTATATGATATTAGCATCTTCAATTTTCCAGAAGTACATTTTTTTTACTAAAGCATTTGGAGAATGCATAAAGATGCTACATTGCTCAAAGTTTGATATTCAATGGATAATAATAACAGCAACTAAAATGTAGTGAAGACTGTGTGCACTGCTAATAAAAATCAGTCTGAGGAACAGGGAAATAGTAAAATTTATTGAAGCTTTGCACATAGTTGAGAGAACTAGGAGACAAGCTAATGAAGAACAGACAGGACACAAACTCAGTCGTTCAGATCTCAAGTCTGCAAGATTAACTGCTACACACTGCCCTCTATTTTGTATGCTTTTTTGTTTTCTGAGATTTTCTGCTTCTTAAAGTCTTCTAAGTTAAGAATTCTGTGGCCTCACTAGACACGTCTAACATTGGGGGTCTTGAGTGTTTTCCTCAAAATATTATTTGGGGTCTGTTCTAAAAAACACCTTAGCCCGGCTGGTATGGCATAGTGGTTGAGCATCAACCTATAAACCAGGAGGTCACACACAGTTCAATTCCTGGTCAGGGCACATGCTCAGGTTGTGGGCTCAATACCCAGTATTGGGGGCATGCAGGAGGCAGTTGATCAATTATTTTCTCTCATTATTGATGTTTCTATTTCTCTCTCCCTCTCTCTTCCTCTCTGAAGTCAATAAAAATATGTTTTCAAAACAGCCTAATTAGATATATAGTTTGTCTTAATGAGGTTTTTATTATGTCCCCTTAAATTCTGCACCTGAGTATGTGTGTGTATATACATAAACATATGCATACATACAGGGTGTCCCAAAAAATTTACACACACTTTAACAGCTGATAGCTCAATTTAGAAAATAAAATGTATTTTTAATCAACACTGCCTTTGTAATTATTCAAAGTGTGTGTATACATTTTTAGGTACATCTTACACACACACACACACACACACACACACACACACACACACAGTTAATGGGGGAGGGGAGAGCACAGGTGAGAGAACCCTTCACTCTTCACTGACGCAGGGAGGAAAGTCCCAAGCTAGCAGAAAACAGCGGGTGTTATGAAATCACAGAAAGAAGCTTTTGTTAGGTCTCCTTAAGGAGCTGGGAGAGATGGGCAAGTATTCTGGGGAAAGTTGGTAAGAATTCCGCAGTTGTTTCACAATTTAGTTCTGTCTTTTAAGCATTGATTTAAATCATGCACATCTGTACTTGGCAAACACGTATGCCTGTGAGTGCAGGCCATACACTAACATAAGGATTTAGCAAACTGGAAGTACTTAATAAATACTTGATGAATCAACAAAAATTCCCACATACATTTATCCCATCAGAAACTGTCCTTAACTTTTAATTTGGGGCCTGTATTTCTCTCTACACTCTTTGGAACAAGGCTGCTGAGAGTGAAGGGATTTCCCCCAATCTGGTTTACAAATTTTTCACCAGAACACCTGGGGCTGTATTAGCTTCCAAGGGCTAGTAACAAATGACCACCACAGAAATGCATTCTTTCATAATCTGTGTGCTTAATTCTAAAATCAAGTAGTTGGCAGGGCTGTGCTCTCTCCAAAGGCTCCTTGGCTTGTGGAAGAATGACTCCAACCTCTGCCTCTGTCTTCACATGTCCTTCTCTTGTGTCACTTCTTCTGCCTCTTACAAGGACACCTGTCAATGGATTTACAGCCCACCCTGATAATCCAGATAATCTCAGCTCTAGATCCTTAATTATATCTACAAGGACTCTTTTCAAATAAAGTCAAATACACAGATTCTGGGGCCTAGAAGGTGGGCATATCTTTTTTGGGGGGAGAGAGGGGTGGTGTGGAGTGCAGTAAAACCACTACAGAGGCATTTCCAGCTGAGTCCAGAGAGTGAGGCATGGAACTCAGGTGCAAAATTTTCAGAGGATGTCAAAACACTGAGTAAATAAATAAATAAAAATCAATAATAACAAAAAATAGTAAAAATAAATAATATTTTAATATAATAGTTCCAAAACTAAATATTAATACAAAGAGTCGATAATGAACAAAATATACAAAAATTTAAATTTTTGTATATTTTGTTCATTATCGATCCATCAATAGTCAGGATCACTATTACAGATTCTTTTTTCTCATGTGGCTCAGCACAGCCCTAATTTCCAGCAACAGCCCAACCTTCTGATCCCCAGTGCGGATGAGCTGAGCCAAACCCACCATTTCCCCGGTCACAATTTAGATCAGCCTTCCCAGAAACATTGCTCCTGGGAGCTTCACTCAGAAGACCAGGACACAATGCGCTGGGCTTCTGGCTCCCCAAGCAGGTTTACTTGTCTTATGAATTGTGCAAACACCCCCCCTGAGAAGCTAATTAAAATGGAAGCTCATGCTGCCAAATCCTGGAAACCTCCAAGTAAGAATCAGGAGGCTGCCAGAAAGTGTTATTAATACACAGACTCAACCTCTCACGGTGGCTTAAGGGGCAGAGGACAAACTGAAGGACAAACTCTGAAAGGTGAGACTAAGGTGGCAGTGGGGCTCAGCCACTGGCCCGAGCACAGCACGGGCCAAATGGAAGGCACTCTATGTGTGTAGGAATGACCACTTGATGCGTGGTGGGCGGATGGAGTTTAGGAACAGGAGTAAAACTGAATGCTTTAACTCTTCACACTACTAAGAAAGAAGCAATGCTATTTACATTTGATTTGTGTGCTGTCACCTAATGCAGCATTAATACTATTAGTTGATTACTTAATGCTAAATAATTAGTATGAAATAACCACTGAGAAAGTGTAGTAAGAAATATGATCATGTTAATGAAGTATAAAAAATATGGGGTGTTCCCCAATGTATACACATTTTGAATAATTATTAATTCCAATCGATTAAATCTGAAAAGAAAGAAACAACAATTGAGCTATCAGAAAAAAAGTATATATATATATATATATATATATATACATATATATATATATATATATATATATATATATATATATATATATTGTTTGGGGGGGACACCCTGTTCATAGGAAGAAATTTAAGAGAAAATATACTAGTAAAAAAAAATTGGAGACTTTACTTAAGGGCATAAAGGAAAACTTGTCTTCCTGATTGGAAAGACTCCCTAACCTAATAATGTACAAATTTGCGTATAAACTTAATGTAATTTCAAAAAAGAATCAATGGAGGTTTGGGGGAGAAAATACACAAACTGATTTTTAAATTAATCTGAAAAGTCAAAGCAGTGAAAATAGCTGAAGAATTTTTTGGAAAAAAAAATTATGGACAACATGAACTTCCAGGTAATTAAAATTATTATAAAACTATAGTAATTAAGACAAGAGCCCAACCAGTCTTGCTCAGTGGTTGAGCATTGTCCTATGAACCAGGAGGTCACAGTTGGATTCCCAATAAGGGCATCTGCCCGGCCTGCAGGCTTGATCCCCAACGTGGGGCTGGCAGGAGGCAGGCAGTCAGTGATTTTCTCCATCATTGGTGTTTCTATTTCTCTCTTCCTCTCCCTTCTTTTATGAATCAATAAAAATATTTTTTAATAAACAGACAAAGGACAGTGTTACAAAATAGGAACATCCATACATGTGACAAAGCATAGAACTTAAACTTCCTATATATAAACCTTTAGTATATAACAGAGATTTTATATCAAATAATTTTGAAAAGAAGACTTGATTAATACTATTCAAACATGGAGCTACTTATTAAAATTATTAGGTAAATAGATTCTAATTTTATATTCTATACTAATTAAATTTAAATTAGTTCATTTTAATTTAATTTTAAGTTAAGATTAAATTAAGATTAAAGTTAGAAATTAATTATAGAAGTTAGAAATGAATTATAGAAGACAATCTTATCTCAAGGTGGATATTGGTTTTCTAAGCATAAATACAAGAAAAACGACTATAAAGAAAAAAATTAATCAATTTTTCTTCATAAAATTTAAACTTTATATGGTAAAACTCAACATAAGCAAAAGTAAAAGAAACAATAATAGAAAATATATGCCACATATATAAAAGGCAAAGGATATAATAACATATAAAAAGACTTCCCAAAGATCAATAGGAGTTGATTTCAAAACTCAAAATCAATAAAGAGTTCTCAAAATCAATAAAAGGAAAAGATGAATACTTAAAAAATGAGTGATGTTCACAGAGTTTATTTTAAAAAGAAATCAAAAGGGCTGATTACTATAAAACTATTAGCCTTAAAAATAACAACAGAAATGCAAGTTAAAATAACAATGATATACCATTTCCCAAATTGACAAAATTATTTTAAAAGATCAAACCTAATACTGAGACTAGTCAAATTAGCACTCACATACTCCTGGCAGAACTGTCAGTCATTACATCTCTTCTGAGAGGCATTTGGGTACTAAATTTCAAAAAGCCTAACAATAATAATAATCCTTTCACTTATTTGTTTCATTTTTAAGTAGAATTAACTAAAAAAAATGATTTAATCCTATATAATAAAGAGGTAATATGCAAATCGACCATCACTCCAACACACAAAATAGCTGCCCCTTATGTTCAAAGATGGCTGCCCTCATGTGGATATAAAATGGCCATCACAAGATGGCCAGCAAGGGAGGGCAGTTGGGAGGGAAAAGGCCTGCAGAAGGTAGTTAGGGGCAACCAGGCTGGCAAGGGCAGTTAGGGGTGACTGGGTCATCAGGGGAGAACAGTTAGGGGTGACCAGGCCTGCAGGGGAGGGCAGTTAGGGAAAATCAGGATGGCAGGGGAGTAGTTAGGGGATGGTCAGGCTGGCAGGCAGAAATGGTTAGGGGCAATCAGGCAGGCAGACAGGTAAGTGGTTGGAAGCCAGTAGTCCTGGATTGTGAGAGGGATGCCTGACTGATGCTTCTCTCCAAACCAGGCTATTCCAGATGATCCCTTGCAGTCATGGAATAGAAGACACTCTTCTCAAGCTCTGGCCATTTCTGCCAGATTCCCTAAGACCAGAGTGTGTAGAATTTGACTAAGAAAGACCTCAGTCTTGCTGCCCAAGAGGACAGCTGTCACCCACTCAGATTCTCAGTGTCTGTGCACAGAACCTGGAAGACTCCACACGTATTTGAGAGGTGACAGAAGGAAGGGAATTGGGGAATTCTACCCACCTCACATCCCAATATACCATGGTTTTCTTCTCCTGCCCTAGTACTCAGGTCCCTGCCACTGAAAGGATGTGTTATGGGTGGAGGTGGTGGTGCCATTTCCAAGAATTACAGGGCAGAGTCATGCCATGTAGAGGCCCTGGTCTTAAGGGCATGAAGGAGTTTGCCATTTAAAGAGGGCAGAAGTGGGCAGCCTGACCAAACAGAGAACAGCGTGTGGGAAGACCCAGAGCTTTGACATGGCATAATGAGAAGTTCAACCACATGGGATGCCTGGGGTGGGAGGGGATGACAGTCGATGTGGCTGGGTTGTGAAAGGTCTTGTGTGAAGGGGATGGTGGGAAGTCAAGAGCCGGCTGGCAATGGAAGCAGAAGAAAATGCACAAAGCAAGGCCGGGGATGAGCAGTCGCTGACTGAGAGGAGGTGAACAGGCCCAGCGGAGACTCAGAACATCCTTCAGGGGACGACAGCCAGATTCTCCCAACGGCCCTGACCCAGGCCCAGTCAGCCTGGACGCATGTCCTTGGTAGGTGCATCTGCACGGCGGGGGCCAGTCTCTCTGCCCTCACTGTACACTGTCCACTCCTATGATTAAGAGGGGACAGCTTACAGTAAACCTATGGTTTCTAAAGAAAAGGGTGAAGCTGAGGCTAAACCAAGAGAGGAAGTGGCAGAACTGTGAGGAGAAGAGTTGTTAGCTGTGAGAAGAATCTCTCAGAAATGCGGAAAGGAGGCCCGGGCCCACAGCCCTGTGGCTGAGAGCGGCGGCCAGCTCGTTCATGAGTGACAGACACCTGGCTGCGGCGGGTGAGTTGAGGAGGCAGAGGCCTGCGCTCACCTCCCATCTCCATCATTTCCTGTTACTTCTCCTCTCTAAGCCTCCGTTTTCTCAGATGTAGAGTGAGGATAATCCCAGTCCCTACCTTGTAGGTTATGAGAAATATAAAATGATATATTAGCACATGCACAACACTGAATTGTCATCATTACCTCTTCCTTCTCTTTTCATCTTCCTGGGACCCAGATCCACCATTTGCATGTATAATTAGAAGAGAAGAGGAAAGGGTAAGTAAAAGAGCAATGTGTTGAGTCTCTGCTTGCTGCTTTACACTAATTATCCTCTCAGTCTTTCTCAGGGCCCCACCAGGAGGGCACTATTATGTCTCACTTCCCGGGAACTTGTCATTCGGGAAGCTAAGTGAGAAGGAAGAAGGGAGTTGGCCTAGGCTAAGTCCAGGCAGAAAAGGATTCTGTTTGCCTCCCAAATTCCTGCCTGTTCCAGCGGGTGCCGCCTTCCCGAGCTCGAGCCTCCACCAGCCTTGTGTTCCCTGCCCCTGCACACTTGCTGCCATGGGAACGGGCTCCCCTCCCCCTCAGTCATGCAGATGTGGAGCATGCCCTCGTTTTACTGGCCACGCTGACCCAGAGCAGGACACGGCCAGATGTGCTACCTCTGGGCTCAGGACTGCTACGAGTCAGAGACATTCCTTTTTAAAAATATTTATTTGTTTGTTTGTTTGTTTGTCTGTCTGTTTTTACAGAGAGGACGGGAGAGGGATAGAGAGTGAGAAACACCGATGAGAGAGAAACATCCATCAGCTGCCTCCTGCACACCCCCAATTGGGGATGTGCCCACAACCAAGGTGCATGCCCTTGACCGGAATCGAACCCGGGACCCTTCAGTCTGGAGGCTTATGCTCTATCCACTGAGCCAAACCGGACAGGGCCACAGACACTATTGATGGAGAGGCCCCACACCCAGCGTCACTGCCTGGCCAAATGTGAGAATTTGCAGGAAAACACTGATCAGAAACATCTGTGTGTTTCAGAAACATCCCTACCCCATGGGTAGTTTCAAGAGCTGGAGCAAGGCTGTCAGGATACAAAAAACCCCAGAGGCATGAGGGGCTGGGCAGGAGTTGACTGAGGCGGGACCACACGGGGTAGAGTGGGTGGTGGGGTGGAGACTTACACATCCTGTAACACCCACTTAGCCCTCTCACTGGTCAAAGTAGGAAACCGGGGCTGAGGCATGTGAGAGAGAGGCCGCTTCATGTTCCAGAAACAGCTGGGCTCGCCATTGTCTGAGATCTTTGCTCCAATTCTAATTCCTTTACTTACTTTGCTGTGTGACTAGGACAAGTGGCCCAACCACTATAATACCACATCAGCTACAGCTCACACTTAGGGAGTGTTCACTAAAGGGTAGACCCTGCCGAAACCGGTTTGGCTCAGTGGATAGAGCGTCGGCTTGCGGACTCAAGGGTCCCGGGTTCGATTCTGGTCAAGGGCATGTACCTTGGTTGCGGGCACATCCTCAGTAGGGGGTGTGCAGGAGGCGGCTGATCGATGTTTCTCTCTCATCGATGTTTCTGGCTCTCTATCCCTCTCTCTTCCTCACTATAAAAAACCAATAAAATATATATTTAAAAAAATAAAAAATAAAAAAAATAAAGGGTAGACCCTGTCAAAGCCAAAGCTCCGAACGTTCATTATGTCACCGCTGCCGCCTCAGAGTAACCAAGGGAGACAGGGCGCCTTCTTTTCTCTTTCATGGATGGGAGGGAGGCACGGTGCAGACCGGACCCCTGCTTTAGGGCTCGGAGTGCTCAGCATTGCCCTAAGGCCACCCTGGGCAGACCCGTCTCCTTTGCAGACCAGGGAGACTGACCGTCAAAGGCCAATGGGGCTGGGCCGAGGAGGCTCCCGGGGACGCCTTCCCGATGGTTCTGAAGGGCAGGGGCAGTGCGGCTGCAGCCCTGTTGGCTCATCACCAGGATTCTCTCCCAGGGGAAGGAACAGAGCTCTCCTCCCCCGCCTTGGGCTCCAAGTGTCTGCGCCTCGGTTGTGTTGAAACTCTGTAGCAATCAGGAGAAGTCTGTGCTGGGGCAGAGCCTGCGCTGCTATCCCTCTGGGAGTTTCCAGCTTGCGCCTGCTCACTGTCAACAATTTTTGTCCGAGAAACTCTAGAGCTGGTTGAGGGCCAAAATTCTCTTTACCCTGCCCAGGTTATTGGCAAAAAAAAAATAAAAAAATAAAGAAATAAATCAAAGGTTACACTTTAAAAAAAAATAGAGAAATTGCCTGATTGTCAGGAGAGCAAAGGACCCACATTTGTGTGATGCCCGGTGTGGACAGGGGCTTTTGCAGTCTCCGCTGGCCCTCATCCTGAGGCAGAGGGGATTCGCCCCATCTCCGAGAAGGGAGGACTGAGTTGGCCAAGGTCAGAGTGAAGCTGCGGGATTTTTCTCTTTTCAAATCCAATGATCTTTTCATTGCCTACAATTCCTTGCTAATTCTCCAGCCGTGAAGTTACCTGAAGAGCATAAATCAGCTACTTGGGTTTCAATTCCGGCCCAATAGCAATGAGCTGTGTGACTTTGGGAAAGTTACTTTGACTCTCTGAGCCTCAGTTTCTTCATATGTAAAATGAGGCTGATAATACCAGAACTTGCTTCCTAGGGCTCTTGCGAGTTTAAAACGGGTGAATGTGAGGGGAGGGGAGAATCAGAACCCTGTGCCACGGTGTGCTCTCAGGTAGGTAGAGTCCCCTGGGGGGAGAAAGATTCTTACACACGTCAGTCCCCGTGGTGCTGGCTGGGTGCTTCAGGCTCACGATTAGCTCTGCAGCAATCGTCGGAGTGAGACATTTTACAAACAAGCAAATTGAGAACTAGAGAAGCTAAGCCACATGACCAAACACTGCACAGCCACAGAGCATAGAGCTGGGACTCAAACGCCAGCCTGACCCCAGCATTGCCACCTTCTCCTCAACCGCTCTGTGCACCGCCCCTGGGTGGAAACGGAGCAGCCCAGCAAGAGAGCGTGTGTGCACATGTGATTAGGGGCCAGCCGGGGGAAGGGGGGCCGCCATCTGGCAGGTGTTGCCTCGTTTCCCAAATGCATTATTTCCCAGCAGGTCCTCTGCACATTCCTTATGGCTAACACTTTAAATGCTCAAAGCACAAAGGGCGTCGGCAATTCAGGAGTTTCCTATCGTTTGAAATTTGGAGACATTGGTCGGTAGTTATTTGTTTATTGTCTACCTACTATGTGCCAGATACTAGAATTATGCAAAGCTATTCAAGCAAATGAGGAAATGATAGAACGGATTAAATAGTGACACAATGAATTCATGCTCACAAACCATGATAAGGTCCACGAAAGACAGTTCTATAGTGTAAAGGGGGGTCTGATATGAGACTCAAGAGCCAGCAGGCAGAAGGTCTAAAGGCAGAAGAGAGGCTAACTGGGTGCGGAAGGAGAGGATACATCTCACAGAGTAAGGACAGCATGTGCAAAGGCCCTGAGGGAGAAGGGAGCCTAGACTATTTGAGGAAAGATTCCCACTGTGTCTAGAGGACAGAAAAAAAAGAGACAAAGAGATTCAAGAAGAGGATGGAACGATGGGAAAGGACCAGACCGTGCAGCACACTAACAAGCACATAGAATTGGCCTTTATTCTAAGAGAACCGAGAGGAATTTAGTTTAAAAGAATTAAGGATTTTTTTATAGATGCTGTAAAAACTTGAGTAATCTGTTCAGGATATGGTTAATGCAGCAGTACCCCTCATGTGGTGAAGGGATGACAGTCTTCAACTCGCCTGCCAATTCCGAAGGGTAATTAGTGGCCACGGCAATAGCGTGCCGAGGGCTCTGTGGGTGTATCTGGATCCAGTGGGAACAAGGACCGTTACCCATCAGGGATGTGGGCCTGGGCTGGGCTGGGGCTGGCTGCTCTCACGGAGGCTCAGGCGTCAGACCGACCTACCTGCTGTCGGTCAGCACTCGGGCTGTGTATTGCTAACTCAGAGCCTCAGCTTCCCACGTTGTAACTTATATATAACCGGACTCCCCTTCAGGGGTCTGTGAGGATCATGGGGATTTCAATGTTAAAGGATCCAGCACGTCATGGATTTCATAATAATAAATTTCCTAGAGAAGGGGAATGTAGGAGTATCATCATGGAATAATAAAAGTTGAAGTTAACCGTAGAGTGCTCAGGAAGGGAAAGAAGTAGAAAGGCCAGTTATTTCACCTTTCCACAAGCTTAGATTTTGACCTGTTTTCTGTGTACTGTGTAAACTCCCCGCGTAGGGAACTGACAGCCAGCACGTAGGCTGTGCTGAAGCAGGCTTTCCGACACGGAGCAATGTTTTGGAGAACACAAGTTGGCTGTAGGCATGAATGCTGTACAATAGGCCTTTATATAAACAACCAAGCGGGCAGGTTTGTGCGCTGTGCTCACTTACCACGTTTGATCGCTTACCACGTGGGCTAGTGGCTCATTCACCTCTGAGGTGTTAAGAGGGTGTACACGGAGGCAGCAAGATGGACCAGGTACTAGGCATTGAAGTGACCTTTGAGGCAGTCCACCCAGGATGCCTACAAAAAGGAAGTAGTCAGGAACCCACTGGATGACTCAAACACACAGACAGGGTAAGAGGTTTGGAGGCTGAGATTAAGAGAAAATTTGCAAAAAGGATTTCTTGGGAGAGAGCGAGCCTTTAGTGAGCTAGAAGGGTTTCAGTGCGTGTTAGAATGTTTTTCTGGCACAGTGCCAGGCACAGAGTTGCTATTCCCAAAGCATTGATTGAATAACTAACACATAAATACAGCCTGAAATAGGTGAGGAATAGAAAAGGAACACAAAGATTGTTAAATTAAACTGGGGCCTCCAAATACATATCAATCATAATTCATGGAGCTGAGAGAGCTTGGAGGCATGATGAAGGAGCCATTTTTTTAATAGTCTCTGGTAAGAATGGTGTAAGGTTCTAGAAGACTAGAAATGGGCAAAGTTTCTTATTTTCAAAAAAGCTGAATTTCAGAAATAATAGACTTGTGTAGGTTTGGGAAATACCCCAGAGCATGAATTTTGATTTTAGAGGGAGATTTGACAACTAGGTTATTGCAGAAATGTGGGTACAAAGATAAGACAGGATCTTAGTTGATAACCACCCTACCCACATCTGCCTGTGGCTTATCAGTCTAGACGAGCATCCCTAGACTCACGACACGGGGCTGTGGTCCTTGGTTCTGGACAACCATTAGAATAAATAGGCGACTTTGAAAACACACCAATATCTGGCCCTGCCTTCAGAGGTTCAGATTTCCTCTGCCAGGTATGGACACTTGTAAATGTCCAAAACTCTGTAGTGTCCCAATGCACACAGAGTTAGCACTGTTTTCATAGCATTCTGTTCTTCGTCATAGCTTATATATATATATATATATATATATATATATATATATATTATTGATATTTTACAGAGAGGAAGGGAGAGAGATGGAGAGCTAGAAACATCGACCAGCTGTCTCTTGCACACCCCCTACCGGGGATGTGCCCGCAACCAGTGTACATGCCCTTGACCGGAATCAAACCCAGGACCTTTCAGTCCGCAGACCGACGCTCTACCACTGAGCCAAACCAGTTCTGGCCTCATCATAGCTTTTATATTATGTTTTTACAGAACATATTGAATAAGACAGAGAAGCCACCAGTGTTGTCAGAGTTGTAGATAACTCAAAAATAAGTGACAGGATTAAGTTTAGCATGAGGAACCAAAAACCCTCAACAAGCCAGAAAAATAATGAGCAGAGACAATAACAAAAATGAAATGTCTCTTCACAGAGATAATGCATATGTGAAATGAGTCAACCCATGGAAGGAGCTCAGAGCAGAATCAGGCCTAAAACAGGCGTGCTCAGTACATATATCACACCCAGTCCTCCTACCTCATAAGGCGGATGTTATCTCCATGTCAGAAAAAGTGCCCGGGGGAAGCGTGCCTTGCTAGCCCAAGATCAGAAAGTGACAAAAGAGACTCAAAGAGGGCCTTCTGGATTCTCACAGGCGATGCTGAATTTTTCCCGGTAATCCTAAAACTGCCCTACGGGCCAGGCGTCCTCCCCCTCACAGCTCCGTACCAGCACTGAGAGGTTTAATTACAGAGGTGAGCTCCTGTGTCAAGGAGGGTTTTAAACACTCGGAGTTGAAGTTTGTTTTTCTTGGCATAGGAGAATCCTGGCCCAGGGATGTGGAGAAGGATACTGACGATGTTTTATAGCAGAACACAGAACCTTTGACAAGGAGATAGTTCAGGAGGACTCGTAGCCTGTACTGTGGCTAGCTCTTGTCTCCACCTGCTAATGAAGAAACTCTGGGTCCTAGGGAGTGCACCCCGCTTACGGAACGCCCTCTGGTCTGGTCCCACAGGTACTCAAGACAAGTTTTGTTTGCTATCGCGTTGCTTCTAACTCATTTTTCTTCTCCTCCAGCACTCTCTTTCCACAACACTTGCATTGCATGTGATGAAATTGTCTCACTTACTAATAAGCATTGGCATTAAATGAGACGACACATAGTAGGCACACAACAAATCAAAGTTGTTGTAATGACAGCATCAATAATGGAGAAGCCCTAACCAGTTTGGCTCAGTGGATGGAGTGATGGCCTGTGGACTGAAAGCTCCCAGGTTTGATTCCAGTCAAGGGCATGTACTTTGGTTGCGGAGACATCCCCAGTAGGGAGTGTGCAAGAGGCAGCTGATCAATGTTTCTCATTGGTGTTTCTAACTCTCTGTCTCTCTCCCTTCCTCTCTGTAAAAAATCAATAAAATATATATATTTTTAAAAAATAATGGAGAAAAACAAATCCACTGATTCCTTCTGCCGATGTTAACTAGATGCCCACAGGAATCAGGAGGGACCAGCAGAAGCTAGTTTGGAATATTAGAAGGGAAAGACAATCCTTTTCTCTTTTTTATTGTTGACACTATTACAGATGTCCCCATTTTCTCCTCCTTTGCCCCCATGCCATCTTCTCTCTGTCATTATCACACACTGTGTCTGAGTCCATGGCTTATGCATATTATGTTCTTTGGCTAATCTCTTCTTTCAAGCAGGGGAGAGGTAGGAAGAAGAGAACACTCTCCTATTGTCTGTGAATGCAGGAGGATGACCCAGGTGGATGCAATAATTCCAACACTAGTCGCTATGTGTCACAGGAGCTCCCAAACCGACTTCTGGTGGAGACCGGATCTAAAAACACCTAGAGCCCAGACTCCTGCAGCCTGCGCCACTCAACTCCAGCCACCTTGGAAATGAGGCTAAACATAGGTAGCAATGCGCAGGGGATGCAGGCCGAGGGCCAGCGCCTGAGCTAACTGCTCTAAATCTGCGACCTCACTTAGACCGCATAGCAACTTGGGAAGCCAGGACTCTTACCATCTTATACGTTCAAATCAGTTTTCTGACTCTAAGACACATCCTGAACTCCCTGTGACACCTCAGGAATTGCTGGCAGTTCGTTTCTGAGCCCCACAGGCAGCCCACTCCCCCCCCCTCTGCTTCCCCCATTTGCTCAGATGGTAAAACTATCCTCACGCCTTGACTCTACCTCGGGGTTTTCCCTCGCCCGCAAGCCTTTGTGAAGGACGAATGCAGCTTCCTGGCTGCACACCTTTGCTTCTGCACCAGACGGAGGACTCCTATGACTTTGAGCTTCTGGTCCCCAGGGACAGAGTGTGCAAGCACCGGCTGCAGCGGTGCTTCCTGTTGCTCACACTGCCCTCAGAGGGGCCCAGACCTACACGTGGTGGGGCTGGGCACACAGTCCCCTTGTGGTCCTGATGTGATTCCCCGGGGGTGAGACTGCTTCCGTCAAGATTCCCACTTCTCTGCGGGAAAAGGAGGCTTCCCTCACCATTCCTAGCACAGAAATGCCTGGTGTCAGGGAGAAACTGCCAGCAGGAAGTGCTGTTGCTGGAGTAGCTCTCCCTGATGTTCACAGTTTCCTCCTTCTGGGATGAAAGCAGCATCCACCGAAGTCTGCTCCTCCTGCTGGCAAGAAGGTCTCAGCAGAACCCGCATGCAGCATTTTGAGGAAGAAACCTCCGTCGATTCCCCAGGCTTTAGCAGGGTATCCCTTCCTGTGTGGGCCTTTGGAAGGCATGTCTAATGGCTCTACTACGTGCGCCTCAGGCTCCAGAATCCTGCGTCAGCTGCACGAGATGAGGTCTGCCACTTAGTGAAATCCTCGTGCCGGAATCCCACATTCTTTAAAGATCCTTATTAGAGAATTCTCTAGAGTCTATATTAAGAATTGTGTAGAAAGATAATCTTGATCTTTTTCTGTCACACGTGCCAAGTTCTTATAATCTAGCCCAGATACAGCAAGCCAAAAGTTTTTTGGAGATCAGAGAGACTGAAGCTGAAATCACCCAAACTGCCATTGGTCGGGTTCCCTGGAAACAGATTCCCGGGAGATTCGTACGCAGAGGTTTCTTGGAGAGAGCTCTCTGGACTCATCTATAAGGGAGGGGAACGGGACTGGGCAGAGGGACGAGTGGAATTACAATGAAACTAAGGACAAAGCTCCACTCAGGACGCATGCTCGCTCCCTGGCCTTCAGTGGTATTACATTCTAGAGCAGGAGTCACACATACAAATGCCTCTGGGGACTTTGAGTGAGGTGGCTGGGCAGGGAATATGGGGAGTGGGCACATCTGCTACTCAACTCCAGCCAAATGTTGCCATCTAAAAACATGGAGCCAGAGATGCCACCTTTCCCATTCTTCCTGAGCAACCAGAAATCTGCATATTATGGGACATACACTTATATTTTAAAGTTATGAATGAGGAGGCCCAGACCAGGTAGTTCAGTTGGTTGGAATGTCACCCCAATGAGCCAAGGTTCAATCTCGGGGCAGGACATATGCAAGAAGCAACCAATAAATGCATCAATCAGAGAAACAACAAGTTGATGTTTCTCTCTCTCTCTCTCTCTCTCTCTCTCTCTTTCTCTCTTCCTCTCTCTCTCTCTCTCCCTCTCCCTCCCTCCTTCTCTCTCTTTTACTCTCTCTTTCTCTCTTTTCCTTTCTCTCTCTAAACACACAATAAAATAAAAATTTAAAACAAAGTTATGAATGTGTCCAACTGTTCTGTAATCACTAATATGGCCTAATCAGAGTGATATACAGGCCAGGTTGAAACCTGGGGGACCACAAATGCCATCTTGCATGAAGGTTCCTGGAGAGTGATCAATCTTACACTGAAAGATCAGGGGCACCCACCCACCCTCCACTCCTCCTGAGTCTGGTGACTTTGCCCTTGTTATGAGATGCTTCAGAAAGTGTCTCAGTTTTCCTGCTGGAGGATTCCTACAGCCTGTGCAGATCCTCTCATTTCGTGAAGCTCCATTCTTTCCTGAGCCCCGGCTATTAGCTAACCCGCTTCTAACAGGAAATAGGCGGATCGTGGACATATACAAACAGTGAGACAAGGCTACGTGACCACAGCTCAAAGTCTTCTTCCCCTGTCTCGTTCCCGCCGCCACCAGATGGTTCTGAGATAATGCCATGTCTTTCCTGCAAGAAACAACATTCCCAAGCCTCTCTGCTGATCCCCTCTGACCGTCCTGGGAATGCAGTTTCTTAGCCTCTCCCTTCTTGTCATCACTTCCCCTGTCTTATCTTCAGAGAGCTGAGGGACCTGAACTGGTCACTTTCCAAGGATAGTCAATCATCCCCTGAAGGGAACTCAGGGGCTCACGTAGACGGTATAAACGTGCAGACTCTGAGTCCCGGCTCGCCCATGGATGCTTACAATATGTTTGTGACCCACCCAGAACTATTTGATACTGACCGCACTCATTCTCTGCACTGTTAAGATTTGTGTTCTCTAATCAAACAAATGGCATTCTGGCCACTTACAAATCCCCCAGGAAACAAAAACAAGATGATCCTTAGCTCACAAACCTGGCTTCCAGCCAAGCTTTGATCTCTGATCCCAGCCCTTTCCACTGTCCTCAACATACTTCCAGCCACAGTTAAAAAGCATCTCCTTCTAGCTCCGCTGATGACATAAGAGGCAAGAACTGGGGATCCAATCAATAGTTCCCCCCTGCCCCTGGGAATTAATTGGTAGGAAGGAGAACTGGGCCTAAGAGCTGAGATCATTATAAGCTGGAAGGAAAAGCCAGCAGAAAAAGATGATACCATTATCTGAAACATTCATCTTTTTATGTGTGAAACGGATGGCTGACATGCAAAGACCTAAGGGTTTTAAACGCAGGGCACATGGAAAACTTCTCTTCATACATTGTTTGACACAGGCACTTGAAATTTTTATATTTGGGGTTTCAGTTATTTTCAAGTACCCTCCAAAGGCTAGGTTATGCCATTATTTTAAAAATGTTGCTGAGGCACAAAGTTGGATCACACTATGGACAGCAAGTCTGTGGAGTTTTATCTCCTCTTAGTACTTAATTCCACTTAATCCTTACAAAGAACCCTCCTGGGGAGATATTATCACCCTCTCCTTATAGATTAATATATAGGGGGGTCTAGGGCTATCGTAATATTCCTAAAGTTGAGGACTTGAGAAAGTCTCAAAAAATATATCATTTTATGTCAAGAATCTACCAGACCAATTTTTCCCTCCTCTGCTTGAAACAATCCGGATAAAAGAAAAAACAAACAAACATGAATGCAAATGATCTGCAGATTATCTTCTAATTGTAACTCAAGTTACAACTGAGGCCTCTCTAGACTTATGAGATGTACTTAGAGCTACCGCAACCTCCTTCTATTCTTCCACCTATGAGAGCTTTACTCTCAAAGTCCTTCGCCAGTTCCCTGAGCATTACACTCAGATGGGCAGCTCCCTTGAATGTAAGTACGTCTCTATTTCTTTGGGGATATCTACAGGCCAACCCTCTCAAAGGTTTCCATAAAAACCAAAACAAATGTTTTAGGGTTTTGTAGACATTGCAGAATTATTTTTATTTATTGTTTTGTTTTGTTTTGGTGCATGGTGGTTAAAGTAGAGAAACATGGAGAAACACACAGCATGCCGCCATTTTAGTCAGCCTTCCTCCCTCCGCCCCTTTTTCATGATCTCATTCTCCAAGCACTCTGAGAGCTACAACTCATCCTCGCCTGTGCAATCCACTGGTCCTTTTATCTTAAAGCTTGAGAGACTCAGATCAGCCTCATGTAAAACTATCAAAGTGCTTTCCTGTGAAAATGTTCTTATATCTGCTGCTGAAAAAAAATAAAAATCTCTCCTTTTGATGACATAATCATGAGAACTGTCCTGAATGGAACAGTCTACCCAGGGAAATAGGAAGATTGATTTCTTTAGGCCAAACACATAGAGAGCCATTTGCAGTTGGTAATGTTCAGCCTAAGGGCTGTATAAGGCCCACAAAATCATTTGGTCTGGCCCTCTCAAGGCATTAGGGGTGAGTTAATTAACCATTTGACCAAATATAGCAGGCTAAATTTTAATTATGGCCCACAAATGCATGGATTTTGTGCACTGGGCCTCTAGTAGAATCATAAAAGAGAGCTGCTAGTATTAATTTTATTTTATTGTCATTGTTCTGTCAGTAGGTTGTCCATGACAGAGAGGCAGAAGAACTTAATAAGAAGAATACTCAATTAGGAGTCAAAATAAGTAAACTTTAGTACCACTTTTGCTATATAATAATTGAATAATGTTAAATAGACTACTTGACTGATCTGGGCCTAAGTTTTCTCACTTGAAACTTTGGAGTGATGATTACAATCTTTGACTACCCACATTTGTCATGAGCGTTCCATGAGAAAATGAAGATTACCATGCTTTGAAATATTTAATTACCTTAAAAATGGTGCAAATGGCAGAGTTTGCCACATCTGCCTTAGATGCACATCCCACATGTCCAGTCCTTGCTCTCCAATGCTTTTGTGTTGTCCCCAGCTTGTCTTGAACCCACCGAAGCACATCAGCTTATTCATGCCCCTGGAAAAAATAACCCTAAATCTACTCAACCCTCATCCCTCCTTTCCTGCTTAAAAAGCTTACTGTCCAGTGATCCCAACTCTCTGCTGAAATCAAAGATTAATTAATGACTCCAAACTACCATTCTCTGAGGACACATTTGCACTTTCAGTAGTTTTCTTGAGATATTATCCTATTAAACCAACAGAAAGATAAGGATGGTGGAGTTATTTTACAGGAGATAAACCTTGTGGCTGGTGTCTGTGCAGAAAGCAGCCTGCTTTATGTCAAGGTGGGCCAAATGTGCTCTCTTTTTTGTCTTCTTGGAGCTTTTATCCCAAACCCTTATTGATTAGCTGCAAGAACTACAGACCCTCATAGCCTTAAAACAGCTTTCATTCTATACTAACTGCCTCTCCTGTATGGCCAGAGGCAAAAGCATGGACCATATGACCTGAGACTCTCCTTCTGATTCTTGGAATCAAATATCAAAGGGATTCCAGGCAAAGTGATTGCAGCCCATTCTCATTTCTTTAACCAACAAACATTTACTAAACCCCTACAGTAAACCTCGGCACTATGCCAGAGTCTGAGCACACAAAGCTTAATAAATGCAACCTAGCCCTGAACTGAGTGCTAACCTCTTTCCACAAAACTAAATAAAAGTACTATTCATTCTTAATATTTAAAAGAGAAAACAAAAACTTTTCACATACAATTTCTCATTGCTCTTCACATCAGTTAAACCAGTTAATATCAGTTGTTAACTCTGTGATTTAATAACTGACATTCCCATTTAACAAAAGAGGATCTGAGGCTCTGAGGGTTTCAGGGATTTGCCTAATGTCAAAGAATCTCCAAGTAGTAGAGCTGGAATTTGAGAGGGCAGGTGCTTTGAGTGAAAGGCAAGCCAGTTTCCGTGGTCTGTGCCATCCATCTTTGGGATCCTGAGACCTGTTTAAATCATTAGTGGGAACCAAACAGAGGAAGTAGTATATGATCAATTCATAAGTATATGATCTTATATATCAGATGCCCTCTTTCCTTATTCCCTTGCTCACTTTGCAATGAAAGCCAGACAAAAGCAAATACAAAGGCAAGGGTGAATTGACATGCTCCAAAAAGGCAACTCAGACCTTGAAGGGTTTATCGTCTGCATGAGTCATTATCTTTCTCTCCACCAGAAGGGCTCTGATTTCACAGCTCATTTTCAGAAACAGAATGGGAGATCCTTTACAAAACCAAAAGTTAGTAATAGAACAGTCTTGAAGCTCTCAGGCCTTTTGGCTAGAGATAATAATTTGGTCAGAGGGCTTTTAGTTTTTTATTTGGGTCTATAGGGGACTGTAGCTATCTGCAGTTTCTATGACAACCACTTTTTTTTCTATAAGTAGATCTGCCCCAGGAACTGTCATCACTTCTTAATAAATGTTCACAAATAACTGATCAATGACTGGAAGTACATGCCCCTTCTCCAGGATACACCTTAGTCATTCCCAACAGTGAGTGAATAAATAAGGGTTTCTTTTTCGTTGCAGGGAAATTCATTCTGATATTCCTGGAAGCCAACTGAAGTAAATTTAAGTAAGCATTCTCTATGCTGTTAACAGTGCAACTCTTTCTAAAAATAGTCTCGCACTAGAATATCTCTAGGCCAAACCAGCTTACATTTCAATAACTCAGTATCAAAATAGTATTTCTCTGGCTCTTCCCCCACCTGCTATTGCCGTAATTCCAGTCTCCTCTAACTCCTCCCTTGCTCATTCTGGGAATCTTCAGGAAGTGGCCCATTTCGAACAGTGATCTTGGCTATTATTTTCCTCTTTTCCCATTCAGGCTTATAGCAGTGATGTTTTCTGTCATGACCAATGCCAAAGACTGCATAATGTGACCTTGTTTCCGGAGTGTGGTGACCTCTCCATTTAGATATGAGCTGATGTTGGCTCAGGTGGTCATCCTTCATGTGGACATGCTCTGGGAGGTCCAAACCACCTTTCCTCTATATGTGCTTGGAACTGTATTCAAGTACAAGGACAACATAGATTGTCAAGCTGGGACCCCTGCTATAAGATAAAGCAAGCAAGTAATTGCATTGGTTTGTTTTTTCCCAGATGGGTTGAACTAGCCTAGACTTGGCTAAAGAGGTAATAATAAGTGTGCTGGTAACATTCAGATATCTTTTATTCCTGGCATAAGCATATAAGCTAACAATACCCCTCACTGTAGAGTAAGTGGAAGAAGGAGAACTGAGCTCATTTACTCCATCCCCTGGAAGAGGAAGAGAGCATGTAAACTAGAGACACAGTCCCTTCATGGACCTGAGTGACAAATTGCTCAATCAAAGGTTGAGACACATGTCTAACAAGTGAGTTTCTAAGGGCAATGGGACAAATGATTGGAAATGAAGGCTTTTTCAGATGTTGCATTGTTTGTTATTTCCTGTCTTGCTCCACACAGCAGTTAATGTAGCTGTCAGGGATATTTAAAGGCAGCAAAGACATTTAAACAAGAAGCACATATAAATTTTTTAAAAGGCAAGCATAATTGGGGCACAAAATGAAGTTGGAATAAAACATATATTTAAAAAATGCCAGTCACGAGGCTCTAAGCTTCCCAGCATTGATACACAAAAGAGGCCTGGTTAGTAATGGTATTCCTAGATTTCTCAGGACTCATTTTAAATTTCTCAAGAAAAGATAGCTATTCGTGATACCAAGTAAAAATAAATTGCTCCCAAGAGGACTTAAAGATAGTTCCATGATTTAGGTCCATGAGTCATTCTAGAAAATGCTATCACCAAAACCAAAGAAAGTACTCAACGGGCAGAGGGAGACTGTTAGTACACAAATGACACAAGTAAGTACGTGAGCGCTTGAGAATGGAAGATTACAAACTCAGCCAGGAATTGTGGGCTCTTGCACCCTCCTTCCCAGTCCCGGCTGGCCTCTCCCTTTTGTTTTTGCTCGATCTGGCACTACTCTTTCTACCTCTTTTTATCCCCCCAAAGTACCTCTGTGTGTGTGTGTGTCTCATCTCTCTCTCTCTCACTCTCTTCCTTCTTTCCTTCAGAGAAATTGTTTTCTCTTCCTGTCCTGAAGTACAGAAAGGACATTGCCCAAGGGCATACAGCTGCTCAGTGAAGGTTATGTACCTTAAGTCTTTACGTCAGACCTATGTTTTGACCCAAATTCTATCCCTAAATATACCTTCAGTATTTAGCAATATTTATTGAGTTATAACTGAGGTACTCCCATCTACACTCAAGACTTGAAACATCATCTGTGTACTCATATTTCCCAAGTTTGTACATTTGGTCCTGACCTTTCTCCTGAAATCCCAACTCACATATATAATGCCTTTCAACATCTCCACTCAGATGCCTAGCAAGTAAGATAATGAAGGCTGGGTTGTGCCTCCCAAGCTTCTCCTGCTTAAGTCTTCTGTATCTCAGGAAGTGGCATCTTTATTTACCCAGTTATTTAAGTTGGTTTTCCTTCCCCATCCCCACTGAGTACATTGGAAACCTATGTGCTCCATCTTTAGAATAGACCCCCAAATCCACACATTGCTTTCCAGTTCTAATACTATCACTCCAGTCCCAATAATACTATCACCTAAACAACCTCCCTTTTTCAAACCTTGCCCTACTCCCAGGCTAATCTTTACACAACCTCCACAACAATATACTTAAAACTAAACCAAATCATGGCACTCCTTTGCTCATAATCCTCCTGTGCTGTCCCAGTACTGAATAAAATCTACATTCCCCTATCAGGGAATGGCTTCAAGGCTGTATATAATCTGGCCCTGATTATCTCTCTGAACTCATCTCCAAGCACTTTCTCCTTTGCTCGTTGTGCTCTAACCATACTGGTTTTACTGTTCCTGGAACAGGTGAAGTTCATCCCCCCCTCAGCGCCTTTGCACTTGTTCTTCCACGTGATACAGATTATCTGAATGATTAAGTAATTAGAACCCTTTGATGTGCATACCATGTTGGCTACTGATTAAGAGCTTGTACAGGTCCTGGGTACTGAGGAAGGGACTCTGTAGTAAGTGGGCATTGTTATCTCAAAAGCAACCTCCAAGTCCTCCTTTATTGATGTCAGCCTAAGTAACTCCCTCCATCTTCTGCCTCTCACATTGTGGATGCTGCTTATTAGCACTCGTCACAGTTCCTGACCTGAGACATATTGTAGTCTGTGTCTCATTCTTCCCTTTCAGTCTGTGTCTCATTCTTCCCTTCCAGTCTGCATTCATCCTGCTCTCATCAAGCACTTACGATGTACCAAATATTAAAACAGCTCAAATCCCAAAGAATTTACAGTCTCTCCAGATGACTAGCCAGGAAGCAACAATGGAACACCAGGTGATGTTTGGTCAGCAGGATGTTAGGTTAGCAGGATAATGTAATGACGAAATGCCTAAGCATTGGGATCAGACTGACCTAGGGGCAAATTCTAGCTCTGACACCAGTTGGTGATCTTTGCTAACTTATTTATTCTCTTAAGCCTCAATTTCCACATCTCTAAAATAAAGTTAATAATGACTAAATGTCATTAAATAGGTTGATTGTGAACATTACACAAAATATTGTATATGAAGAACTTAGGAGTGCCTGATCTTGTGTACCATTCAACAAATGTTATTAATAACAACACGTATGTATGAAGCTGTCAGGAAATCCTTCACAGAGGAACAAACGCTGGTGTTATTACTTAAAGGAAGCATTCGCAATCTAAGCAGGCACGTGCACCTGTGCATTTTGTTTCTTAGTCAACAATTATTCATTTTCAAAAGTGGTTTCTTATAACATCCTGGAATGAGGAATATCCTGTTTTGGTTCTCCTATTTTTCAAACAGAGAAAAAAAAATGTCAGAAGATAATTAGCTCATTCAAGTACATACTAATTTTTGTTTAACCAATAAAGGCCTTCTGTGAGAGAAGACTGTGCAGTAAATCGCACTGAATGTCATGCAGAGCCTTGTAGAGCATACAGAAGTGCATAACCACTAAGAGATACAACCGTGCTCAGGGAGAGTGAAGGCACTGAGAAAAGCACACAATATAGGCAGAAATGTTACAATGATCATATGTGGTGCTGGACTAGAGTTAGATGAATAAAGAAGAGAGAGCTCATGGCCAAGAAGTGTGGTCAGAACAGACAACATAAAGGAGGTAAACTTTAAAACTGGGCTTCAATATAATGAATAGGATTTCGATGTTGGGTACAGAGAGGCTGAGGAGAGAATGTCAGGAAGAAGATGAGATATGAGCAAAAGGGCATGGTGGTTAGGATGCTTGACACTCATTCAAGAGACTTCAAGCAGTCAAATTCTCTTTGTTCAAAAGGTTCTTATGGAGGACTAGGAAAAGATAATCATTTTAAGACAATTGCTAGATTAAGGAGTTTGGATTTCATCCTACAGACCCCTAACAGCCATTGCATGGTTTTGATGAGAAGATTTTAGGAATACAGGCAAATTGTAATGGGAGAGGATAAAGGCAAAATAATGGAGGCAAAAAATTAAATCATTGCCATTAGTCTGGCATAAATTTGCTGTAGGATTAAAGGGAAAGGGGGAATGAGGCAGATATTTTGCCTGAAGACTTGCCAGTACTGAGTAACTGGTTAGCTCTAGAGGGAGATGCAAAATCTTCACAGTATGAGCTGGAGGGACCAGCCCTGCAGTTTCGCTGCAAGTGGTGTCTACAGACTACTTCCAGCAGCATCACTTTGGGTGCTGGTTACAATTTCAGATTCCTGTGCTCTATTTCAACTTATTGCATCAGAATCATGGGGTCCATGACCCTTATCAAGTATGCATTTTAATAAGTTCCCCTTGGGTGATGCTTAATACCTTTAAAAGTTTTCAGAACACCTCACCTCTCTTAGAGATCATCTGACCAATAATCCTCTGCATCTGTCTTAAAGTGTGGAAACTATCCAGAACTAGAACGAGGCCTTCTCAGTTGTGGTCTGAATTGTTCTGCCATGCCATACAAGGTGTATATCTCATGGTTTGGCATGACAAGGAAGGCACTGTTTCCTCACTTTCTAAGTGGTGAGGCAGAAAGATTGGAACTGAGGCCAACTGAGAGCAGATACCTTAAAATTCCAGCAGGCGGCCGTCTATCTGCCTTGGCTGAGAGGACCATCCTGTAGGGGGACTGCTGCAACTGTCCTGGTTCTCTCACCAAAGCCTGATTCTTGGACTCTGAGCATGTGGGTTCATAGGAATAGCGAGGACCAGATGACTTCCTCAAGGCAAACCTGACACATGACCATACAGGAGGTTGGTCCACAAGACTGTCCTGGCTCTCAAGTGGATAGCACCGCAGAGAGCATTTCTTAACATTATTACAGTAAATAGTGTTTGGGGCCAAATTAATTATGTTACATTGTTACCATGAGGTTGGCTATGCCAATTCCCCTATTTTATAAGTGAAAAATAAATAAAACAAAACACCAGAATCCCAGAAGAATAGGATAACTTGTTTAAAGTTATAAAACATGTCAACTTTCTAAATCTCCATTTCTTCAAAATTAAACTCTACCTTACTCACAAAGCTTTATGAAGTCCAAATGAGAAAAATATATATGAACACACATCACATTACTTGATGTGGATGTCAGGGGCTCCCAATTTTCTCTTTTCCCCTTAGTAATAATTCATAAACACACACACACACAAACACACACACACTACATGTCTAACAACATAATATAACACATGAACACATAATATTTATTTAAAAGAACCTTGAGCAGAAAATATTAACTCAGGGTAAGAATGTTTCTGAGCCTATTTCTGGGCCTACAGTAAGGATTCCACCATGTGGTTTCCTGGGGCCATGCCTGGTAAAATGTGCCCCAAGCCTTCCCATACCCTACACTCAGAAAGGCTATCATCTCTATCTAGTTCTTTCATTATCTGCCTCAACTTTTCTGGGGAGCAGATAATGGCAGTCTAGCCAAAGTGTGTCTAATCAGGTTGCCCAAAACAAGGGGGGGCCTTAGCAGATATCTGGACTTTGGGGGCAGAGCAAAAGACCAAAGACTTAGAAAACTAGAGAAGCTTGTGAGTTGGCTCTTCCACTTGTGATGGATTTCTCCTAAAAATGGCTTGCCTTTCTCTGTCTGACTTATTTCACTTACCATAATACCCTCTAGGTCCATTCATGTTGGCACAAACAACAAGATTATATTCTTTTTACGGCTGAGTAGTAATCCATTATATATATGTACCACATCTTCTTTATCCATTACTCTATAATATTTATGTCAACTATAATTTAAAAATTTGTTAAAAGTGGCTTATAAATGAGTGAGATCATGTGGTATTTTTCTTTCATTGACTGGCTTATGGATAATAAATAACATTATAAACTGATGAACAAAAAGATAGATACAAAAAAGTAAAGCATCAAACAGACTGTCAAATTACAGAAGGAAGGTTAGGGAGAGATGGGGGATATAAGAGATCAACTGAGGGACTTGTATGCATACATATAAGCATAACCAATGGACGCAAAACACTGGGGGGGTGTGTAGGGGAGTAAGGGGGGCAATGGTAAGATATGTACACATATAATACCTTAGTAAAAAAATAAGAAAAACTGACTTGTATTCATTTGAGGACAAGCACCAAACATATCTTCTAGTTTTAAATACATTGAAGTAAAGAGAAAAAACATAGAGGAAGTGAAGAGAGATGTTTTCTCTGTAGGAAATAATTTACAACATGAATATTTTAAATAGAAATTACCCTAGAGAAATTCCAATTTAATTTGAAAATTCATTTTCCTCTTGGCTTTTTGCAATGTCCCATTATATAGCACAATCAAGTTATAAGGTCTTACTACTATCCCAGTATTTTGCAATCAGATAATCCCATGGTACTTGTTAAAATGCAAATCCATGTGTGGATTTCAGTTCAAACCAGCTGATTCGGAATTTGGAAATCATCACATATCCCTTCAAGCATTTAAAATCATTTCAGTTTTTCATCAGATAAAATGATATGCTATTTTGAACTCTTACATATTTGTAGCCTTTGGGTCATTATATCTCCTTCAGGTCACCCAGATCTAATGTTCAACATAGGACTCAGCCAAAGAAATTAGATGGAGTATGACTCAGCCAAAGAAATTAGATGGAGTATGATGAAAATACTGCCCCATGTTCGCTACTATAAACCTTCACTCTCTTTTCCTGCTTCAACTTTCTTTCCAAAGATATAGCAGTGAAATACAACTACTCGTATTTTAAAATTCTATTTTTATACACACCAAAGCTTAAGAAACACTGCTCTCCCTGTGGTAGTTGTCTTTGACTTGTAGTCTAGGCACATGAGGAATTTGTGGTAAAAGGAGTCAATGGCAAGAATACATGGGGGTAGGGGCGCAAAAAAACCAAAGATTCTACCTGGAGCTAGGTAGAATTCTCTAAAGCAGAACTTCCCAAACTATGTGCCAAGTCACAATGGTGTGCCTCAAATAGTTTCCAGGTGTGGTATGAATTATTGAGTCTGTCAGCACTCAGAGTAGCTTGAAATAGCTCAGGCTCTGAAATTGGGTGCCTCTGAGTGGAGTCTCATCACAGATTCCTTGAAGAGTGGTCTGAGCCGTGCAGGAGCCAGAGAGACCTCCTCCTAGTCCCCAAAGAAAACAGCGAGTACGATGAGCTGCATTTGCCACGCATTGCTCCATCATGGTGCCCTGAGTGCAGCCAAGAAGGTGCTCTAGCTCCTGGGCATATCAGCAGTCATTTTCAGACCACAGCACTAACCATCCTAGATAAAGCCTGAGGACCAGGATGGAGTTTGTTGCCAGATACCCAGAGCTTGGAATACAGTCCAAGATATACCCAGTCAAAGACAAATGGGTACAGAAACACAGTGGAGTTTTCTGGTCTACTTGACAACACATGTTAGCCCAGAATCTCTGTCTTTACATAATTAGGTTCTTCTGCCATTTGCCCATTTAATTAATTGTTTCCATGCTGGCTGCAGGACAACCACTCTTACAAGGTGTCTGCAGTGTAGAAATTAGACCTTCCTTATCATTCAGAAACCCGAGATATGTAAAAGTACAGATTGGAAGTACTTTTTGCTTTGTCATAAGAATTTAAGCATTGATTTGTGAGTACAAGAAATTGAACAATTTTTCAACTCATTCCCCTCCGGCCCTTCAACTGCTTCCAAGTTGAAGCCATCCTGTGTTTTGGCATTTAATGCCCTACCCTCGGGACTAAACAAACCTGCCACTTCCTCCCTCTTTGATATACCCTCCCCACTGATATTTTAGACCTTCAGGATGATTCAAGTGATAGAGAATTAAACCACTCTGGACTGCCATACACCTTTATGGCTGCTACCACCTCCTTAGTCAATTTTTACAATACATTCATATCTGCCACCTGGAACCAAGAGCAGATGTAATAGAGCATTAGATACTTTCATTTATCCTGGGATTTAATTGAGAATGGACAATTCTATTAATGGTTGCTCCTGAAAAGAAGAAAGATCAATAGGCCTAGGACTCTGCTATGTCAACATGAACAAGTCTTTCTGTGACCCAGCCCTTCACTCTGGTTCCGATGTAAAAGTGAAATAATAGCTAGAAGGCTGCTGAGATTCTTCCCAACTTTAAAAAATACTAAAAGCACAGAAATTTTGAAACTAAGTAATAGGAACTGAACGCTTTATGGTATGGAATCGTTGCTAACGGTGTCATTTCTTCTGAAATGAGGAAGTTCGTTTTTACAGTTGGAGTCAGGAAATAGATTAAAATTTCTGTAGGGCAGAGTCACCGAAAGATCATGGTCACTGATGTGACCTGTGATAATACTTAAGTGTTGGTGAAAGCAATCCATAATTCACTTAAGGGATATATATTAGGTCCGGATTATGCTCTTTGAGTACAGTAATGTTTATCTCTGTTTTGTAGATGAGAAAATTAAGGAACTAGGTGACTGAAGGGACTCTTTGAGACAACACCACAATTTGGCCAAGGAGGAAGGAAGGGGAAGGGCAGCAGGGCATGAGGAGCTGTGTCCAGAACAATGAAAAATTCCCAATTCTCAGTTCCATGATTTGAATCATGAATGTGTGCTTCTATTGCTGGAAATTCAAGTTAATAATGACAATCATGTTTATTGCCTTGTTAATTTATAGTTCTTATTGATCAGGAACAAGAGCTTAAGTTAATGGTATTTTTTTTGTAATACTTGATTTGTTGTCCTACTTGTTCAGAAATATTACTTGAGTTTTTCCTCATACTCTTAGGTCATCCTCACCAGATGCACAAGATACAATGTTTCGCTACCATACAATAAATATCCTCCCACCAATTAATTGCCTCCTATTCTCAGTAGTTAGTTGAGTCACAATATCAGACTTTAATCCCTGGTGGATATTTGAACTAGGGAGACTGACAGTCCAGGAAAGAAAATGTGTCCTGCTGAACAGGTCAGAGGCTGTTCTACCTTCTTTCACAGAGAAACCTCAGGTGTGGTTCAGTTAGAAACCCTCTAGATCTTGGCTCATTTTGGAGTCCACTGGACTCAAATGTGCATTCAAACTCTCCAAACTCTCTAATTTCTTATAATCCCTAATTATTCAAATGTTCTTGACTCAATAAGCAGATGCCCACATTTTCAGGTCTCATTTTATCACATCTCAGACATTGGTTCCCTAATATGGTATGTGAATGTTTATCCTAAACACTCTGTAGTATTGGCAAATCAAAGCAATTAGAAACGTGTGTAGAGATTGGCCTCAGGGTTGTATACCAGTTAAAGGTCAATATCCTCGACAGCATTTGGTTCTATCCACCTTCTCTTTTAGCCATTATGATATGTATGCACTGGTCTTACACTGTTGTTTTATTTTGTAGTTCCCTAATGGTTAATGCTGATGAGCTCTTCTTTTTCAAAGTTGTTTCCTCTATTATATAAGTCATTTTCATTTCTACTTGAACTTTATAATCAAATGATGACTTCTACAAAAAGCCTGCTCAGGGAGTCCATCCGGCTTTTCTGTATTTCTTCTCTCGGTGCCACACCTGGACTCTCTCAAGGTAATAAGCTGGATCCAGGGGAGGGTGCAATTCATCTGTTTTTCATATCTCAGGTATCACTGTCTTTCATTGCCCTGGTGTCCAATATCTTGAAAATCATCACTTGACATATTTTTCCCTTGTGTGTGTGTGGGGGGGGGGGGTGTTATGTCAGGCAGGAGGATAAATCCAGTCCTTGTTTTTCATCTTGGCTGAAAGCAGCCTTGTGGTTCTGTTTTTTGAAGAATCCTTATCTTTTAGATTATCATGCCGAGCTAAGTACAAAAATGACACCATGTCTGAAATTTTCTTTAATGTACTCCTGATGTCAGAAAAATGTGTAGGATTAAATACCATTCGCATGGGTTGGTAACTGTTCATACTGGGTGATGGGTACAATAGAGCTAATTGTAAGAAAAGCTTTGTCTGGGCTTGAATTTTTTCATAAACATTTTCAACCCAAAGGTTTTAATACTTGCCTATCTCATGGGGTTCTTGTGATGATTAAATGTGGAATTATACAGAAAATGCCTAGCACTATGCTTAAAACTTAATGAAGTATAACTAGCAATTCTACATAATTATAAGCAACCTTCAAAGATATAGAAGTCTGATTGAAAAAAATTTTATATAAAGCTGATAAAAACTTTTTAATCAAGAATAACTTGCAACAGTGTTCTCTGGGCAACAAAGATTCATTTTGCGCATCAGCTCTTCTAGGAAATTTCCCAACCCACCCACCAGGCTTGGTGCCTTTTTCCTAAGTTATCTAAGTACCCTGCTCCTTCACTTTCAAAGCGCTTAAATGTGGCCTGAATCTCTCCATTTATGTGCCCGGCTCCAATCTCCTGACATTCTTCTCCGTATCCTTAGAGTCCAGCACACAGTGGATACTCAGACATGCCACTTGAACTGGTTTACATTGTCTTCTCACCTGCCCACCCCAGGACCCTCTTCTCTGTGCACACTTGTTTTTGCCTCTGTGCACAGGCTGCCTGGTTGATGCTTTCCGGTTTGAGGGCCTTGGCATTCTGTTTCTGCCTGTGTACTTCCTCATGATCACTATAAAACGTGGTTCTCTTTTCATTTTCAAGTAATTGTGTTACCACGAAGGCTCTGTGTCACCAATCCTCCACAAATACCTCCTCCTGAGTGGAGGTTTGTTTGAGCCAGTCAGCCAGAGCTCAGGGTGATAGATAAGAGTGAGCATGGTGTTGCTTTTAGAGTCCCACATCTTTTTAGTCTGCATATATTGTGTTTCCCCGAAAATAAGACATCCTCCGAAAATAAGACCTACTTCATGGAAACATAATACATCCCCTGAAAAATAAGACCTAGCGCATCTTTGGGAGCAAAAATTAATATAAGACACTGTCTTATTTTCGGGGAAACAGGGTAGGTAGACCAAAGTAAAATAGTCAACCAAGAAAACTAAAGAAGCTAAAACCACAGAATGGTAGGCAGGAGAGGGCACTTGAGATAATTGTGCCAGTAATTTGCGAACATGTTTCTTCTAAAGAAGGCAATATTCTTTCTACTTTTTAATCATCACCCAAAGGTATGTCTTTTATTTAAAGAGAGGAAGTAGAGGGGAGAGAGAGAAGATTGATGTGAGAGGGAAACATTGATTAGTTGCCTCCCACATACACCATCACCTTTGGGTGTACAGGATGATGCTCTAACCGACTGAGCCATACCGGCCAGAACAAAGGTAATATTCTTAAAAACAAAACAGGACTAAACATATTTTTACCTCCATCCCTAACATGAAGCTGACTGAAAGGGTTGAAAAAGACTCTTTCTCTCATTCTCCTTTTGCACATCCTCCAAGCACCAAACATGCGTACAAGCACATGTAGGCACACACACGCAGAACCTTGGCAGCTGGGTACATCTCTGAAGACTTCCTAAGCCACTGAGGAACAAGAGCATGCTTTGAAAATTACTGGTCAAATCGAACATCTCTGCTTTGAGGAAAATCATATGGAAATGGTGAATCTGGAACCCAAATTTCAGAATTCCTGGTTTCCTTTTTAAAATTAACTATTCTAGCCGAAACTGGTTTGGCTCAGTGGATAGTGTCGGCTTGCGGACTGAAAGGTCCCAGCTTCAATTCCAGTCAAGGGCATGTACCTTGGTTATGGGCACATCCACAGTAGGGGGTGTGCAAGAGGCAGCTGATCTATGATTCTTCTCTCATCGATGTTTCTAACTCTCTATCCCTCTCTCTTCCTCTCTGTAAAAGATCAATAAAATATATATTTTTAAAAAAGATTTTAAAATTAACTATTCTACACTGCCACTCCCAACAAAAACACTCTACAGATGTGTCTATCTCTTCAGAGTAAGAGCTGTAGAAATCTTCTCAGAGTGGATTAGATTTTAGGAAAAGTGTTTCTGTCACAATCACTGTTTTCAAGAATTACCTAAGGGAGGAATGAGTAGGCAAAGCTTGGAGTATTTTTAGGGTAGTAGAAATATTCTGTAGGATACTATCATGATGAATACCTTTGTCCAAACCCAAAGAATATACAATACCAAGAATGAATCTTAATGTAAATTATGAACTTTGGGTGATAACAACATGTCAGTGTAGGTTCATCGTTTGTAACCAATGTACCACTCTGGTGGATGATGTTGATAATGGGGGAGGCTTTGCACGTATGGGCGCACATGGTAAATCTCTGTATCTTCCTCTGTGCACCTAACACTGCTCTAAAAAAAAAATAAAGTCATACTTTTTATGAATATGGCTAAGAAGGAAGCCCCTGCCCCTCCCAAAGCCAAAGCCAAAGCAAAGGCTTTGAAGGCAAAGAAAGCAGTGTTGAAAGGCGTCCACAGCCACACACAAAAAAGAAGATCTGCACATCACCCACCTTCTGACGCCCAAAGACACTGCGGCTCCGGAGGCCACCTAAATATCCTTGGAAGAACGCACCCAGGAGAAACAAGCATGACCACTAGTCCTAGGCCATCGCCTAGTGGTCAAGTTCCCCAACGATGGAGTCAGCCATAGAGAAGACAGAAGACAACAATATACTCATGTTCATTGTGGATGTCAAGGCCGATAAGCACCAGATCAAACAGGCAGTGAAGAAGCTCTATGGCACTGATGTGGCCAAGGTCAACACCCTGATCAGGCCTGATGTTTGACTATGATGCTCTGGGTGTTGCCAACAAAATCAGAATCATCTAAACTGAGTCCAGCTGCCTAATTGTAAATATAAAAATTTTACTCTGTAATAAATAAATAAATTAATTAAAAAGTCATTATATAAAGGAATGAATCAGAAATGTTCCATCTTTTCTCAAAAGGAAATAGCTATATGACGTTCATATTGAGATAGTTTGAAAAGCTGAGACAGTGAGAGAGAGAGGTAGCTTCTGCTTGGAAGGGCAGGAAACATCCAATTGCCATTCGTGTGTCTGTGAGTGGTTTTATAGCACCATCCTGTGGCAAAAAGCAACATTGTCCCTGAAGCTCAAAAAAGATTCAAGTCAGTCTTACTGAAAAATTTAATCAACAAATATTTGAGAGCCTTTGAAATGTCAAGCCTTACACCAGCCACTGGTAGCATAGCAAGTGTTATTTACACAACCTATATTCTGATTTCAGAAAGATCTGTCCATATTACTCTTTTAAGCAGCCTTAATTTGCTATCTTCATTACCAAAAGAGGTGAGACAGATCTAAGAAGATAGGTCTCTAAGACAGATCCCCCTTACTCCTTAATCTTAATCTATAATCCAAAGTGACCTCTGTCTGCTCAGAGCCCTGAAAACAAAATCCTCTTAAATCCCAAGCCCTTGAAGTAGGCATTTCTGGTGAAGCAAGACTTTTGCAAAATCTCCTACTACCACCCAGTTGTTTTATCATCCTGAGAATGCAAAATGTATATGCTTTTTTGAGTCTTGGGGATAAGGCATCTAAATTTGGGTTATTCACTTGTATTCTCAAAAAGAGGTATTATATAATGTATCCAGGACTTGAAAATATCTGATCAACTGGTAAATTTTCCTTTCTTATAATTTATGGTGACTCTACCTTATGAGTATTGATCAGGGTCAAGATGGAAAAAAATGTGTCTTTTACCCCAAATGGGTGGGGAAGTGGTCTTTGCTGGACATCCCAGATTACTTCTACAGGCCAAGCAGTCTGATGCTAGGAGATCTCTTACTTCACCATTGTCTTTGGATTTTTTTTTCTGAGTCCAATTCACATACAACTTGCATAAACCTGTACCGTTTCTTGGTTCCTAGTGGTAAGTGCTAATCATTTTTCTATTGTTGTTCAGTTGCAGAAGTAACTTGGACATCTATTCCATCCCTCTAATTTTAATTGCTCTTAGTAGAAAAACAGAGAGTCTGGAATAATTAGACATGGATAATCAGACGGTATGCTATCCTCCTGGGGAATGAATGCAAATTTGTTAGAGTTTTAGACAACCCAAACTCTAAACCTTACCTGAACATTTTACCTTACCAAAGAAAGGTTCAGATTTCAATTTCTACCAATATGGCCAACTAGTTACTCTGAAGGGCTTTCTGGATAAAATGTAGTTAATGATGAATTACACAAATGCAATAAACATAATTTAATGCATTGCTGCATTTATTAGAGAGGAAATCTCAGAGGGCCCAAGAATTAAATAAATAGCAGCAGTAATAGTGAACTGACACCTGAGTGGGGAGCAGAAGTAAGCAAGCAGAGGAGAGAACTAAAAGGTGGGACAGCCTGGAAACAAATGTGCACATCATTGCAATCAGCATGCCCAACGCTGGCTCTTGGGATTTTCACAGATAGTATTTAATAAAATATGGTCTACAGTTTTTTTTTAACAAAAACACCTACAAAACACACAAAAGAGAGGTAACAGAGACAATAAGTAAAGGGATTAGAATGCCAAAAGACTTCATATTGGCATTAGCTAAGGAAAACATGAAATAAACATTTATAAAACGTTAAAAGACATAAAGAAAGAGAAAAAATAGAATATGAAAAATGATAAGGCAGATTTTAGAAAGGACTAAATAAAACTTACAGATTTTAAATACACACATATATTTCAATGGTTGCATGAAACAGAAAATTAAATAGGCCTGAAGAGACAATGAATTGGAAAATGTAATTTGGAGGAATTACTATAATGCAGCCCAGAGAGATGGCATCTACATATAAATAGGTTGATTGACATAGATCATGGAAAGCAACATCTAACACAACTAACTGGAGTCACAGAAGTAAAAACTGGTGTGAAGTGGGAGGAGGCCTGGAAGAGCAATAATTAAGAGGGTGGATCCTGGAACCTCACTGCCACAACTCACAAACCCCATTCTCTCATTTCTTAGCTTTAGGATGTGGTCCAGTAATAAGAACCTCTATGATATTGTAAGCATTAAATTGGTTATTTACAAATAAAACACATATAATATTTATTTACATAAAAAATATTTTTAAATAATCATGTACAATAACTTAGATTATTTTCGGCCTAAGGCATGAAGATGCTATAACTCTACATGTTTTTCAGAATTTTACCATAAATTTTGCTTTGGAATAATTGATTATAAGCTCTTGAGGGTTCTCTTTTGAACTGATTACCAAAATTAAGCTAATTCATTTTCAACTAAACTATAACAAATTTTTAAAAATTAAAAAGAAATTAAAGAACAAGCTTATATTTAGTAAGGGAAGCTATAGCATTTTAGTGGTGTCTAAAAATGGCAGTGTCTGCTGTAAATACTGACAGAAGAGCATAAGGAACAAAGTTATGTCCCCAGGAGTAAGAGTTCACACAGTTTTTTACTAAGAAGAAAAAAAAAGTAAAATATTAGGGCATACAATATATTGTGTTTTTATCTGAAAGGCAAATTATATAGGTAGGAATAAGCTTAACTTTTGGGAAGAAATACCATAGTTGTTATCCAAGAAGTTCTTTTGCTTCATTGTGTTAGCAATGGAATTTTCCCTCAGACTTAGCAAATACTAAGTTTCACTAAGTTTCTATGGCTGTTGTAACATATACTACAGATTGAGTGCTTAAAAGACATAGATTGCCGAAACTGGTTTGGCTCAGGGGTAGAGCGTCGGTCTGCAGACTGAAAAGGTCCAGGGTTCGATTCCAGCCAAGGGCATGTACATTGGTTGCGAGCACATCCCCGGTAGGGGGTGTGCAAGAGGCAGCTGGTCGATGTTTCTCTCTCATCGACGTTTCTAACTCTCTATCTCTCTCCCTTCCTCTCTATAAAATATCAATAAAATATATTTTAAAATAAATAAATAAAATACATAGATTTATTTTCTTACAATACTGGGGGCTAGAGGTGACAGCAGGGTTGGTTTCTTCTGAGAGCTCTCTTCATGGTTTTAAATGACCTGAAGATGGCTGACTTCTCCATGTCTTCATATGGTCATTCCTCTGTAGTATGTATCTCAATTTTCCCTATAAAAATATCAGTCATATTGGATTAGGAAACACCAGAAAGAGATCATTTTAACTTAATCAGTTCTTTAAAAAGATTCTGTCTCCAAATAAATCATATTTAGATATCACAAGTTAGGATTTAAACATATGAATTTTGGTTGGACACCGATTTCACCCATAAAAGAGAGTGTCAGACTTCTAGAATGAATCATTTGGAAGAGCAAGACTGGTTGGGTCTGACCACACGATGAAGTTTATTTAAACATTTACTTGTTATCAGTAGGTTGAATACAAGAGGCTCTGGGCACGATTTCAGCCCTATCTTTCCTCCAAAATATGTAGTTTTTAAACATATTTAAAAACTATAAAATTGAGGTACAGAGTCATTAAGTGATTTGCCCAGGATCACATAATTAGTAGGTAGTAGAGCCAGAATTCAAGTCCAGGCAAATTGTCATTGTAATCTCGGTCATAAACACTGCATTATTTTAGCTTTTGAAGGCAGTGATCAGAGTAAACAGCACTAAATATTAAACATGTTCCATTGGTTTTGGGGTGTTTTTTTTTTTTACAAGATACAATGGATTTTTTAAAATGCTGGAATATGTGTCATGGTATCATAAATTGTCCTGTAGATGGTATCATGACACATATTCCAGCATTTTAAAAAGTCCATTGTATCTTGTGGGGGGGAAATATGTGTAAAATAAAATGACAAAACTTGGGTTCATATAAGATAAATGCCTTACTCACTTTTATAGCCCTGAACCGTGGTTGGCAAACTGTGGCTCTTTGGCCCCTTGAGTGTGGCTCCTCCACAAAATACCACAGTCACATGTGGCTCTTTGGCCCCTTGAGTGTGGCTCCTCCACAAAATACCACAGCCTGGGCGAGTCTATTTTGAAGAAGTGGTGTTAGAAGAAGTTTAAGTTTAAAATTTGTGGCTCTCAAAAGAAATTTCAATCGTTGTACTGTTGGTATTTGGCTCTGTTGACTAATGAGTTTGCCGACCACTGGCCTAGAACTTTAAAAGCTGGTCTACTCAGGTGTGCCCAACTCCAAGAACTTAACCTTTTGTGCCTGTATCAGATTTATTTCCTCCAATCACAGGATTCTCCTCTACAGATTATAGGGAGTGTTGTCCCCAGCCTCATCTGAAATATCACAGTCTGAGATGGATTCTGTTTGAGAGGCATCTCTTTCTATATTTGAATAGCTCTAGTTTTCCTTCCTAATTTTAGACCCCCAAATTTGCCTGCCAGAAACTTCCACTATTCATGCAGCTTTTTGGAGCAAAACTAAACAAGGAAATTATTTGTAATTCCACTTCTCTCTAATTCCTGACATCTTCCCCAACCCTGAGTCCTCATCTCAACTATTATTTATAAAACTTTCCTCCTAGGCTCCTTCCTAAGTGACACTTCCTGCACCTTATATTTTATTATTGTCAGTTGTTTCTGTTGATGTACAGACCCAGAAAAGAATACAATACTTCATTTGTAATCTATTTTCAATTTGATAATAAATTTCAGTAAATGCAGTATAAGTTTATTAGCTTTTTCATCAAGCACCCAGCACACTACAGACAGTTCTTCTGAGCACCATTCTGCAAAGCTTAAGAACACTCAACAAGCTCTCACAAACTTAGCCAACAACACTTAAGATTTATCCCATTAAGAGGGAACACTATTAAGATGCAGTTAAATGCAGTTGAATTGGATCTCAAGTTCCAACATTAAAGACTTCTACAGGAAATTGCAAGCTGCTCAGCCCTGTGTTACTTTTGTCGAATGAGATACAGAGCCAAGTTTTACTTGATGAGACGTTTTGCCAGCTGAGATATGTATTGGCCTTCATCTGATGCCATTGCTATGAACATTCCAATTAGTGAAACCAAGAGTAAAAGGGGAAATTCCAGACTGGGAATGTTAAGAAGTTTAATTTATTCTTCTAACTACACTTTACAAGAATATGTTTTTATTTTAATGGGTTCCCAGGGCACCCATTGGGCCCTTCTCCCCCACACAAGGGAGAGTCAGCACTAACCTAGAGAATCATGTTTCTCTATGTCCTCCATAATCAAGAAAAATAAGGGGTAGTTGGGAAATTTTCAACTAATATTGAATAATAGATATCTTACATTGTTAGTGTAGAAGCAACATGTTATAAGAACAAAAATACATTTTTAACTGTCATAACTAATAAACACTGAGTACCTATATGTTTGTGATAAAGAAAAGGGTAAGCTTTATTGTAAGAACATTTCTGACTTTACTATCATATTTTGTACATAGTAGATGATATTGTGTACATCTGCATAAATAACTAAATGAACCAATAGGATCAAACCAACCAATGGTTGACATTGGCTTGAATCTTGAGGTTTGAGTTTTTTTCTGTTGGGGTCATTAAATCCTCTTTCAATGAGATGGTCTTTAGATGTTTGCTGCCATTGCTTTTTAATAATGCCTATTACTAATACCTGTAGTCAAAGTCAAATTTTCCTGTTTTATGTTTCTTCAAAATTTAGTTGGATAAGTTGGGTGAACTGAGCTCAATGAAATAATGCCTAACTCATGGGCTTTATCAAGAAGGTTAAAGAAAATACTGTTTTTTTCATAGTTCATTGTGGCCTATAATAAGTGTTCAGAAAATGGTTGACATTATTATTATTTTAATTACTTTTTCTGATGGTACCAAGGTGCTAATATGCCTCTGGCCCTAGTCAAGACTGGCTTAGAAACTAAAGGTAGCTTGACAATGGTGGCATAAGTTCTAGATGAGCAAACCAAGGAAATGGCTGAAGTTAGAGGTGTAACCTAGGTCTTAACCATCAAGGGTCCCTTCTTTGAAGTCATCTATTTTGTTAATTCCTTCTTAAAATTTGTTGCACAAAATGGAGTACAGGATTTTCCTGCCCCACATTTTGCAAAGTTTTATTGATTTTTAAAGTTCAAACAAGGTCCAAAGTTAACATTGCCATGTAAGGTTCTGTTGGGTCAGCTTCCATCCACAGAGATAGGCCATTTAGACCATTGAAACACTGTTATATCTATATTGCTGGATACTCTTTAAAACTTGGCTAAGGATTCATTTTGTTAAATAGTTAAAGAATTCCCCTGTAATCTTATTGAGATTTCTAGGTGACATGACAAAACCTTACTTCAAATATAGAGAATACTAGAGGTCCGATGCACAAATTTTGTGCAAGAGTAGGCCTTCGCAGCCACTGTAGCAGACTGGATCCCTACCTCAAAGCCACAGCAGTTTCCTCAATCCTGAAGCTGCAGCCCCGGCTTCACCAGGAAGGATGTCTGGAAGGATGCTCAGTCTAATTAGCATATTACACTTTTACTGTTATAGACTAGAGGCCTGGTGCAAGAAATTCGTGCATGGAGGAGGGGAGCATCCCTCAGCTCAGCCTTCACCCTCTCCAATCTGGGACCCCTCAGGGGATGTCCAACTGCCTCTCTCAATCCAGGACTGCTGGCTCCTAACCACTCACCTGCCTGCCTGCCTGATTGCCCCTAACTCCTCTGCTTGCCTGCCTGATTACCGCTAACTGCTCCCCTACCAGCCTGATCATCCCTAACCACCTCTGCCTCACCCCATACCCAGGACCCAGGATTTTCTCCTCCAGCCAGTCACAGGCACCCGGGACCTGGGCTTTCCTTCCTCTGGCCAGCCACAGGAACCCAGGACTCAGGCCAGCTTCACCCAGGCTGACTGCAACTGCAGGGGATTGTGGGCAAATGGCTTTGCCTGGGCTGCAGCTGCAGCTGCAGTTGTCTAGGACCACAGGGTAGGCAACTTGTCCCTCACCCAGGCCATAGTCTGGCTGGTCCCCATTTTTCTCTCATGATATCATTTGTGCCTAGCTGGTCCCCATTCCTCTATCCCCAGTGTTAAGTGTCTGAGCTGTTACAGCTGGACAGCATGAGGGCATGATGACCATTTGCATATTAGCTCTTTATTATAGAGGATATACTTCAGACCAATGTCTGCCCATATCATTACAAATCTATGGGAGCTGAATAAATGAGACTGTATCTGAGAATATGAGGGGGTTTCCTTAATGGATTTACAAATGTAAGTCAAAATGAACTTCACAGTTACTAAGAATTTCTAACTCCTCATTAGTTGTGAGCAAAGCATGGATTATTAAGCAAATTTGATAATCTTGATAGAAAAAGTCATTTTTAACTAAATTTAACAGAGAAGAAAAAAACCTCACAGGCCGGAAGTCTGGTCTAACCCCTTTCTGAAACACATAGAGCCAAAGTTTTAGCTCTTTCTGAGAGAGATCCAAGATCCAATTAATTTACTCATTCACTTAACCATAAATGGAATTGCGTGTTTATGGCACTGGGAAAGACCAGTGGGTACAAGAGGCAAAGTGCCTGCCCTCATAGACCTTACAGTCTAATGCGGAGAGACAGAAAGTAGGCAAATAAGAAACACAGTATAATTCAGGTTGAGATAAAAGAAACTTTTTAGTGGAAATTTTTTTTTAATACAACAGAGGAAGGCCTGGGAGACAAATGGAAAGAAATGCTGCCTTAGATTGCACATCATGGGTGGAACAAGTGGGGACAAGTGACAGAGACCAGAACAAAAGGAGGGAGGAAGTGAATCTAACAGAGCCCAAGCCTGGCCCAGTCCTCTAAGATTCCATCAACCCTGTCCTGGCAATCACAGAAGCTTCAGTAGGGATAGCAGTGCCACAGTGAGGCCCGGGGACCTGACTCAGGTTTTCTCCAAGGATGTGCAGCAAGGGCATAACTCCTATTTGCCATGATTTTCCACCTTGGTGACAACCCAAGTTTTACCTCTTTCTACTGCCCCTAAAAATGTAGCAGCTCAGCTATTTAAGTAGCATTATTAGATATGTGTCTCCTTCCTATGAGTTGGATTTTTAAAAATCAAGAAGAAAAGAAAAACATGTGAAACTACTTCAGGTAACTCATCTACTCTGTAAGAAATTTTTCAAAGTGGTTTTGGTAGTAGAAACCATATTCTCAGACAAGATTTATGGGAAACAGTTAATAAATATACTATACAACATAGAAAAAAGAACTGCTCTAGTGAGGCAGGGGCAAAAGTCTCAGAGATGTGACTGCCCCTCAAACCCTTGGATCTTCCTCAAAGTTGTTGGAGGAGGTCTCCTTGGAGCAAATGAAAATAAAATAAAATTCATACAGGGTGGTTTTTTTTGTTTATTTGTGTTTGTTTTTTAAGAAATTCACTATTCATTTTTGGGATTTCTGGTCAGTGCAAGGCAGTGCCTTTTAAATTGAGGGCAGCAATGAAAAGCAAAGAAGCAATAAAAGAAGTCATATATTGATCACATTCTGAAGGAGATAAAACAGTGAGGTATAATCGTTAAAACCATGATCTTTGAGCCATATAACTTCAAAGCTTAGATCTTTAACTTCTGAGCTGTGTTGTCTCAGGTAAGTTAATCAACTTTACTATGCCTCAGCTACTGTCTCAGGTGTAAAATGAAATCTATTGACTTTCTCTTTCTTCAAATGATTATTGGTCCCTGATAGGCAATTATTTTTGAACAGTATGGATAAATCACATGCCTCTTCTTTTAAAAAAAAGCTATACTGGATTGGATAGTAAGAGTATAACACAGTGAGTATGCTGTCAGAATCAAGAATCGAGGCAGAGTGTAGTGTCCCCAGTGGATGACTTTATGGTGGACCAGTTCTATAGTCACTCCCGGATCCTGGTTACTGCCTGCTTCTAGGAAGGTATCCAGATTAAAGATTTGGGCCTTTAACATGCTAGATGAGATCAAGGCCTCTGTCCCTGGTCTGGGAGACTCAAAAGTTCCTTTGCAAGGCTTGGTTTTAAAAATAAGTTCCTGAAAAGCAAAGATAGTCTATTGAAAGCCCACTGCTCCTTATCGTGGGTCCGGTGGAGAGACCACAGAGAGTACTTATGAGGTTTGTTCTACATTTTTTGCAACATCACTCACATAACAGAAGCACTTCATTCTAGCAGACATGCAAAAGCCCTTTCTTCTCAGTATTAATAATAAACCAACTCCTTGATAACAGGTATGAAATCTGCCCACCTGGCTTGCTATTGGAGAAAGGGAAAAGGCTTAAGTGCTGGTGGGAACTCAGTGTATAAGCGTGTGCATGTGTGTATGGAGTCAGGTGCGGGTAAGAGGTGAATGTGGAAACAGGCCTCAGTGATCAGCATGCTTGTCTCATAGCAGTGAGTGTATTAAATAAAGTATGCATATAAAGTGGTTACACAGTGCCTCGCATATAGTAAACATTCAGTACATAATGGCTCCTGTTCTAATCAATAGCCATAAAGCACGCTGTGGTGTTCAGGAGTGATCTGATTTCAAGTGACAGAATCTTCACTGAAACTACCTCAGATAAAAGGGGAGTTTTTAAAATATATGAGGCAGAAAACTTGAACTCTAAAACTGAAAGGTACAACAATAAATTGGAAAAAATATAGGCAGAATGCACAACATAAAAGTTTTAATTTCCTTATTGCAGGAAAATGCAAATCAATAAAATAAAAGGAAAAAGTATTTAGAAGTTAGTATACTCATTCATAGACCTAAAAATTCAACATGAATAATTAACATGATTCATATAAAATAAACTTAAATGTCATTCTTTAAATATCAATTGGTCATGATTCTTAATGTTGATGAAAGTGTAGTAAAATGGGCACCTTATAAACTAATTGTAGAACTGTTTCAACATTTTTTAAATTAAAATTTGTCAAGCCCTAGTTGGTTTGGCTCAGTAGATAGAGTGTTGGCCTGTGGAGCAAAGAGTCCTGGGTTAGATCTCGGTCAAGGGCACAACCCTTGGCTGCAGGATTCTCCGGCTCTGGCCCTGGTCAGAGGCAACCAATTGATGTGTTTCTCTCACATAGATGTTTCTCTCTGTCTTTCCTTCTCTCTTCCACACTCTCTAAAAATCAATGGGGAAAAAATCCTCAGGTGAGGATTAACAAAAATAAATAAATAAATAAATAAATAAATAAATAAAATTTGTCAAAAAAGGTCAAAAGTTAAAAAATGCTCATACTCTTTAATCTAATATTTGCCAGTCTACTTTAAATCCAAATTTTCTCATTTTCTTGAATTATATTCCTGATTACCTTTGGGCTTGTTATAAGGAGAGGAAGTAATAAGGAAGAAGGTCTGGGACCAATTCTAGGAAGTAGGTAATTGGCTGTAAGATCTAATAACACAGCTGGGACTTTTTGTCAGAGTAACCTGAGCATCTCTCATAGAGCCACCAACTTCTTGCTATGTGACTGTGACAAACTCACTAAAACTAAGCCTCGGTTCCCTCACTCTAAAATGGCAACAGTATATATATTATGTTGTTGTTGTTTTTTTTTTTTACAGAGAAGAAGAGAGAGGGATAGAGAATTAGAAACATTGATGAGAGAGAAACATCCATAAGCTGCCTCCTGCATCTCCTACCTGGGATCCAGTCTGCAACCCAGGCATGTGCCCTGACTGGGAATCAAACCCAAGACCTTTCCGTCCATGGCCTGGCGTTCTATCTACTGAGCTAAATCGGTCAGGGCTGGCAACCGGTCAGTATATTAACCTGGCAGAATTATTATGAGTGTTAGAGATAATGTATATAAATGATGACTATTATTATTATATCCAGTTAATGCCTCCAATAACAATAATGTCCCCTTATTTAAACTCCATTATTAAATATTCAGTATAACTTTGGGCAGGCAATTTGATTACTCTGTGCTTCAGCTTTCTCATTTATAATATAGGAATATTCCTCACTCACTTCCAATGTCCCTTGCTCTGTATAAAGGGAATGCAAGAAAGAAGTAGTGTTTTTTCTTGATGCAAAAAATAAATAAATTATTTTATTTCTTATGACTAATTTCATTAACTGTTTACATGTACTAGAGGCCTGGTGCACAAAATTCATGCACAGTTAGGGTCCCTAGGCCTGGGCAGTAATCAGGGCCGATCTGTGGGGTGACTGGCAGGGTAATGGGCGGGGGAGGGGAGAACCCCTGTTGACACCCACCTTGGCCAGCCTGGTGCTGCCCACTCTCCAGCCCCACCCCCTGCCACTGCACTTGGTGGCCTCCCACTGCAGGGCAACCGGGGCCCCTGCTAGCATTGCCTTGGCCCACCTGGGGCCTGCGGGGTGGGGCAGCTCCCACATTGAGCATCTGCCCCCTGGTGGTAAATGCACATCATAGCCACTGTTTGTTCTACCAGTTCATTCTACCATTTGTTCGATTTGCATATTAGGCTTTATTATATAGAATACCATCCAGGATCACTGTATTACATAAACGATGTATGCAAGGAACAGTGACCCAAAGTATTCATTGTCTTTGTCATCCTCCTCCACGTTAAGTACCTTTATCCTTCTTACAGTGTCAGACTGAGTTGCTCATTTTGGGCTTGGAAAATATTTCTGTTTGCTATGGGCATATTTTAGCTATTGGGCCTCAATCCACAAGGTCTAGTAAGTCCCCTTTGATCTGCCTAGATATACTTCCAACCATATGTAGGAACACCCTGAGCGTACTGGGCTTGAGGTTCCTATGACATTTGTTTTCAAAATTCTTTGACAACTGCTTGAATCGTTTCATTGCTAAAACCTCTCTGTTCAGTATGGACACTCCAAGTCCCTTTAGCACCCACGGCCAAAGCCATTAATACCCAGTCAATGGGAACATCAACGTGGAAGGAATGGTGGTCCATTACAAGTAGCAAAGATACGATGCTGAGTGCAGTTCAGGCAGCCTCCGGGCTGCCTTTCCTAGTGACTAAGTTGGCATTTCCAAACTAGGCATGTTAATATGTAGCTCTTCCCTGCATTGTAGAGGCAGGAAGAGACCACCAATCAGATTTTCTGTCCTCTGAGAAAATGCACTTTTCTTCCATGGCTAGTTTTATGAATCATGTTAAGGAGAGAAATAAAAGACCAGAGAAACATGCTTCTCTTACCACTGTGTAAAATGATAGCTGAGGATTTTAGGGGGAAATAAATATACTAAAAAGTAATTGAAAGGTAAATTGGGACTCAGGGAGTAATAAAACAAAGGAGAGCTATAATGAGAGTTATCCAATTATAATTCTGTAGGGAATAAGAAATGAAAAACCCATCAAGTTCTCTGTCACAAAAGGCATTCATTTAAGACCTGCAATTGTGAATGATTGTTCCAATCAAAGATTTACATGAAGTCACAATAGGTGGTATGTAAACAAATTGTTAATGAAATGAGCCATAAAGGGTGTGATAAATAATTCTAACATCAACTATAATGCAGCTTCTCTCTTGCTTTTCATTTTTATATAGCAATGAGAAATGGAAGCCAGGTGATAGATATAAATAAAAGTGAAGTGTGTATACAGAAAAGCTACAAATGGCTGTAATTTTTATCTCTTTGTATGTCCATGTCCATTTCCCCTTTGAAGTAATTCAACCTTTCAAATTAATATTCACAAGTTTTATATTCCAAATTTCATATTTAGTCGTGCATTGGAGAATGAAGGCAAGAAGTCTGCAAAGATTATGGCTGAGTATTAATGTGGAACAGCACTCTCCTGAAAACAAAGTGAATTTGGCAGCCATTGTCAGCTCATGAGTCCCTAAGGTACTTGCCCCCTAGGGAGAGAAAGTTGGTGATGGGAGGTTCAGTTTGGCTATCCCTGGACCTGGGACCAGAACTATGTACATAATTAGCAGGGCCTCGTGAAAAAATAAAAATGTGGGGCTCCTTGGTCAAAAATTATCCAGAATTTCCAGATAGCAATAGCAGATCATCCAATCAAGCATGGGACCCTTGGAGCTAGGGGACTCGACGTGATCACACAACTTGCATGTCCATAAAATAGCCTTCCCTAGAAGCATCTCTCACTATTGTTCTCTCTTGGATAAATAGGATTTGGTTCTTATTATTGAAACCAATGAGTCTTTACATATGATCTTGAATCAGTAAAACTACAGTGACCCAATTCATACCTTATTAAGAGATACAATTGGGACAATTCCTTTTCTTTTCATAGGGTGAGTTTGTCTGTAAATTGACTTGATTTGCATTCTTCTTTTAGCATTAAAGGTTCACACATCTTTTTAAAAATACTTTTTAATGATTTTTAAAATATTTTTTTTATTGATTTCAGAGAGGAAGGGAGAGAAAGAGAGAGATAGTAACATCACTGATGATAGAGAATCATTGATTGGCTGTCAAAGTATTGTCTATTAATTTAACACAGGATTGAAATCTCAACTGCCTATATGTGAGATGTATAAGTAGCTAGGAAAAAGAGGCCAAGTGTGTAGAGAGATTGTTATCCTGTCCAATTAGGACTCAGCACCCAACTCCAGCTTAACATATCCATGTGTCAGTTTACCTATGTTAACATGTTACCCATGTTAACATGTTACCCATGTTAACCCATGTTAACAACAATTTCCATTTTTCAAGGGAACATAGAAACCAGAACTTTTGTGAGTTCTTCCTTTTGGTTTTTATTTGTTCTCAACTTAATCCAATTATTATTTAAAGGGATATTGTCATCTGTCAAATAAAAATATCAAAGGACTAATTTATGGTACTAGTGCTTTATTGACCTAAGATTTCTGAACTAAAGTGTGTTTACTGTCCTTTATGCTCAGTTTTGGGGGTTTTAGTAATATTACTATTGTGTCTAATGGAACTGCGGCTGTTATCTACTGATCCCAAGTTATCACTCCACCCCACATTTTTTGAAATTTCAGCTTCTGGCTCACTCTCATACTGTTTATATCTTAATTCCTGGTGATATCAGTATATACATATACTATGCTTTCACAGACTGGCTGCTGGTATTCTTATTTCCTCTCCCTCAATGATCTAACTACCCCCCCACCTCAGTCCCTTCACTTCCCAAGTCATACTGCAGACCTTATTAAGATTGTTACCTGAAACCCACCACAATCCCATCTCACTCTAATTACCACCTTTCATCTTTCCAGTTTATTCTATTTACCCTGACTGCTTATTCCAACAAGCTTTTGACTCTTCAAGGCACCTCTAGACAATTGATCATTCTACCTTTTCACTAATCCTCAAGGCTTCAATATCTTCTCTTGCTTTGCATCTAAACTATAAAATTCCAAGGTCAATGTTTTAAGCATGTATACATGTCCCATGTCCTTGACCATTCCTTTATCTTACCTGCAGGCAAAACCACAACCCTGGCTAAATCTAATTCTTCATTATTCCATATCTGCAGCTCAGTTTGAAGGACCTACAGGAAAATGTTCAACTATGCTGATAAAATAATCTTAAATTGTTGACTGAGATGCTCAAATGGGTCTTTAATGTTTCCAGATGATGGTCCTATATTTCCTTAGTTAGTGGGAAAGTTCAGTGTGTGGTAAATGTTAGTAGTAAGATGTATACACTAGAACAAAAGAGGAGGTTGATGTTTAAAATTAGAGTGTGGTAGAGAAAATTATAAATGTTACAAATGGATGAATTTTCAGTATGGTGAGAAGAAATGATTTTGAGAGATAAAGATTAAATCATGCCACAGATAATGAGTACAGTGTTTCAGTAAGACATGAAGAAAGGTTATAAGCAAAATGATTAACCTTTGAAGTGCATGGCTAGAGAATCAGTCTAATATTCATTAGGGGAAGATTCAAAATTTGTTAAATGAGTAAAGATTAAGCCTGGTGAAAATGTTATTGATGAAAGTTCTAATGCAACCCTTGAACATGCAATGGTTCAAGGCCTACTGGACTCTGTAAGCATCAAAGGAGTGATGGGGAGGCAAACAGAAACTGGGGCTTTCTGTAACTGCCATGGAGAGTATCTGAGTGTGTGTGTGTGTGTGTGTGTGTGTTACAGGGATGGTGATCAACAGCCTCTGCTAATGTTTTTTATGTATTTTTATTGATTTCAGAGAGAGAAAGGGAGAGGGATGGAGAGACAGAAAAGTCAATGATGAGAGAGAATCATTGATCAGCTGCCTCCTGCATGCCTCCTCTCACCCCACTGAGAATCGAGACTACAACCCAGGCATGTGTCCTGACTAGGAATTAAAAGGTGACCTCCTGGTTCATGGGTTGATACTCAACCACTAAGCCACTCTGACAGAATACCTCTGCTAATTGGGAATGTAGATGGAACTGATCTTTTTTGGAAAAGGTTACCTGAAAGAACATCCATCAATTTGAATTTGGAAAAAATTGAACTTGGCTCTAAAACTGTGAAGGGACAAATTACATTTCAATTTGATTGGAACTGCATCAAGGAAATACATGTGAAAACCCTTCCAACACTTTCAAGTTATATCAAATGAACTCGGAAATAATCTTTGGAACCTAACCTGTTTTATATTCTAAAAATAGAAGATTATATAATTAAATAACAGCAACAATGATGATATAATCACTTTTGGGTTATTTCTTACAAGTCTGCTATTTATAGCACTAAACTGTGCATATCTTTAGAGGAAAGAAATTATATCTTTTGTCTTTATGTTCCTAGAATCTAACAATTTCTATTAAAGCAGGCAATCAAAAATACATATTTTGAATGAGTCATTAATAATCAATGATAACACAGATATCATTAAATCCTTAGACATGAAAAAAATTCCCAAGAGTGTACATATTTTATAGACTATGGTTAGAAGGTTTTTAAATCTTTTGCTTGAAAGGTTTTCATGTTTAAGGGTGGAAGAAAACAAATGTTAGAGGTCTCTCTCAGTTATCCAAAATCCTGCTCTTCTTTGAGCATTTTGGTTAATTTAGAAATGTATGTGGGTGAGGGGGAGAAGACTGAAAGCAACAAACAAACAAACAAAAATGCATAGACACAACAGTATGGTGGTATACAGCTGAGATCGGTTTGGCTCAGTGGATAAAGCAGTGACCTGTGGACTGAAGGGTCCCAGGTTCAATCCCAATCGGGGGCATGTGCCTTGGTTGCGGGCACATCCCTAGTGGGGGGGGTGTAGGAGACAGCTGATCAGTGTTTCTAACTCTCTATCCCTCTCTCTTCCTCTGTAAAAAATCAATAAAATATATTTAAAAAAATAAAAACAGTATGGTGGTATACAGAGGGAATGGGGGATAGCAAAAGGTAAAAAAGCCTTATATGCTAAATGTTCAGTTGTCCAATCAGCCGTTCAACCAACCAAAGTGTAATTGCTAATGATATACAAAGGCCTCACAACTGCTCGCTATGATGTGCACTGACCACCAGGGGGAATATATTCAACCAGTCAACCAGTCACCATGTTGTGCACTGACCACCATGGGCAGATGCTCCTACCAGTAGGTTAGCTTGTTGCTGGGGTCCGGCCGATCAGGACTGAGCGAGATGGGCTGGACATCCTGTGGGGCCTTCCTGAAATACTTCCCTGGCTGGCCAACCTCCTATGTTCCTCCTCAGCCCCAACTGTGCACCAGTTAAGTACCTCAGTCTGGCCTGTGCCCTCTCACAATCAGGGACCCCTCAGGGGATGTCGGAGAGCCAGTTTCAGCCCGACAGCAGAATGACCAGTTGCTCTGATGTGCACTGACCACCAGGGGACAGATGCTCAATTCAGGAGCTGCCTGCTGGTGGTCAGTGCACTCCCTAGGGGGAGTACCACTCAGCCAGAAGTTGGGCTCGTGGCTGGCAAGTGCAGTGGTGGTGGCAGGAGCTCTCCCACCTCCATGGCAGTGCTAGGAATGTCTGACTGACAGCTTTGGCCCACTCCCTGTGCAAGGAGCAGGCCTAAGCCATCAGTAGGACATACCCTGAAAGTTCCTGGACTGCAAGAGGGCATAGGCCAGCCTGAGGCACACCCTCCCCCCGCTGAGCTCACAAATTTTGTGCACTCAGCCTCTAGTCTACATATATAAAAGCTCAGCAACTGAACAGCAGAAGGACCAGAACAATTGGTCAACTGATCACTATGACATGCACTGACCACCAGGAGGCAGACACTCTATGAAAGAGCTTCCCCCTGGTGGTTGGTGTGTTCCCACAGTGGGAGTGCCACTCCCCTCAGGCCATGCCCCCCACCAGTGCACAAATCCATGCACTGGGCCTGTAGTATGGTAATAAAGCAAATTCAACTTTGGGTGGTGGGCACACAATGTAATATACAGATGATGTGTCATAGATAGAACAGTATACTTAAAACCCATATAATCTTATTAACCATTATCACCCCAATAAATTTAATTTCAAACATTTTTAATTGTATTTTATTTTGAAACAACTTTTGAATATCTTATAATGTTATTAGCTGTGCTCAATTCAGGAAATTAAATGAATAAAAAACAAAGTGCTCAATGTCTTTTAAGATACTGAGAACTCTTTGTGCCATTTATATGTCTATATGTCTATTGTTTCTATTCACATGGCTTCTTTTCTGAAAGATTTTATTTCATCCTTTATTGCCTTTCTTTTTCACAAGGTTGCCAGACAGATCTGAGATCCAGGCAGATTTAACAAAGAGGTGTGCCTGTTGCATGGGCTTAGGCAACACACAAACACAAAATTGTCCAGTAGCCTCAATTTCTTCACTTGTTAAATCAATTCAATTTTTTGAGCACCTTCTATTTTCAGCAACTGGGCTTGGGATATTCACAAAGATCACCTAATTTCATCTTCAAAAGAATTCTATAAGATAGTCCTTCTTTTTCTCATTTTTTAGAAGAGATATCTTGGGCTCACAGAGGCAAGTTTATTTTAAAATCAGATGACTAGTAATTGAAGAATCAGGACTAAAACTAGATTTGTAGGATTCTCAAGCCCATGCATTGACCACAAAATCTACTACTGCCTTCTGAAAAAAAAATGGTAGAGTGCTGACCAAAATGAATAAAAAATGAGTAAAAGTAATAAAATATTATTAATCTTGAATCCAAAGAAAGATCCCTACCTCATGCTACAGACTTTTATGGCTATTGTTTATGTAAAAAACACTGCTCACCCAACTCAAACATTTGGGAATTATCTAAATATGCCTCATCTCCCACGTTACCTATATTTAATGTAGATATATGATGGTACATCTCATTTTAAGAAAATCATATGTACAAGATTCAGTCATCCAGCAGAACAGTGATGGAACTTGCCTCCAGTTCAACTGCTTCATTCCTCAAATGAATAAACTGAAATTCAGGAAGTTCAAGCCACCTGCCCAAGGTTAGCAAACAAGGTAGCAAGTGAGGTGAAACTAGAACAGAGTTTTCCTGATGGTCTATTAGCACTCCTTTCTTTATATCAGGCTGTCACCTTTACAAGGAATGAGATGGTGCTATCAAATGATGCATTCATCAAATATTTACTGAGCACCTATTATGTATCAGGCACTGTGATGTCATGGTAAGCAGAACAGTCATGGTCTCTGTCCTCTTGAGTCTTACACTTTAGTGGGAGTTAGAGTTGTTTATCAAATAGTTGCACAAATATACATATAAGTGCATGCTATGTTAAGTGCTATAAAGAAGTACAAAGTTCTGTATGATAATGTAGTCAATCTGATCTGACAGTATAGATTAGATTTGTGAGAGGTCAGGCTAACTCCCACAGATGTGATGATTGCACTCTGTGGGATCACAGAGCAAAGGAAAGGCAGAAAGGCTTCTACCCGCATCTACCATGGAGACTTGATTTTTAAATGTCCAAAGGATGAACTAAATCAAGTTCATGCACATAAATCAACTGGCTCAGTCTATAAACATGGTCCTCCAAGATAGTATAATGTTCTGAAAAGCAAAGTTAAAACATATCCTGGGGTCAAATGCTGAGAAGTTACTTTTGGAAGTTTTACTAAAGCTAGGAAGAATAGTCAAAAGCAGATTGAGGTCAAACAGGCAAGGATGGAAAGAACATGGTGGTTGCAGGTGCTAAAATTAGACAATGGAGATTCTTGAGTAATTGTGATATTGACAAGTGTGCTGCGTTTATTGGTGCCATCACCACCAGTCCTTCTTGGGGCTAAGAACTACATTTCCTTCTCTGTAAACTTCTGGGTTAGGATTTTCCAGTGAAGGAATTCGAAGAAGCTATATATGTGAAGTATCCTGACAGTCATATGTGACAGCCTTCCAAATTTATTCTGAAGTTCCAACTTTTAAATAGCAATGGTTTTCAAACTTCTCCACAAATAGCAGTTGTCTTTATCTGTTCTGGGGTTTTTGTTGGTGTCACAGTGGAAGTTTCCTCAGTCCCCCAGCCTTAGCAACCAAATAGACCAGATCCCCCAGATTTTTTAAATTTTAAGCTCTAATTTCTATGTTAAAGTACTTATTTTCATAACACTACTTGTGACAACTCCATTTCCTGACCAAATCCAAACTGATGCAACTTTTTTATATTAAAAGTAGTGTTAGGGGATAGAAACTTGTGGATGAGTGTCTTGTATTTGTTCTCTAACATGATTAGATTTAAAGGTTTTCATAACCTTCCTTTCAGTTACAAAGAATCATTGGTAGTTTATATCAGTCAGTGGAAAAACAGTTGCTTAAATTATTACTTTAGTCACCTGGACTCAGTACCTATAGAAGCCAAGGCTTTAAGCTGAAATAGAGCATTATAATGAAAATGGTGTGTTTGAGAACTTTTGGATGGATTGGTTGATTCTAAATGTAATGGAAAACTTGGAAGGAGGAAAATGCACTTGGGGCTCTAAAATTCAAGCTCGAGGGTAGGTAAATTATGAGAAAACTTCTATGGCTGCCTTGAAAGAAATCCTATCTCCTATAGCCTCAGAGATGAAATTTCTGAGAACCAAATCCAAAGTCTTATACCCTCGAGTTAAATTTAGGACATTGTTTGGGGAAAAGCAGAACCCTAAAAATTGAGATGAGAATGTCTGGCCAGATTATAATAAACTAAAAACCTGGAACTTCCAAATTCCCCTAAGCTCTCCTTGCCTGTGTCCTTTCCTTCCCTGTGTGAGAAGGCTGACTCCTGCCTTTAGAACCTATAATGACCACTCCAGAGGTAGTTTCCATGTAGATGAATGCTGATCCTTAAGACCAACACCTACCATATCTATTGATTCTAGATATATAATATGATTCAACACCCAGTATAACCCAGATGAACAGGTATTGAGTGTAAATTTTTACCAATTTCTATCAGCAGAAACTTGGGATTATGAATAAGAAGAGATATTAAGGGTGTTAGACCAGGGTGGGATAAATATAATATTGGACTAGACTGAATTGATTAATGTGGAATTTATTCGCTAGTGATCATAAATTTGATTTACTAATTCATCTGGGGATGATGCTAACAAATTCTAGACTGGTTGACTGAAATCTAAGCCGAATGGTGGTCTATATTTAGTGAAACTAAGATATCAGAATGTCCTTGATATACTCTCGAGTAGGGCTTTTTAATATTGACACTACTGACATTTAGAATCAGATAATTTTTTTGTTTTGGTGCTATGGAAGACTGTGGATCATGAAATGTTTAGCAGTATTCCTAGCCATTATTACCTCATACCAGTAGCATCTCCCTCAATTTATGACAACCAAAAATGTCTCTATATTGTCAAATGTCTCCTGAAGGTGCAAAATTGGCCACAGTTAAGAACCATTTCTATAAAGGAAGATATATAAGCCTGATAGAGATATGAATGCTGAGCGGATTTATTATGAATGACCTCCTTACCCACCTGCTAGTATGGGTAAGGGAGGACCCAGGGTATATGCCCTTCATGGAGACTTTGCGAATTAAGTTGGTGAAGGCAGTATCAACATCCTCAAAATCTCTATAAAGGCATTGGAAAAGGGTTCTCTGAATTTAGTGGGTGATGAGGCAGACCCCCCCCCCAAATAATAGGATCCAAGAAGTAATCAAACTGATTTGGCCTTTAGAAATCTATAGTGGTGGGTAATGTATTGTGAGGTGCCTAGGACAATGATAAAACATCTACTAAAGCTTAGCTTCATTTGTATAAGTAAAGTCAACAAACAAAAATATAAAACTTGATCTAGTGACAGAGGTCTTACATAAATCCATGCAACTGATAGTCACATCCCCCAACAAATTCCCAGACTTACGCCAAATCAGAAAACGATAGCCTTTTTTAAAGTGAAGATTAGAAGTGATAGGAAAAAAATAATGGCTCCACCAAATATGTCAACAACCTAATCCCCAGAACCTATGCATATGTCATGTCACATAGCAAAGGGGAAACTAAGGTTGCAGATAGAATTAAGATTTCTAATAAACTGACCCTAAAATAAGGAGATTATCCTGGATAATCTTGGTGGGCCCAATGTAATCATAAGCGTTCTTTAAGATGAAAGAGGGAAGCAGAAGAGTCAGAACCAAAAGCATGGCATTGTGAGCAAGATTACATTGGTCACTGCAGGTTTTGAAGATATTAGGGAGCAATGAGCAATACAAGTAAGAAAAGGCAAGAAAACAGTTTGCTCCCCTAAGGCCTACAGAAAGAAACATAGCCCTACAGACACATTTATCTCAGGCCAGCAAGTCCCATTTGGGACTTCAGAACTCCAAACTTGTAAGATAATTTGTACTTGTAGTTTCTAAAGCCACTGCATTTGTGGTAATTTATTACAGCAGCCATGGAAAAATAATACAGTAGTAGGTTATTCTAAATCAGGGGTGGGGAACCTTTATTCTGCCAAGGGCCATTTGGATATTTATAACATCACTCACTGCCCTAACCTGTTTGGCTCAGCGGATAGAGCGTCAGCCTGTGGACTGAAGGATCCCAGGTTCGATTCTGGTCAAAGGCATGTGCCTTGATTGCAGGCATATCCCCAGCGGGGAGGGGGTGTGTGTGAGGGGGGAGTGTGTGCAGAAGGCAGCTGGTCAATGTTCAAACTCTCTTTCCCTCTCCCTTCCTCTCTGTAAAAAAAATCAATAAAATATATTTTTGAAAAATAACTTCATTCACTTAATATAATTCACTTAATATAAATTTATGTTTCTATGAGCAAAACTCCTAGATTTATTGAATTTCAAGTCCCTCCTGTGGTTGCTTTGGCAGGGCCAGACCAAATGATTTCTCGAGCCACAGAGCAGACGTTCTCCACTCTGTTCTAAGTAAAGGATCTGCTATACTTGTAAAAGTTGTACTATAAATTTCCTTCTCAACCTTTCCTAAAGGGACTGTGTCCTTTTGCCAGAGTCAGTATGTACTGAAGAAAGGGAACTAGCCAAACTTTTCAGGGATTAATAGAAACTGCCTCTGAACCATACCCATTCTTGGAGATCCATATGCCACTGTGGTTCAATAATCAAAACAAGGATTTATGGAGGTCGGATTTGTTTCATGTCTGTTTCACTGCATGAATATCCACCATTTGCTATCCAAGCCTTTGGCTAGTCCTCTAGTTCTGGAAAGCATAGTTTGAATAGTCAGACTTAGTCAGACTTCCTATATTAGTTCCTTGATCTGTGACATGGCAGCTACTATGATAGGACGGGCCTCTCTCTGTTAAAACAGTAAACCAAAAATAATACATCAGAGACTTGAAATATGAAGGACTATTGGTCTGTTACTCCTTTACCCATTTCACCTACCTGCCTGGAGAGTGCAGAGACAAGATGGATCTTGGAAATGACAAGGAATTACCATAAACTTAATAAGACGGTGACTTCAATTGAAGATGTGAATTTTTAGTGGAGCAAATCAATACAGCTCCTGATAGCTGATCTAGCGCTTGCTTTTCCCCCCTATACTTGTTAGTAAACACAATCAAAAGTTTTCTTTCAAATAGAGGGTCATGTCCCCCAACAAATTCCCAGACTTACACCAAATCAGAAAACTATAGCCTTTTTTAAAGTGAAGATTAGGAGTGATAGGAAAAAAATAATGGCTTCACCAAATATGTCAACATCCTAATCCCCAGAACCTATGCATATGTCATGTCACATGGTTACTTTACATCAGCCCTCTTTAATAACCCAGTCCTCAGGGACCTTGATTGTCTAGCAATTCCACAGGACATTATTGTGGTCCACTGCATTGATGATGTCAGGCTGATTGGAACTGGTGAGCAGGAAGTAGCTCCTCTCCTGTATACCTTACTAAATCCATGAGTGCCAGGTAGTAGGGCCACAAAATTTAGGGGTTGCAGACTCAGTGAAATTTCCAGGAATTCTGTAGTCTGTGATATATTGAGATATTTCCTACACATTGAAGGACAAATGGCTTCAACCAATAAGAAAAAAATATATAAAACCTAAGTATACCTTTTTTGGATTTTCAGGCAACCTACATGTACTTAATTAGAAATTTGAGTGAGATGTTAAGACTGCCAATTTTGAGTGGGGAACGGAAATAAAGAATGCTGCTGTTCAAGCTGCTCTGCCACTTGAGTCATGGAAGCCTGCATTTCAAATGGTGGTGAAGTGTCTGTGACAAACACATAGAGTCTTTGATGGGTCCTTGTAGATAAAGAAAGGTATGTACCTTTTGAATTGTGGAGTAAAGCTTTATTGTCTTCTAATTATTCTCCTGTTGAGAAACAGCTTTTGGCTTGCTCCTGTTTCCTAGAAAAGATTCGGTGTTCTATAATGGGCTACCACATTACCTTCTGACCTATGCAGCACCTTTCCTTCAAGAAGAAGTGGCATATATGCAATGAAGCAGTCTTAAAGGCACAAGAAATGTGCACAGGAAAATTTTTCAGATGCCTATGGCTCCTACTTCTATTGTCAGACCTTTTTTTCCTCTCAGCACCCACAGCATCATGGTGACTGTCATGTGACCAACCATGGACAAAAACAAAGCTTACTTACAGATGATTCTGTGTTATATTCTAATATCAATTGAAAGTGGGTAGCACCCCTCAGAGGTGACCCTAAAGAATGTTAGTGAAGCAAAATCCACCCAGTGGAAAAAACTTTGAGAAATGAACTTTCCTCCGCTTCTTCTTTCCTCCTCCTCTTCCTCCTCTTCCTCCTCCTCCTCCTCCTCCTCCTCCTCCTCCTCCTCCTCCTCCTCCTCCTCCTCCTCCTCCTCCTTCTTCTTCTTCTTCTTCTTCTTCTTCTTCTTCTTCTTCTTCTTCTTCTTCTTCTTCTCTTATTCTTTCTTCTTCTTCTTCTTCTTCTTCTTCTTCTTCTTCTTCTTCTTCTTCTTCTCTTCTTCTTTCTTCTTCTTCTTCTTCTTCTTCTTCTTCTTCTTCTTCTTCTTCTTCTTCTTCTTCAAGGGAAATATAGACAGAGATGTGTATCTACACTGTTTTATGGTCAATGGCTAAGAGTTTAACTGGATGGTAATGGAGTGGAGGTACAATGTTGGAAAACTGTTTACAATGAAGTCTGGAGAAGAGATAAATGCATAGAACTCTCCAAATTGACACAAAATAGGAGGATATTTGTATCCTATGTAAATTCTCATCTGAGGGCTACCACAGCAGAGATGACATTCAATAATCAGAGGGACAGTATGACTCAATGTGTGGATGTCAGTCAGCCTCTTTCTCCAGGCATACCTTTCCATGACCAATGTGCTTATGATCATAATGGCCATAACCACAGGGATGAAGACTGTGCACTCATTAAGGCTCTGGGCTACAGCCTGTACTGAGTGACCAACCTGCCAAAAAGCCAAGATCAATACTGATTTCCCCCAAATGGCGCCATTTACTGGGAGGGCCAGCCAGCTGCCTGATGGCAGTGATTTGTTCTCACTGAAACAAACATTTATTATGGATATAGATATGCTTTCCTGTCTGCAATGCTCCTACTGCAACCACTATCTATGAACTTACAGAATACTTCATTCACCTGCAGCTTATTCCACACAGACATTGCTTTGAACCAAGAAAATAACATTACACTAAATGTAATGTGGCATTTGGCTTATGCCTGCAGAATTCAATTCACTTGACTTGCCATGTCCCCCACCACCCTGAAACGGCATAGCCTTTTAAAGATGTGGGGCTTTAGCTGCTTGACAAACTTTACAGTATTGGGCAAATGTCCTCATGATTCTGTGTATGCTCTGAATCAGCAACCAGCATAATATGTTATTTTACCCATTGATAGGATGCATGGATTTATGAACCATAGGGTGAAAATGGAATTGGCTCCTCTCATGATTACCTTTAACAATCCAGGAGCAAAATTTTCTATTCCCATTATTATAACTTGGGCTTGCTGCTTCTCAGATCTTAATTCCTAGCACCAGGGAATATATAATCGTTATGGTAAACTAGAAACTGCAGCTGTCCTCTGGCCACCATGGGCACCTCATGCCACTGAACCAAGAGTGAAATAGGTGTCACTATAATGGGGTAATTCACTCAATAATAAAAGGGAAATGAGGTTGCCACTACAAAATGCAAATAAATGGGCTATGACTGAACCCAGAATATTCTATGGGATGCTTCTTAGTACTCCTATGTCCTATGGCAAAAAAATAATAAGTAACTAAAAACCCAATACAGTTAGGCTTACTAATGCCAGAGACCCTTCAGGAGGATTTGGGTAGCTCCACTGGGAAAGAAACACAGCCAACTGAACCACTTTCTGAAGACAAAGGAGAGTTTAGTGGAATAAGAAAGATACAAATACCAGTTGTGGCCAGATCATCACTTGTAGAAACAATAACTGTAGTAATTACTCTCATTTTATTTATTACTTTGATTTATTCAAACTTATGTATACTAGAGGCCTGATGCACAAAATTCATGCAAGTGTAGGCCTTCCTTCCCCTGGCTGCCGGCCCTGGCTTCCCTCCGGCCACCAGCAGGCACCTGGGACCCAGGCTTCTCTCACAGTCCCAGCTTCATCCAGAAGGTCATCCAGAAGGACATCTGGAAGGATGTCTGGTCTAATTAGCATATTGTGCTTTTATAATTATAGAAACATTAATGAATTATCCTTTTTTTCTCTCATCATGGTCATATTATCTAACATTGGGTATTTTAATAACGATTACCTGTCTAATCATTATTAATAATACAGGATTTCAAGTGGGATAGGAGTAATTCACCTGAAGAGGGTTAGATATCACCTAGAGATAGTTTACTAGTAAATGACATATGGGACTTGAATCTCCTCTTTGGGATGAGGGTTTGCTGGTCTTTGGTTGTTAAAGGATGGTTGAATTGTGCAAATTAAAAGCATGATGTTGTTATATTCTTAATTGAGGAGTTCAATGTGGTTAAAAGGAATGGGGAACAGATGTCAAATTTCCAAAGGGGACAAGGTTTCTTGTCAGTTCAGTAGCATCTTGACAAACTCCTTTTGACCCTGGAAAATATGTTTCCTAAAACTCTTCTTTCCTATGTGACTCTGGATTAGAGTGTTTCAATGAGAACAACTGTCTTTAGATTGGGAGGTGAAATTAAAGCAAAGAAGTTTTTGGAAGCCATTGCAATCCCACAGGGTGGGCATCCAGAGTTCATGAGCTCTCACTTACCAGTCACAGAGGTTTGAAAACTTACCCATAGGAGGTACCTTCCTTTCCCTATTCCTTTGCTCCAGTCCAGCAAATTTGTAAACAGATTGATACTCCCCCAGATCTTTCCACATTTGTGTAAGCCCTGTCTTTATTATTAAACATCAATTATATTTATTCATCCTTGCGTTGTCTTGATTGCCTTGACAAGCTCAGGCTGATACAGCCATTGATCCTCTACTGCTGTTTTATATTCAGTACTCTTTGGCAGTTATGTCCAGTAATGGAAAACTGCAAGTAGAAATGGATACTAGGAAAATTGTTTGGTGAAAAGAAAAACGGTGCCCTAACCCCTGAGAAGCAGGTCCTAGGAAGAAGTCAGGAGGAAAACTAAAGGAAGGTCAGCTACATGGACCAGGATAAAATGGTGGAGGTGCTGAGGTATCCAGAGTTTACCCACAGCACACCTGCAAACACAAATGACTCTAGGCTTCACCTGCTGTTAGGAGTGAATGCAATTACTAACATTTTTTTCTGGCTTTTGTCAGAGGAGGTTCACAAGGAGTGTGGTTGAAGCTACAGATGAAAGGTACCAACAGTGCGGCTTCAAAGGGATTGAAAAAGACATGATGTGAAAATGAAAATACCCCAGCGTTATCATAGATCAGAACTAGAACTAGGGCAAAGCTTATCACCCTTAATATTAAATTAACACAGTGAATTAAAATCAGTTAATGCCTTAATGACATTAGCAACAACTACATTACTGTGGTTGACAAAGTGAATAAATTTCTTATCTCAAATGTGTTTCTCAGGTCCACCCTGTGTATCCAATTTAGAGTGTAGAGTTTCTCACTTAATAGAATTTATATTCCTATCACTATTTATCAAGCAACCCTGAAATTGAAATGATTTATTCAGCAAGGGCCTTCTCTCATCCCATTTTATGAGTATAATAATTCGATTTAATTGTCAACTGTAAAAATGGTAAGATTTAGAGAACTTAGTAATTTGTCTTTTTTATGGTAGAAACATTTCACTATGACATATTTCTAGTAAAGTGACTAAATAGGGGCAAAATCATTTTCTTAAAGAGAAAAAAATATTGCATGAGTATCTCTGATTTGTGTGCGTATACAAATGCTAAGCCTAAGGTGAAAAAGTTGAATGATTAATATTATAACTTGGGCACACATCGATCCATGTAAATTAGTGTCACTGAAAATCTTTTGATTATACTACTTGACTGTACTGGTGGTAGATTCTTCCATTAGTCGCTTTGGATGCTGTTCTTATTCTGGACAACAATCACAAAACCCACAAAAAACAATTGGAGATCCAACAATTTTTATTGGACTGTGCCCAGCTTCATTGATAAGCACAGTTGTATGCGTGCATACATATGTACGCACCACACGTGCTGCATACACATCACAAAACAGAAAGTGAGTCAAACAAATGTAATTTACTTCCAGCAGCACAATCAAAGCAGTTTTCAGTGCACATGACAGGCCCGCTTGTAGCAGAAGTTCCCAAGACTCCTCTCACTTCTGTTAACTCTCAGCAGCCCTCCCCTCCTATGGGATCTGTTGACAGGGCACCTTCTGGACACTTGCTGACAGGGACAAGGAGCTTATGGGTTTTGAATGGAAAGGATTTGCTAAGTAAAGCTTCAGTCTCCCAATCTCACCCCTCTCCCAGAGGTCAGGGCACTGAAGTCCTTATTAGCTATGGAAATTATAAGGTGAACCAATAAATTATTTACATTTTAGAGCCTGCTGCTTGACACTGATTCCCAGTTAATCCCAGTTAGAGCATTAAGCTCACACAATTATATTTTAAAATGAAAATGCAGAGTGAGAAAGCTTCTCTTTCACAGCCATGTAATTAGTGCCTGGGTGTGCCTTTCTGGTCCATTGTCAAAGATTGATTCTTACCTAATGTAAACCTCAACACATCATCCTCGTGACATTAAGTCTACCAAGAGCAAAGGCTCTTCTTCTTCTGGGAGCAAGTAATTCTAGCTTCTGGGCTAATATATTTAAATGTCTTTTATTTCCCTTTTATTCCTTCTTTGGGTCTAGCTTTGATTTGTTTAGTTTATCTAATTTATAATGGCTATTAAAAGGGAGGTAGTTAATACCAGTGAAAAGCATAATTTTAAGATGGAGGTGGCTTTATTTGGGCTTGATTCTTAAAAAGGATGATTTTTATCTTATAAAATTCTGATTATTGCTCTTATTCCATTCATGTCTTTGAACTAAGAACTTTGACTCATGTTTTGGTTAGTGACTTTTAAAATGAAAACACCTTCAGGTCCCCCAAAGCTCTTTCAGAGTAAATTATCTTAGATAACTTCGCCTCCATTATCTCTCACTCCCTAATGGATTTTTAACTGAATTTATTGGGATGACATTGATTAATAAAATTATATAGGTTTCAGGTGCATACTTCTATGTCATCTGTATATTATTGTGTGTTCACTACTGCATGTCAAATCTTTCTGCATCACCATTTATCCCTCCCCTTTATCCTCTTCTAGAATCCCCAACCCCCCTTTCCTTCTGGTAATCATGAGGTTTTATTGCTTAATCCCTTCATCTTTTTCACCCAGCTCCCCTCCCCCTCTCCTCTGACAGCTGCCAGTCTGTTTTCTGTATCTATGTGTCTGTTTATATTTTGTTAGTTTATTTTGTTCATTAGATTCTACATATATGTGAAATCAGATGGCACTTGTCTTTCTCTGATTGGTTTATTACACTTAGCATAATGTCCTTCAGGTCCATTTATGCTATTGCAAAGTGTAAGATGTCCTTCATTTTTACAGTATTTCATTGTGTAAATGTACAACAACTTTTTTATCCACTCCTCTACTGGTGGGCACTTGGGTTACTTCCATAACTTGGTTATTGTAAATAATGCTGCAATAATCATAGGGGTGTATATATTCTTACAAATTAGATATCATATTTCTTCTGGTATATTCCCAGAAGTGAAATCACTGGGTCATAAAGCAGTTCCATTTTTAACTTTTTTATTTTTAATATTTTTTATTGATTTTAAAAAGAAAGAGAGCGATAGAAACATCAATGAAGAGAGAGAGAATCATTGATTGGCTGCCTCCTGCTGCATGCCCCCTACTGGGAATCGAGCCCAAAACCTGGGCATATGCCCTTGACCAGAATCAAACCTCAAACCCTTTTGTCGGCTCTCTATCCACTGAGCCAAACCAGCAAGGGCCATTTTTAACTTTTGAAAGGAATCTCCATATTACTTTCCACAGTGGCAGCACCAATCTTTGTTCCCACCAACAGTGAATGAGGGTTCCAGCTTCTCCACATCCTTGCCAACACTTGTTTGTTGATTTATTGATGATAGCCATTCCGATAGAGATGAAGTGATATCTCATTGTGGTTCTAATTTGCATTTCTCCAATGATTAATGATGCTGACCATCTTTTCATGTTTATTGGCCATCTGTATGTCTTCTTTGGAGATGTGTCTATTTAGGTCCTTTGCCCATATTTTAATTTGATTATTGTTTAGTGTGGAGTTGTATAAGTTCTTTATAAATTTTGGATACTAACCCCTTATCAGATGTATCATCGGTGAATATGTTCTCCCATTCGGTGGATTGTCTTTTCATTTTATTGATGGTTTCCTTTGCAACCCTTTACCCCAGGTGTCCCTTCTTTATGCTATCTTAGCTCTGAATATTTATAAATCCGTATTGTAATTCTTGGTTTGCTCAAATGCCTCCTCCTCTATATTATAAGCATCTTGAAAGGTGTATACCTTTTTTATTCTCTGTGTCCCAAAACCTGACACAATTCCTGGGCATAGGTAATTCTTAACACATCTTTATTGGGCTAAAATATGAATTAACATGAGCATGATGATGATACACACCATTAAATACATAATCTCTTAAACATAATGTATCCCACTTGGCCACAATGTTTGTTGAGTTCATTTTCTGTCAGTATATAGAACAGTGCTGTCCAATGGAAATATAGTATGAGTCACAAGTGTGATCCATATGTGTGATTAAAAACTTTCGACTACACACACATTTATTTAACCAAATATGTAAAAATAAATTTCAATATGTTGAAATGAAATATTTTAGATTTTCTTTGTTTTGTACTCTCTTTGAAATCTGGTGTGCATTTTACATTTATATCACACATTAATTAGGACTAGATGCATTTCAAAGGACATTTTAACAAAGACTTTTTCATTGTGTCTCCATTTAACAAGATGATAGATTTGAAAAAGAGATTTGTATATTTTATCATCCTAAGGAATTTGTTATGTCTTTCCTTGCTAATAAAATTTTTATTTATTTAATGAGTGATATCAGTTGAAATTTATCAGCTATCTTTCCAGCAACTAAGAATATAATATAATTTTCTTTTAAATAGCTTAATATTATGAATTATATTTGTAGATCTTTAAATGTTAAACTACTTTTCTTACTCCTAAAATAGTCTAATTTATTATAATATATCATATTTTTGAAAAACTGGACTCTGTTTGCTGTTATTTTATTTAAAATTTTGCATCAATATTCATAAATGAGATTGAGCTATAGACTTTTTTATTTTTATTATTTTTGCCAGGTTTTACAATTTATAAAGTGAATTTTAGAGCTCTTTCTCTAGTTTCTTCATATATATATATATATATATATATATATATATATATATTGATTTTTTACAGAGAAAGAGAGAGGGAGAGAGCTAGAAACATTGATGAGAGAATCATTGATCAGCTGCCTCTTTCACACCCCCTACTGGGGATGTGCCCCAAACCAAGGTACATGCCCTTGACCGGAATCGAACCTGGGACCCTTCAGTCCGCAGGCCGATGCTCTATCCACTGAGCCAAACCGGTTTTGGCTCTTTCTCTAGTTTTTTAAACTGTTAAAACTGCATCAGAGTAAACTGATTCTTCAAAGAGAAAATAATTCCATTTTGTTTGAGCCATTTATTATTGTCTAGCTTATGCTTCAAGCATATTGCCACTGGGCCTATCAATGATCCCCCTCAGCCATATTCATTATATCCTTGATCACAGCTATAACACTTAAAATTTTAATAAGAATGGTTTCACTACTTTCATCCACTCTTTCTGGCTCTCGGTATGCTCTTTTATCATAGCAGTCTGCTCTCATTTATTGTTGCTGTATCCCTGAAATTAAACCAAACATAAAACATAGACTTTTTTTTTAAAATGACTCTCCAATTTTCTACATTTCCTCTGCTTTCAGCGAGGATGTTTCCTCTGCTTTAGTGAGCTGTAATTGTTTACTTTTTCTGTTGGAACTGCTGATTCTTCTCATGTATGCAGCCTTTGTTGCTTATCTTTGTCAACCTGGGTCTGGATTAAGGAGTACTTCTGGACTTATACATGTTCCTTCCACACTGTAGGTTTGGATACATGGCTCTTTGGATAGGGATGGACTATTGGGTGGCAAGCATATGAGGGCCTGTCTTGTCTTAAGTATAAGTGGACCAACAAGTAGGGTCTTTCTCCCCCTTTCCTCTCCTCTCTCCACAGTGAAGAGGAGGAGGATTACAAGGTCTATAAGTTTCTCTTTAAATGTAGTAAGTGAGAATCCTATATAATAAAAGTCTAATATGCTAAATGTCTTGTCAACGGGTCAGTCGTTCAACCAATCAAAGCATAATATGTTAATGATATGCTAAGGATGCTCAACTGCTTGCTATAATGTGCACTGATCACCAGGGGGCAGACGCTCCTACCAATAGGTTAGCTTGCTGCTAGAGTCTGGCTGATCAGGACTGAGTAAGATGGGTTGGACACATCCTGACCCCTCCCAGGTCTCTTCCAGGCCCAATCATGCACCAGTGGGGTCCATTAGCCTGGCCTGTGCCCTCTCAGGATCCAGAACCCCTTGGGGAATGTTGGAGAGTCAGTTTGGGCCTGATCCTGCAGGCCAGGCCAGAGTGACAACACTGGTGCATGAATTCATGCACTGGGCCTCTAGTATATAAATAACTTCTCAAGTATGTTGAATGGGATAGTGTGGCATTCTGAGTCCCTCTGAGATTGTGAATTCTTTTGTAAGTTTTACCTTAAATGCATTGGTTATTGTTGATGTGGTGAAAGTTTTTGCTTTATAGTTTCTATCCCCATACATATTCTGATAATAGCTCATTTTCTTCCTTTGACAATGCCTTTTCTGCCCCGCCAATCAAAGGGTTCGTACTCTTAAGGGTTGTTTCTTAGAGAAACTTGCCTATCTTCCTCCCCGTGTTTAATCACAACAGTGGCCATGTGACTAAGTACAATGTAAGTTTTGGTTTAAATAAGTCCATCCCTGAGACCTCATCAAATCTGGCCCCATTGATTAGCCTAAAGAGTGAACAATAATCCAAGCCAGGTCAAGCAGAGCCCTTCCCAGGAATATTTCTTAATAGATCTGGCATAGGCTAGCTATGGAAATAGAAGATTAAATGATTTAATTGACCAGCTCCTGATCACATGGAGAAAAACTAATGTGAGAAAAGAAGCTGATGTACTAGAATAGTGGTCGGCAAACTTTTCTCTGGACTCCAAATTCATCTCTGTAAGAGAAACATCCCTAACTAATCTCATTTGGTCCGAATCTTCTACTTAACAGCATCTCAGAACTCTCCACCTTGTTACATTTCTGGATATGTCACCTGGCCTTTCACGGAGTTGTTCTCTGTGCCTGTCATATAACTCTAGCTGGGCTGCAAACTTCTCTGATGCCTGCAGCAGCCCTTTGGTGGTATAGTACAAAGCTAACGTGGAGAGTTTATTATGCTCCAGACACAATGCTATGTAATTTACTGGCGAGGTATTTAAGAGTCTGTTTAGCGCATAGTAAGCCAGTACTAAGGGTTTGTTATTAATGCTATTTATAGCCCTATGAAGTCAATATTATTATCTTCTTTTCCCAGATAAGGAAACTGTGAGACACAAAGTGTTATATAACTAGTACAAAGCCATGCAGTTCATTAAGTGGCAGAGATAGAACTTGATCCCAGTCAGTTTGGCATTATTATCTATTCATGTTCTTAACCAGTACAACGTTTTTGGCTAAAACACACACACACACACACACACACACACACACACACACACACGTCTTTTTTTTTCTCTCCCAATAATACCCTTGCTGTTTTCAAAGGAGTGTAACTTGTACTCAAGGCAGGTTTTTGCTCAGAAATTTTTTCCTCTTTTAAAATTCAACTGCCTCATAGATCTAAGGAAAAAAGGCATAAGTATTTGTATCTCTCTGGAGAATTTCATTTTAATATTTAGAGGCCATTGATACATGTGTCCTTAGAGAGAAGAATGAGGATGTTTTGGTGTTGTGTTTTTTTTTTTTTTTACTTCTAAGTTGCTAAGAAACTGAGTTTTTGTTATTTAACTGTTAATACGCTATTCAAGACAGCTTCCTTCATTATATTTTCTCTAGTTGATCCATTGTGCTGGTAGAAAGAACAAGACTATGTCATGTCAAGGGCTGAGCAATATGAAGAGTTCATGGGTGCATTTATAACATAAATGATTAATCGTATGAGAGGCTTCATGCTGATCATGTAATGAATCTTGCTTCTTAACGTGGTTTCCGTTGGTGCTCACAATTGCTCTGTGATGGAATGGCTTTCCTCCCAATCATGTTGCTAGATTGTTGAGAGAGAAATGCCTCCTAGGGTTCTCCAGAGGCCTTTCCCTTCCTCCCCATCTCCCCTCCTCTCTTCCTTTCCCTCCCCATGCCACCTGCCCTCTTCTTCCATAGCGGCCAGGGCCAGAGCCTGCCTGAAGGGACCTGGGTCTGGGGCCCTCTGAAAGGCTCTCAGGGTCACTATGGACCAGTCAGGTGGCAGATTCTCAATCCACACAGCCTTTTTCCCAGTTAGGCAACACAAGGGCACCCAGATCCCATCCTATCCCATCCCATTCCCATCCCATCCCATCCCATCCCATCCCATCCCATTCCATCCCATCCCATCCCATCCCATCCCATCCCATCCCATCCCATCCCATCCCACCCCATCCCATCCCAGCTGAGAAACCCGGGGATTCCTCCACCCTATGGCCAGAACCCAGCACAATCGTCTTCCTCCGGATTTCCACGGGGGTGAACGAATGGGCTTGCAGGAGTTTACAGGTGCCAGCGGAGCGGCGTGAAAACGGGGTCCCTTAGAAGAAAGTTGCTTTCCTGTCAGGACTGCAGTTGGCAGCAGCAGCCACGCTCCACCTAGGGCAGCTGGCGGCTGGCTGGCGCGCCGGGCCCAGGGACGTGCGGGCCGCCGCGGGACTTGAACTCGGGGCTGACAGGCGCCCCTCGGGTCCGGTCTGCGGCCGCCCAAGCGTCCAGGTTGCGGCTGCAACGAGAAGCGACGGTGCACAGCTGCCTGGCGTCGGCTCAAGCCTCCCTCCCCGGCGGCGGCCCTGTGCCCCGCCCCCCGCCCCAGAAATTATCTCCAGCGTTTGTTGCCGGTTTGATTCCGGGGGGGTGGGGGGGGGGGCGCTCGCTCGGGCAGGGCTCTTTTGTCTCTTTGTCTTAATGACAGTTCCCAGCACCGGCCTGCCATGCCTGGTTAATTTCCTGGATCTCCTGGAGGCAGCTGGGGTGAAATGTCTTCTGCATCATCCTTTTCGGGGGGGGGGGGGGGGGATAATTGTTTATGACGTCAGCCTGATTGATTCCCCCCACCCCCACCCCCACCCCCCTGAATGAGAGAGAGAGAGAGAGAGAGAGAGAGAGAGAGAGTCACAGATGTATGGGGAGGCCAGGGACACTGACATTCCTTCAGGGCAGAAGGAGGGGAGAAGAGCAGCTTGAAAGCGTGCGGCTAAAGACTCCAGGCTGCAGGGAATTAAGTTTATTATTATTATTTCTTTAAAATCCCCTCCGCAGCAAGCCGCTGACGGGGCTCCTTTCCTCCTCCGTTCAGGTGGCGGCGTCAGAGAATCCGTCCCGGGGACCGGCAGGTTCGGGAGGCGGAGGGGGCGGTGGGGGCGGGGGAAGTGCGTCACCAGGTGGGGAAGGGGCTGCGCGCCCCCGGCCGGCGGCGGGGGCCGGGGGTGGAGGGGGCCGGGGGCGGTGGGGACCGGGGCCGGGAAATAGGCTCCGTGCGCTCTCCGCTCTCCGGGGGTATTGTGTCAGGAGATGCGGGCTGGCTACCATGTGACGCGGTCCAGCGCGGAAGGGATTGGCCGAGGCGGCGCAGGCGGTGCAGCTCGTCGGCTCGCCGTTCCTCTCCCCCTTTCTCTCTCTCGCAGCATCTTCCCCGGGAGCCTTAGGTGAAGCCGCCGCACCGGCCGCATCCATGGCCTGCCGTTGGGGCTAACACTTGGTCTTTGGCTTCCGCAGCCGAAGGATACGGACGATCGCCTCGGCAGCAGCGGCCCGCGGCGGTGCGGGGAGGAGGATTTGGCTGGGACCTTGGAATCCTACCCTCCGGTATTTTCTCCGACTCCTCGGAAATTAAGGAATGCAATTCTGCCACCATGATGGAAGGTAGGATGCTTTTTCCTGCTGTGGTTGACAGGCTTCAGGCAAGGTGATGGAGGGGCAGAAGCCCCCCCGGCGGCGTGGAAGAAGGTGTGCAGCCCGCGTTTTTGTGGCTGGTCTGGAACCTGGTTGCCAGGATTTGCAAAGCAGGAGTGCTGCAGTTTGCTTGCAGCGGACGGACCAAGGCTCAGGCTCGTGGAATGAAACCACGGGGCTCCGCTTTAGCTCAGAACCCACAGGGCTCCCAGCTCTTTTCAAAGAGAAAAACCTGAAGTGCTTGCAGGGCGCTGAGAGAGAGCTAGTTAAGGAGCCTGCTGGGCAAGTAAGTTGGGAGAGAAGATAAGGTTGTCTGCTCTGGGTTCCTGGGACGACACTGATTAAACATTTACAATGGAAACTTGTTTCCTGAAATTGACATGAGGCAGGAGAGGTCATGGACAGAGTTATCCATGCTGCACATTTTTTTACCGAACTGTTTAGAAATTTTAAATTCTTGTAGGATTATTTTTTTATCTCTGCAATTTATATTTGACCGTTGCGGTGACAGACGCAGCACATTTAGTCCGTAAGATATAGTTTTATGGGGACGTTGTAGCAATGGAATGAGCACTAGGAGGAAAAATATCCAGGCCTCTTGGCTCCTGATTCAGGGTCTTATCAGGTTTTGTGTGTGTGTGTGGTTTTTAAACATTGGTGCTTCCTAAATGTGTTCCCTGTGCAATGTTTCTTAGCCAAGCATCAAACAATCCTTTACTGAGTACCTTTTACATTTGATATTAAGTGCAAGGAGGAACTTTTCCTGAGATGTTGTTTAAACTATATTTTGTTCTACTAAATTACCCTTGCAATCGTAAAATAGTGACAGCTGAGATTGCCTCAAAAAAAAAAAAAAAGGCAGCAAGCTGATTAAAGAAGAGACGGGCTGCCTGACCCTGGCTTTGATTTTCTGTCTTCAGACTACAGGATGGTGCAAAACTCCTGGCCTTTGCTAAGATGACAGGCAGAAATTTGTCCCCAGCCTGGATTTCTCGATGCAGAATCCAGTGCATAATGGGTCTCAAATCAGCCATGAAAATGGCAGAGAGGCCACCTCTTAATCTAAGGTCTGTCCTAAAGATTTTAAACACTCTCTGGAAATTTACCAAAATGGAATGAGGAGAATGGTTTCAAAACAACAGCAGTGGAGCCTGTATATGTTTGGCAGAAAATAAACCCTTTTCTCTCTCTATCAGGTCAAACATTATTAATGGGATCTGGGTGAGCGAAGGATTTTGTAGTCATGGCCCATAGATTTTAGAAAATAGCCTTTAAAAAAGAGATTGGATATCATTTTTATATGGAGCCTTGTCTTGTTTGCAAAGGGCTCTCAAGCAGTTCTTTAAATATAGGCCCAAATAAACGGAGATTACCAGTGCTCTAAGATTAAATCATTTTCCTTAATTAAAAATGGATTTAATCTACGAACAACACCACGAGACAAACAGAAAGAGTATTACTGTTGTACTTTTCAGTTAAAAGCTCATGTAGATTGCCGTTTTCAGAAGAAGAAAAGATAAATCTTGTCAATAGAAATACTATAGTTCTTTGCTAAATTTTAGGTAGCATTTCTTAAAAATAAATCTGCACATATTCTGATTCAATTCAATCTTACACCAGGGAGTGGAACATCTTTCATTTATCTTCTTGCCTTGCAAGGTATGGAGTTAAAGTGTCTTCTTTGAAGGAAGTAACATTTATTGGTGTTCATTAATGATTCTTCCAGTAAAATTGTCTATTGTGCCATCCCAGAATACCAATTCAAAGCCCTGTGAGAAGCTTATCGGAGCTGCCCAAACTGAAATGAGAACTGTAACAAAGACTTGTGTTGGAGCTGAATCAACACTATTGCTCTGGGTTTGCCAACTTTACCTAATGAAGGTCGTTATCTCAGCACCTTTATGACTTATAGGTGACCCCCTGGATTTCGCTAGTTACCTTCTGTCAGATTTTTGCAAAAGAAATTGGAAAGGTGTTACCATTGACTTAAAAATTTAAATGAAACCAATAATTTTTTTTGCTACGCGTAGTTCCCACTTAAATGCTTATCAAGACTTATTATCCTAATGGTTCAGGGATCTTAGAAAGGCAGGTGGGAATCTTCACTAAAAATCTATTTACCAATCAATGACCTTCCACATAGGTCCCTGGTCTTTGGGGCAGTATATATACATATGTGTCTGATATTCTGTCCCAGAATTTCATTTATGAATTGGTCTTATTCTAAAGGCATGGGATAACAGTTATTTTTTATTAACCTCATCCCTAATGGGCTGAGAGTGTGTCTCTAAACATCCAGATAGTTAAAGTGATCCTCTTCTCAACTAGCATCTCTCTCTCTCTCTCTCTCTCTCTCTCTCTCTCTCTCACACACACACACACACACACACACATACACACACACACACACGCACACACAAAGTCATCTCTACATTTCTAGAAAGGGGAAAAAACTACATTTGCACTGGTGTGTGTATATATATCTCTATATTCAGTAAAGTGTTTGAGTCTGCTGCTCAGGAAAAGCATGGCCATGGCAACTTTTCAAAGCTACTTCTCTACTCTGAGTAAAACAAGAGTAAACAAATATTCATCTGAATGGCTCACAGGCTAGTCAAGAGTACTTGTTTTGATGGAACAGGATATAGGTTCCATTCATTCAATGCTTATTAGAAATTCTTGTCATAGATGAAAAACAGTGCTACCTCCCCAGTGATTCTAATATCATAGAAGGCAGTAAAGTAATTCTGCAGGGACCTCCAGCAGCTTACCAGTAGTTTGTGGCTCCAAATATTTCTATTAAAAAGTATTTTTAAGAGACTTGATTTGATGAATCCCGTGCTCTTTATTTTTTTAGCAATGGTTGGTATTGAGTTATGTCTTTCCTAAGAATGCCACATGATGTGGAAAAGAATGTGAAGGGAAAGAAGGTGAGCAAAGGGAATTATTTGCCAAATGGTGTATGTGTTGCCTAAGCATACAACAGTCTATGTGATTAGGAAAACTGTTCAAGGGTTGTGTTGATTTTTATGTTTTGTTATTAAAATTTGAAAGTGACATTTTAGCTGTCTCTTCTAAGGTAAGTGAAAAGAACTAAGTTGGGGTTTCTTAGGACATCTGTAAGACCGTCTAGGAGGTTTTCTCATGCCTGTGCAGAACTGCACTGGAAATGCTTGGGTTCTTAGTTCCATACTCAGACTCTTAGGCATTGTACTGGAAAAGCATGTTTTTTGGTGCCAATGATTTCATCTTATATAACATAATTTTATATTAACAAGCATATTTCAAAGGTTTAATTAGAATACGCAAAGCGATTTAATAAATTCTGTTATATTTACTATTCACAATAACCCGCATACAAGTATATTCTACATATAGTACTTTTGCAGTACTTTTTTTTAAAATTGCAAAAATAAAAAATAATACATTGAGGCAGAAATGTGGTGGAATTTGAACCCAAGTCCATTAAACAGCCAAGCTCATATTTTGAAACCATTGTAATATTTTAAATAGGAATGTTTTCTTTTAACTTTGCATCAGGTGGTCTTGGTCATGTTAACCTAATTGGAAACTGGACTTAGTAATTTCTTTGGTGGCATATTCTGACTCTCTCTGTCTTTTAAATATGAGTACTGACACAAGGTCTCAATTCCTTGTTAAGACCTATTATCTCCAAAATCATTCTTTACAAAATTTTGAATAACTCTAGACCAGCCGTGGGCAAACTATGGCCCGCGGGCCGGATTCGGCCCGTTTGGCTGTTCTAAACTATTGAAATAATAATAATAATTAAAAAAAGACCGTACCCTTTTATGTAATGATGTTTACTTTGAATTTATATTAGTTCAACAAACACTCCATCCATGCTTTTGTTCCGGCCCTCCGGTCCAGTTTAAGAACCCATTATGGCCCTCCAGTCAAAAAGTTTGCCCACCCCTGCTCTAGATTGACTAACCTGTGGTTGCAATGAACCTTATAATAGTAAAAGCTTTTTTCCCATCTAGAAATGGAGTTTTATGTATTTGGAAAATTCTTTGATGTGATCATAAATGAACAATGAATGCATTTTGAGGTTGGAATTGTTCATTTTCTAGTTAGCTAAGAAGTTTTAAAAGAAATGCTTCTGCCCAGCCTTCTTGGCTGTGTGGTTGAGCATCTACCTATGCACCTGGAGGTCATGGTTCTATTCCCAGTCTGGGCATATGCCCCGGTTGTGGGCTTGATACTCAATGAGGGGCTTGCAGGAGACAGCAGATCAGTGATTCTCTCTCATCATTGGTGTTTCTATCTTTCTCTTCCTCTCCTTTCTCTCTGAAGTAAAAAAATATATATATATATATTTTTTAAAAAATGCTTCTAACTTTCTTACTGATTCCCTTCCTAGAAATAGTGAAGTTATTCTGGAAAATCTTAAGTATGCATACAACATTCTAATATATGTTCTATCATTTATATAATTCCTCTCCCTTTTCAAGATTCTGTGTCAGAAAGAGCCTCCGTATATGTATGTTTCTATCCAATTTCAGGGGTCAACTCTAAATCTCTCAAAAGAACATGCAGTCTTTTTTTAAAAAAAATTAACTTAGATAAACCATTCTAGAAGATTCTGGAAAATTCTTCCTGTTGAATTTGGCACATACACTACCCATGTTTTAAATAAACAAGTTGCAAGAAGTCATCAACTCACAGTTTTCATATTCTTGAAAGTTTATTTATGAATTGCCCTCTTGAAACAAGTTTTCCCATAGAAATAGTAATATAAATGATAGTTAGATTCTCATACTTGTCCGTTAAAGACTATTAAACCCATTATCTAGTTGAAATGCTAAATGTTTGCTATGAATTGTGTAAAGAATCAAACAGTTTCTATAGTATTTAGTAAGAAGAACACAATGGCATGAAATTGTTTTCAAATTTGAATGTTGCTCTTTGAGGGAAAGAAGGCTTATTAAAGGACTCTGAGAAGATGAAGATAAAATTTGAAGGAAATTTTTAGGTATATTTTCAGAAGTTTTAGAGACTCATGAAACTGGATTTTTCAATTATGTTCCATTTTATTACCATACTTGTGTTTTACATTTTCTCAATTTCAATTTTATCATATCCACTGCTATTAAATTGTGATTGCTTTCATTATGTAAACTCACAAGTGGAACTAAGAAAGGCAAAGAGAATTTACTGAGATGACTGTAAAGTAGTTGGAAGGGAAAAGAGAGGTGAAAGCATTATAATGAATTTGGGTTCATGTCTGAAAAAGTACCTGAGGAAAAATGAACTGAGTGAGGAAGTGGTCCTAGATAGAAGGGAATTGGTGAGAATGATAAGAGCATGATCCCATGAGGAGAAAATGGGGTGTGGACAGAGGTATTGGGTCTGTTTTTTGTGCTGACTGCCAAATATTTCTCTGGGCATAGGATGGCTTGCTTACCATTGGATAGGGGGAAGGAGGTTTAGACTTAGAGAAGGCTGAGCCTCCATCATGGAAAAAGTATGCCATTTAACTGCATCTACTAGTATAGTATTTATATTCCCTATATCTTATCATTTTGTATAAAAAACTTCTATATCTTCTCATTTCTCTTGAAAACCATAGCATAAAAGAGCCTGCACACTCTGGCCTGCTGTGCCTCTCCTCTTTAAGCCTGTTGAATGTCTCACTTACAGTGAATGCCTGACAGCCTTGCTACCTGTCTCAGAGTGTTTAGAGCAGGGGTGGGCAAACTTTTTGACTCGAGGGCCACAATGGGTTCTTAAACTGGACCGGAGGGCCGGAACAAAAGCATGGATGGGGTGTTTGTGTGAACTAATATAAATTCAAAGTAAACATCATTACATAAAAGGGTACGGTCTTTTATATATATATATATTTCTTTTTTTAAAAAAAAAAAAAAAAATATATATATATATATATATATATATATATATATATATATATATATATATTATTGATATTTTACAGAGAGGAAGGGAGAGAGATAGAGAGCTAGAAACGTCGACGAGAGAGAAACATCGACCAGCTGCCTCCTGCACACCCCCCACCGGGGATGTGCCCGCAACCAAGGTACATGCCCTTGACCAGAATCGAACCCGGGACCTTTCGGTCCGCAGACCGACGCTCTACCACTGAGCCAAACCGGTTTCGGCAATATATATATATTTCAATAGTTTTATTCATTTCAAACATTTTAACAAGAAGAATGTAAACACTAATTATTATAATTTAAAACTTCAAAAAATGGGGGAATCATAGCACAATAACATACCTTATATTGAAGATGGCAAAGGCAAAATAAAATTGCCTAACAAAGGAAAGGTACAAAAGCCTTTCAAATTAAACCCTCCACTCTTTCAGCTCCTCGGGGCCTGATAGAACAGCCAAATGGGCTGGATCTGGCCCGCAGGCCGTAATTTGCCCACAGCTGGGTTAGAACAAATACTTGCCTGCCTCTGGGCTTTTGCTCTGCCTAGAACATGCTTTTGGCAACACATGGAGTAACTGATTCCAGCAAAACTGTCACCTCCTCAGGAGGCCTTCTCTATTATTGTCATCCCAAACTTCCAAGCGTACACCCTTGGCCAATGAATCCATTTTAGTCCCCTCTCCTCAGAGCTGAATTTGCGATACATGGTTTTTTAATGGTGTACAGGCTGAATCTCTTAATCAGAAGGAAGCTCCATGAGGGCAGGAATCTGATCTCTCATAGTCACCTCTGTATCCTTAGCTCTTGACACACAGTGGACACTTAGCGTGTTTACTCATTGAATAAGTGAATAAACCAGATGTAAATGACTCTGATGACTTTAAACTGTACTGCAAGGTATATGTTGGGCATTATGGTGGATGTAAAAAAAATAAATGCTCATATTTATATTTTCACTGGAGGAACAAGAACTATAAATCTGAAACAATTAGGGAAAGATATTGTAGAGTTCTGAATTGTGAGAGACAGATAATACATTTTGAGAGGAAAAGTAAAGAAACAGTCCATTTGAAAATATGTGCTTGCGCTTGATTTATTTTGGTGATTAGCTCCAAGGAAATGGAAAGAGACAAGATAAATAGCACAGTTATCCAAAGAAATTTCCCGAAATTCCAGAGACAGTTGTGTCAATATCCTGCATATATTTTTTTCCTTTCTCCCGTCTTCTCTCCTTGTATTTCTTTCTCCACATTTCTCATTCTTCCTTCCCACCTTTCTCTTTCTAGGGTATCTTTGCTTTTCTCTGATTTTGACCAAATCTGAAAGTGGTGGTTTATAGAGCTAGTAAGTTTGATTTGGAATTTGGGAAAGTATTTTTAATAAATTAGTATAATGTTGTATGATGTATTTGTACATACAATGACAATGTGGTGGTATATGAGATTGTGTAGACACCAAATTATTCCTAATTGGAGAAATTGTTGATCTTAGAAACCCAATATGTTTGCTGAACTTGTGCAGTTTGGATTTTTTTTTTTATTCTTTGGTAGGAAGAGCATGGATCCAGAAGTCATACTTGAGTGTAAGTGATGTGACTTCTTGGCCATGTGCCTTGAGAAGGCTACTTTACCTTCCTGGAGTTCAGTTTCCTTGCAAATAAAATGAGAGAATTGATCTGTCATACCTCTAAACTCCCAGCTCTGAGAGTCTCCAGTATTTGCTGAATAATTTGGATTCCTCATATCTACTCCCTCCTATGTTTGAATCTGAGTGATTTACTCCTCTTCCTCCCACCACAAAATAACTTGTCCATGACACAAAAATAATTCCAATGTATTACCACCTGCCTACTATTAGCTTACTCTTTCTCTTGCATGGATGCCACAAGTTGGTTTTGCATCTTTGCTGTATCGGGAGACAATAGCAGACTTCTGCAACCCTCCTCTACAGCTGCTAGCACAGAACTATTTATGTGTTCATCAAAAACCATATATTGAATGGGTATTAGTTGTTAGGCACAGTTCTAGGTGTTAGAGGCTCATTAATAAACAAAATAGGTTAAAAGCCTATATTGAGCTTCCTATTTGGTGCAGAAGAGTGATGATAAAGTAAAATGGAAAGTACATTATATGGAGGTAAGGACTTTGGACAAGAACCGAGTGGAAGGCGTGGATTAGATGGGGATGCAGTTGTAAACAGAGTGGTGATGGAAGACTTGCTGAAAGGACATTTGAACCAAGACTTGAGAGAGCAGAGGGAGTGAAGAGCCATGTTTGAAGGTGGAGTCTAAAGATGCAGGGGAAAGAGCAAATGCAAAGACTCAGAATGTGGGATGAACAGCAAGGAGGCCACGCATCTGGAGCAAAGGACGGGGGAATGTTTAAGAGAGGGATGAAGAGAGGTAATATTCAAACCGACTCCTATGAGTCCCTGTCAGTGGAAGGAAAGCCCGTTTCCTTTTGCAGAAGTCAGTCATCATGAGCCTATGCTACCCTTGTGTCAAGAAACAGGTGGGCATTAAGAAGCCTGGCATTCTCATACTGGTTCTGTCTTGTGCTGGTGCCCCTTGGCACTCCCTCTGACCACATATTTTAGTAAATGAGTTAATATCATGCTCCTGCCTTAGCTTCCAGTTCCAAGTCCAACGTCAGAGCTGAGTTCAGCTACAACCCTAGACTTGAGCATTTCCACATAAGAGATACAGCCCTCTGATAAGGATGACTTCAGAATCAGAATTCCACATCAACTCACAATTATTGTTTACTACATACAAAGAACTTTATTTTTATTTTGGGTTCATAATCAATTGTTATTATGCATCAGGACTATCATTTTAAGATTTTAAATATATATATATATATATATATATATATATATATATATATATATATTATTGATTTCTTACAGAGAGGAAGAGAGAGGGATAGAGAGTTAGAAACATCGATGAGAGAGAATCATCCATCAGGTGCCTCTTGCACACCCCCTACTGGGGATGTGCCCGAAACCAAGGTACATGCCCTTGACTGGAATCGAACCTGGACCTTTCAGTCTGCAGGCTGACACTTTATCCACTGAGCCTAACCAGTTTCGGCGCATTTTAGGATTTTTAAAGACCACACAGACTGACTCATGTTGCATATCTTTAACCAACAGTATAATATGGAAAATAGTATGTGACTTTGCACAGGAACATCTTCAGCTTTCCCCTTAGTCTCAGGTGTTGTTTTAGGCACTGTGAATATGTCAGCCAAAAAAATGGCAGCTATGTTCTCCATCCTCAGAAGCTTCGAGTCTAGTATGTTATCACATATTCCTGTACACTATTTTCTTCTCACTTCCTCTCTGTGGTGAGAAGGATCGGTATTTCCATCCTTATTTCAAATAGCAGGCATCTCGGGCCTAATGATGTGACGTGACTTGTTCAGGATGACCCTCTTAGCATGTGGCAGGAGCAGCCTGCATTAGACAAGCTTCCCTCTTAGTCAAGTGCTCTTTATTTGCACAATGGTGTGACTGGAAGATCCTGCTCATGTTGGTCCATGTTTCTGGTTGACAAGCAAACAGCAGATAATCTAAATTTGACATGGAGAAGCCTTCTTCAGAACAGGCTACTAATTTCATTACCAGGTCACGACCGGCCGTCAGCCTGAAGGAGGCTGACACAGAAGTGTTTTATTCCGGTGGGCTCCTTCCAGTGACAACCCCCAGTTTCCCAGAATCTTACGATGAGAGGGGACATGTGATACCACTAGGCCAGTGCACTCTACACCTTCACAGCTCACCCTCTACAAAGCGTTTTATCAGAAAGCCTGGCTCCCATGATGAACAAAAGCCCTTTGTCCCCGAGAAGGACAGCTAGGTGTTCACTCACATTCCGTGAAAGCTTTGGCTGTTATCACGGACACGTGACGGTGTGGGATATACCACTGAAGATGAACCAGTCTAGTCCAACCTAATTTTCCAGCTGAGGAAACCAAAGTGGAATGAACTGGCTTACCCAAGGATTTTTGTCCTCTCTGTGGGAGAGGACAAGTCAAGTTTATTTTAGTAGTGATTCAAAAAAATGTGAATAGACAAAGACTTTAGAACCTGTGGTACCTTTCACATTCAAAGGTGCTGAGGCTGGCTGGGTGCCTGCCCAAAGATGTACAAATGAATGTGTCCCAGGGTCATTGCTCTACTGATTACACATACAATGTGGCCATTTATAGCTCCCCTGGCTTCCATGGCTCCAGGGTCTGCTGTCTGTGAGTCAGTGCTGTGTGGAGGGAAGGAGCAGGACCTGAAGGGGCTGTACCTCCTGGCTAGCTACATGACCTTGAGTGCCTTCTTAGAACTGCTTTGGCCTCAGCTTCCCCATGTGCACGGTAGGAATAATACTGGCTCTAATCAGATGAGACCTAAGTATTTTGAAGCATCTGTAAAAGTGTGGCGCAGATGCCAGTTATTTCCTCAGATGGCTCTCTCTCGGCTTAGTTGCTGCTTGTGGGTTTCTTAGCATTTAATGGCTACAACTTATTGCTTGCTGTTTTGCTTTTCAAGTACATTGTTGCTGCATCTCTTCTGCAGCGAGGCCTTATAGAGATCCCTCTTCTTTTCACCATGCTTTTAATTTTTAGCGTATTCTATCATTTCTCCCTTCTCAGGATCCGGGTGCTATATATACTACCCCTTTCTTGACCATGGAAGGCATCACCAATCAATCACAGCTGTCTTTCTCTCTGGCCTCAACATCGTCTCAGTTTCACATTCCAGGCTACCTCTGCCCGTTTGCTTTTTCTACCACAGGCAGTTTCCTAAACTTGAAAACTCAGTGAATAAAACTGGAATAGAGGTGGTCTAGCTGTGTACCCGGCCTTTATAAATGCCCTTAACGAATCACTGTAAAATGATCTGTGGAAAACTGCCCACCGTACTGGTTATGATAGTAATGCAAGGGGATAGTCTTTAAGCCCTATAGCAGGTAAGACCCTACTCCTGAGCTGTTGATTTTAACCACCAAGTATCTCTTAGCCCTCCCCCCCCATGTGCTCCCAATTCAAAGAACTGTGTCTATCAGACAGCCAAACCAGGTGAGTCTTTGTATTTATTTCTGATGCCTCATTCCATCCTGCTTCACATCAGTAGGTCTTCTTGATTCTGTTCTCTCCCTTTCACACCCCACTACCATACCTGGTCAGACTTCACTGCTTCCACCTTCACAGCCCATCCTCCTCACAGCCGTCAAAGAGGTCACTTTTGTCATTTACCTTTGACTGTTCCCCATCCTTTTACGATGAAGTCTGAATGCCTCAATATGCTGTGCCACACTTTCATATGCAGGCTAGCTAGGAGTTCCTTGCCCTTCTCTTTCCCTTGCATATGGTAACAGTCTGTTCTGATCATTCAAGGTCAAACAAAAGTATCTCTCTTCAACAAATGTGTCTCCCATTATTCCCCCAGGTTGGGAACAAGGCACTCATTTAGCTTTTAATTCTCAGCCTCCAAAGGGCATGAAGCAGAAGGTTCAAGAGCGCCAGCTTTGGAGTCAGGCTGACCTAGGTTAAACCCATCACTGTGACCTTGAAAAGCTAGCGAACCTTTCCTCCTCTTCAAAATGGGAGTGGAAAAAAGTCTCTTTTTCATGGCTAATCGTGTAAGGTTGGAAGGATAATCAGAAAGCATAGCATCTTCTAATCAGAATCAGAGTTCTCCAGAGATAAAGAAGAGGGAGGGAGGGAGGGAGAGAGAGAGAGAGAGAGAGAGAGAGAGAGAGAGAGAGAGAGAGAGATGACTTGATTATAAGGACTGGCACGTTAAGTCCAAAATCCATAGAGTAGCCTGGCAGGGTGGCAACCAGCAAACTTAGATAGGGATTGATGCTATAGTTTTGAGACAAAGTGTTACTCTCTCAATAGATCATAGCTATTTTCTGTTCATTCCTCTCCCAAGGACCAGGGACTCTAAGGGAGTAGAGATCAAGTCTTACTTATTTTTGTATTCTCAATGTGTGGCTTGTGCAAGTGCTCAATAAATGCCCAGTGATTAAATAAACCTGTTGAGGGATCAGACTTTTTTTGAGAGGTGGGAGGGAGAGGAGGGAGGGAGATAGTCAAGCCACCAAGCATATGTCATGAGAATTAAATTAGTTAATATATGCCAAACATTTAGAAGAGTATTTGGTCCAAAGAAGCTTACTAAATGTCACTTTGCTGGGCACATCGAAGGCTCCAGCAGAGTTCCTGGATGCCAGGTAGTACCCAGGATTGTGCTAGCCCCAAAGTACCCATCTGTTGTTCAGCATCGCACTGGCTGAGAGCCATATTCTTTTTCCAGGTGCAGGCAGTTAATCTAGTACCACATACATTCTGCCTGAGTCCTTCCATTGTATGCCTCTCATTTTAAGAAAAACCAGATTTCATTGTAGAAAATGTGGAAAATAGGAAGACACAAAGAAGATATTGAAATCACTAATAATCTCATCCTATATAATAAAAGGCAAATATGCAAATCGACCAAATGGCAGAACAGATGGTCACTATGATGTGCACTGACCACCAGGGGGCACACGCTCAATGCAGGAGATGTCTCCTAGTGGTTAGTTTGCTCCCACAGGGGGAGTGCAGCTCAACCAGTAACCCTGAGCCAGGCTCACAGCTAGTGAGTGCAGCAGCAGTGGTGGGAGCCTCTCCCGCTACATCCCTAGTAGTCGGGCATCCCCTGAGGGTTCCCAGACTGCAAGAGGGCGCAGGCTGGGCTGAGGGCCCCCCTCCCAGGCATGAATTTCATGCACCAGGCCTCTAGTTATGAAATAACCAACCACTGCTACAATTTGTTGTGTAGGACATGGACTTTGGGGATAGATTATCTGAAGACCTTAAAGACTGAGCAATACCATCAGTAAAGTGGGTGAAATAAAAACTACCACATAAGATTGAGGGAAAATGAAATAAGATAATGTATGGATAAACTCAGCACTACCTGACATTTTATATAAGCACTCAGTGAATCCTAGCTCTTAATAGCTTTATGGTCAAAATGTATATCTATGTCAAAGAACCCAATTTTATCATCGCATAATACCCACACATGTATACATATACAGGGTGTCCCCAAAATTTGTATACACACTTTAACAGCTGATAACTCAGTCTTGAAAATAAAAAATATTTTAATAAACACTGTATTTATAAATATGCAAACTGTGTATATACATTTTTGGGACACTCTATATGTCTATATACTCAGATACATATGACATTTTACTTTATATTAAACTAGAGGCCCCGTTCATGAAATTTGTACACAGGGCAGGGGTGTCCCTCAGCCCGGCCTGCACCGTCTCCAATCTGGGACCCCTTGGGGGATGTCCAACTGCCGGTTTAATGGAATAATGTATCTAAAGAAGATAACAAAGCTACTGATACCCAGTGTCATCCATCATCAAGCTGATCTTCAACACTCGGAAATGTTATAGCGTTCTTCCTCCTTAAACTAGTATTTCCATTCCACCTTTGTCACAGAATATTTTCATGTAAACTATTTTTATATTTGAAAATCTTTTACTGATATAATTTCATCCTTCGAGTTAAAATTTTTACTAAACTGGCAATCCGACATCCCTCTCACAATCCGGGACTGCTGACTCCTAACTGCTTGCCTGCCTGCTTGCCTGATTGACGCCTAACTGCTCCCCTGCCAGCCCTATCACCCCCAAATCTTGTGATGATATTGTGCCATGTCACCTCGTCTTTTATTACATAGGATTGTAACCATTATCCTAGGCAGCATATATATTTGTTAAAAGCATGGGATTAGGAGACAAAATTCCTAAATTTAAGTCCTCATCTCTCTATCCTTGCCAATGTGTGAATTTAGGTAAGTTATATAACCCCTCTATGGCTCAGTTTCTTCTTATGTATGAGATGATCTCAATCTAAAATTATTATAAGGGTTAAATAAGCTTATTATAGAGATTACATTGGTTTAATATGTTATACATATAGTTATTATTTTATTAAAATCTGTACTATATATGTAACATATACTGCAGGGGCCTGATGTGGCGGGATCTCCCTTTTCTGCGTCCCGCACAGAAAGAGAGATGAATGAACTGGTTCTAAGGGGAGGCGGCCAGGGATTGAGAAATATTAGAAATAAAGAGAGAAGACACAGAGATAGATTTTAAGCTGGGAGCTGGGAGGGCCGCTGACCTCCCCTGCTGGAGAGCCAGACTGACGACCTCCTGAGCCATGCAGCACATCTATTTATACTCCAATCTAACAAGGGGGTTTCACAGAAAAACAAGGAGCCTGGGAGGGCCCAGCTCCCACCCACTCCTTCCTCCTGGACAAACACAAGCTAGGAACTCAGAACATCTCCGCACTCCCAGGGCGGGAGTGCAACTGACATGATTCTGCCAAAACCCCCGGCCCAGTCAGCAACAATCTAAAGAATGTCCAGGTATCTTCCCATTTGGCCCTCTACATCTCACCCTTTCTTTTTAAAAAAAATTTAAACATTAAGAATACAACTCTAATTTGAAACAATTGCAAATAATGCCAATGCAAAACTAAACTACATACATGTTATCATTTTCAAAACTTGACTGTCAAGAGCAAAACTCTGGCTATTAAATAATAACAAAACAATGCCAATGCAAAACAACAATATGAGAAATCAGAACTATGGACATATTAACATTTTTAGCTACCAAATGAAAGAAAGTCTCTTGCTGCTGGTGTATATTTAGTCAGAGTCCTTGGACTTGGCTGCACAAGACTTTGCAGAAGACTGGAAGCTAGTAGACGCTAGTATGAGCAGGTACATGGTTGAAGAAGTAGCTTCCACTTCAGTCTTTAAACTTCTTCAGATGACTCCTTGTTGGCACCACAGTCCCTTGCATAGCTTTCAGTTTTCTTCTCCTTCGCTTTGCTGTCCCCGGGCAACTCTCAGTCCTTCCTTGCCCTTGGTCCTGGGCAACCTGCAGCAATGCACAGGTGCTGACTGCTACAATGGCAAGGCATCTTCATTATCTTATTAGTGGACTATTTCTCCTTTTTCTTGTGAGCTCCTACTTATTCTATGGCTGGAAACAGCCCTATCAGGTCCTCTCCGGGATCCGTTGTTGCTGGAATCTATAAAGTCTTGGAGTTTCCTGGAAAATATAAACATATTCTCTACCAAAGGTTAATAATGGAATCTTTTCTATAAAATAGACGTGGGATCCTTTTGATTTTTGTCCAAATGATTTTCCTTTGGCTATTTTGATACCATAAGATTTTTCATAGGTGCCTTGTTACCAGCATTATAAATGAAAAGTTTTCAAAGTAAAAATTTTTGTCTAGATGTAAATTACTCACAGAATATTTTTCCTTACATGGTATTTTTCCACTATCCCCCCTTTTTTATTTAATTATTTTTTGGAAAAATTTTATAATGCAGTTTTGATAACTTGATTTTTGTACAAAAATATGACTGCTTTAGGGTTAATTGCATGTAAAGCAATTTTACCATGAAATGAACTACCAATAGAAATTGTAGTTAATACTTTAGAAACAGCTTTTTGTACAGATTTTCTTGAATATTCATTTATTTTATTTAGCCAATTAAAATTAATCTGAAAACTTGACTATTATTTTACTGTCAAATTTAATATTTTAACAACAATTTTAGTTTACCCTGTAAATATTAATAAAAAGGATTATATGCATCCTTGAGAAAGTTCTAAGTATTCCTGGATTTAGGATAGCTTTAGATATAGGGCAGCTGTTGCCTGCCACTTTCTCTGTTGCCTGGGTCTCAATATGAGCTGGACCAAGTCTCTTGTTTGTAGCTGGGCCACATCTGTTTGTTGCCTGGGTCCAGATCTGAGCTGGGCATGGGAAACACAAAGCAGCCATGGGGCAGGAGACCTCCCTCAGAAGGGGCGAAGGTTCGAAGGTTCAAGCCCCTGCAATGTTGGGGGGGTGAGGATCTGTGCCCCACCTCTGTTGACCCCCAAGTTCCCTCCTGATGGCCCCTATGCGACTGTGCCTGTCTTAGGTTGTTCCTCCCTTGAGGAATCTTACCCGTCATTGGCTAACCAGCCATCCTCCGGGGCCAAGCAGGGTGATGTGAGATTCAGTTCTGTCTCCTTGGTAGCTTATGCCCCTATGGCCTCCATGCCCAGTACCTGCCTTGGGATCCTCTCGCCTGCTGGCGGGGCCCTGGCATTGATATCTTGGGGAACCCAGGTTTCTTCTCCAGGGAGAGTCCAGCTTATGCCCTTGGGCAAGAGACAGAATTCATGGTACCATCTACCAGGAGGCTTCAACCTCAGCATAAATTTGAAAACTCAAGCAACAGTAGTAATTGAATTGTGAGAAGTGGATCCCTCTTTGGCAAAAAGAGCAAGAAGGGCCAATATAGAATGCTTAAGTGCCTTCCCAAGGGACCTTCCACACAGTGGAAAGGATTAAATCCTTTCATGTGCTTTTTAAATTGTGGCCAAACATTCAAAGAATTAGTTTGCAAGCTTGTTTGGTATATGCTGTTTATGAAATATCAAAATTATGACATTGTAGAATAATATCATGTAAGGATATTCTTTGCTTTAGCCATGACAATTCACAATTTCAAACTGGAAGAAATATTTAGTTACTTCGTTTTGCCCTTCGAAAAAGGCCAAAACCTTCATAAAATTTGAAATATATGTAAATAAGTAACATATTAATTTTTATTTGATAAAGCAATGACTAGCTGTTTCTGGTCTTTATTAGAATTGTTTATAAAATTATTGGCTTTTCATTTAGCTGAAAACCTTGATTATAATTTGATAATCTAATTTATTTAAATAATTAAAGTAGGTATCTTCATTTTAAAATAAAGCAAATTTACTTCTGAATTCACAAGCCACAAATGTTGCCCTGCCTCTAGCTTAATTAAAAATACAGGCGGCTACATAAAGTTAGGATTCAGTTACTTATAAAACATTGGCTTCTCATGTAACTTAATTTATATGGCATTGATTATTGCAAAAGCTAATTTATAAAGTAACTTTAGTAGGTATCTTTATATAAAAAAAAAGGCAAAGAAACTTATTCAGTAAAACTTATAGGTTTGATACTTCATTGGTCTGATTCAAAAGTATAAAGTGTCCCACCTTCAGCCAATTCAAAAATGCAGGCTGCATGAGGCCTTTTGTCTTTCTTGAAATCCTACTGCTGTTGAAATTGTGGCTATATTTAAGAAATATATTGTTTTTGCTTTTCTTACAGGCAAAAACTTTCATAACATTTAATATACAGTATATAATTTTTATTTGATAAAGCTTTCCATGTTATTTCAAGTATCAATCTGTTTAATTCAAAAAATATTTATTTTAAGAGAGAACAGACTTTTGCACATTTCGGGGCCCGTGAAATATGCAAAAGTTATTCTAAAAAAAAAAACCCTTGAAATACTCTTTTTAATTTGATTAATTATTTGTTTGAATGGGGAATTATATATATATATAATTTTGTTAAACTGTAGCAATATTATTTCAATAACGAATATGTAATGGGACAATTTAAAGTGTGAAATATATCTTGGCCTAATTATAAAACCAAATATAGTTTTTCATATAATTTTGGCAAACATTAATTCACTCAATCTAATTACCAGATCAAATTATTTCATCTGAATTTCTTCTCTTGATTTTTCTTTTTCGCTATTGTCTATCTTTGTGGTAATATACTTCAAGTTGGCACATTGAAGAATAGAGTTTGTTGCTCTTTTGATAATTTTTACTAAAACACAGGAAATTTATAGTGGCAATGGAATGCTGTGAGTTAGTCCCGGTTCCAGATCTGGAAAGAAGTTTACAAAACACATGGAGGCCTTGCCTTCATGGAGTTTGCATTCTATTAAGAGGAGACAAAACTAACAAACCAAATAAATAACTGGTAGTTTCAGATGGTGGTAAAATCAATGAAAAACAACAACAACACAAAATTAAAACCATGTGGAAGAGGATGGGGCGTGGTTGTGAAAGGTACTTGAGGTCGTAGGGAAAGGCACTTAAGCTGAGACTTCTTCATACTGTGACATGTAAAGGAGTGAAAAATAAGAGAAACAAAAGGGTCTGAAATTAGTAAGCTCAAGGAACAGAAGGAAAACTAGTGTGGCTACAGACTAATGAAGAAGGGGGAAGGTGACAGGAGAAGGCAGGCAAGAATTGGATCAGGTAGGGCCTTGTGAGCAATAGAGATGAGTCTGGATGTATTCAGAGGCAACGGAAAGCCATTGGGTGGGTTTCAAAGAGCAGACCATGCTTCCATATGATCTTTAATTACTTTAGATGTTGGATGGACATCGACTTGTGTAGCTATAGTTGCCACTCTGTTCTTGTGTGTGTGTGTGTGTGTGTGTGTGTGTGTGTGTGTGTTGAGAGAAAGTTGTCTTGAATCAGTATTCAAGTTTAAATACTCTGATTTTATTTAAATTTTATGTTTATTTTCTATAAAGCTAAGAGAGGTTGAAAAGGATTATGGTGCCCTTCCCTAAGCCACTCAGCATCATCATTGCTGAGGTCTGAGAGCTCAAAGCAAAGGTTTACTTCAGCTATTGAATAAATTCTTCTTCTAACTCAAATAGTCCCAGCATTAGATTTCTTCCCATGATGTTGACAGGTGAAAAAAAATGAAAATGTTAGAAATCCAAGTATATTATGTTTTTTATGTACTTCTTTTTATGTGGCTTTGAAGCACTTCAATTCTTTGATGGTCATTTTGATACTGAATCCGGTTATTAGGTTGGCTCTCATCACTGAAGCTCTTTCTCTCTAGTCCTCATCAGAAAGATAGAAGCACTTAAGAGATCTTGCTGTTGACAGAGGTCGACCTCTCTATGTTCTGTTTTTCTCCCCAAATGTTTCCATTAAACCCTCATGTTATGCCTGAATTTCATTGACAGAGATCCCTCCTGTCTCCTTCAACAAGATTTACCTGTGCAGTCAGTCCTCCAACGCTGTAACTATTCTCTTCCTACCTGCAGGTGCTGAAACTCTGCTCTAAAAGGTATTTGTAAACCGGGGGGAAATATAGGAGGCCTTCTGGAGGTGGGACTTGTTCCTGTTCCAGTCCTCTTTATACTAAGGCTCTGGTGTGTGTGTGTGTCCCTTAGCTTTTTAAACTATCACAAGTTCACAAATTATCAGCAAGTATTTATCGAGGCTGCAAACATTGTACCAGGTACTAGGTGTATATGGTAAGCAAACATCATGAGCACAGGCCTTGTGGAGCTTGCAGTAAAATGACAAAGACATTAAATTAATACAGATAACTAAATGACTCTAAGTGAACAAAGTGCTGCGAAGGAAGCACTGAATGAGATTCTCAAAGAGCTTTTTGAAAATATGGGATCTAATCCGATAAGGTAGGTGTGAATCAAAATTGTTCCAAGTATTACAGGACACTGCGCTTTTAACGTAATTTCTTGTGATCATCGCATTCAAGTGATTATAGCTATCGCCATTGTTATTATCTTTCTGTTGTCATTGTTAATATTACACACACCCTATGCCTGTATGTAGCCTTGCTTCAGTGAGCTTTCCAGAACACAAATGTCTACTGTGTTCTTGGTTATTTGCCTAGAGCTGCTCTGCATCTGTGCTCCCCGACTGCTGCCAGCTTACCTAGTTTCTGACCTGGTATCTGAGCAGTTTCCAAGGCCAGCCTCTCATATTTTGGGTTCTATCCATGCCTTGACTCTCGCAGATTCCTTAGGAGGCTTCTGATCTTATTGCTCTGCCTCCTAAATGAATGCTAACCAAACCTCAACATGATAACTGCCTTGTTGCTATGCTGCTCAAGAAGGAAGGAAGAATCTTTTAGGAACATTTCTGAAAGAACAAAAGAATGCCTCCTCTCTATTTAAGCCCTTCTGAAGAGCCTATTGCTACACCTACTCTGCACTATAAGCATCTGTGTTGGCTGAGTTACGAACCTGAGGGATATTTCTTTCCATTGTTTACCAGAAAGTTTTTCTCATTCACCACTGACCTAAACCAAGACCATAAATCTAATCCTTAGACTTTTCCATTTCTCTATATCAAAGCCTGTGAAAATATGATTTTTAAATTATGGTACTGTAAGTACATGTGTGGTACACACATCCATGCAGCTGATTGGTAAGAGGGACACTGCTTTAGGGTCAGTACCTCTGAGTCATCTCTTCTTTAAGTCAGTCAGTACTTAAAGTTGCTCATAACTCACGTTAGCTCTTCCTTCCTTTTCTTCCTATTCTCTAGTTAGACCTTACTAAAAGATAGCTGCCCCATAACTTACTAAAAGAAAGCTGCCCCAGATCAATCCTACATCTCAAGATATTGCATAAGAAAGTCTAAGAATAGTATTATCCTTGAAATGCTCCATATTTTCTTTTAACCAGTAGGTGCAGCTATAACCATCTCTCCCCTTCCCCATCAAGAGGAGAAAAGAAGTAGAGTTCAGATTTATTAACATAAAAATAGCCTTAAGTTCCTGCTTTGTGCCAGAAACTATTCGTAAATTTTCTATGAGCTTTTATCTCATTTAACATACACAACAAGTCTATGAGGTTGACACTATAATTATCACCCTTTTAGAGATAAGAAAACTGAGGTCAGAGAGCTTATGACTTGCCCAGATGTTTAGACTTGAACCTGATCTGACTCTCAAACTTATGTTGTAAATCATGCAGTAATATTGTCTCTCCATTTTCACCTTTGAGAAATTATAATTAATATATTCCCACATAAGGGCAAACACAGTGATATAATTTGTACCACAACATGTGATAACTAATATTATTATAGCATGCTTGCCTATTCTTACCAGATAAAAATTAAATTTGAGACGATTCCTGTCCATGAAATATCTATAATACCGCACATAGAGAAATGAGTAAATGTAACAAAATGAGAAGAGGTAACAAACCTATTCTCCAGGATGTCTTTGTTTGATTGTTTTTAATTAGATTGGTTTGCAATTTCTTGCATTTTACGTTAGAGGTTTCTATGGGCACTCTATGTTGAAACTATCTTGGATGTTTAATAAACTATCTTGGATGTTTAACAAACTATCTTGGATGTTTCAAGGAAATTTTCTGAAAGAACAAAAGAGTGCCTCCCTCCCTGAGAAATTTGCAATGTATTTTATAGTAGAACGAGAAATGTATTTCCCCCTTTCACTCAACAATATATTGAACACATCTCCTAGTTTCAGTAATAATAGAAATTTTATTTTATAGCATTTCAGAGATAATTCAATCATCAGTTGACTTTCGCTTAATATGAAAAATAAAGTTATTCTGTCTGGTTTAGTAAGGGTTATAGTTCCCAATTCCATATTAATAGCTTCATTATAGGTAAGGCTAAACACTGTTTTTAATTTTAATATCTTTACCAAATGCTCAGTCCTCAATAACTATAATAAAATGTGTATTTTAGAAATGTGTAAAAATATGCAGCTCCTCTCCAAGTTTATTTATAAACCCGAGATAGAGCATTTATGTTATTTATTCTGCAATAAATACAAATACAGCCTTAGGCATTGCTTTTTTTTTTTTTTTTTTTTTTTTTACCTATTTCTTGTTCTCATCGCAAATTCTTTTAGACAGAGAAGGAAAAATAGCAACATAAGATGACCTCTGTGTGGAAGGCACATCCCCCCAAAATGTGCAAAAGTCCAAGACTCTGTACATTCTCCAAATGGGTAATTGATTCATTGGAAGGTGGGCCACAGTCACCCAAGGTTGGTAGTAATTATTGCCATTATTACCATTATATAGAATTTATCAGTGTTCTAGGCTATGGGGGACTATATAAATGGCCTATCACTATAACCCTGTAAGTTATTCTGAATTCCACATGATGAATGGGGAAAAAGGCCCAAGGTCTCATGCACAGCTAGGAAATGGCAGAACAGGAGGGAACCACTGAGTCCCTAAATCTGTGCTCTCTGAATCACTGTGTTTAATGACTGCCAACCTCCCCGTGGGCTTGTCTGAGGGAGCTAGGATGGTGAGGTTCTTGTCCATTGTCAAGAACAGTCAAAGAGTTCATGTAGGACCTCTTTATCCCCACTCGTCACCCCAGCTGAGCTTTTTTGACTATAGTTGTTTTAATGGCTATGCATTTTAAAGTGTCTTTACTGACTTTCGTTTAACAACACAATTAGGTACGGTTCCTCCACTTCCTTCTCTGAAGCACTGTGTACTGTTTCCCACTGTCACACTGCTCCTTTTTCTCTCTCCCCTTGTTTCTTCTCATGTTCCCTTATCTGGTTTGCATTGGGCTGCTGTTTCCTGTGTTCTTGTTCAGTTGTCTCTGCCCTTCCTCCCGTCCCTCTGCAGTCTGGTTTAGATGGCTGTAAAGCAGCTTCACCAAGAGCAGTAAGGAGTTAGGCCACTCGGTTCAAATCCTGATCCCTTCCCTTACTAGCCATGCAATCTTAACTAATTGACTTCTCCTTTCTATGCTGCTGTTTTCTGCTTTAAAAATCTGCTTCTCGGCTATAAAATCAATGTTACTATACTAATTTCTGTATCATAGAATTATTATGAGGAATAAATGAGCTAACCCACATGAAAAGTGCTTAGCTTAGTGCCTGGCACAGAGTAATTGCTCACTTAATCAATTTTGTTCTTACATTCGCCTGATGGCAGGTAATTTACATCAGAAAAATCCCGTTATTTTATGGAGACGGAAATGACTTCCAACACTACAAGGAAAACCCTTCCCCCAGGAGAAAACAAAACAAGCTCTCCCTTTAAGGTGCTTCCTATTCCTTCAGTTCCCCGTGGCCACTACAAAGCGTGTTGGCTGACTGCCACTGGGACCTCAGAGAGCAAAACATCAGCCAAGTTTTGTTTTTCTCTTAACTCTTGCTATTCCTGGCTCACCAAATCCCTGCCACCCTGCAGGAGAGTGTTGGCAATAGCTTCATGTTTAGGTTATCTGAGGCTTGTGGTCCTAGGGGACTGGATAGAAAGCTGGGGGCACAATGGCTTTCTGTTCACTTGCCTCACAAAAGTCATGCATCAAAATAAATAAATAAATAAATATTTATTTATTTATTCATTTATTTATTTATTTATTTATTCCTAAGCGACTGAGTGACCAAACAACCAGCTGACTGGTTGCAATGACACACACTGACCACTGGGGTGGGGGTGGGCAGATGCTCAATGCAGGAGCTGTTCCCTGGTGGTCAGTGCGCTCCCACAGTGGTAGTGCTGCTCAGCTGACTGACCTGTCCCACCAGCCCGACAGCAGCCACTCACTCTCTCAGTAGTCCTGCAGGTCCAATCTCTGGATAACGGACCAGGCACTGATGCACCGACGCTGCTGATACAATTCTGACAGTGCCATGGCTGCTTCCCCTCCCTAGACGCTCCACAAGGAAGAAACAATATAAATGTGGCTGCCAGGTGGCTCCCCACAACCAGCGTGAAAGTCGATCGCATCCTGCTCCACCCCTACCCACCTCAGAATGGGCACCAGATGCAGGGCTCACAGCTGACAAGCACCACTGTGGCGGTGTGAGCCCATAGGCACAGTGGAGCCGAGATGAGCAGGAGCAGCAGGCAGGAGTGGCAAGGAGGCATTGGACTGTGGGTTTTGGCCTGAATCCCACAGGCCACCCCAAGGGACCCTACCCATGCATCAATTTGTACACCAGGCCTCTAGTATATGATAATTTTGTGTGCAGGTGGGGAGGAATTAGTATAAAGCAGAATTCAAAATGACCCTCAGAGCCAGCTGTGCCTAGTACTTTACACAAAGTGTTTCATACCTATGCTCACAGCTTCCTCATACAGATGGTATTATTTTTTTCTATTGTAAAAATGAAGTCATCAATAGTGAGGCCTAGAGAGTTAACTAATTTGACTAAAGTCTACCTGATTCTAACAGCTGTGCTCTTAACCACATCATAGTCCTAGTCATTTCATTCTGGTGTACAACTTCCTTCCTATACTACCCTCTTTGGCCTCAGTTTCCTCATCTGTAAAATGATAGGTTTTAGCATGATGACTTGGAATTCCCTTCCAACTCTGGCATTTTGGCACTCTGGGTCAGCATCTGAGTTTAGAAGCACTGAGTGTTCATCCTAATGTGTATGGACAGGACACATTTGCTCATTGCTTCTTGATTTATGCTGCACCTGTCTCTGAATCATATAATATAGTTCTCATTTTCCTGTTTTTATACCCACCAAACACATTTTGTTCTATTACCATTGAGAAAATCCTCTTAGGAATCCAATAAGCTTTAATAATTCTCTTTTAGTAGTTGCTGAATATGTGTTGCCTTGATCCACAGTTTTATACAATTTCAGAAGAAAAGGTGTGAGAGTCTAAACAAGGTTGCAGCCATGTATAGAAGAGAGAGAACTCAGCAACCATTAGACTCTACTAAGTTAAGTATCTTTTTCCTTATTCTTTATAGTTTTACTAGTAGTCCAGTGCACAAATTTGTGCACATTGAAAGGAAATGAATTAGAAGAAATATTTTAATATCACTACTTGCCCTTTCTCTATAATAGAAGTGTCAACCAAATTCACAATCAACAATGAAAGATTGAAAAACATATGTGCCATTGGCGCCAGCGAGAGCTTTATATGTATCACGCATGCGCAAGTTATATATATATAGAATAAACTTGCTTAATTAGACCTGCTTTCTGATTTAGCTAAACTTTTTCCAGCCCAGTGAAGCACCCCAACTTATCTTTCAGGTAATTGTCAGTAACATAGCAGTAAGTATCAACATTAAGCAGATTATTACCGTGTTTCCCCGAAAATAAGACATCCTCCAAAAATAAGACCTACTTCATGGAAACATAATACATCCTCTGAAAATAAGACCTAGCACATCTTTGGGAGCAAAAATTAATATAAGACACTGTCTTATTTTCGGGGAAACAGGGTATTATAGATCACGCAGGGAGAACAAAGGCTAAAGTATTTAACTGCAGCAGTGTTTGACTATGGTTAAATCAGGACCCAGACATTCTGGCTATGGAATGTGCAGACATCAGCATTATATTATGCTACCTCTCACACCACTGCAAAACAGTAAAATATTTAATATATCACCAGACTAACCCCCAAAATGAAAACAAAACAAAAAAATCCTAAGTCAGACCCTACACAGTCAGTGGAACATAATAGATTCTTATTAGGAAAGACAGTCTTTTAGTCTTTTAGATTCACCTCTTGTTCGTTTATAATCCCCAGTAAGATGCTCTCCTAGCTGTACTCTTTGTTTTGGCATTAATTTATAACAACCTTGCCATAGCTGGAGCTGTTGTTTTATTTTGAAGGGTCTTTGCTGGCCCTCTGAAATACCACATGGCTAAGGGCAGAATGTGCCTTCTTTAAGGAAGCTCTACTTCCTGGAGCTTCTCTGGCATGCTGTCCTAGGAAACTCGGTACTGCAAGCCCCTGAGCAGCTGAATAAAAATGAAGTGGACATTTGTATTTCCCCATTGATTGAGTTGGCTCAACCTGATGTAGGTTCAGATTCACAAAAGCACAGACAGGCTTGCTTCCAGGTTTGCAATGGAGATGGAGGAGGGCAGACTGTGTGCCCAGCTTCCTTGTAAAGCATGCATTGGATATGTGTTAGTGGTACCCTTTAAAACCAAGGCTCCAGAATTCCCCTCCCCCACCAGTCACAGGATGATTTGTGCAAGATGCCCTACTTCATCTGCCAACTGGACCCTGTTCAAATGAGTATGCAGATCAGAAAGTGTTTTTTTATTATTTTTTCACAAGGGTATTTTTAAATAGTGATTTGTATTAAGATGCAATGTCTCCTAAATTATAAAAATTGCTTAAAGATATATTGATTTCATCATACTCATTTTCTTTCCTTTATGTATTGACATTTTTCAAATACTGCATACTGAAATAAATTAAAAATATGATCATTACAACATTTGACAAATAACTTCTTCTCTACCTACCATTTTTCTCATTCATTTTAAAAATAATGCTTAAGGCATTAAACTTTATAGATGGAAATACTAATAATATTCATATATTTCATAAAATCAAAGCTAGAAAAGTCTTGGAAAATAACCACACTTGCATGAAATGCTGACAAATAATTTACATATTATTCCTATACAGCATTCTGTTCACACCATGTATAATCTTGATATCATAATTGTGGATACTCTGTTAAACTTAAAATTTTAATACTTAAAAAATCATTGTTTCCATCCATAATTGATGAATGGATAAACAAAATATGGTACACATTTATGCAATTGAATATTATTCAGTTTTAAAAAGAAATGAAGTTCTGATACATGCTATTCCATGGGTGAACCTTGAAAACACAATACTATGTGAAAGAAGCCAGACACAAAAGGTAACATATTGCATGATTCCATGTTTATAAAATGTTCAAAACAGATAAATCTATAGAAATAGAAAGTACATTAATTGTTTCCAGGGGGCTGAAGAAAGTGGAGAATTAGGGATGATTGCTAACAGGTGTGGGGGCTCTTTGGGGTGATGGGACTGTTCTGGAATCAGTGGTGATGGTTCTACAACATATTCAATATACTAAAAAAAGAAAAACATTTTAAAATGGCAAGTTTAGTGTTTTGTGAATTTTATCTCAATTTTTTAAATGGCAAAGTCAATGTTCCAATCAAGAGTATCATGGTCAGTATGGCCATAACTAGAATAAGAAATGGGTTCTCAATCATGAAGATGTCACAACAGGAGATGACTGAGCAAGGAAAAATTTGGTGACATATTTAAGGGCATTGAAAGGATAAAACTGCTACTGCTGTTACAACATGTAAAAATGATCTTTCCCAGGAACTAAAGTTAAATTTTTTACAAGAAGCCAAAATCCTCAAGTAATACAATCAATCATCCCAATATTGTCAAACGTATAGGAGTTTGCACATAAATGCAGTCTATTTACATCATTAAGGAACTAGTCCCTGGAGGTGATTTCCTCTCTTTTCTGAGAAGAAGGATGACATTTTCATCAGATGCTGCTTCTGGATGGCGAATTCAAATGAAAATTGTATACACAGGAACCTTGCTGCAAGGAACTGTCTAGAGGTGAAAATAATGTCCTGACAACTGGTGACTTTGGAATGTTTTGACTCGAGGAAGGTGGGTTACATTCATCTTCTGACTTAAAGTAGATTCCCCTTAAATGGATAGCACCAGAAACTCTTCATCATGGGAGATGCCATTCTGAGAGTGATGCATGGAGCTTTGGCATCCTCTAGACCTTCAGCTGAGGGGTCTGTATATACCCTTTTTGCCACTGGAGGAGATTTTGTCCATCTTTTCAGATTTAAATGAATCGCTGCCTTTTTCTTTGCCTGAAGATTTTGACTTATTTTTTTCCTTGTCTTTCTCATTTGGATAAGAAGAATCACATGGACTTTCACTTTTGTGTTTTGAAACCATTGTTCCGTTTTCTTCTTTTCGCCTCTTGGTTAAGTCCGGGAGCGCTTCCCGATCATTGTTTGAATGATGCCTTTTCCGTTCTTTTCTGTCCTTTTCATCTTTTTTCTCTCTTTCTCTGGATCTTTCCCTTGACTTGTCCAAATCTTTTTTGTCTGTTTCTCTCTCCTTATTCTTGATTAGTGGTGAAGGAGTATGATTAAGGTAGAGCTTTGCTGAAGACTCCTTGAGTTCGATGAGATTGTCCTTTATTGTTGAGGTATGTGATGGAGTAGGGTGTATATCAATTTTACGACGTTTTTGTTCCCTTTCAGGCTCAGTAATATCTGACCGGGAAACAGGTGACTTCAAGGGTCCAGAAACTGGTCTTTTTTCTCCTCCTTTAACATTTTCTTTTGATTTTATTTCCTTTGCTATATCTCTTTCTCTGAATGACTCCTTCTCTATTTCCTTTTCTTGAGTCAATTTTGAATCTATGTTGGGGACAGTGGTCTTGAATTTCTCATCTTTAGCTTTTTCTTCCTTCTTGCATTTTTCTTTCTCTTTCTCTTTGTTAGTCTTAGGTGTCCTTTCTTTCGTCTCTCTTGTTTTTTCGTCTTTATTTGGCCGTTCTTCCTTTGGTTTTTCTTTAACCTCTTTACTAAGTACCCTGGCCTCTGGAGTAGTAGCTGGAGTCTTTTCTCTTTTCTCTTTCTCTTTCCCTTTCTCTTTGTCATTTTCTTTAATGGCTTTGCTATTAAAGCCACTATTGCCATTGCTTGAATTGCCTTTCAGTGTGGCACTAGAAGCTTTACTTACAGCTTTCATGCCACACTGAGATCTCTCCCTTGATTTATCATTCTCTTCAGCATTGCTTTCATGAGATGTGGATGTATTTCCTATGGAAGATGAAGAAGACCCACCACTGGGCCCATTTTGTACACTGGCAACCGCATTCCTCGGAGTGGGGTCTTTGTGATGAAAATCATTTTCAGGTATCATGTAGGACTTCCTACATTTCAACTGCCCAGAGTAGCCCATAGCTAATGCATATAGATCAGGCCTTTTCTCTTTTTCTTCTTGGCAGATTTTATGCACTCTTCTTTCTAAAGCCTGACCCAGATTTAAAACTTTTGGGTAACAAGGAAGTATTTTTGTTAGCACAATCAAGATATTTCTAATGTGAATATATTCACCTGTTTCAAGGCAATGTACTGATGCCTTAGTTAGTTTGTAATGCCATTTATGTACAACATGTCGAAAATTTTCATAGTCTAGTTGATCAGCTTTATTTCCACCATCAAATCCAGTTGCTCGTAATATAGTAAGAAATCCTGGATAATTTCCACATTCCTTTTCATATGTGGCTCTATCACTGTGCCACCTGGTCACAGTCTCTAACATGCAGCAAAGAAATCTCCCATATCGACTGGCTTCATTTTCAGTACAGCTTGCAACTGTGAAAATTATGTCAGAGAAAACTCTATCATAGCAAAGAAGTGTGGAAAAATTTGGAGTTTTCTGTTGATGTACCAATTCAACAAAACGAGCACAGTAAACAGCATCAATTGCTGAAAAAATACATCGAGGGAATATACACAGCTGCAAAAATTTTGTGATGGTCTCATTTTTGGTAGATTTTGCTAAAAGCCAGTTGTCCTTTTCCAGTTTCAGTCGTTGTAGAACTCGCTGTACATGTTCCATCTGTTTCTTTTCTTCTTCAAGAAGCTTGTCCTGAAGAGCACTACAGCGTTCCTTCTCTTTTTTCTTTTTATTTGGTGGCATTTCTTGATTGTCATCAATTGCTTTCATCTGGACTTTAAGTTTACTGACTTCCCGTTCATAGCTGATGTGCGGAACTGCAAGGTCATACATTGTCAATGACCAGAATGTGGCATAGAATCGAGGACTGATGTCATCCCAGACTTTGGAAATGTGTAATGAGACTACTGCTTCATGAACAGGGGCCATCACCATTTCACATGATGTAATGTACTTGTGGACTTTATGTTGCTGTTTACTTCCTTTGTCTGATTTTTTAAGTTCATCATATTTGGATGAAATATGGTGTGCATACATTGGTCTAGACAAGAAAAATGCTGCATCATGGGGTATATGAAATTCGTTACAGAGCACATCAATTGAAGGTACTCTTTTTAAATAATCTTCTGTGCTTAGATTAGATGCTAAAAATCCACCAAACTGTACAAGGGTATCATGACACTGATCATAGAGCTTTCCCACAAGTTTCAAATGTTTCTCTCCACCTTCCTGAAAGATCACCCCATTCCTCTGCTGAGCTATAATCAAACAAAGAGGAAGAGCAAGATCATAGTCCAATAGTGCATCCTTTAATCTCTGGGAGGATTTTTTAGTGTTTCTGATCTGGCCAAAATAACCTCCCTCAGCTTTTAGTTGCTCTCCACCAGTCATGGCCTCTAGTTGCTCCATTGTCATTTCCTCAGTAATTTCTATTCCTGCCATTTTTTGTACCACTTCTTTCAATATAAGCAGGTCAAAACTTCTGCCCGCTTTTAGCTGATTAGCCACATATTGCAGAAGACCAGCAAGATCGATTGGATATTTACGAAAAACTGCACCACAGAAACTAGCAAGACTCTGAAGCCAGCCTGAAATGGTTGTGTCATCATGTTTCATTCTTTCCTTTTCTGGATTAGCTAAAGCTTCAATGATACAATAGGCCAAGATATCATAATTCAATGAAGTGAGGTATTTCAATGAATCTACTACAGGTGTTATTAAGTTATCATACTTCTGTATTTGTGACAAGATATAGTCAAACAAAATAGTTGGATTGCTGTGGCTCAGTTTCCCAATCTGTCTTCCAGAAGGCTTCACATTTTCCTTGGTTAGACGTTTCATGATATATTTAACTTTGTCTATTGTGTGAGCTTTAACTTTTACTAAGAGTGGATGACTATTATAAGTTTCATTCTTCCACTGGCCATACAGACGATATCTATGCTGATATGGAAATGTTTTAAACATTCCCCATAGTTCCTCAGACATACAAGCATTGCAGTCCATCAGAGAAAGAGATGGAAGTAGTACCTGGTCAGTAATGCTAAGTAAACAGCTAAGAATAACTTCCATTTTCTCTTTATTTTCTTGTTTGCTCCCATCAGACAGAAACTCCTTCATAAATGATTTTCCTATGCGCACTACTTTTGCAAATAAAATGGGATCACGAGAAAGGTGGGGACCAAGGTAACAGAACATATGGAAGACATCTGTCTTCAAATCCTCAAAGCTCTCTGCTTGTTTTGGTGCTCTCTTATTTTGCAAAGCATTAATAGGTGAGCCTTTAGCACCTTTAGGAACACCAACTCTTCGGTAGAGTGGCTCAATAGTTATGTGAATAAGCTTGCAAATAGCAAGAGCTATTGGCTTATGTGAAGCAGCATAGTATGGAGGCATCTGCTCCATTATGTTCTGTGCATGCTGCCAATCGCCAATTTTTAATAAGGCTTCTAACAAACCAAGTTTTTGGTTGTCAGGAGGCTTTTCTACTTTCTCCTCCTCTTTTTCCTTTTCCTTCTCTTGCTTATCAGTTTTTTCAGAAGACAATACAACCATCGTAAGCTTTCTAACAATTTCCTTAGCTTCCACCATTTCTCGTTTATGTTCATCCATAATGCAATTATCAGCTGGAAGAAGATGCACATAAAGATCACTTAAATCAATAAGATTTACTTGTAGGAGCATCGCTGCCACTCTGTATAAAGATGAAGGAGTCTCTCCATTGGGCTCCTGGTAAAACTTGAATTTGAACCCAAGTATATGACAAAGTATTTGCGGTTCACACATACTCATATAAGATTCTAATAAAGATATAAAGAAGTCATTATGTTCTGGTCTGCATTCAAACACTTCTAAAATGACATCTAAAACTCTACTGGGGTCTAGATTAAAGCATCCTATTAAAGATTTGATATTTTCTAAGATTAAGTCACTAGTAATATTTCCCGATAAATCTTGCCCCAATTCAGCAATCAGCTTAGCATACCCTTCATTCTCTTCTCTTAACAAATTGAACTTTTGCTGCTTATAAAAGAGTTTTGTCTTGATTTTAACTGACCTTTGATTGAACTGCTGTGATTGTTTGATAAGTCCTAATGATTCCAATGTTTCTGGATCCAGGCGTTCCTTTAGAATCGTGTCTGAAACGAAATACAAACACGCTAAAACCAATTGCGTAAAACAGTCTCTCTTGCTCTTCTCTTCTAAGCAGGATGTCTCAATGTCCAAAACGCAAAAGACATCGGCGAGAATGGAGGGCATGTCCTCACGAAATTCGCTGATGTCATTTAAAACACCGGATGCTTGTTCGGGCTTCAGGTTTCCTTTAATGACATGGTAGGATAGCTCATAGAGAGCTCGCTGGAAATCTCTGTAAGTCGGACTGCCGTGGCTTCTGTTTTCACTGAGAAGCCAACATAAGTCCAAAAAGTCGCCCCTCCCTGATTTCTCCCAGTTCTTTATCCACTCCACGGGAACCAACACCGCCGCCGCGGCCGCCGCTGCTGCCTCCATCTTCCCCGCCTTAGTAACAGAGGCCCGGATGTGTCGCAAGCACGTCAGCGCGGGGTCAAAGGGAAGCACCGCCCACAAGGAATGCCGGGAACGGGGAGTTCGCTTTTCGATTTCCGCTTTTCAATTTCCGGCCCCCAACGATTTCTGGTCTCCCCAAAGAGTGGTTTTTTTAAAGGGTGAGTGCATCTGTCGCGGCCAAAACACAAAACAAAAAACAAAACAAAACAAAAAAATGATCTGTGATGCCAGGTGCCGTACGCTAGCTTCCTCTGGGTTTTTCAGGTTTGGAGAAGCTGTTCCTCCGAAAAGCCGAGGCCTGGATCAGGTGCGGAGTCCAGAGGTTTAAGCAAACGTCAGCTTGGTTACGTTATGATTCGGAGTCCGTGCTTGATTCGTGGCAGTGATTTGTGGCAGGGATGGTACCTTGATGTGAACAAGTTTCCACAGTCAGGTTCCCGGTGTTTATAAAGCGCGTAGTAGGCGCTCCGCAGGGAGGAGCGTGTGTGTGTGTGTGTGTGTGTGTGTGTGTGTGTGTGTCCGTGTCCGTGTGTGTCCGGAGGCGGAGTGTGTGTGTGTGTGTGTGTGTGTCCGTGTGTGTCCGGAGGCAGAGTGTGTGTGTGTGTGTGTGTCCGTCCGTGTGTGTCCGGAGGCGGAGTGTGTGTGTGTGTGTGTGTGTCCGTGTGTGTCCGGAGGTGGAGTGTGTGTGTGTGTCCGTGTCCGTGTGTGTCCGGAGGCGGAGTGTGTGTGTGTGTGTCCGTGTGTGTCCGGAGGCGGAGTGTGTGTGTGTGTGTGTGTGTGTGTCCGGAGGCGGAGTGTGTGTGTGTGTCCGGAGGCGGAGTGTGTGTGTGTGTGTGTGTGTGTGTGTGTGTCTGGAGGCGGAGTGTCCGGCAACCACATCGTAACATGCTCGGCTATTCTCTGGAGTAGTTGTAATGTAGGGATTTTTTTTGTGTGTGTTCAGATGCCAAGAGTAAAGTCTCCATCTGATTCAGTGAAATAGCTCTAGATTTTTGTACATAACGCGTGAATTTCCCACTCCACACCGATGGACGTCGTGGCTAATCAGTCAGCTGCCCGAATGCAGCCTGCATCCGACTCTTCACAAAAGGTTAATTGGATTTTGTGTTTGAAAATGTGAAGACTGCTATTTCTGGGTTTTAGAAGGTCTAAAATAAACTGCGTCTTTTTTTTCTCTCCATCTTCTCTCTCTAATTTGAGCATGATAGTCAATGCAAATTTCTCCATTCTCTCCTACATGTGTTTGGGTCTCTTAGCCTTTGCCAAGCATTCTCCAAACACATCGGGAAAATGGGTCACTTCATCTGGTCTGCCCACCTCTGGCAGTAGGATTGGGATAGATGTTTTGGGACAACATGGATGGATATCCAGGGTATTATGCTAAGATAAATAAGAGAAGTAAGTCAGACAGAGAAAGACACATGCCATATAGTGTCACTTCTATGTGGAATCTAAAAACAAAGCAAGCAAACAACAGCAACAACAAAGTAGACTAATTGAAACAGAGACCAAAGGTATGGTTGCCAGAAAGGAGGGGGTGGGGAGATGGGTAAGAAACAGAAGGTGAATATAGTTTGTAGTAATATTGTGGTAGGTTTACATGGTGACAGGTGATTACTAGAATTGGTGGGGTGATCACATTGGAAAAGACATAAAGATGCTGAATCATTACATTGTGTACCTGACACTAATATAGTAAGTTTTATACTAGCTATACTTAAATAAAAAAATAAATTATAAAAAGTTTGCCCATAAACTTTTATTAAGAAAGGAACAATATTAACCTATGGAGGACACTAAGATTTGGAGCATTTGTGATTCCATTTCAAGTTCTTAATACTTTTTGGATTTTTCCATTATAATAATCTGCTGTCTCAGATTATAGGTCTGTTTTAATGGTAGTTTGCCCACTGGAGTGTGAGCCCCATGAGCATGGGGGAATGGCTTTATAAAATTATTTGTACCCAAGAAACTAGCCATTTACTTCGCATGTGGTGAGTTTGAATGAAGAAATATATTTAGTAGGAACAGTTTTATCACAGTGTCTCATATATCATGAACCAATCATAGACCTGTTCCAATGACAGTTTCTCTTCATTGGGGAAAGTTTTCTGAGAGCAGGGACAACTGCATTCCTTTCTTTCCTGCTCACTTTGTCCTGAGAGCAAGGCTGGCTTCCTTGGTGTGCACCCTGTGCAGAAGCAGAGGGCTTAGAAGCGCCCTGCATTTGGTGTTAGTGCTCTGTTGCTTTCTTAGAATTTTTAATAATTTTTGAACAAGGGGCCCAGCATTTTTATTTTGCACCCAGATCCACAAATTACGCACCAGGCCCTGACTGAGCACCTGCTGCATGTATACATGGTGTGCTAACCTGTCAGCTGTGGATCAGCCTGCCCTTCCGATTTGGCTTTTCTTGTCCCAGGTTGAATTCTTAAGTAATGGCTGGGTGTGTGATGTGTGGTTCCCTTGGTCTAATAAGAGCCCTCCACAGCAGCCATCATATCAGGGAGAGGCATCCCTTGTCACCTAGGCTGTAGATGACGAGTCCCGAATCTTACCATGCAGGCATTGTAATTTGGTTTTAAAGCGTCAGTGAGCAGAATCTTTAGAGAAAGGGACCTGGGGAGGGTCTGCCACACATAAATGACTTCCAGGTCCTTTCCTCCAGCTGGGGACAGGAGGAAGGAGAAGGAATCTGAGCCCCAAAAGCTCCTCAAGAGATCTCTGGGGAACCATGTTTTTGGACCCCTTTCTCCTGCTTCTTCCCTAAGGCTTAAGTATCCTATTATAGGTAAATGCTTCTCTGATTTTAATGTGTACAGGGAACATCTACCAATCTTGTTAAAATGCATGTTCTGATGCAGTAGGTCGGGGGTGGGGTTGAGATTTCTGCCTTTCTGATAAGCTGCTGATGCACAGACTGTACTTTGGGTAGCAAGCTGACAGAATTGCCATGTTTTAGGTTTGGGAAGATCCTAAATTTCTGTTTCATCCTCGCTTATGTTTGAGCTACCTTCTTTCCCTAAAAGCAGTCTGGTTTACCCTATCTTTCTAATACACATGCTGGCAGAAGCCAGCACAAGGGCATGCATGTATGCTATGACTTAGAATGCGATGAGTTTCAAATAAAAGAAAAGTCTGTCTCAAAATGCCTTACACAATGAGATTTATTATCTCACACAATTGAGAAGCAGAGTGTGCCAAAAGCAGGCTCTAGGCGCAGAAGTGCACATGACTTCATAGTTTCATCCAAGATCCGGGCTTTCTTCTCTCTATTCTGCAATCCTCGGCATTGCAAAGTGGCTATGGCTGTAACAGGCATTACCTTCACATAAAAGAGCGTCCAGATGCAGAAAGGAGCTATCTCTGGATGTTTCTGTTTAGAACCCAGATATGTTTTCCAGGAGCCCCAATCAAACGTCTCACATTTCAATTCAGGCGTCCATTTCTAACTCATAAATTTAGCCAAGGGAACAAGGTAACTGTGATGTCTTAGCCAGGATAACCAGGATCCACTTGCTGGAGGCAGGAGGAGAGGCTTAGCATTCCTTGAAACACATGGATGTGAGGAGGAGTGGATATCTGAAAAAAGTCCAGGTTATGTTGGAAAGAGGAAATGTGTTATGATTGGGCAGAGAAGGAAAGGGTACTGGCCTGGCAACCCAACCAGTGTCTACTCACCCCCCCCCCCCAACAAAAGGCCTTCCTTTCAGGAAGGGCAATCCACCATTGCATCCAGATCTGCAGCAGGGACCGTGGAGAACCAACTCCTCTTTTTTCCTTCGCTGCATTAATCATCTCTGAAAATGACCTCTAAAATGTTTGGTTTTATTTTAGAAAAATAAACTTAGTTACAACTTTTCCCTGGGCAGCTGATCATGGATACTTAATTACACTGCAGGACAGAAACAGTTGTGTGACTGCAAAATAAATACCAGATTGATTTTGCTGTTGGCTTTACTTGATTGTATGAGTTCCATTAGTAATGTCATCTTCCTAGCAAATACATCTACAAATAGAGGGAACTCAAATCCAACACTTTCCTGATCTAGTTGTTGAAATCTCATGATTTAGCATTTCCAGACTGGTTCTGTTTAGACCAGGGGTGGGCAAACTTTTTGACTCGAGGGCCACAATGGGTTCTTAAACTGGACCGGAGGGCCGGAACAAAAGCAACCTGACCATGCTGGCACTCTCATCTTGGGCTGCTGGTGAAGGAGCGGAGGGGAGAGCAAGAGAACCCTCCGCTCTTTCGGCTCCAGGGGCCGGATAGAACAGCCGAACGGGCTGGAACCGGCCCGCGGGTCGTAGTTTGCCCACGGCTGGTTTAGACACTAGATGAATTTTACAGTAAACAACTTTTTAAAAACCAGACTTCTTGATAACATTCCTGGAAGACCTAGGGAATTTCCAAAAATACTTTTAAAAGTATGTTAAGAGAATTTGTCCTTGGTAAAATTCGTATAGCTAGAATATGCACTGAATGAAACTTCTGTCTTCATTTATTTATGAACTAGAGGCCCAGTGCATGGATTTGTGCACCAGTGGGGTACCTTGGCCTGGCCTGCGGGGATCAGTGGACCCCTGCACCTCCACAGCTCGGCCTTACCCACCAGCTCGTCAGGCTCCAGCCCGCTGTCCACATTGATTCCGTATAGCACGGAGTAGTGCGGGAAGCGGTAGGCAGCTGGGAGGAGCCCAAGCCTGGGCTGGGCACCACATCACTCCCCTTCATCCTGGCCCACTGTGCCTGCTACTGCCGCCCTCAGGTGCGCAGGGATGTGTCCAAGGGAGAGGCTCCCTGGCCAGCAGTGAGCTTGGTGTCTGGCTCCTGTCTGTCAGCTGAGCGGCACTCCCGCCTTGGGAGCACACTGATCACAGGAGGCAGTTCCTGCATTGAGTGTCTGCCCCCTGGTGGTCAATGTGTGTCATAGCTACCGGCTGGTCATCTGGTCATCTGGTCACTTGGTCGGTACATTCACACACTGAAGTCCAGTGCCTGAGTTAAAATCTGAGTTATGTCATTGACTAGCTGTGTCACCTTAGGCAAGTTACTTAACTTGGTGTTTTTTTTTTGTTTGTTTTGTTTTTTTAATATTTTATTGATTGTTTCACAGAGAGGAAGGGAGAGGGATAGAGAGTTAGAAACCTCGACGAGAGAGATACATCGACCAGCTGCCTCCTGCACAACCCCCACCGGGGATGTGCCCGCAACCAATGTACATGCCCCTGACCGGAATCGAACCCGGGACCCTTCAGTCCGCAGACCGACGCTCTATCCACTGAGCCAAACCGGTTTCGGCCTTAACTTGGTTTTTTTTCGGTTTCCTCATCTGTCAAATGAGGATAAGAATAGTACCCATTTTTCTCAGCTGTTGTAAATATTATGTGTGCATAAAGAGAACAGTACTTGGTATTGAGTAAAATCTCTGTAAATATTAACACATTTACATATTTTTATTTGCCTTCTACATGGCAGGCCCTATATTACACACTTTGTCTGTAATCCTCAAAACACTCCTAAAAGATTACCTGGTATTGCACATACCAATAGCAAATAATAGCTAAAATTAAACTGAGCACCTACTATGACTATGTGTCAAGCACTATTTGGGTACAAAGCAGGATCATCTCATTGAAACCTCATAATAACCCACAGAAATATGGTTTCCCCATTTTACAGATAAAGAAACTAAAGAACCGAGAGATCAATTAGAAAAAAATACTTTGGCCTTTTTAGGTGTCAAAAGCTAGCCTCAGGGCATGGTGAAGGAAAATAGTTATGAAAAGGAAAAGAGAACTGAATTACTCTATAAAGTGAAGTTGGAATCATTTTAAGTATCCAGGAATTTCCCAGGCTTAGAAAGGAGGGAAGTGAGCAAGGGTCTGTAGCAGAGTTGAGGGCTGAGAGGCAATTAAAAAAAAAAAAAAAAAGGCAGATCTCTGTGACAATAATGATGTGCAGTTTTTAAGGATAGAAATATTTACAATTTGATCTTAAGTAACCTGCTTTGCTATAATTCTTTATAGCAAAGAATTGTTGTTATTCCCTATTTGTTGTTGCTGTTAACATTTATTATCCACTACTCTTTAATGTGTGATATTTAGGCGAAGTTGGGGAGAAGAAAGAAAGCATTGCCTGAAATATTAGCATAAAGTGCAGAGAAAAATAAAAATCAGCTATGAAAGAAAAAACGCTATCAAGAATTTAGTGTCAATAGATCATCTGAACAAGGTATGCCTAAGAGGAATATAACCCACCCAGTAAACCTTGGAGTCACTGAGTGGAGAATGAGTGAGTATATCATAGTCTATAGCAGTAATTTTCAACCTTTTCATCTCATGGCACACATAATTACTAAAATTCTGTGGCACACCAAAAAATAGGTATAATTTTAATTGATTTATAATAATAATAATAATAATAATAACCTACCCTTTTTGTTCAAAAGTGACTTTTTAAAAAATCAGGTGCCTATACCTGTATATAGGATTTCTGGTACGAAGAATTAACCAATCAGATCTAACCTTTTTATGCAATGTGAGCAATAAGATGTGACTCAGTTATGTGACTTATATATTTATGGTTCAAGACAGGGCATTCATACTGGCCAGCTATTGTTGTGTTGGCTATTGTCATTGCTTTAATTAATGTTTTTATTGATTTCAGAGAGGAAGGGAGAGGGAGAGAGAGATAGAAACATCAATGATGAGAGAAAATCATCAATTTGCTGCCTCCTGCAAATCCCATTCTGGGGATGGAGCCCACAACCCAGGTAAGTGCCCTGACTGGGAACTGAATTGTGACCTCCTGGTTCATAGGTCATTGTTCAACCACTGAGCCACACCAGCTGGGAAGGTTGTCACTTTTTAATTTGACAGTCTAACAGAAAAGGGGTCAGTACCCCTGACTAAATAGTCAGGTTTTGCATCTTTTAAAACTTTGTGGCACCACTGGCCATGGCACACCAGTTGAAAATCGCTGGTCTACAGGGTTGGTGCTTGAGGCATTTCTACTTCAATATTGAGAAGTATAATGTAAGCCAGAGGACTTGGGGCTATCCATTTGGCTGAATTCTAGATTATTTGGAGGGACACACTGTGTTGTATCAAAAAGAGATTCTGGTAACACATACCTAGTCCAGAATCTTCCTTTAACAGATTTGGAAACCAAAACCAGAGGAGAAAGTGACTTGCGCAATTCCAAATAAGGAGAGGCAGGGGAAGAACATGACCAGATCGCCTGACTGTGAGCCTGGCCACAGTCTACTCTGCCTCTGCCTTTCACAGGGGTGATTGATTCTGTGCCCTGTTGGAGGCTTTGGGAAAGTCCTAGCGATTCAGAGCTCTCCAGCGGCTGATTGGCTTCGCATCTGGGAAATTCTGAATCACATCGGATGGAATGGAATGTTTTGTTTACTTCCTACCCACAGTGCTAACAGGGAGAAAGGGTTCTCCCCCCCCCCCCCTCCCCAAATTTGTTGGAAGCAGCAAATGATTTCCCAGTTTACCTGGTCTCACTTGTAACTAATGTCTTGCTTTGGCCATCTCTTTGCTAGTTTCAGAGAAAAAATATAATTTGAAATATTTGACTTATTTTCAGAAGTTAGCAAAGAAAAGGAAGAAAGTCTCTTCCTTAACTCTTCTTTAGTAAACCTGCTACACCTGTACTAGTGGCAAATGTAGCACAGAGATCCCATGTAGTGCAGTCAGTACAGCCTAGGATTGGGTATGCACTCAGATTTTTAAACCAGGACTATTATCAGTCATCTAGTTTAATGGGTCAGAGGCCCTTTTTAAACCAAAGTCAACACTCAGTAAATTAAAAAAATCAATAAAATAGCTGCCCAGGATTAAGCTAGAGTTTGAGGACATCTTAATCTCCTTCTTACCCTGGAGTAGCAGTCCCTGAGATAGGTCCCTAAAGAAGCAATCAGATAATTACTAAGCCTGCCTAGCTTATTCAATCTATCAATAGTGACAGTCATTTTAGAGTGACTTTTCCAAGGTCCTACACCTAAAGAGTGGCATGTCTGAACTTGAACTGACATCTTCTCGATCTCGATCCATTGACTCTCCTATAGTTCACTAAGTGGTAAATGCTCTTTTGACCTCTCCCTTACCTGGAACTAAGATCTCCTTGGAGGCAGAGATCGATGGGAGTGAGGCTGGCAGCAATATGTTACTGTGATCAGTAACAAGGGAAAAATCAGTTAGGTAAGTCAGAGAAAGCTGTGGTTTTACCTGACTGATCTAAACTAATGCGTACAAGCATGCAAAGAAGACACACAGAAAATATTTTTTATAATTCTTGAGAGACGAGATTTCTGTGTCATCTGCCATTTCCTCTTTATACTACTCCAAATACGGCCCAAGGATGCCCTGTAGTCCTGAGGAAATGATGCATGTATGAAGTCAAGCCGCACTGGTTATTTTTGTAAACGTGTGATGATGAAAGATAATCACCAGGCCACACAAGGAAAAGGGAATTAACTTTAATTCAGTGCCCACTGACAGTCACGCAGTTGGTCAGCTTACTTCATCCTAAGGCCAGTTACTTCATCCCACTACTCCAGTTGCCTCCCTCTGAGGAGGGAATGAGAGGGAAATGAGCTATTATGCATAGAGCCCTCAGCACAATTATAGTAAGCATGCATGCAATACATGATGGTGGTGGTGATGATGATAATTTTAATTAGCTTTACAGAAACAATAAACTTATTTTACAAATGAAGACAGTGAGATCTGGAGTGTTTAAATGTCCTGCCCAAAGTCACACAATTAGGAAAGAGGAAAAGAAATTGGATGTAAAACCAGAGCCACCTGATTCCAATGCTCATTTGCATTCTACTACAATGACCCCTGGCAAATTTGTACTTGGGTTTAATTTCGGTGGTAACAATGTTTCTGCCAATGCATAGTCTTCCAATATGTACTTTGAGTGTCTTCCTATTTGTTTGTGTGGTAGAAAATTTGGAACTAATTTATTCCCCAAGTGTAATTATCTAATTACTAGAGGCCCAGTGCACGAAATTTGTGCAGTTGCGAGGGGTGGGGATCCCTCAGCCTGACCTGTACCCTCTGCAGTCCAGGAGCCTTTGGAGGATGTCTGACTGATGTAAAACAAACATTCTGACTTTACCAAGAAACCATCAGTCAGACATCCTTAGTGCTGCTGTGGAGGCCAGAGAGGCTCCCGCCACCACCGCTGCATTTACCAGCCGTGAGCCGGCTTCTGGCTGAGTGGCGTTCCCCCTGTGGGAGCGCACTAAATGCCAGGGGGAAGCTCCTACATTGAGCATGATCAGGCCAAAAGGGGCTCTAGGACATCCCCCAAGGTGTCACAAGTTTTGAGAGTATGCAGGCCAGGCTGAGGAACGCCACTGGTGTATCACCGGGCCAGGAAGGGATGTGGGAGGTTGTCCAGCTGGGGAGGGACTGCAGGGGGACCCCAGAGTGTGTCAGTCCTGATAGACTGGGCTCCAGCAGAAAGCTAACCTATTGGTTGGAGTGTCTGCCCCCTGGTGGTCAGTGCATGTCATAGGAAGTCGTTGAGCAGCCTTAGCATATCATTAGCATATTACACTTTGATTGGTTGAATGGTCACTGGACAACTGAAAACTTAGCATATTAGGCTTTTATTATATAGGGTAAATGAATGTATACCTTCCTTTTGTTTACCTAGATCCTTATTTTTTGTGGCCTGGCTTTTATTTATTCATTTTTTGTTTAACATCATCCTATATTTCTCTTTAGTCTTTCTGAAAACTGTCCAGGTTATCAGAATCAAGTGGAAATTCATACTTAAGTATATTTGAGATCTGTGTTAGGATGTAGGGGGTATTAAAAGGTTACACTTATTCCTGAATTTTCATTTATGTCAACTGATAAATACCTAATTTTTACCAATAAGTTTGAATCAGATTTTGTACTTAGGAAAAATGGAGAGAGGAAATAAAAAAGAAGAGCATTGGTAAAACATATACACCTTTCACTTTTAGTAATGACAATTAATGCTGTCAGTTTGGTGGTAAGGAAGAAATATAATGATACAAACATTCTGACCTTACTAGTAAGAACGCCACCAGATTTTTAAAAACATTCAGAACAGAAGAGAGAGTGATCTATGAGATAGAAAGTTAATTAAAAACAATAGATAATGAAAATTTTGCTTACAAAAACAAAACTTAAAGGACTTATAGGTCTTTAAGGCAGAGCCTTTGGTCTCTAATCACAGTGGTGTTTTCCTCTTTACTTTCTTCAAATAACTTATTTTTCTATTAGTTAACCTGGCTATTGGCATATTGATTTTGTCTTTTCCAGGAACCAGATTTTGATTTTCTTGATCTGTTATTATTTTTAATGTTTTTGACATTACCATATGAAATGACACTTAGGTAGACATATAAATTCTCACATTATTATCATCTTAGGGACTTTCTGAAACTTGTGTGTGATTGGAAGCAAAAAAGATACCACAAATTTTATTCCCACATTCCTATAATGCAGACGTGCATTCCAAGGAATAATTTAGATTCACATGGGCTGTACTATTTGAGTGTACTTTACAATGTTAAACATTTTTCTGAGGTACTAATAATTCATAGACAAATATCCTGAAAGCAAGTAAAATTTGAAGGATGTTTCACATTCTCTCCCCAGCTCTTATAAGTGTGAACATCCAACTAGTTTTCTATTTTAGATATTTCAGCACAATCTATTCATCTATCCAACAATACACACAATCATAGATGCATTTAACAAATATTTATTGAATACTTACTGCATGGTAAGCATACTGCTAACCATTAAGGGTTCATTATTGAGTAACAAACACATAGCTCCCCACTGTCGTGAGCTTTCATTCTCTTGTCCTCACTACTTGCTCACCTGCCCCAATTCAAACTTGTAGCAAATTTCTAATCTTTTAATAATTCTACTCTAATACTTTTTTTTTTGAGTATAGCATTCTCTGTGCTTATCTATTACTAGAGGCCCGGTGCATGAATTCATGCAGGGGTGGGGTCCCTCAGTACGGCCTGTGGGAATTGGGTCAAAACCAGGAGTCCAATGCCGTTCATCCCAGCCCTGCTGCACCTGCTGTGGGCTCGTGCCCATTCAGTTCTGATTGGGAGAGGCCAGCCATGAGTCCTGTGTGTGGCACCCCTTCGGAGGGGGGTTGGGGAGGCCAGGATGCGACTGGTCCTCTGGGTGGGCGGTGGGATGCCCTTGCCAACCCGAGACTGGATCTGCCCTGCTGATGTTCATGCCGGTTGTTGGGAGCCATCTGGTGGCCGCTTTTATGTCATTTCTTCCTTGTGGAGCCTAGGGAGGGGAAGCGACCGTGGTGCCTAAGGCCAACTTCCAGGAGGACAGCTATGCTGCTAGGATCTTGCCTGCGGGGCAGGTCCGTTGGTGCCTGCCCCATCCTCTGGAGATTGGACCTGCGGACTACTGAAGGAGTGAGTGGCTGCTGCTGGGCTGGTGGACTACCAGGATGGGTCGGTCAGCTGAGCAGCATTCCCACTGTGGGAGCTCACTGACTACCAGAGGGGAGGTACTGCTTTGAGCATCTGCCCTCTGGTAGTCAGTGCATGTCATAGTGACCAGTCATTTGGTCACTTAGGCTTTTATATGTATAGACTAGAGGCCCAATGCATGAAATTTGTACAAGAGTAGGCCTTCCTTCCTCCAGCTGCTGGCACTGGCTTCATCTGGCACCTGGGACTTGGGCTTTCCTCCGGCTGCCAACTGGGCTTCCCTCCAGCTGCTGGCTGGCGCCCAGGACCTGGGCTTCTCTCTGGCTGCCAGCAGGCACCCAGCACCCAGGTTTCACTCCAGCCACCAGTAGGCACCTGGGACCTGGACTTCCCTCGCAGCACCAGCTTTTCTGGAAGGTTGTCTGGAAGGCCATCTGGTCCAATTAGCATATTACGCTTTTATTATCATAGATTCATGCATTAAGGTCACATCCACTTCATTTCCTTGGTAATACTGTAATGCCTGACCTCCCTGCTACCAAAATAGCCTCACCGTGGTCCATCTCCTCCACCGTATTAGTAAAGTCATCTTCTTCTAAGAAAATCTGATCACCAATCTTAGCGTCACTTTGAGCAGGCACCAGATATTAAGTGCCTCTCAATGGAGTGCAATGTAAATTATAATACCACTTATAAAACATTCTTGCCTTTAAGAAAATTGAATCTAAATATAATTGGGCCTTTTAGAGTAAACTGCCAATTATAGTAAACAGGGAAAATATAAGAAAAAACTTAAATTACACCAATAAGGAAGCAAACAGATAAGTGAATTATGTAGGACAGACTCTAGGGCCTTATACCAGTTTCCTTCAGTAAATCAATGGCATGGGGATTTTTACGAGAGGGTGAGACAAAGAGGAAGTGCTCTAAATTAAGATATTTCAGAATCATTTCTAATTATTGCAACATGGGAAATTAATTGAGGTCCTCATCTGAACAAATCTACTATAAAAAAGATAATTATGAGATAACTTAGGACATTTCAGTTCACAAATGGTTAAATGAAGCTAATATAATCAGTTCAGTTAGATGTGAAATAGATTGTGGTTAGATACGAACATATACATATGTAGGGGTGAAATGAAATTAGGTGGAAGGTTTGCTTTAAAATATTTTCTTCTATATATATAAAAGCTTAAGTGATTGCTATGACTAAACAACCGGAATGACCGGTATACTAGTTGCTATGATGCACACTGACCACTGGGGGGCAGATGCTCAATACAGGAGCTGCCCTCTGGTGGTTGGTGCACTCACATAGCCAACCTCCCCTGACCCTTCCCGCCCTGGCCGACCAACCTCCCGCAGCCTCTCCCACCCTGCCAGCCAACCTCCCGTGGGACCTCCCCCAAGCTGGCCAACCTCCTGTGGTTCCCCCAACCAGCTGACCAACCTCCCATGGTCCCTCTCCCTGGCCAGCTGGCCCCAATAGGCCTCAATCGCCGCCAGGCCAAGGGACCCTACTCATGCACAAATTCATGCACTGCTTCTAGTATTTGAATAAAATAAAGCAAAAGTTGAAAAGTCTTAACAATTATTAAGTGGTTGATGTGTATATAATATTTTTTGGGGTGTGTGTATGCTTTCATAGTAAAATTTTAAAAATAATCCAACCATGTAACTGCTTTTCAAAAAAAATGCTAATTCTGTGCTGGCTAAAGAATGAAATCTAAACTCATAAGTTTGCCATACAAGTCTTTTCATAGATGGAACCCAAACTAGTGTTCAGCCTACTTCTGCATTCACTATAGTTTTACCTTACATAACCATCTTCCCTAAACCTGCCCTGCTCTTTCATGGCTCCAAATTTTTGTGTTTCCCACTCTTACTACCCAAAATTTCCTTGTTCTCCTTCTCACATAGCAAATGCACTCATCCATATAGACTCAATACATTTTCCATTTAGACAAGGAGCTCAGTCAGAATTAGTTATTCTCTCCCAAGTTTCCCCTTTACTCATGAATCTCTTGAAGTTCTTAGTAATTTCTGTATTTATAGCTCTACCAGAGTCCCAGTGCACGAATTTGTGCACTGGTAGAGTCCCTCAGCCTGACCTGCATCCTCTCACAATCCAGGACCCCTCAGGGGATGTTGAAGAGCCAGTTTCAGCCCAATCCCTGCAGGCTAGGCAGAGGGACCAGGCTTCTAGTATGTACCGTATTTGCCGGCGTATAAGACCACCTTTTGGCCCTGAAAAATATGCCTCCAAGTGGGGGGTAGTCTTATACGGCGAGTATATAACAAACTCTGTATTTTTAGTGTAAATGTTAGGGGGTCTTCTTATACGCCCAGTCGTCTTATACGCCGGCAAATACGTATATTTCAGGGCCAAAAAAATTGTCTTATACGCCGGCAAATATGGTATATAATATTTTTGGTTAATCTCTTCTCACCCTCCATTGCTTCCCTCTGAGATTCATCAGTCTGTTCCATGTTTCCATACCTGTGCATTGAGCGTCTGCCCCCTGGTGGTTACTGCATGTCATAGCTATTACTCAAATGGTCGGACAGTTGGACAGTCACTTAAGCTATATATATATATATACACACACACACACACACACACACACACACACACACACACTAGAGGCCCAGTGCATGAAAATTCATGCACAGGAAGGGGGTTCCCTCAGCCCGGCCTGCCCCCTCTCACAGTTCCATCACACCTCTGCTGTTGCCATGCTGGCAGTGCAAGCCTTGGCCAGCCCTGGTTATCTGAGTCTCAGGTGGTCCTAGGTGGCTGGGAAGCCACCATCCGAGCCTTGCCTGCACCTCGGGCCAGCCCTAGGTGGGTGGGCAACCTCTGTCCGAGGCTTGCTTGTGCCTTGGGCCAGCCCTGGGAGGCTGAAGGGCTGAGGAGACTGGAGATTCCAGAGGCAGGTGTGCAGCAGGGGCGGGTCTGGCCTTCCCTTGACTGCTGCCCTGATGGGACTGAGGGTTCTGGGTGCCGCCATCTTGTGGCTGTGGGCGCTGGACGGCGTGGCAGTTAATTATCATATTCCCTCCTTAATGGCTGTGGGTGCTGCCACCTTTGAGGGCAGAGCAGTCAATTAGCATATTCCTTCATTGGCTGTGGGTGATGCCATCTTTGTGATAGTGAGAAAGTCAATTAGCATATTCCCTCTTTATTAGGTAGGATATTTCTCAAACCACCATAGTGTCTGGGAAACAAGGAGTGCTTGATGAGTGTCTATCAAATGAATGTTATGCACGCAGAGTCAGTACTTTCTCTGTGACTGTCCTGATGTCCTAAAGAGAGTGAAGACAGAGGCAGCATTTTTCTGTCTTTTAGCATTTTCCCCCTATCTTGTATATCTTCTCAGAAATTCAACTTCTCTTACATGTAAAGGCAATCTCGATTCTAAACTTCCAGGCTACAGAAATATGTTAATATTTCATTTGTAAACAATACCAACAAATTGGCTCTGTCATTAAGATTTAATGATTTTTAGACTAGATGGGATTTATCTTTAGAAAAACACTGAGACTTGATTCCTTTAATGAACTTTTTCTCCTGACCCAGCAATACCTAATTTCTACTTAATTGCTTTGTGTTGATATTAGGTTTACTTCCTTGGGATCCTCCTCAAAGTACATCCCTGTGGAGGCTGAGCCAGACTGGTATTATTTTTTCTTTATAATTCTTGAATTAAAAGGTATGAAACTATGTGCTTTCCTCTTGTTTGTTTGTTCTAGTCCACTCTTGAGGACTTTTTCTGTTATTACTCTAATAGGAGTTTGAGTCTTGTGAGTGATTTTCAGTCAAATAAACTATTTTTTGGTAAAATTTTTATGGTTTTAACCCACAGGATTTTGAATGTGTGTGCATCCTCAAGATAAATGAAATTTTTCTTCAGTATGATGATAGGAGATTTTAAAGAACCTACAGCAAAGATAGGAAATGTTTGACCATGAATCATCAACTAATGAATGCATAAGTACAATTGTCTATCCATACAATGGAATGTTATTTGGCAATAGAAAGAAATGAAATACTGATACATGCTACATAGATAAACCTTGAAAATACTGTGCTAAGTAAAATCAGCTGGTCAAAAATGCAGTATATTGTAATATTCCATTTATAGAACATGTCCAGAATAGGCAAGTCAGAAAGATGAGTGATTGTCTAGGGCTGGAAGAATTGAAAGAAAATGGGGAGAGACTGCTAATGGGTATAGTGTTTCATTGTGAATTGATTAAAATGTTCTGGAATTAGATAGCATAACTCTTTCAACATACTAAAAACCATTGAATTTCAAGCTTATAAATATTACATCTCAATAACACTGTTATTTGTTTTTAAAACTTAAGCATGAGAATTGGATACATTATTTTTAGATAATGCTGGCTGTTATAACAAACATAAACATTATAATGGCTTTAAAATATTACATTTGTTTTCTCATGTATGTAATGGGTACCCCTGGTAGGCAGGGTGTCTCCCATGCATTCATTCAGAGACTCAGGTATTTTCCATTTTATATCTCTGCCCATCTCTAGGGCCTGCATTCAGCTGGCAGATGAGGAAACGGAAAGAGGCACATCCATTTCCCTGCCCTTCCAGCCAGAAGTACCCACTATTGCTTCTCTCTGAGTTCTGTTGTATCCCATAACACAACTAATTGCAAGAGATTCTGGATATGTAACTTAGATGTGTATCCAGGAAGAAGAGGAAACTGATCTGGCAAATGGCTCTCTAGTCACTGTAGTAATGTTCCTACATTTTCCAGTTCTTTCCATCCTTTTGCCCTTTTCCCATCTCCCCAACTGATCTGTGCTTATCGCTAGTTGTTTGCCATGTTTTATTCACCACCCAATATAATTCTGTAGAATATCTATTCTCCGTTTTTAATTAGACACATAGAGTATGCATCTATGAGAAAAAATAGATTGTTTTTAATTCTAATGGACAGAATATATTTTGCTTTACCTGAAGCACAGGAAGTAGTTATCAGCCTGTTCTTTCACTCCTTGGTCCATTGTCTTTGTCATCAGATATGTATTTCTTTAACAAATCTATTCTTGTTATTTATTTTCTTAGAACTTATAGTGGCTTCCATTGCTTATAGCTATGTTTTTCAAGTGCCAATCTTTAGACTGCTACTAGTCCATAGTGAAGTGATCAAAATTAAGATTGTTGTGTGTGTGTGTGTGTGTGTGTGTGTGTGTGATTTAAGATTTCCACTTGTCCTTGCTCAAGAAATTTATTTGGAGATCATGTCCTGATTTTGGGGAGTATTAAAATAATATTTTCTTTCATGAAGCCATGGCATTAGTTGATTATTTTTAAAAGTTCTTTTATTCTAGAATGGACTTAACCTTTTACTTTGTCAACATGTAGGTTTTGAGAGCCATAGAACTTTTAAAGAATGTATCTTTTGAGGGAAAAGTTTATAGAGTTGCCACTCCCAGAACACTTGGAAGGTACCATTCCCTAGTTCTGATCACATGATGTGTAGTTTTGGTCTTCTTCTCAGAAGGCTTGTGTCTATATATGGTTGATGGGGTAACAGGAATTTAGGGAGTATTGTGAAGAGGGTGAGAGAGCTGGGTCATGTATCATTTTCCTGTGATGGAGAATGATAGTGATGGAAGAGCAGCCTGGGGTCTTAACTATAGTCTGTAGATGAGGAAGAACTTTATTCTCCCCTCTAACATTCTGTGGGTGGCCTAAAAATTAAATTGACATGAGACAGGAAATAGGGAAAAGCATCTGATTATATTTGATATCTTTATGTGTACTCGGTAGTCTTCAGAAGGAAAATGACCAAATCAGACAATAGGCCCAAAAAGCTTATATGCTTTTTTACACAAAGAATAATAAATTGTAGGGATGTGACAAGACAAAGAAATTTGGGGCAGTAAACTGTGGACAGTGACTAGAAAATACACGGGAGAAACTAGTGGGAGATCAGGGTTATTATTTTAGTAGCTTTGTTATACAGGTCCATTTTGGTGCCAGTTCCCAGTCTCTGATGATAAGAATGTTCTTCTCAGTGCAGGGAGAGCATGTTTCTCATAGGAGATTTTATGACCTACTTTAGGTAGAAAGGGGAAGGTCAGAAGCCTTTTTCTGCATCTGCTATGCCTTCAGTCACAATCACCAATGTGCCACAGCAACATGTTTAAGGGCAGCGTGGTCTGAACCCCTTCAAGTCTATGAATATGCATTTGAAACACCCATTTCATTTGGGCAACTTTTTCATTCTTAGATTCAAGTTGGTCTTAACATGTACTTGCAGACACACCCCACCTTTTCTATACTTCCTGTTGTTTTAGAAATGAGCCACTTAAAAATAGCAGCCCCAAACCTCAAAAGTAGCCATAGTGCAAATGAAGTAAATGTCTATTGTGTCAAACCCTTGTATGTTGACCTCCTGCACATGGCTCAGAGTGGGTCCTCATGCAAGCCACGCCAGGCCTTTGGGCCTCAGTTTTCATCAGTAGAAAATGAAAGAGTGTGTTAATGTCTTCTCATTTTTAACACTGTGTAAACGGAATTATTTGTGCATGTTGCATATGTACTGTGGTAAAAATATGATAAAAATCATATCAATGGCTTTATTTTCTGCCCATGGTTAGAGTCTGACAAACTTCAAGGTAAATAAAATATATGTTGTGTGTTGAAAGCTTAAATAGAAACCACCTATTTAAGGTGTCTTGGAAAGACTACTGGAGACAGAATTTGCCTTTGTCATCAATTACTCATGCCCCAAACAGATCCAGGCTTCCCTGCTGTGGCAATTTTATTATTATACTAAGAGCAATGTGCAACTTCTTTAGTGTCCAGGACTTTTCTTCCTATGGACATGTGGGCGCTGGAGCTGGGAGTGAAGGTGCAGAGATCCAAAATGGACCAATATTTGTTTATTTACTGCAGCAAGAGGTCAAAAATTAAAATTTACAGTAACAACATATAGATGGGATGTGAGCTGGGTCTTTCTGAGTCATAAAAATAAATGTTGTTTTAAAGTTGTTGTTGCCCTAGCCCTGTGGTCGGCAAACTGCAGCTCTCGAGCCACATGCTGCTCTTTGGCCACTTGAGTGTGGCTCTTCCACAAAATACCAGGGCCTGGGTGAGTCTGTTTTGAAGAAGTAGCATTAGAAGAAATTTAAGTTTAAAAAATTTGGCTCTCAAAAGAAATTTCAATCATTGAACTTTTGGCTCTGTGGACCTGAGTTTGCTGACCACTGCCCTAGCCAGTTTGATAGAGCACTGGCCTGCAGGCTGAAGGGTCCCCAAGTTCTATTCTGGTCAGGGGCACATACCTCGGTTGCATGCTCCTCTCTAGCTTGGGCCTGCTGGTCAAGGCTTGTGCAGGAAACAACCAATTGATTTGTTTCTTTCACATCAATATTTTTCTCTCTCTAAAAATCAATGGGAAAATGTTCTCAGGTGAGGAGGGAGGGAGAGAAGGAGGAGAGTTGTTAAGGAAGGAGGTATTGAGCTAGCATTCACATTGAAAAGGAGATGCATATATGTATCAGTTCTGAATCACTAAAGATGAAGAAGAATGAGAAGGCATGTCTTTGTTACCTGACCTCAAGTAAATGTAACCAAGTAGTGGCCAATCAGTGAACCTCATGGTTTATCTAGTTAGATTGTGGAGTAAGAAATGTATGTTCCATAACGTGGGTTTAGTCTGGCTCAGCCACTTAAAAACTTGTAAATTTTTTATTCTCAAAAGCCTCATCTGTAAAATGATAGTTTAGGGTTATGGAAAGGATTTAAAGAGATGTGAACTCAATGCTCATGATAAGCACTCAATGAACTGATAACTGTTAACACTAATCCAAGATCTCTTGGACACTGCAGCCCCATTTATTTTTATTATTTTGTGCTCAAAAATACATCTATTTAAGTTTTCTGAAACTATTTGTGGATTTGTTTCTTTTCTTCTTTTTCTCCTCTTCCTCTCTTTTTTTTTCCCCTCTCATCTCTTCTCAGAGTCAGTAGGAATGGGTAGTGGCCTCATGCCAAACTCTTCTTGAAAGAGGATACCTTCACATTAGCCATGTGTTCGGGATCTGAAGTTTAGGGTCTGGAAATGACCCTTCAGTGATTACAAACTAGACAAGGAGACTGATTGTCTTAGTGCCCCTCCCGCCTCCTCCCCATGCGGAGCTGCAGCGTCAGTGGGGTCATGCCTGGTGCTCAGAGTGCAGCTGCAGCTGTCAGAGCTGAGAAAGCCCCGCTTTATCTTTGAGAAGAGCACTGACAGTGGATTGCGGCACACTCAAGTACATTAAGCCAGCCGTGGACAACCAGTGGTTCGAGGACCAGTGGTGGTCCGTGAGGCCCGGAAGCGTGGTGACCACTGTCTTAAATAACTGCCGGACCGCTGTGGACTAGCAGGGTATCTTTTCTCCCAGATGAAGCTCAAGCTGCCACTGAACTGCCCTCCCATCTCTGCCCAAATGTTTTTCCCCATTCTTCAGAGTCCACTGCAAATACCAATTCCTCCAAGACCTTTCTGGGTCTTTCTTCGGGACAGCCTTACCCTTTTAGTCCATAGCCTATGCTTATGGCAGAGACTTGTATCATCAGATTTCCTTGATTAATTGCTGCAGGGTTCCAGCAATGAAAAGAACTTAGAGAATGTTTGTCATTCACAGACTAGCCCTGGACAGTTTCTTTTCATCTGCTTGTATCTGTGCTAACCATTCTCTAACTTCTGTTCACTTTAATCCTGATTTGTAAATTAACTAATTAATTTTATCTTCCTGGCTTCTGATTTTGACCACATGGGAGGCTGGTCACAAGTGAAATTCTTAAAGGAGAGAGAGCAGGGGGCTATTTTAACTGACGGGTGTTAACTTTATTCATTTGTATTAAAGTGACAGGTGTCCTTGCCTTACTTCTCTCATCTAAGCAAGATTCTAGGGACTTTTTTTCCACATAAAATGGGGCCTTGAACATGTCAGGTGCTCAAATGATAATAACTTGAATCTGTGAGCTGATTTACTTAGCAATATAGAAAAGTGATACTAATCCAAATGCGTGGTCGTGCATACGTGTGTGTGTGTGTGTGTGTGTGTGTGTGTGTGTGTGTGTTGCATATCCAGAGGTATAAAAGAAAGAACTAAGAAGGACACAGTGGCAACAGGTTCAGTCCTCAAATCCTAGGTTAGTTTTTTAAATTTTTCTTTATTCTTTTGCAATTTTATTTGCTATATGAAGTCAGATTGAAGACCAGATGATCAGCTTTAGATTTAAGACTGGTCTCTAGAACTCATTCCTTTATAAGACCCTATTCTAACCAAAATAATACATTCTTTATAAATTAGTGTGACTTGCAGATACATTCATACCTTAAACTTTCTTCATCATTAAATACTAAAGTCCTGGTGCATGAAATTCATGCAAGGGTGCGGTCCCTAGGCCTGGCCGGAGATCAAGCGTCTAACGTAGAAGGGCAGGTCCCAGCTGACCTCTGGGCCCCGGGAAGCACCTGGACCGCCCCCCTCTTGCCCCTCTGGGCCACATACATGCCCTCCTCCGTCTGAGTCATAGCACTCGAGTCCCCATGTGGAGATCTGGTGAGTGCAGCCAGATGCCACAGGCCAGGGCGCAGTGAGGGTCTCTGCTCCTCCCAGCGGTGCTGCATGGAAGCCGGGCAGACAGCGTGCTCTCTCCTGGCTGGCCTCGCAGACCAGTTCTTGCATGAACCCACGGGAAACCCGACCGGCCCCTGCTGTCCCGGCCACTGTGGTCCGGCTCACCCGGAAGCCCATTGGGGCTGGCAGCACTGCCCACTGCCAGCACCTTGTCGCTAACCCTTGCCAACTTCCATGCTGTCCCCTGGTGGTCAGTGCACATCATAGTGAGCGGTCAAACTCCCAGTCGAGGGGACAGTTTGCATATTAGGCTTTTATTATATAGAATATGTTCCATTGATTTCAGAGAGGAAAGGAGGAGAGAGAAATAGAAATATCAATGATGAGAGATAATCATGGATCGGCTGCCTCCTGCACACCCTACACTGGGGATCGAGACCACAACCTGGGCATGTACCCTCAAAGGGAGTCAAACTTTGACCTCTTGAGTCACAGGTTGACATTAAACCCCTGAGCCACATCCACCGGGCTCTTGTTCTCATTTTAAAAGAGAGAGAATTAACACTTCAGAGGTAGACTTGCCCAAAACAGCCAAGTTATGCAGTGGCTCTGTGGGGTGGGGCAGTAGGAAGGGGACTGGTTCTAAACCCGCACTCATGAAGCCTCTGTGTTAATCAGTTCAGCCAGGGGTGCAGGTGGACAGATTGTCTCTGGCTCTTCAAGCAGCATTTCCTCGAGACCCTCAGATTCCCTGCATGACCCCTACCCTCCCTCCCTGCCATCAGGACTGAGGAGGGCGAAGGATAGGAAGGGCCATCGTGGAGGAGGGAGGGAGGGGCTGAGCTGGGAGCACCATAGACTCCAGGTGGGAGTTAGAGGCAGTGATCTGGATGCTGACTGCCCTGTCCCAGCATCTCAGGAGTGTTCCTTTCTCTGGAAGCACCACAAGCATCACCTTAGACTGCAAGACTTGGGGCTGGTCTTGGCCATTCTGTTATGTGGTGTGGGATGCTCTCTGTCCTGGGAAACTTGAGTTGGGGATTGGAGTCAGACCATCTGGGCAAGCCCTCTGCATTGGACCCTGAGCCCTTTTGTGTCACATGTGACCTGGGTTACGGCCACAGTTGACCTGTGTCCACAAAGGGACTTCATTTTTTAACATTTGCTTTCCATAATGTACATTTTGTTTTGTTGTTTTTTTGTACCAAAAATAAAACTATTTGCTTGTTTCAGATAAGTATTTGTCATTGCTGAGGAGAGCTTGGGGTGGGGGATGTGGAGGTATTAGGGCAGCGAGATAGGAATGACCCCCCGCCTAGACGTCATGGTGGGAGGCTGGTGGTGAACATTCCACGTCCCTTTTGTGAAGCTCAAATTTTACAATCAGATCCTCAAAATGGACGGGATCTGACCCCAGCCTCCCCACCCCCAGCAGCTGCCAGAGACCCTGCTTTCCCAGGGGTCCAGTCCAGTATGGGGACTCCTCCACCCCCACCCCCACCCCCACATCGTTCCTCATTCTCTGGCTTCCCTCCAGCACACCCCAAAGCCACCACCTGGGCTGTCGCAGTTTCCGCTGTCTCCGCACGGCCCTCGGGGAGGATGCTGTTGCCTCCTGCTATCTCCCTGCTTCCTCTTCCCCCTTAGTCTGCTCCTGACACAGAAGCTAGAGTGTCTGTCCCCCACTTCATCAGCCCAGTGGGTCCTCATCTACAGCCCTGGCACCTCCCCCTGCACTCAGGCGATGGCAGGTTCTCACGGGCCGTCAATCCCTGCAGGATGTGTCCCCTGACCCAGCCTCAACCCCCTTCCACTTGGTCTCTCCCTGGTTCTGCTGTCCCTCCGTGGGCTGTCCCGTCTGCCTGATGCCCTTCTCCAAGCATCTGCCTGGCTCTCCTCCATCCATCCACTTGCCCTCAGTGAGCCTCACTTTGCCCCTCCCCTCATGGAGCCCCTATATGGCTTCATTCCCATATTTTCCTGGTGCCCCTGCCCTTTAACAGCTGCACCTCACGAGGTGGTTTCTTCCCCGCACACCTGACTTCTTTGGCAGAACACACACTCCTTAGGACAGGGCGGCTGGCTCCCCGCTGCTCTCTGAGCACCTGGGCATCGCCTGGGACCTGGTGGGTGCTGTCAGTGATATGGGTTGAGTAAGATGCTCTGGCAGCTGCGCTAGGTGAAAAGGCCATTGGAAAGCAGGCTCACTCAGAGCCGAGGGCCAGTGAGCTCTTGGCACAGCACTCAAGGTGGGGCTGAGGGAGCCAGCTGTTTCTTTTCTCTCACAAGAAGGTAGGACAAAGAGAATGAAAAAGGAGCAGTGTGTGTTTTCCCTCAACTTAAAAGCTGATGATCTCATTCCATTCTTAGAGCTATGAATAGAAACCCTTAGATCAAGCCTGTGAGGCAGGTTCTGGGATTATCTGAGATTCTGTGGAATGTATGGGGCCTTCACCTGCCACAAGGAAGGTGCTTAGTAACTGCCAGCTTTTAGTGCTGTGATTTGTGCACTCGTGGGGACATGGACTGCCGGGGTTGCCCCTGTGGGAGCACTGCTCATCCCAGTCAGCCAAGTTGCGCTCCCACTGGGAGCTCACTGACCATCAGGGGCAGCTGCTGCATTGAGCATCTGCCCCCTGGTGGTCAGTGCGTGTCATGGGAATTGGTCAACCAGTCATTCTGGTTGTTCTGCTGTTCTGTCGCTGGGCTTTTATTATATAGGATAAGTTCCTGCTATGTACAGATAGTGGATATTGCTAGAGGTGAGGATGTCCAGTGTCATGCAATAATAGTCCCCCAATCTGACTGATCACCCAGGTCACATGGGAGCTTCTATTCCTAAGTCCATCCTTGTAGTTTCTGAGTCAAGATATCTGGAATGGTTATATGCTGGGAATGTGTATCTTTAAAACGTTTGTCAAATGGGGCTAATGAACAACTGATGTGAAAACCACTGAGTCCTATCCATTAGGACCATGGTCAGCAAACTGTGGCTCTTTGGCCCCTTGAGTACGGCTCTTCTACAAAATACCACGGCCTGGGTGAGTCTATTTTCAAGAAAAGATGTTAGAAGAAGTTTAAGTTTAAAAAATTTGGCTCTCAAAAGAAATTTCAATCGTTGTACTGTTGACATTTGGCTCTGTTGCCTAATGAGTTTGCTGACCACTGCATTAGGAATTTATAAGTTGCTCAGGAAGATTAGAAATAAGAAAAAAAACACAAACTTTAATTATATTATGAAATATATAATTTACATGTTTAAAGTGCTTTACCATTTTTTGAAGCATTTTATAAAGTACTTTCATGTACTTCATTCCTCCTGTGAGATAGCTAAAGCAAGCTGTTTTTATTGTTTGTTTGTTTTATGGGAATTGAAGCAAAGACCTAGAAACCCAAAGTCCTGACGGAGCCCAGATTCAAATACTGAAAATCCCATGCTCTTTACTTAACAAACTGACTCACTGGGACTTTGTTCATGGTGAAATAGATATCTAAAATAATGAGTAGAGAGAGTTGTGAGTGCATCTACAATACAAATGACAGTGCTGATCCAGAGACATCTATAACCATGTGTTTTCCAGGCTATCTGGATGATAATCTAATGAAGGAAAAAAGGAAGAGGACTTTCCTCTCTTCCTTTGTAAGTACTCAGAGAGAGTGGTTTCACTTCTGTTAATTTTGGGGTTCCTAAAATCATGTATATATTTATAGGTAGGATTAGCCAAGTTTGTGAATAATAAAGCCTAATCTGCTTAAATTGCCAATTAGTTCATTTCAAGCAGTATACTTAGTGGTTTAAAAATCAAGGTTCTGAAGTCAGAAGGTGTACTTTACAAGTAAATCTTTAACAGTTATTAGTTGTGTAATCTTGGGAAAGTTTTTAATATCTTTGCTCTTTGCACAATCAAGGCACACTTCATATGAGAAATAACTTTAAAGCTTTGTATCTAGACCATGGTCCTCAAATTCTGTGTATGTGGCAAGTTACTTATAAAATCAAGTGCACACATGAAAGATTTCATTAATTGGACCCTACTTACATCCCCATTGGTAAGAGACCACTTATTCTCACAACAGTCTTACTTTCTAATCTGCTTTTGTCTTGGCTCATGGTACCCATTCTGATGGAAATAAGAATCATCCTTTTTTTATGATCCCTGAACAATCTTTCCTAAATTTATAATCCTATTCAAGACTCTGTTCAAGTGTTACTTCTTCCTACAAAGCCTTTTTTTGGCAATACCTCCACCCTAGTACATCTGGCCATTCTCTCTTCTTCCCCATCTTAGTAGATGCCAACTTTGCTCTTATAGCTGCTCTGACCAAAAATTTTGAGTCATCCTAACTCCTCTTGGTTCCTCATCTACCACATCAAATCAACCAACTATCCTATTATCTCTATTGTAAAAATATATTCCAAATACAGTCACTCCTTACAATCTCCAAAGCTTTTACCCTGGACTAAGACATAGTATGCTCTCAGATGGTTTATTTATTTTAATAGCCCCCTATTATGGTCTCTACTTTCATCTTAGCTCCACTTCTATCTATTATCTACATGTACTCAGTTTCAATGACAATGAGGGCAATTACTTTAAAATGTAAGGTAGATCATGTTACAGCTCTTTAATACACTTGAATAGCTTTCCATCTCACCTGGAAAAAAAAGAGCCAAACTCCTTAAAATTGCCTAGTAGGCTCTATGTGACCTAAAGTCATACTGTCTTTTTGCCTTCCTCTTCTACCTTTCTCTGCCACGTTAGTTTCCCTGATGTTTCCTGTATCTTCAAGACTGTTTCTGCATCAGGATCTTTGCACTTGCTCTTTAGACTCCCTAGCACCCACTTCTCATGGTCACTACGTGGTATATTTCCTTATTTTCTTTAGGTCTTTGCTGTGAATCACCTTATCAGAGAAGCCTTTCTTGAGCATACCACATAAAATAGCAAGCACTACCTCAAAACCCCCTACCACCTGAATGACGTTTTCTATCCATAGAATTCCCTCCACCTGACACAAGACATACTATTTTTTGTTCATTGTCTCTCTTCTCATATACAGCAAGAATTTTGATACTGTGTCATCAATATTCAGTATACAAGTTGGTGCATTTCTTGTGATCTACAATCTGTTACCTGCAGAAAAGCCATATAAATACCATAAGGTTTTTGTTTTTTCTAACTGTGGAAAAAATGAATAAACTTTATTCTGTAACTTTTTTCATGCATGATTACTTGTTTTAGTAGTGGGCAAAACTCAATATCTTCTCACTGTACTGAAACATAAAGTAAATGATGAAGCCTCACTACTGTAAAATAATAAGGCCTGATCTGCTTAAATTGCCAATGAGTTCATTTCAAGCAGTAGACTATAGTGATTTAAGAATCAAGGCCCTGGAATCAGAAGGTGTATTTTAAAAGTCTACCTTTAACAGTTATTGATTATGTGATCTTGGAAAAGTTCTTACTATCTTTGCTCTTTGCACTAATTCTGTGGTCAGCAAACTGCAGTTTGCGAGCCACATGCGGCTCCTTGAGTGTGGCTCTTCCACAAAATACCACGGCCTGGGCGAGTCTCTTTTGAAGAAGTGTTGTTAGAAGAAGTTTAAGTTTAAAAAATTTGGCTCTCAAAAGAAATTTCAATCCTTGTACTGTTGATATTTGGCTCTGTTGACTAATGAGTTTGCCAACCACTGCACATTTAATTAAAGTAGTGCCATGTAAATAGTAAAGGCTTAATTATAGCTACTGTATTGTTATTATAGAATATAATTTTTATTACTTTTAATTTCACATTGAATTCAACTAGGTATTTCCTAATAGGTCCTGTCAGTCTTGATTCAAAACATAAATCAAAATATTTATGATTTAACATACATTTTATAAAATGTGTTCTAAAATCATTCTGAAAATAAAAACCTATTAAGGTTCATATATTCTCTTAAATTTAAAATGCTTTGCCCAAGCTAAGTTATTATATATACATTCATTTGAAAACTCTAAATTAGTGAAGCTTTATTTTGTATTCCTTGCTGGAAACTGAAGAATGGTTGTCTTAGTAATATATAACATCAAATGTAAGTTTGTCCCTAACATTGTTAACACTTTATTATTAAAAAGGTACAGCCAGATACTTTTTATCAAATTATACTTTAGCAAGTAATGACATAGGACATTAATTAGACACAAGTAAGTAGAGTATAATTGGGTTAATCCTTTTGTATTGTGAACTAATCTGCCTCATAAAGCATCAGTTGCTCACACTCCAGCTGAGAGTCCACATGAGTTCTCATTCTGCATATGGAGTCCTTGTCATAGATGACATGGACCTGGTGACCAATATGTACCTTGAAGAGCTACAGTATTTCCACTAATTGGCATCTTATTAGAAAATAAAGCTAGGTCGCTATCTACTTTGGCATCAGGAGAATTATACAGAAAGAAAGAGATAAACATTGAACCATAGGTCACAGAGGAAGATGGTAGATTCTGAATCTCTCACCTCACAGGAGAAGAGATCGCTTAGTTAGTAGTGACTACAGAATTGAAATCCATGTCTTCCATCTTTATTCAGCACTCTTTCTACACTGCCATGCTTGTAGGGCTGGTAAAGGAGGTGGTGGGTTACTTAGACTTCTGGGAAGAGGTCATCTTGATATTAAGAGGGCTCATAAATTCGGAATGAAAATAAATGGACTAGAATATGATGAGATAGATAATATAAAACATTGTTTATTGTGAAATGTTGACTTTGAAAATGAATGGCTTTGCTCTGCGGCATTTTTTCTCAGGGGAAATGGCCAGATGAACTGGCAAGTGAATACAGAAGGACTTTACTGTCCAGCATTCCTTCCAATAATACTTTGTACAAAATGGGTCAAGTCCAAGGCCTACTAATCTGAATGGATAGTCTTTGTTCTCTGGGAGACTTGGGGAAAGTCATTTACTTTTAAGTTTTGGATTAAATGAGAGGAAAACACACTTCATAGACTAAACATACTTTTTTGTGGACAGTTTTGCCAATTTATGCCAGTGGAAGAGCTTTATCTCTTTCCAAAAACTTAGAAAGAAAATAGAGTTGTATAAAATTAGCTAAAAAGATTATCTACCTTAAATAATACAAGATTATCTTAAATTAGTCCCAGATTTCATTCTTTAAATCTTCAGGTCTTTGTTTACTTGAACAGAGTGACAACCAGTTGCACTATGCTAGAAAAAGATTATTAACCTACTGGACGCCTGGTGCATGGATTCATGCACCAGTGGGATCTTTGGGCCAGGCCTGCATCCTCTCACAGTCTGGGACCCCTCAGGGATGTTGGACTGCTGGTTTTGGCTTGATCCCCATAGGCCAGGCACAGAGGGACCCCATTGGCACACGAATCTATGCTCTGAGTCTCTAGTATGCATATAAAATTTTTGGTTAACTTCTTCCTGACCTCCCCTCTCACCCTTTCCAACTGAGATTCATCAGTCTGTTTCATGTTCCCATTCCTGTGCATTGAACGTCTGCCCCCTGGTGGTCAGTGCACGTCATAGCTACCAGTCAAAGACTTACATGGTTACTTAGGCTTTTATATATATAGATAGGTATATGTTACTTTTTAAAAATATATATTTTATTGATTTTTTACAGAGAGGAAGGGAGAGAGAGAGAGAGTTAGAAACATTTACGAGAGAGAGAGAGAGAGAGAGAGAGAGAGAGAGAGAGACATCAATCAGCTGCCTCTTGCACACCCCCTACTGGGGATATGCCCGCAACCAAGGTACATGCCCTTGACCAGAATTGAACCCGGGACCCTTCAGTCCGCAGGCTGACTCTCTATCCACTGAGCCAAACCGGTTTTGCCTGTATATGTTACTTTAAAGCAAATCCAACTTAAATTCAGATTTATGAAAAAATATATTAGAGAGTAATCTCATTTTACATATAGTTATTAAATTATTCAATACATCAAGTGTCTAATGTATTTGACATGATTATAAATTCATAAATACCTGAATTATATATGGCTTTTTACTTGCTGTCTAAAAGTTATTTGGAGAAGATGTCTGTAAGTACCCCACATTATATATAGTTTCTCAAATAAAATACCCAGGTATAATGGCATGACAAAATGTCTAAACGGTTTTGACCTGAAGATGCATTTGTGCAAGATGAGCCATGAGCTCTAGAAAGTAGTAGGAAAGTTAGGAGTATATTCTCAAAGTGTGATTCATGAACCACTTGCACTGGAATCCTCTAAAGCAGCAGTTGCCAATGGGTGGTCCGTGGACCACTGATGGTCCATGAGGTTCAAAAGGTTGGTGACCACTGGTTTAAGGAAACCTTTGGAGCAGCAATCGCTAACCGGTAGTCTGTGGACCACTAGTGGACGGTGAGGTCCGAAAGGTTGGTGACCACTGCCCTAAAGTGCTTATTATAAATTCATATTAACACCATTCTACTGAATTGCAGGGAATGGGCCCTAATAACTGCATTGAATGATTTTATTAGCTTGTTCTTATGTACCCTAAAATATGGCAATGACTGGGACTGACTCTTCACTTAGAGGCTTGGTTTCACCTTTGTGGAAATCGATGATCCTAATTTGTATTTTAATAAGTGAAAACCTAAGTTCCTCAGTTTGTGATTAAATACATCTATACTAATCTATACTAATAAAAGGGTAATATACTAATTAGACCGGACATCTTCCAGATAACCTCCCAGATGTCCTGTGGGACAAAGCTGTGGCAGAGGTGGTTAGGTGTGATCAGGCCAGCAGGGGAGAGAAGATAGGGGGATCAGACTGGCAGGTGAGAGCAGTTAGGGGGATAAGGCCAGCTGGGGAGAGCAGTTAGGGTAAGGTGACCAGATCGTCCCGTTTTTGGTGGGACAGTCCAGATTTCTAACAGTTTTTCCCGTGTCTGCAGTGTTTTAAAAAAGTCCCAATTTTTGGAAAGATTGGAAAGATTCTTTCCAAAAATTGGGACTTTTTTAAAACCTCAGGGGATGCGGGAAAAATTGTTAGAAATCGGTACTGTCTTGCCAAAAGCGGGACCATCTGGTCACCTTAAGTTAGGGGAATCAGGCCGGCAGGTAGGTGAGCTGATAAGAGTCAGCAGTCCTGGATTGGGAGAGGGATGTCCAACTGCTGGTTTTCAGACATCCCTTGAGGGGTTCCGGATTGGAGAGGGTGCAGCCTGGACTGAGAGAACCCCCCTCCCCATGTATGAATTTCATGCACTGGGCCTCTAGTATAAACACAACCTTCTGAGCCTGGATACCCTTTCATTAGCAAACTAAAGAGGAAACCCTTATCTGTCTCAGCTGCATTTTATTTTACATGTTGGTTAAGGCCTCCTATTTCCCACCAAACAGAGATTAGTAATGTCTGTCTTCTACATATTCCCTTGTCACATGGTATTACTTTTGTTTACCTGGCTGACTTCTGTCTGCCACATTATAATCTCCATGAAGGAAGGAAGATTATTACTTGAAGGTCATCTTTTTAAAAAAACGTATCTTTAATGTTGAAAGTATTACAAATATCCCAGATGGGCACCTGGGCTATTTCCAGATCTTTGCTATTGTAAATTGTGCTGCTGTGAACATAGGGGTGCATATATTCTCTTTGATTGGTGTTTGGGATTCTTAGGATATGTGGGATCTATAAGTGGGATCACTAGGTCAAATGATAGGTGCAGCCATTATGGAAAATAATATGGAGTTTCCTCAAAAATTAAATAGGGAGATCATCTTTTATTATCACTAACTGGAGAAAAGTGGAATCACTGCATATATGTGTGTCCCTTTGAAGCATTAGAATGCAAAAGTGAATTATTATGCAAGTTCTGTCACTGAAACCCCAAGGTACCCCTCACTCATTGTCTACTCTTTTAGAAAGTACTTGCCCTATCTCTCCTTCAGTGACCTCACCTGCAAAATGTGAAAATCTTAGAACCCTTCCTGCTTCATTGAACCATTGACAAGAAATTGGAGCAGTGCGGTTTCAATGTTCTATGAAGGACAGATTTATTAGTATGCAGGGTTTGTCAGTATTTGAGGCCTAGTGATCAAAAACAGAGATAAATTCAATCTAATAATATATGGTAATTTGGTAAAAGAAAAGAAATGAGAATTCATGGAAGCCAATTCCTTTTTCACTGTTTCTTGTTGATCTCCCTATATTTTTTATTTCACTCTGAGTTATGGTTTAGAAACTCAGTACAGTTAATGGTGCAGTTAACCTACACAATGCCCCATTCTCATTCTTCACCCTCTCCTCCTTTTTGGTTTCACATTTAATTTGTGTTTTACACTTTGCAGACCATTAGCAATAGATTCTCAGTTGAACATTTTCTTAGACATAACCAAAACACTATCCTTTATTAAGTGTCCTCTACGTTTTAAAATAAAGGGCATATACTTTTTCTTTGGTTCAGGCACTTAAAAGAATAAAATTTGGTAGCAATGCGATAAGAAAAAAAATTCTTCTGCCTAATACAAGAAACAGAAGCAGAACTCTTATAGTCTTAATTTTACCCACAGCAAGAAAACAAAGGCCTGTTTTAATCCATTTTAAATAACATCTTATGTTCTGTTTAGCATCTAAATGTCATTATTAATTTTCTTCACTAAGATTCCTAATACATACATGGTAACTTTTTTTTTTTTTTAATAGGAGAGAGGGTAAAGAGAGAGGAAGGGTTCAGGGATTTCTCATGACTGGAAGGAAATAGAATGAATTAATTTAATGTTTGCTGAAGAGGCTAAGACATGCCTATTTTAGTCTTTGTTTTCATAAATCTTTTGGGTAAAATTTCTCTGTCATTAACCCCAATTTTTTTTTCTTTCTTAAAACAAAAATAAAACAAATTCCCTAAACACTGGATTAGAAGGTCAAAAGTCCTTAAAGCAAATCCAAACTGTTTGTCTTTCCAGGCCATGAATTCCCTGAAGATGGGTTTTCCCAGGAGCTCTTGAGCTTGTGATGGGACTTTATGTCCCCTCACCATCCAGGTTCCAAAGGGTGCCTCTGGTGAAAACCCAAATGCCCGTGAAAAACACTCTCCTGATTCTAGTTCCTTAGTCTAATGACCCTAAGCCTTGAAGACTCAGCAATTCAGAGTGTTTGACAGCAAATTCTTAAAACATCTGTAAGTAAAGACTTGATAGGACTCATCTTCAGAAGTCAGGGGAATAGCTGGCTATTTAAACTCTCCATAGCTATATAAAAATTTCACATCTTCTTTTGAATAGAAGGTCCTGCTCAGTCTTTCTGGCCTCACTTAAGTCTCATCTCTTCCATAACACTATTGTCCAATGTTTCATAAAATTCCTATTGTGTTTATAGACAGAGGCACACAGTTTGCCACGTGATGATAGAATGCTGTGTAATCTCTTTTTGTTCTCTGTGTATTTTTTTACCTCCCCATCAAGTTTTAAAATTCCTTGGAGACAGAATATAAATTAAGATCTCAACAGACCCTAGTTACAGAAAAATTTTTGGCATTCTCTCTACCACCACATCTAAATTGAAATAAAAATGATGTTATTCAGTCAAAGAAGAATAAGAAAACAGCAAATTTAAAAAAAAAATTTTATACTTATTTTGGGAAATGTCATTCTTTAAAAAAAAAAAGTTCCCATTTTTGGTGCCCTAAGAAAATGCATAGATGGCCTTTTAGGTAATTTTAATCTGAAGATTAAAAAATAAACATTAACTTCCTTGTGTAATCCTAGGAATAATTGGATTTCATCAACATTTGTTAGTTTAAGAGTCCTGTCATAAATCTCTATAAAATTGGAGGACACATTAGAAAGTAATTTTCATCTGAATTATTGATTTTAAATGTGTTTTGTAGGTCTTATTTTTAAAAAAATAATGAAGACATTCTATTTCTGAAGTCCAGATGGTAACAGCCCACTGTCTTCCTTTTTAAATTGTTCCGACCCAAAACTCCACTCTCACTAATGCTTCTACATTATGAAGCATTATCAAATTTGCTAGAATATTTTAAAGACAATAGAGACATTTTAATACCATGCACCTACAAGGGGATCCAAGCACTTTGATTTTGTCAATACCCAGAGGTAAGCAGGCTCCAGGAATGTGGGAATTTTCATGTAGACCAGACTCACCATAGATTTGGTCTGTTAAGCATAATTCCAATTTGTTAACTTGCAATGAGGTGGAGAGGGGGAGGTCTGGGGAAAGAAAGGCAGTGAAGACAGATATGAAGGCCTCTTTTTCCTAGTTTGGGTGGGTTACCAAACTTCTCTAAATCTCAACCCTCATCTGTAAATGAGAATAATAATAGGACCGAAATTCCCAGGGTTGTGTGAGAATTAAGGAAATTAATTTATATTAACTACATTAGCATCCTGTTTATCACTTATTCAACACTCAAATATTAAGGAAAGGAAAAAATTTTAGCTCCTTTGGCCTTTCTCTCTCAAAATGACCAAGAAAGTTGAGAGAGTTATTTTACAGTTCTTTTCTTTTCTTTTTACTTACTGTATTTGCCGGTGTATAAGACGACTTTTTGGCCCTGAAAAATATGCCTCCAAGTGGGGGGTAGTCTTATACGGCGAGTATATAACAAACTCTGTATTTTTAGTGGAAATGTTAGGGGGTCGTCTTATACGCCCAGTCGTCTTATACGCCGGCAAATACGTATTTTTCAGGGCCAAAAAATCTTATATGCCGGCAAATACGGTATTTAAATTTTTTTATTTTAAATGCTCCCCTCTTGTTTTGGTCAGATTTGGGATAAAAAGGAATTAAGAGATAGTAATGAAGGCGCTGCTGGCTTGATATCTTTTCCCATTATAAAGATAAATTTTCCAATGACACCCGGCTTGCCTGGAGCTCCACCCTTATCAGATTCCTTTTCCTAACCATTGTTTTTATATATTTTTGTTGGTCATTGACCTTTCGGGTGATGTGGGTCTTCTTTAGCTTTAACACCAATGGTGACAGACAACTGGCACAGATGTGACAAGGTAGTGATCTTTAGCAGCTAGGTTCTGCTCCTGCTGAGCCTGGGTTCACCCTATGACTTCTCATCACTGCCCGCCAGGCAGTCACTACCAATAAATAGCTCAGAATTTTTACTGGAAGTGAAGTGTATTTGCAGTTCTGGAAGTAGGCCACAATGAAGTCAGCAGTCCCTGCATTTATTTTTCAACACATTATTTCTCATCACTGTGTGCTGCTTTCATTCATCAGATTTCCATTCTGCTAAGGGATCTGAGGATATCTCCCTCTGCAAATGACTTCTCCAACTATGCAAAATATATGAGGATAAAGATAAACTTTATATTGCTGATCATCTGAGTTCCACTGTCAGGTTTTATGTAGAAGAGTTTGCACTTTTGACATTTCCACTTGCTGTTTTCCTAACCTCCCTGTGAAATTTACAATGGGGGAAAATAGTTAAACCATTCTTTAGCATATTCTAGAACACTACTCAGTGACAAAAAGAATGGGCTACCCGAGATACACACAAACTGGATGGGTCTCAGGGGAACTATGCTGTGTTGAAAAAGCCAGTCTCAAAAGGTTACATAATGGATGATCCCATTTGTATGATATTCTTGAAATGACAAAGTTATAGGGATGGAAAAGAGATTAGTGGTTTCCAGAGGTTAGGAAGAGGAGAGGAGGAAGGTGGTTGTAGCTATTAAGTGTACTGAAAGGATCCTTGTAATAGAACTGTGTTGTAACTTGACAGTGGTGGCAGTCACAAAAGCCTACGTTATAAAGCTATTTAAAAAAAAAAAACACCAGATACACACATATAACATACACACATGTATGAATATAATAAAGTTGGTGAAATCTGAATAGTTGGATGGACTGTGTCAATGCCAATTTCCTTGTGATATTGTACTGTAGTCATGAAAGATTTGTCATTGAAATAGGAAACTTGACTGAAGGATATACAGTGTCTCTATTTCTTACAAATGTTTGTGAATCTACAATTATTTCCAAAGATTTAAAAAATATATATATTTTATTGTTTTTTTACAGAGAGGAAAGGAGAGGGATAGAGAGCTAGAAACATCGATGAGAGAGAAACATCGACTAGCTGCCTCCTGCACAACCCCTACCGGGGATGTGCCCGCAACCAATGTACATGCCCTTGACCGGAATCGAACCTGGGACCTTTCAGTCAGCAGATCAACGCTCTATCCACTGAGCCAAACCGGTTTCGGCCTAAAGATGTTTTTAAAAAGATCTACAATGAGCATTTTGGGATTGCAATTACATCTTATAGCAATTAAGTGTTGAATAAGGAAATTATTTCTTCAGAACAGTAAGAAAAAATGATGTTCAGGTGTTTTCAAACCTATCTTGGCTATGTTCATAATATTGCCTAACATTTTTACTTTGAGGACTGTTCCCAAAGATGTATTTGCTCCCTCGTTTTACATGAGTCATCTATACTATAATAGAAAGCCGTTAATCCAACATTCTATTAGACTGAAAACTTTGTTTAAAAGTTGAGAGAGTTGCTTTATAGTATTTCCTATTTTTCTAATTTAATTTTTTTTTATTTTAAATGTTCCCATCTTGTTTTAGTCAGAATTTCTAGACACTGAAACAACTTCCAAAAATAGAAATAACACGGATTTCTGATATAGAACAGTAAACTAACTAGGTAAAATGAGATTTGGCTTTTTTCCCCCTTAAAAGTGGGAGAGAGTGTTTTAGGGTTCTGAATATTAATACATTAATATAAATGGCAAACATGTGACATGTGTGCTACTACCCTCTCTTCCTGAGTTCATGACAAATATTACACTTAATTTTTTAGAGATCTTAAATTTTCCTTAGAATTCTTCTCAACATACTACTTCAGATAACCATTAACTGTAAATTGCCATTGACACAAGATGGAGCCCCTGAGTCAGCAGTTAGGATTTTCAGGGTCCTCTATAGTCTGTTCATGGCAAATAAAAAGGATTTTATGCATTAACATTTCGCTTTTCCCCCAAATTTCACCTCATGCAAGTATGATTCACATGCTTGCTGAAATGCTTTTATCTTTCATAAATAAAAATTCCCCCAATTGAGTATTTTTGCATTTAAATACAACATTCCTTAAAAAGTAGTGCCAGATGCAAATGGTAAATTGTGAACAGATTTTAATTCTTTTATAGTTCCAGCAGAAAAGGGTCCCAATTGTAGGGAAAAGCAAGTTCTCTTGGACATGTATATATTTTTAAAAATATTTCCCCCTTTTGCAATAATCAATACATACCAGTAACCTTCAGTATAAAAAAGATTATTAGTAGACAGATGCTGATACCAATGACTTGTTTTTATGATAAAGGTGCCTTTTAATCCAAAAAGAAAGGGGGAAATGGGTGATTTAAATGTACTTTCCTTATATGAACTCTATCCAGACTACTATAAGAAAAGCAATAAAAACTAACAAATTATAGAATTATTTACTTGAAAAAGATCATTCCAATAGTTCAGTTCTCTCATGAATATCTACTGTGTTCTAGGGCTATGGTTCCTAAACTGTGTGCCAAGGCACCCCACGCTACCATGGATACCATGGAATACTTTCAGGTTTCAAGGGAAGCAGTAATATCTCAGACACCAAATGAGCCCACCTACTTCACACTTATAATCTTAGACCATGCTGTGTTTCTTTAGATGATTCATACACTTGCCAAGCTGGGTTTTAGATGGTTACTCTGGTGAAAATTAAGTATAGCATGAAAATCACTGTGGGTCAGTAAATGAAGGAAGCAGTGTTCTGTGTAGGGCCCAACAAGCACACACATCACATTAGTAATGTGGTTATTTACAAATACAATAAAACTATTCATTTTTCCCTCCCAATTTATGTGTGTCATTGTTTCATGCAGTTACTAAGTTGGTAATGACAAAAGAATTATTTGTACTTGACTCCTTAACAAATGGAACTGTAAAGTATTTCTATTTTATGAAAATATTACTTGGACAACAAATAGGTTCAAGAACTTCTGCCCTAGATCATTGGGGAATATACTTCATTCATGCTATTTTCAATATATATTTATGAAATCCCATAAAGTAGGTATGATCAGCGTAATTATATACCCAAAGAAATTGGGACTCTCAGAGTTTTAGTGACTTGTCAAAATTGGTGACTGAGGCTGTAGAGACTAAATCAATTGCCTAAAAATTCATAGCAAATCAGAGGCAGAACTGAAACAAAACCCTTGCATCTTGTTGCCTCTACAGGATGCCTTTTACAAAGCCATGCTTCTCTCCAAATCCTCATTTGTCTTCTTCCAAGTTCAGATTTACAATATAAATAGATAGACTTCCATTCTTCATATCTTACTTAACTACAAGAATATTTGTCCTGCCGAAACTGGCTTGGCTCAGTGGTAGAGCGTCGGTCTGTGGACTGAAAGGTCCCAGGTTCGATTCCGGTCAAGGGCATGTACATTGGTTGCGGGCGCATCCCCGGTAGGGGGTGTGCAAGAGGCAGCTGATCGGTGTTTCTCTCTCATTGACATTTCTAGCTCTCTATCTCTCTCCCTTCCTCTCTGTAAAATATCAATAAAATATTTTTTTAAAAGAATATTTGTCCTGATTTAATTGCTGCCCCTCTTGATTTTGAGTATGTGAGGAAAATGTGCACCAAATTATGATGTGATGATTTGTGTTCACTCTTAATAAACACTAACGCAATATGAAAACTCTCAGCTTCTGTAACCAAGGAGACCCTGAGGTCTTTCAGAGGACATTTCCTCTCCTCGAGTTTCCTGTAGTTAAATGGCTGATCCTGTCTTTCAGGGAATTGGACACTTGGGGTCTATTTTCAACCTGGTGAGCTCCAATTTAACACAGAAGAGAGTCTGGATTTTCCCTATCAGCCCTCACAGGGATGATCCCAGAAACCTTTTTAGCCCAGAGGAGCAGGCGATATTTAAATCCAAATCCAATGAATGCTGATAGAGCTTTTACAAGATTTGACACATTGGCCTCTATTGTAATGGGTCTTTAAAACACAGCTTTCCCAGAGCTTTAGTGAGTTTTTGCTTTGCCTTTGTTCAGTGGCATTTAACATGCGGCCTAATGAATAGCATGCCAGACAGTCAGTCTTTGTTCTTTGGGTTCATTTCAATATAAAGAAATTTAATTTTTTATAAAAGATTCATTACAAAGCTGTGTGATTATGACTCACATCTAGACAAAAACTAGTTTCAAGGATTTAATCTTTCTTTGATTTTAATAGTTTTCATTTGTTCAGATATTTATTAAACATATATTATTTACCAATCATTCTGCTAGATACCGGAGATGCAAAGGGGGAGCAAGCAGAGAGGCCCTCTCCTAAATGGAAGTCATAAAAGTGAAAATTTATATACATGAGTTAGTTGCAATAAGGAGGCATTAATTATAAGGCAAGCTAACATAATAATAGAGTAATATGCAAATTAACTACCATTGTGCTACACCAGCCACACACACCAGCCAATCAGAGAAAGTATGCAAATTAGCCAAAATGACCAGCCAGCCAGTCCCTGTGAAGCGCACTGACCACCAGAGGACAGATGCTCAATGCACAGGATCGGGCTCCCTCCTGTTTGGATCAGGCCTTCCGGGATCAGGCTCCCTCCTATCTGGATTGGGCCTGCGGAGATTGGGCAGGAACCAGCTGACATCCCCTGAGGAGTTCTGGATTGCAGGAGAGCGCAGGACAGGCCGAGGGACCCCACCGTTGCACAGATTAGTGCACCAGGCCTCTAATATCTTAATAAGAGAAATGGCTAAGGACTATTTAAAAATTTTTTCTACAGTTAGATATAATTCACACCTCGCTGCTTCAACCTCTGATGAGCATTGGAATGCTGATGTGGAGGATGTACATTCAGAATCAGAAAGGAGTCTAAAGGATGTTGACTCAAGTTCCTTGTCCTCCTCTCTTTTACTCAATGACTGACTAGAGAGTAATACAGTACTATGTTTTTGGGCAATACTTTGTAAACCCCCTTTACATGTATTAAGTATCTTACCTAACCTTCATGAGAACCTGGTGAAATAGCTAGAATCTGTTGCTGAAAAACTATCTCAAAAGTGAGCTAAACAAGGTGAGATGTATAAGAAAGGCAAGTGCTGGGAAAGAAGCTGCTTTTTCTATAATCAAAGAAGTTACTGAGACTCTAACACGTACTTCTTGGCTTTATTCCCAGTATTCTGAATTTCATCTTACAACGTAGCAGAATAGTCTGTCCAAGAAAACTACTAGAATACAGAAACAGAAAGATTCTGACACGATGAATGAAGAAAAGCCTCCATTTCTGTCATTGAAATCTCAGACAATGAAATTCACCCATTGAAGAACATAGCATAGTGTTAGCTCAAACTGTATGAAATTAACAGAATAGCCAAAATGGTCAAAGGTGAACCATTTTATATAATGCAACTTAAAAAGAAAGACAATTTTCTGTTTCTGGTGTAAACCTGAATCAGAATCTTCACTCTACCACTGCTTGGTTATATGATTTTGACCAAGTCCATTTAATTTTTCCTGAGCCCATTTCTCCCTCTGTGACAAAATAATGGTACCCTTCCGACACCCCCCCCCCCAATAGGACTGTTGGGAGGATCAAAATATGTGATTGTGATGAATATCTAATTCATAAATGATCGCTACTATGTAACTAGGTTTGAATTATTGTGTTCAATCAGCCATAATTAGCCAGATGAATAGTCTGAGACCTTGAATCAACCTTTAGCCTCTTATTTCTGTCTCTGAGTCATCTTGTATCTTCCCACCTCATAATCCAATATCCGGTCAGTCACTAAATTTTTCCCATGTTATCTCCTAAATATTCCCTTATTCCATTCTTTTTGTTTTCATTCCTGTAATGAAAACAGTTTCAGGCCCATATCATATCTCTGGACAAGATTGTTGCAGTGGTCTCTAAACTGGTCTCTGTGCTTCTAGCCCTCACTTCTCAGTCCATCTTCCCTGCTGCATACACAGCTAAGCATGCATATACATGCTTTGCTAACGGCCTACATTTGCGTCCTAATAACGCAAGGAAGGAAGTTTTAGTCACTTGGAAGGCATGAAAGGCCCCCATGATCTCATCCTTGCCAGCCTTTTCAGCCCCGTCTCCTGCCACTGCCTCCTTAGTTTTAGTTACAAATAGTTGTCCATGCATGTCATCTATTCCATCCTTCTGTGCCTATGTTTGTGTAGTTTTCTCTGTCTAGAATGCTCAGGCCACATTTCCGTTCCCATCAGACTAACTCTTACTCATCCATTGGGACTCATGTTATGCCTGTCAGATGAGACTCTTCCCCGAGTCCCTAGGTTGGGGTGGGTGCCTTACCTCTCTGCTCATAGACTCTTAACTACTGCATATAACTATACACTAATAGCATGCTATATTTTAAACTTACGTTTATGAATCTCTCTTCCCAGCCCAGCAGTGCTCCTCAAAGACAGAAGCTCTACCTTATTTATCTCAGTAGTCCACTATCTAGAATAATGTTTAGCATTTGCCAGAAGTTTACAGTTACCAAGGGTGAAATCAAAGTCAGTTCTAGAGCATGACTTAGGAAGACATCATCTGGGCAGACATTAAAAGCTCTCTTATCTGACAACACAATTGCTCTACGACAGTAGTTCCCCAGGCGGAGCTCCATGGCAGGTTCCTCTGGACACACAGGCCCAGGCTGGCTGTTTACCTCATCTCGGTTACGTTGCCTAAAAGGTAGAGAAATGAAAGGAGATGAAAAAGTGGAAGCTGTCAAAGAAAGCTGAAGAGATGTAACACCTCTAAAGAACTGTAACGTGGAATATCAACCTGCAGACTCTTTTAAGAAGATACTTTTAAGAATTTAAGACTGGTGCCATGGTCATTATACCAGACTATGTTTTAATGGGATGTGGGGGAAGGCCCTCAGTGTAGACTCTCACAAAGCTCCTGTGTTACCTGTCGTGTCCACAGCTCCTAAGAAATGTAGCAAAATGGTGACTCATGACCCCATCATAGCCCCAAACAAGCTTATATTCCTGTCATGACAGTTCATAAAGGCCTTTAACTTTTGATCTAGAAGGAAATACAGGTGAAGACTAATTTGATGTCTGAGAATGAATGGTAAGAGGACATGACATTTCACCATAACTGCCTAATACTCCTGATTGTCTCTGCAGTTTAGTTAGCCACATCTTTAGAGAAAAGACGGTCTCCCTTGACTCCAGTTTCACTTTCCATAGTTTCAAGTTACCTCCAGTCAACTGTGGTCCAAAAATATTAAATGGAAAATTCCAGAAATAAACAATTTATAAGTTTTAAATTTTTTACCATTCTGAGTAGTATGATGAAATTTTGTACCATCTGGCTCCCTCCCTCCCTTTGTCCAGCATATTTACACTGTATATGCTATCCCTTACCTGCCCACTAGTCAACTTTTAGTGGTATATAAGTTATCAGATTGGTTATTAGAGAGATAGACCACATTTGCATAATTTTATTACAGTATATTATTGTTTCATTTTAGTATTATAGTTGTTAATCTCTTACTTTGCTTAATTTATAAAATGAACTTTATTATAGGTATATATATATATATATATATATATATATATATACATATATGAAAAAACAGCATATGTATGATTCAGTACTATCTGTAGTTTCAGGCATCAACTAGGGGTGGGTAAAGGAGTACTGATGTTTGAGTCCGAATGTTCTTGAATGGAGGTTTCAGTTGCTTTGTCACTCAGCCAAAACCATGTGACCTTAGAGTTGGAATTCACCTGAGTATTCTAGATATACAGGTCACCTTTTTTCTCCATGCATATCTTTTTATCTGAGAAAACGTTGCGATCTCTCAGACTTAAATAATTGCAAAATATTGGAAACATGGAGTTTTAATTTTTTAGAAAAATACATTAAAAAGCATTATATAATAGGAAAATACTGTGCTTAGAGTCAGTCATGAATATTCTAATATATATAAAAAGCCAGGGTCTTTCATGACTGAAACAACTGGGCAGATGACTGAACACAGTGTGGGGTGACAAGGCTGGCAGGAGGGTTAGTGAGGGATGACCAAACGACTGGACATCAGGCTGCATGGGGCAACCAGCCCCTAAGGGGCCCCAGATTGAAGAGGGTGTAGGCTGGGCTGAAGTGATCCTTCCCTCCCCTCCCCTCCCCCCGCCCCCCCCCCCCCCGTGCATGAATTTCATGCACCGGACCTCTAGTATTTAAATATTAGTGCAACTTATTAACCATGAGTTCCATAATATTTAGAGCCTCTAGCTACCCAAATGTAAAATGTGGGTGGATGATAGCTACCCAGCAAGATTGATTATGGATTAAGTGAGATGAGATATGTGAGAGGGCCTAAGAATATAATGAGCACATGTGGGAATTACGTTTATTTTATTTTGCCTTGCATTATCATTGCTATGACCAAACTTTTTAGTTTCTATTATTGCTTTTGAAATAACTAGGTTTTTTCCCCCCACTTCCTTCAACTCAGTTTTAAAAGCTACATTTCTAGCAAAACACTGGAGCTGTTTGTAATTGAAACAGATGGATGACTAGACCAGCCAGAAGAAAAATAGGGAGGCTCCATGAGCAAGACAAGACAGAGGACTCAGCTGATTGACTGTAATGTGGAACATCCATCATTGTGGGTCCAGGAACAGATACTGTGAATTCAAGGCCTGAATCCTTCTGAGGTGTTAAGGAGCCCTTACTTTCTGATGAAGATTCACCATAATGCTTGGCATAGTTGGGTTGTCTCTGCCAAGATCGTTTGTTATCCAGTATTGTTACCATTAATGCAAAAAAAAAAAAAATGAGTTTCTGCAGAGAAAGGGACTTACCTTGGGGTCTGTGATAGATTTAAACAATCTATAAACTCCTAGGAATGATACATACAGGTTTATAGATGTAATAGTAGCCCTGTGCACGAATCTCTGTGCCAGTAGCTCTCTGTGGGACCTGGCTGCTCCGTGCCCACTGCCCAGAGTCTCTCCTTGTTGCCGCAGTGATGAAACTAGCATTCTGCCAGGCCGCTCATGCTGCCTGCTCTCAGTGGCCACCCCTGCACTCCCACCAGGACTGGGGGACTCTGGCGGAGCTGAGAGGACTGGGTGCCACCATCTTGTGGCTGTGGATGCTGCCAATTTTGTGATGGAGTGATGGTTAATTTGCATATTACCCTTTTATTATATAGGACTTGAGGCTCAGTGCATGAAATTTGTTCACGGGGGGGGGGAGGGGGAGTTCCTCAGCCCAACCTGCACCCTCTCCAATCTAGGATATCCTTCTCACAATCCGGAACTGCTGACTCCTAACTCACCTGTCTACCTGCCTGATTGCCCCTAACCACTTCTGCTTGCTGGCTTGATCACCCCCTAACCGCTCCCCTGCCAGCCTGATTGCCCTCAACTGTGCCCTCCCCTGCAGGCCTGGTTGCTCACAACTGCCCTCGCCTGCCAGCCATCTTGTGCTGGCCATGTTATGGTGGCCATGTTGTGATGACGTGAGGGCATCGCGAGAGGGTGTGAGGGCCACTTAGGCTTTTGTTAATATAGATGTGAATGTCAGTATTTTATGGGGAGATGATCCATAGCTTTTATTAGATTTGAAATGGAGGCTGTGACCAAAAGGAAAAGCCAGTGCTACCTAGTAAAAGACCTTATTTGTTACAGCCAGAGAGACCATTTTCATGAGCGTGTTTTTCCTGGACTTCTAAAACATGCATCCTGATGAAAACAGGATTGGAGCCATGTATTGTTTCTGTTAACTGTATTATCTTATAATGGGGTTTTTACTACATTAGAATTCAAATAGATATTTCAAGTTTTATTTTGTTTGTAAAACATGCTTAAATTTATAATACTTTTCTAACCACGAACTTTCCCCATCACTCTCTTAGATTTCATAAATAAAATACTGTCTGCCTATCTCAAATGACAAGTTTCTTTAGAATGAGGGACCAAGTCCCGGCGTTTTATCACACACAGGGGCCAGGTGGCCTAGCATCCTCGATATGTATTACTTATAAAGAAAACCTGCTCAGTGCTGGAGAGTACTCTTATGCAGATGTGGAACAGCAAGCTGACTGTTTCAAACAAGGCCTACTACCGGGGATGTGCCTGCAACCAATGTACATGCCCTTGACTGGAATCAAACCCGGGACCTTTCAGTCCGCAGACCGACGCTCTACCACTGAGCCAAACCGGTTTCGGCCTGACTTACTTCTTGCTTTTGCTTTCTATTTTCCTGAGTTTAAACTTCCTTTTTTCTATAATAATGCTAGCAAGATAATCGAGTAGGCCATGTATAAGAGATAATCCCAGGAGTGCTGGGAGAGGAGACTAAGGAACCCTGAGCAGAATTGACTGGAGTACTCATGAGGGAGTCAGCAAGTGCATGGTCAGGGTGCTGTGTGCACCACCCATATCCCACCCCCCAGCCAACCACCAAACACACGAGCATAGGCTTTGGGCTCCAGCAAATGTGAATATGACCCCTGGCTCATCACTCACTCTCCATTCTGTGCTGTCAAATTATGGATCTTCACTGAGAGGCCTTCCTCATCTATGAAGCAGAGGTGATTGCACCCACCTCACAGTGTGGTGCTGTGAGTATTAATGAGATAATTTAGAGAAAGTCCATGTCAGGCATTGAATAAATGCCAGCTTAAAGCTGGCTTGTCTTATTCCACAGAATTTAATTTTCTGAGAAAAAGTTATAGTTTTAACATATAAATATACATAAACTGCAATAAATATTAGATTTAAAAAATATAAGGGGAGGTTTTAATATATAATGTTTATGTATTATAGCTACATATCAATATATATTTACTACATTGAATATATGTAATATACTGATATATCAATATTCTTACAGTTCTTAAGCAAAGAACATCAAACATAATTTAACCCATTTTTATAGGGAAAGTAGTATTTTTGTTCAAAAGGGCTTTTATATTATTGTGTAGAATACCAGTTAATGCCTTATGCTGTAATTCAATAAAGCTATCAGGCGCTGTTGTTAAGCATTGGGCTGGCAGCTGGGAGATAAAAGCCCTTATTTTCTGAAGAGAGTGATGTGTCATTTCCCCTCTGGTAGCTGTGATTACCACCTATGTTTAACTTTGCCTCTTTGACCTGTTCTAATTGGTTCCTGCCCTTCTGGTCCGGAAAGGAGGTTAACAAGTTTTTATCTCTGTCCCTAAGACAAGAGGGAACAGACACTGAGGGAGTGAGATCTCTTCTGTGTTGCATACACAATGTTAGTACACCTTACCGTGTACACACACATTTATGCAAGTGTGACACCTTCTTTCACCTTTTCTTTCACTTCTTCATTTACTTTGCTATCTTTTTAAGATACTGGCTGTACCTAAGATTCATGCTCTTGTAGAAGTGAAAATTAGCAAATATTTCATGGAGGTTCTTTTCTCAGTGATGCAAGAAGTCTTAACTTGAAAGCTTCCTGTTTGGTCATTTATACTGAACAAGGATGGAGAAGGTCATTTTTAACACTTGCACCTTTGCTTAACTTAAAACCTTTTTCTCAATTCAGTGAATGTTAACTGATTTTCCGTTTAATAACCGATAATCACCTATGTTTAATTTGGGGCACTGAGTTAGACTCATTGATGGGACAAAAGATGAATTAGTGGGTCCTGTCCTCAAGCAGCTTAAAAGCTACAAGAAACAAGACACTGTAAATTGTAATAGGAGGCAAAATTTGATAAGCTCTGTCAAGAAGCTATTATGTAGACCACAAGCATGCATGCTTGTTTAGGGAATGAGGAGAATTTTTGTTTTAGTTGCAAAGCGGAATGTTCAAAGAGTAGCAGTGACAGATAAAATTAGAGAAACATGATAGATCAGGCCCTATGTCATGCTAACTAAGGAGTTCTGTCTTCTGGCAAGACCAAAGCAGATTGAGTTCTGTTGAAATCACTAAGAGGGGCTCTACTTAAACCAAATGACAGAGGTGATCAGGGTATGTGTCTGTATTCGGGTGGCTCTAAAAAAAGAGGAACTAGCGCTACTTTTCAAAGGAGTTTTAGAGAAGAAATATCTGGGGCAGCCGGGCTAGGATGCTAGCAAACTATTGAATTAAGCACCCAAACATTTGTGGAAAGTACCATATAATTAGCTTAATTCAGACTCAACATTTAGATCTTGGTGATTCACAGACCCCATTTCAAATTATTTTTTCTCCGCTTTGTTTTTATCATTATTAAAGTCACCCTTTACTTTTATTCTGCCTTTGAGGTTAGTTTCATAAACTGAAAATATTTTTAGAGTACTTAGAAAATTTAATCAAAATGCTGAGCCCAATTTCAGCTTTAAAGCATATTAGGGTTATTGGAAATGTGATTCAGATTGTTGAGGTAATGCTATTCAGCTAAATAGGGGTTCATGATGCTGTTCTAGACATTTAGAAAGTCATGAAATATATTCAGCAAAGAAGTAGAACCAAAAACCATGATCAAGCATAAAGCTACTTGGTATTCTAGACATAGGTATGTAGTTTATGAGAGACCACTCGTATTTAATGAAGCAATATGGCACAGTATACTGGACTGAAGTAAAGGAATGAAAGTTTGAGTCCAGCCTCCTCTATCATTTTCTGTGTGGCTGTGAGCCTATTACTTTAATCTCCCTGCACTTCAGTTTTGCTCATCTATTACCAGCCAGCTGAACTCTTTTTTCCCCCCACTATTTATTTATTTATTTTTATTTTTTCCCACCATTTTTTTATTAAGGTATTATATGTGTACATTGCTTACCATTGCCCCCCCCCATACATGTCCTCCCTCCCCAGAGTTTTGTGTCCATTGGTTGTGCTTATATGCATGCATACCAGTCCTTCAGTTGATCTCTTACCTCCCCTAGATCACCCTACCCTCCCCGTTGTCATTTGACAATCTGCTAGGTGCTTTACTGTCACTATATCTATCTTTCTGTTCATTAGTTTATAATATTCTTTATTATTCATAAATGAGTGAGGGCATGTAGTGTTTCTCTTTCATTGACTGGCTTATTTCATTCAGCATGATGTTATCCAATTTCATCCAGGTTGCTGGTAATGATGAGAATTCCTTCTTTTTTATGGCAGCATAGTATTCCATTGTGTCGATGTACCATAGTTTTCTGCTCCAATCATCTGCTGACGGGCACCTGGCCTGTTTCCTAATCTTAGCTATTTTAAATTGTGCTGCTATGAACATAAGGGCTCTCCCAGGTCCCACCATCCCCCTAGGTCACACGGCTCCCCCGGGTCCCATAGCTCCTGCGGGGCCCACGGCTCTCCCGGGGAACACGGCTCCCCTGGGTCCAGCTGAACTCTTGTCAAGCCAGATGCTGATCTCTACACTATATTCTGCGACTTAGCTCCCTATCAGTTGTGCCATGTCATTTCTCCTTTTTAGTTCTTTAATGGAGACTGATTAATCCCTCTTTTTATTATACTAATTTACTAGGAATCATTTATTTTTTAAAATTTATCTTTATTGTTGAAAATATTACAGATGTCCCCTTTTTTCCTTTTTTTCCCATTAACCCTCTCCACGCCACACCCACCCTTCCTATGCTTTCACCACGCTATTGTCTGTGTCCAGGGGCTATGCATATATGCATATAAGCTCCCAGGTTAATCTCTCCCCACCCACCCACTCCTTCCCTCTGAGATTCATCTTTCTATCCCATGCTTCTATAAAACCTTCTTTTAAGGACAAGAATTTTTTGCTTAAACTGTGATTTTAGTAGGAAGAAGAAACCAAATATTTCCAAAGTCATCTTTAAACTTTAGAAGAAAAAGGTAATTCGGTAAACCATAGTATAGATTCTTTTTTAAATTCTCACCACGGATATGCTTTTATTGACTTTTAGAGAGAGGCGAGAGGGAAAGAGAACATTGATGTAAGAAAGAAACATTGATCTGCTACAACTTACTGTTTTTCAACCCTCAATTAAAATGACAATAATAATCATACAAATAAGTAATATTACTTTTTGCTTGGATAGTATTGCATTTACATATCCAAATTTATTTTATTTTCTTTTTTTATATATATATTTGTATTGATATTTTTACAGAGAGAAAGGGAGAGAGATATAGAGCTAGAAACATCAATGAGAGAGAAACATTGACCAGCTGCCTCTTGCACGCCCCCTACCGGGGATGTGCCCGCAACCAATGTACATGCCCTTGACCAGAATCGAACCTGGGACCTTTCAGTCCGCAGACCGACGCTCTACCACTGAGCCAAACCGGTTTCGGCCAAATTTATTTTCTTGTTTAAAACGTGTAATCATCATGTGAAGCAGGTATTTTACAGCTGAGAAAGCTGAAATCTTGAGAGAGTAACTGATTGTTTTCAACATCATGCAGTTGGTTAGATGTAGATTTGGGGCTGACGGCAAATGTAACAAAACTATGAGGAGTTTGAGTTCAGGAGTTATGGGAGTTTAATTTGAATCTCAATAAAGATTGTCAAAATTGATGTATTTACATACTATCACAAATGGTACATTCTTAAGTGGTAAGAAAGACTTGGGTATTAAGCTGTTTTAGTAAATTAAATATTTTAGTTAGAGAGACTTTCTAGATAGAACCTAACTCAATGGTAGTTTTCAAATAATAACTACAACATAATACTTATAACATTAAAACAATCTATATATATAAAAACCTAAGTGACTATTACAACTGAAAGATGGGAATGACCTGTTGACCAGTTGCATGACGTGCACTGACCACCAGGGGGAAGATGCTTACTGCAGGAGCTGCCCCCAGGTGGTCAGTGCACTCTCACAGCCAACCTCTCATGGCCCCTCCCCATGATGGCTGGCCTCTCCCCATCAACCTTGGCCGGCCCCCTGATAGGCTGCAGTCTCCAGCCAGGTCGAGTAATCCTACCCATGAATGAATTTGTGCACTGGGCCTCTAGTATCCAATATTAATTTTATCTTTTGATGATCTAGAAAAGACAAGTTATTTATTTAGCACACCATAGTAACCATGATACAAATTAATTACTATTAGAGCTTTCTGGTACTAAACCTGCTGATGGGGGGGAAAGTATTTAGATAATTTTACTTTTCTGTTCCATTATTTTCAGTGACTTCTCATTGCACTTTAATTGACCTTCAAGAACTGGTCCATGATGTTTTCATGTCACTCATCATCTCAAATATCACAGTTATGCATATATGGCCCATTCATAGTAGATAAGAAAGAGATAAAGTGGGTGACAGCTACTTAATTGAAGGGAAGTATTTTAGGATGTTCATAACTCATTTCACATAATTCAAGGATAATATTAGATACTGTATCTCTAGCCCAGAAGAGTCCCTGGTACATAATAGCTACTCATCAGGTTTCTATTTTTTCAACCACTGAATGAGAAGATGCTGAGATCTTCTAACAGTGATCCCAAATACTCAGGAGTTTTTGTAACTACACACTGAACAAAAGGCTGGAATTATATATTTACCCAATACTGGGAGGCTGATGAAGAGAATACTGACCACTGAAGGGAAAATGTTGCCATTTGAGCTTGCTAGAAAAACATGAGGACTTAGAATTAGAGAATCATTAGTATGGGAACAAACACAAATTTAAATGTTTAAAATATAAGATCTGTAAATAAAGGGAATAATAATATGACCATTTAGCCTAAGAAGATGCCTGAGGGGATGGCTTAATAAATCTGCAAGCCTACCAGTAATTTTTTCCAAGAGGGTTGACTTGATATTTTTTTAACTCCAATGAGAATAGACTAAAGAAGAGCAGATTTTTGTTGCAACTTGATTGATTTATATGATCTACCCAGAATAATTTCATGACAATGAACTTTGTTGCCTTTTGAAACTTATAGCCAAAGGATAGATGGGTAGGTGGATGGATGAGTGGACAGATGAAACAATATATGGGTAGAGGGCAAGTGAATGGTCATTATTATTACTATAAATTTCGCAAGCAGGATCAACACACATGCATCCCAGAGACCTTTATGGCCTCTCAAAAGAACTCGGAGCTAAACTCTGTATTTAGTTTCCTTTTAGATCTTTATTTTGTGTATGTTTATTTGAAAGCTGATTTAAAAAAAAAGATAACTCCATGTCTATATATTTTTAACTTTATTCCCATTTCATTTTAGAAAAAGATTTCATGTATTCTTACTAAATGAATTTGGCTAATAGCCTGTAATGTGCCATACAAATCTCCTTTCTCTGTTCACTTCTCTACTTCCATATAGCCAGTCAGAATTAAACCAAAACAATTCTATATAGGACATGTCCCAGCTTTTCCGTTTAATTCATCTTTGAAGAATTTAACTGACAGCACTAAAGGGTACACATAGTGACAATTTAGAGATTTTACCAATGGACTTGCTCCTTTCTCTGTGGATAATACATAAAAAGGCCAGGGCATGTGAAAAGTATTTGTGTTATACTCCAGTTTGCTTTCTTTTAGATTTATTTTCTTGTTGAAATTGAATGTTTTGAAAATGAGATTTGGTGACTTAAGATTCAATTGAATATTTCTGTTTATGTCTGAAAACCAGGGTCAATCCAAGCAGGACTATTAGCTTTGTTTCTGTCTACATGTCACTGTCAGATTGAAGAGGCTCTGGAGATGGAAGGAGAGAAAAGAATCAATCAACGTGGGAAGAGAAATGACAGAGAAAGGAAGAATAAGAGAGAAACCACTCTACATAGCAATGTCCTCATAGATAAGATCAAATTAATTTCCCTGGTGTTGGGAGTGTTGTTCTCCAAGTAAGATGATGTGTCTTCCCACCAGAGTGGGACCTGGGAGCTCCGAATTCTATACACCACTGACCTAAGTAGAAGTAATATTGGTTTACTTTCAGATCATGCTGGAAAAACCAGCTGATTAAAATTTGTAATAAACTTGTACATCTCCTGTTCCAGGAGATAATTGTATTACTTATTGAGTCTTTTAACCCCCACTTACCTTTTAGAATAGAAATTAGTAAATTACGTTTATCGAGACCAAATTTGGTTTTGTTATTGCTATAGCTGTAACCAATAAAGCTTGGGATTTTGAAAATGCGATTATTTTTAAATTTTGATTTTGTATTTCTAAAAGAATAGAGCTATAGAGTTGCTAACAGTGCTGAAACCAGGCATTTAGTTACTCTTATGCAATTAGTTAAAATAGTTGGTTTCTAGTTGCTTTATACATCAAACCTGCAAGAAAAGCAAAAGAAATCGGTATAAAGTGATGGGTAACATTCTAGGTATTTTTAGGTGTGGTTTAAAGTTTTAAAACATTTCATGATACATAACTGAGAAAACAGATTCTGAGAGTTAAGTAACTTGCCCCAGGAGGTGAAGATGAGATTTGAACCTATCCCAGAATCATCTTCTTTAACATTTTCTTTCATGTCACTAGAGGTTAAATATTTTTTAAAAGTCATTACTATTTTTAGGGTTTACATGTCATAATTCCCTTCTAACCATCTCCATTTTAGTGCACTAACATGAACTTCTATATATTAAATGTTGAACTTCTAATGTAATGTATTACTAAGATGCACATTTCTCCCAATAGGCTTAGCTCAGAATGTCGGAGTACTATCTTGTTAAGAGGCTTTGTTCTTGCTAAGTACAATGATTCCTGAGATATCCTGAGTCACATAACAGTGAAGTAAAGTATTCAGACCAAGGAGCACACACCCACCAATTTTAAACAATTTTGGTTAAAATTGCAAAAATGTAGACAAACCAACAAACATTTGTTGAATGACTACCCTGTTCAGCTAGACACTGAACTCAACTTTTCATATTTCCTGGGACTCACCTTTATTAAGCACCTTCCATATCTTAGGCAGTAGTCTATGCACTAGAAATCATAAATATCATTTCAAAGTCATGGGAGGGCCTGGCCTCCATCTTAACTGGTCTTACCTATTTCTGTAAAATAAGGAATCTGAGTTGGATTACCATACCTATATTTAAAACTTAGAAGAAGAGCTGATATGCAGAACATCATAATCTTTCCTGACAGAAATGCACTGAACATCATAATGAATGGATATTATCAGTCTAGAGCTGCTATCAGTATGTGCTTTATGCCCAGCACAATTAAATTAGCCTGGTTTTTATTACTGAGGCCAAATGTTTGGCTTGGGTTCTTGCAGAAAATAAGTAATTCTATTACATGTGATTCACCTTTGAGTGACCCTCCAAACTGATGAAGACTCAAACTAAAACTATTACATTTATTACAGAAATCATGTTTTTAGCAAACATTGGGTCTCCTTATGTTTGCTGGGCAGCATAAAATGATTTAAATATGCAAAATTCAGTCTTTATTTTTAAAAACGTGCAGCCCAATTTTCCTAAAAATGTTTTTTTTTTCTTTTTAAAAAATATTTTTTTATTGATTTCAGAGAGGAAAGGAAAGGGAGAGGGAGAGGGAGAGGGAAAGGGAGAGAGAGAGAGGCATCAAAGATGAGAATCATTGATTGGCTGTCTCTTGCATACCCTCCACTGGGAATCAAGTCTACAACCAGGGTATGCACCCTGATTGGGAATGGAACTGTGACCTACTGGTTCAACCACTGAGCCACAATGGCTGAGCTAAAAATAGCCTTTGCAATAAAAAAAAATCAAGGTTTGTTATTGTTGTTTTGCATGTGTTTGTTGGTTGCTTTCTAACAAGAAGGCAAATGAACTGTGATGACTAACAAAAAGATATTTCAAAGACATGAAGGGCATGGATTCTGGAGTTAGGCAGAGGGACTTTGAAATGTGGCTTACCAGTTGCTTCCTGTGTGATGGGCACCACTTATTCCTCATGCCCCATGGTAGGTGTATAATCAATATAATAATAGCTCCCACCTTATAAGATTGTGTAGGGCTAAGATAAGGAAGTTCCTGAGATACTTTCTAAAACATTGTAAGTAGTACTTAACAAATTGACATCTATTCATTTTTTATTTATAATATGTGTTTTGGGCTAAATTGAGCTTTCCAATCTGCCCTTGTGCTCATTCTTTACCTAAAAATATGGTGGGGTCATAGCTCATTCCTCTCCCTAGGTCCTTGGCCTTGTGTCTGGGCATTCGGTAGGTCTATCCCAGGCGTGGGCAAACTATGGCCTGCGGGCCCGATGGCTGTTCTAAACTATTGAAATAAAATTTTAAAAAAAAGACTGCACCCTTTTATGTAATGATGTTTACTTTGAATTTATATTAGTTCACACAGACACTCCATCCATGCTTTTGTTCCGGCCCTCCGGTCCAGTTTAAGAACCCATTGTGGCCCTCAAGTCAAAAAGTTTGCCCACCCCTGCTCTATCCTGTGCAGTTGGGATCCTTTTCCTTCTTTAATAATTCTGTATACACACTGAATATAAAAATAAAAAACTGAACATCAATGGAATGTAGATTGCAAACATCAGGAAAAGTCATTCATTTTTGTTTTAGTTATTATACAAACTTTGCATGGCTTTTTAAAAATGTGTTAAATAAACACTGATGGTGTGCCCACTGTGTACCAGGCGTTGCCCTGGGGGGACTACGAGAACCCTCATGAACACCTGTAAGAAGTAGCTGAGCTTGCCTCCAAATCTTGCTCTTATCACGTGTTTGCTTAGTGACCTTGGAAGAGGAGCTCAATCACTTTGAATCTGTTTCTTAAGCCACAAAATAGGGGTTCAGAATACCTTCCACACTTGCTGAAAGAGTTAGTGTGTGTAAAATGCTTAGTATAATGCCTGGCACATATAAGGTACTCACTGAACAAGCACTGACTTCTTTTAATAATTACAGAGAGAGAAACTGGGGCTGTTTCTCCAAACCTCTTACCCTCTGAGGACATAAATTTTATATAGAAAGTAACACAGTATCTCTTGAATTCTTTATACATTGTGGTCTTAATGAAAACCAGCAAAAGGACAAATTGAGACTTGATCCCAGATCTTTAGATTACAAAGAAGGCCTGGATTCTGCTCCCTTCCAGGTGTGTCACCTGATTGTATTTCTTCTTTTCCTTCCCTATTCGCTTCCCTTCTAAATTATTCTGTTTCTCTCTCTCTCTCTCTCTCTCTCTCTCTCTCTCTCTCTCTCTCTCTCTCTCTCTCTCTCCCTCTCTCTCTCTCTCTCTCTGTGTGTGTGTGTGTGTGTGTGTGTGTGTGTGTGTGTGTGGTAAAATACAGATACCATAAAATTTCCCATTTTGGCATTTTAAATTGTGCAATCTATTCTCAATGTTGTGCAACCATCACTACAATCTCATTCTGGAACTTTGAATCACTCCCTGGGTCCCCCCTCTATCTGCCCCTGGCAACCTCTAATCTGCTTTCTGTATTAATGAAATATCCCACTTTGGATATTTTATATAAATAAAATAATACTACATATGACTTTTTTATATCTGGCTTCTTTCACTTATCATAATGTGTGCAAGGTTCATTCATATTATCACATGTATCAATTCTTCATTGCTTTTTTATGACTGAATGGTATTCCATGGTGTGGGTATTGGACATTTGTTTATTCACCCATCAGTTGACAGAGAATAATTTTTTTCGAGGGGAATTATATTTAGAAAATAATTTTAAATTAAATGGTTGGGCATACCTTCATAGGTTTGATTATATGTATAGTAAATGGAGCCTTGAGGCATTTGAAGAAATCTAATGTCAATTTATAAAAGTCTGACTCTAAGAAAAAGTACTGCATATTCAGAAACTCATGAGATAGTACCAGGCCTCACCTACAGATTCACAATTCATCTACACACAGATGGCAGGTGAAACCATGTGAGTGGAAGGACTTGCCTCAGGGAGAGGGTGCAGAGGAATCTAGGAGAAGTCTGGGAGAACTTCAACATTTGGGGGAGCAGTGGTATAAGAGGAGCCTTCAGTTTCCTCTCCGGAGATGATGATGATAAAATCTAATTAGTCAAACTGTTAGGGCCATCACTTGAGATAAAAACACCTTCTATTTTTTCACAGGGTTTGTAAGAGAATTAAGTAGGACAATATATGAAAAGCAGCTGGTTCCTCCAATAGTCAGGACCTCAGTAATGGCAGCTAGCAGTGTTACAACAATGGAATTTCTTTGTACTGTGCATGTGTCACATCTCTGTTGTCAGTTGCTACATTTGTTGCTTTATTCCATTATCTTATAATGTCATATTCAGGACTGCCTATTTTGAAATAAACATTCCTATCCTCTTAAAAATTAGTTTATTTTTAATTGTGTTGTTGTCCCCAGTCTTGCCTAGCTTCTCCCATAATCCCAAAGGAAGCTAAAAGAGTCTAAATTTGGTAGAGAGAATCGAGAGGCCAGACTTCCTGTGTGGCTGATCTAAGAAGGCAGTTCTGGATGCACACTGGAAGATGTTCTCAGCTCCACAGCTTGGGAGAGAACCCTTCTAGGCCCCGATCATTAGAACAATAACACTTTTTTTTTTTCCTTTTAGAGCTCTCTGTTTTGATATTGGCCATGGAAAAGTCACTTCATTTCTCAAAAATACTACTTTTCCCTCCCATTTTGGTATTAGAATAGTTAGTTGACCAAAAAATGTCATGTCCCAGCCCAGAAAAAGTTACACTGTAGAAAATTACTTTTAAATGTTCGTGGAGTTCTAGGGTCAGAAATGAAGAATCATTAGATGTAGTGTTTTGTTATCAGATTATCATATGCCAGTGGCCCGATGCACAAATTTGTACAAGGGGCTCGGCCCTCGCAGCCCTGGCCGCCTTGGGCCTCGCAGCCCTGGCTTCGTCCAGAAGGATGTCCAGGAGGTCGCCCAGAAGGATGTCCTGAAGGACATCTAGAAGGTGATTTGGCTGTCCAGTCTAATTAGCACATTGGTTATCCCTGTAAGGTCTTTGACCATCATTTTTTTTCAAAGAATTTTTTTGAAATTTTAAAATAAACTCTATAAAAAAAAAATACCCACACCTCTCCACTTTTTTTTTAATTTTTTACACTATTGCAGCTGACTCTATCCCCTCTCCCCCCACCCTCCTCCCTTTTGCCCATCTCCACCCAGCCTTTGGACATTCCCTTTCCCTCTGCCCTACTAACTTTTTTTTTTAATATATATTTTATTGATATTTTACAGAGAGGAAGGGAGAGAGATAGAGAGATAGAAACGTCGATGAGAGAGAAACATCGACTAGCCGCCTTCTGCACACCCTCCACTGGGGATGTGCCCGCAACCAATGCACATGCCCTTGACCGGAATTGAACCCGGGACCCTTCAGTCCGCAGACTGAAGCTCTACCACTGAGCCAAACCGGTTTCGGCTGCCCTACTAACTTTTAACACAGTTGATGCAGTTGTTTCTTTCTGAATCTCCTCAAAGAGCTGCTAAGATACGAATGAATTTTACATTTAATAACTTTGTTTGTTTAATGACTTTTACATTTTATAACTTCATTCAGAGTTTTCTTCGTACTTTCCTAAACTTCCTAAATCTTTTCCACTTTTTAAGGGGGGAAAAGTTGTTAATGATTTTTTTTTTTTTAGTTCGTTCACCAGTTGGATTTATTTTGATTTTCTGGACTATCACATTTTTGGTTCATTCCTATATCCATTCTATGTATAGCTGTATACTATATATGGAAAACATGACTTACAATGAAACTAAAGCTATTTACATAGCATTTTGTGAACATGTGCAAATTCTTTTATTGATTAATATTATTGGCTGATTTGTTATAAGCTTGAGAGATCAAAATCTAAAAAGAATGTAACTTGTATTCAACTTCATAGTAAAAAAATGATCCTGGGAATGGACTCTGTATCTTCTGAATCCTGATCCAGTGTACTTTTCACTGAAAAAAATGGATAACTCATGACATTCATAACCTAGTTCATATTGGCTGTTGTCCAAATTGGTGGTCAAAACAGGACAGTCTGTGGAAAACTACTATTGCCTGCTCTGTTACTAATTTAATACAAGAATTACTGGAATTTGCATGTATTTTCTGATCTATTGGGAAGAGCATGCTATTTCTTAATCATGTTAAAGTTGTAGAAAATAAAACATAATGTAATAATAGTATTTATTTTATGGTCCTATAAAAACCAGTAATGATTGGTTTATATATATAAAATGAATATATTTGTTTTTAACCCAAAGCTAAATTAGAAGCATGGAGGAACCAATTAAGAGACTCAGAAGCCCAAGGAAAATTAAAGGAGGAAATGATGATTGTAAATTTTGTCTCTGTAAGTAGGTAAGGAAGAGATGAGAAGAAAGCTTTTAACAAAGTTAAAATGAATGGAGCCAAAGTGTTCTTAAGTATTGTAGGTGACTAGCTTTTTAAATGTCAATAACTTTGTTTTCCTAAAATTTCTTCTGTGAAGAAAAAGGAAGATACATTTATGTGGCACATATTTTTTAAAACAAACATTGACATTTTAAAGGCCTAAATGGTTTATATGAAATAACTATGAAATGCAAAATTATACTGAACAGATGCTCTTTGGAGATTAGACTTGAGTAGTACCCTAAAAGCCAAATAAAGAGTGACTCAGATAATGTGAGAAATGTGGGCTGACTCACATGTTTTGGAAGAAGGTGTCATCAAATCACTGATTCTGTCAGGATTTTTTCTTTGTTCCACCTGGTAGTGCCAAACAAACTCTGAAGTCAGTGACTTTTCTACTCCAATTTGTCAAGAAGACTTTCCAAACCACCGGGAAAATACCTAAGGTTTTGAATATGTAGGCATTTAGCATGTTTGAATAACACTAACATAAGAAACACAAGTCACACATGTAACTATGGAACATATAGGAAATGTGAATCTCGAGAAAAGCCTTGGCAGGGTAAGAAGGGAGACACGAAGACTGGGCTTTGTCCAAGATGGCAGAAAGGAGTCTCCTTATCTCTACCCTACCTGCATGATGCTTCCTGAGAGATATTTTAAGTCAACAAATATTATCTGCTACTTGCACTTGGTATAAGGGGCATACAAATGTAGGGACCTTGGCCTCTGTCATAGAATGACAGCCAATAGGAAAACAGACACAGGAGCTATTAAGTGAAACAGATTGATATAAGAGCATCATTCTGGGGGAACACAGGATAGATAGTCAGTTTCTTACACCATTGGGACTGACATTTGCCTAGGATGTAAAGGATGAATTTACATTCTAAATATCAACAAAATAGGAAAAGTATTTTAACCAGAGGTAAGGACAACATAAGGAAGAAACAGATACTGGACTACAAATGTTAGGGTATATTCAAAGAATAGCTAACAATTCAGTCTAGCCACAGAATTGAAGAAATAGAAAAAGGTGAGGTGGGAATACGGAATACAAAGATGTATCAGGCCAGTGTAGCTCTCCCGGTATATTTTTTCATATTCTGTGTCTTGAAATTATCCAAGTCTCAAGAATATGTCTAACCTGGAAATTGCTATTCTTCTAAATCTGTAACTTGGTTTCTTGGCAAGGCCAGTTTGAGTATAAATAACAATAATCTAAGAAAAGCTTGCCATACCATGCCCTGATCTCCTTTTCATTCGTTTACATTCTTAGGTTTCTTATGGTATTAAGAACTTACAATGCTGAATCTTTGCAAGACATCTGTTGGGAAATATAATAGTGGTCCTGCTGGCCTAGCTCAGTGGTTGAGCGTCAACCTATGAACCAGGAGGTCACAGTCTGATTCCCCGTCAGGGCACATGCCTGGATTATGGGCTCAATCCCCAGTGTGCGGTGTGCAGGAGGCAGCCCATCAATGATTCTCTCATCATTGGTGTTTCTATCTCTCTTTCCCTCTCCCTTCCTCTCTAAAATCAATAAAGGTATATTTAAAAACACACACACACACACACACACACACACACATTAGTGAATATATCCACATACACAGTTATATATATCCACCCAACTGATGAAACTTTCCCTGCTTTTTAAACATTCAAATTTAAGAGATATGTTGCAACTTTTAAAATATGTTTATATGAATGTTGCCAGGAACATTCAAATAAAAAATAGATTGCTTTGACCCTTTGTTGCTTTCCCACAGGATTGAAAAAACGTACAAGAAAGGCCTTTGGAATACGGAAGAAAGAAAAGGACACTGATTCTACGTAAGTCCTTTAAAAGTTTGTTTCCTCAAAGAGATGCTGTTGTCATTGTCGTTTAGAGGACATAGAGTTTTCTTGGATATTGTGCACTATTCTATTTCTGGTTAAATTGTAACAGTTAGGTATAAATGGTTCTTAGGTTTATGCTACAAAGATAAAGACTTTGAATCGTGTGTTCAATTTTTGATCACATGTTATTATTTTACAACTTGATAGCCAGAAATCTGGGAGGCAGGAAGTATTACTGTTGCTTCTGTGGGGACAATGAGTATTTATTACCACCTCTAGGTTTGCCCTGAGTGAAATGAAGAAGCAAAGACACCTGTTTAGGTAGATTAGGCCTAGCCAGAAACAGAAATTTTTCCTGATAACATTCCAAAACTTTTATTTGATGCCAAGATTTTGTACAAGCAAAACTGTAAGTCAACCAACAGAACTCCCAGGATAGGCTATTTGGCTTTAAATAAGAAGCCAGTGCCAGAAACAACCCTGTAGATACTTTTACATGTTTAAATGATCACACCCAAGATAATCAATTGCCCACAGACTCTAATAAACCCATCTTTAATATGTCCAATGATGTAACAACTCTGTCCCATTTATTTGACCATCTTAAATAGTCCTGCAGAGTATTTAGCTCAGACACAAAATCTCAGGTGTCTCTTAGAGCCAGGCAGATAACTTAGGTATGGAAAGTAAGAAAGAAGGCTGGGAACTCAGGATTCCAGCCACGCCCAGTGTAAGGACTGCACCATTCCTCCCCTGCAGCTGGTTGTGGCCATGTAAAACTGAAGACCTTGTGGGGTCCACTTACATCAGAATAATGAGCCCATTAAACCCATCATTTGGCTGGAATCCATGAAAGAAAGTTAGAAAATGTGAAAATCAATAGTATTTGGGCACAGGTAAAAATGGAGAAAGTTACATTTTTTTTTTATCACCTTTAGCTTTTCTTCCTTTATATTTTTATCGTGCATACATTTTATCACAGGCTGCTGAGCATTGCCTGTGTCCTAGTCCTCCAAGATTTTATAACTCACTAAAGGCCCGATGCATGAAAATTCGTGTAAGAATAGGCCTTCCTTCCCCCGGCTGCTGACACTGGCTTCCCTCTAGCACCTGGGTCCCGGGCTTCTCTCCTCCAGCCACTGGCAGGCACCGGGACCTGGGCTGCTTCCCTTCAGCCCCGGCTTCGTCTGGAAGGATGTCTCAATGACGCCCAGAAGGATGTCCGGTCCGATTAGCATATTACCCTTTTATCATTATAGATGGGATAAAAAAATCTAGCACACAAACTGAAATAGCTTTCACATAACAAAATGAAATAATATTTGAAATGACTAGTTTGGGACCTACTACTTAGTAAAATGCTCAGTAAATAAATGGCAGCAACATTACTCATTATTACTAATACAAATTAATATGTGGTCAGTTCCTTGTGAGCAAATAAAAATGGAATTCATGGGAATTTGAGGGCAGAAAAGCTCATAATTGGACAGATGATCACTGAAGCTTCAGGGAGGGAGGAACTTTGAGTTTGACCTTCACGTTGAAGACAGGCACTTCCTGCTAAAGGAACAGCAGCCAGAGCAGCAAGGTGGAAGAGTCAGCTGGTATTCGGGACGAGACAAATAGGGCAGTTGGCCTACCTGGCCTACCCGCTTGATTATTGGAGGCAATCCTGGAAAGGACATCAGGGCCAGAGAGGAAGTGCCAGGCTTGGCGCCTGGGCTTCCTTCTGTAAGCTGTGGGCAACCTTGAAGCCTTGCAGGTCTTTAAGCCAGAGAGTATAAAGGGTTAGGGGGAAATAAAAGCTATTTTTTTAATATAAATAGTAAATGTGAAGTCACTCATTCTTACATTTTCTTAGTGCTTTTTCTTTTGGTAAATAATTATTTCATGGAAATTACCTTTACTCTAGTCTTGTTCTATATTAGGGGTAGGGAGCCTTTTTTTCTGCCAAGGGTCATTTGGATATGTATAACATCATTTGCTTAATATAATTCACTTAATATAAATTTATGTTGCTATGAAAAAAGCTCCCAGCTTTATTGAATTTTTAGTCCCGCCTGCAATTGCCTTGGCAGGGCCAGACTAAATGATTTTGTGGGCCTTATACGGCCCGAGCACCAGACATTCCTCACCCCTGTTCAAAATGATTGAATTAGAAAGATTTTTTTATTGATTAAGGTATTACATATGTGTTCTTATACCCCCCTTAATTTCCTCCCCCCAGAACATGCCCTCACCCCCTGGTCCTCACCCCCTGGTGTCCGTGTCCATTGGTTATGCTTATATGCATGCATTCAAGTCCTTTGGTTGATCTCTCCCCAGGAATATTTTTTAAGGACTCCATAATTACTCTTGTTTCTTAAGAAACCGCCCTTTTCTAAACAACCTCCAAAACATGATGGCTCTGTCACTGGAGCCTGCAGACCTGGGCTCTGCTTCCTGTGTTGCCAGCATTCCCACAGCCTCAGGAATATGTTTTTCCTTTCCTTGGCCTCAGTTTACAATAGATGGAATCTTAAGTTCCCAAAAGAGCCAGACACTGTACCAGTCAGCCTGTCATCAACGTCTCTTGTCACCTATAATGTGCCATGGGGCATCGTTAGACACACACATCTCAGGAGAACATCATTAGCCGAAATCAAACCCGTTTTTCTTTGAAGACTGTGTCTGCAACTGACTGCACATAATCTCTGGGTTTGTGAAGAAAATTAAAAAGGAAAAATTTCCCTTAAAAGGGAAAAGAGATCAAATAGCCTCCCCAGAGCAGGCAGAACTAATTTTCTGCTCTTCATTACCATTTCTAAAGGTATGAAAGTAAGGAATTTTTCCTCACGGCTTTGATAGGTGCCCAATATCTATCTGAGGTACTTGGATGAGACATGTGCTTATGGAATCCCAAGCATGTCTCTTTAACTTATCACTGGAGTTAAAATAATACTTTTGTGATAGCAAATTAGCCATAAATTGGTCCCAGTGGCAGTGATGGTCAAAAGACCAACAGTTCAGTGTCGGCCTTTGCTCTTCATGAGCCCTTGTCTCTAATCAGCTCGTAAGGTTGGCCAAATGCTTTGGGAATTTGCTGTCCCTTCAGCTTTTTGTAATGCTTATGTTAATCTGCCATCATTGAAACTTCGTTGATGCCAACTGTCTTCATGGCTGTTGCAGTTCCCCCAGGGTGTACCACCAGCCTCAACTTCAGCTAATTGAACCTCCTTAGTTATAGAGTGGGGTTAGGACCAGAGCTTCCTGATTTAATCATCATTACAGTGCCTGGTAGAGGAAAGGAAAGAGCCTGTGCCAAGTGGTCGGCCCCGTGCAGGGTCTTTTGTAGGCATTGATATCCCTTTTAATCCTCACAGTAATTCAGAAAGGTTAGAAGTCATATCTCAATCTTAGCGATGAGAAATCAATGCCAAAAGGGATTAAGTTGCAGAAGGTTACCCTGAAAATAAGACTTGAAAATAGTATTCTTGTCCAGAATCAAGCAACCTGGGCTTTTATCACCCAGAAGAAAAAAGATAGATGGGCAAAATTATAATCAAGATCAATAAAAGGATAACAGAAAAAAGGCAGTTATGGCAGACCAAAAAAAAAATGGTCTGTGGTGAATGATTAGTTTTAAAGTAGAAGTCAGTAAATATCATGGGTCTGCTATTAAATTTTTTAAAAATCACTTAAAAATAAATTATTAAATTTCATAAGAAGGGTTAGGAAGCAAATTGAGAACTTTTAAGAGTCTGGGGCTGCTAATCTCTCTGCTCCCCATCCAAGATCATATTATAGTAGTAAGTTGGTTCTAGATGACATTTAATGAGTGAGTATTTACTATGTTCTGAGCACTATTTTGGGCTCTTCACTTCTATAAACTCATGGAATCCTCTAATTGTCATGTAGGGTATATGTATATCCTATTATTATGGCCATTTTGTAGATGAGGAAACTGAGACACAGAGGGATGAAGTGACTTGCCCAGAATTACGCAGGAAATATAGGTTGATTAAACCCAAGCAGTCTGGCTCTACAGCCAGTGCTCTTAACCACCATGCTTACTGTCACTACCCTAAGAAGCACCGGCCCATTTCCATCACTGGATAAGACCAAAGGATCAGAAGAGGACACCAATGCTGCTATATACAATTACAGTTTTGCTGATTAAAATTTCTGAAATGCCATCCCTATAGCTGCAATATGCAGATCATCAAGTGGCCTCTTGTAAGATGCTTTATAGGATGCCATTGTATCTGTACCAGTCATGGGCAGCACTACAGCCAGACCTATCTCCAGAGATTGTTTTCTTTATATTTATTACTTCCTGCCCTAGAGGCATCCCCACAAGGATCAGTGCCTGTGGATATATCCTATGCAAAAGTTGATGCAATCACCTCTTTCGCAATTCATTTAGCAGAAGCTAAAATTCTATTAAGAAATGCTCTTTTCATTTTTATTTTTTGCAGTATATAGTTCTGAAAAGAAAAGCTGGTTTTGATGAGTGTGAGTTGGTAGTTTTTCTCCGTACTTTCTTGTGCACCTGAGATGATTATGGCCATGGTATCTCACTGGGTTTACTTGCCTGTCTCATTCTTTCTGTGATGAGCATGGCTTCATGTTTTATCTCCAGATCCTAGCCTAGTGCCTGGCTGATTGTAAGCACTCACTATTTCTTCAATGAATTATGAATTTAATGAGCTAAGACGCTTTCTGTCCTTCTAATTTAGAAGAAATTTCTTTAAACCAACTAATTCCCATAGCCAAGGAATGTCCAAGGACCCTAAGATTTCTGTCAACTCCAATATCAGCATCCTCTCTGCTTCTAGCCCTTGTATCTACATGGGCACAGAACTGGTTATGAGAAACAATGAATCTCTATCAAGTGTTTTGCAATCCAAGTAAAAATATCCCGCTAATTTAGAAGGAGGTGTTGATGGAGAAGGGGAGTCTCGTCTTGGAGCTCAGGAGATGTCCCACTAAGTCTTTGCATTTCTCTCTCTGCCCTACCCTACGAAGCAATAAATAACTTCATTACCTTGTCCCACCTCCTAAAGAACAGTTCCAACCACACCAAACTCCTCAAGATTTCACAGTCCATCTCAGGTACCTAAGGTTTTCTTCCAAATAATGCAGGTTCCCATCTAAGCATAATTCGGTGTTTTATAGGGTAACTTTTTAAAACTCCTTGCAGAGTGAATTAAAAGAGGAAGAGATACAGTGACCACCCTCTTGCTTCTTCCTCTGCCTTCTGTTTTTCAAAATAACGATAGGATTTTGCACAACCGTTTGCACTTCCTCTATTGCTACAAAGTCTAATGTGGCTGCTGTGGACAGTCTTGTGTTCCTAGTGAAGAGGCATTATGTAAGAGGAAAAAATTATAGCCTGCATTTTTGAATACTTGCTATGTATCAGGGACTGTTATAAATTCTTTGTCTACATTATTTGATCTAAGCTGGCTTACAGAGGTCACAGAACTAACAAGTGGGGGAGTCTGTGTACTCAGAGTCGCCCTATTCTACAGCCCTTACTCCTGAGCACGATGGCACACACAGTGCCACCATGGTGAACTCCCCTGAGTCATCAGAGCGAGCCCTGGGGAAACATGGCCCTCCCTTTCCTGCTTTCCTATAATCACTGGAGCAGTAAATAGAGAAATATGGAAGAAAATACAGATTCTTAAAGTAGGTTGAACAGTACCATAGTAGTTCCTTCTTATAGGGGGAATTCAAGACCACTCCTAGAGAGAAGATGAGAGAGAGCCCGTTGGTTTACATTCCCTGTGCTGGTTTTAAATGGAGCCATAGCCCGGGACAGACGCTTAATGAGCTCTCCTCTTCAAAGGGGACCAGAACTGCCGCAGCAGCGTGGTGCCTTTTGGACTTCAGCTTCTAATGAGAATCTCGCTCCCACATACACATACACACTCCCCACACTCAAATCCCACTGGGCCGATTTGCTTTGATTTAGTTTGCATTATACGGATTTACTGGGGTGAGAACTGGGGAGAGGGGGTGAGAGGTGGTTAATGTTTCTTGTTATACTTGAGTCTATGTAGCAAGAATGATTAATTTTTCCTAATAGCTACAAATTTCTTTTTGTTACAGAGGTTCACCCGATAGAGATGGAATTGTAAGTATTTAAATAATCATTTTTAGTAGGTTTGCACTTCAATATATGCTATGTTTAAATTTCTTAAAGCCCCGTTTCTTTTCTTTTTTTTTCCCTATAGGGAAAAAGTAGCTTAAATGGCTTTTTAGACCTCTCACTGTTACAATATTCTATAGCAATTGCATGGGACATCCATGCAGTCTTAGTCAAGTTAACTTATTTATTGTATTCACCTTAAACCCTGCCCCAGATTAGGCCAGCAAACTAGTTATCAGTATGGTGGGTCACAAGCCAGACAGTTCCTGCAGGTGCTGCTTCCATAAACTGTTACTCATTTCCAACTTAATTATATAAAAGCTCGTTATGTGAGAATGTTTTTCTCTAACAGAGGCCACAAAGTCATAATGGAGCTGAGATCCAATAAAATTGAAAGAAACTTTTCCCCTTTTGTAATTCAGCTGCAGATACATTTTTTATATTAAATTTACAAGTGGGGGGGGGACAAAAAACACTTATGCCTGAATTTATAGCCTGAAGGAGGAAAATGCATCCACTGGGTTTAGATTTAACAGTAACTCTGACTCCTTGCTGGTCACCAGATTTCTTGATTTTTAAAGAAATCTTTGGTGCCTTGGCTTGGATTTATCTGAGTTGTGCTTATGGGAGTCTGCACCCACTTCTAAAATGATTTCTTTCAAATCTAAATCAGATGCCTATTCATAAGGTTCAAAAGAACAGCTGTTACTGGGGGAATGGGGAATTGACTCACATTAGGCTCATTGGGCTGGAGTGGGGACGAAAATAAACCTGGTGGTTAAAAATATTTTTTTTTGAAAAATCACCCTTTATAATGTACCTACATTGGGGTGTTAATTGCAGCGATAGCAGGAGTTTTTCGCCCACATTTGAATCAAGGTTCTTAGCTTTGGGGTGCCTTTTGCATTCATGTAGTTCTTGCCATGAAATGTTAAGGGAATAGTTTGAAATTTTACCAGACATTGGGTAACACTATAATCAAGGCTCTATTCAGCAGGGGGGAAAAAAGACCCAGAAGACTCAGCTTCTCCTCACCTCTTGCTTCTGGCTCAGAGCCCTCTCGTTAACTCTCTCTCAGGTACTCTCTCTCTCTCTGCTACTGTGTCTTCTCTTTGCCCCGGGTTCTCTTGTCCCCTCCTCTCCATTCTGGCCCCTGCAAGGCTCTGTTAGCTGTCCTCTGTTTCTCTCCCTCCTGCTCCCAGGCTGGATTGCTGTTTCCTGCTTCTTTCCCTCTGCTACCCTCAGTCTTGTCCTTTTTCTTTTTTCTAAAGTCCCTACCACCCACCCGCTCATTGTCTGTGAGGCCCCATGGCTACCTCAGTGTTCTCCGCTCTTCCGGGGACCACCAGTTTAAGTCTCTGGTGGAATATGCACCCAGGTGCCCGGCACTGGCATGGCCCGGGCAACTATGAGTCAGGCTGCATTAATGAGCCTGGCCGTGATTCTGTGAAATTGCCCGCTCCAGCTCAGGGCTTTGTAGTGGAGTTCCCTGAGTGCCCCTGAACCACCACCATTCCAAGACATATAAAGTTACCTATTAGTACCTGTGCCCTCTCTGTTTCTTCACTGGAAATACCATAAGTCGTCCTGAGTATTAGGAAAGGGAAATTATTTAATTTCTATTTCTCCGGAAATAACGCAGACCCACTTGATAAAAAGGCTACATTCTAAATAAATACATGTTCTCTGAAACAGGATGTGCAATTTCATAGGTTGTACAAGCTGCTAGTTGTACTATTTGGAAACGTTACCCAAGTTTCCCTACTAACTGTGGTCACCGAATTTGAAAACTCCTTGTCATACCAGGGCCATAAAGATCCAAATTTCTGTTTGTATCCAGTCCTTAGAGGCCTCAACCTGATTTTCTTTCAAATTCAGATGAAGACCTTGCATCTGTGGACCCAGTCCACTTTTACATGGCTGGATTAGCTTCTAAATTATTGTCTTTGGGCATCTGAAATGGAAATTTACGGTTTCACTGGTATAGTTCTATAAACTATAGGTGATGGTGCCTGCTTACAAATGGCTTGTCAACACAGGGTTACACAATAGGCTTAATGTATTTGTGCTCATTTCAGTTCCTCAAAATCCAGTGAAGCCCATCTCTAGTGAACGTGCTTTTGCAGTCTAATATTCAGAGGCTTTGTGGCAAGGTTTCATGTAGGAAGGTGAGCTTGTCTTGCTCTCCGTGTGGCCAAATGTACCTGTCCCCTGCAGAACTGTCTGTCCTGGTGTCTGAGATTTCTGGCATCTGTGTGTTACAATGCATTCTAACGCAGAGACAAACTAATCATACAGGCTACACTTCAACTTTTTCCTAAACAGTTCAGATTTCCACGTACACATGGCCTGAGGGCATCGTCTCTGCTCATCCTGGGCAAGTGCACAGGAAAGGCCCAGATCTGGAGCTGTCAGCTATGTGTGCTGTATGTATTGATGGCCCTCAGGAAGGCTTAGGTCCAGGGTAAGGTCTAATGCAGCTAGATTTTCATAGTTGGATTAGATATACCGTATTTGCCGGCGTATAAGACGACTTTTTGGCCCTGAAAAATACCATATTTGCCGGCGTATAAGACGACCCCCTAACATTTCCACTCAAAATACAGAGTTTGTTATATACTCGCCGTATAAGACTACCCCCCACTTGGAGGCATATTTTTCAGGGCCAAAAAATCGTCTTATATGCCGGCAAATACGGTACATCCATTTCTGTTCAGTGTTAGTGTGTCCTGGTGTCTGTTCTCTACCTGTAAATGAATGAGGATTAGATCCACACAGTCTCTCCTGTCTGGGATGTTTCTTCCTCCTCTCTCTTCTCCTGACCTAGCTGCACTGGCCTGCTGAATAGAGCCTCATTATGGGCCCCAACGTCCGCTCTTTGTTTAAGGAACCCTGCCAAGATTGGTAGGCCCTACAATTTGGCCTAGAAATTGTTTCTTCTATGGTATGTTTGCTGACTCCATGTGATTCTTTATATGTGTCTTAAAGAACAAACAGATCCTTTAACAACTTTTTCTACATGAAAACAATCAATTCCAGCAGCCCAGCCCACATGAACCACCCTACAATAACAAAGCAGAGTGTGCCCGTGAAGGAGGAAAAAAAGTTTCGGTAAGGAAACAGATTTTAGTTTAAAATTTCCAAGGGGTTGTAGAAACAGTAAGTAAAAATCCCAATCTGAAACTTGAAAAAAAGTGTAGCATTTATTTACTCCAATTAAGAAGAGTTTTTTAGTTATTTCCAAATTATTTTTTGAAAATGTGGGGCCAATGTTTAAATCAACCACGTAGGCTCTATATGCCGATGTCTGAATATACTTTTAAAGAGTGAGCAGGCTGCCCTGGCGGGTGTGGCTCAGTTGGTCAGTCGAGCATGGTCCTGTGCACCAAAAGGTTGCCAGTTCCATTTCTGGTCAGGGCACATGCGGGCTTGATCCCATGTCGGGATGCATACGGGAGGCAGCTGATCCATGTTTCTCTATCTTCTCCTTTTCTCTCTCTCTAAAATTCAATAAAAGCATATTTTTTTAAAAGATGACAAGGCAAAAAAAAATGTTTCCTTTATCTGAGACAAAGGAAAGATATTCAGATTTTTTAAAAAGAATTTACTTATAAAAAATCTTTGGCTCCAATATAAGCATGGCATATAAATTGAGTAATATTTTTTTAGGAAAAGCATTATCTCGGTAACATTAGGAATTTGGCAGGACTTTAGCTTGTCGGGACACTGTCCTTGAGCAAAGGATGTTGTTGAGTCAGGGATGCTGATCTTGGCCCAGGTGAGGGAACAACTACAGCAGTGTTGTTCAATATGGTAGCCCATTTACAATTCAGTTTCTCAGTCACACTGCCACATCTCCAGTATTCCAGAGCCACTGTGGCTGGTGGCTACGATAATGGACAGCACACATCTAGAACCTTTCCATCTTCACAGACAGTTCTATTGGACAGTGCTGTCCTACAGAATTATTTGCAAAATGAGTCAAGTCCATCTCAGTGGCAAAAAGATAATATTTACTAGGTGTACCGGTTAATAATGTGGATTTTTTCAATAGATGGGGTTACACATATGTTGATATGTGTGTGTGTGTGTGTGTGAGATTTGATATTATGTAATTTTGTTGAATTGACAGCAAGCTTCAAAACTTTATATGTCAAGAAAAGTTCTATTGGGACGGTATCCACAAATCACCTGAAAGATGGGGGAAATGTATAGCTAGCGATCGACATCACTTTGAATAAAGCACTTCTGATCTTTCTCTTGAAATTATTGTGTTTTCTTTGTTTACAAAATTCAAAATTTTAACTGGTTGATAGTAAATCCACACTATTAACTGGTTAATGGTTAACCTGTAATATTAACTGGTTAATTGTTAATCCACATTCTTAACTGGCTAACAGTTAATCCTCAATATTAACCAGTTAATTATTAATCTGCATTACTAACTGGTTAATAGTTAATCTGCATTTTAACCAGTTAATAGTTAATCTGCATTTTAACTGGTTAATAATTAATTTGTATTATTAACTAGTTAATAGTTAATCTGCATTATTAACCATAATGTGGATTTTGTAATCAAAGAAAAAAACAATAATTTCAAGAGAAACATCAAAGTTGCTTTATTCAAAGTAATGTCCATCTCTAGCTACACATTTCTCCCATCTTTCAGATAATTTGTGGATACCGTCCTAATAGAACTTTTCTTGTTTTGAGGCAGACCATTCAGAGACCCAGTTTTTCACTTCTTCATATGTTTTGAAGTGCTGCTCAGAAAGTGTGTGTGCCATTGACTGAAACAAGTAGTAATCTGAAGGAGCAATACAAAAAAATAGCATACATATCAAATTGCACATATGTCAACATATATATAACTCCATCTATTGAAAAAAAATCCGCATTCTTAACCTGTACACCTAGTAGGCAGCACAAACTGTGTCTTTAATATTTCTCACCTGAGGACTACTATGTGGCCATGAGCTGACCTAGGAAAACAAGAACACTCTTGGTGGAAACTGAGAACTTTGATGAATGAATAGCTAAACACAATTGTTGCCACATTTATTTATTTAGTCCATCATATTATCTGAGAACAGATAATAAGCCTGACCAAAGTAAAATGCCTATTAAGATAAGAGTAACATTGCTATGAGCCTAAATTATCTTTAAATAAGTTATATACTCAAGTATAAAAGTCATTTATGCAAAATCTGGAAAACACACAAAAGAAAAAAGTAAAATAATGTATAACTTCAACTCGAAGGAAAAAATGACTTTATATATTGCTAAAAAGCCATTGTTGCTTGTATTAAAACTAGTTTTTAAATTATATTTCCTCACTTTTCTTCTTCCTTGCTTCTACAATGTTTTCCATTGAAAATCAATAAAGCCATTATCTTCATTTATAACTACTGTGAGCTGCATTTGCTTAAGTGGTTAAACCATGATAATTGTTTCTTTCTTGGAGTTTACCAGAAGAATCTTTACCAGTAACTTGATAATTTCCATTTGTGAAACCAAATATATTTGTAGAATGAATGAGGCCAAATTCCTCTAATAAAGCTCTGTGTGTGTGTGTATGTGTGTGTTGAATATCTTCCCAAGAGAATGTATTGTTATGAATTTTGTTTATGTATAGTATTTGTAATTAAAATGTTCCTGTTTTAAAAGAAAATTTTTTATAGGTTTTGCTTTCTTTTTATCTCAATCTTCCATTGATTTCCATAGAAACTGGGATTGGTGATAGAAAAGCATTGGTAATAGAAATGAAATTATCATAGAGGCAAACTATAGAACTGAAAATTTTGAATTCAATAATTTAATCTCATCAATTTTTAGATAACAGTCCTATGTGTTGAAGAACTGTTTAATGACTAAAAGGTCTATCAATGGTAGTATTATACTGATTATAAAATTCATGAGTTTAGTTCTTTTGGATCAACTTTGATCATTTTATTCCCATTATTACAAAAGTTAAGTTTGTATATTAAATTTATTATATGTGCTTTCCAAGAAGGATTTGGAGAATTTTGCAAAGAAGGCATATGCAAACAGTTTGGTAAAGTACAAATTAAAAAAGAAAGCAAACATAACAAAAAGAAAAGAAGAACAGTGCCCATTCCCCATGGAAGAGATTTTTTTATTATTAGCTGGCACATACTTTAATGAGCCATGTCCTCAACAATAGCTTTATAGCTTATACAGGTGCTGAGTTGATGGACAGGTTTTTAGAACAACCTTTGCTCAAAGTAGAAAGAATATCAGTGAAGCACTAATTCAATGAAAGCAGTGTTGTGGAAAAGTTGAAATGATGTAGTTGAGTATATATTTTTAGGAGCAGGAAAAAGGAGGAAAGACACAGGGCCTATGTTCTTGGGTTCTGGTCAGTGAAAACATTGGCATAGTTCTTGCATTTGTAAATCCTAGTGCAGTGGCAGTACCTAAGGAAGAGGGAGGACTTGAACATATTATCTATTCCTTACTCGTGTTCATCCTTACTAAGCTATTGTGGCTTCTTAGAGTACCCAGGCAACATACAGTAAGTATTAATCATGATGGTTACCTCTAATTTGGTTTTCTAGTGGTCCTACATGCAAACATGCAAACATGAAAAGCTTACTTCTCCCGCCTGTTTGTCAAATTGAGTGTTAACTGTTCACATTGTGGTCCAACTCGCCTTCATTTGTGATTGCAAAATTAGAGGTTCTGTCTTCAAGCCTCACATGTCACCATTTAATTTGTGTTGTTCTGAGATCTGCTTGTGCCCAGTGACAGACCATTGCTCTATGTGCTACATATCTGAGTGCTGTTGAATTGCACCCTCCTTCCCCAGTTTGATTTGTGTTTTTGTCTTCTCACAAAAAGTAGAGAATCTTAATAATTTCTCTTTGGATAAGGCCACATCCTTGCTCAAGTGCTTGTGGCCATATATCATGGTTGTACTAGGAGTCAAAATAGAACTTAGAAATAATTTAGAGAGAGTAATGCTGATATCCATTCATCCTGCAATGATGTGTGTTCCTGGAGGCATAGGACACATGGATGACAGAAAAATCCATAATGAATCCTATTATTCTATTTTCATAATTTTTTAAGCCACTTGTAAAGAATATCAACACCATTTTTAATACCTAGAAGCTGAATTAACTAATTTGAAGCTCATTTCCTTTATAGTCTATCAAGGGGATGGTTAGGAAAAAAATAAGTTAGTATTATAAAAGCTAAAAAATTAGTTAACAACTTGAATGAATACTCTTTGGATATGGTTGGAACCGATTGTATGTGAAAGCAACATGGAAGTCAAAATGTTTCCATTTAAATACATATATCTGTTTTTATCCCCTGAAGTTATAGAGAATTAAATTATAATATAGATACTTCTAATTTTTTAGAATTGAATAAAACTTGAACAGTTAGTAGTGAATATTCTATGCATAGGTATTCTACAGTCTTTTATACAATAAGTACGGAAGCTCTATTAGCAGTGTCATGGCAACTCAGTTTACCATTTGGTTACACTAATGTGGCTGCTTCATAGGCTGCTCTGATTTGTCTTTCCAGTCCTGGGTATTGATAGCTCTTGTTAAATAAAGATAGGAGTTAAGTATTCTTTATTCCTTTTTTTTGTTTCATTCAAATGTTTCTCTTCTAAATTTATTTTCACATTTATTACAGAAGAAAAGCAATGGGGCGCCAAATGGATTTTATGCAGAAATTGATTGGGAAAGATACGTGAGTATCAGATGTTTTTTTCTTTACTAAGTACTTCAGAACTTGAAAATGAGTTGAGGCATTCTTGTATTTAAAATATGACAAAAAAATAAGTGAAACATGCCATCTTATCAGAAAGTACCTGGCACGATTAACACGGTAGACAGGCTAAGAGCAGGAAAGGCTGTTAGATAATGGGTTCAAGACCTAACTAGCCTCTCCGCAAGTCAGTTGTGTGTGGCTGTGGGATAGTAATTTGCTGTTCAGCAAAAATTAAGTCAGTATCTACTTTACAACATTATTTCAAGGATTCAATAAACTAATTATTTACTCAAAATAGTGTTGTAAGGGAAGATATGAGATATTAAGAAAGGGTGATTTTGAAAAATTCTTTTTACCTAGAAAGACTTATTATATTTTCTAGGATTCTTAAATATGCATGAATGTGATACTCTAAATAGACAAGTATGATAATTAAAATACCAAATTACTCATCAAGCACTACCCCCTCACATCCAGCACACAATCCTAAACTCCAGTGTTGTCCCTGGTCACCATGCAAGTACTTAATTGAAGCATAATTTTCCTCAAATGTTGTTAGTCATAAAAACTAATAAGGTCACACAGGATTGCTATTATAATTACACATTAGATACAACTTTCTCTAAGTAATGAGAAGGGTTTTATTCCTAATACATTATATCATCTTCCTTTTGGCAGGGCGAGGGTAAGAGCAGAGACAGCTTTAGGGAGGATTTGACCTTTAATAAAGGGAAGCCCTAAAGCAGGGGTGGGGGACATCCAGCCTGCAGGCCCCCTGAGGCCCACCAAATAATGTGGTCTGGTCCCTCCAGGGCATTAGGGGTGAGTTAATTAAATGTTTGACCAAATATAGCAGGCTAATTTTTAAGTTGATAATTTTGTATGGCCCTCAAATGATGTTATAAATAACCAAATGGCCCTTGGCAGAAAAAAAGTCCCTACTCCTACACTGACATATAAATTGAGGTTAACTGGATGAACATTGAGGAAAGATAATTCCAGGCAACCTGCCCAGAGTGGCTCAGTGGTTGAGCATGGACCTATGAACCAGGAGGTCCTGGTTCAATTTCTAGTCAGGGCACATGCCTGGGTTTCGAGCTTGATCCTCAGTGTGGGGCATGCAGGAGGCAGCTGATTAATGATTCTCTCTCATGATTTATGTTTCTATTTCTCTCTCCCTCTCCCTTCCTTTCTGAAATCAATAAAAATATTTTTTAAAGATAATTTCAGGCAGATAATTTATAAGAACCCTGAAATGGAGGGGGGGGAAACTTACAACATTCAAATCATAAGTTAATAATGGGTCATGGTACTTACCATATAATAGGAGGAAGGCCTTGTGGCTGAGGGGATCAGAAAAGAATCTCAAACCTGAGGCTAGAGAGAAGATCCTGAGCCAGGTCCTGCCGGGGCTTGTGGGCTACACAAAGGCAATGCGCTTTTTAAAAATAAATATATATGCTTGTATTGATATTAGAGAGGAAGGGAGATGGAGAGAGATAGAAACATCAGCGATGAGACAGAAGCATAAACATTGATCAGCTGCCTCCTGCAAGTCCCCTACTGGGGATTGAGCCCACAACTTGGGCATGTGCCTGATTGGGAATTGAGCTGGTAACTTCTTGGTGCATGGGTCAATGCTCAACCACTGAGTCACATCAGCTGGACATGGGCTTTTAGTCTGAGTGCAGTGAGAAGCCACAGACACATTTTTAGTAGGTAAGTAATCTTAATATACTTTTATTTAAAAAGGAAAAAAAAAAGGAAAGTAAGCTTAGTAAATTGTTTCAGTGACTCCAAAATCTCCCTCCAGCTCTGTTCTCTCTGACTTCCAGGCCTATCACCTCAACTTCAAAAGGGTCATTATTGAACTCTTCTTCACCTTCTTCCCTCTACAGTGTAGGATATAGTCTCAAATACCTGGGATCAAGGAGTGGTTCTGCCATTTGCTGTGTGGGTTCCTTGAGTAATGGCATCTGATTTCTCTTAGTTCCTTCTTGGTAAATAGAATAATTCCACATATGATTGTTATGAAGGTTCAATGAAGTAAAGTGTAGGTCATAGTACTTACCTTTATAATAGGAACTAAAATATGATAACTAATTCTAATCATGCAAACTGTCTTTTATCTTTCCTGTCTTTTTCCTAAAAATAATAGTTGTCTGCTGTTACAATTTGTTCAGCCAGGATTACCAGGGTAGAAATCCTGGTGTTTTCCTGAACCTCCCTTCTCCTTTTTCTCCTATGATAAATCTGTTAGTAATACTAGCAGTTTGTCCTTCCAAATGTCCTTGATTCATCCCTTCCCACTACCACCAACTTTGTCTATATTATCCGCACAACTTATGGGCATGATGCAAGTATTTTGAATTAGGTTTTGTGTGATTTTTTTCTCCATTTCCTTCTGTACCAAGTCTGTCCTGAAGTGTGCTTCCCAAATACCTTAAGATGCTGCTTCCGGCATGCCCTCCCCTAAATGAGAAGCTGCAGTAACTATTTCAAGTATGAACTCTTCCCCCAGCATGCTGACCACCCATGGTCCTATTTCCCATCGCCTCTCACTGTACAGCTTCCTTTCCAGTCGTGTCATCTGAATAAGGTTATCTGTTTCAGCCTTGGAGGTCTCAGTACAGACTCTTCCTCACAGTGAGTCCCTTCTGCACCGCTCTCTATCCCAAAAGGCACATGCAGATCCCTGATTCTTTCAAACCTCACTAATTTCCTCTTCCTTCAACTCCTATCACTAATGTCTTGTGTTTTGTATTTTGTGTATTTGTTTTTATTTTCTGCCTACCAAATACATTTCAATTTTCCAAAGGACAAGTAATTTTCATTTTATATCCCTTCGTGTTGCTTAGCAAAGAACTTGGCTTACAGAAAATACATGGTAAATCCTCTCTGTTTCTTTTCTTTGACAGTTGTTGGCTCCTAGTTTGTTTTCCCAATAGAAAGACTCCCCACATTTCCCTGAGTATATATATATATATATATATATATATATATATATCCCAGCATTCACTTCTAAAAGTTAAAATTCTGATCTCCAAAAATAAGACATGTTTATATCCTTAAGTAGAATGCTCTAGAAGGAAAATGATTAATTCCTTGATTATTGTCTAGATAGTAATTGCATTATGTTCACTTGTATTTTATAGAACTCGCCCGAGCTGGATGAAGAAGGCTACAGCATCAGACCCGAGGAACCTGGCTATATCCTTTATTTATTTATTTATTTATTTGTTTGTTTGTTTGTTTGTTTGTTTATTATTTGTCTCATAAAGCAGTATTATAAGTTCATGTTTTGAAAAGGTGTTGAAATAACACCAGCTTCCCAAGCCCTGTTGTCCATAATATTAGAGATGAATAAACAGCCTGATCACTAACAAGCAGGCATTTTGCCTCAGTCTATTCATAGAAGAGAGAGAGAGAGGAGAAAGACGGAAATGTGCTGAGAAACAGTTCTGTATATTATGGATACTGGGTTGTCTGCTGAAACCTGTTTTGACAGCGTCATTTATCATGACTGGCACACATCTGTTACTTATGCTCTCCCCACAAATCACCTCTGGGCATAACAGGTCACACTCTGAAGCACTTAAAACATCACAAATTGTCCATTAAAATGATTTCCTCTCTCCGTTGAAGGTTCAGCAGTGTGTGTGCTGAGAGTGACACACCAAATGGTTAACTGCAGCAAAAATGTAGGTCGTTATAACTATTGCTCCTTGAAATTCATCATACTTAATCTTGTTCCAAGGAAAGATGAATAAATTCTAACCCTTTCCTGATTTACTCTTTTTATTTTTATTTACTTATTTTTGTTAATCCTCATCTGAGGACATTTTTCCATTGATTTTCAGAAAGAGTGGAAAGTAGGGAGGGGGGGGGGGAGAAACATCAATGTGAGAGAGACATCGATTGGTTGCCTCCTGCATGCTCCCTCAGTGATGCTCAGGAGCCTGCAACCAATCAAACCCGGGCCCTTTGGTTTTCAGGGAGACGTTCTATCCACTGAGCCAAACGGGCTAGAGCCTGACTTACTCTTTTATTTGTTTGCTTTGCTTTGATGTTCTACCATCTTAAGGGTACTTTTGCCACCACTATGTGCAGTCACTCTTACTTTATACTCATCATTGCCTCCCAGTAAAGAGTTATGTATCTTTAACTGTGTCCTACCTACCAAAGGAAAGCACTTTTATTCTTCAAGTGAATCAGAAGAGGAAGAAGAATCACACAAGAAATTCAATATTAAAATTAAGCCATTGCAATCTAAAGACATTCTTAAGAATGCTGCAACCGTAGATGAACTGAAGGCATCGATAGGCAACATTGCACTTTCCCCATCACCAGTGGTGAGTGTTTTTATGTCAAGTTTGGGTGAGGTTGGACAGAGAGCTGTGCTCTGCCCATGAGCATAAAGTAGAACAGAAACTTTTTAAGCTGAAGGCTGCATATGGTGACCATTTTATGAACTCTAGAAACCTTAAACAGCTCATTCTGGCTTTTGAAAGTTGTACTCATTTTATATTGCATTTCTTGTACTTTTTATATTGCATTTCTTGTAAAAATGCATAGGGCCACATTTCCATTTTACTTACGTTCCTGCAAGCATTTTTCAAAAGAAGGGAAAAAAAACATTATCCAAACTTACTTATGCAGCAATTGAAAACTATATACAGTTTGCATACTTACTAATAATGATATTTATTCAAAACATATCTTACTATATTTTTATGATAGATAGTAAAATATAATAAGTAAGATAAGTTATATATATATAACTTATAGTAAGATAAGTTCCCATAGCAACCCCTGGGAAGAAAACCAAGACAATTAATTTCCTTTAAAAATATCTCATTGTTAAGCTCCAGAAAATATTATTCTAATACTGTCTAAAATTATTTTAAATCTCAAAATCTTTATTATATTTTATTACCAAATTGTCTTCAGTACTCTTACCTTTTAGACACCTCAAATACAGGTATGTCTTATTTGTATTCTTCTAATTGGTATTTTCCCCCCACAATTTATACTTCCTCCAGTTCCCGTCTATTAAATGTCTTTAGTTGTTGAGTTCTTAAGTTCCAACACTTACAGTATTTTCTCTGTGGTGTTTGGTAAATGATACAATTGTTTTCTAAAAATAGCTGTGAAGAGCAGCTGAAGGCTCTCAAACTAGCAGCTAATATTTCTTGGCATCTTCTTCAGGGAGATGTAATCTCCCTACAGCATTTCCCCTAAACAAGAAGTTACTAAATGTTGAACGACTTTTGAGATGCTTCTGAAAGTTATCTCAGATAACCTTTTCAAAGGTGTCATCATCTCTCCTTTGATAGATGCCTGCATGGGATGAATAAAGTCTCTAATGACACCTTCTTCAGTGCTTAGTGCTTATAATGAACTTTTCCACTACTGTTAGTGACAGCTAAAAAGATGGCTAATAGTCATCAACCACAGCAAATGATGTTTCAGATCATTTTTAATCATATACTCATATGTTAAATTAAAAAAAGGAGGCATGAAGTATATTAGCTTTTTCTCCCTTCTGCGTGGAAGATACAGATTGTAACTTACATATTGGTCTGTAATACTAGTGATTTCTAGTAATGGGAGCATTTTTAATGCACACGTTTTCACTTTTCAGTTGATACCTTTCAAATAATTTCTTACCAATTTTTTTATTAGTTATAAAAATGTATTTCCTGAAACCAGTTTATATCCTCTTCTCTGTGGGTTGTAATAAACTTACTGGGTATTTGGAGGCTTCCTGAGATAAGTGCAAAAGATAAGTTCAGAGGATTAAGTGAACAAATTTACATGAAAGAAAACTTACTAGCATAGCTAGCCACATGGTAGATATTTGCTGAAAGCTAGTTGAATCTATGAAAGAAGAAACGCCCTTTATCAGGAAGAATATGGATCCTCCAGTCATCTGCTGGTTATTTCTCCAACCAGAAATGCTGTTGAGGATTCAGCAAGAGCTGCTTCCTCTGAGCCCTCCCAACACTATTTTAAAGGTGGTATATTGGCAGGATGTGGTTAGGACTCTGATGAAAAGATGTTAGGAAAAACAGTGTAAAAATAAAGTAGAGACACTGAAAAGAAGTAATCACAGAGGTAGACTGTTTCTGCATAGCAGCAACACCACAAATTAAAAGACCTTTACCAGGTCCCCCTACCACCACTGTCCCTGTACCCCCAGCTGGTTCCCTCTAATGTGAGAACCTGGCTCTGCCACTACTATGATTTGCAAATATCTGTGACTTTTTATATTTAGTATAAGTGAGTGAGCTGTTATTGCTACTTTAGGAAAAGTTAAACATGTTTCTGGATATATGTAAGTATAAAGGGTCATTGTAACTGAAACATTTTCTTGGCTTTAGAATTCTTATTCATATCTAGATAATTCATATGTACCCATATTTCACATGTCCAGTACATTATCTCCAAAAACAGATAGGTAACCTTCTGTAATTCACTTAGTACCATTATAAAAATGGCAAATAACTTGTACAACTTGAAATGTTTCCACCAAAACAATCATAATATTATCTACACTTAATTCTGGTGTAAAAAGAGAAATAGAACCTATACCAGCTAATAATACATCAGAATATTTCATTTAGTCTATGGTTCTTTTGCTACAAAAGCATGCATCATTACACTATTAGAAATAGAAGAAATTTCTAATGGTAAGCTATTCATAACAATGACTTATGTTGGATTTCTGATTTCTATTTCTTTTGAGGAATTTTAATATAAACTCATAGATAAAGGAAGTTAATTTCTATTCTTATGTTTCAGTTTCCTGGTAAAATAGCCTGCTGCTAGGGCAAAGACTGAACATTACCCAGGTTTTAGTTGTTGATTTGGCTTCTGTATAAGTTAGAATATTGGTAGAGCTGTTTTAACAGAGACCAAAATGGTAATAACTTAAACAAAATATTTGATTTATTTCTCTCCCATATAAAAATCAAAGTTAGCAGATAGTCCAGATAGGTAACAAAATCCTACTCCAGGGATCATTCAAGAACCCAGGGACTTTTTGTATTATTGCTCTACTTTCCTAGGGTGCTGCTGCCTTACCACCATCAATCACCTCCTTCTTCCAACCTTGGGATGGAGGAAATAGAAAATAAAGGCAAGTGGTTTCCTTTAAGCCTTCAACCAGAAGTTGCACCCATCACCACCACTTAGATCTCATTGTACATATTTTAGTCACATGGCCACATGTGAAGGGAGTACATATTTTAGTCACATGGTCCCATGGCCACATGGGAAGGGAGTCTTTGGCTAGATAGCCCTGTAACCAGCTAAAATTGACAAATTTTTACTAAAAGACAAATGAGCTTTTAGATATTGGATACTAATGTAGACAGTGACAGTTTCTGCCACTGTGTGTTAAGTAACTTCATATTGCTTTTGAAATTCTTGAGGAAATGGAATTACTTTCCTATTTACCCTCATATTATTCCAGAATCTAGGAAGTTTTCTTTTACAAATTTCTAATCACTAATATCTAAATACCAGCGCTGGGTGCTATATGATAGCCAGCAGCAGGATGAACAAAAATTTAATTAAAATACCAATGTTTTTGGTTGATAAAGACTCTTCCAAGAGTAATAGTATTCCCTCTGTCTTCCAGAGTTTAGTGCTTTTTGAGGCAGGCTGTTTTACTTTTGAGAGAAAATTATTAAATCCAAAATGCTTTCTCCATGTAATTTTTTGTCTTTGGTTGTGGTTGTGCTCTTTAGAGGATGAGCAAAGTACAAAGCACCTTATTTTATCAATGGGGTTTCCATGAAACATACTGATTCCAACTCCCAAGTTTAAATTTAATGTGCAGGATGTTTATTAAGGAGTGAACTTGTTTACAACACCTATGGGCATAGGGAGAAGTTAAGCTGAGCTGAGCACATGAGGAGCTCCAGAGGCGGAACGACCCTTCAGGTCAGACCTGAGTTTGGCTGAGATGAATAACCCTCATGCTGTCATATCCATCAGCACTTTGATATGGGCAGGGCAGAAAGGGGCATAGCCTTGGGCCAGGTCGCTCTCTGCAGCTGAGGCAGAGCCTGAAGTGTGAACAGTTGAAAGGTGTCATACAGTAGCTAGTATGAGAAGCCCTTCTGAAGAAAAATCTACATGGCACATTTTGGGTTCCCCCACAAACCCCCTGTATCTGGCATAGAGCCTTTATACCATATTTGCCGGTGTATAAGACGATTTTTTGGCCCTGAAAAATATGCCTCCAAGTGGGGGGGGGTAGTCTTATACGGCGAGTATATAACAAACTCTGTATTTTTAGTGGAAATGTTAGGGGGTCGTCTTATACGCCCAGTCGTCTTATACGCCGGCAAATACGTATTTTTCAGGGCCAAAAAATCATCTTATATGCCGGCAAATACGGTATTTTATCACCATTCAATAAATGCTTGTGTGTGAGTGAGTGAGTGAGTGAGTGAGTGAATATATGAATGGGACCAGGCCAAAGACAGAGAACTGTGACATGTTACTACCATCTAGTTTTATAGCTATCGATAACATAACTCCAGCCTCCCTCATTCACCATACGATGTTTCACCCAACTGTGCCCTCATCCGGGCCATATATTCCCATTTTGTTCAGACCAGTGATGAACAAAATAGATACATAGAATTTCTACAGCTTTGCCAGACCAGAAGAGAGAGTGATGGGTTTAGCTTTGCCATTTCATTTGACTACTTCTTTGCACTGGCACTTAAGATTATCACCTTCTTTTCAAAGTGTGTTATGGTCATCTAAAATAATTTGTTCTAGAATTTGGGCTTAATAGAAAGCAGCTGTGTAGCAAAGAAAGAGCATAACACATGGATTCAGACCCAGGTCTGCCATGTTCTATCTGTGTAACCTTAGATAAGCCCCAGAATTGCTCTGAGCCTCTATTTCTCTTTCATGAAGTGAGAACAATAACTATCCTTATGGAATTTTTGTGCAGATTACTTTCAGTCTCTGGCAGGGTCAAATCTTACTGACTTTTTGTCCCTGAGCTTACCGTAGCACACTGCATGTCATATACTAGGCATTCAGATAGTTACTCAGTAAATGGCTGAATAAACAGAGCAAACAGCAAATCCTAGCAACAGTACTTATCCATAATTGGTGCTTTGAAATTGTTCATTTCATCATTACTGGTTAGGTTATGGTTTTTCAGAGAAACAGAACAAACAGCATGTATGCATATATGTGTACTTATATCGAGAGATTTGTTGTCAGAAATTGGCTCACACAGATATGGAGGCTGAGCAGCCCCACAATACACTGTCTGTAAACAAGAGACCCAGGAAGGCTGGGGGTGTAATTCAGTCTGAGTCCAAAAGCCTGAGAACCAGGGGACTGGTGGTGTAAATCCCTGTCTGAGGACAGAAGATGAGATGGCCTATCTCAGATAGTGAGATAGGAAACGAGGTGAATCCTCCTTTCTCTCTGCCCTTTGTTCTACCAGCATTCAGGCCCTCAATAGATTGGATAATGCTCACCCACATTGGGTGTATACTAATTCAAATGCTAATCTTATTAGAAAATACGCTCACAGGCGCACACAGAAATGATGTTTAGTCTGAGTACCCCATGGTTAGTCAAGTTTATAAATAACATTAACCATCACACTAATATATATGTATGTGTATTTATTTATTTATTTATTTATTTATTTTATTTAACTTTTGCCTTTATTGAGAGTTATGGCTTTGCTTCCCCATTTCCCATCTCCTGTCCTGAAAGCAGTCTGTGTTTTCCTGTCAGATTATAATACTCATATCAAAGCTTGAATACAGTTAAAGACATTTGGCTCTCTTGCCTCTCTTGGACTTTAATTCTGAGCCAAATCTGATTGACCTTTTAGATGAACTACTTCTATGCCAGGTTTTTTGCTTTTATTTTATTTGTTTTGCATACTGGGCATTTGGGATTGATATGTCTTTAAACACAAATAGAAACTTTGTATTTATCTGCTGAAAAACTGGCATACCGTGGGAAAGATGTTGGAATCTGATAGACCTGAACTCAACCTCTTGCCAAAAGTACTGCTTAGGAATGTTTCTTAAACCTATTTGAGTCTCAGAATCTTCATGTCTAACCTGGGAATAATAAACACCTACCTGCCCTACAGGTGGTTGTGGGGATGTCCAGTTCTTTCTGTGGGTGCAACGTAAAGGACGTTCATTCCCCCTAAAGAAGGAGATAGAAACTGAGCTATGAGATGAGTAATGCTGTCTGCTTCTCTTTGTACCACTCTCCCTACATTCGGGGTAGAAGCAGATCTCCATTACACCTATCAAGAATGGCTTTGTTCTTAAAAAAGTAAAAGTGGTTTCTGAAAGGGACTAAATAAAATAATGGTGTAAGATTGAACTATAAGAAATATGCCCTTATAAAAACAAAATAAGAGTTCAACATTGTTATAGACTGAAAAATTCCCAAGGCCAGTGCGGCAGCTGTGCACCATAGATTCCCAAGGCCAGCACGGCAGCCACTGCCCAGCTGGTTAAAACAAGCTCATTATGCTGACCACTATCTGATACAAGGAGGGCTAAGGCCAGGTGGTGGGAGGAGAAAGGGAGAACTGAAATGTTATATGTAACATAATTAAGAATGGCTAAGGGCAGATATCCGCTTCTGTACACGTAGCTTGCTTGCTTACTAAGGATAAGAAGCCTATATAAGCAAAAGGCTTCTAGAGCTTGGTGCTGCAGTCTGGTTGTCTTCCCTGCACGAGACAGCTGCAGACTCTGTACAGGAAATAAATGCGCTTTTCTAAACATTTTTTATCTGTGTCCTAGTGAGGGGTCTCTCCTGGGTTACAACAACATAGAATTGAATGCAATTCCATTTAAGGTAATAGGAAGGAGATGGAAATAGACACTTATTTCAATAATGTCACAATTACTCAAATAACTAGGCTCTACCTCTTAAATGGTTTGCCTTGGGCACCTTATAAAACCGATGCTTTTGTTTTTTCATCTATAAATCAAGATAATTGTCATACCTACTTCATAGGGCTATTGTAAAGATTGCATGAATATATATAGATCTCATAACAGAGATTATTTTATTGTTGTTGTTAGAATTATCTGCAAAGCCTAAAGGCACATTTGAGAGAATATCATTAATAAGTCAGGAAAACGAAAGTCATTTAGAGCCAAGATTAGTAATTACCCTGAGCATGAAACTGGGAAAATAACAAAAGAACTTTTTTTGTAATGCCTGGGAACTGGACTGGGAGGTAATTCCAGAAGTGCTCCTAAATTGTTTTGAGTAAAATCAAAATCTCCTAAACAAATATGGAGACTCCGTTGAAGGCTAACATTCACAATGGTGTCCTCTATTGTGTCTCCTCCCCCCCACCCCCAACCACTAAATTTATTTCATGGAGAATTGACATCATTTCTCAACCCCCTTCCTTCAAGTCAATTCACCAAATATTTCGGAAGCACCTTCCATGTGGCAAACACTGAGAGCTAACATCAGAAATTAGACAGACTTTGTCCAACCTTCTTGTTAAATACTGTAGAAATTTATCAGAAAACAACATATAACAATGTTGCTAGCAACACAGAGAAACTGAAATTCCCCTGGTGGTCCAAACCCCTGCCTGTCTTCACTTCAGTTTCCTGACTGAAGATGTGGTTTTCTGTGGTCAGCTTCACCTCTGGCTTCCATTTCAGTCTCCTGGCTTCCTCAGGCCTCCCCGGCTATCCAATATGGACATCTCCATTTCTCCTAGAACCCCAGGGAGTCCTACCTCTGCCACATCTTTGGCCATATGTTTTGCTTACCAAGCCCCTTAAAACCTGTGGCTCCAGTAGCTTTTGTGGATATGAGAAGATAAATGCTATGGCTTAATTCTTGTTGCAAGATCCTTTTCTCATGTGCTGCCATTGACTGAATTACTTTTGTTATTCGGTGAGCCAAGAATCACTGCTCACTCACCTTAAGAAGTCATCCATAAATAAAATAACATAAAAATGCCCATGAAAAAAAGTAAGTTGTCCATAACTATAAGCAGCTGTGAAAATTAGTGTGCTGACTGAATGTCAGATGCTTCACATACGGTAACTCGTTTATCTTCACCACAACCCTGTGAGATAGGGACTATATGTTATCCTCATTTTACAGATGAGAAAATCGAGGCATAGGATGAATTAGCTCACCCAAGGTGTCATAGCTAGTTAGTGAAGTTGCTAAGAGATTTAAACTCAGAAGGTCCAGTTTCTAACACAGAAATCTTAACCATTATGTAACACTACTTTTGATAAAAGCTATTGGGTCTTCTCCCAGAGGAAAAGTAAATATCTCATTAGCTCATCTACAACATCTTACACATAATTTCTGAGTATTCACAACTCTTTGAAGGTTGTCGCTCCAATGGTGTCTGAAGGGCCCATGATCCCAGCTCGGAGCCTACCTCTCAAGCTTTCATCCCAATCAATCCACAGACACGCCTTTCTGTGGTATGTCATGTGTTGTTCCATGTGAGGACAGCAAGGCTGAGCTAACCAACCAGTCAGGACTAATTGCTCCTGTGTCATATATGTGTAGTTTATGCAAATGCTTTTGTTTCATATTAAGACTCCATGAACCTTAAAGTGTTAAGGAATAACACCTTGTCTTTATATGGCTCATATATTTCAGTTCCCCTTGTCAATCAGCAAGCATTTTTATATCAATGATTCATTTTAATAATGGTTTACATTTTGTAAATGCCATCATGATCAGAAAGATGGAATGAGCAGTCACACTATTAAGCAGGCAGAGAGCTGGGGATCACCCCATTTTATTTATTTATTTTTAAATATACTTTATTGATATTTCACAGAGATGAAGGGAGAGAGAGAGAGAGAGAGAGCTAGAAATGTCGATGAGAGAGAAACATCGACCAGCTGCCTCTTGCAACCCCCTACCGGGGATGTGCCCACAACCAATGTACATGCCCTTGACCGGAATCGAACCCGGGACCTTTCAGTTTGCAGATGGACACTCTACCACTGAGCCAAACCGGTTTCGGCGGATCACCCCATTTTAAAGAAGAAACTAATTCAGAAAGATCAAGAGGCTGCTGAAGGTTCAAGGGCCAGGACTCTAGCAACAACCTCCTTTCTGCCAAGTTAAAAACATACCGTATTTGCCGGCGTATAAGACGACTTTTTGGCCCTGAAAAATATGCCTCCAAGTGGGAGGTAGTCTTATACGGCGAGTATATAACAAACTCTGTATTTTTTGTGGAAATGTTAGGGGGTCGTCTTATACGCCGGCAAATAAGTATTTTTAGGGCCAAAAAATCGTCTTATACGCCGGCAAATACGGTAATATGTTTTCTCATCATCGAAGTAAGGATCTATTGATTCATTTATCTGTAAGATCCCTCTGAGCTTTAATACTATGCTTTGTTTTCTAGCCTAAGAGTCTTTGTGGGAGGCTCTCTGGTTTATGGACAGGTAGGGGATACAGCAAGAGGACCAAGGAAAATAATATTTCCTTGAAGCACATTGTAAAACAGAAAAAACACAGCTTTTGAGTCTGTATCTTATTATCTGTATGTATGTCAATTATCCAGTGTTTTTTAACTTAGAGCCTCAGATCCTAAATCTGTATGAGAATAAAAATTTCTGCCTTCTCAGGATGGATGTAAAATTACGTGAGTGTATGTTGCAAAATGCCCAGTTCAGGCCCTATGAGTATTTCCCTTTTCGACTCTGCTTTTCTTAAGTTAAGAGACTTGTGGGAGGCAGAAAGATAAAAATGGGGTGGGAGGTCTTGTGCAAAGTCAAAGAGGAAGGGGCTGATAGAAATGATACTAGGGTAGGTGTCAATCTCTCCTAGCATATATGCTAGTGCCTCTTCCCATCCCCTGGAAAATTCAGTGATACAAGGAATGAATTTGACATGGAGTTATGAAGGACCAATTAGTTTAATCTTGTTCCTGGAGATTTGCAATCCATAGTGGAGTTACTTAATTAAAAAAATATGGGTCAGGGGAAGACAGCTTTGAAAGGCAGACATTCTGGTGCTTCTTGCCTATTCCAGGTGGCCCACACACCCTCCCGCCCCCAAATTAGCCTGCCAGAGAGTAAAACCCATGAATCTGCTGCTGCTCGGTAACACCACCCCCTTTCCTGTCCTCACTCTGGCAGAAGGTTCAGCACTCCATCGAGTTCAGTGAAAACAATAAGTCATCAGCGGGGGAGGAGAGCTCCAGCCTCCTACACACTGGCAGTTGCTCCTGGTAGAGGCACTGTACGGTGCAAGGGGAGGCTGAAGATGGCATGCATTCTGATTCTCTGTTGCTTTCATTTTTTTCTCCCTCAAACTCTTTATGCCCCCCTTCTTGGGTAAGAAGAAATCGCCGAGTTGTTGTGTTTTCATCTCCTTGAAAATAGCAGAATATGAATTTAATTTGATTGCCTTTTCCATTATTTCTCTAATTGATAATTGGCTGTATCATCTGAGTATATGGTATTTTGTTTCCCTTTGTGATGTGTAAGAGAATTTCCTTGCATAAGCCCAAATACTTTAATCATTTTCTTCTGTCTCAGACAACCTGCCCTGGTTAGGGGTTTCCAGAAACATGATTACCAGGATTAGAGACTGTAAACTCTTAATTTCTGTTACCGATTTAAAATCCACTTGAATGAGACTATACATCCACAATATTGAAACATAACGTGTTGGACTATCCTCAACCAGACGTACCAAATTCAAGAATTATGTGCTTTTAATTACAATGCCAATTACAATCAGAAAGACTAATTTTTCTTTTTTATATCTTTATAGTTTTCTCCTTGGCTTAAACTGGTGCACAGTTTAGAATTTAAAACATTTATTACCTTAATGGCCATAATCAGGGTACAATAGGCTCTGTAGAGAAGCAGTCAATCGGGAAAATAAGTTTGTAACAGAAGCATCATTTGTGAGCAATTAAGGAAATTTGAGTTTATGATAACTAATCCTGCACCTAGAAGTTGTGGGTTCTTACTTCTTCCTTAATGGGGCCTTATCTTGAGAGCCTACAACATTGAGTGGCTTGTAGTAGGTTCTTAGGAAATACCTGTTGGTTGGTTGGTTGGTTGGGCAAATGGATGTTCTTTGCTGTGAGAAATTATATGGAACTTGGTGTTTCGCTGTGATATAATGGAACTTATATCCCTCACATTATTTTATAGAGAGAGCAAATGTATGGCTCTGCACTTATTTGATTGTTCCCCTGCATTCAGTCAAGCTTTTCTCCATTTTTCGATTGATAAAAAAAATGTGAACAATGGCTCCATTTCTCCTCTTATACTTTACAGGGTAATTTTTAAATTTTATTAATGTGTTCTTTTCTGTGGGTACTAGCTTTCTGTCATAATTCACTTCCCAGTGAGAAGTCTGTTTTTTTTCATCTAAAGTTTCATATTTCAGTCATTTGACCCTGAGGGTAAAAGGATAAGTACTTTATTCTCTTTCTTATACTATTATATTTATTGTTATGCTAAGTAGTTTCTACAATTATAGGTATATGTAGTATAAGAATAAGTAAAACAGTATAAAATATATATCCCTTTGTTCTTTGAAGAAGAATTTATTAGTGCCAAAAATTATCTATAGCAATGAATGTACTTTTTAATTGTTCTAGAAAAAAATCTTAGCATGTGAATCACTCACATTAATTATGTCAGAAAAATGTTTCTCAGTGACTGGGGGAAATTTTATTTTTAAACAGAATGAAGTCAGATTTCTTTTTGTCTCATATAAGGGCCAGCCACTTATTGCATTTGTTTGAATTAGCTACCAGCACAGAAGTGGTACCGAGCCTAGCATGCCAGTCTGAGCCTCTTGTCCTAAAGTGGCCTACAGACAGGGAAGGCAAGATGGGCTGGTATCATTCTGTTTTGCCAAATTGAAATTTCCTTTTCACCTCCTAACTTATTTGAAGCCTGTCTTTATTTTATTTTGTTGACATGGTACATAGGGATTCAAAATATGCTGCCAGAGAGTAATGACAAATGATAGCATATGTCATATCCAGGCATGGTCTGCTAACAATTTTATCTGTTTCATCTATGCCTTTTCTCAGTGCTGAGCATCCACAGTTGAGAACTAATGAGTAACAGCCATAAGCTGCATTGGAACAGAGTGAAGCCAAAGTCTTTACAGTGGCCTCCAAGACCCTAATGGTGGGGAGACCCCTACCCCAAGACTAATACCTGCCACTCTTCCCTCTCATTCTAGTCCTCCCGGGCTCCCTGTTTCTGCCCTCATCCCCCAAGTAGCTGCACTGTGGCTTCCCTCTCAGCTTCAGGAGTTCTCTCTAGTCACTTTCTCAATGAGGCCTACTCTGATCGCTGTGTTTAAAATAACAAAACTCTCTGTTTTGACATACCCAAACCTCTTTACTTGCTCTGCTTTTAAAAATTGCATTCATTATCTCAAATACTAAATACTTTCCATATTTATTTTATTTATTACCTGTCTCCTCCTACTCCCAAAATAAGCTCATTGGAGGGTGTGGGGTTTTTTGTGGGTTTTTATTTTTTTATTTTTTTATTATCTATTGTTCCTATGTTTTGTTCACTAATATGCCTAGAATAGTTTCTGTTCTTTATTAAATACTCAATAAATATCTGTTAATGGTTTAATAAATGAGTAAACAGAATTCAGTTTTAAATGTTGCCAATTTCTAGCCCCTCGTACAGAAATGTAGCCTTCAGCAAGCCCTAACTAGAATGACTAGTTGCATTAGAAAGGGATTTGGGGCAATTGCAGGAGGAGAGATTCTCTGGGCTATGGGCTCCTTGGAAAGCTGTTGATCATAAGGATGAGCTGCCTTTCAACAAGGTTTGCAAATTAGAGAATTTATATTTTCTCAGGCCATGGAATGGGGAAATCCCTGCACTTAGAGAAGATTGAATGGTTATATTTTAGGTATATGTTTGTTCAATCCAAAAATTCACTTATTCTGTTTCTAAGTACTAGTTCATGTGGGGTATACATCTTTTTCCAGTGCTATTATTATCTTTTCCATAATTAAAAATCAATTCTGGTGCAATAAGCTCATTTTAAAAAGAAAAATTATCTTGCCATGTGTTTTTGTTTGTTTAACATTCTGAAGAAACCCTTAAGCCAAGATTGGTAGCTGTTAACAATTAAAGCAAAACAACGTTTTAAATAAAGATAGTTTAATCATCATGTACCCTAGAATGGAAAGGTGTGAGGAGGAAAGAGAAGTGCTATATCATTTGTGTATTCATGCTTATTGCTCTGATTCTAATTAAAGAAAATACATTTAATTCTAGAAAAAAAGGCTGAGAAATTTACCTTAAAATCAGAGTTTAATTTGAATATCTGAAAGCAGGCCGAGAAACACAATCTGAAAAGCTCATTCTTTGAGGCCTGCTATGATAGACAGGCATGACCTAACTCTTTCCATTGGAAAGATCCAAGATTATTTTCCAAACTCTCTGATCTGTGAGTTTTAGCTCTGTTGTTTCTAGATCCCATGCTGAAAAGTCCCTGAAAGTAAGTTTAATCTATTTAGGGAGCTTGAGTTGTGCCAGGGGCCACCCTTGACCAGGCTCTCTAGAATTATACAACCTGGATTAAGTCCCAGCTCTACTCCATTGTAACCAGTGATTTAGGAACATATCTTTGCCTCCTTTTCCTCATTGGTAAGTTAGTGATAGTAATGACACCAACCACCTGTAATAGTAAAATAATAATAAGGCCTCAATAAACGTTAGTTGTCAATATCACCCTCTCTTTTCATTCTACAATCCAAAGTAGCAGTCATCACTGCTTTACAAATTTTCAAATTGAGGCATAGTAGAACTTTTTCAAGGCATTTAAAAAATGGGGGGCTAAGCTAATTTGAAAATGTATCTAGCACAATGTTTGGGGCTAGAGAGAGTCCATTCATAACAATTAACTGTGAACTAATTATCGAGTGGAAATACCTAAATAATTCAGAACAAAATATGAACTGCAAATCATATACTTGCAACATGTACCTTTGTTTTCCTTGAGGCAATTAAATGCCAGGCAAATAAAAAGGCTTTCAATATGGGCCTATTATATTGAACAAAAGGAATGGGTTATCTAATAAGAGATGGAAACAATTTATTCTGACCTGGAGACTTCGGGGGAAGGCCTTAGGAAAGAGTGTTACTGCCTTGAAAGATGAGTAAGCTTGTAGCTGAGGCAGACAGGAGCATGCATGGAAAGCTGAAGCAGCAGCCGGAGCAGAGGCAGAGTGGAGTGTGTGTGTCTACTCTACTGCGCCGTGAGGAGATTCAGCCGAGTCTGCAGCCGAGTGTAGTTTCATACATATCACAATAGAAGGCCAGGGCAGGAAAGTGAGCTGGAGCCCATCAGGAAGTCATTAAATGACAGAATGGAGCTTAATTCTATTTTCTGAATAATAGAGAGTGTTAGGAAGAATGGAGTAATATATTCACCTCACTACTTTTGGAAATATATCTGAGGATAGTGTAAAAGGATGGATTTAGAAATTAAACTAGACCTAGGGTCCATAGCCTAGGAGCCACACATAGAAAGTTCATGGAGTACTTCAAGAAATGAAGTCCTCACTTTGGACAGCTGATGAGGAAATAAAAGAGCAGCCAAGGAACCAGAGACCACTTGCCAGGAAATTAATTTAATTGTCCACGGGGAGTGGGGAAAACTAAAAGATGGAATGAACGGATGCTGGTTGTAGCTAGGGTATCTTGGGAGATGACAGGTACTGGCTTCCCTGACAAAACTGGAATTTCTGGAAAATCTCATGCTCATAATCATGCCTGGCTTCAAAGCATGAATGATATTTTTCAACTCCTTTTAGTATTACAAAGCATGCTTTTCTACTTCCAAGGTACAAATTTATTTGATAAAAATAATTCAAAAGAGAGCTTAGAATGTTTTCAGTGAAGCCCGTTTCTATGCCCTCTGTAGCTTGAACTTATAGGGGAGACAACACTTTACCTCTTACCCAGCTTAGTTAGGTGTTCAGCTGGACCTCTAACAAAAAGAAAAATTAACAAGAGAAAACCCACACAGAAATTTATTAATATGCAAACTTCGTGTATGCATGCAAGACACCTTAGGAAAAATAAGTAACTCAAATAAATGACTTAGAATTAAATATCATTTTTATAGGGAAATGGCAGGGGATATACCCCTCTTAAGGGAAAGTAAATAATTTTTAGGAAAGATGAGTGGACCTTTAGAAGAATAGATGGGAAGTATGATGGTTTGTGACAGTTTGTCTGAGTGTGGTGTTGCCTTCTGGTCTCCTCTCTTGTGGTGAGTCAGTGCTCCCTGGTTGATGAGCTTCCCAGAAGGAGGAGGATTAATGACAATTGAGTTTCTTTTGGAGGATTTGTCTTTAGGCATCTGTTGTTTTCAAGTGCCTACAGCTCAAAATAATCAATATGCCACAATGGCATATTTTGGGGTGGTCTGTGCTGCTGCCCTGCAACTTAAGCCAGCAGCCTAGGAAGGACCGTAACATACACTCAGGAATTATTAGACTGCTTTAAGCATGGTGATTCTGAGCCTTGAGCTGCTGCTTCTTGAAAATGCATTTCACTTCTTTCATGTTTTCCTTTTTTCCTTCCCATGCTTTCGCTTTTAGAGGAAAAGTCCGGTAAGATATAACAATTTCTTTCTACATTTTGGCCAAACTTTTTTTTTCTATTTGCTTTCACCATCTGTATATTGAATGATGAATTGTGTTTAACACCTAAACAAGATTTTGAATGGGGGGGGGGGAGAGGAAGTCAGTTGCTAAGTGATTTTACCTGCTATAAAGGGCCACAGGGTAATTTTGCAAAGATTCGCATCTGCCTCAATCACAGGTATATGACCAAATATTTTAGGTTTTGAATTTTGTTTATTGCAACTTCCACTTGAATTAGCCAAGTTACATGTGCATACTATGACTAGGCAAATATTTTAAGTTAATGTTTTAAAATATACAACATGATAGTGAATGTTTGTGAAGCTGGCCTAGAAAAGGGAAGTTACTTTCTTTTTCAGTTAATCTGAAAAATATCTCCGTATGATGATTGCCCGTGGGAAAGGGGATGAGAGAAATGGAAGAGGGCAAAGGGGGGATACATGGTGGCTGGAAGAGACTTGACTTTAGGTGGTGAGTACTCAATGCAGCATGCACATGATGTTTTATAGGGTTGTGTACTTGAAACCTGTAAGGTTTTATTAGACATTACCCCCAATAAATTCAATTTTAAAATGTTAAAAAGAGGAAAAATTACTAGAATAGGCATTTCAGAAGAAGCTACCCAATAAGGAAATAAATATATAAAGTAAACCCATAAAAAGATAAAAGGAAAAATATCTCCTTCTGGAGTTGTCAAAGACAGAAAAAGAGAATCTTTATAAAGTGTAAATCATCTCATGCACATTACTTTTTAGTACCAATGGGTGAATTTTAGTGGCAGCACAAATTTGATATGATAATATCTACATCTTTTTTTTTAAATTTTAGAACATTAAAACAAAATTTATTATGAAATTTATTTTACTCAAAAAAGATCCCAAAAAAATCAGTTTTCTCTTCTTGTCTAGGTAGCTTATTGGTAACATGTTTCCAGAATTCCAGATGACCTAGCCACTGGAAAATATAAAATACTGTGTTTCCATGTTAAAAAGCACCAGAAGTACTTGGTTGATTCTATTTAATTCACTTAAGTGGATGCTACAATGACTGCTATAACTTTTCATCCTGCCCATTGACCTAAACCTGGCATTCTCTGTACCATGACCATGTGATAAGAGAGAGGAGGAACAAAAGACACAGAAGGAATAAAAATGAGATCAAAATGTGGACCCAGTCTTTTTGTTTCTCAAAATAAAATCAGCACCTGTTATTAGTATTATTACTAAACTAAATGACCCACTTCTGAGTAATTGAGTCAAATATGTGGCATACTATATTATTGGTACACATTTGTAACTTTGCTTTATATTTTGCCAATTTCACTTATTCTCTTTGACCCTGAACCTTTCTCTGAATCATTCAAATTTGGGCACTTCAAATATTGACTAGTCTGTGTGGCCTAAAGTTCACCCATAGAGTTTTTAAAATTCTGTTTCTCATTGGTTTTTCTCCTGTTGTCCTTACAGCAATTTTAAGAAGTACTCTTTTTCATTTTTAGCTGTATCTTTAAGGATGATTCTTCTCCCACTCCCTTGCCTCATTTTTTTCTTTGGAAATTCCATTTATCTTGTTGATTGCTTAATCTGGTCAACTCATATTGATATCCTGTTTTGGTGACCTCTTTGTTTCTCTTGCCAAATGGAGTTTCAGAAGGTCATCTCAATCAAGTACTACTGGACATGATAGGTTTTCATTGTAATCTGACTTGTAATATATATAATTGAAATACATATAATAGAAAAAATTTTAAATACAAACACCTATAATGGGCTGGTAGCAAATAAAATAGGTGCTTGCCAGATAGTTTGTCTTCATCCTAAAGCTTTAAAAACAAACAGTAATACTGGATAGGATGAAAACAATAAACATAATAATCATATATACCAATTCTTTCTTAGGAAATTCTCTAACATGGATCACTGAATTTGCTATGACTAGGTTATATAAAAATAATATTCATTTGGTGCTTTATAGCTTTTCACACATTTTTCTGTTTCCCTATGGCACTGAATTTAGCAAATGAGGATGTCATAAAATGTCATAAAGCTTCAAAACCTGAGTCTAGTTATTTAAAGCTTTGGATGAACAAGACATTATGTTTGGTTGTTTTTTTTTATAAGTATATTAAAACACTAACCTACTTTGGCTAAGACTAAGTCATCCCAGTTAACATAATTTATGTTATTTTGTACAAAAGAAAAAACAACCTTGTGTGGAGTAAGGACACTGTGGGGATTGCAAGGACATAGGCTCAAGTATATTCTGTAGGGAATAATATACATGTTGCAAATTATATACATTTTACAAATATAACATGTACAAATACAAATAAATAGCCTTATTCTAGAGATCAAATCATAAGTTAGTAGTATTTACCCACTTTGAAAGCAGCCTCAAAATACAGAGTTAGCTATCTCTGAAGTGAACACCAAAATAAAAGTAGAGGGGGAAATAAAATGTTTTTCAAAACCTCCAAAATTTATCAACAGATCTAGATAAATCTCAGAATTGAACAATTAATGTTTAATTAGGAATGCAAGAAATTTGTTCAGAAAAATAAATAGGCCAATTGCAGAGTCCCTGTTTGAGTAATCAGGTGAAATAATAAAAACAGCAGATGAAATTTACTGAGGACTTATTTTCTGTGATACAAATGCATACAATCAGAGATAATTGGCCACCTGCAGCTTCTGAGCACTGGATAAGTATTCTGTTATGTAGTGCAGTTAAAAACAATTTTAGTCTGCATTTAAAAATTAGAACATTTGAATTTTTAAAAATAATTTAGATTGTGCATTTTCATTCAGCAACTCTGAAGATCTGGCCCACATTCAGGAACAGCAAGCACTGAGTGTACCTAAGTAGTGGGCAGTTAACCAAAACTTTGTGAAACACACATGCCCTTACACACAGCACCCCAGCTCTTCGCCCTGTACACATTTGAGTTTTCAACACTATAATCAGAGTGTTCAGCTCATCTATAATAATAAAAACGTAATATGCTAATTAGACCAGACAGCTGAACGACCTTCCAGATGGCATTCCAGTGATGAGGCAGGCAGGTGAGTGGTTAGGAGTGATCAGGCAGAGGCGGTTAGGGGCAATCAGGCAGGCAGGCAGAGTAGTTAGGAGTGATAAGGCAGGAGGGCAGGCCAGCAGTTAGGAGCCAGCGGTCCCAGATTGCGAGGGATGCAGGGCAGGCCTAGGGCCACCCCTCCCATGCACAAATTTCATGCACCGGGCCTCTAGTAGAATATAAGCCTCTAGTAGAATACAGAATGAGTTTCCTTCCATCCTTGAAGCAAATCTATTGGTAGCACAAAGAATGCTAAAGGCTTAAAGGTCATGGGAAATGTCAGAAGAAACAGTAAAATAAAACTTTTAATAGGCAAAGCCCTCCCTTCTTGGCTGATAATGATTTGACTGTCATGTCCTTCAGCAATGCCTATAGTTCCTTAATAGTGATAATTAACATATATGAAGCCCTTCCATTTGAATTCTGGAGTTTTTTTTGTGTGTGTGTGTTTTTTAAGGTTTCAGATAGCTCTTAATTATGAACCTGAGGCTTTCTGAGTCTGACCTTTCCACAGCTTCTACATGGTCTTCTGGATTCTGGTTAATGAACTTAGACTATATGAATTTGAACAGCTGTTCCTTGATGAAGGCATTCTACAAATAGTTTCCAAAATGCTGTCTTATGGGGTGTCTTTTACTAGAAGAAAATGCAGAAACAATTGATTAAAATTTAGGTTTTTAACTCATTAGAAATTAAAATATGACTCACTTTGGGTGGATTAACATGCTAAAATTATTTAGTAAATTACTGTTCTCTATAATCTCATATCACTAAAAATTCTTGAATTTAAGTTTCTCCTTCTGGATGTCTAAAATTTGCATTTTATTTTGCATTATTTCTCATAATTTTATTTTGGGGTAACTTGTGTCATTTTTAATTCCCCTTTTGCTGTTTTTTATATTACTTTTAAGAATGAATTGTTGTTCTGGCTGGTGTGACTAAGTGTTTAGAGCATCGGCCTAAATCGGCAAACTCATTAGTCAACAGAGCCAAATATCAACAGTACAACGATTGAAATTTCTTTTGAGAGCCGAAAACCTACTTCTGCGCATGGGCCATGAAGTTTCAATCACACTGTACGTGTGCACCCGAATGTGGTATTTTATGGAAGAGCCACACTCAATGGGCCAAAGAGTCGCATGTGCAGTTTGCCAACCACTGGTCTATGCATTTAAGGGTCTTGGGTTCAATTCCCAGTCAAGGACATATACCTGGGCTGTAGATTTGATCCCTGCCCTGGTAGAGTACATGTGAAAGGCAACCAATAGATGTGTCTCTCTCACATCAGTCTCTCTCTCTCTTTTTTATTCTCTCTCTCCCCCCTCTCTTTTCTTCCTCTCCTTCTCTTTCTCCCCCTCCCTCCCTTACACTCTCTCTAAAAGTCAATGGAAAATAATATCCTTGGATGAGTATTAACAAAACAAAAGAATGAATTTTTTGCCATGAAATTGAAGCTCAAATCACGTCTTTCTTTCAAGGAGATTGTTAGTCTGGTTGTTAAAGAATTATAAAGCTTGCCCTAGCCAGTTTGACTCAGTGGATAGAGTGTTAGCCTGCGGACTGATGAGTTATGGTCAAGGGCACATGCCTGGATTGTGGGCTCGATCCCCTGTTGGGGGTGTGCAGAAGGCATCTGATCAATGATTCTCTCTCATCATTAATGTTTCTATCTCTCTCCCTCTCCCTTCCTCTCTAAAATCAATAAAGAAATATATTTTTAAAAAGAATCATACATGCTAAATCTTTATATAGAAGAGTTTTTAACTTCTCTCAAAACATAGTATGAATTAGTAAAAGAATTTAAGCCCAGAAATGCATATTCCATAAGTGTCCTTTTTTTCTAATTTTATTTAAATTTCTTTCGTGCCCATACACAGATTTATAAGAGAAATTGAATCAATTTGGATTAGTACCTGGAAAGTAAGGCAAAAAATAAAGTCTAAACTCCTAACAAGTGAAACTGACTAGAGTAAATATACCTAAATTCCTGGCTATTTAAAAAACTCATCTGAGAAGTAACCATTCCTAGACATTAGCCACAAGGCTTCTTTGCTTTTTAGGAGTTCTCCAACAATGTCACACTTGGTGTCCTAGAAAGAGCATGATAATGAGAGTTTATAGACTGAAATTCTGTCTCTGATTCTACCTATTTGCTAGCTGTGAGTCTCAGCCTCACTTTCTCCTTTACATCATAAAGGCAGCTGGACTAGATAGCCAGGGAAGCCTCCCACATTTAAAAGATTACAGGTTTTATTTTCCTTGTGTGTTCTGGAGAGTAGAACCATCCTGTTCACTTGAACAACCTTCTCAGTTACTTTTCTATTTGTGCTCCTGGCCCACATTTGGAGATTTGGCCAATACGGGGTCCCAGGTGGCCTCTGGTAAATTCATGGATTAACTCATATCCTGAAAGCGAAACTCTGAGCATCATCTCTCTCCTCACTCACATCACAGTCATCTTTGTTACTACAGAAAGATTTTAAAGAGTGGACACTATCAGAGAGAAATAGTATGCCTGCTTGTTGTGTTTTCTGGACATCATCTGTTCTACCAGTGTTCTATTGGTGCTGAACAATTTCATTCTCCCATTGGCACTTAACAGGGGTACCTCATCTTTCCCATCACATTCCTACTCATTGGTAGAGGCTGCCCAAACCACTAAGCCAAGAATTGCTACCTGCAAAATAAGGTACTAATTGGCATACATCCCACTAAGAAAAGAACCAGGCTAAGAAGAGGTATCTCTAATCCTGGTCTCTGATTTTTGGAGTCTCCAATTCATGCCCTAATTATGTAGGAAATGCATTGCTTATAATGCTTGTTAACACCCTGTTGTGTGGGGAATCAGCTTTCCCTGAACTGCCTGTTCTCTAAGACCCCTCTCCCCAAATAATCTAGAGAAAAACTCCCTATGCCAACTTAGCAAAATCTCTTGTATGTTTTCCACCTTGTTCTTGTGTACCCGTAACAAGAAAGTATCACATTCCCAGGAGCAAAGCTATATTATTCAACGGACGGATTCTCTTTAGAGTTCTCCCAAACTTTCTTATGTTTTAAATGAGCCACAAACACCATGACCGTCTGTATTCCTTTGGCCTGATTACTTGGAGTGCATGTTTCGTTAGCGATTTATGAAACCTTCTATTACCCAAGCCTGTTGACTGATCCATCATTCTCTGACTAGGTGTCTGTTCTCTCTTCCTTTTTGCTGATCACAGAGGCGCAGCCCGGTAAGAACTTTTAACATTTTTATCTTAAACCTGTATAGAGAAAATTGCTGCCAAGGCCAGGTGGCCAGGTTGGCCTCTCATCAAATTTGTGACGGCCCAGTATGAATGAGGCAGATGAATTCGTTTTACTGGTTGGAAGTGTCTGGTCCTGTAAGTGTCAATAGCATTTTAGGATTATAAGAACACTTCTCTATTAATACATTAAACTAAATTAATACATAGGTATCCCAACTCCTAATGTGGCGCGTGTGTATGTGTGTGTGTGTGTGTGTGTGTGTGTGTGTGTGTGTGTGTCCCCGAGAGCATGCTCATGCGAGTAAGACCTGGAGATTGGCCAGAAAGCGTCATAAAAGTTTATAAGTTTGAAGAATAAGAAAACTATAAGGCAGTCAGGAAACCATTTTTAAGCCACATGGTTTATTTAAGACTGAATTTGTAATAAGTTACATTGGTCAGTGTACACTGATACATAATAATGCATAATCATGTCCATCTTAGAGGAGGAGACATGCTTTCAAGTTGATATGCCTAGGCTATCACATAATTCTATATGCCATCCTGAAGACAAAATCAGTTTGGTTTACATTGTTCAAAGTAAAATCTCAATCATTTTCCTCAAATTGAAGAGTGATGTATTCAAAGCCACAAAAACGGGTCTTTGCTATGTTTGAAATCCCCCCTTCTGTCTGGCCAGTCCCTTGAGACAGGAAATGGAATTGAAAACAGTGCCACCTGAAATACCTCTAGGTCTGTGCCAATTCAATTAATCAGTTATTATTAAATACTGTGCCCCAGCTGAGAAACTAGTAGTTGGCTGGTAAAGCCACTTGGCTGAGTATCAAAGAAAGCAACACCTGCAAGTATGGATGATCTCAAGTGACATCTCAGATTATGACAAGTTACTCTTTTTCTTTAAAGAAAAAAAAGTGAACTGACTTAATTCAAAATGAAGGAAATTCAATCACAATCTACATATTAGGGCAATCATTGAAAATTTGGTCATTTGCGTGGTCAACATCAATGTAACCCAGCTCTGGATTTATCATGCTGCAACACCAAGGCCATCAAAATCTGTATGCCACATCCAGCTGACAATGGGACTTCCTTTTCTGTTACTGTTCACATGCACCTCAAGTATCTGTTCCTTTCTAAATTGATCTTACTTTATCTTTCCTAATTTCTAAACAAGCATTTTCTTGCATATTTCTGCCATGCCTTGCCTGCATTTTAATAGGCAGTTGTTTATTCATGTGGAGTATTTAATAAAAATGTTGCAGGGGCTTCTCATTCAGGGTCTCCCAACAGTAACTGTCTGTTGAATTAATTGATATACCAGGAATCAATGAATATAAAAGAGGCGTGGAACCTTTCTTGTTTTCATAACTATTACATTTTTTGTTAGAAGGGTAAGGTAGACTGAAAGGTTTTCAGTACAGGCTCAGGGCCCCCTAATTGCTGGGTTTCAGGTCACACAATACTATAGGGGTCCTATTCCTTAGAACTTAGAGCCTGAGGGTCTCTTCCTTCAGACCTTATTAATAAAAATATGACCAGCTGAGGTTTTAGAACCTAGGAAAACATTTTAATTTAAACAATTTGTTCACTTGTTATTTTTGTCTATATAGTCTTATTTTTTCAAAAGCCAACTTATATCCAAACTATTGCTGATTTAAACTTTCACATGTATTTAAATGTTTATTTATAAATGTAAATAAGTATGTTAATTTAATAAAATATATTAATTTATTAAAATAAGTGATTGTATATAATTAGATTTATTTAAACAAATTGATATTTTAAACATGAAATATTTATTTTTAAAGTTCTTAACTACCAAAATAATAATTCTCTATATGCCACACACACAAATTGTGTTATTAGTCAGGACAAGACAGAAACTAATTTGAGAGATTGGGCCACCCAATACAAAACATCTAGTGGATCCTGTTCAGATGGAAACTGCTTTTCTATAATAAATGAGTTAAAAACAAGACAAACCCCAATTCTGAAAAATCTTTACAAAATAGGGGAAGAAGCTTCATATAGTGCTATATCTCGTCCTGAGTTACTGATGTTATCATTTGAGACCAGAAAATGTATATTACCACTAGGTTGAGACTTCACCAATGGAGGGAAGTAGAAAAACTGTTTGTTGGCCACCCACCAAATTAATGGTCATACCCTTTGAAATACTTCCCTATACTTTCACTTTTCTTATGCAGTTCTGTCTGCTCATCATTCTCCTCAGGCAGCCCTGCCAAGCCACACCCCACCCACAGTGCCACCCTTTCAGTAGTCTGTTTGTCTGGAAGCACCTCATGCTAAGAACCTTTCCTGGTGGTTTTGAATCAAATCTTTGTATCTAATCAGTCCTTCCGTTATCAAAATAAGTTCCTGCTAGGGACTATTACTAGTATTCTTGTCAGGCCTGTTTGTAATTCAGTAGTATCCCATGCCTTGAACTAAAGGAATGACCCTCCCCCCACCCTAAATGGTAGATTGGTGGGCCAGGTAGCAGGCAAGTAGAAGAAATTGGGAAATTGGGGTGGGGCAACCTGGTGGGAAGGATGGAATTCCCTTGCTCCCTGCATAAAACAGCCCATTCGGTGGCAATGCTTTGAAGGTTTCCTTCTCTGTAGCATCTGCCACTTATATCCACTTATATGCATTAATAAACTAATAACTGTTTCTACTAGTTTATGATAAGAGCAGGCAGTACTCCTAAGATAGTCTGTGATTTTCAAACATCAAATGTAACTTAAACTTGGACTTACTTTCTTGTCTACTAGACTTCAGGGTTGTTTTTAATAGACTGTTTAATAATTTACTTTAATTTTGACTTTACATTTACTTTAATATTTACCAGATCTACCCAGGTAAGGGATTTTTCTGGTTTGGGAGACTTATAATTTACCCTTCCTTTCTCTCTATAATCCTAAGTAAAATGAAAGCTGATTTATATGAATGTGTCTACAATTTCCAACTTGAATGTGATTCTGAGAAAATTTTCATTTTCCCCATCAATTTCTTTGAGTTCAATGTAATTGTAATAACAGAAATATACATATTGTACATAACCTATATATGGTCTTAAACCTTATAGTGTCTATTTCTAATTCTAGGGTGCAATTAAAAGGAACTTATCCAGTAAGTATATCTTAGCTACCAAAAATAGAGTACAATTTAAAAGAAGGAATAAGTTCCTTGAGTCTTGAAGAATATATACATTTGGCATATACTTTTGGGCTTGATTCTTAAGACTTACAAATACCTTTTACAGCAAAGAAATATAAGGATATAGGGGCTTAGTGGTTTCTGATGATTAATGTTTAAATTCTGAAAATGAATATGTTTGGGGGAAACTTTGCTTATTTTCTTCCTGCATTTTTCAACTCTTGTGTCATTTGACTTTAGAAATGAAGTTCATCAAGGGGGTGGGAAGAGGGGGCAGAAGGAACTGAAGATAAATACAACTTACCCATTATTGTGTTATTTGGTATAAAAATTTTAGTCAGCCAAGGTGACATGGAACAGGTTATAATATACATAGGGCATGATCTTCCTTTGCTGCATACAACACATTCTAGGGAATTCTAAATGCATGGTTCCTGGTTCAAGATATAACATTTTCTTGGCATTTCAAGAAAAGTGCCAGCAGAGAATGCTGGATTCATGTCCTATGTACATACGGCCTGGCTTAGTGTTCTCTTCTGGTAATTGGGAAGCAGACCTGATCAAGGCTTCAGACATTCGAAGAATGTTATGCTACTCCACTAGCTCTGCAGTATACAAATCTTCTATTTGATGGGTTATCGTGGTAATTCCTTGGTTAATTAGGCTTTTACAAATGCCAGAGGAAATGCTACTACATGTAATATAAGACTTGCATTGACAGGGGAGAAGGTTTGTTTTCTGGGTTTGTTTTGCAAAGCTTTCATGTTGAGTTTCTTATTGATGGGACTTAACTCTCTAAGTGTTTCCAAACATAGCTCATAAGACAGATAAGTAAGGAATGGCAAGAAAAATATGCCTAAAAATTCGTTTGTCCTGTGTGTCAGGCGAAGAAGTGGCCAGACCCCGGCGTTCCACACCGACACCAGAACTCGTAAGGTAAGTGAGAGACTCGGGTTGTGTTTCAGGCAAGGCATCACCGCTGTTAACAGTTTAGCCTATCTCATTTGGACCAAACTCAGCTCCTCTTACAAGAGGACCAGCCATTGTGTGTGAGTTCACAGTGTGATTCACATATGTTATCGTTTCTCATAAGTGCAGCCTGAGAGACACCTTTAGGAAAGGACTCTGTAGTTGCCTGCAGTAACTATCTGTCAGAATGTGCAAGGCTGAAAATCTGTAAGAAGAGGTCCTTTGGGGTCTGGATGCCAAGCTGAAATATGTTTATGTTTTCCTAGGAAGAGTAGCCTGTTTAGTTGGATACAATTTCATGATACATTCTACCTGCCACACATCAAATGAATCTTCTGTTTTGTTTTTGTTTGGGACAAAACATTGTATTTTATACTGTGTATCTATTGAATTAAGCAAGTGTTATGCAAATGGACATTGTTTTCAAAAAAGACTCCTATTTAAAAGATGAATCTTTTTGTATTCTCTGCTTCTCCAACCCCTCCCTTCTCCCATTCACCTCTTATCTCTCACCACCCACACAGAGAACTCATTATGATTAATCTGGGGAAGATATGGTGAAGATTATGCAACCTTTCGTTAATAATGAGTTTAAATAATCATTGGGAAAAGGATAAGAGTTTAACTTATTACCCTCTTTTCCTCTCTGATTTCTCATTACTCTTTTTCTCTTTCCCAAGATGTGCTATCTTAAGGTATTAAGAGGTCATAACTAGTCTATTGGGGAGGAGACAGGGATACATGCAATTAGAAGCTGGTAGACCCAGATTCTTTTAATACAAACTTCCTGGGTGGCTTATCACTTAGCCTCCCTGGCCTAACTCTCACTAATTATAAACTGCATTAACTATACACAGGGGAGTGGTGCAGACAAATATCAAAGGGTGGAGATATTTTTGTTCTTTTTTAAAAAAATGTATTTTATTGATTTTTTACAGAGAGGAAGAGAGAGGGATAGAGAGTTAGAAACATCGATGAGATAGAATCATCGATCAGCTGCCTCTTGCACACCCCCTACTGGGGATGTGCCCGCAACCAAGGTACATGCCCTTGACCAGAATCGAACTTGGGACCTTTCAGTCCGCAGGTCGAAGCTCTATCCACTGAGCCAAACCGGTTTCGGTTGTTCTTTTTTAAATTAGAAGAGTCCTATATTCTACATTTAGAGCTGTGTATTTGGGGAACATTTTATTGTTTTGTTTTTAAATATATTTTTATTGATTTCAGAGAGGAAAGGAGAGCGAGAGAGAGAGATAGGAAACATCAATGATGACAGAGAATCATTGATTGGCTGCCTCCTGCACGCCCCATACTGGGGATCAAGCCTGCAACCCGGGCATGTGCCCTTTACTGGAATTGAATCCGGGACCCTTCAGTCTGCAGGCCGAGACTCTATCCACTGAGCCAAACCAGCTGGGGTAGTTTGGGGGATCTTGAGGGAGAGTAAGGTACTTTATAATAAATGTATCTCTTCTAGGTAGAGGTTCTCTCCTTCAAGTTACTGAAAGGACACCTTGGTCTCCCATTGAGGGATCTCATCTCCTACCAGTTCCCTTGTCCATAATACATTTGACATCCTTACATATACTTTCTAGACCTATGGGAACTTACACACATGCATACATACATACACACACAAGTGCACACATACATCTGCCTTATTGTGAAAACATGGATGTGTTTTTCACCATTAATATTCCCTTTATGTTTTGCTTTAATGTGTGTGATTTAGCAAAAAACCTCCAGATGACACTATGGCCTTAGCTCCCCTCTTTGGCCCACCATTAGAATCAGCTTTTGATGAACAGAAGACAGAAGGTAGGAAAAATGTATATCTGTAGTTTTTTTTTTCTTTTCATTAACTTAAAGAAAATATATGTGTTTTTGAAGCATATTTTTAATGTATCATCAGATCTCCAGTAGCTGTGTTTGTTAATATAAAATGCTCTTATAAAAATAATTTAAGAACACTATGGCACATATATTTAAAAATATTATTTTTCTAGGACCCATTAGTGAGGAAAATTAAATTTAAGTGTTAAGAACAAGACTTAAGACCATAATAAGTAGGCTACGCTACTGTAACAAAGAGGCGCCAAAATATAGTGACTTCAACAAGATAGAATTTTATTTCCCTTTCATGTTAACAGTCTCAAAGTAAACAACTTAGAACTGTAGGTTGGCTCTGCTATTCGTCTCTAGGTCTGAGGGGACTGCTTCAGCTCCCATCATCTCCCAGTAAGAAGAAGGGGGAGTAAGGTCGGGAAGGGCCAAAGGACATCACTGCCAATTCTTGTAAGAGCAAAATATGGAAGAGACATACATCACTTCCAACCAGAGCCCCTGACAGATCCTTTAGTGCCACAGGGCCAGCTAAAACTCTAACTATGAAGAAACAGAGAGAATGATGGAAGACAGCTTGTAGTCAGCCACATCTGAACATGTGTAAGAAGTATCCCTAAATAGTCCTTCAGTGATTTGTCTACAACTTAGGTCTCTTATTAACTTATCTGTGATCATCTGTTTTTAAGGACATAATCACGTAGTGACTGAAGGTGGGGTTGGATTTGTGTCATTTGAATCTACCTATTAAAGGAATTTCATAACTATATGGAAACCTGATATACAAAATAGAAAACAGTTCTTAAAATCCAAGGTGGTATTCAACATTGAATCCATACAAAGAGAATGCTGCTTTACATCCTTAAACAATGTTTACTTTTATGTTAGAAGAAAACAGAGCTAAAACAATTGATGAGGTTTATGATGGGGAGGAGATACACCCCTGGACTTGTCAGTGAGCCTGGCTTGATTGCTCTTTAGGTGGTTTCGGCCCCAGAAATTCAGTGAAGTTCCATCATTTGCACCAAGCACATTTGCTCTTCCAGTACCCACATTTACCTGTCATATCTACACACTCTCACTTTTTTTTATTGATTTTTCTATCACTAGTTTTAAAAGCCTGGAAAAGTATATGTATTTTGGAGTCAGGCATGCATGCCTGGGATCAGATCTTAGCTCCTCTGTGTTCACCATGTATGTTCTTGGGCAAGTTATTTAATCACTCTAATCTTTGGTTTCCTCTGCTGAAAATGGTACTAATACCAACCACATGGTGGTTTGTTTTTTTTCACATGATGATATTTTGAGAATTAAATATATATAGTAATAGCTATGGGCCTTGTGGTAAGTGATTTACATACATTTTGTATACATTATATTTATATCCTTCAATCCACTTAGTAAATCTCTGAGGTTGCTTTTATGTCTTCACTAAAGGAAGGGAAGCTCAGAGGTTAAATGACTTGCCCAAGGTCTACAATCAGTATGGAGGCTGCATTCAAATCCATATTCAACTAACTTTCCAGCTTGTGTTTCGCAACATAATGAATTACAACCAGTACTTACATTGCCCCTGGTACATGATAGGTGCTGGAAAGAGCTGGTTATTTTCATTGTTGCCATAACAATATAAAATCAAAAGGGGAAGACAAAACAAGTAGAAGAAATCTTAAATTCAGTGTCCTTAGATTCAATACCTAATTGTTCTGATTTACTTTAGGTGTCTAAGCACTTGTTTATTTTTCTGGTTCTCTTAATTATTTACCAAACATTTTTGATCAATTAATTTCTTTCTATGATGCTATGATGTTTATTTAAAGACCCTATAAGATCCTTTAAAGATACAAGACACTGTATAGAAAGGACCCAGGCATTTTAATTTTTGAAACATATTCCTAGCAAACATTAAACCAACTAAAAGCAACTTTCCAATGGGATAAATGGCTGGATTTTCAAATAGGTACCAGAAACTGAGCTAGTGTATTCAGAATGTCCTCGAGTGATCAACCAGAAAGAAAATGCAGTTTTTCTTTAGCTATATAGAAACACACAGATACTCTCCTGTACACATACAAAAACACCCCCCCACACACTCTATTTCCATTTTCTGCTTGAAAAGGACGAGGAGCAGCATGTTCCTAGATTAATTTACTAATTCTGAGTCAGGAGGGAGGTAATTTTGGGAAGTTCAACTTTAAATTGAAATGTTAAGTTCTAAAATATACGGGTATTTCTTTTGTAAACTCACCCTGAATTTATTTATTTATTTATTTATTTTTATGTTTCCAGTTCTTTTAGATCAGCCTGAGATATGGGGTTCAGGCCAACCAGTTATTCCAAGCATGGAGTCGCCAAAGTTAACAAGGCCTTTTCCCACTGGAAGTAAGTTATGTGCCTGCTCTGTCTGGAAAAATAAGTGACTCATTTTACTGTCTGTCTGCATAGCGAAATTAGGCAACTTTTAGAAAGTCTATGTAAGCAACATTTGAACTGTATAGTATTCAGCAGAGATGTTGTTCTAACAGGCTTTAGAGTTAAAGGGGCCAAGGCAGGTTGTCAGGGCAGGAGCAACATAAATAAAGTAAAATCAGTAACTTTGGATCATAGTCTCTTGTGATGTTCCATAGACTCACTTATTCATTCGTTCATTTAATCATGTATCGGTGTGCTTATGAAAGAGCGAAAAGCAAGTGAGCCAAAAAACCTGCCATGCTCCAGGCATGGGCTGTCACATAACACAGAGGTACCACACGGCACCAGGTCAGGTGTGGTTTCTGTTGTCCTACAGAACAACTGAGGCTGCATAGCACAGAAAGACCACATTGAGAGGAGAGAATGATAAAGGGAGAGCAAGGGAAATGATGCTATATGGAAGAGAGAAACCAAGACCAGATATCTGTGCAAATTTATCTCAAAGCCGGGCCATCAGCCCACCTTATTCCAGCATGCCCCTCCCCACTCCAGATCCTGAATATCTTTAGAGCCCTTCGCCTGCAATGGGTTGGGCTTTGGGGGCTGAATGGATTGCTCATTAGGTCAAGCCACCTGGCAGGTGGATTTATTGAGTTCTCATTTCAGTAGAGGTATCATAGCAGATGTGCTTGGGGAAAGCACTCAAAAATCCTATGGGAGGAAGGCTGGATCTTAGAGAAAGGTGTTTGGGGATGGTGGGAGGATGCCGAGGCTATTTTTACTCTGTGAGGTTCGCATAGAGACCAATTAATACTTTTTCCAGTCAGCACCCCGGGACTCTGCTTTTTGATGCCTGAAAATAATCGTAGGGATTAACCAAGGGCTTCCTGATCGACAGCCCCGGAGGCTGTTTGTTGGAAATGTTGCTGTGAAGCCATGTGATCCGTTCTTTCTGAGAATATTTTCTTTATAAAACAGGAAAAAAAAAGTCAACACTTTTTAGTCTTGAACTATCAAAGATGTATTTTCAAAGGATTAGAACCGCAGTGGAATTATGAACTTTTTGGCTATAACAAATATGGCCAGTGACATGAAAACATTCTTTTAAAGAAAGGATAAAAACAAAGGTAGTGTTGAAGTAGTAATTCCTAATTTTGCCTACAAACTGACAAGTCTAGTTCAGAAGGATTAGGGCCATAACACAATACCTTTTTATCTTCAGGAGGATTTTTTTGCTGTAAGTTTTACCAAGGTAAAATGTTCATTCTTTGATTCAAATCATTTTGCTTCAGACTTTCAAAAATATACTAAAAATTAAAACATATAACCTAGAGAAATATTTCTAGACTCAATCCATATAAAGCCACGTGATCTAGTATTTCCAAAGACTGGATATAATATCCTGACTATGTTAAGAACTTCTCACCTGAGGCCCCACCCAAGCTGTTCTCTTTTCCTCAGTCACACCCTGGATTGTAACTGTGTTAACATGATACCTAATAATTAAGTTAGAAATTCCTTGAGGGCAGAGGCTCCTTTTATTCAACCCTGTGTACCTACTTCTGAGTACGGGATATAGGAGGTTTGCCATATAGTAATGAATTATTAAAATGATAATACTATTGTGGTTATTATCTGACACTCTTTTGGCAACTTTTTATCATCATAAAGTGGAAGAATCTGAATGGGTCCTGCATCAGTCCCTTAGCTTTGAATTTTAAAAAAAAAAACCAAAAAACATTTAGACCATTAATGGCTATTCTATTTCTGAGAGCAAGAATACGAATGAAAACTTAAATCCTGCTTCTCTACAGAATATTGTGTAACTCAGGGAGAAAGTAATCAATAATGCTTGCTTCTCATCTCTTTGCAGCACCTCCTCCGCTGCCTCCAAAAAATGTACCAGCCACCCCACCCCGAACTGGCTCCCCCCTCACAGTTGGACCAGGTAAGCTTGAGCCTTTCTGTTCCAGGATGATGTGGCAATCAGAACAGTACCCCTGGGCCTTGACGTACCCCTCATATGTTGTAAGCTGTAGACCAGACTAACCATGAAAATGTTTGCGTTTAGTTTTACTTCTATTACACTCTAGCACGAAGGCTTATTTTAAAGAATCACTCTCAAGTTTCACAAAAATACTCACTTTCTGAACTAATTTTTCCTCTGTATATTATTGCTGAATGAGGGTCGCAATTACTTGTAAAATGAAAGAAAAAAATATCAACGTCGAAAGTCATTGTTTAATTGACATGTCACTTCGTTGGATCTCATTTTCATGATATGCGAATTAATAGTCTCAAGACACAACTGTTAATTTTCCAAGAATCCACAGCATTTTTCCCAGGATTAAAACTGTTTAGTCTATAAAGACATGAAATAGTTCCCAGGATGTGCAGCATACTGGTAAGCTCAGGCGGTGGGGGATTTTTTTCTTAGTAATCATAAAAAGTACCTATTTTCCCATGGCAAAAAGATGTGCAAAGATGATGACATATAATAAGCAAGTGCTGCATGCCATTAGACAGATAATTTCCAAGGCACGTCTTGTTCTTCTATTAAAATCAACGCTACATATTCCATTTATAATCTACCCAGTCTTATTGGCTAGCAAGACAAAAGCAGTAATGGTTATTTTATGTGTCTGGGCCTTCAGAATGTGTTCTTTATCATCTTTGGAATGCTATTGCAGCTCCATGCATCATCCTTTGCTATTTATGCAGCCTGGTGAGTTTGATAGCTACAGAGTTGGATATTTATCAATAAGAGCAAATGCAAAACACAGTCATTTATGACATTTATATTGACTCAAATTCAAATCCAGCGTGTCATCAGGAAAGGCGTTTGCAAGTTCAAAGCATTTTGGCCTCTTGTTATCGCCATAAATATGTTACATATAAATAGATTTACCTGAAATTTTAAATATTGTGGGCTATGCAAACTGCTGCCTCATTTATCTGTAGCCTTGGAGCCTTGAATGTGAACTCCTTTCAAATGTGAAATATGGAAACATTAATATGGAAAATAATGCCTTGCAATTATTTAGGTAACAATTTTTAATTTGAGCAGCCTCAGTTTTTAAAAAGTACACTTCCTCACACTACAATTGTTATCAAATCTTTCCGACCAAGGTCTAGAAGGTAGTTTTGAATTTTTTTCTCATATGACTGATAAGAATAAAAAAGAATAGCTGATATTAATATTTATCAAAACATAATTTTCTGTCTCAGGACTTCAGATATATATGTATATATCTCACTGTCATGCCTTTGATGTTAACCAATTAGATTTGACCAAAAAATAAATTATACAGGTGTTTTTATAATTTTTTTCCCTGTGAAACAGGTATATATGTATGTAACAATTCTAATAAGCAGTGTATGTCTTCTCAATAACCTATGTATGTGTTGTGTGTATGTATATATGTGTATAATATACATGTGGAACTATCCTTTTAAATAATCTTTGTACTGTGTTTCTGGTATATTTAAGGTAAAAGATATACAGCTAATTATGTGCTATTCTTTTAAACTAACAGATGATATAATTAGTTTCACCAAACATTTTTATTTAATGTGTTAGAGTAGATCACCAAATGTGAGGGTGATTTTTCAGCTACCTTTTTTTACTGTACTACATGAATTTCAATGGGCCAGATTTTCACAAGGTACCGCCCTTTGGGCATTTGTAGTCCCCAAATCTTATTTTCAGTGACTCCAACACTGCCTCCTCAGAATGATCACACCCTGCACTCTGGGGAGCAGCCCTTCAGAGCACAGCATTCTCAGCACTTTTGATGATGGTGAAAGTAGCTAACGGGGGTCACCCTGCGGAAGGGTAGATAATCACAAAGAAAGATGATGCTCACATTCGGGAGGCAGGGGACCCTCCTCTCCCCTCAGCTCTGATCAAGGTACTTTTACATCATGAAATATGCCCAGTGAGGCACCTAGGAAGGCCACCTACTTACCAAGCTTAGCCTCACCCCTCCCACCCCACCCTCCTTACAAATAATATTAAACTCAATTAAAATTTAAAATCAACTACTTTAACCACAGGAAATGACCAGTCAGCCACAGAGGTCAAAATTGAAAAACTACCATCAATCAATGACCTGGACAGCATTTTTGGCCCAGTGTTGTCCCCCAAGTCTGTTGCTGTTAATGCTGAAGAAAAGTGGGTCCATTTTTCCGATACATCCCCGGAACATGTTGCTCCAGAGTTGACTCCAAGGGAAAAGGTGGTATCCCCACCGGCTGCATCAGATAACCCAGATGACTCCCCAGTTCTGGGCTCCCCGAGTCCGCCAGCTCCCCCAGGCCCTCCTGGGCCCCCTGGTCCTCTGCGAAACGTACCATCGCCGCTCAATTTAGAAGAAGTCCAGAAGAAAGTCGCTGAGCAGAGCTTCATTAAAGATGATTACTTAGAAACAATCTCATCTCCCAAAGATTTGGGGTTGGGCCAGAGAGCAACTCCGCCTCCCCCACCACCACCCACCTACAGAACTGTGGTTTCATCCCCTGGACCTGGCTCGGGCAGTGGTACAGGGACCACCAGTGGTACGTCTTATTGTTTGAGTGTGCTTCATGTGACTGGGAATGGCCATGGCTGCTGCAGTCTGAGCAACACCCTCCTTCCTGGCAGTTGCCTATAGAGCTTCCATCATCCCTCCTGTGGTTCGGGTGCCCTGTGGCCCCATGGCATGTCCTAGTCCATTGAATGCTCGCAGTCATAGTGCAAGTCTGTGGATGTGTTCTGCCCAGCCTCCCACCCCGCAGTGAGGGAATGTATGTTTTTAAGCAAAGCTATGATGTCATTGTTTGGAATTCAGGAAAGTTCTAGAAAGACAGATTTCATAGCTGGTAAGTTTTATGTAAATGTCTGATTTTCTCGTCAGATGTCTCCACAATGACCCTAGTTTTGTTTTGTTTTGTTTTGTTTTGTTTTTAGTTTTTGTTTTCAGCTTTATTGAGGTATAATTGACAAATAAAATTGTAAGCTATTTAAAGTACACAACGTGAGGATTTGATATACATATATATTGTAAAAGGATTCCCCAGATCAAGTTAATTAATTTCTTTTTCCTAAGAGCCCTAGTTTTTGTAAGCCAATGTGAGGTGTATGTTGGGGGGTGTGTTTTTTTCCCCCTCTCTTTTTCTCTTTTTTCTTTTTCTTTCTTTTTGTGTGAGAGGAGAACCATGTTAGCCCCTCTAATTTATTTCAGAAGAACAAAGTTAGAAAATGAGCTTTTAGGGGACAGCAAAAAGAAGATACCTCACTACATCCCCAACCTAATCAAGCTACCGCTAAAGACAAATTGGTTTCTGGTTTCATTTTGATGTGCTCATCAGCCTATCCTGTCAGCTCTAAGTGTGGAAGGGCCATCAGAAACATGTTTTAGAACAATATATGCCAATGTTGACACTGAATCTAAGTTTTTGTTTTTTTCTTATTTGAAGCTTCATTTCTGTGATCTATCATTATGAAAAGATGGAAAAACCTGCCATGCATACCAAAGAAAGACCAGGATTTTTCTTAAGCATCTTCTTCCGTGCTGTTCATCCCACTGGTGCACACCTTTGCCTGCCAAGACCCTCCCCGGCCTGTGGGCTTGGTTTAGGCACCGTCCTGGGGTGCCATGTGCTATTTGCTTTGAAAGAGGACACCAAGTTTAAGTTAGTTGCGACATTTGTCTCTATTCTAATAGTCCTCATAGCTGCCCCTTCCACTGGAGTACCTTTCAGTGCTTGCTCTGTGTGTGCAAGTTCCTCTGTAAGTATAAAAAATGAAAAGTATTCAATACTCAAATAAGTCTGAAAAGCATGTGTCAAAACAAAACCAGATTTTGTTAATTTTTTTTTTACCATAGGACCTTTGAGAGCCTTTATTTTGCCAGTAATAGCAACAGCTATAATTTCTTGTCCTGGCACCATGCTAAGTGCATATTATTTTATACTCACGACAACCCCATGTGGTAGTTACTCTTATTTCCCCCCACTTTACAGATAGGAAAACTGAGGCTCAGAGGTATCCAGTAATTTTCCCATATTTCCTCAGCTAGAGATGATAGTCTTGGGATTCATACTCGGGTCTGTAACTAGTATTTGTAACCACTGTTGTCTACAGGCACTCTTCTAAGGTTTAGTTACAAAGTATCCCAAACTTATTTAATAATTGACACCCACCTGCACTGTATCAATAAGATCCCCAATATTCTCTCAAAACATACCCCTCAGTGCTCCTCTCTATAATTCAAAAAGGTTAGAGCACCCACCGTCATCCTCTGTTGCTTTTTTTAGGTCTTTTTCTGGGATATAAGCTCCCATATCGGTAAAAATAATAAAGGGTCCATAGGTAAAGCCTTCAGGTTAGACCAAAACCCAGAGAAGTTGGTCTTCTGTTGGTCTTCTGAGGGGCAAATTTCTGTTGTCTTTCATGGGGCTCTTTCCTGGTCAGGCTCTCAGTCTTCTGAAAGGGTTTTTCAAGAAATAATGCCCTCTCTCCAGTAGCAGGCCACTAAGCTCTTGACGGGAGAGGAGAGGACAGGGAAGCTTTGTTTTTCATCTCTTTCCTCCTCTGCCTTCCACAGACTCTGGAAGATGTCTGTAATTGAAGAGACCACTGGTGTAATCAGTGGAGAGAGGAGCTTTGTCTTTCTTTCTGGAACCTTTGGGAGTTTTGTTGTTATTTTAATGTTTAGCTTCCATGCCCTTATTTTAATTACTTGAACATGCTGCCAGTAAAATCTATTGATTCTTAATAATTGAGCTAGGGAAAAAACTACACTTTGCTGGTATTAAAGGATTGAATTTCGAAGTGGCAGATTGGACCGGGACAGTGAAGCTCATGAATAAATGAAACTTTGCACCATTATCTCTTTAATTAAGTCCCAGTTTATTTGCTGCTTAATGGTTTATTGATAGAATATACACAGACTGGCAGAAATGTGAATTTAGGATTACAACAACAGGATATGGCCTCATGTTTTAAAAAGTAGCAATGCTTTTAACTCCCTGTTCTTTATACCACTTAGGTCTTGCTTTGTTTCATTGAATACCATTATGCTCACTTTAAAAAATCTCATTCAAGGCAAGGTAACTGTCACCCACTAATTATAGGCAATTCTCACAAGGCAGCTTTGTCAATCAAAAGCTGTTGAAAAAAACAGTTGGAAGTTAAGGATTTCCTTCAAAATGTTTAATTTCCTTGTGGCAAAAGTTAAAAATACCTAGCTTGGCCAGAACATGGCTTTACTGGAATGCAAACTCTGATTCTTGGCAAAGGCTCTCTCTTCTGTGTTGTGTGCCAAAGGGATGGGGAGGAGAAAGAGTCTTATTGGCCTGCAGCAAATATGGAGGCCAGGGAAAGAGCAGTGTTAGTAAAGATAGAATGTTCTTCTGTGCAACGTTCTCCAACTTGGGATACTAAAGCAATATTAAAAGATGTTAGACACAGATACATACACATACGCATCCATAAGCAAATGAGTTTGGGGTACCTGGGTTTGAATTAAATATATTTCCTAATTACACGTCTTTTTAGAGCAGCAATGTTCCATATGGAAGCCACTAGCCACATGTGGCTATTTTAATCTTAATTATAATTAATTAAAATGAAAAATAGTTCTTTAGATGCAGTAGGCACAATTCAAGTGCTCAATGGGCACATGTGACTAGTGTCTATCTAATTGGACAGCACTCATTCTAGAACAGTTTCCATCACTGCAGAAAGCTCCATGGGACAGGGCTGTTTTAGGACTTGTAATGTGCTGGTCACTGGAAAAGAAACATAGTTTGTAACCATTCCCACACACATTTAATACTTTTTCAAATACATGATGGAATTGTGTTCTAAGAAACACAATGGGAAAAGGCTATTTAGTTTCTTACATATTTTAAAATGCATATATTTTATTTCACTTGATTCTTCCCACAGCATTGGGGTGCATTCGCCTCATTTTATAGAAAGGAAACAGAAGCTCAAAGATGGAACTTGGCCATAGTCACAAAGCTAATAAGTAGCCGAGCCAGGATCTGACCCCAGGTCTCTTGGATTCCATTTATCATGTCTCCCCCAGTGCTCCCACTGCCACCCTCACCCCCCACCCACTTAGACACACAAAGAGAGATGAAAGTTGTAGCTATAATTGTGTTGTTTTCAAGGGTTACCAGAGAAACTATGATGGAACTTCAGGTTGAGAGCAGCATATGGGTTGAGAATATGTCAGTGGTTTCCAACATTTTTGAATGTTCGCAAAACTCAGATAATATACATGTGATTTTTTTTAAAGTTAAGCCTTACCTGGAGATGTTGTCTCATTATTTTCCAGCATGGTTCTTGGGAATAAACACTGCTTGAAGGGGAAATGAAAGTATAATTGAAGATCTGAGAATGACAGACACATATAAATGATAACCTCTAGCTCTTATAATACTAAACAATCATGTAATCTCACAAAAGCCTGGGAAACCTTAGTTTAGTTGTGAAATACCCCCTGAGGCCTGAATATCCTCTCCTGATCCTCAGGGTTTGGCCCTAGTCACAAAGGGTTCTGTCAAATAGGGTTGGGTTCTTAAACACTCCCTCAGTGTCCTCCAACTTCATAACAAAGTAATTAAGTCAATCCAGTGAGGGAAAAGAAGTGAATTAAATAAAGTGTCCATAAAGAAAAACAGTTAATAGCCTCTTCTTTCCTTGCTTTAGTTTTGTCTTTATCAAAAGACACATCTTTACCGTCATCATCATCTATTGCATTCCATTTTTATAGCATTTTATAGTTTAGCAAACACTTTCATAAGCGTTTTCCATTTTGATTGTTGCAACTACCTTATAAGGGAGAAGCATGTCTCATTTTTTTAAAACAGGAAGCTGAGATTCAGAGAGGTTAAGATTCCCTGGTTGATACGAGGCAGGCTGGGCCAACTCGGATAATCTGTCTTTTCATCCAGTTTTTTCAGTATTCTATACGCCTTGATGATAATCCCTTTACACTTTCCCAAGCATTATTGAAAGTAGTCTTTAAAATTTCCCTTCTGGAACATGTAGGAAAAGGACAAGTAGCTGACCTTTTCTGAGATTGATTCAGAACATTATTTCTTGGAAGTAGACCCATGAATAGACATTTTGAGCCATTCCTGTACATGGTTTTCCAGCAAAATAGAGCTCCCCAAAAGCCCCAGGGAACTTCCTGACAAAGCTGGCTGTTTAAAAGCTTGTTTCCCATCTCTTTGCTGTCACTTCTGTTTTCTGCAACCATCCTGAAAGAAATCCTTATAGTGAGACTTGTCAAAACATAACCCCCTCTTTGTTGTTGTTGTTGTTGTTCAAGAGAAGATTAGCAAAAAGACTAATAATATTCATATTGAGAGATATATGTGTGCAAGTTGCCCATGTAAAAATAGGACTAGGCTAATTTATGCAAGGTGTTGAACTCTACAATTCACCTAACGCTACAAGGCATTGCATTTGAGCTTGAGTTTTGGAGTTAAATAGATCATTTGAGCTGTGTGAGCTTCAGCAAGTTACTGAATATCTCTGAGCTTTACTTTCCGTTGAAACAGTAACAAGACTTTCCTCTAATGCTTACTGTGGAGATAAAAATAAGATAATGGCTAACAGAGATTCTGACCCAGTAAAGTAAAAAATAAGGATTTAGTAAAAAGATGGTAGTGATAGAAAGGAGGTGGGTGCAGGGATGGGGATCTTGAAATTATTTTTGGATTTCCCACTACTGAAATTCTACTTAGAATAAACAGTGCAGAGAAACACAACATGCTCAAGATTTCAGGCTATTCAAACAAGAGGAGCAAAGTCAACCCCCAGGGACTCTCCTAAGATGAGAGCAGATGCTGAGATGATGAGTTTGTTCAACTTCTTTGAGAATCTGAAAATCTGGAGAGGGAGATGCTGGTCTGGGATTCTCCAGGAAGCAGTTTTGTGGTTTATTGGAGGACATTGGGGAGAGGGAGGGGTGTTTTCCTGGGGCAGGATTTCTTAGAATTTTCTTTAAATGATTTGACACCTGTACTACTAAGGCAAAGTGACAAGACATCTGGAGTAGTTGCCACGTTTTTGAACAAGAGCTCTTTGGAATATTGGTTTGACTTTCTTAAGGGTTTTAGCCAAGCAGTTTACCCACGAACCCCAGACACAGGTGTGATGAGAGGCAGACCCCTGAGTCTGAGACCCTGCTGGTGTGCTGATTGGTGTGCATGCCCGCCTCTGTGTGTTGTCTGTGTTTCACATGTTTGTCATGGACAGCCAGAAAAGTAAATCCAAGAGGCTCTTTTAAAAATCATCCCAAAAAGCATTGTGGACAAACTCTATGTGGATCAGATTCCTAAGCAGCCTCCTTCAAAACGGAAAATCCTTTCAGTTCCATGTGTTTCTGTCAAGCTTCTAAACACAAAATGCTCATGCAACAGCTAATGTACCTTCCTACATGTTTCCTTTGCTTACCAACAAGTGTTTGCTTACATTTCTAAAGTTAGCACTCATAGCTTGAAGCATAGTAGACAGGGTAATTCTCTTATACATGTTTAAATAATGTGGAAAAATCATTCATTTTCCTTCAAATTCTAACTTTCATTTGCATCTAGGACATAAGTAAATGCCAAATACGCAAAAATCAAAAAGAATTTTTGGTGGGTATGTGGTCAAAATGAAAGCTACCCTCCACCTATCCAAAAGCGTTTTTAAAATATGTATTTGCTGTCACTAAGTACAAGATTTACCTTTCACTGGGTGTCACATGACAACAAAAGGCAATGAGCTTCAGCTTCTGCCATCAACCACAGTCCAACTGAGTGATTTTTTTTTCTGTATTAAAAAAAAAATACCACCTGCTACAGTGTTGAATATAATAATGGCTGAAGTGGAAAAAGTGTCTGGGACTGGCATTGCTCTGTGGGGATGGGGAAGGAGATTAAGTGGTGGCAGCACTTTGGCCATCTGTTTCCATTCCCTTTTAACACCAGCTTGTTTTTCAGGTGCATCGTCCCCTGCTCGGCCAGCCACTCCCTTGGTTCCTTGCAGCAGCACCACCCCCCCTCCACCGCCTCCCCGGCCTCCGTCTCGGCCAAAGCTACCCCCAGGAAAACCTGGAGTTGGAGATGTGGTATGTTCCCTTCTGCCCTGGCTTGCTCAGAAACTCATGGTGAGAGTGACAAACAGGAGTGAAAAACCTTCCCACAAGCCATCTCCACTTCAGGTCCAAGCCTCGGGTCACTTGTACAAACGGCCCTGACAGGTGGCATCTGAAAGGCAGCCGCTGCAGTATGGGTGTACATCTCAACCCTCCTCAAACGCTACCACCTTCAAGGCAGGGTCTAAAATGGTAGGAAAAGGAACGCTAGGCCATCAGTTTTACTACAGTGGGTTTGATGCAAATCAAGACAGTCGTGCTCAATTGTGCTAAATCTTTAGAAAGGGAGGTGTTTCTTTTCACCATATCTGTTTGCTTTTCAAAGACCCCAAGAGAGGGCAAGTCCTGATTTCTGTCTCTCGACCGCAGATAAGTTATTGGTGGTAGGCACCCTATGTAGATATAAAGCAGTTGGTGGTCCAATGAGTTTATTCTAGAAGTTTCTTACATCCTATTTTAGGCTAAGGAGTAGAACAGATTCTTTGTGAACAACAAAGAGACTTCTAGTGGAGGTAAATTGCTTTGGAATCTATGCAGAGGAGCCATAAACTGGTGATGTTCGTAATATTTGGTTTAGCTAGCACACTATAGCATTTTGTATTCGGATGTCTTTCCATGGGGTTAAGCTCTCAGATTGTATTACCCACGTAGTCCCTGAGAGCATGTGAGTTCACAGTCCTGAAACACCGCTGACCGTATCACAGGTCTCAGCCCCTCTAGGCCTCACCTATTGAGTGGAGCACTTTGTGGTTTATGGTTCCTCTAGCTCCATCTACAAGCTCCGGTGTTGATATAATCAATTTCAGTGTAAACATGGTGTCTCTTGTACTTTTAAGAACCTGGCCTGTTATAGCTGGGACTGGGAGTCATGAAAAATACGGAATGAAAGTACTACGACCTGTGTATCTAATTTTCCATCTCTTTTCTTCTCTCTGCAGCCCAGACCTTTTAGCCCTCCCATCCATTCCTCCAGCCCTCCTCCAATAGCACCCCTAGCGCGGGCTGAAAGCACTTCTTCAATATCGTCCACCAATTCCCTGAGCGCAGCCACCACTCCCACAGTTGGTAAACGTTATCTCCTCTCTTTTAATCCATCGGTGGTTTTGACTGGCTATATTTATGACCTGGAAATCCTGAGGCCTATGTTTCTGGTCAGAATTGTTTTGCTGTGTGTTTTGCTCCTGTCATCTGACTCTTCTTTTAAAAGCACCTTCCCAGCAAAGGAGGCAAAGTGCTTCAACTAGGCATATAAATAAAAGGACATTAACACCTGTGTTTTGCAGGAATTATCTTATTCTATTCCATACCGAACTATTCATAAAAGAAAGGAAGAAATCATCACATAAGGTTCTGTAATTTAGATATTATTTCTTATTATCTAAATTATCTCCTTTGAGGGGGAAATGTTAATTTAAATTCCAACTGTGCACCACCTCAGAAATCACAAAATTTAGAATTTTTATTTTCTTGGAGCTTTCATTTCTACATCAGTTTTGGTTGTTCTTATGTTGACAGATGGTATACACATTGGCATTGTGGAACGTGAGCAAAGTTCTTGACATGTTTTTCTAGTGCTTTTCAGTGATATGTGGTCAGTGTTCCCTGAGAAATAAATCATTGCTGGCATTTTCAGTAAATGCCTTTGAGCCTCTTTCCTTATGGTGTGGTGAAAGTCAAGAGTTGAGAATGGCTGCTCAGCTGGATAGTTTTCCCAGGTTTAAATGCCTCACATTGCCTGGAGCGTCTTCCCTTTTCCCAAGGCTGGTCTCCCTCTCCAGGTCTTCATGGTTTGTCTGTAGGCTCCTGCTGCCTCTTCTGTTTGCATGGTGTCTCTTAACCTGGGGCTTTCCCATTCCATGTTTTCCCATTGTCTTCCTTTATTGTCAGAACTCCCCTCCAAGTCTCCCATATGATAAGCTAGCTCCCATTCTCTGCATTGCTTGGGAGAATCATTAACCAAAGCTCAATAAATCCCTGCTACTTACCAAGAGCCCGCTACAGAGTTGGCCGTGTGAGTAGTAGCTTGATCAAAGCCTGAAGCTCTTCTGGGGGAAAAAACTCCCTACTTTTCCAGTGGAATAAGTTAAGGTGTGCCTTTTAGGGTCCCAAAGAGAAGTCCAACTATATCACATACTCTGTATAGACCAGTCCAAAATAATCCTTCAATTTTGGTGAAAATATAGTCAGATATCCAATTTCATTTGGTGCAGTAACAAGACAGATATTTACCATTACTGTGTGTATATAGCCAACTGTATTCTTTATCTGCATCATTAATTGGGGCTTCCTATTTTTATATGCCTATTAGTTCATTTCTTTCTAACTTTTGGTTTGTTTGTTTTTTTCTGTAACAGCCCAACGTTATTTTTGAATTCTCGTTGTACTCTTGACTGTTTCACCCATTTTCCCCACTCCTGCTTTAGTTTTTTGTTGTTTGCTTGTTTTTCTCAAGATCATTTGTCCCTCCCACTCCATGTGACCATTCCTGGTTGATCAAAGAGGAAAGTGAAAATAAGCTGTCACTCAGAAAGCAAACCTCAAGTGACCTCAGATGACTGTCTAACATATTCTTTCTGCTCATTGAGATTCAGAGAAAATTGCACACCTAGGAAATTTGAACTGTGTCTATGCTTTCTACATTGTGTTTTTATACTCCCTGCTGCTAAAATCTCAAATTCTGACCAGTGACTTTATTTCTGAACATATCTAGTATGCACTCTTTCAAAATGAACCACAGAAGGGGTCATAAAAAAACTATCTAAGAAGATAGACACATTGCTTCATTGCTGAGGAGCATTTAATTTAATCTGCTTGGTTTTATTGTTTTAAATTTCATTTTCATCTTCTCACTGTTCTTTATTTCCTGCTGCTGTGGGCCATCTGACAGCCACTTCTCACTGAAGTAAATACATGGTCAAATGGCTGGCCACCCAGCAACTTCTTGTGTCTTGGTGATTCTCTCTTTTTGGAAAGGATATGCTTTGGCTGTTCAGAACCAAAGGACCGACTATTACTGACTGTCTTGGAATGTCAACCTAATGAAGTCAAATGGTCAGGGGAGATATTATAGTAGCAAAGTCCCTCCCACCACCACGATACTTTTTTGACATTTCCTGTCACACTTGAGCCAAAACTGGGGCAAGTGTGGTGAGAACCAATAATCAAAGTCTAATGCAATTTAAGGAATAAAATTTTAGGAGCAGGTTTAGTCTTCCTACATGACAGTTCATGTAAGAATATGCCCCTATCTAATATTATAAAGCAATAAATCTGATGTCACACCTGACAATATAGTAGACTCTTTTTGCACTCAGAAAAATCTCACAGGACTTTCACTCTATGATTTTGAGAGAAATCTAATGGCAATATAGAAAATATATAGTTATTCTAGTATAAGAAACTCCTAGGTATTTGAGGTAGAAATATACAGGGAATTATCTCTAATTGTAAATATCCTTTTTTTTCCTGTAGATGATAGTCACTGTTTTTAGATACTTGCAAAATCTTCGTTTCAGACACCAGTGCAGTAAAAAACATAGTAAATATAATTTTCTTCATTGTTAAATGTACTGTTCATTATATTCCTTCACTGTTAATTATGCATTTTTATCTGCCTCTTTAATATCCCAGGAACATGGAATGAATGAGAAGTAATCACTTATGGGAAACAAAGGAAGCCTTCTGATGCTTCCTTAGATGTTGATGTAGAACTTTCTATGCAGTACTGGGGTGTTAATTATAGCATCTAAAACTTAACCCATTTCCTCCAAGCCTTTGTCTCTCCAAGGTGGAGGCCAATTCTGAATTGGATAAGCTTTCCTTTAATTTTAACCTTCTTCTTTTTTCTTTTGCTATTTTTTTGGAAAAAGCTTGTTTCCAATACTTGTGTCCCCCTCCTAAATGAAGTTGAGGGTCTCTCCATGGTTTATCCTTAAGGAAATGTTTTCTTCTCTATTTAATTTTAGTGTTGCCCTTATTTAAACCAAGCACAGAGCTATTCAATGACTCCTTTTTGAGTTCTCTGATTTTTTTAGGATGTTTTATTCTAAGCCTCCGATGTCTACAACCACCATAAAAAAAGCATCAGCACACTAATCAACCCTTATGAAATATTATTTTGTAACTTCAGCACAAAGAACAAATGGCAGTATTGGAGGCTCCTCATCTTAACAAGATTGTAAAAAGGAAATTAGTTCTTCAAAAGAAAGGAATATCCTCCGTCATTTCCCACTACTGGGTATGAAAAGGCACTGTTGTTGTATTCAGTTACTGCCGATGTAACTGTTTTGCTTGCTATTTTTTCTAGAGACTATGGAGTGTGTTCCTTAGTACCAGTTCTATTTGTCCTGTTCCTCTCCAAGAGATTTTACAGGAATTGCATTAACTTGTTCTAGCCTCCAAGAAAGACACGTGTATAATAAAAACTGATTAACAGGTGATGTCCTAGAACCTTAGGAATTGACAAAGAAAGAGTTTCCCTGCCTTACTCCCTAAGTCTAGGAGACAAGCGAGTAGGATATTTTCCAAGAAACCTTGTTTATGGAGTAGTGTTATTACCCTCATTCACTTCCTTACCTTCTCTACATGTCGGAAGGATTCTCCCTTACTGGTCTTTGTACAGATTTTACTCAATTTTTCATTGAAGTTGTGATAATACCCTTAGGATCTATGGGTATTATTTTTTATTAGATAGAATAATACTTGAATTGACCTGCATTTGTTTACTTTTTAATCAGATAGAATAATACTCTAGTTTATCTGCATTTGTTAGTTGGTAAGAAGGGGGACCACAGGCAAAGATCTGGAACACTTAGAGTCCAGAGCACTGTTGAGACAAATTTACAGACATTTGGTAATAATTGCACACGATTGCCAAAGATGGAATTACAATAATGCTGTTCAAAATGAACAGTTCATAACTACAGAAGACAGGTACAAGGCAAATTGAATTTGGATATTGATGATGGCGAAATGGGATGCTTCATTCAGTGACCTCAGATTTATACTGTTGCTTTTTTATGGACTTGTTAAAAGCTTCCTCTTTCCCCATGAGGGGAGTGCATGCTGGGTAATTGTGTTGAGCTAAGGTTCTGTTGATGGACATATGTCTGGCCACTTGAGAATTGTGTCTGAGTGAAATACACTTGCACAGGTCAATTATTAATGATACTACCTTTAACAACTCCCTAAAGGTGGGTATGTGATTTCTTCTATGGAGCTGAGTTCAGCCAAATTCAGATGCTAAAACCTGTCATTTTTAAAATTATAGTTTCTTCTTATAGCATCATCATGAAATAAGCACATCGCTTTTTTATATCCTAATCATAATCTCAGTGTCCTAGGTTTTGTTTTCTTTTTCCATTAAAATCATTCCTGTGTTTCAGTCAGTAATGTGTGACCTTGATTTCATTTGGGATTTGTATTTGTGTTTTTGTTTTCCATCCCTTTATATTTCTTTGGTCCGTAGTGTCAGAAGATGATGTTTTTTATGACAAACTGCCCTCATTTGAAAGGCGCTGTGAAACCCCGGCAGGTATGGTGCTAGCCGAGTGATGTCTAGATATCTAGACGTTAAAAATCCAAGCCATTATGCCATCTGAATGCTATAAACGTCATGGACATGCTACTCACCTCATGAGTGTCCAGTGCCTCTCAGATGCACCCTGTCTGTTTGTTGTTCATTGTGGACCTCATACCATTGGATTTGTTAAGTGAACATATTTTACAAAGCAGCAGGTTGCATGACAGTTTCTCAGCGAACAGGTCTGAAAAAAGGTGAGATGCTATTGCTTTGTGAATTTACAAAGGAAGGAATAATTTAACTGCTCAGAATTACATGTCCAGTGACTGCTTTTTAATTTAAAAAAATATATATATAGCGCACCGTTAGTAATCTTGTTTTCTCTTTGGTACATAGGTAAAGGGTGTTTTGTGTCTGGATGCCTAAGGTGATTCCAGGGAAGGGGATGGAAGATATATGACATCTTCCAGGAACATTAAATTGATATGCAATGCTGTTGTCATTTAAAACCTAAGCTAAGTTTATATGACCCATAACTCCAAGTTTATCTTTTTTAAAACATAGAAGGGGATGACATTGAAGATGAAATGGATACAGCAATTGCTGAAAGACAGTTTGCCCAAACTAGTGCAGTTAAAATATGCTGACTCCCCTGCATGGCCAGGAAGACTTCCGCTCCATGCGTACCAGCACCGAATGTCAAGCTACCGACTACACGTGCCCATCCCTTTAGGCCTCCATAGCTTTGCTTTGCTTTCTGATTCCTGAACAGAAAAGAAAAATAAATAAATAAACACCCATAGATTGCCAGCCTTCCCTTTCCCCTGCACGCTAATGGCATGCAGTGCCTCCGCCCTCCCCCATAGTGAGATTAATGACCTGCTCTGTAACTCACACTGTGTCCTTCTCTCTCCCTCTCCTTAACCTTTCCCATCCCGCTTCAACTCCTGGCCATACAGAGAATGAACAGCCTTCCCTCGTTTGGTTTGACAGAGGAAAGTTTTATTTGACTTTTGAAGGTAAGTAGTACATAGCATACCAGATTCTAATTTATGCTCCCCTCATCCTTTCTCCCCGTCTGCATTTCCAAATCCCAGCTCCCTTCAAAAGACCTGGTCTCACTCTCTATATAAAATGCTATGGCTACTTAGAAAATATTAACTACTAAAGAAATACTACATTAATTTGGTGTGTAGGGGAACTTCAATTTATTATATTAAAAAAACAAAACAAATTTGCAGTTAAGATTGGTTACTTAATTAACTGTGTGAAATTGAAAAAACAAAACGAAACACCTTTCTTGTCCAAGGAACTTAACTCTGTCAACCAGGGCTCCTTCCCAACTCATGCAAATGCGATGCAACAAATATAAGGAAATTTTTGGGTGGAATTGGCATTCCATTTTGTTTTAGATAATTAACATTTCAGATACAACATCCATTATTGTAAAATGTAAATATGTATATATCTCCTATGACAAGGAAGCTGCATAGAAGATCAGAAAAAATGAAGAAGAGGAAAAAGGGGGAGGTATTTTCTGTAAACTGTTAAGTTCTGTTGTCTCCGTAAATTGCAACTGGAATGACTATAGTAAAATGGACAACTATCATTGGACTTGCCGTTTTTTATAAGATGAAGAAAAATATACATAAATATGTCAGATGTGTAACCTCAGTGCTGAATAATTTATCTTCTGTATTAAGGATTAGCATTCTTCAGTTTTATGTTTAAGTTCTAAATCATTTTCACAGGCCAGCCATTTGATAAAATGGCTCATTTCAACTAATGGTGGAGGGAAAACGAAGTAATTTAACTTAATTAACAGATCATCTTACATATCTAAATATTTATCACTTAATCCCCTGTTTCCTACCATTTAAATAGCTGACTGTATCCTGGTATCAAAAGTCAGTCCAAAAATATTCAACTCTAGAATTAAATGTAAATATTAAACTTGTGTTTCGTGACAACAACAAAACTTTTCTACCTTGAGTGTGTGTTTTAATACAATTTTAAACAAGGAAATGACATAGATTCTTAAGTAGTATCTGTTGTGTGGTTTCTTTTCTCTTCACAGTGAATTTTCTTTGTAAGATGGTGCTAGAGACGGAAGTCCTTAGCTTGGAGTAGTCTGGCTAGCAGCAGAAAATAGGGTCTGATGTAAAACTTTCCCAGTGCCTGGTTTCTTGTCCTGGCTCAGGTAGAGGACAGGAGGCTAGGCAATCCACACATCGGAAGCTTGATAGTCTCAGAGTCATTAATTTTGTAATAAACAAGATGCAAAGTCTACACACTTAAGACCTTATATACTTCCTCTTTGAATCAGACAGAATTAAAAAGTGCCCAAGTGTCTTCTTACTGATGAGCACATCGCAAAAAGAGAAGCTGCGGCTGAATAGGTTGGTGCATGTGGAGAAGCCCTGTCTCTGGTTCAGCGTGGCCTCAGCGGAGGCTGTCGAGTACCTTGCTTTAACCAAGAAATTAAACAGCACAACCCTGGGGATCTTCAATAACTGTCTGAGGTTCCAAAGCAACACTTTGGCAGGCTTTCTGATGTTGCAGTTTACTTTGGCTTTAGGGTGTCTATTGGCTCGTTTGCTTGTGCTTTATTTGGGGTTTCTTTTAATCGAGGGAGATAGTCTCTCCTTAAAGATACCGATCTAAAGATAATTTTTGGTTATTGGTTTGTTTTTTAAATATGTTTTATCAATCTAATATAAGTATTAATAAGTGTGTGGAGTAACATAATATGAACCACACTTTTTATATTTTAGGAAAATATATTTGTTCATAGACTTGAATATCTAAATTTGATAACATTGCCATTCTTATTATAAGACCCAAATTCCCTAAGCATCTCAATTTGGGCCAAGAGAAATCACGTAAGAAAGTTTTAATAGAAATTACTTGGAGCCGAAACCGGTTTGGCTCAGTGGTAGAGCGTCAGTCTGTGGACTGAAAGGTCCCGGGTTCGATTCCCGTCAAGGGCATGTACATTGGTTGCGGGCACATCCCTGGTGGTGGGTGTGCAAGAGGCAGCTGGTCTATGTTTCTCTCTCATTGATATTTATAGCTCTCTATCTCTCTCCCTCTCTGTAAAATATCAATTATCTTATATATCTTTATATATATATATATATATATATATAAAGAAATTACTTGGAACCGCTAGTACTATGTCTTTGCTCAAGTCTTGGAAATGTAAACAAAACTTCCCAAGAGATTAGAGGAGCACCCATATCATGAGTGTGCATTCCACCTTGTCAAGAAATGCTTATGCAGATGAAAGTGCATTAAAATAAATTTTAAGGGAATACTTAAAAAAAGAAAAACGAAAGATGACACCTCATCCAAGAATATGTTTTTATTGATTTTAGAAAGAGATGAAATGAGAGGAGTGAGAGAAACATCTATCAGTTACCTCCCTTACACATCCCAACTGGGACTGAACCTGCAACCTAGGTATGTGCCCTAATGGGAATTGAACACATGACCTTTCAGTGTATGGGATGATGCCTCAACCGGGCTATACTGGCCGGGCAAGGATAGCTATATGGGTTTCTTATTTGTTTGTTTTTGAAGGACATTGTTTAGGTTTTTTTAATACTGATTTCATAGAGCAAGAGAGAGAAAATCATTGATCGGCTGCCTTCTGCAAGCCCCACACTGGGTATTGAGCCTGCCCTGACTAGGAATCAAACCATGACCTCCTGGTTCATAGGTCGATGCTTAACCACTGAACCATGCCAGCCGGGCAAGGATAGCTATGTTTAAAGAATGGAGGTTTGTTTGTTTTTTAAATAATTTTTGTACATTAGTTTCAGATATTTTTAGCTAGTGCAACCTAAAAGGTTTTTTTTAATTTTCTGCTGTGATAATAAAATGACATAGAAATGGTGACATGTTAAATTGCCTTAAGCATAGTGCCCCTGCCCAAATTTTTGTACTCCAAAAAACCTATCATTCAACTTATTTTATTGAATATACTTCTAGCATATTCTTCTTGGGCACTCTGCTTTTACCCACATTTATTATTAAAATTAATTATTGTTATCTTTAATTTTCTACTCAGGGAATGTAGAAAAGGAAGAAAGATTCTCATGCTCAAAAAAGTCACTTTTTCTAAATTCTTTTAAAGTATTATTTATTGGCATCTAAATGGTGTGTTTATAGTGTTCAAAACTTTACCCTGTCTTACTCATTGCTTTGTTCTTCTAATGTTTTAGGCAGCCTAGTCACTTAGTAAGGGTTTGAACCACTGACTGACCAGCAATCTAGTGAACATGGCTTGTGAGTTTCTTTGGAGATAATGTGAGATGCTTCACACTTTCAAATTTAATTTAACTAGAGATAGGAGAGTATTAGCCACTGGTTCCAGTTCACAACTGAAAGTCAGAGCTTTTCCTCAAGTTTCACTTCTATAAACAATTTCACTGAAATTTAATCTATGTAAATTGAATTAATTAAAAAAAAGTCAAGGTTACAAAAAGTAATAACTTCTTAAATTCATTCATCCAAGAGTATATCCTATTGAAGCTGTCAAGTATTCTTGTGAGATGGGAGAAAGGGAAAGATATTCCCATGACAAGTGGAAAATGTGATTGTTAGATATTTGAGCAGTTTTCTAGAGCATTTTAACATCAAGATGTTCCCAGAAGAGTGCTGTTAGCTTATGTCACTACAAAATCATCTTGTATCTGGTAATGAAAATGAACAACCCTACAACCATATATTCTTAAGTGTCTTTGTCTCTGAGTAGCATCTCCATCCTCTGCACACACAGCCTCCCCCACACTCATCCCCCGGCTGCTCTGTGCTTCTCTCTACTGCTCTTATTCCCATCACGCCTTCGGGAATGTCACCTCTTCCCAGCACCCTTCTCTGCATTCTGGGGCTCTCTGCCAAAATCACCCACCTGTTTCCTTAACTGAATCCCTGCTCTTTCCGGGGACCATCCCTTCCCTGCAGCACTCTCCCCAGAAAGTTCTTCCGTTCTGTAGGTCTGGCCCCAGGGCCTCTTAGATTTCTTACCCTAAGTACCAGATAGGAAAATTGCAGACAACAAGCTTAGAAGGAAAGTACCAGCTTTTCCAGAGCTGTGATTGCAGATACATGAGGCTATAATTCAGATGCAGAAAGTTAATTCCAGAGACAATGTATACGCGCGCGCGCGCACACACACACACACACACACACACTTTCCTCCTTATTCCTATATACATATATTCCATATCATTTTATCTATATGCATGTATATGTGTGTATGTGTATATGTGTGTGTATTTAGCACAAGCTGATTGGTGATTCTCTAGTGCTAATACCCAGGATAATGCCCAATATACTTAGGATAACATTTAATATTATGAAAGTATTTATATTAGGACTCTAACATAGCAACATTTTAAATATTTTCAAAGCATAGGTTTAAATGTCACTTGTATTTCTTTCTTTGGAAGCTATTCCTAATTTTTAGAACAGGTTAGGTCTCCCTGTTAGGTGCCTCCAAAGCACCCTGTTTTCTGAATTATCACATTCTCTACACATTATTATAAATGCTTGTTTAATGTCTGGCTTCCTTGCTCCATGGAAACAGGAACATGTCTTTCTTCTTCACTAGTGTAACCAAAATATCTTGCATAATACCATGTACATAGTAGGCACTCATAAACACTTGCTGAGTAAATTAATACAGTCATAACAATATCTGATTTCATAGCAATATTATCAAGGTCTTATTTTATGAATTTATTAATTATTTTTCTTATCCGATATGTATCAATTGTGGAATTAGTAAAAACCTTATCATTTTATGGAAATTAATGAAAAATTAATGGAGAACCTTAACATTTTGCTGTGTAGTCAATTTCCTTTTCTGGAAATTGGAATAGTGGCAGTGCCTATTTCACAGGGTTGTAGTCAAGGGGAAAAATACTGATGTCAGTGCATGCAAAGTGCTCAATAATGACCAGGTAGGACCAGTGTGGGCCAGCTTCACACATCCCCTGCTTGTAACATGGCTGTATTTCATTTAGGTCTTGCCAGCTTTGGAAAAGGTTGGGTTGTAGCATTCTAGTCTTCTTCCACATAAAACATCTGGCAACTTGATCTGTGAGTTGCTACACGGCCTCCCTGCCTCCCTCAGAGACACTGAGCAATCTTTTTTCCCTGCTACTTATGGCTCAGGAGAATCATTTGGGAGCAGAATGCCTCCTCCCTGCTGTACTGCCCCCTCCTGCCTCCACCAGAGCCTGTCATTAAAGCTGACTTGTTGAGATGAAAGATTTGTCACGTGATACACTCCTGGGTGCAGTGAAGGGGCGGTGGTGGTGGTGGTGGTGGTGATACTGTGTTAATGCTGATGGGAGATGTAGAAGAAAATGTTACCAACTGTTTTATTGAAGGATTTATAAATCATGGCATTTCAGCAGATTTGACAAACTTCCTGAGAAAAGAACAGTGAGCCACGAATCACTAGGGGGGACTGTTTTACCTTTGTGTGATTGTTAGCCATTGTTAGGGGGGACTGTTTTACCTTTGTGTGATTGTTAGCCACACAATAGCTTTTTACTGTGTCTTCTAAAAAGAGTTGTCAGGGATTGAGGCTGTCCACCCCAATCACTATACTCTTGGCTCTGACTTTCCCCTTCAGAGAGGAGAACTGGTATAATGAATGAAGCAATGATTCAAACAGGTGATGTCAAGGCTCAGAGAATTTTCCATTTCTAAGCCCTTTTAATGTGTGTATAATGAATTATTAAATCAATGCCACATATATTATATATATATATGATATTTTAATCAGTTACTTGTAAAAAGACTTTATAAACTATACTATACAAATGTAATCATTTCCTAAAATAATAATTACCATTAAGGAATACTTAATATGTGCTAAGAATTCTATATTCGTTGTTTCATTTATTATATCAAAGATTGAGTTGGGGTCCTTAAAACATGGCATTTAAGATAAGGCATTAAGATAAGTCATTGCCCTTAAGATTTTAATCCTTTTATGTCTTTAACTATTTTGCAACATGCGTATGATAATAATTTCTGCTGGAATATGGGCTTTCAGCAGACAGACTTCCTCCTCTGCTGGCTCTGCTGTCCTGTCCCTGGCTTTGGGGCTTGGTTTCCTGCTGACACTCAGTCACACAGATAGGGGGTGCTGTTTACCATAGGGTTTCTCAGTTTTATATTCAGCTTAACTACAGCATGGGTTCCCCCAGGATCTGATTTACAGGCTTGAAATATGCCTCTGAAAAACCGCCATGGGTTATTCTGGAGGCGTGCCACAAGGAGCGAGGCTGATGTTTATTTTTTTCAAGGATGTTTTGGTGACTTACAAATGTTGCAGTCGTCACTGGAAAGGGTGAGTCCAGGAAGAGGAAAAATGAGTATTTAATGTTAGATTTTTGCCTTTTTTCGACTCTGTTTACAGCCCATTCCTCATGAAACTGGTGGCTCAAATAGCAAGTTTTCAGCAGTTAGACCGTTACAGGCAGCATTGTTATGCCTCTCCATTCATAAGTCTCAGCCCTGAAGGAAATACTTGCAATAGTGTTCGAAATTGCAGCATCCACTTTTTAGCTATAAGAATAGGAATCATTCAAGAAATAAAGAAGAGCCGAAGCCGGTTTGGCTCAGTGGTAGAGCGTTGGTCTGCGGATTGAAGGGTCCCGGGTTCGATTCCGGTCGGGGGCATGTACATTGGTTGCGGGCACATCCCCGGAAGGGGGTGTGCAAGAGGCAGCTGGTCGATGTTTCTCTCTCATCGACGTTTCTAGCTCTCTATCTCTCTCCCTTCCTCTCTGTAAAATATCAATAAAATATATTTTTTTAAAAGAAAGAAATAAAGAAGAAATCTCTAGTTAAAATAGTTTTGTTACAGTATCAAAGGATGCATGCTCATTATTTAAAAAATTGAAAAACAGAAAAGTTTAAAGAAAATGAGTTCACCTATCATCTACTAACATTAAAACCACAACTATCATTTAATTGTATTTCATATGTATATGACTGTGTGTCAATTTTCATACAGCATAGAATTATGTATCCTTTTAACATAGGGTAATGTCCCCCATGCCATAAAAGAGCCCATATTTTGCTTTGTCCTAATTATGCCATTGACTTAAGCACATTACCTTTGAAAATTCAAACAGTATAGGAAAGTATAGATAAACACAGATAAAGGGGGAAATCCTGCCATCTGCAAAAACTTGGATGGATCTTGAGGGCATTATGCTAAGTGATGTTAGCCCGAAGGAGAAAGACAGATACTGCATGGTGTCCCTTATTTGGAGTCATTAACAGCCACCTCATAGAAACGGAGAGTAGACAAGTGCTTCCAGCCGCTGAAGGAGGGGGGGAAATAGGAAGAGGTTGGTAAAAGGGTAGACTTTCAACCGTAAGATGAATAAGGTCTGAGGAGCTAATGTAAAACATGGTGACTATAGTTGACAATACTATCTTGTAAAATTGAGATTTTCTAAGAGAACAGGACTTGAATGTTCTCACACACAAAAATATGTGAGGCGTTAGATGTGTTACTTAACTAAATGGGAGGAACCCTTTCACAATGTTTATGTAAATCAAATAATTATTCATACACACTTTTTAATATCTTACAGTTCATTTCTCAATTATACCTCAATAAAGCTGAAGGAGGGAATATAGACCTGGAATTTAAATAAATAAATAAATACAACCCTGAAAGCACAATGGTGAGACATTAGTAGAGATAACATCTTTAATGTTTGGCGAAACACACATACACACTGCATTTATTTGAATCCAAGAACTCATGAATTGGAATATGTTCCAATGGTTTAATAACAACTTTTCAGGTACATAATAAACTTGATTTAATGTAGAAAAGCATTTTTTCTAACCCAAAATAGCAGACAAAATGCACATCACTATCCTCAGTATAACAATCAGAAATGGACTCTAAACCTGTATTATATTCAGACTTAAAGAGACATCTAAATTACTTCTGGCCATCAGCAGTTAAGTTAATATTACAGTGATATTCCCCATGTTCATGACCTCTTTATTCTCTTTGATGCTGATAGTTTAATTTTGAAAGTCACTTAGAAGTTTTTGAAGACACAGTTTTAGTACCTAAGTTACATATCTATAATAATAAAAGCATAAAATGCTAATTAGGTCAGAAGTCCTTCTGGACAATGTTCCAGATGAAGCAGGGGCTGTGAGGGAAGCCGGGGTCCCAGGTGCCTGTCAGCAGCCAGAGGAAAGTCTGGGTCTCAGGTGCCAGAGGGAAGCCAGTCAGTGCAGCAGCCAGGGGAAGAAAGGCCTACTCTTGCATAAATCATGTGCACCAGGCCTCTAGTTCTTTTATAACACACTAGAGGCCCGGTGCATGAAACTTGTGCATGGGGGGGTCCCCTCAGCCCAGCCTGCACCCTCTCCATCCAGGACCACTTGGGGGTTGTCAGACTGCCCATTTAGGTCCGATCCCTGGGATCAGGCCTAAAGGGGCAGTCTGACATTCCTCTCACAATCCAGGACTGCTGGCTTCTAATTACTCACCCCCCTGCTGGCCTGGTCGCCCCACACAGCCTGCTGTTCGGTTCTTACTATGATGGTGTCTTGGCCAATTTGCATAGTACCCTTTTATTAGTATAGATTATTCACAATCTACTTGTCTCATCTTTCAAAATGCTGTGGTTTAGATTTCAAACAATGTGGCATTTTTTTTCTGCCTGATATTGCATGTGACAATTTTTCTTCTATGTACAAATAATTTCTTTACTCACTTGTACATAATGCTCTATAACTGCATCAGATGGAATCTTAAACACTTTTGAAGGGAAATAGGGGTCCAAATGTAAATTGAAATTCAATCACATGACAGGCTATCAAGTACTTCAACTCAACTGAGGAGACCATGAGATGAGCTGATTTTGCTACCCATGGTTACACTCCCACGAGTACAGGCAGAGCCAACAAGTGGAATCTGCTCTGTTAGCAACTGCCAGCTTTCTTTTGACATTGATTACAAGATGCATCTCAACCCATTGTATGCATAAGTGTCTATAGAAATGTTCAAATGTTTTCAAAAGTATGTTTATGATTTAGGAGATAGGTTATGTATAATTTTATATAAATAGAATGTATAATCTTCTCCGTAACTGTCAGTAGTAGCTATTTAAATTTACTACATGTATATATACATATACATACATATACATACATATACATGTGTGTGTGTTTGTGTACACTCACTCGCGCGCGCGCATCTATGTAATGTGTACATATATACCAGGTATGCATTATAGAACCACTAGAGGCCCAGTGCATGAATTCATGCACCAGTGGGGTCCCTTGGCCCCTTGGCCTGGCCTGTGGGATCGGGCAGAAACCAACTCTCTGACATCCTCCAAGAGGTCCCAGATTGAGAGAGGGCACAGGCCAGGCCAAGGGACTCCACTGGTGCAGGATTGAAGTCAGGGATGGATGAGGGAGGTTGGCCAGCCAGGGAGGGAATGCAGGAGGACTCCAAGATATGTCCAGCCCATCTCACTCGGTCCTGATAGGTCAGACCCCAGCAGTAAGCTCACCAACTGGTCAGAGCATCTGCCCCCTGGTGGTCAGTGCACATCATAGTGAGCAGTTGAGCCACCTTAGCATATCATTAGTGTATTACACTTTGGTTGAACAGATGACCGGACGACTGGACACTTAGCATATTGGGCTTTTATTTTATAGGATGTTAATGATTCCATAGTATTGTATTTTATGAATGTACTTATCTTTTATTAATGGATATTTGGGTTTTTATTCTTTTTTTTTTTTTTGCTCTTATGTCAAAGGTACATATCCTCTGTGTCTGAATTTGTCTGAAAGAAACACTGTTACATGGAATTGTTATGTTAAAGGAAATGCACAGTTTAGATATTACTATGTTCTATCAAATGTTCCTATACAAAGTTCATACCAGGATTATGATTAACAATTTTTCTATGCCCTGATCCACATGGAGTAATTTTCAGGGTATTTTTTTTTCATCTTTTCCAAACTACTAGGAAAAATGTGATACGTGATTATTTTTAGCTCAGTTGTTAATTACTGTGAACTTTTAAATATCTGCATCACATTTCATTCTGTCATGAATCATGATTTATTTCACTGCAGTTGTTAAGTATATAAATTGCTTCAAGTTGCCGCTCATGCAATGAACTTCTTGCACATAATTCTTTGGCCTTAAGATATCTTCTTAGAATAGATTCTTAAAATGGGAATTTGGGGCTAAAATTATGAAACTTTTAGAAGTTAATGCTACACATTGCCAAAGCAGTTTTCTAGGAAGATTATACCAATTTTAACTCCCATCATTCTATCACCGTGCCTACTTCATTATATTCTCACATGCATGGAGTATTTTCTAATCTGAAAAGGTAAAACATTCTCTGGTACACACCAGACTTTACACAGAAAAGCATACGCCTCCTACCCAACATGCTTGGATGTCTATTTAGGAACCTCTAATATTCCCCATTCCTTAAAAGACTCCTTAGATTTTCTCTTGGTGCTCATGGCACTGTCCCCTAGAGGCCAATGTGTTCTGGCCTTGCTCCTGTTTGGTTCAAAGCCTAAACCAGGCTCACCCAGCTTCTCTGGTCATATCCCCTGACTAGATTTCCCCCTTTCCTGCCCTAGTGCAGGGACCACCCACGTCCATGGGAGAACAGCTCTGGATTGGCCAAACTCTCATGCCTCCCTTTCCTGTACTCTGTTCCTGTGTAAAGTCCTTACTAGGTATTCTCCCCATATCTTGATTATATCATCCATAATTATGGCACTACAGATATTATTCACTCAGCGGGAACTTGAATAAATAATAGTTTTAAAAGTAAACAATTATTCTTTACAAAACTCAGTGCCTTAGACTTTTTTCCAAAAGAGTTGATGAGGTGCACAAGGTCATGAGCATTCATGGCTCTTTTAAACTACAGACCAATAGACCAATGCTTCTCAAACTTTTCTTTATTTATCCCCTCTCCCTTACTCAGGGAGCCTTTTTAGACCTTTGTTTTTTCACAGTTGCTTCCCAGTAGAGTTCTGTACATCTGATTAGGTACTGTGTGTATATCTGCATGTTTTATATGTTAAAAAGTAAGATTGCTTTTAATTTTCCCCAAGAACCACTTTTTCTATTTTTTCCATTGCCTCCCCCCCCACAAGAACCACTTTTCACCTCCTTTGGGGTGATACTGCTGCACTGAGAATTCTTGCTGCATCTAGCATTACCTTGGAACAAAGTGTACTAACATGAATGGGCAAACATTGATAATACAGGGTAGGGTTTACTAATGCAATTGAAGTTAGATTTGGTTTTCATTCCCAACACATCACTTACTATAGAGCAAGTTACCTTGAGCAAACTGTTTAATTTCACTAGGTTTCAATTTCCTTAGTGGTAACATACTAGTATACATAATAATAGTTTGTACCTCAAAAATATGTTTTGAGAATAAAAGACGTAACCCAAGTAAAATATTTAGCACAGTGGTCATTACATATAAGTGCTCTACATAAATCAGCCATTGATATAATTATTTATACTCTTTGAGTCATGTTCTACCTGGCTCAGGTCTGATCAAATACATTCTCAGTGTTAATATAGAACTGGCTAGGATTCACTCACTAGTTGTGTGAATTCTCATACTGAAGACATTTCATTATGGCTTGCCTTCTTATGTCTATTTTTAGCAATAGTTCTTGTGTTGATTATGTTTGATGTGATGTTGGGGATGAAAACAAAGTATAATTTTTTCCATTTTCTGAGTCATACATTATTTTAGAATGTTAACTAATTAGTGCAGTGTGAAGAAAATTTTCTATAAAATATGACAAAAAATGTCAGCTGATCATATGTTTCTAGACAGAATGGAATTTGAAAAATAAGAAATATATGCAGCCCAGCTGGTGTGGATGAGTAGTTGAGCATCAACCCATAAACCAGGTCAGGATTCGATTTCCAGTCATGGCACACATGCTGGGATTGTGCACTCAATCCCCAGAAAGGGGGTGTGCAGGAGGCAGCAATCAGTGATTCTCTCTCATCATTGATATTTCTCTCTCTCCCTCTACCTCCGACTCTAAAATCAGTAAGAATATTTTTTAAAAGAAATATATGCACATTAAACATATGTATATTCAGAACAGGTAAGCAGGGACTTATAAAGAAGAAAACAGAAAATAACTCTATTCCATACCCAGAAATTCAATATCCTTTATTCTACTTTATGATAACTGACTTTCTTAAGTGTGCCATCCTCCTTTTCATGAAGGGAATGCCTTGCACACCAAAAAAAAAAAAAAACGTGTAACAGGTATAACTCACTCAGTGCCATTGTGGGTCAAGATGAAACCTATGTGGCTCCTTATATGGAAAGAACATAGACCTGTATTTGGATCCTGACTCCACCACTTACTGTCTGTGAAAATGTGGGCAAATAACTACCGTATTTGCCGGCGTATAAGACGATTTTTTGGCCCTGAAAAATGCCTCCAAGTGGGGGGTAGTCTTATACGGCGAGTATATAACAAACTCTGTATTTTTAGTGGAAATGTTAGGGGGTCGTCTTATACGCCCAGTCGTCTTATACACCGGCAAATACGTATTTTTCAGGGCCAAAAAATCGTCTTATACGCCGGCAAATACAGTATCTTCTTTCAGATCTTGTTTCTTAATCTGTAAATATTTAGAAAGCAAGTTTCATGAAGTCAGTGAAAGTGATGGTATAAAGTCATTGTCAATTAACAATTAATAAAACTATTAATACCTGAATAAGAAGGAAAAAAGACACTTCCATCATAGCCACTTCAAAAGAAAATTGAGAGGCCCTTAGGAAAATTTATAAAACAATTAATTCTACAATAATGGCCCACTTAATCATGATTCAAAGCCAAATTTGAACCTAGATTAATGTGTAGAGCTATAATACAATTTTTATCAGGAAAATATACCCTTTCTCAAAATACCAACACAAATCATTTTTGTTCATTCTAAGAACCCATTATTTGCTCATGTGTTAATAAAAATTTTTCACACAAATATAGTTTGTGACAATTTAGAGTCCCAACCAAGCCTTTTGTCACTATACCAGTGGCCCAGTGCATGAAATTTGTGCCTGGCTTGTGCCCTGTCACAGTGCCGGAGCCCCGTGATCCATCGCCCCAAAGAGGTAGGCCCCACCAACCCATTCGGGGCTTCTGGATGGATGGATTGCCCCAAAGCGGTAGGCTGGAGCCAGGGGAGGTCTGCAGACCTCTGCATGCCTGTGAACCCTTGGCCAGGGCTGTGGCAGAGAGGCTTGTCCGCATGCCTGTGGACCTGTAGAGCAGACACACAGGCCTCTCCATTGCGGCCCCACCCCCAACCCAGTCCTCGCCCACCTGTGCCTGCTACACACTCAGCCTGCTGATTAGTCATTACTGTGACGGTGTCCCACCAATTTGTGTGTTACTCTACTAATAGCCCATCACACAATATTGCACACAGTAGGCCACCTGCCGCTTCTGCCGCTGCTGGGAGCCATGCAGCTTCTGCAGGAGCCAGGAGGGACCTGCACCAATTCCATGGGAGGCGGGAGGGAGCTGTGCTGCTTCCGTGGGAGGTGGGCCTGCTGTCTCCTCTCCAGTCCTTCACTTGGCTGCGGAGGCTGCAGGCTGCCCCCCCCATCCCTGTTTGTGTTCACTCTGGGCCTCACCGCACACACGACCACCTTCTGTCTGGTCGTAACCCGTTACAGCATCCTGACCTAATTTGCACATTTATATATATATATATAATTTTTATATTATTAGTGTATATACTTTGAAATTAGAGGAATCATTTAAATACATTTATTTTGGGATAACTTTTTTATAATAACTATCCTTAGATAACAAGGATATTCTATGTCATATATAATCTTTACAACATCTGTAGAAGATACTATAGTATACAAAATGATGAATCTAAACTTCAGAGAGGTTAAGTAATTTGCTCAAGGTCACACAATAAGTGATAAAGTTAGGATTCAAATTAAATTCAATGTTATTTCTTTGTCTTTATCAGTGAATTATATAGAATGTACTCTATAAATTGTAGAATTAAATATAACTTACTTTTTATTAATTCCAACTTATATGAACTGCTTAAAAAACAAACAAAACCCAATTTCTACTCTGCTGCTTCATATAATTTCTAAAATTCTCTCTTTTATGCATTCTGAGACTTTGTGTTGCTTACGTGTGTTTGTTCCATCCCCATCACCCTCATTTCCGGATGTCAAGTTAATTTGCCCACCTTGACTACATGCTTCACTTTCATGCAGTGACCAGCAAGGTTGTGAGATGAGGCATCTTTGTTAAACTCAGGATGCAAACATTCACTTATTTGTAAACTTTCTTGTACTTTTACCCAATTTCTGTGCCTGAATATTTTGCTTCCTTTTCTCCTTTTATTTAAAAAAAATTCATTCTGATTTTAAGTATGTTTTTATTGTTTTGTATTGTTTTGGAGATAGAGGAAGAGATAGATGAAAACATCAATGAGAAAAAAATATCATTGATTAGCTACCTCCTACAACAGTCACCTCTTGGTTCCTGGGTCAATACTCAACCACTGAGTTACACCAGTGGAGCTCCTTTTGTGGGGGGAGGTGTATCTTTCTCTTTTAAAATTTCTCTCCGTTCCCTTTTTTCCTTTAATGTTGTATATAGTACACAGTCTATACTCCATATTCCACAAACCAAGGACCTTATCTTTGAAATATTTCATACTATTAGATTTTTTTTTACCTTAAGGTGTATGTGTAATTTTGCTTGGTGATGAGAGTCACAGAAAATTGCCTTTCAGAAAATATCCTCAGACGCTGGTGACTCTGTCTTTTTCCATTTCTCAGAACCCCTGAGTGTACATGAAATTGCTTCCTAGGACCCTAGAGTTGCTATTTTGTCAGAATTCCACAACCTGATGGCAGCAACTCATCCTTCTGGGCTATTACAAATGCGCCATCAGATACCTACCAAAATTTTGTTCTAACTCTGTGCTCCTAGAGCAGAGCAGGCTAGAGAGTGGGATCCAGAGTCAGGCATTCCTATTTAGAATTTTCATCCCAATTCTGTCCTTGACTGCTCACTAACTGAGTGGCTATGGGGCAAGCTACTGGATATTGTGAAACCTGTTTGCTCATCTGTAAAGCAAGGATAATAATGATAATTTAGTCCTGTAGGCATACTACCAGGATTAAGAGTTAATAGAACTAAAGTTCCCAGAATAATTCTTGGTATACAGTGAAAACTACAGAAGTTTTTGTGATTGCTACTACTGTTTTTGTTAAGAGTCAGGAGACTTAGGGTAGATTTTCACCATCACTTAACTAGCAGAGTGGCCTTGAGCTAGTGAAATTGAGATAATTGTACTGAATTTGATTATCTCTTCAATGTATAAGGAACATAAAGCCATATTAGTGTTTGTTCTTTTATTTTATGGAAGGACCTACATAAAAAATACTGTTTCTACCTTGAATTCTTTTAAAATGATCATTGATAGTAATATGTTATAATATTAAATTATTTTTCAACTTTATTTAATGCTTTACCTTTTATTTTTATCTAATATGATAGTTCCTTTCCATACTTTAAGCGCCATGAAGGTTAGGGCATATCTTAAATTTTTCTATGTATCCTTCAGCACCTAGTACAATGTCTAATTATTGCAAGAACTCACACTTTAATAAATCAAAAGACAAACATGCATTCAGCAAACGTTTACCTTCTGTTGCTCCAATCATTATATCAAGCAACTTAAACAGATATGATAACCACATAGATAACAAAGGTCTTACAATAATAGAATCTAAGTGATGAAAGAAACCTGACAATTCTAATTTACTTTATGCCCAATGAAAAATACTATTTGTGGTATCATTTCCCTTTGTTTCCTACTTAATGTCAAAGAACCTACTGTTTCAACAACCTGACTAAAGCTTTCCCTGACAAAGTAACAGCTTTGTCATATTTGTCAAAGACAAACAAAAATGGCAATAATTATGTCTTTTGAGTACATACTGTGCTAAGGACTTGACAAATATCCCATTTGATGTTCACCACAAGCCTTTAGCACAGACATTATTATTATCTGATCTGTTTTAAAGGTAAGGAAACTGAATCGTGGACATTAAATAGCTTTCTCCTCATCATCCAGATTGTAAATGGAGGAGCCACGATTCAGAGATAAGTCCGTATGACCAGAGCCCAAGCTTCCTTTTGTTCAACCACAGAACAGCGCCCCCATCCGGCTTTTTGGCAATTAAGATAAAAGAAGCACTCACTACAAAAATCGTAGTGCTATCACTTTATTGTCTTAAGCTTTTGTTTGCTTATGTTAATTATTATGTTTTTCATATGTTTATGTCTTGTTTCTTGAGAGTTTACATATTTGTGTCCCCACCATTATCTTGCACGCAGTTGAGGTTCAGTAAATGTTTGACGGACACCCCCCTCAACTTCCAGTGAAGAGATACTATTTTCAAAGCACGTTATTTCCCTCTTAGGAAGTTGTTCCTACTGTTCAAAATTTTTTAAGTACTTGTAAACAACTTAAAAATCATAGAATTCTAAAACACATATGTGTATTCTGTTGCCTTCATTCTATGGTTAAGAAAATCTAAAGTTAATTGAATTTCCCAGGGTCATGAAGCTATTAACTTACAGCTCCATGGCCATGAACTCTGGTCCCTTGGGTCAATGTCTGGTAATATTATTTCAGATATTTGAAAATAGTTGACAAGCTCCTCTTAGTTCTCTTAGGCAATGAGGTTTGAATTTTTCACCACCTTAGATAATCTTCTGGTTTCAAACCAGTTTTCTAATGATAATATTAACAGACTCTCTTAAGGTACTGCAAAGGAACAAAAGCATTCATTTATTACTAATAGCACTTTAATTGAGTATAATCTTTATGTAAACTAATCTTTCATTGTTATTAGTTAAAAATGTGTTTGCCTTATAGTTTGGTCATCTCACTTTGTAGTAATAAAACTATATCTTAAGGAAATATTTAAAAAGAAAAAGAAGAACAATTTACTTTAAAAATGGATTTAGAATAATTGCTACTTAGAAATGGCTCAACATTTGTAGAATATGTGTAGGATAATATATACTTGTCATTGAATATTGTGATTCATCTAATTCTCAGTTCATTTGATAAGAACTATTATCCACCCAATTTCACTATTTTATTCACAAGAATATCATGGGAGACTATTAAAGGCTTTGAAGAACTGAAAAATATTGTACATGATATTATCTTCATCTGCTAATATCAGCATTTCTCTACAATTTTTATCTTCTTCTTTCTAAGAGGTCACCTTGCCTGCGTTATTGTCTCTCTCACTAAATTCTTCACCACACTATAGTTAGAGTGATCTAAACTCAAGTCCTCTTTTAACAGTCCCATTTCAAATGCTTCAAAGCCCTCTCATTTTCCATAGAGGGTATTCTTAACTTCAGTTTCAGGACTCCTTTAAGAATTTTATAACTCTGTTTCAAATTTTATAATTCTGATACTCTGAAAAGCATCATAGATTTGTATTAGATTATCACAAAGTAACTATGATTTTAATGGCTATACATCACATATAAAATAAAGACAAATTTTCCTAAATATTGATATAAACCTTTTCATGACCTAATTTCTAACCCCCTAAGTCTCATCTCCTTCTTTGTCTCAGCCTTCAATAATATATATATATATATATATATATATATATATATATATATATACATGCACAAAAACACATACGCATAATAATAATGTCAAACTTCCTGTGGCTTCTCAAAATATCATGTGAACAGAGCAATGTACATGCCACCTATGTACATGCTGGGCCATCTTCCTTCTCCCCATCCTGAGATCCCAATCATCCTCAAACCTCAGCCATCTTATCACCTCAGTGAAACCTTCCCTGACCTAGCCACACATGAAGTGCCTTCATAGAGCTTTGCTCGTACCATTCTTAAAGCATGTATTAAATTGCTCTAATAATTTGATTGAAGAAATATCCCTTCACAAAACTCCAAGTTACAATCATAAGGTGGCTATGATTCTGATATAATGGTGAGAATCCAGCCCCCTTGCCAAGTTTTAACCAATAGTTAGGGAGACTGGGCTACTTTAGGAGAATAACCTAGGATTCATTCAATAAATATTTGAACTAATCTGTGAACAAATAAAATGAGCAACACTATAACAAAATAATGGTCTTTGTTTACATGTGCCTTCTTTATTTATAAATGTGCATAAACTTTACCTTTTTGAGACTCAGAAATGGATAATTTATTTACTAAAAGGTCAATGTAATTCAGGCTCTGTTTTACGGAATATGGAGGTCTCATAAAAGAAGTTCATGTCATACTTTCTTCTCTCTAAATGTTTGCAGACTTATGGGCAGCAAAGACTTAGACATGTATAAGACTCATTGTTGGTACTTTACTTGTTTACTTGCCCTCAAATGATGCTAAGTATGAATACTTAGTCTGTAAAATGATATAGCCCTCAGAGCCTAAACTTTGCACTTAACTATATCTGAGTACCAATCTTAAATATTCTGTGTACCAGCAGTGCAAGACTGACCAAGTTGTATAAACTCTGATCCTTGGCTATATCAACTACAGAATGAAGGTAATGCTTCCTTCATATGTTTACAAAGATAATATATGTATCACACCTGGTAACTATGCAGCAAGTAATGGTGATGGTAGTGAATGGTCTTGATGGTGTTAATGCTGATGGTGATGTTAGCACATTGAACTGCAACTCCTTGAAGACAAGGATTTTCTTTAATTTATATTGGAATCCCCAGCACCATAGTACCTGATACATCACAGAGAGTAAGCAGATGTTTCTTACTAGTATAATCAGTTGCCAACTACACTAGATATTAACAGCCAAGGGAAATAGAAAAAGAAGAGACTAGCATGAACTAGAATTATCAAGGAAAACTTTATTGAAGACAGAGATATTCAAAGGATACATTTTTTCATTGCCAGAGAACAAAACAGAAGTGACTCAGTTACTGAAGATAAAAGAAGCATGACATGCAGTCTGTGATGGGGCGGGGGAAGAGTAAATGTCTTCCTTTGAAGCATTAGTGGGGAACATAATTAAATACTTTGTAATTGCCAACACTTTACTGTTCAGCACCAGACCTACATATTAACAACAAAGATAATAACCCCAAGCCTTGCCCCCTTTGGAGGCCTCACATTATGTCAAAACCATACCAGAAAATGTCTCATTTAAACAAACTGTATGACATAATAAGAAAAGCATGAGTTTTACAGGGCGGCAAATCTAGGTTTGAATTTTAGCTTTGCCATTCAACTAACTTTATTGTCTTGGGCAAGCCGCTTACCTCTTTGGGCTTCAGTTTTCTCTTCTGTAAAATAGGAACAATGTTTGCCCCACGGGGCTGATGTGGGGTTGCATGATATTCTTGTAAGGTCTCCAGTGCAGTGCCTGGTGTATAGCAGGCATTCAATAACATGTGTATTACTGTTATTTTTAACTAGAGGACCGATGCACGAATTCGTGCATTGGGAGGGGCCATCTGGCAGACCCGCCCCAATAGGGGCTGATCAGGCCAGGCAGTGGGGGGGGGGGAGAGGGGGGGGGAGAGTCGTAAGGGTGGATGGGGCATGGGCAGTTGACTAGCTGGCCCTGCCCCCTGGTTGAACTCCCAGTCGAACTCCTGGGTCGAGGGGACAATTTGCATATTAGCCTTTTATTATATAGGATAGTATGAATTGATGCATTTACATGTTTGTTCCAAGCCATGGGGTACATTTTGGTTGTCCAATTTTTGAACATGTAAGCTTGAGCCTAGTTGATCTGAGAATAATTGGGAAATAATCCCAGGATTTTTAAAATGGAAATAATCCAGAAAAGGACAAAGTGTAGCATTGTAATCTGTGACTATTTGTGTCTTTAACATGAATAAATGTTAAAAGTGTCATGGGCCATTATGTAGGGTGAATGCTCAAATAAGAAGCTATTAATTTTTTTATTAACTACCTGCTGTACAAACTGTCATGCAAATACTGCCTTGTGCTTTATGCAAAACATTAAAACACCCAGGACTTTATTCTTCTGCTTGGATTTTTTTCTGTAGTTAAATACATACTGAATTAATTTCAAGTGTGTTTGTCTGTAAACCAGCCAAATATCTCTTTTTAAATATTTGAGCTCTATGTTGGTTATACAGAGTTATGGTTCTTAGCACATTACCTTTATTTTATTAGTAGATTACATTCTTCGATTCGTTAATATAGTTCCACATATATTAAAATGTCTGTTATGCCGTATTAATGAAAATTTTTCATTTTATACAGGTTCCTCCAGGGGACCCAGCCCCCTGACCATGGGGGCCCAAGACACCCTCCCTGTCGCAGCAGCATTTACAGAAACAGTCAACGCCTACTTCAAAGGAGCAGATCCCAGCAAGTAAGCTTGGACTTAGTCCCCTGCATTCTCCACACTCTGTCTTATTCAGTGGAGGCTACCTTAAATACACCTACTTAATTCCTTGTCCTAGAACCAAAAGAAGTCCAGCAAACATGAACAATGGAAAAGAAGATTTAACTAGGGGTATTAATTCACTTTTTTTTAAAAAAAGAATATACCAAAAGATCCAATAATCTAATATCTTTCTATCCAGAAATCTCTGACTTAGTGTTGGTTGCAAGTAACGTACCCTAACTCAACTCTGTCAGCAATGAGAAAATCTATTATATCACAAAAGTAAGTATCCAGATCATGTCTTCTGTTGCCCTCATCTTTCCTGGACAGGAATCTCCTGCATACAAACTAAAACAATGGTGCATTGGAATGAAAAAGTGTGTGTGTGAGGTGGGGAGAATAAACTTCCCATAACACCTGGATTAGTAAGAGGGCAAGTTATATGTGACCCTTACTCTAAGTAAGGAAAAACTGGCCAGAAATAAATAAGTGAATAAATTGTAATCATAGCAAAATAAAACTTATAGGGGAAAATATACCATTCTCTATTTACAAGAACCTTATTTCACTTATATCAGCACATATTAATAAGGGACTTGACCAGAATGTATATGTAACATAACTAAATGTTTTGTCTCTATATAAGGAGTTTCACAAAGAGAGTTTAGGAAGTCTGTGGATTTCCTGAAATTATATACCGTATTTGCCGGCGTATAAGATGACTTTTTGGCCCTGAAAAATATGCCTCCAAGTGGGGGGTAGTCTTATATGGCGAGTATATAACAAACTCTGTATTTTTAGTGGAAATGTTAGGGGGTTGTCTTATACGCCCAGTCGTCTTATACGCCGGCAAATACGTATTTTTCAGGGCCAAAAAATCATCTTATATGCCGGCAAATACGGTATGCATTTGTCTGTAGAGAGGTTCTACAACATTAATCACTTTCACAAAGGGATTCATGAAACACACACACACACACACACAGTTAATAGTGATTATTGTTCTACACTAAAAACTAAATACTTAAGTCAAACTAGGTTTCACTTGTGTCACTAGTAGAATTTAGGTCTGAATTTGATGGATAAACAAGCGCAAACCTAAGTGAGGGCAATATTGCTTTTCATTTTCCACTTGCAAGGATAAGGGCTGAGAAAACCTTAGTATCTATGGAAATAACAGTGAGAGAAAAAAGTCAATGTGCATAGAGAACAATAGGCTATTTTATAAAAATTTTGAAAACAGTGATAAGTAAGAATAATTAGAACTTTGCTTCCCACATGTATTTAAGTGGGAATCTGTATGACTAATCATGAATTCTCTTTACACTTCAAAACCACTGTTTTTTATAAGTCTAGGTGTAACACTATTACACTGGGAAAGTAATATAATTAGTAATTTCACCGTTTAGTGTCCTACCCAACCTCTGGGATCTATCAACCACTCTAAGTGTCAAGTCTTTTTAAATATTCTAAGACCAGAGTATTGTACAGAAGCAAATACTGTGGTCTGTGGTATATTAGTCCAATTGGACTGCTAAAACAATATAATAGAGCAGGTAGTTTATTTCTCATAATTCTGGAGGTTAGGAAGTCAAAGGTCAAGGAGCTGGCAGATTTGAGTGTCCAATGAGATCTGGCTTCCAGATTCATAGACAACCTTTTCCCATGTAGCCTCGCATCGTGGCAGGAACAAGGGAGCTCTGTGGGCTCTTTCTTTCATAAGGGCACTAACCTCATTTATGAGGGCTCTATCCTCATGTCCCAATTTCCTCCCAAAGGACCACCTCCAAATGCCATCACAGCGTGGATTAGATTTCAGTCTATAACACTCTGGTTTATCTCAGGTCCTTTCTTTTTCATCTTCAAAGCAGGAAGTTCATCTGTTACATCCTCATATCAATAGAAAATAGAAATTAAAAGCTACCTCATGCAGAGGTCTGAGTTTGAACTGTTAGGGCAAGGAAGTTCCCTGAGTTTAAGTTTTATATATAATTACATCGGATAAACCTGGGTGCTATAGACTGATGTTTACATTCCCCTGCCTCCCTGCCCCAATTCATATATTGAAACCCATGAAAGCAGTCGAGCCAACTTAATATTTAGTGCTTTTCCGATTCCTTTGATATGAACTGAGCCATTGACTTGTGGATGAATGCACGAATTGAGCTGTTTTTAATTATACTGCCATAAATAGTTGCAGAATATACCATATATTGGTAGATAAGAGATACGGATTATTTCATTAAAATTATGAGATCTAAAATGTATGAACAGATCATGAAGTAGTGTTCTTTTAAATTTAATTTCTTCTCCAGGCAGTAAATCATTTTCATTACTTTCCTTGTGTTACTTACTTTCAAGGAAGCAACTCAAGTTCAAAACTTTGATTATGGGGTGAGGAAGGAAGGAGGAGGATAAAGCCAAACACAGCACCACATAGGGAATGATGCAGAAAAGAATGTGGATTTGCTTTTTGCCTGTGGTTCCCTCTCATCCTGAATCAGAGCCTTTTCCATGTGTTCAGACCGTACATTGGAAACAGAAATCTTTTACTTTGTTTCTTACAATCCATTATGATATACAATCCATTCAAATATAGTTACATTTTTCCCTGAGTATTCAGAACCCCTGTGATAGGTATTCTGCCATCTGTCTTTCTCAATAGCTGGTAGGCATAGAACTCCTTGATTTTTGCTGCTGGCTGTGTCAACTTCCACATGAAATCCCATTATTACCTCCTATTTGAACAAGCCTGGTACTAGGGATTAATTCTCTAATCCCCTAGAAAAAACTTGGGTTTCTCAGCTATATTCGGTCCATCCCTTATCATCATACTTCAGTCATTTATTCAAGTGTTTGTCTCCCTGTTTAACCTGGAGGCCTGGGATAGGACCACATTTGTCCTGTTTTTCACTGTTCATTCTAGTGCATTACATTGTGCTGGGGACATTGAATGGGCACCCTGTGCATAACTGTGAAATGTACTCTGCCCTAGGTTCTGTGTTATGCACCTTTGCCTTCCCAGAACCTAAGGCATACTACTTGCCTTCACAATAGTAGATAAGATATGTGCAAGAAACAACGAAATTTTCCACACACAAAAAATATGTACATATGTCCATGGAAATGAGAGAAAGGAAAATTTAAGGAAGGTTAAATGGAGAGGATATTAAGGAAGGCTTCAGAAGGGCCTGCTTTTGAACTGAGTCTTGAAATATGAAAAGGAATTGGCCTAGTACAGTGGTCGGCAAACTCATTAGTCAACAGATCCAAATATCAACAGTACAACGATTGAAATTTCTTTTGAGAGCCGAAAACTGACTTCTGCGCATGGGCCACAAAGTTTCAATCGCATTGTACATGCGCACGCACACGTGGTATTTTGTGGAAGAGCCACACTCAAGGGGCCAAAGAGCCACATGTGGCTCTCGAGCCACAGTTTGCCAACCTCTTGCCTAGTACCTAAGCCAATGGAGGGGGATTATAAGGAAGAGAAGCTGCTTATGCACAGAGGTATGTTCGTTTGAAAAGAAGGCCATGGGCTTAGTTATCAGGGCAGTGCAGAGAAGTCACATTTAATGAGGATGCATTTCTGTTCACCTCACATAATTCAAATCCACACATTCACTGGCCAAAACTGGCCAGCGTTTCTGTTGACTGGCTAGCATGGTACTGACTATGGGAGGACCCAGTTTATAAGTCACTTGGCCAGTAGACTTTGAACTTTTGCCATTCTTCTCAAATGTTTCCTTTGTAAGGATTCACATGATTTTAAAGTGAATTCATAAAGAAAGTTTGCTAATATTTTCATATTGCAGTATTTTAGGTTTCCATAGCTCACATCCACATGAAATATAGTCACATTGTATGCTGATAGGAATAATCATTCAAGTTAAAGATTTTCCTTTAGTGAATATTGAGAATATTAATTTTTACATAGAAAATTTCAGATCAACTTTGACATTGGATGGATTATTAAGTCAGCAAAAGTCTGACTCTGACACCTGAGATGCAGTTCAGAAATGTAAGTGAGGAGACTCGGTGTCCTTATATTGCCTTGTATTGAAGACTGTCGTTGCGCATTGTACACTGTAAGCCCCTTTGAAGGCAGAGGCTGTTTCGCTCACGTTTTAATTGCCTCCCCACTCAAAAAAATAAACTTACACAGTGAGGAATCAATAGATGTTTACTGATTTAAGAAACACACCTCCTCCCCTTGCTGACTTGCTTTCAAAGAGCAACTTTATCCCCCACCAAGCCACCACTTAGATCTCATTTTGAGCAACCTGGAAAGAAACTGAGCAGTTTTCCTACCACTTAAAAAGCATTGGAACCACCACTGCTAACAACAATATGCTGTGTGATGGTACTCACACCTTTTTTTTTTTTACCAAGTGCTCTAATTACTGATTTCTCCTAGATTTATCAAATGATATTCTGCCTGTTCGCATATTGTAAGACATCAAGGGGAGACTCAGCTTGAGAGGAAGTGCAGGCTCAGCACCAGTTTAGGACCATTAAATTAAGCAAGGCTTATGGATCTAAGAGATAGAGAAGGGAGGCGGCAGAGAAGGCACCCAAACTTGGGCTCAGCAATATCCTTCAGAAGAGATGGGTGGAGGGACAAAATTCTCATTCAGAGAAGTGCAGAGTGATGCGTGCCAGTATCTGGCAAACCAAGAGAGCTCCCCTGCCTTATGCATGCAAGCCTATAGCACTTCTTCACATAAGCTACTTTGAATGTGGACCCAGGACTGTCCCACCTGAGCCCCATGTGTCTCTTCAAGCACAGTTACACAGTACACAGGGTGATTATGGGTCAAATAGGGTTTCCTAGACTCAAACGTGAGCAACATTTTCATTTGTTGACCTCGGTTTCCCTAGAAAGTATATTCCTGAACTTAAAGTTGTAGAACTGCTACCAGGTTCAGTTGTCCAGATATATGGGGAAGTCATAAAAAAAAGTTCACTCATGCCGAAACCGGTTTGGCTCAGTGCGGACTGAAGGGTCCCGGGTTCGATTCCGGTCAGGGGCATGTACCTTGGTTGCAGGCACATTCCCCGTTGGGGGTGTGCAAGAGGCGGCTGATCGATGATTCTTTCTCATTGATGTTTCTAACTCTCTATCCCTCTCTCTTCCTCTCTGTAAAAAATCAATAAAATTATATTTTTAAAAAGTTCACTCATTTTAAATATTGACTCTTTCCCAAAGAAGAATAATTCTTTTGAGATGTCTGCTTCTGGCCAAGATGGGGTAACAGGGACTGATTTACCCTTCCACTCGAAAATACCTCCAAAACACCTTAAAAGCACACAAAAATATGTGAAACTTTGATTTGCAAAGGACAGTTACCCGGGAGAGGATAGGGGTGCCACGTGATTGCCTAGCTTGCCTCTCTAGGGTGTCCAGGCCACGGCCTGGGGAGAGCCCTGCCGATTCCCAGCTGTTCACGAGGGAGTGTGTCACTGAGGACACTCCACTGCAGAGCTGACTGAGCACGTGTCATCAGGAGCTGGTGGCCAGTAGATATTGCCACTGTGCACTGCAGGAGCTGGCTGAGGAGAAGGGGCATACATGGCAGGAGCCTGGAGCTGAAAGACCCACTGCATTGCAGGATCTGGGCACTGGGGCAGCCCAGCTACATGCACTACAGGAGTCAGATGCTAGGGAAGTTTCTGTGCGACGAGGCTCTAGCAAAGCCACATGGGCTGCGATACCCATGCATGGAGGGAAACACATTCACTGCAGGCACCTGGCACTAGATAGGCCATGTGTACTGCAGGAGCCCACCTAGCAAGCATACTGGAACCAGGAGGAAAATCCCGTCTTCCTGCAGTGTCTTTCCAGCGCCCTCTAATGACAAAGCTTAACATGGTGCCTGTTGGCAGAGATAAAAGATATAAAGGGCCCATTATAATTTTTTTTCAGAGCAGCAGTAAAAGGTGAATTGGAGCTACATTGATTTTATGTGGAAGTTGACACAGTAATTCTAAATTTCATGTGGAGATGCAAAGGACCTACAATAGCCAAACAAACTCTGAAAAAGAAGCATAAATTTGATGGACTAACACTACCTGATGTCTATAATAAAGCCATCGTATAAAGACAGTGTAGTATTGGTATAAAAGCAGACAAAATAGATCAATGGAACAGAATAAAGAATCCAGAAATAGGTCTACACATATAGGTACAACTGAACATCAACAAAATTGCCAACTGCAGAAATTGAGTGAAGAAAGAACTGTCTTTTCTGAGCAGGTGGTGCTAGAACAGCTAGATATCCACAGCCACATACTAAACGTGAACCTGGGTCAGCCACCATGTTCCTCGCCTTTCAGCTGCAGTGACAGTTGGCCAGAGGAATTGGGGCCATGAAACTGCTAAGCAGAGCCAAGTCTCTCAAGAGATTTTATTCTCTCAAAGTTATTCCCAAAGTGAAGGCCATAACTGCCCCTGCAGGGGTGCCTATACATCCCCAGGACCTCGACTTTACCAAATTACCAAATGGTTTAGTGATTAAATCTCTGGAAAACTATGCTCCTGCATCAAGTATTGGTTTGTTCATTAAACAGGCAGTAGGTACGAGGACTCTTAACAACTGAGGAACCTCTCATTTGATTTGTCGTGCACCCAGTTTGACTACGAAAGGAGCATCATCTTTTCAGATAACCCGTGGAACTGAAGCAATTGGTGGTAAATTAAGTGTGACTTCAACAAGGGAAAACATGGCCTACACTGTGGAATGCCTGGAGGATGACATGGAAATTCTAATGGAGTTTCTGCTCAATGTCACCACGGCAACTGAATTTTGTCGTTAGGAGGTGGCTGCCCTTCAGTCTCAGCTGAGGATTGACAAGCTGTGGCTCTTCAGAACACACAGGCTTGTATTGAAAATCTGCGTGCTGCAGCTTACCAAAATGCCTTGGCTAATTCCTTGTATTGTCCTCATTATAGGATTGGAAAAGTGACACCAGATAAGTTACATCACTATGTTCAGAACTATTTTACAAGTGCAAGAATGGCTTTAGTTGGACTTGGTGTGAGTCATCTGTTCTGAAGCAAATTGTTGAATGGTTTCTCAACATGAGGGATAGGCTTGGTTTATCAAGTGCATAGGTCAGACACATGGAGGTGAGATTCAAGAGCAGAATGGAGACAGTCTTGTTCATGCTGCCTTTGTAGTAGAAAGTGCTGCCACGGGAAGGGCAGAAGCAAATGCATTTAGTGTTCTCCAGCACGTCCTCCTGTCATGTGGGGTAGCAATGCCACCAGCCTCTGTACCAAGCTGTTGCCAACAGGACTCACCAGCCATTTTATATTTCTGCTTTTAATGCCAGTTACTTGGATTCTGGACTCTTTGGGATTTATACTATCTCGCAGGCTGTAGCTGTTGGAGATGTTATCAAGACTGCCTACAACCAAGTCAAAGCTCAAGGAAACCTTGCTAGTACAGATGTCCAGGCTGCCAAGAACAGGCTGAAAGCTGGGTGCCTGATGTCAATGGAGTCTTCTGAAGGTTTCCTGGATGAAGTCGGGTCTCAGGTTCTTGTTGCTGGCTCGCACGTGCCACCATTCACAGTCCTTCAGCATATTGACTCAATAGCTGATGCTGATGTTACAAATACTACAAAGAAATTTATTTCTGGCCAGAAGTCAATGGCAGCAAGTGGAAATTTGGGGCATGCACCATTTGTTGATAAGTTGTAAACCTGAAATACATTGTAGGAAACAGCTGGACATTTTCTCAATCCATAGCAGCAAACACATGAAAGTCCCACATCTATAATGTAATATTTGTCTTGGTTTTCGATGAGATGAAATATTTTAAAAAGTATAAATGCAGGTAATTGTTCCCTACTGACCTAAAGTCAATGAAATATTTTAGGTGTTAAAAAAAAAGAGTGAACCTGAATCCATACCTCACATATTATACAAAAATTGACTGAAATATCTTATATAATAAAGAGGGAATATGCAAATTGATCCTCACACCCTCATGTCACAAGATGGCTGCCACCACATTGTCACAAGATAGTTGGAAGGGGAGGGCAGTTGGGGGTGACCAGGCCTGTAGGGGAGGGCAGTTGTGGCTGATTTGAACTGCAGGGGAGGGCAGTTGGGACTTATTAGGCCTTCAGGGGACAGCAGTTGTGGGCAATCAGGCAAACGGAGGGCAGTTAGGGGTGACCGGGCCAGCAGAGGAGGGCAGTCGGGGGGGGGGGGCGGGCAGGCCTGCAGGGGAGAGCATTTGGGGGGACCAGGCCTGCAGGAGGGCAGTTGGGAGCCTGCAGTCCTGGATTGTGAGAGGGATGTCCGACCATCTATTTAGGCCTGATCCCAGCAGTCGGACATCCTTCAAGGGGTCCCATATTGGAGAGGGTGCAGGCTGGGCTGAGGGACAACCCCCCACTCCCCGTGCACAAATTTTTGTGCACCGGGCCTCTAGTCTATACTAATAAAAGGGTAATATGCTAATTAGACCAGATCAACTGACCATCTTCCGGACATCTGACTTCCTTCCAGACAAAGTCATGGTGGTGGGGGCCGAGGCAGAAGCAGTTAGGGGTGATCAGGCAAGTAGGGAGGGCAGTTGGGGGTGAGATCATGTTGGCAGGGGAGACAGGGGCAATCAGGCAGGCAGGGAGAAGCAGTTAGGGGCTATCAGGCAGGCAGGCAGGCAGGTGTGTGGTTAGGAGCCAGTGGTCCCAGATTGTGAGAGGGATGTCCTATTAGAGAAGGTACAGGCTAGGCTGAGAGGACACCCCCTCCCCCATGTATAAATTTTGTGCACCGGGCCACTAGTTTATATAAAATATGTCAATTATATCTCAATAAAGGCCTTTAAAAAAAGAATTATTCTTCCTTGCAAATTATATGTTAACTGATGTAACAATTTCAACCAAGTAGATAAGTTAATGGAATGCAAATTTATTTTACTTAATAAATTTAAGTAAATTTACTTACTTAAATTTACTTCAAGGGTACATGAAAGAACATGCTCAATGCATCAATCATGTCCCTCAGAGAACTAAAATAAGTCCCAGTGAATAATGTGATAGCATTGTGCAATTTAATATCTTTGAATATGCTCAAAGAGAGAGAGAGAAAAATCAAAATAGATTATTCTATTTGTAATAGGAACATGTAGATTTTTCTACAAAATAAAAGCTGCGCTTTTCTTCTTCCAGTTTAAAATGACATTCAGTGGAATGGCCACTCTCTTTTTTGGATAAGTTTAAAACAAACCACTGAGTCTTAGAAATTATTTACATTAAGAGTGGAGTTATAAGAGCTTACCTTTCATCTGTTGCATAAGTCTGTTCTTTTTCACAACTGTTTTGATTCACAGCATACTGATCTGTGCTTCCTCTCTTTCCTCTCATGTGTTTTGATTTGCCAGATGTATCGTGAAGATTACTGGAGAAATGGTGTTGTCCTTCCCTGCCGGCATCACCAGACACTTTGCCAACAACCCATCACCAGCTGCCCTGACTTTCCGGGTGATAAATTTCAGCAGGTTAGAGCACGTCCTGCCAAATCCCCAACTTCTCTGCTGGTAAATATATTTTGCACAATTTTTTAGAGATGTGTGTAGCCTAGCACTTCATTCTCAGATAAGGGAGGGATAAACCTTAGCAAGGGAGTAACACTGTAAAGCAATTACTGCTGCTCAGATACGTGTATAGATTCAAACTCAGAACTTTTACAGCTGCCCAAGTGTTTTGTGATTGACTGTGCATCTGTGCACATATGTGTTTTAATGGCCCATTGTCTCAAGTGGCTGGGAAGAGGTTTAGAGTAATAAAATCTCTATTAGTGACAACTTATTTATTGTCCGTTTTACTTATCATCAGTAGACAATGGATAAGGATGGTGGAAAATGAATCCAACAAAAGGAATAAAATGTATTATCATCTTTAAAGTCAAACGATATTTGAATTGTGCGTTACTCTTCACATGAACATGAAAATCTCTTCTGTGAAACATAATTACATTGACATGACCTGGGCTGGAATCCTGACTCCCATACCTATTAGCTATTCCAGTTTAAGCAAAATTACTTCATTTCACTGACTCTCCATTACTATCTGCTGCCTTACTGTGTAGCTACAGCTCTGGAAGCTCTAGGTAACTTGGATCTTCTTAGATAATAAAACTTTAAACAGCCTAAATCAGCATCTTTACCTCAGATTGATTAGAGGCAAAGTCTCGGAGGCCAGGATTCTCTTCGTACATGCCCCGAGTTATATAGCTTTATTGTGTCCTCAACTGCCTAGACCAGGGCCCCGCAGAACCACATGGATCATGCTGAGACTTGGCTACCCTCCCTACCCAGACTACTCCCTCTGAACAGAACAGAAGCAGTTTCAAGGCTCTGTGTTTTTTTGTTTGTTTGTTTTTTGACAGAGCTGTTCTGATTTGTTAGACTTCTGGCAGCTTACTTGTGACCCGCCTTTATAACATTATCACTGCCACTCTTCTGTTTTCTTAGTCTCTAATTTTCTCTTTTTATAACATTTGCTCATCCTTAAAAAGGAAGATAATTCTTCCTTTACAGATAGATTTTAATGAAATGTTTCTAAGGTGTCTAACAGAATGCCTAGCACATAATAGGTACACAAAAAATTATAACTACTGTTTGACATAGAATATTCTGAAAGTGAAGTGTCATTAAACTTGAGTTGTATGTCCAGTTTCTGAATCACTTAGGTTCTAAGTTTCCTCATTATGTGGGAAGTGAGAAAATGCTTTTCACATGCTTATGTAACTTTTTTGTCATTGATGAGAGCATTTTCAAGATATATTAGGTGGGTCACCTGTGGGCAGGCATCTGAGCAAAGCTAATGCTTCTCATAAAAATACAAAACTCCTCAGTTCATCAAGACTGTGCTTATATAGTGTAACTACCATGGTAATTATCATTTAAATTACAGGGTCATCTTATAAGAAAAGTGACTTTTTTATGACTTAGATATTCTTAGGTGATATATTGTGAATGCTAAAAAGGTAGCTTGGTGATTTTACTATCACCATTTTTTTGCCACAGTTGGCAACAAAGACATTTGGCCAAATATTTAACTCAGTAATTTCTGAGATACTACTGTTCAAGTCAATACATTAAAAAAAAATCAATGGATTCAGCTATTTGATTGCATTAACTAACTAAGTCAGAGGAAACTGGTGATGTAGAAAGAGCTATTAAGTTTTGATTAATAAATAATTCACTCTTTAAAGCAACCAGTTATCATTATGATTGGTTAATACTACTGGGTACTCACTGAGATTTATAAAACTATAATAATGCCTCCCTATGGGTATTAATCTATTAACTTAATACCATTCAGAATTGCAATTGACTTGAAACCATATTACTGTCAATAATATAATCTACAAATTGTCAAAGATGGATGTAGAAATCAGACTGCAATTTGCTAAGATGATTCTTTGTGTCAAGACTGTAATCATTTTTTTTCTTCCCAATTGAATAGCGATAATACCCAAAGTGATGCCAATAGCAAGGAATTCTGGGTAAACATGCCAAATTTGATGACTCACCTAAAGAAAGTGTCTGAACAAAAACCCCAGGCTACATATTATAATGTGGACATGCTTAAATATCAGGTAAGCCTATTTATATGGCCAAGGTGTGGTTTTTACATTACAAATGTATATTCTAACATACCTAACATTAAGTAAAAGTAAATAAAATAACATTTCTTTTAATATTACTTAAAAGCTAAAATTATAAGAAAATAGAAATTTTAAAAGACTACTTGCAGATTTAGTGAGAAGAATATTCTTAGTTTAAACTTACAATTAAAATATTTTATTTAAATATTAGAAAAACATGCCACAAAATGAAGTTGCAGAAAATTACATCAGTTAAGATTATAAGTATTGATAAACTTTTTCACTGTATTTTACTATACTAAACTATTTTACTATACTAAACATTACTATACTAAACTCTCTTATTTTAAGTTGTTAAATGTAAGTGTTCTGGTGTTTCTTCTAATGTGGTAGTCCTATGAAATAAATCCTATTAAAATTCATGGTAAGAAATAATTTGTTGTTAAAAGACTTGTTGGTACAACACAATATAGTATAAAAGAATTTTCTTTTTACGTCCAGTATTGCCCTCCTCCCAAATTATTACTGGCTTAGTAAATAAGCTTTCAAACCAGGATTCTATACAGCCTGAGTACCTATCAATTCCCAGCCACTTGATCACCTAGGTTATCTTTAATATATTACAATTTTTGTCATTAAATATGTTCAAATTATTTTTCTTAAGATAAGGAAAAGATATTATTTTTAAAGTTATATTTTGTTAGAAATTGGTGCATCTTAAACCTAACTCTATGATCACCAGAGAGCTTGTAAGTGAATACTGGTTCTGAACTTGTGCTAATTATATATAGACTTGAGGCCCAGTGCCAGAAATTGGGGCGGGGGGGGCGGGAGGAGTCCCTCAGCCCAGTTTGAGCCCTTTCACAGTCTGGGACATCCTTAGCACTGCTGTGGAGGCGGGAGAGGTTCCCAGCACTGCCCTGCTCTCACCAACGATGAGCCGGCTCAGGGCTTCTGGTTGAGCAGCACTCCCCCTGTGGGAGCACATTGACCCACCAGGGAGTAGCTCCTGTGATGAGCATCTGTCCCCTGGTGGTCAGTGTATGTCATAGTGACTGGTCAACCAGTCAACTATCTGCCCCCTGGTGGTCAGTGCACATCATAGCGAGCGGTTGAGCGGTCTTAGCATATCAGTAGCATATTACGCTTTGATTGGTTGAATGGACAACCAGATGACTGGACACTTATCATATTAGGCTTTTATTGTATAGAATATACATAGATATCTACAGTAAAATCTATTTGTAAATATAGAACTAGATATAGAGATATAGACACAGACACAGATACAGATATAGACATCTACTAGACCCTGAAACTTCAGAGATTTTTACTTAATTGGTTCAGGGTATGACCCATATATCTGTATTTGTTTCATGTTCTCCAGGTGGTTATAATATACCATATAGGTTGAAAAGCACTCATAATATCATAAGGAAACCATTGAAAGTGAAGTGTATATATATTATGGTACATTTTACAAAAACGCAAATGGATTTGTTTTTTCTGTAAGAATTGGATTGTCTAAGCTTATTATCAACTAGAAGTCCAGTGCACTGGTGGGTCCCTTGACCTGGCCTGTGCCCTCTTGCAATCCAGGACCCCTCAGGGGATGTCGGAAAACTAGGTTTGGCCCCATCCCCATAGGCCTGGCCAAGGGACCCCCACTAGTGCACAAATACATGCACCGAGCCTCTAACATGCATACAAGATTTTTGGTTAATCTCTTCCCACCCTCCCCCTTCTCCCTTCTCTCTGAGATTCATCGGCCTGTTCCATGTTTCCATGCCTGTGGCTTCTGCTCCTGGCTTGAGCATCTGCCCCCTGGTGGTTAGTGTCCATCAAAGCTACTGGCCAGCTGAACGGTCAGCTGGTTGGATGGTTGCTTGGCTTTTATATATATAGACTAGAGGCCCGGTACATGAAATTTGTGCACAGGGGGAAGGGAGGTACCCCTCACCCAGCCTGTACCCTCTCCAATCTGGAACCCCTCAAGGGATGTCCGACTGCCCAGTGGGATCGGGCCTAAACAGGCAGTTGGACATTCCTCTCACAATCCAGGACTTCTGGCTCCCAACTGCTCGCCTCCCTGCCTTCCTGATTGCCCCTAACCACTTCTGCCTGCCAGCCTGATCACCCCCTAACCACTCCCATGCCAGCCTGATTGATGTCTAACTGCTCTCTTGCCAGCCTGTTTGCCCCCAACTTCCCTCTTCTGCCAGCCTGGTCATCCCTAACTGCCCTCCCTGCAGGGTTGATTGCCCCCAACTGCCCTCCCCTGCTGGCCATCTTGTAGTGGCCAGCTTGTGTTCACATGGGGGCAGGAACTTTGATCACATGGGGGCAGCCATCTTGTGTGTTGGAGTGATGGTCAATCTGCATATTACTCTTTTATTAGATAGGATGGAGGCCTGGTGCATGGGTGGGGGCCAGCTGGTTTTCCCTGAATGGTGTCCCAAATCAGGGTCAGTGTTTCCTTGGGGTGTGGGGTAGCCTGGGGGAGGGGCCTGTGGTGGTGTGCAGGCCAGCCATGCCCCCAGAAATCCAAGTGGAGGCCCTAGTATCTGGAATTTATTTACCTTCTACAATTAAAACTTTGTAGCCTGGAGTGGAGCCAAGCCTCCTGCTCACTCCTTATGGCAGCCATTTCTATTGGAATTTATGTATCTTCTATAATTGAAACTTTGTAGCCTGGAGTGAAGGCCTGAGCCAGCCAAGGTTGGCTTCCTCCATGGCCTGGGAAAACCCTAGCCTCCTGCTCTTCCAGCTCAGTGGCTGCCACCATTTCTGTTGGAATTTATTTACTTCCTGTAATTGAAACTTTTTAGCCTTAAGCAGAGGCCTGAGCACTCCAGGGTGTGTGGAAATCTTGGCTTCTTCCATTGCCAGGGAAACCCAAGCCTCCCTCCTGCTCTCTGTGGCTGCAGCCATCTTGGTTGGTGTTAATTTGCATACTTGTTATGATTGGCTGGTGGGTGTGGCTTGTGGTGTGGCGGAGTGGTGGTTAATTTGCATATTGCTCTTATTAGATCAGATAATATTTAAAAAACACATAATATGGCAGAAATTCATCATTTTTATAATTAAAAGATAATATAAAATGCATTTTCCTTTATCTTTTTCCCCAAAACATTTAAACATATTTAGTGATTGGTTTAAGATTCTGAGAGAAATTATAGGAGTTAAGAAAAAGAAATTATAGTGTAATTTTTCCCTAAATAGGAATTTAAATTCTGGGGCACATGCATGGTTCTTATGCCCAATGGGTTAATACTAAAACTGTAACTTATTAGGTTTTATTTGTTAGTTAGTTTGTTTGTTTTTATGAACTTTCATTAAAAACCCTGCATCTGCATTTTTCAATTCAGATTTAAATTGTTTTTTTGAAATTTTAAACCTGTGAGATTTTTAAATTCTTCATATTTGTCATTAAGTGAACCTAGAAAATAGATAGAATCATCTATTGCAATATGAGTTTAGAGTGTAAATATAACATTGGCAAGAATTTGAATTCTGGAATTAAGTCACCTTCCTACTGGCCACTGACCTTGAGCACACTTCATCTCCCTGGGCCTCAGTTTCCTCATTTGTAATTAAAGATAATAATGATTCCTACCTAGGTTGTGTGTGAGGAGCTTACTGTATTTCAAAGTACTTTGAGAAATGTAAGTGGCCCTAGGCCTGTTCTGAGTTAACGTGTGCTCTGAAAAATCTCTTGTTGAATTGTGTTGTTTTCAACTATGCAAGGAAATGGGTGGGAGGCACAACTAGTGTTTCTTGTGGGATTGCCCTCAAATTGCAGCATGTTTAGTTTCTGGTCACCAGTATCATCCCCCAATAATGACAATCATAAACACACCCTCGCCAAAACCGGTTTGGCTCAAATGGATAGAGCGTCGGCCTGCGGACTGAAAGGTCCCGGGTTCGATTCCGATCAAGGGCATATACCTTGGTTGTGGGTACATCCCCAGTAGGCAAAAGGCAGCTGATCGATGATTCTCTCTCATCGATGTTTCTAACTCTCTATCCCTCTCCCTTCCTCTCTGTAAAAAATCAATAAAAATATATATTTTTAAAAAACAACAACTACAAAAAAACACATCCTCACTTAGCCACAAGCACCTGGCTGAACAGAACCACTATGAAGCTGGAACTGCTGAGGACACAGTGCAGAAACACTGCTTTTGATCTATCTTAACTGATAGATTTTTAAGTAAAAGTTCATTTGCAGAGGATTGTGTTGTTAAGAATATTTAAAGTTTAAAAAATGATAATAATGATTATCTAACTGAAATTGTCCTCAAAAGCCATGCCTATCATTTTATTTAAAAAACAACAATGACCCATTTCTGGGCGTGGTTCTGCAGCAGCCACTCCTGGCTCAGGCCACTTCTCCATGGTGCAGACATTGCAAAGTCAATAAAGAGCTGTTTATAGTTTTCAAAATCAGCAAAACTCATACTCCATCACTCAAACTGCAAGGGCATAGACACCACCCAATCGCTCCTGCAGTGTGGCGTACTTAGAAAAGGAGAATTTCCTAGAGCTATTCATTGTCACATTGAAGGATCAAGGAATAATAACATTGTGAATTTTTTCATTGTGGACCTTTAAAACTCAAGTTGATATTATTGGATTTAGATAAAATATATTTTAGTTGATTCTTCAAACCTTGTTTTCCCTTGGTCAGACTCACAGTTTGTCCTAACTAGAACTGACAGTAGACAACTGAATGCTGCACTTCCGGTTAGAGGACCAAGTCCTTATTTTGACAAATCCAAAGAGTAATAATAACCTGCTTTGTCTAACTCACTGGTTTGTTGTGAAGGGCAAATATGATAAGAATATTAATAGGTAACATTAATTAAAACACTGGCCACTGACTCTGTGCCAGGCCCTTTGCTGAGTGTTTCCCATGAACATCTTCAATCTGCCCAACAAATCTATGGGTAAATGTTATTGTTGTTACCATTCCCATTTGGCAGGTGAGGATATAACTGAGGCACAGAGAAGTTTAGTAACTGGTCCAAGAGCACTCAGCTTGTAACTGACAATGAGAACTCACATCCAGACCTGTCTAACTCCTGGGCCTCAGCCCCTAACCAGTGCTCTTCCACCTCCTTCACTGACAAAGTGTATTCTAAACTCTACAGTGCTAGAGAGTTTAGTCCTTGGTTTTATTTTTTAATCTGTAACAACTTCCCCAAAGCACCAGCTCTGCCTCACATGGCACCCTTCATGGTGATTTTCACTGAGAGCTCATCTATCTGTGAGCAGCACAAACAGCATGATGACTTTTTCCTATCTAAGAACATTCCTATGGGAGATAATCCTAGCTTCTGGCTTGTTTCTGATTAAATGGTGGAGGCTTAACTCTCCTCTCTCCTGTCATTTGGCCAGGTGTCTGCCCAGGGCATTCAGTCCACACCCCTGAACCTGGCAGTGAGCTGGCGGTGTGAGCCCACCAGCACCGACCTGCGCATAGATTACAAATACAATATGGATGCAATGACAACCGCAGTGGCCCTCAACAATGTGCAGTTCCTGGTCCCCATCGACGGAGGAGTAACCAAGCTCCAGGCCGTGCTCCCCCCGGCAGTCTGGTAAGGAGCCCCAACTCCCTTCTGCCTCCCCAAAGAGCTCCTCTGGACAGAGGGGCCCCAGACTTCTGAAGCATTTGTTTCCTACTGGAGACCACAGCAGGCCTGTGTGTCAGGTTCAGGAAAGAAACAGAAACCACCGCAGCTATTTTAAGCAGAAAATGGTTTAGCACAGGATTTAGGTGCCCACACGTGCATGGTGGAAGTGCTAGAAAAACAAGCTTTAGGCTGGATCTCCAGGAATGTTTCCTGGAAGACGTAGCATCGGCCGGCCAGAGGAGCAGCTCACCTCGGCCATAACCAGAAGGAACACCAGGAGGCTGCCAGGGCAGCCACTGAACCCAAGAACCCCCACTGTCACTCAGGTGAAGAACGAGGAAGCTCCTACCAGCTCTGCCTTAGCTGCCTTTCAACACCCACAAACTGCAGGCTGGACTGGGGCATGCGGTCCCTTCCCCACATCTCGGGTTGCTGGCAGCAGAAAACAGCCAAGGAAGCGGCAGTAGAAAGGCCCCTCTCCCCTTCTGTTCTCCGGATCTCATGCAGAGCATGTGGCTGGTGAAGTCTAACCTGCACCCACGCCCTAAACACAAGAGAGTCTGAGCAGTGGAGGGTTTCGCTTTGTAGCCTCTGGGAACAGAGACTGAATAGGGGCTGAGTAGCAATGGCGGCTTCTAGAAAAAAATGTCCTGGGTTTTCCATATGATTGTCAAAAGCAGAAAATTGAACATTTAAAAAAATGAATGTCAGTCATATAACAGCTCCAACGTCAATGACCGTAACTGATGAACTAACCCTTCTCATCTATCTTTTCAGTAGATGTGTTTTAAAAACTTAACCGTATTGGCCTCTAAATATCTATCCAACAGTGTTGTAGCCGGTTACAATAAGGCACAGGAAAGGAGAGAATTTATATGTGGATAGATAAACAGATAGATAATGTTTAAATTGTAGCTAGAATCTTCAAAATCCTTTTTTTTTTTAATTTAACACTGTCTGGAAAAAATAGGGCATCTGTTAAACAAAAAAACTTACATATGCAAAAGTCCTTTACCAATTTTATTTTTAGGAATGCTGAACAACAAAGAATATTGTGGAAAATTCCCGATATTTCTCAGAAGTCAGAAAATGGAGGTAATGTCATCACAAGCTTACTTTATTTAATGTCTGAGGCCGAAATAACTTGCAGATATCAGGTAACTATTAACCAAAATACACTTTATTCTAAAAGCAAGCAAAATATGTCACTGCATTTTGGCATATATGTATTTCAACCAGGGAAAGCAAGTAATTCTTCAATGAATCTTCTGCTTCCCCTTTTCTGACCCAAACCCCACAACCAACAGACCATATTTTTAGCACACACAAAAAAGAGAGCTTTCAGTTAGGCATATTTCCACTCTGAATCAGCTCTCACACTCCGATAGTTTACATATGTTTTACTTTCCTCTGATATCAATCATAGGCTGGAGAATATGTTGCCTTCTGAGTAGCAAACTTCCAAATTTTTTAATACTGTTTGGCTGAAGTATACTGGAATCTGCATGCAGTAGGAGTCACTCATCATATGTAATGATAAATCTTACTCATCACCATTTTGTCCCTAAACATACACTATTTCCTAATAAGTTAGATTTTGTGTATTTAATTTTGAATAGTTTCCAAAATCATATCCAGAATGTGGTGTTGACTGTTGTCTTGCAGTTATATAATACTCTTTTCCTAGGTGTGGGTTCTTTATTGGCAAGATTTCAGTTATCTGAAGGCCCAAGCAAACCTTCCCCGTTGGTCGTGCAGTTTACAAGTGAAGGAAGCACGCTTTCTGGCTGTGACATTGAACTTGTTGGAGCAGGCTATCGATTCTCACTCATCAAAAAAAGGTTTGCTGCAGGTCAGTGTGTATCTTGTGATTTCCTCATCTTTTCTCTACTCCTCTTTCCCACTCCCAACTCCCAATTGCGATCTCAATTAGAAACCCATTTGTTAAATGAGGAAAAACTAGGACAGTAGACTGAAATTAGAAATTAGGAAAGCCCTGACTACCTGTCATGCCCTGGCTAAGGCTGTGTCTTAGGTGGGACTAATTAGTCATTCCCATTATATAGATGTGTTCACTGAGGTTAATGAAGTAAATCCTACTTTTGTTACATTGACAAGCAAGGTAAATGTTATTTGCCTTGTATTTCTTTACCTGAAAACTTTTCTTCTAAGATAAAGTCATAGATTTTAGACTAGTCAAGCTTAGCTGAGATTTAAGTGGCTCCATCTCTCTCTTTAACCGCAACCTTAAAGAATCTACCTTAGAAATCGGACCTTGTTGCCCATGAGCTGATGTGACCATGAGATGGGTTTTGGGCACACAAGGTCATTTGTTGGCAGGGGATTCCCCAGTGCTGGGGTGACTATACCTGTCAGTGATTTATTGGGATAAATTCTGGGTTTTTTGCCTGCAATAATGACATAATTACTAATTATACTCCTTTCACTCTCAGAAATGACCCAGATTGGCCGAAACTGGTTTGGCTCAATGGATAGAGCATCGGCCTGGGGATTGAAAGGTCCCGGGTTCGATTCCGGTCAAGGACACGTACCTTGGTTGTGGGCACATCCCCAATAGGCGGTGTGCAAGAGGCAGCTGATCGATGATTCTCTCTCATCGATGTTTCTAACTCTTTATCCCTCTCTGTAAGAAATCAATAAAATATATTTTAAAAATTAAAAAAAAGAAAGAAAAGAAATGACCCAGATTAGAAAGTAATTATATGGCCACTCTTTCTGCAATAAGATGGATTCTCACATCCAGGAACAAAATCTCCCAACCTATTCTGAGCAAAACCCAAATTGTTGGAAAATGTTTATATATGGAAATGTGAAAAGGCAACTAGCTGGTCTGGAATATTAAAAGCCCCCAAAATGTAATGTGTCTTATAATTAGTATTACAGCCTTCAAATATGCATTATTTGGCTCCTAGGGTTAAGGTAGGAGGAATAGAAATGTTAGCCATTTAATAATCACATTATTGATTACTATATAGTAGGTAACCTGTTGGTATGTATTTTGTTTTACAGGAAAATACTTGGCAGACAACTAATAAAATCTTGTGCAAGATGTGGAAGATTCCTATAATGGAGAACTGTTGTATGAGAAACAGGTTTCAATTTTGATTTGATAAAAACAAATCAAAATCTGCACTTGGGATAAATCTGCTGGAAATGCCCATGACTTTTCAGCAGTGATTTCCCTCACACAATACCATGATGACCAGTCCTACAGTATTTACTTCTAGATGTAATATTGTTATGGTTTTAAAATGTAATTATTGTATTTGTAAATTGTACTCATTCTAGTAAAGCAGTTAGACACTTGAGTTTTAGCATTTTACCACTCCTGAAATGGATGTAATTTAAACTGTGGTATGTAAATTTAATAGTAGTACTGTTGAATGGCACAGTGCTTACAGAGGTAGGTTGAATTTTGTCAATATATAAAATTTAAATATAATATTGATAGCTATCACAAAGGGGGTGCCACATACAAAGGACATTAAGTGGAACCAGAAAAAAAACTTTTTTTTCAGTTCTTAGTATGTTTTATTCTAGTGCTAAATAAAAAAATTCTATCTTCAAATGTTTAGTGGGTTAAATTCAGAAACTATTTCAGAAAAAAATTCTAAGGTTACAGCATATTCAAAGGAAAGCATTAATTAACACTTTTTAAAAGAGCTTTTTTTTCAAACTGCAAATTTCATAAAAATGCAAACTGTGTAAACAGGGCCTCTTATTTTTATAACTTGTGTAAAAAGGGAAAGCAATTCATATTTAAAGTTTAAGTATATGAAATTATAATCAAGAGTAAAGGAGATATTGACATCTTAACTACTTCCCCTCTGTCTACAGCTTAACAAATGTAGAGATTGTTGAATAATCCAGTCAGACTAAAACCAAAGTTGTGATTTTAAAACTTAAAGACTTTCCATAGCTGAGCTGGTTCGCAACTTTTGCACAGTTACTCTAAACAGAGAGTTTCTCCCACCGAGCACGGAGAACGGTTCCGTGTATCTTCCTCTTTACCCATAGGAATCAAAATGTTGAGACCAAAAATCTCATTTAAAAAAATGTTTGACCCCTATTTAAATCCAGAAGGAGAATTTTAATCACAATCGTTTATAATATTTGGGAAGGAAAAAAAATAAGCTTTATCAAAGAAGTTTTCTCCACATAACTGTGTAATAAAGTCTTTTTAGATAAAATTCATTGTATGAAGCTATAAATCTTTGCCATTCTGGGGGGAATCAAAAAGAGTTATAAGAAATGTGTTATTATTCTATTGTTGCAAGGTATAAACAAGTACTCTGTTGGGCCTCACAGTGTGGAAATTCAGAATAGAGAAGCACTTCTTCAGGGATCCCAGTTACAAAACCTTCCTTCGTTCCGATCTGAAAACACAAGTCTTCCTTCAAATCATAGAACTTAATTTGAACATAGGCAAATTCGTGTTCTAGGTTATACTGTTAAATAGCTGTAGTTATAAGTTGATTTATTTATCATTAGTTGCTAAATTTTACTTTACATTTACTAGTATTCGACAAAGAATCTTGAGCCCCTTTAAATTTTAGAATCTTACTCTTAAAATGAGATTGTGACTGGCAGTTGTTCACAGTGGGACTTTCTAAATTGGTATTTGTTCTTCTCAGTCAGTGGATGTTCACAGTGATCTGCCTTGCATTAGAAGGATATTCTCAATTGGCTTCTCAAGTCTTGTGTTGAAGTTTTTTAAACAAATAACTAATATACTCATGTTATGTAAAGATATTCTATTTGATTTTGAAACCAAAAGAGAAAATGCAATTTTTAAATCATATGAAGTGTAGGGAAATTTCAAACACTAAAACCAATGGAAAATAAACTGCAGAAAACTGAGAATTACCCAGTATATAAATATAAAAATGTGTTTAAAGTCTTCAATTTGTGAAAAAAAACATATTGAAAATTAGCACAAAACATATTAAATGTGTAAATATTACTGTTCTCATGTCTTGCTCTTTTTATTTTATTTTATTTGGTTCTGGAGTGAATTGGTAGTTAAACACAAGGATTTTTTGTCAATAAAAGAATGATTTTGTTGATATTTTAAAAATTTAATTTGAAACATAGATTACAATAATCTCTAACATTATTCAAATGCTTCCAGGAACTAAAATTTGAAACAATGAAGATATTCTATGATCCCTTAATTAGTCTTTGTGAAATAGAATGAAAGTCGGTGATTTCAGAGTTACTAAACCTTAAAAAACCAGAATCTCAATAGAGAATATATCCCTTCTCAGTACATAAAATAGGTTAAATAATAACAAACTCATATCAGGGAGATTTGGGTGTTTTTCTTTTACTCTTGTAGCTTTTATTCTGTTACACCTGTACCCATAGTTCTATGCAATGAGAATTAATGTTAGAAAAAAATGACCCAAGACAATGCAAGAGTCTCTGTTATAAAAGAAACATTAAGCCAGGTTCATTATCAATCCCTAAAGCAAAACAACATGAGCTCGTACATATTAACATTTTTCAGTACTATGAGTTAAAATGAAAAGAAAAGGTTTCCTTTACCAGAACACCATGTTCTGAGCAATATGGTTAAAAAGGTTCTACTCTAACAAGATAGAGAGTATGAATGATACTGCTTTATTTTGGCAAAATGGAAAGTATGTTTTTCTTTTCAAATAAATTCCATATTTTCATATTTTTTTAAAATACTCATTCTGAATTAGTCTGAATTTTATCATAATTGGAATTTATAATTCCTAAAGATTAAAATTTTAATTCTTTTTAAAGCTCTATTCTTCTCTACACCTACAGCCAAAATGAGAATTCACTGCATGATATTTGGGAATCTATTTTACCTATAAAGGAAGAATATCCACATTCCAATGGTTTCAAGTGAATACATAATAGATCAGAATGCCGAATTTTTTGTGTATTTTTACTCCATCTTTATCTGGTGTTTGAGGCCATAATTAAACATATTTCCATTTCTTCTTTTCAAAGAAACCTGCACAATTCTAGTAACATAACTGTATTACACTGACACTAACCATCTGTGCGACCTTAGACAAGTACTGCTCTTCCCAGTTCCTCCCCTGCAGTGAGGGATTTGGATTGCCAGTGGTTTCCAAGCTTTTCTTTTTTCTTTTTCTTTTTTTAAAATTTAGTAAATCTTTATTGTTCAGATTATTACAATTATTCCTCTTTTTTCCCTCCATAACTCCCCTCCACCAGGTCCCTACCCCACTCTCTGCTCCCCCACCCCCACCACTGTCCTCATCCATAGGTGTATGATTTTTGTTCAGTTTCTTCCTGCATCCTCACTCCCCTTTTCTCCTGAGAATTGTCAGTCCACTCTCTTTCTATGCCCCTGATTCTGTTATATTCACCAGTTAATACTGTTCATCAGATTTTTTATTCCCTTGGTTTTTAGATTCACTTGTTGATAGTTACATATTTGTTGTTCATGGTTTTTATCTTTTTCTTCTTCTTCCTCTTCTCAAAGAATACCTTTCAGCATTTCATACAATTCTTGTTTGGTGGTGATAAACTCCTTTAGCTTTTTTTTATTTGTGAAGCTCTTTATCTGACCTTCAATTCTGAATGATAGCTTTGCTGGGTAAAGTAATCTTGGTTGTAGGTTCTTATTGTTCATCACTTTGAATATTTCTTGCCATTCCCATCTGGCCTGCATAGCTTCTGTTGAGAAATCAGCTGACAATCGTATGGGTGCTCCCTTATAGGTAACTTACTGTTTTTCTCTTGCTGCTTTTAATATTCTGTCTTTTGCTCTTGGAATTTTAATTATGTGTCTTGGTGTGGTCCTCTTTGGATTCCTTTTGTTTGGGGTTCTATGCGCTTCCTAGACTTGAAGTCTATTTCTTTCACCAGATGGGGGAAGCTTTCTGTCACTATTTCTTTCAATATGTTTTTGGTATCTTGCTCTCTGTCATCTTCTGGGATGCCCATAATTCTGATGTTGGTATGCTTGAAGTTGTCCCAGAGGCTTCCTACACTATCTTCAACTTTTTGTATTCTATTTCCTTTTTGCTTTTCCTGAGGAGTTTTTTGCTTCTTGGTATTCCAAATCTTTGACTTGATTCTTGCAATCCTCTAGTCTGCTTTTAGGTCTCTGTATAATATTTTTTATTTCAGTCAGTGTATGCTTAATTTATAGTTGATCCCTTTTCATATCCTTCAGTGTCTCATTTAATGTATTGGCCTTTTCTAGGAAATTCTTGAAAAACCTTATAACTATTGTTTTGAATTCTATATCCATTTTCTTCAATTAAGGCCTGCCTCTTTGTCTCCACATTTTAGCTGCTTCCCTGAGTTAATGGAGTTGCTTTGTGTGTTAGGTGTCTTAGCAGGGCCCAGTAGCTCAGCCTCCCCAGTTCCCTGTGGTGGACCTTCTTGGTGCAGCCCTTTGTGGGCTATATGTGCAGTTTTGTTGTAGTTAAGCCTTGCTTGTTGTTGGTATCACTGGGAAGAGTTGATCTCCAAGCCAATTATCTGTGAGGATCAGCAGTGTCTCTGCTAGAAGGGCTTCTGTGTTCAGCTTGGATGAGGCAGAGTCTCAGGGTGGCACAGACAAGCTTTGGTTTCCTGTCATCCCCACCCTAAGAGGGCCCTGTTCTCTGAGTCCCGCGGCAATGGCTGCTGGCCGCACACACATCTGAGAGAATGCTGCTCTCGAGTTTCTTTGCCTGACAGTCCAATTTTTCCCTGATCGGAGCTGGATTTCAGTGCAATCGGGAGGTTTGATTTTCCTCCCAAATGAGAAAGCTAGCCGCATCTTCAGCCACTGGCCCTTTCCACAGTCACGGATCTCCGCACCTCCACAGCTCCTGAGGCTCAGCGTCCTCTTCTCTTTTTTTCTAGTTGTAGATCTTCTACTCAGCCAGCTTTACGGTGGTTCTGGATGCTGTCCGCTCTGTTTTCCAGTTGTAGTTTTAAAATTATTGTGGTAGGCTACATTTAGGTGTTTTACCTTATGCCACCATCTTGGTTTCCACTCCAAGCTTTTCTTAACAGCAGGACTTTTCCTACTAGAATTGAGCGTGGAATTCGGTGAGGCAAAACAGCTCAAAACAATGCGGGAGTTCCTCCAGCAGTTTAAATCTGGGTTCCCTGCCCCGCACCCCAGCACTGTTTCCACAGCATAATAACACCTTAGTGATCTATACAGTTTCTTCCACCTCTGAAATCCCATGATTCTACTTGACTCAGGTAGATCCACCTTTGGGGACTTTACAAGAACACTTGTACAATGATAGTAATTAACTGACATACAATAAAAATTGATATTTACTTAAGCGCTTACCATGTACTAGTCACTATACCTATTAGCTCATTTAATCCTTATATCAATCTCCAAATTGTAGGTACTCTTTTGAATTTCTATTTTCACAAATGCTGACATTGAGGCCTAGACAGATTCATGAATTTGTACAAAGAGACACAGCAACTGGAAGTAGCCCAGGTATCTCGACTGAGGAAGGATCCTGCCCTGACCTTGCTCATTCTGGAACATAAACTCTTCTGTTTGATTTTGCTATACATATTCTATTTGAATGCCAAAGTAAAAAGTCAGTATCAAAATCAGGATAATTCCAGTAACAAACTTCTTAGGAAAAATGTTTTTCTCAAAATATGGTATGTGGACCACTTGTATTATTTATTTTAAAGGGGCAATGATTTTGGCTTAGTCACAACTATATCCCCAGAGCCTAAGAGATAGTAGGTGCCAAAAAAATGTACATTAAATAAAGAAATCTCTAGAAATGGGGTTTAAAAATATGTATTTTTGAGCCCTAGCCAGTTTGGCTCAGTGGCTAGCGCATCGGCCTGCTGACTGTAGGGTCTCGGATTCCAACTGGTCAAAGGCACATGCCAGGTTGTGGGCTCAATCCCCAGCAGGTGGCAGCCAATCAGTGATTCTCTCTCATCATTGATGTTTCTCTCTCTCCCTTCTCTGACATCAATAAAAATATATTTTTAAAAAGAAATATGTATTTTGACAAGCACCCAAAATTTAAGGATCACTGCCCTAATAGATCTCTTAGGTTCTTAGTTCTGACATTATATAAAACTTTAAATATTGTAAGTTGAATACCATTTTTTCTAGTGAATTTGTTTTTTCATTCATCTCATTTAATTTTCTCTAATGTTAAAAAAAGATAAAGATAAGGTGGATTTTTCTAAGAAAATCCCTCTTTTCCTTAGCGCTTTCCTGTTATGCTGTTTCAGTCTCCAAGTGGCCTGAAATGCGTTCTCTCATTTTCCTGTTTCTGTCCTTTTCTTCAAAGTCTTGAAAGTTTGAAGGAAGCAGTAGGGAGGTTGCAAGCTGTGGTTTCTCTCAAACACACAGTCTGAATAAACTTCCCCCTCCTTGCAAAGGAAACTCAGACATCTAACTTAGAAGTTGACTCATTTGTCTCCCTTTGAATTGGATGCTTTATAAACATAGACTAATGTCATTCCAAAAGAGTTGCACAAATCCTTTTTATTTTCCTTTAAAATAATCATAGGCTATCAAGGAAAGTTGAATGACAGCATAAAATATGCAGATATTGACTAAGGAATGAGTTTATAGGTTTGTTTCTATTAAGGTTTCTTTCCACACAAAAAAAAAATGCATTTGAGCAAAATCACATTCGGTCCAAATGCTCTCATTTTGTACATGGTCTTCTGATTAGAAATTTTTTAGAAAGCAGAAGCATAATTTTTTAATATCAAAATGAGGGTGATTTCTAGATATTGCTTTAAAAGTTAATACTACAAGTAAACATGTTTCCTTGGATGAGTCATATTAAGCTGTTGATATGAATGAACAAATCAATTCATGTTACACTGAATAAAGAGACTTCCTATGGCTCACCCCACCCTCATTTACTGTCTGCCCTTCTCTCTTGAAGCTTTATTGTATTTTCCTGCTCCCTTTTTTTCCATTTGGCACATAACATTTAGATGACAGTCACCCATGAATTGAACATGGATACCATTACATTCCTTTTGGTGCATGAAATAGATGGAGGAAGAATGAGAAAGGAATACAATATCTTAAGTCTCCAAATATTAGAAACAAAACAAAAAGCCCACCAACTTCTCTCTTTTGTCATTGCTTTGATGTTCTGTCTTCTGTAGGCTAGAGTTGCATTTTTAATATCTAAATGAAATCTAACCATCCTTCTTGAAGGAATGTCAAAATTTAGTATCTGTGGGCAGACCTCTTGACTGTCCCTTATGTTTAATACCTGATTTATATCTTCAATGAGTATTCTATGACAGAAAAGCACCTCCTTGTTGACATTCACCATGGATATAATAACTTATTCTCTAGGTTTAACTTCCAAGTTTGATCTCTAGTATTTCTGATCACCTTCTATCCCTAGGCCCTAGGGTAATACATTGCCTGTTCTGGATACATTGTCTATGTAACCTTAAAAGAAAGGATGTTTTCAGTGAAAAGCAAATATATTTTTATGTGTTCCTAAATGTCTAAAAGAAAATAAGTAAAAGATACTTTTACTACATCCACCTACATTCCAGTGTTTTCCAAATCATGTTCACTTCTACTGGTTCTGGCAAATGTTCATTGTGGTCTGAGAATAAATGATACTATACCCTAGCCCTCATTTCTTGGACATTGATAATAAATGTTATTGTTTTAATGAAGTTATTGGATCAGGATAACACTTTTTCCCTAAAAGTACCTTGAAGAAATTTAGAAAAGTTTTAACACCAGTTTACATATTTCTCACCAACTACAAATAATATGACCAGCAGGGCTTTGGATGGTTGCTCTAGTTTTTTATTTCAACTTAAAGGGAGATTCCTGCCAATTCAAGTGAATTTAAATTTCATTAATACATCATAGTGAATTAAACTTAACCACCTAAAATGTTCAAAACAAGATAATGAAATGGTTTTAATATTTTAAGTATTATGACCACATCAGACTACTATTTGTTGGTGCAAATTCTTTGTAGAGTGACATTAACACTTGTGAGCAATCTTTGGTAATATTTTATTAAACAGCTTTAAGAAATTGAATCATGATAGATTAATGCTACAGCATTTTATATAATCTTGTTAGAAATTACATGGAAAACATTTTTGCTAAAGCTAAGAGGAATGCAATGGGATAGATTTTTCAGGACTCTGTCCTCTATTAAAGAGCATTTCACAGTTTTTGCTTTCCTTTATTTTTCAAATCAGTTATTCTGCACAAAACAACAAAATTCCTTTAAAGAAATTCCTGAGTGAGTTGTTTTCAGACAGAAAAGAATAAAGCTGAATTATTATATTTCTTTAAATGTAATTCAATTTTTTATTCATTCAGAGAATGTGAATCAGCTTGATAGATCACAAGCTACTTACCATTTACAAATATTTCATGAATATTATATCATGCAAATGTTAATTCCATCTAGTTCAGTTGTATGTTCATTAACATTTTCATTTTTTTTTCTTTTGGCAAAACTAATGTTTAGTGTTATTCATACATCATTACTTCAAACTATTTTAGATAATTAACCAAATGACTCATTTGGGATCAATGTTCCAAACTCCAAAGTCCGATTTTTTTCCTTTTCCTATGAGATGCTAGAACAAAGGTGGGCAAACTTTTTGACTCGAGGGCCACAATGGGTTCTTAAACTGGACCGGAGGGCTGGAACAAAAGCAACCTGACCATGCTGGCACTCTCATCTTGGGCTGCTGGTGAAGGAGCAAAAGGGAGAGCAAGAGAACCCTCTGCTCTTTCAACTCCGAGGGCCGGATAGAACAGCCGAATGGGCCGGACCTGGCCCGCAGGCCGTAGTTTGCCCACGACTGTGCTAGAAGGACCATTCTTATAGCTGTGTTAATTTTGCAGGCCAGTATTCAGTCTTGCTTTATTTAATGGATACACATGAAAGAGATTGGCACCTATCTGATCCCTCTCTCATGCACATACACTCTAAGGGAGTTAGAAAATTACTGTTGAATACTTTTTCTTGAAAAACCAAGTGTTGGTATGAGGATATATTAATCCTATCTATGAGCAGATCTCCACTGGAGGGCGAGCAGTAATTGCAAGAGCTGGCTTTTTTTAAAACTATTTGAATATTATTGGGTTATAATATAATTTTTTTAATTTTTCATAGGAAAGGATCTGTATGAATAAAATGATCAAATTTTAATTTTCATGCCTACACAGTGGTAATGTAAGGCATGATTTTATTTTTAACAATAAGAGAAACTAGGGAAAGAATCTCAGAAATTTTGCTGTGTTTGTAAAGGTAACAAAATTCGATCAAATGTCTTTCTTAAGGAAGAGTCTGTTAGCGTACACTATACTTTGAGTTGGTGGCAGCCTGTATTTAGAGTTCTCTGTGACCTTTGACGCAAACATAAAATGGGTTTATAACCTTGTTACAGGTTATGTATTTTCACAAAATGATTTGGGCATAAAATGTTTACACAAGGAATTATGGGTTAAAATCACAAATAGATTTTTAATTTAGTTGAAATGTTGATGCCTGGCTCTTTCCTCCTGAATAATTCAGCAAGGAACACTTGATTCCCAGAGCCCTTACCGCTGTCTGTGATAAAGCCCACTGCTTCTGTGCTGGCCCAGACAAAACCAGCAAAGAATCGACTGCTGGTCCCTCCAGGACCCGCCGCAGAGCGCCCTGCTGAGCAATGGTGACATGAAGGTGCGGTGCTGACTTATGATCATCTTGAGAACACCTAACATTACTTGCCATATAAGCTAGAAAAGGTATGGGTATCATTTTTTGTAAATAATGATCTTTACAAATGTGTTTGGTTTTTTTTTCCTTTATAATTTTCCCAATCACCCATTTCATAAATCCTGAATATCCAATTATTTATCATGGCACATAGCTACAAGTCAGGTTCCCAGTTTGGAACAGCAGAACAGAGTTTAATTATATGTGAGAACAAGATGGAATATCTGAGTGGATGTTTAAATGTGTGTGTGTCTGGGGGGGGGGGCGGGTGTTCCTGAAAAAATAAATAAAAACCACGAAAATAAATTCAGTTGTGAACCTCTTTTATTACCAGCCTCTTAAAATTTTGTCCACGTTTTTGGAAAATGTTATTGCAGATGTAGGTGGGCAAGGTGAGAAAACGGTCTGACACTCTGCAAGGGCATTGAAGTGGGGGTCAAGTCCCAGCTCTATAATTGAACAATAGATTTGAGCCTGTTACTCAATGATTCTTTATTTCCTTAAAAAAAAATAAAATTTAAAAAAAAAATGGAGGCCCTGGCCAGGTAGCTCAGCCAGTAGAGCACTGCTCCCCTTCCCTTACACCCCAACCCCCACCCCACCCCCGCGCCCCGCAGCAGATTGGCTCTCCTATCAGGGCACATACAAGGAGCCACCAACTAACGAATGTATAAATAAGTGGAACAACAAATCTCTCTCTCTTCTCCACCCCCCCCCCCAACACACCTTCACTCTCTAAAAATTAGTTAAAAGAAGGAACTTTTTAAAAAATGGAGTTACTATGCCGAAACTGGTTTGGCTCAGTGGATAGAGCGTCGGCCTGAGGACTCAAGGGTCCCAGGTTCGATTCCGGTCAAGGGCATATACCTTGGTTGCGGGCACATCCCCAGTAGGGGGTGTGCAAGAGGCAGCTGAAAGATGTTTCTAACTCTCTCTCCCTCTCCCTTTCTCTCTATTAAAAAAAATAAAATATATTTTTTAAGAATTTTAAAAAATGGAGTCACTAATGCCACGTTATCATAGGATCATCAGAGTGAATTAGATAATATTCATCAGGCCCCTACACCTTCTCACCTAGTGCACAGTAGATATTCAATAAACAATCCTTTCCTGCTCTTGTGTGAATAGGGACTGAAATGAGCCAGCACACTTGCACGTTCTCTCTCTAACGCCACCACAAGCCTGAGGGCCTCTCCGGTTACCATCGCAGTGCATTGTTGTGTCAGCTAATTCTGGCTGCACGGGGCACTCCGCCCTCGCCAGGCGGGGCACGTAGCTGCATGGCCTCATTTGTGCCCCTGCTGATTGCCCGCTAGGTGAGGATCCCTTCCGCCTGCTTTGGGTTGAGGAGGGGGTTCTGGGGTTGGGAAGGGCATCGTCGTTCCGGGGAAAGGGTCTCTGAGTCAGGTCAGGTGGGTCCTCAACCCCAGACCGCCCCCATGTCAAAGGAGCTGGGAAGGGTGGTGTTGAGGATAAGCCCGTGGGGTCCAGGGGGCCCTGGGCACGCGGTTCCGTAGCTGAGCATCTCACCTTTCTGCATCTGCAAGGGAAGAGCAGCCCTTTTGGCAGAGCTGTTGGGAACCCTAAGTAAAGCAATGACGCTAGAACGGGTTGCCAGAACCTGGTAAATGGAAGCGCTCAGCCCCCCTCCCGTCACCAGCCAGCGGCGCCTGGGAAGCTGGGGGTGCAGAGTCTGGGCGCGCGGGGAAGGGGTGGCTTGACTTTCTCTTTGGGTCTCGGATTTCCGGGCCTAGGGAACTCCTGCGAGGGACACCCGCGGGCAGAGGCACTGGAGGAGGACTCTTGGGGCTGCCTCTTGAGTTTCCCATGTCCTCCTGCAACGGCGTGAACCGGTTCCCCTGCAGGGAGCAGCCCCTGCAGGGAGCAGCCGGGCTTGGGCGGCGGCGCCAGGCAGGGAGGATGGGATCCCTGACGCCTTAGGGCGGGCGGCTCGGGGGCCAGGCAGCTAGTCTGTGGGCCCCGGGCGGGCGGCGGGGGGCTGTGTTAGGAGCAGTCACCCTGGAGACAAGCCTGGGAGGCCAGGGGCAGTGGAGGGAGGCTGCAGGCAGAGGGAGGCCCGGAGGAGGGAGCCTCGCTGCCGAGTGGAGGAGCCTGCGGTCTGGGAGGCGCTGGGCAGGTAAGTGCGCGCTCCCCGCGGTGCATCGGGCAGAGACAGGGGGACAGAAAGGGGACCGCACGTTCCTGCGGGAGGAATAGCCCGCCTGCCTGGGCCACCGCCTCTCCGAGCCCTGCTCCTCTTCCCCCAAACAAGTAAGAAAAAGTGGCCCCATTGGGAACTGGACCTGGTGGTCACCCGCGCACCTGGGCTTCCCGGGGATGCCCAGTGCAGAGCTGGCCAGTCCTGAGCATCTCCCTGAGCCCAGCCTGGCGCCCCGACCAACCCCCCCCCCCATCCCCGACCTTCAGGTTCCACCGGGAGCCTTCAGGGCAGCGTGGGTAACAGGTGCGCAGACGCAGGTCTGCGCCCCTTTGGATGGGAACCTGAATGCGCCGCTTCATCCGTCTCTGTGCGCCCTGTCTACACACATGGACACGCCACAGACACATGCGCGCACACAGATGCTCGCACACAGCTCACACATGCATTCAGTATGCAGACACATCACACACAAAGGTTCACACACCCTCACAAAGCCACACACTCAGGTACACCCCGAAAATGACTCATGCACACATATGTACAGACATGCACACGGGTTCACACAGGCACCTGCTTACATCCGTGTACATAGACACTCCACTGATACAGCCTCACACACTCACGAGGACTCGAGTTCACACACAGGCACACGCCCACAGAGAGAAACACTCATGGGTACCTACACAAAGACGCGCACACTCGTGAATACACCCTCATACACAGGCACACGCGCGCACACACACACGTACACCACCGCCTCTCTTCCCAACACACAGCACACCTCTGCCATAGCTGTGTGCCGTTCAGTGCCCTGACACTGAGACACTGGTTTGAGGTGATGTTCTGTCCGGCCCAGCCACTCAGCTGCCAGCGTTAGCGTCTGGCACAGTGTCTCCTTGCTAGGGCTCTCAGATGTACAGAATACACAGAATTAAATGAATACCTAAATTGGTATGTAGGCAGTAGGGCAACAGAGTTATCGTCTAAGTTCTGGGAAGTCCATTCCTACCAGCAGCCTTTAAACAAGCGTTTGTGAGGGAGGAGGTGTTCCAATAAAGGACTGAGTTAAACGTTAAGTTCTGTTTGGTTTTTTACCAAGCCAGTTATGGTTGCTTGGGTGGGGGTGGGGGGCGCCGGAGCGGGAAAATACCCTTTGGGGAAGACAATTTTGAGTTTTAAAGTAACAGCAACAGCAACAAATATTAACTAGCAAACTTTTATCAAGAATAAATGGGAGGCAGAGATATGAACAATAAAATGGCAATAAATATGCATCTATCAACAATTGGATCTAAAAATCAAATTAAACAAGCAAGAAATCTAATGAACAAAATAACTGTTGAATAAAATAGGACCAGAGGCATGGAAACATGGAACAGACTGAGGAATCTCAGAGGGAAGGAGGGAGGGAGGGCAGGAATAGATTAACCTAAGAACTTATGTGCCTATATGCATCACCCATGGACACTGACAATAAGGTAGTAAAGACATGGGGTGGGGTGGGGTGGGAAGGGGGTGAGGAAGTGGCACTGGGAGGGACAGGGAAGCATCTGTAACACTCTCAACAATAATGATTTAAAAACAACAACAGCCCTAACCAGTTTGGCTCAGTGGAGAGCATCAGCCTGTGGTCTCCAGGGTCCCAGGTTCGATTCCAGTCAATGGCATGTACCTTAGTTGTGGGCACATCCCCAGTGGGGGATATGTAGGAGGCAGCTGATTGATGTTTCTCTCTCATCAATGTTTCTAACTCTCTATCCCTCTCCTTCTCTGTTAAAAAAAAAATTAATAAATATTTTTTAAAAAAACACAAACAACAAAAAATAAATAAATGGGATCAGTAAAAAATATTGCTTTCTAGTATGGGACACTATCTTTTCTTCTACGCATGGCTATCTTTTCTCAGTGACATTAACCTCTGCTTTAGTTCAGCGATGTGCTGCAGTTTAATATCTCCTTATGTGGAGTAAGTATACTACTACATAAATAAAAGTTATCAGTTGAACTGACCAGAATAACATCCTACATTAAAAATCACTCTTAAAGGAACTCCACTTCTCTGTTCAAAAATGGTAGAAAAAGTATCTGTGTACTGTATTGAGAATGAATATCTGAGTTATACTAACATGGTTTCAGATCTTTCGCCTGCTGTTTTAACAGGAGTTTTCTTCAATAAGTTATGATGATGGCAGACACTGCTAAAGAGGGAAGGGCTCATTCACTGAAGAGAGAGGGGAGCGTGACTTCTCTCAGAAGCCATGAGTTCCGGCGGAAGGAGCATCATGGGCGCCACAAAGGGTGAGTAACTGAAGGTCTAATATCTTAAGTTCAATGACCGAATAAACAGGTTCATAATGTTTATTAGGAAAAAAGAAAACATTGCCTTTGGGAAGTAAAAGAGAGAAAATGGACAAGTACAAGGTTCAGCTCATCCTTGGGAGGCATATTTTTAAAAAGCATTTTTTTTTTTTACTATTTCTAACACTACCCCCAAAAATCACCTACTCAAAAGAACACCATATACAATGTAGACCGGATACTTCCTACATGTCTCGTGAATGCCCATCTTTAATATTATATAAATTCATAATTTAAGCACTTTTGCTATCAATATATACATATACAATGTACTTAGCATTATTTTATACAAATTTTGTAATGTACTTTCACAATTGTTTGTGTCCTTATAAGTGGCTGTACAATACTTTGCCAGTTTATAATTCTGGGTGAGCTAACCATTCCCCAGCTCTTGGGCGCTTTGTTTCCATTGTTTTTCTTTTCTTCTGTATAATGCCTCTGTCTGCTTTCTTCCCAGAAGTAGAATTAGTGGGTCAAAGGGTACTAAGTACTTTTTATTGTTTTGGCTCTTACTGAATATTGCATTTGGTCTCCCAAAGAGATAAATCAATTTTTTTATATTTTCATGGCATTTCTATTTGACTGCCATGGGGAAGAAAACAAAACAAATTATTCAGTGCAGAGGTCAATTAACTCATATGACAGCCTTTCTTTATTTATTTCTCACAGAATTGAAGGATGCGGTACAGTAATGAATGCCTGTGGTTGAGAAACAGGAGTTAATGTGTCCTATGGAACAGAGACCATAAGAACTGGGATAGATTTACATTAGAATTCTGAAACTAAATCTTTCTACTCTCAGAATGTATCAATGCACTTATTTAAAACTAGAGGCCTGGTGCACAAAATTCGTGCACTTGGGGGTGAGGGGTCCCTCAGCCTGGATTGCGGAAGGGCACAGGCACAGGCCAGGCCGAGGTATCCCACCGGTGCACAATCAGGGCCGGGGAAGGGTGCAGGAGGTTGACCAGCCAGGGAAGGACCGAGGGAGGACTCCAGGGTGTGTCTGGCCCAACTCGCTCAGTCCTGATCCACCAGACCCCAGAATTAAGCTAAACTACTGGTCAGAGCATTTACCTCCTGATGGTCAGTGCACAGCATAGCAAGCATTGAACTGTCTTAACATGTCATTAGCATATTATGCTTTGATTGGTTGAATGGCCCACCATTTGGGCTGCTATTTCCAATATTTATGTATAAGAGTTCATAAGCATTCTTTCAATTATGTATTTTTAAATAATTGTTAGGTTAAATTCAACTTTTTTCAAGAAAATATTTATTATGCCGAAACCGGTTTGGCTCAGTGGTAGAGTGTCGGTCTGCGGACTGAAAGGTCCCGGGTTCGATTCCGGTCAAGGGCATGTACATTAGTTGCGGGCACATCCCCGGTGGGGGGGTGTGCAGGAGGCAGCTGGTCGTGTTTCTCTCATTGACGTTTCTAGCTCTCTATCTCTCTCCCTTCCTCTCTGTAAAATAGCAATAAAATATATTTTAAAATATATATTTATTATAATCTGACATAAATCATGTTCCCATGATTAATAAACAAACAACTTCTCTCATCCAAAGACTAAACTGTTATCCCTAATTACATACTTCATTTACCTCTTTCCTTTCAAAACAAATTAGGAAGTCACAGAGAATCAGAACATGGCCACATTTGAAGAATTAGAGATCACTCTTTTTTGTTGAAGTATAAACACAAACAAAGCAACACAAGTAAAAAATAGTTTTATCAACACATTAGAATCAATTTCTCACTAACAAATAACATTTAAGTGATAATTATTTTGATATATTTTGAAGTAGGAATTTGAACTCTCAAACAAAACATCCAGAATGATTCTCTATCTGCACTTTTTCTTGAAGAGCCTTGCAATCAGAGCCATTTTAGGAGGCGTTCTTCTTACACTCTGGCTTCCTTCTCCTCCTTCCTTTTCCTACCACCCCAACTCTAACTCCTGCGTAATTTCCTTGTCTTCGTCCCTGTCTTAGACTAGACTGCATGGTGATTCTCCTCCACGAAATCCACCATCAGCTCATAGAAAGACTCTGAAGGCTTCGAGGCTATGAAATGCAGACATTGTTTTGAAATTGCAGTGCTTTAGGGAACAGCATGTACCTTTCATTTGAAAGTTACTTCAAAACAATTTTAACAGATCAATTTCAGCAGTATAACGTATATCCCGAAGTATATTGAGGACCTAACACACTGTCTCTTTTCCTCCCCCCAGCCTTAATCCTACAGGTGGACATCATTTTTATCATTTTGCTGTGAAATAATTGCAGCTTACAAGTGGAGTGATGATTTAATGATTAGGATACAGTCCTAGATCATGAGTATGGCATATGGCAGTGGTTTTCAACCTTTTTCATCTCATGTACACATAAACTAATTATTAAAATTCTTCAGCACACACAAAAAAATGTTTTTGCTGATTTGACCCAAAAAATAGGTTTAATTTTTATTCATTCACACCTAATGGTTATTGTACTGACTTATTATTATTATTATTATTATTTTTACAATCCAGGGGAAAAGAGGTCAGTGCCCTGATTAAATAGTCAGATATTGCTTGCTTTAAAAATTCTTGTGGCACGCAGAAAGGAAATCGCTGATATTGAGTCTACAGACCCTTGTCTACTTCTCTAGCACCACCTTCCTCACTATCCTGCTAGTGGCTATGCTCCAGCCAGACTCAGCTCCCATACCTATGCTCCCTCAGAGCTCTGTCTTCCCTCCAGCCACTGCCTTATGTTCTTTTCCCGTGGAGCATCCTTACCAGGAATATCCTTCTTACACTCTGGCTTCCTTCTCCTCCTCCTTCAGAATTTATCTCCAGCCAAAACCGGTTTGGCTCAGTGGTTAAAGCGTTGACCTGTGGACTGAAAGCTCCCGGGTTTGATTCCAGTCAAGGGCATGTACCTTGGCTGTGGGTACATCCCCAGTAGGGGGTGTGCAAGAGGCAGCTAATTGATGATTCTCTCTCATCGATGTTTCTAACTCTCTATCCTCTCTCTTCCTCTCTGTAAAAAAAAAAAAAAAAAAAAAAAAAGCCAATAAAATATATTAAAAATAATTTATCTCCATCTCCATCTCCATCTCTCTCTCCAGGAAGCTCTCTCTAACAACCCAACTACAACCACTTCCACTTCCGGACTGCGTTGGGCACTCTTCCTTTCTGTTCCTGCTGCTTTCCCCTTGTACATGATACTGTATTTGGCATGTTTGTTTGTTTATCTCACTCATTAGATTGTGGCTTTATTTGTGTTTATAGCAACAAACACAGATAAGGAGGGCAAAGAAGAGTAGAATGTAGAGCTGCTACTGGGAAAGCAGGTTCTCGGGTGTGGTATAAGATCTGCACAGATTTATCCCTGCAGTCTCGGGTTTTATGTCTACAGTCTCATGCAGTGGTAACCAGTGCCCAGCATCGATCCCTGGGCATAATGAACATCCAAAGAGCCCTCTTATTGTGAAAGGATGATAGAATGCATAACCTTAGCCAGTTTGGCTCAGCGGGTAGAGTGTCGGCCTGTGGACGGAAGGAACCTGGGTTTGATCCCAGTCTAGGACACATACCTCGGTTGCAAGCTTCTCTCTGCACATACTTTGGTTACAACCAATCGATGTGTTTCTCTCACATCCATATTTCTCTCTGTCTTTCCCATTCTCTTCCACTCTCTCTTAAAAAAATAAATCAACAGAATTTATAGTCAATATAATTATTGTTAACAGTTTTTAGGGTTGTGTGTATTTATTTAAATTATGTTTTAATTCTAGTGTGATTTTATGCTTTCTTTTTTTAAAAAGAAACTTTTTACGCTGGATCTTACTATCTCAATATCCTAACTGTTAACATATCACATTTTTTTCCTATACATACCTACATAGTTGTCATCATACTTTGTGTTTCACTTCTGCGATCAATAGTAATAAGGGTGATAATAGCTGACGTTTGTTGAGCCCTCACTATAACCTCATTAAAGTCTCACAGAAGGTCTGTCACAGACAGTGGCAAACTCTGGCCCAAGGGCCAAGTCCAACCTGCCACCTGCTTTTGTATGGCCCTAGTGAAGTGTGGTTGTTACATGGTTTTAAAAAAAAACAATCAAAAGGAGAGTAATACTTTTGTCATGTGAAAATTATCAGAAACCCAAATTCCAGTATTCATAACTAACTTTTCATTGGAACATACCCATGACTCTTTCTGTATGTATGGCCTCTGGCTGCTTTCCCACTGGAACTACAGGGTTGAGTAGTTGCAATGGAAAGCACGAGTCCCACGAAGCAAAAAAAAAAAGCTACATGGAATTTTATAGAAATGTGTGCCAGCCCCTGCTCTCTAAGATAGATGCTATTTATCATCTCCAGTTTACACATGAAGAGGCAGACGCTTCGAGAAACTGAGCCTCCCAAGCTACAGAATTAGGAAGTGGCCAAATGGGCTTTTGCTTAGGGTCAAGTATTCTCGTTCCCTGCAAAGTGGCTGTCTACGTGTGACTTGCATGAACAAACTCTTCATTCACCAGACCTTGTTTCCCATTCAGGGGGAAGAGCAGGTTTTTACAATGACGTCTTTCTTGGTGGGAGCTCAGCCTTTGGCAACCGCAAACAGTATTTCAACAGCTGCTCTCACGTCCTTAAAATGGAAATTGAAACCCCGAGGTTAGGTTACTGTCCCAGGATCTTGTGACATGATATCCAGGCTTATGATCCCTGAGTCCGCTGGTTCAACTAGTAGGCCAGGCCTCACATTGGTGATGAGAGTCTCTCTTTTGCCCCAAACCAAAATTACAGTGATGGCGGGCTGTGAGGGCTTTGAGTGTGGATCCCACAGCTCTGCGCCGGAACCCACTGGAGCGTCTAACACCCTATCCCATTCTTTCGCTTATTCGTTTATTCAGGTTCATTGAGCTTCTGCTTCGTGTGAATGATTGTGCCTCGTTAGGCGTGTAAAGGTGACTCACTGGAAGTTTCGACTCTGGAGAAGCTCATTTTTTTTTTTCAAGTAAACTAAACACCACCTGGTAAAATTCCCCCCCCCCCAAAAAAAATAGCAAAAACCATATTCATTACTTCACTTAAAATATATGTTTATTAACCATGGAGTACATTCCAGGCACTAGGGTAGGTGGTGGGCCACACAGAAATAATCCCTGCTTTCTTGGTTTATAATCTGGTAGGAAAGACTCATTATATGGAAGAAAATAAAGCTGGATTTTTAAAATATATATATATTTTAACTGATTTCAGAGAGAGAGGGAGAGAGAGATGGAAACATCAAAAATGAGAGAGAATCATCAATTGACCACCTTCTACACACCCCATACTGGGGATCGAGCCTGCTACCCTTGCATGTGTCCTAACTGGGAATCGAACCGTGATCTCCTGGTTCATAGGTCAGCACTCAACCACTGATGGAACACTGATGTGGAAAGCTCTAAAGCTAGTAGAAGGAAGTATGGGAGAATGTTTCTGTGTTCTACATGTTCTTTAGGAAAAGATTTCTTAGATAAGATCCCTACACACAAAAAACCCGCAAAACCATGAAGTAAAAAACAAAACAAAAAAACACTTTGATAAGTAGAACTACAATAAAACTTAGCATTTCTGTTCAACAAAGAATACAATAGGCACAGTATTGTAATAAGCCTGTAGAAGATAGGTATTTTTTAATCATGTGCATTAACAATAAAAAAAGGAAAACCATTTTTAAAATAGTCGAGTGAGATAAATAGCAGTTTACAAAAGCAAAGCCCGGATGGCTAAACAGAACGTGAAGAGATGCTCAAAGGCAGAATCTGAGAGATGATTGAACTCACTTTGGAATTAGGAAAATGCAAATTAAAACGAGATACCATTTCACCCCAATCTGAATAGCAAAACCTAAGAATAAAAACTGATAAAGCCAGTGCGGTCAGTAAAGCAATCCAACAGCATTTAGAAAAATGGACTTGTACCATTATGCCCATACATCGAGGAAACTGAGGCTTAGGGTGCACTTGCCAAATTATCACAACTACCAGGTGCTTCCCGGACCCTAGAATTGAGAGGCATCAGGAAAGTATTGGTATTTGCGATGGGCTGGATTGTGTGCCCCGCCCACCGGCAAGGTGCCAGACGTGGCCTCATCTTTGCTCCCTCCACTGCAGCTACTGTGGCCTTTATGCGCTTCAAAAATACCGAACTTGCTATCCATTAAATGGCCATAAAGCAAAGTTACCTTATCAGGCAACGTATACCTCCTACTGACAGGGGAGGAGTAGGTACGCTTTTTCTGTAAGATTACTACGCATAAAACTACCCTTAGAAGCTTTGAGGAAGAAAGTTGCCAGGTGAGTGCGTAAGGATGCATATTTTATCTTGTTTTCTATGTCTTCCTGCTCAAGCACAGGGACTTTCTTTGTACTGGAAGGGCTTCCCACTTCGCCCCGCATGCTGGGCCAGGCATAGCTGTTGAAAGATGAAGGGGGGGGGGGGGGAGGAATGCAAATTTGTATACCCCGGAGCCTTCTTTTTCTCTGTGCGCTCTGAAATATCCCCACTAGGAGGCAGCACATGACTTCAAAATATGGTATTTCCAGGTATTTCATGGTAACAGAAGAAATGATATTCCGACCTTCTTAATCTACTAAATTAATGGCTTTAAGTGCATTCAAATATTATCTCTTACTACCGTTTCAAAATATCTAAGTGATAATGGCAGTGAAATGTGTGGGAATGACTTCTCAATGAAAATTACGTGGTATGTGTGGCTGGTGAGATTTAATTGAAATAATTGTTTCTGTCTCTAACAGCCAAAACAGTAAGACATGCCTTGCACTTATTCTGTGTAATTCAAGGAGTGGCCAGCAAGCAAACTTGTAAGATGTTTCCGGTGTAAACTGAATTTCATGGAAGAAGAAATATATTCCAACTCCTTAGCTGTTTATTTTTAATTTTTTGCCCCTTTTCTGAGTAATCAGAACACTGGCTGCTAGGTTAGTTCGCATGGGAAGTTCCAAACTCAGGTGTACAATACCGAAGGGCGACTTTTGTTAGTGTGGGCCAATTTTATGCAGTATTTCTGCATCCAAGTTAATTTCAAGTCTGCCCTCAGCAACAGTACATGTGATTCCAAGTATTACCTGAAATTTGCATTGGATTACAAATTGTTACTCTTCTCTCTAGAATGTTAGTTGATATGTTCAGTGTTTTCACCAGTTTACACGAGATTTACCAGTAACCTACCTTTCTTTCTAAAACTTTACATCTGCCTTGTATATATTTTGCCACTTGAAATTTTTTCCCCATTAATGCCATGATAAACAAACAGCAAGAACATTTTTTACATTGACTAGTAAAAAACAAAATCACCCTATTGTCAGGGTGGTGAAGGCCTGGGGAGGAGGGTTAGAAGGGGCCAGTGTGAGAAGAAGAGAGTATATGTAATACTCCCAACAATAAAAAATTTTAATTTAAAATTAATAAGATCAACTATAGCATTCCCTTTGCAATGACTCTAGAAAATTAGTGTGATACACTAGGGAAAGTCTAGTCATAGACAACTAAAATTCACCGACTTGCAATGCTGTGACTATATTTTCAACAAATGTATTGTGTGCTATGTATGCAGAACTGGTAATTAAAATAAGTTTTCTCTTCAAGCATCTCACATTTTTATCTATAAAATTTTCCAAGGGCTTGAGTAAAGCTGTTTATCAATAGAAAACATATATGTTCCTGGCCAGGTAGCTCAGTTGATTAGAGTGTTTTCCCGATATGCCAAGGTTGTGGGTTCGATCCCCAGTCAGAGCTCATACAAGAATCAACCAATGAATGCATAAATAAGGGGAACAACAAATTGATGTTTCTTTTCTCCCCCTCTCTCTCTCTTATCCTTTCTCTCTCTAAAAATGAATAAATAAATAAAAAGAATATATATATATATATATATATATATATATATATATATATATAAAAGTCTAAGCAACTGTCTCATCTGAAACAACCAAATGGACGACTAAACAGGCTGTGTGGGGTGACCAGGCTGGCAGGGGGGTTAGTGAGGGACGACCAAATGACCAAGCAGCAGGCTGTGTGGGGGGACCAGGTCAGTAGCAGGGTAAGTGAGGGGCAACCAAACAACTGAACAGCAGGCTGTGTGGTGGTGTGGTGCTGGCGGGGGGGGGGGGGGCAGTTGGGTGTGACTATGCCAAAAGAGGGCAATTGGGGGTGACCAGGCCAGCACGGGGGAGATGGGCAGTTAGGGGCAATCAGGCAGGCAGGCAGGTGAACAATTAGGAGCCAGTGGTCCTGGATTGTGAGATGGACATCCCCCAAGGTGTCCCAGATTGGAGAAGATGCAGGCTAGGCTGAGGGGACCCCCCCCCCCCGCGCCCTGTGCATGAATTTCGTGTACTGACCTCTAGTATACATATGTTTGTCTAAGTCAATATTCTGAATTAATATTGGTAATTCCCAACTTTCAAACATAGGATTTCTTTTATTTCTAAAAATTTACTGAGTTCATATTCTAGTTTAAAGTTAGTTGCCCAAATTGCAAGCATTTTTAATATTTTGTGTGTTTTTTTCAAGAAATATCTTCCTTTTTATATTTTTTCTGTTCAACTTCTTCTCTCTCTCTCTCTCTTTTTTCAACTCATCTCATTCTAGTATTGGAACTGTCAGGTTTCAGTTCCAAAAATACCATAAACATTTTTTAAGTATAATTTTCCTCTAATTATACCTGAAGTTATAGTCTTGGTTTATAAATAGTCAGCCATCCAAGGTACAAAAATTGATAGACTAATTAAATATTTTCCCTCTGCATGATATGGGATGCCAGATTTCCAACAAAATATCTGAAACCTCAATCCTCAAAGCCTTGTCTCCTCTACAAAACTAATCTCGTTTTGTGCTCTATTACTTGCAGCATCCCAATTCCAAGAAACAAATTCTGTATCAGAATTTGAATCAATTATAGCTCTAATCCTATCTAATAAAGATAGAACATGCAAATTGACCATCACTCCATCACAAAGCTGGCAGTGCCCAGTTTCCCAGCCCTGCCTGAGTGCCCCAGTCCTTTTAGCCCTTGCTGTGGCAAAGGGCAAGCAGGCCCCTTCAGAAAGCAGACAGCAGGGCCTGTGGCAGTGTGGAGCAGGCAGGTCCACAGAGAGCAGAGAACCACGGGGAGCAAGCCTAGGGGAGCAGGCCTAAGCCATCAGTAGGACATCCCCTGAGGGCTCCCAGTCTGTAGAGGGTGCAGGTCAGGCTAAGAGATCCTCCCTCCTACCCCCCACCCCCTGTGCATGAATTTTTATAATAATAATTTTTAAAACAGTGGCTTAAACAAAACAAAAATATATTTCTCTCTTACATAAGAAGTATGCAGAGGAGCATTTCAGGGATCTAGGCATTATTTTTCCGATCCATAATCTATAAGATCACCTCAAGACCCAAGATAGCTGCTGAGCTCTTGCCATCAGACCCATATTCCGTCATCGAGGAGGGCACACAGAGGCTCCTCCTGGTTGGATTAGTTCTTTTAAGAAAGCTCTTTCAGAATGTCCACCCAGAGCTTTCCCTTACATCACAAGCCACATGGCACCAAAGAAGTCCAAAAAGTGTTTTTAATTTAGAGAGACACATTCCTACAAATTTAAGGTTCTGTGACCAAGGAAGAAAGAACAACCTTGGAAAGCAAATGGCAGTCCCTGCCACAATGATCATTACAGTTTTCTTTATAATAGTAGAATAACGGACACGACCTAAATGACTTAAATAAGAATAAACAGTTAAAAAATGCAATATGTTCATATGTTAAATACACTCTTGGTGTTTAAACTATTATGTAGATTGCTATTCATTGACATAGAAAATTATTCACGATACATTTCTGAGAAGGGGAAAAAGCCACTCAACATTGATCATGTACTCACATATGTAAAATCACATCTGAAAATATTTATGTTAACAATGGTTAGCTAACCACTGTGGTTAGTACTTTTTTCTGTGATTTTACTTTGTTTCTTATACTTTCCTACGCTTTGAACTTTTTACAATGACTATGCGATGATCATATGTATGATGACTGTGGGAATAAAAAGACACTGAATGAAATTGTTACAGAATTCCAGGGAAGGAGGAGTAGGGAAACTGAGATAGGAAAGTTAAAACAAGGCCAAACAGCATGGGCAATGTGCAGCCAGCTTGTAACTAACAAGACACCTGAGAGCAAATGGTTAAAAACCTCCCTCATGAAAGAATAGAGAAAGGGGGGGAGGGTAAAAGGAAAAGGGGCGGGTTTTACTCCCAGAGGTCGGCAAACTCATTAGTCAACAGAGCCAAATATCAACAGTACAACTACTGAAATTTCTTTTGAGAGCCAAAATTTTTAAACGTAAGCTTTTTCTAACGCCACTTCTTCAAAACAGACTCGCCCAGGCCGTGGTATTTTTTGGAAGAGCCGCACTCAAGGGGCCAAAGAGCCTCATGTGGCTCGTGAGCCTCAGTTTGCGGACCACAGCGCTAAACAGAGGAGCCAACAGTCTCAAGGCTTGGCAAGACAATGTTAGCAGGTGCTTCTCATGAATTCTGGAAGGTCACAGCAAAGTAAAAAAAAAAAAAAGAGGACGTTGAGACTTTATACCAAAATATTCAGCGGCAGAATTTTGAAACCTATAGACAAGAGGGTGTATAATGCCTCAAACCCTCACCAACTTGCTCTTAAGATTAGCTGAGACCCCGTATGCTCTTCATAAGCCAGATGTCTAGGTTTGCTTACTTGCTTTGCGTTTTCAATAAAGGTTGCGGGCTTTAATTGCTTTGATAAATTGGCTTTTCACAAGGTAGTCAAGGTCTCTCGTATAAATTCATTTATATGAGAAGTCAAGGATCAAGGCTGGGGACAGTCCTCTCCCAGTGACAGAGAGGGCTGTCCCGTGACACCTCTCTGGTGACAGTGAGAGTGCCTGTAACAAAATTATCTCCATTAATAAAAAAAGTCACTGCAAAACTTTCCATCTGTACATAATTTTCGGCCAGTGGGGTTTCTCAGCTCCCTGGGATACCCATTTCGTTCTGAAAACATTAAACTGCCCTGAATACCAATTTGTAAGTAGCACGGTGGTCGCAAACAATAATGAGGACCGTTTGTCAACATCCTTATTTGCTTTCTTGTCTTAGACTTCTAACTTTTGCAAATCCGAGTTTTGTACCAACTCTACTTCTCTTTCTACGAGTTTTTAGTATAGTATTCAGTAGAAAAGAAATAGGGATTTCATTAATGCCTTCTTACGTTTGTGTGTTATTGGCAGTAACTAATTCTCCAGGTAGCCCTCACCCCTATTTTCACTCTATCAGATACAATCATATGTGAGACTTTGTCGCATAGGATGTCTAAAATACATCCGCCTCTGTGTGCCCCGGGTGAGCCGTGTGTCACAGGGGGCCGTGTGCCCCGGGTGAGCCGTATGTCTCAGGGGAAGCAGTGGGACCCGGGGGTAGGGGCGGTCTGAACCAGAGGAGGAGCGGACTCTATTCGTGTGGTCCTGAGATAGTCACCATAAAACAAGCAGACTGCCAAATGAGGAGCAGATTCTATTCATGGGGTCCTGAGATAGTCACCATAAAACAAGCAGATTGTCAAATGACAGCGGGGAGGGGAAGGAGACCTGGGGGGAGATAAGAGAACAACCAAAGGACTGGTATGCATGAATATAAGTACAACCAACGAACACAGAACTCTGGGGAGGGAGGGCATGAATGGGATGTGGGGGGGGGGGGGCAATGGTAAGCTATGTACACATATAATACCTTAATAATAATAATAATAAATAAAATAAAATACATCCGCCTTTTCTATGTGAAAAGCAAGCCTGTAGCATTGTTCCCTGTGACTCTGAAATGGGTAGAATAATGACTCCTTTACTAACTTAAAAGAGCGTTCTGAAGGTAAGATAAGATCATTATAGGAAATGTTTTGCAAGTTGAAAGTAGCATTTATGATATTGGGACAGGCTGGTTTATCTTAGAATCCAGGGGCTTATGAACGTTACGCAGAAGGTGTCTCCTCTGGTGCTGCCCACGGCACCTGCAGCCAACGGAGCCACACAGGCTGGTTGCTGCTTCAAAGGGAGCAAAAAAATTGGGGACAGCAGGTGTTACAAGAACGAGCACTAAGTCCCTAATCCAGAAAGCCATCATGAAAAAGCAGCCACAACTTCTTGCATCACCTTCTTGGTAAACCTTAATTTATTGTGTAAATTGTATTGCAATAAAGGATTATAAAAAAATAGATTATCCACGATGTCCTAAAAATGCCACTTTGCAAGAAGCTCACTAATTCCAAATAGCTGAGAACTATGTATTTTAAACTCCTCGTGGAAGGAAAAAAAAAAATCCCAACAGTTAAGGACAAATTTCTCTTTTTTTACTTAAACCAAAACCACAGCCTGCTTATCAAAGTGGTCACTCTGAAAACACACACACACACACACACACACACACACACACACACACACACACTATAATCTCCTTTGAAATGACATCTGGCTTAACCTCCGTTCTCACAGGTGGAGAGAGCTGGGGTGGAGCGCTCTGAGCCTGCCCTTCGTGGCAGTTGGGTTTCCTCTGAACTGGGTTGAATTAAGTTGTGCCTGGGGGACATTCGGGGCCGCTCTGCATTGGGCCTCCTGTCCAGCACCTGGAGAAGCTTATATTGCCTCGGTAACTGAGCCTAAACCCTTTCAGAGCGTTGAAAAGGGTGATTGATGCTTATCGATTTACCATCGTTTGGGTGAATTGTGGTTTCTCTCACCATGTAGATGAGTTTTTCGCTTTTCTTTTCTTTTTTTTCTACTAACGGGATTTGTGAGGCACGTACAATCGTGCATTCTTTACAACCCCCTCTGTGCACACAGAACTCGCTTCCCAGCGTGGTGTTTGCCGTGGAGCCCCAGCCCCTTTTGTGAGCCTTGTCCCCCTCGAGGGGGGCCTGTGCACCTGTGGAGGAGATGCGCCCGGCACCCCACAGACAGCCCCACCACAAACACTTTCCCAGGAATCAGGTGCCTGGGCCCCGCGCTGGGCTCCAGAGGCCATTGAATTCAATCACAATCCCACGCAACTTCTCACGCCTTCGAGTTTCCGTCTCTCAGGTGTTTTGGGCTTTACATACGTCACCAGGGTATGTACCTGGGACTCGCTGAGACGTTTTAGAGAAAATTCTACCTCTGTGGTATTTTTGCTGAAAGCAGTATTGTGCTTTGTTATTATTGTTGGAAATAGCCACTGACGTCGGTTTTCTTCCTCCTTCTAGCTATGTGACTTCTGTGTCGTACGTGGATGAACCGAGCCAGCGAGATGTTGCCTCTCAACTCGTTCAGATGGAAAACACCTACCAGCTGGGTGTGTCATTTTAGCACTCTCTTCTGTGTTTAGCTTCTAATTCTGTGAATGATGTTTACTTAAACTAATAGTTGATAACCGGCATTATCTTCAATGCTAGTACAATGTAAGGGATCTTAATTGAGTGTTCTGCTGTAATGTCTTCTCTTCTTTTCTTTCCTTTTCTACTTTTCTTTGAGTGTCTTCACCCCAAATTTTAATTGCTGACAAAGAGGTCTCCACAACTCCATCTCTGCAGTACAAAAGGCTGTAGTTCTTCATGGGGGTAAGGGGGCAGAGTTTCTCCCTGGGGAGCAGTATGGCTCCATGTAGATAGCTGGACAAAGTGCAACTTGGCAAGACAAGGAACAAGCTTTTCCTAACCACGAATCTCAGGGAATGCCCCCTCACTCCCAGGGGCTGAGGCTGGCAGGCTCCTCAACCCCAAACGATTCACAGCTGATTACTGCTACCTGAGTCCTGGTCAGCTCCCCTCCCCTCCACGGGAAGAGGTAGGACTGAGACAGTGGTCATCGGCAAACTCATTAGTCAACAGAGCCAAATATCAATAGCACAACGATTGAAATTTCTTTTGAGAGCCAAATTTTTAAAACTTCAATTTCTTCTATCGCCACTTCTTCAAAATAGACACGCCCAGGCCGTGGTATTTTGTGAAAGAGCCACACCCAAGGGGCCAAAGAGCCGCATGTGGCTCAAGGGCCGCAGTTTGCCGACCATAGGACTGGGGGAATGGAGAGGAATGGGATTGGGGGAGGCTCATCTTAAAGAAATCTGGAATTTGGAAGGGTCGCCTGTGTGGAGACAGGTGGATCCCTTCCCCCCACCTGGGAGTCTGCTGGTGCTCCGGCAGAACCACTTACCGACCCTTGTGGAGGGTCGAGTTTCCTTTGTCAGTGGCTCCTCAACACCAAGCAATTCGCTGGGCAGCACTGGTGAATGCTGTGTCTTACTGAAGTAAGAAGTCCATTGAGTACTTGGGGGGATTATCTTGTTGAGTTATTTTATAGCTACTTGAAATGAAGTGTATATATAAAATAGGAAGTAAAAGAGCTATGCATGAAAGTTTTATCCAACAAAACCAACCGAGGCTGTTGAGGGGGGAAGCCTTTAAGGCAAAGGCAAATGATTCTGGGTCCCCTGCTGACAGAGCTGTTTATCCCTGCACACTGAGGTTTTAGATCTCTGAAAACAAAGATCTTTGCACCTGCCCCTAGACTCCCAGTGGAGTCCACAGTGAATATCTTTTCCCATTCATGTTTCCTTATAGACCTACTTGTTTTCCCTCCATGCGTCCCTTGCCCACTATTATCTGGATGCATATATATAATTACTGCTATATAGAAATTCCGCAGAGACCTACCAATGACCAAAGAAAAACCCTATGGGCCAGAGCAGCTCCATCTGTGCCAGTTAACCTCGTGAAAATTATAGACCATCGGCGCATCCCATTAGGCCTTGCAGCCGGGTTTCTACGGTAATCCCCAAGACTGCATGGATTACAAGGCTCCCTAATTAGTCAGTCTACTGGTATTTTCATCATGCTGTGGTAGACAATGAATATCCCTGCCATCCAATGCACTTTGACACTTCTTCTCGTAACCTTACCTAGTTTTTTGGGGGGAGTCATCATTACTGCTTTGGGTCCCTAGCATTCTGCTGAAGCTGATCCTAGCCTCAGAGACCACTAGTGACTGATTCTGGGATGGCGTACATAGACCCTTTGATGGGTCAAGTCAGTCAAAGCCTTGATATTCAATTCAGAAAATGTTTGGCTGTTGAAGAAGCAGATCGGGCCCTGAAGCCTGAAAGAATGTAGGGGCTGTGGCAGCTTTTGCTCTCTTGCCCTCACAGGAAGCCTAAACCCAAGAGAGAATTTACATCCCAACGTCATCATTTCACTCCTAAGTCCAAAGTACTCTGGGGCTTTTTAGTTAGGCAAGCTAAGTTTAGGTTAGGTTTTCACCCACTAGTAGCTAAGAGATCTTTGCCATTCCATGCCTATGGTTTGGGGTTCTACATACTGAAAGGATTTGAGTCCAATTTCAACAAGATAAAGGAGTTGAAATATGAAGCCCTCTGTTTCTTCTTCCTAGGATATATTATTTTTATGACTTATTTATTCAAATAAATGGGCTAAATTGTCTTCTCAGTTTCAGAAGTAAGTATTGGATGTTGAACCAAGTTAGAAAAGTAGCCTAAAATATGGTGACAAAAGATGGTTTTACTTTGGTTTGTGGGCACACAGTGCAATATACAGATCTTGTGACATAGAAATCCACACCTGAAACTTACATGTCACCCCAATAAATTTAACTTTTTAAAAAGAGGATAGAAAAGAAACCTTCCAAATACCTTAATATCTATAATATTTTCCACATATTCTTACAAAAACTTGTGTGAATTATTCTCCTATAATTATTCTTTTGAGCTTGACAATTTTTTAAAGCATTCAACTAGCCATTTTATTAAAATCAAAAACATATTTCTACTTCTATTTATTTCTGGATTTATTTTGCTTATGAAAGATACTCTGTGGGCCTTGGTAAAGATTTTCTCATATCTACAAAAGGCAATAATGACCAGATTAGTGGGGGTGGGAGATCAGTCAATCACCAGCATTATTGTGTTCAATATTTCACATTCTATAAAAAAAATTTTGTATCATCTGAACATATCTTAAATAGTTAACATGTTTGTCCTCCCTTTATATGATTAATTACAGCCACCAAGAGTGAGATGAAACATGAATGAAAATTAAAGAAATGAAAAAAAGGGAATGGTAAAATAAATGTATATGTTTCTTGTATTGAAACACCATTTACATATGCCCATTAATTAATTATTGAAACATGTATATGGAAAAAATACAGTCTATAGAATCGAATATATCTGAGTACTAGTTTTGCCAAATCCTAAATAAATGGTGTTTAAGCAAGGTATTTAGAATCCTTGAATCTCAGTTTCACCATCTATAAATAAGGATAACAATCCACACGTCAGAGGGATATTATGAGAATTAAATGAAATAATGTATTTATATTGCTTCTCCATTCATTATGTTATTGCTTCTCAAAATGACTGTCTCTAAGACTTTACCTTGGATCAAGGAGAAGAAAAACCTTCTGTGACATCCAATATAATTTCCTATTAAGTATGGAATGAGTTCTTCATGGTCCTTTTTTGGAGCAATGATTAAAGAGGTACTTGATTCTTTAAAAACACTGACTGAGCAGCAAGTCAGACGAGACTCATTGGTGCCCATATTTGCTGCACATTGAGACAGTCTGCATGAGAATGAAGCCAAGATAATGGAAAGTAGATTTTTAAGATGGAGAGAGAGATAGACATCATTGGAGCTCACCTTCTGTGAGCATATCAGGCATCAGATGGGTTGTTGGACAGAGCCTTTGAGTTTCAGCTCTGACTTTAGCCCACCCTGTGGAGACCTCCCTTCTTCCCTACAGACACCCTCACTGATCTCACTGCCTTCTCAGCACCAGCACTCCCTTTCCTTCCTCAGAATAAGGTAGCAACAACAACAATATATATATAACTATATATATATAACTATATATATATAGTTATATATATAACAATATATATAAAACATATATATGTTTATATATATTATATATATATGTTTCTATATATAAACTATATATATATATATATATATATATATATATATATATATATATAAAACTAGAGGCCTGGTGCACAAAATTCGTGCCTAGAGGTGTGTGTCCCTCAGCCCAGCCTGCACCTTCTCCAGTCTGGGACTCCTTGAGGGATGTCAGACTGCCTGTTTAGGCCCAATCCACCTGTATCAGGTCTAAATGGGCAGTCAGACATCTCTCTCACAATCCAGGACTCCTGGCTCCCAACCGCTCACCTGCCTGCCTGCCTGCCTGCCTGATTGCTCCTAACCACTTCTGCCTGCCAGCCTGATCACCCCTAACTGCCCTCCCCTGCCAGCCTGGTCACCCCAACTGCCCTCCCGTATAGGCCTGGTCTCTCCCAACCACCCTCCTCTGCCGCCCCGCCCCCCCCCAAATTGCCCTCCCTTCAGGCCTGGTTCCCCCAACTCTCCTCCCCTGCTGGCCTGGTAACCCCTAACTGCCCTCCCTTGACAGCCTGGATGCCCCCAATTGCCCTCCCCTACAGGCCTGGTCTCCCTAACTGCCCTCCTCTGCTGCCCCTGTCCCCCCAAACTGCCCTCCCCTGCAGGCCTTGTTCCCCCCAACTGCCCTCCCCTACAGTCTGGTTCCCTCCAACTTCCCTCCTCTGCAGGCCTGGTCACCCCCAACTGCCCTTCCCTGCTGGCCTGGTAACACCTAAATGCCCTCCCTTGACAGCCTGATCACTCTCAATTGCCCTCCCCTATAGGCCTGGTCTTCCACAACTGCCCTCCTCTACTGCCCCTGTCCCCCCAAACTGCCCTCCCCTGCAGGCCTTGTTCCCTCCAACTGCTTTCCCCTGCTGGCCTGGTGCCTCCCAGTTGTCCTCCCTTGCTTGCCTGATTGCTTACAACTGCCCTCCCCTGCTGGCCATCTTGTGGTGGCCATCTTGTGTCCATATGGGGACATCCATCTTTGACCACGTGGCCATCTTGTGTGTTGGTGTGGCAGTCAATTTGCATATTACTCTTTTATTAGATTAGGATGAGTGTGGGGAGAGGGGGAGGGAGGCACTGTTGTAAGCACTTTTAAAAGTTCAACTCATTTAACCGGAACAAAAAATAATATTTGGTCATTATTATTATCTCAGTTTGGGGAAAATGAGACACATATATTAAATAACTATCTATTTTCTCATCTATTTTTATGGACAAGTTTTCCCTTTTTTCTTTGTTTTTTATCCATCAGACCTACTTCAGGTTCTTGATTTTTTATTTCTAAAAAAAAAAATGTTTCCCTTCTAAAAAAAAAAAAAATTCTCTCAAAAAGAAAAAAGAAAGAAAGAGCTTTGGCACTCACATCCCTTGACTCTGAACGTAGCTTCAGGGAGCTTATTTTGAAAGTCAAAAGCTGAACACTGAAATCTCCTTCTCTCTGCATCTCAGCATCCCTGCCTGAGCAAGGCAATAATGATTGTGGCTGTAGAGTGGGAAAGTCACAAAGGTGAGAAAAGCTCATTACTATAGAAAAGCTCGTTCTATTTCAAAATAGAATCTGGTTGATGAGATTCTTTAAAAAAAAAATGCAGAAAAGACATGGGTCCATCTGGACAACAGAAGCTACTGGAAACAGGCTCAAGTGCCCCAGGAGTCTGTCTCTCCAGCATCAAACTGTGTGAGCGCATCCTCTCCGTGGGTCTGGATTCCTTCCCACTGTGAGAAACGGGCCTCCAGCGGCTCCTAAGGATCACACGGCATAACTTTGCAACAGAAAGAGCCTGATCCTCTCCTACTCCCCATCAAGTTTTAAATACAAATTCCAAGAAGGGGCCCTAATTGGCCTGGCTCTGGGCCGATCCACCATGACCTGGTCTTGGGCTCAAAAGAGGCAGTGGGAGATCCTAAAGAACCACGTGGTCAGTGTAGGAAGAGGACCCGTTCCTGGAAAGAGAAATGCTGTTCTCCAATGGCAGGGAGGTGTACGAGGCAGACAGGCTTCTGCACCGAAGGAGTTTACTGCTTTCTGAAGGGAGCCATGCATATGGTCATCATAGCACACGACTAAATCAAGTGCCATGTGGGTGATGTAGGTCAAACGTAAGGTATGTGTGATAGGAGTGCTTGGCAGGAGGCATTGAGAAAGAGAGAGGTATGGATCTAAAGGGACGTAACCTGCTTAATGTAGTCCAAGCTGGCTGTTCATTTTTAAATTTCTTAAACGGAAAGGGGGAAATCATCCTCAGGTTCAGCCTCATTTCACTAGAATATTTGAGGAGAAATCGAAAAATCCACAGAAAGGGACACTGAGGTCTGTGGTACCAGGAGCTTGCCTACAGACCCATAAAGCAGGAGTAATCAAGACCAACCTGTCCCAGGTTTATAACTGCTTCTCTCGGTCTTGTGGAACAGACATTCCTGCTGACTAATGATTGGGGTTAATTATCGCATTCATTGGATCAGGTGTCCCTGTTTTACATGTTCAGATGCATTTCCCGCACAAATATAAATGTAATTGAACAATTCCTATACCATCATCAAAATAAAAATACTATTTATTGAGCCTCAGGAGGCTGACCTAACTCAGCTACAAGCATGGGCTGTGACCTTCTGGTTCAGTTCGGCCAATGGGAAACTTCCGTCAGAAGCCATAGGGCGGAAGGACGTGAGCTGGGTATATTTTCCCCTCCGCTCTGCCTGTGGATTCATCTCAGGCTGTTTGTGTCCATCAACAGAAGGACATAACTGCTCTCAAGGGAGCCTGTCCACATGCCTCTTCTAGGATCTAGGAAGCGTTCCTTTCTCATATCCCTCAAGCCTGGGGCAGGATGAGGGCAATGCCTTCACTTTCACTAACCGAGAGGCAGTTTCCTTGAGATTTCCTACATCCTGCTCAGACCTCTCAAAGGACTCCCTTATTAAGTCCTCCTGGAATTGTCTTAACGTCAGTGTGTCATGGGTTCCCTTGGGCCCTAACCGATACAGTCATTAAAAATAAACACTGAAATGATACTGATGACTATCCAAGTAGAATTGGATATAATTCTTGATCTCATCCATTTATCCATATCAATTCAGCAAATAATAATGGAGCTCCCGTAGCCCGGGCCCTGGGCTCATGGTACACGTTGTAGAGAGACAGAAAGACGATGGGGTTAATATTCCCAGGGGGTACAGACAAGATCCTGGAGGGCCAGGTAAAGGGGACCCATCTGAAGCTCCTTATCTGAACATGGACTAACTGTGGTTAAGAACAATTGAGTCAGATACACATGGGCCATCGCAGCTCTGCCACTGTGTGATTCTGGGCACGTTACACAATGCATTTAAACCTCCGTTTCCCATCTGTGAAAGGGAGATAACAGTAAGATTCACCCCAGAGATTACTGGAAGATTATATAAGGTAACAAGTATGAAATTCTTATCAGAGTGCCTGACGTGTAAAAAAAATGCTCAGTAAAAGTAACCATGATCTGTACCATGATTATTAGCTCTAAATGTTGGATTCTGTCTTATTTCAGAAGTCACACATTAAATGTTTCTTACGCTGTTAGCATTGTATTAGACTCTGAAGAGGGGGAAAAATCTGGCCGACCTTATAATTTCCCTGGGGAGAAAGGCAGGTGTGCCTTAGCCGTTAGGTGGATTAGGAGCCAAGATAGTGGTGGGTCCCGGTGCATTGGGAGTGCAGAGAAGGGAGGGATGGTTTTTATCTGAAGGGAGGAAGAAGGCCACCTGGAGAAGACTTCTGAGCTGGCCTTGAAACACATTAGTGGATATTTCTCAGATGAACGTGGTGGGAAAGGATGTTCCATATTGAAAGAGAGAGAGAGAGAGAGAGAGAGAGAGAGAGAGAGAGAGAGAGAGAAGATGTACAAAATGTACAAGCAGATGAAGTCCATGAGATGGAGCAGCACCGTTCAGAGACCGTGATGCTGGGAGAAGAGGAACAGGTAGGGTGGGAGCTGAATGTTAGACTTTGCTAAGGGAAATACCACGGTGAGATCTGGGATTTAAGACCTAGGGACATGGAAACATCTAGCAAACTGTCAAACCTCAGAGGGAAGGTGGAGAGGGGAAGAGGTTAATTAACCAAGGAATTCATATGGGTTGGGAGAGATCAATGGGGAGGGAGGAGGGAAATGTAGCACTTTGGACAATTGAGGTTTAAAAGAATGGCCCTGAGAACATAGTAAACAGCAAAAAATAAAAATGATCTGGGATTTAGAGCGGTCCATCCTGTTGCCGTGTGGTAGGTAGACGGAAGCAGAGAGAGGTGCTGAGACTTGGGCGTAGGTCATTAATAGTGGGAACTCGGGAGGGGGGTACTTTTCAGCGTCAAACCTCGATGGTTGAACACACTGTTTAGTTAGTCTGGTAAATGGATGAGTCTACTGTCTTATTCTGTGCCAGAGAACTTGACTGAAAGCCTACGATTACCATTTCTCCTTTAACGAAGGCCACACAGGAGATTAAATGTCTCTCCATGTTTCGGTACCCTTCATTAACCGGTGAGGTGGGTGGGTATGATATAAAATGACTTCTTAGCCCAGGCCAGCGTGGCTCACTTGGTTGGACATCCTTCTATGCATCCAATGGTTGCCGGTTCAATTGCGGTCAGGGCACATGCCCAGGTTGCTGGCTAGGTCCCCAGTAGGGGGAGTGCTTGAGACTGCGGCTGATAGATGTTAAGCTTTTATATTGATATTTCTCTCTTCTTTCCCATGTCTTTAAAAAGTCAGTAAACTATTCTTTAAAATAATAAATACATGCATGCATGCATACACACATAAACAAATAAATAAAATGACTTCTTAGGAAGAAATTTTGTCTCTATTTTTTAGGTCCTATCAAACATTTTCCCGTGGCAGCTGTCGAAAATATTCTGAAAGATGTGTTAACTACCCACCTACAAAATCAACAATATGACTCAGAGCTCTGTAGACAGATGTCTAAAACAATTTGTGAGGTAATGTCCGATTTGCCTAAAGAGTTAACTGTACCTAGAATATTTTCAGAAAGCACAACTCCTTACTTTTTGAAGAAGGCAATTAATTTGCAGTAGCAGTAGAAATGCTTATTTATATTTTATTTTATTTAAATATTTATTAGGTCACATTCTATCTCTGTGTAAGAGCCTTTGTCTGAAACAATCATTATGTGCATCATTTGCATGTATTTCGTTTAAAAAAATGTATAAAGCTGCCCCATTTATTTTTTTTAATTATTGTAAAAGATTTTTTAAAAATGTAATGATCATTTCTCTTCCCCAAGGCAGCTTTGATGGACATCAAACACAGACTTTGTGGCCTTTAACTTCATTTAAGTACATTCATTTCTATTTTTATCAACTAAAGTGCTGGCACTCAATATCTGATTTTCTCCATTTGCTTTTTTATAACAAAGTCTTTCATGAGCATTTGTGATTAGTCATATTGCAGGAGACTCCAGATCTATGGTCTCTTAATTAGACATGAGCAAGATGGTGTGACTCTAATGCCAACATTCTTTGAAGGGAAGCCATCTTAACATAATTTTTCCAAAGAATATAATAACTCTATTAAATTCTGTTTTCTGGATTACAGTTTTCTCATGTGCCTAAGAAAAAAAATGTACATTTATTGTTGGTGCCCTCATTTTGTCCCTAAATGTCCTTTCTCATGAGGACAGTGCTTGAAGCAAATCATAGTTGTCGTCACTAATAGTCACTAATCGACAACAATTAGTGACAGTATCTACAATGGACCATGCTATTTTCTTAAATTAAATCCATTATATTTATGACAATGGTTAATACTCTTAAGTTTCAGTATGGCTAAGTGAGAACCGTTATGTGTGTTTTTCTTTTTAAATTCTAGGTTATTAAAGTCCAGGTCAAGGACTTGGTGATCCCACGGTTCAAGCTGATTGTGATAGTCTACATTGGACCTCAGCAAGGCCAGAGCATCCTGATTGGGAGTAGATGCCTCTGGAGTCCTAAAACTGATACTTTTGCATCTTATGTTTTCAGGAACTTTTCACTCTTTGCTCTTGCAAATGTCTATGCCGTTTACTTTGAGTGACTGAAAATAAGAAATCTAGTATTCCTTTTTTTAAAATCAAGAAATAGGCTGTACCTAAGTACACAAAAGTTTTACTGACTAAAGGTTTGGGAAGGAAATATTAATACTTCAAACAACTGGAAAATTTTGGAGTTTTTTATACTCTTTTAAAGGTTGGGGGTGGGAGAGAGTGTGGCTTCAGAACTTAGCCTCTGCATCCACAGCAGCTCCACTTCCGCTGAATGATAGTCACCATAAAACAAGCAGATTGTCAAATGACAGCGGGGAGGGGAAGGAGACCTGGGGGCAGATAAGAGAACAACCGAAGGACTGGTATGCATGAATATAAGTACAACCAACGAACACAGAACTCTGGGGAGGGAGGGCATGAATGGGAGGTGGGGGAGGGCAATGGTAAGATATGTACACATATAATACCTTAATCAAAAAAATATATTAAAAAAATAAATAAAGGTTGGGGGTGAAGAGGGTTGCACAGGGAAGAATCTTGTTTATCTCAAGAAGGAACTAAGTCTTGGTTCCGCTGGATTTTTTTTCATAGACATAGTCTTATTAAATATTGCTTTTGGTACTAATTATTTTAATTACTCTTCAATTAAAGAGCTGGAATTTTCTGTATTGTTTTTTGAGGAAGAGAAGTTTTTTGTTTGTTTGTTTGTTTGTTTGTTTGTTTTAAAAAAATACATGGCTACATACCCTGACCAATAAGTGACAGTAGAATATTTCACATGGCATACACAAATGACTAATGTTAATCTGTCTCAGTGCTGCATATAAAAGAATACTGGCTTTCATTTTCTATTTAATAAATTGAGCAGCATTCATTAACTGCAATTATTGTTACATGTACCTGACAGTTGAAACTGCTGAGGTAGAATTAATGACTTCATAACAATTACTGTAGTCCCGAGGGGCTGCTAGATAAAACTAGAAGCTCTTGTGGGCTGCCTGCACTCCACAGAATTGTGGGAGAACTCAATGTGGGCTCTTCAGTAATGGAAACCATAAAGTGAATAAAGCCCTTTTCAGGCACTGAAATAATCGTTGTGATATTAAATATGCATGATGCTTAATAGTAAGTGTATTTGTAACACATACAATCATGCATTCGAAAGAGACACTGCTTTTAAGTATACGCTGCTCAGTGTGCCTTTGAGTAGGTTTTCCTAAGCTAACAAACTTGCCCACAAAATATATAGCTGGCAGCCTAACGCATCAGACGCGTGTATTTACTATTTTGTTCTTGTGAATTTACAAGTGACCCTGTGCGGTTTTCAATGGATAGCGCTAAAATTTATAGCGCTGAAATAGCTTATTATTCTGCTGGTTAATGCAGCTTGTGCCATGGATCATTTATTTTTATGGTGCTTTCAGCGTGTAAACTGATGCCGCAGCATTGTTGTTGGATGGTGAGTGGACTGCCCAGAGGACATTCGTTAAAGGTCAAAGACAAATCGCACACATATGGAGGAAATTAGCAACACGGTAATCCAAAGGAAAAAATGATGTGTAATTCATCCCCAAAAGAATTTAACAAGTGGGGGAACAGTCCGTTCTTTATAGTTTTAAAATGTACCGATGTCTCATTTTTCACCCAAACCACATTTACTTTTAAAATCGCTTGCCTTCTGCTTGCTCTGGCTTTGAAGGTAGCTTTTCAAAAAATGAGCTAGTCAATGTTTGTTATTATTTTCTGTTAGTGCCTTAGAGGGAAAATGTCTGTAGTAATTTATCACAACCAATATTTGTCAATCTCCGTAGACCAGTCTTGAATCTGGATTATATCATAAAAACAGTAAGTAAATGAGCTTCATATTTTCATTATACACTTGAGGACATCTCCCTTCTTGGAACAATAGCAGGGACAATCATAGAGAAATTTTGCATGACTAAATAAGAACGCAGGAAATTATTTAGTATGTAGAAAGTCCATTATTTTTTTTAAATAGCTTTCTTTTTTATTTTTAGTTCTAAAATCTTTTTAAAAAAATATATATTTTATTGATATTTTACAGAGAGGAAGGGAGAGAGCTAGAGAGCTAGAAACGTCGATGAGAGAGAAACATCGACCAGCTGCCTCTTGCACACCCCCTACCGGAGATGTGCCCGCAACTAAGGTACATGCCCTTGACCGGAATCGAACCTGGGACCTTTCAGCCCGCAGACCGACGCTCTACCACTGAGCCAAACCGGTTTTGGCTAGTTCTAAAATCTTATCCATGAAATTTTCTTACCATCTGTCCCAGGCTGTGTTAGGAATCAAACCTTAAACCATGTGCCCAGCCGGCATGGCTCAGTGGTTGGGCGTTAACCAGGTTCGATTCCTGGTGGGGGCACCTGCCCAGGGTTGCAGGTTCCTTCTCTGGTGAGGGGCAGGCAGGCGGCAGCCGAGAAATGATTCTCTCTCATCGTTGATGATTCTATCTCTCTCTCCCTCTCCCTTCTTCTCTGAAATAAACTTTTGAAAAATAAACAACCACCATGATGGCTGTTAAACAAACGGGAAGCAGTTTGCCAGCATATTGCCATTTACTGTATGTAATTCAGATTGTCAATGATGAAGTTTAGCAATTTTTAAATATATTTTTTTGATATTTTACAGAGAGGAAGGGAGAGAGATAGAGAGCTAGAAACGTCGATGAGAGAGAAACATCAACCAGCTGCCTCTTGCACACCCCCTATCGGAGAATGTACCCACAACCAATGTACATGCCCTTGACCGGAATTGAACCTGGGACCTTTCAGTCTGCAGACTGACGCTCTACCACTGAGCCAAACTGGTTTCGGCAAAGTTTAGCAATTTTTAGTAACATAAAAATATGTAGCAAAAACTCACTGCTTGTGACTAACTGGGAAGAATGCTGGTTATCACAAAAAGCCTCGTGGTACGAGATTTTGAGGGATGTATTAGCTAACATCATGGTGGTAAGCACATTGCAACATACAAACGTGTCCAATCAACATGGCACCTGACACACAATATGATGTCAATTATCTATCAATTTAAAAATTAAACATTTTCTTTAACAAAAATGACCCTGTAAATTTGAGGGAATGGTTTTACTTTGAAACATCCTGAATTTCCCTGGTGCCTTTCCTTCTCGATAGTTGTCCCTAAAGTGCCACCCTCCCGCCACCTTCGCGTATGCCTTTCCCTTCCACTGACAGCAACTTCCTTCACGTTTCAGCATTAAACGCAGGTCTCACCTTTTCCCTAACTCCTCCTCCATCCATTATTTTCCTCCAATTCTCCTCTCATCACTCTCACAGTGGAGCTCCTGGTTATCCTAGTCTGGCCGCTTTTTGAATAAAACCTTTGTTTCCCTTTGATATAATATTAAGATAAGGCTTAGATTTGGTGTGACATAAACCTCATATAAGTATATAGAAATTAAGTATAAGTTGTAATTGTGTGAAATTGTGTGAAAGCATTACAAAATGGAGGAAAGGCCTGACCCCTAGCATGTAAGCTTGAGTGGTGACAGGGCGAGGCACGGACTGCACACAGACTGAAGACCTGGGAGCACAGCCGGCTGCGAACTACAGATAAGGACAGAAGGTCCACCACACCCAGGAATATGGACAGGCCAGCCCTGAAATATGGACAGGCCAGCTCTGAACATAAGGGCTATATAAACTGAGATGCTGAGAGCATCACTTAGGTGACCTCGCCTCCAACCGGACCACGTCTCTTCGTCTATCTGATCTTCACTTCACGGTCTGTGACGCATCCATTGCCGAGCCCGGAAGCCACCGAGCAAGGTAATAAATTGTGTCTCACTCCAATCTCGTTTCTATCTCTATTTGTCTCTGTGTGTGGGTCCGACCAAGGAAAACAAGTTGGGGGCTTAGGAGTTTTAGCTTGTAGAACTCAGACTAAGCTAGTTACCCGAACGACTGACCTGCATGTTCCGAGCCTTGGTTGTGTAAAACTGGAACACCCTTGCTACACTGAAAACATCTTGAATACATGGGCCACACATCCTGACAGCACCTAACAATAAAATTGAGTCCATCTGAACTTTCTGAGTAAGAATCACGGGAAGGCACTATACTACCTAACTACCCACCACGAAGACACCAGTGCCGCACCACTGAACCCTAGAGGGACCAGCATCCTGTCCGGATGACGAGTACCCAAGTGACCACAGTGCAAGCTAAAATAGGGTTTTATAAGAAAATTCCAGGACATGTTGTAGTTAAGGGAATCAGGGAAAGATTCCTGAAGGAGGTAGCACTTACCTAGACCATGAAGGGGATAAGTAAAATTTCAACAGACAGCGGAGGTCCGAGCACTGAAAAAAGTCTAGCCTGGGTAAAATTCGTGTTTATAAAGGTAAGAGGTCAGAGCTAAGATGGGAAGGGCTTGTGGGTGGTAAACTGAATGTCCAGGTTAGAAAGCAACGCTCCAGCTGAAACTGCTTTGGCTCAGTGGTAGAGCGTCGGTCTGCGGACTGAAAAGTCCCGGGTTCGATTCCGGTCAAGGGCATGTGCATTGGTTGCGGGCACATCCCTGGTAGGGGGTGTGCAAGAGGCACCTGGTCGATGTTTCTCTCTCATCGACGTTTCTAGCTCTCTATCTCTCTCCCTTCCTTTCTATAATAAAAAATATATCAATAAAATATATATATTGAAAGAAAGAAAGAAAGAAAGAAAGAAAGAAAGAAAGAAGAAAGAAAGAAAGAAAGAAAGAAACGCTCCAACCATGGGCAGCCATTGAAGGCTTTTTGTTCAGCTAATGGTAATCATGGAGTGATTCCTTCAGAGAAGTCCACCGGTAGAGAGGGGGACGCTGAAATGGAAAACAGGACAGCTGCACAATCAGGCTCAAGGGAAGGGTGGTCAGAGGTGACTTTCGGGGAACAGGTCAGGCGGCTGAAGGTGTGGAGCTCTGGGTGTTTGCCGTCTCAGGTCTGAGTCCTGCTGCCGAGTCACCTTAAGCAAATTACCAGCCTCACTTAGCCACGGCAGCCCACGGTCTTACAGGAATGATAATGCTGGCACCTACCTCACAGGGTTTTGGAGTCGGGCCAGTCCCAGGAGACAGAACACTTACAGGGAGGGCTATGACGGGCCTGTAGGGGTACAGCCTCTGCTTCCTAAAAACAAGTGAAAACCCATGCGTGCTAAGCCCCTAGCAGTACAACGCCTGATAGGAATCCCTCATCAAAGTGGTTCCTTTTTTTTTTTAATATATATATTTTTTATTGATTTTTTTTACAGAGAGGAAGAGAGAGGGATAGAGAGTTAGAAACATCGATGAGAGAGAAACATCGACCAGCTGCCTCTTGCACACCCCCTACTGAGGATGTGCCCGCAACCCATGTACATGCCCCTGACCGGAATCGAACCTGGGACCTTTCAGTCCATAGACCGACACTCTATCCACTTAGCCAAACCGGTTTCGGCCAAAGTGGTTCCTTTGATGACGGTTCAATGTTTTGAGTCTGGACAGCTAGATCAATGGTCTTATTGGCAAAACGAAGGGAGGCAGCAAGAAGTGTTGAGGACTGAAACACTGAGTTTGGGTTGTACTTGTTGAGTTGAAGTTAATTAGGGGACATTCCGATGGAGATATTCTCCAGGAGCCACAAAAGTGCAGGTGGAGTTGAGCTACAGCATTGAGGCGAGAGGCTCAGACATGGCAGCCCTCCACGTTGAGGCCCGACGGCTCCCTCCGCCTTATAAAGTATTCATTGGCAGCAGCTTCCGCTGCGTAGTCAGTACTAACAGCACACTATGGGCGATTCTGTTAACTCGGGGGATGTCAGCAGGAAACCCTCCCCCAAAACCAACAGGGAAAATTTCCCCCAGAAGCAAAGTCACTGGTGCCTTCCTTCTTGTCTTCACTTTAAAACATTTCTGTGGGATCTGTTTCTGATATCAGACACCGCAGGGAATGCAAAGGCCCTCTCAAAAAGACGGCAGCATCTTGAAGCAAGATGCTGTTTGTTGTCTGTGCCCCTTGTTCACACGAGGCCGTGACCACAGAGCCCAGTAGATTATGTGCTGGGAAATGAAGCACGACTTCAGCTCACTGATTTAAAAACAAAACAACAACAACAACAACAACAACAAAAACCTCTTGAGAATTATCCAGTATATGGGAGTGATTTGAAAACTGGCAATTGAGAAATTAGAAGTTTTAAATCTAACGTTTTAGAGAATGAGCCCTTTCCTTGTTGGGACCATTACCTGGCCTGTCTTTCTAGATATTATTAAAACACGCATTAAGAACAAGTTAATATTAAATGGTTATTGGTCATTTACTATGCTGTTTTGCTCTCAAATCTTTAAGGAAGTGGCCTGCACCCCCAGCCTCAGACTTTCTCTGCTCCTCTGGCTTCCACCTCCTGCAATCAGGACTCATCCTCACCCGAATTGTTTCACAAACAGCAGAAGTGGCTCCTCAGGCCAAGTCTGCCAAACATCCCACCAGCTGCACTCACGGCAGCTCCCGAATTCATTTCTTTTGAGAAGAAATGAGATCTAGGATTTTGTTTTTGTTTTTGTTTTCAGCACAGATTGGACAAACATCTCATTTTAGCTTTGAATACTGACTAACCGTGAAGTTTAGGCAAAGTGGCCAGCGTCCTGAGCCTCTGTTTTCTCAAAGGTAAAGATGATTACAATAATGACCACCTCTTATTACTGATCAATGACCACCGCTTATGCTCTTGCCAAGAAGAGGGAGAGGCAGTGTGTAAAATGTTGGACTCATTGTAGAATCTTACTCTTGATCTCCAGTTTCTTCCTGCAGAACCTGTTTTCCTAAAGAATTGAGCATCTGGTGAGGATGTGGAGAAAAAGGAACCCTCGTGCACTGCAGGTGGGAATTCAGACTGGTGTAACCACTGTGGAGAACAGTATGGAGTTTCCTCAAAAAACTAAAAATGGAACTCCCATTTGACCCAGGACCCCACATTTAGGTATATATCCCAAGAAACTAGAAACACCAATCATAACGAATATACGCAACCCTATGTTCATAGCAGCCCACTTTACCATAGCTAAGATTTGGAAACAGCCTAAGTGCCCATCAGCAGATGAGTGGATTAAAAAACTGTGGTACATCTACACAATGGAATACTATGCTGCAGTAAAAAGGGAACTCCTACCTTTTGCAACAGCATGGATGAACCTTGAGAGCATTATGCTAAGCGAAATCAGCCAGTCAGAAAAAGATAAATATCACATGATCTCACTCATTTGTGGAATATAATGAACAACATAAACTGATGAAGAAAAACAGATCCAGAGTCAGAGAAGCATCTATCAGATGCTCAAACCTCAGAGTGAAGGTAGGGAAGGGGAGGGGTAAGGGAAGAGATCAAACCAAAGGACTTATATGCATGCATATAAGCTTAACCAATGGACACAGACACCACGGGGGTGAAGGCATGAGCAGGGCCAGAAGGGGGGCGGGGAACAAAGGGAGAAATGGACACATATGAAGGATCTTAATAAAGACAGAAAAAATTAAAAATAATAAAAAATAAAGAAGTGAGCATTTGTTTAATGATTTCTGTTCATCACCATCATGTACTGCCCTAGGTTATTTTTTTCTTTTCAAAGTTTTGATCATCTTCTACTGCTATCTTGAATGGCCACTAATTTCTCCTAAAGTCAACATCTATACTGATAAAAGTATAATATGCTAATTAGACTGGGAGACCTTTGGATGTTCTTCTGGACAAAACCATGGTAGGGGGGTCAAGGTAGAGGCAGTTAGAGGCCAAGAGTGGAGGGCAGTTGTGGGTGATCAGGCCGGTGGAGGTGGGGGACTGTTGGGGGTGATCAGGCCAGTAAGAGGGGGGGGGAGAAGTTGGGGATGAGCAGGCCTGCAGGGAGGCCAGTTGGGGGAAAGCAGGTAATCAGTGGGGGTTAGTTGGGGGTAATCAGGACAGCAGGGGGGGGGCAGTCTGGAGTGAGCAGGCCAGCAGGGGGCCATTAGGGGCGAGCAGGCCAGTGGGGAGGGGAGATGGGGGCCAGCAGGCCAGCAGGGGGGCAATTGGGGGCAAGTTGGGGGTGATCAAGGCTGGCGGTGGGGGGTGGGGAGCAATTGGGGGTGATAAGGTCAGCAGGCAGAGTGGTTAGGGGCAATCAGGCAGACAGGCAGGTGAGTGGTTAGAAGCCAGCAGTCCTGGATTGCAAGAGGGATGTCCAACTTCCAGTTTGGGCCTCATCCCTGTAAACCGGCTGTAGGACATTCTTCAAGGAGTCCCAGATTGGAGAGGGTGCAGGCTGGGCTTAGGGACACCTCCCCCCCCCCAAATGCATGAATTTTGTGCACCAAGCCCCTAGTCTGCACTAATAAAAGAGAAACATGCAAATTACTGTCACTCTGCTATACCCAACAGCCAATCAGAGTGAGTATGCAAATTAGACATAAAAGCTGGCAGCGGCCCCACCCCCAGCCGCTCTGGGCCTGTGGGAGTCGGAGAAGTCAGGCATCAGCACCTGAGGCTGGCTGCAGCCAGGGAAATCAAGAAGCCGCCTGTCCCGTGATCCCAGGCCATAGCCAGCCAGAGAAACCTCACGTCCACCTGCCCCACACACGTCCTGGGGAGACAGAGAAACTGGGTCCCAGTGCCTGAGGCTGGGTGCACCCGGGAGACAAAGAAGCCACCTGCCCTGTGACCCCAGGCTACAGTCAGCCAGAGAAGTTGCCCCACTGCATCCAAGGGAAGATGGAGTAGCTGCCCGCTCTGCAGTCCCAGGTACCAGCTCCTGCAGCTGGCTACAACCTGGTAGATGGAGAAGCCACCCACCCCATGGTCCCAGGTGCCAGCACTTGCAGCTGCAACACAGGCAAGGCCACCTGCCCACATCCCCTGAGGCTGCAGCCGACCTGGGCACCTATGGCTGACCAGAGAGAGGGAAGCGCGGATCCCGGGTGCTTGTGGTCGGCTGGAGGAGGGAATCCTGGGTCCCGGGTGCGGGGCCGAGGCAGAGGTGGTTAGGGGCAATCAAGCAGGCAAGGGAACGGTTAGGAGCCAGCAGTTCTGAGTTGTGAAAGGGCTGACCAACTGCCAATTATCCCACGAGGGGCCCCAGATTGGAGAGGGTGCAGACCAGGCTAAGGGATACACTCCCTGCCGCCCCCCATTCACAAATTTCATGCATTGGGCCTCTAGTTTCATATAAAATCCTATTTGTTTTCAAATGCAGCCTCTTTTTGCTCATCGCTGCTGGTCTGTGCACTTCTTCCAATCAGCTGTCTTGCCGCCCTTTGAGTTTTTTCTCAGTCCCTTTCTCTGCTTTTGCTCAGTGCCACTTATTTTTCCCTGTCCTCCTGTCCATATGAATTATATGTTCCCTTCCTTCTTCTTATGCATGCTCACATGCTAATAGATGGTTGATTGAGGCTTAAATGTGTTAAGTATCTGATTAAAGTTTTCTGTACTCTCTTCTAGGTTTCTTTCCTTACTAATTTAATGAAGGTACAGATTTTTCCCCCTTTAATTTTAGTGCAGGATATAACTTGAAACTTGTGGTTCCCCACCCACCCACGGGGCTATTTTTCCCTACTAAACAAGACAAGGAACCAGTATAACCAGTATGGGAGCACTAAGCTTCATTTTCCATTTATAATTAAAAAAAAAGAAAGTTGTTGCTTCCCACAGACAGATGAAGATGAAGGTGAATCATCCAACTACCCAAAGGAAAGAATTCTTATTTGTGCAGGGGTGCTGGGAAATCATTTTTAAAATTCATATAAAAAATACTAAGCTTACAAAGTCACTATTTCATTTTAAAACTTAAAAAAATGAACTAAATGTGATTAATTATAAAAATACATTATCTTGAAAAAGGAGACATATGTAAAACTTGAGATGATAAATAAGTTTTAAAAATACATTATCTTTATATTTTTATTTAAGGAACTTTATGACAAGAAATTTATTTTGGCAAGATCGTTAAAAAATGTTTGAAAACCAATCAATTTGCATCCCCGTTCAGTGAAATGTCAAGGGCCAGTCAGTAATTATTTTCAGCTCTGTAGACCAGAGTCTCTGTCACAGCTTATCATCTCTGGCCTTGAAGCACAAAAGCAGCCATGGACAGTAACCAAATATGGGTGGCCATCTCCCAGTGGAACTGAAAAGTTGCACACTTGGCTGTATTATATTGCAGTGAATTTTTTTAAAGTCACCAAGCAAAAGATACTATTGTTATTGGCGGGACAACGAGACCTCAGTTCTTGTCTCCTTGAAGAAAAGATTTCAATCAAGAGACGAAGTGTAGTAGAGTAAATAAGAATTTACTGCCCACAGCAAAAACATACTTAGGAGAATGAAACAAGGAAGAGCATAGAAGAAAGAAGCAACAGGAGAGCCTGGGTGGGTTGCTTTAGCTCACTGGGGAGTCAGGGGAAAGGGAGCCGTGGGGACAGGGTCAGGATGTTAGCCCAGGACGAGCTGCCACTGCCCACTGCTCCCCTGGTTGCAAGTCTCGTGGGGTCGCCTAGAGGGGAGGAGGAGAAAGGAAATGGCATGGGCATCTCTCCTGGGGGGAGAACACACACTGGCGGTCCTTCATCCTAAACACATTCAGCTCTCTCTTACAGGTGGGCGTGTTAGGGGAGGTCTCAGGGGAGGGTCTCAATGGATATTCATCAGCTTTCCAGGTGTGCTCTTTCAGGCTTGTGGTCTCCGCTGATTGGTCAGTGCCAGGGCAGGAGGTCATTAGTCAATGCAGCTGGTCCTGAGGCGGCCATGGAGTCGCTTGTCTGGTTTTGCTGCTTTTCTGGAGCTGAAATATAACTGAGTCCTGGATGTTATCTTCAAGAATAAAAACGTCAGAGGGTCTAAACCACCTGAGAAGCAGTATGCTAGGGACAAAAGGCTACCCTGGGGAGGAGGTTCTTGCTTTTCCAGTTTTGCTCCTTGGTAGGCACACAGGGCTTTCCACCTCGGTGACCCTCTGTACCTGACCCGTCATCCTTGCCCTGCTCATGTCTGTCTACCTGCCTATAGCTTTTTTTCTTCTTCCAGATTTCTAAAGAACAGATAAAGTCTTTCATTTTATGAAATTAATCTTCACTGCCAAACAGGTAGAGATCAACTTTCTTAGGAACACAATTATACAAATTTCAAATAAAATATTAACAGTTCGGTCACTCTGAACATTAAAAACATATTATAGCATGATCAAATACATTTATTCTGAGAATGCAGGGAAATTTCAACATGAGGAAGGCTTTCAACATAATTCTTTTTTTTTTTTTAACCTCGCTGGTATGTCTTACTGATCTTAGTGAGAGGAAAAAGGAGAGAGAGAAATATCAATGTGAGAGAGAAACATTGATCAGTTGCCTCCTGTACATGCCCCCACCTGAGATCAAACCCAAAACTTAGGGATGTGCCCTGTCCAGGAATCAAACCTGCAACCTTTTGGTGCCCAGGACGATGCTCCAACCATGAGCCACCTGGTCAGGGCCTATAAACACAATTCTTCACAGTAACAAAATAAAGTAATTAAATAGGAACTTGATAAACTTAAAAGCTAATCATAACAAAATAAGTTCTTATGCATATGTAATAGAATAAAACTCTTTAGATGACCAAGAATATTATATACAACCCTATTATATACAACCCTTTGGCTCAGTGGATAGAGCATTGGCCTGTGGACTGAAGGGTCTTGGGTTTAATTCCAGTCAAAGGCACATGCTCCGGTTGTGGGCTCGATCCCCAGTAGGGGGTGTGCAGGAGTCAGATGTTCAATGATTCTCTCTCATCATTGATGCTTCTATCTCTCTCTCTCTCTCTCCCTTCCTCTTTGAAATCAATAAAAACATTTTTTAAAGAATATTATATACATAATAGAGGCCTGTTTCAGGAAGGTTCCTACAAGAATAGGGCTTCCTAAGGCCTATTCCTGAAAGAATAGGGCTTCCTGCGGCCAGAGCGAAGCAGAGAGGGGAGCAAAGCCCACCACGGCGGGTTTCACTCCCATCTCCGCTGCCTTGGATCCACTACTGTCTCTGCTGCCTCAGCTCCCTCCCTTCTCCACAGTTTCACTCCCTTCTGCAGCACTTGGCTTCCTTCTATGCTGTCTTCAGTCTTCACTCTGTGCCTGTGTATGCAAATTAGCCTCCATCTTTGTTGTGTTAATTTGCATACCCATTCTGATTGGCTGGTGGGCATAGTGATAGTCAATTTGCATGTTTCTCTTTTATTAGTGTAGACTAGAAGCTCAATGCAGGAAATTCATACAGGGGCTCAGCCCTTGAAGCCCTGGCTTTGTCTGGAAGGTCCTCCAGACAGTCATTCTGCTTTTCAGTCTAATTAGCATATTAGCTCTTTATTACATAGGATACAATGTAAAGACAGTTATTTATTGTTTGTTTATATTTTTACCAGCAAACATCACAGAGTGCCCACTCATGGTTTTGTAACATCATACACTGATACTTGGAAAATACTGGTTCACTGAATTAGTTATGCACATCTTACAAATGTTGACACATTTGATTACACAATAGCAAAAAATCAGAATTCATTAATATCACTGCTTATGCCCATGTTGGTGAGTAAAAGTTTCCCAAAATTTGTTGTCAGTTTCCATTTTTATCATTGGCTACAAATAGTGTCAGTTGTTTCTCTTGAAGTTACAGGATCCCTTTGTTCTTTTTCTGGTTTCATTTCACTCCAGATGCCCAAATCTGATCAACCACAGTTTTCCGGTCTTTTTCTTTAAAGGAAAAGAACGTGGTGCTTCATGGGAAAAGCAGCTAGTCGGAGGCTCACAGTTCAGTCACACACGTGCTTTTCCTTCAGACAGTCATCACACGTGAGCATGCTGCAAAAGCTCTCCGTGCCGTCTTCCCGGTCACCACCCAGAACAGTGAAAGGCATGTGCACAAGGGCTGAAGTCTTCAGAGAAACTCACTTAAAAAAAAAAAAAAAAAAAAAAAAAAAAAGGACTTCCTGGTGGTAACGTAGGGACTACATTGAGTACCAGTTTGTTCAGTAGCCTGAATTTGGATCCAATTACACCACCTCATCAGCTGTGTGACTTGGGACACGTTTATTTGATTCCATGGTGCCTCCATTGCCTTATCCAGAAAACATCATGAAGTACCATCCCACCCTCATAGGTTGCCTGCAACAAAGGCAGGGAGTAAAATGGTCAAATGCCATGCACTATGTGTAGTAAGTAGATGGACTTCAAATACACAAATATAGTATTGATCAGAACAGCACTTCAGATGAACAGTGTGACTATTGTTCCAACCCGCTGAGGCTGTCAGAGTCAGAAATGAAAACAGTTTTGTGAAAACTGTCTTCTTATCTGTGAAAATACCCAATTGTGTTGCAAGGCCTTGACTGGGCCTTAGTTTCTCTAATTCCAGAATGAGAATAGAATGTCCTTTTATTCCAGCAGAAGAGGCAAAAGCAAGGTGGCCCAGTCTATAGGAAGGAGCTTATTTCTCAAACATTTCCTGGGCTTTAACTATTAATGAAACCTGATGGTTACATACATGCCCCCAGCTATTCTCGAGGAGAATGTCAGTGCAGGGTACTAAGCACATTTCTTGAACACTCTAGGGGTCTTTGAGAAAAGCATTTTGTGTGGTTTCTTAGACCTGGCAATAAATCAGTGTTTACATTTTCAGTAATATACAGTAACCCAAAAGCTAAGAGTGGGTAATTTTTTTTTCTGTTTGACGAAATAACAGTTGATTTTTATTGTTTAGGTTTCTCTACCATCGGCATTTTCTGTTTATTGTTTTAAAGTTATTTTTTAAATTTTTTAAAGGTAAGAAAAATCACAGCAAGCTTTGTTTATGGCATTTTTATTGCAATTCTGCACAGCATTCGAAACTTCAAAGGATCCGTGAAAATTTGAAAACAGTCATCTAGGCAAAGGAAGAAAATACGCTTCATTGTGGTTTTAACCGTTCTTCAGACACAACTTTCAAGAAAGGAAAATTGCCTGCCCAAAAGCCATTATTTAAATTACATGTAATGTCAGGGCACTGGGCAGTAACACTGTGATTAACCATGTGCTAAAGTGCGGCCACCCATCTGGCATCTGCTCTCGTCTTAGCAAAGAGCACTCAGGTCAGCCGTGGAGCAGCCACTGGGGCAGCACACGCCTGCAGGTCCCATCTTGTCTGTCCACACTGAAGACTTTCCTCCCCTGCGGAATCCACCTGCCCAAGGTTTTACGACGTGCTTTCCTCAGAAACCTCCTGTTCATTTGGAAGCTGGAAGAAGTTTCCTCTCTCAATTGAAAGAGGGAGAGGGAGAGGGAGAGGGAAAGAGAGAGAGAGAGAGAGAGAGAGAGAGAGAGAGAGAGAGAGAGAGAGAGAGAGAGAGAGAAAGAGAGAGAAAGAAAGAGAGAAAGAGAGAAAGAGAGAAAGAGAAAGAGAAGAAAGAGAGAAAGAAAGAAAGAAAGAAAGAAAGAAAGAAAGAAAGAAAGAAAGAAAGAAAGAAAGAAAGAAAGAAAGAAAGAAAGGAACTTCTTTAAAGGACCCTGTTAAGGAAGGCAGCAACCAAGTTCTACTCTTGGCACAATGCACTGGATTTCTGAAAGGAAATTGAATCCTACACATCACTTTTTTTCTCACGTTGGTCTTGTTTCAGAGAGACAGACATTTTGGGAAGCACTCAGGCCTTGCCAGCCTCCTCATTTTGGGGAGGAGGAGACACCGGGCAGAGAAGGGGACATAGCCAGTGTCACTCAGCTGGATGGTAGCCAAGGCAAGGCTTGACTTGGGTTGTACTGGCCACCTCTGCTCTGCGGTCAGCAGCTTTCAAAGACATCAGGTACATGCTATGAACAAAAACGCACAAACACAAAACAACTCCTGCATGTGCCCTGGAGACTTACACCTCTTGCCTGAAAATAAAAAGTGGGGCCTGCTGAAACAGGTTTGGGTCAGTGGATAGAGCGTCGGCCTGCGGACTGAAAGGTTCCAGGTTCGATTCCGGTCAAGGGCATGTACCTTGGTTGTGGGCACATCCCCAGTTGGGGGTGTGCAGGAGGCAGCTGATTGATGATTCTCTCTCATTGATGTTTCTAACTCTCTATCCCTTTCTCTTCCTCTCTGTAAAAGATCAATAATATATATATATATATATATATATATATATATATATATATATATAGTGGGCCCACTGTTTTTATCAGGGTGTTGTTCCCAAAGTCCTCTCTCACTTTAACTTGGTTCAGACTTACTTATCAGCACCTTGGCTCACTAGCAAGCACCAAGGACTCATGTATGAATGAATGAGGATTGGTAAACCGGTAACTGATCAAATAAATAATTTATGAAAAATACTCTGGCCAGGACCGGTTTGGCTCTGTGGATAGAGCGTCAGCCTGTGGACTGAAAAGTCCCGGGTTCGATTCTGGTCAAGGGCACATCCCCAGTAGGGGGTGTGCAAGAGGCAGCTGATCGATGATTCTCTCTCATCGATGTTTCTAACTCTCTATCCCTCTCTCTTCCTCTCTGTGAAAAATCAATAAAATATATATATTTTTAAAAACGAAAAATACTCTGAAACCTATGAAAGTTTATTACATTAGTGGTGTTAAAAAGAACCTTATACAGACATCCATTCCACTGCCAAGTGGAATGTGCTTTTTCTAGTGTATTTTGATTTTCTACTCCAGAGATTAACAAATTATGTAAATCTAGTAAATTTATGCTTACTCTCTGGAGATTAAACACACCTATTTTTTAATACCTAGTAACTCTGAACCTCTCAATATTAAGGTGGGGGTGGTAAGTTCATAATTTTTCAAGAAATTCACCTACCAAAATATGAAAACTGTGGGTCATTTTTAAAAAATAATTTTGTATGACAAAGTCATTTTACATATATATATGAGAGGGAGAGACAGAAACATCAATGATGAGGGAGAACCATTGATTGGCTGTCTCCCGCATGTACCACACTGGGAATTGAGCCCATAACTCAGGAACCCTTCAGTCCACAGCCTTATGCTCTATCCACTTAGCCAAACTGGCAATGGCTACCAAAGTCATTCTAAACCAAATAGAAGCCTTTACAATCATAGGTGACAGCATTTGTCATGTTTTCCTTTTTAACTTTTTATGATTAGACATAAGTGCAATTACTAAAATAGAATCTTAAATAAATTCTGCCTCATACTTTATATAAGGTTAGCAGAAAGGATACCAGTCAAACTTCTAAAGAGAAACATCGACCAGCTGCCTCTTGCACACCCCCTACCGGGAATGTGCCCGCAAGCAAGGTACATGCCCTTGACTGGAATCGAACCTGGGACCCTTCAGTCCGCAGACTGACAGTCTATCCACTGAGCCAAACCGGTGGATACTGCCATTTGTTACAGCAATCCATCAGCTCCTTTTTCCTACCTGAGGCACAGCATAGAATAAACGACGACTTCCGTTCTTGAAGGCAGGCAGACTTGGTTTGCCCCCTAGACTCATTGCTTACCAGCTGGGTGAGCAATTTTGTCTGCGGTAAAATGGCAAGTGGTGGTAAGAGTCCTTCCTTCACAGAATGTTTTCCCATGAAGCTATCTGGCACTTCTTCAGTGCCCAATGACAGCTACATTCCTTCCTTCCAACCTGCCTCAATTATTTATACCTGCCTGAATTCCAACTTCTATTCTACAATTATCCACGTGTGAAAATCTTGCAACTCCAACGTGCCCCTTGAAATCATGTGTTTCTCTGATTCCTGTGGCACCTGCTGTCGATGCTGAGTTTTCATTGATTGCTGGCGGAAAGGAAAACCGACACAGCCAGTTTTGGAAGACAGTTTGGGAGTTACACATCCAAACATACTCCTACCGTGTGGTTCCAGCAATCAGATTGGTATTTTCTCAAAGGGGTTTAAGAGGTGTACATGGTTATCATATCAACTTCATTCAGAATTGCCAAAATTTGGAAGCAACTGAGATATCCTTCAGTAGGTGAATGACAATGAACTGTGGTGCATCCAGACAAAAAGGCAAAACTATCGAGACAGGGTGGGGGAGGGGAGGGATAAACGGGCAGAGCACAGGTTACTTTTAGGGCAGAGAAAATACTCTACATAATACTACACTTAATGAGGGTATGCCATTATGCATTTGCCCAAATCCATATAATGTACAACACTAAGTGAACCCTAAAGTAAACTATGGACTTTGTGTGATTATTATGTCCCTGTAAGTTCATCAATTATAGCAAACTTACCACTCTGGTGTTGATGTGGATAACTGGAGAAGTTATGCATTTCTCAGGGCAGACGGATTATGGGAAAGCTCCAAACTCCCTTTTCAATTGTGTTATGAACATAAAACTGCTCCGAAAAATAAAGTTTTTAATTTTTAAAAATGTTATGGTAACTAAAATTTTCTAGTGCAAATCCAAAGTCAGCTTAGAAAGCCAGCAAAATAATGCCTTCTGCAGTTTCTATAACTCTCAAGTGAAAATCTTAAATTAAAAGTGTGATACTAATCTAAAAGTACGGGAGAGTCTACAAGATAGGTGATCAGAAAGGTAAAATGAAATAGGGTCAGTGCCCAGGATCCAAGAAGTATAAAATAGCTTTATTTTTCATTTAAACTCAATGAGAGTAGAACATGTGGATTTTTTTTAATGATCAAAAACACATAATAAAAAGAAACATTTTTTTTCCAATGAAACCAAGTTTTTATTTTGTTGTACAGAGTGATATGGAAAGGCTAACCTTTCAGAAAGACGAGGGGATATATTACAATAGACTTAACCAATAGGAAATGTATATCCCAAGCTTTTCTTCTAAAGGAATAATAATTTTCTACCATTCATAGACATTTTATATGTATGTACGTGTACTTGGAATATGATTAACAAATGACGTAGGAATATCTTTCAAAAATTAAGAAAATCCCAACAATACCCTTACAATTAGCTTGGATAAAAAACTAACAACATATCTCTAGAATAATAGTTGATTAAATTTTTATTAAGTTCAAATAGAGGTTATACATTAAATGTTGTTTTCTAAAATCAAAATCCCAGCTTATTGCATCCAATCAGTCTAATAGATATTAAACATTATTCCTTTAAAAAACACAATTAACAAGAGAGGATAAGAGTAATGACAATTTATCCTGGTTGATTTGACCTTGGTCCAAGCAGACTATCTATCACATCTCTCTGGAAAAGAAAGGAAAAAGTTACACAATTACAATGCAATAAAACACAAATTAAGAGGTAAAGTAGTCTTTAAATTGTCATTTAAAATTTACAAGTTAAAAAGTACACATATAGAGCGCATCCGATAAGATTGTAAAAGGGAAACAAACCCTAGTATAAATCTGCTCTTTTCTATGAAAGACTCTTTCACTGAAATTTGATAAACAGTTTCGTAAGAATTCAGTAAAGGGACAATTCTGGCAGCTCCTGGTTAGCCTAATGCATAAAGCTGAATTTTCTCATCTGTAAAAGAAGTTTTAGTCTTAATGTTACCTCAGGCTTTTTTTTTTGTGATCTGTAATACGGTACTTGATTTAGAGAGAGTAAAATGTCTGAATTTCTAAGTGGATTGTGTATTTCATGTCATAAAAATGACCTTTGTACGAAAGGGGTAAAATGATCACATGTGAGAGGATGAAACCAAAGAGGGGAGGGGAGTTTTGAAGAAAGATACAGTGAAAAGATGGGAATTGGGTGCAGAAGCCTGGCGATTTCCCCATCACAAAGTCAAGGTAATCTTGAGAAAATCACTTGAGAAAAGTCACTAGAAATAGGTAACCTCTCTCTACTTCTAAAGAGTGTTCTAAAAAGTTGAATGAGCTAATAAATGCAAAAGTGTACTCTCAACTCTGAAGAGTTATAAACACCTCAGCTAACATGGAGACCAGTTCCTGTCTTTTAGCTGGGACCATAATTCTCTGTGGCATTCCTTCCATTCTTCAAGTCCTGGCCCTCCCCGTCGGTTCTCAGGTTGCTTCTCAAACCCATCTCTTCCCAGCTCGTTCTCACTTGGGCAAATATAACAGATCACTTCCATAATTTGTTCACTATTATAGTCTTAGTGCCCCAAATAGACCCTGCCACAGTGCATACGAAGCAAATGTTTGCTGAAAGAAGGGTGTATTTTTTTTTCTGCCTTCTGTGTCACTCAGCATGAATTCATTGTGTGCCTATGTTTTATGTTTCTAAAACCCCATTTTGAAGATTTTATTTATCTTTTATTTTTTCATTAACTTGGGGAAGAAAAAGGTAAAAGACCAAGTATATAGAATAACATAACAAACATTTGTACACTGAAACGTAAGAGTGGAAATAATATCCGAGAGTTATTCTCTACAGGCTGCCTCTAGAAAGAGAGTTTCTTTGTGCAGCATTCCCATTGAAACTGGCTTGTACCAAGTGCCTGAACCATAATCTGCACAATGCAAGACCCATCCCCTAGCAACCAATCCCATCATGCTGGGAGAATTGGTGTTTCAACGCCAATGAATGCGAACCTGTTGGTTAATCATGTAGACAACTGGCTACATCAGTTGCTTTAATTGCAAGACTTGAATCCCAGGCACCTGTCCATGCCAGGCACCAGACTGATGTTACCCAAACCACGAACCCTGACTTGACAGGATAGGGCTACAGCCAACATTCTGCTATGTCGGAGCACAATAGTATTCTGTGTTTGGGTTTGTTTGTTTGTTTGTTTGTTTGTTTGTTTGTTTGTTTTTATCACTTCAGGAAGGGGCCAGAGTTTCAGAAATCTCATCCCTCAAAACCTCCAAAGCCCAAGGATCCCTCTCCTTCTCCTTTCTCCTTCTCCTCCCCCTGTTGTGCAACACCATCACAAAAAGTGATGGGCATTGCAGAGATACAGGGGAGTTGCGGTCTTAAAACTGCTGTCGATCCTTTCTCCATGGGTTTCCCCCAGTGAACCCTGCTGCATCATATATGGGCCTTTGCCTTTGGGAAACATACCCACTCCAAACCAACAAATGTCATCTTTGCCTTGGACACCTGTCTTGTTTTGTTAATTTTCACCTGAGGATATTTTTCCCATTGATTTTTAGAGAGTTGTAGGGAGCAAGTGGGGCGGGGGGAGAGAAAGGGAGAGAGAAAGGAGAGAGAGAGAGAGAGAGAGAGAGAGAGAGAGAGAGAGAGAGAGAGAGAGAGAGAGAGATTGAGATGTGAGAGAGACAAATTAGTTGGTTACCTCGTGCATGTGCCCTGAACTGGCCAGGGATGGAACCTGCAACCCAAGTATATGCCCTTGACCAGGTATCAAACCCATGACCCTCCTGTGCACAATCCAATGCTCTAACCACAGAGCAACACTGCCTAGGGCAGCCTTGGATACTTTTTAATAAAAGAAATAAAACCATACTGATAACATTAAAGTTCCCTTTGCAGCCCTCCCCAATGCTGTTCTTCTCTCTGCATTCTCTTCCCAGAGGCAGCCTTTACCGTAAATTTGGTACAGGTTTTTCCTGTAGAATGAAATATAAGCCTTCCAAAATTTTTATGCACTCTTGGTTAAAATTAATGGGGAAATTATAGATCATAATGTTACTTGATAAGATATCGTGATAGAAAATAATGGTTTGGCATTAATTACTTTGAGACTTCAAATTACTGTTATGATTATAATTCTCTGCAATGCTACCAAAGAGCTATATCAGTTAAGCTCATGTTTGACAATAAGTAATGTAAAAACTGATTAATAATTTAATCTCCAAGAAATATAATGTTTAACCTTTAGAATATTATGACCAAAAGCATAAAAGACTTATTTGTATTAGGAAACTATAATTATTTACTAATTTATGGAATATATTTAAAAAATTTTGCTCACCAGCATTGAAATCATTAAAATACACATACACACACACACACACTCACAACACTCACACACACACTAGTTCACCAAAAATGTTCAGACCCTCTGAGTTTTGCCTACTTTCTGCTTGCATGGCATACTGCTCACAAAAAAAAAAAAAAAAGATGTCTCTAACTGATTCAAATCCAAACACAAAAATGAAACATTGTCTTCCACCTTCCAGTCTATACATTTACTAACTATAAATATGCCTAAGAACACAGTTTTAATTTTTGTGTTTAAGTAATATTACAAAATCATAATATTTATACTTCCTTTCATGAAATTTGCTGTTATCGCTCAACATGTAGCAACATGTTGCAGAGCTCCATGAAAGGATGGAGAATGTAACCTGTAACTAGACTTTAGGAGACAAGGGCTCTGAGACCTCTCCAAATGGAGGACAATGACAAATCAGCAGTGTGACAGGGCTCGACCTGGCAGTTAGGAAAATCCTCGTAAATGTCTACAGTCAATATGCATCTCAGCCAGTTGAGAAAATAAATCTCCAAAACTACCTATGATTGGGGCAGAACTCTACCTCCAACACGTGACCCAAATCTAATGCCTTCCCTGACCCTATTTCTCTCTGGTTGGATATTTAAGTTCTTTCCTTCTTCTTTTTCTTTTTTTAAATCCAATTACAAACAATGCTATACTTAATTTATTTGATTGCTTTTATGAATATTTCTACAACATAGAGACCCAGAAGTAGATAGTCTTGGCTCATATTGCTAATTTGATTCCAAAGAAGTTACGCCAATTTCTATTCCAAATATCAGTATAGTTGAGGACTTATCTTACCAAATGTTTGCCAGTACTGAGCAGTCTTATTTAAAAAAATCTTTGTTAATTTGATATATGAGAATGCTATCACATGTTAATTTAATATAATGATTTTTATTTCTTTAATTATTAGTAAGGTTTAATTTTAAAATATAAATTACTAGTCATTTTTTGTGAATGAAGTTTCCAATCATTGTGCACTCTCTACTGGAGTCTTAGTGTTTTTCCTTATCAATTTCTGAATGTTTTAATGTTTTTGACACGTTTATTGTATGTATTGTAATATTTGCCAGATTACTCCTTAAAATAGAAATTTAAACATAAGAAACGGGGGTAAAAAATGAAAAGCTACCTTACAAATAATGAGCATCTTTGATATTACTTTGCTTGTCAAAGTTTTACAGCAAAGCTTTGGTATTTGAAGAGAAAGGGACTAAGGATAATGCTAAACAATAGAAACAAATGCCTATTTTAGGAACATTGGATAATATCTAAAAATATTATTTCTTGTAAAAGTTTTTGTATATTTTCAATAAATTTGTCAGCTATATTTATCGGTTATTAAGTCCTAAGTAAATATTAGATACAATTTTAAGTTCTTCCATATAACATTCATAAATCTTATGCTCAACAACATAATTATTCTAATTTTACAGGCAGAGAACAGAATCATGCCAAGTAGGTAGCAGCTCTTGTGACTTATATTTTTCCCATTGCACCACACTTAAGATATAAGAAATGTAAATCTCTTGCATGACACAAAATTGCAACTAAATGAAATCATACGATTATGTAAAATTTTGACTTCTGAGTCTTACCCGGCTAGAAGCCAAAGTGGTGGGCATATTTCTCAGTTCATACACAGCAACCTGTCCATCACTGTCTCCCACTAGAAGGCAATCTGTTTGTTTAGCGAAGAGAACGGTTGTGAACTTGATTCCAGGGTTAGCAACATTCACAATTAGAGGATCCAAACTGTAATAATAAACATGTTCTTTGTAAGTTTAGCTGTTGATAATATGTTCTTTGTATATTCAGACTTAGAGAAGTCAGAAATATTTTTTGTGATTTTATGCAATAAAAATCAAAAGCTTAAGCATTTCCAAAATCAAAATAACTGCTTCTTAATCCTTATTCACTCAAAACCTTTAATGTCAACTAGATAAATTAAAGCAATGTATAATTCGAGGTGAGAACTTTTAAGTTTAAACTCCTATTATGGTTAAATTTATGTGTTAACTTGGCTAGGCTATGGTGCTCAGTTATTTGGTCAATCACTAGTCTACACGTTGCTGTGAAGGTATTTTTTTCTTAACACTTAAATCAGTAGAATTTGAATATAGCAGATTATCCTACAGAACATGGGTCATTACTCATTCAATTTGTTGAAGGCCTTAAGAGAAAAGACTTAATTCCCCAAAATGGACTTCCGCAACATGGATTCCTGATGAAAATGCCACCTTATCAGCCTGTCATACAGAATTGGGACTTTTCATGCACCACAAAACTGTGAGCCCATTCCTTTAAATCCCTCTCTCTCTCTCTCTCTCTCTCTCTCTCTCTCTCTCTCTCTCTCTCCCCCACCCCCCTTTCTCTCTCCCCATCCTTCCCTCCTTCTATCTCCCTTCCTTCCTTATTCTCTCCCTCTCTTTTAATTGTTGTGTTTACCTGACTAATTCAAATCCTTAAATAATAAATTTATTTTCATAAAAGGATGTTTATGTCCAAATAAACCTCTGAAACATAAAAGAATATTTTGAACAAGAATTTTTCCTACTATTTGTCATCCAAAGCATCCACTGATTCCTTTAAAAAATAAAAGAAGCAGCAACTTGAATATTTCTTCTGAAGAAATGCAGTCTTAAGAGCTTCAGTTTTATTAGAAAAATTAAAATCAAACAGTAGTCATCTCATATTCAAGAATAAATTGATTTGTGATATAATCCTTGATTTTTGGTTCAAGCTGTTTTATAGAATAAGCCATGACAAAACTTTAAAGTTATTAAATTATTAACTTCTGCGGGGAGGGGAATTTTGCCATTAAGAATAAACCCATTGCCGAAACCGTTTTGGCTCAGTGGTAGAGCATCGGTCTGCGGACTGAAAGGTCCCAGGTTTGATTCCGGTCAGAGGCATGTACATTGGTTGCGGGCACATCCCTGGTAGGGGGTGTGCAAGAGGCAGCTGGTCGATGTTTCTCTCTCATCGACGTTTCTAGCTCTCTATCTCTCTCCCTTTCTCTCTGTAAAATATCAATAAAATGTTTAAAAAAAAAAAAGAATAAACCCATTGCCGAAACTGGTTTGGCTCAGTGGATAGAGCGTCGGTCTGTGGACTGAAAGGTCCCAGGTTCGATTCCGGTCAAGGGCATGTACCTTGGTTGCGGGCACATCCCCAGTGGGGGGTGTGCAGGAGGCAGCTGGTCGATGTTTCTCTCTCATTGATGTTTCTAGCTCTCTATCCCTCTCCCTTCCTCTCTGTAAAAAACCAATAAAATATATATATTTTTTAAAAAGAATAAACCCATTGAATTTTCCATCATTTATCTAAAAATTTTTTTAAACTTACTGATTTGAAAGAAGATGGGAGAGAGAAAAACTTCTGTTGTTCCACTTACTTATGCATTCATTGGTTGCTTCTTGTATGTACCCTGGCCTGAGATTGAACCCCCAACCTTGATGTATTGGGACAATACTCTAACCAACTGAGCTACATGGCCTGGGTCATCATTTACTTTAACCAAGAATGTTTTCCCCTGCTCCTTCCTCTAAACTAAGCATAAAGATCTCTAATATTTTCTAATTGAATTAGAATCATTAAACATTATATGGCAACATTATATAAACTTGCATATTAAAAAGCATAAGAGGTTGTAGATGACAGTCTAATAACTTTGGTGTAACACCGTAAATAAAAATTTTTTAATTAAACAAATTCCTCTTTGAATATGTTTTGAAACAGGTAGGAAAATATGTAAATATTGTAAAAAATAATTATTTTATTCCTTTTCTTTATCTTATTGTAGAAAATCTTTAGTTAGAGGATCCAAGATGGTGGCTTACACACCTAAACCACTGCCATGCACAACAATTTCAAAACTACAACTAAAATACAAAACGTCTATCACCCAGAACCATGGGAAAGCTGGCTGAAAGGAAGCTCTACAACTAGACTGAAAGAGAAAGGAGTATTCAGGGCACAAGTGCTGAAAAACTGAGGTAAGGGGCGATATGGACTGGCAGCAGATCCTGGCTGGCAGGAGGCATTGCTTTCTTCAACCCAGAAAGAGACAATCTCCCAATCTCTCTGAAATCCAGTTTCTGGGGAGAAGTTAGACCAGGGGTGGGCAAACTTTTTGACTCGAGGGCCACAATAGGTTCTTAAACTGGACCAGAGGGTCAGAACAAAAGCCAGAACATGCTGGCACTCTCATCTTGGGCTGCTGGTGAAGGAACGGAGGGGAGAGCAAGAGGACCCTCCGCTCTTTTGGCTGGATAGAACAGCCGAACGGGCCGTAGATTGCCCACAGCTGAGCCAGACTGTCTGCCTTCAGGTTGGAAAGTGAGGGTGGCTTGCTGGTAGAGCTGCGTGCAAGGATAATTGTTTGCTGAGCTGGGGGCGAGATGCAGGGACACAGGCAGAGGCAGAGATGGCTGATTGGCAGCCATCACTGTTTGCCTCGTCCTAGTCTATGACGCCCTGAGACTCCGCCCCACACAATCTAAAAACACAACAAAGTTCCAAGCAGCGGCTTTTGCATATAAATGGCCTTCTCTATTGCAGTTTAATCTAGCAAACTTGCAACCTGGTGCAGACAGCTCCAAAGCTTCCAAGCTCCAAACAGGGAGGAGAGGACTGTGGTTCTCGCTGTAGCTCCTGCAGAGTGGCCTCAGACAGTAGCTGAACTGCACCCCATTGGAGATTCAGAAACCAGTGTCTCTAGTGATCAGTGTGGGACACCAGAATTCAACTCCTCACATCCATAAGTGACACATTTGGGAGGCAGACTCAGTGAGCACCAAAGCCCCACTGAAACAAGGCCTGCACCATAAGCGTGTCTCCAGCGCAGCAGTTCTTCCATTATAGACACAACAGGTCCTCACAGCCAATTGGCCTGGAGGTCAATTCCTCCCAGTGTACCAACAGCAATCAAGGCTTAACTAAACCAAGACTTTGCACTCACCCCACAAAGAGGTGTACCAAGAGCAACCACCTCAGGTGATATGGGAAGCTGAGCTACTGGCCCTTATAAGTCACCTACCACACAAAGCCACTCCATCAACACAGGGAGGCAACCAAAATGCAGAGACACAGAAGCATGTCACGAATGGGAAAGATGGAAGAAAGTAAACTACTGGACAATACAGAGTTCAGAATAACATTTATAAGGTTACTCAAGAATCCTCTAAAAACCGCTGAGAAACTTGAAGAGACCTTTAAGGACCTTAATGAGAATACCAAGAAAATGGAAAAGGACTAGTCAGATATGAAGCATACACTGTCTGAAATAAAGAATATACAGAAACTCAACTGTAGATCAACCTTCCCTAAGAGTCAAACCAAAGATCTGGAATATGAGGAAACAAAAAACACTAAACCAGAGAGGCAGAAAGAAAGAATCCAAAAGTGTGAGGATAGTGTCCAGATTTTTGGGGTACCAGTAGAAGAGAGAGAGCATGATATTGAAGGCCTATTGAAATAAATAATGACAGAAAGCTTTCCCTACCTGGTGAAAGAAATAGACTTACAAGTCCAGGAAGCACACAGAACCCCAAACAAGAGGAATCCAAAGAGGACCACACCAAGACACATCATAATTAAAATGCCAAGAGCAAAAGACAAAGAGAGAATTTTGAAAGCAACAAGAGAAAAACAGTTAGTTACCTACAAGGGAGTACCCATATGACTGTCAGCTGATTTCTCAACAGAAACTATGCACACCAGAAGGGAGTGGCAAGAAATATTCAAAGTAATGAATATCAAGAACTTACAACCAAGATTAACCAGCAAAGCTATCATTCAGAATTGAAGGTCAGATAAAGAGTTTCACAGACAAGAAAAAGCTAAAGAAGTTAATCACCACCAAACCAGGATTACATGAAATGCTGAAAGGTATTCTTTAAGAAGAGGAAGAGGAAGAAAAAAGTAAAGGTAAAAACTATGAACAACAAAAAGACATCAAATACATACCTACCAACAAGTGAATCTAAAAATCAAGTGCATAAAAAAATCTGAAGAACAGAATGGACTGGTGAATATAATATAATCAGGGACATAGAAAGGGAGTGGACTGATAATTCTCAGGGGGAAAAGGGTCTAAAGGGTGTGGGAGGAGAGTGAATAGAAATCTTACACCTATGGATGTAGATAGTGGCAGAGGGTAAGGGCATGGGGTGGGGTGGGGAATCAGGTGGAGGGGAGCTGTGGGGGTGGGGGAAGAGGAACACCTGTAATAATCTGAATAATAAAGATTTATTATATAAAATGTAAAAAAAGAGAAAATCTTTAGTTAAAAAATTAGCCACTTCTCTACATTCTCCTATAAACAAGTCAATTTAAAATGATTAACTAAATTAAAGGTAGTTATGATATTTAATCATTTGAGGAGATGAATAATATAACCTTTTTATTGATTTTTTAATTGATTTTTTTATTGATTTTTAGAGAGTGAGAAAGGGTGAGGGGTGATAGAGAAACATCGATGTGGCGTTGACACAGTGATTGGTTGCCTCCAGCATGTCCCACACACAAAGGATAGAGCCCACAACCCAGGCATGTGCCCTGACCAGGAATGGAACAGGCACCCTTTTAGTGTATGGGACTATATCCAACTAGCTGAGCTACACTGGCCAGGGCAATATAATCTATTTTCATTCAAATATAACTATAACCACATAAGCAATTAATATTAATATAGCATCTTTATTCTTAAAGAATTCTCATAGTATAAACTACTACAGGCCTTGTTTCAAAGTAAATACAGGGTGGCAGGAAAGTAGATTTACAGTTTTGAGTACACAGAGTTTATTCTTCTGTTATCATTTATTAATTGTTGTGTTATTTTCCATATGAACAACTGTAAATCTACTTTTGCCCCACCCTGTACAGGTCTCTGTAATAAATGTCAAAACTTTCATGTATCATTTAGTGTGACCTACTTCTACTATAAACATCCCCAAGAAAAATATTAACACTTACGTGCTGATGTGAAGGTCCCAAATCTCTACTCTGTTCTCATTTGCAGCTGCAAATATATAGGATGATTTCGGGGACCAGGTAACGTCATAAACAACACAAGTAGTTGGATAAAAACTCAAAAAAGGGTTAGTATTTTCCTGTTGCCATATAATAATGCCCCAATCTGCAGAACAGCTTAAGAACACATCATGGCAGAACGGATTCCATGCTATTTTATACACTGGACCCTTAAATTTGAAAAGATAAATTAGAACACATAGGTAAATAGCATTTAATATCTAATACTTTAAACTTCACCAACAAATTTAAAATGCTAAGATTTCTAGATGTATTCACCATGCATTATTATGTGGGTATTATTTTAGTTGAAAGTAATGTCATAAATTGAATCTTCTCTAAATTATGCCATACAAAAACATTTAAAAATAGTTCATACAATATTCACTAAATATTAATACATATTGTACATATTGACTTAAAAAAATAGGAGTGTCGCCCTAACCAGTTTGGCTCAGTGGATTGAGCGTCGGCCTGTGGACTCAAGGGTCCCAAGGTTTAATTCTGGTCAAGGGCATGTATTTTATTCACAGGCACGTTCCCAGTAGGAGGTGTGCAGGAGGCAGCTGATCGATGTTTCTCTCTCATTGATGTTTCTAACTCTCTCTCTCTCCCTTCCTCTCTGTAAAAAAAAATCAATAAAAATATTTTTTTAAAGTCAAACATTTAAAATATATATGGAGTGTTAAAAATGAAGAAATATAGATGGAACAATTATAAAAGATATGCAGAATAGAGATATGCAAGAGACAATTTTACTTTTGGATCAGTATGTTATCATAAACAAAGTTAGAAACAAATAAAAATTGCAACTTCCATAATGTGCAAGAAAAAATTGAGGATATCTAGAAACCAAATACAATGCTCCACACATTATTGATGGTTTCCATGCAAGCAAGCACTTATTTTGAATTGATATTTTTAACTCTGAAGGTGTAAATGTATTGCATGTTTAAAATACTATGCATAATATTATTGTTTCAGAAATATTTCAAGACACATTTTCCATACTTACTATACTTAAACTAACCTTATGTCCTCTGTAGGTGTCTAGGTATTGCTCATTGTATGAACAAGAACATTTGTGAATATAACCTTCTTCAGTGCCAGCCAAATAGATATTTGTGTCCTACAACACAAAAAGTCAAAATGCATTGGCTTTTGATACATTAGTACATGTGCTAAACAGAATATTAGACCATTCAAAATATATTAAAACCAATTCAAGAACCAAAACTAGAAATATTTAAGATAGTTGTCTATTGTCTTTTTCTTTCTATCATCATTTTACAATAATTAAACTACTTGAAGACCTACTGTGCAAAGAAAATACAGATTTGTTTTTTGCTGGAATAGAGGATAAAACTTAGCATCCTATCCAGAAATTACATGGACAAACATTGGCTTAAAATGAGGAAGTATTTTTTTAACACTTAGAGCTCTCTGTCACTAGAATTAGCAGTCCAGGGAACTAGTAAGTATTCTTTCAATGTAACTAGTCAAGAAGATAACTTAATAATAGCTATTTGTCTATATAATGCTAAGGAAATGGTTCTTGCTGGGAAAGAGAAATTGAACTAGATGGTGTCTCAGAAATCTATAACAAAATGTATGTATTAAATAAGGATTTTAAATGTATTTCCTATAGTGAAAAATGTCATTGTTAGAAAGTCTGAAAGTAAGTGTTTTATGGCCTAACTATGTGGGGTCAGAATCACCTGAGAGCATTTTAGAACTGCAGAATCTCGCCTTACCCCAGATCTACCATATTTGCCGGCGTATAAGACGATTTTTTGGCCCTGAAAAATACGTATTTGCCGGCGTATAAGACGACTGGGCGTATATGACGACCCCCTAACATTTCCACTCAAAATACAGAGTTTGTTATATACTCGCCGTATAAGACTACCCCCCACTTGGAGGCATATTTTTCAGGGCCAAAGGGTCATCTTATACGCCGGCAAATACGGTACTGAATCAGAATCTGCATTTTCACAAGATTTCCAAATAATTTATATGTACATTAAAATTTTAGAGACAATGTTCTACTGCGTGGCAGTACTTAAGAATGGAAATTCTAGCCGAAACCAGTTTGGCTCAGTGGTAGAGCGTCGGTCTGCGGACTGAAAGGTCCCGGGTTTGATTCCGGTCAAGGGCATGTACATTGGTTGTGGGCACAACCCCGGTAGGGGGTGTGCAAGAGGCAGCTGGTCAATGTTTCTCTATCATCGACGTTTCTAGCTCTTTCTCCCTTCCTCTCTGTAAAATATCAATAAAATATATTTTAATAATAATAAAAAAAGAATGGAAATTCTAGAGAGACCAAAACAAGATGGCGACCTAGGTGGTCTCCTAGGCTGCCACCTCCTCAACAATTTGGAAAAAAAAAACAGCTAAAATCGAAAGGGATCGCACCAGACCCACAGGAAAGCCAGCGAATGGGAAGGCTACAACTAGACACAAAGCAGGGCGCCGCTGCTGCCATGTGGAGTTTAAAACTACGGCGAAACTGGACCTGCCAGAGCCGCTGCCACTGGGAATGAGGGAAGCCAGACCTCGCTCCGCCCCGGGGCCCAGGGACTGGGCTAGCCCTGCCGGCCGCCGTGGGAGCCAGGGAACTGATGCAGGGCCTCCGCTGCGACTTCGGCTCCTGCCTGGACGAGAAGCCTGTGAGTGTGACCTCCCTGCCCACAACCATCCCGGCCTGCAGCTGTCCCAGCCCCCCGCCGTGCTGGTGAGGAGCTGGCGAGGCCCGCAGCCAGCTCGGCCCAGCCTCCATGCACGCCATGCTGGTGAGGAGCTGGTGCGGTGCCTTCCGTTCACGGCCCTGGCGAGTCCTTCCTCCACCGCTGCATGGCCAGGCCGAAGCTTCCGCCACTACTACCATGTGGATTTTAAAACTACAGGGGAAATTGAGCCACAGGAGCTACCATCGCTGCCCCACCCGCCGATGCACCTGCCACTGCCGTGAATAATGGAAATCCACCGAAAACAGAGCTCACTCCGTCCCGGGCTCAGGGAGAGTGCAGCTTCAGAACTTAGCCTCTGTGTCCACAGCAGCTCCGCTTCCACACCAAAGGAGACACCATTGAGGGCGGTCTCTCTGTCAGCAGCCATCTCAGCCTGCCCACAACCTTCCCAGCACACCCTCCGTGCTGGTGTGGAGATGGCTCATGCTGGTGAGGAGCTGGCGCAGCGCCTTCCCTTAGCGGCCATGGCGAGTCCTTCCTCTGCTGCCGCCGCGTGGCCAGGCCAAAGCTCCCCCGACTGCCGCCATGTGAACTTTAAAACTACAGTGGTAATTGAACCACAGGAGCGACCATCACTGCCGCACCCGCCACCAGCACCTGCCACCGCCGCCGCGAATAAAGGAAATCCACCAAGAACAGAGCTCACTATGCCCGGGGCTCAGGGAGTGGGTGGCCTCAGAACTTAGCCTCTGCGTCCGCAGCTGCTCCACTTCCGCACTGAATGAGACACCTTTGAGGGCGGTCTCCCTGCCTGCAGCCATCTCAGCCCACCTGCAGCCTCCCAGCCTGCCTGCCATGCTAGCAAGGAGCTAGTGCGGCACATCCAATTCGCGCCCCCAGCGCCCCAGAGGGGCCATGTGCCCCGGGAGAGCCGTGTGTCCCAGAGGAAGCAGTGGGACCAGGGGGAGGGGCGATGTGAACCAGAGGAGGAGCGGACTCTATTCGTGTGGTCCTGAGATAGTCACCATAAAACAAGCAGATTGTCAAATGACAGCAGGGAGGGGAAGGAGACCTGGGGGGAGCACAACCGAAGGACTGGTATGCATGAATATAAGTACAACCAACGAACACAGAACTCCGGGGATGGAGGGCGGGCATGAATGGGAGGTGGGGGGGGGGGGCAATGGTAAGCTATGGACACATATAATACCTTAATAAAAAAAAAATACTGGAAAAAAAAAGAATGGAAATTCTAGATCATGGGGTATTTGCAATTTTAAATTACACAAAAAGTAAAATCTGCATCCCCCCACCAAGTAGCATTACTAGCTTACATTCAGCAGTAAATAAAAGTTCCCTTTCACCCACATTCTCTTCAATAGTTGGTTATATCAGATATGTTGAATTTTGACATCTATTAAGTGTACAATTATACCTAATGGTTAAATTGCCATGTAAGTGAATATTAACAATATTGAACACACTTATTTCCTCCCCTGTTAACATCTCTGGACTATTTTACTAATCTCTCTTTTTCATACTTATTTGTGTAAGTTATGTACCGTATTTGCCGGCGTATAAGACGATTTTTTTGGCCCTGAAAAATACGTATTTGCCGGCGTATAAGACGACCCCCTAAAATTTCCACTAAAAATACAGAGTTTGTTATATACTCGCCGTATAAGACTACCCCCCACTTGGAGGCATATTTTTCAGGGCCAAAAAGTCGTCTTATACGCCGGCAAATACGGTATGTGTTCTATTACATATTATTTATCTACTAAATATATTGCAAATATCTTCTCCCAGTGTATGGCTTTTTATTTTATTTTTATTTTTTATTTTTTTTTTGGTGTCTTTTGGTACATAGCAGCTCTCATTTTAATGTAGCTGGTATTAATATATATATATATATATATATATATATATATATATATATATATACATATATTTATATATTTATATATTTATTTATATATATATGACCCAGCACGTGAAATCACACAATACCCAGGACTGCGGGCTCCTTGACAGGTTCCCCCAAAGAGGTAGGCCGGAGCCAGGGGTTTCTGCCTCCATGGTACCCACAGCCATGGGACCCCCAGGCCTTGTTGTGTGGATCAGCCGCCAGGCCCCGCCTTCTTGGCACTGGGAGCCACAAGACCCTTGGGGCTGGCTGCATGGAGCAGCCACTGGGCCTCACCTCTGCGCCACCTGTGCACACCGGCTGTGCATGCAGCCTCTTTGTGATGGCGTGAAGGCATCATGGCGTGAGGGCGCGATGACCACCTAGGCCTGTGATCTGCAAACTGCGGCTCGCGAGCCACATACAGGTCTTTGGCCCCTTAAGTGTGGCTCTTCCACAAAATACCACGGCCTGGACGAGTCTGTTTTGAAGAAGTGGTATTTGGAAAAGTTTAAGTTTAAAAATTTGGCTCTCAAAGAAAATTTCAGTCATTGTACTGTTGATATTTGGCTCTGTTGACTAATGAGTTTGCTGACCACTGACCTAGGCTATTATTAGTATACTAAAGGCCCGGTGCCAGAAATTCATGCATGGGGGTGGGTGTCCCTCAGCCCCGCCTGCACCCTCTCCAATCTGGGACCCTTCAAAGGATGTCCTACTGCTGATTTACAGGGATAGGGCCTAAACCAGCAGTCGAACATCCCTCTAGCAATCCGGGACTGCTGGTTCCTAATGGCTCACCTGCCTGCCTGCCTGCCTGCCTGCCTGATTGCCCCTAACCATTCTGCAGGCCAGCCTGCTCACCCCAACTGCCCCTGTCACCAGCCTGCTCACCCCCAAATGCCCCCCGCCAGCCTAATCACCCCAACTGCCCCCCATGCCAGTGTGCTTGCCCCCAACTGCCTCCCCTGAAGGCCTGCTCACTCCCACCTGCCCCCCCCTGCTGGTCTGCTCACCCCCAACTCCCCCCCCCCCTCCGCCAGCCTGATCACCCACAACTGCCCTCCTCTCTTGACCACTAACCACCTCTATCTCGGCCTCACCACCATGACTTTGTCCAAAAGAACATCCAGAAGGTCTCCTGGAAGGTCTCCCAGTCTAATTAGCATATTACCATTTTATTAGTATAGATAGAGGCATGGTGCACAGGTGGGGGCCAGCTGGTTTGCCCTGAAGGGTGTTCTGGATCAGGGTGGGGATTCTCTTGGGGCGTGGGGTGGCCTGGGCGAGGGGCCTGTGTTGTTTTTCATGCCGGCCAGGCCCTTAGGGTGAGAGTCCCTGCTGGGGGGTGGGTGGGGTGGCCGGCCTGGGTGAGGAGCTGAGGTCCATTTTCAGGCTGGCCACACCCCCTTCTAGGTAGAAGTCCCCGCTGGGGTGCCTGGCCAGCCTGGGTGAGGATCTGATGGCTGTTTGCAGGCTGGCCAGGACCCCAGTGGGGACCCTCATCTCATGGGGGTGTGGCCAGCTTGGGTGAGGGACTGAGGGCTATTTTCAGGCTGGCCAATCCCCCCAATGGGGACCCTCCCTCCATGGGGATATGGCCAGCCTGGGTTAGGGGCTTTCTTTCTTTTCTTTTCACCACCTCCTTAAGCAGAGGCCAGGGCCAGCTGGAAGCAGGTATCTGGGATTTATTTATCGTCTATAATTGAAAGTGCAACCTTGAGAGGAGGCCAGGACTGACCAGGATGGGCTGAAAGCTTGGCTTCCTCCATCGCAGAGGGCAAACCAAGCCTCCTGCTTGCTCCAGCTCTGTGGCCGCTGCCAGCTTTGTTGGGTTAATTTGCATACTTGCTCCTGATTGGCTGGTGAGTATAGCAGGCGATGGTTAATTTGCATGTTTCTCTTTTTCTCTTTTATTAGTGTAGATATCTATATCTCTATATCTATATCTATATCTATATCTATATCTATATCTATCTATATCTATATGGGGGGGGCACTTTTCTGTGCCTTAAGAAGATTTTTCCTACTTTGAGGTCATAGATATATTCTCCTACATTTTCTTCTAAAAATTTGTTTGTGTATGATGGATGCAGTAGGGATCTAACTCCATCTACAATAAACTTTCATCTTACATACCATATTTGCCGGCGTATAAGACGATCTTTTGGCCCTGAAAAATATGCCTCCAAGTGGGGGGTAGTCTTATATGGCGAGGATATAACAAACTCTGTATTTTTAGTGGAAATGTTAGGGGGTCATCTTATACGCCCAGTCGTCTTATACGCCGGCAAATACATATTTTTCAGGGCCAAAAAATCGTCTTATACGCCGGCAAATACGGTACATGTTAAAGGCACGCCTCAAAATTAAATACCCATTTTGAAGTTTTTACATGTTCTTACAAGCTAATATCTTTTTTAAAGTATGATACTTTGTTAAATGTTTTTGTACTCATTCAATAGAAACTTATCTGGCCACTGGGTAAAGCTAGCAACAAAACTTCTGGTGTTCAGTGTGTTAAGTAGTCTTCCTAATGCCTAGAATCATAAGAGCAACCCCTTACATGGAGGATCTAGAGGACTATAAGGTACATTTGGTTTCTGTAGGAATAATAGAGCACCAGAGCAGACAAGAAGGGCAAGCAGGGACAGTCATTATACATGCAGTTGTAAAGAAGATCTTGCCATAGTTCCTCAAAAACACAGACCTTTTCTCAGGAAAGTAGATAAAGACAGAGTATAAACAATTGGAATGTACCATACTATCTTTGGTTGACAGCTATGTTTGTTATTTTCTTACTTACAAGGTACAATATTAGTTAACATGCTAAATTTTTGTCTTGGTTTATATCTTTAAATACTTCCATTATTGAAAGTTGTTATATGCAATAGTAAATCATGGATTGAAATAATTTACCTTGGGATGAAAAGCAAAACACATCCCAGGAGCTTGACGAGATATCAAAGCTTCACCTTTCTTTTCCTTTTCTCCTCCTTTTCTGCTGCTAATAGCAGTAGTTCGCTTCAAGCGCATCAAATCTTTATTTAAAGAAAAAATACATTACATTTCTTAGGTGGCCCAAGGATTTCAAATTATGAGATTCACAGATTTTTATTTCCTTCATGGGGAGATATTAGTGTGATTTCACCAAGTGATCTTTTTTTCTTTTCATGGCTCTGAAAATATAAGGTTTTAAGTGCTTTCCCTGGAACCAATTTAAGGTTCTTAGTAGTTAGAGGAAGCTAGGATGGTGAGTGGAGCAAGTACATACCAGGGGGAGAAAATCAATTGCCTTGTGATTTAATACATATACGCTGTTTCTGCTACACTGGTGCCATTATTCCAAGCAATTATATAAACAAATGTCAGGGCCTCTGAGCTAAATTTTAGAATGAAACAGGGAAAAGATAAATAAATGGAAAAAAAGAATGGGAGAGAATAGGGAAAAATGTTTCCTGCCTTTAAAAACTAAGTTTGCAAACATAATAGTGTTGTTTGAGAGTGCTATACTAGTTTCAACTGAAATTCTAAACTGTCCCCAAACCAGTTTATTAAAATTATCTCAGAGTGGTTTAAAAAAAGAAAATAAAAATATATATCTTATTTATCACATGAAAAAGTATTGCAGATATAATATGTCCCTTCGGCAAATAATGATTTCTGCTATCTTCTGCATCTGATTAGGTTACAATTAGCAAATACGCAACCTAGACACTTAGAAAAAATGACCAAGCTCGGTTTTATTTTCTTATTTAGCAAAACCAAAATTTGTCACCTCTTACACATGATTTACTAGGATTTTTAATTCAGCCTGTAACAAGAGAAAGTTAATTTGACATCTACTTATTAGTAGTATTTTTTTTTTTTTTACCATGACAGTCCAGTCCTTTGCGTATAATCCATTTGGCGATTCTTCCATCTGCTGATATAGAAACTAGTATTTCTCTCTTGTCATCACCGGTTGTTCCTCGATCTTGTTCTATCCACTGTAGCTGCCATATAGGTTCCAAATGTTTTTGAGGTGATTCACTGAAAAAGAGAAAAGTACCAAATATAGGCTCATTATAAGAATTTAAAAAAAGACTTAGAGCACAAGTGACGAGGACAACACCATAAAGCACAATAACCTACTTATAGAGTGCTTTTATTGTTGAGAACTAGAGGCCCAGTGCATGAAAATTCATGTACTGGATGGGGGGGCTACCCTCAGCCTGACCTGCTCCTTCAGGATCGAGAGGCGACTTGGCAATCAGGGGAAAGCGATGTCCCCATCACACCTTTGCTGCTGCTACCGCCAGCAGCACAAGCTTCAATCGACCCTGGTCAACAGAGCCTTGAGTGGCCCTGGGTGGATGGGCAGCCGCCATCCGAAGCTTGTCTGCACCTTGGGCCTGCCCCGGGGGCCTGGGGGCCTGAGGGAACTGGGGGATTCTGGAGGCAGGCACACAAAGTGGCTGAACCCGCCCTGGGGGTGGGCCTGACCATGCAGTGTGCCTGCCACCCAGTGAGGCTGAGGAGACGGGGTGCAGCCATCTTGTGGCTGTGGGAGCTGCCATATTTGAGGGTATGGCCGTCAATTAGCATATTCCCTCCTTCTTGGCTGTGGGCATCACCATCTTTGTAAGGATGTAACCATCGATTAGCATATTCCCTCTTTATTAAATAGAACTAGATTTTTATTTTAAATATTTTGACAAGCAGGAAAAATCATAACTTTGCCACCTAATATTCACTGCCACTTTTCTCATTTCTTAAAAAAAGAAAATTGTTGCCCAAACCGGTTTGGCTCAATGGATAGAGCGTTGGCCTGCGGACTGAAAGGTCCCGGGTTCGATTCTGGTCAAGGGCATGTGCCTTGGTTGCCGGCACATCCCCAGTAGGGGGTGTGTAAGAGGCAGCTGATTGGTGATTCTCACTCATCAATGTTTCTGACTCTCTATCCCTCTCTCTTCCTCTCTGTAAAAATCAATAAAATATATTTTTTTTAAAAAGAAAAGAAAAAGAAAATTGTTACTGCATTAATTCTATTGGCTCTCATAACAAATACAAAAGCAAATTATTTCTTTTCTTTTAAAAATTTATTTCACTTACTTTATTCTTTTTATTTTTTCCTAGTTAAATCGTTTATATTTAGCTTATTTTATACATATTGAATATAAGTATAAGGATTTTTCATAGTTTAAATGAATAAGTTGTTTAAGTTTTATTCACTTCTCAGTGAATTTTTAAGTCACTTGTCAGACTGTTTTTTATCAGATTAGTAAATTTCTCTACTCGTAGGACTGAATCCTTTGATTTTTTTTTAATGCAAACTCTCCAAAATAATAATTTTGAATCTTTTAAAATCATAGATTTTTTTGATTTTATGGTAAAATTATGGACTCTCTTCCTGGAAATAAGCAGAAAGGTCCCCACTTACAAAATTATGTAAATAATTTCAAAGTGAAGCTTAAGAACTTAAGAACTTAGTAACTATCTGAGAAGATGGGTGTGTTAATTAATTTGATTGTGGTCATTTCACAATGTATACAAACATTCAATCATCACATTGTATACCTTTAAAAAATCAGAATGTACAACTTAAATATGTACAATATTTCAGTTATATCTCAATAAAATTGAGAAAACATTTTTCTTTAAAAAAAGAATAAGCATAAAATTGTCAAGCCAAAGGAAATTTGTCGGTGAGGTGGGCAGAGAAGACAAAGGAGATGTTAGGGGAAAGCATTCTAGCTGGAGAGAAAATAGGAGAAATTATTAAATGTTTGAAAAATAATGGTACCATTCTCAGTAACAATGTAAACATTCACTTAAAGCCAAATAACATTAAATTTTTACTTCTCTCTAACTAAGCATGTATTCTACATTTATCTAATTCTTGGATCCTCACCTGCTATCCAGAACGGGAACATTAACACTGCTCTGTACATTATAAACCGCAATGGTGCCATTGTAATAGCCAACTGCTAAAAGGTTAGGTGCTCCAATTGAAAAATCCACAGCAGTAACTCCATATGGACTCTGATAAATGCGTTCTGGCCACTGAAAAAAAAATTACTATGTTACATGTTAAACTTGGTTTTGTACACCAGGTAGGTAGGGTCTGATGATGGCTGAAGTGTAGTCTAATGACCATGGGATGTGAGAAGAATTAGTCTACATTAAGTTCCTTTTCTCTTCCTGGGTTTCAGAATAGATAAGAACAAAACCTCCTTTCCCTTCCTTTGATGAATTCTCAGAGTACGATTATTTTTAAAAATACAAGATGGGCTTTTACAATAATTATCATATATTGGCAAATTTCAATAGTATTTGATCAAAACAGGTATACATTCTTAAAGAAACAATTAATGGGCTCCAAACAAATTATCTAACATATATATATTCCTATCTGTTTTAAAACAAAGATAGAAGAAGCTCCAAAATTCTCTAAGGTACTTTCCTACAATTCTGTCAAGCATTTTATTTGTTTGTTTCAATGTCTAATCTAAATCCTTTCTTGTTTTTAACACCCTACATGGAAAAGAAGACAAACTACTGGTGATGAATCTTGTATCAATCCTTCTACCTGTTTAAAATTGCTTCTTCTTTTCTTTTATTCTATATAATCCCATCTTCCTAACAAAAGTTCCCATATTTATAAAAACTCTATTTTCATATGCTTTCCTGATCCTTTTCTAAGTTTTTTTTACTTTACATTTCAGTTGTGAAATAAACCTAAATTTAAAGCTATAAAGTAACAAACTGAGTGGGGCAATTTAGCACACATACACACAACTGGTTGATTCTTATTTATTCTGTTTGAAAAGTTTATGGCAATAAGATGGTCATGTTAACCTATTTTATATCAGTTGCGGATAACAGAAATCTATCTTATAGGGTGGTAAGGAGTTATTCATATATTAAGAAACAACCCAGTATTAAATGAAATGTAATTTTAAAGGATTTTTTTTTGCAAATTCATTCTTTGTAATTATCAGTGATAAGCAATAATGGTTCAACTCTGGATCAATAGATGTAACAGTACATAGTAAATGCTCAATAAATATTTATTGAATAAATTTGTAAATGAACTTAATTTATCCTATATCAAAAAGAACACATTTTAATTATCATGTACTTAAACAAACAAAAAAAATCTTGCTTGAACAACTATCTGCTTTATAATCATGTCAACATTTAATTAAATAAAAATGAGTCTTCATTCTGTTTGGGTTACCATGGGATTCTTTATTGACCAGCAGCAAGCCAATCCTTTTTTTTGCTCTTTAAATCCAAAATTCCCATAGCCAACAGCCAAAAGGTCCTGAAAAACAGAAAAATTGTGTTTAATATAAGAGAGGGTGGACATGCAAATATTTGCAAATTATACATAATATATGAGAGGGCGACATACAAATATTTGCAAAATATGCATATTAATGAACTGTGTTTAAAATAGTAATAAAACATTTCAATTAAGATTTTTTTTCTAAATACTAGTATATCCTCTATTTTACTTTAAACCTTCATCTTTCTAAGCAAAATTATAATGATAATCAAATTTTCAGATTAAAGAATAAGTACCCCTAAAGAATGAATTGCTAACAAGTTCTTTTACATCTATATCTGTGGTCGATCGGCAAACTGCAGCTCGCGAGCCACATGTGGCTCTTTGGCCCCTTGAAAGTGGCTCTTCCACAAAATACCACGGCCTGGTGAGTCTATTTTGGAGAAATGGCGTTAGAAGAAATTTAAGTTTAAAAAATTTGGCTCTTCAAAGAAATTTCAATCGTTGTGCTGTTGATATTTGGCTCTGTTTACTAATGAGTTTGCCAACCACTGAGCTATGCTAATAAAAGGGTAATATGCTAATTAGATCAGACATCTTCCGGATGTCATTCAGGACCTCCTTCCTGATGAAGCTGGGGCTGGCGGGAAGCCAGCCCGGGTCCCGGGTGCCTGCTGGTGGCCAGAGGAGGGACGCCTTGACCCCGGGTGCCAGTAGGAAGCTGGTGCCAGCAGCCTGGGGGAGGAAGGCCTACTCTAGCACGGATTTTCATGCATCAGGCCTCTAGAATTGTGATAATCTTCCAAAATTGCATGATTTCATTATAATATCCCTTGGGTTTTTTGGAATGACCAAATCATTTTGTAAAATAAAGACATTTAAGGTAAAGACAAGTATCATAAAACGAGTGTGTCTCCTCCCTCAAAATTCATATGTAAAACTCATAATCCCCTATGTGATTATATTTAAGGATAGGGTTTTTAGGAGGTAATGAAGGTAACATGAGGGTCATAAGGGTGGAGTCCTAATCTGATAAAATCGATGGCCTTATATAAAGAGAGAGACACAGCAGAGCCCTCTCTGCTGTATAAGGACACAGACATCTGCGAGCCAGGAAGAGAGGCTTCCCCGGGAACAAATCAGCTGGCACCCTGACTCTGGACTTCCTAATATCCAGAACTGTGAGAAAACAAATTTCTCTTGTTTAAGCCACTGAGCCTACGGTATTTTATGATGACAGCCCGAGTTGATGAGTAAAGCAGATCATTTTAAGACCTGCTTATATAAGTATAAACAGACAAAAGTGAATGATTGCACTGGCCAGTGTGGCTCAGTGGGTTGGGCACATCCCATGCACCACAGGGTTGCCAGTTGATTCTTGGTCAGGGCACATGCCCAGGTTACAGGCTCAATCCCCAGTATGGGGCGCAGAAGAGGTAGCCAATTGATGTTTCACTCTAGCGACATGAAGACAAGCCACTGAATGGGAGAACATATTCACCATGGTACATCTGATAAAGGATTAATATCCAAAATTGGTAAAGAACTTGTAAAACTCAACACCAAAAATACAGACAAGCCAATTTAAAAAACGGGCAAAGGAGCCGAAGGTACACTGTTCCAAAGAGGACATACTGATGATCAATAGACATATGAAAAGATGCTCGACATCAATAATCATCAGAGGTACGATTGCAGATTATAACCACAATGAGACATCACCTCAAACCTGTCGTAATGGCTGTCATCCACAAATCAGCAAACAAGGGTTGGTGAGGATGTGGAGAAAAGGAAACCCTTGTACACTGATGGTGGGAATGCAGATTGGTGCAGTCACTATGGAAAGCAGTCTGAAGTTTCCTCAAAAAATTAAATATCAGACTGCCATATGACCCTGCAATTCCAGTTCTGGGAATGTATTCAAATAAACTTAAGACATCTATTTGAAAGAATATATGCACCTTTGTGTTCATTGCAGTATTATGTATAAAAGCCAAGATTTGGAAGCAGCCCATGTGTCCATAGGTAGATGAGTGGATAAAAAAGCTGTGGTATGCTGAAACCGGTTTGGCTCAGTGGTAGAGCGTCCATCTGCGGACTGAAAGGTCCCGGGTTCGATTCCGGTCAAGGACATATACATTGGTTGCGGGCACATCCCCGGTGGCGGGTGTGCAAGAGGCAGCTGGTCGGTGTTTCTCTTTCATCGACGTTTCTAGCTCTCCATCTCTCTCCCTTCCTCTCTGTAAAATATCAATAAAACATATTTTTTTAAAAAAAGCTGTGGTATGTTTATACAAGGGAGTACCAGTTGGCCATAAAAAAGAAGGAAAGCTTACCCTTTGCAACAGCATGGATGGACCTGGAGAGTATGATACCAAGTGAAATAAGCCAGTCAGAGAAAGACAATACTTTCACTTATATGTAAAATCTAATGATCAAAATACATTAAAAAAAATAGAAACAGATTCATAGGTACAAAGAACAGATTGAATGCTGTCAGAGGGGATGGAAGATGGGGGACTGGGTGAAAAAGGTGAAGAGGTTAAGAAAAAACACTATGAGGAAATGGGGGGTGGAGGGAGGTAGAAAAGGTAAAGAGGGGTGAATGGTGAGAAAGAGACTTGATTTGGGGTAGTGAACACCCAAAAACAATACACAGATAATGTAGTATAGAATTGTACACTTGAAGCCTATATAATTTTGTTAACTGTTGTCACCACAATAAATTCAATAAAATAAAATGCTAGTGTATTCCGTTTCTAAATAGAATTCATATGTTTTTTATTACAGTTATTGTTGATTTATTAAATCTCACTTATCTATGAAATGTTTTCAAGTATAGTGTTATAAAGACAAATTCAAATTAAAAGGATTTTAGTTTATTAAAAATAATACACAGGCCGGCCAGTGTGGCTCAGTGACTGAGTGTCGAACTAGGAACCAGGGGGTCATGGTTCCATTCCTGGTCAGGGCAAATGCTCGAGTTTCAGGCTCAATCCCCAGTAGTGGGCATGTAGGAGGCAGCCGATCAATGCTTTTCTCTCATTATTCATGTTTCTATCTCTCTCTCCCTCTACCTTCCTCTCTGAAATCAATAAAAATATATACCATTTATGATGTGTTATTTAGGCTTCAACAAAAAAAAGGATTATAGACCTTCTGTTTTGTAATAACCATAACAACTACCCTATTTGCATATAGCATTTTAAAAGACATGGCAATACAATAATGAGGCTAATTCTTAAACATGCATAATACAACTTAAACCAATAAATCAGTTTTGATCACTTTAAAAATACACTCAACATTTATTCCAAAGGTACTGCCATTACATAAAAGGGTTTCAGAATAACTAGTTGAGAATCATGTCTCCAGAAGCCATTTATAAACCCCAAGAGAAAATAACTATCATTATTTTATAATCATCTCTTTTTTTTACAAGCAAACGAACCATTCCCCAATTTGATGATTCATTTAATTTGTCTCGAGATGATTTTTAGCAGTTAGTATTTAAAAGAAAGAAACCTGGAGGTAGAGGTTTGGGTTTGAACTCCAGCTGTTTTACTCAGATTGTATAACTTTAGGCAAGTTGTTTATCCTTTCTGTGCTTCAGTTTCCTCAGTGACATGATGAACCCTAACTCACAGAGTTTTTGTATTAATACAAGTAAAATACAAATCTGGATACCTGAGTTTAGTAAATGTTGGCATAAATCAATTATATACTATATTATAAATCAATTATATACTATATTCTAGTTCATTTCTCAATAACTAATATGGATTCAAGGGCACATGCCCAGGTTGTGGGCTCAATTCACAGTAGGGGGCATGCAGGAGGCAGAAATCAATGATTCCCTCTCATTATTGATATTTCTATCTCTCTCCCTCCCCATCCTCTCTGAGATCAATCAATCAATGTAGACATATAAAGATAAAAATGGTAATGTATACTAAAGGAGAAAAATATTTTTCATAATTATATGCATTTTCCCCGTTTTGAAACATGAATTTTCTTTAGTCATTTTAAAACTAGGGGTTGCCAAAACCAGTTTGAATCAGTGGATAGAGCATCGGCTTGCGAACTCAAGGGCCCTGGATTCGATTCCGGTCAAGGGCATGTACCTTGGTTGCAGGCACATCCCAGTAGGGGGTGTGCAAGAAGCAGATGATCGATGTTTCTCTCTCATCGATGTTTCTCTCTATCCCTCTCTCTTCCTCTCTGTAAATAACCAATAAAACATATATATATTTTTTTAAAAAAAAAAAAACCCTAGGGGCTATGTCTAAATACTTGCCTAAAAGAAAATAAATATTCTTTAGGACTTGATAGTTTCCCTTAACTGCTAGAGATGGAATTGTTGAAATATTCGATAACTTACTGGATTACTTTTATTCCAGGAAAGGCTGCTCACATTAAGGCCTTTGGTTAAGTCACAGGAAAAGGACCAAAGTCGTTCCAAATTGGCTGGGATTGTTGATTGTTCTTCACTTATTTCTATGTCTTCGTCCTCTTCCCTCTGAATCGCTTCCTCTACCTGTTCAAGTTTTTTACCTTCTGAAAGGTCTTTAGTCCCTTCAGGTGGTGTTTCTAAAATTAAATCAAATAAAAAAATTATCGCCTGGCCATCAGGACTCAGTGGTTGAGCATCTACCTATGAAACAGGAGGTCATGGATTCTATTGCTGGTCAGGGCACATGCCTCAGTTTTGGGCTCAGTCCCCAGTGTGGGGCATGCAGGAGACAGCCTCGCATCATTGATGCCTCTCTCTCTCTCTCTCTCTCTCTCTCTCTCTCTCTCTCTCTCTCTCTCCCCCTCTCTGAAATAAATAAAAAATATTTTTTTAAAAATAATAAGATTGCCGAGGTCAGTTTGGCTCAGTGGTAGAGCGTCGGTCAGCGGACTGGAAGGTCCCGGGTTTGATTCCGGCCAAGGGCATGTACATTGGTTGCGGGCACATCCCCGGTAGGGGGTGTGCAAGAGGCAGCTGGTCGGTGTTTCTCTCTCATCGATGTTTCTGGCTCTCTATCTCTCTCCCTTCCTCTCTGTAAAATATCAATAAAATATATATATTAAAAAAATAATAAATAAAATAAATAAATAAAAATAATAAGATTATTCTCTTCTAATCTATAGGACACTGCCTAAAGCTCCAAACAGCATCTCTACCACCAACACTACAAGCACCATTGGATCTGCTGGACCATCTGGCCCAAGTGACAGGGTACCTTGAATAGTTCTGGCTGGCCCTGTTGCAGAATCTCCTATTCTTCTTCTTCTTTTTAAAAAAAATATTTTATTGACATTTTACAGAGAGGAAGAGAGATAGAGAGCTAGAAACATCGATGAGAGAGAAACATCGACCAGCTGCCTCTTGCACACCCCCTACCGGGGATGTGCCTGCAGCCAATGTACATGCCCTTTATCTGGAATCGAACCTGGGACCTTCCAGTCCACAGATTGATGCTCTACCACTGAGCCAAACCGGTTTCGGCAGAATCTCCTATTCTTCTGGCTTCCCCTCAAAACTAGCAGCTTTTCAGTTCACTCAACAAGCCAGAAGAACACATCCAAAAGAACACATCCAAATTGCCTCCAAAATGCAAAGAAGTCCATTAGACATTGTGCCTCTTTTATGGTTGCAAGAGGGGCTGGGTAAAAGTATATCAATAAACATCTGTGTGCAGTTTTTTTTTATGTTGATATTAGTACCCACTATTTCTTAGTGTTAAATAAGAAGAAAAAAAGTCGTTACCATACTCAAGGTCATACTCCTGTGTTGTCTTGTACAAGTTTCATAGTTTTGCATTTTACATTGTGATCTATGATCCATTTTGAGTTAACTTTTGGGTATCTCAATTCTTTATTTTGCATGTAAATGTCCAATTGTTATAGTACTATCTCCTATCTTTCCTTCATTGCATTCTTTACTCTTTTTGTTAAAGAACAATTGACCATATTCATGTAGATGTATTTCTGGACTTTCTATTCTGTTCTATTGATCTTTGTGTCTATTCTTTCACCAGTAATCACTGTCTTAGCTACCACAGCTTTGTAACAAGTCTTGAAGTCCAGCAGTGCCAGTCCTTTGGCTTTGTTTTTCTCCTTCAATACTGTATTCACTATTCTGGGTATAATAGCCTTTTAAAAGTCCTTGCCTGGTTTTCCATCATCTTGGCCACTTTTTCATCTGTTTTTGTTGACTGAGTTTTCTAATAGCGTGGCTTATATGTTACTGCTCCCTCGTACAACTAGTTGTGTGTTTGTTTGTTTGTTTGTTTGGTTGGTTGGTTGGTTGGTTGGTTTTTTCTGGATGCTATACTCTGTAAATGTTACAGTATTGGAAGTCTGGATTGTGTTTTCTTCCTTTACACAGTGTTCAATTTGTTTTTGAAAAGCAGTTACTAACTTACTTTCAGATTAGCACTCGTTAAGTACACAATTTTACCTCCATGTTCCCCAAAATTCTAGGTTAGCACTTCTTAGTTGGGATTCAGGAATCCGTATTTTAACAACTCCACCAGGTGATTCTCATCATGAGAGAAGTTTGGGAAACACTGGTCTAACCCTACTGTTAAGGTATAGCTCTTCTGCGTGTGTACTGAACACCCTAGGTGAGCAATAAGGTCTCTACCTCTGGCCAGTCAGATTTCAAATGTCCCCCCAGACCTGAGTAAACTCTGACACTAGTTCATCTAATAGCTCCTGGTGGTTGTTCTTTGTTTACTTTCTGCAATTTTACCCCAACATGCACAGTTTTTGTTTCAGGCAAGGCTCAATGGTAGATGTATGCATTTTCCCCCTCTTCATAGCTTCCTCCTGCCTGATTATTTATCCCACCAATTCCAATCACCTCGGACTCTCTGAACTCTTATCTATGCAGTATCTGTGTGTCATCAAGTAGCAGAACTACATACTTTGCTACAATTCATCTCTCTTCCCTGTGGTCTCATAATTATCTACATCATAACCAAAAGTAAAAGTACTGTTACATCTTTTTTAAACGATCAATGATGGGTTCCATATTGCTATGATAAGCTTCCAGTTGTTATGGGCTAACTGGATTAAACTTGCCCTCCTACCATAAATAAATATAAAACTATATTTGAAATATAAGGTAGCTTTGTTTTCAGGCATTAAACAATAGACATTGCACAACTGTGAACACCATGGTCAAGCTTTCAGCCTGGGACAATTACCTCACCACTGTGCTGGGAAGTGAGTGTAGCCAAACACAGCAGCCTAGCTGAGTTGAGGAGGCAGAGATAAAAATACACAAAAGCAGATTGTCAAACTGAGTAAAAAAAATAGACCAAACTATATATTGTTCATAGCTGACACATGTTAAACATAACAATAAAAATGTTATAAGTAAAAGGAATAAGGATAATGCAAATAATAAGGATAAGAAAGTTAGTGAGGCTATTATTAATGTTATACAAATTAGGCTTCAAGACAGAGTATTACCAGAATAAGTATGGGCATTTCCTAATCATGAAAGTGTAAATAATGATTTGTAAAAAGGGTAGCATCCATGAGGCAGAATACTTTTAAGTTTGAATGTACCTGATAACAAAGCTCTCAAATGTATAGAGCAAAATTAATAAAGGGAAATATAAATAAATTTATAATCATAACTAGAGATTTAAATATTACTCTCCCATTGATTGAAAGGATCAACAAAACATCAATAAAAAAGGGGGAGGATGGGAGACATCTGTAATACTATCAACAATAAAATATATATATATATATATTTTAAGTCAATAAAGATAAAAATTGAAAATACTATCAACAATTTGACAAAATTAACATTTTAAAAATACCACATCAAATAACAACAGAATATAAAATCTTCTTGAGTATAAAACAGTCACCATATGCTGGGCCATATACAAGTCTTGATACATTTCAAAGGATAGAAATCATATGGAATTATGTTCCCTGACCACCACAGAATGTTAAATTAGAATTCAATAAGAAAAAATTGCTTAGTCCTAGCCAGTTTGGCTCAGTGAATAGAGCATCAACCTGCAGACCGAAGGGTCCTAGGTTTGGTTAGTTAAGGGCATGTACCTTGGTTGCAGGCTCATTCCTGGCCCAAGTCCTAGTTGGGACTTATGCAAGAGGCACCAATCAATGTGTTTCTCTCATATCGATATTTCTCTCTGTCTTTCCCTCTCTCTTCCACTCTCTCTAAAATCCAATAGAAAAATATTCTCAAATGAGGATTAAAAAAGAAAGAAAGAAAATATATGTTAAAAATTACTAAGAACTTAAAAATAAAAGGATACACCTCAAAGTAACCTATTGGTCAAAAAATCCACATAAGAAATTAAAAGTTAACTGAATAATAAGTACAACCAATGAACACAGAACTCTGGGGAGGGAGGGCATAAATGGGAGGTGAGAGGGGGGGCAATGGTAAACTATGTACACAGAAAATACCTTAATAAAATAAAATTTTTTTAAAAAAGTTAACTGAATAATTATGAAAACACAAGATATCAAAATCTGTAGAATACAGATAATATAGTACTTACAAGTAAATTTATTGTATAAAATGCCTGTCTTAGATAAGAAAAAATATGTAAAATCAATGACAAACTTTCTATCTTAAAAACAACTAGACTAATAAAAAAGGAGAAGAAAATTTACAAATGAATATAAAAACTTAAATAGGTGGTATCACTATAGAGCCTACAGCTATTAATATTTGGTAGAATTTGAGGAGAGGATATTATTAATAGCTTTATGCAAATAACCTCAACCACATAAACACAATTTACTAAAATTGACACAGATAGAAATAGAATATCTGAATAAACCCTTATCTGTCAAAAAAATTAGACTTGTAATTTGAGAATTTCTTATCAAGAAAACTCAGTTCCAGATGGGTTCACTTGCAAATTTTATCAAACAATTAAAGAAGTAATGCAAATATTTTTGGAATATAGAGAACAAAAGAAAACTTCTAAAACTCATTTTATATGTCTATCATAACACTGATACAAAACCCCATTTAGGGATTTACAGGAGGAAAACATCGCAGAAGAAATATGCTGCATGAACTCAGTGCAAAATTCTTAACAGTATATTAAAAAATTGAATATACCAACACATAAAAAGGATAATACAATATAACCAAGTGAGGCTTAACCATAAGGATTCACTTTGTTCCAGCATTTGAAATCAAGCAATGTAAGTGGCTACATTGACAAATTAAAGTAGAAAATTTATATGATCATTTTAATGAATATAGAAAAAAATCCAACACCCACTTATCTTTAAAAGTGTCTAGAAAACTAGAAAAAGAAGGAAATTTCCTCAAATCAATAAAGTGCATCTACAAAAAAAACTGTATCTAATATCAAATTTAAGAATGAAATACTGAATCTTGCCCTCTTCGTCCAGGAACAAGTTAAAGATATTTGCAGACTTGGGGCAGGCGAAGATTTCTTCTTAGAGAGGCTATGAAAAACATTAACTACAAAAGAGAAAACTGAAAGAGAAGATCTCATCGCGGGGAAAAATTCGTCAAAAGACAAATATATTGGCAAGCCATAGACTTAGAGAAGATAGTTGCAATACATGTATCTTTCAAAGTGTTTGTATTCAGCCCTAGCCAGTGTGGCTCAGTTGGTTGTAGTATTGTCCTGTTCACCAATAGGGGGCAGGTTCAATGCTCAATCAGGGCACATACCCAGACTGCGGGTCTGATGCGTGCAGGAGACACTAGATCAATGTTTCACTCTCACATCGATGTGTATGTGTGTCTCTCCACTCCCTTCCTCTCTTTCTTAAGGGGGCGAGGGGAGGGGGAGCGGAATACCTTGTATCCAAAACATATAAAAATAAGTTCTGACAACTTGATTTAAAAAAAACAAACAAACCTCAATATTAAAGTGGGCACAAAATATGCTCTGCCAGTGTGGCTCAGTGGTTAAGTGTTGACCTATGAAACAGGCAGTCACAGTTAGATTCCAGGTCAGAGCATGCCCCAGTGTGGGATATGCAGGAGGCAGCCAATCAATGGTTCTCTCTCGTCATTGATATTTCTATCTTTCTCTCTCTCCCTTCATCTCTGAAATAAATTATATATATTAAAGTAGGCACAGAATGAAAGTGATAGTAAAAAATATTTTTTAAAATATTAACAAAAATATTTTAAGTAGGCAAAGGACTTGATCAAACATAACACAAAATAAGATTTACAAGTGACCAAGAAAAGCACATGAAAAGTATATGACTAGTTTTTAGGGCATTGAAAAGATTGCCAACATCAGATGTTATCAAGAATATAAAGCAACTGATACTCTTAGATTGCTTGTGGGTTGTAAGTTGGTACAAGTACTGTAGAAAGGTATTTTTCAGTTTCTTAAAAAATTAAACATACTAGTAATTCTACCCAATGATCCAACAATTTTATCTCTAGGTAATTACCCAAGAGGAATGAAAACATGTCCACAAAAAGACACAACAATGATCATAGCAGCTTTATCCATAATAGTTCAAAACTGGAAACAGTCTAGGTACCTATCAACAGATGAATGAATATACAAATTATGAGTGTTTTCATAAAATGGAACAGTACTTGGGGGGAAAATTAACTACTTACATACACATCAACCTAGATGAATCTCAAAAACATTATGTTGAATTAAAAAAGCCAAACACCAGCCGAAACCGGTTTGGCTCAGTGGATAGAGCATCAGCCTGTGGACTGAAAGGTCCCAGGTTCGATTCCAGTCAAGGCATGTACATTGGTTGTGGGCACATCCCCAGTAGGGAGTGTGCAGGAGGCAGCTGATCGATGTTTCTCTCTCATCCATGTTTCTAATACTCTCTTCCTCTCTGTAAAAAAGTCAATGAAGTATGTTTAAAAAAATAAAAATAAATTTAAAAAGCCCAACACCTAATAATACTTACTATAGGAACCCACTTATCTGATATACTAAAACAGCTAATCAATAGAGAAATCAGGTGAATGCTTTCTATGGAGGAGACAGGGTAAACTGTAACTGGAAAACTGAACAAGGGAATTTTTTTTCTTTTTCTTTTTCTTTATTAATTAAGGCATTACCGTATTTGCCGGCGTATAAGACGATTTTTTGGCCCTGAAAAATACCGTATTTGCCGGCGTATAAGAGACTGGGCGTATAAGACGACCCCCTAACATTTCCACTCAAAATACAGAGTTTGTTATATACTCGCCGTATAAGACTACCCCCCACTTGGAGGCATATTTTTCAGGGCCAAAAAATCGTCTTATACGCCGGCAAATATGGTACATATGTGTCTTTATTCCCTTATTGGCCCCAACCCCTCACTCATGCCCTCACCCCCCTGTTGTCTGTGTCCATTGGTTAGGCTTATATGCATACATACAAGTCCATTGGTTGATCTCTCTCCCTTACCCCACCTTTCCCTGCCTTCCCTGGGAGGTTTGAAGGTCTGATGGATACTTCTCTGTCTCCGGATCTGTTTTTGTTCATCAGTTTATGTTGTTCATTATATTCCACAAATGAGTGAGATCATGTGATATTTATCTTTGTCTGACTGGCTTATTTTGCTTAGCATAATGCTCTCCAGGTCCATCCACGCTATGGCAAATGGCAAGAATTCCTTCTTTTTTACTGCAGCATAGTATTCCATTGTGTAGATGTACCACAGTTTTTTATTTTTATTTTTTAAAATATATTTTTCATTGATTTTTTACAGAGAGGAAAGGAAAGGGATAGAGAGCTAGAAAAATCGATGAGAGAAAAATATCAACCAGCTGCCTCCTGCACACCCCATACTGGGGATGTGCCTGCAACCAAGGTACCGTATTTGCCAGCGTATAAGACGACCCTTTGGCCCTGAAAAATATGCCTCCAAGTGGGGGGTAGTCTTATACGGCGAGTATATAACAAACTCTGTATTTTGAGTGGAAATGTTAGGGGGTCGTCTTATTCACCCAGTCGTCTTATACGCTGGCAAATACGTATTTTTCAGGGCCAAAAATCGTCTTATACGCCAGCAAATACGGTACATGCCCTTGACTGGAATCGAACCTGGGACCTTTCAGTCTGCAGACCGATGCTCTATCCACTGAGCCAAACTGGTTTTGGCGTACCACAGTTTTTTAATTCACTTATATGCTGATGGGTACTTAGGCTGTTTCCAAATCTTAGCTATGGTAAATTATGCTGCTATGAACATAGGGGTGCATGTATCCCTTCTGATTGGTGTTTTTAGTTTCTTGGGATATAGTTCTATAAGTGGGGTCACGATGGATACATTCTCTATTTCTATTAGGGTATTAGTTACACAGGCTTATATATTTTTAAAATGTATTGAACTGCATAGTTAAAATATCTGTATTTCATTGTATGTAAATCTTAACTCATTAACAATTACTTTTCTATGGTATTTTCACTTCTTAGATACATTCAAAGAAGTGATCTATCAACAGTTTTGTTTTTAAAATGTCAAAGTGCACAGTATAAAGTAAATTTCAACCTGATAACTCTTTAAATATAGGCTTAAAAGTTTATGTATCTGAGGAAGACGTTAAATATCAACCTGACATGAGAGAAAGGACATAGTTTTTCAATATTCTTGGATCTATGTAAACAAAAGGTTTTACAGCCATTTGTCACACATGCTATTTTGTAACCTGACTTTTTGATGTAGGCATATAGAAGTTTGATTTTGACTTGAAAAATCAAGAAAGAGTTCATGAAGCAGTTTGCTCTAATGCATTCATGGAAGATGGGAATACAATAGGCAAAGATGATGGGTACAAGGGTGGACTGACAAACACAGCACAACTGAAGGGAAGGCAGAAATGTTCGGGTTTTGTTTGGGAGTTGTCAGGCAAGTACAGCATGGATAACTTTTAGGGTCTCCAAAGTCGTATCATGGGATGAAATAGTCTGTGGCCATGCTGGTAGTATCTTTGTATGATACATATGAAGTTTGTAATGGGAAGGTTCTGAAGTTTTTTAGCAGCTAAATGCCATGTTCAAACCTGTGTTGATGACACATCAGCATGTCAGGATGGTAGAGAGAAAAGAATTGAAATGGAATCAAATCTTGATTGAATGCCTAGCTTTGTCATAGACTTTGTAACCTTATAAAGTTTCTATAGCCTTTATTTTGTTCATTCGAATGTTGAAAGGTTGAATTAGACAACCTCTAAAATCTTCCCCAATATTTGAGGACTTGTGAGATGGAATTTGTAGCAACGAGAAGAGGAAGAATGACCCCACAATAAAATTAGGAAGAGGTAATAAAAGCCAGAACTTGGGAGGTATCAAAGGCAATGGAAAAGGAAGTCTGAATATGAGAGAATATTTAATGCAGGGCCAAAGGAGCCACAGATGCTTATGAGTTTTAAATCTAAAGAACTACGCCTTGCTGTGGGCCATCTAGTCTGAATTCTGTTACTTGCCATTTTTAGTGCTAAAAGCTATATAAATACATCTTCTGGTAAGTGATATACGAATTGATGTTACACTTAGAAGTAATAACACCATTTAATTTTTAAAAATATATATTATTGATATTTTACAGAGAGAAAGGGAGAGAGATAGAGAGCTAGAAATGTCGATGAGAGAGAAACATCGACCAGCTGCCTCTTGCACACCCCCTACCGGGGAATGTGCCCGCAACCAAGGTACATGCCCTTGACCGGAATCGAACCTGGGACCTTTCAGTCCGCAGACCGACGCTCTACCATTGAGCCAAACCGGTTTCAGCTAATTTTTAAAATTAGATGAGTTTGTTTAAATTTTATTTTTAAAATACCTTTTAGAATAGGAAGCTGACGATAAGCTGCAAGTTTGGGCTGAAATACATTTTCCATTAGAACTCGTTCCATAAAAAATAAGTCCTGATGGAACTTTTCAGATCTGAATATTGCTTCTGCGTAGTTTTCTTCTTCATTGCGCTTTTTAGCCAGAATTGCATTTTCTATTTCCATTATAGAACTAGCTTCACTATCTGTAAAATGCAAACATAATGTAATGATAAAATAATCCAAATAATATTAGATGATTCATGCATTCTAAATATTAAAAAATGACATTTTGTCATTTCAATTTGTTTTCTTCCAGGATTCAACAACTTCAGGAGACATTTATTGAATAACTTTTATGTACCAAGCACATGCAAGATATACATATATTATCTCATTTTGGAATTCTCAATTCAAAAATGTACTATCTTCCCAAAGATAAGCAATGATAACCTCATGAGGTAATTTTCATTCATGTCTATAATTTTTATTTAAATTAAAACAAGATAAGACTTCAGATAGAGATCTGATCTGATTGTTGCTTTATAAGAATATTATACTACAACTGTGTTAATTTTTTATTGGTGCTAGAATAATTTATAAAAAATTAGTGGATTAAAAACAGCAAACCACAATGTGGTACCATCTCACACCTGTCAGAATGGCTATTATCAACAAATCAACAGATGACAAGTGCTGGAGAGGATGCGGAGAAAAAGGAACCCTCATGCACTACTGGTGGGAATGCAGACTGGTGTAGCCACTGTGGAGAACAGCATGGCCTTTCCTCAAAAAAACTGAAAATAGGACTCCCATTTGACCCAGTAATCCCACTCCTAGGAATATATCCTAAGAAACTAGAAACACCAATCAGAAAGGACATATGCAACCTTATGTTCATAGCAGTTCAATTCACCATAGCTAAGATTTGGAAACAGCCTTAAATGCCCATCAGCAGATGAGTGGATTAGAAAACTATGGTACATCTACACAATGGAATACTACGCTGCTATAAAAAAAGAAAGAATTATTACTAAATGCAGCAGCATGGATGGATCTGGAGAGCATTATGTTAAGTGAAATAAGTTAGGCAATGAAAGAAAAATACCACATGATCTCATTCATTAATGGAAAATAAAGAACATTTTAACCTGATGAACAGAAAGATAGATACAGAGGCAGCAAAGCATTGAACAAACTATCAAATTATAGCGGGAAGGCTGGGGAGTGTTGAAGAGGGGGGGGGGGAAGAGATCAACCGAAGGACTTGTATGCATGCATATAAGCACAACCAATGGACACAAGACACCGGGGGTTGGGAGGATGAGGGCATGTGTCAGGGGGTAGAGGAGGCTGGGGGAAGGTCAATGGGGAACAAAAGGAGACATATGTACTACTATATGTAATACTTTAAACAATAAAAAAATAAAAATTAAAAAAAAACTTTAAAAATATATAAATAAATAAATAACAAATAAAGGAAATCCTGCTTCCATAAAGATGGCCTAGATGTTTTTGCCTGTTCTTCCTGCTAACTACAATTAAAAATCCTGGGGGAGGATATATATATATATATTCATGAAAAGGCTTTAAAAGACTTTGGAAGAGTAAGGTAGGGCAACTAGATAAGAGTACTCAGAACCCAAGGAATGACACTGTTGTGAATTCCCTGGGTTTTCTTATTGCCACATATATTCTAAACAAAGCTGAAGAAGCCAGCAAATTTAATGAAATTGAATTTGTAATTATAACACCCCCCTCCAAAAAAAAAAAAAAAACACCTCCAGGCACAGACAGTTTTACTGGAGAATTCCATCAGACATTTAAAGAATTAATCCTAATTCTCCACAACCTCTTCCAGAAAATAGGAGGGAAAAGAAACATGTCTAATGCAATTTATGAAATTAGTATTCAAAAAAACCAGACAAAGAAAGTACCAAAGAAGTCATAGACCAATATCCCTCATGAGCATAGACACAAAAATGCTATTTATGTTCCACCAGAAAGAAAATATTATAACTGCTAAAAAAAAAAAAAAAGAATTTATTGAAAATGTCAAGTGACAAACCCCATTCAAAAAATTGAAATCTTACTTTTTTCTGCAGTACTTCCTGGCCCTCTTCGGTCCTGATCTTTAGAAGGTACACTGACTCTACTGCTTGTTTCAATTGCAGATCGTTTTATACTTGCTCTACTGCTTGACTCAAGTATAGATTCTTTTACTGGTAAAGATGCAAGCTCCAGAGCATTATAAGAATCATACAAATCCCAAACAGTAGACATTATGCCTAAATAAAGAGACAGGAAGGTAAAAATTACTATAAACCAAATTCTAATATTTTAGTTTACACGTAACTAGTCATAGCAAAATCTAAGATGTCTACTGTCTAGGGGAAAAACAGACATTTAACCACAATGGCAGGAAGTGGATAAAAATAAAAAAGAAATAGATCATGAAGACACCTTCAGAGGTCCTTAAGCATCATACTCATAGTATCTCCCAGACTTTAGTGGTAGCTCCTAATTAGCCTCACTATCCTTTCTGATCACCACACCTCTCTCCTCTTCATCCCCCGCTGGCCCAGCATAAACTCATCAGTTTGCCAGCTGACATGAGCCCAGACAATCTATAAAAATAAAAGTGTATATGCTAATTAGACCGTAATATGCTAATGTAATATGCTAATTAGACCGTACAGCCAAATGACCTTCCAGATGAAGCCAGAGCAGCGAGGGGCGGCCAAGGCAGGCAGGGCGGCAAGGGCTGAGCCCCTTGTACGAATTCTGTGCATCGGGCCTCTAGTCATGTTATAACAAGGTTTACTATTCCTTTACTATGGTTAACAGATAAGAACATGTTATATTCTCCAGAGCTTTGTATTTATAATCATCTAACTACATTTTATCAAGAAAAAGTTTCTATACACTTATTTGAAAAAAATCATACAAGTTGAGAAAATGACAGACCCTGTTCTCAAAAAGCTGATAGAGTAGTAGGGTTTTAAACTTCTCTTTTAATTTTTTGTTTATCTATATATTTATTCAAATGAGAAAATATAACAGTCTACCAAAAACAAACAAACAACAACAAAAAAACCTCCCAACCCTTAGTTGCTGATCTAAAAATGAAAGGCTTATATAGCAATTATTTTATCAGTGACCACATAATAATATATTCCTACATGCTAAACTTTCATTTAAAGTAAAGAATTTGTCCCCTGAAAATAAAAACAAAGATCCGGATCTAATAGATGCAACTACTTCATTATCAGAAGCTTTTTTTTCATAATGAAAAAGGCTCTCTGGGGTTTAACATGGTTTTCAATTAGTAGGAATGTTAACTCACATTTCATAGTAACATTTCTATCTCATTGAATTCATTTTAATAGTATCTAAAAAGTCATACTCAGAATAAATAGTATATTTTGCTGAATTGAAAGGGGTATAATTTCCATGTTCATAAAGCAAAAGATCATAGAAAGAAATCATCTTTGAATACTAAATTACCTAACCTTTCCCCCCCTTTACCTGATAGTTTATTAAGTTGAATTATATTGTCATATGACCACTAATAAAATAACTCCTACATAAATGAGTATGCATGTTATAAGTGAGCAATGTAAAACATTAGAGTGATTTACAATTGTTTCTTCTTTGAAGATAACATTGGTAATTTTACTTTGGGTACCATCATTATATTTGTTCATTTGAATAAAGTAATTTTAAAAATAGAAAATCTCAAACAACATCCATAATATCATGGACAAGATGGAATAATAAATTATTATAACCTAATTTTATATTGTTGTATACTATTAAAGAAAGCAATGTTAACTAGTATCAGAAAAAGTATTCCCACTGATACCTGTGTTCTGAGCATTTTTGAGTCTCAGATATGCCTAAAGAGTTTTCTTATATTTAAAAGTTTCTTTCTACTATCCTGTTTCCCCAAAAATAAGACAGTGTCTTATATTAATTTTTTTCTCCCAAAGATGCACTAGGTTTTGTTTTCAGGGGTTGTATTATGTTTCCATTAAGTAGGTCTTATTTTCGGAGGATGTCTTATTTTTTGGGAAACATGGTAGTTTAATTCACACTCCAAAAGAGTAGCAATTGGTTATATAACATTTATAGAATAATAACTTTACTTTTTAGCTGAGTAGGAACACATGGTCATTTGAAGAAGAAAAAAAAAAGGTAAATATGATTTGCATGTCCATCACCCAGAGATAATAACTGCTAACATTCCAGTGTATGTCCTTCCAGATTCACATATAAATGTATTTGTATGTAAACCAATACGCATATATTTTAATAAAATGAGCTAATATCACACCTACTTTTATTAAAAAACTTTTTTATTGTAGTATCATATGTAGAAAACAAAGTAGCTTTATGAAATTTACAAAGTTATAAGATTTAACTATATTTTCAAAATTAGCCAGAAACACTAATACACTTATTCTCTATTATTCACTTATTTGTTATGCCATTTTTATTATAAACTAGAGGTCCAACACACAATTGGAATCGCGTGAGGAGGTGCCCTGCCTCCTGCTGTGCCAGGAGGCACCCCAAGCGGGGGAGGAGACCGTGTCTGACCCTGGCCCCCTACGTGTGTGGGCTCTGGGGCCACCAGAGCCACCGCACTGGCTGGGCCAGGCCTCCCTGTCTCTGTCTCCATCTCCGCTCTGGGCCTCGCCTGTGTGCACAACCTTCTCCTCTCTGGTCTTGACCCGTTATGGCATCCTGGCCTAATTTGCATATTACCTCTTTAAATATGTAGATTACTACTTATATACTGTTAAGTGGGAAAATTTTTCCTCACTTTTTGTCAATCTTGACAGAAGAAACTTCACTAATTGAACACTTCTGGCCTTTGCCCTTCACTTATACATTACCAGGGAAAGAGAAATGACAAATCCTGTAGGAGAGTTTAGAAGGAATCTCAGTTCAGTCACTTCTGGATTCATTTGCAGAAAGCATTCATTCTTGTCTGTTCTCACCTCAACAGAAGAGGTCTGTAGTTGGCTCGTTGTGCCAATCACTATTGGTAAATTCTATTCTGGAAGTAAGAAATGGCAAGCCCACCTAACTGCAAATTGAAAGCTACATTGTTCAATTAACTTTATCAGTAATAAAGTTAATATTTTGATTTCCATCCGTCTGACTCCTAAATCTCTTTCAATTTCATTCAAAATAGGTGAAGAAAGAGATCTATAAAACCTTAACATTTACTTGATTTGTATCCAAATTCTTTAGCATAAACTGTCTTTTACTATTTTAATAAAATTTTTTCTTGTAAAATATATACCATTCACCGAAGAGTATATAATACACATATGTGTAGTGTCAAGAAAAAGTTAACACCAGCTACTTATCAGCTGTGATAAGAAATTGAACATCCCCAGGATGTTCAATTAGGAATCCCTTGGGCATTCTCCTATCATAGCTTGCTTCCTTCTAGCTACCTCGCTTATAGTTTTGCTGAATTACAAAGGTCATTATGATTACAACCTTTCTTCTAATTACCCCTTTGCCAACACTTCACAGATTTTGTACTATGTAGTGTTCTCAGGGTTGTTAATTTATAAACATTGAAAGATAGTTACAAGAACAGGCTAGAACTAGACCATTGAGGGGTATCATTTGTCCGCAGTAGTAGCCGAGTGACCTTGGTCAAGTTAGTTAATGTCCCTTCGCTTGTTTTCTTCTCTATAAAATGGGGGATAATAATAATACCTACTTCATAAGGTTGTTGTGAGAATTAAACCAGTTAAAGGTCTAAAATAGTGAAAAGGCCAAGAATAGTATCTGCTTCATATTAAATGTCATTAGTTGTACATGATATTCTTTGTGACATAAACAATTAGTTTCTCTAAAGTTTCATAAACACTTGAAGAGTACAAAATTCTATGACATAGTTTGTGTAAAGATAAAAAATGATAATTATGGTATTTAAATCTTCTATATCTATGTTTATTACTAGTTAACTCAGTTGTCATATTCTGAAGGCTGTATATCCCAGTACTCTGTTACTGTTGTGACTTGGCAAAATTATTCCTAGTTTTTGCTTTATATGTTTTAATATTTACTTATTAATTGATAGACTCATATAATGCATATTAAAACATGATAGTTTATCAAGCAGAATAAAACATAAATTACCTTTGTGTTCCTTTATGATTCTGTCACATTGAACATCTTTATTCTTTGGTGCTCCATTAATAGTCTGCATCATTCTTTCAACATATAAGTCATTGCCTATTCTATTTTTACAAAGGTTCTCATAATTCTTGTTTCTCTGTCTATAAAAAATAACGTATATCAAACTCATTAATACAAAAGTTAATATTACTACACATATCATCTCTTTATATTATGCATTTTCTTAAAATGACCTTCTTAATGTGAACTGCACCAGAAAGTGAGAGACAAAAATCTCCTTAGGAAGAAATTGCCTTTTATTAAACTACCAACAAAGAAGTTTTTTATTCCATACCTCCCAATGTCACTACTTTCATTGCCCACCCAAAATATGTGAAGATTATCTCCACATAGATTTTTTAAAACTTTGATATAAACACTAAAAGCTATAAATTTCCCTCAATGTACCACTTACTTTTGTAACATCCTGTATTACTTTCATAATTATTTAGTTCTGAGTATTCCCTAAATTTCCAGTATGACTTTTCCTTTGATTAATGAAGAATTTAGGAAATGTGCTTGTTAACTTCCAAATGTATATGTAAAAATGTGTCTATGTTTTAGTTGAGATTTATGCTATTAATTTTTTTTTGTTATTGTTAATCCTCACCCAAGAATACCTTTCCATTGATTTTTAGAGAGAGGGGGAGAGAAAGGAAGAGAGCGAGAGAGAGAAATGCCAATGTGAGAGAGACACGCCAACTGATTGCCTCTCACAAGCACCTGATGAGGGCTGGGGATCTAGTCTGTAACCCAGGTATGTTCACTTGGCTGGAATCAAACCTGGGACCCTTTAGTCCTCGGGCCAACACTCTATCCACTGAGCCAAGCCAGCTAGGGCTGTTACTAATTTTTATCTTCATTCCACTGTGCTTAGAGAATTTATTTTTTTATGATTCCACTTCTTTGAAACTTTTGAAACTGTCTCATGGTCTTGTGCATGGATGGTTTTTAGAAATGTCCCATGTGTGCCTGAAAAAAATGTGTGTTCTTCAATTATGGAATGTAGAGTTCTATGTATAACCATTAGATTACATTTTTGGTTCAAATTTTCTATATCTGTACTAATTTTTATCAGTTGACCTATCAATAATTCATAGAGGTATGTTTAAATATTTAATTTAAAAGATACTTATCAAGTTTCCAATTTTTGCTTCATATATTTTGGAGATTATTTTATTACAAAAATTCAAGTTTAGAATTATTATACCTTCCTGTCATGATGAAGTAACCTTCTTTATTCCAAATAATGCTGTCAGTTTAATTGTTTCTCTATAGAGGATATGCTATTTCTTTTAAAAATCTTTCACTATTTGTTGTTGTTGTTATATGTTCAATACAGCACCAGTACAATGCACTCAGTTCTTTTTTTTCTTTTTTTTTAGATTTTTAAAAAATTCATTCCTTTTTCAGTAGAATGGTGTTTTTAAATAATTTGGGAAAGTCCTTTCCCACCCTCTTTCCATAGTAATTCACCTCTATTCTTTTTATTCGGCCCTTTTGTAACTGACTAACTGTACATTAGGTCTTTATTCTATTGTCAATATCTTTTTAAATTTGTCATACTTAATATCCCATTCTTATTTTGTATATTATACAAACTTTCTTTTGTATATTATCCATACTTTAATTCATATAACTTATCCAGATCTTTGTTTGTATGGCATTCAGATGCATTTTTAGTACTCTGCATCATATTCAAATTATATTTGAAGCTAAATAATCTGAGTAACTACATTAACAATTTATTTGTAGTAACATATCAATTTCAAACAGATCAGACTTCAGAGCAAGGAAAATTGTCAGAGATAAATATTTGTTATTACATAGAAATAAAGATTGGTTATTACATATATAAACTATGCTTTTGGTGACATATCTAAGTTATTACATAGTCTTTATTCAAAGATGACAATCCTGAATGTGTATGTGCCTAACAGAGATTCAAAATACATAAGGCAAAAACTAGTAATCTGTTTATAGTTATTAATAAAGAGAAGTGGAAAATCTACTCTAATATAGTAAAGTCAATTATTTTCCCATAACATACATTCCCTTCTTAAATTCTGAATATAAAAATGTCAGTATTTTATTTTATTTTATTTTCACTTTTATTTTTTATTATTTTATTTTTCCAAACAATAAGAATTGTTTAATTTTTTTAAAAAGTTACATTTAAAAGTGAAAAATGGCCAAAACTGGTTTGGCTCAGTGGATAGAGCAATGGTCTGTGGACTGAGGGGGTATTTTTTATTTTTTTAAATAAATCTTTATTGTTCATATTATTACAAATGTTCCTCATTTTTTCCCCTCTATTGCTCCCCTCCACCAGGTTCCCACCCCACCCTCTGCCCTTTCCCCACCCCCAATTGTCCTCATCCATAGGTGCACAGTTTATGTTCAGTCTCTTCCCGCACCCCTTTCCCCCGAGAATCATCAGTTCACTCCCCTTCCATACCTCTGATTATATTCACCAGTTAATGTTGTTCATCAGATTTTTTAATTCCCTTGGTTTTTAGATTCAGTCCTTTCTTTTTAAATGGAAAACTTATGTATGCATAAAATCATTAAACTCTATATTGATGCTTGGAAGCTTCCTTTATTTACTTTATGACTTATCTTAGTAGTTTCCCTAATTTTAAAAGAATATTTTAAAGCTATAGGTTCTTCCTCTACACAAAGGTGCATACAGCATAAACACTTTAAGTATAATTTCACAGGACACATAGGGTAACAAATAATTTCACCAGGCACATACACTACAATCTTTATCCAGGAATCCCCCAGGACAGAAACAAGAATAAGAACTCTATTCAAACGGTATAGCTCAGTTGTTGAATGTCAACCAATGAACTAGAAAATCATAGTTGGATTCCCAGTCAGGGCACATGCCTGGGTTTCAGGCTTGATCCCTCTTAGGGGGCATGCAGGAGGCAACTTACTGATGATTCTCTCTCATCACCTTCTCCCTTCCTCTCTCTGAAATCAATAAAAACATATTTTTTAAAAAAAATAATAAGAAACTCTGTCTTAGCATTTAAATTATAGAAGCAATATAAACAGTTGAACCATACATACAGTATTTGCTCAGCCTCTTCAGCTTCTACAGAAATCATGACTGTTGGTAGGTTAAATAATGTTATTGTTTTTGTCTCTGTGAGTAGTATGTCTATAGTCTTCATTAGGTCTTCTTTTGTTATAGCTTTTTTGGCTGCTTTCCTCGTAACTTGTAACTCTAAAATGCACAATACAAATAATTTGCTAATTGCTACTTTAAAATAATAAGTAACTGGGAACATAATATGCAACCTTCCTTTGAACCTAAACAAATGTTTAGTCTATATTTACAACCTTTTGTTCTTTGTCCTTCTTACTGGTTGTCTTTTGATATAGATTACAGCCCACCTCTAATCATCTTTATCAGGAGCTAAAGACTCTTCATTGGAAATTCTGGTTAAATATAGGATCAAAATAGGCTTATCATCCATAAAAATAATATATTGAAAAAGGTTGGCCTCAAACTTCTAAGCTAGCCATAGGTTCAAGTTCCTTTTAAAAGAAATTCATTCAGGACTGGGGAAATTGGACTCAGGTAATAAAAAGCCATGACAACGTATTTAGGTCACACAGAGTTCAATGTTTTCTGTTAAAAAACAGGATGTGAAGCAGGAATCCATGAGTTTTTGAGAAGGGTAAAGCTTGGGTAGCTTTAGAAAATCAAAACTTAAGGGTATACACTTTCCACAGACTAAGGCTCAGTCTCCTCCTAAGAAGTCCCAAAGTCTGAGAAAAACACTCTTCTTATAACCTAAAAAAGTTCAAGTTATTAATTCCACTAATTCCAGAAAAGCTAGAGTCTAGTCAATATTCTACTTAACAGCTGATTTTTGCCTGGATCTCTGCATTAACCATTGTCTGAAGGTTGCTTATATTGAAACATTGCCTGAACCCCCCCCCCATTTATATATATAAAAGCCTAATATGCAAATTGTCCCCTCGGGAGTTCTACCAGGAGTTCTATCACTCTCTATGACAGGTGCTGACTACCAGGGGGTGGCGTGGAACAAAGAAAGGCCTCAGCTGGCAGCCAGCAGGTGGGGAAGGGAGGCTCTGGCCAGCAGCCAGAAGGACAACTCCAGCCAGCAGCTGGAAGGCCCCTATTGGCCCTGATCACTGGCCAGGCCTAGGGACCCTACCCATGCACAACTTTCATGCACCAGGCCTCCAGTATACCTACAGAATCTATTGCATGGGTCAAATCCCCTACAGCTAAAATGGCTGTACAATTAGATCTTGACTGCATATCCCTCTCTCCCTGGAAAAGCACACAAACTTATCAATTTGCCTCACCTGCCCTTATTTACTTCCAAGGATGGAGAGAATACATCTTCTCCATGCCTGATAGTTCTTCCAGAAGGAGGGAGCTCTAGTGTGACAATCTTGGCTCCTCTCCACACCTTTACTCATGATATTCCTTAAGAGGGTTGGGATGGACTAGAGGTGGTCTAGATTCTTGAATGAATGGGTAGGTGGGGTCTGTCAAATTTGGGAATTCAATAGCAGGGCTTTATCCATAATGTCACATTTTGGCTCCAATCTATCATCGCTACTCTTATTACATGTTTCAATTAATTCAGAATTGTGTGGGGAAAAGGCATACTATCACTTGGCTAAGCTTGGAGACCCCACTAAACAGCAATCTGTGAAACCTTCCTTGGTTACTATTGGCTAGAATTGGTGTGATAACAATTATACTGCAATTGAGTCACAAAAGCATTTTATTCATACCCCTCCTCACGAATGGATTATATGCAAATCAAGATTCTTTCTTTATGAGTTTATACAAAAGATAAATAGCTGCTACTAATTTATTTATTCCCTGAGTTCATCCAGAGACAATCTGTTAAGATCCTGTTTGGTCCCTACCTTACAATAAAATTACCAGCTTTTCTAACCAAAAGCTTCCTTTTTTATTATACAGTAAAGCAAGGTTCTCAAACTTTAGCATGCATCAGAATCACCTAGAGAAACTCACTGCTAGACATTTTCTTAAACCTTTAATAAACTGTTTATTGTAGAATAGTTTTACATATACAGAAAATTTGCAAAAATAGTATGAAGAGTTCCTTCCTGAATACCCTGCATCCAGTTTTTCCTTTTGTTACCATTTATTAAAACTAATAAACCAATAGATACTTCATTATCACCAAAAATCACACTTTATCCCAATTTTCTTAGTTTTTAACTAATGACTTCCCCCCCCCCTCCCAGGATCTCATCCAAGAAGCATTACATTTAGTCATCATATCTCCTTGGGCTTCTCTAGATTATAACAGTTTCTGAAACTGTTTTGATGAGCAGGAGTCTTGAGGAGTACTGGTCATGTATTTTGTAGAATGTCCTTCAATTTGGTTTTGTCTGATGTCAGAGAGGGCTTATGGATTTCTGGGAGGAAGACTACAGAGGCGAAGTATCATTCTCATCATATCATATCAAGAGTACATGTTATCAACATGACTAACCACTTGGTGACATTAACCTTGAACTGAGGTAGTGTTTGTCTGGATTCTCTGCTCTCAAGTTATTCTTCTCTCCTCTGTATCCAGCACTCTTTAGAAGGCAATCAATATGCAAAGCCCACACTTAAGCAGGATAGAGAATTAAGCTCCACCTTCTAAAGGGAGGAATACCTATAAATAATTATTTAGAATGCTTTTGTATAGGAGATTTGTCTATTCTTCCCCATCTATTTACTTGTCCAATCACTTAATTATATCAGTATGGACTCATGGGTATTTGCTTTATATTTTGAGCATAATCCAATATTACACTATTTATTTTGTTGTTGGAATTTTACATCTTTGACCAGTGGAAGCTTTTTCTGTTGGCTGCTGTGTCTCTTTCACATAACCCCACCATTTTTTTGTTTATTTATTGTAGGTTTTTTTCTTAGCACTTTACTTTCTGATTTAGCACTTTTACTTTCATTTTACATTTCCTGCCCTAGAATCCATCATTTCTCCAAGCATTCCTGGTTCCTTTTATTGGAAAACAGTATTAGAAACCAAGATCTGGGTACAGGATAGCTATTGCTACGGGGATATCATTGTTTCTAGGCCTTCAGACATTGTTCCTATCCGAAAGAGCAAGAAAATACTTGTTCGTATACTAATCCACGTATATATCTATATCAATACACATGTATTAATATGTATTTAGATAACATGAGTTCATATTAATGTTTCTAATTCTCTTCTGGTAACACATATATAATTCTAAACTTCTTCCCTTGTTTGTCAGTCATCTCCTACTCCAACAGTAGTGTGAAATCTGCTTCCCACTGTCTGCCTCTCACTTACTTATGTGTTCAAACCTAGTATGTATGTACAATGGTGTGGAATTGTCTCCCCATCTCCCCATGACAGATGAGTTTATCAACCGGAGTACACTGTTCGATGTGGTTTCATGTTTTAAATCTTATACTTTCTATTCAATTTCAGCATCATTTAGATCTACATCTTTCCCCCTCAACCAGCACCACTCTTTCAGTGAGGTGATGTCATATGTTTGTAAAAGAAGTTAGATTCTTATGCTACAGTCTGTAACCCATTCAAAGGTCCTTCAGTGTCTTCACTGTACTATGTTTTTAATGTAAATATATTAAGGTTCACTTTTTGTGCTGTAAGTTTCTAGAATTTATAAATGCATAGTTTCATGTATCCCTCACTACAGTATCATATAGAATAGTTTCACCCTCCTAAAAAAAAATCCACTGTTTCACCTACTCAACTCCCTACCCTCTTCAAGCCCCTGGCAACCACTGATCTATTTTGTTTCTATACTTTTGCATTTTCCATAATATTATATACATGGAATTATGCAATGCTACACGTAGCCTTTTCAGACTGGCTTATTTGGCTTAGCAATAAGCATTTAAGATCCATCCATGTTGTAGTGCAGATTTATAGCTCATTTATTTTAATTGCTGAATAATATTCCATTTGACAGATGTACCCCGGTTCATTTATCCATCCACATATTGAAGGACATCTTGATTGATTCCAATTTTTTTGTGTGTGTGTGATTAAGTGACTAGAAACATTTGAGTGCAAGTTTTCATGCAAATATGTTTTCAAATCATTTGAATACTTAGGAGTGGAGCTACTGGATTGGATGATAATGCTATATTTAACTTTATAAGAAACCACAAAATTGTCTTTCAATTTTTTATATCATTTGCATGCCCATCAGCAATGACTAAGAGTTCTTATTGCTTCATATTCTTACTAGCAATTGGTATTGCCAACTGTTTCAGATTTTAGCCCTTTTAATGGGTGTTCAGTGATATCTTATTATTTGCATTTCCCTAACTGCAAATGAAGCTGAGTATCTTTATATATGCTTATTTGCCATATGCATTTTTTTTTTTAGTGAAGACTTAGTTCTACACTTTTGTTCTTTTTCTTTTTGGTTGAGTTTTGATAGTTCTTTATACATTTAAGATACACATTCTTTGTCATATATATAATTTTCTAATGTTTCCTCAAATTGTGTGGCTTGCCTTTTCAGTCACTTCACATTGTAAAAAATTGTATTTTAATAAAATCCAATTTTTAAACTTTTTTCTTATGTAAATTATGCTTTTGGTGACATATCTAAAATGTCATCACCAATCCAAAATCACACGGATTATTTCCTGAAATTTTCTTCTAGAAATTTTATACTTTATTTATTCATTTATTTATTTATTTATTTACATTTTGATTTACAATTGTTCCATCACAGTCATTGAAAAGATAAGCCTTTCTCTATTGAACAGCCTTTGTGTCTTTGTCAAAGATTAGTTGATTATATTAACTGTGGGTCTATTTGGGGGTTTTCTATTTTGTTTCATTGATCAGTGTTTATTGTTTTATCACTATGCTATCTTGACATGGTAGCTTTATATTTACTCTTGAAATCAGGCTATGTGAGTCCTTCAAATTTGTTCTTTTGTTTTTTCAGGGTTGTGTTGGCTATTCTAGGACCTTTCTCTTTCTGTCTATATAAATTATAGAATCAGTTAGTTAACATATACAACTATATAGATATAACTAACTATATAGATATAAACATCTATTGTCATTCTTTAAGGCTTCCTGGGGGAAGTTTATCCTTTTCCTAACTTCCTTCCATTAACAGAGACTTAGATAGAGATTGTACTGTTACTACATTAAATTATCAAGAATTGACATCTATATAATATTGAATTTCAATACATGAATAGGGAATACCTCTCTACATTTAATTAGATCTTTTTCATTTCTTTCTTCCCTTTTTTGTAGTTTTTGTATACAGATATGATCCATATTTTGTTAAATTTATACCTCCTTTTGTTCTGCTCTACTGTAAATGCTATTGTTGTTTTTTTAAATTTCAAATTCAAGTTGTTCATGATAGTATATAGGAAAGTAATTTGCTTTTATATATTATCCTGCAACATTGATAGCTCCAGGCTTCTAGCTCCTTTCAAATATGTAACACAATATTAGTATTAACTACAATCACTGTACATTACATTGCCATGACTTTTACTTTTATAACTGGAAATTTGTACCTTTGACTTGGTTTTTGTATATTTCCTTTATTAGGTTAAGAAAATTCCTCCTAGTCTTTTTTAAACTTTTTAAATTATAGATATTATTTTTCATCAAGTACTTTTTCTACATCTATTGATAAATAATATGGTTTTTTTCTTATTCCATCTGTTAATTTGATACATTACCTTTTTGAAAACTATAAATATTAAACCAGCCTTTTATTCCTGAAATGGGCCATATTTAGTTGAGATGTATTATCCCCTTTATAAATTGCTAGATTTTGTTTTCCAGTATTATTTTAAGATTTTTTTGCACCTATGTTCCATGAGAGTTATTAGTTGATAATTTTCTTATAATGTCTTTATCTGGTTTGGGTATTAGGCTAACGCTACCTCATATAATTAGTTACTGAATGTTCCCTCTTTATCTATATCAGTAATTTTCAAACAGTATGCCTCTATGCACTGGTGTGCCACAAGAACTTTTAAAACATGTAATACCTGACTATTTAATCAAGGGAACTGACCTCTTTCCCCTAACAATGTCAAAATAAAAAATGACAATAAGCAACACAATAATAGCCATACGGTGTGAATTAATCAAAATTATACCTGTTTTTCCTCTACCCCAGAGCAGGTTGGTTTATACTTATCAGCATACCACTACTTATGTCTAACTCCCACTCCCAGATATTCCAATTCAGTATGTTGATCCCTCTATGGGAATTGTAAGAGATATACCAGATGAGGTTAATGTACATTTAGAATTAAGAAACACTACTCTAATCTAAAAAATCAGCCATGTGGTAGTAGAATTGTTTAGTTATAACTCACTTCAGAGACTAACTATATAGATATAAACATCTATTGTCATTCTTCAAGGCTTCCTGAGTGAAGTTGTGTCATTTCTGTTTTTTTTTATATAAGAAAGCCTTATGTAAATTATGATATAATGATTTTAGTCTTTATCATAAGAATAATAATCCACAGAAGGGTTTTTAAGGAGGGGAGATTGTATTTTTAAAGAGATTATTCTGGATACAGTTTAGAAAAACAGGTTGGAGGTGACGAGAATATAAGTAGAAAGGGCTGGAGGTGGTCATGACAATAATCCAATCCTCCTGGTCTCTCTATGAGAGGATGAGTTTCACTCCTGCAACAGACATTGCTGATTGCCTAAAATTTCATTGCTAATTTTTTTCCCCTTTCCTTGCCTCTTTCCATTTAATGGGGACTGAGACACCAAGTATTTAGGTTTCCTACACTCTCTTGAAGCTAGGGGTGGCCATGTGACACAGTTCTGGCCAAAAAGATACAATAAAAAATAAATAAGAACAAAGTCGGCTGGGGAATCTTTTCTTTCCTGATAAGCTAGATGTGACTTTTTCCTTCTTCTGCCTTTAATGTGGACATGATAATACCCAGAGCTGGGGGAGATATGTTGAGACCATGAGGCACCAGGCAAGAAAGGGCTTAAGGAAAGAGAATGATAGAGCTGCCAACCCACAGTTTGGCATAATGAAGTCACAAAATTAAGGCCAAAAGTCATCTACCTCTTAACTTATTTTAATGTGGGGAAAATATATAAGCCTTTATTTGTATAAACTAATGGTAGTATGTATCCTCTTACTTGTCAAGGGCATTTCTATTACACCAGAAATAAGAGTCCATCACCAAAAAGGAAGACTCCATCAAGCACTTTCCCAACCATGTCAATATTCTCACTAATCCTTCATTATCATCTTAGAGGAAAAGACGTTCTTACTCTACTCCAAGGCAAATGCCCCTCAAGTAGGCACTCCTCTCTCCCGGTACTTCTGACCAACCATTATGTCCTCGTTCTTTTACCTTTACCTTCATAATCTTTTGCCCTACCTCGTCTTCTATCCTTGGCTTGGAACGGGCCTCTCCTCTTCGTTCTCACAAAATAACTATGATATTTAAACCCCAATTCAAATGTCAGTAACGTTCTCTCTGTGAACATTCTTTTTTTTCCCTCACCTCGAAGGAGCTAATATTTCCTTTCTAAGTGCTCCCATCACATTCGGCATATATCTTATTACAGCATTGATCACAATGTATCAGAATTATTTGTCTCTGAGTAAAAAGCTGAGATCTTGTAAAACACACTCTGTGATTCTTGAGGATGGTGGTACAGGACAGCCACCTTGGGAATTTTTAGAATTATATGGATAGCTACTACCTTGGTGATGTTCACGTTGCTGCTGCACAAATGAGCATTGGGGAAATCATTATCACAGTTCATCTATCTCAAGTATCCAAAGGATAATGAGCATATTTGTTAAAGAGATATGATGGTCTGTTACTGCAATAAACAACTGTATTTTCATTACCTGAAATACTAGCCCGTCCTTCCCGTTTATAGACTGATTCTTCCAGTTCTTCTGCTAATGACTCAGTAGTTGATATACTTGATTTCGAAACTAGACTGCTTCCTAAAATTGACCTTGAATAACAACAACATTATTCAGTTGCTTAGATGTCCTTATGGATAATTAAACATATAAATGGAACTATCAGATTGAGAAACCAATTATACTATAATCATAAGCAAAATTGATAAAAATTAGTTCTTCAAACAGCAAGTTGATTTTTTACATTCTTTAAGTAAGTCATTCCGATATATTTTAGAGATAACACATCAAAACTATACCTAAAGTCCTTCGATGGATTTCCAATATATTTAGAGTAAAAACCTAGAATACAGCCCACCAACCTAGACTCTCCAGCTTCGGTATAACTTTTATCTTCCCTTTTTATTTTCTTCTTCTTTTCTTATTTTATTCCTCAATCTTGTAGAGCATTCCTACTTCAGGGCCTCAGCCTAGAATACACTTACTTTCATTTTTCACCCGGTTTCTGCTCATCATTCAAATCCCATCTTAAATGTGACTTATTCATTTTGACAAAGGCTTTCTCAAGATTTACTTAAAAGAAAATATATATAATCAGTGGGCAATCAGTATATTAAAGAATTCCAAAATAACTTCCTTAAATATATGGACTTAAAATTACTCCAACATATTAAATGTTTGTTTGTTTTTTTCCTTCCTTTCTGTCTATAGTCCCAACTGCACTCCAAATGGGCGAGTCAAATTTACTGGAATATCTATTGTCTTGCTGAGCACACTCACCTCCCCAAATCTCATGCTTAGTTAACATCTGGAACTTTTAATTTGTCAGATTGAAAATTACACACTCAAATATTTCCCTTTAATCTTTACATTGTTTTAGGATGCGCTGATTCATTAGTGCAAAGATCTGAACTTCTCTACTATAAGCATTCACGAAATGTTAAGTGTACTAATATCTACATAATAAATGCATAACATTTCATTTACAAGAAAGAAGATTATAAAACAAGACGAGGAATCAAACCCTAGAAGAATAGGGATTTGCATGAGAGAATAGGTGTGAGGGAGGGGAGCAAAAGCCACTCTTTTCCATAAATTGCAGCATAAAAGAAACTGAAGAAATATGTCTGTGGGTATATAATACTAGCCCCCTCTTTTGTTTTTTCAAGAAATATTGAGTAAAGTTTATATATATTTTTCACTAATGTTTTGGGGTGAGTGTAGGAGAACTTAAGACGTACAAATTAGATCTAATCTACATCTAATTAGATCTAATTATGAGAAGACCATAAAGATAGCACATTAGGGTGACAGAGTGGAGCTGGGAGGCTGGGGACAATAGACATCTAAGTTACATATATGCAACTGAAGTGAAAAGAAAATGTATATAATAGTTTTTAAAAGTACAGAACAGTAGACTCTACCTTGAAAACTGCCCTAACATACTAGGATTTAGTGTATTTTGATAAAGGCTGTGGGAAGCTACATATTCTGATGAGAATGATCCTTCTCGTGATGACAATAGTTTACTTGGCTTTGGTGTACCAATCTGTGGATCTGGTCGGTAAAGAGGTCGAGGAGTAACATCAACTCCATTTGCATCAAACACCTGTGGAAAATGGTAATATAACATGAAATAAGTAAAAAAAAAAATGAGGTTCCTAGAAAATAGAAATAAAAGTAATAGGGAAAAAAGGTAAGTATAATGTTTCTGGGCTAGAATAAACATGAAAAATTGAATGATAAAAGATCTTATGCTTAAAAAGTTTCTAAAGTAGGCATACATTTTTTTAAGTCTTATGTTTTACCTATGTGTAATATATAATATTTAATTTGAGAAAATTCAAATTGAAAAATGTTATTCATCCAGATAACTTTTATATATTTATTTTTTGTATGAGCTTTAAAAAACTTATTTTCACTTATCACTTTATTAATAAGCATTTCCAGATTACGGGGCAAAAGTAGGTTTACAGTTGTAAGTATGCAAAACAGAGTTTATTCTTGTATTATTATTTATTAACTGTTCCATTATTTTCTATATGAACAACTATAAATCTATTTTTGCCCCACCCTGGATTCTTGGGTTTTTTTTTAACTAACTTTTCATCTTTTTAATAATGAAATTTAACATGTACAGAAATGTAATGAAACAAAACCATATAGTTAAATAACATAAGGAAAGTTATGTTAATAATCACAACTAAAAAATTAGAACATTGATAATACCTCTAGAAGACTTTGCCTCCCTAGTCTTTGCCCCTTCTGGATGACGGCCTTTCACTCTTTCCAGTGATAATTATTAACTTAATTTTGGTAATCACTTCCTTTATCCTTTTTATAGTTTTACTAGAGGCCTGGTGCATGAATTCATGCACAGGTGGGACCCCTCGGCCTGACCGGTGATCAGGGCCAATTGGGGTGGGCCAGCATGGGTGGAGAAGGTAGGGGCCACCAGAGGTTGGCCAGCCAGAGTGAGGAGCTGCAGGAGATTGGCCAGCTGGGAGGAGGGACTGCAGGAGGTTGGCCAGCCAGCAGGGGGGGGGAAGGTTCCAATTGGGGAGATCAGGGCCAGCCGACCATGGGAAGGGGCCGTGGGCGGTTGGCTATGGGAGCACACTGACCATCAGGGAGAAGCTCCTGCATTGAGCATCTGCCCCTGGTGGTCAGTGCACATCATAGCAACTGGTCAACTGGTCATTCTGGTTATAATAGTCGCTTAGGCATGTATATACATACATATATACATATATATATATATATATATGTGTGTGTGTGTGTGTGTGTGTGTGTGTGTATATATATATATATATATATATATATATATATATATATATATGTATTAAGCATGCATTCCTAAACAATAGCATTTACTTTTTATATAATGTATTGAAGTAAAATATGTATACAGAAAGTACACATATAAATGTATGGCTTAATACATTTTTACCAACTGAACACACCCATGGACCCAGTATTCAAATTTAAAAACAGGAAATTACCAGAATTCCAGAAGTTCCTTTCATGACAGACACTGTCTTCCACCAAAAGTAATTATTATTCTAATAACAAGGATTAGTTTTGCTTGTTCTAAACTTTATTTAGATGGAATCATATAATATGTACTCTTTGGAACTAGTTTCTTTTATTCATTATTATATTTGTGATATTTATTCATATTATTAAGTATAGTAGATGGTTCATTTTCATTATTATACATTATTGCATTTTGTGAATAGTCAGAATTTTATCTATTCTATTGTTCATGGACATTTCCATGTAGTTTTTTGTTTTGTTTTGTTTTGGGTGTTTTGGCTCTTACAAATGGTGCTGCTATGAATACTGTTGTATGTGTATTGCTAAATATGCTGTATGCATTTATGTTGGATATGTACCTTAAGAGAGGAATTTCTGTGTAATGAAGCATCTTTAATAGATACTGCTAAAATTTTTGCAAGTGGTTTCTACCAACTATGTATGAAAGTTGATGTAATTTGCTTTGCCTGTTTTTAAAATTTATATAGTCATATATTATGACATATTCTGTCATTTTTGTTCAATATGTATTTATATTTCTCCATGTTGCTGCATGCACATTAGTTTGTTCATTTGCAGATGATTGTAATCTGTTGGATTAGTATTACATATCTTTTTTTCCATAACTTTTTATTTTATTTTATATCATTTTATTTTATTAATATATTTTGATTTTTTTACAGAGAGGAAGGAAGAGGGACAGAGAGTTAGAAACATCAATGAGAGGAGAAACTAAGATGGCTGCATAGGTAAACACCTGAACTTGCTGCCTCACACAACCACTTCAAAACTACAACTAAAAGACAAAATGCACATCATCTGGAACCACAGGAAGGCTGGCTGAGTAGAAATTCTACAACTAGAAGAGAAGAGAAAAGCACACTAAGACTCAGAGTAGGTGTGGAAGTGAAGGGCAGAGGTACAGAGACGTGTGCGTGGAAAGGGCTGGCAACTAAGGACACAGCTGTCTTTTTCAATCAGGAGGGAGATACAAGCTCCCGATTGCTATGAACTCCAGTTCCAGGTGAGATTCTGGGGACCCAGACTCATACAGAAGGGAAACTGGACTGTCTGGCATCGGGCTAGAACTTGAGGGCAGCTTTCTCTCAGAGGTGCTTACAGCAATTACCATGGGACACTGAGACCTGGGGGCCTTTTAGCGCAAGGTCAGCCATTGCTGTTTGCTCCGCCCTGAGACCCTGCCCCACCCAATTTACAACCCCACCCCAGTTGTGCGCAAAGGCTTTTGCACATGAATAGCCTGGCCCTTGGCAATCTAAAATTACCTAACAAAGTGCAGCTGGGTCAGGGAGCCCCAGAACTTCCAAAAGAAGGCCCAAGGCTCCACAGAAGCTTGCATTGCTTCATAGCTGGGCCTCAGCTGGGCACCTCCAAGCCCTAAATAAAGAAGAGGAATCTGTAAATCTCTCCATAGCTCCTGCTGGGTGGACTCAGAGCTTTTTTTGCACCTCCTTGAAGATCCAAGAACCAGTGTGCCCAATGGTCACAGTGGGACCATCCAGATTACAACTACTCAGATCCATAAGGGACACACTCAGGGGACAGACTGAGTGAGCACCAAAGCCCCACTGAAGCAAGTAGTTCCCCATAAGGGTATCTCCAGCACAGAACTACTCCTATCGAAGACATAACAGATCCTCACAGCCAATTGGCCTGGAGGTCAATTCCTTCTAAGGATAGCAACAACAATCAAGGCTTAACTACAACAAGACTGTGCACACAGCCCACAAAGGGTGCACCAAGAGTGTCAACCTTAGGTAATAGGGGAGGCTGAGCCACTGGGCCCTATAGGACACTTAGCACACAGAGCCACTCTATCAACTCAGAGAAGTTGTGACAAAGAAACAAGTCACAAATGACAGAAATAGAGGCAAACAAAATACTGGATATAGAGCTCAAAACTACGGTTATAAGGTTTTTCAAGAATTTTCTAGAAACTGCTGATGAATTTAGTGAGACCCTCGAGGATATAAAAAAGAAACAACTAGAAATTAAGCATACACTGACTGAAATAAAGAATAATATACAGAGATCCAACAAACACTCAACCAGAAAAGCAAAAAGAAAAAAGAATCCAAAAAGTTGAAGATAGTGTAAGAAGGCTCTGGGACAACTTCAAGAGTACTAACGTCTGAATTATAGGGGTGCCAAAAGAAGAAAGAGAGCAAGTTATTGAAAACCTATTTGAAGGAATAATGACAGAAAATTTCTCCCACCTGGTGAAAGAAATAGACACAAGTTTTGTGTCCCTTATGGATCTGAGGAGTTGTAATCTGGATGGTCCCACTCTGACCACTGGTTACACTGGTTCTTGGATCTTCAAGGAAGTGCACAGAACCCCAAACAAAAAGAATCCAAAGAGGACCACACCAAGACACATCATAATTAAAGTGCCAAGAGCAAAAGACAAGAGAGAATATTAAAAGCAAGAGAAAAACAGTTATCTACAAGGGAGTACCCATATGACTGACAGCTGATTTCTCAACAGAAACTATGAAGGCTAGAAGGGAGTGGCAAGAAATACTCAAAGTGATGAACAGCAAGAACCTATAACCAAGATTACTCTACCCAGCAAAGCTATCATTCAGAATTGAAGGTCAGATAGAGCTTCACAGATAAGAAAAAGCTAAAGGAGTTCATCACCGTCAAACCAGTGTTATATTAAATACTGAAGCGTATTCTTTAAGAAGAGGTAGAGGTAAAAATTATGAACAACAAATATATATCTATCAACAAGTGAATATAAAATTCAAGTGAATAAAAAAATATGACGAACAGAATAAAATGGTGAATATAATAGAATCAGGGGCATAGAAAGGGAGTGGACTAACAATTCTCGGGGAAAAGGGGGTGAGAGGGGTGCAGGAAGAGACTGGACAAAAATCGTACACTTATGGATGAGGACAGTGAAGATGAGGTAAGGGCAGAGGGTAGGGTAGGAACCAGATGGTGGGGAGCTATGAAGGGGGAAAAAGAGGAACAACTGTAATAATCTGAATAATAAAATTTATTTTTTTAAAAAACATCAATGAGAAACATGGATCAGTTGCCTTTTGCATACCCCTTAAGGATGTGCCCAAAACCAAGGTACATGCTCTTGACTGGTATTGAACCTAGAACCCTTCAATCCGCAGGCCTATGCTCTATCCACTGAGCCAAACAGGTCAGGGTTCCACCATTTTTTTAATCCACTAATCTGCTGATTGGCTATTAGGCTGTTTCCAAATCTTAGCTATTGTAAATTGTGCTACTATGGACATAGGGGTGCTTATGTCCTTTCTGATCAGTGTTTCTGATTTCTTGGGATATATTCCTAGAGGTGGGATCACTGGGTCAAATGCGAGTTCCATTTTTAAATTTGTCCAGAAACTCCACACTGTTTTCCACAGTGGCTACACCACCAGCAGTGCACAGGGGTTCCATTTTCTCCACATCCTTGCCAGCTCTTGTGGTTTGTTGATTTGTTGATAGTCATTCTGACAGGTGAGATGGAACCTAATTGTAATTTTGATTTGCATCTCTCAGATGATTAGTGACTTTGAGCATTTTTCATGTCTCTTGGTTTCTATATGTCCACTTTTGAAAAGTGTCTTATTTAGGTCCTTTATCCATTTTTTTATTGGGTTATCTTCCTTTTGTTAAGTTGTATGAGTTTCTTATAAATTTTGGAGATTAAACCCTTATTGAATGTAACATTGGCAAATATGTTCACCCATGCAGTGGACTCTTTTATTTTGTTGATGGTTTCTTTTGCTGTGCAAAGCTTTTTATCCTGAGGTAGTCCCATTTGTTTATTTTCTTCTTAGTTTCCATTGTTCTAGAAGATGTATTGGTAAAGATATTGCTATGATATATATCTGATATTTTGCTACCTATGGTTTTTTCTAAGATTTTTATGGTTTCCCATCTTACACTTAAGTCTTTTATTCATTTTGAGTTTATTTGTGTGTATAAATTGGTGATCTAGTTTCATTTTTTTTCATGTATCTGTCCAAATTTCCCAGCACCATTTATTGAAGAAACTGTCTTGATTCCATTGTATGCTCTTGCCTTCTTTCTCAAATATTAATTGAGGACCGAAACAAGATGGCAGCCTAGGTAGTCTCCTAAGCTGCCACCTCCTCAACAATTTGGAAAAAAACAACAGCTAAAAACGAAAGGGATCGCACCAGACCCACAGGAAAGCTGGCGAAATGGGAAGGCTACAACTAGACACCAAGCAGGGCGCCACTGCTGCAATGTGGAGCTTAAAACTATGGCGAAACTGGACCTGCTGGAGCCGCTGCCACAGGGGATGAGGGAAGCCAGACCTCGCTCTGCCCTGGGGCCCAGGGAGTGGGCTAGCCCTGCCGGCCGCCATGGGAGCCAGGGAACTGATGTGGGGCCTCCGCCGCAACTTCAGCTCCTGCCTGGACGAGAAGCCTGTGAGCGCAGCCTCCTTGCCAGCAACCATCCTGGCCCGCAGCTGTCCCAGCCCACCCTCCGTGCAGGTGAGGAGATAGCGCAGCGTCTCCTAGACCGCAGCCAGCTCGGCCCGGCCTCTGCACACGCCGTGCTGGTGAGGAGCTGGTGTGGCGCCTTCCGTTCACGGCCCCGGCGAGTTCTTCCTCCGCCGCCACATGGCCGGGTCGAAGCTTTCGCCACTACTGCCATGTGGATTTTAAAACTACAGGGGAAATTGAGCCACAGGAGCTACCGTCACTGCTGCACCCACTGCCGCACCCACCGCCACGGTGAATAATAGGAATCCACCAAAAACAGAGCTCACTCCGCCCCGGCCTCAGGGAGAGTGCGGCTTCAGAACTTAGCCTCTGCATCCAGAGCAGCTCTGCTTCCGCACCAAAGGAGACACCATTGAGGGCAGTCTCTCTGCCCGCAGCCATCTCAGCCCACCCACAACCTTCCCAGCACACCCTCCATGCTGGTGTGGAGATGGCGCAGCACCTTCTGTTCCCAGCCCCAGCGAGACCTTCCTCTGCTGCTGCATGGCCGGCCTGAAGCTTCCGCCACTGCCACCAGGTGAACTTTAAAATTACAGTGGAAATTGAACCACAGGAGCGACTGTCGCTGCCACACCCGCCACCGCCGCCGCAGCGAATAAAGGAAATCCACCATGAACAGAGCTCACTACACCCCGGGCTCAGGGAGTGGGCAGCCTCAGAACTTAGCCTCCATGTCCGCAGCTGCTCTGCTTCCTCACTGAATGAGACACCTTTGAGGGTGGTCTCCCCACCTACAGTCATCTCAGCCTGCCTGCAGCCATCCCAGCCTGCCTGCTGTGCTAGCGAGGAGCTAGCGCGGCGCCTCCAATTCTCGACCCCAGCACCCGAGAGGGGCCGTGTGCCCCAGGTGAGCCATGTGTCCCAGGGGGCCATGTGCCCTGGGTGAGCCGTGTGTCCCAGGGGGCTGTGTGTCCCAGGGGGCCGTGTGCCCCAGGTGAGTTGTGTGTCCCAGGGGAAGCAGTGGGACCGGGGGGAGGGGTGGTGTGAACCAGAGGACAAGCGGACTCTATTCATGTGGTTCTGAGATAGTCACCATAAAACAAGCAGATTGTCAAATGACAGCGGGGAGGGGAAGGAGACCTGGGGGGAGATAAGAGAACAACCAAAGGACTGGTATGCATGAATATACGTACAACCAACGAACACAGAACTCTGGGGAGGGAGGGCATGCGTGGGAGGGGGGGTGTCAATGGTAAGCTATGTACACATATAATACCTTAATAAAAAATATTAATTGAGCATAATGGCTTGGATCGATTTCTGGGTAATCTCTTCTGTTCCATTGGTCTATATGTCTGTTCTTGTGCCAGTACCAGGAAGTTCTGAGAACAGTGGCTTGGTAATATAGCTTGATATCTGGTATTGTGATGCCTCCAACTTTGTTCTTTTTTTCTCAGGATTGTTGCATCTATTCGGTTTTTTAAAATTATTATTATTCCATGTAATTTTTGAAGTTTGTTCTAGGCCTGTGTGATATGCTGTATTTTAATGGGGATTCCATTGAATCTATAGATTGCTTTGTCTAGAATGGCCATTTTAATTATGTTGATTTTACTAATCCATGAACATGGCATATTCTTCCAATTGTTTATATCTTCCTCTCTCTCTTTGTTCAATGTCCTGTAGTTTTCTGAGTACAGGTCTTCTATCTCCTTAGTTAAGTTTATTCCTAGGTATCTTAATTTTTTTGTTGCAATGGTAAATGGGATTGTTTTTCTAGTTTTTCTTTCGGGGAGTTCATTATTGGTGTAAAAAAAATTCCATAGATTTCAGGGTGTTAATTTTGTATCCAGGTATGTTGCCAAATTCATTTATTAAGTCTTTTAGTTTTTTGATGGAGTCTTTAGGGTTTTTTTTATATACAATATCATGTCATCTGCAAATGATGAGTTTTACTTCTTTTTCAATTTGGATACCTTGTCTTTTCTTTTTCTTATCTGATCGCTATGGCTAGCACTTCCATACTATGTTGAACAGGAGTGGTGAAAGTGGACATCCATGTCTTATTCCTTCCTTAGGGGAAATTGTTTTAGTATTTGCCATTGAGTTTGATGTTGGCTATAGGTTTGTCATATAAGGTTTTTATTACATTCAGTTATGACCCCTTTATTCCCACTTTGCTGAGTTTTTATTAAAAAAAAAAGTGTTGGATTTTGTCAAAAGCTTTTCTGCATTAATTGATAAGATCATGTGTTGTCTTTCAAGTTATGTGATGTATCACGTTTATTGACTTGTGGATATTGTATCAGCCTTGCATCCCCAGAATAAATTCCACTTGGTCATGGCATATGATCTTTTTAATGTATTGCTGGATGTGATTTGCTAATTTTTTGTTGAGGATTTTAGTATCTATGTTTATCAGGGATATTGGCTTATAATTCTCTTTCTTTGTAGTGTCTTTATCTGGTTAATTTTTTGGGAAAGTCTTAGGAGGATTGGTGTTACTTCTTCTTAAAAAGGCAATTTTTAATAAGTCCTCTAATGAGATATAATAACCTTCTTTATGACAACTCATTTAATGAAATTTTCTAGAGTACACTGCAAAGAAGAGGGGATGGCAGTTGTACAATCTGTATTATAGCTAGATTAGTCACAATTACTATCAAACCAACTAATTCTTAAGGTCACAAGCAGACTTTTTTCATTCAACTCTAATATTATTACCAATAATGAATTATAGGAGGCAACTGCCAATATTATGTTTTAAAATGTTACGTGGTAAAAATGAATAAAATCAATATATCAATATTATGACCCTAGCCAGTTTTGCTCAGTGGATAGTGTCAGCCTGCAGTGAAGAGTCCTGGGTTTGGTTCAGTTCAAGGGCGCATGCCTGGGTTTCAGGCTCGATCAGCAGTAGGGGGCATGCAGGAGGCTGCCAATCAATGATTCTCTCTCATTATTAATGTTTATCTCTTTCTCTCCTTCTCCATTCCTCTCTGAAAACAAATAAAATATGTTGAGGGGGGGATATTACCTGTGTGGCTGTCTTTGTGGCATTTTTATCTGATTTCATCTCTGGTAGCGTCGACATGGCTTTTGTTAAACCCATTCTGCTTGGGCTCATGCCAACATATCCTTTTGTTTGAGTTCCTCTTACTGGGCTAGAAAAGCCAGTAATAGACTTCCTGTGTTGTATGGTTAAGTTCCTATATCAGGAAAAGAAAACAATACAGAAGATCCACAACTGAAGAAAAACTAACCAACAACAACAACAAAAAAGAGACTTTCAATTAGAAACATGAAAACAATCTAAACATATAAATAAGAAATACTATCACTAAAGAGCTCATTATGTGTAAGAATAGATCTAGACTGTTTCTATGCATTATGTTAAAATTTCCACACAACTATAAAAGGTTGGTATTACTATTATTTATACAAATTATTTATATGAAATCATAGAACTTTAGAGGGAAACATTTCTAGTAGAGTTGAAATTTAAACCCAGATAGTCAGATCCAAAGTCCACACTGATTTCTGGGTCTGTTCCCTTATCTGTATAATGGTGATAATAGTTTCTAATTCATAGGTTATTTGAAGATTAAAATAATTTATGTTATGATTAGGAAGTGTCTGATATGTAGTAAGCACAAATGAGTGTAGAGTGGTTACATAGGCAGATTAAAGCATAATCATAAGCCTGCCTGAACAATTAGATAATAATTTTTAATAAGATATCATAAAAATGTTTATATCTTGGAGGAAAATTATGATTTTACTTTTGGTTCTACTCTATAAGTTCCCTAAGACGAAAACCTACGTTATCATTCATTCTAGTACTCTGATTATACTTTGGGTTTCTATAAAATAAGGACAATCTGCCCTTAGATTTTAAAAGGGAAATAGATTTTCAATAAAACTTTTAAAAAATATATATTTTTATTGATTTCAGAGAGGAAGAGAAACAGAAACACCAATGATGAGAAAGAATCATTGATTGGCTGCCTGTGGCATGCCCCACACTGGGGATAGAGCCTACAATGGGGGCATGTGCCCTGACTGGGAATTGAACCATGACCTCCTGGTTCATAGGTTGATGCTCAAGCACTGAGCCACTCCTGTCCTGGCCAAAGAAAATGTTTTAATGATAATTTTACTTTTCAAATCATAAATGACCAGACTACAATGAGATATTTTTGAAGACATTAGTACATTTATTAGTACTTGACACTGTGTTGTTGTCCATTCCTCTATTAAAATATAAGCATGTTTAGGGCAAAAACTTTGTCTTATTCATTGCTATATCCCTAATACAAAGGACATTACTCAGTATGTTGTGGGCACAAAATAAGCATTTTTAAAAATAAATGACTAAGTGAATTCCATTCATGCTTTATCTTTTAAAAATATTCTACAAGTCCTCCCCACTTCAGACTCTAAATGACTTTACCTCTAACAACTCTAAGGAAATAAAAATAATCAAGTAAAACCTTCTTAAATTACTTTTCCACCTTCATTATATTCTTCTTCTTCATCCTACAAACTCATATAGTTCAGTAAAAGAGTTGCCATTCTTATCTCAAGCTATCTTTCTACCTATGCTTTGACACTTGCCTCTTACTACTTTCTCAGGGATACCTCTCCATCAATAACTCCCTGTCTCCTACATTTTATTTTCAATCTTTCTCCCTTAGCATATAGTTATGCTTGCCATCCCTTAAACTTAAAAATCTTTCCTTTAGCTCAGTCTTCCTCTATTACTACATGTCTCCTTCTTTCATAGTCTAATTTTTTAAAACATTAGACAATTATACTGTCTACGTCCTTACTCCTCGTATTTGCTTCATAATTCACTACAATCCAGTTCTACCCTCTCCTCTCCTACTGCATAAAAACCATGTTCATCATGTCCACCATTTATAGCCCCAGCAATTAGCACTCTGCCTACTACATTGAGAAATTAGACAGAAAAATACACACTTTTTAAAAGAAGTTGAAATTCCTGTAGCCAATTATATTAGAAATTTATAGTACATGTGTAATTATGTTAGAAAACAGATGTTTTCAATAGATGCAAATTAGTGGGCAATAAGATGATTTTTGGAGGAGATAATCACCCTGAAAATCACTTTGTCTAAAGAATAGTCATGATTCAAGAGGGCAGGTAGCTCTACACTCTTAAGTTTGCTAAAGCAGGGACTTAATTTTTAAAAAATATTTTTATTGATTTCAAAGAGGAAGGGAGAGAGAGGGAGAGAAACATGTGAGAGTTAAACATCGATAAGCTGCCTCCCGCCCGCCCTCCACCAAGGATTGCGGTTAGGATTCTAATGGAAAAACTGGATAACATGCTCAACAGATGAAAATTCTAAAAAAATCAAAGGAAAGGAATAAACACAGAAGTTAGTAGAATAGAGCAACTGAGCAGAGAAATGGGATAAAAGCATTGACCAATTAATGACTGTTAGTTTTTAAAAGGGATTGTTCAATCCTGGTAAGCCAGATAGGAAAGAACTAAAATAAGAAGTGAAAATTTGATAAATTCATTTTCCAAGGTCAGGATTAAATCCTGAAAGAAGATGAGAAATAACATATGTATTAAGTCAAACCATTGTATACTTTAGTGTTTGTCAAATTTTAATTATACAACATGGCTACCTCGAAATATTAAGGCTATACTATTTCCCATCTCCCACCTAATTCTTTCCTCAACAGGTAATCTTCAATGAATTTGTCATTTTTTAAGAAATTCCCATGGGAATTTTTCTCACTCTCAGCTGAAAGTTGTGACTTTTTTAAAAAAAAATTACATGAATTCTACTTTGAGATTTTCATACCTTCATGTAAAAACAAAAACTAAGAGTAACCAGTCACTAAAGTACACACTGATTCATTAATTTGTTCAGTCAACAAATATTTATTGAACACCTTCTTTATTCTAGCCATTTCCCCAAACTTTAGACATATGTGTACCCCTTCTATAATTTTTGTAACGCTGAGTACCCCTCATAAAAAAGGATGTATTTTAATAACAATCAAAATATATTTTTTTATTTTTTTGTTACACACACAAAATAACAATAAACAAAAAATTATTCATAATAAAATATAAATAAAAGTTATAAATAGCATTTATTTGCACACCGGACCATCTCACGCCTCACAAGACTGTCTTGAGTTGACTCATGAGAACGTAGAATTTAGGCGCAGCTAAGCATGGTGCAGTGCATATCCCCACCAAACTCCGGTGCACACTTCGGGAAACACTGTTCTAAGGGATAATAATTGCTTTTTAAAACATTTCCTTTCTTGATAGACGAGTTGGCTAGAGATATAAACTTGTGAATCACCTGTGTATAGGTGATTTTTAAAGGCATCATAATGAAAAAAGACGGACCCCAGCAACACTACCAATATTTAGACACGGGAGAAATGAAATACCAGCAAAGTATTTTGAGAAAAATACTCAGAAACCACGGGGGGAGGGGGAGGGCAAGGAAGGGGTGGTGTTGTCCTAGAAACCAAAAGAAGTGATTGAAAACTCAAGCAGTGACAAGCTAGACCAGAGCTGCTGCGGTGTGAGCTGAGAATGAAACAGACATCGCCGCTGACCACAGCTGGGCAGCAGCTAACTGCTGTGGACGGTTACGAAGGGGCAAAAATCCTGAGTACCGTACTCAATAGAGAACGGAAGGCTCTCCCCGCACACACAAAAAAATTTTTTTTTTCAGCAAGTTCTGCTAAAGAAAAAACTAGCTGAGCTGGAGGAGGTTGGAGAGATGTTCACAGTGTGAGGAGAGAGAAGAGAAGGGGCCTGAAGTATGGGAGAGGGAACGCATCAGGGAGCTTGAGCGGCACCGCAGGGCAGCACGGAGGGAACTACTGGAACTTTTTCAGCCAAACAAGTCCCCCTCGGAGCTGTGTGCTTTTCTCCAGCCTGTCATTCACCTGCTGCAGGAACACTAGGAGGTTGTAAGTAGGAATGAGCTTTTAGGGCAGGATGGTACAAGGAGGAGGTAGGAAAAAAAAAAAAACCCGACTGGTTGGAGGCTCTCAGAAGTTGAGAGCTGGCCCAGGGGGCCGTGTTCCCGGGGTGAGCCGTGTGTCCCAGGGGAAGGTGTGAACCAGAGGGGCGGTGTGAACCAGAGGAGGAGCGGACTCTATTCGTGTGGTCCTGAGATAGTCACTATAAAACAAGCAGACTGCCAAATGAGGAGCGGATTCTATTCATGTGATCCTGAGATAGTCACCATAAAACAAGCAGATTGTCAAATGACAGCAGGGAGGGGAAGGAGACCTGGGGGAGATAAGAGAACAACTGAAGGACTGGTATGCATGAATATAAGTACAACCAACGAACACAGAACTCTGGGGAGGGAGGGCATAAATGGGAGGTGGGTGGGTGGGGCAATGGTAAGCTATGTACACATATAATACTTTAATAAAATAAAAAAAGAAAGAAAAAAAAAGAGAAAAAAAGTTGAGAGCTGGAACACCAAGGCCCAGCTTGAGGGCAACTAGCTTGAGACTGCAGAGCGGGTGGTGGTGGTGGTGATGGTGGTGGGGGGCTAGGGGGAGCCCCCCGGAAGGTTCTCAACAAACGAGCACAGCAGCAGCCGGGGTGTGTGTGTGTGTGTATGTGCGGGCCGAGGAGGGAGAGACGCCGCCGCCGGAGCGCGGGGGACTGCGCCCCGCTGCAGCCGGAGGCTCCTTCCCTCCGCGAACCCCAAGGCTGGCCTCGGGCTTTTCCTCGCCGGCACTTACGATCCGGCTGCGCCTCCGCCGCTCGGCCTCCTCAAGGTGTCCCCCGGCGTGGTGGGCATGGCGGCGGCGGGCTGGGGGGCGGCCGGCCGCCCCGGGTCCCGCCGGCTCCGGGAGCCCCTGCACCCCTCGCCCGGGCGTTAGCGGCCGCGGCGGGCGCGCCGCCGGAATGTTTGCCGGGCGCCATGGCGACGGCGGAGCCCGGGCTCAACAAGCGGCCGCGCGGTTGGCTGGCGGCTGGCGGCCGCGGAGGAGGGCGGAGGCGGAGGGGAGGGCCGAGGGTTGGTGGAGCCGGAGGAAGCTCGGGGCCGACGACTTAGAAGAAGGAGGCGGGCGGCCCCGGCCCCAGGCCCCTCCCAGGCTCCGCGTCTCCCCGGCTGCAGGCGGATGGATGGGGCTTCTCCCGGCGGCGGCGGCTGCAGCGAAGGTGGCGGCGGTGGTGGCGGCGGCGGCGGCTGTAAGTGCAGCCTCCATGAACCACCTCTCCTCTCCCCGTCCTTTTCTGGGACGAGGGGCTCCCGAGATGTCCTCTAGTCCCCTTTCTCGCCCTCCCCTCCCCCCACCGCGGAGGACCGCCCGGAAGACCCTGGACTTCCGGGGCGGGGCTGCAGCCCGCTTCCCTCCCCGAGCGGCGCGGGCCACCGAGGCGCATGCGCAGCTCTCCTCCCCGCCCCCCCTCGCCCCCCCCAGCCCGGTCCTTTGCTTTGGCAGCGCCCGCGGCTCGCAGGGAGGGAATCGGCGACGGAGTGAGTGTGCCTGACCCCGTTCGCCTCCGCCCCTTCTTCCTCCTGCCGGCCTCCGATCCTGGTCGGGGTGGGGCTAAGCCTATCTCCCCCCCCCTGTGGCTCCGCCTCCTCCCTGGCAGCTCGGGGTTCGGTCCCAGCCCCGGGGCGGCTCCAGCTCTCGCTGCAGCCCCGGTGGTGAGCAGGGTCCGGGGCAGCAGCGCCTCTCCTTCTGGAGGGAGCGAGGGAGGGAAGAGAGACTCTCCCAGAGGCGGGCATTGCTGAGAGGGACCGAGGTGCTGCTCCCAGCCGGTGGGAGGATGGGGGACAGATGCCTCTCCCCCTCCTTTGGCCTTGCTGTCCTCCCAGATTTTAAATGGGAAGATCTCTGGCCTGTAGCTCTCTCTCTCTGGGTCCTCGCTTTGCTGTGTGACCTTGAGCGAGTCACCTTCCACCCCTGTCTGGGGCCGCAGTTATCCCTCAAGCTTTCTCTCCAACGCCCGAATTCTTAATTTTGCAGAAAAACTTAGTACTGGCCAGGTCTCCCGAGGCCGCTGAGCCGAGATGATCTGGAGTTGACTTCGTTTCTTCATGCATGGGTGGAATGAGTTGATCTGTTCATTTTTATTTTATTTTATTTTATTTTTTTGCTATTGGTTACGAATAGTATGACTCGAGGTTCGTTTATGTTTTCAAAAATTGTCACGGGATCCTTTTCTCCTCCTTCCTGGACATCTTTTAAACAGTAGAGACCGGGTGAGCGGTGAGCTCGCGGTGTCAGGGTCTCTGGTCCCGTTACTACTGAGGCTCTCTTTCCTTTGATCCAGATGGTGTGGTGGCTCGATTCTCCCAGTGCCTGGCTGAGTTACGGACGTGGTTAAGAACCAACTGGTTGAGGTTCAATGCAGACAAGACGGATGTGATGCTGGTAGGCAGGGGGCACACTTGGAGATTAAGGGAGGGAAAAGCCAAACTCCCTTCAGTGCTATCAATCTATTTGCTCTTAACGTGTTCCGGTGTTGAGAACTGCTGTTGGGCCAAGAATGTCGAGTTTGGGTGAAGTGAAAATAACGTGTCCTCAGCTTAGGAGCTATACAAGTATCAGTTGGTGATAATCTGATGAAATAGGGCCGCTGGGTAAAAACTCTATGTAAACATTGTGAAAAGAAAACCCTCACTGATCTTTGAAGAACCAAAAGGTGTGTCTCGGGCTGGCGTTAACAATAAAAATCAAACTAACATCCGGATGCTGATGCTGATTGTTGATCAGATGTAATAAATTACTGCTTTGTAACCTGCATCTTGCCTACTAAAAAAAAAAAAAGGAAAGGTAAATTCTCAGCCTTTATCTAAAATGTTGTTTTTAAAAATAGGTGATTTTTTTAAGGTATTTTCAACCAAATTAGTAATTATCCATAAATTTTTTCACCTGCACGTAATGTGTAGGCTGTCACTTTTAAACAAAAAATTTTAGGAAATAATTACAAAATCTCAAAAGGCACTCAGGGACTCTGAAAATTATTAGATATAGAATTTGTTTTTAGGGTCTTGAATATGTTGTATTAATCTGTTTCATTCAAACAGCCTCGGTGTCTAAATTGTTACAGAAATTTTATTTTTGGTGCATTTTGAGAGGTACCTTTTTGAATTGCATAACAGTTTATACATACGGGTGTATATTACTTATATTTGAATCAGGTATCAGTAGTGAATAAAAGGTTATATTTCTTAGGATATGTAAATTGCCAAAGAAGTTTACTTATTGGTTATTTTAAAGTATTGGTTGAAGTAAAATTGTGACCGTAAAATGCTTTTGCTAACAACAAAATTCTGTGGTTCTTGTGTATGTGTATTATAGCTTCTATAAAACTGTTTTAATAACTTGTTAATGAAGCATTCAGTAAATTGCTTTAAAATAATTTTCCAATAGAATAGCAGTTTTGAATAGCTTAATGCAGAACAAGTGAATGTTAGTTTCCCTGAAAATAGGAAGCCTTTAGGTGGGGAATGGGAGCTAAAGAGGCATTTATTCAGGCTTTGTATAGTGAAGTTTTTGTTTGTTTTGGGACATTAGCCACAGACCTCACATAAAATTGGAATTAACCACACTTTTTAGTTTAATTTTAAACATAATACTTCAATGAACAGAACTACCGTTTTGAATGTCACATTAAAAAAGACTGCAAAACACAATATTTTTACGCAACTCATAGATATTGGTGAGTTTTCTCATGCCTTTAACTCTGTCATGTCCTGTTTTCAGCTCTTCTAGTATCAGTAGACTTTCAACATTTATTTTTTTGTTAACCCAAGTATAAATATTGACTGTTTGCATTTGACTACAAAGAAGACACCTGTTGTATTAAGCCAAAGTGCTGAAGAACTCAGAGTGATGGATGGAAGTGACAAGGAGGTAGATACTGGATTAATAAAAAGAATGTTCCAAAAATTAGAGTTTTATTTTTTAAAAGAGCAGCTTCTTCATGACACAGCGAGTCATTGGAGATGCAGGCAGAAAAGCCTGGTTATGAGTGGGGGAACATAGTAAGGGATTCCTACCGAGATAGGGGGAAAATTATACCAAAGGACCTTCCTTTTAGGTCCCATCCGACACTAGCATTCTATGGCTGACGAATACTTAATTTTTACATATTTGATATTGAAGAGGTAGGACCAGTTTTGAAAGAGACTTTCCTTAAGGTGGCTCCTAAAATTTGTAAAGATATATCACTAGAATAAAATGGAAGTAGACTGTATTGAATATTGCAGTCACGTCTTACTGATGACTTAAAATACTGGAGCTGTTTCTCTTTACTTTTGGAATCTCTGAACCTAAAAAAAAAAAAATCACTGAACCCATCTTTATAAACACAGGAGGAAGAAAAGTATAGAGGGAATTTTTTTTTCCTTTATACCATAATACCACTTAAAATTAGTAAAATTAGTACATAGTATTAATAAACATAAAGGCCTCTTGTGAGTAAGACAGATACCCATTCAAGTATTTCTCAGACCTCGGTTTTCCTGACAACTTCAGAATTCATTAAAGTAGCTTAAGAGGCTGTGAACCCTAGCTTTTTATCAGCTGGGATTTTTGTTGAGGTTGAACTGAAGAATCAAAGATGAAATGGGTCTAAGCAAGCAAATTATTCCTGTACCTTGCATTTTTTGACAGCGCTTTAAAATTTTCCTTTCGGCAACCAGCTACCTAAATTTCATATATTAGCTTTCACATCTAAATGGAAAAGCCTCCTTTATCACCGTGGTATTATAAAGCCTGAGTTTCTACCTCAAGGCCCCTCATTATATTTGTCTTTACCCACCTAAAGTCTGTGCACATCCACTGTTCTTTGCCTTTAGTTGTTTCCATCAAAACATCTCAAAGTGAAAATTATGTGACTATGACCTGACTTTGAAAAGCCATTTTTATTTTGAGTCCTAAGGATTAAGGTGATTCAACAGGGTGGGTGACTTAGAAACTATATATCTATGCTAACATATTCCCTCCCTCAAGGAATCCTGAAAAAAACACTTTTGATATAAGTATTCTAAAACAATAAAATGAAAATACTGTACAGTACAGTTAATGGTAAAAATTGTTTGTAGATTTGGGAACCTTAAAAGTTTTCCTTTCTCTTCTTTCCCTTGCTTTTCTTTCAGTAGAAAATGTGCATCAGATGTTTATGTTTAATTGGTTTACAGACTGTCTATGGACTCTTTTCCTGTCAAATTACCAGGTAATGTCCTTTCACTTAGCAGCTACTTCATATTCCTGTAAATGCACAAAGTATTATTGGACATAAGAATTTCAAGTTAATGTTGGATCTTTAGAAATAGGAAACTGCTTACAGAGTCTAGAATGTTCAGGGAATACAAATATCTTAAGAAAACAGCCTCCCCCGTATTGCGTTGTAAGTTAAGTATTAAAGACACATTTTTTTTTTATGTGCAACTTTTTGCAATATATTGTAGAACTAGCATTATATTGTTTGAAGGGAATGAGTAATTTTCATATTTAACCGGTTGATTTTGGTAGCCATTTTAAAAAAATTGCTTTGAAAGGAACCCTTGCACATTTGGGGGAGGGGGGGGGGAACTGCCTTGTTGAAATAAGACTTTTAAACTCCTGGCTTAGTAGAATATGTTAATGTACTTTTTGATAATCACGTTTGCATTAGCTAATATGTGCCTAAATAATGGAAGCGAGACATGTTTGTTATTTTGCAATCTTTTGGCCCTGGCGATCAGGAGGAGTTGGCATTGTGGCCCGGGACAGTCAGTTCTAGGACAATAAATACATCCATAAACTTTTAACTTGCAGGCATTTCAGGCATTGCCAATAAGCACGTTCCCCCTCCGTGCAGTTAAGTCCGAGAGCATGTCCACCAAAGAGCAAGCAGCTTTTCAATATTTCACGTTAAAAAAAAATTTTTTTTTTTGGTCCTCTGGTGCAGAATGCAATCGCTGCACACTTAGCATTGTTACTGGCTTCGCAGCAGGTTGTGTGAGAAGCAAGCGAGATAGGCAGGTGGCCGAATTAACACTGCCCCTTCTCGTCATCCCCGCCAAAATTGTGAGATACTGAATCTTACGTCGCCCATCGCGGATCCGCCGCGGGAGGGATGTGTGTGTGTCCGGGGACCACTGCTTTCAAGCGCACTACTTGCGGCTGCAACATCCGTTTTTCTAGCAAATGCACTTTCAAAAAAAGGGGGGGCCTACGTGTAAAATATATAACGTCTCTGTTTCCCTGCGGGGTGAACGCCGCCGGCCGCGGTCTGCACCCTCCCCGGACTCTGTGGCTCCCGGAGCCTCCGGGCTGGAGCGCCGGTGGGCGGGGCCCGGGCGGCGCCCCCGCCGGGACGCCCCCTCCCTCCACGCCCGCCTTGGCCCCGCCCTCCGCGCGCTGGGAGGGCTGCGCGGGCCCGCGCCTGGTCCCCGCGCCCGCGCCTGGTCCCCCGCCCGCCCGCCCGCCCGCGCCGGCCTTTCCCTCCCGCCCGGCTCGGCGGGGTCGCCGCGAGGGGGCGGAGTGGGGTGTGGCGGGCGCGCTCGGGCGGCTCGTGGCGCGCGTTCCCGCGCGGAGGCGGCCGCGGCGGCGGGAGCGGGGAGGCGGCGGCCGCGGCGGCGGCGGCGACGACGGGAGTCCCGTTGCCTGCCGAGTCTCACATCCGGGTTCTGGCCGTGACCCAGCCGGCGGCCCCCACGGAGATGTGACCCGTCAGGACGGCCAATATGGCGGAGGTAAGGGAGGCGGGCTCCCCTCCCTCCCCGTCCCGCCCGGAGCCGGGCGCTCCCGGGGCCCCGGCCGGCCGGCCGGCCGGGGAGGAGCGGGGTGGGCCTGGCGAGGGGAGGCCCGGCCCGGCCCGGCCCGGCCCTGCGGGCGCCGCCGGCCCACCTGTTGTCCGGAACGGGCCGCGCTCGGGGCGGGAGCTTTTCCGGGAACTTAGTTGGGATGGGTGCGGGGGCGCCGGGGCCGGGCGCGGTGGGACTTCGGGGGGCAGTTTGGATGTTCGGGCGCCGCGTTGGCCCTGCGTGCGCGGAGGGCCGGGCTGGGCGCCGCCGGGCCGGGCCGGGCCGGGGCGCTTCGCCGGCCGGCCGGAGCTCGGGCCGGGAGGAGCCGCGCTTCCTCCTGCGAAGTTTCTTCCCTCCCTCCCTCCGCGGCCGGCCGGCCGGGATGCTGTTGCGCCTCCCGCGCCGCCCCCGCCCGCCGGCTGCTCTGACACCCAGCCCGCGGCGGGGCCTCGGAGTAACTAACTGCAGTTTCCCCGGTGGGGATCCGAGGAGCTGGGCGAAAAGGAACGTGGCCTTTCCCACCCCGCCGTCCGGGGTGCGAGTCTCCCCGCGTCCCCAAACTTCCATCCCCTGACCCCGAGGGAGAAAGAGCCGCTTTTTCTCTCTCCGATTCTGCCGAGGCGCTTTCTGCCGTCCCCGGTTTCACTTTCCTGCCAGCCCCTTCCCCCCAGCAGCCCTCCTCCTCCTCCTCCTCCTCCTCCTCCTCCTCCCCACCGCTCACCCCAGTTCTAGTCTTCTAGTCTGGATTTAGGATAGGACCCGCAGATTTAAATTTTGCTATACTAAACCATAAACATTAGATTTTTTTAAAAAAAAACTTTTTTTCTTACCCTCGGAAGAATTTTGTTAAGTACCTTTTTCAGTTCAAGAGATGTGATGGATATATTTAGATTTGCGTTTGAGTAGAGCCCGTCCCAGGGATCAATAAGGCATGTCTCTCGTGTGAATTGCATCTACACGGTCTCAGAGGCGCCCCAACACAGACTCAGGAAGTAGGTCATTCTTTTAACCATCGCGGCCTCCCCCCCTCCCTCCCCCCGCAATTTTTGTCTTGACTTGCTGGATGAAATCAATGGTGAGTATGTTCATCAAAACCGTATCTCCTTTTTAAACCTTGGGATACAGAGACATGGTTCAATTGTGGAAATGCTTGCTTGGAGGCCCTTTCATGTACCTGTTGAGTGGGGGGGGGGGGGACACAAAGGTGAACTGTCTTCTGGAGTGGCTCTCGGGGTGCTCCTTGTGCTCGCTTATGGAAACTGGCTTTGTGTGGATGCTGCTAACGGAGGATGAGGTTGTGCTGTGGCCAGGATTGTTTGCTGCCAGTATTCTTCTGAAAACATTTAATATTTTTTTAAACTAAATTTAGTCTTAGATTATTTCCATTTCTTTGCTCTTTGTGGTTAAAGAATTGCATTTTAATTTCACACGAATTGGAGAAAACATTGTTCTTTGTATTGTACTTAAATGTGACTGGATTTATTTCACTTTGCTGAAAGAATTTTAGTCCTGGTGAGTCTTAAGTGTTTGTTTTTGTTTGTTTGTTTGTTTGTTTGTTGGTTTTTTTCCTTCATATGTCAGGGGGCTGGGAGGCTGGGGTGGTAGGTAGCCCGCTTTACATATGTTTTATCAAATAGCCTTTAGCAGCTCACCCTTTCTGTGAATATCCATTGGATAAGCAGCATTGTGCTTGCTCTCTGTCATAGGTGTTGTGGTCTCTTCCCTAGTGGTACTGCTCACAATGGTTTGAGCTTTAAGGTCTGTTGTCATATTCTAAAGCAAGGTATAATGAAGGAAAGTAGCTTAGTATATGAAAATATGGTGAAATTTAAGTTTAAAACACCTCACCCAGAAATTATAACTGCCCAGCATACTGAAAACTTACTACATAAATGGAAGTATATTAACATTTTATTTCTCATTTTAGAAATTAAAGATGTTTGCACTAATGTAAGAGGAAAAGCAATGTGTTTTGAATTAGTAATAATATACTAATATTTTCAAGTGTATTATTTTCATTTCCTTAAAAATTGCATCATTTGGACACTGTAGGAACACGTGCGTGGTCCAGTTTCAAGAAGAAAAACCCTGAATTTTGTTTTCAGCACATTTATTTAGTGACTTGGTGTCTTTAAAAAATTCGTTTATATTCTTCAATTCTTGTAGGTGATTTTTTTTTACAGTCAATTTGGAAGAAGAGTGAAGTAAACTTCACTGTGTCCTACAAAAAAATCTAAAACGGGTGAAGAGGTGGGAAAAAATTATAATTTTCTGTTTTCTACATTTTAATAAAGAAGATTGTAGAGACTGGTTATCTAAAAAATTTTTGATGCAGGAAAAATGCTAGGTTTTTACTTGATTTTGTGTGCGCTTTCTAGAGATTCATTCTTTATGATACATGTGGTAAATAATTCAGATGCTGACTATTACACCTTTGATTAAGTAGAGCAAGGGATTGAAGCTAACTGGCGAAAGAACAGTAAGTGCAAAGCAGTAAAACGCATTTATTCCATAAACCTGAGGGGAAAACAGGCTATTGAAGAAGCATGTCTCCAGAGAAAATATAGGTATTATGCTTCCGTGGGCTTTTTGTTGTTATTTTCTACATAGGAGAATAACCCTGGCCTTGTTTTGGCCCCCCACCAGAAGTATTTAATTCTTGAATACAAATTACTTCAGATGTAAATAGAATATACCAGTTTTTCATACTTGGTCTGGTCATCTCAATCCATAATAGGAAGTAAGTAAGTAATGATTCTTCAAATTGTGATAACGCTAGTAACATATACAATATGCTTCAAAGAAATGGCGTATGCTCCTTTTTAAAACCACTTTTTTGGTAATATTTCTTATTCTTTATTATCCCTTAAAGTTATTTATCCACCTTCTAAAAGAAGGCTAGTTGATCCTTTGGGTTTTATAAGGAACGTGGTGTAGGGACCTTTGGGAAGGAACAATTTGTCTTTTATTTCAACGTTTGTAAACACATAAGGGATTTTTTTCTCAAGGAAAAAAAAAAGCCACTATCATTTCACCTCGTCCATATTGCTGTTATATAAATAAAGAGAAAAAAATTTAATGGGCTTGCTCTTCTGTGTTAGTCTTAAATATTCAGATATTTCAAAAAATGGTACAGGTTCGATTTTGGTCAAGGGCATGTACATTGGCTGCGGGCACATCCCTGTGGGGGTTGTGCAGGAGGCAGCTGGTCGATGTTTCTCTCTCATCGATGTTTCTGGCTCTCTGTCCCTCTCTCTTCCTCTCTGTAAAAAAAATCAATAAAATATATTAAAAACAAAACAAAACAAAAAAGTCCTTCCTTAGCATTTTTTTTAGTATGTTTGGATTTTTGTTTTTTGTCTTTTAAATAAATGTGACCATCTTGCTGTTCTTGATAGTATTAATTTCTACTCTAGACAAAACTTTTTTCACTATAATGAATTTAAGATTTAAATTTCAATACTGGTAATTATTATTGTTATTTAGTATTTATATTTTAGAGCTAGTAAAGATTTATCAAAAGTAATCAAGAATACCAATGCATGAGATTACATAAAATTACTTGAAATTAAGCTACTTAAAAGTTTTAATTCAGAAGTAATAGGTAAAGTACTTGATAAGGTAGCAAAGGTTGGTGGGGAATAACATACTAGTAGAAGTGAATTCTTCTTAGAGAATTCTTATGAGACTAATCAGTTTCCCAAATAATTTGGAAATAAAACATTGCTATTTAAACTTCAGGATGTCTTTATGAAAAGCAATTAGCTACATAGACATTTCTTGCTTTTGAAGTTCAGATTGAGTCCCATATACATTTCAAAAGATTAACAAATGGTTTCAAAATTCATTGTAGTGATTAAACTGTTCAAGTAACATTCTTGGCTAGAGACCCACTCTGTTATTCTTACTCTGTGGCTTAGAAGAATGACTTATAATTATGCTTATTGTATGTAGATGTGAGCTCATAGCACCCCCAGAAAGCTTTTTGCAAGCTGAGATCCTCTTTTTCCAGTAGTCACAGATTAAAAATAAACTTAGAAGAGTCTGCTAAACATGTCCCATCCATTTAGCTAAACATTCCTTAGTAATGTTGTCTTCTGAGAAATCATAAAAAAAGTAAAAAGATTTGATCTCGAAGGAATTTAAACTAAACTTGAAGAAATTTAAATATTTGAGAAAATGAAACTAAGCAAAGAGTTTATGTAATTTGTCCGAGGTCCTGCAGTTAGTCTGTGACACAATTATTGGGGCCTAGACTTTTGACTTCCTAATGCTTAATATAGCTGTTCACCCTTTAAGTTTTTACTACTAGAGTAAATTTGCTAATTTTTACTCCAAGACTTATAATCTTTTTATGCTCCAGAATTCTTCAGGGTAACAGCAAAGTTAAGTGATTTAATTTTGTCTGAAGAGATTATGGTGAGCGCTTGGCATTGGTCCCTCCTGCCTTTCCCTCTAGGGAGATGGGTCCTTAGCTCCTTCCTGGCTTCTGTTCTCATACTCACCTGCGTGAGAATCTCTAGACCAGATGAAGAGAGTCATGAACAGTGTAGTCTTGGACAGAGGTTGTTTTTAAATGTGGGAAATTTAGTATCTGCATTCCTAAGTAGGTGATGATAACACCTAAAGAAATGGCGGTGGAATTGGTTTGAGGGGAATTTAATTTATATAGTTATACTCACTGAAAATATGATTTTGTTTGCCTGGAATTAAAGAATCTAAAGATTCCTTCATGTTTCTACTACCTTATTTTTTTATTTTTAAATAGTGGCGATATTCTATTTTATTTTTTTTCTCTTTTCCAATTTATAGTTTTCTGGCGTCTGGGTTATTTCTCACTGTTATAAAAAATATTAAAACATTTGAACATATCTGAGGCATTGAATATTTATTACAACTCAACAATTTGATTGGTTAAATTGTATACTATATGGGTCAAAGTATGAAAATTGCTATAAAAGTTAATAGAGTTCATTTTTTAAATTAATTTAGCCTACTCAATGTGTATGTGTGTCTGAGTGTTATGTTTTCTATCTCAAACAATTATGTATATACCTAAGAGAAAACTAGGTTATTTTTTAAAAAATTATACTACTAGACTTGTTAAAGAAAAAAATAGTGGTACTAGGTTTTTTAAACAGTCAAAGAGTAAAGTAAGAAAATGAAAATCTCCCATAATTTCAGGAGATAATCGCCACTGATTTTAAGAAACAAGGGGTAATATTTGTAAGTAGTTAGCAAAATGATGTGTAAAATGAAAAAACCTTCTCTTCCCAACCCATTCCCTTGTAACTTTTGGTAACAGATTCTTGTGCATCCTTTTTGGGGGAAAGATTTCTATGTATATTCTAGCCCAATTGACTCCCTCTGCACATTTCTTTCCCTCCCTTCCCCAACCCCCTCCCCCACCATGTGTATATTTTTTCTCTCTCAATAAATAAGTCTGTGCCATCATTTTTTTAAAATAGTGTTCGTTGCTTGGAAGAACTGTATTTCCATTTCTTACTAATTAAATGGTGAGCTTTTACATTTCTCCCCAACTTTGTGCTGCGAAAACCTTTGTGGTGATGAACATTATACATCTTGGTGTTCTTTGTTAGGCATATCAGTAGGGTAATTTCATTTTGGCAAAACGATCTCCAGAGCAGGTAAACCAACTCATATTTTTTACCAATAGTGTATGAGTGCACTTAAGATATTTTAATACCCAAGGTAAAATCTTAACTTCATTTTATAGTTTGAACTTATTTTAAAAAATAGATATTGTTACAAGTGAGTACCTATATATATAGGTTTAGTTTTATTTTCTCCATTTCCAGTTTAGTGTGATCATTACTGGTAGATTGTTGCAGTTTTCCTGGAGGGTGTTCTTAGAGATACCAGTTCCTTAGGAGACATAGATAGGAGTTACACAACAAATGAAAGACTTCCATTCACATTTAAACCTTTCTTGAACAGATGTAAACCATTTTACAAAGAAAAAGAAAATAAGAGTAAGGAAAAAAGGAAATGAGAAATTTTTCTATGTAGTTGTTTCCTTGGGAAGTATACAAGGAATCAGGCTCTAGGCTTTAGTTCCACCTTTTTCACTTACTGTGGACCCTTAATCAAGTCACTTTATCTCCCTGGGTTTGCTGATACATAAAATGAGGTAGATGGGGATGGTATTATTGCCAGGTTTATGGTTATGATCGTGTAACTATGCATTTGAAAAAATGTAGTTCTATATAAATGTAAACTACTTTTGCTGTTTTAAATAGGTCAATAAAAAATGCCCTCATTCCATTCTGAAATACCCTGTATTATAATATTAAACTCATATTTTGAAAGACAATAGTTTTGTTTGTAGGTTGGGTAGAAGTAATGTTTACAGTATAAACTGTTTTCAAATGCTAGTTTTCCAGAAGCTCCTTTTTTTGTTTGTTTAATCATAGTATATTTCATTTTAAATTAAATTTATTTGGGTGATATTGGTTAATGATCATATTTTATTTAATTAGATATAAATACTTTCAAGAAACTAATATTATTCCAACACTCCTCAAACCAATAAATGAAATTTTATTTTTAATATAGAAGAATAAAATGTGTATGTATAGGCAAACTATCCCTACTTTCCCTCCCTCTATCCTAATCTAGGTATACCATCAGTCAAATCATGATTTTTGAAACATTTCAGTATTTCTGACATAATATGATCATTAATGCTATCTTTCAACACTGGGTGTTCTATTATATGCCAGCTATATTTACAAATGCTACCAGACCTTGAAATATTTGGTATTTTATTTTATTTTACTGTATTTTATTTTGTTGTTAATCTCACCTAAGGATAGTTTTCCATAGATTTTTAGAGTGAAGGGGGAGAGACAGAAACATTGATGTAAGAGAGACACATTGATTGGTTGCTTCCTGCAAGAGGATAGAGCCTGCAACTAAGGTATATATATGCTCATGACCGGAATCAAACCTGTGACCCTTCAGTCTGTGGGCCGACACATGTCCACTGAGCCAGACCAACTAGGACTAATAACTTATTTTTAATCAGAAAGCCTTTTTTATCAGACTGTTAGATGGAATAATTATTGGAGAGTTTAAAAATGACTGAATGCTCAAAGGACCATTTCTTTTAAGCTCCTAATTTGAAAGAAATAGTGGTTTTTCTTCTTTATGGCATGCAAACTTGTTTCAAAAGTTTACTGAAAAGGAAAAACAGTATTGTAAGGCTATTATGTGGATAGTGAATCTGAGACCAGATGAAGATATTCATGAACATTGTAGTCTTGGACAGAGGTTGTGCTTAAATTTGGGAAATAAAGTATAATTACATGAAATAAACAGAATAATTTTTGAAAAGATTGGTTTGCTGTGCAATAATTTGTGTGGTGGTTAAATTCATTTTCAGCCAGAAATGTGTAGCTCTGCCTGAAAGATGTCAAGCAAACTAGAAACCCTTTGGTTACACTAGAGCAGGGGTGGGCAAACTTTTTGACTCGAGGGCCACAATGGGTTCTTAAACTGGACCTGAGGGCCGGAATAAAAGCATGGATAGTTTGTGTGAACTAATATAAATTCAAAGTAAACATCATTACATAAAAGGGTACGGTCTTTTTTTTTTTTTTTTTTTTTAATTCAATAGTTTTATTCACCGGATCTGGCCGGGCAGTAGTTTGCCCAGACCTGCACTAGAGGCTGGATGCACAAAATTAGTGCAAGGGGGCTTGGCCCTCGCAGCCCCACTTCATCAAAAGGTCTTCCGAAAGGACATTAGGAAGGATGTCTGATCTAATTAGCATATTATACTTTTATTATCATAGGTTATTGTGTTGTCTCACTCTTCAGCTTCCCATTGAGGAACTGAATTATAAAGTGGTACTTATGCCCAGCTGGTGTCCCTCATTGGTTGAGCATTGACCCATGAACCAGGAAGTCACGGATTCCATTCTAGTCAGTATACACGCCCGGGTTGCAGGCTTGATTGGATCCCCAGTAGGCGGCATGCAGAAGGCAGCTGTTTGATGATTCTCTCTCATTGTTGATATTTCTATCTCTCCCTCCCCCTATCTTGCTGAAATAAATTAAAAAATACTAAATATTTGTTTGTTGTGGCAGAGTAACTTAAAGATGGTGACACTGGAAAATCTATATTACTGCTGAAACCGGTTTGGCTCAGTGGATAGAGCGTTGGCCTGCAGACTGAAAGGTCCCAGGTTCGATTCCGGTCAAGGGCATGTACCTTGGTTGTGGGCACCTCCCCAGTGGGGGGTGTGCAGGAGGCAGCTGGTCGATGATTCTCTCTCATAGATGTTTCTAACTCTCTAACCCTTTCTCTTCCTCTCTGTGAAAAATCAATAAAATATGTATTTTTTAAAAGAAGAAAATACACATTACTAAATTGTACCAGTCTTTTGTTAGAATAAAATAGTGCTATAGACAAGAACCATTCTCTTTTAAGAATTAAAAGAAGAAAATAGGACCCTTGAAAAAGTTTGCTTTAAGAGGACTCTAAGTCATTACGTGGAATTTGGAGTATATACTTAGTAGAGTAGCATAATGTGGACAGTTTTCAAAATGGAGTTTTAACACCTTATAAAAGTTTGTCTTAGTTACCTAGCTTTTGAAATATTGGGCACATTCCTCATTTCTATTTTGTTCTTGCCTCTCTGCACCATTACTTAGGAGAAAGAAGGAAAATACTAGCAGATCCCCTATCTCTTTCTAGTGCTTTTGGCCTTCCAGTGTCTCTTACTTCTGTTGGGCATAAAAAGATAGCTCTGAATGAATGGACAAAGTTTTAGTCATAAAGTTTGTCTTTTTGAGTTTCTTATTGAATTTATCTTATAGGAGTTTGCTTGTAAATAACTTCATTATAACTTAATTAAGATAAAACAGCCACAGACTCTCAAGTGGTGATATTAATAAAACAAGTTGCTAACAACTTTATCTTTAAGTTTTCCAGATATATGTGGTTAAATTTATGAGAGGTGAAATGGTACAGTAGAGGGAGCATTATAATTTGAGCTTTTGTGTTCTATCAAATAACCCAGTGTTTCTCAAACTTTTGACATATGTGTACCCCTTCTATAATTTTCGTAACGCTGAGTACCCCTCGTCAAAAAAAAAAAAATGGATGTATTTTAATATCAATCAAAATATATTTATTTTTTATTTTTTTGGTACATACACAAAATAATAACAAACGAAAAATAAAATTCATAAAATATAAATAAAAGTTATAAGTAGCATTTATTTGCACACCGGACCATCTCACGCCTCACAAGACTGTCTTGACTTGACTCATGAGAACGTAGAATTAGGCGCAGCTAAGCATGGTGCAGTGCATCTCCCCACCAAACTCTTCCCGTACCCCTGGGGGTACGCATACCACACTTTGGGAAACACTGAAATAACCTAATTTCTACAGAGCATGAAAGGCTGCTTATTTTGTGATAATTACAAGTATGTTGTTTGTTAGTGAAGTTAACCTAATATACTGTTTGGTGCTTAAGTAACATTTTAATTTTTCCTTCTGCTTGCTTGCAATATAATTTTTAGTTAAAATAATTTTTTAAATTGTTTCCACCTCCATTCTCACATACACTTAAAAATACTTACTTTAGAGAGAGAGGAAGGAGGAGGAACATCGATCTGCTGCCTCCTGCATGCCAGGGATAGAGCCTACAACCAGTCATGTGCTTTGATGGGACTCAGCTGGCAACCTTTTGGTGCAATGGATAACATCCAACCAATGGAGCTACGCTGGTCTAGGCTCACACATGTTAAGCCAGAGATCAGCTTGATAGTTTTGCTGGATGGAGGGAATATTTCAGAAAATTTCAAGATCTAAATCATTTCTCTTAAATTATGTTATGATACCCATATTTGAATCAATTTCAAGTTACTGTCTTTGTTTCTAGATTCAGGAGTGTTTTTCAATTTTCCTATATATTTAAATAAATATAATCTCAGAAATAAAACGAGAAGTTTTATTTTGTCCTAGACAAGTGGTCAGCAAACTCATTAGTCAACAGAGCCAAATATCAACAGTACAATGATTAAAATTTCTTTTGAGAGCCAAATTTTTTAAACTTAAACTTCTTCTAACGGCACTCTTCAAAATAGACTCGCCCAGGCCGTGGTATTTTGTGGAAGAGCCACACTCAAGGGACCAAAGAGCCACATGTGGCTCTCGAGCCGCAGTTTGCCGGCCACGGTCCTATTTGCCGACCACGGTCCTAGACAACTCAGACATTAATAATTATGGTAGTTTTTGGTGTGTTGTTAGTTGTAGTTGTTGAATAATTCCTGTAACATTTTTAAGGATTACTACACAAAAATGCTAATTTTTCTTCTTTTCTCCTCCTTCCACCCCACCCTCCCTTAGCCATCTGTTGAGTCTTCAAGTCCAGGTAAGTATCTTCTATACTTTTCATAATCTCTATTTGACTAATATTTATCCTATTCATTGCATAAAGGCTAGAGGAGTTAGACTATCATCTGACTTGCTTTTCTTCTGACTGCTTCTTTTCTTTGGGGAAAAAGAAATGGATGAAATGTTTGACTGCCCATGAAAGTACAGGTGAGGCTGCTGTGAGTTCAACCTCGTGACTATTTATGGGTTCTCTCTCTCTCTTTCCCCTTTTTCCCCCTCTCTTCCTCTTCCCCCTCATGAATTTCCACATATATTTCTTAACCGTTTTTAATTGCTATTTGACTTGAAGTATATATTCATATTATTTAAAAAAAGAAATCAACTTTTTAAAAAGATTTATTGTTTAAAAAAGAAATTGCTAACAACTTAGAAAGATTAGCTTGTATAGGAAATTCAAAATATTTTGAGAGATATTGTTAAAACGATTAGTGAAGGAAGGAGAAATAAAATAAGAAAAACATTCAATAAATGAATATTTAATGTTGTAAATTAAGGAAGTTTTTAAATATTTGAATAGGAACAGTTTTTATCTTCTGAACACATATCTTTGGATTTTTGTATTATTTAAATACAATACAGATTCATTTTTTTCCTAACTTAGATGTTGTGATCTTTGGTTTTTCCTTTTTTTGGTACATACACAAAATAATAATAAATGAAATAAATGTGTTTTTATTTGGCCAGTGTCTTTATAAATTTGAATATTTTATATAAAAATCAGTATTTAGGCTTCTCTTGATCAATTAGAGTCCAGCTCCATTGGATACAGCATTTCTGTGTGGCAACAATTGGTTGGAACTGAATAGCAGTCAGCAAAGAGTTTGGTACCAACCAGTTTTTCTGACTAGTGTCCAGTGTTACAGTGTATATGTAGGGGAAATAATTAGAGTAAGAAGAGAGAAAAGGTTCACCCAAGTTATTTCCTGTAGGGAGGAGGAAATGACAAAACTAAATACAATTGGTCTTGACTATAATGACAAAAGGAAGGGCTTTAGGTAAATCATATGACACTCATGATTTGGTCTGTATACTCATGTGAGCATTTTTTTTAAAGTTCATAAAGGAAGGCAAGTAGTTAGGAATTAAGCATAGTTATTTTGACAATATTTGCATCTAATAGGAATTATTTTATGACTAGAGGCTCTGTGCATGAAAGTTGTGCACGTGTGTGTGTGTGTGTGTGTGTGTGTGTGTGTGTGGCAGGGGGGGGGGGACGGGGAGGGAGAGAGGGACGGGGAATTCTTCATCCCAGATTGCAAGAAGGTGCAAGCCAAGCTGAGGGACCCCACTGGTTCACCATTGGGACTGGAGAGGGATGTGGGAGGTTGGTCAGCCGGGGAAGGACTGTGGGAAGGCTCCAGGGCATGTCTGGCCCATCTCGCTTAGTCCTGATTGACTGGGCCTCAGCAGCAAGCTAACCTACCAGTTGAAGCGTCTGTCCCCTGTTGGTCACCATACATCATAGCAAATGGTTGAGTGACCTTTGCATATCATTAGCATATTATGCTTTCATTGGTTGAATAGATGACTGGGCACAGCATATTAGGCTTTTATTATATAGGATTAGTATAGTATACAAAAGGTTTGTGTGAGGTTTTTATTTTTTTATTTTTATCTTTCTGCAGATGAGAGAGAAGAAAGAAAAGTATAAATATTATCTATAGGAATACATAATTGTTAACTAAGTGCCCTAAAAGATTGATTGCTAGGTGAACTGAAAAGTTTTGGGAGCGTTTTCTATTAAAAACTCAGAAAGAAGGGAAAATGTTTAAAACAAAAAAATACAACTAAATTAATGGTGCTTAAACTGTGCAAGTCCCTCAACCAGTACTAAGATGCCCTAATTATGCCATGTTTTTCTTAAATTTCCAAAAGAAATTATGATAATATGCTTTTCTAAATGTTTTTATTTTGTAAATCATTCTAAAACTTGGACAGTTTGTTAACTTTTTTTGCTGTACTGTAGGATGAGACCTGATTTAGCAATTATTTATCTAGTTATTTTATGTTTAATATCAATATTTTATTATGTTCCTCAGAGTGTACCATCACTTATAAGTATATTGCTTTCTAACCTGGCTTGCTCTTCACTCATAGTAAACAGAGGCTCTTTTCAAGTATTCTCTGCGGCAGGAAACCTACTGTTTCTGAGGCTGTGACTTAAATGAGGCTTGGAGTGCAGTAAAAGCACAGGCTTTGAAAATAGCAGGCCCAGGATTCAAATTTCATCCTTGCCACCTACTGGCTCTAAGAGGTTAGACAAGCTACTGGCTCTAAGAGGTTAAACTCTGAGCCTCAGGTTTTTCTTTCTGTTCTTCATAGGGTTGTTTGCTTAAATGAAATGATGTATATGAAGTGCTTGAGCATAGTATATGGTACATAGTAAGCACTCCAAAAATATTTCTTATTCTAAAAATTGTGGCAGTTGATAAGAACCTGGAGCCTTCTGTATTTCCTTATCCCTAATAGACTGTATTTAAAACAAATCAGCATCTGTAACACTTGTTTTACTTATTGGTTCTTTTACTGGAGTAAAAAGGAGGGGTAGGTGCATCTGTTAATACAACTTTTAACAGTTTAAACTTAAATTGATTATTTAATGTTAAATAACTCATTTGTTCATTAGTAAACAATGCTTTTGCAAACTTATGTCCATGTTTAACAATAGCCAAATGTGAGGATAGTTTATAGAATATGTATGCCCCAGCATTTGCAATCCAGCATTACAAGGCATGACCTATTGAGTACAGCAGTGTTCTCCAACCACCAGGCTAAAAATAGATTAGCTTACACATCAGTTACCTACGAGGCTATTTTTAATGCCTTTCGTAAGAGTTTGTATGCAATTTTAGTACATTTTGCTTCTATAGTTTATCTTTGAGTTATTTTGTATAAAGATCATCCAAGTAAGTTAAGGATAATTATCCATATACTGGAATAAATTTTCATGAAAGTGCCAATAGAAGAGTAATATTTGAGTGCAGCTTTGTTTTCATTGACTATATGTTAAAATGACTAGATATTTTACATGAATATATACTCTCAGGTGCCATAGAGGTTCATACTCATTGAGTCTATTAAATATTGATCAAATGATTAAGAATTGTGATTCTTATTTTGCAGTTGTACCTCTGTATAGAGATGAGAAAGGCAAAAAGTGATTGCTTAAATCCCTTAAAGAAGGTTTGCAGGGAGATATGAGTAATGACAAGAATTTCAGGGAAAAAACAAATAATACTTTCTGTGCATAGCTTTTCTTTGGTACTGTTATTTGATTTATATCAGCTTCAAATGTAATATACATTATATTAATATTAATGAGGTATACTTAATTTGATTTACCAAACTTTTAAAAATATTCTTTACCAGGAGGTTCAGCAACATCAGATGACCATGAATTTGATCCATCAGCTGACATGCTGGTACATGATTTTGATGATGAACGAACATTAGAAGAAGAAGAAATGATGGAAGGAGAAACAAACTTCAGTTCTGAAATAGAGGATCTTGCAAGGGTAAATAACATTAAGAGTTAGAGAATGAAGTATTTATAACTTTTCTGTGGAGAAAGGAAACACTTGAAATTTTGGTTCTCTGTCCGTGTTTGGGGAGAAAAATGATGTTGTATAGAATTGACTGAAGAATTCTATGTGATCATAGGTGGTATGTTTAAAGTTTGAAAGGAAAGGCCTTTTTTAAAGAAGTAACTCCATTATGTAAAATAAAATTCAAGTAGTTACTTTTTTAAAACATCATACGTATTGGGTCAAAAATGGACTATAAAAGGATTCTAAATCTCTTACACACACACCTTCTGTCCTCTCCCAATTAATGCATCTTTTCTTTTTACCCACCTTCACAGCCAGAATTTAAGAGTTATCTTCCTTATTTCCCAGATAACAATAAATGATTCCACGTGATACTTGCTAAATCTTAAGTACTTCAGTTAACACATAGTAGGAACACTTATTTGAATTTAAAAGAGGATTCCGCAGCAGAATTGATTCTGTTTTTTGTAGTTTTTAGCCCAGTGTTGGCTACAAAATTTTCACTTTATACTTTAGATCAAGTTAACTTTTTATACTACTGTCAAACTCTAAATGTATTCCACAGTGGGTCATGACTATTGCTTACTAATTTATTACTGCTGACTGTTGCTTACTAAATTGATATTGAGTGACAGAGGTTAAGATAAAAGTTATAGCTAAACAGAAATATTATACCATTATATAGTTTGTTTTTAAATATTTTTTAATTGATTCAGAGAGAGGAAGAGAAAGGGAAAGAAGGATAAAAACATCAGTGATGAGAGAGAATCATTGATTAGCTGCCTCCTTACATGCCTCCTGCTGGGAATCAAACCAAGACGTCCTGATTCATGGGTGGATGCTCAACCACTGTGCCACACCAGCGTTTTATATTAACTAAGCATTTTCTTGATAGAATAGGCAAGTATTATTTTGTTTACACATGATAGAATCCACCTAAAACTAATTTTAAGAATACATTTTAGATGTATATTAGAACATTATTTTTATTTTTTAGAAGTCCTATGGGTATCTGAGACCAAGAAATATCTAGAACCAGAGATTCAATGTCCCTAGGACCCCTTAATCACTCTTAATCCATGGTTACATCCTCTTGGTTTCTCCTGAAAGGTCTCAAGTTTTTTTGTTACCATAACCACTCATTTAGTTTAGGTTCTAATTATACTACATGTGATTTACAGCAGTGAATTCCAACTTAGCTTAGTCTTTCTGGCAAACTAAATCTCTTCCCTGCCTAAGTCCATCTTGAGCATTTGGTTATATTTTCCCTAAGCCCTAATATTGTGTCATTCACTGCTCAACATCTACTTTCAAACCAAGTCAAAAGTAGGATATGACAGATTTTTTTAAAAACTAAGTAAGACTAGAGAAAATAGTTTAAAATACCAGCCCTAACTTTCTTTTAGTTATTACATATACCCTCTGCTCTTATCACAGTAACCTACTTAGCATTTTTGTTTCTATACTTGTGTAGTTTTTCCTGAATTGATTGATTTTTCTCTGCCAGTTCTATTACTATTTTTTCAAATTAAAGTGGTTCTCCAAATGCACTGTGATGAGCTACTTTTGACTCTCCTCAGTTCTCTGCCTAGTCAATATTGGAGGTGTTGGTAAATTTTTCTTTAAGAAATAAATTTTTATAAAGCTAGTCACACTTCTCAAATATGTATCCAAGAAGGAAAAAATCTAACCTAACCATGGATGTCAGACATAAAGATTTCTTTCCATGCAGTTAGTATGACACCTATTTTTTTGACACATAACTGAGGTAGATGTCAGATATCAGTGATAAGCTTTATTAAAGATAATGATCAATCTTTATTACCTTCCACTGGAAAGGCTGATGTGCAAATAATTTTATCTTAGAACTATGAGCTAATTGGTTCTTTTTTTTTTTTTAAATATATTTTATTGATATTTTACAGAGAGGAAAGGAGAGAGATAGAGAGCTAGAAACATCGATGAGAGAGAAACATCGACCAGCTGCCTCTTGCATACCCACTACCGGGGATGTGCCCGCAACCAAGGTACATGCCCTTGACCGGAATCGAACCCGGTACCTTTCAGTCTGCAGACCGATGCTCTACCACTGAGACAAACTGGTTTCGGCAGAACTATGAGCTAATTGGTTCTTAAGCTGATCTCATACCAGTAACATCAGTATCACCTGGCACTTACTTTAAAAATGCAGATACTCATGCCTACCTCAGCTTACCTAGATCAGAACTATTGGGTGGGACTCCATAGTCTGATTTAATAAGCTCTCAAGGTGATTCTGTTGTCCTTGAATAAGACAGAACAAATGGTGGAGAGCCCTAGGACATTTATTTGGTAATCTGCCTGTTTTGTGTTGTTTCTCAAGGTATCAGTTAACGCAGTTGTAAAAAAAGTAGAGGTACATATTCCCTGTTTCCCCGAAAATAAGACAGTGTCTCATATTAATTTTTGCTCCCAAAGATGCACTAGGTCTTATTTTCAGGGGATGTCTTATTTTTCCATGAAGAAGAATACGGTACACATTTATTGTTAAATGAAAATAAAGGAAATTTATTACCTGTATACGGTACGGTAGTATGGTAGTTGTCAACACAAACCAGACAAACTGAATCCTACAGTATCAAGAATTTACTCATTTTTTCAATGACAATTGTCATCATCTTGTGGAACATCATCATAACAATCCAATTCCTGAATTTCCTGGTAAATTTCTTGTGACTCCATTTCTTTCAGAATCAGTGGACCAAATCTCTCATGTTTAGCAATAGCACTGTCTTGAAATGAGTACTTCTTGTCAAGGTAGCCTGCTTGCAGTGCATTTGCAATGCAACTGTCAGTGGTTTTCTCCCATGAATTCTTCACCCAAGTCACAACTTCTTGCAGTTTAGGTTTCACAAAGTTTCCACGCTGATTTCTCTCCATTCACACAGCAGTGAGGTCAGGACTCTGTGTAACGTCACTGGTTGCTAGACGCCAGTCGGGGCAGCCCTAGCGACCAGTTCACGGTAAATTAATTTTCATTCTGAGACAGAGTCTGGGGTCCTTATTTTCGCGGGGGTTCCTTATATTTCACTCAGAAGGAAACCTGTAAGTAGGTCTTATTTTCAGAGGATGTCTTATTTTCAGGGAAACACGGTGTGTGTGTGTGTGTGTGTGTGTGTGTGTGTGTGTATAATTTTAAAGATGAAATGAACATGAAACATACAATAAAGCGTTTCTCCTGGTTTGGCCCTTACTAGTGACTTCAGGGGCTCTTGTTGATAATAGTGACTTCAGTTGTTAAACCTGCTTCTAATTTGTGGTGCAGAATGAGTTTATGGAAAGTATGAGCTGGGATTAGAGGGTTAGTTATGTAATAAAGTCTCTGTCGGTGTATGATGTTTCCTTCTATTTGGTTTTCTGAATATTCATAAATAAGAGTAACAAACATTCCCATCTGGTACTTTAAAAATCTAATAAGATTGTAATACTCTCACTGTGCTTTTATTTCTCTCTCTGAAATGCCTGGCACATAGAAGATACTTTATGTTATTATCCTGTATAATAAAAGGCTAATATGAAAATGGACGGAACAGCAGAACACCTGGTCTCTATGATGTGCACTGACTACCAGGGGGCAGATGCTCAACACAGGAGCTGCCCCCTGGAGGTCAGTGCGCTCCCACAGGGGGAGCGTCACTCGGCCAGAAGCCGTGCTCATGACTGGCAAGTGCAGAGGTGGTAGTGGGAGCTTTCCCTGCCTCCATGGCAGTTGGATATATCCTGAGGGCTCGGACTGAGAGGGTGAAGGATGGGCTGAGGGGGACACCCCCCCCTACCCCCCACTTCCAGTGCTCAAATTTTGTGCACTGGGCTCTAGTTGTATATTAAACCATTATTTTCTATTTCTTTCACTCTAGTTTTTTATTTTGAAGTTCTGTTTTACTTCTCAAATCCTGACTCCTAATTCCCAAATTTCTATCTCATACGTGGACCAGATATCTACATGGACTAGATCCTTGAACAGCTTCAACACTGTGCTACTGCACTTTGAGAATCATAATACAATATGTCAGTTGAGTATGCCAACTGGGCCCTAACCAGTTTGGCTCAGTGGATAGAGTCTGTGGACTGAAGGGTTCGATTCCGGTCAAGTGCATGTACCTTGGTTGCAGGCACATCCCTGTGGGGAGTGTGTCGATGTTTCTAACTCTCTATCCCTCTCCCTCTCTATTCCTCTCTGTAAAAAAAAAATCAATATATGAAATATATGTATATGTATGTATGTATATATATATTTTTTAAGTTTGCCAGCTGGTCTGTCATCTGGGCGGTAATACCTTGCCTGTCAGTTAACATTTTTCAAGCTGTGGCTCTCGCAGGTTATTAGGGATTTCACAAGTGATTTCTCTTTCAGAAATAGATTTATAAGCTGACTTATAACTAGAACCTCAGTTTATGATATGAAGTAGAAATGTTAACATTTTCTTCGTATTTCTATAAGAAAACTTTAAAAAATTATAATTAGTCATTTCTTGCACACAAATTCTGGATGTTGGGAGTTAATTGTATGATAAAAGTGATTAGTGTCATTGGATTTATATCATCCAGTTTGATGTACCCTTCTCTACCACAACAGTGTATTTAACACATAGGCCAAACTCATTTGTGCCTATGAATAAGAGCACAAGACTGCTGGAGAAATATAGAACACTAGAGGCCCTGGCCTGCAGGGAACAGGCTGAAATCAGCCAGTGCACGGATTTGTCCAGGGTGTGTCCGGCCTGTCTGGCCGTTCTGATCAGAGCCAGGGAGGGACTATGGGAGGACTCCAGGGCCCATCTCGCCCAGTCCCCGTCAGCCAACCTCAGCAGCAAGCTAACCTACCAGTCAGAGCATCTGCCCCCTGGTGGTGAGTGTGCGTCATAGTGACTGGTCAAATGGTCGGACACTTAGCATATTAGGCTTTTTATTATATAGGATGTCTTATTTCACGATACCCTTTTAAACTGATTCTTTCCATTAAGGGATGTGTGTGTGTGTGTGTGTGTGTGTGTGTGTGTGTGTGTGTGTAATATGTTCACATGAATGGGTTAAATTTTCCTTTTATAATCAGAATTCTGCCATGTTTCCCTCATACTTGATGTGGTAGTCATATTGATTACTGATTAAAGTGACTACCTTCTGCAGGAAGCTAATTTCATTTCACTAACATGGGTATTTTTTATTTCACCCTCAGGGTATGTTTTTGTGGGGTTTAGGGAGGTGCCTGGCTGAGAGTATGGACTTTTGGAATTAGACTTGAGATATGGGCACATAAGTTACTACTTATGTGGGGGTTTTTTGTTGTTATTTTGAGAAATGGCTTAATCTGTCAGCCTATCTCATCTATAAACTGGAAATTGCATAAGATAATTTTATATGTAATTATAGGTTACTCTAAGAGAGAATATATAGCTAATGCAATTCAGTATCATCCCTGTATCATATCATTGCTATTTTCTTTTCATGTATTTGGGCTGAAAAGGCTTAGTTTACAGTTCCTTTATTTTCTAATTATGCTATTCCCCCACTTCCACATTATATATGATACTCTTGAGTGTGAGCATCCATACATTATGAGGTTCACATTAAATGATTGCACGAAAGAATAGTTCTAAACCAATGTCCCTTTTTATTATACTTAAAAGATTTTGTTGTTAACAATTCTCATTGGTCAATGTCTTGAGAAATTCTTAAAAGACTAGAATTTTCTTAGCTTTCGGAACTACTTTCAGTTTCACTTTTTATGATTTTAAAATTCTTGATACATGTCTAAGAGCATTCTTCAGTATGGAATGAATGCAGATTTGTAAATCTGAAATATTACTCAGAAATTAACTTTCTGTTTAGGAAAGCGACATGCCAATTCATGAGCTTCTCAGCCTTTATGGTTATGATGGTACTAGTCGACTTCCTGAAGAAGATGAGGAGGAAGAAGAAGAGGAAGAAGAAGGTGAAGATGATGAAGATGCTGATAATGATGATAACAGTGGCTGTAGTGGAGAAAATAAAGTAAGCTTATACAGAAGTTTTTAAGATTGTAGTCTTTATTGTTGGAATTATAATTTTCAATACGTTCATTTTGACTGCTTATTTTGATCTGTATTTCTGATTTTAAAAGTAATACATTTAGATATTAAAAATTAAGATATAGAAATATGTAATAAAAATTGGAAGTTCTCTGTAATCCACTCCTAAGGGGTAAGTTGCATCTGTGTTATTCAGATTTCTTTTCAATGCCTATTCTAAATAAATTTGTACCAACTTTTAAAAACCACTTTTTTTAAGTAATAAAGGCTAGTTGGCAGTTCTGTGTTCATTTTTCTTAATTTGTTTTGAAATAATTTTAGATTTACAGAAGAGGTTCTAATGTTGTACAGAGACTTCCTATGTACTCTTTACCCAGAAATTTCCCTTATGTTAATATCTTACATAACCATGGAATATTTATCAAAAATAAGAAGTCAATGCTGGAACTATACTACTTAATTAAAACTACAGGCAATTCAGATTTCATCAGTTTTTCCATTAATGTCCTTTTCTCTGGTCCAGGATTTGACCCAGCACACTAAGCTACAGTTTATGTATTTATTTTAATCTTCTAGTTATATTTGAAATACTATGATCTTTTATCTCCAACAGGTTTTTATTGTTGTTATTGTTTTACATCTTAAAGCAATTTAATTTATGATCCCTCAGGAAGAGAATACAAAGGATTCATCAGGTCAAGAGGATGAAACTCAGTCTTCCAATGATGATCCATCACAGTCTGTTGCTTCTCAAGATGCACAGGAAATAATCCGCCCACGTCGATGTAAATATTTTGATACAAGTAAGTGTTAATGGTTGCTATAGTCGGGGTATAATTTTTACTCTCTAATATGTGGCCTTAAATATCTAGTGTGTGTTTTTGTTTTTGTTTTTCACTGCCCTGTTTGAATTTATTTACTCTTAAATATCACTTAACAGTAATGGAGTTTTATTCTAGGTTATTAGTTTTGCAATGCTGGGCCCTGTTCACGAACATACTACAGTAATTGTTGTTTCACTTATTACTTGGTTTTAAGTGTGTTCCTTTTTTTAACTTCCTGACCCTTTCTTAAATTTACTCTGTTTCATGGTCATCTTTTTAAAATTTTTCCTAGTCCTTTCCTCAGTTTTCATTTTCTACTTTCTTTGCTTATTAGCCTATTTAAAATAGATTCCTAAGCATTGCTTTCTTTAATCAATGCCTCCTAGTTCTGAAGAAGTGGTTGACTTTTGAGATAGGAAGACATTATACTTAGAAACAAGCCTCCTTATTTTCCTACAATTATGATCTAGTCAGGGATGACCAGTAATATATATCATGAATATTTGCATACTTCATCTACTGCACAATGTTTCATTCTAAACAGTAATCTTTACTCTGGAAGTCAGCTTTCTGATAAAAAGTCAACTATTAGTGTTATTACTTTAAATTTTTTATCTAAATTTCTATACTTTAAAAAGAAGAAAAACTCTTAGACAATGCCTCATGAAATTTAGGAATGTAATAACTGATTAAACATGGCAATTGCTTTGTATGAATGATTTCTGTTACACATTTAGTTTAGAAGTGAATGTAGTACTGCTAATAATAATTTTATTCAGTTTTGATCTAAGATATAGTCCAATTGAAAAGTGTACCAATTTAAGAAGATATTAATTACTGAAATAATTGTGTTAATTGTTTTGTTGTTAATCCTCACCTGAGGATGTTTTTTACATTGATTTTAGAAAGAGTGCAAGGGAGGAAGAGAGAAACATCTATGTGAGAGAGGCACAATGATCAGTTGCCTCCCACATGTGCCCTAATTGGGGGCCAGGGATCGAACTTGCAACCCAGGTACATGCCCTTGTTGGACCTGAGACCCTTTTTGGTGCCAGGGAGAACCACTGAGTTTTAACCACTGAGAACACCAGCAAGGGCAATAATTGTGTTAATTTTAAGTTTGGGGAAATATAGTATTAACCTCTTAGTTAAACAGAGAGCAGATCTACTGACAGTGGGCTGCTAAGTGACTGCCTAAACTGTTCAATCTGATATTTCAGTTGTGATGTTTGCATGGAAGCTATATATATATATAGCCTATCTTTCTCCATAGGGAGAATTAATTTCTATATGGAATGTTATCCTATTGAACTTTTGTGTACCATTTTAGAGTTAAGAAGATGCTGAGAATCTGTCTTCAGATTTCCTACCCCTTTTTATAAATACATTCTTACTCCAAAATGTAAATACACAGCAGTTTGCCTGCTCTGAATAAAACAATTGGGTAGAATGGAGGACATCAAACATACTCCCTTCATGTGCTTCCACCTAAAGTGATGCTATTGAGTTCTCAGTGTTTCAGGGAGCACTGTTTGGAAATTACTATTCCGACCAAATTCTCATTTTGTAAGGAAGCGATTGAGATAATATAATTTATTCTGTCACCAGGCTGTTGATAGGAGAATTAAGTTTAGAAGTAGGTTATTTTGATTCTAAGTTTTGTTTTTGAAGTTTCTATAGAAAATCATTTCATGAGAATACAGTTGTCTTAAGATTAGGATTGACCTGAAAGGTGTATCGGCTTTATTTATTTATTTGTTTGTTTGTTTATTTTATTTATTTATTTTTAACTGATGGGGTATTATTTGATTTGAAATATCTTGGCCTAACTCTGGAAATAATTTTGAGCATATTTAAATATTTTGATTTTAGATGTTAGAATAAAATACAAATATACCCTGTGGACAGGCTAAGCAATCATTTTATAGTAGTATTGTCTTACTTATTCTAGACAGCGAAATAGAAGAAGAATCTGAAGAAGATGAAGATTATATTCCATCAGAAGACTGGAAAAAGGTAGTGAGAGCCATATTTTCCAAAAACTTAGATAAATTAATATTTAAAAAGCCCAGTGTAATTATTTTTTACTAACTAAATATATGTTGATAAAGTTGAGGTAAACCCTATTCTGACATTTAAATGTTGGGTAGATGTTCAGATTTCCCCTAATATATTAAGATATAGAAAGAATTGGCCTTTGAACTGGCACTCAAGCCAAGATTAGGAATCCAAATTTCTGAACTGGTACTGAATTAGACTTTTTTCACTATAGAAAGTATCACATTGATAAATATATATAAATTATGAGGCTTTTTAGTATTCAGTAAATTCTGTTCAAAAATTTGATTATAAATTTCTCTATCTTATATCAATGTTGATATTTACAACTCCAAATGTGTAAAAAGATGGATTTGGGCTTCTCTAAAACTGCATACTTAAGTAAGTTGATTTCTAAATAAGTCTAAAGAGAATATATTGACATAGTTTTAAATCATAGAATTGTATAATATTGTTTTATAATACAATTAAATTGAATTAATGGTAAACTATTGCAAAGCTGTTGACTTATGAAAGTATCAAAATATGAAATTGTTTAGAGCAAATCATTTATATTAAAAAAATTATCACCTGATCTTTCTCTTAAAAACTCCATTGAGGTTTTTTTGTTGTTGTTTTTCCTACATTTGATTTTAAATTTAGTGCATGAATTTTTTTGAATGCAGAAAGACCGAACATCAAATTGAGTGGGACTTAAGTCATGATTGATTATTTATTTAGTTAATACTTTTGAGCTTTCCCTATGTTTTTGTGAATTTTTGTTTTTTGTTTGTTTTTTGGTTTAAAGTTGTCTGGTCTGGGATACCTGGGGGAAATTTAAAAATGAGCTGACCCCCTTGCTGATTAAAAATATGGAAACGTTATATTTAGAATTTCTATTAGGAAGAATTAAGTATTCAAATGAACTTGGACTGGGCTACCCAGGATTTGGGGCTTCAGCCAAAATTGATCTGTTACTGGTTTCCAAAAAGATGTTTAGAAGGGAGAGACATCTGTTTGAGTTATAATGGTAAGAAGGTTAGCCCAGTATGATTTTTTTTTTTTTTTTTTTTGCAATAAAACAATGTCTAGATTCAGGGTCTTCTCAGGCTTGTAAAGATAAAAGAGAATTTTTATAGAAATAGGTAGGGGAAACAGCTTTGAAATGAAATCTCTTCAAGTTACAGCCCCATAACTTAATAATAGTGTGTACTTGAGGAAATAAAATTTTTTGAGTTTCATCTCTTCCCATAAAATATGGAAATAACAATTTCTAACATCAGTGAGATGACAGTAACTGGAGAACGTAAGTTTTCAAATCCTAAGAGTTCTTTAAACTTGCTACATCAAGATTTTGTACTTTCCCCCCCTAAGTCATTTTAAAAATGCAGTATATTTATTCTTAACATTTAGCCACCAGACAAAAGAGAGACTATAATTTTGGACCCTGTGTGTTGTAAAATCTTGTCTGTGATGATCTCCAATGTCCTTCTGAACAGTTTCCCCTAATTTGTGATTTGATGCTATAAAGTCAATTACCAGAGTTCCTAAAGTAAGTTTTAATTATGTTTGGGAGGTTACTTTTACATTTTGTATTGTTTTAATGAAAGTCAGGTACTAACCTCCTCTCCATTTGGTTTGGAGTTTCATTCGTTTGCCCTCTACTAAGCTTTATATAAACCCTTTTTGTTTCTTTCTTTATTTTAAGGCTCTGGTTCTCAGACTTAAGGTGTGTCAGAATCACCTGGATACCTTGTTAAAACACTAATTGCTGAGTCCCATTTCCAGAGTTTCTGGTTCAGTAGGTCTGGAATAGGACTGAGCATTTGAATATCAGTTTCCCAGGGACCATAGTTTATAGTAAAGATACTCTGAAAATATATGAATTTGACTTCCAGTTTTTCGGTGTTTGTTATCTTACTAATTGAATAGTAAGAATTTATTTTTTCTCTGTTTTGAAGTAGTTTGTATATATTGTTTGTATTACATTTCACCCCATTATTATTACTAATATTTTCATCCAATCATATCCAAGCTCCTATCTATTATTAACTCATTCATCCTCACAATACTTCTCTGAGGTAGTTAATTGTTGCATCTGTATTATAGGACACAGAAACCAGGAACAGTTTGCCCAAGAAGATGGTAATGCTAGAAATTGATTTAAGTCTGTTACTAAGATCTTATTAATGTATTTAAAAAATTTTTTTAATTGATTTGAGAGATATTGATTTGTTATTCCACTTATTTGGTGCATTCATTGGTTCATTCCTGTATGCACCCTGACCAGGATCGAACCCACAACCCTGGTGCATTGGGACGATGCTTCAACCAACTGACATACCCAGCCAGAGCCCTTACTAATGTTTTATGTTGTTTTTAAAATAGGAGATTATGGTGGGCTCCATGTTTCAAGCAGAGATTCCAGTTGGAGTTTGTAGATATAAAGAAAATGAAAAAGGTGGGTTATTAGTAAAGTTAATAGCTGTATTCATGCTTTTGAAGTGATGAACTGTTGTTTTATTATGGGATAAGAACATGATAGTTTATGTTACCCTATTGAAATATCAAAGAGGGCCTGCATTATTTCTATAAGAAGAAATATGTTTTTTTGTTTTTCTAGTTCACACAAATCTAGTGGAAAAGGTGAATTCTTATTTTGGTGTTAAGTGATTTAAAACATCCCAACTTTTATTTCTTTTGTTTCTTGTTCATATATTAAGTACTCTGAATATACCCTTTCATAGCCTATATAATTTAGATTTTAAAAGTTATGTCAGTGGAAGCTGTTGGACTGGTCTAAATAAAACTTTTGAGTAAATACTATAAAAAGTTTACTTGCTTCTGAAACTTTTAATGATTACTTATTAAAATTTATCACTCATATTTGTGTACTTAAATAATTTGTAAAAACAACTTGTACATTTAAATTTTACATGATTTTTTTCATTTTATTTTAAAGTCCTAAGGTAAGTCATAAATACTTAAGTTTATAATAACATAACATACTTGAGGATTTTTTTAAAGTCTGCTTTAGATTACTCACTTTAGGTGAGTTCTATAAAGAATGTTGTGGGTGTATGTGTGTTTTCGATGAGTTCATGTGCAGTGTGACATCACTTGATGCTAGAAATCTTCATTTCTTTTATTTCAGTTTACTCCATATTTCAAGCTTACATGTGCAGGTCCTTTTGAAGTTGTAGAAATCTTTTGTTGTTTGTTTTCTTTTTAGCATCCCCTCCAGAAATGTACTTTATATTTTGAGGGTGGACAGGCTTTCAGGGCAAACAGCAGATCAGAGGTAATTATGGGAACACCACAGGCTGGTAAATTCTAGTGACAGTAAAAATGTTTTACACTCCAGTGACTGCTTTCACTCACTTTCAAGTTAATTCCTGTATCATATAGGAACTTCAGAATTTCAGTATGGAGTAACCTCATTATATGTTGAAGTTCTGTGCATAGGTTTTCTGAACACATTGTAATTGAATGCAAAAGTAAATGATCCGTTAGCTTTTTTATTGAACTTTTCTAAAAGAATTTGCAGTGCTATGCTTTACCTATCCTATGTAAGAAAAGGCTAATATGCTTAGTGTCCAACCAGTTGCTATGATGTGCACTGACCACCAGGGGGCAGATGCTCCGACTGGTAGATTAGCTTTCTGTTGAGGTCTGGCCGATGAGGACTGGGCTAGATGGGCTGGACATGCCCTGGAGCCCTCCCATGGTTCCTTCCCAGCCCCAGTCCTGCACTTGGTGGGATCCCTCTGCCTGACCTGCTCCCTCTCACAATCTGGGACCCCTCGGTGATGTCAGAGAGCTGGTTTCAGTGCTATCCCCACAGGCCAGGCGAAGGGACTCCACTGGTGCACAAATCTGAGCACTGCGCCTCTAGTGTTACATGTTTACTATGTGTTCACCATTGAATTCTTTCTCTTCAAATAAAGAATTGAAAGTTAGACATTTGTTCCATTTTATTAAATTTCTTTATTAAAGAAACTATTACAAATTAATTTAAATTTGACTATGAAAGATGCAGTGCTTATCTTTGAAAATTTTGTATTTTGCTGTGTGAAGGAAAACGGTCTCAGTTTTATATTTGGCAAGTTAATATTTTGGCTTAAGGTACCGTATTTGCCTGCGTATAAGACGATTTTTTGGCCCTGAAAAATATGCCTCCAAGTGGGGGGTAGTCTTATACGGCGAGTATATAACAAACTGTATTTTTAGTGGAAATGTTAGGGGGTCGTCTTATACGCCCAGTCGTCTTATACACCGGCAAATACGGTAGTTTAATTATCTATTAATGTGTTCTTTTTTATTATAACATGTTTTATTGTCATAGATCACAGTAAATAAGTGATCATCTCTAATTTTCAGTGTTTAAGTTTTGGTTTAATATTTTTAGCTTTAATAATTTTAGAAAGCAATAATTCCTTTTTTTCATAGGCAAAGCAATGATTCCTGAAGCTTTCTTACTTTGAGAAAGCCTATTAGATTGTATAAGGATCAGACTAGATTTAGCAAGGTGATACTGCCTCGGAGGGGGTTACTAATGTACAAGGCCTATCCTTAAGTTTGTCATTACAGGAATTCAAACTTTTGATGTGATATCTAGAATTTGTTTCCGCTTATAAGGTACCTTATGCATACAAACCAAACAGATGTGAAACTTAGGAAAAACACAAAGTTGTCAAGGGGGTTGTGCTGGTTAATGCAATCTTTTCTTACAGTTAAACAAGTACAGGATATATTTAATGGCTTGGTGAGCACACATTCAAAAGGGAAAGCAATTGATCTGAGTGATTGTGATAAAAGTTCCATAAAACTAAGATAACCTGATCTCTTTACTATGGGAAAAATTTTTCATTAACATAAACCCTATTTTGAGTTTTGGATAGATATTGATGACACTTTCCTATGACATCTCATTTCTTTTTAGTAGGCTCTCTGCACATTATATATTCCTTGTCAGTTATCACTCCTAATTCAAACAATTATATAAATACTAGAGGCCCCAGTACTTGAATTCATGCACCAGTGGGGTCCCTCGGCCTGGCCTGCGGGACCGGGCTGAAAGCGGCTCTCCAACATTCCCCAAGGGGTCTGGATTGTGAAAGGATGCAGGCCAGGCCAAGGGACCCCCAACCTGTGCACAGTTGGAGCCGGAGAGAGACGTGGGAGGGACTGCGGGAGGAACTGCAGGGCATGTCTAGCCCATCTTGCTCAGTCCCAATTGGCAGCAGCAAGCTAGACTACCAGTCAGAGCAAATGCCCTCTGGTGGTCAGTGCATGTCATAGCGGGCGTTTGAGTGGTCTTAGCATATCATTAGCATATTATGCTTTGATTAGTTGAACAGATGACCAGACACTTAACATATTAGGCTTTTTATATACCGTATTTGCTGGCGTATAAGACGATTTTTTGGCCCTGAAAAATACCATATTTGCCGGCGTATAAGAGACTGGGCGTATAAGAAGACCCCCTAACATTTCCACCCAAAATACAGAGTTTGTTATATACTTGCCGTATAAGACTACCCCCCACTTGGAGGCATATTTTTCAGGGCCAAAAAATCGTCTTATACGCCCGCAAATACAGTAGGAAGATTAGTAGTTACAGTCACATTCAAAGACATTTCTTTGAATAGGTATCTATTTTGGTTACAAAATTTCAACTACACATTAGCATTTTCTTAAATTCATGTAAATTACCATTTATTCTCATCACAATCTTCCTATATAATAAAAGGCTAATATGCAAATTGTCCCCTCAACTGGGGGTTCAACCAGGGCACGGGGCTGGCCGAACCCCACCCATGCATGAATTTGTGTACCAGGCCTCTAGTTTATAATAAAACTCTGATATGCAAATTGACTGAACAATGGAACAACCTATCACTATGATGCACACTGACCACCAGGGGGCAGATGCTCAACACAGGAGTTGCGACTCTGGCTTGCACATTTTGTGGTCAGCCCTGATTCTGACACTTATAATTGTGTGACAAAGCCACTTCTCTCTGCTTCAGTTTTTCCACCCACAAGATGGGGAAAATGGTACTACTGCCTAAGAAGGATCCTATTATGTACTACTTTTTATAATCAGGGCAAGAAAATGTAGCTTCCCATACAACATCAAGATACCTTTCACCTGTATGAAAAGTATGGTCACTGGTGCATGCAGCATCCCGGATTGCGAGAGGGATGTCCCTGATTACAAGAGAGCACAGGCCAGGCTGAGGGATTCCCCTCAACCCCATATCTCTAACTCTGCCCCTTCCATGCACAAATTTCACGCACCGGGCCTCTAGTATAATAATTTATTCATCTTTGTATCCTTAATGTGGACACAAGGCACTTAGGTAAACATTTGGTGGCTGGTTATTAGATACATGCAGTATAACATTAACACAACTGATATGGAGTCAGTAAACTTGGATCAGTATCTAGGCATTTGACTTTGGACATGCTACTTAATTTTTTCTCCTTATCTATAAAATAGCAATAATAGATCATTTATTTACAGAGATTCCCGTGAGGATTTATATGTGACATTTCTACATGTAGCACTTAGCAGCATAGTGTTTGGCACATAGTAAGTGCTCAGTGAGTAGCATTAATATTCAGTAGATGATTAATCTTATCCATTATGTTGTTTTATTCAGATCTTCAGAAAGCATCACTTTATACACTCTTTTTAAAAATATGTGTATTTTATTGATTTTTTACAGAGAGGAAGAGAGAAGGATAGAGAGTTAGAAACATTGATGAGAGAGAAACACTGATCAGCTGCCTCCTGCACACCCCCACTGGGGATGTGCCTGCAACCAAGGTACATGCCCTTGACCAGAATCGAACCTGGGACCTTTCAGTCTCCAGGCTGATGCTCTATCCACTGAGCCAAACCGGTTTCGGCATCACTTTATATTCTTGTTTGCAAGTGATAAAAACCCAGTTCTGTTTAGTTTCAGCTAAAAAAAATTTACCTGATGACTTTATTAAAAAGTTTTTTTCTTCAAATATAACTAAATTGGGGATTTCTTACAATATCGGGTGTCCCTTCCCTCTTCCTCTTTTATTTTCAGACAAGCTAAGATGGCTACTGGCAGCACCTGACTTATACCTCACACTGTCCTTAAAGCTAGCAGACAGCAAAAATGAGAATTTCCCCATACTCTTTTGCTCCAGCAAAAGTCTAGAGAGCCTCTGTTGACTCAGCTTGAGTCATATGCCCAGCCAGAAGCAATTACTGTGGCAGAGAGATGAGTGAGTTATTTAGCTTGCCCTAATTCCTTTATCTGTTCTTGGAGCTTCCAGGGGTGGTATCAGCCCCACTCAGAGCATATAGAAAGAAGATGAAAGACATGCTTTTCAAAGTTATGTGTTTTATTGCCACTCTCGTGTACTAAACTGAGCAGACACTGCAACTTTGTGATAAGACTAGGTAATTTGAATGCTGGTACTGGTAAACATCCTTCAGTGCACAGGTTCAAACCTCCCCTCACTTATACCACTAAGAATTATCAGGCCAGTGTCAGTAGTGCCAAGGTTTAGAACTCTGGACTAATTTAATTGGGAATTTAGGTGGACTACTTAGGAAAAGGGAAGGTCACGTTTCAGATCATTCCAATTGAAATTTTCATGTTTGCATGACATAAGTTTTAGAGTAAGTAAATGATTGTTAGGAATTATGAAGTAGTGAATAGCAAAGGACTAGGCAAATTGTTTCTAATGAGCATTCAACAAATTGATTCTTAGGTTACTGAAAACTGAACACATGCACTACTCTTAGTTGATAACAGACATTTTATTGAAGAAACATATCCAAAAGTAGAGTGTTCCTATGAAACCTTTTGTATACCAAAATGGCACAAAGCCAAGAAACAGTTAAAGTAGTGTGTACCCCTTATTCGAGGGCAATACACTCCAAGACTACCCCACAGAAAAACCAGTTTTACCAAACCCTATATATACTTTGTTTTTCCTTATACGTATTCTGTATACCTCTGATAAAGTTTAAATTTAAATTAGGTACAGTAGGAGATTAACAGCAATAATAATAAAATAGGACAATAGCTACTGTAATAAAAATTATGAATATGGTCTCAAAATATCTTACTGTATTGTACTTCTTGTGATGATGTGAGAGGATACAGTGCGTATGTGATGAAATGAAGTAGGTAAATTACGCAGAGCTCTTCAAACCATGGTTGATAGTGGATAACGTAAAACTGCCGGAGCAAAAATGCTTATAAGGGGGGATTAATTTATATGGAAAAAATTTTGAGCATTCCCATACCCCCAAAATAACCTACCAAATAACACATAAAACCTAAGATAATATTAACATATAGTAAAAGCAGGAATGATATAGGCTCTCTGCTACCTTAAGGACATGTCTTGCACATGGATGCACAAAATAGAAGTAAATCACATGGCAGCTTGATGCTTAAATGATGGGTGTAATACCCAAGGCAGAAATTTGGTGGCACCACTCAGGCACACTACAAAAGGCTATAAAGGCTCCCTATAAAACAAAGTTGAATGCCATTTCCACTTTTTTTTTTTTTTTTTTTTTTTTTGCCTTTTTTCATACAAGTGAAAATTGTCTCCAGGTATTTTTTTTTATTAGCAAAAAGTTATTAATGTAGATCTTTCACAAAAGTGAAGTTATGTAACTGGAAAAGCTCTGCTAGATGACTTAAAATTCATGTGATTGATCATAGTATGATCTTTCAAGATTGTATCCTTGGCTTCCTGTCACTTCCAGAATGATTCCAAAAGTACCTCCCAGTTTGTGCTGGTTTCATAGGCTTTATGCGGGGGTATCTAACTGGGAGAACACTGGGACTTAGGGATCCCCCTTCTTCTTCCTGAGTCAGGTTTCCTTGTAAGGCCTTGTCCATCCCATACCCGTCACTCCAAGAATATAACTAGTCTATAACCTTCACCAAACATGGAATGAGCAGGGAACAGAAATCAATAGCAGTATATTCAAATTCATGTTGTCATGGGAGTTTCATTATATTTACAACTTAGAGTTTCACTAGGATTCTACAGCAGTTTTAAAAAGGCCTGAGATTTACAAAGGAAAAATCTCTAAAGACTATCCTTTGAGCTGTATTTTAAATAATATAAATATTGGGGAACAGAAAGATAGGATATTTAAGCTGGTGGGTGGAGCATGTAATGTTCATGAAAACACTTGGCATATTGCCTGATATATAGGAGAGGTTTAGCTTCTAATTTCTTTTTCATTGCAAGAGGAATTTTGACAGTCATTTATCCTTTATCTCTTAGAGTTAAAATCTTTCTCCAGCTGGTACTTTCATTAGCATTTAAATGATAATGTCTCATCTCTCTCTAAAAAAACAAAAAAAACCCCAAAGATTTCCTTCCACTATACCTCTTTAGCTACTGCCCTATTCTTCCTCACAACCAAACTTTACAAGACTTTTTCCGCTTTACTTATTTACCATTAATTTATTCCTTAGTTCTCTCAAATATGACTTCAGCTTCTATCTCTGCACAGAATGTTCTTGAAACATCTCCCTTTCTCTTTATTAATAAATCCAACATACCTTTTTTCGGTGTTTAGTCGGGCCTCTTAACATTTAACCAGTTTATCACTCCTTGAAACATTTTCTTCCCTAGCGACTGTGATACCACGATTTTGATATTTTGTCTTGTGACTGTTCCTTCTTAATTTTGTCTGTATTATCTTCCTGTCTTTTAGAATTCCACAAGTCTCAGGTTTTCCTCCTTCCCTTTCACTTTTAAAATTTTGATGAGATTCAGGCTTTATTCTTACTATAATGGAAAATTTAATGATGGAACCTAAATACTTTTTTTAAAATGTCTTATTTTTATAAAAGTTATTTATATTCATATATTTTCAAGCATCATAGAAAAATAATTGCCCGAAATCTTAACCACCAAGAAATAAGCAGTGTTAGCATTTGGGTGAGCAATTTTTTAAATTCTCCTTTTCAAAACTATTGAACATCCATTAAATCTTAAAATGTGCCAGAATTGTTTTAATTGTACTTATGTGGTAGGATTATGAAGCCCATTTCACAGGTGAAGCAGAGAGAAGGGAAATAATTTGCCTACGGTCATAATAGGTAGTAAGTAGTGGTGATGCTATCCAAACCAAGAGAGCTTGAAATTTGATACATAAATTTAAGTGAGACAGAATTTGAACGAGGATAAAGTGATACTTCTCTGGTTAGATGGCTTACTCACCTAGGTTATAAATATTGTCCAAGATTGAAATTAGACAAGTAGCAGGATCACAATTTACCTTGCAGTTTTTATCATCTTGGCTTTAAGTATGAGTTACTTGTTTAATGATATATTTAGCAAACTTTCAAATTTTGACAATTAAAAAATATTATGTTTTATTAATTTAGTATATGAAAATGATGATCAACTCCTATGGGATCCTGAGTATTTACCAGAAGATAGAGTGATTATATTTCTTAAGGATGCATCTAGAAGAACAGGTGATGAGAAAGGTGTAGAAGCAATTCCTGAAGGATCTCACATAAAAGACAATGAACAGGTACATGAATAAGAAATGTTATAATTTCCTCCAAATAAAATAATCATATGCATATTTTAAATATGCTGTCACATTCAGTATTGTTACTCTATCCACCAAAATTCCTGTAATGTTTTGAATGGAATCTGAGGTTATGATCAGCATAAGATACCTAATGTTAACACATATCATGGGAATGATTTCAGCTCAAACAAAAATCGTGATATTTCAGTTTGGCTGTATATGTTTTTTATTAGGCTTTAAAAAACATTTTTAATTTATTTCAAAAAGAGTAAAGGAGAGGGAGATGGTAATAATAATGAAAGAAAAGTTCCTTTGGATCTCTCAAGTTGGGAATACTGTGCACATCTAGTATAATGTTATTACATACCAGTGGTTGCTGCAAACCTAATGACTGCATTGTTTATTTTTACCTTTTTAAAAATATATATATTCCTATTGACTTTAGAGAGAGAGAGAGCGAGGGAAAGAGAGACAGAAATATCGTAAATGATGAGAGGGAATCGATCAGTTGTCTCCTGCATGTCCCCTTCAGGGATTGAGCCCCAACCCAGGCATGTGCCCTGACAGGGAATTGAACCATGACCTCATGATTAATAGGTCGACACTCAACCACTAAACCACACCCAGCCAGGCTTTTTTTTTTTAAAAAAAACCTTTTAAAATTAGTGTTTTTCTTTTCTGATTTGTTTAAATTAGAATAGGAACCCTAACGGGCCAAAAAAGAAGGAATTTGTGATCTTTATAAATAAATTTTTTGTTTCTAAATTTTTGTGATACTGTGGAAGCCAATTTAGGTTATTTGTTTATCCTAATTTTGAAATATTTAAAGGTAGTTAATTATCAGGATTGGGGTTAAGTTCGTTTCTGTAGTATTCCATCCATTGGAATTACTTTGTCCTTCAGAAAGGATGAAAACACTGGATTTTAGAAAAGTCTTTACTTCCTTAAGAAATTGTAGCTTATATTGAAGCCCTTTATTTTTCTAGGCATTATATGAATTGGTTAAATGCAATTTTGACACAGAAGAAGCATTGAGAAGATTAAGATTTAATGTAAAAGCAGCTAGAGGTAAGCATAAATACTAAAATTGTTTTATGTAGCAGAAATTTAAAATTTAAGCTCTTAGATCTACCTAGCTGTATTCTTCTTTTAATAATACTGATCTTTCTGAATTTAGTAAACATCTGTTGAATAACAAATAACTTGTTAAATAACTTGTATATAGCAGCAAGTGTTTTACAGGGGTGGGCAAAGTAGATTTACAGTTCCTATAGAAAAAGACATGCAGGTTATAATTATATTACAACAATATAGGAATAATCTTTTGCATACTCACAACCGTAAGCCTACTTTTTTTTTCTTTAATCTTTATTGTTGAGAATATTACATAGGTCTTCCTTTTCCCCCCATTAACCTCTTCCACCCTGCTCCCATCCTCCCCCCCTCCCCTGTAAGCCTACTTTGCCACCCTGTACAAGGATTATGGGGAATGGTTTTAAGGTTGTTCCTTTTTAGAGAAAATAAAAACATTTAAGTAAAACTACTTACTGCTTTTGAATTTCAACACATTTTTATAAACACTTTCTTATTTGATCTTGGGAACAGCCCCAAGTTCTAAGTTATGTGACAAATGTTACTTCAAAATTGATAAGACTGAATGGAAATAATTTAGCTGAGGCAATCATTATTCATAAATACTCATAAGTAAAGTCTGGGTTTGTGTTTTTTTTGTATATGTCTTTTTCTCTCAACTCTATATATTATTATATAACAAGTAAAAGATTTGTTCAACAAAAATTGGAAGGTCTAAGTACTAAGGATGAAACTATAAACAAAGTCCTTGTCCTCACGGTGCTTGGAGATGGTAGGAAACCTGGAAATAGTTACACATTCTTAAAGGAGAACTAAAGGATGCATTTCAAACTTACTGCAGTGGAACGTAATGAAGTTGAGGGAAAGGGTGTGGCTGTTAGGGAAAGCTTCTAGAACAAAGTGATATTTTTGTTGGGATGTAGGAGGCAGGAAATAATTTCAGGCAAAAGGAATAGTGAGTGTGCACAGAGTGTAAAGAGAGAACATAAATTTAAAGAATTGAAAGGTGGATATAGCTGGGTCATAAGGAATAAAGGAGAAAGTAGCTCAAGATGAGGTTGGAAACATAATGTATCATACAAAATTTTATTACTAAGGAGTAATTATCACTTGGTCATTTGCAGCCATAAGTAATAGAGCTTAGGGATAAAATACTTTTCTTTATTGTGACCAGAGTTATATTTTTATTTGCAGTTTTGTTGTATACAACATTTGGGGAACATTTGTTAATAGTTGTTTTCTCCCATTTTGTCAGAGGAATTGTCTGTCTGGACAGAAGAAGAGTGTAGAAATTTTGAACAAGGGCTGAAGGCCTATGGGAAGGATTTTCATTTAATTCAGGCTAATAAAGTAAGTGACATATGTTCTCTATTTTATAAAAAGAAATTAGTTAATAACCCAAATTTATCTTATGTCTTTATTATTTTCTAATGTTAAAAGTTATACAATAAGCCCTAACCAGTTTGGCTCAGTGGATAGAGCATCAGCAGACTGAAAGGTCCCAGGTTTGATTCTGGTCAAGGGCATGTACCTTGATTGCGGGCACATCCTAAGTAGGGGATGTGCAGGAGGCATCCATTCAATGATTCTCTTTCATTGATGTTTCTAACTCTCTATCCCTCTCCCTTCCTCTCTGTAAAAAAATCAATAAAATATATTGCAGGAAACTGATCATTATCTCACTAATAGAAAGATATAGAAGGCTGGTCAACCTTGAAGCTCTGAAAGGTCAGAGCCAACCACTCCCTATCTAATTGAGACAGTGGTAACTGAGGCAACTTCCCCACCAAATAATCATGTAAATCCTTACTGATAAGATAATTACCTGCCTAAGGGCTATGGATGTATCTCCTTAGTCTCAATAAAAGGGACTGCCAGGTCAAAGCGAGGAGGTAGTCCTCCCATTAGAGTTGGACTTCTGCTCGGCCCCCATTTCCCAAATTAATATTTTTCTAGTCTCTTTCATTTGTGTGCGGCCTTCTCTAGAACCCGAACCCTGAACTGGAACCCTGAACCACGAGGGACGTGAAAGGGGCTCCCACAATATATATATTTTTTAAGTTATACAATGAAATTTTAATATATTGGTATTTAGGGGTTATAATAAACATGCCTGGACTTCCTGGCAGATATTTGCCTAGGGACTTCTCAATGTATGATGGTAGAAGCCTTTATATTGCACTCATTTGCAATTATGTTCACCAACTTCTGGGTGGGATGCGTAATGTACTGTGTAATTATTTAAAGCTATTTTCCACAACCTGTGACAAGTTTCTTTTAGTAGGTTCTTCAAATAATTTTGAAACTTTAAAGCATTTTTAACATGACATTATTTACATTTTAAATATTTACATTTGCTTAAGTCCTGAGAGTCAAAAATCAGATACTTTATTTAATATGGTTTTAATAGGATAAATATATTTTTATTGATTTCATAGAGTAAGGGAGAGGGGGAGAGAGAAAAAAAATAAATGATGAGAGAGAATCATTGATTGGCTGCCTCCTGCATGCTCCCTTCCCACCCCCTCCAACCCCCCACATATAATTGATCCTGCAACCCAAGCATGTACCCTGACCAGGAATTAAACCATAACCTACTGGTTCATAGGTCAGCAATTTTATTTAACATGATCATTCCATATTGGTAATATCAATTACACAGTGTCAGTGTATCCCTAAAAGAACTTCACTATTAACTTGCAGATTTATTTTTAGGTTTAATTCTCTTGCAGCTGAAATAAAGTAAGATTTTTAATAGTAATTACACAATTATATAGACTGGGAAATGTGCTGTTCCTGTGGGGAATTGGGAAAAGCAAAATTAAACTCTGAGAGTTTAAATGTAGGAAATTAAGTAATTTCCAGGTTAAAAATATTACACTTTTAGCAAATGCAAGTGATATAGAACTTGGCTTTACATGTTTCCTTAAAGATAGAAGCTAAGTCTTGTGTGGTGGCTTGCTAGGATGATGTTAAAAGTATCTGAGCTTAAGTCTTAGGCTCTAAATAGTCTATTACCACATTCTCCTTATGTTCCTCTGAATGTGATTGGATGGTGTCAGCTTGATTTGTTTTAACACATATTTAGCAGTATTTTATGTTTCATAAATAAAATATTGCTTACAAATCTTATGGGTTCATTTTTCTTAATTTTGCTCTTGATTATCTTGCATCTTGGTATATGATATCAGACATAACTAATAGAAAAATGTTGAGTCTTAGAATTGTTTTAGAAAATGTATCTATACTACTTAATGTTGTATCCAAATATATGACCTCCAATATAGTGAATAACACTATGAAAGGAATGCATTATGCTAATGAATGGTCATGTATGGTTCTGAATGTAAAAAAAAAATACAGTTTCATCTTTGAAGGGAGACTTTTGGATAACAGTTTCCTAGCATTCCTACTTGAATTTAAACATTTTTTATCAAACCATGTTGGATTACCTATGGAAGAGAGCCTAGAATGATAGGTTGGTATAACTAGAAGCAACAACCTACCCCTAGAAATCCCCCCCCCCTTTTATTTTAAGGAATACAAACTTATTAGATGATTTGAAACCACTATCCAAAAATGCCTTAACATAATCCTAACTACTAAAGAAGGAATATACTAATTGACCCTTATGCCATTACAAAAATGGCAGCACCCACAGCCTATAAAAGAGGGAATCTGCTAATTGACTGCCCTCAAAAATGGCTGCACCCACAACCAATAAGGAGGGGATATGCTAATTGATCACCACACCTTCAAAGATGGTGGCACCCACAGCCAATAAGGATGGAATATGCTAATTGACTGACACCCCCTCAAAGATGGTGGCACCCACACCCACAAGATGGTGGCACCCAGTCACCTTAGCACCTTGGACCCCAGCCACCAAGTGCTGTCTCAATGTCTAGGCAAGCCTCAGATGTCAGCTGCCCAGCCACCCAGGGCCGCCTGAGGCACAGGTAACCAGCACCAGCCGAAGCTTGCGCTGCCAGCAGTGACAGCAGCAGCAGCAGAGGTGTGATGGGGCATCAACTTCCCCTGATCGCTGGGTTGCCTCCTGTCCCTGATGGTTTGCGTCTGAGAGAGGAGGCAGGCAGGGCTGAGGAGGACCTCCCCCCCCTCCAGTGCATGAATTTTCATGCACCGGGTCTCAATATTGACTATAAACCTGGATTTGCTTATAAACATTTGGGATGGTGATATTTCACTGTTACAGAAGTCAGCTGGTCTATACCTAATATACTAGTTGTTCAAGTCAACAGAGGGAAGACAGTATTCTTTACCACATTAAGTACTCTGTCAGTCACTGGTGACTGACAGTATTCTTACCATCCAGAAGACAAAATAGGCTGGGCACTTAATGTGTTAAGAGGGAGAAGTATGGTCCAGTGAAAACATTAAGACTTTGTTTTTACACCTGGAATTGAAGTTTGATCTTAGTCATAAGTTCTACTAGGCAGGTTTATTTTATTGAGGATTTTTCATAATGTTAAATTCTTCAATTTTTACTCTCAAAAGTACAATTTGACTTGGCTTAGATCTATAGAGAAATAAGATTCTAAAGAAGGCAAAATGAGCTTGAAAGATTTTTTTTTTTTTTGAGCCCTAATAGCTTTCAGCCTTCAAGTGACATAGGCCAAAGTTGTAAAGTGCAAACCGAGGGGAAGAAAGGAAAATGTATGTCAAGTAATGAAATAAGTGAATAATCAAATTTGTCTTAGGGTGCCATCAATCTCACAAGATACGTCCTTCAAGATAGAAATATGAGGGTTAAAGTAATATTATCTTGCATACCAAGTACTCATGCAGGTACCTTTTTTTCATTTTCAACCCCTCCAGCTCTCCAAGCCAAGTAGCAAAACGGAATTTTGTCAACATTATTTGTCAACCCATAGGTTTACATATGTGAAGTGAACCCATTCAGCTACACAATAGGGACAGCACAGTAATCACAGGAGTAACTTAGTAAACAAAGCATTGGCATTATAATAGCTTTTGATGTAAAATAATTAAGTTTGGATCACTGTAAAACAAATACTTGTTTCTTACAGGTTCGAACAAGGTCAGTTGGTGAATGTGTAGCATTCTATTATATGTGGAAAAAATCAGAACGTTATGATTTCTTTGCTCAGCAAACACGATTTGGAAAAAAGAAATACAATCTTCATCCTGGTGTAACGTGAGTATCTTTTCTTTCGCGTAATGTGTTTTTAAGCTTTTCTATTTGCTTTGTTGGTGTGCAAGTTGTGTGTTTCTTTTTAATTAACTTTAGAGAGAGAGAAACATCAATTTGTTGTTTATTTATGCATCCATTGGTTGGTTCTTATATACGCCCCTGCCTGGGGATTAAACCCGAAACCTTGGCATATCCGGACTATGCTCTAAGCAACTGAGCTAACTAGCCAGGGTTTTATTAAACTTTTCTAAATTTTTCTTGAGGAAATTGTAATTGTCTAATAATACTTCAGTTTCAATTTATCCATTATTGACTTATCTGTAGGACATTTGGACTTTTCAGTGTCTTAGAAAACATTGCAAACTACAGTTCATATTATTTGAGCCAACAAATATATCAAAGCAGCTAAAACTGGTTTGGCTCAGTGGATAGAGAGCATCGGCCTGCGGACTGAAAGGTCCCAGGTTCGATTCTGGTCAGGGGCATGTACCTTGGTTACGGGCACATGCCCAGTATTTAAAAAAAATATGTATCAAAGCAAATGTTAGAGTGTATGTTTTTAGTAGGATTCCTTAGAGTAGTGGATCAGAACAGCTATGAAAGCATATTTTTGTTTAATTCTGTTTCATTTAGCATAAGCATTTGTAGTTTTAATCTAATAACTCTGTGAGAGCAGAAAGAATAGAAACTAGATACTTATCTTTTCTAAAAAACTACAGGGTCATATGCCTAATAGAGGCACTTTAAAGAGGAAAGGAAATTAATATTTTTTCTTATCTAATCTATTTTTTAAAAATATATTTTCATTGATTTTTTACAGAGAGGAAGGGGGAGGGATAGAGAGTTAGAAACATCAATTAGCTGCCTCTTGCACACCCCCTACTGGGGATATGCCCGCAACCAAGGTACATGCCCTTGACCGGAATCAAACCTGGGACCCTTCAGTCCGAAGGCCAATGCTCTATCCATTGAACCAAACCGGTTGGGGCTTGTCTAATCTATTTTAGATCCAGGGAACCAAAGCTCATTATGCAAAATGCCTTACATGTCTAATCCAGTCCCCATGCACCAAATTCTCTTAGCCCTCAGTCGGTGTAGTTCTGGAATGAAGCACTGTCCCCATTGCCACTATTAATTTGTTATTTACGTGCATAGAGCAGTGACATTCAAACCTTTTTCATCTCATGGCACATATAAACTAACTAGAAGCCCAGTTCACAAATTTGTGCATTGGTGGAGTCTGGCCGGCCTGCCCCAATGGGGGCTGATCAGGCTGGAGGGTGAGAGGGACTGAGGGCGGTTGGCCAGCTGGCCCTGTCTCTATCAAGGTGGTGGGGCCAGGCCAGTCCCACCCCTAATTGGGGTGTAGGGGGCCGATTGGGGGCTAGGGGTAGAGTGTCTGCAGTGTGCATCATAGCGACCAGTTGTTCTGGTTGATTGGCTTTTATATATAAGATTGCTGAAATTTTTGATGATGTGACAAAAAAATTGGGTATAATTTTGATTCATTCATACCAATGGCTATTGTTGTGTTGGCTGTGTCACTTTTTAATTTGATAATCTAAGGCAGTAATTCTCAACCTTTCTAATGTCGAGACCCTTTAATACAGTTAATAATATGGTGACCCTCCCCAACCATAAAATTATTTTCGTGGCTACTTCATAACTGTAATTTTGCTACTGTTAATGAATCGTAATGTAAATATCTGTGTTTTCTGATGGTCTTAAGCGACCCTGCTAGTGGTTCTCAACCTGTGGGTTCTCAACCTTAAGGGTTGCTTGACTCCTCTTCCTTAAGCATTCTGAATGCCATTAATTATTAAATAATAATAATAATAATAATAATAATAATAATTCTTTCACAATATCATTGATGTATTCAGAAACTTAAAGTAACTTGGATATCTAATCTATTCTAGTTTCCTTTGCTTGGGTTTTAGCATCCTCCGTTATCCATTCCCACCATACCAAATTTATTTCCAGCAATTCCTCATCATGCATCTTCTGTTTCTATTAGCCTTAGCTTCTGAATTCCCTTTAGCATTCATCATCCTCATTTCTGTTTCTCTGTGCTTCAACATAATTGTTCTGCAGTTAATATAAATGGCATGAAGCCAAAAGGTCATAAAGACCATTAAATTTAACGCCTTTCATTTATTGATGAGATAAATAGGCCTAGAATGTTAAATTGATTAGCTTGTTATCTTGTATGTTTCTCTGATATGTGTTAATTTTGTACCTCAGATTGTTTGAAGCTTCTTGAACTTAGGTACCACATCCCTATATTTATTATATCACATAACCCAAGGGATAATGTGATCATGAAGTTTGAGATTAAAGCTATAGTTGATTGACTTTTAACACAGACTTTGAGCCTTTCCACTGCTTTCTTGCCCACATTTTTATCCACATTCTTTGTCCTACTCACAAATTTCTAAAACATTTGACTGAATATTTCCATTATACTTATTCTGAAGGAATTGTAAAATATGTATTTTTGGCCAAAACCGGTTTGACTCAGTGGATAGAGCGTCGGCCTGCGGACTGAAAGGTCCCAGGTTTGATTCCGGTCAAGGGCATGTACCTTGGTTGCAGGCACATCTCCAGTATGGGGTGTGCAAAAGGCAGCTGATCAATGTTTCTCTCTCATCGATGCTTCTAGCTCTCTATCCCTCTCTCTTCCTCTCTGTGAAAAATCAATAAAATATATTTTTTAAAATATGTGTTTTTGTTTTTATTAAGCTTCTACGCTGTGTCATGTACAATTTAGGCACCAAAAATGCAGTGGTAAACAAAACAGACTAAAGTCTCTGCCTTCAGGAAGTTTTTCCAGAGCTGGTGTTGGCAGACTTTTCCTATATGTGTCTTAGAACCTTTTCAGATAAGAGCACTATACCTCAGAGAGATAGTAACCCAGGTCTAACTCAGACCAGTGTCATATACACAACTATCTTCCATGCCATAACATTCAGGAATGACTTGGGAAGAAATGAACTCGCATTTAATGACTTAGTGGCAGATAAAGCCAGTAGATAAACCCAGAAATTTAGTGAGCTTATAGCTTATATCTAGCAGAAAGGTAATATAGAAAGTATCCAGGAAGATTTAGGAAAATGATTCATTATTAGGACCTAATTTGTCTTTTAGATGTTGCCATAGTTATCAAATAGACTTTAGGGGCTTTAAAATCCCATTGTGTTTGCTCAGAAACTCTTCTATACTCCTTCTAGTTGACATCATCCCTATCCATTTTTAGATCCTCTGGTTTTAATTAGACCACTCTGAGCACTTGCCTACGGTTTTAAAAGTCTTAAAACTGCCTATAGGTCTCTAAAATTAGCTAGTTTAAGGCTCTTGGGCATTTTTCCTACAAACTTGTAACCAAAAGCTTTCCATTTACACGTTCAGATCCTGTTGTGATAGATAAGGCACTAGAATGAATGTTCTAGTAAGTGAAAATTAGCATATATTTGTAAATAGAACCTTCTCAATTTAACCTCACTTAATTTTAATTTTCAGCTTTTATAATATAAGAAAACAATAACTTTATTATTTTAATTTTAAGGGATTACATGGATCGCCTTCTGGATGAAAGTGAAAGTGCCGCCTCCAGTCGAGCACCATCCCCTCCCCCAACTGCCTCAAACAGCAGTAACAGCCAGTCTGAGAAAGAAGATGGCACTATAAGCAATAGTAATCAAAATGGTAAGCAACCAGAGAAACACTTCTGTTTCTTTCTGTAGCCTGGAATGTTCAGTTTTGGTTTCTATTAAACTTCAGTGCAGAAGTTAAATTAATAATTGTAAACATCAGATGAAACATGGTATCAGCATACATACATACATACTTACATACTAACAATACACAGAATACAAGACAATTGGAAAGACTTTCCATTGATACCACTATAAAGTAAGTTTAATAAACTATACTGTCAACAGTGACCATTTCTTTTAAGAAATTTCTTTTTGAGTACCATCTATTTTCTTATCTGGTTAGGATGTCTCAATATAAATATTCTTGTTAATTTTTAGACTAAAACTCCAGCCAGTTCCACATCAGAAATGCACATTTTAAAAAATATTTTGAGAGCTTATAACACATACTGATAGAGCTAGCTAACAAAGACACCATCTTGAATATTTTTCTCTTTGATAGAGTAATAACCTTGAATGATAGGAAAAGATCAAAGAGAAACATTTCTATTTCCATGGGGGGGGGGGGGGAAAGAAGCAAAAGGCATACCAGTATGATTGAAATTCAGAAAATGTTCTTGTTTATACAGTGGACCAAATATACAGTGGACCAAAGATCATTGTGCTGATCAGTAACACCTAGTCAGAGAACTATTTTGACTTCTAATTTAATAAAAATGTTCTTCCAAGTAAGACAGTACCAAGGCAGAAAGTAATAAGTCCCTCACTCTTTAGAAAGAAACGGGTACATTAAAGATACATTCTGCCCACTTACAATCTGATGTAGCAGCCTTAGGGAGGGCCAGTGTAGAGCTAGCTAAACTCATGACAGAAACTAGAAGAGAAATGCTGAGAAAAACTTGACCCTTGTTCTAACCTTTGGTCTGACCCTGGCACTGCTGTAGTAAATATACTGCACATGCTTATTTGATTATCCCTTTCTACTTCTTCACTACTTCCCTTCTAAGAGCAAGCCAAGCCAACAAAAATTGGTTGTAGGGCCCAACAACCAATTTCCTAGTCCAAAAAGTTTCATTCACATGACATCTAATGCTAGCACTGCCACCCTGAAATACAATAAAAAGCTGAAATTCTGACTTTGGGACTAGAGGTAGAAACTCAGTTAGGACTACTTTTGTCTTTTCCTACTTGCTCATATCAAATAATTTCTTTTTCTTGTTCTTTTTAAAGCATTTGATGAGAACATGCAGGTCAAGTAGGAGAGTTTCATGATTTTCCTAGAAATTACTCAGTAGCCCAGAAGCCATTCACATTGAGTACTTAAAACTCAGGTTTTTCAAGGAAAGGAAGGAACTTTCTAACCCAGTTTTATTTATTTGTAAAGGACTTTATCAGTGTCTTGAAACCTTACAGTTATTTTTGACCTAATCACAATGTTACCAACTCTTTCAGCTTACTACAACAAAATCATGACGTATAATCCCGTGATTCATGATTGGGTGTACTTGTGAGTTGGGGAAAATAGGATATTTACTTTGACCAAAATGTAATATTTGAGTCTTATCCTTTATACTGAATATTTTAATTAAATTTTAATTATCTTTAGTGGTACATTTTATATTTTATATTAGGTATTCCCACAATTTCTACTTATTGCTGATAAGTTGAATGTGACCGTTTTACTATTAATTTGCTTTCATTAGAATAATTGTGTTCTTTTCTCACCTATTATGGAGAAATTTATTGACTTAGCATTTTCAAGTGTATGCTTAGACAACGAAAGCATTAATTTTCAACATGACAGACTACAGGAATATCCAAAGATTTACATTAAGAATTAAAAAGTCACATCATCGTAATTTTATGTGGCAAAATAAAGCTCAAGCTTCTAAAAAAGAATATAATATTTTACATGGTTTTAGAAAGGTTTGTTAAATCTGAATAATTTATGCATATCTTTGCTTAAAATTCAGCTTTTTTTTAACTACTAGACTCAGTGCTTATTTTGTCATATAATATCAACCTTTAATATATGCCAAATTCTGTTCTTAATTCTTTATACTTACTAACCTACTTAATCTTCACAGCTGTGTACCATAAGTTATCCTCATTGTATATGTGATAAAACGGGTGTTCAGAGAATATAAATAACTTGCCTACGGTCATACCGCTAGTAGGCAAACAAACATAGTCCAAATTCAGACCATAACACAGATTTGATACCTACCTCACTTCCTTGATGAAAAGCAATCTTATAACAGTTTAATATTAGCAGTTTGTTTCTTCCAACTTAGGGGTGTCATCTAATGGACCAGGTGAATTATTAAACAAAGAAGAAGTAAAAGTTGAAGGGTTACACGTTAATGGACCAACAGGTGGAAATAAGAAACCACTTCATGCAGATATGGATAGTAATGGTTATGAAACAGATAATCTTACCACTGACCCAAAACTTGCCCATATTGATGAAAAAAGTGAGAGACCTGCCAAAAGGCGAAGGGTAAACAGCAATGGAAAAGAAAGTCCAGGTTCTTCTGAATTTTTCCAAGAAACAATCTCACATGGAAAATTTGAAGAACTTGAAAACACAGATGACTGAATTTTAGACTTATTTTACTTTCTTTGGAGTAAATCCTGGTGTGATTAAAATTTTCAGGGTTGATGGGTTACCTTAAAAACTTAATTTCCTTGAAGTAATTGGTTAAAATTTGAAAACTGAATTGAGTCCTAACTTTAGTAAATATGATTTCATAATTCTGCCTTTTGCAGAACTTTTATTTTAAAACTATAAAGACCCTTTAAGGATATAATAGTTTAATAAATTTGAAATAAAGATATATCTGTACCTTCTCATTGGATGTATTAGTCCTAAAGTTTTACTATAAGGTACTTTTTGTTTAATTTTTATGGCAGAGAAGAAAGAACAAATTTTCTGCTTAACACCATTTTTTTTTTAGTTTATTGAAATCTTTCAGACATTTTTTCTCTATATACAAGTTGAGTATTGTTATTAAGGAAACCCTTATGAATCCTGAAAGTTATGCTAGCATGATTTTTTATATATAGAAGTTTAAAAATAAACCAAGTCAGGTTTGTATATGTAAAATTGTTGACATCAATGATGTCTTTCCATATTCTTATCTGGGCTTAAGAAATACATTCTGTATTTTTCCAGATTCTTTGTAGCCTTTGAAAGATTTTTACAGTACATATGTCTTGACTGAGCTGTTCTTTCTTAATACAAAAGCTTGTATAATTTTCTTAACTTGTACAGTTGGTAAACTTTTATGAGAGGAATTGATATCTGAGTCTGTCAGCTTTCATTTTATTTTGCTATGGTTTTTCTAATGAATTTTTAAGTGTTTTGTGTAGTAACTGAGTCATGTTTCTTATCCAGGTGGTAAAAGCATTCATGAAGGATTGTGAAAATTTTTTTCAATTTTTTACTTATGGGCAAATAGTGTGATAATTCTGAAATTAAGCATGATACTTAGATTTCATAGTTTGTATTTGCTATAATTTTCAAAATTATTTTTGAAGCAAGACAAACATTAAATATTGGCTTAAATGCTTAAATGTATCATGCTGACCAAAATCCTGTTCAGTTATTTTTATATGCATTATGAAATTTTCCATTTTTTCATTAAATGAACTGGGGAAAAGGTCAAGTGATATTTAGATAATTGGCACACACAAAGAATTGGCAGGCAGCAATATTGATTTTTAAAAAGAAAAAGTGAACTTAGAGAAAAGTTTTTGGACTTTTCCAGTTACAATCTAGTTTTTCAGATTCGACAGTATATTTCCAAAATGAAAATAAGTTATACAGTAACTATTGTTCTGTGATTACAAATAGAATCATCCATTTGCAGAGTCTTGCAAAAGTGCCATTTTATTTTTAGTGCAAAATTCTTGCTGAAAAATGTAGTTTTATACAGCTGATAGACCAACCTTATATCCAAACTTTTATAGAAGATTGCTACCCATTGTTTTTATCACACAGGCATACCCCAAATGCTTCTACCAATTCATTTCCAGCCATCAGTTCAAGAGCTGATGCCTTTTTAAATAAATCTTCTGTGATTTTGTTTTTAATGGCTCAGCTGTCCAATGCAATTGAGTAGAGGTTTGCACTGAGACATTATGGTTTAGGCCTTATTCCATGAAGTATTACTATTAACATATGTTCAGACTGCTTCCCTCCACCAGTGTGAACAAGTCCCCCTACCCCAAACAGTGTTAAAAGCCACTCTCTGACACTTGACTGGCTTCATATAATGTCTACTCACTGTTACATACAGAATCCCAGTAAATCCAAGTTTTGGGTGGAAGTGTTGAGAAGCATGAACTTTGTTTTGTTTTTGTTTTGCCTAGAACATTAATTTATCCAGAATGGCAGCTTTAACGTAAGTTCACAATCCATTTTCTAAATCAGATTTTATTCAAACGAATCCAAAGTATCCTAGCTCTTTGTCAAAGACTATAGAAATGTTTTGAACAAATAGTAATGTACTTTTTGGTTGTTGTAATATTTGAGATTGCCATTTTCACCTTTTATAAAAGATGCATTTTGTTTGCAGGTTTGTGAAGTTGTTGAATACAGCACATGTATACATGTTAGGAAATCTTTTCTTCATCATTCTTTTTAAAGTATGCCTAATGAAAGACATTCCACTATTATAATACATAATGCTCAGCTTCTCATAAAGGAATATTTAATTATATTTTGTGTTTATATAGGCATTTCACACAGTACTTAGTTACAAGTCATTGCACTATGAAATGTGTAGTAATATCATGAATCTAATTTGCTTAATATTTACTACATTTCATAACTCTTGAACTCCTGACAAATTGCATTGGGAAAAGAAGCCTTTGTTAATAGCTACTTAGTCTCTCTGACCTCCAGCAAAGCACTATCAGTTTGATTTAGAATGGTTTTCTGTTCTATGATGTGTCTTCAGATAGAATTCAGAATCTGCAACTCAGTTTAACATAAGTCTGTTGAGCTTTAAAATGTATTTGAAATAATATTTAAATAGGCATTTAAAATTATGAGTTGGATGTTTTTAAATTTATGCATAGTAATTTTGCACTGTAAAATAATTCCCTTTTCCCATTCCCTGTCTGCCATTCTGAATATGCTTATTAAAATATTTTTTTAAACATATTTGCATACTTAATGTTGTGTGAATGATTTTCATTACATTGATTCACTAGAATTATAGGTTTTAATTTTCTATGATGCACATTGTTTACGATACAAAATACAATCTGTTGCTACTGCTCCTAGACATATTACACGAAATAGTGTTTCAGTGGCTCCAGTCTCTTCTACCTAATCTTGGTTGATGTATTTCTGTCCTTTTTTCCCCTTCAGAGATATCCTTTGGGCTATGGACTGCTAGTCACCTGTTTCTCTTCTGAACTATATAATTAAACTTACTTGTTGCCTTCTTTTGCAGAGCAGACAGATGTCATCGCAAAATACAATATCACATAATATTTTGCAAAAACTTTTTTCACCATATTGCTCTGCTCTTAATGGAAAATTAAGAGTGGGCACTTTGAGCCCTAGCCAGTTTGCTGAGTGGGTAGAGCATCAACCTGTGAACTTAAGGGTCCCAGGTATAATTCTGGTCAAGGGCACATGCTTGGATTGTGGGCTGGATCCCCAGTAGCAGGTGTGCAGGAAACAGCCAATCAGTGATTCTCTCTCATTGATGTTTTTCTCTCTCTCTCCCTCTTCCTCTCTGAAGTCAATAAAAAATATATATATATTTTAAAAAGTGGGCACTTTGAATAAGTGTTTCTGAATTTCCATAGGCAAGATGTATGCTGATGACAGCGGGCTGTGTAATAGGCTCTGTATCACTATTAAATGCCAAATCAAAAATGAAGATTATCCCAACTGTAATCTACACTCATGAAAAATACCACTGTGGAAAATCATATAACACCATTATGGGAAGGAAAAAAGGAATTTCCAAATTTTAGTCTGTTAATTCTGTCTCCCTAAAAATGATGTTTCTGTATCACATAATTCTGATTATTTAATTTTTTTGTAATAAAATCACTGCTCTTTAATAATCAATTTTATCCTTTGCAAAATCTTAAAAGGGTCATCCAAGTCGTAGGCTAACTATGTATTTAATTACTTGTCTATCTTCTAATTAGTCTATCTTCTAATACCAATTTTCTGTTAACTAATTTATTATGTGCTGGTGTGTGTTCACATCTGTATGTGCATGGAGATTTTCTTTTTCTGAACTAGGATATCATAGCTCCTTTGACTTATTTAGCATGTATATTAGACTTAAAGTGTCATTTTGCTTTAAGTATAACTAACCCTCTTGTCTAAATTGGCGCTAAAGGCAAGAATGCATGAGCAGGTAAGGACTGGGGTAGAAGGCTGAAGACAGAGGGCAAATGGAGAGGAAAAGGAAGCACGGGTCTCGGGGAGTCCACTGGACCAGTGGCCAACCTTTTGGACCTCACAGGCCACCAGTCCACAGACCATATAATTCTAGCTAAGTTAGGTTTTCCTCCAACTTAACATTTTTGTTAGACTATAAGCCAACATGAAACAAATGAACGATTCCCCCCAAGAAAGACCGTTTATTTTTAACATATACTGCAGGGCTGATTATACATTATTTCTCAGGACTTGCCCCTTTCTCTTCTCATTCACTGTCCTGATTCCTAAAATTTGGAAGAGGTGATGTTGACCCTCCTTGTTTTTTTGTGTGTGTGGTTTTTTGTTTTTTTTTTAAATTGTGGCTCCCAAGAATTTTGAAACCCTTTTTTCCCCCTCAAAAGGTCTTGGGTTAAATTAGGAAAACATCTCCTATTGCTTTTGTGTAACTTTACAACATTGCACCTTTCCTTAAGATCTGTTGATTTGGGGGGGGGGGGGGAGAGATTGGGTTTGAGAAGAAACACAATATGGATGTCACTCTCTATATTGCTGGCTTGAATCACCCTCGGCTCCACAGAGGGCCCAGGTCAACTTTTGTGGCTTGGGGTACCAGCAGTAGTACAGTCTTCTGTTTTCTTTAGTTGAATTTGAGTACATTAATTTGCTGTTGAAAAGTCATCATCTAGAGTTAAACTTTAGAAGTGTTTCTGAACCACTGTCATTTTCAATAAAGACGTGCTGACAAGATATATCCGATAGGCCAAGGAAAGCATGGACTTAATTGGATGTTTGGAGCCACATTAATGTTTACCAGAACTTCTAAATACTCCTTTTCAGAACATAGAGTCAAATTCCCACAGTTCCCGGCCTTGCGTTTCCTTATCGGACTATACCTCAGACCACACTTGCATTTCAGCCAAGAGGTAGTCTAAAAACATGTCCTTGATTCAGAATCCTCTTGCTCAAAACACATACATGCTTTAATATCATGCTACCTCTTTGCATCCCATTCATCCAAATTCAGCCATATTTTAAGATTTGATTTGGCCACTACTTATACTAAAAACCACTACAGTGCCCCTCTGTAAAATCAGGAAGATAACCACTCACTGTGTGTATTACAAGGCTATTGTGATTATAAAATCACAGAAAAATCCATTTCTTGAGAATACAATATAGTGATTTAAAGTCCCTGTGGCCAGGAATTTTCAGATTTTAGAGAGGAAATGTATTTTTAAAAACATCCACAGCAGGGTCTAGAACAGCCATGGGCAAACTACGGCCCGTGGGCCAGATCCAGCCGGTTTGGCTGTTCTATCCGGCCCGCAGAGCCGAAAGAGCAGAGGGTTCTCTTGCTCTCCCCTCCGCTCCTTCACCAGCAGCCCAAGATGAGAGTGCCAGCATGGTCAGGTTGCTTTTGTTCCGGCCCTCCGGTCCAGTTTAAGAACCCATTGTGGCCCTCGAGTCAAAAAGTTTGCCCACCCCTGGTCTAGAACCTAAGGGGAAAACACTTAGGTCCACAATGAGCTGCATTAATATTCATACAAATTTCAAGTCAGATACTGCTTCCAGGTGAATTTGGCAACAAACTCAGAGCACTGGCTTTCAGAATTACAAACCTGTAGTAGCCCTCACAGTTTTGCCAGCACTTACTTGGCAGCTGATTTTCTTTTGTTTCGTTATGTCTGGCAAGGAGGCTTGTAAACAGGAAGCCAGAGGTGAACTAGCAGGGAGCTTTGATACAAACAGTACCATGCACGCGGGCCGTCAGAGCCCACAAGCAGCCTGGACATGAAGCTACTGAGTGAGAGGAGACCCCACCACCCAGAGGCGGAGCTTCCTACTCCTCATTCCACAGACGGGAGAACCTAAGGCCCCAAGTCGAAAAGTGACTGCCCGGAGTCCAACAACCTTACACTGAGCTGCTCAGACGAGGTCTGAGCCCTCTGTCCTTTTCTCTCGTGGCATTTAATAGTTGGTGTGTTTCTGGCGAAGGCCATGGCCTCAGCCCTGAAGCAGACGGCTCGCTGTGGCTGGCAGGTGGCTCGCATAACGCAGCAGCTCCTTTGGTTCGCGTTGGGCTGGAGCAATTGGGGACGAGACGTTCCCTGCCAGGAGCCTCAGTCCCCTGGTCACGGAAGAGTCGTGAGGCAGGCAGCCCACTGCAGATAAACATGTGCCACCCTCACAGGCACGGGCTTAAGTATGTGCTCCAAACGAATCCTCACCACCTTCCTTCTCCTGATTCACCAATGGGGGGGAAACTGCCACCTGGGGATGAAAGGCTTGCCCTTCCCAATGCCCTGGACTTCCTTTACCCATTTTCCTGAGTTAAATCGTGGCGTTCAGGGATGATGTGTGTTGGAGGTCGGAAGCGGATGTGACTTGCAAACAACCTGTCCTAGCCTTTTCCCCACAAGTCTGAATTCTGGAAAGGAGAAAGTTCCCCAAATTGGGGGGGAAGGGGGTGGGTCAGTGGGTTCTGGGAACAGCTGGAATGGGAATCTCCTCCAGAAAGGCATCAGAGGAAAGACCACATGGGCCCGTGAGAGAGGCCAGGCCCCAGGCACTGGAACTCGAGGTGGCAGAACTCGCGCGGCCAGAGCTGGTGTTTGGCCGCGACCGTGAAGGGGAACACGAGAAGGCCGGTCTGTTGGCCAGGGAACAGGCGGTGCCCTTGAATCTTGTGTGACTGTAGGGAAGGACGGGGATTGAATTTCCTGTGAGGTGACGGGATGGAGAACACTAATTTGACTTAAGAGGACAAGTAATTTGACATTATTCCCATACCCCAACATTACACAGTACTGCCCACTTCAGGCAGCTCCACGAACTCGGAGCGAAAGGTAGCCCTCACAGGAAGGCAGATTTATGTTCCGTGAAGCAAAGACTTCCTCACAGTTACTGCTGTCCAACAATGGAGCTTTCCCGTGTGTTTCCTCCCCACTAAAATAAGGGAATAGCAGGACTGACTGTAAAGGATTGTTTAGAGCAGCCGCTGCCAACCTTTCAGACCTCATGGACCACCAGTGGGTCCATGGACCACCAGTTGGCAACCGCTGGTTTAGAGGGTTAATCATCTATAATAATAAAAGTGTAATATGCTAATTAGACGAGATGTCCTTCCAGACGAAGCTGAGGCTGCCAGGGAAGTCCAGGTGCCAGGTGCCAGAGGGAAGGTGGTGCTGGCGGGGGGATTGTGGGGGGGGGGGTCTACTCTTGCACAAATTTCAAGCATCAGGCCTCTAGTGTATCAATACGTAAGGAGCTAAGAAATGCCTATCCAGCATGTAGCAGATGCTCAGTAAATTCACTTTTACTGTGTCAGAGCAGGTACTCTCTTCCCTTGCTGCACTTCAAATATTACCTTTGCGGAAAACACTTGGAATCCTGAGTTAAATATCTTAAAAATGTCCACATTTGGTTTCCTGAAGCTCAAAATGTCTCCTGAAGACAGAGTTATGAAGAATTCATCATGGCTTTCCTCATAAATGAAAAATAGGTTTTTATCACCTATTAATTTTATCTCCTTAAACAACTCATCTTGTTTCTCCTCCGTGCTTTCACAGCTACGCTTTAGGATCTCATTGCTCATCACCAGCCTCCTCCAGCTGATGAACTTACTTGGACAGTTCTACCCTTTGACCCCCTCCCCCCCAACAGCAATCTGAATGGCATCCTCAGTGATCCCCCTTGAGTGCAAATCTGATCTACAGCAGTTCCTCAGTTCAGGCTCACGGGGGGCTAGTGGGCCAGATCTAGCTGGCAGCTTTCTGTTTAGTTCTAATGTGAGGGCCTTTAAGCAGCCAGGTACCACATGCCCTACCGCTTACTGTTGTCTCTGGTGATTGCATTCATTCAGGTTTACACTTTCTCCCTGCCTGGCCCCTTTGAGATCTGAATCTGTCAACACTTGACCTGCAGTATACAACTCAAATCAGGCAGCTGGGATGATCTAAAATGAAGACAAGGCCACGTTTTTGCCTTGCTGGGCTCAAAAAAAAAAAAAATGTAGCTATTTCATTGGTATACTTTATTCATTCAGGAATTATTTACTATGTACCTACTATGGGTCCAGCACTGTTCTAGATGCCAGGGACACTATAGGGAACAAAACAGATCCATGTTGCTGCCTTCACAAAGCTTACATTTGATTAGAGGAGACCAGTCCTGTGGAGATAGAGCAGAGTGTGGTAGGGGCCACTCAGACAAGTGGCTCCCGGAAGGCCCACGGAGAGGAAGGCATGTGCTATAAGGTATCAAGGGGGAGGATGGAGTGGGAAGAGAGCAACCAAAGAACTTGCGTATGCTTAACCCAGTGGTCAGCAAACGGCGGCTTGCGAGCCACATGCGGCTCTTTGGCCCCTTGAGTGTGGCTCTTCCACAAAAAACCATAGGCCTGAGCGGGTCTATTTTGAAGAAGTGGCAGTAGAAAAAGTTTAAATTTAAAAAATTGGCTCTCAAAAGAAATTTCAATCATCGTACTGTTGATACTTGGCTCTGTTGACTGATGAGTTTGCCGACTACTGGCTTAACCCATAGACACAGGCAACAGGTGGGAAAGGCCTGGGGCATGGCGGGGTGAGCTGGAAGAGGACCGTAAGGGTTCAAGGGGGACATATATAATACTGTCAACAATAAAGATTTTAAAAAAAGACATCAAAGGGGGATGAATTCCAGACCGAAGCAGACACAGTGGCCCTGGAATGCTAGGGGGCGGTCCCCTCCCAATATCTTAGTTGAATCCTAGTGGGTCTTAAATCAGCTCAAATGCCATGTTTTCTAAGAAAGTTTTTCCACTATCTTTCCTAGGCAGAATGATATTCTTCCTCCCATTCTTATGTATATCTCAAATAGTTTCATGAATCTGTCATTTATACATATTGTCCTCAAAACTATTCATTTAAAAACATTACCTTAAGAAGCAGCCGAAACCGGTTTGGCTCAGTGGATAGAGCATCAACCTGCAGACCGAAAGGTCCCGGGTTCGATTCTGGTCAAGGGCATGTACCTTGGTTGTGGGCACATCCCCAGTAGGGGAGGGGGTGTGCAAGAGGCAGCTGATCGATGATTCTCTCTCATAGATGTTTCTAACTCTTTATCCCTCTCTCTTCCTCTCTGTAAAAAAATCAATAAAATATTTTTTTAAAAAGAAGAAGAAGAAGCAGATGTGAGGAGGCACTCTTGATGATCTCCAACCTCATTCTCATAATTACAGCGTGATTGGAATTCTTTGGAAAGAGAGGTTTGGGAATCAAAGTGCAGACTTAAGTTTATTAGCTAGGGCAAGTTCGACAAATCCCTTCGCCTCGCTTAAGCCACCATTTGTGCAATGGTAAAGTACTGTAATGGGAAAAAGCATCACAAAGGCCCAGCTCCATGAAAGCACATAGTAGGCCCTCAGTAAGCAATAGTGCTTTTCTTTCTTGGGAAGCAAACTGCTTTCCATCATTTACCTCCAAGGGCAGCTGTTACCACAAGAGGGCACTATCTGCACAGCTGGGAAAGCATGGCTCCTTGGCCTCAGATTCCATCAGCTACCAGCTCACACCTAAGCTTGAAATCCATGGTGTGTGGACTCTGACTGTAGAATGGCACTGGACATGCATATAGTGGTGATGACCTTAGACCCACCAAGTCTGTTGTGAGCAGAGCAGGAGAAACAAGGACCTAGTAAGGTGGTAAAGAGCAAAGGTCTTTTGAGTGAGACGGATTAGGGTTTGAATATGGGTTCACCAACCACACTGGACAGTTGTCTCTTACTGAGCTTCACCTGTGAAATGCGGTGGTGCCAGGCCTCCATCAGGCTGGGTGCTGGCCCCAGGGAGCTCAGTCTGGCTGGCAGCTGGATGAGCGAATACAGGTGGTGAGAGCGCAGGGAAGAAGTCCGGGAGGCACCTGGCATCTGCTCACCTGCAGTGGATGCACAAACCAGCTCTTGGCTCTGCTCCTCTCAGTGGCGCTTCTTCTCTGGAGTTCCCTGAGTGCAAAAGCCAAGCAAGATAAGAAACCAGCTGAAACCGGTTTGGCTCAGTGGATAGAGCGTCAGCCTGCGGACTGGAAGGTCCCGGGTTCGATTCAGGTCAAGGACATATACCATGGTTGCGGGCGCATCCCCAGTAGAGAGTGTGCAGGAGGCAGCTCATCGGTGATTCTCTCTCATCGATGTTTCTAACTCTCTATCCCTCTCTCTTCCTCTCTGTGAAAAATCAATAATATATATATATATTTTTAAAATGACAAGAAACCAGCAGAGAGCTAAGTGAAAGAAAGAAAGTTAAACTGTAGGAGGACTTTTACAAGTTTTTTAAAACACATTCTTTACCCTAGCTGGTTTGGCTCAGGGGATAGTGTGTCGGCCTGAGGTCAGAAGGGTCCTGGGTTTGATTCCAGTCAAGGACACATACCTCAATTGCAGGCTCGATCCCCAGCCCTGGCTGGGACACATGCAGGAGGCAACCAGTCAATGTGTCTCTCACATCAATGTTTCTCTCTCTTGGTCTCTCCTCTCTCTCTCTCTCTCTCTCTCTCTCTCTCAAAAGAAAAAAAGGAAAAATATTTTTGGGTGAGGATTAACAATAACAAAAACAGAAACATGCTTAAGGACGTATTCAACAAAAGGTGTCAAGAAAACTGGATATTCACATACAAATGGATGGAGATTGGCCCTTACCTTACACCATATTAAAAACTAACTAAAAATGGGTCCACAACTTAAATGTAAGACCTAAAATTATAAAACTCTTAGTAGAAGAAATAGGGGGAAAGCTTCATAACAATGGATTTGGCAATTAACTCTTAGATATGACACCAAAACCATAGCCAATAAAATAGATAAATGGCACAATATCAAAATGTATCATTGTGCATCAAAGGACACAATCAACAAGAGTGATAAAAAGGCAACCTACAGAATAGGAGAACATATTTGCAAATAATCTATCTGATAAGGGACTAAAACAATCTATAAAAAACTCTTACAATTCAACAACAACAAAAATCCAATTAAAAATATATAGATTCAAATAGACATTTCTCCAAAGAAAGCATATAAATGGACAACAAACGTAAGAAAAGATGCTCTACACCACTAATTAACAGGAAAATACAAATCAAAACCACAATGAGCTATCACTTCACACCCAATGAGATGGCTACTCTCAATAAAATGAGTGGTGGCAAGGATGTGGGGAAATTGAAACACTGTGTGTGCACTACTAGTGTGAATGTAAAATGGCACAGCCACATGGAAAGCTGTGTGGCAGTTCCTCAGAATGATAAAAATAGAATTACCATGTGACCCAGCAATCCCAAAATAACTGAAAGCATATTTGCATAGCCATTACTATGGATTTTGTGTCCCCTCCAAATTCATATGCTGAATCCCTAATCCTGTCCTGGCTGGGTAGCTCAGTTGGTTATAGTGTCGTCCAGATATTCCAGGGTTGCAGGCTCGATCCTCAGTCAGGGCACATACGAGAATCAACCAATTAGTGCATAAATAAATGGAACAACAAATCCATGTTTCTCAAAAAAAAATCAATAAAACAATTCTTTATATATAAAAATAACCCAAGCCAAAACCGGTTTGGCTCAGTGAATAGAGAGTAGGCCTGCAGACTGAAAGGTCCCAGGTTCGATTCCAGTCAAGGGCATGTACCTTGATTGCGGGCACATCCCCAGTAAGGGGTGAGACAAGAGGCAGCTGATCGATGATTCTCTCTCATCGATGTTTCTAACTCTCTGTCCCTCTCTTCCTCTCTGTAAAAAATCAATAAAATATATATTTTTTTAAATTAAAATAAAAATAACCCTAATCCTCAGTGTGATGGTATTTGGAGATGGGGCCTTTGGGAGGTAATTAGGTAATGAGGGTGGAGCCCTCCTGATAGGATTAGTGCCCTAAGAAGAGGCAGAATTCAGCTTGCTGCCTCTCTCTGCTCTCCACCGTGTGAGGCTATGAGAAGACGGACGTCTCCAAACCCGGAAGTGGGCTCTCACCAGACCCTCGATCTGCCGGCACCTTGACCTTGCACATCTCTCTAAAACTGTGAGAAATCAACGTTGGGTAAGACACCTAGCCTGTGGTAATTTGTTACAGCAGTCCAAACTTGTTACCGCACGGGAGGGGTTCATTCGCCGGCATGCATCAAGGCCCAGTAGACAGGAGCAGGAGTTTGCAGCCAGGAAAGGGAGGATTTCTAAAGGAGATGGTGCCAGGCGTGGAGGCACAGGTAGCTCACACTCAGATACTTGGCTCCCCGACAGCTCCCGTGGGGGCGGAGGATCATACAGGGGAAAGCCATTAATCATGGTGACTAAAGGAGTCAGGGTTGTGGTCTCTACGAATGGGTTGGTGCCAGGATGCGGGTAATGGATCACTGCGTCCAGTCCTTCAGTCCTCCTGTCAGCCACGGGGTTGCTCTACCCCACTTCACAAGGATCTGTTCTGTGGATGTCATTCCATTTTCCTGTTCCGGAGCTAAAACACAACTGAGGCCAAGATATTTCGTTTGATTGAAAACCCTGTCTCAATAGTCAAGAGACCCAGGGGTTTGTTCCTAAGACTACTGGATGCTGACCAGAACCTCACTGCCCTGAGGGCTTAATGATTAAGCAGGAGGTGAGGTGGGGTGGGGTGGGGGGTGAGTCAGGGCAGGGTGCTAGGTGAGGCCAGTTTGAGTCAAAGGGGAAAAATCAGATAAAAGGAAATAGGGCTTCTGCATGGTTACAAACGGACTAAGACACCCACGTTCAGCAGCAGCTTCCACAAGAGCCAAAAGGTAGAAGCAACCCAGGCGTCGATCAGTGGATGAATAGATAAACAAAGCGTTGCAGATCCATGTGTTCAGGAAAAAAAAAAGTATTTATTTGACAACTTTACAAAAATATTTAGGCACATAATTTTCATGTTTATGTCACCTGGTTTTACATATCTCAATCCTCAGTACCTCTTAAGAACACTAAAATGGTCATTTGGTAAATAGAATCTATACTGAAAAAATACTATCATAGGCCAACATTTGTAGGCAAAAAATCAGTTGATCATCAGCATGAGAAAGCAACATTTATGAACAACAACATAATCTCTAAAAACATTTCTGTGAGACCATAAATCTAACCAGTAGATTTATTTTAAAAGTATTTTCAAACAAGAAAGCTTAAAAAAAAACAAAACACCCTACGATAGAGTATCTCCTCGCACCATGAGGAAGCGGGGTCCTCACAGTAAGTACTAGCAGACAGGTTTGGGGAAAGGGCCGGGGGCGCGCCAACACCAACCTAGAGGAACCCAGACGCAGACGCAGATGGAGCGCGTGGTCCAGGCGTTCAGCTCGGAGAAGGGAAGGAGGGATGACGGGCATGCAGACCGCCACCTCAAAGAGACAAACTGGAAACGCTTTAGCTGAATCACCATTCTGAGGTGCGTCTTCCTCGAGGGTAACGTAATTTTTGTTTCTTGAAATTTACCGTACAAATATAAATAATCTCGTCATTTAAAAAAAAAACAAAAAAACAAGTGGAATCACCTGCATCACACAACGGCCACAATTATATCCGGTAGGAATTTGAAAAGATCGTGAAAAGACACTATTATTTAAGCATTCCGGAAGCAAACGAAGTACAGGTCACATTTTGCAAGAAATACGCACACTGTCTAGGGTCTCTAGCATTCAAAGAACACAACTTAAGAAACTTGTTTGGCCTAAAGGGTCTCACCATATAATGACTGTAACAAAACCTGCCAAGTGCCTAATATCTCCTAGGCGTGGTGCTGAGTAGTTTTGCATCCAATACCTCATTTCTTTTGACTATTATTATTAGGAGGGACTGATCATACAATATTATGGGGAAGCAAGAAAAACACGCAGTTAATGGAGGAGGGACTCAGGGTAGTCATGGAATTCTAATAGCCTGGCACATCTCAGAGCTAAAAGACTAGTATAAATCATAAAAGTCCTGTGAGAGTAAAAAAAAAAAAAAAAAAAGGCAAGCTTCAGCTTTATGGGTGGGCCACCCCTAATCACTGATACTGATAAATCACTGACTCCTTCAACTGCTTCTCTCAGTTAGGGTCTTGCTAAAGAATATAAGCAAGAAACATGTCCTAGTCATCTCAGTTCCCCCAGAGCTCTGTGTTGTCTATTGGTTTGATAGGATTTCAAATGAACTTGTTTATGACAAAAGTAAAGTTGTTTTAAGAGTAAAGCTGCTTTGCCCTAGTTCAGTGGTCAGCAAACTGCGGCTCATGAGCTGTGGTTTGCCGCTCTGTTGACTAATGAGTTTGCCAACCACTGGGATAGGGGCTTAACCACAAGGAACAACAGCCTCTAATTATTGGAATCAAGAGTCTAGGTCAGTGGTTGGCAAACTCATTAGTCAACAGAGCGGCAAATCTCGGCTCACAAGCCACATAGCTACAGTTTGCCAACCACTACCCTAACTGGTTTGGTTCAATGGAGTGAGCGTCAGCCTATGGACTGAAGGGTCCCGGGTTCTAGCAGGCTAGAACCCTACTAGGGGGCATGCAGGAGGCAGCCAATCAGGGATTCTCTCTCATCATTGATGTTTCTATCTCGCTCCCCCTCTCCCTTCTCTGAAATCAATAAAAATATGTATATTTTTTTAAAGAGTAAAGCTGTTTTGATATAAAAGTGAAGTAAGATGTGTCATGATCACATTATCTCAGCTGCTGAGGAGCGTCCCTGGGGCCCCGGCAATAAAACACATCCCAAGAGGAAGGCACTGTGGCAAGGGCCTATTTAGACGATAAACAGTCCTCGTGTTTGTGCAGAGAGTGTATGAGGTCTGTTCGAAAGTTCTCTCTGGGCAAGGAGACCCTTTGCTGATCTAAATAGCACTCCCGAGACCTCTGGGCACTAGCTCCCAACGGTAATGGAGTCTCTGACCAGCAGCGACAAGAGCCTGCAGCCGCCTCTCAGAGGACTTCCTGCCGGCCAACTAGTGCTACCATTCCCCCGCAATCTGCTCTAGCAGCCGGCGAGCCGTTGGTGCTGGCCGCTGGAAGGCACCCTGTGGATGAAGCTGTCTCCCCCGCCTTACAGAGCCCACCTCACGGAAAAGGAGCACCTCCGCTAGATGTGGGCTTTATTTCCCTCGCCTTCCCTCGCCTGGAACAACAGTGCCACTCATCTATCATTGCTTCGGAGCATGTTATTTTGTTATGGGCTTAGGACATTTTTATAATTCCCATAGTGAACATGTGTGTAATAAAATACTGGCAAGCCAATCTTAGTCTCTGAGCATCATTTTGCCGCCCAAAACAAAAACATTGAGCATAATGACTGGCATAAAATGGATGCTCAGTGCCCTAACTGGTTTGGCTCAGTGGATAGAGCGTCGGCCTGAGAACTGAAGGGTCCCAGGTTCAGTTCTGGTCAAGGGCATGTATCTTGGTTGCGGGCACATCCCCAGTAGGAGGGGTGCAGGAGGCAGCTGAATGATATTTTTTCTCTCATCAATGTTTCTAACTCTCTATCCTTCTCCCTTTCTCTCTGTAAAAACTTAATTAAAAAAATATATTTTTTAAAAATAGATGCTGCCGAAACCGGTTTGGCTCAGCGGTAGAGCGTTGGTCTGCGGACTGAAAGGTCCCGGGTTCGATTCCGGTCAAGGGCATGTACCTCGGTTGCGGGCACATCCCCGGTGGGGGGTGTGCAGGAGGCAGCTGGTCGATGTTTCTCTCTCATCAACGTTTCTAGCTCTCTATCTCTCTCCCTTCCTCTCTGTAAAATATCAATAAAATATATATTAAAAAAAAATAAAATAAAATAAAATAAAAATAAAAATAGATGCTGCCGAAACCGGTTTGGCTCAGTGGATAGAGTGTCGGCCTGCGGACTGAAAGGTCCTAGGTTTGATTCCGGTCAAGGGCATGTACCTTGGTTGCGGGCACATCCCCAGTGGGGAGTGTGCAAGAGGCAACTGGTCGATGTTTCTCTCTCATCAACGTTTCTAACTATCCCTCTCAATTTCTCTCTGGGTAAAATCAATAATATACATATATATATATATATATATATATATATATATATATATATATTTAAAAAATAGATGCTTAGTAAATCTTTGCTCACTGACTAAGGCCATGATAACAAAGGAAAGGCAAGCTTAAATTCCTAGGTACTATTCCAGACCAGTCAAATGTGTGAAATCCTATTATTCTTTCCATGAGGATCAGATATCAGCTTTACTGATCTGAACGTCCCATGGATTTCTGACACAATAGGACGACCAAAAACTTTTCACCTACACGCAAGATGGATCCTACAAATGACTGACTCATAAAGTCGACAGCCATATGAGGTGATTAAAAATCACCGGACGTGTTATGTTGGTAATGTGGAGCCCCATCCACCAGGGTTATTCGAATCAACCTGGCACCGATAAAAGCAAACTGGCCAAAGAGGGCTCTACTGTCATTAACTCAAAAACAGAAGCTGGTAGTCTCTTTTTGCTTTAAGAGAATTTTGCTTTAAAAGAATTCTCTCCACAGCTCATCTGTCTCACAGACCACTTTACGGACTAAACTCAATAATGCTGCTTTTTCCTCCCAGGAGGTAGTTAACAGGTCAGGGAATGTTCGATCTGGTAAGATATCAACCTCAGGATACACTCCAGACAGCCGGGGTGATGCCATAACACTAGGCAAGTCTCTAGCGCACTGCTGCAACCAGGGGGCACATAACGGAAGCAAACTCCAAAACTGGCTGGCCAGTTCTGTCCTTGCTCAGACACAGCTCTCAAATAGATCCCAACTTCCCCAGGCTGCTTCCTCTTATCCCGAAATGCGGGTGGCAGTTGGAGGGGGCATCCAGGAATCAGAGCAGGTACAGGACAGGAGCTACAAATTGTTCTATTGTGTCTGGTCAGTCAGTTCGGCATAGGGCACGCATGGGCAAACTACGGCCCGCGGGCCGGATCCGGCCCGTTTGGCTGTTCTATCCGGCCCGTGCGGAGCTGAAAGAGCGGACTGTACCCTTTTATGTAATGATGTTTACTTTGAATTTATATTAGTTCACACAAACACGCCATCCATGCTTTTGTTCCGGCCCTCCGGTCCAGTTTAAGAACCCATTGTAGCCCTCGAGTCAAAAAAGTTTGCCCACCCCTGGCATAGGGTATGGGCCCTGAGATCATGTGCATTTAGCGAAGCTGTAACTTACACATGATTTTCCCATGTTAACCTGGAGAGATGGAGGATCTCCAAGGGAACCTGACTCCAAGAGGAAACTCAACTCCTGGTGGGGTTCTAGTTCAACACTACGAGAAATTCTACAACACAAACTATTTCTAATGTCCAAGTTCTTTCTTTCAAGTGGCTAGTAGGAAAAGGAACAGAGCTGCTAAAATTAGGTCTCACAAGGCCTTTCCACTGTGCCCAGGCAAACCCAGGCAGTGACAGGCAGCAGTCACGGCCAGAAGCGCGGGGCAGCTGGGGCCAGCCTGGGAGTTGGATGAGCGCTCTGGCATACAGAGTGACCTGTCATTCTCCCTGATATGCAAAGCCTATTCCTCTCTGACGAAAATTCAATCGACTGCTTGCCTCAAGCTAATCCAGCTAGCACCCCCAGTTCCTTACTCCCTCTTATAGGACAGGAAATGTATGGCAGCACGGTACAATGGAAAAAACATACATTTTAGACTAATTAGCAAATCACCTACTTTCCTTGAGTCTTGTTTACTCATTGGTAAACCAGGGACAGTAAGAACCATCTCACAGAAGATAATGTCCTATGCTCCCACCAGAATTTCCTCAGATCGCTAATATTGGGAGGGGGGGGAAGGGGGAGGAGAGAGCCTTAGGAACTCTTACATGGAGCTTATAACTTGGAAGTTGGCTGTGAGGTTAATTCTGGGGACCCAGCACCACTGGCCAGGCAAGACAAAGCAAAATAAGGGGAAAGCATAAATATGACCTCCATCAAAAATATAAACAGAAAAAAGCCTTCCAGGGGCCATGCCGAGACACCGAATTACTCATTGTTTAGCTCAAAGGAGCCCAGTGGATTCCACGCCCAATGAGCTAAAGGCAGTGTGCGCACCAGGCACCCAGCCTCCTGCGCACTCACCGCCCAACTGGCTGAGCAAACACTCATCCCCGAAGTCAGCGGCGGTGTCTGAACCAAGTCACAGGACTGTGTTGAATTTAACACCCCGGCCCACCCAAAGAGGCGATTCAATGTCCATCCACAGCAGTTCTCCCAGAATGCAGCACTGGGCTTGAGAGAAGCTGGTGTCCTCAGTAAGTCAGCGGAAGGACAAGGACGGCAGAATGTAGGTGGGAGTGGCCACCGGAGAGGGGTGTGCTCGTGCCACCAGGAGCAAGAAGGTGACAGCTCTAACACCAACCAGACCCCAACCACACCAACACCTAACCAGCCTTTCCCCTCAAGCCAGTCCATTCAGGAATGTAAGACCCAGTCACACTGATGTAAAGAGGGGTGAGAAGAGCAGCAGCTAAAGCCAGAGGAGGGGTGCACGGGGAAGTACACGGGGGTCACCTTGCCTGCCCGCCTGCCATTCTCACTCCGGGAAGGGCCACGCTGCACGGTTCACAAAACGCACCTCTTCACGTGCATCTGACCTCACACCTCGGCGTTTGGTTTCACGCCGCTGTGGGTTGGGTGGGGCGGGTGCTTCCAACCCCACCCATCATAGACTTGCAGTGTCTAAGAACTGGATGAAGTTCTACGACTTGTTCACAGTCACATGTGCTGAAATGGATGAATGAAGCTAAGTTCTCCTGTCTAACCTCACTCAGTCCCTACAGCCGAAGTGAGATCACCCAACGACTTCCAGAAAACCTCTCTGTATCCCCAGCGCTTAGGGAGAAGGCCTGGCACGTGTTACACACACTACATGTTAGGTGAATGGATGAAGCAGACAGACAGACAAGTGCTTCCTCCAGCACTTCAGTATCCCCCTCCCACACAACCCAGAGGCAACAGCAAGCTTTTAAGGAATGCACTCTCTTCATCCCAGGACTTCTCAGGAAAGCCAACGTGCAAAGCGATACACCTCACAGCCCCACCTAATGTTTTTTTTTTTAGAGCCAAAGTTGTAGTCTCTGGCAAATGCAACGATGATATCCTTAGGAAGAAACTACAATCGTTAAGAAATGTAACTCAAAGAAGAGACGCTGCCCACACTCCGCTGCATTCCCAGCAGAAGGAAGGCCGGACCTGCCTCCAGACGCAGCAACGGCGCGAACCAGGAGGCTCTGGTTGGAGCACGTTATAGATGCAGCTCTCAGGGACGCCTGGATATCAAAGTATGGAATGTAACAGTTTCCAAACACGGGTGGTTCACCGTCGGCCCAGAAGAAAAAATAAATTAAAAAGCCCGGTGCATTTTCCAGTCTGATATAAATTAACTTAAATGGCATAATTAAAATAGAGTCCGTTATAAGTTTCTCTCATAAAATGTTAAAAGGCAGCAATCAATCCTCAGATTGTGTAAGTGCAAAGGAATGATATTTTCTCCATAATTGAGACACCTCAGTATCTGTGTAAGAACTGCCAGTGTTCCAAGCTGATCACAGTCTCAGGCCTACGTCGCTGAAGCCATCCTCTGGTCATACGGCGCCTTTCCCCTTAATGTCCAGCTTGTTACTGGCCTCCGACTGTTTGCTCAGCTGCTCTTCAGAGAAAGTGATGTAGGAATACACCAGGCTCCCAGCAATACTGCAAAACAGAAAACCGCCATCAGCGAGTGAGGAAGGGACGGCAAATGCAAGGGAGACAAATGCAAGGCGAGGGCGGAGTCACCTGTATAAATCAACGGCCCATAAAATGAAAACATGCAGCATTTTCATCTCCCGAACTAGAGACCCTCCCAGGTCCTGGTATTATCCAATGCTTGATGAAGCTCTGGGAAGATGAATGACTTGTCAACAGGGCTGCCAGTTTTATACAAGCTTTTTGGAAGACAATTTGTTGAAATCAAAAGCTTTAAAATTCTGTGTACCCTTTCACCTAGTCATCTATTTCGTTGATTAATTGTGCACATCTCCTTAAACTTACCACCAAAGTGTTTACCGCATCATTTATCATAGCAGAAAATTAAACGGTAAATATCCCACAGTGAGGAATTATGTAAATTCATACAATAGAATACCACCATTAAAATGATGTAAAATAAAAACAAGCAATGAGCCGAAACCGGTTTGGCTCAGTGGATAGAGCATCCGTCTGCGGACTGAAGGGTCCCAGGTTTGATTCTGGTCAAGGGCATGTACCTTGGTTGTGGGCACATCTCCGGTAGGGGGTGTGCAAGAGGCAGCTTATCGATGATTCTCTCTCATCGATGTTTCTAACTCTCTATCCCTCTCCCTTCCTCTCTGTAAAAACTCAATAAAATATATTTTTATAAAAAAATAAAAAAACAAGCAATGACATCTTAAGTGAAATAAATCTCACAAAACTTTAATTATTATCTAACCCCATTTTATTTAAATGAACAACAGTATGTACATTGATATGTACCAGAATCAAGTCTGGAAGGAACACAAGAATATTAACAATGGTTACACCTGGATGGTGAAGTTATAGGTGATTTCGTTATTCGTATTTTCTGCATTTCTAAAGATAATCATTTCAGGCAAATGTTATTTTTAAAAAAAAATAAAAATCATCGCAATGACTACTTAAGCATGCGGATCCTGGGAGATTCAGAGCTGGTTTTTCTGACTAGCATCACATCCGCAGTGGAAAACCCACTGTCTGAGCTCTCAGCCTCTGAGTGGGTTGCCGGTGCCCTTCCCTTGTCCACCACACCTACCACCGGGGGGTTCACCCTTTTGGGACAGGGATGACTCTTATCTGTTCTCTGTGGGGACCTCAACCCCCCACCTGGGACGCACAGCTTCTGCCAGAACCGCTGAGCCGGAAGTGGTGGAGGAGCTCAGAGCGGCCCGGCTGCTCTGGCGCTGAGCCTGCCCCAGGGCTCCCCCGGGTCTCTGGCTGGCAGGCTGGCCCGGGCTCTGTTTGCAGATGTCCCTGCCCTAGGCTTGGCCCCAATCTCCTGCTTGACCACTTGGCTCAAAAACATGCTGCTTATTTGAAATTAGTTCCTTTTCCCCCTGGGCTTTGGTGGGAGGTGCCTCACCCCTACAAATAAAGATGATCAGGCACTTCACAGCACTTAATCATCGTATGGTGGCCATTTATTCAACTCTATTACAGGTCACGTTATTTTATGTACATCTGCTGTTGCAATATTCCTGCAAGGTACAATATCCCTGCAGATGAGGAAAAAAATGAGTCCTAGAGGCAAAAGATAATTTTCTCAGGGCCGCAAAGCATCCGGACGATGGACCAGGACAGAACCCCGTCAGTGCTGTGTTTCCTCCTGAAATGGCTTCCTCCCGATGGCCCCTGTTCCCCAGGATGTCGCAAGTGCCTGTTATTAGTTTGTTCCCAGCAGCCTATAAATTCCCCAAGGCTTCACTCTCAGCTCGACAGAGTCCCTGGCGCTTGGTGGCAGCCCAGTAAATAACAGCGGAACGGTATCCGTTATGGCCCAGTGCACAGAAAGGAACCTCGTGACCCCAATCCTGTGCCAGTGTCCACAGAGCTCGTTGGCTCATCATCTTCATCTGGTAACTTTACTCCACTTCTTTTTCTTTTTTTAAAAATTTTATCACTCTTCTGGAAACTTTTTAATTTTCTAGTCACCACGTAGGTAATTTTGCCTGGCTGCTGGGGCTAGGAGACCTACGGAGATGGTTTGCTATGTAGCCTTTGGACTGAGGCTACATGTTCTTGACGTTCACTGCACATCTACATGGTAGCCAATTTCCACCAACCCCACTCCATGCCCCAGCGCAGCGGGAGGTCTGTTTCTTCTTTCTGTCATCCTGTTCTCCCCTAGATTCCCCCTCGCATGACAACCTATTTTTCCTGTCAGGATTATCCTTGACGCTCCTGTAACGCCAGCTTCACCTGGATAGTTATAATGCAGGCTAGAAGACAAGGACCTTATTCCAGGCTTAGTCCTCATGGAGATCCAGGACCCTAGGCTGTTAGCGCAGTTAGTGTAATGAAAAGTCAATGACCGTGGAGATAGGCTTTGGTTCAGTCTTGAATATACTGCTGTCTCTGTGTCCCTGGGAAAATTTGTTAAGTTATCTGAGATTCTATTTTCATGTTAATAAAATAAGAATAACACTACCATCCAGCCAGCATGTGTCAGTGGTTGAACATCAACCTATGAACCAGGAGGTCAAGGTTCAATTCCCAGTCAGGGCACATGCTTGGGTTGTGGGCTCGATCCTCAGTGTGAGGCATGCAGGAGGCAGCTGATCAAGGATTCTCTCTCATCACTGATATATTTCTTTCTCTCTCTCCCCCTCCCTACCTCTCTGAAATGAATAAAAAAATATATTTTAAAAAAAAGAATACTACTATCTATCTAGGCTTGTTTGAGGATTGAGATAGCACGTATAAAGAACCAGGCCCTTACAATTCTAAGATTTGGAAACAGCCTAAGTGCCCATCAGCAGATGAGTGGATTAAAATACTGTGGTACATCTACACAATGGAATATTACGCTGTTGTAAAAAGGAAGGAACTCCTACCATTTGCAACAGCATGGATGGAACTGGAGAGCAGTATGCTAAGCAAAATAAGTCAGTTGGAGAAAGATAAATGTCACATGATCTCACTCATTTGCAGAATATAATGAACAACAGAAAGTGATGAACAAAAACAGATCCAGAGACAGAGAAGCACTGATCAGACGGTTAAACCTCAGAGGGAAGGTGGGGAGGGGGGGGTAAGAGATCAACCAAAGGACTTGCATGCATGCATATAAGCCTAACCAATGGACACAGACAACAGGGGGGTGAGGGCATGAGTGTGTGTGTGTGTGTGGGGGGGGAGAGACAATAGGGGATAAGGTCACATATGTAATACCTTAATCAATAAAGAAAATTAAAATTAAAATAAAATAAAAAGAACTAGGCCCTAATCCTGGCACACAGTTAAGCAATTAAGAAATATTTATTCCCTCCTCAGTCAACTCACCGACCAGAGGCACAATGCAATGTTAACAAAGGGATGGTGGTATAGTCAGAGTTAACCTGATGCAAGAGGGCATTGCCACATAACGGGCGAAAAACCGCACACAGAGACTGCTGAACCCAGAGAATGGAGAGCGCAGGCTGGTCAGTCTCACAAGCTCCAACAAGAGGCAGCACAAGACTGTTCACCTCATCGTTATGCCAGACTTGATCATTATCAGATATGTAAATTCTCAGAAATGACCTTTCCTGAATCATCGGAAGAGAACTGAATATTTATCAACAAGAATCTACATGGTAATCAATTTCATACATACGATGTGCCTAGCAGTCATGAGTTAATGCTTTGGAAAGGATTATCACACAGTTGCCCCATAAACAACAGGGGGGTTAAAAATCCACATATAACTTTGGATGCCCCCAAAACTTTACTAATAGCCTGCTGTTGACTGGAAGCCTTACAAAAAATATACACAGCTGATGAACACACAGTTGGTATGTTGTGTAATATACTATTAGAGGCCTGGTGCATGAATTCATGCATGGATGGGGTCCCTCAGCCTGGCTGGTGAACAGGGCCCATCGGGGCTGGCCAGCAGGGGGAGGGACCGCAGGAGTTTGACCAGCTGAGGGAGGTTGGCTATGGGAGCACAATGACCATCAGAGGGCAGCTCCTACGTTAAGCATCTGCCCCCTGGTGGTCAGAGCATCATCATAGTGACTGGTCAACTGGTTGTAATGGTCACTTAGGCATATATATAGAGAGAGGGGGGGGTAATATGCAAATTGACCCTAACACCCTCACATCACAAGATGGCTACCCCCATGTTGTCACAAGATGGCTCCCCCCACATCATCACAAGATGGCTGCCCCATGTCATCATGAGATGTGTTGCCCCCACATTGTCACAAGATGGCTGGTAGGGGAGGGCAGTTGGGGGTGACCAGGCCTGCAGGGAAGGGCAGCTGGGGATGATCAGGCCTGCAGGGGAGGGTAGTTGGGGGTGATTGGGCTGGTAGGGAAGCAGTTAGGTGTCAATAATGCCAGCAGAGCCGAAACCGGCTTGGCTCAGTGGTAGAGCATCGGCCTGTGGACTGAAAAGTCCCGGGTTCGATTCCAGGCAGGGGCATGTAACTTGGTTGCGGGCACATTCCCAGTGTGTGTGTGTGTGGGGGGGGGGGGTGCGGGAGGCAGCTGATCAGTGTTTCTCTCTCGTCGATGTTTCTAACTCTCTATCCCTCTCTCGTCCTCTCTGTAAAAAATCAATTATATATATATATATATATATATATATATATATATATATATATATATAAAATAATGCCAGCAGGGGATTGGTTAAGTGTCAATTGCGGTTAGGGGGCTATCAGGCTGGCAGGCACAATGATTAGGGGCAATCAGGCAGCCAGGCAGGTGAGTGGTTAGGAGCCAGCAGTCCCAGATTGTGAGAGGGATGTCCCAGATTGGAGAGGGTGCAGGCTGGGCAGAGGGACACTACCCTGCATGCCCCTCCCCCCTCCCCCCGCCGTGCACAAATTTTGTGCACTGGGCCTCTAGTCTTACAATAAAGTAAGAGAGAAAGAACAGTTCTAGTACTGTACATATTTATTGAAAAATTGACATACAAGTGGACCCACAGAGTTCAGACCTGTGCTATTCAAGGGTAAACTGAAAACTGCTTCCTGGCAACTTTGGGAATGGAGGGAAACTGGGAGGAGGGGAAGAGGAGGATGGAAAAGAGAAAGGGAAAGCCTAGATTTGGGGCAGAGGGGGGAGACCTATATCTGAATTTTCATACATCACTACCATGACTGTGAACCAGGATCTTCTACTGCTTCCAAAAAAAAACCAAAACAAAACCCAACTTCTCATTAATCTCCATAAATGTTCACATGAAATTTGATAACTTCTGATACTTTGGAATTGGTGTTTATATATTCAACCATTCTAAACATTCATTTTTAAAATCTCAAGCAATTCTCCAGCTGCTTAATATTCACATCACATAGCATTACCAAATTCACTGAGACTGTGGCAGACACCACCAGGAGAGGAACAGAAGAAAAAGGCAAAGCTACCAGGCCCTGCAGACAGGGGGCTACTTAGAATAATGCGGGAAAGACTGGCCAGTGCTGAGCACCGCCCCTCCTCAGCTCTGGTCCACTTCCGATCTTCCACAGCCATGCAAACGCAACCTGCCTCCCCTAGGCCGAGAGGCATGCACGCGTTTTCCAGCCACAGAGAAGTAAGACAGCCGTTCACAAATGCAAACTAAAATGCCTTCAGTGGAGCCCCTTCATGGCCAGGCACCGAGTCCCGGCGTCCAGCTGTCCCATCTCTTCTTGTAGTCCAGAGTGTGCTCCTCCACCCCATCTCATTTCATTCACTCCACTCCACCACACCAGCCCGCTTGCTGTTCTGTGAACACACCAGGCACACTCCCCCTTCAGGGGCTTCTTCTTTTCTTTTTTTCTTTTTTAATGTTTTTTATTGATTTCAGAGAGAAGGATAGAAACATTAACGATGAGAGACTCTGCTTGGCTGTCTCCTGCATGCCCCTTACCTTCTCTCTGAAATCAATAAAAAACCAGGGACCAAGCCCGCAACCTGGACATGTGCCCTGTCTGGGAATCGAACCGTGACCTCCTGGTTCATGGGTTGATGCTCAACCACTGAGCCACACCCGCCAGGCCCACTTTGGGGCCTTTTCACCTGCTCTTCCCTCCAGAAATCAATGTGGCTCATCCCCTCCGTTTTTTAGGTCTTTACATAAGACATAACCTTTCAGCAGGTGCCCCTACCCCTGAAATACTCCCGGATCCCCCCCTGCCCTGCTTAATTTTTCTGCAATACTATTTAGCAGAGCTAACATTTATTGCCAGCACATGGTTCACTCGTTTCTCTCTTCCTTCATTTTCTGTCTCCTCTAGTAGAAGGAAAACTCCATGAAGGGAAAGGGTTTGTGTGATAGCAGCTCTATCACCACTGCCTACAACAATGTTTGTACCTAGTAGGTACCTACTATGCATTTGTTTATGAATAAATCTTCCCAGGTAGATTATAAATTCTCTGAAAATAAAAATTAGCCTATGGCTTTGCATGCACTAAGTAGTTACTTCCTTTAATAGATGTACAGAAAGGGTTGAACAATTCTGATTCTTTTGCCTGCAAAGGGCAATCGGAGAATAAAAGACAAATCAGGCAGGAAGTAAGCAAGGAGTGAGAAGGGCCATTTTAACTGCTAATCCCATGTGCCCTCACATGGTTAAATTATAGGGCATATTTTATTTATTTATTTTTTAAGTATATTTTATTGATATTTTACAGAGAGGAAGGGAGAGAGGTAGAGAGCTAGAAACTTCGATGAGAGAGAAACATGGACCAGCTACCTCTTGCACATCCTGTAGGGCATATTTTAAAAGTTGGATCAGGATTAGAACCTCAGCTTTGATTCTTACTATGTGTGACTTTGGGCAAATTATTTCACCTCTCTGAACCTCGATTTCGATATTATGTGAGATGATTAAATGAGATGACACTGTAAAGGTGACCAACAAACATTAACTTCCTATCTGTTGCCTTCCCAGGGATCTATTTATGTCCTTGCTATACTAAGATAAGTATTGGTCTGTGCACAAACTTTAAAAATAGAAGTACCTTAGTCACACAATTGTGGCCAGGATGTGAATCAATCCATCTGCCTAGGAGTTTTAGGATAACCTATTTGGTACAGACACTTTTAAAGAATAGTTTAAAAATGTCTTATACACATACACTTACCACACAACCCAGGAATTCTATTCCTAGGTACTTATCCCAAATAAAACGGAAACTTATGTTCACACACAAAATTGCAAGCCAATATTTTAGCAACTAATACAAAACAGTTAAAAACTAGAAACTTTTCTTTCAATCAGCGAGGAATGGGTAAACTGTGAAATTCCCAGTTTATCCATTCACCAATTGAAGGAATAGAATTCTACTCAGCAATAAAAAGGTACAAACTACTAATATATGCCACAACCCAAAATCTCAAATGCAACATGGACTGTGTTAAATGAAAGAAGTCAGACCAAACACTGCATAATATTATGTATCATTAATGTCATTCTGGACACTACCTGGATAGAAAGCAGATTAGGGGCAGAGGTTCAATGCAAAGGGATATGGGGACTTTTTTTTAGGAGTGTGGGGGAGAAAGGGAGGATGATACAAATGTTTCACATCTTGAATGTGGTGCAGTTGTCAAAACTCATAAGCTGTGCATTAAAAGCGTTTAATTTTACTCTAATTAAATGTATATTAATTTTTTTTAATGGAAGCAAAAAAAAAGGGGGGGGGGTGGGAGACTACAGCTAAAGAAGAGTTCCAGAGATCCTAAGAGTTCTAGCTTGGGCGGTTCTGAGGATGATGGTGTCATTCGTTACAAGGAAAGGCTACATGACTCAAGGGGAAGCCCAGGCGGGGTGCAGCCACTGGGGAAGTGCAGAGGCACGCGCTGTTGGCACCCTTCACCACTCCTTCCCGCCCTCTCTGTAACTGTCTCAGGCTTGGACCAGCACCCCCGTAACTGGCCACCGGACAAAGGCACTTAGGGGATTTGGAGAGAGCCAGACTCTCAACAGAGCCCTACTTCTGTCAGCCTAACATGTATCAAATCCAACATCTTGAAACAGAAATTCTACTGGAAGAATTTCCCAGATGTTAGATTTGATACATGTTAGGCTGACATAAGTTGTAACATTCCAATATACTCAGGAACTTAAAAAAAAGTTATTTTAAGTGGCTTTCAATGTGAAAAAAAGGCACCTAACTCTTCTTAAAAGATTATTTTATAAGAGATTTGAACTGTAGAGATCTAAAAAATGCAAATATAGAAGCTTCTACCTCATTTTGGCTCTCAGGGTATTTATTTTAAGGGGGCTAATTAAGACATCTCTGACTCAGGGCCATAATGACTTTTAATCCACACTTTTAGAAATGAGTGAAAAGCAGGCCATATCCAAGGTCAGAACCAGGTCACCATTTTGCTCCTTAAATCCTGTCCCTTCCTCACAAATTTTAATGAAAGAGATGTTTACTAAGCATGGATGTCAAGCAGTGAGTTAGGTACTTTATACTCATTCTAACAACTCTAAAAAAATAGGTATTTTCATCCTTAGCACATTAAAAAAAAATGAAGCAAATAAAAAAATAATTTAAAAAAATATCAGAAAAGATAAGCAACTAACTCAGTCACACATACGGCAAACTTCAGAACAACAATTCCAACCAGGTCTGAGACCTGACTACTCCTCTTTTTTCTATAATATGCAGTTCTCAGATCGACATATATACCCACAGTCCTCCCAACTCTGAATCCCACAAATCACAAATGATTTTTCCTCTAAAAGGTCAACAACCATAGTGGCAAAAGATGTCAGGGAAGGAGCAATGATGAATTATTAACTTATTAATATTTGTGTTAGATTCTCATATCCTATATATTAAAAGGCTAATATGCAAATTGACCAAACAGTGGAACAAAAGGTCGCTATGACGCACAATGATCACCAGGGGGCAGATGCTCAATGCAGGAGCTGCCCCCTGGTGGTCAGTGTGTCCCAAAGGGAGCTCCGCTCAGCCAGAAGCCCTGAGCTGGGCTCATGGCTGGTGAGTGCAGCGGAGGTGATGGGAGCCTCTCCCGCCTCTGAGGCAGGTGGGCATCCCCAGAGGGCTCCTGGACTGCTGGAGGGCACAGGCTGGGGGAGGGATCTTCCCCCTAGCCCCGAGTGCATGAATTTCATGCACTGGGCCTCTAGTTGATCCATAAGAGAGGTATGAAGATAAAGTCTAAAGAAATATAGTGATATGGCCAAAGTCAAACACATATAATGCATTTCTAATGGAGCTGGTATTCTTTAGCCCTGCATTTTCTTAAGAATAGTGTACTGCCATCTGGCATACTTAGTAAAGGTCTGTTCTTCGGAGAGCTAAGTAAAAGGAACTCAACTTCCAGAAAAGATTCCCCAACTATTACACATAAAATATGGTACCACTTTCTTTCCCTTAAAAAGCACTCTCTAATGATGTTAAATATATAATACATTGGAAGCACTCCATATAGGTTTGTTTAATAAATAACAAATTTGACATTAAATAGCCCAACCTTATTGTGACACTATTCGTTAAAGTGGTTATATTTAAATATTTTTACTTACCTGATATTTAAGCCAATGAAGTTCGTCCACGTGAAAATATAATCTCCACCAAAGACCATTCCAATATAAGTTATTAATATATTCTAAAAAAAAAAAGCAATGCACTGTTAGATAGGTTTAAATATTCACATAAAGGCCTTCATGCTATGACCCAAATACCTATTTTTAAAATGCAAAAAAACAAATAAACAGGCAATAACAAAATTTCACCAAGTCTAAAATGCATGCAGTATGAACAAGAATACTAACAAGGAAACAATGACATTAGCCTCAGCCCAATATTTCCTCTACAAACAATAAATGCTTTCACCAATACTAAAAAATACTAACAAGGTAATCAAACTTTCTCTGCTCTGTGGTATGGGCTGACATTATAAATCTTAACAGAGAAACTCGGCTGTTTCTGAGGGTGGAAAACACTAAGGCATCCTTAGCAATCAGAAAAGAATGCTTTTCCTCTCTCTGAGCTAACTGTTGACTTGTGAGGGGACAGTGAAGAAGAAAAGCCTGCTAACGTCAAGAATCGTTCCCTCCTTTTTGAGAAGGATAAAGGGATGGTGGGAGTTCACCAACGTGAAGAACGTTTTTAGAGGAGCCTTCTTAGTATTTTCAAAACACACATGGGAAGTCATCTCAAAGTAGCATACTTAAAATCACGTCTCCTGACTCCCTGAAACTCCCAGGCATAAACGTCTTCCGCTTATCTGTGCTCCCCCTTTAATTAAACTCGGACCACCAAGGTGAAATAACATTTTCACAAATGTATTCAGTTCTTCCCTAACAACCTCCATTCTTTCACACTCCTAAGCCACTTACCTCCCTCTCTGCCTTTACAACCGCCATAAGCAGTAAATGTCACAAACACTGTTAGCACCCGGGTTCTCCTAGATTAGGCCACGGAAGCAGAAAGTGCTCTGCTTTAAAATTACTTTTATAATGGAGTGCCCTTGGAGCATTCGAAATTATGTCTGCCTCTTCTAAGTCTAAGGATAGAGAGAGTACGTTGCCTTACAGCAGGTCTCTTTAATAATTGCAGGGGGACGGGAGAGCTGTGTGCCCCAGGGGAGCCGTGTGCCCAAGGGGGGCGGAGGGACCCGGGGAGCCGTGTACACCGGGAGAGCCGTGTGCCCTGGGGAAGCGGTGGGACCCGGGGGAAGGGGGTGGTGTGAACTGGAGGAGGAGTGGATTCTATTCGTGTGGTCCTGAGACATTTGGACAGTCTGCAGCCATTAGCTACAGAACACTCTGTTGTATTTCCCTACAAAAACAAATGAGAGAGAGTGTCCCACTTGAAATTCATATACGGAAAAAAGGAAAAGAGAAGGAAAAAAAATCTGAGGAACAGAATAAAGTGGTGAATATAGTAGAATCAGGGGCAAAGAAGGGGAGTGGACTGGTAATTATCAGGAGGATAAGGGGGTGGGGAAGCAGTGAGAGACTGGATTGAAATCGTATAACCAATGGATGAAGACAATTGGGGGGAGAGGGGGTAAGGGCAGAGTGTGGGAAGAGATCTGGGTGGTAGGGAGCTTTGGGGGAGAAAAAGGAGAAACAATTGTAATAATCTGAGTAATAAAGATTTATTAAAAAAATAATAATAATTGCAGGGGGAGGGAAATGCCACGGAACAGAAGGCAACTGGGGAACATGTGTAACAGGACCTCTCTTCAAACACAGGACCCAGAGATCCAGAGAGAGGGTGGGCTACATTGTGTAATGGCTCAAGGAACTCGAGAAGGGAAAAGATGGCGAACCCAGGCCTTACTGCAAAAACCCGATCAGCAGGAGGTGGGAAAACTGTAAGTGCACGCTAGGGCAGCCTAACACAGGTTTGCCATCAGGAAAAGATCCCAGTGCCCACAAAGCCCAACTAACCAGGAAGCACAGAAGAGTCTAGTAGTTCAAGACTAACGCTCAAGTTTTAGTGATACCTGAGAATCATCTGGAAACTGTTAAAGATGATCATTTCCAGGCTCGACTTTAGAGACTCTGGCTCAGTGTATCCGAGGTGGGCCTAGGATTTCCATGTTTAACCAGCTATCCTGAGTGATTTTCCCACCACACTTAAAAAGAAACAAGGAAGGCTGACCCAGGCGTTTATGGGGTTGAGATCCTCAAGCACAGAAGACAGCCTGAAGCCCCTTGGGGAACAATGACTGAGCTAAAGGTGTGAACTGAGAGGCTAAGGAAAGAAGCTCCACTGTCACTCATGAGAGTGAAACAGCAAGGGCTTCCGTGGACTCCCATCCGCCAGAAGGTTCAAGACATCCTTCAACAGCGATACCACATGGCAGAAAGAAGCAACGGCAATGGCACACTGAACAGACGATCCAATTCTCTCCCTCCTCTGGAGTTTGGATTAAGCTCATAAGGTTCTATGCAGAGAAGGAAATAGGCCAAAGTAAAGTACTGGCCTTCATGTTCATGAGAGCATGGCTATATCTGTGCCCCTTGCTGATAATGATACAGAAAGTGCACTAAGAAATTCTAAGCAGATAGGTTTAGTTATTACAATTAAATATAGGCTCTCCTGTACCATCCTTCTTCTTGGCTAAAAACATGGTACCAGCTACCCTGCTCTTGCTGTTCTTATTCTGAAGATGCAAGCTGTCCAACTTTGCTCTTAAAGCATTTACTTTACAAAATGGAAACAGAGCTGCAAGCTCATTTGGGCAGGGGAGCGGGGGGAAGGAGGGAGAGGGGAGGGTGGGGCGCTAAAGCCCTGTCAGCCAGCCAGACCTTTGAAAGTAGATGAACTGTCTAGATTTCAATGGAATTCACACAAATGATTGTTATAGTTCCATCTACAATTCTATTCATACCAAACACTCCAATTCCATGAAGTTTCGACCCAAATCTAATTTCTAAAATAAGGTCATGTGGACACCACTCCACTGGGGGTGCACAGGGTAACGCAGAGCAATAAAAACTTTCCTCTGGCCGAAACCAGTTTGGCTCAGTGGATAGAGCGTCGGCCTGCGGACTGAGAGGTCCCAGGATCGATTCTGGTCAAGGCACATCCCCTACTGGCACATCCCCAGTAGGGGGTGTGCAAGAGGCAGCTGATCAATGTTTCTCTATCATCGATGTTCCTAACTCTCTATCCCTCTCTCTTCCTCTCTGTAAAAAAAAAAAAATCAATAAAATATATTTAAAAACAAAAAAACCTTCCTCTGCAACCACTGCCCTCACTTTGACAAAAGGGGCATCATAAAGGAAGTCCCAGGGGTAACTCCACTCTTTTCCCAGTGACCTGGGATCTACCTCTCTCTGTTTTACCTTTCTCAGAAAGCAAGCCTACCTGGCTAACCCACTTAAAATTCAGGCTCGCTGGGGCTGCTTGGATCTTAAACCACTACAATTTACAAAGTCAGGTGAAAGAGGCCTCAGGCTTCAGAGCCACTAATGTCAGCTCAATATTTTAAGTCAACTTGACTCTCCTGGTGAAGACAAACGAGCCTGACTCAAGTAACACGGTCAGGAGGAAATGACATCACCGGAAAAGTCATACCCAGCTTTTAAAAGTGGGCCATTAGGTCTGGCTGACACACAGGAAACCTCCCTTGATTAGTTCTGGCAGGCACCCTTCCCCTCAAAACAGCCTGCACTCCGCAGGCAGAGAGCGGAGCAGCTCTCCTAAGGGTTGTTAAAGACAGGCCTCTCCCTCCTGAGCTGTCAGCTGCCCGGTCAGAAACAGGCCAAATTTTTCTTCCTCTTCTCTAAGGTAACAGGCTCTCTCCTTTTCTCACGCTCCTCACAGCTAAACTACCGGAAAGTAGAGATGACGTCCTCCCTGAGTTCTTAAAGACTATTTCCAGGACCATCACCACAATTTGTCAGACTATAAAAATATAAAAAATAAAAAATGTGAAGAAATAAGGAAAAAATATGGCTTAAGGCCTTAGCCAGATTTATTTGAGAGGAATAATTCTCAAATTAAAAAAAGAGAACAGCATTTTTTTCAACTCACCTTAATACAGCCAACTATTGTAGTTGTAAGAGCAGAATTGTACTGAGTGCAGAGCACTGTGGCGTACATCAAGATAAACCTGGAATGAAGAAGGAAGAGGAATCTTATGAGTAAGATCCAGGTGCTTACTCTACAACAAGTATGTCAAATTCCAGGCTCATAACGAATATTTCTGTGGCCCAGCCAACATAAAGGTATGTAAGAAACATTTTAATAAAAATTCCGTAACTTAATTTTTACAATATCCGGTTATATATAATTATCAATAGTGAACTACAATGTTCACTAATGACTGGTTACTATAATCGTATTGCATTGATTTCCCTTATGCACCTTATGTGCAGGCGCACCATTTCTCTCCACTAATACTCACAGCGAATATTTTAGCAGCCGACTGCCATGCCATTAGTCTTATACTGACTGGTTTGGTGTGCACAACAGGAAATATTTCGCTTTTGGAGAACAAGAAAAATAGGTTTCTTTGTATTACACTTATTAATTTGTGCAGTTATTCAGTGTCTAGTGAGTTAATGTTCAAGAAAAAATATCAATTGTTATTAAAATGTTCTATCATTTTATGTTAACGATTACTCATTTATTTCAGCCCTTTGTATTCAGCATGTCTCTATCGAAATAAACCTACGTTTCTATGAAAATTGAAGCTTTTGTGTTTTTGCGGCCCACATAAACGTAAACCTTGTTTACATGGCCCATGTTGGCCTTTGAGTTTGACATGCATGCTTTACAATGATCACCAACTGTACAAACTCAGGCAACCTACCTGAGTTCTGAGCCTGCTTTCTCGTGGTTATAGGGACAACAACATCTCCCAAATGGTCAATTTAGAAAAAAAAAAACAACAACTATATGATGAAAAATAATGTTGAGAAATAATGGTGCTTATTACCTACTATGTCATTGGGTAAATATTAGTTGTCCTCCAGCCTCCTAAGCATGACTTTGGAATCAGTTTAGCTGCCCTGAGGGCACATTCCCAAGGGCTGTGAAACCACCTGAATGCGGAAGTTTCATTACTAGAGGCGGATACACTCAGGGGGACAGAACAGGATACAGAGGAATGCGGCCAAAGGACCGTAGAACACATTTCTGTAGGAAAACTACTTGATTACAAGACAGCAGAGGCTTACCCCATCACACAAGAGAGGGTGAACTGCAGGAGAAAGAGGGTGTCGGCCCAGCCTTCAAAATCCATTGCCTGCAAGACATGGCAAAGCATTCAGTTTTAGAACAAAATTAGCTGTCCCACTTGTTAATCAAAATCCTGCACTTGCTCCCAACACACACACACACACACACACACACACACACACACACACACTTTTCCCTGCATCCCTCCAAGAACAGATGATGTTCAAGAATTTCATATATATGGAGTTGAACCAATAAGCAGTTTCAAAAGGTTTTCTCCTTTTCAAAATGCAACGCGAGGGAGATTTTGTACTTCTCCCTATTGGTACAAAGAAACTGGCATTAGCTTGAAGGCACCAACCGCCCGGGGCAAATCTCAGTAATTCTCCCAGATGGCTAGTATGAAAGGCTTTCTCCAGCATTAAAACATGCTCCCTCCTGGTAACATGTGAAGCTCAAGTACAGCCTTAGCTGCACAAATTCAGCTGAGGTCTATTCACGGAGAACTACTATTTTAAAATAGTTACAGAAAAAGCAAGGTTTTTACTGTTTCGTTCTTAAGCCAAGAGCAACAAAACGGCGAGACATGAGTGGGCGCATTGACCATCTCATCTCTCCTCCAAGAGGGAGGGTTTCTCTCTCAAGTATGTAATTTCTCTTACAGTATGAATTTGATAAGCAAATTTGAGGCACGTTTCATCTTTTGCCTCTCTGCCAACCTGCCCAGCTTCTCCTCATGCCACTTTGGCATAAATCTCACAGCTCCAGGGCTCCAGCAGTTCGGGCTCCTTGTGGTTTATGAAATGTCACCATGCGGTTTCACACTCACATGCCTTTGCCTGGAGTGCCCTTTCCCTCAACATTCACCTGGCTTCTGTCCGCCCACCACACTGAAGGTCAAGCGCCTCCTTTGCGGCACTTTCCCTAGTCAAGAACGCCTTCCTTTGTGCCTCAGCAGATGGATTCTGCTCTTCCCTATGTGTTTCTACACCAACTCTACAGGCTGTGAGCCGCCTGAAGAGAGGACCCACCTTGCATCTATTAATCATATTCCTAACACAGCACCTGACAGACAGTAGACACTCGGTTTGTTTATAGATCTTCCTTTGTTAAGGCATAACAGACCAGAAAAAAAAAATTAACCAGTTATAAGTGTATAATTCAATGAGTCTTGACAAATATACACTGAGTGGCCAGATTATTATGATCTCTGAATCCACTCAGTATATAGCCTATATAATAAAAGACAAATATGCAAATCCTCCCCTCGACCAGGAGTGTAGGCCGGCCAACTGCCCATGTCCCCTCCCCCGGCCAGGCTGGCCGGATCTCACCCATGCACTGGGCCTCTAATACACACACACACTCTCTCACTGAGTGACCAGATTATTATGCGTTCAGAGATCAGAATAATCTGGCTACTCAGTGTATATAGTCATGTGATCACCATGACAATCATGATAAAGAAAATTCATCTCAAAATCATAAAACTCCTCAAAGAAAATATAAGAAGGAAAAAAAAGTGTCCTTGACACTGGTCTTGATAACATTTTTTTTTTATATGACACCAAAAGCACAAACAAAAGCAAAAAATAAGAAAAAATACATCAAACTAAATAGCTGCTGCATAGTAAAAGAAACCATCAACAAAATGAGAAGGCAACCTACTGAGTGGGGGAAAATATTTGCAAGTCACGTATCTGTTAAGAGGTTAATATACAAAATCTGTAAGAAACTCATACAACTTGACAGTAAAAAGTAAGTAAATAAGTAAATAAATAAAATAACCCAATTAAAAAATGGGCAGAGGAACTAAATAGACATTTTTTTCCAAAGAGGTCAGATGAAAGGGTGCTAAGCATCACTAATTATCAGGGAAATGCAAATCAAAAATACAACAAGATATCACCTCACACCTGTTAGAATGGCCATTATCAAAAAGACAGGTTGGAGAAAAGGGAACCCTTGTACACTGTTGGTATGAATGTAAATTGCTATAGCCTCAATGGAAAACACTATGGGGGTTCCTCAAGAAATTAAAACTAGAACCACCATATGACTCAGCAATTCCAGTCTGGGTATTTATATAAGGAATTGAAATCAGGATCTCGAAGAGATAAAATATGGAAAAACCTAAATGTCCATCTATGGGTGAATGGATAAAGCAGTTGTTACACACACCACACCCATGCGCGCGAGCATGACAATGAAATATTTAACCACTAGAGGCCCAGTGCACAAAATTTGTGCACTTGAAAATTAATGAATTAGTTAATTATAAATAAGGGGTGTTCTAATTCTCTCTCTCTCCCATTAACTTTCTGCAAGGCCATCATGAAATCACTATAACCTCTCTAAGTCTCTATCTATATTACAAATATAGAAAGCAGACTCCTCTATTTGCTCTTAGGAGAATCAAATCAGAGAATGAAATGCAGATATTTCAAATGTATACAAATTTACATACGAAAGATATTGACTTAAAATTCCACCATTATCTCTCAGTAGTAGATGTGCAAATCTTTCTTCTCCCTAAGACAGAAGTCACCGTAAACATGTACATTACTAATGAGGAGGGGGGAAAAAACATTTAAAACAAAACTTCTGCCTCTAGTGAAGACGGGGAGAAATGGCCCGCCTGTTCAATCTGTGTGACACAGAACCAGATGGGGGCCACAAGGCCTGCAACCTTCGGCACTGGCGGAGAGGTGGCTGAGATTACAGACCGGATAGAAAAGGCTTTCTCAGGCTTCGCTTCTGTTTTGGACGAACTCTCCAGTTCTGGGTGCTGGTGGTGTAAACTAATACCACAGGCCAATACTCACCACAGGCATGAAAAGAATGTGGTGTAAACCAGGGGCAAATGGTTGACTCCCTAAAATGAGGCATTTGTTTGAATGGGAGTTTTATTTAAATAAAAATATTTAGAAAAAAAACATGTAATGAAAAAAAACAACACATGCCTTTTTAAGTTGCTTCAATTAAGGAAATTAAGAGAGAAAGGGAGTACCTAATAAGATTAGGCACTAAATACTACATAATCAATAATACAATCAATAAAATCAAGTCCAGGGAAACAATCAGATTTGTCTGATATACCAGCTCTCACAGACTGATTCTGGCCCTCTGGACCACTGTCTGGTAAACAGTTGGCGGCTGTCTAGACTTTGCAAAAAGTGCTATGACTACATGGCAATATCTGCAAGGAGTATAGGATAACAGGACTAGTTCACCGCTCCTAATCCAGGGAAAAGCACGAAATAATTCCAACGTGCACTTTAGTCCAAGATGCAACCATTCTCTCTCCCAGGAAAATTTGCTAAGAAAAGAGTCGCCAAATTACTTGAGTCATGAAATAAATTCCAAATCATTACTGGGACATCTTAAGTGTTTTGATACCTCCCTACTTAGTATAAAGTCTAAAAATAATAAACCGTTTACTCTTTGGACTTCCTGGTAAAGAAAAAAGGTTGGCGTATGATACAATTCTATTTTCAAAAATTTTTTCCCTAAAAAAACTGTGTAAACACACACACACACACACACACACACACACACACACACACATGGAAACCTTATCCCAGAAAGTAAGCTGCTAGGAACCTTACTAAGACAGAAGATAATGTCCGTGGAGCCAGTGACTGCATGGCTGGCTCCTTCCCTACCTTGGGGAAGCCGTCCTAGGGTACCTCCACGGTTCTCTGCACTCCTCTGACCATTTGCCACACGTCACCTGCTCCCTGTCACGCGCCTAGCTCAGACAAGGAATTGGAACCCAGGTATCTTTCACTTCCTCTGCTCAGCAGGCTCTGCCACCTAAGGAAACTATGTACCATGGCAAAAGTGATGGCATACTCCACCTCACCAAGGTGTCACTTTTATTGGAAAAAGAAAGACCCTCAAAGGTGAGAACGGCTGAAAACATTATTTTTGTCAAACACTAATCCGACCAAGAGAAAGATGTAGTCATTCGTAACTAGTAAACGATATCGGACCCACCCCTCTTGTTTTATGTCGGGGAATACCAGGGTCCACAAAGCAGAAGGGACCTGTCGCCACGTGGAAAGAATAATTCAGGGCTGAGAGTCGGTCTCTGTGGTCTACAGAGTGACCCAGAAACGATGAACAACTCTGGGGAGGCAACACCAATGGCCTAAAAACCCTTCCTATGTAGTCAGCTATGCGTACGAAGAGGCACTGCCAGGTGGGTGATTTGTGCAGCAAGTTTTCCCGTAAAACTCATCTGAGCCGTGCAACGTAACCCGTGATATAATGCAGACATTCTACAGCAAACCAGGCCTACAGTGCTGGCCTTGTGACTTTGCAAAAAGTGCTACAGCGAGGGGCCTGTTCTCCGCCCGCCTGTCGGAGAACACCTCGCCGGCCGGCGGTGCTGTCAGCAGGCCAGGTGCCCATCCCCGGGCTCCGTGAATCACGGGCTTTGTGGGGCAGCCATTCCCTTCGGAGGCGGCACCCGACCGGTTTACACGGAGTCTGTCCCAGCTGACACTTTGGACACACAAGCGATGCTTGTTCCACCTTTATCTAGTGAACTGGGTATCTTTCATGGACAATACACGGGCTTTTGCATGATACACAGCTCTGGGTGTGTTGTGTTTTGGGGTGTGTGTGTGTGTTTTACGGAGAATCCTTTGAAGTTAGAAAACACATGTGTGTTTTTTTTTGTTTTGTTTTTTAAACTAAATGTTGAAATAGTATTTGGTTCCTTGGTTTCTGGTAAACCCAGGACTTTGAGAACCATGACTAAATTTTTTTTTTTTATTTATTTATTTTTTTAAATAAATCTTTATTGTTCATATTATTACAAATGTTCCTCATTCCCCCCCCCCCCATTGCTCCCCTACACCAAGTTTCCATTCAATTCTCTGCCCTTTCCCCATCCCCCATTGTCCTCATCCATAGGTGCAGTTTATGTTCAGTCTCTTCCCGCCCCGCTCCACTCCCCATTTCCCCGAGAATCATCAGTCCACTCCCCTTCCATACCTCTGATTCTATTATATTCACCAGTTAATATTGTTCATCATGATTTTTACTTCCCTTGGTTTTTAGACTCACTTGTTGATAGTTACGTGTTTGTTCATATTTTTATCTTTATTTTCTTCCTCTTCCTAAAGAACCCCTTTTAGCAATTCATATAATTCTGGCTTGGCAGTGATGAATTCCTTTAGCTTAAATTTATTTGTGAAGCTCTTTATCTGGCCTTCGATTCTGAGTGATAACTTTGCTGGGTAGAGTATTTTTGGCTGTAGGTTCTTGTTGTTCATCACCTTGAATATTTCTTGCCATTCCCGTCTGGCCTGCATGGTTTCTGTTGAGAAATCAGCTGACAGTCGTATGGGTGCCCCTTTATAGGTAACTACCTGCTTTTGTCTTGCTGCTTTTAATATTCTCTCTTTGTCTTTAGCTCTTGGAATTTTAATTATGATGTGTCTTGGTGTGGTTCTTTTTGGATTCCTTTTGTTTGGGGTTCTGTGTGCTTCCTGGACGTGTAAGTCTATTTCTTTCACCAGGTGGGGGAAGTTTTCTGTCACTATTTCTTTCAATATGTTTTCGGTATCTTGCTCTCTGTCATCTTCTGGGACGCCCATAATTCTGATGTTGGTTCGCTTGAAGTTGTCCCAGAGGTTTCTTACATTGTCTTCAACTTTCTGGATTCTCTTGTCTTCTTGCTTCTGTGGAGGAGTGTCCTCTGGCTCTTTGTGTTCCAAATCTTGGACTTGATCCTTGCAATCTTCCAATCTGTTTTTAGGACTCTGTATAATATTATTTATTTCAGAGATTGTATTCTTTATTTCTAGTTGACCCTTCATTATTTCTTGTTGATCCCTTATCATATCCTCATAGGTCTCATTTATTTTATCGGCCTTTTCTAAGAGATTGTTGAACAACCTTATAAGCGTGGCTTTGAATTCTATATCCAGTCGCTTTTTGTCCTCCATTTCTTTCGTTTGTGATCTGTTTCCTCGTTTTGGCATTTTCGCTGCTTCCCTGAGTTGGTAGGTTGGGAGGATCAGCTGTGTCTATGCCAGGAGACAACCTTATTCCACTAGACTTGGAAACCTGCAAAAGCCTCTCTGATTTCAGCTTGGAAGGGGCAGAGTTTCAGGGTGGAGCCTACAGCCTTGGCTTCCGGTTAGCCCCGCCCTCTGAGGTTCCTGAGTCTCAGTGTGCCTCAGGGTCCTTTAGTACTCGCTGCAAGCACCTCTGAGAGAAAGGCACTCTAGAGTTTCGCCTGCTACCAGACAGTGTAGTCTCTCCCCCAACAAGCCCACAACTGGGGTTCAGAGCAGTTGGAAGTGGGGTTAAGAACAGTCCGGAGCTTATGTCTCCTTCCCGCTAGGGCGATCTCGCGGCCCAAACAACAGTCTGTCCTCTGTGCGCACAATGTGCGCGACTCAGGGGATCTGCTTTTTGCAGCCCCCCTGAGCTTCTGTCTTACAGCCCAGATTCCCTCTGTATGAGGCTGGAGCCCGAGGGTCTTGCCCAGGACTGGGGTTCAGTGCAGTCAGAACTGGGGCTCAGCACAGTCCTGAGCTTTTGAGTCCTTCCCGCTGGGGCAATCCAGCAGCTCAGCGAACAGTCCCTCCTCTGCGCGCAATGTGCGCGACTCCGGGGCTCTGCCTTTTCGCTGCTTAGCTGAGCTTCCGCCTTACAGCCCAGATTCCCTCTGTGAGCCTGGGACCCCCGGGGTCTCGCCCAGAACTGGGGTTCAGTGCAGTCAGAGTTGGGGTTCAGCACAGTCCGGAGCTTTTATGTCCTTCCCGAAGGGAACGCCAGCCAGGCTCTCAGCCGCCCCTCCTCTCCGGCTCCGTCCTCTCCCCGCGCGCGCGCACCGTGTCTCCGTACCTCAGGCTTTTACAGCTCCTCTGGTTTTCCTTCTGGTTTTCTCTTTCCTTCTAGTTGTACAATTCCCAGTCAGTCAACTTTCCTGTAGTTCTGGATAGTGTCCACTCTATATTTTAGTTGTATTTTTTTAAATTGTTGAGTGCGGCTGCAGTTAGGCTTTTACCTCTGCCGCCATCTTGTTGTCTCTCTCCGGGAACAAGAGTTTTCTAAATTTTTTTTTTTTTTTTTTTTTTAAAATTACACACACATCTGGTTATTTTCTTGTTAATCGGTCTCATGCAGATTTAGCTATTAGACCAGCTAAAGAACCTTGAAGGACAGAGGGAAGTTTCACCCCTTTCTTCTATGTGTGTCTCTCTCTCTCTCTCTCTCTCTCTCTCTCTCACACACACACACACACACACACACACACACACACACACACACTGGTGCTAGCTTTATTAGTTTCATGTATATTCGTCTAGTTGGTTATTTTTTTACTTAAATAGTGAATGAAATGTATGCATGCATATGTTCTTATTGTTATTCCCTTTCTACTTTACTCAAAAGGTAGCATATCACACACACTGTTTTATACTGTGCTTTTTGTTTAACAATTTATCTCGGAGATCTTTTCATTCACTTGCATAACAGATCTGGGTCAGGAAAGCCAGGGGCCCAAGAGATAAGAAGAGTTTATCAGCACGGGTTACCAGGAGTCAGGGAGGCGCTGGGCTCAGGCCAGCTGTCGGAACAGCAGCCTGGTCTCCACATGAAAGGCCTTCTACTTCTCAGAAACTCCATCTCAGCCCTGGAAAGGGCCCTGCCTAGAGAAGCAGCCAACTTGGTTGATCCAACCTACTCAGTTTACCAGGACAAAGCAGGACAGGAGGGCAGGGATTTGTCCAAAGTCAGACCGTGGTCAGGGAAAGAATTAGAGATTGCTGGTCGTCTGCCTTCTGGCCCCAAATTCTCTCTCCTGTACTGAAAAACGCAACTCCCCCCTGCCTCACCTAGCAGTGAGGAAGCTGGAATTTCTCATTGGCATGTGGCCTGTGGCTGCCCTGAGCTGTTCAAAGAATAAACATCTTTTTAAGAAGGCTGTCTGTCTTATCTCAACTCCCAAGGTCCCCCGTTAGTGATGGGAACATAGCTCTTAAAACCGCTCAAGGCAATAGCCCCAATTAGTGCTCTGAGAGTTATAGCCCCTGAACAGTGCTCTGACAGATAAGATTACCAGGTGGGACTGTTGACTAAGTGTAGACCCTCTCATGAAACAAGTAATTAACGAGCCCAGCTCCCCTTTTTTGAATTCCTTTGTTCCCTTCTTCCCCCTCCATGTGTAACCCCTCCTATGCGTGACTTTTGCCTATATATGCTTGTAAAATTTTCTGCTCGCGCGCTCGACTCCTCTGCTCCTGTTTGAGTTACGAGTCAAGCCCCAGCGCGCTGGAATAAAGCCTCTTGCTGTTTGCATCAAGTGACGCCTCCTGCGGTTGATTGGGTCGCCGTCGATCCTTGGGACAGAGTAAGGGTCTCCTTCTGGGGGTCTTACAGTACCACTTATTTTTAGGGACTTGTCACTATCTCCAGAGTAAACTTCAAATTCCGGTATTTAACACTGGTCCCAGTTTGGAAGGAAGCAGGGTGTGGTGTGGTGGGAGGAGCGAGAGCACGAGTCACAGAGTCGGGAAGTCTGGGCTCCAGTCCTGAGCCCATCTGTGAGGAAGAGTTCTGAACCATGTTCTCTAAGGTCTCTTCCAAAATCTCCGAGTCTTGGATTTCCTCCTTCTAAGCATCTTGAAGAGTGCTCATGCTAGCAATCACACCTGGGATGTACCTTTTGTTTTTCTTCCTCCACATCTTTCAAGGCCCACCGTGACTTTGCCTGATATTTACTTATTCAGAAAATGTCCCCTGCGAACAAGCGGGCCACTCCCACCATGTCTCTTAGAACCTGCTCTTCCTTTGACCTAGACCAGTGGTCGGCAAACTGCGGCTGGCAAGCCACATGTGGCTCTTTGGCCCTTTGAGTGTTCTAACACCACTTCTTCAAAATAGACTCGCCCAGGCCGAAAACTGACTTCTGCGCATGGGCCACAAAGTTTCAATCGCACTGTCATGTGTGCCTGCATGTGGTATTTTGTGGAAGAGCCACACTCAAGGGGCCAAAGAGCCGCATGTAGCTCTGTAAGCCACGGTTTGCTGACCACTGACCTAGATTATCCTTCCAAAGAGCCACAACCATTGGGCTCTCAGTCCCATTGAGTGTCTCTAAAAGGAACCTGACAGCCGAAACCGGTTTGGCTCAGTGGATAGAGCGTCAGCCTGCGGACTGAAAGGTCCCAGGTTCGATTCTGGTAAAGGGCATGTACATTGTGTGGGCACGTCCCCAGTAGGGGGTGTGCAGGAGGCAGCTGATCGATGTTTCTCACTCATTGATGTTTCTCACTCTCTATCACTCTCCCTTCCTCTCTGTAAAAAAATCAATAAAATATATTAAAAATAAAATAAAATAAAAAAATAAAAGGAACCTGACAAAGAGGCTTTCCTCTAACCATCTGAGGCAAAATGGGGCTTCTCCAGTCACTCTCCTCATTCTATTTCTCTTCGCAGCTCTTATTGTATAATTATGTGTAGTCCACCTCATGCCACTGGAATGCAGGCTCCTTAAGGCAGCAACATGTCTCTTTTCTTTCTTTTCTTTTTTTTTTGTTTTTTACTTAGAACAGCATCAAAGTGAATGAAAAGAAATATGATTATTTGTAAACAGTGAAGCAACAACAAGGCCCAGCTTCAGAGACTCCACTTCTTTTTTTTTTTTTTTGAGACTCCACTTCTAATACTACCCTGGGGTGTTTTTCACGTTCAGTAGCTTGTTCTGGAAGAAAGCCCTAGTCAGAGAGGGGGCACAGCAAGGGATCTATGTGGAGTCAGACTGGCAGGCTCTCAGATCTGACACTGTGCAACCTTAAGCATGCCCTTAACCTTTGCAAATCAGATAATGACCTACTCACAGGCATACAAGGAAGATCAGGGAAAATAATTTATGTGGAAGCATCTTATCGGGTACAAGGCATCATACCCTAGAAGGCCAGAAGGAGGCTCAGATTGTTAACTTGGGAACAGCTTTATTTAAAGACACACTGTTAGCCAAAACCGGTTTGGCTCAGTGGATAGAGTGTGACAGCCTGCGGACTGGAAGGTCCCAGGTTCGGTTCTGGTCAAGGGCATGAACCCAGGTTGCAGGCACATACCCAGTGGGGGGTGTGCAGGAGGCAGCTGGTCGATGATTCTCTCTCATTGATGTTTCTAGCTCTCTAGCTCTCTCCCTTCCTCTCTGTAAAAAAATCAATAAAATATATATATTTTTTAAAAAGAGTGAAAATGAACAAATATGTGAGATCAAAATACTGGTGGGGTTTGATTACAAAGCAATGAGTTCAGTTCCCATAATTAGTTTATCAATCCAATTTCAAAGTATTTAGGTGAACCATTATTCTTCCAAAATAAACCTTTCTTGACTTTTGCCTGGCATTTTCATTGGGGAAAAACAAACATTACTCAAATTTCACTCCTCTGCTTAAAAAAAAGAAAAGAAGGAGAAAAATCTAAATCTCATTCTAATGCAGGTGGCAGAGTAATTTTTCCACTAAGGGTAAACATTCTTACTTATACTGAAGCATTTCATATTAAATGTGTGCTACTGAAATATGCATGAGTTATTATTCTATAGCTAAATTATAATCACTCTGGAATGAAGATATTTCTCCTTTGGTTCAATTTTTTTCAAGTAGCTACTAGTCAGAGTTTCAAGTTAATGAAGATTCCACCTTTGCCAAGTATGTAGAATAACCCAACCAACCACATTACTCCTTCCAACTCTCTCATGTACAGATTGGCCTCGAGATTTGCAATCATCTGCGCTGCCAAGGAGGGCCTGGTTATTTTGCATCACATTCTTGCCCCAAAGCTAAAGAGTGAGGGCTGCTTCTGCCAGAGTCTGCTAGAGAAAGGCAGAACCCTGCGGAAAGACCAGGGCCTTTGGAGTCAAGCTTGGGTTTAAATCCTGACTCTGCTACCCACAGACAGTATGACACTGGGCTGGTTAGTTAGTCTCTCTGAACTTCATTTCCGCATGGGCAACAGAGCTGTTATGGGGCTGCATTGTATCACACACATAAAGTGACCGGCACCTAACAGGGGCTAATAAATGTTAGTTTCTCTTCCCACAGCCACAAAATATTTATTCAGCACTCTTGATCAGTCAAAGCAAAAGCTCCGTTTTCTACTTTGGTGTCATTTGTAGGCCCGCTAGCAGCCCGGTTACACAGTTCATTCAACCTTTACGCATGTTCAAGCTGATCTGTGCCAGGTTTTGTTTTTGTTTTTAAGAAAGTTCTTGGGCCGAAACCGATTTGGCTCAGTGGACAGAGCGTCGGTCTGTGGACTGAGGGGTCCCAGGTTCGATTCCGGTCAAGGGCATGTGCACTGGTTGCGGGCACATCCCTGGTAGTGGGTGTGCAGGAGGCAGCTGGTCGATGTTTCTTTCTCATCAATGTTTCTGGCTTTCTATCCCTCTCCCTTCCTCTCTGTAAAAAATCAATTTAAAAAAAAAAAAAAAAGGAAAGTTCTTGATTGGGGGGGGGCAACAGCTTTAAAAATAGTCAATCTTCTCCTACTTTTTTTTAAAAAATATTTTTTATTGATATTTTACAGAGAGGAAGGGAGAGAGATAGAGAACTAGAAACGTCGATGAGAGAGAAACATCGACCAGCTGCCCCTTGCACACCCCCTACCGGGGATGTGCCCACAACCAAGGTACATGCCCTTGACCGGAATCGAACCTGGGACCTTTCAGTCCGCAGACCGATGCTCTACCACTGAGCCAAACCGGTTTCGGCTTCTCCTACCTTTTAATTCAAGAGCAATTTTTTAACAGTCTAACCACTTGCCACTACTTTGTGGAAATTGTCACTGCTACTGGAGTACTTAACCAACACATTTATTATGAAAACCTACCAGCCAGGGGGATCATTAGAAGGAACCTTGGTACAGAAATCCTTGGCAGAATTCTAGATTTCCATTTACGTAGTTTGCAAGATTTTGTGAATTTTAACAAAATGGTATCAACTTTTTTTGCCTATGAATATAGGCTTGTTTTAGAGAAGAATTCTTGTTTGGATTTATTTTGTTCCTCTATCCTGGATTTATTTAGCTAAACATTTGCAGGAAATGAGTAAACTATTATATTATTTGCTATTTATATGGTTAAGTCAGCACACCGTGCTAAATATCTCCTCGGGGGGGGGAAAAGCCAGCTTGGGATTTAAGCCAGGATGACAAATTTTACACCAAAACAGAAGCTTCTAGAGAGGTCTAGAATTTTAAGTCTTGAAGAATTCTATTATTTCAAGATTTTTGTTTGTTTGTCTTTCAAGGATAGCTTGCTACTATTATTTTGTAGGTTGGTAGAAATGTAAGAATTCCCTTTCTCCATCCTTCTGGCCCATAAGAAAAAGACACTAGTTGGCATGCACTATTTTTATGTTGACAACCAGAGCTATTTTGAGCCATTTTAGCACTATCCAATACTTATGCCAAGAAAAAAGGTTAGCATGGCATTAGCAAGCTAAAAAGTAAGTTCAGATTTTTGTCCCTTAATACTAGGCAAGTACATTACTTAACAACTCCACAATTTATCTTCTGTTCATAAATAACAATACAATTAAAAAACATTAAAAAAACCCAAAAAATTTAAAACAAAACAAAACCGTAAGGCATTAAACCACTGTTAGAAAGTCCTACCTTTTGTGCATCTCCTGTAAGGTATGCAATGGCCAGGGTGGGCAGAATCATGAACAGTGCATTGTAATAGAGCAGACCATATTTTCCCAGCTCCTAGGACAGGGAATAATTAGGTGTTTCATTTAGTTCGAGCAGACAACATATACAAAACCCTACATGAAGTCCTACCCCCCACTGTACACACTCCTCCCCCCCCAATATGCACAGCAAGTTAAGCCAAGTCAGAAAAGTTTTCAAACATCAAGAAGTAGCCCAAGCTTTCAAAAGAAAAACAAAAAAACACACAACTTATGTTTTAAAATGTATTTAAAATAAATTCCTTGACTGTTTAAGATCAGAGAACTAAAAATGATACCAACTGTTTCCTCAAAACTGCCAATAGGAAAGAGACTGAACACATGCACACATCTCTACCGAAACCCATCTCCGAAGCCCTTCCCCTTCCGGAATTGAACCAAAAGTCACCAAGCTGGTCTTGGGCTTCTCAGAGCCATAAGAAAGTGCCATTCAAGAGATGGCTGGACAGAGCCAGACACACAGACTCACACCTCACCAGCACAGGCAGGTATAACTCCCCAGAGAAGTATTTCTGGAAATGTGTATGTGAAGCATATTGAAAATTAAGCTCCCTCTATCGACAACTCCCAAAACAGAGTATGACTAGTTGTACCCTCGGAGACTGGGGAGCCATGAAGGACCCCACACATCTTCAAACACAGGGAGCCTATGAGAACTCTGGGTCCACCTCTGACTCACACACTTCTGGGACATTCATTGGGAAGCAGAGTCACCTGGAAAAGTAGGCCTGGAAAAGTAGGGTCGGGGGAAAGTAGTAGTGAGGGGAAGGACATATTTGGCTAATTTCTGTAACTGAAATATCACTGAATTGTGTAAAAAGTCAAACCACCCTCTCAAAAGAAGTTTTGAAAAACTGGAAACAAATATCCAACAACAGAAAACTAGTTGATTAGACTATGATACAACCATACAATGAAACATTATAAAGCCACTAAAAAGCTATACTAATAAAAGGGTAATATGCTAATTAGACCGTATATCTTCCGGACATCCTTCCAGATGTCCTTCCAGACAGTCATAGCAACTGCAATGGCCGAGGACCAGCAGCCTGACAGCTGTGAGGGCCAGTACAGCACCACGGTCCCTTTAGCAGAGGCCATGGGAGAAGTCACCACAGAAGGCAGAAGGGAGAAGGCGACGAGGTGGGAGAAAGGAGAAGGGAGAAGGCAGGTACCATGGGAGAAGGGAGAAGGTAACTGGGGGAACAGGAAGGGAGAGCAGTTAGGGGAATCAGGCCAGGAGGGGAGGGCAGTTAGGCAGTTAGGGGCATCAGGCTGTCCCAAAAGAGCCAACAGGGAATCAGGCCAGCAGGGGAGCAGTTAGGGGCAATCAGGCTGGCAGGGGAGCAGTAAGGGGCGATCAGGCAGACAGGCAGGTAAGGGGTTAGGAACCAGTGGTTCTGGATTGGGAAAGGGATCCCAGATTGGAGTGGGTGCAGGCCAGGCTTAGGGACCCAATTCCCCCAATGCACAAATTTCATGCACTGGGCCTCTAGTCCTATATAATAAAGAGGTAATATACAAATTGACCATCTAACACACAAATGGCCGCCCCTATGTGGTCAAAAATGGCCACCCCTATGTGGACAAAAATAGCCGGCAGGGGAGAGAAAGAGCAGTTGTGGGCAATCAGATCAGCAGGGGAGGGCAGTTAGGGGTTATCAGGCCTGCAAGGGAAGATAGTTAAGGGCAGTTGGGCAGGCAGGGGAGCAGTTATATGTCCATCAGGCTGGCAGGGGAGTAACCAGCAGTGATCAGGCTGGCAGGGGAGTGGTTAGGCAGTGATCAGGCTGGCAGGCAGGAGTGGTTAGGGGCAATCAGGCAGGCAGGCAGGCAGGCAGGTGAGTGGTTGGGAGCCAGCAGTCTTGGATTGTGAGAGGGATCCCAGATTGGAGAAGATGAAGGCTTGGCTGAGGGACACCCCCCCATGCACGAATTTTGTGCACCGGGCCTCTAGTGTTTAATAATACCGAAAGGTATTCATGAAACAGTACTAGATGAAAAATATAGGTTAGGAAATGTTATATATCATAGCTCTTTAAAATTTTTATTTAGGTGTGTACATGCACACGTACACACACACAAACTCTAAAGGATATCCACTAGAACAGTGCTTCTCACTAGAGGTTAGAATTAAGGAATATTTGTATTTTCTTCCTCTTGCTTATCTGTTTTCCACAACTTTTATTATAAATATGTATTACTGCCCTGGTCAGGTAGCTCAGTTGGTTAGATCACCGTCCCTCTATGTCCAGGCTGTGGGTTCAATCCTCTGTCAGGGCACATACAAGAATCAACTAATGAATGTTCTTAAGTAAGTAGAACAACAAAATTAATGTTCCTCTTTCTCTCTCCCTTCCTTTCTTCTCTCTTTCTAAAGGTAATAAATAAAACATTTTTAAAAGAATATTCCTATAAATAGTATTATTTATGTGTTTTTTTTTAAAGTTAAAAATGTTTTAAATTCAATAGCTGCATGCATGTCTGAAATGCAGCCCTAAATTTTTATGCCCCATGACTCATCCTCAAAGGACCATGATTATAAGCAGTCCTTTTTATTAAAAGTTTCTCAGGGTGGCCATACTGCCTATCGGATAAACCAAAATACTGACTGCTTCTGGCCACCACAAGCATCAGGGAAAGGAGTGCTTCATTTCTAAGGCAGCAAGAAAAAAAGCCATCAGACAAAACAATCTGAAATAGCAGGTACCCAGTCAGCCAGAGACTTACGGATTACCCGTCTCTTAAAGGATGCCTACACACCACACAAAACAAACCTATCCAGACAATCGACAATTGCCAAAAATTAAAATGCCAAACTGTTTTGTTTTTCTTTTAACATTTTAACTGTTTGGAGGATCTTTTCCTCTGCCTTCTTAAAGGGAGTACATAGACTAAAATTTCAGTTAGGGCATTATAAACATTATTAAGATCAGGGCATTGTGTTGTTATTTTTTTAACTGACCTCAGAGAAGCAGAACTGAGGGAGGGGGGAGAGAGAGAGAAATATCAAGGTGAGAAAGAAACATTGATGGGTTGACTCCAGCACACGTCCCAAACAGGGATCGAGACCGCAATCTGGACGTGTGCCCTGACTGGGTATCGAACCTGCTACCTTTCAGTGTACAGGACAACGCTCCAACCAACTGAGCCACACCAGCCAGGGCTGTACTTTGTTCTTATATGATGTTGCCCTTAAGGGTGTCTAATGGCCCCTAAATTATCTCTGAGTACATCCATCTGATGTTTTTGCTGCTGTTAATCCTCACCTGAGGATAATTTTTCCACTCATGTTGAGAGAGTGTGGAGGGGGTTGGGGAGAGACAGAGAGAAATATCGATGTGAGAGAGGCACATCACTGGTTGCCTCCTGCACGTGCCCGTCGGGACTGGGGATTGAGACTGCAAGCGAGGTACGTGCCCTTGGCCGGAATTGTACCTGAGGCCCTTCAGTCTGCAGGCCGACACTCTGTCCCCGAGCCAAACCAGCCACGGCTTCCATCAGATTTTTGTAATTTTCCTGCCTGTCTTTCTTATTGTTAGCTGGCCTTTCAGACTGCCGGTAAGCCTCTCTACCTCTAAACAGAATTCCAACAAATTCTATTTGTTGCTTCTAATCCATTAACTATGAAAAACAGATCAATATGCTTAAAAGGTCTCATACAAATAAGTCACAAGTCATTTCTGAGTAAGGAACAAAAAGGCTCTCCTGGGAATAAAATACTCAGAAACCTTCTTTACTTTTCTCTAGGTTCCAGGATAGACAGTAGTCTAGGCCAGGGGTGGGGAATGTCTGGCCCACAGGCTCTTTAAGGCCTGGGAAATCATTTGCTCTGGCCCTGCCAAAGCATTAGGGGTGAGTTAATTAAATGTTTGACCAAATATAGCAGGCTAATTTTTAAACTGATAATTTTGTATGGCCTGTGAATGAATGGTGTTATAAATATCTAAATGGACCCTCCCAGAAAAAAGGTTCCCCAGCCAAAACAGGTTTGGCTCAGTGGATAGATAGAGCGTCAGTCTGTGGACTGAAAGGTCCCAGGTTCGATTCCGGTCAAGGGCATGTACCTTGGTTGTGGGCACATCCCCAGTGGGGGGTGTGCAGGAGGTGGCTAATTGATGTTTATCTCTCATTGATGTTTCTAACTCTCTATCCCTCTCCCTTCCTCTCTGTAAAAAAAAATCAATAAAATATATATTTTTAAATATATATATATCCAAATGGACCCTCGCAGAAAAAAGGTTCCCCAGCCAAAACCGGTTTGGCTCAGTGGATAGAGCGTCAGTCTGTGGACTGAAGGGTCCCAGGTTCGATTCCGGTCAAGGGCATGTACATTGGTTGCGGGCACATCCCCGGTAGGGGGTGTGCAAGAGGCAGCCGGTGGATGTTTCTCTCTCATCGATGTTTCTAGCTCTCTATCTCTCTCCCTTCCTCTCTGTAAAAATATCAATAAAATATATTTTTAAAAAAAAGTTCCCCATCCCAGCTCTAGACTGTGCTGTACAATAAGGTAGCCACTAGCCACATGCAGCTATTTTCATTTATACATTAAACTACTAATTCAGTTTCTCAGTTTTACCAGTCACATAGCGAGTGTTCAACGGCCACATATGGCTAGTGCCTATCGTTACTGGACAGCGGAAATACAGAAGTGCTCCATCATCACAGAAAAGCTTTATCAGACAGTACTGTCTGAAAGAGCTGGGGCTGCCGGACAAACGAAAAGTTATTATTCATACCTATATTTCAAAGCAGCAAATGGGCTGAAGGAAAAAAAACAAAACAAAACAAAACAAAAACACAGAATAAACCTAAATCTCTAACTGGTCCCTTTTCTTTAACTATTTCAGAAAGTCAAAAATTTTAAAAGTCGATTCCATTAAAATGCAATGATCACACGAAGTTGTCAAGGCAAGTACACGGAGAACAAGACATAAAAGGTTTGGAAACATCTACCCTGTCCCCAGTGCTTCAAGGATATTAAAACATCAACATTCTCTGAAAATGAGAACTATTGGGATGGCCATGGGGCGTGAGGGTCATTTTCTGGAGAAGGTAAAGCTTCTCACTAAGATGATGCAAACCCAATACTAATACTATTCGTATTAGGAAGGGCATTGGCATTTATGATCTCAACTCCAAAAAAGGACCTGAAAGTCATTTCAGAAACACTGTACAAACTAAGCAGATAAGGCTATCTGCGTGAAGAGAAAACACGGGTAGGGAAATAAGATAAAGCCATAGTCAGTTACGACGAGATAAAATAAACCAGCTCTTCGGGAAGAGCTGTGGTGACATCTGTGATAAATATCTCATGTGGGTCCCCATACAGGACACATTATGACAGAAAGGACAACCCCTTCAATAACAACCCTAGGATATGTAATCATAATGTAATCTTACGCCATAGTGCAGTAAACTAATGTGGCTCAAATACTCAGCTTCCTGATGATTCGAGTTCATCTAAAAATAAAATTTGTTGTGTCTATATTCAAAGCATATAGACAAACTAACAACAAGCATCTATAAAGCCTTTGTGTGCATGTTGCAAACTGAGAGGAAAGAGATGGGTAAATAAAGTTCATGTGCATGAGATCTGAGCCAGGGAACTCGGTGTTGCCCCAGGAAAAGAAAGATACCAATTCTGCCGAAAAAGATACAAATTTTCCCATTATTTGTAATGTGCAAAGCCCATTCTTTTTCTGCTGCTCCTGCCAACACTCACTTCTCCTCAAATCTGCTCACGGGCCTCCAGATGTTTCTTTCTTGTTCAGGTCCCTCACCATGAATACAGCCATGATCATTTATGACACTTTCCTCCACCCTCAGAGACCCCTACCCCCTATTTCTTCCCCATTCCTCCTAAATTATTTTTCTTTAGTCCCCGCTTCTTCTCTGATGAATTGGTGTTATCATCCCCAAGAGCAGTAAACACCTCTTACAGAAACTTTAGATTTGCTACCTACCTTTGAATCTAGTTTTTGCTTTACGTATGCGCCATTTGCTGCTGTCAGGACATCGTTGATCAGAATAAAAACATAGCCTTCCAGATCAAACGCCAAGTCAGAGCTGCAAAACATAAGCAACACTTCAACAACTTTCTTTTCTTTTTAAAAAAAATATATTTTATTGATATTTTACAAAGAGGAATGGAGAGGGATAGAGAGCTAGAAACATCGATGAGAGAGAGACATCGACCAGCTGCCTCCTGCACACCCCCCACCGGGGATGTGCCTACAGCCATTGTACATGCCCTTGGCCGGAATTGAACCTGGGACCCTTCAGTCCGCAGACCGACGCTCTATCCACTGAGCCAAACCGGTTTTTGGCGACTTCAACAACTTTCATCTAAGGAGCATGTCCTTCACTTTAAGTAGGTTTGAAGAGAGTATTTGCAACAGCGTATTTTTAGGTCAATGAACAGCAGGCATTTTATATCTTGGTTCCTAGTTACATACTGCAACTTTACAGTAAGTAGGGTCTTCAGAAAGGAGAAACGCTAACACTTAAAATTATCAGCAACAAACAATCATGTCAGTTAAATAGCACACTGTTCTGAATTCCAAGTCAGGCAACAACAACGAGCAACCAAGTTCACTGCTACAGCTGACGCGGGCAGAAGGCGTCAGAGCTGAATTTCACAGGTAAGGAAACCAAATGGATGAGCTGTTAGCATGTCATTTTTCCCAAAGTTCTCGCAAAAAGTAGGACTATCTTGCGCAGGTGGTTGGACCCCGAGGTGGAATTTCTGAAGTGTGGATCATGGTTAGCTCTGAGATCAAGCTACCAGTGTCCAAAAAGCACACAGAAGGAATGCAAATACTGCAATCATTGCTTAATGCATCTATGCGGCATATACTAGTGGCATGAGGAAAACAGAAGTTGTCTAGTACTTCGTAGCAATAAAAAAATTTATTACATTCAACAAATAAATGAAAATCTAAGAAAAGGATGCCTTCATATTTTAGCACCCTAGCTAAATAGTGGAACCACATTTCGTGATTTTTGCAAAGATACTGTGTATTTGTATCTAAACTACTACTACTGTTACTACTGCTGCTGATGCATGGAACAGGACTTCTGAGGAGCTCTACACACTGCAATGTGAGGCAGAACCAGCCGAATGCACACCCCCTCTTTCAAGCAGCCTGGGCAACCCCCTAACTTCAGACTCCCTTCCTCCCAACCTCTTCCCCAAGTAAAATGTCCTAATTAGACAAGGCTGGTCCGGATAGCCATCCTCCTCAGAAACTTTGCAGGCCACTTGTCAGCCCTGAGGAACCCCTATCGTGTGGCTCAATTTTGGATCCCACCAGCTCCAGGAAATGCTTCAAAAAGAAAGGTAGGTGCTCACACAGAATTTTTCTCCCAGGAGGCAATAATATCTAGAGAGAAATGCAGTTAGCTACATAATGAAATTCTAGTAACCAATTATTTTATCCCTCCCCTCTCCCCACCCCCCCCTTTTTTACAATGAAATTTCACTTGGAGATTTAGGGTGGGTGGAATAAAATTTGACTTATATTCCTACCCCCTCCCTGTCTATACCACAGGGAAATGATGAAAGTAAATGAGCCAATCCAAGAGGTACATTATAACTCCCAAATGAAAAATGTATGTCAGGCAGAATCTGCGACATTAGTAAACCCATATATGCATGCCTGGGGCTGAGTAAAATCACTGTTCCTGTCTTGGCTACTTTCACTATAAATGTGTGTGACCTTTTTCTACTTAAAGAGATTCCTGGTGTAGAAGGTTTTGGACCATCGTTTTAATTTTCTGAGTCTTTGGGTATACACTTTCTCCATCCATCTGAAAACTAAAACTCAAGAACAATGGAAAAAGCTTTAATAATTTAGAATAAGTTATGCCATTTGTGATACACCCCAAGTGAGGCCAAAAAAAGCAATTCTATTATTCATTATTCAACGAGGCAAATAATTCATTATCATTTGCCTTCTCTGAGACACAGTTTCCTTCAGCAGTACACAAAGTAAAAAAAGTGCCACATGGTTTATAAAAGCACGTGGGCTCTGGAGTCAGGCACCGATTCAAATTCCAGCAAGCTCTGCTGCTTACCAGCTGCAGGACTTTGAATAAGTTATTGAATGTATGTTTTAATTTCCTCAACTATAAAATAGAAAAATTATATCCATACCTTTGAGACTTGTAATATAGAGGTAATATGTCTAAGATGTCAAACATACTGTATGGCATATGGTAGTGCTCAATCAGTAGAAAATTGTATAATAAATCCTAAATTACATGAATTCAACTTTTAAGAATCTGATTTTACCAGCCTTGATCTTAACAAACTCAAAAAGATTTAATTTTTGAAGGGTCTTTGGATGCTTTTCAAAGATATGATTCTTAGGGAGCCTATAAGAAATGATCTTCATTGGCAATTGATCATTACTAATAACTACTGATAATTTCTAATGTGCTCATAGGCTTATATAAGCCCACATCTTACCTGGCAGCTACAAAGGCTCCAATAATCATTGCAAATACAGTCATCTTAATACTCCAAGAAAAGGTCTTCCTACAAAAAAAAAAAAGAAATTATGTATACCGTGGCTTTATTCACAAAGATTCATAACTCAGGCACACACACACAAAAAGATATATTTGAAAAAAGCTATAAACAGTCATATTTTTTATGTTTCCAAAGAAGTAGATATTTAAAATATATTTTATTGACATTTTACAGAGAGGAAGGGAGAGAGATAGAGAGCCAGAAACGTCAATGAGAGAGAAACATCGACCAGCTGCCTCCTGCACACCCCCCACCGGGGATGTGCCCGCAGCCAAGGTACATGCCCTTGACCGGAATCGAACCCGGGACCTTTCAGTCCACAGACTGACACTCTACCACTGAGCCAAACTGGTTTCGGCCCAAAGAAGAAGTAGATATTTAAAAGAACCCCTCTGATAAAGCAAAAACTCATTTTGTTATATACTCATTTTTCCCCTTATGCTTATCATTTGTTTTTATTGAGCTTGTATCTCAACAAATTGGAATCTCTAAAAGCAGAAAAAGGTCACACACATTTGTAGTGAAAGTAGCTGAGACAGGAACACTATTTAAGTCCTGCTCTACCCTGGCCAGGTGCCTGTTGGTTGGAACATAGTCTTGTACTCCAAAAGGTTGTTGGTTCGATTCCTGGTCAGGCCACATATCTCGGTTGCAGGTTTGATCCCCGATTGGGGTGCATACGGGGAGACAACTGATCAATGTTTCTCTCTCTGCCCCTTCCTCTCTCTCTAAAAACCAATAAAACCATGTCCTTGAATGGGGATTTAAATAAAGCACAAAATTATACTGATGTTTCTGACTCCTCTTCCCCCAGTGGCAGCAGTCAGTATAGGAATTCATGAAAGTACAGCTCATGTTTAGACAGGTTTCTAACTCCTATTCATAATCTTCCCAACTACTGTTCCCATAAACTATCAATTCCCAGAGCAAAGGGATTAAGTTGCTTAAACTTTCCAAGAGATAATATTTGTAATATTTTTATTAAACAATCGCTATGCCGGGTACCTTTTCAAAGTGACTACAGTTTGTTAAAGACTAGATGTATTAGAAATGTAGCTCACTTTAGTAACACTCCTTCGGCAATCATTGTAAACAGGATGGAGAACCTCCTCAGAACTGTAAACATTGGCAAGCTGGGAAAAAAAAAGAGAGAAGATAATTAGGTAAAATAAAGTTTAAGAATTTATTTTTTTCTCCTTCCTTTACTGACCTCCCTTCCCACTCTATCCCTCCAAGTAACATCTACCATACATTTACTCCATTAGACATTCCTTAATTGTCTTTTTGTGGAAGTAATTTTGTCTTTCTCTAAATTCCCAGAGTGTTTTGCTTGCACTGATCAAACACACAGCCTCTTGTAACATGGTGATTTACGAATATATCTTATCTCACTGCAAAGTGCCTTATATTGAGCTGGCAATCAAAGTCGGGGTGTGGCTGACTGGATGGATGGAGAGGATGAAAAAGAGAAAACGCTGTTAGCAGCCTTTCCAGCAGGCCTGCATTTCTTTCCAAGTGGGAACTGAGATGGAAAAGGACGCCCGCCTATGACAAATTTGACTTCCATGAGACACTCTCCAGAGATACCATCGTGGTCCTTCCGTCAAGTTTCTTGGGTCTAAAGAAGAAATGAAAAACCCTTGGTGCCCGGCCTTCAGAGATCTCCCATTCTGGTTGACACCCATCCAGCAAGCGTGCCAGGGTTTAGCTCATGTGGAAGTGGTGAGGCCACGGGATTCTGTTAAATGGTTTCCTTGTGTGTATAATTTTAACATCGCATACACTCAATACACGCTATTCTCCGTAAGTATGGAAGCCAAGACTGGGGCAGTTAAAGGATAATAAGACAGCACTGTCAAAGAGTGGAGAGCTATCGCTTCTTTCTGAAAGCGAACACGCTGCCTCCAAAGGTATATAGCCATGAGGAAAATGTTAATCATTGTTAAATCAGGGTTCCATCTGGTGTTACTTTAACATGTTAAAAGAAGCACTGCAAAAGTTCTCCCATCCACCCTCTGATTTTGCTTGAAGAATTTGTCAAAAACATAATATCCATAAATTGCATTAAATAATTGAAATCCCTAAAGCAAAGCATATATCCTTCACTATTATACATCTGGGAAAATAATGAAACTCTTCCACCGCAGCATTTTATGACACTGTAAGACTTCTATCATCAAACTGAGGGATAAAAACCCCAAACAAATAAAAATCCTCTTTCCCTTTAAACTTAAAAGAGCTTAAATTAAAACCCTTCGTGTAATCTTCATCATTTTGTAGCATAAGCTTTCTGATCCTTTCATTTATTTCAGCATCAATAATAATGTGTTAAATATTTGACATTCACACACAATTTTAAGAATACATTAGATAACCTCACTAGTAAAATAAAGTATCCATACTTCAGTTTCTTTGTGCTGAACAGTCCCGTGATTTGGTTCCCAAAATATAGTAGAGGTAGTGGAAACGTCTAGAAAATTTAAAAGGGATAACAAAACTCAATAATAAAGACAGCTAACACAGGGCCTTTCAAAAAGAAACAGTTTTGTTTATATGATTAAATTCTTTCCCTTTAAAAACACAAGATTAGTTCTCATACACAATTTTGGCCCTCACATAGTGCTCAAACAACATTATTCCTGAATAAACAGCACTACTATGGCAGAAAGAGAGAGGGGGGGAGGGGATGGGGGGGGAAGGACAGACAAATATGAATATAATCAAGCATGTGGGATAAATATATCGTTGACTTTAAAATATGATAATGTATTAGCCCACAGCTCTAAGGTCAGCAGGGGGAAAAAATGCACTTCATCTTCAAGTGGAGCCAAGCAGATGCAGACAGAAGAATAAGAAAATAAACCTGAAGAATGAATAAACAATATACACTGGCTGGATTAGATGTAGAAAATGCAAAACAGTGGTATTCCAAAATAAGTGTTCATTACTAGTAAGTTAAACAGAACACATGATTTCTAGGGCCCTTTTTTCTCTTAATTTTAAAGAGATTGTGGAACTTTTTAAAAAATACCCTAGCCAGTTTTGCTCAGTGGATAGAGCCTTGGCCTTCAGACTAAAGGGTCCTGGGTTCGATTCTGATCAGGGGCATATGGGAAGCAACCAATCGATATGTCTCTCTCATATTGGTGTTTCTCTCTGTGTCTCCCTCTCCCTTCCACTCTACAAATCAATGGAAAAAATATTCTCGAATGAGGATAAAAAATTATAATAAATAAAAAGTACCTATTACAACATTTATTCTTTTTTTAAAATATATTTTTATTGATTTTTTACAGAGAGGAAGGGAAAGGGATAGAGAATTAGAAACATCGATCAGCTGCCTCCTGCACACCCCCTACTGGGGATGTGTCCGCAACCAATGTACATGCCCTTGACCGGAATCGAACCCGGGACCTTTCAGTCTGCAGGCTGACGCTCTATCCACTGTGCCAAACCGGTTTCGGCCAACACTTATTCTTTACTTTTATTATACCCACTCTGGATTGGGCAACAATTTTTAAATATGCAAGGTAACTGATTAATATATATACTAATATATATAATATATATAATATGATATGTAATATTTATGTAACATATGACATATCTAACATATATAATATAGTGACTTCTTTTCAGAAAATAAAGAATTACTTCATTTATTTATTTTTTTTATTTTTTTACCTTTCGAGGTACATTACTGTCAAAGTCAGGAAACTTGACTACCCGGAGCGCCTTTCCCACCCAGAGAACTGCCACTGTGGCCACCATCTGTAAACAGAGAACACAGATTCACTGTTCTGCACATAAAGCCACACAGAGAAGTTCTAACGACCTAAAACCACGTAATGCTGAGGATTCCAACTCACCTGGCCAAGTCCAACACATAGCGAGGAGGGGAATCTACAAAATGGTAGAGGGAGAAAAACAAGACAGGGTCAGAAACACCCGGAGGCAGCTCGGTGCATGCAGCTTGCACGCAGCCGACCTTAAAAACGCATGCTGACACCAAAACGCGCCCGTGCCCGCCTCCGATCCAAGTGAAAACCGGTGAGAAAAAAAAATCCCTGCGTGGGGTCGGGCAACACCGTGAATTCTGTACCTTCAGGCGGCGACTTGCCCCATCTCGTTCGATTCTACAATTCCTAGTCCGCTGCTTGCCACGGATATCTTTTTTTTTTTAAGGAAATGAAGAGATGGGTCTCTGCAACGGTTTCACACCTTCCTTGCAAGCAGAAATGCTGCTGCCTCGGGGTCCGGTGACAGCACCGGGCTCCTTACGAATGGGCTTGAGGATGCGCGCGTCCCCAGAGGCTGTCAGCGAATTCGGGGAACCCTGATGCCCCAGCCCCCATCCCCAGCCCCAGCCCCCATCCCCATCCCCTTCCCCATCCCCAGCCCCCAGACCCGGCTGCGCTGGAGGGAGGACATCCCCCGGCTCTGCTCCCAGCCGGGCAGGCACAGGGACCAACAGGTCACGAAACACAACTTCGCTCGGGAGCGCCCGGAGGGGCAGGGTGTGCAGGGCGCAGCTCGCGGGCGGGCGCTCCCCGGACGCGCTCCCCGGCCGTGCGGAGCCCCGAGCCGGCGCGGGACCCCAGCCCAGGCCGGCGCGCTCCGCCCGCTCCGCCGCCCGGGCCGCGTGTCCGCCGCCCGCCCTCCCGCCCGCCTCCCCAGCGCCCGGCCAACTTTGTTCAGCCTGAACTTTGGAGCCGGCGCGCGGGGAGCCGCCGCCGCCGCCGCCGCCGGGCCCGGGCGCCGCCCGGCCGTACCGGTAGCTGGTGAGCACGCTCTTGTTGACCACCACGATGAGGAAGGAGCTCACGCCGTAGAAGCCGGCGGCCAGCAGCTTGAGGAACACGGTCAGCGTTTCGGCCGGCGCCATCCCCAGCTCCTCCGCATGTCGGTGTGTGGAGGCTGGCGCGGGGGCTTCTCCTTTAACCCGGGCATGCTGACGTCTGTGGACTTCCGCCATGGCTGCGGCGGCGGCGGCGGCGGCGGCGGCCGGGAGGGCGTGCGGGCGGGCGGGCCCGGCGGCGGCGGCGGCGGCTCCCGGGGGACGCGCGGGGCCGGGGCTGCGGGCTGCTCTGCGCGCTCGCCGCCGGGGCGCCCCGCACGGCCGCCGTCCCCGCCCAGGGGCAGGGAGGCCGGGGTGCACACCCTCCGGACTTTGCCCGGGCGGGCGGGGTGCGCCGCGGGGTCAGAGGGGAGGGACCGTGCTCTGGCCCAGGCCGGGGCGGGAGGGATGGAGGGGCCCGGAGAAGGGGCAGCGGCGACCCCCGAGTGCGGGGAGGGCGGGCGGGGAGGCGCAGGGGGAGCCCCTCGGGGACCCCGGGGCGCCGGCTGCGGAGCTCTGCGCGGAGCGGCGGCGCCGCCACCTCGCGCCTGCGCGCCGGCCGCGCCCGCTCTCCCCGCGGCCGGGCCCCTGGGAAGCCGAGTCTCGGAGTCTGGTTCTCCGGGGACAGATCCGGCAGAAAGGCAGACCCTCTCCACCTTCACAGGTGGGTGGATGGCCCAGGAGTTCACGGCTGTGTTTCTAGCCTCACAAGGAAGGCCCTTAGCTTCTCTTGCAGAGAGGATCAAAGACACTCCAAAGAAGATGTGAATCAAAAGTAAACACGGGGGGGATAAGGACACATATGTAATAAATACCCCAGTCAGTCAATCATCAATCAATCAATCAATCAAGTAAACACTCAACTTTTCGTTTTGCATAGTCTCAGGCTTTTTTTTTTTTTTTTTAAACATGTTTCCAACCCAGAAAACACCAAACATACACTCGTGGCAGATCATGGGAGGATTTTTAAAGAAAAATGCTGACAGGTCCAAAAATAGAGCAAGTTAATCAAGCACCTTGTGGGCTGAGTTCCAATTCCAGGTTCCCTAGAACTGCCCCCTTCCTGGCTATGTGCTCTGGGGCCCGTTAGTTGAGCTCTCTGAGCCTGCAGCTCTCCATCTCTATGAAGGTAAACGCTAGCACAGAGCTAGTTATTCCAGTAAACGATAGCCATTATTATATAACGGAAACAAATCTTTATTATCAGCTTAAGCAAACAAATGACACGCCTGCCCTAGCCGGTTTGGTTTGGAGTATTGGCCTGCTGGCTGAAGTGTCCGGGGTTTGATTCCGGTCCAGAGCACATGCCCAGGGTGTGGGCTCGATCTCTGAAGATGGGGGAGGCTCCAGGGGAAGCCCACCAATGATTCTCTCATCATTGATGTTTCCATCACTCCTCCCTTCCTCTCTGAAATCAATAAAAGATGTTTTTGTTTGTTTTTAAGAGTTGTACCTAGCTGAAACTGGTTTGGCTCAGTGGATATAGCGTCGGCCTGCGGACTTAAGGGACCCGGGTTCGATTCCGATCGAGGGCATGTGCATTGGTTGTGGGCACATCCCTGGTGGGGAGTGTGCAGGAGGCAGCTGGTCGATGATTCTCTCTCATCGATGTTTCTAGCTCTCTATCTTGCTCCCTTCCTCTCTGTAAAAAAAATCAATAAAATATATTTTTTTAAAAAGAGTTGTACCTAATTTTAATGTCAGGAAAGTAAAAGAATGATTTCCCTAAATATTTTTGTCTATATCTTTATCTCTTTTTCCCATATTTTTCAATTGTACAAATACACATAACGTAAAATTACCATTTTAACCTGTTTTTTTAATTGTAAAGTATCCAATATGTAAAATTTTCATTTTAAGACTTGAGTGTACAGTTCCAGTGGCATTAGGTGCACTGACATTATTGTGCAACTCTCACCATTACCCATCTCCAGCCCATCTCCTGAACATTTTCATCATCTCAAACTGAGGTTACATAACCGCTAAACAGTAACCGCCTCCGGCCTTGAGGAATCACTATTCTACTCTCAGTCTCTATGAAGCTGACTATTCTAGGTACCTCATATACATGGAATCAACATTATTTGTCCTTTGGTATCTAACATTTCCTTTAGCATGTTTTTGAGTTCATCCACATGCAGCACGTGTCAGAATGGCCTCCCATTGTATGCGTCTTTTGATCTACATCTTTGACTTATTCTGGGAACACCTGATTCCTCTAATGTTCCTTAGGAACATCTGGAACATGGGATGAAGTTGGTACCATGGCTCGCAGGGCTGAGGTAATGTGGCTCCTGCCCACATCTCCAGAGGCAGGCACTGCTCATGTTTCTCCTGCTAAGCTGCAGCTAATCCCCTAAACAAGGTGGGTTCCAGTGTCTTTACTTCTGTGTTTACTCCCATTATTCCCTCCATCTGGGAATAATGCTAGTAAACATTCCTCATCTCCCCCTCCCCTGTCTCCTGAAGAACTCTTACTTTTCATTCAGTATTTAGGCAAAACATTACTTCCTCTCTGGGTGCTTTCCTTCACACTGCTCTCCACAGAAGTGACATCTCTCCTTTGTGCCCCTTCCACCCCATCGTTGTGTGTCCCCTTTATAGAGGCTCTGGAATTACATGGTTAAATGTCGATCTGTTTTACTAGACAGTGAACTTTTAAAAAATATATATATATATGTTTTATTGATTTTTTACAGAGAGGAAGAGAGAGGGATGATAGAGAGTTAGAAACATCGATCAGCTACCTCTCCCCACACCCCCTACTGGGGATGTGCCCCAAACCAAGATACATGCCCTTGACCGGAATCGAACCTGGGACCTTTCAGTCTGCAGGCTGATGCTCTATCCACTGAGCCAAACCAGTTCCGGCTAGTGAACTTCTTGAGAACTGGGAAAGACAGGGACACCTAGGACAGTTTAGGTATTTGTATTAAGTGAACCAATGAATGATAGAATGTTTTAATAGTGAGGAAAATGGCCAAATTTCTTTTTTTTTTTTTTTTTTTTTAAATAAATCTTTATTGTTCATATTATTACAAATGTTCCTCATTCCCCCCCCCCATTGCTCCCCTACACCAAGTTCCCATTCAATTCTCTGCCCTTTCCCCATCCCCCATTGTCCTCATCCATAGGTGCAGTTTATGTTCAGTCTCTTCCCGCCCCGCTCCACTCCCCATTTCCCCAAGAATCATCAGTCCACTCCCCTCCCATACCTCTGATTCTATTATATTCACCAGTTAATATTGTTCATCATTTTTACTTCCCTTGGTTTTTAGACTCACTTGTTGATAGTTACGTGTTTGTTCATAATTTTTATCTTTATTTTCTTCCTCTTCCTAAAGAACCCCTTTTAACAATTCATATAATTCTGGCTTGGCAGTGATGAATTCCTTTAGCTTAAATTTATTTGTGAAGCTCTTTATCTGGCCTTCGATTCTGAGTGATAGCTTTGCTGGGTAGAGTATTTTTGGCTGTAGGTTGTTGTTATTCATCACCTTGAATATTTCTTGCCATTCCCGTCTGGCCTGCATGGTTTCTGTTGAGAAATCAGCTGACAGTCGTATGGGTGCCCCTTTATAGGTAACTACCTGCTTTTGTCTTGCTGCTTTTAATATTCTCTCTTTGTCTTTAGCTCTTGGAATTTTAATTATGATGTGTCTTGGTGTGGTTCTTTTTGGATTCCTTTTGTTTGGGGTTCTGTGTGCTTCCTGGACATGTAAATCTATTTCTTTCACCAGGTGGGGGAAGTTTTCTGTCACTATTTCTTTCAATATGTTTTCGGTATTTTGCTCTCTGTCATCTTCTGGGATGCCCATAATTCTGATGTTGGTTCGCTTGAAGTTGTCCCAGAGGTTTCTTACATTATCTTCAACTTTCTGGATTCTCTTGTCTTCTTGCTTCTGTGGAGGAGTGTCCTCTGGCTCTTTGTGTTGCAAATCTTGGACTTGATTCTTACAATCTTCCATTCTGTTTTTAGGACTCTGTATAATATTATTTATTTCAGAGATTGTATTCTTTATTTCTAGTTGACCTTTTATTATTTCTTGTTGACTCTTTATTATTTCTTGTTGATCTTTTTTCATATCCTCATAGGTCTCATTTATTTTATCGGCCTTTTCTAGGAGATTGTTGAACAACCTTATAAGCGTGGTTTTGAACTCTATATCCCGTCGCTTTTTGTCCTCCATTTCTTTCGTTTGTGATCTGTTTCCTCGTTTCGACATTTTCGCTGCTTCCCTGAGTTGGTAAGTTGGGAGGATCAGCTGTGTCTATGCCAGGAGATAACCTTATTCCACTAGACTTGGAAACCTGCAAAAGCCTCTCTGAGTTCAGCTTGGATGGGGCAGAGTTTCAGGGCGGAACCTACAGCCTTGGCTTCCGGTTAGCCCCGCCCTCTGAGGTTCCTGAGTCTCAGTGTACCTCAGTGTCCTTTGGTACTCGCTGCAAGCACCTCTGAGAGAAAGGCGCCCTGGAGCTTCGCCCGCTTCCAGACAGTGTAGTCTCTCCCCCAACAAGCCCACAACTGGGGTTCAGAGCAGTTGGAAGTGGGGTTAAGAGCAGTCCAGAGCTTAAGTCTCCTTCCCGCTAGGGCGATCTCGCGGCCCAAACAACAGTCTGTCCTCTGTGCGCGTAAAGTGCGCGACTCAGGGGATCTGCTTTTCGCTCCCCTGAGCTTCTGTCTTACAGCCCAGATTCCCTCTGTATGAGGCTGGGGCCCGAGGGTCTTGCCCAGGACTGGGGTTCAGTGCAGTCAGAACTGGGGCTCAGCACATTCCTGAGCTTTTGAGTCCTTCCCGCTGGGGCAATTCAGCAGCTCAGAGAACAGTCCCTCCTCTGCGCGCAATGTGCTCGACTCCGGGGCTCGGCCTTTCTCGCCGCTCAGCTGAGCTTCCGCCTTACAGCCCAGATTCCCTCTGTATGAGCCTGGGACCCCCGGGGTCTCGCCCAGAACTGGGGTTCAGTGCAGTCGGAGTTGGGGTTCAGCAAGGTCCGGAGCTTTTATCTCCTTCCCGCTGGGGAACGCCAGCCAGGCACTCAGCCGCCCCTCCTCTCCGGCTCCGTCCTCTCCCCGCGCGCGCACCGCGCCTCCGTACCTCAGGCTTTTACAGCTCCTCTGGTTTTCCTTCTGGTTTTCTCTTTCCTTCTAGTTGTAGAATTCCCAGTCAGTCAACTTTCCTGTAGTTCTGGATAGTGTCCACTCTATATTTTAGTTGTATTTTTTAAATTGTTGAGGGCGGCTGCAGTTAGGCTTTTACCTCTGCCGCCATCTTGTTGTCGCTTCTCAGCCAAGATTTTCAGAAAATGGCCAAATTTCTTTAACTGCTAGCAACAGAAGGAAAATGGAGAGTTACATTTTGAGAAACATCCCTTGTGAAAAAAAGATTATAAAATACTAGAGGCCTGGTGCACAAGATTTGTGCACTGGTGTGTGTGTGGGGGGGTGTTCCTCATCCTGGCCTGCACCCCCTTTCAGTCGGAGGCCCTCAGGGGATGTCCAACAGATGGCTACTGCTGCTGTGCTCCCCATACACAGCATGGTGAGCCCGGCTTTTGGCTGAGTGGTGCTCCCCCTGTGAGAGCGCACTGACCACTAGGGGCAGCTCCTGTGTTGAACATCTGCCCCCTGGTGGTCAGTGCACATGATAGCGACTAGTCATTCTGCCATTCGGTCTATTTGCATATTAGCCTTTTATTATATAGGATTAATGTTCCTCATCACAAAAGCAAACAAGCAAAAAAGACATATCATGTAAGTATTTTCTCCTCTTCCTTTCCCACCCCAGACCCCTCTCAGAGGAAGCAATTGCTAGCAGTTGAGAGGCTATGCTTAGAGCCATTTTCTGTGCATATATGAACACATATACATACACATCCCTACTCAAAAATTACCTACATGTATTTCCATTTCTTAACATCCATGGAAAGAACTAGGTAAGAACACTGATTCTCAAACCAGACACTGCCTCTGACACTAATTTTGCGACCTTGGGCAAGTCACTTGATATTACTGTGCTTCAGTTTCCCCATCTGTAAAATGGGATAACAATAGTATGCACCTGAAGGTGGTGATGAGAATTAAGTGGGTTAATAATGGTAAAGTACTTAAAGCACAGTACACACTTTTAAGTGTTTATTATTCAACCTTTCTCTTTTCACTTAATACTCCTTGAAGGCCTTTCTGTTGCAATATAGAAACTCTACATTATTTTTTTTATATGGCTGCAGAGAATTCCATCAGCTAGATGCATCATAATTCATGTAGCCCTCCCTATGAACATTTAGGTTAATGCTAGTTTTTCAGTTCATAAGCAATACAGCCTAGACTTGTCCTTGTACACTCAACTTTGTCTATTCTACTTTGTGCAGGTATAAGTTTCTAGAAGTGGAACTGCTTAATTAAAGGCCATATTTTGTTTTATTAATAGATTTAGCAATTGATTTCTAAAGAGACTATACCACTTTTATGTTCCCACTAACACTATAAAAATAAAAACCTTTTTTTTGTATAAGGTCATATGGAAACAATGAAGATCAGTAAAAGAGGCCAGTTCAAGTGCTGCCCTGTGGAGTATGAAATGGTAACTGTGGTAAATTAATTGCAGTTACACAAAATGAAATAAAAATAAATCTCCTAGAAGTACTGATCCAAGCAATCACTGTTGTTTTTCTCAGCATGATTACATTATTGGTTAACAAATATTTAAGATCTACCATAGACAGGCCAAGAACTATGTTGGATTTTCTTTCAACACCAGTAATGATTTGTGGACCTTCAGTAAAATGCTGTTACATCTGAGGGAGTCCAGCATTCTTAATAGGTACCCATAAAGACAAGATAGGTGCTCATACCCTAATAAAGTGTATATTGTAGGTATTTTAATTTCAGGGTACTTTTAGGTATTTTAGGTACTTGGTCCTGTTTCTTAACCTCAGTAATATTAATCACAAAATTATATGTGGGGAGTTTACACATCCTATATAATAAAAGGCTAATATGCAAGTTGACCGAATGGCAGAACAAACAGTTGCTATGATGTGCACTGATCACCAGGGGGCAGACACCCAACACAGGAGCTGTTCCTTGGTGGTCAGTGCACTCCCACGGGGGAAGCACTGCTCAGCCAGAAGCCAGGCTCATGGCTGGTGAGCGCAGCAGCGGTGGTGGGAGCCTCTCCTGCCTCCATGCAGCACTAAGGATGTCTGACTGATGGCTGAGGCAAGTGAGGAGTGGGCCTAAGCCATCAGTCAGACATCCTCTGAGGGCTCCTGGACTGTAAGAGGAAGCAGGCCAGGCTGAGAGACCCCGCCCCCGTGCAAGAATTTTGTGCGCCGGGCCTCTACTTATTTGATAAAATTGAATAAAAGTTTAAACCATACCTTTAAAAGCTGTATAAAATGGTAAAGGCTGGATTTAAATGTTCTCACTGATACACAATCTATTTGGAAATGTCAGTATATATTATACAACTTGCTAGGCAGAATTACTAGCAGAAAAATCATCTTTGTAATTAAATCATGTCTTTTTATCAAAACCTTGCTTTAGCCGTCATGTTTCTCCACAAGAGAAATTGATTCTGTTCCCTGTTTGTTAACATGAATCGTATTTTTTATTTTCTCTCTACTTCTCACTTTTCCTTGGCTCACTTGCTCTTCTTATACTGGAATTAATGTAGGTCTTCTTTGTGTTCACCTTAATTCACCAGTTTCTGTTTCACTGCCAGGTTCTAGATCATACCCAGTGCCCTGCTGTGTTTCACCACTGATTGCAGTTCAGCCAGGGAACAAAGATCATCTGTGTTTTCTACCTGAACAACGCTTTTAAAATTCTGAAAATCAAGAAACATGAAAGGAGCTTGGAGTTTCTCTGCAGTGCCTCATGCTTCTCTTTGCTGGGCTGGAAGGAATGAACTTATTGACCACGGATGGTGAATCTGGCATTGTGCTACAACTGAAATTCATCTCCTTTCATCCTTACCTATATGAGGAAGTAGATGGGATGAAACAACTAATAAACAGGAAAACAAGCGCCAAGAGGGAGTATTAGGCATAACCTGAGTCCCCAGAGCTCTCAGTGACTTTATAGATTTAGTCCGAGTCTGTGCTCCTCTACTGACAATCCTGCCTCGTGTGGGGAAGGTGGACATATTCTCTTTTAAAAGATGTTCTTGCAATGTCATTATCTCCTTCAATTACCAACTTTAGTATTTATCAACACTATGAAGAAGAAGAACCAGGATATAGAAGCAGCAATCTATGGAAGTCAGTCAATCATGCCTCTTTCACAAATACTACCATACCAGACATCCAATTAGGCATTTTTGAAGATAGACATTTCACACTCAATATGTTTACAATTGAACTGCATCGCAAGTCAAATGCTTTGAATCTTCTACCTCGGTGAGCTGACCTTACCATCCACCTATTCACCATGGCTCTTCCCTCTCTGTAACCATCCCTCAATCACTTCCCATCCCACACTAGTTTTATCCCCTCCACTACACTAAAGCTGCTCAGGCCTAAGTCACCAATGACCTCCATGGGAATAAACCCAGAAGATACTCAGTCCCTCCCTTGCTTGACCAAGCTGTAACATTTGCACTACTGATCCTCTCCCTTCCTTTAGCTGCACTCTCTTCCCCTGCCTCCCAGGAGGCTACATTTTCTCAAACCTGGTTCTCTGGATGCCCCTTCTCATTCTGCTTTGCTGACAACAACTCTTCTATATCAGCTCCATGAGCAAGAGTGGATCCAAGTTTTTATGAAACTTTAGTGAACTCACTTTAAAAAATGCAAAATTCACTTTTCCTCTTCCGGGGATGGTGACTTCAGGTACTCACCATAGTCCAGCGTTTGACATACCGCCGGAAGCTGTCCTACAATACAGCCTCTAACAAAACTAGACTGTCCCGAACCCCTGGTAGTAGAATTGTTTACCTTTACACCACGAAGGTTGGGAAAGCACCCAAATCTGCATGTGGTGTGTGACCAAGCCAACTTCGAGGAGTTCGTGCTGTGAGGCCTAAAGTCCTAATGAGGTTGTCTAAAATGAAAAAACACGTCAGCAGGGCCTATGGTGGTTCTATGTGTGCTAAAAGTGTCCGTGACAGGATCAAGCGTGCTTTCCTTATTGAGGAGCAGAAAATTGTTGTGAAAGTGTTGAAGGCACAAGCACAGAGTCAGAAAGCTAAATAAATTTTAAAATGAAGCTTTTTTGAGTAATAAAAACAAAAGTCTCAATAAATAAATAAATAAATAAATAAATAAAGCAAAATTCAGAATGTAAAATGAGGCACAAAGATTGATATGTACTTAATGTTAGAAAATAAATCAGAACTAACAAAAATTTTTAATGTGACAAATAGAAAATTATTTTTATTATGTGTCAACCATAGTTCTATAATTGTTCTATATTTTTGGCTGCATATTTTTACTGCTTCTGTACCAGTATGTGATAATAAAACTTTATATATGTGCATGTATGTTTGTGATTTTTTTTAGGTGTCCCAGGCATGAAACAGGTCTGGCCACCAACATTGGCATCAAGCTAGGATGAACTAAGGACTATACTTCTGCTATGCCCCTGATGATACAAGAGCACCACCAGTCAAGTCCGGTTTGGCTCAGTGGATAGAGCATCAGCCTGGGGACTGAAGGGTCGTGGGTTTGATTCCGGTCGAGGGCATGTACCTTGGTTGTGGGTGCATCCCCAGGAGGGGATGTGCAGGAGGCAGCTGATCGAAGATTCTCTCTCATTGATGTTTCTAACTCTCTATCCCTCTCTGTAAAAAAATCAATAAAATATATTTGAAAATAAAAAAGAGCACCACCAATCAGGTATATCCTTGCCTATTGCCAAGTGGTTTATAATATACTAGAGGCCGGGTGCATGAATTTGTGCATCAGTGGGGTCCCTCTGCCTGGCCTATGGGATTTGGCCAAAACCAGCTCTCTGACATCCCCCAAGGGATCCCAGATTGCGAGGGGGCGCAGGCCAGGCCGAGGGACCCCACAGGTGCACAATCGGGGCTGGGGAGGAATGCAGGAGGTTGGCCAGCCAGGGAGGGACTGTGGTAGGGCTCCAAGGCATGTCTAGCCTGTCTTACTCAGTCCCAACCTGCCAAACCTCAGCAGCAAGCTAACCTTCTGGTCAACTGGATGCCCCCTGGTGGTCAGTGCACATCATAGCGACTGGTCGACCAGTTACTGTATGCCTTCTGGTGGTAAGTTTATGTCATAGCAAGCAGTTGAGCGATCTTAGCATATCATTAGCATATTATACTTTGGTTGAATGGATGACCAGTCACTTAGCATATTAAGCTTTTATTATATAGGATTTTTAATAGAGATAATAGGAAAATAGCTCAATATTTCTTTTAGCATGATTTAACCAGTTTAATTTTATTATTAATAAGTGGTATTTGTGAAACATGCATCCTCACACCCAAAGAAACTCATTGTAGTATTGCTATGAATATGCCCTACAAACACATAAATTCTGGTAAGTTCTATTTTGCATGATTATATCAAAATCGAAAAGTGCATAGTACATTTATAACAGTATACTTTACATAATTATTTGCAAATGAGAGACAATTTTTTATTGAATTTATTGGGATGACATTGGTTGAGAGACTAAGTATTGGTGAGACCCAGTTCTCTGCTAATAACTATTTGTCTGATGACTGTAGAAAGGTTTCAGATACAGCTTCAGACTCTATGTTTCACATCTTCTCCCCATCTAGCCTTTTGTAACTGACCACTGTAGGACACGCCTGTAACTTTGTGTCACAGGATAAAGTAGCACAGTGGACAGTTGGAGTATTCTTGGATGCCAGTCATACATTATAGCAACTAAATAACTTTATGTAGAAGTGACTTCATACCATCTATACACATCCTACTACACTCAGGCTAGATAGATCCAGGACTCAATTTCTCTTAGAAGGAGTTCCAAATACCCTTTGCACCTCAAATGTTATCTGCTCCGAGGGGAAGTATGATGGTGGCAAAACGTGAGTGGAAAGAGACAGCATTCTTAACCAACAACAGCTAAAATATCTCACACCTGCAAATTTTATAAAATGTATAAAATATATAGTCAGGTGAGCATTTTCTAGGGCCCTTCTTGGGTCCTTTAGAGAAACTTCATATGAGTGAGGTTTGTGAAGATTAAGTGTCATTAGCTTTATGGCCCATGTCCCTAAGAGTGGAGGACTTTTTTGTTGTTGTTCACAATTGGATTCTTGATACCTAGAACAATACACATATGTTAAAAGAGAGAACAGAAGGAAGAAAGAGAAAGTAGGGTTGTTTTTCATAATTTGGATTATAAAAGCATAATATGTCTTCTTTGCACTTGGAATAAAATACACATTATTTAAAGTTATTTCCAAGGAAAGACAATGCATTGGGCCAAGTGAGGTAGTCTAGGATCCTAAAGCACTCCACATGTTAAAAAATACATGTCAATAGAAGGAGGTGATGGGCCTATTTGGACTCTGAGGTAGGCAGAAGTAGAAGATGGCCCACGAGAGGGGGTTCTGGATGGAAACTTCCGTAGAGTCAAAAGAGGAACTCAAGTTAAGATGGAGGGTATACGTACATGTCCACATCCACGCAGGCATTTTTAAAGTGTTGGGATACTGCAGGCTTCACTGACTCTGGAAAGACCAACATTGCTGATAAACTGACTTAGCTGTGTGTCCATATTGCCTCATCAGTTCTACCTAGGGTTGGTATTCAGTAGCAACACATGGGTAAGGCCACTCTAGAGTTAGAATATGAGAATATTTCTACAAATGTTAGTAAAAAGTAATCCCCAGATCCTCTGAGACTCAACTTACTACCATGGTCCCTAGCCCCTCCCCTGGAATCCCCACAAACCAGCAACCAAAGGAGCAAGTCCTAGAGTGACATCCTGCTTCAGTTATAAGTTTGGTTGGCCAATGCCTGTACTATGCTCATTATTAAATATTTTTCATATAATCCCTGGTTCTACTAAGCTGTCAACATAGCTACACGTGAGAAATCATAAAACTGGGAGGGGGCCTAGACTCCCACTCTTGGTACCCTACGGGTTGGCCTAAGAATAAAGTAATGCAACCCTAATGCTTAGGTGGATTGTTCTCCCTAAAGCTGAGCTTTCCCAGGATGGAGCATTGGACAGGTAGTTAGCTTCTCCATCAAAATAAGTGAGGGCATACACTAATTCTGTTCTAGTCACTGTTTCATTACCAGCATCTAGCACAATGATGGCATACAGCTGGTACTCAAGCATTGTTTTTCTTAAAAGTTGAACAGTAAAGAAGAAGAACATAGAACCTTAAAGATCTACACCTGGAAAGATCACATAAAATCTTGAGGGGGGAAAAAAATCATTAAAAATTTTTATGACGGGGAATCTGAGGCTGGCCAGGTTGAAAGTCTTGCTGAATCAACTATATCCTGTATGTTATTATTATTTTTAAAAAATATATTTTATTGAGTTTCCACAGAGAGGAAGAGAGAGGAATAGAGAGTCAGAAACATCAATGAGAGAGACATTGATCAGCTGCCTCTTGCACACCCCCCACTGGGGATGTGCCTGCAACCAAAGTACATGCCCCCAACTGGAATCGAGCCCGGGACCTTTCAGTCCGCAGGCCAACGCTCTATCCACTGAGCCAAACCAGTTTCAGCTGTTATTATTATTTTTAAAATATATATTTTTATTGACTTCAGAGGGAGAGAGATAGAAACATCAATGATGAGAGATAATCATTGATCAGCTGCCTCCTACACACCCCACACTGGGGATCAAGCACGCAACCCTGGCATGTGCCCTTGACCAGAATCGAACCTGGGACCTTTCAATCCACAGGCCTATGCTCCATCCACTGAGCCAAACCGGCTAGGGCCATTTATTATTATTATTATTATTATTATTATTATCATCATCATCATCACTGATTATAGAACCCTGGCCTCTTATATCTCCATCCAATCATTTTTTCACTACACTGAACTCCCTCTATTAGATCCAAAGAGACAGGTAACCCCACTTTGACTTTCTCACAGCATGGAGAAATTCAGAAATGATCAGTATTGTTACTCACCTGGGAACTAGAAATTCTAAGTAAATGCCAGGATTACATGAGGAAGTAATCTCATATTACAGCTGCAACTAGTTTTGCTTTCCCCCTGTTCTTGGAACTGGTGGGCCAGGTGTAGCCATGAATTTGAGCACAGTGGGAGAGTTTGGAACAGCCACCCTGGAATGTGTGAAGGGATGTGGACAGGAGTTAAATAAGATTGCTGAGAGCTGAGAGGATAAGGTTGAAGTTAAATAGCACGACTGTGCATGGACCTACTCGGCAATAATACTTTAAAAAGAATTACCCAGCCCAAAATGTCAATAGTGCTGAATCTGAGAAACCCTACCCTAGAAATAGTTTATGTGTTTAATGGCTGCATATGGCTAACAGTTAATATATTGAACAACACAAATATAAAAACATTTCCATCATTGCTGACCATTCTACTCCACAGCTCTGGCCTAGAAGATTTTTAAGATCTTTTTTTTTTTTAACTCTGAGATCCTAATGAAATCAATTAAAGAAAAAAGAAAAAGAGCAAGATACTAAGGACATTGGGAAAAAATATATATAAGGCAAAAGAATGAAATAGAATTGTCTTTAGAAGCATTAGTTATCAATTATTGCCACCAAACACGTGTAGTTCATCTCTGAAACAGAGAGCCCATATTTAGTTTCTGGTTCACATAGAAGTCTACACTTGGGTTTGGATTAAATTGACTACTGACTGAAATAAATTAGACATGTCGACAAACTAAATGCCACTTTGGAATCTACATTGTGATTACTGGTCTGCCCTGCTCTTTGCTTCTTTCTTGTTGCCATCCCACCACTCTAGCTGTAAAGGCAGTGTTTCACCTCTTTTATGGGTAGAGAACACATATACTGAAGGTTTTCTTTAGAGTGAAATCAGTGGTAAACAGGATTTACATTTAATAATATCCCCTCAGCTTTAATAATGACTAGTTTTGATTCTCCCTTTGGGAACTGAAATAGAATACCTTCCTGCTCATACCACACCTGTGCCTAATCCTGGACACCTGACTCCTTGAGAAAAATGAGACATCTCTGATGTCTTGAAATATCTGAATGGCTTCCAGGAAAAGGAGAAATGTTTTAAAAAATTGTCCAGCCGAAACCGGTTTGGCTCAGTGGATAGAGCGTCAGCCTGCAGACTGAAAGGTCCCAGGTTTGATTCAGGTCAAGGGCATGTACCTTGGTTGCGGGCACATCCCCAGTAGGAGGCGTGCAAGAGGCAGCTGATCGATGATTCTCATCAATGTTTCTAACTCTCTACCCCTCTCTCTTCCTCTCTGTAAAAATTCAATAAAATACATTTTTTTAAAAAAATTATCCACCAGCCATCCTGAGATGTGTGAAGTAATATCTCATTGTGGTTTTAATTTACATTTCTTTGACAATTAGTGACACTGATCATCTTTTCATATGTATATACGCCATTTGTATAGCCTCTTTGAAGAAGTGTCTTTTCAGATCCTCGGCAAACAAAATAGAAATGGATTCATGGCCAAAACCGGTTTGGCTCAGTGGATAGAGCGTCGGTCTGCAGACTGAAAGGTCCCAGGTTCGATTCTGGTTAAGGGCATATACATTGGCTGCGGGCACATCCCCAGTAGCGGGTGTGCAAGAGACAGCTGGTCGATGTTTCTCTCTCATCGATGTTTCTAGCTCTCTATCCTTCTCCCTTCCTCTCTGTAAAAAAATCAATAAAATATATTTTTAAAAAAGAAAAAGAAATGGACTCATAGATACAGAAAACAGCCTGACAGCTGTCAGAGAAGAGGGGGTTTGGGGACTAGGTGAGAAAGGTGAAAAGATGGGAATTTGGTGGAGGGGAGCAATGGAGGGGGAAAAATGAGGAACATTTGTAATAATATGAATAATAAACATTTATTAAAAGAAAAGAAAAGAAAAAGGTGAAAAGATTAAGCACAGGGGAAAAAAACCCCTTGAAAAACACAGACCAGAGGGAAAGGGGGATACAGGAAGGTAAAAGGGGGGATAAATGCTGATGGAAAGAGAAGTGACCTGGGGTGGTGAACACACAATACTATAGATTACTATAGAATAGTACACTTGAAACCTATACAATATCATTAACCAATGTCACCCCAATAAACTCAATTATAAAATCTCTGCCCATTTTAAAATTGGATTTTTATACTGTTGAATAGTATGAGATTTTTCAAATAAATTTTAGATATTAACCCCATCTCTGATATATCATTGGCAAAAATGTTCCTTCATTTAGTAGGTTGTCTATTCATTTTTCTGATGGTTTCCTTTGCTGGGCAAAAACTTTTTAGTTTGATGTAATCCCATCTGTTTATTTTTCTTTTGCCTCCCTTGCCTGAAGGTATATATCAGAAAAAAACATATTGCTAAAGGAACTGTCCAAGATTCTACTGCCTCTGTTTTCTTCTAGGATTTTTCAGTAAATCCACAAATGCCAACTGCTTGTGAGGATGTGGAGAAAAGGAAATCCTAGTGCACTGTTGGTGGGAGTGCAGATTGCTGCAACCACTTTTGTTTCCACAAAAGATTAAAAATGAAGCTACCTTATGACCCAGTAATTCTACTTCTGGGGATTTATCTGAAGAAACCCAAAACCCAAATCCAAAAGAAAAATACACACCTATGTTCATTGCAGCATTATTTACAATAGCCAAACTATGGAAGCAACCCAAGGCCCCATCAATAGACAAGTGGATAAAAAAAAAAATTGTGGTACAACTCTTCCTCTCTATCCTCTCTCCAGAGTATGCCCGCATCCCTTTTCACTCCTCCTCCACCTCACTAGCGCATTACCTAAACTCCAAGGACCCTTCTTTTGCTTCTGTAATTTGTTTCCTGAGCCAACACAGCTCAGCTGGCTCACTTCTACTATCTCTATAACATTCTAAGTAAAATTTCTCTTATAGGAAAAAAGCTGTGGTACATATATACAATGGAATATTATATATATATATATATATATATATATATATATATATATATATATAAATCAGAAAGCAGGTCTAAAATATATATATGGCTAATATGCTATGTGTCCTTCCCTCCATCTGGGTAATGATGTCACATAACAATGCTTGGCTTCCTCTCCCTAGAGACAACTATCCTCCTCAGAGTTTCTTCAGCCCAGGAACACAACTTGCTTTATACCCAGGTGGAAGCTTTCACACTTTAACCAAATTTCTGTGAAGCATTTTTCTGTGCCTCATCTCATTTAATCCTCATAGAAGTCCTAGAGTAGGTAGATAGGAGACTCAGTGGAACCCTATTTTCTTTTCATTGGCCAGAAAACGAAGATTTAGAAAGTTTAGAAACTTGACCCAACTGAAAAGAAATGGTGGACCTTGAAAATAATTTCAGGTTTTCTCACTGTGCAGAATATAGTCAAACACTGCTGCAGTTAAATATTTCACTCTTTGTTCTCCCTGTGTTATCTACAATAATAATCTGCTTCATGTTGATATTTGCTGCTGTGTTTCTGACAATTACCTGAAAGAGAAGTTAGTTTAGCTAAATCAGAAAGCAGGTCTAATTAAACAGACCAATATCTATAAAAGGCTAAGTTGACCCGCACATGCGTGATATATATAAAGCTCTTGCTGGCACCAATCGCATGCATGTGTTTCTATCTGTCATCGTCGATCATGAATTTGGTTGACACTTCTATTATAGAGGAAGGGCGAATAGCAGTATTAAAATATTTCTTCTAATTGATTTCCTTTCAATGTGCATGAGTTTTATGGGCCACTAGTGTGGCCATAAAAAGGAATGAACTCTTAGCATTTGTGACAGAATGGGTGGACTTAGAGGGTATGATGCTCAGTGAAATAAGTCAGTCAGAGAAAGACAAATACCATATGATTTCACTTACGTGTGGAATCTAAAGAACAAAAGAAATGAGCAAACAGAATTGAGAGAGACTTCGTAGCTCCAGAGAGAGAACTGGTGATTGCCAGGGGTTGGGGCACTGGGTGAAAGGTGAAGGAACTAAGAGGTACAAATTGGTAGTTATAAAATAGTCACAGGGAAGTAAGTAAAGCATAGGAAATATAGTCAATAATATACTAGTAGTTATATCTGTGTGGTGCTCGTTGGGGTATTGGGAATATTAAGAGGAACACTATGTAAAGAATATGATTATCTAACCACTAAGCTGTACACATGAAACCAATACATCATAATAAAAAATTATTTAAAGGTAGAAAAAATAAAGAAAGCTACTGGATGTCATTTCAGTGGCGTGCTGGGAGTTGTTGAATGGGTCCTTAATGCATTAATGATTGACTTTCTATTTAGAATGAGTTAACTTATAGAAAAGCAATTGTAATGCAATGACCCTTGTTAATAGTGGTGAAAATAAGTTGATTTTTATTTTTGTAGAAAAGATACTCATAAAGTTTTAAATTTATTCCCTATAGGATATGAACCAGTTTTTGCATTTATTAGCATATTCACTTAGCATTCTTTTGGCTCGACTTGCATAAATGCAGATTTATTTTGAGCTAGTTTTAATATCTCATTCATTTCTTTTGAGCTAGTTTTAATATTTCACTCTTTACTCATAAATTAATTGGTTGGATAAAAACTGACATGTGTTCATTCTATATTTCTATGAGAGTCAAGCTTTTTATTTTTTATTTTTTTTAAATAAATCTTTATTACTCAGATTATTACAATTGTTTCTCCTTTTTCTCTCCCAAAGCTCCCTACCACCCAGTTCCCTTCCCACCCTCTGCTTTTACCCCTTCTCCCCCCAATTGTCTTCATCCATTGGTTATACGATTTCAATCCAGTCTCTCACTGCTTCCCCACCCCCTTATCCTCCTGATAATTATCAGTCCACTCCCCTTCTTTGCCCCTGATTCTACTATATTCACCACTTCATTCTGTTCCTCAGATTTTTTTTTCCTTCTCTTTTCCTTTTTTCCTTATATGAATTTCAGGTGGGACACTCTCTCCCATTTGTTTTTGTAGGGAAATACAACAGAGTGTTCTGTAGCTAATGGCTGCAGACTGTCCAAATGTCTCAGGACCACACCAATAGAATCCGCTCCTCCTCCGGTTCACACCGCCCCCTCCCCCCGGGTCCCACCGCTTCCCCAGGGCACACGGCTCTCCTGGTGTACACGGCTCCCCGGGTCCCACGGCCCCCCTTGGGCACCCAGCTCGAGTCAAGCTTTTTAACTTTGAAAATTATACTTAGAAGAAATCTACCTTAGTCAAGTAATGCTCCTGGATCAAGTATAATAGATCAAGTAGGTTCAGTGGAAGCCACGGATTTTTAAAATTACTATATGAATTGTGTGCTGATTATCTTCCAATTGATTCTCAAGTTTACTCACCAACACAGCTCTGTGCCCTGGGAAGTTCCTCATACCTCTCTATGAATTACTTCAATGGGCTTTTAACTCAGGGTTGGGACTAGAACGAGGCCAGGGAGCCACCTAGGACATGCCATTTGAGGAGGCACTCACTCTCACAGGGCTCACTCTGCATGGCAAGTCTCTGATGTGTCTGTCTCCTTATATATTGTGCCCTGGGCACCTCTCTTGCCTCCCATCCCTGTCTTAACCTTGGACTTTCAGTTAGCCAGTGGGGGGCACTATAGGCACAAGAGGGCAAAGGAAAGTGAGGTTCCAGGGTATTTATCAATACCCCAGCGTCCTCTCTGGGGTGTTACCATGGGTTGGTCTGCTCCTCTCTCCATTACCATTCTTCTGGAGGTGGGAGATCAGAATGAACAACCCCAGGATGTGCTTCTGTGGTATTCCGATCATTTTGAGCTGAAGGCAATTTTAGCTTTAGGCTCAAGAGAAGCTTCTGCCCCTCCCTCGACTACCTGGAAGAACTTGAATCAGGGGCCTTGCCCATGATAAGAGATTATCACAGATAACTTCCATTGACCTATCTGTAGGGCAGAGCAAACTTCTCTTTACTAACTGTCTCTTGGGATCCTTCGAAGACCCTTTGAAAAGCTCCAAGGGCATCTTATCTTATCCTTAGCTCAGCACAGCTACTACACCTTAATCCCCCTTTCTGTCTCTGAACCTCTCCTGTATATGGGGTCTCTGACTCTCTCATATGTGTGGGGTTCCCATACACATGTATGTGTTAAATTTGGTTATTTTCTCTTGCTAATCTGTCTCATGTCTGTTTGATTATTAGACCAGCCAAAGGAAATTTGAGGTAAAGTTTGTCCTTCCCCAATACCTATATCCCACCCCACCCCCCCTTTTCCTTCAGCCCTGAAGGCCTAGAGTGGTTACTAGCTCTGGGGGGTTACATTATCCCTTGTAGCTGATACCTTGGTAGTCGCCTTTTATATTCTCCTCAGATTACTCACTTTCATTGTGAATAATTTTGACCATCTAATTGCTGTCAGATTCCCAGGCTGATAAACAATTAGTAAGACAGGAAAATGGGATGGGCTGTTTTAAGAATAGTGGCTTCACTCCCTGCCAGATGGTCAGAGGACACCAAAGCGTTGAAGTCAGGCAGGTCAGGAAGAAGCCAGGAGAATTCCCTGGCAAGTGGAATGGGGAAACCGAGGCTGACAGCTGGAAAAACTGGCTGAGCAATTTACAGCCAGAACCGGAAGGTCACCGGGGTAAAAGCCCCAGGTGTCTAGTAAGGGGCAACACTGGCACTGGGCCTCACCCTCAGGGTGGCCTTTCCTCCCCTGGCATGTCCCTGGCCATGCAGTCTAGACCCCCTCACCTTTCCTCCCTAGAGATAGCATCTAGGCCTCAGTTGCATTTCAGCTCCAGACCCAGAAAAGCAGTGGGTGATACTGTAGGGCCCCAAGATTGAGGAATTGACCTTCCCCACTGCCTGTTCCAGGATGTGACCTTTATGGTTAAAGATTAGACAGGGATGAGGTCAGTTCTTTACGGTTGGAGATTAGGCAAGAATGAAATTAGTCCCCAGAAACTCCCTACCCTGAGGACTCACCCAGAGGAATGGGAAGGGGAGAGACAAAGGGGCTTGCAAGATTAGACCCTGTCATAAAACATGTAATTAATGAGCCCAGCTCCCCTTCTTGGGATTTTCCTTGTTCCCTTCTTCCCCCTCCATGTGTAACCCCACCTGCGTGTGGTCTTTGCCTTTATAAACTCATGTTCTGCAGTTACTCGGCGCTCCAGGCAGCCAGCACTGTTGCTGTCTGCCTGAGACGCCCCTGCGCTGCGCTTGTATTAAAATCTCATGCTTTTTGCATCAAGTTTCGGTCTTGGCGTTTGACTTGGGGTCGTCGCCCCCTCCGTCGGACTCACCGGGGGTCTTGGGACCTTACAATACTAGGGCCAGCTGCAGTGACTAATGCTGACCAATCAGTAGAGACAGACCACAACCCTGAAAAAGCTGGAAAAACTGATGAACATTCTATTAAGACCCCTTCCTGCCCTCCCTCCCTTCCCGTCAAGATGTCCTCTGAACACCAAGCCTTTAAAAACCTTCAGAACACAGGACTCAGCATGCACTCCCCCTCCCAGGAGCATGCCCAGCCCTTCCCGTCCTCATCTTAGAAATATTATCAGCTGTTCAAAATGTTTGTCCTTGTGAAATAAGGTCTCCAAATCTCCACTTCTACCCCATTTTTCTTACTTTCTCTCTTTTAAAAAAAATAATAAATCTTTATTGTTCAGATTATTACACGAGTTCCTCTTTCCCCCTTCCTCCCCCATAGCTCCCCTCCACCTGATTCCCAGCTCCACCCCACGCCCTTACCCCCTGCTCCTGTTTTCATCCATAGGTGTAAGATTTTTGTCCAATCTCTTCCTGAACCCTTCAGACCCCCTTCCCCCTGAGAATTGTTAGTCCAATCCCTTTCCATGTCCCTGATTCTATTACCATATTTTCCGGCGTATAAGACAATTTTTTGGCCCTGAAAAATATGCCTCCAAGTAGGGGGTAGTCTTATACGGCGAGTATATAACAAACTCTGTATTTTTAGTGGAAATGTTAGGGGGTTGTCTTATACGCCCAGTCATCTTATACGCCGGCAAATGCGTATTTTTCAGGGCCAAAAAATCGTCTTATACGCCGGCAAATACGGTATATTCATTAGTCCACTTTGTTCTTGAGATTTTTTTATTCACTTGATTTTTAGATTCATTTGTTGGTAGTTATGTATTTGATGTCTTTTTGTTGTTCCAAGATTACTCTACCCAGCAAAGCTGTATCATTCAGAATTGAAGGTCAGATAAAGAGCTTCACAGACAAGAAAAGGTTAAAGGAGTTCATCAACACCAAACCAGGATTACAAGAGATGCTGAAGGGTATTCTTTAAGAAGAGGAAGAAGAAGAAAAAGGTAAAGGTAAAACTTACTTTCTCTTTTGTCATATATCTCTTACTTCTGCATTCTTCTGATTCTAAGGGATTATGCAATTACTGGACACATCAAATATTCAGAATCATCCCCAAATTTTAAGGTCCAATGACTAGTGACCCTAAATGCATCTGCAAAGTCCTTTCCCAGCAGTGACTGAATTAGTGTTTGAACAAGGGGTGGGAATCTTGGGGAGACATCTTTGGAATTCTGCCTACCACACTGGCTTCAATAATAAAGAAAAATTACTTGTGAACTCCTCTAGATGTGTCTTCCAGGAAATTGTCTATTCAAAATATCCATGCCTCCGGGTAAATTTCAATCATTTCCTTTTTTATAGGAAATCATCAACTTTTTTCTATATTTTCAAATTTGTTGGTATAAATTTGAATGTAATATTTCTTATGATTCTTTTCATCTCCTATATCATAATCTTATACAGCTTTTTGCTCCTTTTCCTTAAATCATGCTTTAAAAAGGTTTATCCGTTTTAGTGCACTTCAAAAAAAAACATACAAAACAACTTTTGCTTTTATTTGTCCTTTTATGCTATAATTTAAAATTTTTCTAGCCCAGTGGCATGACCCAGGAGATCAGGGTTCACTTACCCGGGTTGTGGGCTCGATCCCCAGAAGGAGGTGCGCGGGAGGCACCCTATTGATCATTCTCTCTCATCATTGATATTTTTTTCTCTCTCTCCCTCTCCCTTCCTCTTTGAAATTAATAAACATATATTAAAAATAAAATAAAAATTGTGTAAGTGTTTTTATTGATTTTAGGGAGAGGTAGGGACTGGGAGAGAGAGAAACATAGATTGGCTGCCTCCTGCACTCCTTCTACTAGGGAAGGAACCCACAGCCTGGTGGGAATTGAACCAGGAAACTCTTGGTGCATGCAAAAATGCTCAACCACCTGAGCCACACCAGCCAGGGCTGTCCTTTTATACTATACTAGAGGCCCGGTGCATGAAATTCATGCATGGGGTAGGGGTGTCCCTCAGCCCAGCCTGCACCCTCTCTGATATGGACCCCTCGAGGGCAGTTGGACATCCCTCTCACAATCCAGGACTGCTGGCTCCAAATTGCTTGCCTGCATGCCTTCCTGATTGCCCCTAACTGCTTCTGCCTGCCAGCCTAATCACCCCCTAACCACTCCCCTGCCAGCCCATTTGCCCCCAACTTCCCTCCTCTGCCAGCCTGGCCACCCCTAACTGCCCTCCACTGCAGGCTTGATTGCCCCCAACTGCCCTCCCTTGCAGGCTTGGTCCCCCCTAACTGCCCTCCCCTGCTGGCCATCTTGTGGTGGCCATCTTGTGTTCACATAGGGGCAGGATCTTTGACCACATGGGGGCAAATATTGTGTGTTGGAGTGATGGTCAATCTGCATATTACTCTTTTATGAGATAGGATAGAGGCCTGGTGCATGGGTGGGGGCCAGCTGGTTTGCCTTGAAGGGTGTCCTGGGTCAGGGTGGGGGTTCCTTTGGGGTGTGGGGGCCCTGGGAGAGGGGCCTGTGGTGGTTTGCAGGAAGGCCACGCCCCTCCTCCCCACCACCACAACCCAAGCAGAGGCTCTGGTATCTGGAATTTATTTACCTTCTACAATTGAAATGTTGTAGCCTGGAGCAGAGCCAAGGCTCCTGCTCACTCCATGGCTGCTGCCATTTCTGTTTGGTTTTATCTATCTTCTATGACTGAAACTTTGTAGCCTGGAGTGGAGGCCTAGGTTGGCCAGGGAAGGTGGAAAGCTTTGCCTCCTCTGTTGCCGGGGGCAACCCTGGCCTGTTCTCTCCAGCTATGTGGCTGCTGCCATTTGGGGGGGATTTATCTTCTATAATTGAAACTTTGTATCCTTGAGTGGAGGCCTAGGCTGGCCAGGGTGTGTGGAAAGCTTCCTCTTTGCTGGGGAAACCCAAGCCTCTCAACTGGTCTCTGTTTTTGCAGCCATCTTGGTTGGGGTTAATTTGCATTCTCACTCGATTGGCTGGTGGGTGTGGCTTGAGCAGAGTTATGGTTAATTTGCATATTACTCTTTTATTAGATAGGACTAGGAGCCCAGTGCGAGATTCTAAATCACACAGCACCGCCCACCCTTGAGTCCAGCCCTGCTTCCCTCCCTGGGCCCCGCAGCAGCCAAGGCCGCTGCTAATCAGGCCCTCGCTCAGTGCAGGTGCATGGAGGCCCCTGCCACCCGCCTCCAATGCTGCAAGTGCAACCTCCTCCTGTCTGGTCGACCCGTTAAGGCAACCCAGTTAATTAGCATACGTCTCTATTTTATACACACACACACACACACACACACACACACACACACACATTTCTACAAAGCCCAACTGGACAGCGAGTCCCAGGATATAACACAACCTCCATCATTGCCTTGTGACTCTGAGACTGGTCTTCAAGGACCATACTCAGATTTCAGCATCAGAATGCAAGCCAGGTCTAACCTTGCACCCCACTGCTTGAAGATTCCAGCAGCTGTTTGGTTTGGGAGATGAAAGGTTTTAGTTGAGAGAAGAAAAGAAAGGTGCTGAGTTTAGGTCACCATCTTCCCAGAATCCACTGCTCCCATCTGTCCAGCTGTTTTAATAGAGAATCCTCAGCAAAATGGACTATTTTTTAAAGTTGACTGAGCGCCTTCCTAAAGGGTAAAAGCTCACAAACTCAAGCGGATACCTCCCAAAATAGCTAATGTAAAGATCCTCAACTTTCATTTGAATCTGCTTTAGGCAATAGTCTAAATACTGTAATTAGATTTTATAAAAGATTGAATTATGAGGCTTGGAGGAACATCTTTTAAGATGTTGTACTAACATGAAGAGCAGGGGAAAGGGAAAGAATAGGAAAGGAATCTTTAATGAATGTTTACCATACTCAAGGTACTTCACATTATTTTTTTTAATCCTGAAAATAACACTGTAATAAGACGTGGCTATCCCATCTTAAGGAGGGGATACAGTAAAGTGAGGCTCAGATAGTTTACTTTGTTTACCCAAGTTCATTCACCTCTGCCCAAACCCAAGGTCCACAGTTGTTTATCTGATACTGAATATCAGAAAACAAACAAAAATCATCATTACTGTGCTATTATTAGGTATATTTTCTATTTTTTTATTTTTATTGTTAGTGATTAAAAAGAGTTTGTGTTTTATCTTCTGAGCCAGCAGGGTAGTTAGGGAAACTGTTTTGCTTTGTAGTGAGCCTGGGAGGAGGGAAAAGAGGGGTGGGGTGGGGGTAAAGGGAGAATAGACCATAGCTAGTAAAGAGAACAAGAGGGTCGATTCGTGCTTGTTGGACAAAGAGCATGATGACTTCATGACTTTGAACTATGGCTGCTGCTTCTCCCCAACCAGTCACTGGATGAAAGGCAAACAGGCAGGAAAGCTTGTATGCTCCTCCCTTACCTCCCACATATCTGAGCCCACCACCCTAAACTGAAGCCCCTTTCTTTTTTTTCTAATATTTTTTTATTAAATTATCATCTGTGTACATATATTACCATTGCCCCCCCCATACATGCCCTCCCTCCCCAGAGTTTTGTGTCCATTGGTTGTATGAAGCCCCTTTCTCTTGCTCTTCCTTCAGTTAGTCTCCATTTCCTCTTCTTGTCATTCTGTTTGAGAGCCCAAGTTGCTGCTACTTGTGAAGAGACGCTGAAGAGCAGCATTGAAGACGCACGATAAAGACCACCTCCAGTGTGAAGTGGAAGCAGGAACCTGAACAACCTTATCTCCTCACCCTTGGAAGTCTTCAAAAGACCCCAAAAGCCTCCCCCTTACTGAAATGCTTCTAATTAAACACACTTCTCCTCAAGTACTAACAGTTAAGATTTGTTTTTTGTTTTTTTAATCTTCCAATAAATGCCTGGTCAGCGTGCGTGGCTGAGTGGTTTAGCATCGACCAATGAACCAGGAGGTCATGGTTTGATTCCCAGTCAAGGAGCATGCCTCAGCTGCAGGCTCCATCCTCAGTGTGGGGCATACAGGAGGCAGCCAATCAATGATTCTCTCTCATCATTGATGTTTCTTATCTCTCTCCCTTCCTCTCTGAATTAATAATAAAAAAATGTTTTTAATCCTCTAACAAATGGATTTATAAGTGAATTTTTGAAATGCAACTTGTTTCTAAGTTGAGTTCTGCCTTTATCCTGCCCGGGTTAATGAGAAGTTAAATACTATACTTATATGTTCAATATTTTATAGGATTTGCTACCAGTATTATTTAGCTTATGAAGGATAAGTTATTCTTTCATTTATTTATTTTTTATTCTTTTAAATTGTTTAACAATTGAGAAAAAAGTAAAAGTTAAGGCATTTCATAGTAATGAAGTTCTAACATTTACTAACAAAAACTATTTGAAAATTTACAAAGCCTTTATAATTACACAAATTGCTGATCCTATCAAATAAAGAGGGAATGTGCTAATTGACCCTCATGCTGTTGAAAATTTGGCGGTGCCTACAGCCAATAAGGAAGGAATATGCTAATTGATTGCCTCATCCTCAAAGATGGTGGCACCCACAGCCACAAGATGGAGGCACCCAGTCCCCTCAACCCCACCAGGCATGCATCTGCTTCCAGAGTCCCCTAGTCCCCTCAGCCCCCCAGCCTCCCAGGGCCAGCCCAAAGCACAGGCAAGCCTCAGATTTTGGTTGCCCAGCTGCCCAGGCTTGGCCCAAAGCACAGGCAAGCTTTGGATGGTGGCTGCCCAGGACTGGCCAAGGCTTGTGCTGCTGGCAGTGGCAGCAGTAGAGGTGTGATGGGATGCTGGAAGCCAGTTCTAGCATGTCATAATTGCAAGAGTTTCATCAAAAGGTTGATGGAACTTGGGGACTCAACAAGGGCTGAGTCACATATGTCATCACCTGTTGGAATGGCTAAAGGCATTTCACCAAACCTGAAAAGGATTTGAATAGATAGAGATTGTTTGCTGCCAGACAGCTCAGGGCATCTTAATCTATATGTTATTGCCTCCTACTGGCTAAACACCTGAACAGCTGTAGGCTATTCCCCAGTCTGACAATGCTTCTGTATGAAACCCTGGCCTTTGAAGTGTATATCTCCATCTGGACTTACGACAAATTATGTGAATAAAAAGTAAGGGTTCTGGAGACAAAGAGAACTTAGCTCCTTTAGCTAAAGCTCCTCTGACCCCCAATGCCTTTCAAAATTATTTTTTCATCTCTGGACTCTTGCTTCAGTTACTCATGGCCTTTCTCCAGGATTGCTGAACCCTTCTTAGTTCTGGAACAAGAACCCCGACAATGGGGCATCGCCTTCCCATGATCGCTGGGTCGCCTCCCACCCCTGAGGGCTCCTGGATTGTGAGAGGGGGCAGGCCGGTCTGAGGAACACCCCTCCAGTGCATGAATTTTCATGCACCAGGCTTATAGTGTAAAATATTTTCCAAGGATTATCCACAATGCTGATATGATTAATTCTAAATACATCAGATTAATGTTACATTTATTTTATTTTAGTTTCAATTATAGAGCAAAATTATCGATGTTATTTGGCTTCCAATAGTGAATTTCCAGAATCAGTATGACATTCTTGGTCCAAATCAAACTTTACTGGAGGAATGCTGGTGATTAAGGACCAAATGGGGGTAATAGAAATTCATGAACTAATTCTCTTGTTGATACTATTTCCTAATTTTGTTCTTTTTATCTTGTAAAAACATTGATTTTTCTTAAACAGAGTTCTATTGTTTTATAACTCCAATTTATATGCCATCTATTAGAACAGTACTATTTAGACAAGAATTTCTTCTATGATCTTGAAACTTTGTTCTTTGCTTCTTGTTACTCAAGTATTACCGCAAAAAAATATTTTATGAGGCATTTAATCTTCACTTGAAAGGGTTAGCAAATCATCCAGTGGAGTTACAGTTTGTAATATATGGACTTGGAGTTTGTTTTTTAAAGGCTTTGAACATTTGACAGGTGAAGCATTGGATTTGTTCTTTGGTTTGCCTCTGAAATTATAGGATTTCTTAGATATATTTTTGGATGTTTTTGTAGTACTTTTCTTCTTTAGTTTATCTTCTATAACTTTGCTACCCACTGCAAAAGATCTCACTTGCATACGCTTCCTCCATGCTGTAGGCATGGTTCTTTTAGGTTTGGAAGAAGTAATACATTGATTATAAATTAAAGGTTTGAGATTTTCACGATTTCTTTCTAAAACAAATTTTACTCTGTTCTGTGGTTCACTGATTCTAGATTCGAGCAGAAACCTATTTTTTGTTAAAAGAAACATGTGTATATGTCTGGTCTCATAAAAATTTACGAGATTTGTATCATTTTGTTCCTGTGAATTAAAGAAAAGAGTACGTAATCGTCAGTCTATTGAGGCAAAAAGACTACATATATTTTTAAACATAAAATAAAATACTCAAGAAAGATAAAAGGAGTTTTAAATATGAACAATAGTGATATTCAAACGCTCACACACAAAGACAAGTACTTGTATGTGACATGCTTCCTTCTCTTCTTAATATTTTATCAGAATGTTAGGATTAAAAATCTGTTAGGATTAAAAGCTTTGGGCCTTCTAAAACCCTTTTATAAATAAGGTGGGATATTGGTAGAACAAAACATCATGCTGACATTTCTTAGATTTCCAGTCCAGAAATAAGAAGCATATAAAAAAAATGGATTGAGTCAAAGGTCATAAGAGATATAAGTGATTATAAACCCCAACTACAAAGCTTGGATATCCTAGTAAATAATTCAGAAAAATCTAAAATTATCTTTAAAATAGTTATATTTGTTATTGTGCCCCAACACTTAACACATAAAAAGTGCTCAATATATATCTGCAGAATAAAGTAGCTAAAATAGTAGAGTGACTTTAAAATAGACTATTTTTATCACAGTAGTAACAAAATATGTATGTATGAGCTTCTCATGAAACTCTTCCCCACATTTCTATTCTAGGGCAAAAAAAATTAACTCCAAGGAAACTATTAAATATAAATGTTATCAGTGTTTAGTTTACAATAACTGCTACTTTTTCTTTAGATATCCTATATAATAAAAGCCTAATATACTAAGTGTCTGATGTTCCCTCAACCGTTTGACCAGTTGCTATGATGCACACTGAACACCAGGGAGCAGATGCTCTGACTGGTAGGTTAGCTTGTTGCTGAGGTCTGGCCAATTGGGACTGTGTGAGGCAGGCCAGACACAATCTGGAATGCTCCCATGGACCCTCTCCAGCCCCAGTCATGCACTGGTGTGGTCCCCGACTGGCTTGCACCCTCTCACAATCTGGGATCCTTTGGGGGATGTTGGAGAGCTGGTTTCTGCCTGATCCCTGGAGGCCCCACTGGTGCATGAATCTGTGCACTTGGCCTCTAGTATAATCCTATATAGTAAAAGGCTAATGTGCAAATTGACTGAGTGGCAGATCAACCAGATCACCAGGGGACAAACGCTCAATGCAGGAGCTGCCCCCTGGTGGTCAGTGTGCTTCCACAGGGAAAGCGCTGTTCAGCCAGAAGCCAGGCTCAAGGCTGGCGAGTGCAGTGGCAGTGGCCGGAGCCTCTCCTGCCTCCAAGGCAGTGCTAAGGATGTCTGACTGTTGGGAAGTGGGCCTAAGCCATCAGTTGGACATCCCCCAAGGGCTCCTGAACTGCTAGAGAGTGCAGGCTGGGTTTAGCGCCCCCCCCCACGCCCCCCGAGTGTACAAATCTCATGCTCTGAGCCTCTAGTTAATAAAATAAGAAACTAAGATCTATCTAATTATATATTAGTACACTTAGTTTAAAGATATGTTAATGCCTATGATTTCCCTCAAAATGACAGAATATCGAGTTTTGCAATCCATTGGTGATGCCAATGTTGTCCACTTCACCACAGTAGTGGAGATGTGTCATATTTTTGTTCTGTCCAATACAAAGGAATTTTTCACCTTTCAAATCTATGTGCCTTTAGGGCATAGGCATGTGACCTGGGCTCTATCAGTAAGATATATCAAAGACAAGTCTTTAATTCAGAAAAAGCAAAGACTGTGAAAAAAATATTCAAACTACTTTAGTGAGGATGGTGAAGGGCAGCAGTGGCAAGGGTCTTTGAAAGAGTGTCCCCCTGCCAAGGCCGGTTTGGCTCAGTGGATAGAGCGTCGGCTTGCGGACTCAAGGGTCCCGGGTTCGATTCTGGTCAGGGGCATGTACGTTGGTTGCAGGCACATCCCCAGTAGGGGGTGTGCAAGAGGCAGCTGATCGATGTTTCCAACTCTCTATCCCCCTCTCTTTCTGTAAAAAACACAAAACAAAAAACCAATAAAATATATTTTTTTTAAAAAAAGAAAGAGTTGTTAACAACCAGAATCAGAGTTGTTAACTGTCACCGGTGACAATAGCACGGGCCCCAGGTGGAGCAGTCTGAGGCTGTGACTTAGTGACTTCTGACTGCACCGCTTTTAAGCCAGACTGTCTTTCCAGCCTTCTTGGAGACTCTGTGAGCTGCCAAATAGCCTTTAATAAGTAGATTTCCTCGTTGGAAATAGCTGAAGTGCATTAACAGAAAAGTGATGCATGATCCACTTCTTTAAAAATACCATTTTTATTTCATATTTCCTTACAATCAAGAAAATTTGATAAAGCCTTCTTCATTTAAAAACATGCAGAATGTCCAGCTGGTGCAAAGGAACCCCCAGTTTGGGAGTGACGGGGTTTTTTGTTTTTTAAAAAAATATATTTTATTGATTTTTTTTTTTACAGAGAGGAAGAAAGAGGGATGGAGAGTTAGAAACATTGATCAGCTGCCTCTTGCACACCCCGCACTGGGGATGTGCCCCTCAACCAAGGTACATGCCCTTGACCGGAATCGAACCCGGGACCTTTCAGTCCACAGGCCGACGCTCTATCCACTGAGCCAAATTAGCTTTGGTGGGAATGATGGTTTTAAAAAGAGCATTAGGACTTTAAAGTGTGTGAAATCAAAAGAAGGATTTACCAAAGATTCTGGTCACTAGAACATGATATTCCCACAAGTCGTGGAAATCACATATTTACTGAATAACAGTAGATATTCTTACCTTGTGAGTAATTATTATCTTTGGCGGACTAACGCTGATCATCTTGGTGTTCGGCTTTTTCAATATATCCTCAAAGCATAAGGGGAGCAAGCTTTTCTTTCCTTCTGAATGATACTCACTTAAGGGATCAAATCTGACAGATTTCTTTTCTTTTGAACAAAGATCACTCAACTGTAGAGAGTTTTTTCCTCTGAAAATGAACACAAGTTCAGCATAAATGTCGATAGGACTGATTTCAGCTTGCCAGTTTTTGTCTGCCCCAATTCCTCAAAGTCACTGCCAACATCTCCCCCAAACTCTTTGCTATAGATCAGACAAGACATGGTTTCCTGCCTGGTTTGGGCGAAGAGGAGAGGGGGAGGAGGGGACGGGAAAAAGTGGTGGAAGCAAGACAGTAATCTGTGTCTCTCTTTGGGTTTCCATTGGGGGAAGGAATAGTATGTCGGTTGATAACACCAAAGATAGAGAGGCATTTCCACATCCTTTGTTGAGATCCTGGGAGAAAGTATTTTGCAGGGCAGCTTCCTGCCAACACAGGGTGGCCCCGGCTTTGTTAACAGGATGGAATAATGTGGTTAAAGCAGAGAGGATATAATTTTCATGCTAGATCTCCCTTGGTTCACATGTGACATGGACACTGAGTTTAGGCTTGCCAAGAAGCTTGCCATTGCAAGGATGAGGTAACCCCTAGCAAGGGGTTTGGCAGATGTGATGGACAATCAAAGAGCAGATGAAGGAGATGGGAGAGACTCAGAAAGTCCTATCATACTGATGAGCAGTAAGAGTGGACTGTATCAAAATTCAGAGAGAATAGACCATGTGTACATGAACCAGCGATAGCAGTAGTCACAGAACTTCTAAGAATGAGACCAGAAGTACAGGATATTGACAATGACCCTTGGTCAAGTACCTTTCCTCAAAAGTCCAGTGAGCCCCTCACTCATCTACTCAGATACAATCTTGGAAAGAAAGAGAGGGACTGAGGTAAACCTAAAGGGACTAAATATTCTCGCTCCAAACAAATTTCAAAGCACACTGGATTAAGATGATTATTTTTTTTCATTACACAGTGTTTGAGGAATCTCAACTATTGTAGTCTCTCCATTTATTCTACTATGTCTTTCTCTCCATTTGACTGTAAACTTGCAGTAGATAGGACATATGTTCAAGGTTTGCATGTAATGCTGACGATAGCTGAGCAGTCTAGGATCAAGCCATTAGATTGTAGTATGAGTCTAAGTAGTAATAAGCCAGAATAACTCTATTCTGGTCTACTAGAAAATAAAAGCAGAACTTTCCCTACTAAAAACATCTTTAACAGAATTAAATATTTAAAAATTTAAAATAAATTACCTTTTATATGCATAATCCTTTAAGTAGACAACTGCATCTGCATCAAATGGTTCCTTAGGTCTTTTTCCAGTTTGAGCTGAAATTATAAAAAATTGTCATAAAAGGCATATATATATATAATGACATTTAGAAAATACCTTATATAAAATATTTTACAATATAAAATAACATAGAAAAACACCAGGTTTAGTGCCTTACCTGTAGTAGTTACTCAGTCAAAACTTCTTTTTTAAAAATGAATCTTTACTGTTGAAAGTATTACAGATGTCCCCTTTTTATTTTATTCATTTATGCCAGAAGCCAGTTGCAGAATGTCCTAACTGCAAGAGTTTAATCAAAAGGTTGATGGAACTTGGGGACTCAACAAGGGCTGAGTCACATTTGTGATGGCTTATGCTTACTGGGAATGGCTAAAGGCATTTCCCCAAACCTGAGGAGGAGGATTGTTTGTTGTCAGACAGCTCAGGGCATCTTAACCTACTACATGTTATTGCTTCCTACAGGCCAAGCAACTGAATAGCCATAGGCTACTTCCCAATGTAGGAAACCCTACCCTTTGAAGTGTATATCTCTACCTTGCCTTAGGACAATTTGAGTTAATAAAAAGAAAGGGGTCCAGCTGAGACAGGTTTGGCTCAATGGATAGAGTGTCGGCCTGCGGATTGAAAGGTCCCAGGTTCGATTCCGGTCAAGGGCATGTACCTTGGTTGCAGGCACATCCCCAGTAGGGGGCGTGCAAGAGGCAGCTGATCGATGATTCTCTCTCATCGATGTTTCTAACTCTATCTCTCTCCTTTCCTCTCTGTAAAAAATCAATAAAATATATTTAAAAAAGAAAAAGAAAAAAAAGAAAGGGGTCCTGAGACAAGGAGAACTTGGTTTCTTCAGCCAGGTTCCTCTGACCTCCAATGCCTTTCAAAATTATCTTTTGTTTATGGACTCTTACTAAAGTTATACACAGCCTTTCTCTAGATTGCTGAATCCTTTTTAATGCCAGAACAAGAACCCCGACACACTTATTTTTAAATATGTTTTTATCGCCCTGGTTGGGTTAGTTCAGAGGTTTGAGCATCAGCCCATAGACTGAAGGGTCTTGGGTTTAATTCCCACTCAAGGACATTTACCTTGGTTGCAGGTTCCCCAACCCCAGTAGGGGCATGCCAATCAATGTCTCGCTCATGTTGATGTTCCTCTCTCTCTTGAAATCAATGGGGAAAAAATATCCTTGGATGAGGATTTAAAAATTAAAATTATGTATCCTACCTAACAAAGAGGGACTATGCCAATTGACTGCCACACCCTCACAAATATGGCAATGCCCACCGCCACAAGATGGCGACACCCAGTCCCCTCAGCCCTGCCTCATCCAGGCTCAGTCCCCCAGTCTCCTCAGGCCTGCTTCATCCAGCCTCATTGAGCCAGAGTCCCCCAGACTCCTTAGCCCTGCCCCCAGAAGGGAGGGGCATGGTGGCAGGTTCCACATGCCTCATCCAACTGGAGTCCCCATCCCCTCAGCTCCTCCTCATCTAGCCTCAGTCTTCCAGTCCCTTCAATTCCACTTCATCCAGCCTCAGTCCCCAGTTTCCTCAGCCCCACCTTCTCATTCAGCCTGAGTCCCCAGTCCCCTCAGCCCTGATTCATTTAGTCTCAATCCCCCAGTCTCCTCAGCCCCGCAAGGGAAGGCAGTTGGGGGTGATTGGGCTGGCAGGGGAGGGCATTTGGGGGCAATCATGCAAGCAGGGGAGCAGTTAGGCATCAATCAGGCCGGCAGGGTAGTGGTTAGGGGCCTATCAGGCTGGCAGGCAGAGTGGTTAGGGACAATCAGGCAGGCAGGCAAGCAAGTGGTTAGGAGCCAGCAGTCCTAGATTGTGAGAGGGATGTCCGACTGCTGGTTTAGGCACAATTTTGCAGGGATTTCCCCAGTCAAACATCCCCAGAGGGATTCCAGATTAGAGAAGGTGCAGGTTGGCTGGGGAACAGCCCATCCACCGTGCATGAATTTTGTGCACCAGGCCTCTAGTGTGTGTGTGTGTGTGTGTGTACATACTTAATTTGATTTTCTTTTTTTTTTAATATATTTTTTATTGATATTTTACAGAGAGGAAGGGAGAGCTAGAGAGCTAGAAACGTCGATGAGTGAGAAACATCGACCAGCTGCCTCTTGCACACCCCCTGCTGGGGATGTGCCCGCAACCAACATACATGCCCTTGACCGGAATTGAACCTGGGACCTTTCAGTCCGAAGACTGACACTCTACCGCTGAGCCAAACTTGTTTCTGCTTAATTTGATTTTCAAGAGAGGAAGGGATAGAAACATCAATGATGAGGGGGAATCATGGATTGTCTGCCTCCTGCATGCCCCCTACTAGGAATTGAATTACAACCCTGACCAGGAATCAACCATGACCTCCTGGTTCATAGGTAGATACTCAACCACTGAGCCAAATTGGTTGGGCAGATTTTCTTTCTTTTTTTAAATAAATAAATAAATAAATGAAATCCTCATCTAAGGACACATTCATTGATTACATTATAGAGAGGGGATGGGAGATAGTGAGACCAACTGAGTACCAACAAAGGTGGTTAAAGATTTTCTTAATGCTTATGCCTAAAAGTTAGGTGCAGTTAATTTTCAGTTATTTCAACATTAACACACAATATGTATACCTTTAAATGAAGTAGCAACTTTTTCCTTCTTAGAAGCATCAGATTGAATGCTGGGTATAGTAGAAGAGATAGAATCCAATTTTCCTTTATGTTCTTGTCTATATTTATGGTGTGAAAATAGATACTGTAAGGGCTTAGCATAGTCTACCTAAAATTCAGGGGGGGGGGGAATAAAGGAAAACATTTTTTAGAAATAGTTTCTTTCCTTAAGTATATTGATTATTTGTACTTGCTTATCCACCTTTGGAATATCTAATTATGATAATAGTTGTCTAGTTCTTTAAATACTTTAAAATATGTTTACTTAATTCTCAAAGAAAAACAACAACAAAAAAAACCCTATGAGATGGGTGTTATTACCATTTATAGGTCAGGAAACGAATGTACAGAAATTTAAAAATTTGCCCATGCTCATACTTAGTAATTTTTACTTTCCCTGTCTTTAAAACCTAGCTTTTTAATCCATATAAAACTTATTTATCCAAGTGTAGGGAAGGTCTGAAGTTAAAATACTGAGAAACAAATAGCCTTCTCGATTTAAACAAAGGCTTTACTTGCTCATACATAGAGTCAATACAGCAAAACAACCTGAGTAAAGGAGGAGAAACTGGAACAAATTATCCAGATTTTCCTAAATTAGAAATCTAAATTAGAGTCTCAAATTGGCTCCATATGTTTTCACTTAAATACACATATCTAGATATCCAAAACATACATATGCATATGTAAATATAAACTACGATCTATGAATCTTCATCAACAAGCTAAATATGTATTCAACACCCACAATTGTTTTCCACACGAGCTAGTTCTGGATAATATATGATAAAAAGTAAAGTATATGATAAAAATATAGGCCACAAAGAACTCACATTCTTATTTTTAAATTTTAAATAGATTTTTTTAGAGAGGGAGAGAGGAAGAGAGAGAGAGAGAGAGAAACATTGATCAGTTGCCCAACCAGGGATTGGACCCACAACCTGGATAATGTGTCCTGACAGGAACTGACCCTGCCACCTTTTCGTGTATGGAAAGATGTTCCAGCTGACTGAGCCACACTGGCCAGGGCGAACTCACACGCTCATTGGATAGCTATGGTTAGCACACATGGAACACCTATGCTAAGAATAGATCAGGTCTGCCAAAACCGGCTTGGCTCAGCGGATGGAGCGTCGGCCTGCAGACTGAAAGGTCCCAGGTTCGATTCCGGTCAAGGGCATGTACCTTGGTTGTGGGCACAATCCCAGTGCAAGAGGCAGCTGATCGATGATTCTCTCTCATCGATGTTTCTAACTCTCTATCCCTCTCTCTTCCTCTCTGTAAAAAATCAATAAAATAAAATAATAATAATTAAAAAAAAGAATAGACCAGGGCTGTCAGGACCAGACAGATGACCAGTCCAGGCGGGAGCTCTGCACAAGTGCCCTGGGCCCCCTGCCAGGTGCGGGGAAAGCCAAGTCTGGGCGGGAATGACCCAACCGCGTGCGGCTGGGCGGCCTCAGGGCACGCAGAAGGACAGACTGCGCTGGACGGACCAGGCTGCACGGCGCTGGCGGGCTGCCTGGAGGGCCGCAGGGGTTCGGAGCTGTTAGGGCCGTGGCCTGCGGGGTCAGCGAGACTGGGTGCCAGGTAGGCCCCAGGCTCTTGGGCGCTGCCAGGGGAACACGGCCCTCCAGAATGGGAGAAAAACGCCCTTCTTTCGGGAAGAATGCGGATGGTTTTAATGTGCATAGAGAAACTGCAGCAGTAGCAGCACGGCTATGTCAATTCCCCCAGCTGCCTGCAGGCTTCACTGTGGGGCTGGGCCAGGACGTGGGCCAGGATGTGGTCTTTTTTTTTTTTTAATATATATATTTTATTGATATTTTACAGAGAGGAAGGGAAAGAGATAGAGAGCTAGAAACGTCAATGAGAGAGAAACATTGACCAGCTGCCTCTTGCACACGTCCTACCAAGGATGTGCCCGCAACCAATATACACATGCCCTTGACCGGAATCGAACCCGGGACCTTTCAGTCCGCAGACCGACGCTCTACCACTGAGCCAAACCGGTTTCGGCAGGACGTGGTCTTGGCAGCCGGACTCACCCACCTCCCCCCACCCCTTACCCGCCTCGGCGTCGCCTCAGTGTCAGGACTTCAGGACTTCATGGCGTCACCCACAAGAGGCCATCGCTGCTGGCCTGTGGGCCCCGGGGAGCCGGCCCCGTGCGTGCTCAGGGCAGCGCTCCCTGTGTTTCCATTGAAAGGACACCGTGCGTAATGGGTTCTGTTGATTCCTTAAGGTTGAAATGGGGCAGCCTGAACTTGCTTTCAATGCTACCTTTTCTCTGTATGTTATCTCACCATCTTCTCGGGCTCAGGGAACCAGCAGCCACAGGAGCGCCAGCTTGGCCATCCCACACAGCCCGGCGCCACCAGGAAGCACAGACAGGCTAAAGCCCCAATGGAACCCATTGCGAAACAGCCCCCAGTTCGCGGACTGGAGTGGAAACAAGAAAACCGTGGCACCCGCTGGACTTCAGCTGGGACTGGCAACTGTGTCAACAATGTTCCCCACGCCCACTTCCAGGAACCCATCCACATAGGATGGGTCCACTGTAATTCCTGTCCCTGACTTTTTTTCAGTTTTAACTAAAAATCATAGACATTTTCCCTTAAAAAACTAAATAAATAAAAATAAAGAAAGACCCACTGGTGCTTCGAGTTAGGAGCTAGCAGTACTGGATTGTGAGAGGGATGTCTGACTTCCAGCGGGATCAGGCCTAAACTGGCAGTCGGACATCCCCTGAGAGGTCCCAAATTGAAGAGGGTGCAGGCCGGGCTGAGGAACTTCCCCTCTCACTGTGTACAAATTTTGTGTACTGGGCCACTTGTTAGTAAATAATGTAGTAGAGTAATATCACTAAGAACCAAACTAATCAATAAATGAGGAGGCGTTTAGAAAAGAGGAATATCAGTGAGGACTAAAATAGACAAAACCTATTTCATCAATGAGGAAGAACTTAATACTAGGATTTGAAGATGAGGCTATTTCAGAAGAAGCCCAAAGTATTCATGAGAAGAACAAGAAAACAGTATGTTTAGAGCAGGAGGCATTTACTATTTATAAAAGATAAGTTTGAATAGTTAAGGAGAGTTGTAAGAGAAACAGACTACATATATGAAAGTGAAACAGAGAAACTTTAACATAAAAATTACAAAAATTGACTTGAGAAGAAAACCTGTTATGGTAGTCATTATTATAACTAGAAGCCTGGTGCACGAATTTGTGCACAGGTGGCGGCCAGCCGGCCTGTCCTGATGGGGGGCTGATTGAATCAGGCTGGTAGGACAAGGGGATGTGGAAGCTTGGCCAGCCCTGCCCCTCATGGGGGGTGAATCGAGGGAGGGGCCAGCCAGGGGGGCCACAGGATGTTGTATGGCCAGCCCTGCCCTTAATGGAGGGTGGGGGAGAAGAGCAATCAGGGGTGGGACCAGCTGGGGAGAGGGGACACAGCTGATTGGGGCCCTGATCAGGCCGGTTGGCTGCTGCAGTGGACATCATAGAAACCGGTTGTTCTGGTCATTCTGGTCGTTCTGGTCCTTCCAGTCATTGGGCTTTTATATAGAGAGAGATTATGTAATCTAAACAACCATCCCATGCTCAAAAATGGTCTTGGATACACATCAAAAGATTAACAAGTACGTATATATTTTCATATTTAAAATTAAACATTTAAGTTATGTGTGTATAGATTATGATGCCCAACTTTATGGTAACTGCTAGTTCTTATCATATTTAATAAATTTCTATTGTACTGATTGTCCAAACAAATGACATATTATTTCCTCTGTTATCTCCATATATAAAGTTTTCCATAATAACAGAGATAAAATTTTATGCTTTTGAATCCTAAAACCCATTTGAATTTTGGATTGGTAGAAATATATACAAAATTATTTGGGTTAATTTGAATTGCTATTAAGTAATTATAAGCATACAAATTAAACCTACCTCACGTAAATCCTTGAGATAAAAAAAAGATTTATTACATCTTGGTTTTTTATTTTCTTCTACTGGTTCTAAAGAAACAAATAAAAAACTTAAATGATATTTCTACACTATTAGTCTACTTTTAATTTATCTCAATAAACTATTTTTTTTACATATAGTAAAATTCTTAGAAATGTAGTTTGATAGTTTTATTTGCTTACATAGAATTGCTTTCACATTTTTAGAGCTAAATATATTCTAGAGTAATGTGCTTTAGAAGTGAATTTCTATTAACAGAATATGTGTTTTTTAAATATATTTTTATTGATTTTGGAGAGGAAAGTAGAGGGAGAGAAAGATAGAAACATCAATGATGAGAATCATCAATTGTCTGCCTCCTGCATTCTCCTATTGGGGATCGAGCCTGCAATCTAGGCACATGCCCTGACTGGGAATTGAACCATGACCTCCTGGTTCATAAGTTGACACTCAACCACCGGGCCACATCAGCTGGACAACAGAATATAACTTTTGATTACTTAACTATAATATAATAACCCCATCTCCAAATACGAGTTTTATTAATCTGGTTATCATTTAATGGGCTGTCTCGAAGTAGGCATAATGTAGGGTGAAACATACAGACTTTGCCCAAACCTACATTCCTTGTATGTGGGTTATGTAGCCTTAGGAAAGTTATTTAATCCCTTTGGGTCCTCACCTGTTAAGTGGAAATGATAGTCCTTATCTCAATACGGATGCTGTGAGAATTAAATGAGATTAAAAAAATAGATGTAATAAACAAATACAGTGTGTGGTATTCATTCGATCAATGGTTATTTGTTGACCACCTACAATATGCCAGGCACTGGTGCTAGACTCTGGAATGGTAACTCCTGCCCAATGATGCATACACTTCAGTGGGTGGTGCAGAAAATAAACAAGAGACAATGAAGTGAATAATTATAAATTGAGATATATGCTGTGACAAAAATAAAAGAGATGTCGGTGAGTGGTAATAATAATACATGGGGGTATAATTTAAAAAGGGTAGCTGCTTTGCACTGAATGTTTGTGTCCCACCCACAAGTTTATTGAGATAAATGTTGCAGCTTTGAGCCTCAATGGGATAATATTTGGAGGTGAGCGTATGGGAGGTAATTAGGTTTAGATGAGGTAGTGAGGGTGGGGCCGCATGAGGGGATGAATGCCTTTATGAGAAGAGCTAGGAGGTGGCTGTCTGAAAACCTGGAAGAGGACCTTCCCCAGAACCTGACCCCAATCTCAGACTTCCAAACTCCAGAACTGGGAGAAATAAGTATTTGTTGTTTCAGCCACCCACGCTACCACAGGTTGTTATAGCAGCCTGAACTAAGAGAGAAATTGGTACCGAGAAGTGGGGTGCTGCTGTAACAAATACCCTCAAAATACGGAAGTGGCTTTGGGCGTGGGTAGAGGCTGAAAGAGTTTTGATGTGCATGCTAGAAAAAGTCAGTATGTCCATGAAGGGATTTTAAAGGCAATTCTGGTGAGAACTAAGAAAGTGGAGAAGTATAGAGAAAGCTTCCATTTTCTTAGATAATACATAAATAATCATGTGCAGAAATGTTGGTAGAAATACGAATGGTAAAGGCCATTATGATGAACTAAAAATAAATTTAGAATTTTTCTTTTTAGAATAATAAACATAAAAATATCTTCTTAATTATATGAATTACCCATTCTGATATTTAACATCTCTTTCTCTTAGGAAAGTCTTCTTTATAGCTTACTAAAATCTTTCACACTGCAGTTATAACCCATAACTTTTGAGTAAATGCTTTCAACAGAGGTCAAATTATCAAGAACGTTCAAGATAAAAATATTAAGATGTATAATAAAAACATGCATTTATATACAAAGGAGAAATAAATACATTACACAAAGTATTACCTATTGACTTGTTTTCTTGATTTTTTATGTTTGTTGGCGCAGCCTGTGAACTTAAATTTAACTTCTCAAAATCACTCTTTCTGGGTTCAGGCTCATTTTTTAAGGAGTCATGGCTGGAAAATAAAATTAATGTAATTAAAATTAGAAAATGTATAAAGCTAATCTAAAAAATAAGTTTGTCCCTAACTGGTTTGGCTCAGTGGATAGAGCATTGGCCTGTGGACTGAAGGGTCCCAGGTTCGATTTCGGTCCTGGCATGTACCTTGGTTTCGGGCAAATCCCCAGTAGGGAGTGTGCAGGAGGCAGCTGATCAATGTTTCCCTCTCATCAATGTTTTTAACTCTCTTTTTTTCTTTATTGGTACCAAGCATTTTATTTCTTCTAAAAATTCCTTTTCAGTCTTTTTATATTACATAAATTGTTTCTAGCTCTGTATCCTTCTCCCTTCCTTTCTGTAAAAAATCAATACAATATATTTAAAGAAATAAATTTGGACAACTGTGGTGATGTCCCAGTTATATAGATTTGGATGTTTTTGTGTTAATGTATTATAATAAAAAGTGTAAAAGATTGGGACTGATAAGCAGGAGCTGAAAAAAACTAGTGATATTCACTCAAAGTACGAAGAGACAGGAAAATGCTGTTGTCATAAAATTGAGGGCAGTTAAGAAAGCGATTGTTCAGGAGCTTTTAGAAAAATATGCTGGTAAGTGTTAAATGAGATACTGGGGATATTGCCATATGAGTCAATGTGATGAAACATGAAGTTAGGATCAGTTCAGATACCAGATCACTGCATTTATCCTATATAATAAAAGGGTGATGTGCCAATAGATTGAACAGCAGAATGACCGCAATGCCTGTGGTCACTTGCCCTGGTCAGCCTCCCAGTGCCCCCCCTCCACCCCAATCAGGGGCAAGGCCAGCTGGCAGACGGCCTATGGCACCTCACCCCAACGACCCCATCCTCCAATGCCCCCCCCCCCCCCAATCCGATCGGTATGTAAGAAAGTTAATGGTATATAATTCACGATATTCCTGACCTCTAAGTGCTTGTACTCCGTGATTCGATCCTCAGACCTCAGACACTCACCTGTAGTTGGTATTACCCAGGCCCACACCTTTAAGTATTACCTATACCCTGGGTCCTTGGGATACATCGGAGATCCGGTCCTACGTGACCTAACACGGTTTTTGCCGTAAGTCAGAGCCCGCCTACATAAGCACCTATGTCACTCACATGGAGCACATACACAGCAGTAATGAAGTGAAACATTCATTATGTTTTTTTAAAAATTTATATTTATAAAAAAATTTAAAAGAAAGGTAACAATTCCTGACCTTTACTTGTGGTAAATAAGTAATACAAAACATAAAGCACATATGTCAAAATGACGGAACTTTTTAATAAATACTGTAAATGGGAGATGGTGACGTAGTTGAGTCTGATGAAACCCGAGGATTGCCTGTTATACTGATGTCCCCGTGTACAGGCTAGACCCCAAATTCTTGCTTGAGCTCCAGATTTATATATGCAACTGCCACATGACTTCTGCATTTAGGTGTAGTATAGCCATCTCAAACTTACACATATTTTAAATGAAATTTTTGCTTACACCTTCTTCCCAGTCTGTTCCTCATCCTGGTTTCCTCTTCTCCATTCGATCAGAGGCTTAGGACAAAAATTCTAGTCATCTTTGATTTCTTTCTCTCATTCCCCATCCCCAGTCTGTCAGCAAATCTCACTAGAGATTTGTTAACTATAGTCACCATGCTGTATATTACATCTCTAGGACATTTACCTTATAACTGGAAATTTGTACCTTTTGATCACTTTCACTCATTTCATCATCTATGTTCCTTATGAGTAGAGTTGGCCAGAAAATAAGAGAGAATATGGTAACAGTGGCCAGATAAAAAATGTTGTTGTTTCCCTCTTCCTCCTCCATTACTCTTATATATGAGGGTGCTGGAAAATATTTAAAACTTTTCCCCTAATGTTAGTTGATATTTTCATTTACATTAAGAAATAATATGAAAGTAAACAATGTAAACATATGTTGGAGCTTCACAGATTCATCAATGACATATGTTGCTTCTTTACTGAGACAAATAATAGTTTTTGAATACTAGAAGAATATTTCCACAATTTTCATTTTTGCTATTTAAAGTGTAATGGCTACAGGCAACAGACATACCGTATTTGCCAGTGTATAAGATGATTTTTTGGCTCTGAAAAATACCGTATTTGCCGGCATATAAGAGACTGGGCGTATAAGACGACCCCGTAACATTTCCACTCAAAATACAGAGTTTGTTATATACTCGCCGTATAAGACTACCCCCAACTTGGAGGCATATTTTTCAGGGCCAAAAAATCGTCTTATATGCCGGCAAATACGGTACTTTTAAGTTTAATGTTCATCATTAACAGTTACTCCTTAACTTTTTAAAATATAGACATACAATATATACAAATTTGATTTGTAATATTTGTCAATTTTTATGATGTAAATATTTCCAAGGTTGATTTCAAGCTACCAGTGGAACATCATTGAATATGGAACTGGGGAAAAATGTGTAGTAGCATGATAATACATAATAGTTCTACCATATGGATACAATACACATAAATAATTTCAAGGCTATCCTACCTAATAAAAGAGTAATATGCAAATTAACCACCACTCCACTCAAGCCACACCCACCAGCCAATCAGTGCGAGTATGCAAATTAAACCCAACCAAGATGCCTATGGCCACAGAGAACAAGGAGGGAGGCTTGGGTTTCCCAAGCAAAGAGGAAGCCAAGCTTTCCACACACCCTAGCCAGCCTAGGCCTTCACTCAAGGATACAAAGTTTCAATTATAGAAGATAAATCCCAAGAAAAATGATGGCAGCCACGGATGGAGCTGGAGAGAGCAGGATAGGGTTGTCCTGGCAATGGAGGAAGCAAAGCTTTCCACCTGCCCTGGTTGGCCCAGGCCTCTGCTTAAGGCTACAAAGTTTCAATTATAGAAGGTACATAAGTCCCAATATAAATGGCTGCGGGCCTCGGAGCAAGCAGGGGGCTTGGTTCCACTCCAGGCTACAAAGTTTAAATTATAGAAGGTAAATAAATTCCAGATACCAGGGCCTCTGCTTGGGTCACTGGGGGGCATAGCCAGCCTGCAAACCACCACAGGTCTCTCGCCCAGGCCGTCCCATGCCTAAGGGAACTCTTACCCTGATCCGGAACACCCTTCAGGGAAACCAGCTGCCCCCCACCCATGAACCAGGCCTCTATCCTATCTCATAAAAGAGTAATATGCAGATTGACCATCACTCCAACACACAATAGCTGCCCCCATGTGGTCAAAGATCCTGCCCCTATATAGGCACAAGATAGCCACCACAAGATGGCCAGCAGGGAAGGGCAGTTGGGAGGAGCTAGGCCTGCAAGGGATCGCAATTGTGGGTGATCAGGCCTTCAAGGAAGGGCAATTGGAGGCAATCAGCCCTGCAGGGGAGGGCAGTTAGGGGTGGCCAGGCCAGCACAGGAGGGAAGTTGGGGTCAAACAGGCTGACAGGGGAGCAGACATCAATCAGGTTGGCATGGTAGTATTTAGGGGGTGATCAGGCTGGCAGGCAGAAGTGGTTAGGGGCAATCAGAAAGGCAGGCAGGTGAGCAGTTGGGAGCCAGCAGTCCTGGATTGTGAGAGGGATGTCCAACTGCCCGTTTACACCCAACATCCCTCAAGGGTCCCAGATTGGAGAGGGTGCAGGCTGGACTGAGGGACACCCCCCACTCCATGCACGAATTAAGTGCATCGAGCCTCTAGTTAGTAGATAATAAAATGTAATAAAATAGTTAGGAAGTGATAAATTTTGAGTAATGTATTTGTTTTTAGTATATCTTTGAATTCTTAGTTTACATAATTTGATTTTAATAGTAAGTGTTTAATAACCACTTTCTTTCTTAAAAGTAGATGTGAAGGACTGTGAAAGGTCTGAGATTATAAAACTTTACAAACTAACAAGTTAGCCTGTCAGAGTTTTATCTACGCTGGCAGAAGGCATGAGACTCCTGGATCAGAGGCAGAGGACCATTTTGTTATTCATAGCAATAGAGCAACAAGCACCTGCACACACAATGACACCTGCACACACAATGGGTTACATCACAGGAATGGAACCCTAGCTTGGGGAACCCACATTTTTATAATGGACAGTAACGTGCCTGCTCTTGCTAGGAAGACAGTACTATCTCTGTCTTCCAAGGCTGTTTGCTACATAAACATCATTAAAATGATTGTCAGAAACAAAGGCAGCCAGTGCCTCTGCTCATACAATATAAAAAAATAGAAGAGACCGCTGAAATCGGTTTGGCTCAGTAGATAGAGCGTCAGCCTATGGACCGAAAGGTCCCAGGTTCGATTCTGGTCAAGGCCATGTACATTGGTTGCGGGCACATCCCCAGTGAGAGTTGTGCAAGAGGCAGCTGGTTGATGTATCTCTTTCATCGATGTTTCTAGCTCTCTATCTCTCTCCCTTCCTCTCTGTGGAAAATCAATTAAAAATATATATATATATAAAATACAAGAGACCTATGAAGAATTTTCTTCTCCCAACGGTAGGAAAAAATGAATGAAAAGGCTAGGAGTCTAGAAATAAAAACTGTGTTTGTAGCACTGGTTTCTCATATCATATGAGGAATAAAACTTGGAATTATAAATTTTGTGGGTTAATTCCCAGTCCAAGCGTTTTTTTTTTGTTGTTTTTTTTTTTCTGGCACCATAAACAATTTCAAATGCATTTTTGTATAGTAAAGTTTGTATCTTTGTATTATTCATAGTCGTATTTCATTTTATTTTGGATAAAATACTTCTTTAAGTAAGTTCCTCAGAAAGAATACATAGGCAGATGACATTCTAAAGTCTTTCATTTTCAAAAATATTATTCTCATATATAAATGATGATTTATCCAAAAAGAGGATTCCAGGATTGCCATTCTGTTCAAAAGTTGAAAATGGTTTCTCTGTTTTCCAGCTTTACAAATGCAGATGAGACATATGAAACTCATTTTATTTCCTTTTCTTTGTAATTAACCAACGTTTTCTTCCTGACTTTTGTATAATTTTTCCATAAGTCTAGCACTTGGTAATCCTTTTGATCTGAAAATTCATGTCTGCCTTCAAAAATGGGCATATTTTTCTAATATTTCTTTGATTTTTCTTACCATCTGTTTCTTGCTCTCCTGATTTATGTATTAGGTATATATTTAGATATTGACTATCCTGAAACCTTACTGTGTATATTTTCAATCTGATTTCCATTTCTTTCTTTTTAAAAAAAAAATTTGTAAGGTTGTGTCTCTCTTTGATCTTCTATCAATCCAGTTTACAATTGTATTCTATTTTTTAGTTTCCCTATTCAGTTTTTTATTCTGAAATGCTTTTGAAAAATCCCCTTCCCCACCCACTCATTATTTTTCCTCAAGATACATATTTTCTAAAGTTCTCTTCTGCTTCATTTTATAAATACTCCTTATTAGGGCTCATGTCTTCTAGTTGTCCCCACCTCCCTCCTCCATGTGAGTCCTCCTGAGATTTCTCCTTGACTATTCATTTCAGTGAGTTTTTATTCCTTCAGCACCTATAAAGGTCAAGCGATTCTCCCATTTATCTAAAAATATAATTCTTGTTTTAATTTTAAAATCTTTATTGTTTAAAGTATTGTGTGTCTCCTTTTTTCTCCATTGACCTCTCCCCATCCGTTCCCACCTCCCCTTAAAAAAATTCTTAATCTACCTACTTGCCCCTAACTTACTATTTCTCACTACTTTATACATGGTAAAATTGCCAATATCACACGATAATCCAGTACTGAATGCTTAAGTAATGAAAAAAGTCACTTCATCTCTCTTACTAAAATTCCTCATTACAGGCGGTTTTTCTAAAGAGACTTTTGTCAAAAAGAGCATGGCTCTTTTGTAAAAGGTCCAATTATAAAAAGTTGCAGAGAAGATCATGTTTGGTGTTTATTGAGAAATATTATAGACTCTATCCCAATTAAATGCAAAGGACCTGGGAGATATTTTTGAATGATTATAAAACTTTGCTTATCAGAAAAGTGATCCAGGTGATAAAGGCTCTCAGTTCCCATTTATCCAAGAGAGATGCAGAAATCCCGAGCTAATAATAAAAGAAAAATGTCTCTGGCAGTTACTGACAAAGAAGCCCTAAGAATTTAAAGATTTTTTTCGATCTTAGCTTTATATAAGAATCATCTCTGGGAAATCTTAAAAATAGCAATGGCTGGGCAGCACTCCAAACCGATTAAAGTAGAACCCAATTATTTTAAAGCTCCCCCAGGTAATACTGATGTACACACTGGTACGTGCTGGAAATGACTGCTCTGAAAGCAAAGCTTCAGCTACAAACAAACCCCGGGCACGTTCGATCCCCTCCAGGTGGAGAGTGGCTATGCTATCCAGTAAGCCAGTGTTTCCCAAACGTCTCTCAGGATGAGAATCACCTGGTGGAGTTGTCAAGCTACAGATCCCTGAATCCCAACTAAGAAGTGCTAAACTAGAACTTTTGGGAACATATAGGTAAAACTGTATACTTGACTAGGGCTGAGTAAGCCAAGGAAAAGAACGAACGGAACGGATGCTGGCTTTAGGCGGCACCGTTACAGTGGGACAGAAGCTAGAGCAGTGACTCAGAGGGTGGTACCCCGAGCAGCAGCGTCCGTGTCAGTGTCACCCGGAAACTTACTAACCATGCAACTGACCGGGCCGCAGCCCCGACCTGCTTTATCTTAGAAGGTCTGCAAGCGGGGCCCAGCAATCTGTGTTTTAGCGAGCCCTTCGCGGGCGAGAACCTCTGGGCTAAAGGCAGGGTTGCTCTGTTGTCAGTGTCCACAGGAACCACTGGGAGGATCTTGCTGACTGAGCTCCTGTCTAGGAAGTGGCCAGAGATTCTGAGCTGCAAACAAGTTCCAAAGTGACACGGATACTGCTTGATGGAAAGGCCACACTTTTTTAAAAAATATTTTTTTATTAAATTATTATCTGTGTACATATATTACCATTGCCCCCCCCCCCATACATGCCCTCCCTCCTCAGAGACACGCTTTGAATAGCAAGAGTCTAGAGACCAGAAACGAGCATGGCCTTACCAGGCTTTCTCTGGTAGGAGGGGGCGGCCCTGGGGTGAAGGTGAGGCCAGGCTGAAAGCTGTGTGGATTAGCTCCCTCGCCCTGGCTAGGTGTCGGAGCGGGGTTTGTGAGCTCTGGTGGAGGCTCCCAGCTCGGTGATAATGAGCATAGCTTTTCAGCTCAAGCTTCGGAGGAACCGCTTCTATTCAATTTGACCGTTGTAACCGGCATGCCATTCTCCGTATGAAGATGGAAACCTTCTGCCTTCTGCTCTGCTGTGTAAGCAATCATTTCGCTCTGTCTAGAAAAGGGGACTCACGGCAAGATGGGAAACCTCCCAGAAGAGGCAGTTGCTGGAGATAATAGGACGTTAGTGAAGGGTCGGGTTTTCTGAGGAGCCCTCATCATTTTTAATGACCTCTTTTTGCTGTTTTTAATGATATTTCCAAGATCCAAATCTGCCTGTGCACTGCCCTGTTTAAACCTTTTGGTCGCCCCCTTCCTGGTTTTGACCAAAACCGTTTCGTAGGCTCATCAGGCCTTTGGTGACCTGGCCTTGACTTCCTCTTTAGCCTCAGTTCTATAGCTTCCACTTCCCCTCCCCATGTCCCATTCAAGTCTAGCAACAGTGAATTATTTTTGATTTTGCAGATTAAGTGAGCTTTCCTTTGCCCCTATTGGTTAAGGTTTAAAATACATCCCGACGTTAACCTGTGGCCATACAGCATGGCTCAAGAAAGGCCTTTCTTTAAAAATTCAGAATTGTAATTACTATCTGTAATAGTGAAATAATATAATGAATATTTTATAAACTATTTTTTAAAATATATATTTTATTGATTTTTTTTACAGAGAGGCAGAGAGAGGGATAGAGAGCTAGAAACATCAATGAGGGAGAAACACCAACCACCTGCCTCCTGCACACCCCCTTCTGGGGATGTGTCCACAACCAAGGTACATGCCCTTGACCGGAATCAAACCTGGGGCTTTTCAGTCCGCAGACCTCTATCACTGAGTCAAACCGGTTTTGGCAATATAAACTATTTTTTAATGCTTATCTAGTATATTATAACTCATAACCATTATGAAATATACCTATGTTTGACAAAGCTTACATTAATATAGACTGCATAATCTAAGACAAATCTAAAGTAATATTTTAAAATTCCAAATTGAAAGTTTGAAGCAGTTACGACAGTTACCTTTCAGTTTTTGTAATACTGTGTGGCGTGTCTTCTCTGCTCTGTGATACTGTCACAGATGTGGATGTATCAGTAATATCCTCTTTGGATTCCAACTGAAAGTCAAATGTCAGGGGTCTAACAGTCTTCTTTATGTAACTCCGAACACTGCTTTTCTGCAACAAAGACAAAGTTTTAACACTGTGGGAAAAAAAAAGAGTGCTTTTCATATAGGAAAAATCCTGTGTGGAAAGGACAAAATTCACCTCACTATTTACATACACGCTCACACACACACACACACACACACACTCTCACACATATACACACACACTCACACACACATACACACACTCTCTCTCTCACACACACATTCACACACACTCACACTCACACACACTTTATGTGTAGTCAATAATGGAAAAATAATACAGATTGGAAATTGGGGGTCTTATACACCAATTTTGTATGTCACTGCTGTGTGGCCTGAGCTGCTCTGCCTATATATGAAATGAGGGTGTTGGACTAGATAATGGTGAAGGCTCCCTCCTAATTCCCAAATTTAGAAATTAGGAACAACCTATATCTTTAGGAAAGACAATGTTGATATGTAGAGTTGTTGGAACCATAGCAGGCTGGTTTCTCCAACCTGTTCCTCTTCCTGTCACCACACATGGGTGAAGATCACATGATTTGTCTAGTAGCATGGGCCAGTACTAGAGTTAGAAAGCTTTGTTCAAATATTTACATAGATGGACAGAAGGGGAATAAGGAGTGCTAAAGAGTGAGCTAGGGAGCCAAAAATCTTCTATAAAAAACTCTCTCAGAGAACAGCACAGAGGAACAAAGAGATAAAAAAAAAATTTAAAGCAAATCAAAGGATGTGAGAACCTTTGCTTCTGCCAATGACGTTAGATACAGAACGATGGGAATTGCCTTTCTGCTTCCAACTACTAGAAAACCAGACAAAATATAGGAAGATAACTGGAAGCAGGCATTAGAAAACAAGCAGAGCCACAATCCCTGAAAAAAAGGGAAACAAACGAGGTAAAACCTACTCGAGCCCAGCTTAGGTGTTGGAGGCAGTGTCCAGGCTGAGGCACAGGGAGGGGGAACTCAAACCAAACCTTGTGGCCTTGACCTTGTTGCGTTTAAGAGACAGATTTCACCAGCAATCACTCTTGGACATTCACTTCAGAGAAATTTGTTTATTTAAAAACCTGTAACAAATACTCATAGCAGCTTTATTTTACCTTATTTTTTTAGCAGCTTTATTTATTTTTAAAATATATTTTATTGATATTTTTTATAGAGAGGAGGGAGAGAGCTAGAGAGCTAGAAACGTCGATGAGAGAGAAACATCGACCAGCTGCCTCTTGCACACCCCCTACGGGGGGGGGGGGAGGGAGGGGATGCCCACAACCAATGTACATGCCCTTGACCGGAATCGAACCCGGGACCTTTCAGTCCTCAGACCGATGCTCTACCAACTGAGCCAAACCGGTTTTGGCAGCAGCTTTATTGTTAAAAGCAAAATACCTGCAAATAATCCATATACCCTTCAATGGGTGAGTAACTGAAACTCTGTATATTCATATAATGGAATACCGCTCAGCAATCAAGTTTATATATTATTTATAATAATAAAGCTATTGATTTGCATAAGATCTTAAATGGAACTCAAGGGCATTATGCCTAATCAAAAAAATCGATGTCAAAATTTTACATACTGCCTGGCCCGCATAGCTCAGTCAGTGATTGAGCACTGACCTATGACCCAGAGGATCCCGGTTCAATTCCCAGTCAGGGCATGTGGCTGGGTTATGGGCCTCATCCCCTCGTGTGGGCGTGTGTGCAGGAGGAAGCCGATCAATAATTCTGTCATCACTGATGTTTCTGTATCTCTCTCTGTCTACCTTCCTCTCTGAAATCAGTAAAAAATATTTTTAAAAAGTTTTCATACTGAATGATTATATTTATATAACATTCTCAAAATTATGTTACTAGAGATCAGATAAGCACCTGTCAGGGACAGAGACAGGGAATGGGGTGAGGGCATGGATACAAATACAAAGAAGTAACACGAAGGAGTTCTTTTGTGGTGATGTAAACGTGCTGTATTTTGATAATATTGCATAAAGCTACACATACAAATGACCAAATGAATGCAGGTTAAAATGGGGAAAACTTAATAAAGCCTGTAGTCTGATTAACAGTAATATACCAATTTTATCAATTTCAGTTGAGATGCATACTGGTTTTGATATTGCACAATTTGATCCCGTTACAGATGTGTGTAACCAGCACCACAGTCTAGATCCGCGCTGTGTAAGATGTCACTACCCGGGGTGACTGGGTGAAAGGTACCTGGGACTCTTTGTACTGTCTCTTCAACTTCCTGTGAGTCTATGATTATTTCAAAATAAAAAAGTTTTGAAAAATTAAAAAAGCAATTACCAAAGTGATTTACATATTGTTATTTCATTCTTGGTCATCAATAAAGCAAAGAGAAGCAATCCACTTTCATAAAGATGTTTATTCACTTGAGTTCCTCTCTTGTGGTGTTTTCCTTGATTTCTCCTGCATGCTCTTACCCATTTCTCACTTATTCACATTGTTATATTATTTTGCAAGTTTTTGTGTAAACAAATTAAATTGTTCATATGTACTAAAAATCTGTTTTGTGCCGAAACCGGTTTGGCTCAGTGGTAGAGCGTCGGTCTGCGGACTGAGGGGTCCCGGTTTCGATTCCGGTCAAGGGCATGTACACTGGTTGTGGGCACATCCCCAGTCGGGGGTGTGCAGGAGGCGGCTGGTCGATGTTTCTCTCTCATCAATGTTTCTAGTTCTCAATCTCTCTCCCTTCCTCTCTGTAAAATATCAATAAAATATATATTTTTAAAAAATCTGTTTTGTGAGGACTTTATTCTTCATTGTTCTTTTTAAAAAACATATTTTATTGATTTTTTACAGAGAGGAAGAGAGAGGAATAGAGAGTTAGAAACATCAATGAGAGAGAATCATCCATCAGCTGCCTCTTGCACATCCCTGCTGGGGATGTGCCTGCAACCAAGGTACATGCCCTTGACCGGAATCGAACCTGGGACCCTTCAGTCCGCAGGTGTCGCGACACTCTATCCACTGAGCCAAACCGGTTTCGGCTTCATTGTTCTTTATCACCCTTCATTTATTGAATTTTATAGGAGTTTTGCCTTTTTACTTAAATTGATTTCTGTGAATATTAATTATTTTTAATTTGATAACTATACCAAATACCAAATAATAAACTGTTTAAAAACATATTTTTTATTTATTTCAGAGAGGAAGGAAGAGGGAGAGACAGAAACATCAATGATGAGAGAGAATCATTAATCAGCTGCCTCCTACATGCCCCTTACTGGGGGTCAAGCCCACAACCCAGGCATGTGCCCTGCCTGGGAATTGAACAGAGACCTCCTGGTTCACAGCTGAGCCACACTGGCTGAGCACCAAGTAAATAATTTGTAACATGTTTGACATATTAGTAAGAATAACAGCGGTAGCCCTAGCCTGTTAGGCTCAGTGGATAGAGCATTGACCTGCGGACTGAGAGGTCCCAGGTTTGATTCCGGTCAGGGACACATTCCCAGTTGTGGGCTCAATCCCCTGTAGGGGTGTGCAGGAGGCAGCCAATCAATGATTCTCTCTCATCGTTGATGTTTCTATCTTTCTCTCCCTCTCCCTATCTGAAACCAATAAAAATGTATTTTAATAAAAAAAGAATAACAGGTGTAGTCACATTTACCGTATTTGCCGGCGTATAAGACGACTTTTTGGCCCTGAAAAATATGCCTCCAAGTGGGGGGTAGTCTTATACGGCGAGTATATAACAAACTGTATTTTTAGTGGAAATTTAATGGGTCGTCTTATACGCCCAGTCGTCTTATACGCCAGCAAATACGTATTTTTCAGGGCCAAAAAATCGTCTTATACGCCGGCAAATACGGTACTAATTGACTGCCTGGTATCTTAAGCAGTTTAAATACATCATAACCTAATATGGCACCTATCTAGAAGTTACCTTACATCAAATTAACTCTTTATAGCATCCACTTGCACAGGTGACTCAACTAACACACTCATTTGGTTTTTTTTTTACAAATTAATTTATATCTTCATATTCACTAAGAAGTAGAAATAATCACTCACATTTGAAATGAAAACCTTTTAATACTTAAATTAAATCTTAGCTTTTATTTTACAAACCTTTATTCTTCTGGCCAAGAATATCTTTGCTTGCTCATTTAGAATTTCTAACTTCTCTACAATTCTTTCTGCCATTGTCAATCAGTAAATTCCTATTTAAAAAGGAGAAAAATAAAACAATTTAAACATATCATTGACTTGGCATAACAAGAGACACCTTTATTTTACTGTTTTAGGTAAAAAATAAAAAACTGTATAGATAGATCATGAAATAAATCATAGAATTGTAGAGGTCAAAGCTTTTAGGTAAAAAGTCACACATAATCAGAACTCTCAGATGTGTGTGGGCCCTAGGAATTTTAAAATGTATGATAAAGGTGAATTGAAGAAAATTCAAGATTACCATATGAAAAGCAAATGTGACTTATACTTCTTTTTTGTTCTTTTTGTGACTCATACTTGAATATGCAGCGTGATTTATAACTATTTTCTTTTGTCATGATATAATTTTAATAAAAGTAAAGAGCTCACATTTATATAATCAGGTGCATTAAAATTTAATTGATCGGTGATCCAAGACTGTTAATATGGCACTTCTATTCCCCCTCTGTGTTTTGTTTGTTTGTTTGTTTTATTGATTTTTTTTAACAGAGAGAGGAAGGGAGAAGGATAGAGCTAGAAACATCGATCAGCTGCCTCCTGCACACCCCTTACTGGGGATGTGTCTGCAACCAAGGTACATGCCCCTGACTGGAATGGAACCTGTGGACCATTCAGTCCATTCAGTCTGTAGGCCAATGCTCTATCCACTGAGCCAAACCGCTTTCAGCTCCCTCTGTGTTTCTTAAAGGTAGAAACCATGCTTAATTCATCTTTGCATCCCTCATACCTAACAACCTGAATGAATGAATTAACCATCAGCAACAGAGGAAATGGACAACTGTAAATGCTATGACTGCTTTTAGCTTGCATTTACACTTATGAAAATACACAAATCTTTGACAGAGTTCTGTGAGGTCTTTCTAGAGCAAGCCATACTATTAAAAAACAAACAAACAAACAAACAAACATTGCTTTTTCTCCCATCTTCAAACTTAGAAAGGCAACATAGTGCCTTGGTTAGGAACATAAATGCTGAAGTTTGAATCCTCGGCTCAGCTACTTAGCAGCTGTGTGACCATGGGCTAACTGCCTAACCTTTCTGTTTGCCCATCTGTAAAGTGGGGATAATAAAAGTACACACTTCATGGGATTGTTATGAGGTTTAATTGAGTGGACACAATAACATATTGTGGGGAAGCATGAGACTTGGTTGAAAAGTTTGTAAGGAGAACATTCGAGAAAAGAGAAGTGTGTGGAAGGTCTCCTGCACTTGTCTATGGGGATTCCGACTTAAGGGGAGTGCCGAAGGAAGTGCCCCTAATTATTCCTTGACCTTTCCAAACAGGTCTGTGCTCATGATGACCCCCAGGCGTTTACTGGGATCCTTATGCTTACCCTTTAGGTGCCCTGACTTAAAGGACATTATAGACACATGTGTCCTTCCCAATATTACTTACCCTACTGATTGTATCTAAAAGATAAACTCTATCTCAAACTGCTATTACAATAAAAACCTAACGGGCCAAAACCGGTTTGGCTCAGTGGTAGAGCGTCGGTCTGCGGACTGAAAGGTCCCGGGTTCAATTCCGGTCAAGGGCATGTACATTGGTTGCGGGCACATCCCCGGTGGGGGGTGTGCAAGAGGCAGCTAATCCATGTTTCTCTCTCATAGACATTTCTAGCTCTCTATCTCTCTCCCTTCCTCTCTGTAAAATATCAATAAAAATATATTAAAAAAAACAAAAACCTAACGAGACAGGTGATCAAGGTTGTCTGGTTCCTTTGCCCTCTCTTTCACAGCGAACATTATGTCAGAGTAACCCGTTCATCTGTCGCTCAGGGTCTGCTGATCAGCCCCGGCAACACATAAATGTTTGGCAAATAAAAGAAATGAATATAAGTAAGGATATACTTACAAGTTAGGAGCAAGATATGTGATATTATCTATTAGTGCTGCAAAATGCACGTTCTCCATCTGTACGTCATTTTGTTTTTTTCCGTCATGCCTGCCACATGCATTCACCAATGATATCCATATAGCTGATGGCCTACTTGTTTCCTTCACAGTATATTTCTTCAATTATTCTAAATCCTTGGAACTTAGGGAACAATAAGAATATATTCAGAAAGTCAGTATCTTCTATTTTGGTATGGCAATTCAAAAATCTTCTGTACCATGTCATTTGATTATCTTGCTTCTTTTTCTTCTTTAATTTTCTCACAGCTACTTCTCGGTTTTCTATAAATCCTTATTCTGAGCTCAGTGAACAGAAACTAAAACGCGCTGTCCTACAAAGCACAAGGGTAGGCCTGCTATTTAGGGAGACGGCTATGATAAGCATTACTTTGTTTCCAAACTGGAAACTCACACACACAAAAAATTAGTTTGTGCTCAAGTCAATAGATCTAATATCTACCATTTCAACTGGTATAATAACTGGGTGGGAGAGATGATCTCACTTCTTAAATATGTAGAGATACGTCTGAAGCATTCTTATATATACTTAGAGTTGTGGGGGAAATGCCCTCTTCTGGGAGTATAGGGTTGGTTCTTCAGTGGTCAGAGAAGACTGAGTCAGAATTCTGAGGTCAGAATGGGTCAGCAGTCTTTCACATAATTCCATGAACAATGAGGCAATGTTGACCTCAACTGGACAAGACCTTCCAAGTCCTTACTTTTATTTCCATTGCCATGGTCTTCCTTCAGACCTTCTGGTTTTCACTCTCCCGCCCCTAGATTATTGTACTGTACTGTCTCCTTATCCTTCCGCTCCTTATCTCTCAAATACTGATCCTTCAAAATGCCATCAGAACTGTGTTCCTTAAACAGGACACTGATCAAATCCAGCTCCAGGCCACAAACCTCAACTTGCTCCCCATCACCTGCAGAATAACTCATAAACTCTTCAAATGGCATACAAGATGTTTCAAGAAAAGGCCATCGAGCCGAAACCGGTTTGGCTCAGTGGGTAGAGCGTCGGCCTGCGGACTGAAAGGTCCCGGGTTCGATTCCGGTCAAGGGCATGTACCTTAGATGCGGGCACATCCCCAGTGAGGGATGTGCAAGAGGCAGCTGGTCGATGTTTCTCTTTCATTGATGTTACCAACTCTCTATCCCTCTCAATTCCTCTCTGTCTAAAATCAATGAAGTGTATTAAAAAAAAAAACCTACAAAACACATGAAAAAAAGAAAAGAAAGAAAAGGCCATTGAGGATCTGGCTCAGCCTGCCTTTCCAGTTAGTCTCCTACCATATCCTGTCTTCTGCAATACTCTACTACCGTGTTTCCCGGAAAATAAGACATCCTCCGAAAATAAGACCTACTTCATGGAAAAATAGGACATCCCCTGAAAATAAGACCTAGCACATCTTTGGGAGCAAAAATTAATATAAGACACTGTCTTATTTTCGGGGAAACAGGGTACTCCTAGCCCCTGAATACACTCTGCCCTTTCCTCAGGCATGTCAGTCCCTCACTACAGAACTTGGCACATCCTGCTATGGAGATTCACTCTCTGACAGATCTCTTTCTCACTGCATTGAAAGCTCATTGAAAGCAACAATTACTTACTCTCCTCTGAATCTCAGCACCTAACCAGGATCTGAAAATGACAATATAATTTGGAGATGTTTCTGATTATAACATTTATGGGGAGTAATCCCAGCTTATCTGTAATAGATGATGTTAATTCATGATGATTTACTGGGAGGATAAAATATGAAATTGAGTGAATTATTTCAAAATGTGGTTCTTGCCAAATCTAAATTCAGTAAAATGACTTTCAAAGGCAATTTGGGTTCATGTTCTTAATTACTCGCTCAGTAATGACAGTCTTGGGTTGTTTTTTTTTGTTTGTTTGTTTTTGTTTTTAAAGAATACAAAAAAAAAAGAGAGAGAGAGAGAGAGCTTGCCAACTAGGGCAGAAGAAAATTCCCAGTGACTTTCAGCACAAATCATCGATAGGCCTTACTGCAAAGCCTTGGCTATATCAATGAACAATTTAAAAGTTGCAGGGCCAACCCGATAAGCACATTAGAGTCTGAGTCCTTACTAAAAATAGCAATAGCAAATTAAAAAGTTACTTTTGAGAGAAGAAGATTATTTTACAGTTAGAACCTTCTGGATTGTAAAAAACTCAAACAAACCAAACAAAAACCACTAAAGCTAGAGTTACTGCTAGACCTTTTCGGTTTACACGATGAAATAAGCTATCTGTGTGTATACAACAGTTTGAATTTATTTTTCTTTCTTTTTAAAAAATTTTTTTAAAATTTTTTATTTTAATATATTTTATTGATTTTCCACAGAGAGTAACGGAGAGGGATAGAGAGCCAGAAAAGTCAATGAGAGAGAAACATTGACCAGCCGCCCCCTGCACACCCCATACCGGGGATGTGCCCGCAACCAAGGTACATGCCCTTGACCAGAATCGAACCTGGGACCTTTCAGTCCGCAGGCCGACGCTCTATCCACTGAGCCAAACCAGTTTCGGCAAAAAGGTCAAGTTAAAGAGAAAGAGGATATGGAGAGAAGATCTAAGATACATGTGTTTTGCTAGTTTTTTTTTTTTGTTTTTTTTTTTGTCTGTTATTTCGCTAAAGAATAAACCTCTTGTAACTGGACACTGTGTTCATGGCCTAAGCTCATTTAATCTTCCCCGCAGGCATAAGAGGTGGGTATTACGATCCCCGTGCCACAGATGAGGAAACTGACACTCAGGAGGTTAAGTACTCTAACAAAGGAACTTAGGGAGAGAGAGGTTAAGTGTTTTGTTTTTTTTTTTCCTTTCAAAGACAGGATCTCTCTACCCACTTACAGCATAACAAAGTCAAAGGCTATCCATGTGCTTCACTGGCAAAACCTTGGCAGGATGAGATCCTGTCTGTGACCAAGACACATTTTGCATTCTGCCTGGAGATAAATCATCTTTAGGTTGTTTGGAAATGAGTAGCATGACTTAGAGCAGGGTTTCCCAAACTTTTGACATATGTGTACCCTTTCTATAATTTTCATAACGCTGAGTACCCCTCATAAAAAAAAGGATGTATTTTAATAACATCAAAATATATTTATGTTTTATTGTTTTGGTACATACACAAAATGAAAAGTATAAAGGCATTTAAAAAAGACAATCTAGTAATTAAATTCATCAGCCAAGATTTATTCTGTCAAATGAGAAGGTAGAAAGTTGACAACCTAATTTATACTATAAACTAGAGCCCGATGCACGAATTTGTGCGCGGGTGGGGTCCAGCTGGCCGACCCAATGGGGACCCATGTGGCCGGGCTGGTGGAAGGGAGGGGCCATGGGCGGTTGGCCCCGCCCCTAGAGTGTTGGGGGCTGATGGGGACTGGGCCAGTCAGCGAGGGTGGGGAGCCATGGAGGCCCAGATCAGGCTGGTTTGCTGCCACAGTGCACGTCCTAGCCACTGGTTGTTCTAGTCATTCCGCTATCCCAGTATCCCAGTTGCTAGGTTTATATATATATAATATATATATATATATATATATATATATATATATTATATATATATATATATATATATTATATATATATATAGATTGCCTTGTACAATGTGTTTACAAGTGTGAAAACAAGGAGGCACAAAGAAGAAATATTGTGCTTGCAAATTATGAATGGTGAAAGGTGTCAGTTTCTCAGTGTTTAAGCCCCTGGACTGTACCAGAATTTAAAAATAAACTGCAAGAGCTCCACTACTGATTGAAACATGAAATGGAAACTCTTAGACTTAACTTGCCAGGGGATTCTATTAAGAGAGATAGTTGACAAAGCAACTGCTTTCCCTTCTCCCCCATAGAACTTTGGCTTCACCCAGAGTGCTAATGACTTTAACATTTTACTTTTTCTCTCTCTGTAAACTTGTGCTTCATTTCATTTGAGAATTTTTTCATTCTGCAATGGTTTTAGATTTTTAGTGTGGAAAGGAGCAAAGCATTGAACTCAATATAGGAGCTTTACTTGATTTCATTTGTTATTCCCATATAACCAAGAAACTAAAAGTTATTAAATACTGTTATTAAAAAGGTTATTAATATATGTGCCAGGCACTGTGAGGCACATTTGATAAACATACTGTCATTTCATCCTCCCCTAAAACATATGCTGTCTATGAATTATCCACATTTTATAGAGAAGAAAACAGGTCTGTGACTTGTCTGAGGTAATTCAACTAGTAAATGGCCAAGTTAGAATTTAAACTCAGGTCTCCTTGGCTCTAGAATATTTCTCTTTCCCATTGCTCCTTGCAGATGTAACAATTAGGAAGCTCAAGGCGTGGCCTATTCTTCAAGAAGCAGCAAATGGAAAAAGAGATGTGAACTTGGAATCCTCAAAGATACTTTCCTTGAAACCTAGCTACAAGCGTTTATGGGAAAAATTGTATTATTTCAGGTTAATAATAGCTTCTTTAATTCTCCTTCGAAATTGTATCTATTCAATTTCTAGTAGAGTGCTTGCTACATTGTAAGGGTTAACTAGTTCTCTTCCAATTGTCCTCTATTTTCACAATGAGGATTAATAAAACTACTTCATGTTTTACTGTTTGTCTCTACAAACGAATACTATAGTGGACACTTATTATCTTGTATGCCCAACGTCCAGTCTTCCTCTGGGACTGTTTCACACACCCTCCCTCTTTTAAGTTAAATGACTTATCCCCATCCTATCCCGGCCCCTACATCCTGCTCTAACTAAAGCTTCTCTATGAACAGTGAGTATTTCTCTTCCCCTTGACTTTAAGTGCTTAGCCATGTGACTGGCTTTGATCCATGGCGAAACAGAATTTTTGGACTGAAACACACTGTATTCCCCTGGGCAGAATGGTTCCTGGGCTCTTGTCTGGTGGCGTGGAAGAATGGATCCACAGGCGGAAGGTGGTATAGAAAAGGCGGAAATTTGTTGAAGAACAAGTGCAGACTCCCACGTAGGGAGGGTGGAGAGTCCCACTGAGTTCCTCTTCCCCACAGCTTATAGAGGCTGAAGATCCTGGTGTCTTTATATCCCAAATGATTGGTCACTATTCCCATGGACTGGTTACTACAGTAACTTCTGAGCTCAAAGGTGGAACCTCATCTGGGACTGTGAGGTTTTCCTTTCCTCCTTCCTTATTGTTTTCCTAATTCCTTTGGAATTTCTTCTCCTTTTGGGTGAGGGGCTTCCTCCCTTTTATTTTGTAAATATAGACCTTCTTTTTAAAAAATTTTATTGATTATGGTATCACGTAATTGTCCTCAACCTCCCATTCCCATCCCAAACCCCTCCCCACATATGCCCCCCCTGTGTCGTGGCCACTGGCTAGGCCCATGTGCATGCACACAAGTCCTTTGGTTGATCTCTCCCCTCTGCTGTTCCCAGCTCCCTCACTCTATGGAAATATATCTGCTGCAGCTCCCTCTTCTATGGAGATATACCTTCTTATAAGCCCTGTGTTTCTACCATGGTCCCCTTAATTTCTAAAATTTCCTAAAACCTGACTTTTTCACCCCTAAGAATTCCTGTTTGATGGTATGAGTTAGACTGGTTCTGAGCCTAAACTTCAGAGGTCTCCATGTGCCCCGGCCAGTTTACTGCTCCCAGAAGGAGGGTGACCAATGTGTGGAATGCAGCCAGCCACCCTCATCGCCACAGTGGGAAGTGGAGCTGCCCCCAGACAACATGCAGAGCCATGGAAATAAACAACAGTTGTTTTAAACCACTAGTTTGGGGTACTTTGCTGTACAACATTAAAGTGATCGTGGCCAACTGATATACCTTCCATCCCATTCCATTCCCCATCGTATGGTTCCCACAGGGCTTATCAGGTTCCCCTAGGTCTTACCAGGTTCTTCTTATGAGATCTGACCCCTTATAAGATTTTTTTTTTTACAAGATCCTGTTATCAGTTTGTCCAGAAGCCAACTGGGCCACTTAGAGCTTTTCTCAATATTTTGAAGTTGGAGAGACAACATCGGGCACTTCTGTGGCAGAAAGTCAAAGGTATAAAACCTGGGGGTTAAACTCAGCTATGCTGGCCAGTCTGAGAAAGCAGATTCACAGTGCGAAAGATGAGTCAGCAGGTGGAGGGCGACACCTAGGGGCTTGTTAGAATCCCTGTTGCAGTTAACTTAAAGGTCCAGCTGCATCTTACTGTTTCTTAAGTTCTCTGAACCAAAAAAAATTATCTTCTGTTGGACTAAGCTATTCTGGTTTGGTTTAGTCGCTACAATTGATTACTTTTTTATTATTGTGGTAAAAAATAAAAACCTACAAAATTTACTATCTTAACTATTTTTAAATGTTCAATAGAGTAGTTCAATATAGCAACAGATTTCTAGAAATTTTTCATCTTGCAAAACTGAAACACTATATCCATTGAATAACAACTTTTTTTCCTCCTCCCTACTCCTTGAAACCACTATTTTACTTTCTATTTCTATGAGTTCAATTATTTTAGATATTTTATATAAGTGGAATGCAGTATTTGTCTTTTTAAAAATATACTTTTTTGGCCAGAACCGGTTTGGCTCAGTGGATAGAGCGTCAGCCTGCAGACTGAAGGGTCCCGAGTTCGATTCTGGTCAAGGGCATGTACCTTGGTTGCAGGCACATCCCCAGTAGGGGGTGTGCAAGAGGCAGCTGGTCGATGATTCTCTGTCATCAATGTTTCTAACTCTCTATCCCTCTCTCTTCCTTTTTTAAAAAAAAAATCAATAAAAATTATTAAAATGTATATATATACTTTTTTGTTTTTTTAATTTTTAAAATATTTTTATTAAATTATTATCTGTGCACATATATTACCATTGCCCCCCCCCCCCCCAAATATATTTTTATTGATTTCAGAGAGGAAGGAAAAAGGAGAGAGAGACAGAGAGAGAGAGAGAGAGAGAGAGAGAGAGAGAGAATCATCAATGATGAGAATCACCGATCAGCTGCCTCCCGCAAGCCCCCCACTGGGGATGGAGCCCACAACCAGGGCATGTGCCCTTGACTGGGAACCCTTCTGTTCCTAGGCCGATGCTCTATCCACTGAGCCAAACCGGCCAGAGCAGTATTTGACTTTTTGTGACCAGCTCATTTCACTTAGCATAACATCCTCAAGGCTTATCAATGTTATAATATATGACACGATTTTCTTATTTTTAGGGGCTGCATTGTATGTATATACCACTCCCCCCCCATGGTAAATTTGATATACCTAATGAACTAATATTAACCTTATTGGTTTTTAAAATTTTTATTTTTAAAATTTATCTTTACTGGTGAAAATATTGCAGCTGTCTCCTTTGATTTTTGCTTTCTTTCCCCATTGACCCCCTCTTCCTTGCACCTGCCCCTCCCAAGCCTTCGCCACACTATTGTCTGTGTCTATGGGCTATGCATATATGCATATAAATTCCTTAGTTAATATCTCCTCCCCATCCTCCTACCTTCACTTTACCTTTGCCATTTATACAACTTTTTTTTTTATGGGTTCATTCACTGATGGACATTTAGATTACTTCAACCTCTTGGTATTTGTGAACAATGCTGCAATGAATTTGGGCATACAAATATATGCATCTTTTCTTTATGGATTCAAACTAATAATTGTTTATGCATTCTCTGCTTCCCTGCTTGGGAGAAAACAATGAAGAAAATAGTGGAGGACAATAACAATGGTTTTGGTACATGAACATCCATGAGTGGAACATACTCCCAACCCAGGGACTTTGCCCATATCATACCCTTTACCTGTCAAAATCCCATCCTACCCTTATTTTAGAGGCTATCTTAAATGCCATGCCCTCTATGGAGCCTTCTAAGATTTTCCCAATGGAGAATCACTTTCATTAGCTTGAATCTCCATGAAATATCCCTCTGCCTCATTATGGCACTCATCACATTTTACTTATTCTCCTTTTCTCTTGTACTCTTTCTGAAGAAAAAGGCTGTGTCTTATTTATAACTCTATTTCCCAAATTATCCTATCAAGTGTTTAACACATAATAGACAATAAATATTTCTGAATTGAGTGGTGCCCCACCCAAACCTCTGATTTAAACTAGATCCCTCTTTTGTCTTCGCAACCCCATTCTTTTTTTAAAATATATATTTTATTGATATTTTACAGAGAGGAAGGGAGAGAGAGAGCTAGAAATGTCAATGAGAGAGAAACATCAACCAGCTGCCTCTTGCACACCCCCTACCGGGGATGTGCCCGCAACCAAGGTACATGCCCTTGACCGGAATCGATCCCGGACTGAACCGACGCTCTACCACTGAGCCAAGCCGGTTTCGGCTGCGCAACCCCATTCTTACACTAATCTACCTACTCTAAAATGAAGATTCATATTTCAACCATTGCCCATAATTTGAAACTAAAACCCTAATCTAAAATTGGATGAATGACTCAGGCAGCCAGTTTTTTAAATGTCAGAGTATTTGCTGCCAAAAGGCCAACAGGCTGAATTTGATCATCCTTTAGGCTCAAGTCTATGTTAGCATCAAAGTTCTTTCGCTTTGTTATTTGTAATTAGGTTCCCCCCCCTCAATAATGAATAAATATATTCCCTGGCAACTTATTAGAAAATTTTCCTTGTTTTTTTTTCTTTTCTTGATTTTTTATATAGGCATGCTCTGGGCTCAGTCATGGGATTTCTTTCCTTTCTATTTCTAGTTTACATATATTTTCTGGGTAATCTCATCCATTTTTATGAATTTAAATTTTATCAATGTGTAGATGAAACTCAATTTTATATCCTTACCTGTATCTCTTTTCCGAATAAACTGATATGACCAACTGCCTATTCAACATCTTTATCTGGATGCACAGTAGTCATTCTAAACTTAACATGACTCAACACAAACTCCTAAATCCATTCCCCATTTCTCAGCAAGTATTTTCCTCTTCAAATTTTATCAGACCTCAATTAATGGCCACTTTATCCAAGCTTTCCAGTTGTTTAGATCAAAATCCTCAGAGCCAAATCATTATCATTTCTCCACTTAAAACTCTCCAATGGCTTAACTCAATTATCAGAGGAGCTGCTGAAACTGGTTTGGTTCAGTGGATAGAGCGTCAGCCTGCAGACTGAAAGGTCCCAGGTTCGATTCCAGTAAAGGGCATGTACGTTGGTTGTGGGCACATCCCCAGTAGGGGGTGTGCAAGAGGCAGCTGATCGATGTTTCTCTCTCATTGATGTTTCTCACTCTCTATCCCTCTCCCTTCCTCTCTGTAAAAAATCAATAAAATATATTTTAAAAATTATCAGAGGAGCTGAAGGCCTTTTAGAGTCTTTCTCTTGCCCATCACCCCTGGCTACAGTTAATTCTCAGAACTCATTTTCTTCTCTCTTAATTTTCATTGTTCTCCCCTTCCTTACTTTGCTCCTCCCACAGTGGCCTCCCTGCAGGACCTTCAATGCACCCTAGAGCTTCTTTTTCAACTCTTCCTGTCCCTCAACTGTCCTGTCTGACTGAAACTCAAATTAGAGATTATTCATAGAGACTTCCATGAACAATTATATGCCAACAAATTGAATAATCTAGATGAGATGGGTAAATTCTTCGAAGCATACAACCTACCAAATCTGATCGTGAAGAAATAAAAAGTCTGAACAGACTGATTAATAGTCTGGAGACAAAAAAAGAAAATTACAGACCAATATCTCTGATGAACATGGATGCAAACAATCCTCAACAAGATTAAACAACACATTAAAAAGGTTATGAACTATGATCTAGTGGGTTTTATTCCTGATATGCAACGCTAGTTAAAATAGGCAAATCAATAAAGGTGATAAAAAAAAGTTGTATACCACAGTAACAAAATAAAACAATTATCATTTCAATTGATGCAGAAAGAGCTTTTGAGAAAATTCAACATCCTTTCATGGTAAAAGTTCTCAACAAATTAGGTATAGAAGGAATAACCTTAATATCATAAAGACCATTTATGACAAGCCCATAGCTAACATCATACTCAATATTAAAAAGCTAAAAGCCCCGAAACTGGTTTGGCTTAGTAGATAGAGCGTCGGCCTGCGGACTGAAAGGTCCCAGGTTCAATTCCGGTCAAGGGCATGTACCTTGGTTGCGGGCACATCCCCAGTAGGGGGTGTGCAAGAAGCAGCTGGTTGATGTTTATCTCAAAGTGGAGTAAGGACTTAAATTGAGACTTGAAACTATAAATCTCCTGAGAAAAACAAAGAGAAAAAAGCTCCTTAATATTGGCTTAGGCAATGATTTTTTTGTATATAGCACCAAAAGCACAGGGAGCAAAGGCAAAATTAAGGAAGTAAGACTACATCAAACTAAAAAGCTCCTGCACAGCAAAAGAAATAATTTTAAAAAGAAAAGAAAAGGCAACCTACTAAATGGGAGAACATTTTTGCAAATCATGTATCTGATAAGAGTTAATATCCAAAAAATAAAAGGAATTCATACAATTTAACAGCAAAATAGCCAAATAATCTGCTTTTAAAATGGTCAAAGAACCTGAATAGACATTTCTCCCAGAAAGATATGTTGGTGAGAATGTGGAGAAAAAGAAACTCTTGTACATTGTTAGTGGGAATGTAAACAGGTACAAGCACTGTGAAAAACAGTATGGAGGTTTCTCAAAAAATTAAAAATAGAACTGCCATCTGATCCAGCAGTCCCACTTCTGAGAATATATTCAAAGGAAGCAAGAGCAGTATCTCCAAGATATACCTGCACGCCCATGTTCATTGCCACATTATTCTCAATAGCCAAGTCATGGACACAATCTAAGTGTCTGTTAACAGATGAATGGACAAAGAAAATAATATATATATGCACACACACACACACACACACACACACACACACACACACACACAACAGAGTATTATTCAGCCGCAGAGAGAAGGAAATTCTGCCATTTATAACAACTTAGGAGCCCAGCACCCGATTCGAAATTGCGCGGCGCCCTCCACCCTTGAGTCTTTGGCCCGGCGCTGCCTCCCTCTCTGGTCCTTGAAGCAGCTGGGGCTGCTGCTGATCAGGCCCTTCCCCAGTGCAGGGGCATGGAGGCCCCTGCTGCCCCGCCCCCAATGCTGCCTGTGCAACCTCCTCCTGTCCTGCAGACTTGTTACGGTGTCCTGGTTAATTAGCATATTTATCTACTATATATATATGAATGTTGAGGGCATTATGCTAAGTCAGGCTGGGAGTGGGGGAAATGGGGAGATGTTGGTAAGAAGGTACAAACTTTTAGTTATAAGATGAATAAATTCTGAGTATCTAATGTATAGCATGGTGACTATAGTTAATAATACTGTATTGTATACATGAAATTTGCTAAGAGTAGATGTGAAAAATATATATCTTTTATTGATTTTTCACAGAGAGGAAGGGAGAGGGATAGAGAGCTAGAAACATCAATGAGAGAGAAACATCTACCAGCTTCCCCCTGCACCCCTCCCCAACTGGGGATGTGCCTGCAACCGATGTACATGCCCCCGACTGGAATCCAACCTGGGACCTTTCAGTCCACAGAATGACGCTCTATACATTAAGCCAAACTGGTTTTGGCAGATGTGAAGTGTTCTTACCTTAAAAAAATTAAAAGCTAACTATGTGAGATAATGGATGTGTTAATTATCCTGATGGTGGTAAACATTTCACATATGAATGCATATACAAAATCATCATGTTATACACTTTAAATATATACAGTATTGTCAATTATTCATCAGCTAGAGGCCCGGTGCATGAAATTTGTGTACAGGGGTGGGGGGTGTCCCTTAGCCCAGCCTGTACTCTCTCCAATCTGGGACCCCTCTCACAATCCAGGACTGCTGGCTCCTAACTGCTTGCCTGCTTGCCTTCCTGATTGCCCCTAACCGCTTCTGCCTGCCAGCCTGATCACCCCCTAACCACTCCCCATGCCAGACTGATTGATGTCTAACTGCTCCCCTGCCAGCCTGTTTGCCCCCAACTTCCCTCCTCTGCCAGCCTGGTCACCCCTAACTGCCTTCCCCTGCAGGGTTGATCGCCTCCAACTGCTCTCCCTTGCAGGCCTGATGCCTCCCAACTGCCCTCCCCTGCTGGCCATCTTGTGTTCACATGGAGGCAGGATCTTTGACCAAATGGGGGAAGCCATCTTGTGTGTTGGAGTTATGGTCAATCTGCATATTACTCTTTTATTAGATAGGATAGAGGCCTGGTACATGAGTGGGGGCCAGCTGGTTTGCCCTGAAGGATGTCCCGGATCAGGGTGGGGGTTCCCTTGGGGTTTGGGGCTGCCTGGGCAAGGGGCCTGTGGTGGTTTACAGGCCGGCCATGCCCTCCCCGTCCTCCCCTCTCCCGTGACCCAAGTGGAGGCCCTGATATCTGGAATTTATTTACCTTCCACAATTGAAACTTTGTAGCCTGCCTCCTGCTCGCTCTGTGGCCCGCAGCCATTTCTTTTGGGACTTATGTTTCTTCTATAATTGAAACTTTGCAGCCTGGAGTGGAGGCAAATTTGAGAAAGGGTACATGTCGAATTTGAGAACCTGGAAATTGACCTCCTTTGAAGTACGCATGCAATCTTTAAGAGCTAGATTTGTACATTGAAGTTTTTGAACTCGCCCACACTTCTTAGAGTTCTTAAGTTTCTAAAAAACTCATAGGAAACAAGATTTTGCATATGTCACAGGAAATGATGATGATTCAGCCCGTAGCACCTGTTTCTCCAGCAGAGCTGGAGGAGCCATAAGGTGTTCGATGCCAACAGGCACCAAGCAGCTGCATGCAGGCACCATCCTTTGGATGAGCCAAAGGACTTATGGCGTTTATTTTTCTTCATAGAATCTACATAACTCATTATGAATAATGGGGTTATTAATTCAGTGGTTGAGATAATTAATAAAATAAAGGGACGCCTCATTTGTCTGGCTTATTTGAAGAACGCGTTCTTCCAAGTGAAATTATCCTCAAGACAATTAAAACTTGTAACTCCAAGTTTAAGCCATGAAGTTAGAAAAAACAACTCCAACACTTTCGATAACACGTTTTCTCAAATGACTAATAAGAGTTGTGGCAGAGGAGGGCAGGGCCAGACAGTGAGCTGCTGGTGAAGTGAAGTGGATACGATGTGGCAGCAGCAGAGGCGGTTGAAAGAGGGATGCTGGTGTCATACAATCAAGCGTAGAGTCACACGTGTGAGATCAAACAGGAGGCAGCAGGCAAGAAACGGAGCCTGAGTCATTGGCCCAGATCAGGTAAGCTTTGCTCTACAGGAGCTGGCCCTCAGGGCTGAAGCTCCAAAGAGTGTGACCTGAGGCTATTGTATGTTCCTCTCTGTATATGCTATAACTGTCTTCATATCTTTCCATTAGCATTCTTTAAAATACAATTTTTTTCTTTCTTTTTTTCTTTTTAAAAAATTTATTAAGGTATTATGTGTACATAGCTTACCATTGCCCCCCCCCCATATATGCCCTCCCTCCCCAGAGTTCTATGTCCATTGGTTGTACTTTTATGTATGTATACCAGTCCTTCGGTTGATCCCCTATCTCCCCCAGATCTCCCTACCCCCCTCCCCCGCTGTCATTTGAAGGTCTGCTTGTTGTTTTACTGTCTCTATATCTATCTTTCTATTCATTAGTTTATAATGATCTTTAATATCCATAAATGAGTGGAGTCATGTGGTGTTTCTCTTTCATTGACTGGCTTATTTCACTCAGCATGATGCTTTCCAATTCCATCCAGGTTACTGCAAATGATGAAAATTCCTTCCTTTTTATTGATGTTTTACAGAGAGGAAGAGAGAGGGATAGAGAGTTAGAAACATCCATGAGAGAGAAACATCGACCAGCTGCCTCATGCACACCTCCCCACTGGGGATGTGCCCGAAACCAAGGTACATGCCCTTGACCAGAATCGAATCGAACCCGGGACCCTTGAGTCCGCAGGCTGATGCTCTATCTGCTGAGCCAAACCGGTTTTGGCTCCATTAGCATTTTATTCTGTCCTGTTGTACTTGTAAAATGCCATCTTCTTTGCCAGTTCAGGATCCTGGAAAGCCATTAACATCCTCTTCTCTAGTCAGAGCCCCTGGCACAGTGGACTGTTGACACAGAGGAGGCACTGAAGGAAGGTGCAGCTCTGTGTTAGGCTTATAACAACAGTAAGGCAGGGTGGCACCATCAGTCATCAAAATAGCTCTTCACTTTCATTACACATACAGTCTACAGTACCCTGGAGAATGCAAAAGAGTAGTGTCAGCTCTTATACTGTACGCAAGAGTCTTTTCAGCCTACTTAGTGGTACATTTTATGGTTTTTTGTTGGTCATTTTGCTGTTTAAAATGGTCCCCAAGTATAGCCCTAAAGTTCTAAGTACAGGGCTACAATGTATATTATAAAGAAAATGTGTATGTTAGGTAGGCTTCGTTCAGGTATGAATGGCAGTGTTACTGGCCCCAAGTTTAATGTTAATTAATCAACAATATAGATTAAATAAGGTATCTTTAATCAGAAACACACATAAAGCCAGATTATGTGTTGATCTATTGAAGAAAATGTGACCAGAGGCTTGCAAGACAAAAAAATAATATGAATCATTAAAACAATAAAATGAGTTGAACTTAAAATTAAAAACTTCTGCCCTGGCCAGTTTGGCTCAGTGGATAGAGCATTGGCCTGTGGACTGAAGGGTCCCAGGTTCAATTCCGGTCAAGGGCATGCACCTTGGTTACAGGCTCCTCTCCGGCATAGGTCCTGTTCGGGACTCGTGCAAGAGGCAACCTATTGATGTGTTTTTCTCACATAGATGTTTCTCTCTGTTTTTCCCTCTCTCTCCCACTCTTCCTAAAGATCAATGGAAAAATGTCCTCAGGTGAGTATTAAAAAACAACAACAAAAAACTTCTGCTCTCAAAGACATCATTGAGAAAATAAAAAGATTAGCCATAGACTAGGAGAAAATAATTGCAGAACACATATTTGATAAAGAATTGTTTTTTTTCAAAACATGTAAATAACTTCAAAATGCAATAATAAGAAAGCAACAAACCAATAAAAATGGGCTAAAGAAATATATATAGTACTAGAGGCCCAATGCACAAAATCCGTGCACTTGGGGGAGGTCCCTCAGCCTGGCCTGCACCCTCTCCTAGTCCGGGAACCCTCAGGGAGTGGGCCTAAGCCAGCAGTTGGACATCCTTAGCACGACCATCACTGCGTTCACCAGCCATGAGCAGGCTTCTGGCTGAGTGGCACAACCCCTGTGGGAGCACGCTGACCATCGGGGTCAGCTCCTGTAGTAAGCGTCTTCCCCCTGGTGGTCAGTGCACATCATAGCCACCGGTCATTCTGCCATTCAGTCAATTTGCATATTAGCCTTTTATTATATAGGATGCCCTGCTGTGTGCTCAGTGGTTGAACATTGACCCATGAACCAAGAGGTCACAGGTTTGATTCCTGATCAGGGCACATGCCCAGGTTGTGGGCTCAATCCCCAGTAGGGGGCATGCAGGAGGCAACTGCTGGATGATGTTTCTCTTTCATCATTGATGTTTCTATCTCTCTGTCCCTCTCCCTTCCTCTCTCTCTTAGAAAAGAAATCAATAAAAACATATTTTTATAAAAAATAATTTTTATTGAAAAGATGGTTAAGAAGCACCACCAGCCCCTCCCCCCCCACACACACACTTATATTTCTTCTTCCTTTTTTGAGTCAATATTTTCTGGTTCTGGACACCACTCCCCCCCTTATTGCTCTAAGTTTCTCTTTGAATCCTCTTATTTTTATATATATTGAAATGGAAAAAAATTTATTGATAAGAGAAAGAAATGTCCATTTTTTGTTACAAGTGTTTATATTTATGCATTCAATGGTTGATTCTTTTAAAAATATTTTTATTGATTTCAGAAAGGAAGGGAGAGGGAGAGAGAGTTAGAAACATCAATGATGAGAGACTCATTGATGGGCTGTCTCCTGCACACCCCCTACTGGGGATTGAGCCCACAACCCAGAAATGTGCCCTGACAGGAAATTAAACTGTGACCTCCTGATTCATAAGTCAATATTCAACCACTGAGCCATGCCAGGCTAATGGTTGATTCTTGTATGTGCCCTGAGCAGGGGTCAAACCTGCACCCTGGCATAACAGGACTACACTCTAACCAACTGAGCTACCTGGCCAGGGCTGAGTCTTCTTATTCTAATTTTAGTTTCAATACTCTTAATATGCTGAAACCATCCAAATTTAGATCTCCAACTCAAAGTTTTCTCCCAAGTTTACCAATGTCTACAGCAGCCTATCAGATAGTTCTCTCTGAATATGTGCTAAGCATCCCCAAATCAACATGCTCAGAACTAAATTCATCATTTCCCCACAATCTCTCCTCCTTTTGCGTGCTCAGTTAATGTCATTATCTACTGGGTCAGCAAAGCTAGTCACCAGAGTCATTCTTCGTGACCTGAATCCTTAACTTCCCCCACACATGGTTGACTGCATAATGCCAGAATCACCACTTCTTCATTGGTCACAACAGCCTGTCCAAGCTGCCTCTCCAGAGCTCTCAGTTCTATGTTCTCCTCTCAGTTCTTGCTGCCTTTGCTTTGCTTTGGATCCTCATCAGCTTTTGATTTTCATTAGCCTCCTAACTGGGCTCTTTTAAAAACTGTGTATATATTTATTGATTGCAGAGAGGAAGGGAGAGGGAGAGAGAGATAGAAAAATCAATGATTAGAGAAAATAACTGATCAGCTGCCTTCTGCACACTCCCATACAAGGGATCGAGCCCGCAACTCGGGCATGTGCCATAACCAGGAATCGAACCGTGACTTCCTGATTCATAGATTGACGTTCAGTCACCGAGCCACTCCAGCTGGGCTCTTAACTGGGCTCTTTATCTTCAGTTCATTCTCTCCACTATAATTAGGATCACCTTTCTAAAATCTAACCTAATTATGTTATTCATATTTAACAACCTTTGCTATCTCTTGACTGGCATCGAGATAAAGGTTAAAGTACTTAGCAGGAATACATGGCCTATTATAATCTGCCATTGACCTAATTTTCCAGCTCAAATCTTATTCCTCTCAATCTGGAGAAATACTTTCCAGTCCCATAACATTTATATTCCTTGCAAATTTTGTTCTTGTGAAATTTTTTTCTACACACTCTCGTTCACAGGTTGGAAAATGGTTACAAATCATTTAAACCCAGTTGATAGTCATTTCTTCTGTGTGGTCTTTAAAAATAGTAATCTTTTTTTTAAAAAAATGTTTTATTGATTTTTTACAAAGAGAAAGGGAAAAGGATAGAGAGCTAGAAACATCGATCAGCTGCCTCCCGCACACCCCCACTGGGAATGTGCCCACAACCAAGGTACATGCCCTTGACCGGAATTGAACATGGGACCCTTCAATCCGCAGGCTGACGCTCTATCCACTGAGCCAAATCGGGTTTGGCTAAAAATAGTAATCTTATTTGTTATATATTCCAGTGGCTCTCAACTCTAACTGTTCATTCTATCACCTGGGAGAGGAGGACTTTAAAAAATGTCAATGGCCCAAACCGGTTTGGCTCAGTGGATAGGGCGTCGGCCTGCGGACTGAAGGGTCCTAGGTTCGATTCCGGTCAAGGGCATGTACCTTGGCTGTAGGCACGTCCCCGGTAGTGGGTGTGCAAGAGGCAGCTGATCGATGTCTTTCTCTCATCAATGTTTCTAACTCTCTAATTCTTTCCCTTCCTCTCTGTAAAAAATCAATAAAAATATATTATAAAAAATGTCAATGCCCAGCCTCTACCCACAGAAATTCAGACTGCATTATCTAGGATGAATCTAAGAATAGGAATCAGTTAAGTATTCCTAGAGTATTTTAATGCGTGAGTTACCAAAGATATAAAAATTAAAAAGACAGTGTGGAGTTTCTGACTTCAAGAAGTTTGCAGTAGAGGAAACAAGTAAAATGAATCATTTACCAATAGAAAGAAGTATATAAAGTGAATAGGATGTGCATGTAGAACAAATAAAGGAAGCAGGAACAAAAGACATGCCAGGAAAAGCCCCCAGTGATGCCTACTATAAGCCAACCAAATATTTGGTAAATTTATTACTAGCTTGTAGAATCCTGATAAACTGTGAATCATCATTTAAAACAACTGATCTATAATTTAATGATTTGCCGAAACCGGTTTGGCTCAGTGGTAGAGCGTCGGTCTGCGGACTGAAAAATCCCGGGTTCGATTCGGGTCAAGGGCATGTACATTGGTTGCGGGCACATCCCCAGTAGGGGTTGTGCAAGAGGCAGCTGGTCATGTTTCTCTCTCATCGACGTTTCTATCTCTCTGTCTCTCTCCCTTTCTCTCTGTAAAATATCAATAAAATATATATTTATAATTTAATGACTGTACACAATGAAACAAAGCAGTTGTTTTATAACCAATTACCATTATACCTTTAATGCCCAGAACAATACCTGGCACAAAGTACTACTAAAAAATGTTTGTTAAATAAATTAATGGTCTGAAATACAGTGCAGCAGTGAAAAAGAGGGATCTCTTATCCTTTGAAACAGCATGGAGGGACCTGGAGAGTATTATGCTAACTGAAATTAGCCAGCCAGAGAAAGACAATTATCACATGACCTCACTCATATGTAGAATCTAATGAACAAAATAAACTGATCAACAAAATAGACCCAGAGACATAGAAGCATAGAACAGATTGAGAAATCTCAGAGGGAAGGCAGGGGAGGATGGGTGGGTGGTAGTGATCAACCAAAGAACTTGTATGCATATATATATATATATATTTGGGGGCAGGCTAGAAGGAGTCAATGGGGGAAAAGAATGTCATATGTAATGCTTTCAACAATAAATATTAAAAAATAAATTAATGGTCAACAGTAGCATTTAAAATTTTTCTTAATTAACAAATTTATAATTAATATCAATGCTGTTACAAATTAAAACTAAGCATCATGTGTTTGGTGTCAAAGATTTTGACCCAGCACATATATGTGTTCTACTGTTCAGATGAGATAGGTAATTCTAAATTAAGCTGAGAAAACAAAAAGTACTGACAGAGCAGTTCACTTTCAATAATCTGGGTTTTCCCAAATAGTGACATGAGAGCCAGTCATTTTGAGTTGGACAGTTTGAGTTTCTCTTCAAGAATCTGAAATGTAGGTCAGGGCTTTGCTGACATTTCCACTTGCTTCGTAGCTGAGAACGTGAAGTGATCATTGACAGGCAGGCGGTGGCGAGAAAAGAGGTGATGCCGGCCTGGCTCTGAAGCAGAATTATGTGCTTCAAACAGACTGAAAGGTAAAGAGAAAATGAACAACCAAATACTTAAAGACAGCTGTATTTCCTGTTGGAAATACACGGGCAAAATTATTTTCTCTTATTAGTTCTTGCGGTATTTTATACGGTGTAACGGATGATGGTTGAATCTATAATATTGTCTGACATCAATCACCTTAGTATTTATTGTGCATAGTTTAGGAGGTGAGTAGTTAACTTCTGAAATATTTTAGGTCTCCTTTTCACTATTCTTTGTAAAGATGACACCTACTATTGTTAACAATAGTAGTTCCCTAGTTCATGAGTCATGAGAACCCCAGGTTTTAAAAATGTTATTAGATATTTCATGCTATTTGATGAGTTATGCATTTTGTTTTGTTATTGTATATATTAAAGGCTCAAGGTTTAATGAAACAGATAAAATAAGTTAATAATGTTGATTGTTGAATAACTGAAGTATTAATAATGTAAGAAACTGACAGAGTAATGTAACTCCAGTGGTAAACTCATGGCAATTTCCACATTATGTTTCTTTTGAGCTCTCCAGGGATGATGAGTGAGCTTTCTGTAATTTTAACTGGTGACAACACATACGCATTTGTCTCACTTCATCCACTTCATCTTTCTTCAATTTAAATGCCCTTTTCTCTGGAGATTATGAAATTTTTGTTTTTTCCTAAGTTTTACTCATCAAATACTGATATTCCTAAAGCCTGTTAGATGCATAACCTGGTCAGGAGGAAAGTTCATCATCAGGATTTAGAGCAGAAGGATATTTATGGTGAGAGAGACTAGATAAGAGGAACTGTATTATATCCACTATCAAAAGGTCTTACGGAGCTAATTCACAGTGATTTTTAAAAAATAAATCTTTATTGTTCATATTATTACAAATGTTCCTCATTTCCCCCCCCCTCCATTGATCCCCTCCACCAGGTTCCCACCCCACCCTCTGCCCTTTCCCCATCCCCCATTGTCCTCATCTATAGGTGTACAGTTTATGTTCAGTCTCTTCCTGCACCCCCCACTCCCCTTTTCCCTGAGAATCCTCAGTCCACTCCCCTTCCATACCTCTGATTCTATTATATTCACCAGTTAATATTGTTCATCATGATTTTTACTTCCCTTGGTTTTTAGATTCACTTGTTGATAGTTACATACTTGTTGTTCATAATTTTTACCTTTATTTTCTTCCTCTTCCTAAAGAACCCCTTTTAGCATTTCATATAATTCTGGCTTGGTGGTGATGAACTTCTTTAGCTTAAATTTATTTGTGAAGCTCTTTATCTGGCCTTGAATTCTGAGTGATAGCTTTGCTGGGTAGAGTATTTTCGGCTGTAGGTTCTTGTTATTCATCACCTTGAATATTTCTTGCCATTCCCGTCTGGCTTGCATGGTTTCTGTTGAGAGATCAGCTGACAGTCGAATGGGTGCTCCTTTATAGGTAACTACCTGCTTTTGTCTTGCTGCTTTTAATATTCTCTCTTTGTTTTTTGCTCTTGGAATTTTAATTATGATGTGTCTTGGTGTGGTCCTCTTTGGATTCCTTTTGTTTGGGGTTCTGTGTGCTTCCTGGACTTGTAAGTCTATTTCTTTCACCAGGTGGGGGGAGTTTTCTGTCACTATTTCTTTCAATGTGTTTTTGGTATCTTGCTCTCTGTCATCTTCTGGGATGCCCATAATTCTGATGTTGGTTCGCTTGAAGTTGTCCCAGAGGTTTCTTACATTATCTTCAACTTTCTGGATTCTCTTGTCTTCTTGCTTCTGTGGAGGAGTGTCCTCTGGCTCTTTGTGTTCCAAATCTTGGACTTGATTCTTGCGATCTTCCATTCTGTTTTTAGGACTCTGTATAATATTTTTTATTTCAGAGAATGTATTCTTTATTTCTAGTTGATCCCTTTTCATATCCTCGTAGGTCTCATTTATTTTATCGGCCTTTTCTAGGAGATTGTTGAACAACCTTATAAGTGTGGTTTTGAACTTTATATCCAGTCGCTTTTTGTCCTCCATTTCTTTCGTTTGTGATCTGTTTCCTCGTCTCAGCATTTTCACTGCTTCCCTGAGTTGGTAGGTTGGGAAGATCAGCTGTGTCTATGCCAGGAGACAACCTTATTCCACTAGACTTGGAAACCTGCAAAAGCCTCTGTGTTCAGCTTGGATGGGGCAGAGTTTCAGGGTGGAGCCTACAGCCTTGGCTTCCAATTAGCCCCACCCTCTGAGGTTCCTGAGTCTCAGTGTACCTCAGTGTCCTTTGGTATTCGCTGCAAGCACCTCTGAGAGAAAGGCGCCCTAGAATTTCCCCCGCTACCAGGCAGTCTAGTCTCATCCCCAATGAGCCCGCAACTGGGGTTCAGTGCAGTTGGAAGTGGGGTTGAGAGCAGTCCGGAGCTTATTTCTCCTTCCTGCTAAGGCAATCCAGCGGCCCAATCAACTGTTTGTCTTCTACGTGAAATGTGCAGGACTTGGGGGCTCTGCCTTTCGCAGCTCCCCTGAGCCTCCGCCTTATAACCCAGATTCCCTTTGTATGAGGCTGGAGCCCGAGGGTCTCACCCAGAACTGGGGTTCAGTGCAGTCAGAACTGGGGATCCTAAGCTTTTGTCTCCTTCCCGCTAGGGCGATCCAACAGCTCAGTGAACAGTCCATCCTCTGCGTGCAAATGTGTGAGACTCCAGGGTTCTGCCTTTCATCACTCCCCTTAGCTTCTGCCAGATTCCCTCTGTATGAGCCTAGGACCCCAGGGTCTCGCCCAGAACTGGGGTTCAGTGCAGTCGGAGTTGGGTTTCTGTCCAATCCAGAGCTTTTATCTCCTTCCCGCTAGGGAACGCCAGCCAGGCACTCAGCCGCCCCCTCCTCTCTGACTCCATCCTCTCCCCACGTGCACATCATGTCTCTCCATACCTTACGCTTTTACAGCTCCTCTGATTTTCTTTCTGGTTTTCTCTTTCCTTTTAGTTGTAGAATTTCCAGTCAGTCAACTTTCCTGTAGTTCTGGATAATGTCCACTTTATATTTTAGTTGTATTTTTTGAAATTGTTGAGTGAGGCTGCAGTTAGGCATTTACCTATGCCGCCATCTTGGTTTTTCTCCTCACACTGATTTTTGAAGGGTGTTAAATGGCATTCTTTTGCTTTACTCCATATTATACCTCTTCACACACAAGTGACTTTTTACCATTTGCCTCTTTTCTTTCTTCCATCCCTCCTTTCTTCCATCTCCCTTTCTTCCTTATCAGAGGTTCTTATCAAAAATATTATGTGCTATGAAAAAAATGTGATGCCTTTTATTATTTTATTAAAATAATAAAATTTAAACTCTTTTTTTGTTTGTATTTTTTTCCTAGAGAGGAACAAAGAGCTTTTCTCTGCTTTCAGACATGAATCAGGTCACATTTCAGTGGGATGTGGTAATAGCTCTTTACGTATTCTTCAACTGGTGTCATGGAGGTATAGTATTTTGAATACTTATTGTTACCTTTTACTCAAATAAAATATTGAATGTCTAATATTTCCAAAGTGTCATGTATGCTAGGATCCCTGAAGAATCAAGTTATTATGTTGAGAAAAATTGTATAAGCAAAAGAATTATGTTGAATGAAAAAAGGCTCCCTCCTTCCTAAGGCAGGATTCCTTTTTCAAGTATGAATCTTTAATGGAAACACCTTTATCTTGTATATAAACATTTCTGATAAGGAGCTTATTACTTCGGGTTGGCATGCTCTATCTCTGAACTGTTATAACTGTTTTTTGAAAAATCCATCAAACATTCTGAAGTGAATTCAATTCCACAGACCATTTGTTGAGGGTTATTCTGTGTCAGGCACACTGAGCTAACCCTCACAACAACAATTCTGTGCAGCAGTATTGAGTGCTGTTATTATTACCTTCCTACAGTTTACACACACATCTGGCACTAGTGTTGTGCCCAGATTTCGTGATCCCCAAGGACCACTAGGAAGCTAAATCTGATGCAATTTGCAAGAGAGCCTCTTCCATGTTAACATGGGCTCCGTCCCACTCATGCCAACCGCATGGCAGAGGAGAGCGAACTTCCACAATTCCCGGGGTTTTACTCCGGTGGTGATGTCACTGCTCTGGCTGACCCTAATTGGTTGGGTGAGGGCTAGGCTCCAGCCACAAAATGGAGGAGAGCTCCACCCTGCCCCACAAGGAGGCAGGGTTCTAGCCTCGCCCTTTCACTAGGACAGACATAGGCAGTTTTAAGGAATCCAGGAAGGGGATCCTCAGAGGTTCAGACAGGACAGCCATTTGTGTTTAGTAGTTTCTATTGGAGGCAATGGTATCCTGGGGATACATGGCAAGGAGTCATTTACTGGGTGACAAGCAACACCTAGGCAGGGTTCTAGGCCTTGAAGAAAACTTCCCAGATGGTGCAAGTTACTGAGAGTAGTGCAAAGCTGTGTTCCACGGGCTGGGACACAATTATATTAGAGAGATAGAGGTAGCCTCATCAGAACTAGACTCCCTTCAGCAGGATATTGGACACTTCCAAAGTCAGCCCAACACCAACCAAGAAGATTTGGGGGAAATAAGGCACCAGTTACTTTTTCTGGCTTCTGTAAAAACGCAAATGATAAGTAGGACTTCTGTCTATCATTCAAGTGATTTACACATAGCATAGAGAAATAAGAGAGGACCCTGGGAAGTGGCATTAGAGACCTTTCAGCTGTCCATCAGATATTATTTTATATACTAGTGTCCCGGTGAATGGATTTGTGCACATTGAAAGGAAATTAATTAGGAGAAATATTTTAGTATTGCTATTTGCCCTTTCTGTATAATAGAAATGTCAACCAAATTCATGATTAACAATGACAAATCAAAATACACGCATGTGATTGACGCCAGCAAGAGCTTTATATATACTGTGCATGTGCAAGTCAATTTAACCTTTTATATATATATATATAGATAAACTTGCTTAATTAGATTTACTTTCTGAACTAGCTGAACTTTTTTCCAGCCCAGTGAAGCAACCTAACTTTTCTTTCAGGTAATTATCAGTAACACAGCAGTAAATATCAACACGAAGCAGATTATTATTGTAGATCACACAGGAGAACATAGGGTAAAATATTTAACCACAGTAGTGTTTGACTATATTCTGCACAGTGAGAAAACCTGAAGTCATTTTCAAGATCCACCATTTCTTACTTCTTTTCAGTCAGGTCAGGTTTCTAAATTTTCTAACTCTATATTTTCTGGCTAATGAAAAGAAAATAGGATTCTACCTAATCTCCTATCTACCTACTCCAGGACTTCTGTGAGGATCAAATGAGATGAGGCATTAGAAAATGCTTTACAAACATGTGGTTAAATTGTAAAATGTTTGCACCTGGCTGTAAAGCAAGTCAGATTCCTGGGCTCAAGAAACTCCAAGGAGGCTAATCACTAGGGAGAGGAAGCCAGGTGTTCCTATGTGATGTCATTACCCAATGCCACAGTGATTGTTTCCCGGCTGAGCTAGGCTCTGGGCTACATTCTGTGCCATGGGGTCTTTGCAGTGTTTGCTGCAATTTGATGGGTGTTGCTCTGAGGTGGTGGGCCTGTGTCCCACTTGGGGAAGCCGAGTGTTGGTTTGTCAGTACCATGGTGCCATTTAGTTTTAAATGGTCAGTGTGCATCATGGTAGCTCCTGTGTTGAGCATCTGCCCCTTGGTGGTCAATGTGCGTCATAGCTATCAGTTGGATGGATGGACACTTAGCAATATATATATATATATATATATATATATATATATATGACTATATATATATATATATATATATATATATATATATGATTATTTTTCAATCTGCTACAAAAATTTTTAATATAATCCAGACTACCTTTTCAAATTTTCCACTAGAATTTTATGTTACACTTTTTAAATAGCCTTGCTGAATTAAAAATAACATGTATACCACGTTTAAATTCCTCTGTCCAATTCAAGAACCCTATTAAAGAGAGAAGTTAATGTATTTTTCTGATCTATTTGTATGAAATCCATGTTGATTCCTATGTGTTGAAAAATTATTGACTTAATGATTCATTGTTAATATCAGTGTGTTTCTTTTTAATTAATCCATTTTTTCTTTCTAACATAAATGTATATTATAATTACATATGTAATTACAATGTGTTTTTTTAACTTTAAAAAATTCTGAACATTTCTCATATTATTAAATTAAGAATGAATTTTAAGTGTTTACCAAACAATAGATTTTGCCATAAGTAACAGTATGGTTTTATTCATTAAACTCTGAATTTTCTGGTAAAACTAGCCTTTATCTAAAAAATAATAAAGACTGATACATTAATTGGAATTTGGATTCTGTAGTGCCAAGTGTTAGATCTAATCTTACCTTTCAAAAAATGTGTAGCCTCATAATGCCTTGGTTCTCTGCTTTAAAATAGAAGAGCTAATTATATTTGCTCTTTAGACAGAGAAGCTTAAAGGCTGATACTAGTCTTTTGTCATGCTCTTGAGTCTTAACAGAAGCATAGTAAAAAATACATGACAATAAGCTAATCAATTACAATATACATTTAATGCCCCAACTTTTTTCCAATGGAATTTATTTAATTAATAGAAAAGAATACATTTTAAAAGTAATAGCCTATTTTTTTTAAAAAAAATCTGCTTTAATGTTTTATATGGAATTTATTGTTTTAATCTACTTATTTCCAGGAATTACAAATATAAACTGCTCTGGTCACATCTGGGTAGAACCAGCCACAATTTTTAAGATGGGTATGAATATCTCCATATATTGCCAAGCAGCAATTAAGAACTGCCAACCAAGGAAATTTTATTTTTATAAAAATAACATCAAAGAAGGATTGAAAATCACAAGGATTAATAAAACGACAGCTAAGCTTCAGTATGACAACTTTCTGGAACCACGTGCCTCCATGCGTTGCACAGCTGAATGTCCTGGATATTCTCAAGAGACACTGATATGTGGAAAAGACATTTCTTCTGGATGTAAGTGTGTGGGGTGAATTCACAGTCCAAATAAAAGTTCGTCTAACAATTACTGGTAATCACCAACTTGTCTAAAAATAGAGGCAAATTGATATCGTTCACTTCTTATATTACTTTAATACAGGAATTGCAAACTTATATGTCTCCAGGGGCCAGCTTAGTGAAAAATAGGAGTTACAAAAGCTGGTGGGATCTGTTTAGTGAGGAGAGCAGAGATATGGTCTACTGGGGACAGTCATTACAAGCTCCAACATTTGTGAGGGCTCAATATTCCCACAGTTTTTGACTCTTTATTGATTTTTTTACAGAGAGGAAGAGATTGAGATAGAAAGTTAGAAACATTGATGAGGGAGAAACATTGATCAGCTGCGTCTTGCACAACCCCTACTGGAGATGTGCCCACAAACCAAGGTTCATGCCCTTCACCGGAATCGAACCTGGGACCTTTCAGTCCACAAACTGATGTTCTATTCACTGAGCCAAACCGGTTTCGGCAGTTTTTGACTCTTTAGAAGAAGACTGAAATATGAATTTTTAATGTGAATTCTGTAAATGTTACCATGTTACCAATGATTCCAAAAAAACAATTTTCAACAGTTACCTGGTCAGACACAGCATACATGAGAGGCAACAAACTCAGGTGTTATATGTTGTTGTTGTTTTTTCCATCTGTTTTTCCTCTTATGTTTGTTTTTATTTTTCCAAATTAATATTATCAACTTTGAAGCAGATACTACTGTAAAATTTTGAAGCTGAGATTTAGGGAGAAAAACAGTTGCAAAACTAGCTTTGTGTTCTTGCTATCTTCTGTGACCTTGAGCAAGTTGTGAGATCCTGAGCAAGTTGCTTAATGAATCCAAGCCTCAATTACGAATCTGTGAAATGAGACAAATTATATATACTGACTGTGGTAAGCCCTTAATTTTAATAATTTATTTTAAAAACATTTTATACACTTTAAAGTACAACCAATGTGCCTAAGCCCTTAAAAACACATCCTTTGGACAAAACATGGAAAATTCTGATACAATTCTCTGCTTCTAATCTCACTACCCCAATTGTGAATCATTATGCTTATTACTTTAATTATTAAGAAAAAATATATAATTAATCTTTAACATATTTGCTAAATTCAATTTGTGTGCAAGCATTCTGAAGATGTTTAAATTATTAGAGTAATATGGGCTCATTTGCATAATTATATACTTAATTCTTCTTTGTACTATTACGAAACATAAATCAATAAGTTCAGCACTGTTTTAACCCAGATATTTATTCCCTACTACAGGCCTCGTGCATGAATTCCTGCACGGGTGGGGTCCAGCCAGCCTGCCCTGATCAGGACTGATTAGGGCTGGCATGGGGGAGGGGCTGTGGGAGCCATAGCAACTGGTCATTCCAGTTGTTCCAGTCACTTGGCATATATATATATATATATATATATATATATATATATATATATATGACATCTAGGTCCATTTTCAGTGAAGGTAGCGGGCTTTGGGTGTGTGCTATGTTCTCTTCCTCCACACTTAGGAGAATCAAATCTGAGTTCTTCCTTCTTCACCTCCAGGCCTTACCTAGTAAGAGCCAGACCACCTGGACCCTAGAATGGATAACTGAGAAGCAGGGGATCTAAAATAAGGCCATTGTCCTATTTAACTCTGGTTGCCTGATCTTGCAAAAATTTCAAAAGAGAGAGAGAGAGAGAGAGAGAGAGAGAGAGAGAGAGAGAGAGAAGAAGAAGAAGAAGAAGAAGAAGAAGAAGAAGAAGAAGCAGCCCAGGCTGGTGTGGCTTAGTTGGTTAGGCATCATGCCATGCACCAAAAGGTTGCTGGTTTGATTCCCTGTCAGGGACACATGCTCAGGTGGGTAGGCAGTAGATCAATCTTACATTAATGTTTCTTTCTCTCTCCCCTTTCCTCCTTCTTTAAAAAAAAATCAACAAAAATGTATTTTTTAAGATAGAGAAGAAATATGGGAGATGATAGAAGTAAACAGAGCAAGAAAAGGAGTTGAATGGAAAGTAGTCTGTTTTGGAGTCAAAGAATAAGATTGGCAACTGTATGCCTTAAACTGATAACAACATGCTAAACTTGCCCTAAATTGTGGGAATTGAAACCACAGGCAGACATCTTATCTGATGTATGAGGACTCTTTTACCTTGTCCACATCCTCAGGAAATATAAATAAGCCTTGATGTTTAACTACTTTACTATTAATCCTTTGGGGTGGGGGGGTGGGGTGTTGAGATAATATATAATTTTTTTCAGTTGCTGAATTAGCAACTTCCACAGTTATGAGGAAAGATTAGATTTTTATTTAAGCCAGAGGGAGAAAGAGGCCAAAGAAGCATGGCCTCTTCCCCCTGTGCCGCAGTTTGGGTGATAGATCACTACCAGTAGCTCTCCCAGTGCTGGCTGAGGGCCTCAGAGCTCCCCCCACCCCACTCCCCAACACACACACACAAGAAACCATTGGGTGATGCTTAAAGTCAGGGAATGGCCTTTGCTTCCCTTCTAGGACAATATAATGAAGCACTTATTCTCTGCAAATGGCTGCTCAGAAAGGACATCACTCTTCCCATTTACTTACTTGGTCAGTTGTAACTTCTCACATAGACCCCTGGTTATGAGTATGAAATGGTAACTACCAGGTAAAAATTTACTCAGCCCCCTGGATTGAAGAACCCCTGTGTTCTTCTTGGGTTCTGCATTCTTAGCAAATAAAACTTCCTTTTTAAGTAGGTCAGAAAAAGGTTTTTGAGGGTTTTTTGAGGTATTCTAGAAATCACATTGTTTTCACTGGATCACTTTGATCACAGGATATTTGTCCTGTGAGCTTTACTATGTCAATTTATCGTTACTGCTTTAAACAGAATGATTATATGCATATTTTTTAGAATGAAGACAAGTCGTAAAAGACAGAGAGAAGATAAATCAATCATGGCTTTCCCTGAAAAGTTATCTCTCTCTCTCTCTCTATTTAAAATGATCTGTACTTCCATGTGTAATTTGTGAAACACAACCTTATTGTTACAATTTTATTTGTAGCCATAATTTTATTTATTTATTTTTTTTTAATAAATCTTTATTGCTCAGATTATTACAATTGTTTCTCCTTTTTCTCCCCCATAGCTCCCTTCCACCCGATTCCCACCCCACCCTCTGCCCTTACCCCCTCCCCCATCATTGTCCTCATCCATAGGTTATACAATTTTAATCCAGTCTCTTTCTGCACCCCACACCCCTTCACCCTGATAATTATCTATCCACTCCCTTTCTTTGCCCCTAATTCTATTCTTAAGTAATACCTTTCAGCATTTCATATAATACTGGTTTGGTGGTGATGAACTCCTTTAGCTTTTTCTTATCTGTGAAGCTCTTTATCTGCCCTTCAATTCTGAATGATAACTTTGCTGGATACAGTAATCTTGGTTGTAGGTTCTCCCTATTCATCACTTTGAATATTTCTTGCCACTCCCTTCTGGCCTGCATGGTTTCTGTTGAGAAATCAGCTGATAGTCGTATGGGTGCTCCCTTATAGGTAACCAACTGCTTTTCTCTTGCTGCTTGTAAGATCCTCTTTTTGTCTTTTACCCTTGGCATATTGATGATGATGTGTCGAGAAGAATTTTTCTTTGGATTCCTCTTGTTTGGGGTTCTGTAGGCTTCCTGTACTTGTAAGTCTATTTCTTTCACCAGGTGAGGGAAGTTTTCTGATATTATTTCTTCAAATATGTTTTCAGTATTTTGCACTCCCTCTTCTTCTGGCACCCCCATAATTCTGATGTTGGTGCGCTTGCAGTTGTCCCAGAGGCTCCTTACACTATCTTCAACTTTCTGGATCCTCTTTTCTTCTTCCTTCTCTAGCGGAGTGTCTTTTGGCTCTTTGATCTGATTCTTGTGTTCTTCCATTCTGCTGTTGGATCTCTGCATAATATTTTCCAATTTAGTCAGTTTATCTATACTTTTTAGTTGGGTCTCATGGAGTTTATCGAGCTTTTCTAGGATATTGTTGCATAACCTTAGAACCGTAGTTCTGAACTCTATATCCTCCATCTCTTTTGTTTGAGATCTGTTTCCTTGTCTCGGCATTATCACTATTTTTCAGAGTTGGTAGGATGGCTTTGTGTGTTTGGTGTCCTATATAGCACAGTGAGTCAGCCTCCTCAGTTACCTGAGGTAGACACTCTTGGTGATCCCCTTTGTGGACTGCGTGCACAGCCTTGTTGTAGCTAAGTCTCTATTGTTGTGAATTGACCTTCAGGCCAATTGGATGTGGGTATCAGCTGTGTCTACTCTGGGATAACTTCTGTATTGGAGACAGTCTTATAGGATCAGACTTGAAAAACTGCAGAAGCCTCTGCTCAGCTTGGATGGGGCGGAGTCTCAGGGCTGAACTGACAGTCTTGGCTTCTGCCCTGCCCTTGTGCACTCGCCTGAGTTTCCGCCTGACCGGCCCAGTTTCCCCAAGCAAGAGCGTGGGTGCCGCAGGGGCTCACCCGGACTTGGGCTGGTCTCTGTAGTCTGGAGCTTCTGACTCCTTCCGCTACAGAGAGGCCGCCATCTTGTACAGAGAGGCGGCGGCAGCCTCCGCGGTCAGACCTGGAGCTTCTGACTCCTTCCGCTCCGGAGAGGGAGAGGCGGCGGTCAGACCTCAGCGCGTACTTGCTCACGCGCGCGAGTCTGTAGACCCTGCCGGCTGCGACTGCGACTCCCGGTCCCCGGTCTCTGAGTCTCTGAGTCTCTGAGTCTCTGGGTGCCTTTCTCTGCAGTCCAGACTCCACCCGTATGAGCCTGGGACCACGGAATTTCAGCCGGGGCTGGGTTCAGTGCAGTCGGAAAGGGTTCCGTGCAATCGGGGATTCCTCCCCTCCCACCGCCAGGCAGGTATTCGGCGGCCGCGTGCGCGAGCGTCTCCCTACCTCAGCGCTTTTCGGCTCCCAGTCCGATCCGTGAGCCTCTCTCTTTCTTTCTAGTTGTAGCTATTCCACTCCGCCAGCTTTCCTGACGTTTTGGTGAAGTCCTTTTTGATTTTAGTTGTTTTTTTTAATTAAATTGTTGATGAGGCGGCAGCTTAGGAGACTGCCTAGGCCGCCATCTTGGATGTTCTCTCCGAAAACTCTGTAGCCATAATTTTAAACATATCTTGGTTTCTTGTCTGTGAATGAATGCATGCTTATTATGGGAAGTTTGTTCTATCAGGATAACACCAACTCCTGGAATCAAACACTATGAGATCTCTTTATGCATTTAAAAATACCAAATTAAACATTACATGGGACAGCCACATCAACACTTAATCATTTATTTGAAAGTTTAAATATCTTTGACTTAAATTTTAACCATCTTTGATCTCTACTTACCTTGATAAAAACAGACTTGTTATCCAATAAACGTCCTGAATATTCATCGTTAGCATTGCTCTTAAGTATCATTACCGGCACAATTAGGTTGGTTTGTGCTCTCCTTGGAGAAGGAATTAAATAGTGATCTTTGTCAGAAGCACTGGGTTTCTTTTAATTTTAAGTCTGCTTATTATTATCATTTTATTAATCAATCCAATCAATTCATGAAATATACTTTATCGAGAGATTGCTATGCACTAAAAATGTGTTAAATGCTAGAAGAGGGATCACAGACTCTGCTTTCAAGAAGCTCTCAGTAGAAAAGGATCTCTATCTAGACTCTGGATTAATTAGCATCCTGGCCTGTGATTAATAAGTGCGCCAATCGGGGAGGGATGGCATTGGTAGGCAAGAGCAAACACTTAAGCCTCATCCTTGTATATTTCAGGGTATTTTTTATTATCTAGTTGTAAAGTAGGTTTTTATTCTTGAACATTTAATAACCCGGAAATGAGCTCCAACAACAGTTTGTTCTTACTCTCATAACCATACTCACACTCCCATCTTTACATAGCTTCACATTAATATTACAAACTAGAGGCCTGATGCATGAAATTCGTGCAAGGTGCTCGGCCCCTGCCTCAGTACCCACCCCTCCTTCCCCCACCGCGGCAGCTTCATCCAGAAGGATATCCTATTCGCATATTATGCTTTTATTATTATAGGTATTGTGTTTATTTGTGTGTGCGTGTGTATAATCTACTTGGTTTTTTTTTTTTTTTTTGCAAAGTTAATAAACCATCAGACATTTATAACCCTGAGCATTCACTTCAGATAGAATGCTGTGGGATAAATAGCATATCCCAAAATAGTGACAGTTGTCTTTCATGGTGACTGATTCAATGATACTCTTATCTGAAACCAGAAAACAAAAATAACTTCAGCACAAATCACTGTAATCATTGAGGGACCACAACTCAATCAATATTCAAAGTGACTTAAATGTCTGAGTCTACATTTACCTCATTTAATGGACAAATAAAATGTAAAGCTTGCTTTACCCTACTTGGCATCCTGTTTCTCCTCATTGTAACTCAATGCTACAACTCACAAAAATGTTTTAAAGTACTTTAGTCTATTCTTACTGTTTGAAAATCATTTTATTATAAAAACAAATTACAGTCAATACATAAAGTTTCAAAAATTTCAGACTAGCAAAAAGAAATACCCATAATATATCCCATAATCTTACTAAAAGAATCCCTCTTTAATAATTCAGAGTATCTTTCAAGTCTCTCTCTTTCTTTCTCTCTCTCTCTCTCTCTCTTTCTCTCCCTTAATCCCTCTCTCTCTGTCTCTCAAATGAGACCACTATAATAAACTATTTCACAATTTGTTTTTTTCACTTTATCATATGACCATTATTTAATTACTTACTAAACTAACTAAACATGCATAATTGTATTCTACATTGTTTTGGAATGTGTTTTTAGGAGCCTATTATAGTTTATTTAACCTTATTTTAGGTTATTAAGTTTTTTTCTAAATTTTTATTACAATAAACAATACTTTAAGAGGCAATTTTTTTAGCCAAATAGTTTGTATACCTATGAATATTTCACTAAGAATGCAATCCCAGATGTAAAATTGCTGGGTTGCGAGATATTACTCTAGCTTTTAAAGATGATGATATGTAAAGTGTTCTCCATAAAGGCTGCAGCAATTTGCACGACTGTGTTAGAGGATTGTCCTTTGTCCATTCCAACTCTGAGGATTGCCATTTTTCAAAATCCTTGCCATTTTTATAGGTCTAAATGACATCTATTATCTTTTCAATTTGCAATGAGGATAACTTTTTCGCATATTTATTTCTTATTTTACAAGTAATATTCTTGGTATGTAATTTGCAGGTGAAGTGCACGGAGTATATTTAGATTTAAGATAAATCTTTGGGTATAAGTTCAGGTGCATAAATGTCTGACCATTTATTTTTTTATGAGCCCCCATTCTGCCATTTGTCTGGTCATTCTCTGAATAGTCTAGTTTCCCAGACAGAATTGCACATGTAGGCACAAGCTGAGAGAGCAGTACCTGAAAAAGTGAGTATATAATCAGCACTCAATATTTCCATACTTCTTTTGTTATCTTTTTCTTGGTAATTTATTACTAGATGGTGCAACTGAAAATTCCAGGTGCTGTTCCACACTTGTTGAGGTTTCATCAGCTCCAAGGGCTCAAACACTGTCATCAGAACTCTCTGATCTTTTCCCATCTCTTGGGTTTTGTCTTCCCTTGTTTTGACTTCATTCTTAAGTAGGCAGTTTCACTATGACAGGGCAATGGCCACCACCAGCAACTCACAACTCCCTGTTACTCAGAGACAGTAATTTCAGGGGGAAAGATGGGGCCTCTTTTACAATGGCTCCTGAAAAAGTCCCTGGGAGAATTCTGATTGGTTCATCTTGAGTCACGTGGTCATTCCCAAGAGGAAAAACTTGATTAATCAGCCTAGGTCGTGGGCTTCCTTCTCTGAGGAGCCTAGTGATTGACCGCCTTCGGGGGTAGTGAGGGGATGAAGGGAGTGAGAGATGTCAGTGTTGAAAAAGGAAAAATGCTAGCAGACAAAATCTAATAATGTTCTCTATAATATGGCCACTCCGAGAAAGCACAGAGGAGGGGTGGAGGAAGGGAGAAAGAACCTTGAAATAGAATTCTGAGGTTATCAACATTTAAAAAAAAAACACACCAAAACACCTTGTTTTTTACTGCGGTAAAATGGACACAACACAAAACATACCATCTTAATGATTCCTAAGTGTACCATTCTGTGGCACTGAGTTCATTGTTGTGCAACCACCACCACCATTCATCTCTAGAACGCTTTTCATCTTGCAAAACTGAAACTCTGTATCCATTTACCATCAACTTCCCATTCCTCCCTACCCTCAACCACTGGCAACCACCATGCTGCCATTCTATTTCTATCTCTAAGACTTTGACTCTTCTAGATACCTCCTGTAAGTAAAAATCATACAATATTTCTCCTCGGTGTCTGACTTATTTTACTTTGTATAATGTCTCCAAGGTTCATCTGCGTTGTAGCATGTCAGAATTCCCTTTCCTTTTGAGGCTGAATAATACTCAATAGTAGGTATAGATGGAATAGTTGCCAGAGGAGAAGTAGAAAAACCCTTTGGAGAACTCTTTCCCAGGAGCCGAAAGTCACAGAAGGTTTCAAGAAGGGTGTGGCCCAGATACTAAATGCTGCCGAGGTCACGCCGAAACCGGTTTGGCTCAGTGGTAGAGCGTCGGTCTGCGGACTAAAGGGTCCTGGGTTCGATTCCGGTCAAGGGCATGTACATTGGTTGTGGCACATCCCCGGTGGGGGGTGTGCAAGAGGCAGCTGGTCGATGTTTCTCTCTCATCGACGTTTCTAGCTCTCTATCTCTCTCCCTTTCTCTCTGTAAAATATCAATAAAATATATTTAAAAATAAATAAATAAATGCTGCCGAGGTCAAGAATGACTGCAAAGAGATCATGGGATTTGTTGATTAGGAAATCATTAAAGACCTTACTAACTGTGGTTTTGGTGGAACTGTGGGCTGCGTGTTGGTCGTTGGGGTTTACAAGTAAATAGGAGATGAAGAAAAAGACCAGTACAGTGACTTCTTTATTAAAAAAAAAAATAGCTATTAAGAAAAGAAGAGAGATACAGAAGAGAGTTTAGGAGGGTGAAAAAAAATGTTTTTTAATGGGAGGAACTTGATCACATTAGTATCCCCAAAGAAGTAGAGTGTATAGAGAAACCTGCAAAGGAAAGGAGCAGTGTTTGATGGCAGAGTGGGTCGCAAGGTGAGGTGGTAGGGAATGAATGAGAGAAATGCTGAGGGGGGTTGACCTGTTTTCCCAGATGAAATGGTAAATTTATCAACTACTTAAGAAAGAACTCGATGTTTCTATGGGGGCTCCTAAGTGATACATTTTGTTGCAGATCCACCAGATGTCCCTGATGAGGTAACCTGCATAATTCACGAGTATTCAGGCAACATGACCTGTACCTGGAATACCGGGAAGCCCACCCACCTAGACACAGAGTACGTGGTGCACTTGAAAAGGTAGGTTCCTTCCTCAACACCTCAAATAAGCAATTCCGGGCAGTTCTGCCAGTCCTTCACCTCCCGCAGGAACCCGGGAAATGAGCTCCAAGCATGAAACTGACACCCTGGTTACTCCCAGCTCCCTAACCATGATACATGAAACACAACCCTTTCACACCTTTCATACTTTCACTCTGTGGGGGAAGGTTTTCTATAACCTTTCTAACCTTTCACTTCATTGATAGGGAACTGGGGGCAGGATCCTAATGGTTACACAGCAGGAGAGTTTTAGAAGGACTTTGCTTAAAAATCCCAGAGCTATCCTCCTTCTAAGGTTTAGGCAATTTACCCAATTTCTCCACATTGACTTCTCCTCATCTTTAAAATGGGCCTAAAGTAGAACCGATTGCACAGGTTTGTCCTAATTGTTTAAGTGAAGTTTGGCTTTTCAAGTGTGTGTCACAGTGCCAGGGCCACAGTGGGCACTGACTTAAATGTGGTGTCAAGTAGGCTGAGCAACTTTCCTGGTTTTCCTGAGTCTGAGAAGTTCCCCGGGACCCAGGACTTTGGGGTTTAAAACGGAAAGTAATCATTGAATGAAAGGAATCATCTACTTGGAGTTGAGGAGGGCTGTGTAGAAATGCGCTTTTGTTATGTTCTAACAACACCAGACGACAGGAGCCAAGACCACCAGGCAGCCAAAATCTCTTTAAGTTTCATGCTTAAAGACAAATGATTGATCATAAAAGTTGTGTTACTGCATACTAAGTTAAATTGGGCGGGGGGGGGGGGAATGCATGTTTAGTTTCTGCTATTCAGACACTGTAACACAGGGAAAGGTTGATATGAGAAAAATCCCTTTCCATTCTTCCATGTAGATAGTTCAAATATTTATATGTTACATTTCAATCATACCCATGTACATCCATCTGTGTTGGACTTCTCTGATTATTGTTAAAGATGGAAATAAAACCATTAATTTGAAAAATGTAGGCAAATTAGGATAAGTTGGTCGCCCTTGCCTATTTTTTTAAGAAATCTTTTTCTTCTCTTTTCTTTTCTTTTCTTTTCTTTTCTTTTCTTTTCTTTTCGTTTCGTTTCGTTTCGTTTCGTTTTTCTTTTCTTTTCTTTTCATTTTTTCTTTTCTTTTCTTTTTTCTTTCCTTTCCTTTCCTTTCCTTTCCTTTCCTTTCCTTTCCTTTCCTTTCCTTTCCTTTCCTTTCCTTTCCTTTCCTTTCCTTTCCTTTCCTTCTTTCTTCTTTCTTTTTTAAAAGAATGCCTTCAGTCCTAGCCAGGTGGCTTAGTTGGTTGGAGTGTCATCCTGTGCACCAAAGGATTTCAGGTTCGATCCCTAGTCAGCTCATACAGGAGGCAGCAATTGATTTTTTCTTTCACTTCTCTCTCTCTCTCTCTCTCTCTCTCTCTCTCTTTTTCTCTCTCGTTCTTCTGTCTCTGAAATCAGTAATAATAATAATAATCCAAAACCAGTTTGGCTCAGTGGGTAGAGTGTCAGCCTGCGGACTGAAAGGTCCCGGGTTCGATTCCGGTCAAGGGCATGTATCTTGGTTGCAGGCACATCCCCAGTAGGGGGTGTGCAAGAGGCAGCTGATCAATGACTCTCATCGATGTTTCTAACTATCCCTCTCTCTTCCTCTCTGTAAAAGATAAATAAAATATATATATTTAAAAATGACCTGAGCTGTCTGATAGCAAGCAATCATTAAAATAATAATGATAATGATAATAATAATAAACATATTGTCAGGTGAGGATTAAAAAAAAGGAATGCCTTCAGTAGTGTATTTGAAGCACACTATTTTTCTCTCAAAAATTTCACAAACTACTTATTGAGCCTTACTGTTTGGGAAGCACTGAGCTAAAAGCTTTATATGTGCTACCTCATTTAATCCCCTATACAACCCTGTGATGTACATAAGCATTTTATTTTCTTTCTTTTTTATTGATTTTTCACAGAGAGGAAGGGAGAGGGATAGAGAGCTAGAAATGTCCATGAGAGAGAAACATCAATCAGCTACCTCTTGCACACCCCCTACTGGAGATGTGCCCGCAACCAAGGTACATGCCCTTCGCCGGAATCGAACCTGGGACCTTTCAGTCCGCAGGCCGACGCTCTATCCACTGAGCCAAACCGGTTTCGGCATACATAAGCATTTTCATAAGCAAGGCTACTGAGGCTTAGCAAGGTTAGGCAATGTGCCGAGGGCCACACAGCTACAGAGAGAGGGCGAGGCAGGTTCTGAATCCAGGTTGGCCTGACTGCCTTACCCCTAATTTCCTTCCTTTTCAGTTGAAATCATGTAGAGAACCAGGTCACAGGGCATATTTAATAGATGCTGTCTAGGTCTCATCAATATGGAAGAGAATAACCTTCCAAACGTGCTCTTCCCCACTTTTTAGGTCCTCAGAATAGTTGTGATGAAATAAATCATAGAAACTAACACCTTTTCATTCAAGAAATTCTGGGTAAAAAGTAGACATCTTTCTGAGTACATGGCAAAGCCTGGAGTTACTAGCCTTGTGACGAGAAACTCACACCTTTCATTCTGAGGCGGGGTTAAACAGAGGCATGGTTGGGTATTCAAGGGATGATGGAACAGGTCAGAAATGGGTTGCACTGATGAGCAGTACACAATGTGCTGAGCAACGTGCCCCGTGTGTACTTCGTGTGCTTACGGCTTCAGTGCTCAACTCAGCCTTGTGTGGTAACTATTATTATTCCCGTTTTCTGAGGGCTTGGAGAGCTCCTCTTGTGTCTCCAAAGACACTTGGCTAAGACACAGGGAACCAGGATTCTAACGAGGGTCTGAGCGTTCATTAACCTCACCCCTTGCCTTGGGGGTAAGATAGTCTCCAGAAGATGAAAAAAAAAGGCCAAGAGGACAAGAAAACTAGAGTCTCATTGCTAAGTCCACATCAGAATTGTGAAAATGAGAGCGCTATGGGAGTAAACCCCACAGTCCAAGCGCACAGGAAAACTAGCAGTGCCAGACCAACGGGGAGCCTAGAGCTTTCAGGATTTTTTGCTATTTCCTGGACCCTTTTACTTATCTCCTGATCATGGTTGATTGGTTAATTTTAATTTTATTTTAATAAATCTTTATTAAAATTTTTATTGTTCAGATTATTACAAATGTTCCTCATTTTTTCCTCTCCATTGCTCCCCTTCACCAGGTTCCCACCCCACCCTCTGCCCTTTTCCCATCCCCCATTGTCAGCATCCATAGGTGCACAGTTTATGTTCAGTCTCTTCCCGCACCCCCACTACCCTTTCCCCTGAGAATCATCAGTTCATTCCCCTTCCATACCTCTGACTCTATTATATTCAACAGTTAATATTGTTCATCATGTTTTTTAATTCCCTTGGTTTTTAGATTCACTTGTTGATAGTTATGTATTTGTTGTTCATAATTTTTATCTTTATTTTCTTCCTCTTCCTAAAGAACCCCTTTCAGCAATTCATATAATTCTGGTTTGGCGGTGATGAACTCCTTTAGCTTTTTTTTTTATTTGTGAAACTCTTTATCTGGCCTTTGATTCTGGGTGATAGCTTTGCCGGGTAGAGAATTTTTGTAGGTTCTTGTTATTCATCACCTTGAATATTTCTTGCCATTAATTTTTAAAAACTGTAACAGCTTTGTTGATTCAATATCTGATATAATTCACCTCATATAAAGTATACCATTCACAGAGTTCTAGTATATTCAGAGTTGTGCAACTATTATCACAATCAACTTTAGAACATTTTCATCATGCCACAAAGAAACCCTGTATCTATTAGTAGTCACTCACTGCTTCTCTTCAACCTTTCCAGCATTCTCTATGGAGGCCTATTCTGGGTGAATAATGTCCTATTGTATGGACATATCCCACTCAGTTGGTGGAATTTGGGTTGTTTTCACCTTTTTTGGCTATTATGCTTCTATTAACATTTGTGTACAATCCTTTGTGTAGACATATGTTTTCATTTCTCTTGGGCAGGTACTTAGAAATACAACTCCAAATAGAACTGCTGTGTCATATGATAATTCTGTCTAACCTCTAGATGAACTGCCACAGAGTTTTTGTTTTTTTGAAATATATTTTATTGACTTTTTACAGATAGGAGGGGAGAGGGATAGAGAGTTAGAAACATCGATGAGAGAGAATCATCGATCAACTGCCTCTTGCACACCCCCTACTGGGGATATGCCTGCAACCAAGGTACATGCCCTTGACCAGGATCGAACCTGGGACCTTTCTATCCACTGAGCCATACTGGTTTTGGCCACCACAGAGTTTTCTAAAGCAGCTGTAACATTTCACATTCCTAGCAGAAGTGTATGAGGTGAGGGTTCCAATTTCTCCACATCCTTGCCAACTCTTGTTAGTATCTTGTTGGTTACTGCCATCTTAGTGGGTGTAGGTTAATCCTTTTAGGTCTACTAACCTGCTTTCTCAGATTCTTGACAGTAAAATTGCATTGCAAATTTGGAACACACATAGCACAATTTGAAAAAATACACCTGTTAGCAAAAACTTGCCAACCACCACTTAATTTCTTATTTAATGTCATAAAAATATTCTCCAAATAGTTCATAAGATCATTTATTATAGATTTCTTTTAAAATTAATTAATGCATTCTAAATTGAATATGTTTAAATTATTTGCATGTGGCTTTTGAGGGACACATTCTCTTTATAAAGTGAGGAATACCTGTAGTGAGTTATGAGTACTGAGATTGTTCCATCGGAAAGAACAAGGGCTTCAGAGTTCTACATTTGATTTCTAGTTCTCAGACTTACCAGCCAGATGTCTTTTATGATGCAAATATTTTTTTAAAAAAGCCCAAGCACTGTGACTGAAGAGGTGGGCCTTTATTTATATCAGGCCGTAGGTGTAGTTAACACAGAGCTGGCTTGATAATTCAATGACGCCCCAAGGATCAAGGCCCTTTCTGCATTTCTCCTCTGTAATCTTGTGTGTTGGTCTTAATCCTCAGATGCTGTACCTCCAGGCTCTCATCCAAGTGGCCTGTATAGGGAGCTTACTTAGTACTGTCATCAGCATCATCTGCCATAGTTGTTAGATGGGTGAGCTTGGAAAAGTTATTTAGTTTTGCTGAGCCTTAGCCTCTTGTGAAATGAGGATAAGTAATACCATACTGGGTTATAAGAAAGCAAATTACCCTAGTCCCCAGCACCCGCGGGCCACTCAGCCTCCCTCAGAACCTGCTGCTCCCCACCACCCCCGCACTCCCACACTTGAGAACCAGAGACACCCCCGGCCCTGAGTGAGGGGAGACTAGAGGCTGGAGGTGACCCAGGGGGCAGGATAGAGACCTCTGACTGACTTCTTCCCTGCCTAGAGCTGAGAACAATTCATGGTCCAAGCAGCCTGGGGCATTTTTCCTTTAAAATAACCAACAACAGCTGGTACGGCTCAGTGGTTGAGCGACGACCTATGAACCAGGAGGTCAGGGTTCAATTCCCAGTCAGGGCACATGCCCAGTTTGGAGGCTCCACTCCATGTGAATGATTCTCTCTCATCACTGATGTTTCTCTCTCTCCCCTCTCTTCCTCTCTGAAATCAATAAAATATAATTTTTTTAAAAAAAGAAGAAAGCAAATTAGGAAATGCTTAAGACATTAACAACAAAAAGGCAATGTGAGAGCATTATGGCGACACTCAAAGTTGACTCCCTAGCTTTATTTGATTCATTCTTACATCAAAGCCTGACTGATTTGGGAGAGAAATTTAATGTAAAGCCATTAAAAATGATCATTTACAGGATATTATAAATGATTATTTTATTTACATTCTTTTCAAATAACAGCAATTTTGGACAGATTACTAGAAAGAGAGGTTAACTATGCTGAGACTCATTTTCTAGCTGTTGTACATAAGTCAAGAGTAAATTTACTCATTCATTCAAACCAGAATGTTCAATCTGGGCAATAATTTTTGTTTGTTTTGTTCACTGCTGTATTACTTGAGCCTAGAATGCCGGATACATAGTAAGCGCATTTCCCCCTTCACAGTTTAGTTAGAGAATAATAATAAAAAGTCATCCTATATAACAAAGAGGTAATATGCAAATTGGCCACCATGCCCTCACAAGATGGCTGCCTATGACCAGGCTGGCAGGGGGGTTAGTGAGGGACGGCCAAATGACTGAACAGCAGGCTGCATGGGGTAACCAGGCTGATGAAGGGGCTGCAAGGGATTACCAGGCCAGCAGGGGGGTAGTTGTGGGTGAGCAGGGTGGCAGGGGGGATAGTCAAGGGCAACAAGACTGGTAGAGGGGGTATAGTTGGGGCGACCAGGCCAACAGGGAAGGGGAAGTTAGGGACGACCAGGCACTCAGGCAGGTAAGTGATTAGGAGCCAGCGATCCAGGATGTCTGAAGGATCCCAGATTGAAGAGGGTACAGGCTAGGCTGAGGGGACACCCCCATGCACAAATTTCATGCACTGGGCCTCTAGTATATTATAAATTATAGCCAAAATCAGATAAACCTAACAAAAATTCTGAATTAATGGAGTCTAGATTAATGGGACTTGATCATATTTTTAAAAGGACAAAAAGATTAGTATAACCATGAATATTCTCCTCTAGCAAATTCAAAGATGAGCTTCTGTAAGCACCTATAAATATCTGTTCATCTTGTAATTAGAAACACACCCCTGAGTTGAAAAAAAAATTGAAGAGAAAATCAATTTTTCTAACTAGCAAAAAAAATCTTACCTCCCAGGAAAAAGCTGACTTAGAATGAATTTTGTGGTTGAAGTGGTAAGTATCGGATTTTAAAAGGCTCTTCTTGATCCAGGGTTGTGTATTTTCCAGTTTGGCAGATGGGTAGAAATCAGCATTTGTAAGGTTTCACTTCCAACACATGTGGTTCTAACTTCCAGTAAAATCACAGATATTGACAGGCATTTTACCTCCACCCACACACTTATTTTACCAATGACAGGAAGGTGGCATTTCCTCAATGGAACATCAGGGCTTCCTTCTGTGTTGGGGTGAAGTTCTCAAGTACAGGAATTGCGTCTGTATTACTTCAAGAACTTGGTTCAGTGCCTTTGTAGTGATCCCATCTGCAGATATGTGTAGCCATTCACATATCATCCTGTACACTTCAATATTTTGCTATGTACCAATGGGTAGTAATAAAAAAAAATAAACCTCTGCTAATAAGTGCCTATCTACAGATGTCCCAATACTGTCAACAGGTTCATGTAAATATGTTCTTTATCTTGGAAACTTTTGTAATATCTGGCACAGTGCCTTCTACTCAGTAAAAACTTGTTGAATGAAAATTAACGAATGATTCTGGCCCTTCATTCCATTCCATTCAAAATAACAGTAAATATTTATTTAGCATTTGTGTCTTTTTGGCATCATGTTAAATTCTAGAGATTAAAAAGTATAGACACTGTCTCTGGGCATGAAAAATTCATACATTTTTTTAGAACAGTGCCAATGGTGGAATTTTCAGGTGCCACGAAAGACCAATAGGGCAATTATTTTTAGATGATATATAATTTCAGACCCCTTAAAATTAATTGTGTATTCTGCCGATTCATAAGATCTGCTTGGTTTTTTTGTTTGTTTGTTTTTGCCACATCTTTCTCAGATTCACAACCAGAAAGAGTACTTAGATATGATTCTAAATATTTTCATGGCTCTGATGTTATATTTCAGTAATGCTTTTAGGACTGATGAGCATCTCATATTTTCAAATCCCTCCCCTCACCAATTCTGTACCTATACTCAGATAACTAACTGTGACTGGAGACAAACACAAACTTACTGATATTACTTTCTTTTTTAAAAAATTTTATTGATTTTTTACAGAGAGGAAGAGAGAGGGATAGAAAGTTAGAAACATCGATCAGCTGCCTCTTGCACATCCTCCACTGGGGATGTGCCCGCAACCAAGGTACATGCCCTTGACTGGACCTTTTAATTCACAGGCCGACGCTCTATCCACTGAGCCAAACCGGTGTCAGCTGATATTACTTTCTATTCATGACCACTAATCTCAACTGGCCCCAGAGAGCCGCCCAGTAATCCCACTACATTTCAATGGCCAAGTCACTTCTCCACGTAATAATTATTTCTTGTGTTTTCTTTCATCTCTGGTCTCCAGCACTCTTCTTTCTATACTGATGACCTACTTCCTATTTCTTTAAAAAAAAAAATAGGAGCAATGAGAAATACCACAACCTCCATCATCTATTAATGTACTGACTTCTGTACGCATGCACAAGATCTTCTCTTCCACTACTGTGGGTGACCCACCTTTACCCTGAGGCCAAGTCTCCACTTGTGTACCAGATCTTACCCCTCCTGCCGAAGGGAGGTCACTGCTCCAACAATGTTCCTCTTTTTCTTCTGCATTATCACCTCTTCTCTCTTTACTGGATTATTCCCTTCAGGTTTAAAACATGCTATAGCATCTGCCCTCTTGAAAAATACAACCCTCTCTTAGTCCCTCTCTTCTACTACTTTCTTTCTCTGCTCCTCTATATGACAAAACTCCTCAAACAAGTTGTCTGTGTTTTGTCTTTGCTTCCTCTCTTCTCATCCTCTTTTTTTATTTGATATATAGTTTATTGATTTCAGAGAGGAAGGGAGAGGGAGAGAGAGCTAGAAACACCAATCATGAGAGAGAATCATTGATCCATGTTGGGGATCAGGCCTGCAACCCAGGCAAGTGCCTTGACCAGGAATCAAACCATGACCTCCTGAATCATTGGTTGATACCGAACCACTGAGCCACCCCGGCCAGGGTCTCATCTTTTTTAAAATCAAGTTTAGTCAAGTTTTTGTCCTCCATTGAAACAGTGTCACTAATGATTTCCCTAATGCCAAATCCAATGGTTTATTCTCAGTTCTTATTTTCCTTATCAAAATCACTTACTAGCAGGAGCACCTAATTTAGCTTTTCACTTCCCTATTCCGGCTGCCAGGATGGACACCAACCACCCCCTTTTGGTTCTCTTACTTCCTGGATGGTTTTTCTCAGTCTCTTTGGTTGATTCCTTTTCATTTCCAATAAAGGAATAGGCCCTCACAGCAGTATCCTAGGATCTCTTATTATCTCTGTCTAAAACTCCTTATCTGAAAGACCTCATCTAAATATATGGTATAAAACGCTTTATTTATCTCCAATCCGGACTTCTCTTCTGAACTGCACCTAACACATATCTAACATCTTCTCAACATTTCCTCTTAGAAATCCAAAAGGTAACTGAAAGCTAACACTTTCAAAATCAAACACCCCGTTTCCTCTCCCCGGACTTCCATTCTCCTTTTCAGTAAATGGCAGCTCCGTTCTTCATATTACTCAGGTGAAAAACCATCTTCCTGGATTCTTCTGTACTAATGATCAGTGAAATGTATCGGCTCTATCTTTGAAAGTTAACCTCTTTTCACTGTGTACATAGCAATCCTGATCTAAGCCACATCATCTCCCATCTGAGTTAGTACAAGAACGTCCTAAGTGATGCCCTAGCCTCAACCTTTGCCCTCCTACCGTTCAGTAGTTATTCACAAGTAGCCACCATCATCCTTTTTACATGCACATTAGATCATGTCACTCTTCTGCTCAAAGTCTCTCATTTCACTCAAATCTAAACCAGTGTCCTTGGAGGACCTATGTGACCCTACAATGCCTTCTAGATCTCCCTCCTCCTAGCTCTCCTATTGCTTCTCTAGCCCCTTCCCATCTCCCTCACTCCACCAAGCCTCCCTGACCTCCTTACTGACTACTGTTCTTTGGACGGGATAGGCAAGGTCTTGACTGACTCAGGGCCTTTGCAGGTTGCCTAGATGTTCTTCCTTCAGAGACCCACAAGACTTGATTGTTTGCTGCTCTAATGTTACCTTCTCAGATTCACCTTCCTCATCTCCCTGAAACAAAGTAATTCCCCCACCCTTACTGCTAGCACTTCATAACCCCCTTTTTTTGCCTTATTTTTTCTTCTAAACATTAAAGGACATACTATATATTTATTTGTTTCCACCAAGATGTATGTTCCACAAAGTTTGGGTCTTTATCTGTTTTGTTCATTGTTGTTTATTTATGTAGTATTTTTTTAATGTATAAATGTATTTATTATTTGGTAACATAAGGCTGGTTCCTCTTTACTTCCCTGGAGTTTTGTCTAAAGTAGTGCTTGGAACATAGTGGATATTAAATACATATTGTTTAATGAGTGATTATATAAATGAAAGATACTGTCACCATTATCACCATAAATTGACAGTGTTTATTGAAAATCTGTTAACTGCAACTAGAGCTAGATGCACAGGACACTTCTGAAAATATAAATCATGCTGACCCACTTTAACAAATAATCTGTCATGTATTAATTAGCACATAAGATGAAAAAAGTAGAAATAAGAAATTAAAAAACTTTGTAATATACGGTTTTATGCAAAAGTAGTCCCAAAGTATAGCCAGTCATTATTATTGAAGTCTTCATCTAAAATAGCGCTTGGTGGTCTAGATACCAATATGAGAAGAGGCTTTAAGAGCAGAATTAAATTGTCCAGTATATGGTTAATGTCGGTTTGAGAATACATTTTCATTTTGACTTGTGGTCTTAATATGTGCGGTAAAAGAATTAGCCACAAACCAATTAAGAATATGCATGTGGTTTTCTCTAGCTGGAAAATATTCACAGATGCCCTACTTTGTACTTACACATAATTGCCATTTTCTGATTTTCACATTCTAATTCTCTTCTAGCATGAGGTTAGTGTGCCCTATAACTATCCTCTAATTTATTTATGTGCCACCTTACTTCAAAAAGAGTATAAGTCAACTATGTAAACATTTGGATTTAATGGCATGATTTGACCTCAGATACAAACAATATTAAATTTCACTTGCTGATATAAAGCACTTTTAAAACTTTCATTTTCATTCTTTTAAATGCATAAAAGTCACAAGTCATAATAATAACATTTTTGTTGTTGTTGTTGTTGTTTGTTTTTTGTTAATCATCACCCTGGAATATTTTCCCATTGATTTTTAGGAAGAGTCGAAGAGAGAGGGATATATAGAGAGAAACATCAATGTGAGAGAAACAATTGGTCTCATCCATTGGTTGCCTCCTGCACGAGCCCTGAACCGGCCCAGGCCCGGGAGGAGCCTGTAACCGAGGTACATGCCCTTGAGCGGAATCAAACCTGGGACCTTTTGATCCGCAGGCTCTATCCACTGAACCACATCAGCTAGGGCAATAGCTGTTTTCTAATATGTGAAGCATGCTCAATGCTTTCTTATTTACTCATTCACTATGATACCAGGATGTTATTATTTCTGCTTTACAGATGAGTAAAGTGAAGTACATAGAGATGAAGTAAGGGGCTTCAACTCTCACAATTTATCGAGGGGCAGAGCTTGGAATTTGAACCTAAGTCTGTCTCCAAAACCCAAGCCCTGTGCTTTTCATCACCATGATATGTTCTTGCCCTCTAATGGTGCTCATAGTGATCTCCCTGCTGGTGAGAGGAAAGAGGCAGCACTGGAAAATACATATATACTGAGAGTTAGAAACCTGAGCTGAACAAGATAGAGCGGCTGCTGCCACCTGCATGCTGTGGACCCCCAAACCCCCACCCTCTGTCAGCCTTAGAGAGATGTTTTTATTGCTTTCTGAGGTTATCCTGCTCTGATAGTGGCAATAAGTTTTTAAAAAATGGAAATATAATTTATGTATTGTTTTGATTTATAAATGCATTTGTTTCATGGTAGTACAAGGCTGATTCCTCTTTTTCTCCCTGGAGTTTTGTGTCTTGGCAAGCACGTTACTCTGGATTCCAACAAATCTAAGTGGCTGGCATGTGATAACCCTGGCTGGGGTCCTGTGGGGCTGGAGAAATTCACGAGTTGCTGTATAGACACACAATGGAACAGGGCCTGAAGCGGAGCCCCAGGGATGAAATGCCAGTGATTTTTAAAAATATATATTTTATTGGTATTTTACAGAGAGGAAGGGAGAGAGATAGAGAGCTAGATACGTCAATGAGAGAGAAACATTGACCAGCTGCCTCTTGCACACCCCCTACTAGGGATGTGCCTGCAACCAATGTACATGCCCTTCACCGGAATCTCTGTAGACCGACATTCTACTACTGAGCCAAACCGGTTTCGGCAAGCCAGTGATTTTTAAACCGTTTCTTCCCCCAAAGCCTATCAAGTCAGTCCCTCAGGGCAGAGAGCAATTAATGGTATTAGATAAAGAGTCAGGTGGGTGCTTGCCTCTGCAGCACCAATACTGTGACTGGAACAGCGCAGGAGATGGAGAAGACCCTGAATGAAAATGACATACAAATTTGTGAAGGGTTCTATTCGTTAACTCTAAGAATGTAAGGTACTTGTCTTTTCACCGTTGTTCAACTTCTAAGGTTATTTCCCTTCTAAATTAGATTTCTATATCAAGTTAGGTTTCACAATGTAGTACAAGATAGTCTTCAATTTCTTTTTTTAATTCTTAAGATAAAATCAAGTTTGATCTATCCCCCCCCCCCCCCCCCACTAAATGTTGATTTCTGAAAGCAGGCTAAAAAAAAAATAGCATCAAAAAAATTCAGGCATAATTCTTTCGATCCAAACATAACTGGTAATTATGATCTTTTTTTTAAAGTTTAGAGACAGAAGAAGAACAACAATATCTTGCCTCAAATTACATAAACATCTCCACCGATTCATTACAAGGAGGCAAGAAGTATTTGGTTTGGGTCCACGCTGCAAATGTACTCGGTACGGAGAAGTCAAAACAACTGCAAGTTCATCTGGATGATATAGGTAAAGAATAAGGAATTCCATACTGTATTTACAAATAAACAACTGATTTGTGCTGACCTAGTTAAATGAAGTCTAGATCTAAAAGGAGTTTCCCAAAAGTTCTTGTAAATCATGGTAAAGAAAACAAGAATTACCCATAATTTCTACATGGGTATATCTGTTTTTTAAAATACTGATAACTTTTTATGTTCAAGGACTGTTCTAAGGGCTACGGGGAATAAAATAGACAAGGTACCTGCTGCCCTAAATATCTTAAAGTCTACCAGGGAAGATGGAAGGAAATAAGAATTAGCATAAAGTATTATGAGTCTTATGTTCTGAGAAGTGCAGCATAATAATTTCTTCTGTAGGCACTATTGTGAAAGTTATGTTTTTGTTTTTATTTTTAAAAGTTTTACAAAATGCATAAAAAATTGTGGAGAATTTTGTAGACATCTTTATCAGCCAAATTTTACAAATGTTAATATTTTTTGCTTCAGCTATTTTTAGAACTTGCCTTTTTTGACTTACAATATAGAATAAATATTTCTATTAGTTTAATCTACAATAGTATTTTAATAAATGTCATCATTAACTAGTCACTATTGTTGAAGATTTAGACTGTTTTCAGATTTTCACCATTATAAATTACTAGAGGCCCGGTGCATGAAATTCATGCAAGGGGGTGTGAGGGGTAGGGTTTGGGGAGGGGAGTTAGGGAGGGGTCCTCTCAGCCTAGCTTGCTCCCTCTCCAGCCAAGGAACCCTCTCACAATCCTGTACTGCTGGCTCCTAATTTCTCATCTGCCTGCCTGCTTGGTCACCCCTAATACCCCCCCCCACACACACACACACACACTGGCCTCATCGCTCCTCACTGTCTCTATGTGCTGGCCTGGTCACCCCTAACTCCCCACCCCCGCTGACTTGATCACCCCTAACTGCCCCCCCGCTACTGGCCAGTCCCTCTGTTGGCCTGGTTACCCCAATTGCCCCCCCTGATGGCCTGGTCACCCCCAACTGCCCCCCGCCAGTCTGGTCACCCCAGCAGCCTGCTCTTTAGTCATTTGGTCATTTCTCACTAACCCCCCTGCCAACCTGTTCGCTCCACGCAGCCTGCTTGTTCAGTCATTTGGTCATCCCTCAGGCTGACCCTGGGTGGTTGGGCAGCTGCCATCTGAGGCTTGTTTGCCTGTGCCTCAGGCCATCCCTGGGTGGCTGGGGGGCTGAGGGGACTGGGGGACTCTGGAGGCAGGTATGCAGAACGCACCTGCTGCCCCAGCAGGGCTGAGGGGACTGGGTGTCACCATCTTGTGCTGTGAGTGCCATCATCTTTGAGGGCATGGAAACAATTAGCATATTCCCTCCTTATTGGCTGTGGGCACTGCCATTTTTGTGAAGGCATGATGGTCAATTAGCATATCCCCTCTCTATTAGATAGAATTGCCATGAACAACCTTTTGGCTAAATTTTTGCTTGTAGTTGGTTTTCTTCTGAAGATAAATTCCAAAAAGTAACTTGGCCTTTTACAACCTGAGCATTTTACAACTACATCCCAGCCCTAAAGCCAGAGTTCAGCCAATGAGCACCAAATGTGAATCACCCTCTTTGGAGATCCTCGTCCCAGCTATTCCTGTTTTTATCATAGTAGCCAACCCTTATTTGTGGATTTGCTTTATGTGATTTCGGTTATGTGTGGTCAATCATGGCCCAAAAATATTAAATGAAAAATTCCAGAAATAAACAATTCACAAGTTTTAAATAGTTTACCATTTTGAGTAGGGTGGTTAAGTCTCGAGCCATTCTGTTAAATTCTGCCCAGGTTGTGAATCATCCTTTTACCCAGTATATCCACCTGCTATACTAGTATATAAGCTTCCTATTTAGCAGTCATTTAGTAGCTCTCTTGGTTATTAGATTTACTGTCACATTGTTTGTGTTCAAGTAACCCTTATTTTACTTAATAATCCCACAAAATGCAAGAGTAGTGATGCTGGCAATTTAGATATTCCAGAGAGAAGTGTAAAGTGCCTCCTTTAAGTAAAGAGGTAAGAATAGTACAAATTGCATTATGAAAAAGAATGCACATTCACATAACTTTTATTACAGTACTAGAGGGCCCGTGTACGGGATGGGTGCACTGTTGGGGGGGGGGGGCGTTGCCTGCAGGGATCGCCCACTGTGGGAGCGCTGCTCATCCCAGTCAGCTGAGTGGCACTCCCACTGTGGAAGTGCACTGATCATCAGGGGGCAGCTCCTGTATTGAGTGTCTGCCCCCTGGTGGTCAGTGCATATCATAATGCCTGGTTGACTGGTTGTTTTGGTCATTCCACCATTTGGTCACTGGGCTTTTATTATATAGGATATTATTGTAATTGTTCTATTCTAGTTACTGTTGTTAATCTCTTACTGTGCCTAATTATAAGTTAAACTTTATCATAGGTATATATATATATATTTTCATTTTTTATTAAGGTATTATATGTGTACATATCTTAATATCATAGTTATATATGTACAGGAGAAAACATAGTATTCCTAGGGTTTGGTACTATCCATGGTTTAGGCATCTACTGGGAGTCTTGGATCTGTCAGCCACGGATAAGGAAGATATGAAGGATGATTTCAGCAGGCTAACATTTATGCAGCACTTTCTTCAGGCTAATTGCTATTATGCACATCATCTTATTTAACCCTCACAACAGCTTTATTTTGCAGAAGGTATTTTAATGTATAAATGAGAAAACTGAGGCTAAGTTGCATTAAGAAATTTGAGATTGCAGAGCTAGGGAGCTTCTAATTCCAACATCCTCAAATACTACCCTGTTTCCCCAAAAATAAGACAGTGTCTTATATCAATTTTTGCCCCCAAAGATGCGCTAGGTCTTATTTTTTAGGGGATTTCTTATTTTTCGGTGAAGAAGAATACGGTACACATTTATTGTTAAATTAAAATAAGGGAAATTTATTACCTGGATACGGTATGGTACTACGGTAGTTGTCAACACAAACCAGACAAACTGTGAATCCTATAGTATCAAGAATTTACTCATTTAGTCAATGACAACCATGTCATCATCTTCTGGGACATCATCATAACAATCCAATTTCTGAATTTCCTGGTGACTCCATTTCTTACAGAATCAGTGGACCAAATCTCTCATGTTTAGCAATAGCACTGTCTTTAAATGAGTACTACTTGTCAAGGTAGCCTGCTCGCAGTGCATTTGCAATGCAACTGTCAGTGATTTTCTCCCATGAATTCTTCAGCCAAGTCACAACTTCTTGCAGTTTAGTTTTCACAAAGTTCCCACGCTGATTTCTCTTCATTCACACAGCAGTGAGGTCAGGACTCCTCGTAAGGTCAGTGGTTGCTAGATGCCAGTCGGGGCGGCCCTAGCGACCAGTTTACGGTAAATTAATTTTCATTCTGAGACAGAGCCTGTGGGCCTTATTTTCGGGGGGGGGGGGGGGAGGATGCCTTATATTTCACTCAGAAGGAAACCTGTAAGTAGGTCTTATTTTGGGGGAAACACGGTATCCTCAGTTTTTATTTAAACGCACGTACAATGTGTCTAACAATTTTCCTATTGACTAATAACTTAAGAGATGTGATGCCTTCTTATGGGGTACAACATGGGTATCTTTGGGGGATCACAAAGATCTTCTCTTGGAACTAATATCTTAATTTCTCTACTTCTCTCTTGACTTACATAAACTATCTCAACTAACAGTATTAGTCTAAAAATCTGTCATTATGCTCTGAATTTTGGATTTGAAATAAACAATGCTGACTATGGTGATGAAAAATAATTCCATTGTATTGTATATTCTTGGAGTTACAGTTCTCTTGACCATGACCTATACATTTTTGTAATTTTACATTTTGAGGTAGGATGGGGTAACATGCTCTTTTCTTACAATAAATTTACCTTGACAGATTAATGATAATTAAAGGCTATCATATCCACTATCATTTGGGCAATATGATTTTTTAGTATATAAATTAGTAGTAGCGGTATTACTGTTATTATCACTGTGACCTTATTATGATCATAATATTATTGAATTGTGTTCTAGACAACAAGCATATCACATTAAATTCTAAAAATAATCACAAATGGTACTGTGCCCATTTTACAGATGAAGGAAGAGATAAAATAATTTTCTCAAGGTTGCATGGCTAGTAGGACAGCTAGATTTCATCCCAAAGTTGTTAACTTGTCATAGTTAATTATCACTCCACCTCCCATAAAGCAAAAGTCTTATCTGGTCGCCACCATCAACAAATCTGACTTCTCACACCATGGAGAAGGAGGTTTCTTGTTTGGAATTCCTCCTTCTCCTCCTCTTCCTCCTCCTCCTCATCCTTTTTATCTCCTCCTCCACCTCATTATCTAGATAATATAATAGATAGAGGACTTCACACAACAAAGCCACCAGAATATTAACAGATGAGCTATTTTCATTTGTGACACTTTAAGAATGAGACATTGCAAGTTAGATAAATGAACTGTTCTTTGAAACTGAGGAAAGTGGACTCTCCTGGGAGCAATTTCCACATAATAGCTATGGGATTGCGCTTTAATTAAGTTAGGCTGTGCTGAAAGGCAGGGCTGAGTTAATAGCATAGTAAAACTGTGCCAAAATGACATGTGAGAGGAATGCTTAACTTCTCTTATAGAAAAATAAATTAGAATACAGAAAGTGCAGTGCTTTCTGGCCATTTTGAACATTAATGTTCCCCAATGAATAATTATGGGTAAATATATGCTATTTATTTCAATACTAGAGGCCCGGTGCACGAAATTTGTGCATGGAGGTGTGCGTCCCGCAGTCCAGCCTGTACCCTCTCCAATCTGGGACCCCTCGAGGGATGGGGCCTAAACGGACAGTTGGACATCTCTCTCACAATTCAGGACTGCTGGCTCCCAATTGCTCGCCTGCCTGCCTGCCTGCCTGATTGCCCCTAACTACTCCCCTTCCAGCCTGATTGACGCCTAACTGCTCCCCTGCTGGCTCGTTTGCCCCTAAGTGTTCTCCCCTGTTGGCCTGGCCCCCCAACTGCCCTTCCCTGCAAGTCTGGGGGACAGATGGGCGAAGGCCTCTCTGGAGCCACGAACGGAAGGCGCGGCCGAGGCCCTGTGCTGGCTCCCTCGCCAGCACAGCGGGCGGGCCGGTTAGGCTGTGGGCCCAGAGGCGGGGCTCTGAGGTGGCTCACTCCAGGCGCGAGCGGAAGGCCGGATTTTTTTTTTTTTTGTATAAATATTTCATGGCAGACAAAACTGAATAATACATTGTGCATAGAGAAATACATGTGATGTAGGAAAAAAGTAATGGAATTATTACCATTAAATTAAGGATGGAAGCTACCTCATCTATAAGGGAAAAGAGGTTTGGGATTGATTGTTTGGCCCATCATTATCTTCCATAGAATCTAATTTGGATTGTTTTCCAAATGGATGATCAGTTATTACAACATAATATTTGTCATTTACTAATTATTATAGATATTTTCTTTTAGAATTTTAGCATATATTTTATCATATCCTAAGTTCTCTCTCTCTCTCTCTCTCTCTCTCTCTCTCTCTATATATATATATATATATATATATATATATATATATATTTGATATTTTATAGAGAGGAAGGGAGAGAAATAGAGAGCTAGAAACGTCGATGAGAGAGAAACATCAACCAGCTGCCTCCTGCACACCCCCCACCGGGGATGTGCCCGCAACCAATGTACATGCCCTTCACCCGAATCAAACCTGGGACCTTTCAGTCTGCAGACCAACGCTCCACCACTGAGCCAAACTGGTTTCGGCCCTAAGTTCTCTTTTACAGTTGGGTCTAGATTTGACAGATCTTTAATAAATGTAAAATAGAGAAAAACAAAACCAAAATAAAAATGTAAAATCTTATGCGAAGGTTTGAACCTAAGCAATGACAGCAGAAATTTAACATTTGAATCTTGTGTAACAAACAATATGTTCAAGTACATGTTATATAACATTTATTTTATAAAATACATAAGCTCATTAAAATCTAAAGGCTTAGATGTCTACTGTGCTGAGACTCTATCTTAAACCAGACTTACTGTGATTTGCATTTCTCATAGGACTAAACGGATTTTGGTTCCTCCCAGAAATTTATTTCTGCAAATGAATGCTTGTGCTGGTCTAGCAGTGGCAGGCCAAACTCAGAAGTGGGAGACAGGAGTGGGTAAATAGCACAGCACTAAGGGTGCTTATGTGGTCTCAGAAGGTCTACTTCCCTGCATGTTAGCTTGCTCAGAGCCCCCAATGGGGTCTACTTCCCTGACTCCAGAGATCTCTGAATACTGATTCTTTTTATAAGAAGTGTATAGTAGCTATAGGAAGTCAACTAGGGGATTCAGATGATAAAAGTTTGGTACAGTAAGGGCTTTAATTAGACTAATTAATTCTACTACTACTACTTCTGTCCTGTGGGAATCTCTTTGACGTCCCACATGATTCAGGGTTCTGGTTTCAGGTCCTAGTTCTGAAGAAGGGTTGCACACAAATGAAAGAGACTATAAGAAATTTAATTTGGCGATGTCGGGGTAGGGGGCAGGCGGGAGCCCACCTCTAGAGGGAGGAGTGCCCTAGGGTCTGGCCTTGCTATCCCTTTCATTGAGGCTATGGGATACACCCATTGCCCTTAAGCAGGTTTTTGGGATACACCCATATCCCTTAGGCAGGTAATAATCAGATTACCATATCAATAAGAATTTACATGATTATTTGATGAGGAATTTGCCTCAGTTACCATGGTTTCAATTAGATAGGGAGTGGTTGGCTCTGACCTTTCAGAGCTTCAAGGTTAACCAGCCTTTTACACCTTTCTATTAGTGAGACAATGATCAGTTTCTGGCATTGTCCTGCTCTAGGCTTAGCCCAAGGATTTTATTCTAAGACTGTGCTGCTAGAGAGCAAATCTTTAATTTTTATATTTCTTTATAAATCATATACCTGTGCACACAATTTTAGATAATAGTTATTAATAATTAAAAAGTAATTTCCCCAAAGAATACTTTCTACATTTAGAATAAATGAAAAGAAGATGAATTCATAGAGGATATTAAACTTTAACAATGGCCCCTAAAAACACACATACAGTCTTGAGCTTTTTATTAAATAATATAAGTAGAAGTCCCCACCAGGTGGCTCAGTTGGTTGGAGCATCATCCTGTGCACCAAAAAGGTTGTGGGTTTGATTCCCAGTCAGGTAACATACCTACATTGTAGATTCATTCCCCAGTTGGAATGCAAACGGAAGACAAACATCCTCTCTCTTTAAAAAATCAATAAACATCTCCTTAAGTAAGGATTTTTTTTAAAAAAGGAATGCAATAATATCAATAATAATACATTTAGAAAAGTCATAGGTTTTTTTTTGTTTTTTGTTTTTTGTTCTAAGTGTGCATTTAGGAGAAATGGAAAGTACCAATAATTCCATTCTGTTTGGACAGAACAAACTTAAGTATTTATATAGTTTAGAAATATAGAGATTTCATTTACACCCTTACTCATAATACAACAAAAAAACTAGTGAGAGAATTGATCAGAATTTCAATTCCATTTTGAAAGTTATTTTCATAGATCATAGTGGTAATTGGTAAAATCTTAGAGTCTTGTGAGACTTGTTTTATTCAAATCATACTTTCAAATACAGATTTGTTTTAATGGAGAATAAAACAAGTTAGCAGTAAATATAAATATTCACTCAAATTTCCATCTAACACCAGAGAATAAAAATAATATTATTGTGAAAGGTTTAAATTAAACAACTTATTAATCAAGTTATTTGAAGTAAATTTAAGATGCAAAACATCTCTCCTAAACAGTTGCAGAGAAAAAGAGCTATCTCCTTTATTTCTTTTTTTACATTATTTTGTTAATAAGGCCGGGCTTTGGAATTTCATTAGTAAGAATTATAAGGGTGTGTGGGGTGGGGGGAGGGAGGAAAGACAAAACTATTGGAGTTCCTTTTAAAAGAACTGAAGAATGGACTGCATAGAATTTTACTTAGCAACAACAATTGTTTCCTATATAACAGAACAGAAAGCAAGGAAAAAATCATTCATTGTTAATTAGATCATGGAATTAATTTTAGTACTTAAGAGTTTTTTATAATTTTTTAGATTTATTTATTGATCTGAGAGAGAGAGAGAGAGAGAGAGAGAGAGAATATTGATTTGTTGTTCCACTTATATATGCATTCATTGGTTGATTCTGGTATGTGTCACTGACTGGGGATCAAACCTAAAACCTTGGCACATTGGAACGATACTCTCACTAAGTGAACTATGTGGCCAGGGCAGTACTGAGTTGTAACATGTCCGTAGATCGATGAAAAGATACACATTTCTCTCTAGGCAAGTTTTAAATTACTGGATTTTTGTTTTTGTTTTTTCTTAGTGATACCTTCAGAAGCCATCATTTCCAGGGCTGAGGATAGAAATACTACAGTCCCCAAAACCACAATTTATTGGAATAGTCCAACAACAATTGAAAAGGTTTCCTGTGAAATGAGACACAAGGCTACAACAAACCGAACTTGGAATGTAAGTTAACTTTCACTATTCTCTAGTATGTAGGTGAATGAAAAAAAAGCACCAACCAACAGTCAGTGACCAAAGGGACTTACAGTGATCTATTTGACATGTTTTTATCTGATTCTTTGGGTGATATTCATACCACTCTGGCACCGGGCCTTTAGTATTGAAATAAATAGCATGTATTTAATAAACTATGCTTCCACACAGGGAGATGTTTTCTGATATTTCATAGTCGTGCCTTTTGTAAAATGCTAAACAGTTGATTGTTCAGCAGAGAGATGTCCATCTATTTAGTTCTTAGGCCTCAGTCTTAGATGAGTATAAGGTTACAAAGTGAATGTTTGCTGGTAGACAAACTAATTATCCTCAAATACCAATGGCAAGCAAGTTATCAAGTGTCTTAGGAGAGGCATAGCTACAAGGTTCATTAATAAAATCACATCACATGACAGCACCTGTGAACCTTAATAAAACCTCACTAATTTGAACTGTAGGATAACACTAGTCTGAGAAAAAAAGTTCCAATTTAAAAAGAGATGCAACTTTATTTTTGTGTGGTTACAACTAATTGCCATTTCGTAAAAATAATTAATAAATGGAGTTGCCTGGTTTTGCTTGAGAGTTATTCATCATATATGATGGACACATGGATAAAGAAGATGTGAGATATATCTAGTATACACACACAGAATGGAATATTACTCAGCAATTAGGAAAAAATGCCATCTAGCCATTTGTGACTACATGGGTAGACCTAGAAGGCATTATGCTAAGTGAAATAAGACAGACAGAGAAAAAATAATCATATGATTTCACTTATATGTGGAATCTAAAAAACAACAACAAAATAAATAACAAAAATAGACCCATTGTTAAAGAGAACAAGCTAATGTTTGCCAAAGGGGAGGAAGGTGGGAGGAAAATTAAAGGAAATAAAAGAAAAGAAGAGAAAAGAAAAGAAAAGAAAAGAAAAGAAAAGAAAAGGAAAGGAAAGAAAAGAAAAGAAAAGAAAAGAAAAGAAAAGAAAAGAAAAGAAAGAAAAGTGCTACAGAGTATAAAGATGAGGGTAAAACTATATTGACTTCATGACAGCATCTAAAAATTGCTCTTTCAAACAAATCCCTGTTGTCAGTAGTTTATTTACCTTGTTCATTTAAATCAGAAATGTGAACGTCACAGTTGTTCAGATTACACGGATAGGCAGTAACCAAGTGGCCGTGCTGCTGGACTCCATGCCTGAATAATTATGCATCTGTGTGCACAGCAGCCCCACGCTTAATGCCTGAGACAGATGAGATAAACACTAAACAAAAATCCACAGCCACTCTTGCCGAGGCTGAACTTAGGTAAATTTGAGAACAACCTAAATGAAATTCTTGAGTCTTAGATTTTGAGTTCATAGGTTTTGCTCAAATAGGACACCTGGGCCCTGTGTAGTGTGACAGTCATAGGATGATACAGAGAATAGGAAACTCCTTTATTTGTCAGAAGTAGAAGAAATTAATAGGCTGTAAGAATGTTTAGAAAATACAAAGGAATTATGTCATCTGAATCTCTGAATAGGTTTTCAGAAACCAGCTGTTTTCTGGTTGAAACTCTTGTTCTCTGCTCCCCCCTGGTGGAGCTATATATGCCATTGTGAGATTTGGTAACCAGTAAATTTGAGCTAACTTTTCAAAACCTTCTCTTTCAATGAAAAGACAACAATACAAAAGTCTATGGGACACAGTAAAAGCAGTCCTAAGAGGGAAGTTTATAGCTCTACAGGCCTACCTTAAAAAAAAACACAAGAAAAAAATGGTAATAAATAATCTAACTCTATAACTTAAAGAATTAGAAAGAGAGCAATAAGAAAGGCTTAGAGTGAGCAGAAGAAAGGAGATAATAAAGATCAGAGCAGAATAAATGACATAGAGACCAAAGAAACAATACTAAAGCTCAATGAAACCCAGAGCTGGTTCTTTGAAAGGATAAACAAGATTGATGAACCTCTAGCCAGGCTCACCAAGAAGCAGAGAGAGAGGACCCAAATAAACAAAATCAGAAATGAAAGAGGAGAAATAACAACAGACCCCACAGAAAGACAAAGGATTGTTTAAAAATACTATGAACAACTCTATTCCAACAAACTGGACAACCTGGAGGAAATGGAGATATTCCTAGAAAAATACAACCTTCCAAAACTCAGTCAGGAAGAATCTAAACATGTCAATAGGCCAATAACTTTGGAAGAAATTGAAGCAGTCATCAAGACACTTCCAGCAAACAAAAGCCCAGGGCCAGATGTCTTCACAGGGGATTTTTACCAAACATTCAAAGAAGAATGAAAACCTATCCAAAAAATTCAAGAGGAAGGAATACTTCCAAGCTCATTCTATAAAGCCAACATTACCTCAGTATTAATACCAGATAAAGATAACACAAAGAAAGAGAATTACAGGCCAATATCTCTCATGAACATAGATGCCAAAATCATCAACAAAATTCTAGCAAATTGGATCCATTAGAAAGATCATACACCATGACCAAGTAGGATTTATCCCAAGGATGCAAGGATGGTACAATATGTGCAAATCAATAAACGTGATACATCACATAAACAAATTGAGAGGTAAAAATCACATAGTCATATCAATTGATGCAGAAAAAGCATTTGACAAAATCCAATACCTTTTCTTGATTAAAAAAAAACCCTCAGCAAAGTGGGAATAGAGGGATCATATCTCATAATAAAAGCCTTATACGACAAACCTACAGCTAACATCATACTCAATGGGCAAAAACTAAAACCATTTCACCTAAGAACAAGAACAAGACAGGAATGCACACTTTCACCTCTCCTGTTCAACATAGTACTGGAAGTGCTAGTCATATTAATTAGACAAGAAGAAGAAATAAAAGGTATCCAAATATACCTGTAAACCGTTAGGTGTATTCAGCATGTCAAAGAGTACACAGCATTGTATAAAGATTGTTGCTGAGGACTGAGTTCAAATTTTGAAACAGTTTGAGATGCCAGGCAGACAGTCCATGGAGATAACCAAGAAAGTAAATATTCTCCTACTAGAGGCCCAGTGCATGAAATTCATGATGGGGGTGTGGGGGGAAGAGGGGTAAAGGTCCCCTCAGCCCAGCCTGCACCCTCTTCAATCTGGTACCCCTCAAGGGATGTCCAACTGCCTGTTTAGGCCCTATCCCACTGGCCTAAATGGGCAGTCAGAGATCCCTCTCACAATCCCCGACTGCTGATTCCCAACCTCTTGCCTGCCTGCCTACCTGCCTGCCTGCCTGCCTGCCTGATTGCTCCTAACTGCTTCTGCCTGCCAGCCTGATCAATGCCTAACTGCTCTCCTGCTGGCCTAATCACCCCTAACTAACTGCCCTCCCCTGCAGGCCTGGTCACTCCTAACTGCCCTTCCCCTACTGGCCATCTTATAGTGGCCATCTTGTGTCCACATGGGGGTGGCCATCTTTGACCACATGAAGGCAGCCATCTTGTGTGTTGGAGTGATAATCAATTTGCATATTACCTCTTTATTATATAGGATTATTGTATAGGAGAGTGTAAGCCTGGAGGATTGCCAGGAGAGCTGGCGAAACCTCACAATATATTTGCAAATTCGTGCACTGGAGGGGGTGTCCCTCAGCCCAGCCTGCACCCTCTCCAATCTAGGATGCCTCAAGGGATGTCTGACTGCTGGTTTAGGCCCAATCTGGGACTGCTGGCTCCCAACCACTCTGCCTGCCCTTTAGTCTCCTAACCGCTCCCCTGCCAGCCTGATTGACACCTACTTACTTCCCTGCAGGCCCAATTGCTCCCAACTTCCCTCCCCTGCAGACCTGGTCCTTCCCCCCCCCAACTGTCCTCCCCTACCGGCCATTTTGTGACAATGTCGGGGCGACCATCTTGTGGTGGCCATTTTTTTTTTTTTTTGGCTATCTCTCCTTATTATTTTATTTTATTTTATTTTATTTTAGATTTTTTTACAGAGAGGAAGAGAGAGGGATAGAGAGTTAGAAACATTGATGAGAGAGAAACATTGATCAGCTGCCTCTTGCACACCCCCTACTGGGGATTTGCCCACAACCAGGGTACATGCCCTTGACCGGAATCGAACCTGGGACCTTTCAGTCCATAGGCTGATGCTCTACCCACTGAGCCAAACTGGTTTTAGCAAGTGGCCATTTTTTTTATTGTCTAAAGTTCTACATATGTCTCCTTTTCTCCCAATTGACCCCCTCCCCATCCCTTCCCAGCCTGGGCATCTTGTGACGACATGGGGTGACCATCTTGTGACAAAGTGGGGGTGGCCATCTTGTAACACAAGGGTGTGAGGGTCAATTTGCATATCACCTCTTTATTATATAAGATGCAAAAAGATAGACTTAGTTAAAGTAAAGGTTGACCTTGTCAGTGAAGATACTGGCCTAGGATGTAACTGCCCATCATAACTGCTTTAATTTTAAAAATATATATATTTTATGATTTTCTACAGAGAGGAAGGGAGAGAGATAGAGAGTTAGAAACATTGATGCGAGAGAAACATCGACCAGCTGCCTCCTGCACACCCCCTACTGGGGATGTGCCCGCAACCAAGATACATGCCCTTGACCGGAATTGAACCTGGGACCTTTCAGTCCGCAGGCCGGCGCTCTATCCACTGAGCCAAACTGGTTTTGGCCATAACTGCTTTAGGTGAAGTTTCATTTCAGACCATGTGGTTACTTTAGGTCTCTGAGTTTGCAAGACCACCATGCAGGCCTTCCCTGAGCTTGTCAGGTGAGCATGTAGCCCCTTTCATCCACACTAATATGAAGAAGAATGCATCTGAAAGTCAAACGTTTGGCACAAATAAAATGTCTCCTGGAACACAGTAGACCTCAGGGGTCATGTTTACATAGCAGAAAATTTCAATAGCCATGGGTAGAGACGTGACTTATGGAAACTCTGAATGATATCTTTCAAGGAGCATGACAGCATGACATCCCCCAATACAGACATTTTTCATGAATTTTATATTTTCAATGCATTGAAAATTTTAAAGATTTATGTTAAGGTTTTTTTTTTTTTAAAGATTGAGTTTTAACAGAAGAATCCCTAAGTGAGGTTGCTATCTTGCTCTTTAAAAAAATCTTGATAGTTTCAACTTTCTCTTTCATGAATGTTTAGAAACTGTTTTCTCCCAGCTGCTGCATAAATGCATTTTTAGACATATTTTATGTCTACCTTTTAATCATGTTTCACTTGTTCAGTAAATCCCTTATCACAGCCTACCACGGTGCTGTATAAATGATTTCTCTCTCCCATCTGAAGCAGCTTGTTTGGGGGTCATTTTTCATTACTTTTTGTAGCAGGTTGCAGTGCCCCAGAAAATGATTTTTAAGTTTATATCTCAGTTATTTTCTTGCTTATCTTCCATTGGATTTTTACAGTTCAACTTTCTTAAATGTTTCATTTTATTTTCTCACTCATACATATACTAACAGGTCTTACAGAATCTGCATAAATTTGCAATAAGGACCAATTTAACAGTTTAGCTTATGAGTAATTTTTTCTAAAAGTCATCATTAGCAAGTGAAATTATATCCAACTGCAGAGAGAGAAAACTGAAATCAAACAATTACTATTAGGTCTTCATTTCTTCTACCCCATTATAATCAGCTATTTCAAAATGAAGAATATATTACATTTGGACTTTCTTGAAATTTAAAATCTTGAGACAGTTATCAAATACAACGTGTCCTTCATTTCAAAACAAAAAATATTTTTATTGATTTCAGAGAGAGAAAGGGAGAGGGAGAGACAGAGATAGAAACACCAATGATGAGAGCGAATCATTGACTGGCTGCCTCCTGCACACCCAACACTGGGGATTGAGCCTGGAACCCACAACCCGGCATGTGCCCTGACTGGGAATCGAACTGTGACCTCCTAGATACTCAATAACTGAGTCACACCAGCTGGGCTGTACTTCACCTTTAATGTTAAATAGCATGTATTTAATTATTTATGGCCATGTTTTACCTAAACTACCCTATTCCTCTTTGTTTTCCCATGCTCTGGAAGAGTGCCTGAAACACAATAGGTACTCCATGCATTTTTGCTAAATTGAATAATGGTTTTAAAAGCACATTCTATTGCCAAAACCAGTTTGGCTCAGTGGATAGAGCGTCAGCCTATGGACTGAAAGTTCCCGGGTTCAATTCCGGTCAAGAGCATGTATCTTGGTTGCAGGCACATCCCCAGTAGCAGGTATGCAGGAGGCAGCTGATCGATGTTTCTAGCTCTCTATCCCTCTCCCTTCCTCTCTGTGAAAAATCAATAAAGAATACTTAAAATAAATAAAAGCACATTCTGTCATTTCATTATTGATATTTATCCTTTTTAGGTTAAGGAATTTAATACCAATTTTACTTATGAGCAACAGTCAACATTTTATTTGGAGCCAAATACCAAATATGTATTTCAAGTGAGATGTCGAGAAACAGGTAAAAGCTACTGGCAGTCCTGGAGTTCACCCTTTTTTCATAAAACACCTGAAACAGGTGAGTGTATCTATATGTTTAATCTCTTAGGTTTTTCTTTTGACCTCTGCATCTCTTCTAATTATATACTTTTTTTCTTCTTCTTGATGTCTACCAAAATTGACAAAAGGATTCTAGGGCAGGTGGTAATACTTTCATTGTCATTTTGCTTTGATTTTTGTGAAGGCTGATTATAATTTATGCAATGGTTCTCGAACATTCCTGGGCCTAAAAACCAGTGCAAACCACCTGGTGTGCATGTTCACCGTCCCTCCTCCACAGGAGGAGGGTAGCAGGAGTGTGGGGGATGCTCAAGCGTCAGCATTTCTCACAAACATCCTGGGTGATTGTGAGGCAGGTAATAACCTAAGACCTTGTTTTGAAAACGACATTACTTAGAGTTACATTCAATTCTTTATGTCAGTCTGATAAAATATATTCTTCAAAAACTGACACAAGTCAAATCATATCAATTACCTACTACCGGTATCTTCATTTTTTTAAAATTCTTTTTTCTTTTTCTATTTTAAAAAATATATATTTTATTGATATTTTACAGAGAGGAAGAGAGAGAGCTAGAGAGCTAGAAATGTCGATGAGAGAGAAACATCAACCAGCTGCCTCTTGCACACCCCCTACCGGGGATGTGCCCGCAACCAAGGTACATGCCCTTGACCGGAATTGAACCAGGGACTTTTCAGTCTGAAGACCGACCTCTACCACTAAGCCAAACCGGTTTCGGCTCTTTTTCTATTTTAATTGGGTGTTTTTTTGCTTCCTTATATTACAAGTCACTGATTTGATTCTCAGCTTCCTTTACTCTACCATTGATTCTCTATAAATAATTCATTTCAGTTAATGTATTCTTCATTTATGAAGTTCTCACTAAATTCGTTGAGCATCCTTATAAACAGTGTTTTGAATTCTGCATCTAATATATGGCTTGTCTCCATTTGGTTTAGTTCTTTTTCTAGAGATTTGTTCTCTTCTTTCATTTAGAACATGCTTCTTTGTCTCCTCATTTTGGCGGCTTTCCTGCGTCTGCTTCTATGTGTTACATAGAGCTGGTAACCCTCCCTGTCTTAGAAGAGTGGCCTAATGTAATCCATGTTCTGCAGGGTCCAGTGGCACAGCCTCCCCTATCACCCACGCCGGGCACTTGAGATGTGCCCTACTCCCTGTGTGAGCTGTGTACACCCTCCTATTGTAGTTGAGCTTTGATTGCAGTTGGCTTGTCAATGGGAGGGATTTGCCCCCAGGCCAATCAGCTGCAAGGACTGGCTTCCACTACTGACTCATGTGGAGGATCAGTTGTGCAGGAACCACCCCACTGAGCAGACTTTATTTCGGAGGGGGTCTGGTGCCCCTTGCATGTGTCACTTGTAGAGGTGGTTGGGGTGTGTTTCATGTGGTCTCAAGCTATTGGGTGTGGTGGCTTTGGGGACTCCCAGGAGGTGCAAGATCAGCCACCACCTTAGTTCTGTCTAGGGCACCGGCATGAGCTACAAAGTGATCTACAGATGGCGACTACTTGTACTGGTTTTGGAGATTCCCCGGCCAGACCAGGCTGTGAAGCAAGGACAGCTGCTACTAGTGCTGCGTCTGGAGCCAGTTAGGGAGAATGCAGGGCATGCCAGATGCTGCTTGTTTGAGAGATTTTGGAACAACCTCAAGCATGAGCCAAGCAAGACAGGGAATTCATATGGGAAAAGTGGAAACAGTGTGGGTTGACCTGCAAGTTGGGTAGGGCGGGGTCTCAGGGCCGGGCAAACAGTGGGAGCCAGGTTGATGGAGTCTCAGATATGAAGCCCACCTGCTGGATCAGTTGGGGAGAGGCTCATCAAAGGAACAATGGCCTCTGCCAACTGTCTGGGAGAAAGCTACCCCTTTGCCCCAGCTCCCACCCTGATGTCAGGCAGGTCAGTTCCTCCCCATATGTCTTTGGTGCCCCTGAAACTGCTGCCCTGGTGTTGGAACTCAGAGGGAGTGAGCCTGAGGAAGTCCACGTGTAAGCCCTTTAAGAGGAACTGTCTAGAACTCCAAGACCTTCCATCTCCCTCAGCCTCAATTCCCACTAGTTTTTACAGCCAGAAGTTGTGGGGACTTCTCTTCCTGGCATTGGAACCCTGGACTGGATGGTCTAGTAGAGGGCCGGGACCCTTTGCTCCTCAGGAGATATCTCTGCAGCTGAGAAATCCCTTCCAATTTTTATCCCATACATGTGAGTGTGGGACCAGCCCATTCTGCATGTCCACCCCTCCTACCAGTCTAGATGTAGCTTCTTCTTTAATTCCCTGATTGTAGGACTTCCATTAAGCCAGATTTCAAATAATTCTGAATGATGGTTGTTCTGTAGTTTAGTTGTAATTTTGATGTAGAAACACTTTATTAAGGGAATCATTTGCAATACCAAGTCTCTTTTAAAAAAAAATATTTTTATTGATTTTTCACAGAGAGGAAAAGAGAGGGATAGAGAGTTAGAAACATCGATGAGAGAGAATCATCAATCAGCTGCCTCTTGCACACCCCCTACTGGGGATGTGCCCGCAACCAAGGTATATGCCCTTGACCGGAATCGAACCCAGGACCTTTCAGTCTGCAGGCCAACGCTCTATCCACTGAGCCAAACCCGTTTCGGCCCAAGTCTCTTTTTTAAAAGTTAGTTTTTAATTGAAAATATTGTCTTTAGTTGATATTGTTAAAAATTCTTAGGACACTAGATGACATTTATAATAGTCATAATTTAATTGGTAACTAAATTATTTTTAAATGAAATGTCAAATTGTCTAACAAGATTATTCAAATTGATAGCTAACATATACTTACCACTTACAAAATACTACTATGCATAATCTTGTTTGATTTTTACAACAGTCATATTTGGCAATGTAATTGGCACCATTTTACAAATGAAAAAAGTGAGGCATGATTTTCTAAATCACACATTGCTAGTGAGTAATAGCACCTAAACTAGAACACACGTTTTCTTACCAATAGCCCTCAGCAATCTCATCAATTTCTTTAACCAATTACATCAAAGTGGAGGAGCAGTTTACTAAAATATTCTACAAGTTAAGTACAGGACCACGAATTTTCTTCTTTAAAAGTAAATAAAGGTTTTAAACCTCACAATGAAAGAATAGAAACATCACAAGTACCTTGCAACAAGCCTATATTTAAAGTATAGTATTGGTTTCTAATTGGTGGTGGTGGTGGGGATCCCTTGAGGCAAAAAACAACAACATTAAAATTAAATATCCTTGGAAACTTGCATCTATAAAAGTTTAACATGTTAGTTAAGAGGAAACATAAACTTCTTTTGGTACAAATTCCTGTCTAAAAAACATTAAATGAGAAACAGTGAAAGTGTGTTAAGGAAAGTGATAAATAATATTAAATATTTTTGAAAATGTATCTCTTTTTTTCTACTTGTAAAAGCAAGGCAAGTCTATTGTTATATATACCCTAAAAATCACTGTTGTTTACATTGTAATGGGTTTAACATTAATTTTTTTGCACATATTTTTAAATGGTAAGAATTATAGTGTGTAGACTGTTCAAACACAGTTCTTATTTTTAAAAACTACTAAATGGCTGCACAGCACTCCAATTTATAGATGTATAATAATATATTTAATAATTTCCCTATTTTAACAATATGTAGGTGATTTTACTTTTTCCCATTATCAATAAATTTGTTTGACTAGGCTTTGTATATAAATTCTCTTCTGGCCATTAGGTCTTATTGGCTCAAGAGTTAAGCACATTTTAAGATGCTTGTTGCAAATTGTCAAATTACTCATTAGTAAATCTTTAATGTCGGTTGCTTTTTAAAAGATATTCATGGAAGATACTCAGTTAGTCACTCATGTTCATTTGGACTCTACCAGGCACCGGGCACTTGCTAGATACTTGCAGAACCTCAGTGAGCAGAGACAAAGATCCCTTAATTCTAGAGAAGACAGTCAATAAAAAAAAAATAATAACAAAACAGTAAATCACTTAGCACTATGAATAAAGATATAAATAAAAGCAGTAAGAATGAAACCTCATAACTGAAGTTTCCATTATTTCACAATTGGAAAAAAAATAATTCCTATTACTTTAGTTAACCAACTTGTTTGATAATAGGGCTTTTTGAGCAGCCAAACTTTCCCAATAATTAAAAGTTTATTTACATATGAAGACACACAGGCCAGGCAGTAATGCTCCCTCTCTGCAGGAGCTTCCTATTTTGTTTGCTGAAATGATGTGTGGATAACTGAACTGATTAATCTAAAAACAATGTGTTTTCCCCAGGCCTGCACCTTCCTAAGTGGAAGGTTGTAAGCCAGCCCTGCTCATTGTTCTTGTGCACACCTTTGAAATACTAGAAGTAATGCCCCTCAAAGGTGGCGAGAGAGCACATAATCTTGTTAATTAACCTGTAATCTAATTCCCGCCCTGCTTTCTCCTACCTCCATGTACATTTCTTTATTCATTTTAAAAAGCTGCAAAACGGTTATTCTCAGGAGCATTTGAGATCTTGCTCCCTGGCATATACTTAACTCAAATAAACTCTTATGAAAATTCTAAAACAATAACAACAACACACAAGAAAACACACATACATACACACACATACACACACACACACACACGTGTGTTTTAAAAATTCTGCCCAGATGACACTGCAAGTTAAACCATGAAACAGGTATGGCCTCTTAACATTCTTCTTTATCACTTTCCCTCTGGATACTGCCTTTCCTTAACCTTGAAAACCTGGTCTCCAAAAGAAAACAAACAAACTCATTTATTGGGAGGGTTAAATGATTTATTATTCTATTTTCCTTCCTCAGAGTATTTAGACTTTACTGGAAAACAAAGCCTTTTACAATAAAAAAGAAAAAACAAGAAAACAATCTCAGAATATAATATCAGGCTTTAGCAAACACACAGGAGAAGTTTCTCTGGGTTAGAAACTCAAGTTTTTCTATGCTGGTATAATAGCAAAAAGTTAATTAACTGACTAAATGCAGGGTGACTTCAGGACAATTTATAAAAGCAGAATATGTTATTGAGGCTGGACAGCTGAATGACCTTCTGGACATGCTTCCAGATAACCTTCCGATGAAGCCAGGGCTGTGAGAGCTGAGCCACTTGCATGAATTTTGTGCACCGGGCCTCTAGAAAATAATGACAGCTAACATTTATTGGATGCACTCTCTGTGTTGGGCACAAGGATAAGCATTTTACATGTGAATTGCCCTTTACTCTTCACCACAGGAGTGTAATTATTTTACCAATTGTGCAAATGAAAAAGATAAGAGACACAGGGAGATTTCCCAGTTATGTTAACTGTTATAGAGCTAATAAATGGTAGAGCCAGGGCCTAACACAGGTTGTGGGGTTCTAGCACCTGCACGACATCTCTGCTGTCTCCTTCCCAGGAGACGTAGGAGGGCCCTGTGTCAGCACCCCCTCAGCCACGGAACCAAATCCTCCTCCACACATTAGCTAATAATAAAACTATGCCAACAGCACTTCATTTATAGTGTCATGTTTGTTATGAAAATGCAAACACATGAGAAAAGAGTGAACCATAATTTGATATCAATTATTTCTACTTGGCCATGAATACAAGGTGTGGAAGCAGCCTTGGGTTAAGGTGATGAGAATGAAACTGCAGGACTCCAGGAACCTTGGTTTAGGGCAGCCTGAGGTGAGGAAAAGTTGGCTTTGGTCAAGACAGGCCCACCACAGGGGAATTCGTGTTGTTCTAGCTGGTCCTGATTCAGTGAAGGGTCTAGAACACAGTGCTTCCCAGAGTGGGATCTGTGGACCATCTGTATAAGAAATGCTTTGGAAATTAGTTCACAATCAGATTCCTCAGCCTCTAGCCAAGAGATACTTCTGCAGTAAAGTGTGAGAACCACTGCACCTAGAGGTTAGACACCCCACCTAAGAGGGACAAATGTCTCAAATAACAATGTTGAGTGTGTGCAGGATATGCAGACAAAACAGAGCAGAATTAAACAGTGCGTTAAAAAGACCATACGCCACTATCAAATGGGGTTTATCCCTGGGATGCAAAAATGGTTCAACATTCCCAGCTGGCATGGCTCAGCGGTTGAGTGTCAACCTATAAACCAGGAGGTCATGGTTTGATTTCTGGTCAGAGCGTATTCCTGGCTTGTGGCCTTGATCCCCAGTGTGGGGCGTGCAAGAGGCAGTCGATCAAAGGTTTTCTCTTACCATTGATGTTTCTCTCTCTCTCTCTCTCTCTCTCTCTCTCTCTCTCTCTCTCTCTCTCTCCCTTCCTGTCTGAAATCAATAAAAATAAAAAATAAAAAAGAATCATAAGCAAATCAATAAATGTGATATACCACATTAACAAAATAAATAAAATCATATGATTGTGTTAATAGGTGCAGAAAAAGCTTTTGACAAAATTCAACATCCTTTCATGGTAAAAGCTCTCAACAAATTATGTATAAAAGGAATGTAGCTCAACATAATACAGGTCATTTATGACAAACCCATAGCTAACATCATACTCAATAATAAAAGGCTAAAAGCTTTTCCTCTATCATCAGGAACAATACAAGGATGCCCATCCTCACTTCCTCCTCCTCCTCCTCTTCCTCTTCTTCATCTTCATCTTCTTCTTCTTCTTCTTCTTTAAAAAAATACATTTTATTGTGTGTGTGTGTGTGTGTGTGTGTGTGTGTGTGTGTGTGTGTGTTTTACAGAGGAAGGGAGAGGGATAGAGTTAGAAACATCCATCAGCTGCCTCCTGCACGCCCCCTACTGGGGATGTGCCTGTAGCCAAGGTATGTGCCCCTGACGGGAATTGAACCTGGGACCCTTCAGTCTACAGGCTGACCATCTATCCACTGAGCCAAACCGGTTTTAGCCTCACTACTTCTATTAACACAGTATTAGAAGTCCAAACCAGGGTAATTAGGCAAGAAAAAGAAAAAATTTTAAATATGCAAATTGGGGAAAAAGTTGTCTCTTTTTTGCAGATGACATGATCTTTTATACAGAAAACCCTAAAGTTTCCACCAAACATTATTAGAATAAACAAATTCAGTAGTTTCAAGATAAAAAAATCAATATACAAAAAAAAAATCAGTTGCACCTCTATGTACTACCAAGGAATTATCAAAAAGAGAAATTAAGAAAAAAAAATCTCATTTATAATAGCACCAAAAGCAATAATATACTTAAGGTTAATTTAACCAAGAAGATGAAAGACATATGCATGGAAAGCTACGTGACATTGATGAAATAAATTGAAAAAGACATAAATCAACATGCTATTCCATATTCTTGGACTGGAAGACTCTACATTAGCAGTGGTTTTGGAGCGGAACACAACTGAGAACCCCAGGCCACTGTATGGTCACCCCTCTGCTTCCTCTTCCTCCTGCCCACTGTTTCCCGAGTCACTGACCGCCCCAGCCCACTTCAGGGGCCCGGAATCCCCAGAAGCAGGGATGCGAGGCCATTGCTCCAGTGAGCCATCCTGTCCCACATTATCCCTCTGCCTAGACCCCGCCCTGCCTCTGGGTGTGAGGTTTCAGCTGAGGCTCCGAGCCACTGAGGGCTGCTGAAGTTGGAGCTTCTTGACCCCCAACCTGGGGAGCTGTAGAAATTCCTGCTGTCCCTACGCAGAACAGAAAGAGCCCCGGAGGGGAAAAGATAATTTGAAAATATGAAAGTCAATTCCCTAAATTCACTCAGAAGGAAACCTGTAAGTAGGTCTTATTTTCGGGGAAACACGGTAGTAGCTTAGAACATAGAAAACCAACACTGAAAATATGAAAGTCCATTCCCTAAATTCACCACCGCTGACGTAAAAAAGGTGAAAAGAGGACTTCCAGGCAGGAGTGTTTCCAACGCTGTCCTGTAACACAGATGCCTTTTGTAGAGAAGAAAAGGCGCCGGCTCTGTAATCTCTTTAAGGACAAGTCACAGGCCCGAGGGAAGGGCAGCCACATTGCATAATGACTCATTAACTTGCTTGGATTGCTATTTGCAGTAGAAAAGTTTCCCAGAGAAATCATAGTATTCTTTTTCATTTTTTGACAGTTCTCCAAAGGAAGGCAAGTATGAGCAAGATACTAAACCACATTGTATTTTGTTCCCACAAAACACTATTGGTTGTTGCATTACCAATGACTCCATAAAGATTCTCATTAAATTTTCAGGACTTTTAGGGACTAAAAGAAATAGAAAAAAAACACGTTATATTAGTGCAACTAAATATAGGTGATATTAAATATAATGAAATAAGGGGGTGGCTAATATTCAATTAGCACATAGAATGTAGTTTTCTTATATTTTTGTTGCTTTCAGAGAGGAATATAGAGGGAGAGAGAAATAGAAACACCATTGATCTCCTGCCCACCCCCTACTGGGGAATGAACCGGCTCCCCAGGCAGGTGCCCTAACTGGGAATTGAACCTTGACCTCCTGGTTCATAGGAAAACCATTGAGCCATACTGACTAGGCAGAATGTACTTTTTAAAAAGTCTGCAGTTTGTAATTAGAGATTTCTGATTCATTCATATTGAGATGGATTATAAATTTATAGATTCATATTTACTAAACTGGGTTAAACAGATACACAATGTTCATTAACATACTAATCATTTTAGACTCTTCATCTACATTTATTTCTTCTTCTTCTAATAAACCACCAGTTATGTAGAATTATAAAAATAATTTTTAAATATATTTTATTGATTTTTTACAGAGAGGAAGAGAGAGGGATAGAGAGTTAGAAACATCGATGAGAGAGAATCATCGATCAGCTGCCTCTTGCACATCCCCTACTGGGGATGTGCCCGCAACCACGGTACATGCCCTTCACCAGAATAGAACCTGGGACCTTTCAGTCTGCAGGCCGACGCTCTATCCATTGAGCCAAACAGGTTTTGGCTATAAAAACAAATGTTTAAAAAACCCTAAAAAAATGCTTCACAATCTGAGGTTTGCAACCAACTGATAGAGGTTAAAAATTATGCTTTTCCACGAGGAAGTAATAATCTCTTGTATTAGTTTCCTATTGCTGGAGTAACAAGTTATCACAAATGTAGTAGCTTAGAACAATTCATATTTATTGTTTTATAGTTCGGGAGGTGAGAAATCCAAAATCAGTATCATCGGGCTAAAAACAAAGTATCAGCAGGGCTGTGTTACTGCTGGAGGCTTCAAGAGAAATCAGTGTCATTGCCTTTTCCAGATTCTAGAGGCTGCTTGCATTTCTTGGCTTAAAGCCAGAAGCATAGCATTTCCCTGACTCTCCTGATTTCTTTTTATAAAGCCCTTGTGATTTCACTGGACCCACCCCGATAAATCTAAGATAATTTCCCCATTTCAAGTCCCTTTTGCAAAAAAGGTAACCTACTCAAAGGCTCTGGGGGTTAGGACATGGACACCTTTGGGGGGTCATTATTTGACCAGCTATGTCTTCTCACCTATCCACCCACTACCTACCATTGCAATTTCTACTCTTCATTGTGGAAGTGCAAGCAAAAGAAATCAAATCTGGTTCTCTTGACTAGAAAGAGAATTATGAGGAGGATAGACATTAGGAGAAGGGCTGGCAAAATGGTCACAAGCAAGATCCAAGGGACATTAGAGCCAGAACCACAGCCAGAATTTTGGCCTCAGAAGAACTGCCAGCCCTGTGCTGCTGTCACCAGACCTTGGATATAAGCTGCTGCACCCATACTGGATTCTAGTGATTTCCTGGAGCTGTGTGTCCTGTGCAAGCCGGGGGAGGAGGGCATCTGATGAGCGAGGCTTAGGCCATCTGCTCGAAGCTACTTAATGCTCCACTGAGACTTCCACCGTGGCAAGCCCCACCTGCCTCTTACGTATTTTAGGATGCCCACAAAGAAGTACGCCCTGGTGCTGGGCAACTACAAAAATGGGCAAATGTGCACTAGACTCTTCAGACTCATGAAGTAGGTACATGCTGTGCTTGAGAGCAAGGCTGCACTTTTGAAGAATCTTAACTCACTGAGTAACACTTGGAAGTTGCTCATTTCTACATATAAAGTTAGGCTACACTTTTAAAAAATATATATTTTATTGATATTTTACAGAGTAAGGGAGAGAGCTAGAGAGAAACATTGATCAGCTGCCTCTTGCACACCCCCTACTGGGGATGTGCCCGCAACCAATGTACATGCCCTTGACCGGAATCGAACCCTGGACCTTTCAGTCCGCAGACTGATGCTCCATCCACTGAGCCAAACTGGTTTTGGCCAAGTTAGGCTACACTTTGACATCAGACCTTCACCTCTCTGTGGTCTTCATTTAAGAGAATTTCTTGGGTAGCTGTTGCTTTTAACCTTTCCCTCTTCTTAGTCTTTCTCTTTAACAATATGAGTGCCATACATATATTCATTGCCTTTTTCTCCTTCTATGTATGAAAGTACTTACAGGCTAGGAATATAGGCATGAAGATAATCTCTGGACTATGCCTAGGGCACACCCTTCTGTCCTTACTATACAAGGATGACACAGTAACCCATGAGATGATTCATTGTTTGACTTGTTTTTCAAGGTGTGGTAATGAATTTGTCCTGACATATCCTTTTCTCTGCCTTGGGCATTTGGTGCCTGTTTGATATGTCTGGCCATTGCCTTTTTCTTGGCCAATGGCATGAACTAGAGTCAAATCTCTATCTATGGCCCAATAGTGTTGGAATTCCAACCATGGAGCTAAAATTGGCCTGGGGAGATAACGCTTAAATACTGTGAAGCCCCTGAGCTTTTCAGGAGAAGGAGATTAGAAAGAAACAAAAAGGGGATGTTTATGTTTTAAGAAAAGAAGGGTTGAAAAAAATTCCAATAATTTGAAAAACACACCCTTTGTCTTTTTTTTATCTGACTCCTCTTTTTTTCTTTCTTGAATATCTTGAACCTTCTGAGAGAACGGTCTAGAAAGGTCCTTGGGTCAGCTCTGGTCAAAGCCTTTATGATGCAGACCTTGTTAGCGCTGACCGCAAGACTGGCAAGGGGAAAGGTAGATAAAGGAACCTTATAAATGTCCATAACCTTTCGCACAGTAATTCCACTCATAGAAATCTAGTCTCAGGAAATAAACAGAGATATGGAAAGATGGTTTGTGTACAATGATATTTATCCAAAAGCTAATTTTAATAGTAAGGATTTGGAATTCAGCCTAAAAGTTCAATAATAGCAGTAGCAAACACTCACTAAACTTTTAATTTGCATAAGGCATGGTACTAAGTGAATTATATGAACTATCTCATCAAATCTCACAAGTGAGGTACTATTATTATCCAATTTTATAAATGAAGAAACTGAGCCACAGAGAGGTTAAGCAACTTGCCCAGGGCCATGCAACTCCAAGTAGTGGATCCAGACTCGAAGTGAGTTCTGTCTGAATTCAGAGCTGGTGTCTGATACCATCACCATTCCTCAATAGGGAATGACTAAACATATACAGTAGAAACATGATGAAATAGTACATTGTCATTACTAAGATGGTTTTGTACAATTTTTAATAAAATGAGGAAATGCTCATGATATAATATTTAATGAAAAAACAAATATAAAACAGTATTTTCTTCTTTATACTCATACTTTTCCAAGCAGCCTACAAGTAGTATGTGTTGTTTGTATAATAAAGGAAAATAGCTGATTTTCAGGAAAAAATAATTCTTGGCAGGAATTTTCTATGAATCAGTGCTACATGGGTTAGCCCAACCATAGCCCATTGTGGCGCCCGGGGGGGGGGGGGGGTTCAGAGCCCTCATGGCCAGCCAGGCAGCTCTACCACACGGTGGCCAGTGCCCAGAGGAGCAATGGCTAAGCCTCAGCATCGGAGAGGCTGCTTTCGGGGCTGGCTGAGCCTCCCCATCCCGAGCCACCCTGCAGCAGAAGTGAGGTGATTAACAAATGGGGCCAGGGACCAGCAACCCTGTCAGAACTGGATGGAGATTTTCATTCTGCAACTTTAAAAAAATATATTTTATTGATTTTTTACAGAGAGGAAAGGAGAGAAATAGACAGTTAGAAACATCAATGAGAGAGAAACATCGATCAGCTGCCTCTTGCACACTCCTTACAGGGGATGTGCCCGCAACCAAGGTACATGCCCTTGATCAGAATCGAACCTGCGGTCTTTCAGTCTGCAGGCCGACGCTCTACCAATGAGCCAAACTGGTTTCGGCTCATTCTGCAACTTCTACCTGTGTGACTTTGGGAAAGTCATTTATCCTTTTTTTCCACCTTTGCTTCCTCATCCATAAAATAGGGACAATAGCACTATGCACCTGATGAAGTTGTTGCTGAGGGTGAGATGAGAGGAGGTAGGTAAAGTGTAGCACATCACCTGGAACACAATTATTACTCAATAAATGGTCACTTAAAAGAAATAACAAAGCACCCCTTGCCCCTTGGTGGACAGGGTAGGAAGAAGGGCTGAGGAGATTGATTTCACATCATCCATAAGAAACAGATGGAATACATTATTGCTAAAACCAAATCCTTTTCATCAGATTTGATTACATTATGCTGGTATTTGGTGAGCCAAAAAAAAAAAAGTGTAGTTATGTTATGTTTCTAGTATTGGCCAAGTATAACAAATTACATTTTTTTTTGTTTGAAATCACTGTACATTTCCTCTGAACACACTGTCTTCTATAAGATTAACTCTAGTATCCAATGTCAGTGCACATAAGTTATATAAAAATGTCTTTATCAAAGTAGAGATAATTTGGGGTTTTTTTTGAGTATACTCAAGTATATACTGTAAGACTAATAGGCATAATTTAATATTCCGTTGCAGGGACAGAATTATCTCATTATGGATACAACACAGCAGACATTAAATAAATAATAAAAATACCACGAGGCTTTTCTGGCACATTAGGCTATACACTGATGATTACAGCTGATATAGTTTTTCAGTCATAAAAGCTTTGTGTGTAGATAATTCTGTGCTTGTAAAATTTTTTTGTGTTAAAATACTTGAAAATACTATAAATTATTAATAGTAGGTTATGGGGATGGATTATAGGTGGTTCTTTTTCTCTCCTTTTTATTTTCCCTGTTAAAATTATTTTCTCTTTTAGTTACTGCTTTTATAATGAAAACTGATTATTATTTAAGGAATGACCTAACCACTTGGTGGCGGTATGCCACGAAGAATATAGTCTATATGACTTAATTTAAGTGCAGTCCTACAGTTAAAAATTTTATTATCGGCTTGATTTCTTCTACAACATTCTTGTTTTGTTTTTGTTTTTTAATATATTTTATTGACTTTTTACAGAGAGGAAGAGAGAGATAAAAAGCTAGAAACATCAATGAGAGAGAAACATCCATCAGCTGCCTTCTGCACACCCCCTACCGGGGATGTGCCCGCAACCAGTGTACATGCCCTTGACCAGAATTGAACATGGGACTTTTCAGTCCGCAGACCGATGCTCTATCCACTGAGCCAAACTGGTTTTGGCTACAATGTTCTTGTTTATAACTTGTTTTGCTTCAGCTATCTAATTCTTTGTGAAATTGCTCTCCGATAATTAAGCCTCTTTTTAAAATGACTTTAATTAATCTAATTTAAATGAATGATCCTTGTAGATTTGAAACTCTGATAACGAAGGACCCAAGAGGAAGACTGTGTTTATTCTTTATTAGGGCTAATAAAGACCTAGTCAGATGTGGAAATTATTGTTATATGAAGCAAATCATAGGCTTAGAACCATTTTCAGGATTGTCTTCTGTCAGCTGGGGGAATAGTGTCCTTGAAGTCACCTCTGACAGCTTTTAATGATCAGTTTCATTGTCAACTAACCACCTGTACTTCTACAAAAGAATTACATTAACCTGTGTTAAAATCCAACAGCATCTGAAACCAGTTTGGCTCAATGGATAGAGCGTCAGCCTGCAGACTGAAAGGTCCCAGGTTCGATTCCGGTCAAGGGCATGTACCTTGGTTGTGGGCACATCCCCAGTAGGGGGTGTGCAGGAGACAGCTGATCGATGAGTCTCTCTGATTGATGTTCCTAACTCTCTATCCCTCTCTTTTCCTCTCTGTAAAAAAAAAAAATATATATATATATATATATATATATTTATATTTATATATATTAAAGAATCCAACAGCAATATATATTCTTAAATATCAATGCTAATTTAAAAATAACGAAAATGAGAAAAAATTCCAGCAATGTATGCTATAAACCCATGGTTCTGCTATATTGAAAATTGTATCACCTGTTAATGTTATATCTCTCTTTAAAATTTCAAATTAATGTAGATGCAGACTCCTGCATGGGCTCCCTGAGAATGAACAGAAGCTTATAAAATACTAATTTAGATTAATAAATCTGGCTGTTGGGCATGGGGCATAACCTTGCTCCCTCACAGTTTGATGGAACCACATACTTGGAAACAAAAGACTTAATGAAGCACTGAGAAGCCGAGGGGAATTTCTGATTTGTCACAATGTACAGCGGAACATTCCCCCCTTGCTGTGGAGAAGCCAGAATAAAAAACAGGAAAGATCTTTTGGCTTTTCCAATGTTTTCATCTTCTAAAGTGCCCTACCCATTGTTCTTAGAAAACTGCTCTTCAATGGAGCGTGCGCTGGCGCCCAGATCAGCCCTTTACGAACATTTCCAAAGACCCATAGGAACCTTTGTGATGGAACTCTATGATATTTTTTCTCAAAGAGCGTTGTCGGGGCCATGTAGCTGGTTTTATTCAAATGTGTGATGTCTCTATGGCAGCTAAGGACACCTCAAGTTGTGATTCCCCCTGGCTCCAAAGTACTTTTTTTAAAAAAAGAAGAATTTGAACTCTGGAATCAGAATGAGTAATTGGGGCTTGAGGCACGCCTGGGGCTCCAGGGCTTAGAATCATTTTCACGATTCTCTTCTGTCAGCGGGGAGAATCGTGTCCTTAAAGTCACCTCTGGCAGCTTTTGATTATCAGGGGGGAAGAGATGGGTAAGGAAGCTCCAGGACTCTTGAGTTCAGACTTGAAAGCGGGTTTGAAGGCACGATGGCTCACCCCACCCTGGTCCGAAGCTTTCATCATCAGTAGTGTCCCGACAACCTTTATGACTGGCCGGGGCTGGCCAAGATCGTGCCGGTGGAAAGGAGCAGGGGAGGTCGTTAATGGCATTCCTCCCCTGTGTTACAACCTCAGTGTCTGCGGATCAAAACCGGGCCTCTTCTATGGCGGCGAGAGGCTGTTCACTAACAGTAGCTCAGACTGTGCAAAGGCAAAAGTGACACATGTTGGAGGCTCATAAGGAAGCCTGAATTTTATTGCATCGCCTATTGGAAGGAACAGAGACCAGTTATTTTTTCTGGCTCCGTGAAAGAAATAAAGCTCCATAGTATTTGTTGCCTAGAAGCCTCATCAAATTAGCTTGAAGTGTTACAAACCCTAAGTAGTTTCTATGTTGTTTTTTTTCCCTTCCTTTTTGGGGGGATTTACCCCCGTTAAATAAAAAGAAGAAGAGAGTACACAGTTGAAGGCCTTTGCTTTCATTCCATCCTGGAAACCTTTTAAAGTTACTGATTTACTTTAATCATCTCCAAACAAGGAAGGAAACTCTTAGGAAATTGGGTAATCTGAGAGTAAGATATAAGAAGCTGATGCTATTTTCTTTGTCTTTTAAGTTCCCCCAGTCACACTGAAATCATTCCAACATGACACTCGGAATTCTGGGCTTCTAGTTGCTTCCATTTTTAAAGGACACCTTACTTCTGGTAAGAAAATGCAGTTTGGGTTTTTATAGTGGTTTTTAACTAATCATTTATTTGAATTCTCCATAATAAAAAAACATGTGTCAGGCATACATTTCTTGATAAGAAGATTGCCCATATGCTTTCTATAGGAAAAGAATCAACAAAGATCTCCTTAACATTGAATTTAAGGATGTAGGTGGATTTTACCAGATTTTGCTCTGTGTTGAAAACGAAAATGAATATGTTTTCATTTTAATTGGTGCTAGGACTCAAGACCCCAAAGTGTTTTTCTAAAACATTTCCATTATTACGGTGTCATTGTATTAGGAGTTTTATATACATTATCTTTTTTAATCTTCAAAATAACCTGATGAGACAAGGGCTACATATATATTTTATGGTTGGGAACACTGAAGTTCAGGGAGGCTGAGAAACTTGTGCAACTTCACATTAAGTGACAGACTAAAATTCAGATCCTAGTTCTCAAATTCAGAAGTCTGTCTCTCATACACTCAAGACCTTATTTTATTTGTTAGTACCCTGTTTCCCTGAAAATAAGACATCCTCCGAAAACAAGACCTACTTCATGGAAACATAATACAGCCCCTGAAAATAAGACCTAGCGCATCTTTGGGAGCAAAAATTAATATAAGACACTGTCTTATTTTCGGGAAACAGGGTATGACTCAAGGATTTTTATTGATGAGCATATCTAAATATTTTAGGCATACAAAGATATTACATCAGGTTGTAGATTGTGCAACGGGCAAATACAACTCTAAATAGAAATTTAAAATTGAAAAACTTTAGGTATGACTATTTCACTACTGACCATGGGTAGTATCTCCTTGCATAGAAACCTAACAGGAATAGCATAAGAATTTTTGCAGATGATATTAACATTTTTTGGACTTTCTTTTACTTATTTAACAAATACTTATTAAGCAACTACTGTGTGCCAGGCACTGCTCTGGGTGCTGGGAAGTCAGCAGTGAAAAAAGTGAACAAAGCTCCTGTCATTTGTTGTTGTTGATCTTCATCCAAGGCTTTTTTTTTTTTTCATTGATTTTCAGAGGAAGTGGAAAGTGGAGTGGGGGTGGGGCAGGGAGAGTGGGAGAGAGAGAGAGGAGAGAGGTCACTGTGACAGAGATATATCGACTAGTTGCTTCCCTTAGGCACCCAACCAGGCTGGGGATTGAACCTGCAACCCTGCCTTTGGCTGAGAATTGAACCTGTGACCCTTGGGTCCACAGGGCGACACTCTTAACAACTGAGAAACACTGGCCAGGCTGAAAGCCCCCTGTCTTCATGGAGTTTCTATTCTGGATAGATGCGGGGGGGGGGGGGGGGAAGAGGGGTGATGGTGATGAGGAAAACAACAAGAAGAATCAAGCCAGGTGGCGGTACATGATATAAAGAAACATGAAGCAAGGTACGAGCACTCTGAATTTGTACTTGCGAATCGATTACAAGGCAAGTGCTTAGGTTCAGTATAGATCCCTAATTACAGATGCCTATACAGACCCGCACCTTGATATCTCTGTGGGAATTGTGGAGGCTAGGAACTCACGGCAGCTCTATGAGACAGGTATTATTACCTCTACTTTACGGAAGAGGATACTTGAACTTCAGCAAGTTTATAATTATGTCCTGAGGTTAGAGAGCTGATAAGTGGCAGCGTCCATTTCAAACCCAGGCATCTCAGGTCTCTCTGCTGTATCCTCGGTCCCCTTTGCCCATCTGATGTTAATGGGGGGATTCTCTATCCTCCTCCAGGCAGGAATGCCCAAGGGTATGTGGCAGTCAGTATCTTTCATTAGTTGTATGAAATCTTCAGCAATTGTGTTTTAGTCCTAGGAAAACAGTAATTTCATCTTCCACTGGAACTTTTGGGGTAATCTAAGCCCCTGACATCCAATTGGCTTTAGGAGAGGAGCTGCAAGTGTTTGGTAGGTGCAGCTGGAAAATAACTAGAGAAGGGCCCATACAGTGTCTGCCACGCAATAAGTATCTGATACACGTTTGCCAAAGGGAGAGAGGAAGAAGGATGGGATGGAGTGTGATAAGTCATTTCTCGATTACAGACTATATTTAGAGATAGAAAAAGGGAGAAAGTGTGATGGTCTTGGTAGGTAACACATGTTGGAGATTTTATACTAATTATTTAAAGATTTCAGGTGGTTAATTCAACTTGAAAGTGTGAGAAAAGCTAGCATTGTTTTTAAAATAAAATGTGAGTGCAAGATGTATAACAATTTAAATTTTTTTCTTACTACATATAGCGTTCTAAGTAGAGTGAATGCTCTTTCTCAGCAGGAAAAAAAATTCATGAGCAATCAATTTTGAAGAATGGTGACAAGTTATATGTAACTTCTGTCTCACACAAAAGGTTAAAAAACTCACACAACAGAATCACAGTTGTAATTATGGCCAGCTTTAGACTCTGTTACAAGCAGTTGAGAACTCTCACTTGTGTCGGAAAAGCCAAATGGGATTCATCCCTAAACTTTTTAATATAAGATATGCGTGCACAAGCTTAGAAGAATGTCTAATGCTGACTACATTTGCTAGAGTTGCACTTCTAGGAACTTGCTGACATCAGGCATATGCAACCCAGTGTTCTCAAACAAAAAGTATCATCATGCAGTCTGCCAGGGCAGTCACCTTGGAGTGAGAGGTATAAAGATTAATTTTGTTTCCCCCTTTCCCTTTTCCTTTGAGATCAATGACCTTTGCTTTGAAGAGAGCAGAGAGAACAATGATTCTGATATCGCATGGACACTGGTGCTTAGCTGAAATTATTTTTCTTTCCTCTCAGACAACAGGCAACAAGACATTGGACTTTTATCAGGAATGGTCTCCTTTGCCGCTGTGCTGTCAATTCTTTCTCTGATTGGGATATTTAACAAATCACTCCGAACTGGGTAGGTTTTCACAGAACTTCTATTTTCTGATTTAGACCATATATTTGTACCACCAAAATGTAGTTTATTCAGTTATTTACAGGAAAAATCCATCAGCAATTTTATTCAGAGAAAAGAAAAACAAAAGGAACAGTTATGCCAAACTCTACAAATGTCACTCATTTAATCCTCACAGTGACCCTGCCGGAAGAGCTCCATGGTCCAACTTACGGATGGCTGACACAAGGTTTACAGAGGCTAAGTGGTCAGCCCAAAGTCACTGAGCACTAGCCAGGAGTCCAGACCTGGCTGATCTCAAAACATTTTAAATAACAAAACTAAGAGTGGATATAAATAAATACATATATATATATATATATATATATATATACACATATACATATATACATATATATTCTTACTATATCAGCAGCTGTATAAAAACTTTTCTATAGCCGAAACCGGTTTGGCTCAGTGGTAGAGCATTGGTCTGCAGACTGAAAGGTCCCAGGTTCAATTCTGGTCAAGGGCATGTATATTGGTTGTGGGCACATCCCCAGTGGGGGATGTGCAAGAGGCAGCTGGTCGATGTTTCTCCCTCATCGATGTTTCTAGCTCTCTATCCCTCTCCCTTCCTCTCTGTAAAAAAAAAAATATATATATATATATATATATATATATATATATATATATCAATAAAAATATATTAAAAAGAAGAGAAAAAAATCAATAAAATATTTTTTAAAAACTTTTCTACAATAGCTTGAACTTACTGATATGATCTAATTTTAAGTATAGAAAGAGAGTGTAAATTAGTAAAAAAGCTGAATCATGAAACACTGCATAAATGTGTAAGGAAATTATTTTTACCCTACAGTTCAAGATAAAATTGGGCTATCAAAATACTTTCAGACATTTTGGTTGTTACTTCTCTGTTTTATAATTAAAACCATAAAGTCCTATATACAGGATCTTTGGGTTTTTTTTTTTTAGCATTAAAAGAAGAACGTTACTAAGAGTTTGTAGAGATGCTGCTTAAACAGATTACCAAATCTGATCTGTTGTTAATGGATGCACTGTTAACATGGGGAAATGTACCATAGATCAGTTTAGTCTCTTCTTAGTTCCTGGTACAATCTTTTTCTCAAATCAATTTTTACTATAAATGCAAAAAATGCTTCCAATACAGTGGCAGTGCCAAGGGATAGCTTTGGAGAAGAAGTGGATTGTGCACAGCTTCTCCCTCTTCTTCATCACCCCACCCCAGTGATCCTGAATAAGTACACAGGCTAAATAAAAAATGGCTTTCTCACTGTGCCACAGTACTGTAAGAGAGTTTCCCAGTCCCCCTATCCCATCCACATAAAGTTTGAACCACCACTATCATCTCAACCCTATCTGGAATCATTTAAAAAATCAGAATTAGAGAAGCTTGGATTAAATGGTTTTATTATATAATATTTTCTCCTTTAATATTTTTCTGTGGTTATGGTCACCCTGGAAAGTTCTACAAAATATCCCTTAGGTTTTCCAAACTTTTCCACACTGAGCTCTCCTGCTCATCATGCTTTGCCATATTTAACATGTGTATAGTTTTCACTTCCACGGTGGTTCTCCCATTTATTTTGAATCTAGTGTGAGTGTTTTGAAATGTTCCTGCTTTTTAGAGAAAAGCAGAGTAATAGAGAGAAGAGAAAAATCCCTACAGACATTGAATCGACTTCCCACTTAACTACTTAAAGAGATGGAAATCTTAGCTCCTGCTTCAGAAAGTTTAATTTTATTATGCATTCTACTGTAGTTGATTTCCTAATCTCCCATGGGATTGCCTACACCAATCCTATAGTAAAATGCTTCTAATGTGCATTTTTTGTTTTTTAGCATTAAAAGAAGAATGTTATTGCTAATACCAAAATGGCTTCATGAAGACATTCCTAGTATGAAGAACAGTAATGCTGTGAAAATGCTACAGGTAACTAAACACCATCAAATGGCAGCTGTGTCCATGAGTGCAGTTCAATAGAGTAGAATTTCCATTTCAATAAATAAATGTGTGTGTACATATAAGCATAAGGAGAAACAAACTAATACATATTTCAAATCATACTTAAGAGATGAGAGGATGGAATTAGGAAAAGAAAAGAGAGACAGAACAACAAAAACACAATGCTATTCAATGTGATGAAAGAAGGAGAAGATAACAGCCAAAGAACATATATGCATGGACACAGACAACAATGTGCTTAGGGCCAGAGGAAGGAGAAGGTGGGTGTGGGGGGAGGAGGGAGAGGGGAATGGAGGACATCTGTAATAATGTCAACAATATAAAGAAAGAAGGAAGATAAAAGAGAGAGAGAGAGAGAGAGAGAGAGAGAGAGAGAGAGAGAGAGAGAGAGAGGAAGTAAAGTGAGGTGAAGTGAAAGATTGTGAATTAGGTGTCAGAGGCACTTGATGGCCATGCAATTGGTAGGTGTGTTCAGGGACGAAAGAAAGAGGGCAGAAAAGTTCAATTGAATGAGCCTCACAGACCCAAAGGAGTTTGCATTTATAGAAGCAGGTGGAGCCCAAGGGGGACACCAGTTCACTCCTGAGACCCAGTGGAACTTGAGAAAATAAATGTGTGAGGACTATGGGAGAAGGTATCACTCGGGGGAGACAGGTTTCCACTTCAGCAAAGAAGAGAAGGTGAGCCAGAAGTCCTTGAGGACTTAAGGGCCTTTGCTGGTTATGGAGGAACCGCTGATGATTATGAGTGAAGGGAAGGAATCTGCTGTGTGTGCTCCTACTTCCCAGCACTCTGGCCTGGCCATCAAGAGGCTCAAAACCTAGTCAATGGGACAGACACATCATCCAAGCATTGCAATGCAGTGGTGTAAGTGCAGTGTCAGAAATAAGATGAATCATGACAAGAGTATATTGAAAGATGAATAGGAATTGCTCAGGAGACACAGAGAACATTCAAAATAGAGAGGACAACATGAGCAAAAACACAGAAGGGGGAGGAGGGTGCTGGGTAATGCTTTATCAAAAGGCTTTACAAGAGGGGTAGCTGGAAAAATACTGGAATGGTGAGTGAGATGAGAGCACAAAAGGTCTTACAGCTCTGGAACTTCATTCTGTTGGCAGATAGTTTTCAAACTTTAATAAAATTTGTATTTTTAGCTTGGAAACCCTGTGTTCAAATGATGTGAGGAAGATGAGTATATGTAAAACAAATAAAATGGCTCTATTTGGAGCTTCGACAAGCAAGCCCATTAATCAATTCCTTCCCCATCTCTCTAAGGCAACAGTTTGCAGCCTTCGTTGCTTATTAGAATCTTGGCCCATTCCAGGATCTCTGGGTGGGAGGAGGGGGAATGGGTCTGGGGAGACCCAGGCAACAGTATTTTCCAAAGTTTCCCAAATGATTCCACTTCAAGGCCAATGTTGAGAACACTATAAAGGGGTTGAAAACTACTACTAAAGACAATGAGGAGCCAGTGGGAGTTTTCAATTGAAATAGACATGGTCCTAGAAAAGAGGCAGATTTAGGGAGGGTCAGAGAAATGAGCATAGTGAGGTGTGGACAAAATGTTAATAAGCAAGAAATCATAGTGCTGACTCATTTGTAGAGGGTCTATAACATAAGAAATGAAATGAGTTCATGGAGTGACAAAGAGCAGGTCATTGGTGATCCTAGTCCGGAGGTCCAGTTGGGAAGTGGATGGAGAAGGAGGAAGTGGGGCATAAGAGTGGAAACATCTTTCAAAGAGTGTTGTCAAGAAGGGAATGGAAGAAAGGGACTATGCCGACATGTGGTCAGCTTTCAAATAGTTGTGGAATGAATGAATAACAGTAACTCCAGAGGGGTGTGGAGTCAGAAGCATGTTTGTACTAAATTGGACAGGCCTGAGAAGGATTATTACAGAAAGAGGGGAACATGATTGAACAAGACTGTGAAGAAGAAGAAGGAAGGGGATGGTCTAAAAGGAAAGAGGTGGAAAGTCCATCCTGAGCAGGAGGAGGGATCTTTGTCTCTGGATACAGGAAAGAGAGAAAGGGCTTGGATGGCTGACAGTGGAGGAGTGATCTAAACAACTGAACCCACATATATAATGAGGTACAAGGTCAATTGACTGAAGGACCAACACACAATCACAAAATGTGGCAAGGATTGATATTCATTCCACTTAGTAGTGCTATTTTGCTCCCCCATTAACTATACTAGGGAATTGGGAACTTTTTACAGCTCAGAGAAAGGTCTCTGTTCCCTCGTGATCAGATCCTCTTCTTCCTTTATGGCCCTCACTCTGGAATAGTTCCCGTTGGTCTCTTGTGTCCTTCATTGTGGTTTGACTCCCACCCACTTCCTCACTCAATTGCCAGCCTAAAGTGGGGAAACACCTCCTTCCCCAGAACACAGCCATCTTGAATTCTTAGTTTCCTATAGTGTCTAGTTCCTTTGACTTCATCTATCCTTTAACTATAGTGATTCTCCCTTATCCTCTGTTTTGCTTTTCCCACTGTCGGTTATTTGCAGTCCAAATATATGAAATGGGAAATTCCAGAAATAAGCAATTCGTAAGTTCCAAATTGTGCCAATTCTGAGCATTTGTCCAGTGAATCCAAACTATTATACACTACCTGCCCATTAGTCACATGGTGGCCATCTCAGTTGTCAGACTGACTGAAGTGGTATTCCAGTATTTGTATTCAAATAACCCTTATTTTATTTAATAACTAGAGGCCTGGTGCAGGAAATTCATGTGTGGATAGGGTCCTTAGGCATGGTCAGTGATCAGGCTGATCTGTGGGGTAACCAGCAGGGCAATCAGGAGGCCCCTGTTGGCACCCATCTTGGCTGGCCTGATGCCACCCGTTCGACGATCCCACCCTCCGCAACTGCTGCTACCGCCAGTCACCTCCCTCTTTGGGGCAACGAGCAGGGTGATCAGGGGCCCCCTCTGGCACCTGCCGTGGCTGGCCTAGGGCCTGCAGGCTGGGAGCAGCCCCTGTGTTGAGCATCTGCCCCCTGATGGTCAGTGCGCATCATAGTGACTGGTCGTTCCACCAGTAGTTCTGCCTTTTGGTTGATTTGCATATTAGGCTTTTATTATATAGGATGGCCCCAAAGCACAAGAGTAGTGAAGTTGGAAAAGTAGATATTCAAAGAGAAGTCATAAAGTGTATGTATGCATAGAAAAAAATAGTATATACAGTCATCTTCTGCTTAATGATGGTATGTATTCTGAAGAATGTGTTGTTAGACAATTTTGTCCTAGTGCAAACATCACAGAGTACACTTTCATAGTGATACAGCCTACTACAACATAGGCTATCTGGTACAGACTATAGGCTATATGGTCCTAGGCTATAAGCATATACAGCGTGTTACTGCACAAAACAACACAAGAATAAATCAATCATGTGAAAAATGATTCAATCAAGAGAACTCTATTACATCAGGGATTAGGGCATCGATACATGCATTTTGGAGGGGCACAAATCATTACTCCATAGAAGAAGCTATAATTTTACAATTGTGTTGGGTGGAAGCTACTTGTCCTGGGAAGTCAGCCATCAGCTGGAAAACCTTGAGACCTTTTCTCACCCAGAAGAATGATCAGGCTTTTATATAAATAAAAATCTTCATCTACCTTTCTGCTTACCTCAGATGTGTCTGAATTGTGAGCAGCTGCACACCTTTAGAAACTCAACTCAAAACACTTTTTACAACCTTTGTCTCAAATGGAAGTGAAATAGGTTCTCCCCCTACCCCAGTTTTTCATTTAAGCAGCCAAATATTTTCTTGTAGTAAGGTTCCATCATATTGAAAGATATTCCAATGTATTTCAAAATCCAAATGTTAAAAGGCCCTGAAACAATATGCAGAACGCTTTCTCTTTAAAAATTTTAAACCAAGACAGGTACTTCAGACATGGATCATTTTTATTTTTCCTTTCCTATATTCTCCTCAAGGCAGAATTTAATAAAGGCTTGGAATCAAGCAGGGTAACAAAGGAGAAAATTCTATGGGAAGACAAAAATATGAGAAACAGGAGAGGGAGAGGAAAGTTGAGGAAAATTAGAATTCCAGCCCCTATCCAGTTATCCAACTGGACCCTTTAAATGTCTTTTGTAAATTAAAATAATGCTTTTTCTTCCCAGGAAAAGAGTGAATTTATGAACAATAATTCCAGCGAACAGGTCCTATATGTTGATCCAGTGATTACAGAGGTAGAAATCTTTCTCCAAGAAGAACACAAGCCCATGGACTGCAAGAAAGGAAGGAATACAGGAGCCCCGGAGACAACAGAGTGCCTGCAAAAGTCACTGCTCACCAGTACTGCAATTGTGTATATTCCTGATATCAACACCGGGTATAAACCCCAGGTTTCAAATTTTCTCACTGAGGAAGACCATTTCAGCAATAATGATGAAACCGAAGCCTCCGCTCTCAAACCAACAGTTGATTCCTTAGACCTGGAGAAAAATGCCCCCTTTAAAATATACCCTAAGTTTGCTCTTTCTGTCTCAAGTATGCATTCACTAAACAATACACTATTTCTTGAAGAATTAAGCCTCATTTTAAATCGAGGAGAATGCAATCCTTCTGACATGCAAAACTCGACAGAGGATGAAACCACCCTGCTTTTGGAACATGCTTCCCCCAGTGAAACCCTTCCAGAGCAGACCCTGCTGCCCGATGAATTTGTCTCCTGTTTGGGGATCATGAATGAGGAGTTGCCATCTAATAATTCTTATTTCCCACAAAATATTTTGGAAAACTGCTTCAATAGGATGTCCCTCTTGCAAAAGTAGAGCTGTGTAGTCAAAACTAATGTGAGAAAGCTGCCTTGCCGTCTGAAGTTGAATTTCCCCCTCAACATAAATTTAATTCTGCCCTATTTTTTTAAATTAGAGAATTAAGATCCAAATATGGAACTTACTTTATGGTCACAAAAGAAGTAGCAATATTAGGGACACCTCCAGTATTTTCCAAAAAGAATCAACAATATCCTTTTCATGTTACTCCTTGACAGGCACAGAACAGCTCTCCCTGTTGTGGGAAGGATAAATAATACAAAGTATATGGTAGTGAAGTAAATGCTGAAAATAGTTATTAATAACTATTTAAATAGTTATTAAAATAGTTAAAACCAAGACATTAATATTAGCTTGCAAGAGGAGAAGCAAGTTCAGTTTTCACTTTATTGCTTATAATTATCTTGAGTAGATAAAAACATAGCCCACAACAACAAAATAAGCAAAGGACAGAAACAGAGGAGCAACTAATTAGCATGTTTGCTGTACTATTTTTTTCTATTCAGGTGTTAGATAGTTGATCTTTCCTTATTTTGGTTATGGACTAAGGAAGTTATAAAACAATGATGTGTGGAAATCATGCGATTGCTGTCTTCACTCAAGTCAAGAGTGATAGCATTCTTCTCCTGTGTATTAATTACACAATAGTAGAATTAATGATGTAGCAGATGCAGGATCATCAAGGTGTAATTTTTTTCGGATTCAATTATGTTTTAGATATATGTCAGAAAATTACTGTAAATGCAGCTATATGTCTAAATACTTGCCACCCCTTCCAGTGCTTGCTATGCCGTGTCTCCTGCAGACATCACTAATAGATCAGCTCAGCCTTTTGCTGAGCTCTAAGATGGCCTTAGAGTCCATCATCTTGACACAGTGCTTGTGATGGCCCCAATCAATAATGGCTGCCAACCAGGTCAACATTGAAACGTAGGTGATCGTGGAAATATGAAATGCATATTTTAGGCTGAGAATAGGTACCCAGCACACTTCTTCTCTATTGTGATTCATTTTTATGGTCAAGGGGAACACTTTTTTAATGATCAGAATAATTTGAAAACAAGGTGGCTTGTCCCCGAATTTCTCTTTCTCTTCTACAGTTTTTAACAATAACTTATATTCAGATTAGTTTAATTTTATTAGAACAAGTTAAGCAGTTAATTTTTTAAAAAGGACCAATTGCCTACCATGTGTTGGCACATGAGCAAGCTATTTTTTTGACATTTTTTTAAATAAAAAAGGAGTCATTTAATTTTTTAAAAAGCTAAAAACGATTTTTTTGTCATTAAATGTCCCCATAAGGAGGATGACCATACATACATCCTGCTTTTCCTGTTTTTTTATCCCAGAGTAAAATAAGATCAGCACACCCTTTCACTCTCAGAAGCATCCATTTGGATGATAAATCATATGGTCACCCTATCTGTGAAAACTGCTCAGGTGTCCAGCATGCAAGTAATTTACCACATCATCTCTTTTTTTTTTTTGCATTGGCAGTCCTCTTTATTTTACTTTATATTATTTACTAAAGCCATTTTGTTCCAAAAATGGAATGTTACTACTCACAGTTTAAAAAACAGACCCTCTGCTGTGAAATTCTATTTCCCTAAAATGTGTATATAATAGTTGTACTTTACATATCCTGAAAGTATATTTGAAATCACAAATGAAATGCCAATATGAAATACTGTGATTTGTAAATGATCATATTTATTCTTCTCCAAATGGAGAATACAGTGAAGTGAAGAGGCAAGTAGCATTTGAAATAGCAATAACAAAAGACTGAGATACATGTTTCTTGTTTACCAACATGATGATGACATCTGTTAGCATATTTTCTTAGTGTATTTCAGTAATTGTAGTCTGCCACACATCAAAAAAGCTTGTCAAGCTTAAAGACCTGCGGCACTATTTGATCTGCGTATGCTTCTGTTACAGTGATGGTCTCCTTTAGAACTTCTCCTTCTCTGGGCTGCTTTCATCTTTTAAGGTGTCTTCCCCACACCCACATCACTCTTCAGCCCCATGGAGACCCTTGTAGGTCTATCTTTGCCATCAGGCCTCATGGTCCTGGTGGACTAAAAACTGAAGCAATACCTGTAACAGCGGCAATGTGCCTGCCTTTGCCCTAACTCCAGGAAATTTTCAACTGCTTCATCACGATGCAATCTTGGTAAATGGGCAAGGGTTTTCTTCCTACGATTCACTTATTCAAATACTAGAGGCCCAATGCACGAAATTCATGCAAGAGTAGGCCTTCCTTCCCCCCCTCCCCCACCCTCACCCCCGCTGCCTGCACCAGCTTCCCTCAGGCACCCGGGACCCAGGCTTCCCTCACAGAGGGAGGCCCGCCCACCTGCCGCAGCATGCCAGCAGGTGCCCTGGACCTCCCTCTGCGGGAAGATCATGAGGAGATGGCTGGGCTCCTGACCAATAGCATCGCACCCGTCTTGGCTGGCCTGGCACCAGCGGGTGTCATAGCATGGTCTCGGATGGTGGTCCAAATGGTCGTTCCACTGTTTGGCTGTTCAATTGATTTACATATTATGTTTTTATTATATAGGATTATTGTCTGTAGTACTGAATATCCCTACTCTGTACTAGGCACTCTGAGCAATAGAGATGTGAACAAAACCAGCCAAGTCCATGCAGCATTGGGACTTACATTCTATGGGCAGGAAACATACAGTCCATGGGGCTAAGTCATTTTAGTGGGGAACCGGGAGAAGACAGGGGATGAAGAGAAGCAAAAAAAAAAAAAGTAAAGAAGAAAAATGTCAGGGAGGAAGTGTGTGTAGAGAGGTGAAATGGGATAGTGTGTGAAGAGGAACTTGGTGGTCACGTTACGCTGAGCAGTCAGGGAAAGTCCCTCCCAAAGGGACACTGACGCTGCCATTTGAATCACAGGGAGGAGCCAGCATGGGAGAATCACCTTGCCACTGATAAGTTCCTTCTCTGGAAAAATTCTCCAAGGCTAATAGCTCTACTTCTTGCCCTCCTGTTCATGTGGTCCCTAACACTCCCCCTACCCCCGACCTCCCCCCGCCACCTCTCCCTTCCTCAGCCAGAATTTTCTGTAGATTTGGGGTCAAGTGTGTATCTTTTCATCTTTCCATCTAGCCCTTGGGCTCATTATTAACTTTCTAAGTCTCACAATCTTTTTAAGTTGCTGCTTCCTAATGGATGTGTCATGCTTCTTGGTGTGGGTTAAAGAGAAGGAGGAAGAGAGAAAGAGGGAGGAAAAAACCCCTATTGATACCATTGAGAGGGAAGAGAAGATAAATGCAAAGAAAGGCAGGTTAATTCTCTGTAATGCTGAAGCAAAAGAGAATGTCATAATTTTGGACAATCCTCAAACTAAGAGACATGTAATTTCCTCCTAGTCTAGTATCTTCCTTGCTCTCCTTGCCTGGTTCTTTCCTTCCTTCCTTCCTTCCTCCCTTCCTCCCTTCTTCTCTTCCCTTCACTTCCCTTCCCTTTTAATAAATTTTTATTTCTTCTTCTTCTTTTTTTTTTACATAGAAGCAATGGAAGAGGCACAGTTGATATACAGTTCTGAGGTGTTTTCTCGAGTGTGTGTGTGTGTGTGTGTGTGTGTGTGTGTGTGTGTGTTCTTTTTTAAAATTAGGAATTTGTTTTTACAAATTAGAAGTACTATTTGATGATATAAGAAGGCTTATGAGTTTTAGCATGTGGTTCTCAGGCAACATGGGCTGCTCTCTGGCCCTGCTGGCTCAATCAGAGGGTATTCTCAACTTTTTATATTTTCAGTCTTTGACAAAAAGGAAACACATGACTATGACACAGGGCAGAGTTTTCATAAATAAATTTTAGCAACTGAGATTAAATCTGTTGCAGAAGTCCAAAATGTAAAACAGGTGAAAGCAAATCTTCCGTTGAAACAGAGATTGAAGGTCATGTCTGAAGCAGCCTACACATGCATGTGGAAACCCACAGATTTCTCTCTTCAACACCAGGGTGATCAGGACTCCAGTCCAGCCTTCAGAAGCCCCTACCTCAGGGTTGTACCAGACTCCCATCTCAGCCATAGGCCGCCAATCCAGGCTAATGGGACCACAGCTCCCCCAAACCTCCCTACACCCTGAGCGGCTTTGTAAAAAGGAGCTTTCTTTTAGAGGTTGCTAACAGAAGCAGTACTACATGCAATAAGTAACTTGTTTCTTTCCAATTTATCATAAATGTCTGGGTTTTGTTCAAGTTTATGTTCTTTTTTTGATCATTAAGAATAAAATATTGTGTTGTGAACATAATTAGATTACAACCCCAAAGACTGTTGAATTGTGCTGTGGTTTATCTCTTTATGAAGCAATTATACCAATTATAGGAGGTGATGTTTTAATGGGCAATGTTATCCACTTGGCAGACACTATTGATTTAAAATAAAAGAAAGTGATTAAAAACAATTTGTGGAGCTCTCTTGGGTAAAAGCATGAAACCGATATAAAATAATTGCATTCTGGATTCATGGAGTGAATCATGTACTACTTTCCTGGATGCCACACTTAAGGCAATTTTATGAGGAGCTCTAACAAAGGTTTGATAGAATATTCTTATGTCTCTTTCCCGCTGCTAAGATTACACAGTAAATCCCAATTCGTGTTTCATGTTAAGGACTCTCTTAGCCATTTTGCTAATTTCACTTTTCAGCCTACTCTGCATCTTTTTATCCAGAATTTCCATTAACTGTCTGAAGGTGCATTTCCTTTATGCTTATGTTCAGGAAAGCAACTTATTGTTTAACTTTAATAATTAACATTTATCGCCGAAACCGGTTTGGCTCAGTGGTAGAGCGTCGGTCTGCGGACTGAAAGGTCCCGGGTTTGATTCCGGTCAAGGCCATGTACTTGGTAGCGGGCACATCCCCGGTAGGGGGTGTGCAAGAGGCAGCTGGTCGATGTTTCTCTCTCATCGACATTTCTAGCTCTCTATCTCTCTCCCTTCCTCTCTGTAAAATATGAATAAAAATATATTTTAAAAATAATTATCATTTATCAATAAATTAAGAATTTGTTCTTACATGCTTCATTTTTGCTTGGGATAGCAAATAATTCTGGCCTAGCTTTATGAGAAGAAATTAAAAAAAAAAAAACTAAATCAAGCAAGTGTTGGAGAAACGTAGTTCTTTCCTGAGATCCTTGGTTCGAAAATTCAAGCAAACCAGAATGATGTTTCTAGCCATAAAGGCACACCTAACAGTCACAACTCTGTCACGGCACAGGAAGGAAATCATCAATAGCAAACACTGGGACCCGTGGGAGACACGGAAGTCAGTAAACCAACTGTTTTCTTTCTGTTCACATCCTGCCTGAGAATTTTATTAGAAGTGAGTGAAGAAGGAAAAAATATAATAGTAAAAGTTTTTAAAAAATAGTTTTTATTTTCAAGCTACACAGTAACTTTAAAAAAAAATCAGTGACATCAGTATCAATGGAGTGAAAAGTGACAGTTCGCCTGCATGCCCCTGCTTCCTTGCCCAATCCCTATCATATTAATATGATGAAAGGGCCTAAGATATGGCAACAGAAGATGATTTGACTTTGGGTGGTGGGCACACGGTGCAATATACAGACCATGTGTCATAGACATGTACACTGGAAACCTATATGACCTTATTAACCAACGTCACCCCGATGCATTTAATAAAATAGTAATTCTCAATTCATTAGTGTTTTTCTTTCCAGGTTTTTTTTTTTAATGGTTAAAAATGTTGTATTTGTTCTGCGACTTGTTATTTTCACCCAACAGTACATCTTGGATATCTTCACATGTTGTTCTATATGGCTTTATCTTATTCTTTAAACAGTTGCACAGTATTTCATAGAGTAAATGTAGTATAATGTGTTTACCTATTCTGGATATTTCATTTATTTCCCGTTTTTCATTATTATACTACTCGTGTAATAATTCATCTTATATACATCTTCACACAAGTATGTGAATTGGGGGGTGGTGGTGGGAGGGATAAATGCCTAAATGGATATAGAAAGGAGGGGAATGTGAGGTACCTGAGTGGAGGGGCAGGAAATGTCAGGAGACTTTGTGGAGTAAACAAGAGGTAAAGAAATAAGATTAGAAAACCCAAAAAGCATGCACTTTAAGTAGCACAGGGCTGCTCTTATTCACCCAGCAAACAGCCCCAACCCTGAATTCTGCTGTTCTATTTTAGTGTTCAGAATTTCATAGTAAACATGAAAAATGTAATATATTCATTGGATGCTGACTGATGTGATACATATTCCAAACCTCTTCTTATCTGAAGTTAAACAAAGGCCAGTTCTCATTTTACTATGGGGTTCAATGTAGGAGATTTATTTTATCTTAGTTTGTTGAAATTGAAAATCACTTATGTTTTCTTAAACGATGAGATTAGGATTTTAAGAAGCTGCCAGCTGCCAAATATTTGCAAGTTCATTTTTCTTTTTTCAGTATTCATTGCACATTCTGTGCTACTTTAGAGATTCCACTTGATAGAATAGAGGCAGCATATTCAGAACCCCGTGAGAGCTGGGCAGCAGCTTGCTAAAGCTCAGAGTAATGCAGAAAAGCAATTGTAATAATAATTTAAAAACAAACCAATACAGAAATGCTTAGGAAATACAACATATGATAGACTTAACCTATCCTCATAACGTCAATGAAATAATGATTTTTTAAAAAGCACTCTTTAAAATTCTTATTTTTCCATTTTGTTTATTTTGTTTTACTAAGCAATGAAAATCCTCATTTATTAAAAGAAAAAATGCAGAAAAGCACGTAGAACTACAAATATAACTAATATTGCAATAGGTGGACTAAACTTCCTTTTTTATTTTCTATTGAAGAGCTTGAAATAAGGTCAAACAGACAGGGTTTTTGAATTCTGAATCTACTGAATGCCAAGTGTGTGACCTTGGACAATCATAAGAGTTTGATATTCTCTCTGTCTGTCCTATTTTATGGGGCAGGGTGTACCTTGCTAAAGATTTTACTGAGCCCAGGCAGCAAGGCTCTGTGGTTGAGCACTGACCTATGAACCAGGAAGTCATGGCACCTGGCTGGGTTGCAGGCTCAGTGTCCAGTGGGGGCCATGCAGGAGGTAGCCAATCAATAATTCTCTGCATTAATGTTTTTCTCTCTTTCTCAACTTCTTCCTTCTCTGAAATCCATTTTTAAAAAAAAATTTTTTTTTTTTAAAGAAGATTTGCCCTAGCTGGTTTGGCTCAGTGGATAGAGTGTCAGCCTGGGGACTGAAGAGCCCCAGATTTGATTCCAGTCAAGGGCACATACTAGGGTCTCGGGCTTGATTCCCAGTAAGGGACGTGCAGGAGGCAGCCGATCAATTATTCTCTCTCATCATTGATGTTTCTCACCTGCCTGAACATTAGCATCACCTTGAGAATGTAAACAAAACAAAAGTAAAAACCACTGAAGCCTGATCACCACCAGTTTCACTGATACTTTTCGGGGTTATTTTATGCACTGCCAGGGTTGAAACCATTAGCTTTATTGCTCCTCCTTGTGAAAAGAAACTTCCTGCCTTTATGCATTATTACTTACATTCCCCAATCCTTCCATTTCCTGGTTTTCTCAGGGACAATAGATGCCAAACCATGAAGGAGCTCCTTCATCTCACCACCCCATCTTGCTTTTACCCATTCCCTCTCCTTGCTTTCATGAAATAAAAGAACTATACCTTTCCCCTTCCAGGCTAATCTTTCCACCTGGCGCTGGACTCTCCCCCTCATCTTGTGCCCCCTTAGGGACTGGCTATAGTTATATGTTTACACATCACACCCATTTTGTTCTCATCCACCAGTGTCTGGCTCATAGTACATGTGGTAAAGACTTCTAAGTGTCTGTTCAACCTCCATTCCCATGTTCTTACTAACAGAGCCTCTATGTTATTGAAGCATCAATAGATCCCCCTGAAAGATTCATTCTCCAGCCTCTCTTGCCTCTGGGGGTGGGCACGCGATGAGTTCTGTCCAGTGAGATATATGCAGATGTTAGAGAGATTTCCAGGAAGTCTTTTTGAAAGGAAAGACAGACAAATGGAGAAAAAAAATTCCCTTCTTCTTCCCCCTTGCTCCTTCCTGATGACTGGAAAGTGGACGCGATAGCTTGAGCTCTGGCTGCCACCTGGGACCACAGGTGACCTGGAGGGCAAACGCCACTCACTGGGCATAGCAGAGCAGAGAGATGGAAGAGACCCTCATCTCTGGTGTTTGTTTGTTTTAATATGTTTTTATTGATTTCAGAGAGGAAGGGAGAGGGAGGGAGAAACAGAATCATCAATGATGAGAGATAATCATTGATCAGCTGCCTCCTGTACCCTCCACACTGAGGATTGAGCCTGAAACCTGGGCATGTGCCCTGACTGGGAATGAACCATGGCCTCCTGGATCACAGATTGATTGTCAACCACTGAGCCATGCCAGCCGGGCGCCCTGTTGATTTTGAGGAGCTGCCCTGAAACACTTACCTCTACTTTTAGATGGGATTACTAGTAGTGTTTTTAAATCACTGCTATTGGTCATCCTGTTTTTATGTCTGAATTAAAAAGAAAGGATGTAACAGGTAATCAGAAGTTTTCTTTTTTTCAAAGACTGGATGGTGTACATCCCTATGGTGGTCATCTGTTTTCTCCTCAGTTCCCTTTTCCTAGGATCTACTCTTTTCCTCCAATCCATGTACCTTCAGCGTCACCCTGGCCAGCTGGCTGCAGGGGATTGGTATGAGGTATTCTACAACAAGCTAGGCCTGTCAAAGGCCTTCCCCAACACCTGCCTCTAGGTATAACAACGGGGCTAGAGGTGGACACCTGACCTAAGCTGGGCCAATCAAAGGTTTCTTCCAGCCACTTTGGAGAAACAGCCTCTCTCCAGTGATAGAATTTTTGATGCAAAGTTCAGAAGCTTTTGTCAGTCATGTTTCTCTCCCTGTGACCAGAATAAAAGAATGGTCTACATACAGAGAACAAGAAGAATAAACAAATAAACAGAAAATGGCAAAGAGAAGAGGTGAAGTGAGAAGCCTAAATACATCCAAGGACATGGTTATCATTGTTAATACAGTTCAATCACATTCATGACTTACAATTAAAGAGAAACCTTTATAAAAGTCTTCTTTTTGCTTAAGCTACTTAGAGTTGTATTTCTATTATTTATAATAGAATCCTAATTAATACAACCCCATAGACATAAGAAAAAAAAGTTTCTAATTTTGCTCTCTGAATCTATATGATTTTCTTCTAATGATAATTAGCAATGACGCTGTTTATCTTGTTCATTAGTTTACCTGAAGTTGAAAAGTACTACTGCACAAATATATATTTGATGTTGTTTTCAGTAAATTGTAACGAGTTAAACCTCGAGTCATCCTGACAGCGTCTCCCCTACACCAACCTTTTTGCAATTGCAGACAGAAGAACTGGCAATAAATGCAATTCAGCTTGAAGAAAAACCATACCTTTCTAAGCCTGTGAGCATTGGATTGCACTATTCACTCTGTCATTCTGGAAGTCTAGAATGGAAACAAAGTTCTAATATTTTTATTTTTTAAAATGTTTATAATTTTCAGCTTTCCATCTCAACAATTATGCCTAGATATTGATATTGCACATTATCTGAGACGAGGGCAATCCCTTTAAATTAAGTGACTGGCTTTCAGAATTTGAGTAAGGTATGGCTAACCAAAATGTTCCAGCGACCAGGTACAAATCCTGTTCTATGACTACGTAAACAAATTTTTTTGCATGCTACAAAGTTTTATGCGGTGTAGCTTGCAAAAGATAAAGCCCCTTATCTGTGTTTGTGCAGAAACCTGGTAACCTTGTCAGGAACCGGGGCAGAAAAGACTAAGTGTCACCTCCTACATTTCCTGCTGTGGATAGACTTAACGGCTACGAGATGTCATAATTATTAATATACAAACTTGGCAAAAACTAAATCTCAGTGCACAAACTGGGGGGGGGGGGGGGGAGGAGGAGAAAGTATCTGCAATAAATGAGTTCTACAAATTCATACCTAGCTCTTTACATATATTTTTTTTTAACTTCCCAACAATCTTTGGTGTATTATTAGCCTTTCAATGCTGAGGAAACTGAGTCACAAGAGATGAGGCATCCTGCCAGGGTCACCTCACTCATGTGCCTATCTCAGTGCTGTGCCCAACTGTGAATTCCTCAGGTCCGGAAGCTGCTGTTTACATTGCTTCTTTCAATGAACCTTTGTCACAGAAGGTTGAAATCTTGGCAGTAATAATGTGCCAAGAATATAGCAGTGAGCAAGAGTATATTACCATCAGCAGGTGTGTGTATAGAGGAATCACTAACGGCAACCTGTGAAATATTTTCAGATTTACCAATAATAAATCATTAAAAATGGCTTGACCGCCAAATGCAATACATTATCTTGGACTGAATCCTATGCCAATGGCAAATATAATAGGAGGTCTGCTGTCACCATTATTATTGGAACATTCGATGAAATTTTAATATAGCTGTAGATTATTTTTTAAATGTTGTATCCTGAGACAGAGAAGCATCGAGCAGACTGCCAAACTTCAGTGGGAAGGCAGGAGGGGGTGAGGCCCGGTAAGAGATTAACCAAAGAACTTGTATGCATGCATATAAACATAACCACTGGGCACAGACACCAGGGGAGTGAGGGCTTGTGCTGGGGGTTGGGAGTGGCCAGGGAGAAGTCAATGGGGCGGGGGGGAGGAGACAAGGAGACTTATGTAATACTATATGCAATACTTTAAACAATAAAGAATTTTTTTTAAAATGCTGTATTCCTGTTAAATTTCCTGCATTTGATACCTGTACTGTGAATACATTAAAAATATCACTATTTATATGAAAACACACTGGAGTAATATAGCTAAAGGGCCATAATATATGCAAGCAACCTCTCTCAGATAAGTTAGTAAAGAAACGAGAGAGAGAGAGAGAGAGAGAGAGAGAGAGAAAGAGAGAGAGAGAGAGAGAGAGAGAGAGAAAGAAAGAAAAGAAGTGACAGTATTAAAAGTAGTATGGTAAAGGTATACGGAAATTCTTTGTATGTTTTAGTCTCACATTTTTTTTTTGGTAAGTTTGAAATTACTTCAAAATATAAGATCAATAAAAAGAAGCACCAGCATAGATGCCGGAGTCCTGGGTCCCATTACCCTCTGAATGACATTTGCCATTTCACAAAACCTCTCTGGACCATGTAAAACACAGAAGTTACTTTTTTAACTGTGGGTTGGCATTCCATCATATAAATAAGCCCCAGTTCATCCATTCCCCTACATTGGGTAGTTTCAACTTTTTCACTCTTACAAACAGCGTTACAGTGAGCAGTTAGTTATGTACAGTCTTCATTGTGCTCACGTGCAAACTTATCCTAGAGTTGATCTACATATATCAAGGGGGATAAAGTAAAAAATATAAAAGAATGCAGTTGGGCAGGGGGGAGTGCAGGGTGGGGAAGCACAGTGCAAAAGGAAATTTTCAGACACTAAAAGTACAAAACATGCATTGGATTAATATACACCAACTTCACCAGAGCTTACCACTAGTGGGAGGGAGAAGGAAGAGTAGAGTAGGGTGGGCTTTAGTAGTATCTACAATGTTTTATTTCTTAGAGAGACAGAGACAGAGGGAGAGAGACACACTAATAAAATAGTTCAGTTAAAAAGGTCTCTCTCCAGCTCAAATGGTTCATGAAAGAATGAGAGAGAGAGGTCGAAAAACCAGGACTACAGGCTATATTAGAGGAGAAGGACCCTGCCGGGCTGTCTGGCAAGGGGAGAACAGCAACACATGCATAGGTGAACACGCCTTTTGAGGGGAGGAAAGGGAAGGGGTGGGGCTTAGGGTACTCAGCACTCGCTGATTGGTGACTTTATATAAGGCACATGATTAGGCACTTAGGTACTTAGGAATCAAGGGTTGAGGGTATTTGGTAGGTGCTGATTGGTGGTTCATATAAGTATAGTCCATATAAGGTGCCTGGTTTAGGTGCTCAGGAATGTCCAGGCCGTAGGTGCAGGTTACATCATACTCTGTCCATCAGTTGGGGGAAGGGAGGATCTATCAGTTCATATTCGAGCTAGATTTGTAATCTTAAACTTTATACCCTTAGCCTGCTTATGAGTGTGTGTAGACTTAATTGAACAGAAATCCACAAGTACATATTAAGAAAATACTTAATCCGGGCACTGAGCTACCTACCAGGTACTCAGAGATAAATAAAACATGGTTTGGAATGCTTTGAAGAAAAGGGGACTCTGATGTTGTGTTAAAGAAAAAGCTTGGGTAATCATTTCCTTGAGGAACCTAAGCAACAATCAAAGGAGGTAATGGACATGGGAGTAAGGGCAGGCTTTTGTAGAGAAATGCTTTCAGCTATTTATTCCTGATGTGAAAACAGGAGCTTTTCATCCTTAGCATTGTTGGCTCCGTGAACCGCCTAAGGAAGTTACACCCCAGAAGGAAACAATTGGAATTGACTGGTTGTCCAATACGAGCTACAATGGAATTGTGTGCATTAAAACAGCAGAGAAACACAAGCAAAGAGAAAATAGTATTTCTGATCCAGAACTGGTATATCATTCAAAGTAAAACAACGTGAAAATGTGGTAATGATCCACAACTCGATAACCAAACTGGATAGTTCAAAGGAAAAGCACATCTATTGCTGTGTACCTTATGGTTACAGCAAACCAGACCTCTCTACCTCTGAGGGTCACTTCATGTAAACAAGAACAAGTTTTTTACCCAGCAGGTCTCTTTTGGACCAAAGAGAAGAAAACCTGACTCAAATGAACTGAAATGAAAATAGGAATGTATTGGATCAAGTAATTAAAGAAAACAGGTGTAGATTAACTACAAGTACATCTTTTTTTTAAAATATTTTTTATTGATTTTTTTACAGAGAGGAAGAGAGAGGGATAGAGAGTTAGAAACATCGATGAGAGAGAATCATCGATCAGCTGTCTCCTGCACACCCCCCACCGGGGATGTGCCCGCAATCAAGGTACATGCCCTTGACCGGAACTGAACCCAGGACCCTTCAGTCCCCAGGTCGACGCTCTATCCACTGAGCCAAACTGGTTTCGGCTACAAGTACATCTTGATAGATTAAATAGAGAAGGTAGCTGAAGACAGGGATGGCAGGACACGCACAGGCTTTATTGGAGGGAAGAGTACCCCTGCCGGCTGCTTCCACAGAGAGGGGTGGAAAAGAGCCAAGGCGGGGGTACAAGCACCTTTAAGGATAGGGGGCGGGGCTTAGGGCACTTAGCACAAGATGATTGGTGATTAGGGACCTAGGGACTTAGGAATCAGGGGCTTAGGGTATTTGGCAGGTGCTGATTGGTGGTTCAGAGCTCAGGAATGTCTGGCCGCAGGTGGGCTTCATGTCTGCCTATCAACTGGAGGAAGGGAAGATCTATCATTCCAGGCTTCTGGTAATATAAAAAAAAAAAAAAAATAAGAGTCTGGGCAAGGTCAGTGGGCGAAGGTCAGTCTTCCATAGCTACTTCCAACTGTGAGTGGGCGTTGTCTTTTTAGGAGCATCTACCCAGGGTCTCAAAGATTCTGGTGTTTGGTTCTGAATTCAGTGCCAGACAGATCTCTCCCACCTTCTGGCTGGCGAACGCCTGCATTCTGTTCTGCAAGGAACTAGTGAAACAACTCATGAGACATGGGCCAAAGAGCAAAATTAAGAGTATAAATACCAGTGGGACTTAGAGTGGGAGGAGCCATGGAGTTAGAGTGAAAAACAGGTAGTTTTTCCGTGCTGGACAAAGGGTGCAGCAGCATGATTTCCCCAAGAGACTGGTTAGTGACGTCTTGAGAGCGATTCTGTTGAGTCACTTGGGAGGTAAAAGCTGGCCCTGAGGCTGCCACAGCGTCACTTGTCGGGTTGTGCTGCTTTTATGGACCTGAAACTGAAATACAACCTGGCGGGGGGGCGGGGGGGGGGGGGAAGATAAGATTCTTGGGGAGCTAAAAAGGTGGGGCTCCTTGGTGTAGCCCGGATTCCAGTCAGGACCATGGGCAGAAGGTCCGGCTAGGAGCTGCGAATTTCTAGAGAGCGTTTAGTTAGATGGTCTTTAAGGAAGCCGTTGCTCTTCTGGATCTTACCCGATGAATGTGGGTGGTAGGGTATATGCAATTTCCAGGAGATGCCAGAGATTATGTGTGTAATCAAGGTCTCAGCCACAACCTCAGCAGTTTCCTTGCAGGTGGGGAAGGCCTCTGCCCACCCTGTCAGGATGTCTACCATGGTGAGCAGATATTTGGTCTTCTTGTGGGGAGGCATATGGGTGAAGTCTGCCTGCCAGTCCTGCCCTGGGAGGTGTCCCCTCATTTGATGGGTAGGAAAGTTGGGGTGCATTCCTCCCTGGGGTGAGGGAGCTGCACATGTGGAGCAGGAGGAGCAGGCACGTGACTGTCTCTTGCAGTGTGGGCCAGGTGAAGAGGGATGAAGGCCATTTCCAGGGTCCGCTGGAAATGTTACAATTGCGTAGGAGGCTTTCCGACGTTCCTGGGGGTCTAGACACAAGCTTCCGTCCACAAACAGAGTTAAATCAGGATTAGAGAGAGGAATCTGAGAGTCCCAACCGAGGTTGAGTGAGGGCCTTTGACAACCTTGGGGCAGGATTGCATTGCCACAGGTTGGGTGGAGGCAGCAGGAAGGAGTGGCTGGGGACTGGGTTAGGGAGACGTCAGAACTCTCGAAGAATAGGAAATGGAGTCCCTGTATTCGAGAGGGGGCAAGGAGAAATCAGGATTGGTGTGACAGAAGATCCTGTAGTCTATGGGTGGAGAAGACCTGAAAGGGTTGCTGAAGGCAGATCTTCTGGGCCTCCTTGATGATAACAGCAGCTGCAGCCAGAGCCTAGAGGCAGGGTTGCAGTCCCCAAACTGTGGGATCAAGTTGTCAAGACAGGTAGGCTATAGGGGAGGAGGCTGGCCCTAGGGGCTGAGAGAGGACCCCCATGGCTATTCATCAGTAAGTAGTTGGAAAGGCTTAGAGATGTCTGGGGGAGAGAGAAAGAGAGAGAGAGAGAGAGAGAGAGAGAGAGAGAGAGAGAGAGAGAGAGAGAAGAGGGGTGCCCCGGAGTTAGAAAAAGCTTGGCGAATGAGGGAGGGTAAGGAGACCTGGTATAAGGGCTTACCTAGTAGAGAAAAATTTTGGATCCAATGGAGAAATCCTACCAGTAGAGACCAGCTGTATGCTTCTGAAATGAGTAGTGCTGGGTTCTAACAAGCATTGTTGGAGGTCTCTGGGTAAGGCCTGGCCAAACAGATGACTGTCTCTGAACCCCTGGGCAAGGATTGTCCAGGTGAGTGGGTCCTGTAAAAATTCTTGTCAACAGTTAACTTTCTTTCATCATTGTATGCTATTGAAGATATTTTGAAAAGGCAGGGGGAGGAAGGAAAGCTGAGAGGTAGAGGGTCCATCACTTTTCCAGGGGCAGTTTTGACCACACGCCAGTGGTTAAGCTCCCTATGGCAGTTCCAACTCCTGCCGTGATGCCAAGGGTTAGAAGCAGAGGGATGATCTGGACTCCTCTTTTGTGTCAGATATGATAGACACAGGGACAGGTAAAGACTGATTATTGAGGCTGCATCTACATTGGGTGAGAGATAGATGAGAGTACAGGTTCCTATTCAGCTGATGAGGAGACAGATCTATGTGTTTTCCCCACAGAGAAAGAAAAATCCCTGATGATGGAGACAAGCTGACAGGTGTAAGGAGAAGAGGTGGACTAAAGGGTATGAGATTCCTTTTCCTAGTTCCGCACTCCAAGCTGAGAAAGTAGTCACCATGGCGCTACCAATAAGAGGTGACAGGTGAGTGATAGAGACTGTGTTGCAGTAAAAGTGGGAGGGAAAAGGGAAGGAAAGGAGTAGTGAAAGCCAGGGACCAGGCTGGTTGGATAAGAGGTTAGAGACTGTGAATATTCTGGGTTAGTTAAAGAAGTATCCAGCAACCTTGTCCTGTCGGGCTTGGAGACTGAAGCCTCACTTTCTTGCTTAGAAAAGGGGCAGGGGGCGGGGAGGGAGCAGGCTCCTTGGCCATTCCCAGGCTAGCCAGGCCTCTAGCCGCTGGAGTTCCGAAGGGCACATTCTTCCTACAGATCACAGAGAAGATAAGGAGATGAGAGATGAGGCGTTTATAGTCCCAAAGAATGGCTGGGCCTTGTGGGTCGAAAGAGTGAAACTGAGGTAGGTGGCTGTGGTTTGAGACAACTGGGGATGCACAGTAGCCCTGGTGGGGTACCAAGGTAGAATGAGAAAAGAGTGAATGGGGGAATTTGAGGTGGCTAATGGCTGTGAGACTGATCTGTCAACCCCCATAATAGAGACTGAGGAAGGGACAAGGAGGGTCCCAGCGAATTCAGAGAGGGCAGAATGAGTGGCCACAGTGTCAAAGAAAAAGGAGATCGGCTTACCTGCCACCACAGTCATTACCGGAGGCTCTGCCCTGGTGATGTAAGTCTGTGGGGCCCTGTCAGGGCCTGGGCAGCTTCTTCGGTGGCCAGTCCCAGGAGGTCTGGGAGCTCCAAACTGGATCCAGAGGGCGACCATGCTGGACTGGCTGAGGCCAGACTGGAGGGCCAGACCACAGTCTGATTTCCAGTGGCCTTCCCTTCGCACCTTGGGCAGGGCCCAGGCAGGGATCTTGGGTTTGAGCAGGACTTGGCTCAGTGTCCTTACTTGCTGCATTTGAAGTATGGGCCCAGAGGAGGCTTAGCCCCTGACTTACCCACGGGAGGACTGGCACTCCGTTTGGGGTTCGTGAGAGTGGTAGCTAGGAGCTGGAAGGCCTCCTAATGGGCCTCAGCCTTGGCTTGATCTCTCCTGTGGTTGGATTTGGGACTCCTTGTCTCTATTTTTAAAGACCTGAAAGGTCAGGTTAATGAGGTCTTTTTGAGGGGTTTGGGAATCTGAAGTTGCGGTGTATGTCGGGGACTAAAGGTGGTCAGTCAGTGGGAAAAGAAACCCGAGATGCCTCTCAATGTGTGAGGCTGGACATAGAGAATGGAATGTAGACTCAGGAGGAGGAAGAGGGCGGAGGTGGATGGCCACACCAGGCAGGGCCTGCAGAGGCGGGGCTTACTGGTTTAAAATGGCGGCCATCTACCTGAGACCACGTGGTTGGAGAGGGGTGGGGCTTGTCACACCAAGATGGCGGTGGCCCCGTGGAAACCAGAGAAGAGGGGCTGAACTGGCCATGCCAAGATGGCAGCAGCCACATGGAAATCACATTTAGCTGTTTGGAGCTCAGGTTCTCAGGATTTGAATTCTCAGAGACTGGGGAGAAGGCAGCTGCTGGTTAAATTTGAGAAAGATCAGAGAGTGAGAAGGGAATTCAACCACCTGTGAATTCCTTCGTTGGAGGCCACAGGAGCAGAGATTAGGCCGGAGAGCACAGAGGAAGGCAGAGAGCATGGGGAAAGTGGGCACGGTTAGAATTCTCAGGTAGGAATGCCCCACCCTACAAGGGTGGGACTAGGAGGGACTGTGCAGGGAGGGGCCTGTAAGCTCTGCAGCAGCCTGCCCTGCTCGCAGGTAGCCATGCAAACTCTGTGGCCCCGCCGCCGCTGCAGGGTCAGTGGGCGGGACCGTGTGTGTGTGTGTGTGTGTGTGTGTGTGTGTGTGTGTGTGTGTTAAGGGAAAAAAAATGGGGAAAATATTCCAGGAGTCCACGTCAAGGACTGTGGTGCTGATCTGGGAAAAAAGTGCTTAGTTAGAGAGGGACAGGTTTAAGGTTATAAGGAGGAGGCAGGACTGAGCCACGTGGAGAGAAAGAGCAGTCAGAAGACAGAGAAAGGGGTTTGAGAACAGGTTTGATAGTGCAGAGAGGATTTCCAGCTGATAGAGGAACATGAGGAGTAAAGCGAGGTGGGGGGAGCCTGGTGAGAGGAGGAGGGGAAGCCTGTTCATAGAAATCTCTGAGACTGCCTTGTCTGGTGGCAAAATTATCTAGATCAGGATATTGGAATGCTGTTTTATGAGGTGGTTTGACGGAGGATATTGGAATCAAAAGTGCCATTTTAAATGAGCTTTTCGGTTTGAAGTAGCCAGATTGGAATTGAAAGTTGAGGAGGTTTGGATTGGGGGGGTTCCCATGACCGAGAGATAAAAAGGGCCACCAAAAGGTTGGGGAGAGAATGAAGGGCTTCCCCCTCTTCTCTCAAATCCAACTGTAGACAAGAGGACGAGAGAAGGTCCCAAGGTTGTCACCCTGAAACCTTTCCCATGGAACAGAACAGAGTTTTCCAGGCCAGGCGCCTGGGCTTTCGTAGAACATAGAACACGTAGCCGAGTAGACAAGAAAACTCTGAGGCCCTTCCAGGTCAAGGGAACCAGGGTGGGGAGGTGGAGGTCCCAGAGGCCTACCGGTGAGAAAGTGATGAGATTCCCACGTGTCCTGGTACGGCAGGGTTCCAGAGGTGTTCTGAAGGGGCCAATCAACTCAGGTCCATGCCACCGAGCAGGGCCAGAGTATTTTCCGAGTTCATCCTGGTCTGAGGCACCATCATGATAGATTAAATAGAGAAGGTAGCTGGAGACCAGGATGGCAGCACACACAGGATTTATTGGAGGGAAGAGTACCCCTGCTGACTGCTTCCAGAGAGAGGGGCGGAAGAGAGCGAGGGCCGGGTTACAAGCACCATTAAGGATAGGGGGCGGGGCTTAGGGCACTCAGCACACGCTGATTGGTGATTAGGGACCTAGGGACTTAGGAATCAGGGGCTTAGGGTATTTGGCAGATGCTGACTGGTGGTTCAGTGCTCAGGAATGCCTGGCCGAGGGGGGGCTTCATGTCTTCCCATCAACTGGAGGAAGGGAAGATCTATCACATCTTGACCTGGAAGCTAAGGCTATGGCATCCAGATGGCAAGTTCTCCACATCTCGTGGCTTCTGCAGTGTTGGTTTATTTGCAGACTTTGTATGGTGTATGATGGCCACAACTCCAGACTCAGATCACTTTTACAACTAGCAGTTCTGGGGGGGTGGGGGGAGGTGGTCTCAGCTGAATCATTCCTACACAAATTTCAATATTTACAATGCTTGGCAAAACATGTGTAATATGCTTATTTCTAAACGAATTAATCACTGTACCAGGGAATTCTCATTGGCCAGGCTGAATCATGTTGTTCAACAGAGGAGTCAGGGGTAGGGTTAGCTCTACTCTCTGCGCACAGGGGGCATGAGTTGTTCTCAGCGAACACTTCTCATACGCTTTCATATGCATTAAGTTGCCAGGGGAACTTTTAAAATGCAGATTTTGACTCAGTAGGGCTGGAGTAGGCCCGGAGTGTCTGCATTTACAACAATCCTGGCCCTATGAAACTCCCAAGGAGCATGCTAAATTGCTCTTTAAGGACTGCAAATGTACTTAGGCTGGGCCAGCTACATAAATTAAAAAGCCTGGTGCAGAATGAAGACGTGGGACCACCTTTTCAAAAATTATTAAGGATTTCGAGAAGGTGACAGCAGAGCACTGAACGAAGCACAGGGTTCTTCTAAGCTGGGGGCCTGTGCAACCGCACAAGTCACACACCCGCGAAGGCAGCCCTGAGCGCCGGCTTCTGTGCTGTGGGGGTGTGGCCAGCACAGGACTGCTGGGAGCAAACCCTGTGGTCCTTGTCTGCTCTTCTTCCAAACAGATTCAGCAGCATCTCTGGACAAAGCTTGAACAGTTATTTGAAAGCAATCTCCCTGGAGGAGTACAGGGTATTAGCCTGCTTGAGGGGCCTATGTTTCTCAGTCCAACTCTCTTTAGAAGAGCCCTGACATGCTTACCTATCTCCTTACGACCAACGATTTTATTCTGTTAGGCTCGATATTCTAGCTGTGTGTCCCCAAAGCATCTTATATTTCCACAATTAAGGCACTTAGTGCGTATTATTTCTGTTAACAAGTTTAGTTGTCTGTCCTCCCTCCTGGACCATAAGTTCAAGGTGGGTGGGGACAGTGTCTGTCTTGTTTATCTTTGTGGCCCCTTTCTCTACAATGGTTCCTGGAACAATGTTTTTATAAATATCTATTAACTGAGTTAACAATTATAGTAATAGTCAACACGTTTGGTAGTCAGACAATTAAATTTTAGCCATTCTGGTGGGTGAGCGGTGGTATGCTATTTGGTTTTCATTTGCATTTCCCTGATGACTAATGAGATAGAATGCCTGTGTGTGTGTGTGTGTGTGTGTGTGTGTTGGACTTATGAACACCTTATGTATGAATTGGCGAGGGCTGCCATAATGAAGTAGCACAGACTGGGTGGCTTGAACAGCAGAAACTTATTTTCTCACAATTTGGGAGGGCTAGAAGTTTGATATCAAGGTGCCAGCAGGGCTGGTTTCTTCTGAGGTCTCTCTCTGACTTGTAGATAGTTGTGTTCTCACATGGTCTTTCCTCTGTCGTATCTGTATCCTACTCTCCTTTTTTAAAAAAAATATATTTTATTGATATTTTACAGAAAGGAAAGGAGAGAGATAGAGAGCTAGAAACATCAATGAGAGAGAAACATCGACCAGCTGCCTCTTGCACACCCCCCACCGGGGATGTGCCTGCAACCAACGTACATGCCCCTGACGGGAATCGAACCCGGGACCTTTCAGTCCGCAGACCGACGCTCTACCACTGAGCCAAACGGTTTCGAAATACTCTCCTCTTATAAGGACACCAGTCATTTTAGATTAGGGCTCATCCGAATGACCTCATTTTAACTTACCACTTCTTTGGATATCCTATCTCCAAACACAGTCTTGTTCTATGGTACAGATGAATTTGGGAGTGGGGGTCACCACACATCTATCACCTCACATATTCACATTTAGTTATTTCGTTATTCATTGGTGGATACGTTTAAATTCTACTCTTATCAAATTTCCTAATACTCAACCCGTACCAGCCATTTAACAAATTGTTGTTAATAGAATGGATGGCTGAATCTTTCATGGGTCCTCACAAAGGACAAATGAGCATCCTCCCAAACTGACACCACCACCCCACCCCACCCCCACCCCCAAATTTCAGTTCCTTTCCCAGCACTCCATCGCAGGAATCCTTATGCTTCACAGACATAGCGCAAACCTTCCCGAGCTCGACCTGGACTTTGAGACCTTACTTCAAACCATGCAATTCCATCTTCCTCGATGGTCTTTCCTTTGGTTCTGCAAAGCTCCTATTCATTCTTCCAGACCCACCTCAGAGTTAGTTTTCTGATTAAATTATTTCCAGGGCAGTGAATACATTTTAAAATTTACTCTTGCACATACACTGGTTTTTTTTTAAAGATATATATATATATTTAAATATATATCTTGATATATACCGGTTTGGCTCAGTGGATGGAGCGTCGGCCTGCAGACTGAAGGGTCCCGGGTTCAATTCTGGTCAAGGGCATGTACCTTGGTTGCGGGCACATCCCCGGTGGGGAGTGTGCAGGAGGCAGCTGGTCGATGTGTCTCTCTCATCGACGTTTCTAACTCTCTATCCCTCTCAATTCATCTCTGTGTAAAATCAATAAAATATATATATATATATATATATATATATATATATATATATATATAAACAGTACACACACACACACATGTTTTCTTCACCAAGATTGAGGACAAAAAACATCTACTCATTTTGATATTGTCAGCAATTGGCACTATAAATTGCATGAATGGTTGAATAGATAAATATGGGCTTTAGGAAAGTTAAATTGGCAAAAGAGTAATTAGGAGTATAATACATAGGCAATGAAGACCTGAACTAGAATACTAGTAGTGATGATAGAAGCACTAAGAATATCAAAGTGGTAAGGTTAAAAGATTTTGACAAGCAAGCAAATGTTAAGGAGGGAAGAAAAAACTTAACTCTAAGTCAATTTTACTCTTCTTGGTTTCCTCACAATAAGAAGGAAGAGTTTGGATCTATTTGATCTCATCATAGGAACTCCACCCCAAATCTAATTACTTCCCAAAGACCCCACCTCCAATGCCATAACATCAATTTGGGGTGACACAAACATACTGTCCTTAGCAGATAGAAAATTCCAGATAATAATATAGAAGCTGAGCCCACCCGACATGGCTTAGGGTTGAGTGTCGACCTATGAACCAGAAGGTCACGGTTCAATTCCCGGTCAGGGCACACGCCTGGGTTGTGGGCTTGATCCCCAGTGGGGAATATGCAGAAGGCAGTCGATCAATAATTCTCTCTTATCACTGATGTTTCTATTTCTCTCTCCCTCTCCCTTCCTCTCTGAAGTCAATAAAAATATATTTTAAAAATAACAATACAGAAGCTGATATAGGAAGCTGATTCTAACCCTATTATGAATATTTGAAAAATTGTTTAAAAGTACACAGCCAAGCCAAAAGCAAGAAAGAACAACCCCATTTGCCAGAAATGAAGAGAGGCCTAACCTAAGAGCATGAGGTAGGAGAGCTAAAACAGAACAGTTCACAGGGGCAAAGGAAGTAATCAGGGACCTTTGGCACTGGCGTGTTAGCACTTTTGAGAACAGCAAACAGCTTCAGCCCACGTGGGAAGAACTGGAGTCATCCTATGAACCAAGGTTGTCCTGTTGGTGACAATGGGAAAAGAAAAATTCTACCAAACCAAACACCCTAAGACAATAAAAAGGAATATGAAGTATAAGAATTAGAAGTGTGCCGAAACCGGTTTGGCTCAGTGGATAGAGCGTTGGCCTGTGGACTGAAGGGTCCCGGGTTTGATTCCGGTCAAGGGCATGTCCCTGGGTTGCGGGCACATCCCCGGTGGGGGCTATGCAGGAGGCGGCTGGTCGATGTTTCTCTCTCATCAACGCTTCTGGCTCTCTATCCCTCTCCCTTCCTCTCTGTAAAATACTCAATAAAATATATTTAAAAAAAAAGAATTAGAAGTGCGGGCCGCCCACTGGGAGCAGCAGACGGCGTTCGGCTCGGAACGCGCCGCAGCAGAACCCGCCGTTGTGACGGCCTCCGCGTTCGCTGCCGCTGCCGCTGCCGCTGCCTCTGCCCACCGCCCACCGCCACCCACTGCCCACCGCCTCCCCGGCCCTCCTGTGCCAGGCCCTACCCACTGGCACCATGTCCCACCAATTCCCAGCGCTGACCACGGAGCAGAAGAAGGAGCTGAGCGACATCGCTCAGCGCATTGTGGCCCCGGGCAAGGGCATCCTCGCCGCGGATGAGTCCACCGGGAGCATCGCCAAGCGGCTGCAGTCCATCGACACCGAGAACACCGAGGAGAACCGGCGCTTCTACCGCCAGCTGCTGCTGACCGCCGACGACCGAGTGGACGCCTGCATCGGGGGGGTCATCCTCTTCCAGGAGACCCTCTACCAGAAGGCGGACGACGGGCGCCCCTTCCCCCAGGTGATCAAGGCCAAGGGCGGCGTGGTGGGCATCAAGGTAGACAAGGGCGTGGTGCCCCTGGCCGGGACCAACGGCGAGACCACCACCCAAGGGCTGGACGGGCTGTCCGAGCGCTGCGCCCAGTACAAGAAGGACGGGGCCGACTTTGCCAAGTGGCGCTGCGTGCTGAAGATCGGGGAGCACAGCCCCTCGGCCCTCGCCATCATGGAGAACGCCAACGTCCTGGCCCGCTATGCCAGCATCTGCCAGCAGAACGGCATCGTGCCCATCGTGGAGCCCGAGATCCTCCCGGACGGAGACCACGACTTGAAGCGCTCCCAGTACGTCACCGAGAAGGTGCTGGCCGCTGTCTACAAGGCTCTGAGTGACCACCACATCTACCTGGAAGGCACCTTGCTGAAGCCCAACATGGTCACCCCGGGCCATGCCTGCCCCCACAAAGTGTCTAACGAGGAGATTGCCATGGCAACCGTCACCGCGCTGCGCCGCACGGTGCCCCCCGCCGTCCCGGGGGTCACCTTCCTGTCTGGAGGTCAGAGCGAGGAGGAGGCGTCCATCAACCTCAACGCGATCAATAAGTGCCCCCTGCCAAAGCCGTGGGCCTTGACCTTCTCCTATGGCCGAGCCATGCAGGCCTCTGCCCTCAAGGCCTGGGGCGGGAAGAAGGAGAACATGAAGGCGGCCCAGGAGGAGTATGTCAAGCGAGCCCTGGCCAACAGCCTCGCCTCCCAAGGAAAGTACACCCCCAGCGGCCACGCTGGGGCCGCGGCCAGCCAGTCCCTCTTCGTCTCTAACCACGCCTACTGAGCAGAGGGGGTCTGAGGCTGCCCGGTGAACGCCCCCGGCCCCGCCCCCGCCCACAGTCACTCTGCAAGGCCCGCAGCAGCCTCCTCCCAGGCTTCGGGCCGCTCTTCCCCGGCACCCCTGCCTCCCTTGTGACACCGGTTGCGAGGCGTTGTCTGTGTACGCCAACTCCAACGCCCTTTCCAGCCCACTGTCAATAAACATCTATTTAAGGGGGAAGGAAAAAAAAACAATTAGAAGTGAAGAGGCAAATGCTTTCATTGTTTTAGGGGACACGATGATTAGAAACAAAAACAAAACCGCACACGATAAAAAACTATGATAACCAATAAGATAAACTATTGTAAAAGGTTGTTGTAATAATTGACCAGAACAAGATCAATATATAAAAACGAGTGGCCCCGTGCATGGATTCATGCACATTGAAAGGAAAATAATTAGAAGAAATATTATTTTTTTAAAAAAAATATATTTTTTTATTGATTTCAGAGAGGAAGGGAAAGGGAGAGATAGAAACACCAATCGATGATGAGAGAGAATAAGCCAGTCAGAGAAAGATACATATCACATGATCTCACTCATTTATGGAATATAATGAACATCATAAACTGATGAACAAAAACAGATCCAGAGACAGAGAAACATCGATCAGATGCTCAAACCTCAAAGGGAAGGTAGGGGAGGGTGGGGGGAAGGGAGAGAGATCAACCAAAGGACTTGTATGCATGCATATAAGCCTAACCAATGGACACAGACAACAGGGGGATGAGGGCATGAGTGGGGGGGGGGGACAAGGGGGATAATGGGGGAATAAGGACAAATATGTAACATCTTAATTAATGAAGACATTTTTTAAAAATGATGAGAGAGAATCACTGATCTGCTGTCTCCTGCATATCCCCTACTGGGGATCAAGCCTGCAACCTAGGGACGTGCCCTTGACCAGAATCAAACCTGGGACCTTTCAGTCTTCAGGACAATACTCTATCCACTGAGCCAAACCAGCTAGAGCTAGAAGAAATATTCTAATATTGCTATTTTCCCTTTCTCCCTCAGCCCCTGGGAGCCAAGTGGCAACCTGACCCTCTCCCTCCCCCTCCACCTCCACTGCTGGCCTCCATCTGCAGGGTGATGGGTTGGGCCATCAGCCCCCACTCCCACGCACCTTGGCCTGGCGCTGCCTGCTCACCTGCTCCACCATCCTGCCACGGTCCCCCTCTCATTGGGGCCCACTGGGGCCTGCAGCACCTCCACTGCCATCCCCTGGTGGTCAGTGCACATCATAGCAAGCGGTCGAACTCCTGGTCTCCCTGTCAAACTCCCAGTTGAACAACATCCCGAGGGGGCAATTTGCATATTAGGCTCTTATTATATAGGATTATTACTGTCTCTCAGTTCCCAGCAATATCTAATTAGAAAACATAACCAAAAGATTTCATTTAATGTTTGGTGACAGAAGGTGATTTGACTTTGGGTGTTGGGCACACAATGCAATGTATGAGGAGCAATGGGCAGCAGCAGCTTGTCCTGAACTAACCCCCTGGACCTATCCCCAGGCCCTCTTTTCTCTGCCTCTCCACTGAGCTGACAGCAGCACTGCCTTGGGCTGATTCTTTTCCATAATATTTCTTTTTTTAAAAAAATATTTTATTGATTTTTTACAGAGAGGAAGGGAGAGGGATAGAGAGCTAGAAACATCGATGAGAGAGAAACATCGACCAGCTGCCTCTTGCACACCCCCTACTGGGAATGTGCCCGCAACCAAGGTACATGCCCTTGACCGGGAATCGAACCTGGGACCTTTCAGTCCGAAGACCGACGCTCTATCTACTGAGCCAAACCGGTTTTGGCTTCCATAACATTTCTAGAGCCAAAGCAGCCCCACTTAGTCCCTCTCCTGTTGCTTCTTCTATCCTAAGCCCTTCCTTGTTTCACCGTCCTTAGCTTCAATAAACATACTCTCAAAAAATTTCTTTCATTCATAACAGCAATGAACAACAAAGTTGGAATTAACATAATAAAGAAAGCCAGACCTTATGTAGAAAAGCTTAAGTAAAGATTATGTATAAAGTAACTATAGCATACGTACAGTTTAAAAAAAATTTAACACACAGAAAGAAAGGAATATTATTTAGAAATTCCATCCCACCCTTCCCCAGCTACTTGATTCCCCTCTGCAGGAACAGCTACTCTTAGTTTCTTTCGCATTCTTTCATAGCTATCCTAGACATATACATGCAAATATGTATCATTCTTTTTTTTTTTTTTACAAAATGATAGCATAGAAGAACATTGCCCAGCACCCCACTTTCCTTCACATCTCATATATCTTAGAAATAATTTCATATCAGACATATAAAATTGCCTCATCCTTTGAAAGTGTACCACTGCATCACTTATAGAACCAATCCCATATATATGGAAATTGGTACAATGCTACTGTGAAAACCCCTTTTCATAAATCAATTCCCACATTTCCATGTGCAGACAATCTCAAGTTCAAATTGCCAGAAGAGGAGTTATTAACTCAGAGGGTATGTGCATTTCAATTTCTGACAGAAAAGCCAATGGGCCTTCATAGAGGGTTCACGAATTCACATTCCTACCAGCCTTGTAGGCAGTGCCTGTTTTCCCCTAATATATTCTCCATCCCTGTGGGTTTCTTTTCTTTTTTTTCTTCAAAATTTGATCTTCACCGATATGATAGATAAAAAATGGTTTCATGCAAATGAAATACCACAGAGATCCCACTTCACACACACTAGGATGGTTATAATAAAAAAATATAGATTTTTTTAAGGAGCCCTCATACATTGCTGGTGGTAGCAATTTTATATGATGCAGCCACCTTGGAAAACAGTTGGGCAGTTTCTGAAAAACTAAAACATGGAGTTACTATTTGACCCAGCAATGTCACTCTTAGGAATATACCCCAAAAGAAATGAAAATATATGTCCTCACAAAAATGTGTACATGAATGGTCACAGCAGTATCAGTCCTCCAAAAGACAGAAACAACCAAAATGCACATCAGCTGATGAAAGGCTAAACAATATGTGGTATATTAATACAATGGAATAACATTATTTAACCAGGAAAAAAAAAAGGAGTAAAAGTACTGATACTTGCTACAACACGATGAACTTTGAAAACATTAAGCTAAGTGGAAGAGGTCAGTCACAAAAAACAACATGTCATATGATTTCATTTGAAAGAAATGTCCAGAATAGGCAAATCAATAGGTACAGAAAGTAGATTAGTGGTTGCCTATGGTTAAGGTACATGGAAGGATTGAAAATGATATCTAAAGGTTATAGTGCTTCTTTAGAAGAACACAAGCTGAAATTGATTGTGGTGGTGTTAATTGTACAACTCTGTGACTATACTAAAACCATTGAATTATTACACTTAAAATAGGTGAATTATATGGTTTATGAATTAAATCTCAATATATCTCAAGCTGTTTTAAAAAATGCTCTCTGTGTAGTTTGCATTGCTACTATTAAGAGTGAAATTGAGTCCTGGTGGGGTAACTCAGTTGATTAGTGTGTCATCTGTATACCCCCAGGTTGTGGGTTCAACCCTCAGTTAGGGCACATATAAGAATAAACCAATGGCTGAAACCTGTTTGGCTCAGTGGATAGAGAGCGTTGGCCTACATACTGAGGGATCCCAAGTTTGATTCTGGTCAAGGGCATGTACCTTGGTTTCGGGCACGTCCCCTGTGGGGGGTGTGCAGGAGGAGGCTGATTGATGATTCTCTCTCATCGATGTTTCTAACTCTCTATCCCTCTCTCTTCCTCTCTGTAAAAAATCAATGAAATATATTTAAAAAATAAAAATAAAGATGTTCATTAAAAAAAAAGAATAAACCAATGAATGCAAAATAAGTGGAACAACAAATCAATGCATTTCTTTCTCTCTTTCAAATCACTTTTTTAAAGCCCTAGAGTTACAACAACATGGATAGAACATAAAAGCATTATACTAAGTGAAATAAGTCTGACAAAGATAGACAAATACCATATGATTTCACTTATATGTGAAATCTAAAAAAAAAAAAGAAAGTAAAGAAGCAAAAACCAAGCTCATGGATACAGAGAATTGATTGGTAGTTACCAGATGTGGGGAAATGAGGGGTGGGAAAAATGGATGAAGTGAGTTAAAAAGTACAAACTCGAAGCTATAACATAAATAAGTCACAGAGTTGTAATATAAAGCATATTGGTAATAAAACTATATTTTATATTTGAAAGTTGCTGATAGGAAATCTTAAAAGTTCTCATAAGAAAAACTACTGTAACTGTGTGATGGTGATGATGAATATTAACTAGACTTACTGTGGGGGTCATTTCACAATATATACATATATTGAATTATGTTGTACACCTGAAATAACATAATGTCACATATCAATTACATCTCAATTAAAAAAAATGGTAAACATGCACTTTCCCTAATGCTCAAATTCTACTTCCAAAATATATTCCATCCAATAGTCACATATGTTCAGAAATAAGTATGTAAACTATATAAAGGGTGTTTCTTGCAATATCATGAGTAATAATAGAAAATTACAAGTTAAAGTATCCAGTAAAATGGAAATCATTCATGAATTATGGATTATTTTTCCTGCAGAAGTGATGAAGCTTTTTAAGAAAAGTATGAGGTAGACATGTACATATGCAAAGAACTCCAAGGTGAATAATGCGATAGTCCTAAATATGCCCACACAAAGAAAGATATGTGTTTGTGACTACAAGTAATCAAAAGAGGGCATAGAGATTATAATTTTTTTAGCAACAGACCCAGCTCATAGTTGTGTTTGCTTGGAACTTTTCACAAAATGAAAAAATAGAAAATGTCACTTTCAAAGATTGGTGTGGGAAGATGGATAGAGATCATGAGAGAAACAAAATCTTCCTAAACCAAAGGTCAACAATAGTCGAGTTTGTAAATGGGGGTGGAAACAAAGGGGGTTGTTCCTATTTTTCCCCCAATATTTTGTATCCTTGACTCTTGCTGAACAGAAAAAAAATACTGATAAAAAAAATACTGAAGAGCCAAAACCGGTTTAGCTCAGTGGTATAGCGTCGGTCTGCGGACTGAAAGGTCCCGGGTTCGACTCTGGTCAAGGGCATGTATCTTGGTTGCGGGCACATCCCCACTAGGGGGTGTGCAAGAGGCGGCTGGTCGATGTTTCTCTCTCATCGACATTTCTAGCTCTCTATCTCTCTCCCTTCATCTCTGTGAAATATCAATAAAATATATTTTTAAAAATTAAAAAAATACTGAAGAAAAAAAACTGAATTGTAAAAAAGGGGGGGAGTGGTAGGACAATTGCATATTGCATACTCCATGTACTATAATGTACTCCATGTACTCCATGTAATTGTATTCAATCCAATTCTATACACCGAGGGCAGGATTTTCTGTACATAACCAGATAGCAAATGTTTTAGCCTTTGTAGATCACATAATATTTACCATCTCTAGTGTTCAGTAAAAAAAAAAATTACTAGATAGGCAAAGAAGCACCAATAATGTGATTCTTAAGTAGGAGAAAATTCAAGCGATAGAAATAAACCCAGAGATAGCAGAGATGATAGAAATAACAGAGGTCTTTACTACAATTATTATAAATGTATTCAATAAGCTAAAGGAAAGACATATAACACAAGAAATGGAAACTATAAGAATCACTAAATGGATTTCCAGAGCTGATAAATTTTTTAACATCTTATAAAAAACTAATTGGATGCATTTAACAGATTTGGCACTACCGAAGAAAGAGCAATAAATTTGAAACTATTCAAACTGAAGGAAAGAAAGGAAAAAGAGCTGGAAAAAAACATCAGTGACCTCTGGGATATTATAAAGTACTCTAAAATTATGTAATTGGAATCTAGATGGGGGAACAGAAATAATGTCTAAAATATTTTCAAATTCTGAAAACACTAAAAAAAAACCCCACAGATCTAACAAGCTTGAAAGACACTAAATAGAATAAACACCAAGGAAACCATACCAAGGCACATCATAATATAACACTGAAAATCACTGATAAGGAGAAATCTTGAAAGTATCAAGAGAAAAGAAAAGACATTATATACAGGAAAATAGGTAAGAGTTTAACTGACTTCTCCTTAGAAACAATGCAAATCAAGAAGACCATGGGATAGTAATATGAGAGGAGGAAAACCTGTCATTTTACATACAGTAAAAAAAAAAAATACTCAAAAAAGCGAAACAAAGTCATTTTTAGACAAACAAAAGGTGAGAACATTGTCAGCAGCATATCTACATTTTAGGAAATATTAAAGGAATTTCTTAATCCAGAAGTAAAATAATACCCAGGGGAAACTTCCAAGTTATACAAAGCAATTAAGGGGAATGGCAACCATAAATATCGGAAAATGAAGATAACTTTTGTTTTCTGTTTTAAAATTTCTTTAAAAAATAGTTAAAACAAAATTAGTAACAATATATTGTAGAGCTTAAATATGTAGGAAAATAAAATGCACAATGGAATAGCACAAAAAATATGAAGATAGCAGTATACTGTCATAAAGCTCTTACATTATACACTACAAGAGGCCTGGTGCACAAAATTTGTGCCAGGGGCTCGGCCCTCTATCCCCCTATCCCCCACCCCCTGCCACAATGGCTGCCTCCACTTTGGCCCCCATGCCATAACTTCGTCTGAAAGGTCGTCTGATCTAATTATCATATTGCGCTTTTATTGTTATAGATTTGAAGGTAGACTGATATAAATAATACACATTTGTAAAAAACTATCAGACATATGAAAAAATGTTCCTGGTCAAGGATATATAGTTTAAAGCAATAAGACACCATTTTTCACCTGTTACATTGATAAAAATTACAGAATATAAATTCACTGTTGGTGATAGTGTGGTATGCTAGTGGAATTTGAATTACTAGTTTGGATAATAACCTGGCATAGTCTATTAAAATGTAAAAGCTCATAACTTTTTTCTTTAATTTAATAAGCCACATGTGAGATTCTATTTCATACAAATAAAAGCATCATATATTTGTACATGAATATTCTTATTTTATTATGTTGTATTTTTGTTCAGGAAGAAATTGGGAAAAACTTGAAGAATTACAACTAAAATAATAGTTGACTAATTTTTAGTACATATATAGCATAGTATGGAATACTTGTAGCTATTGAAAAACATGAGTGAATTCTATTATGTATGTTATAGAATAAAGTTTATGCCATGTGTTAAAGAAAACCAGATGACACATAGAAAGTTAGATGGGTGCCGAAACCTGTTTGGCTCAGTGGGTAGAGCGTCGGCCTGCGGACTGAAAGGTCCCAGGTTCGATTCCGGTCAGGGGCATGTACCTTGGTTGCAGGCACGTCCCCGGTGGGGGGTGTGCAGGAGGCAGCTGATCGATGTTTCTCTCTCATCGATGTTTCTGACTTTCTATCCCTCTCCTTTCCTCTCTGTAATAAATCAATAAAATATATATTTTTTAAAAAAGAAAGTTAGATGGGTAGCATGTCTCAATTGTAGCATGTCTCAAATGCAGAAAAAAAAAACCAAACAGAAACAAACTATCATGCTTTTATACCTCTGTAAGGCCTGAAGAAAAAATGTGAAAATGTTCTCACAAAACTATTACCTTTTTGGGGAGAGACTGGAAGGGACAAGACAAATGATTAAAACTTCTATTTCTCAGCTGTGTTTGAGTTGTAGAAAAGGATACTTTATTGAGATTCTCTCTCTCTCAGTTTTAGCAGAGGTCTCATGGGCCAAATGAAAGAACTCTAATACATCACCTTTCAGACAGATAGCAGTGCTTGAACCATGTGACTTTCCAAGAGGTAACATCCATTGTTCCCATTCCACCACTTTACACTGTGTCTGGGGAGTGGGGTCCAGGTAATGTAGGTTTGGGGATTATAAGCAGTAGACCAGAGTAGTCATATCCCACAGTAGCTGATGCTCACTCCCCTACGAGTTTGACTCTGAGCTGGAGGCAGTGACAGGACAGGATTAAGATTGTCTCACTCGGGAATCAGAAAGTATTGTGTATGAGAAGCAGGGGGCAAAGAAGCACTGGAGCCTAAGATACTGAAATATAGAAAAGGATGTTCATGCTCACCAAGCTTTCACTGAAGAACTCTATAACAAAATAAATAAAAAACTAAGGGACGTATATGTGGTTTTGTGTAAGAATGTTTGTGAGAAGGTTGTCTTTTATGTGACTCACTTTCCTGTGGGCCACCAAAACACTTTCTTGGGGCACCAAAAGTTCTGCCGCTGCCATAGTCAGTTTGGCTCAGTGGATAGAGCGTTAGCCTGCGGATTAAAGGGTCCCAAGTTCAATTCTGGTCAAGGGCACATGCCTGGGTTGCAGTCTCGATCCCCAGAAGGGTGGTGTGCAAGAGGCAGCCAATCAGTGATTCTCTCTCATCATTGATGTTTCTATATCTCTCTCTCCCTCTCCTATCTTCTCTGAAATAAAAATATATTAAAAATAAAAAAGTTCTGCTGCTGCTGACTAGGTTACAAACAATTAAATGATGTTATCTGTGAATCCTATGACTTCTATGTCTTTGCTGTTGAGAATGACAGATTGTGAATCAAGTTCATATTGTGGGCAACCCTGTGGATGTCAGTGTTTTAAATTTACTTAATATTCTAATTTTACCCTTGAACCTTTATTTCCATTCAATAAGGCCTGTGGCAACCTGAAACCTCTTGGAATTGCACTGTTCCTCTCCAAGACATGGCATTTTTTCAGGTGGTTTGTTCATCTATAAACAACATCTGTACTTGCTGAATATCAGTTGTGAAAAAGTTACGACTTTGAATTTTAGGAATATTTTTAAAATATATGTTTTATTGATTTTTTTTTACGAGAGAAAGGGAGAGGGATAGTAGAAACATCAACCAGCTGCCTCCTGCACAACCCCTACTGGGGATGTGCCTGCAACCAAGGTACATGCCCTTGACCTAAATTGAACCTGGGACCTTTATCCACTGAGCCAAACCAGTTTCGGCAGGAATATTTTTTATTGCTAATCTAAGAGTCTTGTACTACACTATCTATATATATAAAAAGCCAGTAGTGACTGTGATGACCAAAGGGCCGTTCACCATGAGGTGCATTGAGCATCTCTTGGTCTCTCCTCCCCTTCATCCCCCCCCCCCCCCCGCCCACAAGTGCAGTGGGGCAGGACTGGGGACTGGCAAGCGGGTTGAATGGCTGACCTCTTGGACCCTACCCCCAACCCACAGGCTCCGATGGATCAGCGATAGTGAACGGGGGAATCTACATGGGTAGCAGGAGGACTGGGCTGGCTATCGGCCGTTGAGATCACCAGCTCATCCCCAGCTGCTCAGGGGCTAGGCCTGTGGGAAAGTAGGTGCCTGCGACTTCACCTCCATGTGTGTGTGCCAGGCCGGCCACTAATGGAATGCACTGCCCACTTGGGGCCGCTCATGCCAGGGTGGATAGGTCATGGCCATACCCCACAGCTTCTGTCAGCACCTCAAGCACCAGCAGTAGCAGTGGTGCCTGTGTGAACAGCCCTGAGCAGGCAGGGTGTCCCATCAGCAGCTGACCTGGCACACGTGCATGGAGATGAAGTCGCCAGCACCCGCTTTACCACAGGCCTGAGCCCCCCGAGCAGCCGGGGATGAGCTAGTGATCCCAATGGCCTGACAGCCCAGCAGTGGAGGTGGCGTTCAGCCTGGGGACTGGTGAACAGGCAGAAGATGGCCTTGATCACAGAAGTCTAGGCCCTAGAGACCTTACCCATATAATTTTGTGCACTGAGCCTCTAGTTTTTATATAAACCTTTCAACACATGATGCAAGTATATTTAGTAGTTACATTGGTGTCCTATACATGTAATACTTTAGTCAGATGAGTAAAATTAATAAGTAAAAATTTTTACATATGTACTACTATTTATACTTTAAACAAGAAAATTAAATTAAAAAAACTTTTAGGAAAGAAACTTCTGTAAAGTGAAGTAGCAAAGATGAATAATTAATCTTAGATTCTGACCTCCTTATTATAAGTAAAAGGTAAAAATGTATGTAAAAACCTTCTTACCAAGCTTAACTGGGGCCAACAGTTGTCTGATGCCCTACATCACTATGTTGGCAACCATCTCTTAGTATTTATTCTGACAAATGATTCAGTTGTTCACAGCACAGAGTGAGTAAGTATTTTCAGGGCTTTTGGTGTCAACGAGGAACCAAAATAGACATTTAAAGGAATGGAAAAGTATCAGAAATGGAAACTGAACTAGTATTTCCTAGAAAAGTCCTTGTCACTGTCACTGTGGTTTTCACTTACTTGAGCTTTTGATTTGCAAGTACGTACATTCATCTGCTATGGCTGTACAGAAGGCCAGTTCACACCCATCGGCCTAGCAACAATCATCCTAACAATCCTAAGGTTGATATCTGGGTTTGTATGTTAGGCTCTTGCTTCACCAGGCATTATCTACTGTCTAGGTCTTGTTCTCAGAAAATATAGAGGCAAGATTTTTTCCCCCCTCTCCAACTAGACAGGCAACTACTGACAACAGCCATGAATCAACCAGGAAAATTACCTAGATATTAAAAGAAGGAGGAGGGATATGCATAACCCACAGACAATAGGGTGATGAAGGCCTGGTGTGGGGGAGAGAGGACAGGCTAGAAGAAAGAGGTCAATGGGGGGAACCAAGGGAAATATGTAATACTTTCAACAATAAAGATTTTTTTTAAGGTTAAAAAAAAAAAAAGGCGGGCCAGGACCGATTGGCTCAGTGGATAGAGCATCAGTCTGCGAACTGAAAGGTCCCAGGTTCGATTCCGGTCAAGGGCATGTACCTTGGTTGTGGGCACATCCCCAGTGTGGGGTGTGCAAGAGGCAGCTAGTCAATGATTCTCTCTCATCAATGTTTCTGACTCTCTATTCCTCTCTCTTCCTCTCTGTAAAAAATCAATAAAATAATTTTTTTTAAAAAAAAGGAGGAAGAGAAGGAAGAGAAAGGGAGAAGGAAGATAGAAAAGTCTCTACAGATTCCATATGGAAAGGTCACATACTTGCTAAGGAAAACTATATATAATTTTCAAACTACATTTTAAAAACTCTGTTGAAAGTTTTAAAGATTTAACATCACCTATAACCTTGGTTGACCAGACAGTGAGACCTCTCCAGAACAAGCCAATGCATCTCAGTAACTATTGGTTGAGCACCTGTCCTGTTCCACTCTGGGCACGTGCCCCTCCCCCGATATGTTGTATTGATTTGAGAGAGAGAGAGAGAGAGAGAGAGGAAAGGACAGTGATAGAGAGATAGAAACACCCATCAGCTGCCTCCTGCACGCTCCACACTGGGGACCAAGCCTGTAACATAGGCATGTGCCCTCTCCAGGAATTGAACTGGTGACCTCTTGATTCATGGGTCACACCAGCTGGGCTAAATTATTCTTTTAGCTTTGTTGCAACTGATTTTCACAATCATTCACTATTTTACTACACAGAAATGTTAAAATTTGACAATTTATAAGATTTATTTTTATCAAGTTGTCCACATAAATAAATTGCTGATGTATATAATAAAGAGCTAATATGCAAATGGTCTTCACGTCCCTCGTGCCCTCGCACTGGGACCAGGGGACCTGAGGCTGAGCCAACAGACCTGAGGCTGTGACCCCACCCAGCAGGGCTTGACAGGGAACCTGAGGCTGTGCCTCCTGTCCTGTGGGCCTTGATGGCGGAGGGGCCAGCTGGGTCTGGGTCTCTCATGATTTCAAGGTGCATGGGGATAGGTGGGGACTTGACTCTGAGTCCATGGTGCCCCCAGACTCTGACAGGAGGGAAATCTTCATATACATTTTACTAATTTTCTTTCATCTCCGACACTTCTATTATAGAGAAAAGGCAAATAGCAATATTAAAATATTTCCTCTAATTAATTCCCTTTTAATGTGCATGGATTTTGTGCACCGGACCACTAGTATAAACTATAAAATGTCACAGTATCATAAAAGCACTCTATGCATTGTCAATTCTAAAATGTACATTTAAAAAATTTTTTTTAACATCTTATCTTATGCCTACTACCCACATATGGCAAAGTAGTTGGCTCTGCACATGCTCAGCAAACCTGGATCGGTTTTAATGGACTGGAAAAATATCCCGGAGAAAATAGTGGGACGCTCTTTTAGGAACTGCTGCCTTATGAACACTCTTACATCCCTGAGGTTCATATTGGGTAGAACAAACATGTGATGGGAAGTGCTGAGATCTGAATGTCTCTAAAGACTATTTTAACAATTTTTTTCTTATACATAGTTTCCCTTTTCTTTCTTGAACGAATAAGGATCGCTAATAAACATAAGCTTAAATAAATCTAAAAGAAATACTTTAATACATAAAAATTTTAAATATTCCAAGTGATAAGAAAGCATTGTGTCATAGTTTGTGCGACACATCTTTTAATTTCTTACCGGTACGTTAAAAAACAAACAAAAGGACGTCTTATAGTTGAAGAATTCCTAGATCCAAGGCAATATTGTCCTATGTAAGGGCGCCGCTGTCATCCCCGCTGCATTTTGTGCAATTGCCCGTCTTCCCCCGGAATCCCACTAACAGCACCGAACCCGGGCCCATGTAGGGTGGGTGTCCTAGCACCTAGTAAGTGTTCACTTCCTCCTTATACTTTAGAAAGCGGACACAAATGCAAGTCCTGATGTGTCCCTGCCACCCTGCCCCGCGCCAGCCCCCTTCGGAGACCACGGCCTGGGTCGTGGCGAGGACGGGGCGCTCCGGGCTGCACGGAGGAAGCGCATCGCAGGAAAGTCCTCTCCTCAGACCGTCCGCAAAGCGCCCCTTGGCTGCGGCTGCGAAAACCCACAGCGTGGCTGTGCCCTGCTCCCCACGTCGGCGCAGAGTTGACACACGCCAACCCAGTCCTCGCTCGCTCGGGCTCCTGAGACGGGCTTTACCCCCGCGTCTCACCGAAGGGGAAACGGGGGTGGGGGGCGGGGCTGGAGAGAAAACTCCCTGGCTCGGGACCTCAGGGGCACGGCCTCGGTCGCGGAAGGGGCTCCCGGCCAGCTTTGACCGGCCACTGGCGTCGGGGCTGAAGGCTGCAGCGCCTCCCTGCGCCCGCCTCGCGGTCTGCGCGCCTCGGCACTGCGCGCGGGGCGCCCCCAGCCCGGGGTCTCCGGGCGGAGCGGTGCGCGCGGGGGGCCCAGAGGGCGCTGACGCCCGGACTCCCCGGCACCCTCGGCGGGCGCAACACGTGCATCGCAGAGCTCGGGGAGCACCCGGCCTGTGCTGGCCGCATGGTGAGTGACCAGGGGCTCGGGTGGGGCGGGGAACCCAGGGATACGGGGGGGGGGGGGGGGGGGGATACGGGCGAGCGGGGTGTGTCAGTGCCCAAGCTTCAGTGCTGGATTCGGCGGGGAGGTGAGGGGGTGGGGGGGTCTTGGGTGGTGGCCTCTCCTCAAGGTCCTCATTCTCAGGGCGCTGGTGTGCACTTGAGGGTGCTGGGTGGCTTTGGCTACATGGAGGGGCGTGCGCGCCCACGCCAAGCCCAGCAGGATCCAGAATCACAGGTTCTTCGGGAGGAAGCGGGGGAGGGCTTCTGGGGAAGGGCACAGGGCACCCCTCAGGGTCCAGCCTTGGTCGAGGCCCACGGGCGTGACTCGGGGCTTGAACCTGGACTTTCTGTGACACTGAGGATCATACTTGGTCTAGCATGAGGCGAATTGCCCCCTTTTCGGCAGCGCTTTCCTGTGGCCTCTCAGGGACAGTGGCTGGCACCACAAAGTACTAGCGCCTGCTCTGGGGTGAGCCGCGGGGCCAGCCTGTTTTCTCATCTATGAAACATCCCTTTCAGAGGCCCTTGCCACCTGATTGAGGGACACTAAATAGAAGCACTGTAAGAGATGACGGTCTTAAATATTAAAATCTAGATATAGGTCTTACAATAGTAGCCCCATATGATAAAACTTTATATCCTGGTATGTGTAAAGAACAGGGTGAAATTAGTTCTTGAAAGAAAGGAGAGGGGAGGGGAGGGAAGGGGTGGAGAGGGGAGGGGAGGAGAGGAACTAGATAATTGTTACAATCCTTAGGTGTATGTCTGGTGTAGATAAAGTCTTTGTTGAGCACTTACTATGTACCCAGCACCTTGTTATCCCACATAACTGTTTAAAAACCCAATGAGTGGTTATTAGTATTCCCATTTTACCGATGTAGACACTTGGGCACTTTCACAGAGATAGTGTTACACATTTCTGGCCCTAAATTCTGTGCTCCTTGCCTTTTCACACCTCAGGCTTAATAAGGTTATAGCCACCTCCACTTGGGCAAACAAACATTAGATTCTCATTCCCCTCTAACACGTGTCCTGTTTCTCTGTCCCACCGAAAACTGAAAAAAACCTTAGTGTTCAAGAGCTGTCACTCTCCTCCCCATTTTAATGTGAAACCCTCAATTCACTATAGTAAACTCTCGATTTTGAAGACCTCAAGTTAACAGACTTCGGATTTAATGAACAAAATTTCCGGTCCATATGTCACATGTGAAAATTAACACCCTGTTAACTTCAAAATGCTTATAACCAAGATTTGCTTATAATTAACAGGCTATTTTGTTATTAATTCACTGTTATTTTAAAAAAATTTTAGCAAATAGGCCATGTTGGAAAAAACACTGTAGTAATTTCATCGACATAAATAAATATTACATATCTACAACTATAATCTACATATTTAAATCCAAGAGCCACCACTCAAAAAAAAAGGTTGGGCAAGTGATTAGCAAGTGATCACACCCTGTCACACCCGGTAATGGGCTCTGTCCTGACTTTCTGCAGCAGTTTTAATGCTTGTGGGGGTGATGTTCCCTTGGCCCAAATGTGGGCATTTATTTACTCAGGGTGATTGGTGAATGCACGTGTTTGACCAGACCAATCAATCTACATTAAAAACTACAGTAATACATATAGAAAGCTCTGTGAAATTAAGCTTTTCATACATGCTTCATTTTAGTTACACAAACGTGCCTACCTAAGTAAAAACAGGTAAACTAGTCTGTCAATTTTTAACACATGCATTCGGGAAACCTACTTTATTATATAATGAACTTTCGGCTGAAACGAACACCCCCTAGCCCAAATTAGTTGTTATATCAAGGTTTTACTGGATTATCACTTTATTAGTCATGAAAGTCTCTGCAAGAGTTTGCAACATTCTTTTATCATTTGTCATGTGTCTTGAACATCCTGATGTTTCACAAGATGGTAAATTTCCAAATGTTGGTAAACTCTTAATCTTTTTTTTTTTTTTTGCATGAGAATGTGTTCTAGTGTGAAAAAAAATTCTAAAGCACATGTAAAATTATTATGGGGAAAGACTCCTCTAAGTACAGTAGTAGATGTCGCACTTATTTTTTGTAGTGGGACACCTGGGTTCTTTAGCCAATTACATGCTAAAAAGCCAAATCCCAAAGAAGCCTTGTCCAATTTTCTTTGGTTCCTCTTCCGCTTCTCCTTTCCCTTTCCCTTTCCCTTCCCTTTTCCCTTCCTCTCTACCTTCCCCTCCCCCTCCTCCTTTTCTTTTTTTTTTTTAAATCTTGGTCACCGATTTCTCCACCTGTACAATAGAAATGCCAGTGGATACTTTATACAGAAGATGAAATAGTAACAACTCAGTTATGTACTCTGATTGTGATTACTTGCTAAGTAAATGCTTATAAAAGTTTAAGATTAGAACCTTAGTTTACTGTGTGTGTGTGTGTGTGTGTGTGTGTGTGTGATGTCCAGAAGAAAAGGGAAACATTAAGTAAAATGTTAGGCAGAGAAGCTGAGGCATGAGGCTGTTAGTGTAGAAACCTCAGTTGAATTCTTAGTTTATATAAGAAACTTTGAGGAACATTACAGGGTGGCAATCACTGGCTTTAGACCCCACCCCATCTCCACATGTGCCTCCAGTTACTTGCAGATAATTGTGAAGTTCCTAGAAAATTCCCAAAATGTGAAATCACTTATGATGGTGATAGAGGTAGAAGTGGAGGACCTGGAATGGCACTCTGGCCCCAAACATCATGCTCTTCCCAGTTCATTTTCCTTCCCAGTAGAAGATGGCTTGTTTTATTTACGAGGGGCCTGGTGCTAGAAGTCCATGCACGAGTGCGGTCCCTAGGCCTGGCCGGGACATCGAAACGGGAGCATCTGGCATGGAAGGGCAGGACCCAACTAACCTCTGGGCCCTGGGCAGCACCTGGGCCCCTGGGCTCCTGCATGCCCCCTTGAGCCTGAGTCATCAGGCCCCTGCTGAGCTCCCTCAGCGCCAGGTAGCCAGGCAGCAGCCTGTCTCTCCCCCACCCCCCCTCCCGCCCCTAACCCCCTACTGCCGCCCCTGCTGCTGCCGCTGGTCACCATCTGCAGGGTGATCAGTTGGGGCAATCGGGCCCTGCTTGCACCTGCCTCAATGGGGCACCACGTGCTCATCCTGCTGCAGTCCCATTTTCACCGGGGCCCATCAGGGCTGGCAGTGCTTCCACTGCTGCCCACTGCCAGCCCTGCATCACCAACACCTGCCATGTTCCGGGTCGCCCACTGGTGGTCAGCGCATGCCATAGTGAGTGGTCGAACTCCCAGTAGAGGGGACAATTGCACATTAGACTTTTATTATATAGGATAGCTCTAGAAGGCTGCAGAGTGGGGAGATAGAGAAGGTTGGATTGTTAAAACTTAATTGAAAAAGTGTGGTGAATGGTGTAGGCTTGTGGAGCTATTTTAAGAATGAACAGAAAATGTAACAAATAACATTAATTTTAAAGTACCTCCTTTCTTCAAGACTCTACCCATGTTGTCTGTCTTTTTTTTTTTTTAATTTATAAGACAATTCACAGTACAAATGATTTGGGGATTAAGGCTGGATAAGATTCTCTAATGCATTTTAAAAGTAACATGTTTACACACAGCAGTTTGGGAGCCTGTGCAGTGTGATATATCTGAAATGGAAATAAAGAAAAGTAGAAAGAAAGAAAAAGAGAAAACAAAGGAGAAAAATATAAGGGTATCTTTGTTAAAAAAAAGTAATAAAGGGGTCATAAAGAGGGAAAGGAGAGAACTTGGTGACTAAAATTTCAACAACAAAAAAGTACCAAAACTTCAAAAGTCTCCTGAATTTGGGAAACAGAGGAGAATTTCTATGCATGGTAAAATTAGGACTACACGGGAAAAATTCAAGAGCCTCAGTAGCTGCATAAGAAAGGAAAACGGGTGTGTGTCCAGTTTGGCTCCTGGAAAGGGTGTTGAGACTATTGGGTAAAAAAGCAGAGAGGACTGATGAGTTACTTCTTCTTCCCCTTCAAGCCATCTAACATGGAACGAAGGGGCTGATTTGGTCAGGGACTGATAGGACAGCATTTGTTTATGTTATAGCATGTTAGGTTTTTCTCCAAAAACCTCAAAAAATAAAAAAAAAGAGAGATACAATGCTTCATTCAGGAGACTGTTCGTTTTCATGACCTAGGTCATAAGAAGACATGGGGCAGAGGCTGGCTCCAATGCTAGGTTGCAAGCTAGCTCCTTGGCGGATTTGATGTTCCTTTTCCATCCTCATAGTGGAATGGATTGTTAGAGATACTTACATCTTGCATATGCATGGGGTGGTGTTGTTTTATCCTCCTTTGAGGGGGGTAGGTATCAGAAATAATGAGTCAAGCTTCTGAAGATCACAAGCGTTAGGCATTATCAGTGCTTTACTAGTTGTACCAGTATCATGACTATTGTGTGTAATATGTACGGTGCCTAGAACATAGAGCTCAACAAACTGCAGCATTACTTATAGTATTTATGCTGCCGCTGTTGCTACTGATCAGAAACAGTCTCACATGTTGGATCAGAAGTAATGTTGGATTAGAAAGCTGGAGAACTAATATCTGACCTGGATTCTGCTCTTGGTGTGACCTTGGTGGCGAGCTCCTTCTTTTCTCTAGACCTCAATTTGTCTCTCTGTAAAATGGGGAAGGTAGAAGAGATGACCTCCAACGTGTTTGTCTTTATACTGACCTGTCGCCGGCAAGCTGTGCCTATAAGTAGCTTTCCCAGAAGGGAAGGGTTTGGTACCCTGCCTCACTGGGTCAACTGGGTAATGAATGGCATGCACTTGTAAGACATCCAACCTTGATGTGGGCTCAGAACAATCAACTTGGTTTGTTCTGAAGCGGCCCAGACTCCAGTGGGGAGGGAAAGGGGGCAGCATGGCCATGGCATTGACTAGCAAACCTTTGAGGTTCCTTCTTCCTCTGACTTATTAAATCATCTGACGGCCGGTGTTAGAATAAAGAGTGCCTAACATAATTTTTTTTTTTTTTCTTAGAACATACAATTCCATCGGCCTGTGGACTGAAGGGTCCCGGTTTGATTCCGGTCAAGAACATGTTCCTGGGTTGCAGGTTTGACCCCTGGCCCGGTTCAGCACGTATGTAGAAGGCAACCAACTGATGTGTCTCTCTCACTTCGATGTTTCTCTCTGTGCGTCTCTCCCCTTCCCTTCCACTTTCTTTAAAAATCAGTGGGAAAAATATCCTCCGATGAGGATTAACAAACCAAAACAAAAGAAAAGAAAGTAATAAATGATCTTAAAAAGAAATGCAAAAACAAGACACAGAAGGGAAAATGAACATTAGCCTGAGAGTGGTGCTACTTTGTGTGGGTTATTATGGTCCAGGACGCTGTAAAACAATATCACATTAATCTTCCCAAAACCTTGTCTAGGTACCTGTTGTATGGATGAGGAAATGGTACTCTGTGGTTCAGGAGGCAAAGTGGAACTGAGATTGACTAGCCTTTTTCTCTCCCACCATACCATACTGCCCCTAGGACTTGATGTGGTGCTACAGAAGCAAAGCAGAGTAGGAAGTGTTTCTCCCCGTGTGAACTTAGCACCTGTGGTAAGGGTTTTTCCTAAACTAGTAAAATAAGGTTTTGAAGTAGTTGCATGTTCTATGCCCCTTCCTGGAGCAGTGGAGGAAGAGACTCACTGGGAGACGGTTGTTGCCTCTGCAAACTGCCGGTAGCTCTGTGTCTGGCTAGTCCCCGCCCCCCTCGTTGAGACATTGATTTCTCTGTCTGGAAACTGTCACAACTGGAGTGATGAGTCAGTGACACAGCACACTCTTTGTTTTTCTGATTCAAGGTAGAGTTGTAGTTTTAATACGGACCCTCCGGGCAGGCTGTGTGAAGGATGTTTACAGTAGATATGGGGTTTCATTTTATTGGAAGATACCTCATTTACTTGAAGGTCTTTGGGTTTCTGAGTTTCTTATAAATGGAGAAGCTGTTTTAGCTGGTATTCAGAGAAAATGAATACAGAAAATTTTTGGACTGTGTAAACTGAAATTGATCCTCTATTTTGCCTATTTCATATATATATATATATATGCTATCTTTCATATATATATATGCTATCTTTCATTCATATATATATATATATATATATTATATTATATTATATATATAATCCCAAAAATGTATACACTACTAAAAAGTGTATATACTACTTTGGGGGTACCCTACATAACATATTATATATATATATATATATATATATATATATATATATATATATATTTAAAATTTTTTATGCTGGCCAATTAAATAATTTAATATTGAATATTTTACTGTTTAGAGAATGTTACAGCTTCATAAATTGCAATGCACATTGGAAGATACTCTGTAGATACTCTTTGCAGTTAGGAAGTAGAAACCTGTTTAATCCTATGTATTTGTCCATTCCAGTTCAATGCATAATTTCCTTTATGGAGAATATTTCAAATTTTAATGATGCAACTAAGGTAATTATAATAAACAAAAACTTATTAACGACATCAGCCACAATGTAGCAGGATAAGATTTAATGTAGTTTTAATTACATAAAACTAAACTAGAAGTAAATTAGATAAACATAGAAAAGTTTCATCCGTTCAGCACATGCCTACTATGTGCCACAGATTGTGGCTTCTGCCCAGGAGGAGCTTGCAAGCAAATGGAGGAGACAGGTAGATACCTAAATAAGTTAGTTCTACTTGAGGCAGGTGCTAAGATAAGAGGATGCAAGATGCTGTGAAGATGCTAGTAGGAGGCTTCTGTCTGACCTGAAGACTTAAGTAAAGCTTCCAAAGATCTGACAACTTCTCTCCATCTCTGCCGCAATAACAGTGGTCCACACCACCACCATTTTCTACCTGGGTCTCTGCAAATTGCTTCCTAACTAGTCTGCTTGCTTCCACTCTGGCCCCCATACAAGGGGGCCAAGCCTAGTTTTTTAGTTTTGGGTTTTTTGTTTGTTTGTTTTGTGTATGTGCATTTAATGTAATTCATACCTTATATCACCCCCAATTAAAGCCCAGTTAATATATAAATAGAACTTCTAATTAAACACCAGTGGTTTCCCATAGGATTGAGGGTGAAATCCATGCTCTCCTCCATGGCAAACAAGCCCATAATAGATTTGGCTCCTGCCTTCTCCATTTCACTTCATACCAGCCTCCCAGAGTCACTTTCCCTAGCCACCCTGACCTTGATTCAGTGCTTCATCCACAGCAGGCTTGTTCCTGTACCTCTGGCTGTGCAGTCACCATTTTCTCTGTCAGGAAAATTCTTCCCGAGCCTTCACTTGGCCTACACCAGTCTCAGCTCCAGCTTCGCCTGCTAGAAACACCTCATTGACCAGCTTCTCTTCTCGCCAGGCTTTCTCTCCCTTTAGCCCTGTGTTCTTCCTTCTCTCATTATCTGAATTTGTGATTTATCTCTTTGTCTTCTATCTCTCTACTCTAAGATGTTGGTTCCAATGAGAGCCAAAACCTTTTCTGTCTTCCTTTCCACTCTGTCCCAAACTCCTGGCACATGGAAACTTAGTACATATTTGTTGAATGAATGAAATGAATGAATGAATGAATGAATGAAAGGTGTCTGGGATAAATGAGTCAGAGTCAGCCAGTCTAAGAACGTGGAAAAGTAACAGAAGCATGAGTCGTGCAGTTCAGTCTCACCGGAGAGCTGAATGCCAGCAGAGAGGGCTGGTAGACGTGGCTAGTAGTAAAGACAGGAATTAGCTCACAGAGGCCGTTGTAAGCCATGAACTTGTACTTTATGGTTTAGAGAGAGGGACACTGTCATATTTCTATTTACATCAGTGTTTCTCAAACATTTTTAACGAAGACCCAGAAGAACTGGGTAATATAACATTTTAGATCATCTGCGCATTGAGATCTCTCCCTAGACTTCAGAAGCCACCATATTTCTTGGCTCTGGCCCCCTTTCTCCATCTTCAGAGCCAGCAGAGGTGGGGAGAGCACTTCTTGCATTGAAGCTCTCTGCCTCCCACCTCAACTTTTATGAATCCATGCTGTTAGACTGGGCCCATTTGGCCACCTCAAGGTCCTTAATTTTAATGACGTCTCCAAAATCCCTTTGTCATGTAACCTAATATGTTCATGGGTCCTGGGGATTAGGGCATAGACATATTTTGTGGACCATTATTCTGCCTACCATAGGAATGTTTAGGGAGTTTTCTGTAGCTTATATTCCTTGTCCCTCCCTCCACTTCTCCCTCCCTCCCTGCTTTCTTTCAGTAACCATTTATTGAATATTCGTTCCCAATGCTAAGTGCTGGCATACAGCAGTGAGCAAGACAGTTCATGTTTCTGCTCTCATGGTGGCTTAAATTCAAACAGGTAATTACAAACAAGTAATGAAATAAACAAAGCACACACACACACACACACACACACACACACACACACACACACAAAAACAACAAAAACAAACAAACAAAACCAACCAACAAGGTGGTTATAGATTGTACCATGAAGGCAATGAGTGGAAAGTAGCTAGCGGGGCAAGACCACTTTGGCTAGGTGGTCAGGGAGGGGCTCTCTGAGGAAGTGACACATGAGTTGAGATCTGAAGAATGTAAGTCAGTCAGCCACTGAGAACAAGGGAGAGAAAATTCTAGCAGAGGAAATGGAAAGTGCAGAGTCCCCTGGGCAGCAAAAGGCATGTCTTGTTTAACGAACAGTCAGTAGGTCAGTGTGAACAGAGCAGAGGGAGCAGGGGCCAAAACGTAAGGCGAATGATGGTGGCAAGACGGGAGAGGTGAGGCCATGCAGTCACTGAGAGATCCTGTGTGTGGTAAGGACTTTGAACTTTATTCTAAAGGTTGGGGGACCCGTGTAAGGGCTTTTAAAAGTGGTGGTTTAAAAGAGGTGGTTTACAGAGTCTGATTTATGTCTTTATTTTATTTTTTATTACTATTTATTTATTTTTTGCTTTCTTTTCTGATTTATGTTTTTCAAAGGGAGTCAGCTATGTGAAAATGACTTAGTAAAGGGGCTGCTTCAGTCATCTCTGGGAGAGATGACAGTGGTTGGTTGGGATTAGAGTGAGCATGGTGGAAAAGGAGAGAAGGGAATGATCTGTGACATACTTTGGAGGCAACATTGATAGGACTTAGTCATGGTTTGGTTGTAGGGGATGAAAAAGAGAATGGAATCAAGGATGATGTCTAGGTTTTTGAACAACTTAAGGGATAAAAATGTTATTCACTGAGATAGGAAAGGCTCGGGGAAGAACCAGTTTGAAGAAGGGAGCATGTTAACATTGAGCGGTCTGCTGGACGTCCAGGACATGATGCCAAGGAGACAGACATGTGAGACTGGAGCTCAGGGAGACTTAAGAGTTGAAGATATGCATCTGAGAGTTGTTAGCATACAGATGATATCTAGAGCCAGGCCATCAGATGCGATCTCCCGGGAGAACGTAGAAATGGAGGAAAAATAATGCTTTGGGTGAGCTGAGATCTTCCAAAGATTAAATGTCAGGAGGAGACAGAATTGCAACCAGCAAAAACTATTGAAAAGATAGTGATATTATTTGGGGCTATCCTGAGTGTGAGTAGGCTAAAGGTGGAGGAGTTAAAGGAGCAAGTAGGCAGCAGTAAGGAAGCCCACTAAGGCAAGACTGTTGTGTCTAGCACTTAACACTGTGTCTGGCATATGAAAGGTAGCCATCCCTAAACGAAGAAGTGAGTTTTTCTGAGGCTCTCTAGCATGTTCTGGCCCTTTTCTAGGTATGGGGATAAGAAGTAAACATTTGGATTGGCTGTTTCCCAGTGGACTGACACCAGGGAACCTTCCATCTTACCTTTATGAAGGCCCATTTTTAATAGAATTTGGAGAATTTGCTAATGACTAGTAGAGGCATTCCTTAGATTTAAATTTGGAAAGAATCAGAAATCACCAGCTTGCATTTTCCAAACCATTTAAGATGAAAATACTCGGTAAAATAGTAAGTAATATATGAACAAGCAGAGATACAAGTAAAATTGAATTTTTATAGAAAACCCCAACAACCCTCTTTAGAACGTGTGGACTTTTTTTTCAACTGTCAAAGAGATCAGTCTTTTACAAAGTTCCAGGCTGTGTGTGTGTGTGGGGGGGGGGGGGGGAGATGGTAGATTATGAGCTACTTTTAATCTCTTACTTACTAGGTCTCATTAGTCTTGGAATTTCACACTACTGTGTTTGACTGTGATGACACACATGTTTGGAAGGAAAAACATGTATACAATTGAGGCTTAGAAAGTTAAATGACTTGCCAAAAGTCTCAAAGTATTTAACCCCAAAAGCCACATCTCTTCTTCTCCCACCCTTTTCTGACCCCAAGAAACTTAAATGACATGGAGGTTAGAGATGACTAAGATTTTTCAATTTACTAGTTTTAAGACACACTTCACTATTTAAAAACTAACAAGCAAAATCTTAACAATATGGGTAGAGTAAATTAAAGGGGCATTTTAAGCCCTTCTAAATGATGTTGGTTCTAGTATTTTTTAAATGTGTTTAACATGAATGAATCTGTCTTCTTTTACAGGGAAAATATAGAGGTGTATTCCAGAGGTGACAGTTCATGGCACATATAGTTAGAGCATGCTATTTGGCACTTATTTTTGTTATCATGGTGCTGTTGGTTAAAGCCACAATAGGTAAGATATTTCTGTAATCTATCTGTGGAAGGATTTATGGTTTAAATTATCAGTTACAGATTAAAAATATACATTTGTGGTAAATGTTCTGGTAGTTGGTCTTTTGTAGTCAGTCGCCCATGTAACTGAATAATCTGCTTCTGTGTGTGTAACTAACATGCATTTTATTTAATTTATACTAATCATTAAGAGTTCACTGATAACATTTCCTCTTGAAAATGGCTAGGTAGCCAAGCTCAGCATCATAAATGAATGTTTTACATTATAATGTATTCTAAGGGAGTATTTATGGTTGAAGTCAGCTATTTTTTTTAGCATTTTAAAAAATATATTTTATTGATATTTCACAGAGAGAAAGGGAGAGAGATAGAGAGCTAGAAACGTCAATGAGAGAGAAACATCGACCAGCTGCCTCTTGCACACCCCCCACCGGGGATGTGCCTGCAACCAATGTACATGCCCTTGACCGGAATCGAACCTGGGACCTTTCGGTCCACAGACTGACGCTCTACCACTGAGCCAGACCGGTTTTGGCGGAGTCAGCTATTTTTTAAAAAGTGGTGGCTGGCATTTTCTTTGCTTCTTTCTATTGGGAGCTTATTTTTTACTTTCTGGCCTATTAGGATGAAAGAAGATCAAACAAGCAGAAAACAAACATAACTAATATAAGAGAAAGAGATGTCGCTTTAGTTCTAAAAATAAAATTGAGAACTTTTTATTTTAAAAGAATTTTCAGTACTTCCTTTATTTGATTTAAATAATGTGTTGTTGTTTTTTTAATATAAATTTCTATTTATGGTAGTTGATCTAAGAAATCTTGCAATTACCTGCCCTGCCTGCCTCCCCCCCCCCCAAAAAAAATACTTCCAGTGAAGATTTTATATCACATCTAAAAATTCAGAGTGAATCTATAATTCTGAGTGGTTTTTTTTTAAACTGGCATTTATTAAGCACCACCAAAAACTGTTAATTCTGAAGAGTTGTCATATTTATTTATACAAAAACTTCAATGATAAGAATGACCTGTCTTTTTAAATAAGAGCTTAATGTGGTATCTGGCATATAGTAAATAATAGGAAGAACTGTTTTTTTCATATTAACTATATTGGGTAATGGTTCATCTAGCCCAAGGTCTTACATCTTGAAGGAATATCAAAATATGGCATGGTAAGACCTAATTTCCATCCTTGTTGCCAACCACAAACACACCAGAGCTCCTGAATATTTTCTGTTATAATATAATGTGATAGATTACACATACATTACTAGTATACCACTAATATAGTAAAAGAGGGAACTATTCCAAAATCTGCCCATAAAGCTTTTGTAATAGCCTTTTAATATTGTCTCTTTTTGGAATGAATATTTAAGTAAGCATCATAAATCATAAATGGGGATGGAAACAAATGTGATTTATTCTGGGAAGTACTTTTTAGCAGTCTGGTGAATAATTTACATACAGAGATATTGGCTTTTCCTGGAACTGTGTTCTTGAATGTTCTTCAAACCCTATTTTCTCACCACTTTCCTATTTATAGTTCTGGTTATAATATTACTGTTTTGAGAGGAATGTGTGTTTTAATTCAGTTAGACTTTAATATGGTGGCCTTCTGTTCTCATTGTGCATCGCCAATACAGCTAGCGCAATGGATGTTATTTGTATTTCCAGGATTTGATGGGGTTCATTTTGCCCTGCATTTGGGGGATGAATGAACCCTCCATTTTGGAATGGGTTGCTTATATGCCAACGTGAGTATTGCGTTTTGTGTCTCACAGCAGATGTGTGCAAGAGAGGAGATGTGACTGTGGAGCCTTCCCGTGTCCTTCTACTTGGATCTTCTGTCAATATTTCATGCTCGTTAAAGCCCAAGCAAGGCTGCTCTCCGTATTCCAACTTTAACAGGTTAAGCCTCTACAAGCTTCCTAAAAAAAGAAAGTTCCAGCATCGCCGCTCTCTTACTTCCTACAAGCTTCCTGAAAAAATAAAGTTCCAGCATGGCCGCTCCCTTAGTTCGCAGGTCTCAGATCTTCCTCTGGGCACCACAGTGTTTGTCTGCAAACTGGCCTGCAGCAGCAGTGAGGAGATCCATATATGTGGGACAGAGATCTTAGTTGGTGGTGAGCATTCCATTCTCAATTCCTAAAAATTGGTGACTGTTTGGTATTTGTCATGTGTTAAGCAGAAAGCCTTATACATAGGTCCGTGTCCTTTCTTCGCCCACCATGTGGATATACAGTTTATCTTGATAGTAACGTGAATGCCTCAATGTGAGAAGTCCAGAAATCTATGAAATTGGGGTCTCATTTCATCGTAAAGCTCTATTTTCTCTCTCTCGTCTTCCCTCTCTTCCTCCCTCTCCTCCCTCCCCTTTTTGGCCATTAACACCATTTACCTGTTGTCCTTGGACGCCAATGGCAGGAAAATGGATCTCTGCAATCTCCATGCCTTCTTGACTTTGAGACTTTGTTCAAAACTATAACCTCCTAAAAAGAAGAAAGAAGAGATATCTCTTTGGACTTACACAGCCCAGGCTGCCTACCCAAGGCTGAACACTTCTCCTCTCTCTAACTTTCTGTAAAAAAAAAAAAAATAGTTCTCCCATCCATAGTTATTCCTGGCCACTGATCATCATACTTAGCAAAGGTTAAAAGAAAATTATCATTAAACTATCCTCTTTTTGGGTTTTCTTGAAAATGGCCTAGGGTAAACCTGACACGCTAACACTCCCTAGAGGGAGGAGAGTTGTATAGTTCCAGGGAAGCAAGAGTAAGGGAGCCAGGAAAGTAGCGAAGCCACCACAAGGTGGTTAAGTTACTGCACTGGTCACAGAGGCATCAGAAAATACTTGGTCACGAGGTTACTTGGTCACAAGGAACATCCCCAGAAAGAACATATGGAAATGCAATGACAGGAGAAAGGGAGAAGAATTGAACTGTCTGCCTTTGGTCAGAGCATCAGCTGCCCCTTACAGCTGGCTCGCACTGCTGGTCCCCTCCAGGCAGCTGCTGGGAACAAGAGCGAAGATGTCAGAGTTGGCATCTGTAGCATGAGCCACAGTGCCCAGAGCGAGCCAGCGGAAGACCTGCCTGCAGCTTACAGCCTGCAGCCTTGAGGCCCAGCCAGGCAAACCAGTCAGCATACACGGGTCCTGAGAGATCCTGTGGTGCTTGTGCCCCTGTGGCTCCAGGGAAGGTCCAGCATAACAGGTGAGAGGCATGAAGAGAGTAGGAGCAATTGCTACAGCAGGCTGACCAAATGCAAGGACAGGGTTCCTGTCATAAAAACAGTGATGTAGAACTCGATAAGGCTCTTTCCTGGAAAGGTGAAGCCTCTTCTCTCTGACCTATAAGGATATGGTTGGTGCCGGGCAGTCTTCCGGGAGGGTCACCACAAGCATTGAGCAGAACACCAAGCAATGGCCAAATAAATCACGGGGGGACAAAGAGACATAAACTAGGCCCAGTCCTCTTTCAGTTCAGCATCTCCTGTCCACACCCTTATGGATCTCGTACTCACAGCTCTGACAGCCTGTGGTGTCATAAGAGGAGCAGGGGCTTTGAGCTCCAACCCTGCCACTAGCAATGTACTCTTCGACAATTTCTATTCTCCGAGCCTCAGTTTCTCCCTCTGCATTATGGAGATGCTAACACCTACCTCATAAGATTGTTTCAGTGATTAGATGACACCTTGTATGCAAAGTGCTTCATCTAGTACCAGGCACATAGGAGGTACATAGGTCATGAGTGCAGAAATTGCACATATGTCCAGTTTTAAGAGAAAGCATAAGCATTGGTTATAGACAAAATGAAAAAAATTTCTAAAAAACACCAATGGTCCTCACCTCCCTTGTCTTCAGAACTCCTGAATTTTTCACCCAGGTAATTTGCCATCTGACCAGACAGACATTGCATATTTGTATTAGACATTCCCAGCTCCGTGATGTCAGTTACAGGCGTCCACAGTGGTGCTGAGTTTTCTGTTTGGTTGGTTGTGTTGGTTTTTTTTCTTTCTTTTTTCCTGGTAGCCTAACAATAGCCTCGGAAGTTGTATCCTTGCAGATATCCTTAGCCATTTTGTTCCATTTCCTATCTTTGCTCAGATACATTGGAGCGCTGCAACTCTTTTTCATGTTTTACTTTTCCATCCATGGTGTGCATTTGTGACAGTCTGCACCAGCAGAGGACCTAGGGAGGTGGGGAGGAGGTCTGACAGGTGCCGCTCAGTTGGGAGGTGCTGCCCGCCTACCGGAATGTTGCTCGTGCAATGTGCTCAGGTCGTAACCACACCATGAAATGGCTGCTCTTTGAACAGGTTTTTAGCACCTTTGAGGTCAAGGACTGCCTGGAAGCAACACCTTTTTCTGAACATGGCTAGTCATTCCAGGAAAAGACACAATGAACGTTGGTTTCACCCAGGGCAGTGAGAGTAATCCTAGCTAGTGGAGAGTAAGCAGCCTAGCCCATGGAAACTACTCAGCGTCTATTTTAAATGATTAATTTATAAATGTCCGTAAAGTATGTACTCCAGGGGAAGCTGCAGAAATTAGATCTAGATGGGACAGCTCTGACGGACATGAGTAGGGCCAATGGATATAAATGTCTTGGCAGTACATGTCAGGTCAATGGAGAAAAAGAGCCCCCGATTTTTTTATTATTTTTATTAAGGTATTATATGTGTACATTGCTTACCATTGCCCCTCCCCTCCACCTCCCATTCATGCCCTCCCTCCCCAGAGTTCTGGTGTTCGTTGGTTGTACTTATATTCATGCATACCAATCCTTCGGTTATTCTCTTATCTCCCCCCAGGTCTCCTTCCCCTCCCTGCTGTCATTTGACAATCTGCTTGTTTTATGGTGATTATCTCAGGACCACCTGAAAAGAGTCCACTCCTCTTCTGGTTCACACCTCCCCTCCCCCTGGGTCCCACTGCTTCCCCGGAGCACACGGCTCTCCCGGGGCACATGTCTCCCCTGGGGCACATGGCTCTCCCGGGACACCCGGCCCCCTGGGACACACGGCTCACCCGGGGCACATGGCCCCCTGGAGCCCCCAATTTTTAAAGATTGATAATATGAAGTGGACTTTATTCTGGAAAGCTAAACTCATCGTCACTGGACCATGGAGGTAGCATTGGGTATTCATTCACCCGCCAGGGAGAAGAGTAAAATATGGTGGTGAAAGGCTTGGACATAAGTCAGCCACACTAAGGCCCGAACCCTGCTTCTGCCACTTCATAGGTTTGTAATCTTTGGCAAGATACTTAGCCTCTCTCAGTCTTAGTTTCCTCTTCAATAAAGGGAGGATAATAACAGCATGTACCTAATGTAGCTGCTGTGACGTCTGCTTGAGAAAAGGCGCACATAAAACACTTAGCATAGGACTTGGCATAGAGTAAGTGTTGGATCATAGCCGCTGTTGTTGTTAGTAGAAGAAATCCATGCCTCGGAGGCAAATTTGAACTTGATGGGATCTAAAAATAGCTACCAGCTTGTCTGGGTGTGGGACGTAGAGAGAAAGTATTGTTATCTTGCTGACAAATAATAACCATGTGACTGAATTATCACTTTGTGTGTGGCATTTCAAATATGTGGCTTTGCTCTTTATTTTTAAAGTTGTTCCAGAACAGCCTCAAAACTTATCATGTACACAGAAAGGAGAACGTGGGACTGTGGCCTGCGCCTGGCACAGAGGAAAAGACACCCACCTACCTACTGCGTATACTTTACAGTGAGTGAGAGACTGTTCTTGCAGGGTTTTGCGGGTCTCTGTATGACATTTAGAAATATCTAATAGTTCTAGTTTAACGGGTGAGAAGAAGCAATAGACAGCTCTAGATCATTAGATGTTTTTTTTAAATAATGCTAGCATTCATAAATTAATACTGGTTCATTCATCTAAAGCAGGGGTGGGCAAACTTTTTGACTCAAGGGCCACAATGGGTTCTTAAACTGGACCGGAGGGCCGGAACAAAAGCAACCTGACCATGCTGGCACTCTCATCTTGGGCTGCTGGTGAAGGAGCGGAGGGGAGAGCAAGAGAACCCTCCGCTCTTTGGGCTCTGAGGGCCGGATAGAACAGCCTAACGGGCCGGATCCGGCCCACGGGCTGTAGTTTGCCCAACCCTGATCTAAAGTGTGGGAACTGATGCATGGGTCTGAGGTCTAACACTGAGTTCTCTTCAGGGTATCCAAGGCCAATTTTTTGCAAGTTCTTCCCTGCTCTAGGAGGGTTAAACTGGCTGCATTATATTCCTTTTCTCGCAGACGCTTGTGGTCATGATATCTAAATAGGCTCTTTCCATCAGCCTGGTAGAGTTTCTTTTCGAAGCACCTTTGCCTGACCTGCATGAGCATCCACAGAGAGGGTCTGGGAGTTTCTGTTTCTTGAAGTTGATTCCATAATCCCATCCAAAGATCCCGCTGGGTTGCACTGTGCCTAAGTGAGCAGCAGATGGGGAAAGGAAGTGGGCCCCAGGTGCTCTGTACTAGAAACTGGCACTTCTGTGCAGTAAATGCCAAGGTGGACCATGAATCCTTTAGATCTGACCTAAGGAGCCAAGATGTCAGACAGGGTTTGGGGAATTCAGGCAATGCTTATTCATCTCTATGAATGTAAAAAAATAAAAAAATAAAAAATAAAAATCTCAGTCCTACCAAAGAAAGGGAGAGGGGGAAGTATGGTCCTATTTATGACCATAGAATACAAATATTTCCATAGTGCACCCTCTAGTAATAAGGCTGACCCTAAAAATTAGAATTTTAAATATATGAAAGTTTTGTTCTTTTGTATTAAAAGGGGAAAATAGCACATAACGTATCCTGCTAAACACAGATGTCTTGTATTCACAGGTTAAATGGACCAAAAAATGTAACTTGGCAGAAGACATGTAATTATTATTACTGTGACCATTTGGACCTTGGGATCAACCTAACTCTGGAATCACCTGAATCCAGTTACACAGCCAGGGTTACTGCTATCAATGATCTTGGAAATGCTTCTTCATTTCCATCCACATTCACAGTCACAGACATAGGTATATTTTATTTCACTTTTTGTAGGTGTCATACGTTGGCACACGAACATTATTTTAAAAATCACTTGACTGTCCTCTACGTGATTGTTTCAAAAGAGGTAGTGGTTGATGGAAAGTGACCAACAAGCATAGCATAGAATAAACATTACTTTGATGCAGGTAAAAGGGTGCATGACCCTAGAGCAGTGGTTGGCAAGCTCATTAGTCAACAGAACCAAATATCAACAGTACAGCGATTGACATTTCTTTTGAGAGCTGAAAACCGACTTCTGCGCATGGGCCATGAAGTTTCAATCGCGACCATATGTGTAGACCAGCACACGGTATTTTGTGGAAGAGCTGCAAGTGGCTTGTGAGCCGCAGTTTGCCGACCACTCCCCTAGAGCTATATAGAGATGGTTGTAAAAATTCAACATTATTCTCTATATTGGACAAACAGGGGCCCTTGGCTTCAAATCCCAGGAAGGAACCAGCCAATAATACTATCTGTCTGAGAGAGGGTCCCGTGAGGTTATCTCAAGAAGCTCAGTGTAGGCATTCTTGGTAGAATATCTTTTTACCCCCGTGGCTACTCCACTCTTCTGAGTTAAGGTTCCTTGTAGGCCTGCTGGTCTGGAGCAGCTGGTGCAAACTCCAAATAAAATCTATCAAGGTTTACATGCCCCTAGCTCTGTGAATACTTACCTCTGCTCCTCGCAGCCTGGTTGCTGGAATGAGCCAGTCCCAGCACAATTTCTGATTGTGAAGCCTGAATCACACCTTTTTGTTTATCCTGGTTACCAGTGAGGCCTCTTCCTGCGTGGGACATCAGAATCAAATGTGCAAATGATTCTGTGAGCAGATGCACTCTTCAGTGGAGAGATGAGGGGATGGTGCTGCTTAATCGACTCAGATATCGGCCCAGTAACAGCGGGTCCTGGAATATGGTAATGGTCTTTAGAATGAAGGGGGGAAACAGGGAGGGGTTCTTGATATTATTGCACTACTAGCAAAATGTGTAGTTTACAAATATTTGCCCAAAAGTATATATATCTTGAGTTATACCAGAAAGCCAGATATATCTCTGTTTATGAAGAAACATCTTGAATTCTGATCACTGATTTAAAAATATATATATTTTATTGATTTTTTTACAGAGAGGAAGGTAGAGGGATAGAGAGTTAGAAACATTGATGAGAGAGAGACATCGATCAGCTGCATCCTGCACACCCCCTACTGGGGATGTGCCCGCAACCAAGGTACATGCCCTTGACCAGAATCGAACCTGGGACCTTTCAGTCCGCAAACTGACGCTCTACCACTGAGCCAAACTGGTTTTGGCATCACTGATTTTTTAAGTTTCAAGCTTCTGTAGACCAGTATTAGTTTTCTATATTTTATATCTAGTAAAGGGTTCATTTCTCCGTGTGTGTGTGTGTGTGTGTGTGTGTGTGTGTGTGTGTTACCCCTGCCCTATTATTACTTTTTAGTAGTTTTTTTTTAACATATTGGAAAGAGAAATATTAGGCACTGTCCATAGAAGTTTATGTGGAATTTACTATATTAAAGCTAAAGCCTCACACTTTGATATATTAGGCATTAATTTTTTTACAAAAAAAAAAAGTATAGGATTATGCAAAAACCAGTTTGGCTCAGTGGATAGAGTGTCGGTCTGCAGACTGAAAGGTCCCAGGTTCGATTCTGGTCAAGGGCATGTACATTGGTTGTGGGCACATCCCCAGTAGGAGTTGTGCAGGAGGCGGCTGGTCGATGTTTCTCTCTCATCGATGTTTCTGACTGTCTATCCCTTTCCCTTCCTCTCTGTAAAAAATCAATAAAATATATATTTAAAAAAGTATAGGATTATAATTTCTTCCAGTATTTTTGTAAACTATAATGTCTTTTTAAAAAATATTTTTAATTGATTTCAGAGATAAAAACATTGATGATGAGAGGGAATCATTGATTGGCTGCCTCCTTCATGCCCCCTACCGGGGATCGAACCCACAACCCAGCATGTGCCCTTGACAGGAGTCGAACGAACCCAGGACCCTTTAATCTACAGGCGGACACTCTATCCACTGAGCCAAACCAGCTAGGGCTAAACTATGTCTTATAATGACAAAGGATCAGTTTCATATACAGTTGATATTCAAGAGAAGTAGAGTAACTAAATAACTTAAATATTTTTATATAATTAAAGTTTTCTAGTTGAACCCAGTTCTGTGTCTTTGTAAGTATTGAAATAGGCATCAAATTCTAATTGTGATCAAATGTAGAAACTTTTCCAAGGCCTTTATGAAAATTGGTAGTTTTCAACTTATACTTCCTTTTCAGCTAGTTTTAGGATTCCCCCTTGGGACTTATGTAGATAGGTTCTTAATCTCAGGAGATTTTTATTTTTCTGAGACAGTATTATTTCAGTGTATTAAGTAACCCAGGCATTGATATTTCTTCTCATTGAATGACAGATCTAAAAAAATAAATAAGTAAAAAGAGTTACCTGGTCTAGTTTTTTTTTTTTTTTACTTTTTTGTTAAAATTCTTTAAATTAATAGAGTATTAATATGCACCTTAAAAATCTTGTCTATTTGAAGGTTAATACTACAAATGCAAAAGGAAGACATGATTTGTTGGATCTGAAACCATTCACAGATTATGAATTTCAGGTTTCCTCTAAGCTACATCTTTATAAAGGCAGTTGGAGTAACTGGAGTGAAACATTGAGAATGCAAACACCAGAAGAAGGTATGTGTCCAAAAAGAAAAAAAAAGCAGGATGGAGGGTGAGGGTGTGGGGAGAGAAAGGATGGAGGGAAAGAAGATGTAATGATCTCTTTGGAATAGAATCACTAAAGTACTGATAGTGAGTCAAAGAGTATGATTGCATTAATTAACAAGTTAATTTTCACATGAATGTAAGTTCTGAAATTGTCAGAGAGATTGGTAGGAAATATTTAACATTAGGGAAGTCCTACTCCTGTTTGGCACATGTCATGTGGGTGACAAGCTTAAGCTTCAGTAATCTTTGGTTATAACTTCTTCTTTTTTTAAAAAAAATATATTTTTTTATTGATTTCTGAGAGGAAGGGGGAGAGACAGAGAGATAGAAACCAATGATGAGAAAGAATCGATTGGCTACCTCTGCATACCCCCCAATGGGGACTGATCCCACAACCGAGGCATAAGCCCTTGATCAGAATCAAACCTGGGACCCATCAGTCCCCAGGCTGATGCTCTATCCACTGAGCCAAACTAGCTAGGGTGTAACTTCTTATTTTTATTGCACTTACTATTTTTTTTTTTTACTTACTATCTCAGTAATTCTCTCAAGTTACAAAGCTATACCAGTAATTAATTGCATTCTTTCATAGTTATACCTTGATTTAGTTTACTTTTTGGATTCTATAACAATTAATCTCAGAGCCACTAAAAGCTTGAAAGAAGGAAGATTTTGGAGACATAATATTTTAAAGTAAAATTTAACATCCAACAATCTTTCTCCAAGCACTGTAGCATTGCACTTCTTCAAGGCTTTGGCTCACTGCTCAGATGAGTGCCAGCAGACTGTCTATAGCTATGAAAAGGATATCAAATGTATTTTTCAGTCTTATGGGCTTTTATTTTTGGCTATCATTGGGAAGATAATTTTACTGAAGTATAATAAAATATTTTTATTAGGGCAAAAATGCTTCTGTGAATGTTATTAAAAAAATCTTGGGAAACAAAAGAAATAGCCATCCGAATATTAGTACTCAAAAGCTCTCAATTAGTTAGATAGCATGGACTTTTCATAATTTGTGTAAATTTGGCTCAGGAAAAATTAGCACATAATACATTGCTTTATTATCTTGAGGTTTTATAATGTTAATACTTATTTGTGAAACTTATGGATCTGTGTGCATATGAACTAGCCTTGTGATTAAGTTATATTCATTTTCTGTGAGCTAGTAATGGCTTTTGGTAATTGATGACACTTATCAATGATTCTTCAATGACATTCAAGCACCTAAAGGACCTATTAATGAAACATAATTCCTCAGATAATTGCCTATTCTTTCCTTATTCTTATATGAATCACATTTCTCTATTTTTAAAAAATGTTTAAAAATGAAATCATTCAACAAATTAGAATTTATTTCCTCTCATTTCATAATAAAATTATTATCATAAATTAACAGTGAGTCAATTGCTGCCTGCTTAAATGCTTGCCATTTTCATAATCCAGACCTTATTCTTATTATCCTTGTATTAAAGATAGTCAAAGTAATGAATTTTTTAAAAGCACTTCAGGATTTGATTTGATTTATACGCAATACAGATAAAATTCTTGAAAATGAAGTTCAAGGTAGTAAATATTTGTTATATCACATTAGGCTAACCTATAAACAAGGGAAACTCTAGGCTTGTGAATTCTTGTCATTCTTACCTTAGATAATGATGCCTTTAGAGATATCAAAAGGGTTTCTAAGTGTTTATCTGTTGAATTAAAAACCTTTCAAGATAGGACAGTAGTAACTTTCTCATGTCTTATAAAATAAACCACTATCATTACAATGAGTGCAGCAACTTGTTATGATTAAGAATTTGTGGGTGGTTGTGACTTGAACCAAGAGAGCTGGCTCTTCAGAGTAGTGGCAGGCATTCATAAAGAGAGAAACCCATACACTGAGATACACCACCGTTACCGAGCTCTGCTAGCTTCCTTTCAATGTCTGAATCTCCCTTTTTGGTGTTTGATCTTTCTGTGGATTGTTGCAGGATTTCATTTCTCTTACTCTAAACTGCATGGTTTTCACCTTTTACCACTATTTCTGTCATCAGTTTCTTTATGAAACACCAACTGATGTAAACCTAAAAGGTGTGAAATTTTTTTTTAACACGCCTTCCTTTTAACCCTTTAAATATAGACTCGTATGTAACTTGGCATTTAAAAAAATTACTAGTAAGCTTTTTTTTTTAAAAGTCACTCTGAAACCAAATAACCCTTTGCTACCAAAATTGAGAGCAAAATGTCTCTGGTGGATTGGGCACAGCTATTTATAGCAGCAGGAAATGAGGTCATTATTTGCTCCCTGTGGCCTTTTCTTATGTCATTAAATTTAACTCCAGTAATGGGTCCTCCATGGGGAACACTTTTCAAATGAACACTACCTAAGGGATAGGAGGAAAGAAACCATTTTCTGTGTTCAGGACAGTCCCGCAATCAATATCCATCAAAGGCAGGCTTGATACTGGGAATCGAGCTACCATATTTTGCTTCTAGTGGGAAAACACTTTGAGTTTGGGCTGCATGGGGTCCAGAGAGGCCTGAGAATAATATACTCAAGTGCCGGGGAACGTGAGCCCTCACCACTCAGAGCACCCAGGAGGAATTTTATGTCATTTTCATGTCACTGAAAATGATTTTTTAAAATTTGTTTTCAACCATTTAAAAATATAAAAACCGATATTATTAGTTCACAGGCTGTACAAAACAGGGGATGTGCCAGATTTTGTCCATGGGCCATAGTTTGCTGAGTCCTAAACTGGCTAAACTTGAAAGTTTCATACTTGTGCCTTCTTGCTTGAGGCTTGAGGAAATGGGAATGAATGGCTTTTTACCGTCTATAGAGACATGTGCAAACATTTCCATTAGAAAGAAAATGGTGTGGGTTTTTTTTGTTGTTTTTTTTTTTTTTGGGGGGGGGGTGTTTGTTTTTGAGAACCAATGCAGTCTCTACCCTTTGGTCTTCCTTTGGTCTCCTTTAAGCCCAGCATGTGCCCTAAAAGAAGTGAATGCAGGCACAACAGATGATAACATCTGAGGGCAAGAACCTATCACAGAGAACTCGTTCAATCGAGTGGGCACTTGTAAGTTCTATTTGAATTGAATTGTTTGAAATTAAATTTTAGATGAAGGTAGCACAGCCTAAAGAGTGGCCATCATGGAACCAAGGCAGTGAATGGCATCTCTCTTGCCCTGCTTAGAGCACACTTTGACAAAAAAAAAAAAAAAAAAAAAATGTGCATTTCACTTAGTCCACTACCTGAAAGTTGAGATATGTCTTTTCTGTATTGACTGTTTGTCAAATTCTCTAATTCCACTGTTCTTGGATATCTTTATTCTTCAATTCACTGCCTGCTAAAACCTCTGTGGGGGGACGGCTCTCCACCCGATTCAGTTGCTATTGTCCCAGCCGTGCACTACCTTGGCTTCGGATATAGATGCTGAGCTGAGAGGAACAATGGCGTGGCTGACTTGGCTGCCACACAGACAGTTTCACAGAACCCTAGAATCCTGGGATTTGAGAGTTGGAAAAGAAAATCCTTGAGGCCGTTTAAGTCATTTAGGCCAATCTCTTGCTTAATTTAGGATTTCTTTCTTTCTTTCATATTGGTATTGGAGGTAGTTTTATCTCAGGAAAGCTGATATCCATTTCACAGTATTTGTATATTTAATCATTTGTACCCATTTGTTGTTTTTTTAAGATTAATCTAATAATTATTTAACAATCATTTGTTCATTTGTTTAGTGATTGATTGATTGGTTTTAGAGAGGAAGGAAGAGGGAGAGAGAGCTAGAAACATTGAAGATGAGAGAGAATCATTGATCGGCTGCCTCCTGCACACACACCCACTGGGGATCGAGCCTGCAACCTGGGCAGGTGCTCTGATTGGCAATCGAACTTGGGACCCTTCACTCCACAGGCCGACGCTCTAGCCACTGAGCCAAAGCAGCCAGGGCTGTACCCATTTGTTTTGAAGTCATTTTGACATGGGCCTTTGACTTTCCTCTTCCCACCTGCCTATAATAGCTTTAATCTGTCTTTTTCTAGATGACACTGTGGTTAGAATTTTAAGTGATTTTGTGAAAGTTGACTATAAGAGATTCTCTTTAATATTAGCCCTTACATTGCATGAAACAGCAGTGGTTTGACACCCTTGGTCATGAAATTCTACACTTTGAAATTTATACAGATTCAACTAATGATTTCTCTCCCATAGAGACTTACACTTCAGGTGGCCACCATTAAAATGTCAGTTTCACTTGCAATTTCTCCTTTGAAGAGACTATGATTCTAGAATTTGGGTTTTGGCTCTGTAATAATATGGTAGGTAGATCTTTAATGAGGCGATGAGTTTCCCTTTACATTTCTTACCAATATGTAATTAACTGGAGACATTTAGCGCTTCGGTACAAGTCAGCTGGCTTGGACACTGAGCACGCCCACGTGTCCATGTCCTGATTATGTATCAATGTCTAGATTACCTGATTTGTGAAGTGTTTATATCTTGGCTCCACATAATGAGCTGTAATAAAAGAGCAGGATCTTTGGGGACCTAGGCTCAGCTCTCAATTTTGTCATTTACCAGCTCTATGTCTTTCGTAAATCGTTTAACCTTTGTCAATTATAAAATATGGGTAATCATAGGCACCCCCTGCAATGTGTGGGATTAAGTGAGATAATGTATATAAAGTGTCCAAATATTACCTGGCACAGAGTAATTTAATACATGTCGGGTTCCCTTTTCTTCTGGTGCCTGTTCATTTGTCTCTTTGTGCATCTGTACTAATAGGAAAATAAGTCCTGGCTTGATTCCTGGGTTACTTATTCATAACCCTAAAGGACTGAGAGTTTCAGGATGTCTTATGTATGCATTTCTTACTGCTAAATCCTCACTGGTGGAAAAAGGGGGAAAAGAAAATAAGTGAGCCCTAACTGGTTTGGTTCAATGGATGATAGAGCGTCAGCCTTTAGACTCAAGGGTCCCAGGTTTGATTCTGGTCAAGGGCATGTACCTTGGTTGCGGGCACAGTAGGAAGTGTGCAGGAGGCAGCTGATCAATGTTTCTCTCTCATCGATGTTTTCTAACTCTCTATCCTTCTCCCTTCCTCTCTGTAAAAAAATCAATAAAATATATATATATATATATTTTTTTTAAAAGGAAAGAAGTGAATGTTCAGGGAAAAAAATAAAAACAGAAAGAAAAGAGGGCAAGAGAGGCAGGAAGAGGAAGTGACAAAGGAAGAGAATAAAACATGAAAGAGGCACACCTACTGGGGAATGGAAATGTTCTAGAGAAATCATAAGCCTTCTTAGAACCAGGCAACTGCATGGTGCAGCGTGAAGACCACAGGCTCTGAAATTAAACAGACCTGTGTTCAAAGCCCGGCTTCTCTCACTAGTTCTGGGACCTTGAGCAACTCCTTTACCTCTCAGCGCTTCAGTTTTCAAACGAAGAAAACATCAGCTACGTTCTATGAGTGTTTACCATGTATCAGCACTCTTCTGTGCATTGAAATTCTCCAACAGACCATGTGGTGTGCAGAATTATGATCCTCACTTGAGAGATGAGGAAACTGGCTTAAGGACAGACATAGTTAACATTTGTTCAAGGTCACAGAGCTGGGATTTGCCCATAGATGGTCTGGCTCTGGAGCTCACACTTTAACCGCTGCCCTGAAGCTACCCACAATCATGGAGGTAAGGAGGACATGAGGTGGATGGGTCCACCCAGGACCTGCCCGTAGTATGTGCCCGTGCATGTGCTCCCATCCTTTCTCTCGTTCTCTCCTCTCCCTGGCTGCTTGTCTTCTGTTATCTACATGGAAGTTAGTTTTTTGGAAATTTCCATTGCTTAAAAGAGTCCTGCTACTCTAGAAGGAACCCTATTGTAGACTCACCTCAAACACACTCTGCGTGTCACTGTTAAACAAGTGAGGTTGGCCCACTTACACACACACACACACACACACACACACACACACTCCCTCTCTAACACACAGGAGTTGATTATTTCATTTCCTTTAAAGCATGTTTGATTAACTTTCTCATATTAAATTAGGTCATATTTGATCATTGCCTTAAAGATTGGTGGATATTTCTTCTATCAGTTCAGCCTGTGTTTTAGCATCAAGAACAAATATTGCCTGCTTTGTTCACTCATCATGTAACAAAGAGCTATTGGGAGCCTATTACATTCTAGCAAAGGTGCTAGGTAGGAGAAATATTAAGATGCATGAGATAGGCCTTCCTTTCAAGTAGATCATTGTCTAACAATCATAAAACCAATTAACTATACTACAGCATTAGGTCAGGAACGGAGATTAACACAAAATTCACTATTTGTATTTTGTACTTTTACAGGGTCAAAAAATGTGTTCCTTATGATTTCTGTCATTGGGGTTTTTTTGTTTGCTTTAAAGAGTAAGTTATGAATCTAATTTCCTCTGCATCATTTTATTTTATTTTAGCTTTTAAGGTAATTGCGAGCTTTCTATGGCCAAAGATAAACATGCTCATTGTTTAACAAAAGAAGAAAAATACTGGGGCACAAAGAAAATTGAAAGTGTCTAATAATCCTACTCTCTCAGAATCATTTATGAAATAACCCATTGACCTTTAAAGGTTTTGTAATGTATGTATATTTATATATATGAAAATATGTTCTTTCCCCTTCAAATCAGAGCCTACGGGGACATTAGATGTCTGGTACATCACAGAGAACACTGACTACGGTAGACAACAGATTTCTCTTTTCTGGAAGGTAAGTTTTCAATGTCAACTTAAAATTCACGGGAATTGCTTATTTGTGTTTTTTGTGTTATTTTGTTCTTACTGAGCTATAAGTAACATGTAAAGAGGATTCTATATTTGAACGGTATGTTTCAGGATGGAAAAAAGGCCCTTTTTCACACAGTGAGGTTTCAGAGACTTTGTTGGTGCTGCTCATTATCTCAGCCATACCTTCACGATACTCACCTCGGTGTCATTTACTTCTGCCAGATAAGGGTGAGAGCTCTGACTCCACACAATCGCATCTTGTCCTCATCCGCTTCCTCATCTTTTCCTCCTCTAGATCCCTTCCATCCCTGCATATGCCCACCCTCGGACCCCCCTACACTATCTCTTCTGACTCTTGCCCCCTGTATCAGCCTTCTCTCCTACATACAGTGGGCCCAGCAGTGACCAGGCCACCGGACTTAGGCACTTTGGGGGAAATGAAAGCTGGAAACCTGTGGATGTGGATATTTAGGAATATGTTTTCCATGGTCATTGAAAGGGAGAGGGCAAGCTGCCCTGCCTCAGGAACACAAATAATACTGGAAAACAATAGGACCGGGAAAGGAAAGCAGCTCTTCCTCAGGAATAGTAGTAGAGCAGCAGGACGTAGGCTAACCTTCCACAAAACAATATGGCTAATATTATTACAGGATGTCCAAGTTTCACAGGGTGCTGAAAGCCGGCACTGTCCCTTCGTTTAGTCCTTACCCAAACTCTGGGAGGTAGGTACTAGGCATTCCCACTTAACAAATATAAAAATAGGATTTGCCCTAACCGGTTTGGCTCAGTGGATAGAGCATTGGCCTGCGGACTGAGGGGTCCCAGCTTCGATTCCAGTCAAGGGCATGTACCTTGGTTGCAGGCCCATCCCCAGTAGGGGGTGTGCAGGAGGCAGTCAATCAGTGTTTCTCTCTCATTGATGTTTCTAACTCTTTCCATCTCCCTTCTTCTCCATAAAAAAAAAAAAAATCAATAAAATATGTTTTAAAAACAAAAAAACAAAAACAAAAAACTGGGGGTCAGAGAGAGGAAGTCCCTCCTAAAGTCACCCAGCTGCTGAGTGCAGAGCTTGATTGAAACCTGATCCAGAACTCTTTCTGCTACAACCTTTGTCGAAAGAAATGCTCTTTGAATTGAGCTACTAATTAGCATGTTCATAATAAGAGATGTTCAGGTGCACTGTACTCTTCCTTTTTTCCCCCCAAACCTCCCCCAGATAGGGGTAAATAAAGAGTTTTGGAATTGTGAAGCTGGTGAGCACAAAACCAGAAAGGGTCAGAGTAAGGAATAAAAAGTCCTCTGATGGAGTTAGCATGATCAATCTGGATAGTTGCAATCTTCTTTAGTTTTAAGGAATGAGCCAGGCAATCAATAAGCTCTTTATCCCTCTTTTCCTCTCTCTCTCTCTCTCTCTCTCTCTCTCTCTCTCTCTCTCTATATATATATATATATATATATATATATATATCACACATACACACACACTCACACAAAATGTCTGGTAGAAGAGGAGACTACTATAAATATCATGGTGAGTCATAATCAAGCTCTTAACTTTGAAACTAAAACCAAAGCTTAAAATTTATATATATATATATATATATATATATATATATATATATATTTTTTTTTTTTTTTTTTTTTTACAGAGAATTAGAGACATCGATGAGAGAGAAACATTGATCAGCTGCCTCCTGCACACTCCACACTGGGGATGTGCCCGAAACCAAGGTACATTCCCCTGGCCGGAATTGAACCTGGGACCCTTTAGTCAGCAGGCCGACGCTCTATCCACTGAGCCAAACCGGTTAGGGCAGCTTAAATTTTATTTTAAAATAAAGCCATTTGTATTAGCAAGACAATTCTCAAAGCAAGACATTTAGAGGAGTCATCTTTGTGCCTGTTATAGAAGAACCCCGCTGAATTCTTTTTTAAAAAAAATATTTTTATTGATTTTAGAGGGGAAGGAAGAGGGGGAGAGAGATAAAAACATCAGTGATGAGAGGGAATCATGGATTGGCTGCCTCCTGCCAATCCTCCACTGGGGATCGCACCCGCAACCCAGGCATGTGCCCTTGACTGGAATCGAACCTGGGACCTTTCAGTTTGCAGACCAATGCTCTATCCACTGAGCCAAACCGGCCAGGGCCCAGCTGAATTCTTGGCTCGTGGTTTTCATTTTCACAAGTAAATGACTGGTTAAACCCAAAATTCCTCCTCCCATAAAGATGTCCCCTCCCAAAAGGTCTTCAACATACAAATGCAAATTCTTCTCTGCTTCTCATTCTGATCTTGCCGCTAATCCTCACAAAGTATAGGTTATAAAAAGAGGTTTTGGAATTCAAAGGGACTTTAATCCTCTTCCAGTCCACCCTTCCTCTCATGAACATCGCTCCCATATTAGCTGGGACAGACAGATGTCTCTGCTGGGACCTCCTGAGACAGGGAGCATTCCACCCTGTCTGCAGTCCACGCCAGGATGGGCATTTCCCGTTGTTAGAAAATCTTCCCATAGGTGGGGCCAGAATTGTAGATGCTTGGACTGGAACTGGCTAGAGTAAGAAATCAAAAATGCAAATACTGCCTAAACCCGTTTGGCTCAATGGATAGAGCGTCGGTCGGCCTGTGGAATGAAGGGTCCCGGGTTCGATTCCGGTCAAGGGCATGTACATTGGTTGTCGGCACATCCCCGGTGGGGGATGTGCAGGAGGCGGCTGGTCGATGTATCTCTCTCATCAATGTTTCTGGCTCTCTGTCTCTCTCACTTTCTCTCTGTGAAAAATCAATAAAATATATTTTTTTAAATGCAAATACTGGGAGCTTCTGTCACCTGACTGTGGTCATGACGGGGAACCCACAAAGCCTTCAGTGACCGTCCAGCCTCAGAGGCTCCTTGGAAAGTTGGGTCTAGTCCTCCGTCTTGTAGGGCCATCCCTGGGCTGAGTCCTGTCTGGCTAAGTCCTTTAGTGCCAAGTCCTGGGCAGCTTCCAGGGCCCCAAATAGGCCACTCACCCGGCGGGGGAGGAATAAAGCACTGGTTCAAAGTGAGCAGGCCTGCTTTGAATGACAGAACCACCGAGTCCCAGACTCTGGCGCCAAAGGGAATTCAGCCAGTCCGCCCCCCACTGGGGATCAAAGATTATACTGATCCTATTATTTTTCAGTCTCACCACCTGTTTTACAAATGTGGGAATAGCCTTAGCCGGCTTGGCTCAGTGGATAGAGCATCAGCATGCAGACGGAAGGGTCCCGGGTTCGATTCTGGTCAAGGGCACGTACCTTGGTTGCAGGGTCCTCCCTGGCCCAGCCCCTGTTTCTCTCACATCAGTATTTCTCTGTCTTTCCCGCTCTCTTCCACTCTCTCTAAAATCAATGGAAAAGTATCTTTGGGTGAGGATACACACACACACACACACACACACACACACACACCATACACCATACACACCTCAAACAAAAAACGGGGGTTGGAGGTGGGGGGAATGTGGAAACAGCTCTAGAGAGGTGAAATGATTTCCAGTGAGAGGGTCTATGGTGCTTGTTTCTGGGATTCTTTCCCCGGCAGAAATCACTGCCCCTCAGTCTGGACCACTCCTGCCCCACTCGCCCCACCGGGGATTCCTCATGCGCTCTCAGGCAGGCCTGGGCATTGACCGGGTGGTGCCACAGCACAGGGGACTCAGACTAGAAAGAAACGCTGCCGCCAGACCAGGTGCTTTGTGGTGGGGCCCAAATTAGACTCCACTGGGGAAAGGAAGCACAGACCTGCAGGTGGTGGGTTGGTTTTTTTAAAAAAAACGGTGATTAATACTGGGAAACCCAATGAGGGAACACCCCACAACAGCGGCGGGGAAATTTCGGGTGCTGGGACCAAAGGAAGCCCCAAGTAAAACCCCCTTAGTCTGTGAACAAAGCGAGAGCACATTTCTCTTGCAGTTGGGGAAATGTGAGGGGACCTTTCGTTTTTTGCAGGATGTTTACATTAGAGGAGAACAGCCAGGTGCTGAATGGGCACAGTCCCTGTGAGGGTGGGTGTGCATGTATGTGAGTGTGAGTATAGGTGGGTGTGTATGTGAGTGACGCAGGTGCATGTGTGTTATATATATGTGTGTGAGTACAAAGGATACGTATGAATGGGTGTGTGAGTGCGTGTGAGTCTTTCATACATGTGAGGGATATGAGTGAGTGGGGATGTAGGTGTGGGGATGTCTCTATGAATATGTGTGTAAGTGCATGTATGTGAAGGTCTTAGTCCATTTTGCTATAACAAAATACCATAGACTGAGTGGCTTATAACAACATCAATCTATTTCTCGAAGTTCTGGAGTCTGGAAGTCCAAGATCTGGGTGCTAGCATAGTCAGGTGAAGGGTGTCCTCTGGGTTGCAGATTTTGTTGTGTCCCCACATGGTAGAAGGGGTTAGGGAGCTCTGTGGGGTCTCTTTTGTAAAATCATTAATCCTATTCATGAGGGCTCTATCTTCCTGACATAATCACCCTCCCAGAAACCCCACCTCCTGACTCTGACTGTCACCTTGGCATTAGGGTCCCAAACTTGGGGACACACATTCAGACCATAGCAGTGAATAAGTGTGAGTGTGTGGAAGGTGTGCATGTGGGTCTGAGTGTGGGTGTGAATGTGTGTGAATATCATCTATGTCTGTATGAATGTCAGTGTGTGTGAGAGAGTGAAGGAGACTTTTGCTTTGTTGTTCTGGTTCCCTCATAATTACTTATTTTCCCAGCCCTTGGTTTCTCCTGAAAACTGCATTTCTTCAAAAATATCCTGTACTATTTTTTGCCATAGTTATTTTTAAGAGAAAACATATTTTCTCCTTTGAAGCCAAAAAGTACCACCTAATCCATGGAATGCAATAAAAAATACCTGGTATTGTTAAAACAAATGTAATTACATTTAGAAACTGTTTCTCTGTCATGAACAACCTGTTTTGTGTGAGAGGCCTTAGCAATCCTGTCCCTCAGGTTCCCTCTGTCATTCTCTGTGCAGTTTCATACTGTTTCCTTTGCTTAGATTAAGCATTGCAGTCTGTCCTCCAAGTTAATATAACGTGTATCCTTTAAGAAAAAAAAATCACCTTTTTAAAACATTTTTATTAAATTGGGCTGACATTAGTTAACATGAACATATAAATCACCTTGAATATACATAGATATGGGTATGGATATAGATATAGATATTGGTGTGGATGTGGATATGGTTATGGATATGGATATATAGATAGATACATGTGTAGATACAGCTGTAGATACATGTGTAGATATAGGTAAGAGATAGAGGTACAGAGATACAGATAGGTAACATATAAAAAGATGGACAAAGACACATTAACCTTTGTAGTTTACTCTGTTACTTTCTTCAGAGACCTCTCACTATCTTGATCATAACGAACTAGAATCTTTCTGAAATTATGAGGCCTGATGTTTTTTTTATTTTTATAAATATGTTTTTATTGATTTCAGAGAAGAAGGGAGAGTGAGAGAGATAGGAACATCGATGATGAGAGAGAATCTTTGATCTGCTGCCTCCTGCACACCCCCTACTGGGGATCAAGCCCGCAATTTGTGAATGTGCCCTGACCAGGAATTGAACCATGACCTCCTGTTCATAGGTCACTGCTCAACCAGAGGCCTCCTGTAAATCCCCAGAAAACACTGGCCGCCAGGAGCCGGGGGCTTATATAACTATAGGATGTATGCAATCTCAGAATCAATGTTTAAATAAAGAGGCACCAGACAGGAAGATTTCAGTAATTTGTCACAATATTTAATTCTGTCTCTTTCCTTTCCCGAATCTTGTCCCATCGCAGGCTGGCACAGCATTTCAGAAGACTGTTTTGGAAATAATAAGTTCCTTCTTCCCTCCCCCCCTCCCTCTTCCTTCCTTTCTTTCTTCCTTCCTTTCTTCCTTCCTTTCTTCCTTCCTTCCTTCCTTCCTTCCTTCCTTCCTTCCTTCCTTCCTTCCTTCCTTTCTTTCTTTCTTCCTTTCTTTTCTTTCTTCTCTCTCTCTCTCTCTCTCTCTCTCTCTTTCTCTCCTTCCTTCCTTCCTTCCTTCCTTCCTTTCTTTCTTTCTTTCTTTCTTTCTTCCTTTCTTTTCTTTCTCTCTCTCTCTCTCTCTCTCTCTCTCTCTCTCTCTCTCTCTCTCTCCTTCCTTCCTTCCTTCCTTCCTTCCTTCCTTCCTTCCTTCCTTCCTTCCTTCCTTCCTTCTTTCTAGACAAATACCTTTACTCCTATAGGAGGGTGCACATGCACATGGTCTGGGAGCACACACACACTGAATAGGCATTCCCTCCACTTTTTAACCCTGATGCACATGACCTGTCCCTCATCCTTGATTGGCGCTCAGGCTCACAATCTCTCACGATCAGCTAATTTAAAGGGAGGCGTTGACCTTTGCAGTTTCAAGATGGCGGCCCCCAGTGGAGCTGCAAGCCTGCAGCCAACATGGAGACTGCCTGAACTATTCTTTGACAGAAAAGATGATTTGTTTATTCTCACAATTCCCCCCTTTTCTTTATTTAAACTCTTCTTCAAACTGGGCTGACATTCACTGACTTTCATGCTCTGCAGTGTCTAGGAGGAGACTGATTTGCTGTCTGGTCCATGTGGTTACATGGGAGGATGTAACCTCCCATCACTGTAGCTCCTAATCACAGGGGTGAACATGGACACTATCGCTCCCTTCCACTTTCCAAACCACAGCTCTCGTGAATGGGAGAGGGGGCCTCCATCCCAGGCTCCAGCTCACTCATCACTAAAGCTGCCGTAGGGCCTGTCTGACCGTGTTGTCAGGGGTGAACGTACAGCACCGGCCCTCAGCATGGCACACATTTCTCCTCCTTCTGCCAGAATCCTATCCAAGGCCAACCTGATTGCTTTTCCTGGCCTTCTAATCACACATATTATACCGGCTGTAAAGTAGGGATTTTTCTTTGGGTAGCAGAATGGCGTCGATGACAAAAATAAGAGAGTAGGTAGCAGAGAATTAACAGAAAATAGAAAACTGAGGTGAAAATTTTCACTCTTATGAAAGTTCCTATTATTTTGCTGTTTTTCTAGCTGCAAAACAGAATAGAAATTTTGTGGGTTAACTACCGTAAAGTGTGACTGGGAATTACATTGGTCCAGTGTAGCACAACTGGGCAGTGACTGCCAGGTGCCAGCTGGCACCATAGCGGAGAAGAGCTCAGCCTCTCGCCCGGCCAGGGGCTCAGTGGTTGGGTGCCGTCCTGTGCACCCAAAGGCTGCCCATTTGATTCCTGGTCAGAGCACATGCCGAGGTGCAGGCTTGATCCCTGGTAGGGGGCTTGCAGGAGGCAGCTAATTGATGTTTCTCTCTCTCCCTTTTCCTCCTTCCCTTCTCTGAAAAAAATAATTAATTAAAAAATATATATATATATTTTAAAAGTTAATATTTGCCAAAACCAGTTTGGCTCAGTGGATAGAGTGTTGGTCTGTGGACTAAAGGGTCCCAGGTTCGATTCCAGTCAAGGGCATGTACCTTGGTTGCGGGCACATCCCTGATAGGGGGGTGTGCAGGAGGCAGCTGGTCGATGTTTCTCTCTCGTCGATGTTTCTAGCTCTCTATCCCTCTCCCTTCCTCTCTGTAATAAATCAATAAAATATATATATATTTTAAAAGCTAATCTTCTAGCTAGAGCTATACTACCTGACTTCAAGTTCCAGCTTTACCACTTAATGGCTGTGTGTTCTTGAGCAAGGTGCTTAACCTCTCTGTGCCTTGTTTTCCTCAAGAGTAAAGTAGATAGCCCTGGCTGGTTTTGCTCAGTGGGTAGGGCATCAGCCTTTGGGCTGAAGGATCCCAAGTTCGGTTCTGGTCAAGGATATGTGCCTGGGTTGTGAGCTCGATCCCCAGGAGGAGGTATGCAGGAGGCAGCCAATTACTCTCTCTAATCATTGACGTTTCTCTCTCTCCTTCTCCCCTTCCTCTCTTACATGTTCTTTGTACCCAACTGTGTGACATTGGTGAGACTTCCTTATAGAGCTGTGGTATAAGCCAAGTCAGGATGGCTTGTCTCTCCACAAATTGACAGAAGAGTCATATGACTATGATGGGGAATTCTGATGTAGAGTAGGTGAGAGAAGGGAACTCACCCAGCGTCTTTACACCTGCCATGGGCCAGGCACTTTTAGAAACAGTTTACTTCCTTTAGCTCATTGAATCCTCCAAAACTCCTATGCTGTTACACAGAATTATCCTCATTTTACAGATTAGAAAATTGAGCCTTAGGGACGTAAAATAACTTGTGGTGGAGAAAGAAAACAATAGGTCTGCCCAAAACAAACAAACAAACAAACAAACAAACAAAAAATCTCCACAGAAGTTTTTATTTTTAAGTCCTAAGAATAAATAATTTATCAACTCAGAGAAACACCCTTTCTCTAATGTACTTTAAAACAAAACAAAAAATAAGAGCCCTGAATTCGGACATGTTAAGTTTTGTCCTCTCATGGATTATGTTTATCAAGTCATTTTTTATCCTGAAAGCCTTTTCAGGCAGCAGAACTCCTAGAATAAGTTTATGAGGGGGGGCTATTCACTCTGCTTCTCAGACAAAGTCCAAAAGGCTAAGTTTACTAAGTTAACACATCTCCCACTGGACAGAGCAGGAAGAAAACTGCAGGAGAGGGGCAATAGGACAGCTTTTCCTTTTTTAGCTTACTCTTCCCAATAGGAGAGTGGCAATGGGGACACTCACTTGAGACCAGCTTCAGCGCTGCCCCAAAAGGTACAAGAATACCAGATCGCCGAAACCGGTTTGGCTCAGTGGATAGAGCGTCGGCCTGTGGACTGCAGGGTCCCGGGTTCGATTCCGGTCAAGGGCATGTACCTTGGTTTCGGGCACATCCCCAGTAGTGGGGTGTGCAAGAGGCAGCTGATTGATGATTATCTCTCATCGATGTTTCTAACTCTCTATCCCTCTCTCTTCCTCTCTGTAAAGAAGCAATAAAATATATTTTTAAGAAAGAAAGAAAGAAAGAAAGAAAGAAAGAAAGAAAGAACGAACGAACGAACGAACGAACGAACGAAAGAAAGAAAGAAAGAAAGAAAGAAAGAAAGAAAGAAAGAAAGAAAGAAAGAAAGGAAAAAAAAGAATACCAGGTCTTCCAGACACTCTCAGGGGTGACAGGAATGGTCCAGACATCCCTTCCTCTCCCACCTCCACCAGGGGGCGCACGAAATTCTCACATTTCCGTGGGGACTACTTTTCTGTGGGGAGTCAGTTTCTTAACCATCCCTAGGTTCAGCACCCTCATAAGAACTAAATGTGACAACAGACGTAAGCTCTTGATTCATGGCATGGCCCGATAAATGATAGTTTCTCCCTTATCAGTCACACAATTAAACAAATCTATAATAATAAAAGCATAATCTGCTAATTAGACCCGGCATCCTTCCAGAAGACTTTTCGGAGGAAGCCTGGGTCCCGGTTGTCAGAGGGAAGCCTGTGCCAGCATCCGGGGGAAGGAAGGCTCACTCTTGCTTGAATTTCATGCATTGGGCCTCTAGTACTGAAATAAAAGTCAGTTCATCTGGAAAGACCAGCTGGGTCCTCAGGTAGTAGTTCTTCTGGGTTCACAGCTGGCCCCCTTGTGACTCAGGGCCATTGTCTGGGAGGAAAAAGAATTCTGGATCTCCGCCTCCCCCAAACTGCTGACCTCACGTTCACTGCTGATGCTCCACATCAGAATATACCACAACCTCATAGTTAAGAGACGCTGCTTTGCAACTTTGGGGCAGTAGAGTGGCTGGGATTCCAGCTCTGACACATGGTGGCCCATACTTACCAGTTAGTTCATCACTCAGACTCACCAGTGTGAGGAGCTGACGTCAGAGTAGACAGGTCGCTAGTCTAGCAGGATCCCTGGGTTCCACTCTCTCCTCCTCCACGGATCCCTTGAGTGACCTTAAGCAAGTCACTTCCTCGCCTTGGGGCTTAGTTTCCCCATTGATAAAAGGAAATGTTGAACTAATTGTTAATCTGTGGAATCCCTTCCTGTTCTGCTGTTCTGTGATGATACTCCATTCCATCAGGGCCACGTGTTATTTAAGGCTGATGGATGACATACATTTTGTTGTTGTTGTTGCAAATTTTACGTTGCTATTACAAAAAACCAAAAAAACAAACTCAACTAATTAATTATTCTGTGTTAAGCTGCTACAAGCATACTTGTTTTCCCATTGGCTGGCTGAATTTTTTTGTTTTCAGGATCCTGTCTGACAAGTTAGGCTCGGTGTTAATTTGGTTAAGGGAACCAGTTACCGGAGAGAGATTAACCTTTATCCCAAAACTTGAACTTCACATTTTATAAAAGCATAACTCATGAAACACATATTTATTAATCTACCTCAAGCCCACCCCCACCTTCTCACTGATATCTTCAACTCTAAGTTACGGGATATGGAAGAAAAATGCAAAGTATGGTCCAGGCCCTTTACTGCCCTCTCATTTTCCAGACTCAGACCTCTGGTCCCTGGATCACTGTGATCAGCTAGATTTTCACTTGCCACTAGGCAAGTTCCGTAGATGACTTGACATGCCCCCCCCCTTCTTCCAGCATTCTGCCATAGCACTGACTGAGAGTGTTGAGGTGTCTGAGCAGGACAATGAGAGATGATAAAGGCTGGTTGCAAGGTGTTTTTTCCCAGTGAAGGTTCTGTTTGCTTAATTGTCAGAGTGGGCTGAAGCCTCTGTGTTCGTGGCAAGAATGCAGAGCTTGGTGAACTTGGTTAACTGTGGCGATGCTGTAGGGTGGGGGTGCTTAGGTTGGGGGTGGGGTACCGATCATACCTCTGAGCCTCAGAGGAAACAGAAGGACAGAGTGAGAGATAGCTGAGGAAATGGTCTTCTCTAGGCAGCTTTTGCTTTAATTTACCCTGTTATTCTTTTCTCTTATGACAAAAGGCATGTTTATTAATGAGTTTAGAACACCACAATTTCTTTTTAAAAAAATATATTTTATTGATTTTTTTACAGAGAGGAAGGAAGAGGGATAGAGAGCTAGAAACGTTGACAAGAGAGAAACATCGACCAGCTGCCTCTTGCACACCCCCCACCGGGATGTGCCCACAGCCAAGGCACATGCCCCTGACTGGAATCGAACCTGGGACTCTTCAGTCCGCAGGCTGACGCTCTATCCACTGAGCTAAACTGGTTTCGGCAAACACCACAATTTCAAAAGCACTCACTTATTTTAATTTATACAACAGGCCTATGGGGACGGCTGTGGTGGACATTTGGAATGATGGCTATTTTCTTGGTTCTTGCCCAAACACACAAGGATGTCTTCTAGGGAGAGGCTGGACGTGCACCCCAAAGAGCCCTCAGCAGCATGTTGCTTACCTGGGGCGTGGACCGTGGTTTAAGATCCAGTCTCCGGCCTTGTGGATCCAACAGAGGCACCAGGACAGGACCTGCATTAACCACGCTCTCGGAGACTAAAATATAATAAAAAGCTGCATGTTCATGATTAATTTATAGTGAAGAATTCAGCTGTTGGGCAAACCAGAAGGCTCGAGTATTCTTTCTCAGTGTGCTAATTATTTTGGAAACCAAATTATAATCAGAACGGCAATTTATTCACTTAAAGTGAAAAACACAAATCCTAACCGAACCAGATGTTCATGCTGGCCGAGCCTCTGCTGACAGATAAACTACAAATTATTAGAAGATCGCTTAGGGAGAAGGGAATCAGAGAAAGGGGCACTTGACAATTTTAAGGTGTGTCTTTCAGCAGCTTGAGGCCACCCTGCACCCCATGGAAGGCATGGCCTTGTCAAGGAAACTGTAATGCTTACGTCTGGTGAGCCGAGCCTTCCTCCCCATGCAGTAGGCATGGACGGGCATTGCCAATGCTGACCTTGGCAGCTCTCCACTCTCACTGCTTCTGTTTCCCATGGGCCTTGTCCAAACAGGGTTACAATGCAAATAATTAGTTTCCTGCTTACTTTCTGGAATTGCTCCCAAATGATCTCAATTGGGATTTTTGCAGTTCCAAAAATCTGTTGGGTTCACATTTAAAAAGAGTGTCTTCATTTCCTAGCACACATGACTCATCCAATTCATCCAATGGATTTTGCTAGTGTAGCTCTTGAAAATCTTGTTTTTTTTTAAATTTTTATTTCATGAGCAGCATTGTGCTTTCTGTTTAAAAAGATGTGTGTGTGTGTGTGTGTGTGTGTGTGTGTGTGTGTGTGTGTGACAAAGTTAGAAATGGAGATTCAGAGGGGCTGAGTGTCTTGCCTGGAGTCACATAGCTGGTGATCAGTAGAGCTAGAACTCAAATCCAGATCTTCCCAGTTTAGAGCCTGCGCTTGTTCCATTGAATGCAATTGCGTTTTCTACTGGTAGGAAGTTTCATTTTGAAGCAAGAAAGAAAAATCAAGGTGCTGTTAAGAATTAGCTTTAAGCCAAAACCAGTTTGGCTCAGTGGATAGAGCGTCAGCCTGAGGACTGAAAAGTACCAGGTTCGATTCCGGTCAAGGGCATGTACCTTGGTTGCGGGCACATCCCCAGTTATGGGTGTGCAGGAGGCAGCTGATGGATATTTCTCTCTCATTGATGTTTCTAGCTCTCTCTCTCTCTTCCTCTCTGTAAAAAATTCAATAATATATATATTTTTTTTAAAAAAAAAGAACTAGCTTTTAAAAATGTTAGGTGATATTTTTCTCTAAATGGTGGGGATGGGCAGCAGCATAAAGTGTGCAGTTGAGGAGCTGAGAAGATGTAAATAAAAAGGTCACTCAGATGTAGCCACCAGCTGCAGGGGACCATGAGGTCCAGGCACAGGGCATCCAGCGACCTTGTCTGAGCCTACATGGTAAATGGATGTGTTTTTTGTTGCAGAATCTGAGTATATCAGAGGCAAGAGGAAAAATCCTCCACTATCAGGTGACTTTGCTGGAGGTGGCAGGGGAGAAAGCCACACTACAGAACATCACAGAACATACCTCCTGGACCTGGGTCATTCCCAGAACTGAGAACTGGGCTGTGGCTGTGTCTGCAGCTAACTCAAAAGGCAGCTCCCTGCCCACTCGTATTAACATAACGGACCTGTGTGGGACAGGTAAGTACCAACTTTTCTTTAATATTATTGCCTGTGGGAAACCGTGTCTTACTCATGTCTTTTCTTCCCCAGGCTCAGTTCAGGGCCTGGCATGGTAGCCCTGGAATTTAGACTTTTGAATCAACACTTTCAGAGGTTGTCTTTTTCACTCAGCCTATGAATGGCGTTGGACATCTGAATTAACACTTCTGGGCTTCAATTTCTCCGTCTCTAAAGTGGAGATTACATCATCCACTTTGCAGGTTATTGTAAGATGAAATGCAGAGACTAATACATAGCCAGTGCTTAATAAATATTAGTTAAGGAAATATTAGTTGCATTAAATTGAACACTAATATCTGGCTAATTTTTCCAGAAGCAAGAATAATATGGGCTGTCAAATTCTAGAAGAAAGCATTTTACACCTATAGTCAAAACATATTTTAAAACGAATCATATTAAAATGAAATCCTGGCTGTAATGAAACTATAGTAAAAAAAAATTTTTTTTTGTGATAGTTCTTTATACTCCTGAACTCCGAGGTGGTTGCCCAAGTTCTAGCCATTTCCATCCAGGCAGCAGTAAAGATGGAAGAGAGGAAGGCGCACCCCCTCTCCCTTGAGGAGCTTTGCCCCAAGTCACACACAACATATTTGCAGCCACTGATACTAATTGGTCACCAGGCCACACCCAGCGCAAAGGAGGCTCAGAAGTGTATTTCAGGCAGCAGTGTTGCCTCGCTAAAGAAGATGAAGGCTATGGTAATCTCACCTCATGTGTAATGGGTACCTAAGGCAGAAACCTGATGGAAAAGATGGATTAACTATGGGGGGGGGGAGGGGGAAATCTTAAACTTTCTGCATAGTAAAAATTTAAAAAGTTGAAAACACCAAAAATGAAGCTTTAAAAATATAAGTAGCAATTTTTTTCAGAGTAACATAATAAAACCACGATCCCATTTTCAGATCTAACAAATGTTAACAGTTGGCCAGATTTTCTTTTCTATTTTAAAATCATTTATTTATTTCAATTACAATTTACTTTCAACATGACTTTGTATTAGTTTCAGATGTATAAATAGAAATTTGTATTCTTATATTAAGAATAGTATATGTCATTTTTTTACAAAAATAAGATTATCAATCTAACTTTTAAAAAATATATTTTTATTGATTTCAGAAAGGAAGGGAGATGCAGAGAGAGACAGGAACATCAATGATGAGAGGGAATCGTTGATTGGCTGCCTCCCGCATGCTCCACTCTGGTGATCAAGCAGAAACCCCGGCATTGGCCCTGACCAAGAATCCAACTGTTACCTCCTGATTCATAGGTCAAAGCTCAACCACTGAGCCACACCAGCTGGGCCTATCCAACCTTTTAAAATAAGAGATCAGGGATATGAACAACAACTCAAATAAGAAATATAAAAAGAATAATAATGATATGAAAATATGTTCAGCCTGATTACTAATCAATGAGATGCAAATTTTGTAAACCATGAGAAACCAAATCAGACTGAGAAAGAAAAAAAAATAGTATAATCCACATTGGTGAGAGAATAAAGTATTCTTGTACCCTACTAGTGGATGTGTGCACTGGCATAACTTTCTAAAAAAACAATTTGGCCATAGTAATAAACTTTAAAGATAAACATACCTTTTGACCAATAAATTTTATCATTAGGAATGTATCCTCAACAAATAATAAGTACTTAAAATATGTTTGTTGGGGGGAAAAAGTGAAACAGTGCAAATAATCTAAATGTAAAATAATAGAAGATGAACTGGGTTAATATATCCTGACTCTCACTGGCACTAATTTCATACTAGCATTGAAGTGATGTTGTAGCTATGTTTTTATTGCAATGGAAAGATGCATATAAGTACAATGGTAGGCTTCCAATAGTGTATGTGGGATAATGTCATTGAAAACAGATATTTATATGAATATACATTTTTCTCATGTTAAAAACAGTTAGTGGGATATTGATGGAAATGTTAATAGAGGTCATCATGGGGTTGCAGGATTTTTCTTCCCTTGTTATACTTTTTAATTTTTTTCTTCGATGGGTAAGGATTACATATGTAATTTTTAAAGTGAATCCTGTGGGAGAAGAACTCATACCATTGTTTATATCCTGCTGTTGTTGAAATGCAGTATGCCAGAATACCTTACTTCTTCAGACCTCACTGGAGTGGAGTCTTGGGGATATAAGCCTCATTTATTAATTTTCTGAGCCCATTCCAGACTCTTCATTTAGATTTGATAACAACTTCTCAAAATGACACATTCTTTATTTTAGAGTTGGCCTTTACTTTATTTATTCAGTAGTTCTTTACTGAGCATATACTATCTAAGTCAACTTGGACTCCAGCACTAGGTTAAAAATAAGATCCTTGGTGTGAACCAGAGGAGGAGCGGATTCTATTCGTGTGGTCCTGAGATAGTCACCATAAAACAAGCAGATTGTCAAATGACAGCGGGGAGGGGGAGGAGACCAGGGGGTAGATAAGAGAATAACCGAAGGACTGGTATGCATGCATATAAGTACAACCAATGAACACAGAACTCTGGGGAGGGAGGGCATGAATGGGAGGTGGGGGGGGGGGCAATGGTAAGCTATGTACACATATAATACCTTAATAAAATTTTTTTTAAAAAGAAAAATTTTAAACAGCAAAAAAAAAATAATAAGATGCTTCAGTTATATTTACTCAGGTGGAAGGGCAGACATATAAATGAGTAAACTAGTATAGTAAATGTGAGACTAGATGTATGCCAGGTAGCTCTAGGAACAGAGAAAAGCCATAGTATAGTCTTGGAGAGGAGGCAACATGGGAACAGGATATGAAGAATACCACTTGGGCCGAAACCGGTTTGGCTCAGTGGTAGAGCGTCGGTCTGCAGACTGAAAGGTCCCGGGTTCGATTCCGGTTAAGGGCACGTACCTTGGTTGCGGGCACATTCCCCGGTGGGGGGTGTGCAAGAGGCAGCTGGTCGATGTTTCTCTCTCATTGACGTTTCTAGCTCTCTATCTCTCTCCCTTCCTCTCTGTAAAATATCAATAAAAAATATTTTTTTTTAAAAAAAGAATACCACTTGGTATTAGCCAGGTGAAGGGATGCAGGTGTGCAGGCATGAGGGTTTGTTTTAAAGAGGGTTCTGAATGAGCATATACATAAAAAAAACATACACACACACAAAACAAACAAACAAACAAACAAAAAACAGAATCAGGGGTAGGAAAGAGTTGAAAATAAAGGGGATAATTGATGGAAGGAAGACCCTGGGGAGCTGGAAGTTGATGGAACTCAGTGACATAAACAGTTAAAGGAATCATTTCTTCCTCTCAGAATGGACAGGTATTGAATAAGGGGGAGGCTCAGTAAGGATGAGCATGTAGAGAAGGTACGGAATGACACTGAAACGGTTCTCTACAACTGAGCTGTCTCTAAGAAGGTCTCTGTCCTGGAAACCTTGGATTCTCGAGAGCCTTTACCACTCCTAAGACCACACCTGACCCTTCAGTGCAAAGTTGTGCATCTCAGAGTGGCCAGAGGACAGGGTGGCAAATTACATAATCCCATCCTTGATGGCTCTTGTCTCACACATATTCTGAATAATCTGTAGAAATATTGTACCATAATTTTGTGCATCCCTCTCTTTCAGTATGTGTTCACACTACTCACGATAGGTAGAATTATGTTGATTTTGAGAAAATTAGGGACAATTTTATTATCCAAGGCACCTGCCATCACATTGCATATCAAGAAGCACTAAAACGTTTCTGTTGATTTATCATGAACATTGAATGTGTGCCAAACCCACAGTCAACAAGTAAAACCTATTTCACACCAGACCTTGTGCTCAACAATGCTTGACACTTTGGGAAGAATCAAAAGCCAGTAGTCATAAACAGGATCAGACAGATGTCAAAGACTTAAGCCCCAGGAGGGGAAGTAACTTAGCCAAGATCGTCCAATTAGTGGCAGAGCTGGACAGAAAAACCAGGCCACCTGTCTCTTCCCAAACATCTCCTGAACTTCATAACTCTATTCAGAAGCTCTCGGTGGAAATGGGGTCAGGAAGTTGAATGATTGAGGCTAAAGGAACAGTTTGAAGGGTCACAGAGAGGAAGTGACTTGTGAGGCGAGATCTGCAGGAGAGAACAAGCCCTGGCAGACCTCAGCGGGAGGACATCCAGGCTGGTTCCTGGCAAGTGTAGTGACTCAGAGGCAGAGCAATGCCAGGTTGATTTTCATAGCTAATTCCAGAGAAAACAGTGGTCAGAAAGGCTCTGGCTGTGTTAACTCATCACCTGGCAAAGGGTCTTGTGAACCATAGGTGCTCAATAAATATTTACTGAATGAATGTATTTCATTAAAAAAATATTCATGGCATAGGAAGGCAAATGCAGATAAAGGATCGACAGCTGGGGGATTCCAGTTTGTGGAATTAAGCAGGTTACAGGCTCTAACTACTATGTCCAGCCCCGGGGATGCCAGGGGATGGCAGAGGCCTGTGCAAAGGGGAATAGTGATGAAGGGAAGGGCTGAGGCAGCACTTTCTGTTGCACTCCTTTTTCTTGCCTGTGTGGTTCTGATATGATCATCGCCTGGGCATTTTACTGTAGGGCAGGGAAGTCCTGAGAGCAGGGCAGAGTATCTTCTAAGGAGCCCTGGAACCTGACTGGGGAGAGGAGCTGAGAGCAAAGAGGGCCTGCGAGCTGGCTGGCTCTTGAGATTTCTGGTTCCATCCACCCTGTGGGCCTGGCAATTAAGAGAATAAGAGCCCCGCTCCCCCAGAAAGGAAAGAGGCTGACCTAAAAGCACAGGTAAGTTCTGGAGGTGCCTGACACCTATGGGGAACCTGTGGTAGAGCTCAGTTGGCATCACTACAGGCCCTCTGACATCGAGCTCTCCACCCTGAAAAGCTCCTCCTCCTTGCCTACACTTACCTGTAGGAGCACGAGTGACAGCTAAGCTTTCACTCCTCCTCCCACAGAAAAATGAAGGTCAAGGCTGTTGATCAATCCAAGAAAAGTAAAACATAATCCCAAAGGAGAAAATTAGGAGAAATCGGAGGGACACACATTGGGGTGTGGGGGGTGGGAGTGAGGAGAGAAGGCAACAAATACAGCAATGCCATAGGAAATACAACAAGTGCAACAGAAAGAACAAAAGTTTAGAATAAGCATAATAAGGAAGGAAGAGAAGAGAGAATGACAGGAACAGGTGGTTGTGAAGAAGCCCGAAACAAAGAGGTTGGGAATGGAAAGGCTCATTGTTGGAATAAAGAACTCGGCCAATGGAGTTCTTTATTTCAACAATTAGCAGAAAGGACTCATTGGGAGACTGAGCGGGTGAGTGGAATATTGGGTAAGAAACTCTTCCAAAAAGCATTGGAAATGAACGGGAAAGAAGATGAAAAACAAACAAACTTAAAACACTGAGAGCATTGAAAGGGAAATAAGGATGACCACCTAAAAAGAGTTTCAGTGAGAGAAAAAGTGAATGAAAGGGAAAAGATGATTGAAAGTACTTATCAAGAATCTTACTGTGGCCGAAACCGGTTTGGCTTAGTGGATAGAGCCTTCAGCCTGCAGACTGAAAGGTCCCAGGTTCGATTCTGGTCAAGGGCATATATCTTGGTTGCAGGCACATCCCCAGTAGTTGGTGTGCAGGAGGCAGCTGATTGATGTTTCTCTCTCATTGATGTTTCTAGCTCTCTATCCCTCTCCCTTCTTCTCTGTAAAAAATCAATAAAATATATTTTTTTAAAAATAATAATAAATAAATAAAAGAATCTTACTGTGTATGTCCCACTCTGGGGCGGGATGTCGGCGGTGGGGAGGCTGTGTGTGTATGAGAGGCACTTGTGTGTGTATGAGGGGCCCTTGGAAAATCTCTGTACCTTCTGCTTATTTTGCTGCAAATTTAAAACTTCTCTAAAAAATAGTGTCTGCCAAACATGACCAAGCAATGTTGATCCTAGGAATCTAAAGATGGAGAAAATCAGAAAAATGTATCAATGTAATTCATCACATTAATACAGGGCGGGGGGAGATATGTTCTTAGCAGATATAGAAAAGTATTTAGTTAGAAAAAGGTAATATATTATTTTTAAAAACCTATAGAGAAACTATGAATAAAATAAAACTTTTTAGTGTTTTAAGACTTTCAACCAAAAACATGCAGTAGTAAATAACATCTTAATAAAGATGTGTAGGCACCTCTTTAAAGTTAGCAACAATATAAGAACAAACAAAAAAAAAGGAAATAAGAGATTGAATTTAAAGATTGGAAGGAAGAGACATTTTAAGTATGCAGTTAATAAGATTATTATGTGAAAAATTCAACATTGGCAATAGATAAATTAATAGAACTAATTGGAGAGTTTAGCAAATTTGTCATAAATAAGAATAACACACACAAATAGTAGAAAATAAGATTCCATTTACATAGCAAACTAAAGGTATCAAATAGCTAGGAATTAAACTAACAAAGAATACATGAAAACTTTAAGGAGGACTTTTACAAACTCCATTAAAAGATGTGAAAGGAGAGCGGAGTGATCTTTTAATGGAACAATTTAACATTGTAACAGCATCATTTTTCCCTGAATTAAACTATATATTTAACTTAATTCCAGTAAAAACTACCAGCTGGAATTTTAGGCGATCCTAATAAAGTGAGCCTAAAAGCTATGTAATAGAATAATGTTTTGTGTATTACCAAGACTCTTTGGGGGAAATAAAAGAGCAAAAGGAAGAGGAGAGTTTACCAACAAATAGTCAGACTTCACAAAGCCTGGTAATGAGAACAGTGTGTTCTGGTGACGAAGCGGACCAGACCCAGACCTAGTCATATACAGAACTTTGTATATGTTAGGGATGGTGTCACACTTGAAAAAACGTACTCACTGTGTGGGAAAAATAATAAAATTTATTCCCTTAAAGAAAAACTTTCAGCTAGATTTGGATAAAAAAATAAAAACAACAACAACAACAAACAAACTTGAGTGTGAAAGGTAAAACCAAAAGTCAATAGGAGAAAATGTGGTTGAGTATTTTTATGACCCCTGGATGGAAGGATTTCATAAACAAGACTCAAAATGCACAAACCATAGATAGGCTTACCTACAGCAAAGTATTTATGGGCAACAAACACATCATAAAGGTATCAGAGAGTCAGAAGACTATAGTAATATATTTTTATTTTTTTAAATATATTTTATTGATTTCAGAGAAGGGAGAGGGGGAGAGAGAAAGAAACATCAATGATGAGAATCATCAACCGGCTGCCTCCTAACCGCCCCCTACTGGGGGATCGAGCCTGCAACCCAGGCACATGCCCTTGTCCGGAATCGAACCTGGGACCCTTCAGTCCGCAGGCCGACACTCTATCCATTGAGCCAAACCAACCAGGGTGAGTAAGATATTTTTAGAGTTGAAATCTGACAAGTGATTAAGATCTAGAATATGAAAGCTATTTCTGCAAATCAGAGACAAGGCAGGAAACTCAGAAAAAATGAGCAAAGTATATGAACAGGCAGTTCATATAAGGAGAAAAAGTCAGATGATTAGTAATATATGAAGAGAAGCTCAGTCGCATGAGAAATCGGAAAACGAAAATAAAACCACAGTTAAATACCACTCTGCACATGCCAGACTGGCAAAAGTTATGAAGTCAGAAAATACCAAGTGTTGACGCAGGGAGGGGGTGGGGGAAGAGATCTCTCAAGCTTTTCACTTTGGAGTGTCAACTGATGGGCTATTTTAGAGACCATTCTGGCCATCTTTAGTGAAATATGTGAATTATTAATGAAATGATTTAACAATGTAATAGCATCAATTTTCCCTGAATTAAACTATATATTTAACTTAATTCCAGTAAAAAACAAACAAACACCACACAGCTGGAATTTACCCTATCACTAAGCAACTCTGCATATACATCCAGAGACACTCGTACCCAGCTACACACGAGGACATGGGAGAGAATATCCATCATATCCTTGTTTGTGATAGTGTCAATGTAAGAAGGTCCAAACCTGAAGAGAATTTTTATGAGAGTTTATTTGAGCCAAACTGATGACATATGCCAGGATAAGATCTCAAATGCTCTGAAGAATAACAGTTTTTTCATTTTCTTTTGTGCGTTTGACATTAAAGAGATGATGTTAAGGACGGTTGCATGACAGTGGGAGAAAGCAAGGCAGGGGTTGGATTAGAAGATCATGTGCTTGCTTAAGGGTGGTTATGTCCTCGAAGGGTATTACTTCTGGCACTACTTCTGTTAACCTAGATGCACAAAAACAATGGTCAGGGCTGGCTTTAAAAACTCTCAGTTAAGTTACAGAACTGGGGTGAGACCGCCCACCATGACCTGCCCAGTTAGGAATTTATGATTTATTTACAGCACCTTTTTTTTTTTTGTCTACATGAGTAAAGAGTTGAAAGGAAACCTGCTTTTCACTTGGAAACTGATCAAAGAAGGGGTGGAGGCAGCAGTCTAAAGGAATGAGCTAAATTTACATATAGGAACTGGATGGATATATCCCAGAAACATAATGTTGCATGGGGAAGAGGGGGAAGGGGAGTTGGAAAAAACATTAGATTTACTCCCAACACAGTTCATGAAATAGCAACTCACAAGCACAAAGCAGCCCTAATTTTCAAGGATCCATTTATATCTGAATAAACATTTACATAAGCTGGATCAGAAGGATTCCCATTACATTCACTGAAATATGAAGGGGAAATAATTCTATAAATAACTCTACGCAGGGTCCTTGTCCAAGCTGCTGATGTCAGATCTCCACGAACTGAGAAGTACAATGAACTTACATCTGTGAACCTGAAGACCTTAGAAAGAAACCAGTTCTTCCTAAACTTTGCTAGGATGAGTTTGTTATGTTTTATATCTTTATCCACGGTGATCTCTGTCTTTGTCCCTCCCCATTTTCCCCATAAAGGGTCGCTGGCTCCTGGCCGGGTCTCTGTGAACTCAGAGGGCATGGACAGCATCATGGTGACGTGGGAGCCCCCCGGGGAAGCCGCCTCTGCTGTCCAAGAGTACGTGGTGCAATGGAGGGAGCTCCATCCGGGGCCTGGCACGCCGCCCCCCCTGAACTGGCTACGGACTCCCCCCAGCAACGTGTCCGCTTTGATTTCAGGTACTTGATTGTTCGCCTGCCTTCAGGAGGGTTACTAAATTCACATTTGTTTGAGGAAATGGCAGGTGAGAAGCCCAAACCCTGCTCTTCAGGTACGAGTGGCTACATGAGAATGCAGTCAGTGATGACCTGGGGTCCTTCTGGACAGCACCCCAAAATACACCATGGCAGCTATGGAAGGCCAACCAACTGGTCGCCTAAACGCTCCAGTATCTACGGAAAATCCACGTGCCTGACGCCATGCCATATAAGTGGATAAACCAAATGAGCGTGGCTGAGAGCTAAGTAGTAACCGGTCAGTGTGATGGGCACCTTACATTGGGGAGTTCATTTAAGTCTCAGAAATGTCACATGCAGCCCATCGACGAGGATTCCAGGAAGTCTTCCATGCTCAGGTCTGCTGCCTATTCGTGTGATGATAAATTCAGAATTATCCATTTAATTGGTGTCTCTAATCCTCGAATTTCAAATCTGTCGGTTACAATCAAGTGAAAGAAAGCATCTGAAAGCATATTGAGATGATTGGACAAAACTTAGGCAATATCCTTTTTAAGGGTAAGTTTACGTACTGGTTCTGCAGCCAGACTATTCTAAATTTGAGTCCTGGCTCTGCCCCTTTCTAGGTTGGGTAATCTAGGGAATATTACTTTCTCTGTGCCTCGGTTTCCTTATCTACAATATGGGGATATTAATATTATCCACCTCATTGGATTATTGTGAGGAGTGACTGAATTAATGTAGAGAAAACAGTGCCTAACATATTTTACGTGCTTGATAATTTAGTTAGCATTATTATTATTATTATTATTATTATTATTATTATTACTAGTAGCCCTGCGTACGAATCCATGCACCAGTAGCTCTCTGTGGAGCCTGGCAGCTCTGTGCCCCTGCCCAGAAGCCCTCCAAGGCCAGGGTAGAACTCTTGTCTCGTTGCCATGGTGACAAAGTAAGCATTCTTCCAGGCTGCTCATACTGCTCACTCTCAGTGGCCATTCTCTCCCACATCACCCCCCAATCCCGCCTTGGTACTGGGAAACTGAGAGGACTGGGTGCCGCCATCTTGTGGCTATGGGCACCGCCATCTTTGTGATGGAGTGATAGTTAATTTGCATATTATCCTTTTATTAGATAGGATTATTTCACAAAGCTAAGATTTTAATAGATTTTCAAGCTCTAAATCCCATAACACTTTCATCACACCATGATAGTCATTGCATCGTCCAGGAGGACACACACACCGTGCTTAAGGCAGCAAAATTACACAAATGAAATAAACAGAGCATACTGCGTGATACTACATGAGCTGGTCCCTACCTGTGTGCCTTTTTTTATCGTCTAACTGCTCAGATTTTTAGTGAGCTGTGTTCAATTGTAAGGACAACACAGAATGCTGCCCAGTGAGCCACAGACGGTGAGCGAGTCCCTGGGCTTCTGGAACTTTTAATGTGGAAACTACTCAGCACATGGAAGAGGATCCTAGAGGAGGGTGGGTTGGGTTGATGGCTGCTGCTGGCTTTGACATGTACATGAAAAGGAGGATGCCTTCTTTACTGTTTTGGAGGGCAAAACTGAGGCCTCTGCATGGGAATTATAAGAAGGCAGATGCCAGCTCTGCTTTGAGAAGGAACTTTCCTCACTTGTTACGGTCTCTCCTAGGACAAGTGATTGTCCCTGGAGTTGGTGCAGTAGCACCAGTTTACCCTGAGGGCTGCTTTCCCTGCCAAATCCGATGAAGCAGTGCCTAGGGCAGGTGTTTAGTGAGCTCTAAACTGCTGCAAAATTGCAAATGCTTATTGTCCACTGTATTAGGATTTACCCCTGTAGGCTAGTTTAAATCACATAGTCCCTACAGGTCCTTCCTGTTATGATTCTACACAAATACCATAAAGTAGATGAAAAGAGAGAACAGTTCCCATATTTAGGAAACTAAGATGTTTTTAAGCATTTTAGAAATATTCATTTGAACTAGGTCCATATACTAGTTGATAAGATAACTTTAATAATGGTTTTCTTGCTACTTTAAAACATTTGGTGAACTATTAGGTTTTTTTTGCTGTTACATTAAGAAATTCTTTAAAAATTATACCCAAACCGGTTTGTGGATAGAGCGTCAGCCTGCAGACTCAAGGGTCCCGGGTTCGATTCCAGTGAAGGGCATGTACATTGGTTGTGGGCACATCCCCGGTGGGGGGTGTGCAAGAGGCAGCTGGTCGATGTTTCTCTCTCATCGACATTTCTAGCTCTCTATCCCTCTTCCTTCCTCTCTGTAAAAAATCAATAAAATATATATTTTTTTAAAAAGAAAAAGAAAAAAGAAATTCTTGAAAAATTAAGTAATTCACACCACGAAATCAGAGGGGCTCTCTCTCCTCAGTGAGATGACTCATTGCCTTCGCATCCTTCTGGCTGGGGCCCTTGCTTGTAGTGGGCCCGGAGACAGTCCAGCTCCGGGAATGTAGGTCGGTGAGATTAGGCGAGGGATCATCAGTCCCGCCCTATCTACATAATAGGCCGTATGGAGCCACATCTTTTACAATATGTGGCCATCACCTCGTCTAGAAAACCTTCCCTGGTTCCTAGGCTATTTGGGGTCCCCCTTCTGCATGCTCCCCCATGCTTCCTCTAGAGTTACTCCTCCTTGGCGGTCATTTAGTGTTTGCCTTCCCCCATACTTACTAGGGGAAATTAGCTCTCTGCAGAAAATCAACCTAAAAGAGTGTTTATAAACAATGGACACCAGGTATACAGGTGTGCACGCCAGAACGAGGAAATGAACTGGTAGTTGGGGCCAGGATAAAGAAAGAAAAACCTTAACAGTGTGGGGAGTTAGGGCTAAGGAGTTTTCGAGGTGGAGAGCAGACGTGATGAAGGAGTGTTTGTATAAGATCTAGCCAGTACAATGGGAGTCCTCAAGATCAGAACCAGCGAACTCGCTTGGTAGGGCTCCATACTTTACAGAAAAGGAAGTGTCACCTGAGCTAAGGAGCCACATTTTCTCCCCTCCTCCACTAAGGGTGGGCTCTTCACAAGCCGCAGCCCACAGCTTCCGTAGAGCCGTTCCCAAGGCTTCTGCCCTAAACACAGTTTGCATGGCAAAATGTTAACAAAAGCATTTGCCGGCCGGGCTCATCTGGAACTCCCACGCCTCTGGATGGCACTGTGGCTGGTTGGCACCTTCCTGGACCAGTAGGAGAGCAGCCAGGCACTAGCCCCTCTAAAATGAAATGTGATTTTATTCTCCACGTTGCCCTTGGGGCACCTGGGTCTGGATGCCACTCACGTGTCATCTTTGGACGACTGGACTGAGCTGACTGCGTCCCTACCTCCATCTCACTCGGTTCCTGAATACAAATGGGAACTCACCCGTGGCCTTAAGTCTTTTCTCTTCATGGTCATTCCGACAGAATTGGTGCTGTGTTTGAGCTTTATATACTGCTTATGTGCTGGAATGCCTACAGGACAGCAAGCTTTCTTATAAAACACACAGTTTAGTAAATCATTCAGTGATGTAAAATTCTTCTTCCCCAAACAGGAAATGTTAAATCCTAATCAATTGTGTGTGGTACAGGACCAGATCAACCTGTGGGAGGGCTTTAAACAATATGGGAGAGAGCCCTTGTTTTGACCACATGATACTGTAGTTAGTTACCTAGTAGGGATTACCTCTCTTTTTCCCTTTAAGTTTTAATGGAGAATTTAAAGATAAGTCATGGGCAGTATCTATCAGAGGGCCCCTTTTCTTTCTTTTTTTTTTTTTTCTTTTTTTAAAAAAATATATTTTATTGATATTTTACAGAGAGGAAGGGAGAGAGAGAGCTAGAAACATCGATGAGAGAGAAACATCGACCAGCTGCCTCTTGCACACCCCCTACCGGGGATGTGCCCGCAACCAATGCACATGCCCTTGACCGGAATCGAACCCGGGACCTTTCAGTCCACAGACCGACACTCTACCACTGAGCCAAACCGGTTTCCGCCCCTTTTCTTTATAACAAGTAGAAATAATGGAAATAAGGAGCTTTGGGCAGGAAAGAGCATCTTGCCCATACACTTCGTAGCTGATAGGACATTGCACAGAGTGGCAGTTTAAAAGCTACGAAGGTGCATTAACACTCCGGGGATCTTCCAAATCTTCCACACTGTGAAGCAACTTGCGATCTAATTGGGTCATGGTGCGGGCAGGAAGAGAAGGAGCAGTGGGTCGGATTGCACCGAGAGCGTGTCCTGGTTAGCCACACCCGCAGGTGCCATCCCAGCTCCCCAGCCAGATCCTGATAAGCCTCGATGGAATTGGAGAGCCTTCCAGGTTCTGCGCCTGAAATACCCAGCCTCACTTTTTGATAAATGGCCAATGATTTATTTGTAGGCGTCAAAGTTTTTTGTTTTTTTTTCTGGAGTGTTTTTTTCTGGAAGGTGAGTTTTGTTCCAAAAGCTGTGTGTTTATATTTAAATCCTGGTTGAGACTGGGCTAGCTTTAGTCTCCTTAGTCACGATGGCCTTCAAAAGACACTTAGGTTTGCTTAGCTGTTCACTCTGAGGCAGACTTTGGAGTGGGGAGCCACGGCTTCCAGGAGGCAGTTCCATGGCAAATAGTAGGAGGCTGAGATTTCGTATAAGAGGTCATTCCTTGATCCTTGAGCCATCTTCACACGAAGAAAAGGCAAGAAATGCCTTGGCTGTGTCTGTATCAGATATGGAGGTGGCTCCTTCAGGGACTCACAGGTGATACTGCCCCTGTGATAAGAATTCCCTCTCCTTGCAGAGAACATAAAGCCTTACGTCTGCTATGAGATCCGCGTGCACGGGCTGTCGGGGCCCCGGGGAGGCTGCCGCTCCATCCGGGGTGGCTCTGCGCACCAAGGTGAGTTTGGGGAACCCTTGGCCACGTTTTTGCTTTAGTTTCATGATTTGGACTTGAAGGGTTGGTTCACAAAGCCTCCTGTGCTCTATTTTGCAGCACCCCTGAGTGGCCCCCACATTAACGCCATCACAGAGGACAAGGAGCGCATTTTAATTTCATGGGACAGGATTCCAGCCCAGGACCAAATGGGCTGCATCCTCCATTACAGGATTTACTGGAAGGAGCAGAGTTCCACTTCCCAGCCTCAGTTTTGTGGTACGTGTGAGAAAAGAATGTTGGGGGGTGGGAGGGGGCCTTCCTTGTTCAGATGCCAGGAGGACACTAGCACATGCATGTGCATACATACACAAAGTGCTAGCACCGTGCCTGCCTGGCACTTAGCAGAATGCTCAGTAAATATTGTGAAATTAACTGAAGGAAAACACATCTAAACTCATATGCACAGTTACTGGATATATGTTATGTGCCAAGCAAATTAAAGAAATGAAGATTATGGACCAGGCTCTCAAGGAGCTTATTCACATCGGGAGGTAGCATTTCAAAAAGCAATAAAGACACTTTAGTACTATTATATAGACCCTTGAGGATTACAAGGTATGCATTTGGGGAACTTTGGAGTCCCCACATTCACAAATACCATCATAGTATACTATTTTATTCTCAAAATGGGGTAAATTATGATACAACTTAAATAATATCTTATGACCTATAATCTATACTAATAAAAGGATAATATGCTAATTAGACTGGACGTCTTCTGGACAAAGCCACAGTGATGGGGACTGAGGCAGAGGCAGTCAGGGGCCATCAGGCCGGCAGGGGAGAATGATTAGGGGCAATCAGACAGGCAGGCAGGTGAGCGGTTAGAAGCCAGTGGTCCTGGATTGCAAGAGATCTCCGACAGTCAGACATCCCCTGAGGGGTCCCAGATTGGAGAGGGTGCAGGCTGGACTGAGAGACACCCCCCACCCGCCCTGCACTTGAACTTTGTGCACTGGGCCTCTAGTCTATATATACAAAAGGCTAATATGCTAAGTGTCTGACCATCCAACTGGTCGCTATGATGTGTACTGACCACCAGGGGGCAGATGCTCAAGGCAGGAGCTGCTGTGACTGGCCATTTACAGAGAAATGGCACCACGGACCTGGCACTGACAAAGCAATACTCAGCTTCCCCCAAGTGGGACAAAGGCCCCACCACCACCCTGACTTTTGAATCTAGTCACCCTGACAACCGACCAAATCACAGTCAATGCTGCTCAGTCCCTATGGCACAAAATGCAGCCCACAGCCCGGCCCAGCCTGGAAACGGTGGCTGTGGGTGCTGGGTAATAACATCACATATCAATGCCCAGCTTCCGCTCTCCAGTGACTAGCCTCCTTGGAGTTTCTTCAACCCAGGAACCCAATTTGCTTTATAGCCAGGTGCAAACATTTTACAATAGAAGTCCTGGAGTAGGTAGATAGGAGACTTAGTGGAACCCTATTTTCTTTTTATTAGCCAGAACATGGAAATTTAGAAAGTTTAGAAACTTGACACGACTGAAAAGAAGAAATGGTGGAACTTGAAAATGACTCAGGTTTTCTCACTGTGCAGAATACAGTCAAACACTGCTACAATTAAATATTTTACTCTTTGTTCTCCCTGCGTAATCTACAATAATAGTCTGCTTCCTGTTGATATTTACTGCTGTGTTGCTTGACAATTGTCTGAAAGAGAAGTTGGGATGCTTCATTGGGCTGGAAAAAGTTTTTGGACATGGTCAGTTATATGTTGCTTTCTCTCGAGTTTGAAGAGCATGTGACGTTATATTAAGGTTGTAAATATTTCATCATGAGGGAAATTAGTAAAGCACTCTGAAAGTGCTTTTACTGTTAATGTGGTATACAGAGATATCAGAATAAGTTTAATCAATTTATCAGTTTTTGTTTTCATATCATGTCTTTATTGTTATATGTTATTTTTAACCATTTTATATATTATTTTCATGTACCTTTTACTACTTTTCTTTCACCTCTGACACATCTATTATAGAGAACAGGCAACTAGCAATATTAAAATATATATTCTAATTAATTTTATTTCAATGTGCATGAATCTTTGCACCAGAACACTAATTATAACTATAAGACTAAAGCAATTAAAATAAATTCTGGCTGGAGCATAATCTTGAGTGACTTCATGGGTCACGTATTCATAGCAGCTCCAAAGCACCTGCCAGACTTGTTCTAATTTTGATTTATTCTGACTTTCCCTTCTCCTTATTTCCTGAAAGAAGGCAGCTTTCTTTCAGGAAAATTCATCATAAAGAAGCAACTTTTTTGTTCATTCATGAGAAGTGGGTCCAAGAAGAATGTAACAGAGCCAGCATGAGATATGGGTGCCAGGGTGCTGCCTGCAAGAGGGATTTTTACCTGGGAAACTTGAGCCGTCGATCCTCTCTCTTGACCTTATAAGACCTGCAGTGCTGCTTTTCTGAGTTAGGACTTTTGAATCTAGTTAATTTTTATTATATAAATAATACTTGAAAGTGATAAAAAAAAACATTCAAATCGTTTAGTAAGACATAAAGTCAAAATTATTCCTCCCTTTATACTTAGACTGTTAGCAGTTCTTTGTATGTTCAGCCAGAAAAAAAATTTAAGACCTATGCAAGCCTATATATATATAAAAGGTTAATGTGCAAAGTGTCCCCTCGGGAGTTCAACTGGGAGAACAGGAATTCAATCGCTCGTTATTATGTGTGCTGACCACCAGGGGGCAGCACAGAATATGGTGGGTGACCAGAGGTGGCGGGCCACTGTGGGAGCTAGGGAAGGATGATGCAGAGAGGTGGGGAGAAGGGAACCTGATCAGCCCTGATTGCCAGCTAAGCTGAAGGATCCTACCTGTGCATGGATTTCGTGCACCAGGCCTCTACTCTTTTGAATAATCTTCTGTATTCTGTTTGTTTGTTTTAATTTTTATGGTGGGAAGTATTACATTATGTCCCCCTTTTTCCCCCATTGACCCTTCTAACCTGCCCCTAACCCCTGTATTCTGATTTTCATTTTTGTTTTTACTTCTCAATAATAAGTACTGGAGATCTTTCCACATCAGTCCAGATGGATTTGCTTCATTCTTCTTACTAGCTCTCTGGTATTCCATTATAAGACTTTACAGTCATTCACTTAACTAACCCACCATTGATAAATAGGATGATGCATCATTGAACAGAACTGCTTCCCACTGGGCCAGCCAGGGTCAGTTCTGAAAAACACCCCAAAAGGCGATGAATCAGTTGACCTACTCCTGAGCCATTTTGAACTCTTCATGTGGAATTTGCTCCCTTCCACCTCCCAATTTTCATTTTGGCAGAGGTTAAACCGAGAGGCCTATTTACATCCAGACAGATAAGCATGGTCGTTTGGTTCATAAAACTGGTGTTGTAGATGTGGAAGAAAAGACCTCCTTTATTTTGCCACAAATCTGATGACTCTACAGTCTATATAAGGGTATTTAATAATACATCAAAAGGGAAGGAGGCGCAGATTCAAAATCCTGTTTTATACTGGTTTAGGCTATATTCCTTTTATTCATGAAGCACGTATTGATGGGTAAGACCCATTCCCTGTCTCACAGAGTTCAGTCTATTGAAGGAGATGGAAAAGCACGCGCGCGCGTGCGCGCGCACACACATACACACACACACACACACACACACACACACACACACAGATATAACTGCTATGATCAGGGACTGACAATTGTCTATTGCATTTGATAACCAGAAATCACAGGTAAATTCACAAGTGCAGCTTCTAGAGTGTGACAGAGGGCAGGAGGCTGAAGGAAAAAGGTACCAGGATGGAGGTACCACAACAGCAAGAGCAGGATGGAGACCCAGAGGGGAGGGCGCTATCTAATGTCTGTGGCTCTGCCCACTAGGCCCCAGACTGACAGACATGCAGGGTGCGGTCGGAGCACCGAGCTCTGCTGGGCGGAGAGGAGAGGTGTGGACCTGGGCTGGGCCCCGGCATCTGTATTAGTGCATTCCCAGCGGACAATGGAGAAGTGAGACTTCTCCTCGGGGAGTTTGTGGGTACTGCCATGTGCCCCAGTGGCAGGTGCTCTTCTGTACTGGTGCACATGCTATGCTTTGTTCTGCTTGACCATTTTTGCCCACAGAATCTAAGTATCATGAGGACAGACACCATGGCTGTTTGCTTACAAGACAGCCAGGCACACAGTACGTGCTTAATAAAAACAGTATTTGTTGAATAACAAATGGGTATTACCATCCCCCCCCCCACCCCCCATGTTGTTAAACCAAGGTAGGTTAGGGGAAAACTAATTTTTTGTAATAATGCAGCTGTTTTGCCCGAGACCACTTGACCTTCTTATTCTCTGCCTTTCAGATGATTGGCCACTATCACATCTTTCTAAACTGGTGCGTTTGTCTTTCAACTAGCTGAGCCTAAAGTTTCAGAGGGCTGATTGAATGGCCCTTTTATCTGTGCCTGAGAACACAGCCCAGTCCCAGGCAGTAGAACCAGTATTTCCTGCACGATTTCTTTCTCCCATTACTCAACTCAACCTATTTTGCCAACCAAATTGCTAACACCATCCTTCTCCTTACTGCTCCCCCATAGTTTCTTATTCAAGTATATTTATTTATTCTTTAAATATACGTGTGTGTGTGTGTGTGTGTGTGTGTGTGTGTGTGTGTGTAAACCTTTTGGCCCAGTACACCATGCAAATTTCTTCTCTTCTGTTCTGACATCTTTTTTCACTCCCAGAGCTAAAGATGCCCTCACACAATCTGATGGTTGATCCCTGATGCTTGCTGATGCTTTGCTGCAGCAAGATGGAGCAGAAGGTTGCTTCAAAATTAATTTTTTAATCCCGACCTAGGAAGAAGGAAAGAGCTTTTTTAGTTTGATCTCATAGCTTAAGTCTGTGCAAGCAATTTCATCAGCTTAGAGTAGGCTTGGGAATTTTCCACAGGGTACCTTTTTTCAGCAGGATATAAAATGCAACAATTGCTCTGATAGTCACAGCTCTTAAATGACCGGCTCCAACCTCAGCCCCTTGGGGTGGAGTGGATGAAATATTACAGGACTCCATCTTGCTGGGCACCCATAGTGAGCAGGGGTGGGGCGTGTAAGGGGCCTGTTTTCCTCCTTGATGTAAACTCTTTGATGCAGATACAGTACCTTTGTATACTTGGTGCCTTATCCAGAGCAGATGTTAAGTACATATTTGTGACTTAATTTCAGCAAATAGGGCCATCATGTGACTTGTCCGGGGGTTTCTGAGTTAGTAAATGTGATGCTGAGGCACAAAGCGCTGAGTTCTAGTCACCAGCAAAGGGGCAAGTCTGCTAAGGGAGCCAGCAGGCTGCTCCTGTTGAAGTTCTGCCCTTCATTATATGTCCCCCCCCCCTAATCCCACCCAGAAGATTGCTGTGGGCTACTTACTGAAGGCTCCCTACAAACAGCCTCAGTGCATTGCTCAAAAACAAAACCTTCCCTGCTGAGAATCTGCAGGGGTGTGGAGAGCACGGGGAACTAATGATTTAAGCTTAAACTGCCAAAATAAAGCTAATCTTAAATACTGCTGCTCTATGTTTTACATTTTACATCAAATTGTAGTAGATCATCATATTAAGCCTACTAAGCTCAATACTCATTGCTTACAAAAAAGTGGAAAATCAAAATTAATATATGTTGCTTAAATATCTGTCTCATTAATTGCTAAACTTGGCTTTCTAAAAAGTCAATTGAAAACAATTTGTATGTTAAATTTCTTTCCCAAAGATTCTCAAATATACCTGGTAAATGCCAGAAACGTTACAGGAAATAAAAGGAGTTAACCACTGTGGCTCAGTTGAGTGTCGTCCCATGCACCAAGAGGTCACTGGTTTGATTCCTGTTTGCAGGCTCTATCCCCAGTAGGAGGCATGCAGGAGGCAGCAGATCAAGAATTCTCTCTCTCTCTCTCTCTCTCTCGTCAATAAAAACATTCTTTTTAAAAAAAAAAAATAGGAGTTAACTACAGCTAAATAATTTCAAAATCAAAACGATAAAAATTCTTTCAAAAGATTTTGCCCCAGAAAAAATATTTACTTTTCTAATATGCTGGAAAGTGAGATCTCCATAAATGACAGCATGTAGGGCCTACTAAAGTATTAAGTACCAATTAATTAAGATTATTTTAGAACAGAAATGTGCTTTTCTCTTTCAAATTAAACGAAGCATTAACAAATAACAATGAGTAAAAGCCCATATTCAAATATTCCCTTTAATCTGTATTTTGCTTCCTTTATCTTCCTCTCAGAAATTCCCTATAGCGTCTCTGAAAATTCATATCCTATAGACAGCCTGCAGCCCAGAGTGAAATATGTCCTGTGGATGACAGCTCTGACAGCAGCTGGCGAAAGCCCCCAAGGAAATGAGAGGGAATTTTGTCTGCAAGGTAAGAGCGACTTTAGAGATGGAGGGTCCACCCGGGGTTCCCACAGTCCCACGGCCTTTGGCATGGAGACGGTCAGGTTTCCTTTAGGTTGCTCATAGCTTTCTTACTGCTACACCTTTGTACTTGCTTCCTGTAACTGGACTGCCCTACCATGTTATTATCTGCTTGGAGACAGTATCTATTCAATTTTCAAAAATCAGTGGAAATGTTCCCTCCTCCGGGTAGCCTTCCCATATGCTCCTCCTATTTCTCCCATAATGTACTACATTTGACCCATATTCAAACTCCAAATCCAATGGGCAGGGACTGGTATCTGTTTATCTCTATCTTTAAGGACTAAAATGGTGCCCACCACATAGTACTTGTTCACTAAATATCCGTTTAATGAATAATGAGAATAACCTCAACAATAGCAATAGCAGCTTTGGCATATCAGATAGTTATGTACTAGTCATTGTGTTAAATGCTTTTACACCATAAATAGTTTGCTGGGGCTTCTGTAACCAAGCACCATAAATTGGGGGTTACTTAAGACAATAGAAATTCATTTTCTCACATTTCTGGAGGCTGGAGGTTCAAGATCCAGGTGTCAGCAGAGTTCGTGTCTTCTGAAGGCTATGAAAGAATCTGTTTTATGCCTCTCACCTTGAGCCTGGAGGCAATCTTTGGCATTCCTTGGCTTGTGGATCTCTGCCTTCATCTTCACGTTGAGGTTTCCTCATGTGTGTCTCTGTGTTCAAACGTCCCCATTTTACAAAGACGCCGGTCATATTGGATTAGAGGCCCCCTACTGCAGTCTGACCTCATCTTAACTAATCACATCCGCAACAACCCTATTTCCAAACGAGGTACGGGAGATTAAGACTTCAACATATGAAATTTGGGTGTGGGAGCACACAATTCAACCTGCACAACACATACTTTTGCTTGTTTAATCTTGACCACAACCATGTAAAATGCCTGCTTTACACGATTATGCCTGGTCACATGACCAGGTGCTCAATATGAAATGAATAAAGGAATGAGGGAGTAGGATGCCTTTTACAAGTGTAAGGTAGAGAAAAATTACCCAAGGTCGTAGCGGTGGTAAATGGCAGAACTACACATCAAACTCAGATTTGAGTTACTTGAGGTTGAGAATATAAAGTGACCCAGCTATCCTGGGCTTCCACGAGCTAAGTTACATTGTTCTCTCTGGCAGCACTAGCTTGCATTGGCCCCAAGAGTAAAACACACTGTTCTTGCTTTCTGACAGGGAGTATCAAGTTGGTTACTCAGGACTGTTGTTCTATGCCAGGTATTTCTCCACTCGGAAAATTAAAAACCCATCTTCTTTCCAACCCCCTGCTACTTCCATGAAAGTTAACTTGTGAGCAGTTGACTAGATGAAGAGCTCAGCATCATTCTCCCTGTGGTGCTCCAGACTGTCCCATCTGCCCCGGAAGGAAGGCAGATGCTAAAATGTCAGATTGGGCTGGTTGTAAGGGGTGGTAACAAGGCTGCCTGCGTTAATTCCCCCATTCAGCCCTGGTAATACACCTTTCCCTGAACCTAGCACGTCTCTGGTCCCTAGTTCCCCTGCTCACCCTCCCTCCCAGCCTGTCCTTTATTCCATCAAAAGAATCGTTCTGCAGGACCCCTAGTGCTGACATTCCACCTCTTGCTGCAAGGCATCATGGGTTCCCCAAGGGCTGCAAGCTAGGATTCAAACTGCTCTGTTACCAGGACCTGCAGGACTTGGTCCTACTCTCTCATCCAGGTTCATCCTCTGCCTCACACTCACTTGCACTCCAAAGCAAGACCAGACGACTGTAGTCCCCTGAAAGTGCTACCTTGTTTCCTCCTCCCATGACTTTGCATAGCTCTCGGGCTAGTCCACACTTCCCCAACTTGCCCGCTTAGCCAACTCCTGTCCATCCAACTCTACACTTTTGACATCATGCCTTTTGGGAACCCATCCTGAGCTGTAAATGAAGTCATAGACCATGCTGTTCTCTGCTACACACCTTGCACGTGCCTGTTTTACAGTTGTTTACATCTCTCTCTTCTGGCTACATTCATGACTTCTGAAGACAGCAGAGCCCACGTTCCTAATCCCATTCATATCTCAGCATGCAATAGGGCCTGGTACATGATTAATAATGAACACTGGATGGCTTCATGAATAATTCTGACACGTGGCAAAATACATGTTCAGAGGAAGAAATCAAAACAATTTCAAAGACCCTACTTTTAGAGATGGTTTATCCAACGGTTTGGAAAAATTACTAGCTCCTATTTCTCGAGGGCCTTCTGTGTTCAGATACATTGTCTTGGGCTTTAAATACACTAACTCTAATGTTCACAGAAACCTTCCTGTAAACCTAATCACTCACATTTTATGGATCAAGAATCTGAAGTCCATAGGTCACAGATCAGTCAGCAGAAGATCCAGTACTAGAATTCAGGGCAGTTCACGGCCAGTGTGTTGTATATCAAACTGTTTGTAGGGCTGGAGCTCCTCCCAGAACGACAGAATTGGCTCCCTGAGGCCCCTCCTCTTAAATGAATGGATAAAATGACGGGGCCTCTTCCTGGGCCCAGCTAGAAGCTGTGGGAGGGCCCAGAGTTCCACACGATAGAGTATTTTGAATGTTCACTGAAGATAACTCAATCACAGGGTTTGCTGTCTTTTCAGGTAAAGCCAATTGGAGCACATTTATGGCACCGAGCATCTGCACTGCTGTCATCATGGTGGGCATTTTCTCAGTGCGCTACTTCCGGCAAAAGTGAGTTGGGTACACCTGCCAGTTTTGGTAACTGTCTTTTTTAAATGGTAATTGGTATCGCCGCTATGAGTCCAAGAAATGGACACTCTCATACATTGCTGGTGGAAGACTAAATTCATTTCTTTTTGGATTGGCAATATATATTAAATTTTTTAAAATGTCCTTCCGTTGACATAGCAATTTTTAACTAGAAATTTATTCTAAGTATAACATAAGGGTATGCTAAAGTATTGTTCATAAAAGGAAAATCATTTGAAACAGAATTAACAAAATCATGATATAGTTCACGCTCTCTAGCAATATTATGCATCCATTAAAGATGTAGAAAAAAATGAAATCGTGAATATTTGCTAGATTTTAAAAGCAGCTTGCAAAAGATGTACTTCCATTTTTTAAAAACATAGTACACACACGGTATTATCAGTTATTAAATTTGGTTGTATATAAGATAAAAATCCAAAATAATATGACAAACTAGCTAACAGCTTCTCGCCCAGGTAAGGGAAGTAAACTCAGGTCAAGGGTTGGTGAATAGCTCCAATGCATCTTTCTGCTCCATTATCCTGACATTGGCTTCCATCCATTTCACCTCATGGTCCAATGGCTGTAGAATGATAGCCATCATGCCTGCTTTCTACAACTACAGGGGAAAAGAAGATGCCCACACTTCCCTTCTCAGAAGACTTTATATGAAAAAGTCACACAGGATACTTTTTGGTTAGATTTTATTGGCCAGAACTTGGTGAGGCAGGAAGGTTTAGAATTGTGGCCTTACATGGTTGTCCCAATACATTTAAGGTGTTCAGGTATTGGGCAGTAATTAACACTCTCTGCCCCAAGAATATACACCAAAATATTAATGGCGTTTATATCAGGGAATAAAATCATAGGTGGTTTTAGTTCCTTTATTTTTATTTTCTAAAATTTCTTTAAACATATTATTTTATTGAGAGAATTTTTAAGGAGGTAGTTACTCAATACGAAGTTTCCTTCAGATGTTGTGTAACATAGGAGAAGAGGTAAAAATAAATCCAGCTCAAAGCCATTCTGCCAGCTATTGAACTTGTCTGAAAGGCTTTACCTTTATTGAAACCCTGTGTGTGATAGGTCCTTTAAAGCAAAGCTCTCTTTAGGTATATTTTGAAAAACTTTAACTAAAAAATAGTTAACTAGGATCACATGTATCCTCTTCAGGGAAATAGTATCAGTGAGTGTCGAAACTTCTGCTGTTTAAACTGGAAGGAAGGGAAGGAAAGGAAAGAAGTGAAGGAAGGAAGGCCCCAAATATACTGGATTTAATAAAACAGTTTATTTCTCTCTCATATAAGAGATAAGTCATCCAGGTTGGTTGGCAGCTCTGCTCCACCGGGTCATTAGAGACCCAGTTTTATTCCGTGTTTTTGGTCCACCACCCTTCGGGCGCTGTCCTCATCTGCATGATCTATCCTAGGTCACAAGTACCTCTGCTCACATTTCTTTGGAGAAAAACTAATCATATGGCCACACCTTTTGTTTCAAAGAGCTAAACACATTCCATAGCTTACCATTCTTATTAAACATCAAAGCTTAAGGTTTTAAAGATGTGTCATTAGTCTTGAATTTTTAAAAGTATAGTCAAAATATTTAACACATGCATTTATAAGAAACAATTTAAAGATTTTTTTTCCTCCTGCATCATAAAAGTGATATAAAATTTAAAAAATTTTTTAAACCTAGAGATGTAGAAAGAGAAAAAAAGAGAAAGAGAACCATATTTCCTCTGATCACCAAACACAAGTACTCTTAACAGTTTGAATGTTTCTCTATGGTATTTTTCTTGGCATTTTTTTGTATGGTCTATGTTTAAGTTATTTATATCATTTTGTGTCCTGTTTGTTTTCTTTCTTTTAGCATAATGTACCTGTTATTACAATCTCTTTATAAACATTGTAGTTACATGTAGTTACATTTGCTGTCCTACCCCAGCACTGTGCTGGTCAATCGTGAATGTTTGTTGAGGAAACATGTGGCTGCATAGTGACATTACAGAGCAAAAGTGCCATCATTTATTTCACAAACCCCAGTGACTGCACTGTGACTCTGTCACCTCTTCAAACTTCTCAGAAAACTAGTCCATCCTTAGATGATGCATCATTTTTCTCCTTCAGTGTTTACATTTCACTTACTTGCATACCCCTGCACTGAAATCACTGTGCTAAGAACCTGTGCTTCCATGTGGCATGTTCTAACCTAATGTCAGTGTTTTCTATATCTACAGGGTATCTGTTCTCCTGTCAGCCCTCAGACCTCAGTGGTGTAACAGAGAAATTCCAGACCCAGCGAACAGTACTTGGGCCAAAAACTATTCCATTGTGGAGGTAAGGTCTAAAGCCTCAGGGGTCAGTTGATGGTGTTCTAAACGTGAGCATATCTAAGTTCCCCATTGGAGTTAAGAGGAAACCAGGCAGAAACCGGTTTGGCTCAGTGGTAGAGCGTCGGTCTGCGGACTGAAAGGTCCCAGGTTCGATTCCGGTCAAGGGCATGTACATTGGTTGCGGGCACATCCCCAGTGGCAGCTGGTCCATGTTTCTCTCTCATCGATGTTTCTAGCTCTCTATCTCTCTCCCTTCCTCTCTGTGGAAAATCAATAATTTTTTTTTTTTTTTTTTTTTTAAAGAGGAAACCAGGGTACTTAGAATCCTTGAATAAACTGAAGTCATCCACCCTAGGTTACCATCTGAGTCATTACTGCCCTGATGGGAGTTTTCTGAAGGTTATAACCTAGACTCAGGCTCATTCATTGCTTTTCATTCCTCTCTATGCCTATGTTCCCCTCCTCCGCCTTATTTTACTTTTAAAGAAATTTTAAAAGCAAGTATTTTTGCCATTTGCTTACCCCTAACCTGACACTGACTCATTCGCATTTGAGATTTGAAGCTTTACCATAATGTTTGTTCCCAGCCCCGTCTTAGCATAGAACAGATAGAACCCAGACTATTTTGGTTTCAGCAGGAAGTCCGGAAGCCATCCCACTGTGTATGGAAAAGGTTTTAGGAGAGAGGTTGCTCAGCTGGCAGAGGAGAGAGGAAGCAAAGGGAGGCGCTGCTGTGCAGTCTGAGGAGGTGAGAACAGCTCATGGTGGGCCAGATGGTCCATCTCTGGTGGAAGGTTCGGAAGCTTAAGACATCTGAATATGAAGCAAGACTGTGCATTTATGGCAAGCAGAGGGGAGGAAAGCGGTATGCAAACATTCTTCCCAGGCCCAGGTTGTTGGCAGCCCCACACTCTCTTCCTCACACCTTATAGCCCTTCTCCTCCAAGGTTCTTCTCTTCAGATGCCCAGGGTATTCTATTACCCATACCCTTCCTCAGGCCAGACGCCGACGGTACTGGCTGCTGCTCAGGGAGAGCTGGACTCAGCTATGTCTGCCTCAATAGGATATTAGTCTCTGAGATTTAGTGCCTTTGAGATAAGGCTGGGATGCAAAGCCCAGCTCTGCCCCTTACTATGGGGATAACCCTTGGGCAACTTGCCTAATATCTGAGTCCTAGTTTTAGCCTCTGTAATGTAGGAATTGGTAGTATCTCCCATGTATACTGTTATGAGGGTTAAGTAAATATTATTCTTAACGTAAAGCACATGGTTTAAACAAAACAAAGATCATTCATTCCCTTTCTTCCCAGGAAGACTCATACTTGATGTCTCTTCTGTCTGTTGAGGGGGTTTACCACTGCTAAGTTATCATAGCAAAAACACTAATAATAGCAATAGCTTATATATACTTTTAAATTTTATGTATATATTTTTCATATATTATTTATCATCTGTATGATATATAATTATAGTAGGGCATATAATTATATTGTTTATATATGTATATATTATTTTATATATACCAGGCACTTTAAAAAAAACATTTTTTATGTGTTAACATATATCCATACAATAGCTTTATGAAGGTGTGCTATTATCTCATTTTTCAGATGAGGAAACTGAGGCACGAGGACTAAGTAACTGGCCCAGCATTAGTCAGCTAGTAAAGAGTGGGTCACCAATCCACATAAAAGCAGGATGTGCCATCCACCACTACACCATTCCTTCTAAAAGATCCTGAAGTACTGGGTATGAGGGGAGTCTTTCTCAAAGTCAGCGCCTCTGAACTGAATAGATTGAGAGGCCTTCACTTAGGGCAATACTGTGATGACCTGTGGAATGCACTCTGTAAGGATGCTGCTGCCAGCATTAGAGGGGATTCAAGGACTAGGAGTTGAACCAGCTTAGCTTTAAGATCACTCTCTTCCAGAGACACCAGTCTCATGTCCTAAAAGCCTGAAATAGCATGGTGGGAAGCAGATCTGGTCAGTCACCGACACCTGGCTTCTGAGCAGGTAGCTCTGGGGTTGTGTGCACGACAAGAGCCCATAAAAATCCTACAAGAAATGCTAAGAAAGACACACAAAGGGTTAAAGTAACACGGGAAAAGGGTAACAGAAATTGCCACACACATAGCCAACGTTGTATAAATACGTTCATTAGGGCACTAAAAATAGAAGCCAAAAATTGGGCATAATGTAAGCTGCCACTAGGGCAGGTTGAATATTTTGAGTATATCCCTACAGCAGGATATGATACAATTATTTTTTTAAAAAAAGATACGTGTCTAAAAATGTCTAAGCTATTTAAAAGTGAAAAAAGTAAAGTTTGTAACAGTTTTAAAGTGGATTCTTATTTGCATAAAAAGGAGAGAGGTTTTAAACCAGTACATACACCCCTCCACACGTTCAGATATTTCTGTGAGCCTACATGTAAAACTGATAACCCGAGTGCCTTTGGGGAAGGGGTTGGAGATATGAGAGCGACTTAATTTTCATCATAAATCTCCTTTGAATTTTTAAAATTTCTTATAAAACTATATATCTTTTGTAGAAATCGCTGGTAAGTTAGAAAACTGTAAAAATTTAGCTTGTACATGGCATCCGTAATGCAGGCCTTGAAACAGCCCCCGAGCCCTGTGTCACTTGACCTTTGAAGTGAGTAGTCTGGCTTTAAAGACCCAAACTGCTCTCCTGGTGACAGACCAAATCCAGACCAGATCACTCTGACATTTGACAGATTTGGCAGATGTCACAACTACAATAGTCTGTCTTCCAACTCCAACAAAATGTTTTCTGTCCTCAGGCCCATATGCCCCTACCATTTCTTAACATGTGGCTTAAAAAAAAAAAAAAAAGAAAAAAAAAAGTGTCTTAAAGCTCTGGTGAAAAAAAGCCAAACCATAAAGGGGATCACTGGAATGCTAATCCATTTCGAGCTTGTAAAATCCTAAAATAGTGCCCAGGAGGCACCTGAGCTATTAGTGGTATCAAAGGCCCTGCCCCAGACTGTCCGCCACAGGGCCTGCTTTACCAAGGAGCAGCTCTGTCAATACTGCCCCAGCTTTTAGGAAGGCAGGTGAACACCTCACCTTGTGATAGATAGCAGCCATTTCCACACCCTGTGTAATCTTTGCTAGCAGCTCGCTCTGCTTCCTGAGTCACCAGCCGTGTTGTCACACCCACACACCAGCATCACTGTGGGCAGCGATCCAGAAAATAGACACACACACGTACCCTCTAGCTTGTGGTCCCTTGGCGACCTGGTCCCTGTTGGCACATGGCTTTGACATGCTTAGACATGTTTTTAAAAAGTGGCGTTACTAGTATAAGACACCATGTGCCAAGAACGAAACAGGAGGTTGCTTCCCTGCTGTATTTCAGTGGAGGCAGCAGGCATTAGGGGCTTCAAGAAAGAGGAAGGTACCTGGCTGGTGTGTTTCAGTGGTTGAGCGTCAACATATGAACCGGCAGGTCATGATTCGGTTTCCCGGTCAGGGCACATGTCCAGGTTGCAGACTCGATCCCCAGTTCAAGGGTGTGCAGGAGGCAGCCGATCAAGGATTCTCTCTCATCATTGATGTTTCCATCCCTCTCTCCCTCCCCCTTCCCCTCTGAAATCTATAGAAACATTTGAAAAAAGAAAAGCAGAAAGAGGAAGGTGTCAAGCAGGGGACGACACCATAAACAGAAGCCGGTAGAGGCTGGCAGTGAAAGCAAAAGTGTGGCACAGAGAGAAAAAACTGTGTTTAATAAGACTAGGATGGTGTGCCTGAAACAATTTCTGAACAAAACATGTGGAAGTGGGGGGAGGATTCTGATGGACAAGGTCAGGGCTGGGAGCTTTCCTGCGTATGGAGCCCGAGCCCTGGAAGGCTCCGGAGCGTTGCTTTAGTAAGCGTCAGCTTTAGTAAGTGAAGATTGTTTCCAGGATGCAAGGAGAGCCCAGTGAAGCCCCTTAAAATAAATGTTAATAAAGTGCTGGGACTTGGAATCAGGGATCAGCAGCAAGTTTGGAGAAGAGTGGTACGACATTGAAGAGTTGGTAGACAATGTGCTGTTGAGAAAGTAAGCAAAAGAAAGTTAGCTACATGGGGGAAAAGAATGAAAATTTCTTCCAAAAAAGTTATTCTAGAGAGGTCCTTCTTTTTTTTATTTTTTTAAAAAAATATATTTTATTGATATTTTACAGAGAGGAAGGGAGAGAGATAGAGAGCTAGAAACGCCAATGAGAGAGAAACATCGACCAGCTGCCCTTGACCGGAATCAAACCCGGGACCTTTCAGTTCACAGACCAATGCTCTACCACTGAGCCAAACCGGTTTCGGTGAGAGGTCCTTCTTTAGAGTAGAACTGATGAAAGATATTATCTAAAACCTTTCAGTAGTTGTATCATAACCCAAACTCCTTAGCACCCCTTAAAAGCCCTTCATGTGGCCCCTTCTATTTCCAAAGCCTCAGCTTGCCTGTCATAACAACTAGCAGGTTCCAGAATAGGCCAGTCTTCTTGCTCACAACCTTTCTGAAAAAATACGCTTCTCAGGATACAGTTCCGGCGTGAGCCTTTTATAAAGTCTCCCCTGCCTCCTCCCCCAGACAGAGGCAAGCTCAGCCTTCCCTTTGCACACAGTGTGCCTCTATCCCAGAGGAAGAGCAGCTGGCGCAGTGTGACTCACCAGAAACAGCCTGGTTGGAGGGTGAGCAGGGCGGTGAATCACTCATTGGCTGGGGGTGGAGCGGAGCCCAGGACTCCTGCTGTCTTCCTCCCTGACCGTGTGAGCTGCTCCTCTTACCTGGCACAGGGCCCGGTGTCCACCTTGAGCTGACTAGGTATTGCTGGCCGAGGCCTTTGGGAACCTGGAGAAGTCAGTTGTCCAGGCTACTCGCTTAGCACAGCCCTGAGCTTCTTCCTCCCGTCTCAGGAGGTGCAGCTGCCCGTGGACAGGCTCCTGACAGACTGGCCCGCTCCGAAGGAACCTGAGCCCCTGGTCATCAGCGAAGTCTTGCATCAAGTGACCCCCGTCTTCAGACAGCTCCTTCGTGCCAACTGGCCAGAGAAGGGAAAAGGAGACCAAGGTCACTATACCTCTGAGGAAACAAGGTACAGTGCCTCCAGCTTACCGCCTCCAAGAGCTCTCATGGCGGAGACCGGGCAGCTAGTGGATCTCTACAAGGTGCTGGGGAGCAGGAGCCCCAGCTCAAAGCCAGGAAACCCAGCAAGCCCCTCACGGGTCCTCCCGGGGGACTACCTTCCCACCCAGGAGGGCTACTTACCCTCCAACATAGAGTACCTCCCTGCGCACGAGGCTCCAGGAGCTGAGCCCCCGGAAGAACCGGAGCCTCAGCACATCTCCCTGTCTGTGTTCCCCTCAAGCTCCCTGCACCCGCCCCCCTTCTCCTGTGGCGAGAAGCTGACTTTGGATCGGTTGAAGATGGGGTGCGGTTCCCTCATGCTTTGAATGAAGCTTGAAACTTGGAAAGTCAGTGCTCCCAACCAGCGCAGCAGGCCCATCTACCCAGCCCTCTGCTCGCTGTCATCGCCTCTGGTGCTACCATTAGGTCTGGCTGCAGCTAGAGGGCAGTCAAGCCAGCGCAGGGTGATCTCAGGAACTGAGAGTTGGCTGTAACCCAGATACCTCATCTTGCCTTGATATCACATCGTTCACTGTGTGGTCCTACAGACTCCAGTCTAAGTTCCCGCAACTTTCTTGGCTTTGCTGGAGAGTAGAAACCAAAACTCTTACTAGCAGTGGCATAGTCCCGAGGACTATTCACACAACTGTTTATAAAGCAGCTACTATATACCAGGTCTTATGTCTCACTGCCCTGTCCTGGCTGTTGGCTCTTTGGAATGTGCCAAATATGACTGAAGAACTGCATTTTGATTGTCATTAAGTCACACATGGCTAATGACTACTGTATTCAACACAACTACAGAGGATGGACACAGCGAGAATTATGGGGGAGCCTTCAAAACAGATCAGCCTAGTTTTACAATTGACATAAAAGACCCTGGTAAACACCAATATAAAAGGATTTCCAGAATGGTTCTGACTGTCCTTATTTGTGGAGGCCTAAGAATGCATTTCTCCCCCTTTGCTATTTTGTTTTGCCTTCACCATTCAGCGAATCCAGAGAGCCTGATGGTGGAAAGCTACTGTAGAGGGTCTCCCTCTCAAATCACGTGTCTTGAAAGGGAGTGGGCCACAGGCTGCCTTCAGGACCAGGGCTATCTCAGGGTCTAAAGACCCAAGACTGTCACACTCCTGTCACCTTTCTCCTGCTTTCTCTCCTGGGGAAAACTACGCTGATCCTGAGTTCTTTTCCTCAGCAAATTCAGAACATGACCTATACTTGACTGTTAAGAGCTGTGGCCCTGGCCTGTCACCTCCCCTTTCCTGTCACCGCCTCTATCCAGTCACTGTAGGCATTTCTGCTAAGCTAGTTGTCCAATTTTTTTCTTCTTAAATCCCTATCATGGAACCTACCTCCTTCCTCCATCCCACCCAATGGAACTGAGGTATGTGTCCCTCAGAGTTTCAGCAACTGAAGTAACAAACATTGATCTGCTGTTGTTCATGTCGAGCTCTTCACCCAGGCTTCTTGCCATTCCAGACTCAACATATTTCCTCCCAGGTTTTTCCTTCCTTACATTTCTATTCTCTTTAGCTGCTGAGTGTAGACCCTTGCATCTCAGCTGCTCCATAACTGGCATGTTTGCCTCATTTGTCTGCAATGGGCCAAGACAAGGATGCCTCTTTAGAAGGTGGACAACCTACACCTCATGGCAATGGAAGCCAACTTTTCTTTCTTGTAATCCTTGTTTTTCCATTCCTTGATCTTTTGATTATCTTTCCATCTTAAGTCACTTTGCCCTTCTCCACTTGGTCCCAAAGATGGCTAGCTCCCGGTCTTCCTTACACCCTTATTTCCAACCCTTCTCTTCCCCTCCCCCACCCCCCCCCAATCCTTTCTGTTCCCTTAAAACCCAAGGGGAGAATGCAGTCATGTTTTCCTAAAAAAAATAAGATTATTAAACAGGGAGACTTCTGACTCCTAAAGGCTTATCCTTCCAAAGATGCAGAGGCCTGCTTGGTGCTCCCTAGCATTATGCCCATACAGTCTACTTCCTCTGGACTGTAAATAACTTGAAGGTGGGAATCATGCAGTCTTCTCCAGAACCATACCAAATACCTAATGGGCTAACAATAAAAATTATGTTACTGGCCATTTTCATTGTGTTCCTTCTGTCCCAGCAGCCAGTCTATTTGTATGTGCTTCCTTTTTTGGGGGGACAACTGAGTTTGCATTTGTTGATCTCCAAGTCCCCTTCTGCTCTGCTGTCCACTGGCAGCACTGCCATCACACATGTAGCAGAACTTAAAAACATCTGAGCAAGACATTGGCTGCTCACATTGCCAGAGAAAATGTCCTCTTCCCATGAATGAGGGTGGGGTAACCCTGTTCTGTCCTTGCCCTAAGTACTTTTCACACACACCCTTTCTGCCCACACACAAAATTCCAAGTCAGGTTGCTTAATTTACCAGGACTAGGTGGAGCTCACCAAGATCCAACAGTCTCATTCCTCAAGAAAATCAGCGATAATTTAAATCTTCACTCCCAATATACATCCAAAGCCAACCCAGATATCTCTGCTCCAAACACACACATTAAATTTCCATTCTCTCTTGACTAAAATGTTGTAACATCCAAGTTCACACGTAATAGATACATGAGACTCCACCACCAATCCTTGTGTAGAAATCCTCAATTGTTCCTTGAAGGGGGCCCCTTCTCTGGGAGACAGAGATTCTATTTCTTGTGCTTGTCTTAAACAAAATAGTGCTATCTAGTCTTCTTTCACCGTCTTTTCCCCTCCACCCTGTCCCCATTTCCCAGTTTCCATTAATAGCCTATGGCTGCAACTCACCAATGCCCGAGGCCAGTGAAAAGACGCCAAGCTAGGCATTCTATTCTAGTGAATCCATGTTTCTTGGTTTTTCCGAAACTTCTTTGACATGACACTTTGTCGAGTATCCCAGTACACTGCTCAAGACCTCCAAAGGAGCCCTGCTTCTTTCTAATGTGCAGAACTCATGGATGTTCACATTATCCAAGTTTTATGATCCTATTCCGGAATGAATTTCCAATTAAAAATTTGCAACTCCCCCCACACCAACTTAGATAAAAAATATTTGCAACATGTGCCAAAAATAACACATTCTTACAGATACTTTGAAAAAAGCCAATACTTCAAAGAAAATAGATTGAGAAAACAAAACATTAAATGCTCAACAAGCATGAAGAAAACAATTACCTACAATCAAATAAATGAAAATTTAGCACCGTTTTTCACTTACCTGATTAGCAAAATTTAAGGAATAACCAGTATCAATCAGAGAAACTGGTGTTTGCAACCAGGTATGCTAGTTAGCTTCTTTCTGGAGGCTGGGCAGTAATTTTTAAATGCTTTTATTGATTTCGAAGAGACAGAAGGGAGGGGAGAAAAATATCAATGAAAATCATCAATTGCCTGCTTCTTGCACACACCCCTCTACTGGGGATTGAGCCTGCAACCAAGGCACGTGCCACGACTTCCTTGTTCATCAGTCGATGTTCAACCAGAGACACACAGGCCAGGCCTGGCAGCATTTTTTAAAATTTGAATATACAACTCCACTCCTACAAATGTAGACGAGATTTACCACAGTATTGATTAAGCCAGGAGAAGGGCCCGTTAGTAGGAACTTGGTTAAATCATCTATACAAAACCATATTTCATTATGCTCTAAGAAAAAAAAAAATTTTAAACTAAAATGCCTCAATTTCTATGGTGCATGAGCCCCTAACCCTCTGAAATTGGTATGGATCTTAGAATTGAAAAGTATACTGTGCAACCTTTCACAAAGTTTAACAATATTTGACATGGAAATTGTCAGCTACTAAAGAATGAACAGAGAAGGATCACATCATCAAATCAATGCAAGTTTTTGAAATATACACAAAAATGGTAATAGTGGTTTCTAGCGATAGGTTTTTAAATTACACTTCTGCACTTTTCATTAAATACTCCTTGTTAATTGGATAAATATAACCAATCCCCCCACCCCCAAAGACCTGACACAATGGGTCCAGACACTACCAACCACTTTGTGATACATGTCTTTCTTCCTCCACCTGACATCTTCACTGATCTTTAGCTCTCCTGTCAGTTGGTAGAAAATTCATTGACACACTAGGTGAGAGTGGGGAGTGGGGATGTTAAGGTTAATAACTGAAGCAATGCATCTTTGAAGTAAAGTTTATATAACAAGCCAAATATTGCCAAATTCCCATTCAACATATCACACAGTATATTCGTTCCTTGGTATCCTCGGTGGTTTGGTTCAGGATTAGCCCTGCTCAGACAGCAGCATTGTTGAATGCTCAAGTCCCTTGTACAATGTCAGCAACAATGTATTTTTTTGTAATACTTTTAATCCTCAGTTGAATCTGTGGATCTGGTACCATGGATAGAGAGGGCCATATTTAGTACATGCCGATTTTAAGATATGTAACTCGGTTCTCACCATGGTTGGTTTAAGCTTGACGTTATCTCCAGTATACAGAAAAAGAAACTGAAATACAATTAGCGAAAGTCACACTAGTACCTAATACAGGGACAGTCTAGTTTCAGGGCATAACTTTCAGCTATACAGTTCTTCTATGCAAATGACTGCTCTACAAACTTACATCTGACTATAGTTAACTAAAACTGATGCTGCTATCTTTGGAGCTGTTTTACTAAATAACCAAAACCTAGCATTTCCATTCTTCCAAAGTCCTAGATCACTCTTGGTTCCTAAGAAATCTACCTTAAAAACAAACAAAACCACACAGGTAAATTTTTAAATTGACAAATCTAAAACTCCTGAATCTGTTAATTTATCTACCCAGCTAATCTAAATCCTACAAGGCACAGGTAGGCAAAGAAAGGAACAAACACTCCCAAGAAAATCCATTTATATTAAGAAAATCAATAAATGGAAATTTCAAGCTGTAAATATCATTAAGCCTTTTAAAGAAAAGTAACCAGAGCAATTGTGCTCTCTTTAGTTGTAATAGCTATACACCGCTCCCCCCCCCCCCCCGATTTACCTACTGCTTTTTTTTCTCAACACGAAGTTTATTTGCTAAGCAAAAAGGAATTAGGACTACATAACTCATTTTTGTTGCTGGTATTATTAAAACATAAATGCCTGTCCTTTATGGTAACTGGCTGCACATGTTGTTAGTAGTCATTTACTTACAAGTGGTTAAGTAGGTTCTGCTGAATTTTGTCACATTTCCAAGAAATATACAAACCTATTATGTGCTACAATGGGGTCCATCTTAAGTCAATTGAGGCCACTTTTCAAATTCCACAACTTTAAGGATTTACTCCATAAAACCCTGGCCTTGCCTAGGCAAGAGAATGTAGGTGAGGTTCAAAATAGCTTTTCCTCCTTGCCAATTTCAGACATTTTACTACCTATAGGTAATAGGAGCCAAGGAAATATTATAACTGTTGTAAGATTCTCACAGAGAACAAGCTGTACTGAAAGGCCCTAAATTACCACTGGATAGGCAGGCCCACCCACAAACAAGAAATCCTCACTATATTCAAAAGCTGCAAAAACATTCAACACTGTAGAAAGTAAATTCTTCTCTCCTGAGGCGGTTCTTCTTATATTTGTGCTATAGCTCCAGATTCTTTTGCATTCCTATATACACTCCATTTAGTTTACCCTCTCCTGTCTATGGCAGGATAGCTTGCATTCCAACTGTTTTTGTTTTGTTTTCTTTAAACACCCACTTTAAAGTGTAATAACTTGTAGCAAGAGTGATGATCTTGGGGAAAAATGGGGGAGAAAGGGACACATTAATGTTCTCCTATAACCTGGAGGTGCTAATTATGTTCCTCAATCAACAGTACAGGTTTTTTTGGTTCTTAATAAACATGACCATTTTTTGCTGAAGATAATTTCTTTCTCATATGCCAAGTATCTTCACTTAGCATTCATTATACAGCATCCAAAGCACTCCTCTGCTTCAGTCAGCATGACTTCCAATTCCACCTCTTGGCAAAAGACAGGGAAGTCAGTCTAAATGTTAAAAACGGATCTACTGGATTCTGTTGAGAAACAGTGACAAAGTGCCACTCAATCTTCAGAGAATACTGGTATGATGAACAAAATACAGTGGTCTGTAGTACACTCTATACCTGCTAGGTATGTGATTTTTCTCCTATGCTAATGACCAATGAACATGTCTTAAAAGTAGCTCTATCCAAACCAGCCTTCCCAAGCACTCCTCATAAACTTCTAAACTATACCACCTAAGCGAAGCCTTGTACATGTAATGTTTGTGTACACAAAACCAAGTTGAAACCAAATTATTTGTAGTTTGTAGGAAAGGTTCTTCCTTTTTTACTGAGGGTAAAAAAACAAAACAGTGGAAGCTTCACTGGAAATTCAGAATTTCCAGGGAGAAGACAAACCAACTATCTTTGAAAAGGTGCCTGCAGTGTTTAATTCAATTCACCAATTATTAAAACCTAAACATTTTCAGGCATAAAATTGGAGTGGGGTAGAGGGGAATCTACCAACTTCTCTGATGTGTTTAAGTCATCAATTTCCAAAACAGCTCCTGGCAGTCTAAGCACAAAATGTCTAAATGTGGTAGCCTATTATTGTCAGAGTGTGGTTGCCAAACAAAGCAACATTTCACCATGGATTATTACACCCAAGGTGTGAAAGAAGGAATTCCAACAGGCAAAGTTCCCCAAATTCCTGACATTTAGCTAATAAAAAAGTTAATACAATCTGGCAAAATTCCAGGCCAATATCAAGAACCAAGTTCAGCTGGATCACTTTATACAGGATCATTATTCTAGGTAGATAAAAATGCTATGTCTTCCAATAAGAGTCTTTTAAGTTCCTAAAGTCTGTTAAATCAACTATAACTGCAATTAGTGATATAAACAATACCTAAAGAGTAGTTATTTCTCATTTTCCCTACTCAATTCACCAAATAACAGGTATCATAATCCTGAATATTAATCCTTCATTGTTCACATTTCCATACCAGTATTGCAGCTGTTACAAGGAATAAAAACCACAGCAAGATCCATTCACAGCAATCCTCATTACCTGATATAAATCCATTATCTAAATAGGTTTAAAAAATCCATAATCAGAATTCTCATAAACATTATCACCAGGTAATTTTTGTCTTGAATGCACAAAGTTTAGAATAAACATAAAATGCACCAGGGATTGACACACTCTCAAGTGGGCAGCAAAGGGGACAAAGGTTACTGATTTAAAGCACTAAGTACCTACATAACACCTCAATTTGATAAATTACTTTCTGACTTGTATAGAGTATCTCTCACCTTTTCTTTCCATTAAAAGTGAACTAACTCCATTATTCAATACAGAAATCATCAATGGCACAAAATCTAAACTCTGCCCAAATGAATATCCTAATAAAGTAATTCTCAGAAGTCATTCATTCCTGTCCTAGCTCAACTAAATAAGTTTAGACATGTTTTCGTACCCATTCAGAATTCTCATCTCATGGAAAAATTAATCACAATAGAAAGATTTCAGCACTAAGTGACAAGAAGTGCCACTAAACATCAATCATAAAACTATAACCATGGCATTAAGCTTACTTTTATAACAAATTTTTATACTTTCCTTAACAGCTTTTAGGATAACATATTTAAGTTACTAACTATGTAACCTTTTCTTAAAATAACAAAATCTTTACTAAGTGGCTACCGGATATTTTGGCCCTTATCCTGAGTATAGAAGAGGCCAAAAAAAAAACTTAATAAATTGCTTGAAAATACTTCTGATTTTACAACTTCCCACAGGTTAGGATGATTTAATTTGTAGCTAAAAATGATATTTTGTTAAAAGAACTCTTATATGCTAACCTAGGAGTGATAGCTTAGATCAGGATTCGGCAAACACTTTCTATCAAGGACCAGATGTTTTCAGCTACGTGGGCTACATACATCTTTGTAGAATAGTTTTATTTCTAACTCTTTCAAAACAAGCCGCAGGCTGACAATCTGCAGACCCCAGGCTTAGAAGCAGCACTTATTTATTTTAATATATATTTTATTGATTTTTTACAGAGGAAGAGAGAGGGATAGTTAGTTAGAAACATCGATGAGAGAGGATCATCGATCAGCTGCCTCTTGCACACCCCCTACTGGGGTTGTGCCCGCAACCAAGGTACATGTCCTTGACCGGAATCGAACCCGGGACCTTTCAGTCCGCAGACCGACGCTCTATCCACTGAGCCAAACCGGTTTCGGCAGAAGTAGCACTTATTTAAATGACACTTCCATACTATTACTTTTTCTGGTAGCCAAAATCTTGATGGCCTTAATCATTTGTCTTTATACTCTAATTACTTTCTGAAATTAAACTTCTTAATTCTTTAGGACAGTGTTTCCCAATCTTCTCTCATGATGAGAATTAACTGGTGGAGTGTTAAAATAGATTCCTGAATCCCAACTAAGAAGTAAACTAGAATTTTGGGGAACATATAGGTAAATTATTAGAATGTTTGGGAACATATAGGTAAAATTGTATAATTTACCTATATGTTCTAAAAAATTCTAGTTTAGCAATTCTTAGTTGGGATTCAGGAATCTATTTTAACACTCCACCAGGTGATTCTCATCATGAGAGAAGTTTGGGAAACACTGCTTTAGGATATAACCTTTCTTTCACTATATTCTCAGACTGAAACACTTAGTCCAATCATTTCTCATATAAACTTCATATCTTCCCAACTTCAAAATCAAGTAAGAGTCTAAAATGGAGAGAACCTATCCAAGGTAAACCCAGCTGAACAAAAAGTACTTGAATCCAAATTTCTGAAAGCTGACAATCTATATCTCAACTATAAAACTTGACTATTTTGCAAATGCTGTTAAATTTGGTCTGAAGCTTGATTAGAGATTATTTTACTGCACTGTCACTAGATATACTCTGCAAAGTATAATAATGGTAATCAACTTCTACTTAATCCACTTAACTTAGAGATCTGGCTTTTATAAGGTTGACTCAAAAACACTTATTTATGTTAATTTCAGTATAAGTACACATGTTTGGGTTACATTAGAATCTGTTTTCTAAGCCTCTATTTTAAAAATAGAATTACATCCACCTGAGAGCCAAGGATTTGTTATACCAGTTACTTAAATGTTGGGCTAGATGTCCATAGTGTCAGATTCCAGCAGATTCACATTGCTCCTTGATTTTTAACCTTTAATACTCGTTGGTTCCTTCAATACAAAGCTAGTGCTCTTAGAGATTATTTTCGAAGTCCAATTGCCTAAGAACATAACATTTTTTTTCCTATTTCAGTGCAATCATCACTAGCAATTAGAAAAATAACAAATTTAGAATGAGTACTTAATATACTCCCTCCAAATCCATACCAAAAATAAGCCCCAAATATATTTACAACACTGGAGATGATGTGTCTGTCCTATTTTCACTCTTAAAAGTGAGTAAACTAGATGAGTAAATTACCTAGTGACACATTTAAAGATCTTTCGTAACTCCACACAGGTCTCAAAACAGTATTTAAACTAAAAAAGAAATCATATTCCAATCATTTCAATGCAAACTGAAAGTATCCTAAAAAATAAATTCTGGAATTACTTCCAATTAAAAGTATCCATGAAAGTTCATTAAAATATTCAGTCAGCCACAACAATTATTTATGAATCTGTATCCATTAAGGGATTTCTTTAGAGCAGTGGTTGGCAAACTCATTAGTCAACAGAGTGGCAAACCTCAGCTCAAGACCACTGCTTTATTAAGAGTATTATATCCCATTTTAATACTCCTTTCAAAAAACAGTGATGCTCAATATAACTAACAATTGCATTCAAAATTGATATGCTAAGAGAAATGCCAACTGTAAAGTTAGTCCTTGAAATTCATTTTCTAAGAATTCAACTTTCTAATTATATTAAAATAGGCATCCCTCCCAAATAAACAAAATCTAAGCATAAGGTAAAAAATGAAATGAGCATTATCTTTGGGATACACACACAGGCCAGAAAACACATGACGATAAATGGGTTCCTATTTGATTGCTTTTATGACTTTTAAGAAGTGAGCATGAAAATAAAATCTTTATTTTCAGTCATTACCCACCAATAAAAGAAAGTTAGGTTCACAGTTTTAGCTTGACACAAAGTGAACTAGGAGGCAAATTTACATCCATCAGATACAACTAATGGACCAACTTTTTAAAGTTCAGGCTATTGTGAAAGCTTGCAACATATCAGATATTGCTGTGTATTCTCTACTGACAAAATGCCAGCAATGGCTGAGAGTGAGTGGAACTTGTGAAGTGTTAAAAGCAGGTGTTTTCTATATGTTGCTAGAAATCAAAAGGTGTATAAAGCAGGTTTCAAGACCAGAAATGAGTTAAGATGAAAGTCCAAACACACTAACTTAGGAGGGATTCAAGAGTCTATATGGACTAATTTAACACTTGCCTCTGGGTAGCAGTTATGTTGGTAAATATAAAATTATATTAGACATTAGCACCAGTACAGAACACACTCTGCATAAGATCCAAATCACCAGCACAAGTTATTCATCAATAAAAACCAATTACTTTCTTCCTAATGAGATGTCAAGCTAGTAGGTAATTAGGTTAAAAAACCTAATTCAAATGAATAACTTGTACTGTACATCTCTTTTGGAAGTATATGCGAGAACTAATAGGCAAACAGCAAACATTTTATGATTTTAAGATTTTCAATATTTTAAAAACTGGACATTACCACATATAGGTAGAAAATTAGTGAAAATGAGTGACAAAAATTTTTTTAAACTAAATAAAATTCTTTTTCTGCTTAAAAATAAATATGGCAGAAGATTTTTTTAAAAATCCTAGAAAACCTGTTTATTGATCATTCTCTCCATGTTTACTAAGTGCATTGACGCTCCCATTCAGGAATCCATTATTAACCTACTTTTCTAATGTAGGATGAGGTAAAAGATACTTATTATTTTCTATGGAACAGTCATTTATCAACTTAAGACCAAAGCTAACAGCAATATAGAAAATTAGGCAACAATAAGATTTTTGGCTTATATTTCATGGGTGGTGCTGCTGTTCCAACCTTAGAAAGTAAAGCTGTCTGCTTTCCAAATTCCAAAAAGTAACACACTCCCACATCTTACCATACTAATCAGGCCCTTTGGTTTCCTTAGAATGGGAAGGGATAAAGGATCATTGATTATGGGTATAGATTTGGGACCTTTCACAAACAAATCATACCGAGTGGCCAGAAGCAGTTTAAAATATATGAAATTAACCAAATCAACTTTGCTATACCCACCCTGTTGGAGGGGGGGAAAGCCCAACACCCATAAAACTATTCCACCTGACAGGATGTGTTTTTCAACAATAAGTCATTTAAACAACTTTCTATTAGACTGTAAGGTGTCTAACTTGGTTTTTGAAATGGTAAAGTCACACTTTCAACTATGCAGGAGCGAGGATTAATAAACCAATGTGCTTTGAATTTGTTCAAGTCTGATATTTCTGTATATAAAGAGTTAGCATATAACAGCTAGCATGAGAAGTGAAAAAGGAATTTTCCCCAGAAATAAAAATATTAAAACTAAGTTAAAATACGTAAAGTCATTAGTATTCCACATAGCATAAATTTTGACAATCAGAGTTTACATGTCCCAGTTGACCATATGTGTAAATGCAAAGCAGGTACTAAAACGGATATTATGTCCAATATTTAAAACCAGTTTGTAACTGGGGGAACATCTAAATCCTTAATTAAAAAACACAAATGAAGTGAAAGCTTTAAACTGGTACACATGTTCACACCTATATTTCAAGTTTGGAAATGCATATTTGCAAGCAGCAATACAAAATATCCATGAAGTAATGCATAATCTCTGAAAATTATGAAAACATCCCTGCTACCAATACATTTCTAAATACAAAACTGACTACCATATTTGTTACTTCTGTGTAGCGAGAGAAGTTCATTTTCAAAACAGATAAAATTCAGTCTGTAGGTGTGAATGGTATGAATGACAGTCTTTTTTTTTTTTTTTTTTTAATTTCTTAGACGGTTGGGATCCTTAAGCATGCAAAACCTCAGAGAAGTAGGGTCCACAAAGGAACCGGGGTTATCTTATGGCATCCAGTTAAGCCAGAGCTGGGAATGCCTCTGGGTCATCTACATCAGGAGCAGACGCACTTGACTGAAAAAGAAACAAACCATAATTAATAATGCTCAAATTGAAAATAAATCGCCTGTGTCTACATGTAGACACAGAACTCTAAAATATCTTGAAGTTAAAATACTTATTAAATACTCAACTGTGTCAAACCTTTTACTTAAAGGCAAAATTATGGATCAGACTAGGGCCATAAATATTTGCAATGAGTCTTGCCCTGAATTTCTATCAAGATCTAGGAAAATTCCCTAGTAACAGCCTGGGTTATTTTACTTTTCTAATACTCATAACAAGTGGATTAATATAAGATATGTGTGGAAATTCTTACTTTGTTAAGCATTCCTGTATTTTTCTCTACTTGCTAAATAATGGCATTTATTTGAAAGCAAATCGATTACAATTATTTTAAGCAGCACATTCATCAATATTAGAATGGGACCCAACTGCTAAACGCTATTAACAACAACAAAAAGATTGAAAAGGTCCACATACATAACATTGGCTTTAAAAGCACCTGGCACCAGGGGAAGAAACAGGAACAAAATATCACTACACTGTTACTGGTGACCATATAATCTGTAATATTTCAAACTGCCACTATAATCAAACACTGGCAGACCCAATCGAACAAATGAGTCGGGTCCCCCAATTTGTGTTATCAGTTGTTCAGAATTCGAGAGGACATCATGATTATATACTAGATAGACAATAAAAGACAATGAACTAAAAGGTTTTCTTTAATAATTTCTAGACATTAAAAGCTTGAACTTTGGCATCAGACAGATCAGAGCTCAAACCTATCAATTACTAGGGCTTATATCAAAATATTTCATAAGAACTTATTATGTGTTGTACACTATATGCAAGGCATTGAAGATGACAAAAATGAATCCTACCTCTTACATAACAATGTAGTTTAAAAAAATAAAAATGTGTTCACTAGGCCATTATCTAGTGAGTTTCACATAATTAAACGATAGACACAAAAGTTATGTTAAACTGAGTCCTAAAAAACAGTGAAGGCAAGGGATGTAGGTTGGCATTTCCGGTAGACCTTGTCAAAGGCCAAGAGTTAACTTGGTTTCCTGTACTGAATTCCTCCTCTGTAAAATGGGGATGTCAACATAGTACTGTGAATCAAATGACACAGCACATAAAATGCCTAGCATAGCGCCATGACCAGCACCTAATTAAGTAATCAATAAAGTGTGGTAATTTAATTCTACTAGCAACACTCCTTAGTCATTTAAACACCTAAAAAATTTTATAACCAAAAATGTTATTTTTTTGAAAATGTTTTATTGATTTTTTATAGAGGAAGGGAGAGGAACAGAGCTAGAAACATTGATGAGAAACAGATCAGCCTCCTGACAGGGGATGTGCCCACAACTAAATAAGATGCCCTTGACTGGAATCGAACCTGGGACCCTTCAGTCCACAGGCCAATGCTTAGTCCACTGAGCCAAACCGGTTTGGGCCAAAAATGTTGTTTCTTAATCTTTTTTTTTTCACTTACTGATTTTAGAGAAGAGGTAGAGGGACGAATGGAAGTGGGAGAGACAGATAAACACTGACATGTTGTTTTACTTATTTATGCATTCATTGATTGATACTTGTATTTGCCCCAACTGGGGACTGAACCCAAAACCTTGAGATATAAAGACAACAGCCAGGGTCTACCTTTTTCCCCTTCCACATATGTCCCCCAAAGGACTTTAAGCAGTGAATTTACCATAAAAGGTTCTTTATTTACTTAAAAACTTACCTTGTCAGTCCTGCTGCCTCGGTTTGGACGTCCACCACGCCCACGGCCACCTCGTCCTCCCCTGCCACCACGTCCTGGGCGGCCAAGGTCTCCAAAATTGATCTCCAGCTGAGACGTTATATCATTTGCTGGCTTCCGGAAATGATGGTCCATAACCGAATCTTCAGCGTGAGCCTGAAAATTTAAGTAAAGGCCACTGGATGATTACTAGGAAACTAATGCCGCAAATTTTGGAATGAGCTTTTCTCTGGGCCTTGTGGGTGATCATCAACCTATGAACCAGGAGGTCATGGTTTCATTCCTGGTCAGTCAGGGCACATGCCGGGTTTGCAGGCTTAATCCCCAGTGGGAGGGGATGGGCGCAGGAGGCAGCAGATTGATTTTCTCTCATCATTGATGTTTCTATCTCTATCTCCCTCTGAATTCAATAAAAGTATACTTAAAAAAATTACAAGTGATACAAGTCTTAGAGGTATCTAATCACAACCAATCAAGTGACTGGGCCTCATCTCAAACCTAACGAATCAATCTTTACCAGTACATTTAAAATATGCCTTTCACATCTATTGGGGGGGGGGGGGGGGGCAATGGTAAGCTATGTACACAGATAATACCTTAATAGATTAAAAAAATAATAATAAAATAAAATATGCCTTTCAGGTTAGCATTCCCATCAAGGAACCCCTGATGAAGACATGGAGAGCGTGTAAGGTTTCTATTATTGCTAATACTGAATCTCTTTATAAGTTCTAAAGAAAACTTTATATTCTTCCAACCAGAGTTAAGAAATTGTGTACAGACTTCTCTTCATACACAACTTTTATAATGTTCTTTCATATAAATAGGAGAGCTACGGACTCAAGTGAATCACAACTTTACATAAGGGAACCTTTAAAAGCTGCACCCAAATAAAACATATCAAAGAAACCATCTTAAAAATGAAAACGTCATGTTTGTGAAATCCAGATCCTACACTCTGTATTTACATCATAAGCTACATGACCCAGTCTGCAAAAACAAACAAACAAACAAAAATACCAGAAAATTTTATACTGCTTAATACCTGACACTACACACACACACACACACACACACACACACACACTATCCTCTTTTCTGGAGGAATATGAAATTTTGTTCTTTCTAAATATCATATTACAATTGTTAATAACTACCCTTAAAGTACAAATAAATGTTGTATTTGTATCCATGCTTTCATCTCCTTAGTCATTTAATATGGAATTAAGTGCCAGACCAAGTTAATTTAAAGGCAATACAAGGCTTTGTAAAGAAGCCTGAAAGATATGTAAGTTCACAAAATTGCTAGCAAATTAAAGTCAATTATATATACTAATTGTCTAACTTTTAAATGTTTGCTATTGCAAAGTAATCTCAATCTATTAATCAGAAGCTTTTACAATTTTCTAGAGCAAAGAAACAAAAAAAAAGGTCTAAGTTGATATACTACTGAAACAATCTAAAAGATTTTACTACAATATAAAGTCTGAATATTGAGGACACATCCCTAACCTTTGAGTAACTAATAGGGTAAATTGGCAAAGCATATGAACGTGTGTTGATAGTGAAAATGTATTGGTTTCAAAGTTATTCATAACAAATTTCACATTTTATAGTTTCAAAAATATCTAATCATATACATCATTTTGTATAATTATTTCTGAAAAGCTTCCTGGAAAATACTTAAAACTATGATACCTAACCTAGTCAATAAAATACATGAAGAGTATTTTATTAACTAAAATTATATCACAATTTTGTGTGTGTGTTATTGTGGATAAAAGTTCTGTCAGGACCTCATTTAATTTACAAATAATTGTCTCAAAGGTGCCCAATAAATCCTTCTCATATTAACCTAAGTGGTTTAATAATTAGTTCAACAATCTCCCCAAGGAGAACAACTTTCAAAGTTCTTTAATCTGAAATCCTATTTGCTTTACCCAGACATACAAAACAATTCTATCTGCAAGCACTATGAAAAAATAACCACATGTTCTAAATGAAGCCAATTTTTTTCTATATGTCTTAACACTTAAAAGACAATGTCCTCATTTATTTATACTAATTTTATACTGTTTTAAAAACACCTCTAAATATAGAAAAGTATTTAAAATTCTTCAACCTGTTTCATTTCAATGTTTCCAAGTTTGCTTCACAACTATTTATTAAAGAAAATTAAAACATATTAAGATCTTATTGCATCTTTTTATTACAGGTTGCCTTCATAACATTTTAACTTTATGACTAAAATCTCATACTTACACAAGCTCTAAAAGGATGTAGCAATGGGACATTCCTCTAAGAATGTGCCCCAAGGCTTAAGCAGAAGATGCCAAAACAAAAGCCACCAACATATCTTTCTCATTAGTTTCCATATTTTTAAAGTAAAGAAAACCAATAAATTAATTTTCTGGTCTTTACATCATTCCTCAATAAAGAAGGGTAGTACCATTTAAGAGTCCTGACCATTATAATATGGCATAGGCAGACAGTTTCAAGTATTAAATACTGTATAAATGCACTCATTTTATTGTAGGTTAAGCCACATGAAAATGCCAATCTTTCGATCTAATACAAGTCCTTGAATTTAGGCATAATTTTTAAAAATATCACAATTTTGAAAAGACCTATTCTATTTTTGAAATATAGTAATTGTAATTGTAAGATATATTCTGAAGGTGGAGGGGAGCTACCAGATTGAATATAACAGCAGATAGAAGGACTAAATTTCTTAAAATATGCGATTATTTGGTAATGTAGTTTATTTTCTTTTTTGAACAATGTACCTAATCCAATGACACTAAGTAAAGCTTTTATTTTTTATAAAGATTATAAAAATTATAAATGTGAATTGTCAAGACACACCCAAAAATTTTCAAATGCCACAAATATTAATTTTACCTCTTCACTCTTTGACTTATGAAGAACAAATCCCTTCTTCCACTGACCATCAGCACCTTCATTTGGTTTTCGTATATTAAATTCTACTTTTGCCCGGTCCTTATTTTGAATAGCCTTCCACTCATCCAAAGTCATTTCTTTTGGACCCTCTTCCTTTACTTCTTCAACTTCGTTTTCCCTGTGAAAAGATGTTTAAATTTTATACCTCAAAGTGGATGACAAAAATCTGTGTTATTGATAAGAAGTTAAATCTTGTTAATCAACCTTTTAGGGAAAATTATCCAAGAGTAGAAGGATCATAATTTTTGTAACCCAATGGCTAACATTAATTTGGTGGACACCAGGTAGTCAATGCTGTAGCCGAAACCAATTTGGCTCAATGGATAGAGCATCAGTCTGCAGACTGAAAAGTCCCAGGTTCCATTCCAATCAAGGGCATGTACATTGGCTATGGGCACATCCCCAGTAGGTGGTGTGCAGGAGGCAGCTGGTCGATGTTTCTCTCTCATTGATGTTTCTAGGTTTCTATCCCTCTCCCTTCCTCTCTGTAAAAAAAAAAAAAAAAGAATCAATAAAAATATATTTTTTAAAAGTTAAGTATGGATAAGTAAAAAAATACAATTCATAAACTTTTAAATGCTCATCTGTCAGTAATACAACTTGGAATTGGATTTACCAAACATAAAGAGAAACACCAATTGGTTGCCTCCCATACATGCCCCAATTGGGATTGAACCTATGACCTAGGTACGTGCCCTGACGGAAAATCAAGCCCGCTACCTCCTTGGTGCATGGAATGATGCTCCAAACAAGCCTCCCCGCTGGGGCTAACACACATTTCTTAAAACACTACTTTCTCTTAAAACTGTGCTGTTACGTAATTAAAGTATTTGGCCTAACTTTTCCTAAAACATTTTTAATTTCCCACAATACCTAACTTATAACATGTTCTATCATCTAGAATGCCTGTGAACCACACTTCACATTCTAAATATAAAAAGAACTGCTCCTCTATCCTTTATTTTAAGATAACGCTGATGGCAAAAAAAAAAAAAAATCTTTAAAAGTTAAAGTCCTGAATTCTATATATGTCAACTTTCAAACCAAGCTGAGTGTGGGCAGGAAACTGAGGTTTCACTAGAAATAAAACTCTCCACAAACATACTGGTTTCAATACTTAATAATGAATTAGTTATTCCCAAATGTAATTCTTAGATTTATCTATTATAGGAGTTTCGCTTTTTACAGAAAGAAAGCCTAGAAATCCATTCTTTTAATCTAGTATCAATTTCCAATTGTCATCAAACAAGTTGTTTGCTATCTTGGGAGCTCTGCTTCTTTCCAAAGATAGCAGGTGATCCAGTTAGCCTTAGAGCTCAAATATCTCCCTCTTCTATGCTACTCTGTAGTCTGACTAATCCTACCTTACAATTTTAATGCTTACATTGAATTGATGAATTTGGATATGAGGTCCAGCTGTCAGTTTACAGATGAGAAAGCTAAGAAAAAAGTCCTAGTTACTCCTAAGTTGTGACACAGCGAAGAATGTAACGTAACTCAGAACATTTTGTCACAGGGAACCAGGACACCTACCTTCAAGGATTGTTGTAAGGATCAAGTGAGACAAAACAAACACTCTGGAAACTATATATAAGGGAGTCAAAATCAGCCAAGCACTGCTTTGTAAATTTGTATTTCCATATTCAAGATACAGTACTAGGTTTAGATTCTCTCCACTCTGGAAACTGCTCTTTAATACCATCATCATAATATTCTTTAGACCAAATACCTCAATTTCATGCTTGGGTCCTGAATTAAGGATTTGCTTCCAATACCCTATCAAAAATACATGATTTCCTTCTAGTAGATATTTATAATCTTTGCAGATCACACTTACAGTGATTTAAATATGGGCTCTTTATTAAAGGAAGAATGGTTGTATTGGCATTGTGAAGCACTCATTATTACATAAGGCTCATTTAACTCATCCACAATTTCACTGTTTACCAAATAAAATTATTATTCTATATAGTTTCATATAAATGAATTTATCTAAATTCAACACATCATTTAACACGTGTTTTTTCTATTATCACCAATAAAAGCAAATGTATTATTCCTTATTTCAATAAACCCATGGAATATGATACCCTAATCATTAGTAATAGTTCACTATAAGAGCAATTCTTCTTTAAGAAAAACCGAAGTTTAGAAAAGCATCGCCTCCTTGATTGATTTGAATATGCCCCGGTTAAGAATTAGACCTAAGTAATCTATAATGCAAAACTTTAAACTACAATACCATAAGAAATGACTGGCATATAATTTCTGCTTTGATTGATGGAAACTAGAGAAAGGCATTCAATTATTTCTACCAGCTTAACTTGAAACTTCAAAACTCTCTCACCCTTGAATAAACAAAAACTTCAAAACCAGGTCTTCTACCTAAAGACTCTCAGACAGACAATGAAAATGATTAAGAAAGCTAGTGAATAACACATTCTGGCATTTGCTCTCCTGATATATTTTAAAGCAAGTCAATAATACTATGTTCCCAATTCAATGTTGATGGAAAGTAAATTTCAAAGAGGCGGAATTTTAATGTACTCATGTTTCCTAGCTTTAAACTGTCTCAAGATAAAACCTGCAGTTACAGAATCCAAAGTACTTTGAAATATGAGTTATAAATACTACAACTTCTCTTATTTCAACCATTTGGTCTAATTTTTAGTAGCCTCCAATTTCAGATCCTAGTTCTCACCTATTTGATGTCTCTGGACAGCTATCACTTGAATTATCCATTACTTATATATCTATTACTATTATCTCTATCAAGTAAGGTTAGGTAAAATGCATAGCATCTTATTCCTATTCTCTATTGTGAGGTTACAACAGTTAATTTTTGTGCTTGGGGCTAGCAGGTCTTACTATCTTCCCTTATTTTTTTTAAGATAGCAATGGTTATTTTAAATAGAAATACCATTTCTATTTTTCAAATCACTAGAGCCCAATATACCAATATATACATGTATAAAACACTCCTCTATATGAACACTATTTGATGAATTGGGGTACCATGAAAGTCTCTTCTGTTAAAAAGCCATCAAGTAACAGAATTAAACCTATAGGCTTTCTTGGTAAAAATCCAAATTGATTTCAATGACGGAGCTTTACCATTATACATAAAATAACTTACTTATTTTCAGTGTCTGCAACTGGATGTTCTTCACCTTCAGGTGTTTCCTCAGTCACATTTGGTTGCTCCAAGTCACTGCAATTATAAGATATTTGTTTCTGAATGTATTTTGGGGACTCTCTAAGGAAAGAAAAAGAAAGGCATCTAGGTCCATTTACATGTAACTGAAGAATTCATTACACAAAAACATTTTAAAATCCTCACAATTCCCAAGTAAGAATCTTTTTCCCTACTAAATGTATACTCTAGACGACCTTTAAGAGGAAATAATTTTAAAAAATGTATATTGATCCAAGTTATAGTACTTTACTCAAAATGTAACAGGACAGAAGTTAAGTTTTAAAATAATGCCTCACTTGCATATCAAATTTTTCTAATAACCACAAGGGTCAACAAACTATTAAAAGACACAGAAATAAGATACCCAAGCAACTTTAATGCAGGGTTTCAGAAAAGGCTATATATCCATAGGAAAAGAAAAACTGATTATCACATATACTGAAATATTAAAAAAAAAATTGGTCACTTGATACAACTATAATATAAACATAGCCAACAAGAGATATACAATATATTTGCAAGATATTTAGCTATAAAAACTATTCCATTCTTGTCCCAGGGACAAATAATATTTAAGAGTTATGGGTGAGCCTCTAAAAAGGTATAGGATCAATTTTATAAAAATTATTTTAAAAAATCAGAATACCAACGTTAATTCATCTTTGACAGTTCCCCAGTTGTGAGATCCGCTACCTCCACGTTTGTCCTCATGCTTCAGGCCACTGTAATGTGAGAAAGAACTAACAAAACTGAGTTAACATAATACTCTTTAATTCTAGAAATTCAGTTTGTTTTATTTAAAAAAGTAGACTCAAATATAATATAATAAAAACCAATATAAGACTTACGATCTATCACTTCCACTATGCCTATCAAATTCACGTTTGCCACGAGAGTCAAATCCATCTCCTCGGCCCATTCCTCGTCCACGTCCTCCTCGACCTCTTCCAAGACCACCCCGGCCTCGGATAGGCCGGTCAATAATCGGTCTACAACAAATAAAGATTATATACATCCCAGGTTTCCAGAAAAAATAGGGAAATTCATTCAAAGACTCAAAAATAGGAATACATTTATTGGCTCATAAGCCAACAGTTAAACCATGTTTTAAAAAATTCAAAACAACCTATTTCTAAACACATAAAGGAAATAAAAACTAGGAATCTACTCCCACCACAAGAACATTAATTTTACATAATTTAAAACTTATTAGTGCACATACTTTGTTATTCATTTTACGTAATAACCTAATAAAACTACTATTGATGAATACATTTAATAATTAAAATAAACAAACCTAACCTGCATAATGAGTAATCTGCTTTGCTATAAACAATACAACAGAACTTTCCTGTTAACATCTGGGGATAGCAAGAAAAAGAAATTGTCTATCAATTCAACTAAGTGTTTCACTATAAGGAACCTAAGGTTGAACACTAAAAACTGCTATTGAAACAACAATTCAGATGTTTCTTTGAAAAACTGATAAACATAAGCCACATTGCTTATGTGGCTAAGCAATTATTACCAATTTATAATTTTGTGTTGAGACTCTATAAACTGACAAAACATGAAGATTTGAAAAAAAATCTTGCCTATCAACTGAAAATTCTCCTCCTTCACCCTTTTCTTCAAGTGGCTTTTCAAATCGTCTTTCACGAGGTGGTCGCCGTTCTGGTCTCCTATCAATTATTTTCCCTTCACCCTGGAGTTGTTGATCAGGTCTTCTTCCAACACGTCTTATTCCTAAAATGATAAATAACCAGCATTAAGCAAATTATTTTTGCAACTCACAAAATTTAAGCCTAGACTTAAAAAGGTACATTGTTAAGCTTCAGGCCCCCTAACTAGCACATACTGCTGCAAAAGGCAAACACTGGGCATATCTAAAGTGGAAAGAAGTACTTTAGAGAAACTTCTATTTTAAATAAACTTGTTTCAAACTTCTATCTAGTTTGTCAAGACACTTTCACCCCCTAAAAGCATTCTCTGCAACTGACTTGGAAATTAACTGGGTAAGCAGCCATTATTCCTCTGAGTTTTTAAAATGCTAGTCTCTTACTTTTTTTATTTTTTATTTTTTTAGTCTCTTACTTTAACATTCTAAATTTAAAGAAATTTTTGGCAAATGATACATTTTGGCTTTAAATATACCAAAGATGATACCAGCAGCCATTCATAAATAATAACCAAGAAAATCCATATACATTCATCATTCAACAGATTAGGACCTTAAATTTTTTTTTAAAGGCCACACTTTTAGTTTACATAATCTGGGGGGGGGGGGGGGACACACAACAACCTCAAGAGTAAAAAAAAAAAAAAAAAAAAAAAAAGACTGGTAATTCTATGAAATTACAAAATTGAAAGAAAAACAACTAGCATCTAGGATTACATAGCCACAGTTTGAAATAGCTATTTAACTAGAAAAAAATAAAGTACCTCCTGTTAGTTTCTACATGTTTTATTATACACACTACACCTAACAAAAAAAGTGATATGCAATCTCTAAAATACTCGATATTTTGCTATTATGAATGGAGAACATTTCTTTTGGTTTGTTCTTAACAGTGCATTTACCCTGTTAGTTTATCTAATGCCAAGAAGCAATCAATATGCATTACTGGTGACCTTAAGAAGAACTAGATTGATGGTTAAACTTATATCTGTAAAATTTCAGGTATGCCATAATTCCCAAACCACAATTTCTAACAAAACCAAACAGCAGCCAAGGAACTGTTTTTATAACAAGAGCTCAAGTTGATTTACCCTGGTTCTTTCTAAGAAAGTGGAACACAATCAAGACTCATCCAATTGTTCAGGTGCTTGACTTTTTGATGAAATTTTAGAGTCCGTTCCACATAAATGCTCAGTAAGGGCACATTGTTAGATCGTACACCAAGGTGTCTTAAATAAATTTCATCAGAGCTCAAGTGTATTGGGGTGGAGCTTGGAACCAGTATTTATAATGATATCCAAGCCAAACACACCCCAATGAACAATGGCTTATTTCCCCACCCTAAATATTCAATATTAGGCTTACAGAATCTAAAAAACCTACCAAATATATTCACCCAACAGTCATCATTTAAAAATGCATGCTTCTTTTGATATATTTAGCTGTACTTGCAAGCTCACTTGATTTTCACTAGGTAACAGGCTTTTAATTAAAAACAAAAATAACCACATTGGTCTATACTCAGTGATAGTCTGTGGTGTCAATTCTCAAGTTCTTCAAACGGACAAATGACTAGCTACAAAGCTAATTCTTATAATATGAACATTATATACCTAGGGTTGTCTAGCGCTGTACCAGGACCTTTCTTCAAAAGCACAGGACACATGATCAGGCTAACTATCCTTCCCACTGCTGGAGGCAGACTTTGTAAGTCCCCTTCCCCAATGATCACAACATCAACTGACAACAGGATCTCAAAATGAGTATTTTTCATTCAACGTTTTCCCTTTATTTACAAATTTGTTTTATGCAATTTAAAGTTAGGAGTGCTCTGAAATACTGACCTAAGGAAAATGTTGATAGCTAATATGGGAGATTTCCCGAAGACGACTACTGAATTATAAATTTATGAAGCAATTCCCTACCTTTGTAACTTAAAATACTAGTTTCCAGACAAGAGCTTATTTCAGATATGGGCTTTATGATCAAAACAACTGAGTGATTTCAAACACGCTTCATCCTTTGAACGTTCAAAATGGGTGAACACACCTACCTTGCACATTTTAGATTTACACTTCCGACTCAATTTTTTTCATGTGCTTTCTTGGGATTACTCTGATCAGAGAGGTAAAGATGAGCAGTTTAAATAATTACACAAGCTATTCAAACTAGTGTGCCTTAACACAGAAACTAAACGATTTATTCAGTTGTGCTACAGGTTGCTCTGAGTCTTCTTAAGTTGACAAAACAGGTGTTTGGCTTACTCGGTGTACACATGCTTTCTAACACAACAACTTATGCTTCCCCCCCCCCAACCTGTAATTTTAGTACAATAATGCTTTTGTTTTACTCACCACCTAGTTCTCCATGTCAAAACCTCACACAAGTTCTAGTTAAGAAAACAAAACAAAACAAAAAAAAAAAACCCCACAACACCAAAACCCTAAACCAAAATATAGTATGTGTTGAAAATTTTTTTAAAAAAATAAAGAAAAAAGAGAAAATCAGTTGAATGCTAACGAATCCAACCCAAAGCTAACGAGAAACAACTCCTTTCCGGAGCACGTGGCAGCAAAGGCGAAATCTCAACCAATGCAGAGAACCAACCAAGATCCGCGGGGCTTGGCTATTTCCCAGAGGTCCCGGGTGCTTTTCTGGCCCCCACAACGGCTTTGCTTTTCCCCATTCATCACAAAAGACATGCACACACACAAAAAAAAAAACAAAAACAAAAAAACCCCCACAAAAAAACTCCAGCCTCAGACACCCCAGCGAAGTGTCCGGCGTGACCTGGAAGCAGCTCCCGCCGCCGCCGCCAATGAGACGCCGACCACGCTTCCCGCACGTGTGGCGACCAGGCTGCGCGCAGGGCTCCCGCCGCGGCCGGGACCAACCTGACAGCCCGAGCGCGCGCTCCTCCCGCCACGAGGCCGGCGCCGCGGCCGCGCCGCTCCTCCGGCCGCGCGGGGTGCGGGGCCGCGGAGAGGGTCGCGGCCCTCGGGGCTCCCCGGAAGAGCCCCCTCTCCATTCAGAACCCCCGCGTCTGCGTCACCGAGTGCAGCTCAAGGTCCCCCCTCCCCAACAGCCTCACTCCCTCTAGTTGCAAAGTTTAAAGTAGTGGAGAGGGTGTGCGTGTGGGTGTGTGTGGGGTGCCATGGCGCCCGAGGCACCTGAAGCAGGTAGACTCCTCCGCAGGTACCCGACCCCCAGCTTCTCTCACATCTCACCATCGTGGGACAAGATGGCAGGACAGCAGCCTAACCCAGAGAGCCGCACCTCGGAGCAGCACCGAGAGGGAGGGAGCTCTGAGCCGGAGGGCGCCGGGGACAACCCCACGCTTCCCGGGGCCCTCGGGCCAACAGCCGCCGGCGGGCTCGGGCGGGAAGGCCGAGGCGGGCTCGCCGCCGGCCGCGCTCCTCCGCTCGGAGCCCGAGGCGGGAAGCCTGCGGGAGGGGGTTTGAACTCGCGGCTCCCCACGCTCGCTCGCTCGCTCGCAGGACCGGGCTTTGGTGCTGTGTGGGGGGCAACGGGAGGAAACCGCGGCAGAACCTCCCGCGGACGCTCGGAGCCCGAGGAGCAAGCGGCGGCCGCGGCGCTGCCCCGCTCCTTCCCCCTCACGCCGGGTCTCGCCCGCCTTCCACCGCGGACTCACCTTCTTTCTTAAGCGCCACGGGCGGCTGCGTCTCCTCCTTCTTGTCAGCCACGCCGACGTTGGGCGGCAGCGGGTTCTTGCGTTCTTTCTGGGACTCTTTGCGCAGCTGCTTGCCCGCCGCATTGGAGTTGGTCTGGGCTGCGGCCTGAGCGGCGCTCTTAGCCCCGGGGCCCCCAACACCGCCCCCGCCGGCTTCTTTTTTCTTGTTCTCTGCAGCCTTCAACACCTCGAAGGGGTCCGATTCGTCGTCAAATAACTGGTCGAATCGGTTGGTGACCACGCAGCCGAAGCCCTCCTGTAAATGCCCAGGCATGATGGTGGCTCGGCGGCGCGTTCCTCCACGGATTGCAGCGGGCCGCGCCGAGCCAAGAGCGCCTGCTTCAGCTCTTCCCACAAGATGGCCGGGCCGAGAGAGGGGGGCCGTCTTCTCTTCCGGTGCCAGGCACACATCCGGGAGCGGCCGGCGCCGCGGGGCATCATGGGGGATGTAGGCCGGAGTGGCTTTTGCCGAGACGGCTCCCGGCGCCGGGACTCTAGTTCCCAGAACGCACAGCGCGACCACTCTTCGCGCGCGCCCGGGAGTCCGGACGGCGCGGAGGGAGCGGGGCGTGCGGGGCGAGGGAGGGAGGGGAAAATGCGGCGGTGGGCGGAGTCCCTGCCACCTGCTCTCGCCACCTTTCAACTCTCGAGTCTCTCGAGCTGTTGCTGAAAACAGGAAAACGTGACTGCGTTTGTTTTGCGCCCGAAAGTGTTCTTTCTATCTTTGGTTTGACTCCCCCGGTCTCCCGGCCCAAGGCCAACAACTTTCTCCACCTCGCCGGGAGGGGGTCAAGGTGACTCCCAGATCTTGCAGCTGGAGGCTCTCAAACTTCCGGGGCCGGCGGGGGATTGCCTGCCGAGGTGCCTCCCTGGCCTCCTCTCCCGGGCGGGACCCGTCCCTGTTTTAATTTCAAGTCCCTCGCTGCACAGTTGATGGGGTCGCCCTCCTCCCGAATCCCCAATGACGAGTCGACCGTGTTTAACGTGACGCAGAACATGCTTCCCGCGGAGACGGGAGCTGGGAGAGCGGAATTATTAAAAGGACAACCGTCACGTGGGAGTGGTGTTGCGCGCCTTTCCCGGGTGAGAAACGCGGTTTTGCGATTAACTCCTTACGGGGCAGCAGCAATCGCGGCTAGACCCCGGGCAAGCCTCGACAAGGCACTGTTTGCAGAAACGCTTGACTCTCGAGTCCGTCATCCACTCGTGTCCAGCGAGCCAAGGGTTAGGCGTTAGTAAAACGTGCTCAGGAATTAACGTGTTAGAGCATCTGAGGCGTGCGGTGTGCTGAGTGAGCGGTGCAAAGGAGGAGAGGAAAATGCCAGCGACTCCTCGCATACTTAGAGCATTCGTATTAGCTGAGACTATGAAAGGTCTGGTAAGGTAACCGAGTGTCGATGCATATTCAAGCATATTAGGTGACACTGTAAGTGTGTAAGTGTTATCACCACAGTTTTTAAACTTTTTTTTTCCATTAACGCAAAATATAATAGAAAACGCACCTCTTAGATTCCAGGTGCTGTGAATAGCCTTAAAACGGGGACAAGGTAGGCGCTTTTAAGGTAGGTGCTTTTCCCTTTTCACAGATGATGAAACCATTTCAGAGGTGAAATGACTTATCAAGTTCACACCTCTGTCGAAATGGTAGTGCCAGGAGTTAACGCCGGTTTCTAACTCCACCAGGAGACTGTTGACATCCACGCCTTCGTCCAAACTCTGCCTTCTGATAGAAGTCAGTCACTTCTTAAGTTCCAGTATTTAATAAGATTTAAATATCGTTGGCACATCGGGCAAAGTGAGTACCTGGCTGAATGTGATCTTATTAATTTCTGAGCAGATTTTAAATCAGTTCCCTGCCAGAGGAAATAAAAGAGTCACATTGCAGGCATGTGGCAGCAAGCCTAGTGGTTTTCTTTTTTCTAAGTCCAGCCCCCAACCTCTCAAAGTCACCTATTTCCCTGTTGCCTCAGTCCCTGCCACACACACACACACCCCAACCCCCTTCTATAAGCTCTGGCTCTTGTGGATCCTACCAAGATAAAAGATAATGAGGTTTTTGACCACATTCTTCAAGCACCTTTGAAAATAGCTTAAGTGCAATTTGGAAGATCTCCATGCTTTAGAAACATTTTCTTTTTACCAAGGGTTGTTACTAGCTGCATCTTTGAGATATATGCTACAACTCACCTCTTTCTGGCCACTGCCACAATATTATGAACTAAAACCTGATGTTTTACTATGTGCTTGGTGTAATTTACATGTGTGATCTCACTTCATCCTCATATCAACTCTTGTATTTCTAAGGTGAGGAAAATGAAGCACAAAGGACTACGTAACTTACCTACTTCTGCCATAATCTGGCCTGTTCGTCGTCATTTTTATCCTATGTACAGATTCCTGGTTTCTTCAAATAGATTTTTATGGTCACCAAGCACTATTACAATAAGAATGTTTCAATATAAGCTACACGTAGTGGAATTGTATGGCTATGAATTTATGAGGTTCGCTTAATGCTCTTTAGAGGATTTACCTATTAATATAGCATAAAAATATGAATAAAATTTGGGGGGAGGAGGGAAAAACTTGTAAGCACTTTCAAATTCCTTCTTTCCCTTTCTTCTTTCCTGGAATTTTGGTTAATCCAGGAAATTTTTAAAGTATACAAATAAATTTCAAAATGATAATTCTTTTACACCTCAAATCAGTCATCTATAATAATAAAAGCATAATATTGACCAAACGGCTGAACAGCGGAATTACATCCAGATGACCTTCTGGACGAAGCTGGAGCTGTAAGGGCCTATTCTTGCACGAATTTCGTGCATTGGGCCTCTAGTTATCTTATAAGTAACTATTTTCATTAAAGTTTCCTTTCTCCTAAGAAGTTAAAATAGTTTTTAAAAATATTTAAATGTCCCTGCTACTTTCATTAGAAAATAATATTGCTGAATAAACCTAAGGGAGGAAAAAAGGAGACTTCATGGCAGACTTATTCAAATTAAAGACATGCATTGTAAAGTGACGAGTTGTACCACTGATGAGAAATGTAGCAAGCTCTCTTTAGCAATCTTAAATCACATATTGTTCTCTGAAAAATACAGTTTCACAGCCTTTACCTGTAGCATGCTCTCAAAACAGTAAATGCTGAAAACTATCCAAATATCTTGATTAAATATCCAATATGTTTACTTAATGGTTATGAAACTGAGAAACAATATTATACCTCCTTGCAACCCTCACTTCCCTTTAGGATGCTAATGCTCAGTTTTTAACCACATTACAACTTATTTTCGCCCATTTCTTAGTAAACTCAATTCTCTATTACTGTTACTATATTTTAATCAGAATTACTAACAAGTGTAATTTGAGTCTTTATTATATACTTAACACTGTGCTAAGTACCTTACTTGCATTTTTTTCTTTAATTCTCAGAACAACATTATGAAGTAAGTAGTATTAGTATCTCTACTTCCCCTTTGTAGGTACCAAGACTGAGATTAAGAACCTCTCACAGATTCACATTGCCTGAAAGAGTTCAGGCAGTCTGATCTCACAGCCTGGACACCCAACTATTATACTTGTGAGGAGCATTATATTGCTGCCACCTATAGCAAGAGAAAACCATTATTCTGTTAAAACATTTTTAGGACACCACATAAAATATAAATAAGAGACTCTAATTTTTAATGTACTTTAAATACATTATGCACTTTTAAAATAAAAGCAATAAAGGTGGTTCTTTTTTAAGGTATATTTTTATGGATTTCAGAGAGAAAGGGAGAGAGAGAGATAGAAACATCAATGACGATAGAGACTCATTGATTGGCTGCCTCCTGCATGTCCCCCACTAAGCACAGAACCTGAAGCCCAGGCATGTGCCCTGACCGAGAATCATACCTTTGACCTCACAGTTCATAGGTTGATACTCAACCTTCCAGGCACACCGACCAGGCTAAAGGTGGTTTTTGTGAAGAAAGGGCATAACATCTATGTCTCGGGATGGAATGCTAAGTATAATCTTGCAAGTCGAGGCTCTTGCTAAAGTTAGAATATCAAAGCTAAATATAGAAATATTACACTCTCTATTTTGCCACCTCAAATTTACTTTGAAAGTTGATCCTCTTGATTTTAAACTTTCCTTTTTATCCTGCATTGTACTCTTAAAAATAAAAACAGCTTTATTGAGATGTAATTCACATGCCATATAATTTACCCATCTAAAGAGTATACTATTCAAAGGTTTTTAGTCTATTCACAAAGTTGTACAATTACCATCACTATCTAATTTTTATCACCCATCCACCCCCAAAGTAATCCATACTCATTAACAATCACTCCTTATTCTCTCCCACACAAGTCCTAGGCATGCAATAATCTACTTTCTCATAGATTTGCCGATTTGGGCATTTCATATAGATGGAATCTTATAGTACTTGGTCTTTTGTGACCAGCTTCTTTTACTCAGCATGTTTTCTAGGTTCATCCATGTTGTAGCATGTATCAGTATTTCATTTTTATGACTGAACTAGAGGCTCAGTGCATGAAAATTCACATCTGGGAGCCCCCGGGGATGGGAGGTGACTCGGCAATCAGGGGAATGTGATGCCCCACCACACCTCTGTTGCTACCACTGCCAGCAGCACAAGCCTCAGCTGACCCTGGTTACCTGAGCCTCTGGCAGCCCTGGGCAGCTGGGGGGTGAGGAGACTGGGTGTCACCATCTTTGAGGGTGGGACAGTCAATTAGCACATTCCCTCCTCATTGGCTGTGGACGCCGCCATCTTTGTGAAGGTAGGAGGGTAAATTAACATATTCCCTCCTTATTAGATAGGATAATTTTCCATTGTATGAAGAGACTACACTTTATTCACTCACCTATTAGTGGATATTTGGGTTAGTTCTGCTTTTTTTGCTGTTATGATATTTGTTTGCAGGGATTGTGGTCAGACCAATGGTCAGCAAACCGCAGCTCGCTAGCCATATGCAGCTTGTTAGCCCCTTGAGTGTGGCTCTTGCACAAAATACCATGGCCTGGGCGTGTCTATTTTGAAAAAGTGGCGTTAGAAGAAGTTTAAGTTGAAAAAATTTGGTTCTCGCCAAAACCTGTTTGGCTCAGTGGATAGAGTGTCGGCCTATGGACTGAAAGGTCCCAGGTTCAATTCCGGTCAGGGGCATGTACCTTGGTTGGGGGCACATCCCCAGTTGGGGGTGTGAAGGAGGCAGCTGATTGATGATTCTCTCTCATCGATGTTTCTAACTATCCCTCTCTCTTCCTCTCTGTAAAAAATCAATAAAATACATATTTTTAAAAATTCTATAAAAAAACAATTTGGCTCTCAAAAGAAATTTCAATCATTATACTGTTGATATTTGGTTCTGTTGACTAATGAGTTTGCCGACCACTGGTGTACACATATGTGTGTCTGTAGCCAAATGAGCTGAGTTTGGGGCGGCAAATTGGAGGACAGATCCTGTGGTGAATACCGGCAATTCTATCTGTGTGTTTTTGAGTTGCTTCCAGTTTTCTTTTTCAAGAAGAATCCCTCAACTAACATGGAAATAAGGTTTAAACTTAAACCGGGAAAATATTGTGTAATCAAAATTCTCATTTATTATTCTAAAAGGGGCCAGCTCAACACATTCTTGAAGTTTTAACCTGATAGTTTAGGCATCGGGAGGGCAAAGACATTTCTTCCTGATCCAACGGGAACTTAAACATCGCTCCATTGCTCTTTTTTACTAAGAGGAAAGTTCCCTCTATACTGCAACTGTTTTTGGCCTCTGTGAAGTGGTTTAAAGGCAACAATACCCAGCAGTGATGTTGGCAGAACCTTTCTTCATGGTAACATCATATTTACCAGGAGCCACCAGAGCACTGAGACAGAACATGTCCAGGTAGTATTCCTAAAACTGAAAAATTAGAAGAGACCATGATAAGCACAGTGCGGAGACAGAATAGCACTGAATGAATGGTAACCATTATCTCAATAGCTTGCACTGATCAGAGGTGCTACTTTTGATTGCTGGCTGGCTGGAATGTCTTAGGTTTCTGCTGCTCCCAGAGGAAACAAATTGTAAGAGTGAAGGAAATGGAGTCTCCATGGCTAGAGATTATGTGTAGAAACTTTGGAGCACGGTGTGTATGTGTATGCATGCGCAGAGATCTCAGGTCAGGGAGAGATACCGGAGTGAGGGCTAAAAGGACTAGCTGCCCACCACCCCCACGGGGAGTTTTTTCCTCTAGTGCCAACTTTGTAGAGATTGGGTATTCATTTTTAATTTTAACCTGGGGTCTGATTTCCTTGATATTGCACACAAACTTTTGCATATTACGGGGTAGAAACTACTTTCCTCAGACCCCTGAAATATTTCTGAGCAAATCTACAAAAACAGAAGGTAGATTCCTGGCTGCCTCGGGCTGTGGAGGGGCAGTTGAGAAGAATGGGCAGTGACTGCTAATGGGTATGGAGTTTCTTTTAGGGGCCAGTAAATTGTTCTAAAATTAGATTGTAGTTGTGGTGGTGGTTGTACAACTCTGTGAATATACTAAAAAAAAAATGAATTGTAAACTTTAAATGGGTGAATTGATGGTATATGAATCATATCTCAATAAATAAAAACATCTATGACGATCAAAGGACTAAGAACCATTGCTGTCTGGCATGAACCTTTAATCATGTTCTATTTTCCAATCCCAGGATACTCACAGCTATCATGTACTGAGTGCTTACTATGTTTCAACCGCTGTACTAGGTGCTCTACATGTTTTCATATATTATTATATAACAAACTTTGAGGTAGGATTATTATCCATACCAAACATGAAACCAGTAAATGGTGAAGACTGGATTTGAATTCAGTTTCACTCAGCTCCAAAAACTCACATTCTTCCTATATGCCACCAGTGAAGTACCCATATTAGCTTTAAAGATACCTATTTTCGCCAAAACCGGTTTGGCTCAGTGGTAGAGCGTCGGTCTGTGGACTGGAAGGTCCCAGGTTCGATTCCGGTCAAGGGCATGTACATTGGTTGCAGGCACATCCCCGGTAGGGGGTGTGCAAGAGGCAGCTGGTCGATGTTTCTCTCTCATTGACGTTCCTGGCTCTCTATCTCTCTCCCTTTCTCTCTGTAAAATATCAATAAAATATATATTTTTTAAAAAGATACCTATTTTCAGTGGCAGTGTACTGCTTTTCTATTCTGCTCTCTTCAGTCATTACATTCTAACAGTTCTTCCTATTATCTCCCAAACATCTCCTCTCTGGATCCCAAGGCTAGCACTCCAGTGCAGGCCTTCATTCTCTAAGAGTATCACTGTAACTCTTGGCCCTGACTTAAAATCTGGTCTGGATCAGCTGATCATATCACTCCTAGACTTGACAGCTTTTTATGGCCCCCCATTATGTAATCTGGTGCCATTTTTCAGCCTCCTTCTTCCTGTCTCCTACGCTATGCACCCTAACCCTCAAGCCATGTAGGACTACACATTCTACCCCATGCACGTGCACATGCTCCATGTCCTTCATACACCTTACTATTCACATATTGCCCTAATAACTAATGTTGCAAATTCCTTCTCATCTACCAGGTCTTACTTTGAGTTCACTTCCTGTAAGGACCCCCCTCTGACCTTCAAACACCATGACCTCAGTCCCCCACCATGTGTCTAATATTACTCATTTCCACCCCATTTGCACCACTTATCACACTGAAATGTCATTGTTTATTTATTTACCTCTTCTAGTAGTTTGTAAATATTTGCAGAGGGAGTTTTGTTTAGCACCTTCACACTTTCCCCACACTGGTGCTTAGCATGTAAATGGTTCTATTGGAGGAATGTGCCTCGTATTTCCCAGAAGATTGCAAGTCCTTTTATTTCCAGTGCTTAGCATACTTCTATTTTCTAAATATCTGTTTAACAACACTTTATACTTATTGAGCATTTACTGTGTGCCAGGTACGGATCTAAGCATTTAGTACTCATTTGAAGCTCAGAATAACTGCATGAGATCAATGTTATCATTAACCCATTTTACATAAGGGAACTGAGGCACCAAAAATTTCAATAACAAGCTGTGACCTAGAGCATGTAAATGGCAAAGTTACAATTCAAAGTCTGGTTCCAATGTCTGCACTCTGACACTGTGCCTTTTTGCTTGTGTGTGTGAGTGTCTGTCAAGTGAGGGAATCCTATCTATTAAAAGAGTAATATGCAAATTGACCGTCACTCCAACACACAAGATGGCTGCCCCCATATGGTCAAAGATGGCCACCCTCAAATGGACACAACATGGCTGCCACAAGATGGCCGTCAGGGGAGGGCAGTTGGGTGCAATCAGGCTAACAGGGGAGTGCAATCAGGCCAGCAGGGGAGGGCAGTTGGGAGGGACCAGAACTACAAGGGAGGCAGTTGGGGATGATCAAGCCTGCAGGGGACGGCAGTTAAGAGTGACCAGGCTGGCAGAGGAAGGATGTTGGGGGCGACTGGGCCTGCAGGGAAGGGCAGTTGGGGAGGACCAAGCCTGCAGAGAAGGGCAGTTAGGGGTGACCAGGCCTGCAGGAGAGGGCAGTTAGGGGCAAACAGACTGGCAGGAGAGCAGTTAGGCATCAATCAGGCTGGCAGGGGACTGGTTAGGGGGTGATCAGGCTGGCAGGCAGAAGCGATTAGGGGCAATCAGGCAGGCAGGCAGGCAGGCAGTTGGAAGCCAGCAGTCCTGGATTGTGAGAGGGATGTCCGACTGCCCGTTTAAGCTCAATCATGCCTGGATTGGGCAGTTGGACATCCCTCAAGGGGTCCCAGATTGGAGAGGGTGCAGGCTGGGCTGAGGGACAGACGGATGGACACACACACACACACACACACACACACACACACACACACACACGAATGGGCCTCTAGTAAAGAAATAGAATCCCTTCCAACCTCTATAGGAGTACAGCCCAGGAGCTCTGAACCTACTGAAGGAGAGAGGTTAGAAAATGCATTAGGGACTGGAACACACTTAATTTCTCATGGGCTTAGGTTATAGATTTCATTGGGATTAGTTGAAATACATACTGTGAGAACTCTAGGAACATTACAAACAGCATAAACGATTGTGAATTGAGGGGTAGCAGAGACTGGGCTTCATCTCCAGCTGTGTGAAACTGATTCCATTGGGATGATATGGAATGAAGCCCGTTTCCTGCCTCCCATCAAACCATTACCACACGCCTTGGTCAGTGTTTCTCAGTGGTTAGAGCATCAGTCTATGCACTGAAGGGTTGTGGATTCAATTCCTAGTCAAGGGCACATACCTGGATTGCAGGTTTGATCCCTGGCCCTGGTTGGGGTGTGTGTGGGAGGCAACCAATTGATGTGACTCTCTCACATCAATGTCTATCTCTCTCTTTCACTCTCACTCTTCTCCCCTCCCTCACTAATTTCCACTCTCTCTAAAAAAAATTGATGGGACAAATATCCTCAGGTGAGGATTAATAATAATAAAAATCAAACCCCACTTAATGGCCATGTGACCTGGGCTCATTTCCTAACTCTTTCTAAGACTGTTTCCTTATCTGTTAAATAGAGTTGTAATTCTTATAGATCTTTTAGGATTTTGAAGATTCAATGAATTCATACATGTAAAATACTTAAAGCAGAGAAATTAAAAAAAAAAAAAGAAAAAGAAAAATGAGGGAAAAGTGGTTTCCTCTTGGGAAGGATCCCTAAAGCCACATAATTATTTCAATGGTTTGTAAAGAGCTACCAGCACCTTTTCCAAGTCAATAGAAGAGGAAAGAAAAAGGATCCAAACTTAAGCCAATTCTGCTACTTTGCATCAAATTTAGAAATTAAATGTTAGGAAAGAGGCCGTTGTAAATATTTGGAAAAGGGAAATACTGAGGATACAATACAAATAAATAATCACCTTAGTGATTCTCCATGGCTCATTAAGAGGTTCCTAATCATATATTTATACTTAGAGAACCTCTCTTTTGAGGAATTTAGTAGCTTTTAAAATTAGAACCTTTCTAGCTCAAGTAGATTTTGAATTCTGTTAATAATTTTAAGGGTCCTGTTTCCTTCTTTCCCTCAACCTTTTTCCCCCCTTTCCCCTCTAGCTACATTCCCCCCACAACAGCTTTTTGAAATACCTTTTCAATAGTACAGTCTCTGAGTTCCTTTTGTTTATGTTGAGAGGAAATGGTTAAGAATTAAAGTAAAAGAAAAACAGAGAAATACTCAGTTCCTTTGGCTGGCTGCCAGGAAAAATGCCAAATGGCAGAGGCCTCCCTGAATGCTGCCCAGCCACAAACATGAGGGATTGACCCGCCACCAGATAACAATCCTCCAAGGGAATTTATACCAGCAGCCTAAAAATTGGATGACTTTAGAAACTTTCCTCAACAAGGTCTTATAACCAGACTTAGTAAAATATTAAGTTCTTAAGCTCCCAAATCAGTCACTAAACAAAGCCTCAGGTCACATGTAAAGGATTCAGATATGTTAATGCTTTAATCTGTCTAGAAGGCTATGTAGCCTGTTGGTAAAGTACATTGGGGCCAGAGAAACCTCAGTTTGGATCTTGGCTCACTGCTTACCACCCTGGTGATTTTGCACAAATTGCTTATATTGCCAAATTACCATTTCTTCATCTTCAATATTAGGAATAAAACCATACCCACCTCACAGGATTGTAGTGAGGATTAAATCAAAAGTTTTTAATCCATTTAAGTAACTTGCTCAGTAAGTGTTAATTACCGCCACTACTAATTTTGCCAGTCCTCAACATCGACAAATGGGAACCAACACCTTATACTACACCTTCTAGTACAAAGGCTCAGGACCAGGCCATTCTTTGTTTGCTTTCATTATGTCTATGCCAGTAATTCACCCCAGACGATCTGGATGGGTCTAAGAACTCAACTATGAATGTTCAGGGCAAAGGAAATCTAACAGGGAGTGACTTGAATCAAAGACAAGTGATATACTCATTAATAACAGTACCTATTTGAACACTTAATACATTATCCTATTTAATCATCACAATAGTCCCTATGGGAGTATCATTAGTCCTACTTTGTAAGTAAAGAAACTGTAGTACTCAGAGGTTTACTTATCTCATAAGTGGTGGAATTGGTACTTATTACAAGATTATCAAACACCAAACCTTCTTCTCTTTCATGTTTAAGGCCTTAGGTCTGAAGGCTTCAAGATTTAGTAATGTAATCTAGAAAAGCTTAGTATTTTTATGCAACATGAATTGTGGCAAAAGGTAGTTTCTCCCAGTAATACTTACTCCACCTTAAGATCAGAATCCCCCATAATCACTTCTCATGGACACGATTGATTTGAAGAGATTCTGAGCAAGACCCATCTGCCTAATAAAAAGAGTAACATGCTAATTGACCATACCTTTGTGATGCCCACCAGCCAATCAGGAGTGAGTATGCCAATTAACCCACCAAAGATGGTATGTTAATTTGCATACACAGGGGCCGGGGGCGGAGCAGGATGCAGGCGGTCTGCACCACCCCAGCCGCTCAGGGCCCCTGGGCAGCGTGGGAAAGCAGGGCCAAAGCAGAAAGGCAGTGCTGGCAGCCAGGGAAAGGAAGGCCCATTCTTGCACTAGTCTTCGTGCATTGGGCTTCTAGTTTTAACCATATTAGAAAGACACCAAATGATGGGGCTAATACCCAGAAGCTGTCTTTTCTATCCACACTCAGTAATGAATGCCTACCAACAGGGCAGGGCTTGCAGGGAAGCCTGAGTGAAGCAGAGCACCCAAACAAAGCAATGACGTGCCCCAAATAGCTCCTGTGGTAGAGTGTATTTTTCCAAAGATGAACACAACAATATCTCATCCCACAGACTCTTCTGCAATGTGATCTTGCAACTCCCTATTAAGAGGTGGAGTCCATTGCACTTACCCTTCAGTCTGGGCTGGTCTTAATGACTAGCTTGAACAATTGAATGTTGCAAGTGACAAGATATTCTGAGTGTTCCCAAGCGGGGTCATAAGAGGCATTTCAGCTTCTGCTTGTGACTATTGGAGCACTTGCTCTTGAAATTCTCTGAGAAGCCCAGACCACACAGAGAAGTCATATGTGAGGACTGCAGGTGACATCTCAGTGGAGCTCCCAGTCAACAGCCAGCATCAGCTGCCAGCTTTGTGATGAGGCATGTTGAACATCCAGTTTAGTCAAAGTCTTCAGTTGACTGCAACCTCAGCCAAGACTAGCTTCATAATTTATAGGGCCTAGTACAAAATGAATATTTTGGGTTCCCTATTCAAAAATAATTAAAGAGATTAAAGACAGCAACAGCAAGTATTGAATCAAGTGTGAGGTCCTTCTAAACAGGGGGCCCTGCATGACCACACAGGTCACGTGCCAGGAAGCCTGTCCTGACCATAGTAGACTCACTGCAACCAGTTGAGAGATTCCCAAGTGAGAACTTTCCAGCTGGGTCTAGTCAACCCACAGCACTATGAGACACTATGATAAATTGTTATTTTAATGCACAAAGCCTCAGGGAGGTTATGCAGCAATAGAAAGCACAGTTCCACAAAACATCTGCAGGTAACCCTAACCAGAAAAGCGTTAAAGGCAACAAGTCTATAAAAGGACCCACTGCTTAATTTTATACAATTAAGCATATAAATCCCAGATCTAGGAATAAGGCTTCTCTGGGGTCAGAGAGCTTTTTCTCATTTGGGCAAACCCTGGGAGAAAAAGGCAGTTAATACAGCTGCCTCAGTAATAACTAAAAGAAGAGGCAGCCCCACTTAAAAAAACATAAAACAAGTCAAACAAAATATGCATGAAGTTGTATTCTGCTATTAGATTTGTTGGAGTGATGGAAAGAAGTTAAAAATGAGGAAGCTAGCCCACTTTGGTTATCATTCTGAGGTATCAGGGAGGATGAAAAAGTTTTCTGTAGATGTATAGTTTGATTTCCTAAAAAGGTGAAAATTGGATTTTGCAAACTTAGTTACTTCAATGTGCATCCTGGGCTAGATTCTTGGAATATCGGATTAAAGCAATTGTTTATGAATTACTAAAAGGAAGAATTGATCACTAGGATCCCACATTGATTCACTTGAAATAAATCATGGTAGACAGAGGGCTTGGTATACAGTAGGTAATCAAGAATTAATCTTATTTTTTAAAGGAATTACCACACATTTTATAAAGAATTCAAGGCATTTATAAAAGCATTTCATGAATTCCCTGAAGAAAAGAGAGAGAAGTGGGGCCACAGAATAGTGGAGTTAAGTCATTAACTTTATAGAAGTCAGAAGGAATAGACCATTAGCCTATCTAGCAGTGTTTCCCAAACTTCTCTCATGATGAGAATCACCTGGTGGAGTTGTTAAAATACAGATTCCTGAATTCCAACTAAGAAGTGCTAAACTAGAGTTTTTGGGAACATATAGGTAAAATTGTATACTTAACTAGTAGTTAAGTTTTTGGGAACATTTAGGTAAAATTGTATACTTAACTAGTAGTTAAGTTTTTGGGAACATTTAGGTAAAATTGTATACTTAAGTATATGTTCCCAAAAATTCTAGTTTAGCACTTCTTAGTTGGGATTCAAGAATCTGTATTTTAACAACTCCACGAGGTGATTCTCATCATGAGAGAAGTTTGGGAAACACTGCAGGATAGTGGAATAAGGCATGGGTTTTGATGTCATTGCTTGTGCCATTTGCTAGCAATAAAACCTCGGGCAAATTACATAACTTCTCTCAACCTCTGCCTCCTTGCCTGCAGAGAGTAAATAATAACACATGTGTGATAGGCTTGAAGTGGTTAATGAGAAAAACCCAGGTCAGCTGGCTATGTTCAGCTCCCAGAGGTCTGGAGCAGGTGGTTCCTCTGCCAGGGAGACAATTACAGTGAGAGGCAGGAAACAACCAAAGAGGAAAAGGTTTCTGAGTGAGAGAAGAGTCTTCCAGGCAATACTTGGCTCAGAAGTCAGCCTTTTTTTTCAAGAGGCTTGTTTTTTAGAGACATAGGTCCCTAACAGCCTGTCCTTTCACTATAGGACTGAAAAGGGTGGCTGACATTCTAGAGCCTTCCAAGGGATTTTAACTGGAGGGAGAATCATGGCTTCTGATATATGTGGGTCTTTTCTATAACTATTAAGTACAGAAGCAAAACATAAGAATAATATAAATCCAGCAAAAGAAACCCATGCTTAGAAGACCCAACTTTGGGGAGCTTCAGAGAATGGAGTTTTGTGCAGTTGGCAGATGAGCCTTAAAACATAAAAGTCAACAATTCAGGGACAGTCCAGGAGGCTGGACACAAGGCCTGGACCTCGCATTCAAAGCCCTCCAGACTTTTGTTGTTATCTCCAAATAAGGTTCTATAGTTGGCTGTCTTAGAAATACACTTACAGACTTGAAAGAAGGTCACGCTCATTATACAATTTAAAAATATGTATATATTTTTATTGATTTCCGAGAGTAAGGGATAGGAAGAGACAGAAACATTAATGATGACAGAGAATCATTGATCGGCTGCCTCCTGCACACCCCAAACTGGGAGTCAAATCCACAACCCAGGTATGTGCCCCGACGGGGAATCAAACTATGACCTCCTGGTTCATAGGTCAACACTCAACCACTGAGCCACACTGGCCAGGCCATTATACAATTTTAAACCTGCTTTTCAAGGCTGGACAATAATACCTATAATGTTTTATCAATTGATATTTGTAATAATATTAATAAATTTAGTAAGATAATCCTGTAATTATTTTGCACATAGCAAAAATATATTGCTTTTATCATATGTTAACAAAACTGTTACAAAAAAACCTCTTAAAATAAGCATGGCAATTTTTGTAATCCTATTTTAGCATTTTTATTTTTTTTATTATTTTTTTTAAATATATTTTATTGATATTTCACAGAGAGGAAGGGAGAGAGAGAGAGAGCTAGAAACATCGATGAGAGAGAAACACCGACCAGCTGCCTCTTGCACACCCCCTACCGGGGATGTGCCCGCAACCAAGGTACATGCCCTTGACCGGAATCGAACCCGGGACCCCTCAGTCCGCAGACCGACGCTCTACCACTGAGCCAAACCGGTTTCGGCCTATTTTAGCATTTTTAAAAAGCGTACCAAGATTCTCAAAAACTGTGCATGGCCTGTGCTTCTCTCAGCCTCCAAGAGAGGCAGATGAAAGCCAGACGCAGAGTCATGACAGTGAAAGTAGATGATTCAGGCCCGACAGCACAGGAGTCCCTGGCTGAATGTCTCCGGAATCAGAGACAGGATTTGGCAATGCTCTTCTAACTTTGTGAGTTACCATTTGTGTGTTTGAAAGTACTTCCTCTATAGACACTAATTTTCACCTTTTTTTAAAAAGGGGAAGATGTTGGATTGAAAGATCTCTAAGATATTTTTTTTCTTTAACATTTGTTATGCAGCTATTAATACCCGAGTTGAGAAAGGTGATCCTCAATTCCTTATCCCAAACCTTTGGAACCACAGGTTTTTCAGAATTCAGAACTTGTCAGATTTGAGCAAAATAATATGTGTTTATTTAAGCAATATGTATATATAACATATATAACATTTTGGTGGGGTATACAGCAGACCTGTAATTAAACATTATTTCTTCAGATAAAGATATGAATATACATACTAAATGAGAAGTAAAGACTATAAATAGACACATGACATGTGAGCTCTGTTCAGGTTTTGCCACTAAGTAAATTCAGGTCAGGTTAGGTCTTACCAGGAATGAGTTGCAAAACAAATCAAATCGAAACAAAACAAAACACCACCAACTTTTAGCTTTTAGAACTTTTCAAAAGATTTCTGATGTATGTAGTTAACCCCAGAACTACTCAAAAGTGTGTCTTCATGTTAAGTGAAATTGATACATATATAAATATATTTCAATAATTCTTAACAAACTTTAAATTGTTCATATTAGAATATACCTTGTCGTTTGCTTTTTCATCACTGATCATCTTTTTTTTTTTTCCAATTAAGGTCCAAAGGTAAAAGAAACCCTTTAAATATGGAAAAAGAAAGCTGGCTGGTAATTGTGAAACTAGTTTTCCATATACAACAATATCATGTTATTTTAAAGTACCAACACACTACTCTATTTGTTGGCATTAAAAAAAAAACTTTCAGGTTTTAAATCCTCTGTTTTGGTGATATATCCTAAAAATTATACACTGCATTAAAATACTGAGTCAGCCAAAACTGGTTTGGCTCAGTGGATAGAGCATCGGCCTGCAGACTGAAAGGTCCCAGGTTCGATTCGGGTCAAGGGCATGTACCTTGGTTGCAGGCACATCTCCAGTAGGGGGTGTGCAAGAGGCAGCTGATCGATGACTCTCTCTCATCGATGTTTCTAACTCTCTATCCCTCCCTCTTCCTCTCTGTAAAAAAATCAGTAAAATATATTTTAAAAAAAATACTGAGTCAAACAAAGGAGCATGTTTTAAAAAGTGTTCTCACCATATTCCCCTCCCTGTTTAAAATCCCCTCCAAGGTTTGTTAGCTTTGTTTCCAATTTCCTATGTTTGCAGAGAGATTGGCAGCTTTTCTTAACGTGTATTAAGCATTTGTACTTTCCTCAGAACCTGTTTCTGTCTGAGGGTGTATTTTTATAAGGAAAGGAGGGAGATAGAAAAGGTGGGAGGTAGGTAGGGAGCGGTATAGAAAATGTATAAGGTGGTGGCCAAGGGACTGAGGGAGGAAGGAATTGAGAGAGGAGATGGGGAGGAAAGTCGAGAGAATGGGGAAGGAAACCATCAGGTCCAATTCCAGTCCTGTTCCTGGAGTCTAGCCACCTTTCCTTCCTCAGGACTGCCTTCCCTCAACATTCCTTCCCTTCTGTCTTCCAGATTAAGATCCATTTTCTCATGGCCTGACTACCATACTTCTAGGATAACCTATTTTTAACCACAATCTTCTTTCCTAGGCATAAGCATCCTATCTGGAGAAAGTAAAGGCTCAAGGTTACAGAATGCCCAGCCACGGCCCCTGGTCTTTCCCACATAGAAAGAGCCTTCTAGGACCAAGTATAGAGGACAGTGAGAACACATCTCAACCAAGTATGAAGGTACCAATCTTGTCATTTTTACATTGAGGTTATAGTCCCTGCAATCTTGAGAGTATCCATCATTTCAATAACTGGTATTTGTCATCAATTTCCTAGTAGACCAAACAAGATCTTAGTCAGAAAAATCCCAGTGGGTTTATACTCTAGTTTCTGTCTCCACTAATCTATACAGATAAAGAACATGAGCTTTGAAGTCAGGCTGAGACAACTTCCAGTAGATATTTGGCTTCCTTGAGCTTCAGTTTCCTCATCTGTAAGCATGGATTTTAAACACCCAGTGGCTGTAAATTGGTGTGTAGTGGAGATAAAGAATGTAGCATGTCTAAAGCAGCAGCAATGCATTTTAAATGCTTAATAAGTGTTATTTCCATTTTTCTCTTTATTAGAATGTATGGCTCCAGCACACTAATAGAGAGGGCATGAAAGGTAGACAAGAGAGGGGAGAGGTGTGGGGCCTCTGAAATGACAGGTCTCCTTAACTAGACCTGAAGAGAAAGGTGACTGATACATCTTTTATAGATGTGAATGGTGTTAGAATGGGGAAAAGGGACAATTTACTAGAATCTAATTATTTCCCCCAGTTTATCTGACACTTTAGACACATTCCTTTCCTTTATCTCCCTTGTACTGCCCTCATGACTCTTCTGGCAGAAAGGCACCACAGCAATAGAGTATCGTCTTTGTGATCATTGCTGAAGGCATGAGGTCAATAGATATGATTACACTAAAATCAGATAGATTTTGTTTCCAGTTCCAGCTCTGCCATTTATTGTGGCCATGGGCAAATCTTGAAGTCTCTGTTTCATCATCAGTAAAATGGTGTAATCTTATCTTATTCAAAGGGGCATTAGTTTTTTTTTTTTGAGCACTCATCCTTGTGCTAGGCATGGTCTTAGATGTTGGGGATAGACAGATCACAAAACAATATCCTGCCCTTACAGACCTTGCATTCTATTGGGAGAGACAGAGAATATACTAAGAAATGTAATTTTGTCAGATGATGACTGGTCAGATGCTTGACCATGGAGAAAAATAGAGCCAGGTAAAAGGATTGGGGGACAGGGAGCAAGTTACTCTTTTATGTGGGGTAGTCTGAAGAGCTTCTTTAAGTCAGTGCCTTTTGAGTAGAGACTAAAGAATTAAGCAAGAGAGTGAAGAATATTCTAGGCCAGCAGTCGCAAATTGGTCTGTGAAGTCTGAAAGGTTGGTGACTGCTGGTTTAAGAAAACCTTTGGAGCAACGCCGCCAACCAGTGGTCATCAAACCACTGATGGTTCGTGAGGTTCAAAAGGTTGGCGACTGCTGGTCTAGGCTATTGTAATATTTAAATGACATAATGCAGATAAACTCTTAGCATTACCTGGGATTCACTGCGTACTGTACTGCTGTATATATCCTACCTAATAAAAGAGTAATATGCAAATAAATCATCACTCAGCTATACCCACAAGCCATGCCCACCAACAACGCCTACCAGCCAATCAGAGCAATTATGCAAATAAACCCAACCAAGATGGCTATAGCCACAGAGAACAGGAGGGAGGCTTGGTTTGGAGGAAGCCAAGCTTTCTGCCTACCCTGGCCTGCCTAAACCTCCACTCAAGGCCACAAAGTTTCAATTATAGAAGGTAAACAAATCCAAACAGAAATGGCATCTGCCACAGAGCTGGAAAGAGCGGGAGGCTAGGGTTGCCCCTGGCAATGGAGGAAGCCAAGCTTTCTGCACACCCTGGCCAGCCCAGGCCTCCACTCCAGGCTACAAAGCTTCAATTAGAGAAGATACATAAAACCCAACAGAAATGGCTGCCACCATGGAGTGAGCAAGAGGCTTGGCTCCACTACAAACTACAAAGTTTTAATTGTAGAAGGTAAATAAATTCCAGATACCAGAGCTTCCACTTGGGTCACCAGAGGGTGTGGCTGGCCTGCAAACCACCACAGGCCCCTCACTCAGGCCATCCCATGCCACATGGGAACCCCACCCTGATCCGGGATACCTTTCAGGGCAAACTAGCTGGACCCCATCCATGCACCAGGCCTCTATTCTATCCAATAAAAGAGTAATATACAAATTGACCATCACTCCAACACACAATATGGCTGCTCCCATGTGGTCAAAAATCCTGCCCCTATGTGGATACAAGATGGCCACCACAAGATGGCCAGCAGGGGAGGGCAGTTGTGAGGCACCAGGCCTGCAAGGGAGGGCAGTTGAGAGGGACCAGGCCTGCAAGGGAGGGCAGTTGTAGGCAATCAACCCTGTAGGGTAGGGCAGTAAGGGGTGACCAGGCTGGGAGAGGAGGGAAGTTGGGGGCAAACAGGCTGGCAAGGGAGAGGTTAGACATCAATCAGGCTGGCAGGGGAGTGGTTAGGGGGTGATCAGGCTGTCAGGTAGAAGCAGTTAGGGGCAATCAGGAAGGCAGTCAGGTGAGCATTGGGAGCTAGCAGTCCTGGATTGTGAGAGGATTGTCTGACTGCCCAGGATCAGGCCTAATTGGGCAGTTGGACATCCCTCTAGGGGTCCCAGATTGGAGAGGGTGCAGGCTGGGCTGAGGGACACCCCACACACAGAGTGCACGAATTTTGTGCACCGGGCCTCTAGTCTGTATATATAAAAGGCGAATATGCAAAGTTTCCCCTCTGGAGTTCAACCAGGAGACCAGGAGTTTGATCACTCCCTATGACATATGCTGACCACCAGGGGCGATGCAGAATGAAGTAGAGGGCCATGGCTGGCAGCCAGGGAAGGAAGGCCTCAGCTAGCAGCCGGAAGACCCTGATCAGCCCTGATAGGTGGCCAGGCCTAGGGATCCAACCTGTGCCTGAATTCTGTGCACCAGGCCTCTAGTATATATCTATACTAATAAAAGGATAATATGCTAATTAGGATAGATACTGGACAAAGCCCCAGTGGCTGTGAGGCCCAGGGCTCATGGAAGCCATGGGCTCAGGCACACATGAACCCCTGTGGCTGGCAGTGGCAGCAGCAGCACAGTGATGGGGGCAGTGACTTCCCCTGATCAGCCTGGTTGCCTCCCACAAAGGGAGTTCAGAGGGAGTAGGCCTAAGCTGTCAGTAGGACATCCTGAGGGCTCCTGGACTGTGAGAAGGGGCAGGCCAGGCTGGGGAATCCCCCTCCCCCCACTGCACGAATTTTCATGCACTAGGCCTCTAGAGTGTGTGTATTGATTTCAGAGAGGAAGGAAGAGAGGGAGAGAGAGAGAGAGAAAGAGGAAGAGAGAGAGAGAGAGAGAGAGAGAGAGAGAGAGAGAGAGAGAGTCATTGATTGGCTGCCTCCTGCACATCCCCTACTGGGGGCCCAGCCAGTAACCTGGGCATGTGCCCTTGACCAGAATTGAATCTGGGACTCTTCAGTCCACAGGCTGATGCTCCATCTACTGAGCCAAACCATCTAGGGAAGCTGTTTATATTTTTAAGGATCTTATTATGTTATAGTGAAAGGTACAGGTAAGTAAAATCTTTCTAGTTCCACTTAAAACATGCCAGAAGGATGATGATGGCTCAGAGTACTTTGTAGACACTTTTTTTTTTTTTTTTTGCTAGCCAAAAATTGCCAATTCTACAATCAAAAGTAGTTCTGTGGAATTGGGATGTTTAGCCCAGCAAAAAGAGTGGGGAAAGATCCTTCAAAGGAGAGTCTTCACTTCATATTCTTTGTGACAAATATTCCCAACTCTGAAGTTTGCATGTGTGAACTGTTTCCCATCATCAACAATAATCATGGTGATAATGACATTTAATTATGCATTTATAGGTTTGTAAAAGCTTTTCTTTCAAAGATCTAAAGAGTATTTATGGACATGACCTAATTCACCCTTACAATTTCCTAAAGACTTGTCTAGTCCCATTTATTAGATGAGGATACTGAGGTATAAAGAAGCTAATTAACCTCTTCAAGGTCAAACAGTTACGTAGACAACTCCAATCTGGATCCCAGACTTAATTTTCAGGTCAGCTCTCCTTTTGCTTGACTCTTCATCTCTCTGGATCTCAGAGAAGACAAGATGGATATATTGAAAGGAAGCCATGATGTCAGATGTCAGAGTGCCCACCCCCTGTTCCTCACATAGTCAGTGATTAGTAAATGTGGTCTTTTTCAAAGCTCTTTAAGAGGGGGGCTTCTTCAATACTACCAAAATATTAAAAATTTAGCATTCTTTTCTGCTCCCTGATTACCACCTTGTGCTTATATGTCACAATGGCATCACCAGATACAAACCTTAGTTGATGAGATAGGCCTAGTTTGGAAACTTAAGTACAATTACTTGGTTTTTCTCTGTGAAAATCAATAGGAGTAACCAGGGAATTCATTTGTGTTGAACACCTGCTCTAGGCTAGGCCTTTTACATACATTATATGTTATTTAATCCTCACAACAAACTTTTGCAGTAAAAGTGATTGATCACACTTTACAAATAAAAAACACAAAGGTATTCAAAACATTAAGTGATTTATTTAATGTCTCATGGTTTATAAATAGCAAAGGTGGGATTCAATCCTATATCTCTATCTGACATCCAAATCTTGACATCTATAAGGTCAAACTGCCCATTCATATCGCCTCATTTAAAGTCCGTGCCTGCAGCCTAATGACCCAAGGTCAGTCATATATGACCCATTTCTCTCTTTATGTTAAATATTAGCAAAAGAATAAAATCAGCAGTTGAAATTTTAGTAATGCAATTTTACTATTTTTAAACTTTCCTCTTAAAAGTTTAACAGGTTAGAATATACATTTGGAATTTTGAAAGTAAATCTGGATTTTAACTATCTAGTCTATCCCTTAGCTCACCAGCATTGACAATTTGTAACTTTCTAGGTAAGCATTTCAGTGAACTTCTTTTTCCTATGAAAGTGACAGCCTGGATTTCAAAGGTAAGCACCTCCAGAGAAAAGAGGAAGATCTGAAAACTGGACTGCAATAACATTAAGAGATTCTCAGGTACCAGAAGTAATGTCTTGTAATGCTACAGACTTTGGAAAGAATTTCATTTATAATTCCATTATTCATATCATCCAAATTGGTAAAGTGATGACACCAGTAGATAAGTTATGGGTATGTATTACCTTAAGCAACCACCAAAAAACTATACAAAAAAGTATACTAAAAAATATTTTAGATAATCAAAATGGAATTCTTAAAAATTGTCAAGTAACTCAAAAAAAGGTGTAAAAAGAAAAGAGGGAAATAAAACAGAAAAAAATAAAATGACAAATTATGACCTCACATATTAATAATGACATCTCGTATAAATGGTCTAAATATAACAATCAAATGACAGAGTTTGGTAGAGTGAATTAAAAAAAACATTATCCAACTATATGTTGTCTATAAGAAGAAACTCACTTCAAGTATAACACTATTGACAAGTTGAAAGTAAAGAGAAAGAAAAAGATGTCATATAAACATTAATCAAAAGGAAACATGTGTGGCCATACTTATCTATAATAATAAAAGTGTAATATGCTAATTAGACCGGATAGGCAAACGACCTCCCTGACAACCTTCAGGATAAAGCCGGGGCTACGAGGGCCAAGCCCCTTGCACGAATTTCGTGCATCAGGCCTCTGGTATCAGATAAAGTAGACTCAAGTTAAAAGAAAACTACCAAAAACAGAGAGAGAAAATATATAATGATAAAAAATACACTATACCAAAAGGACATAGTAATTCTAAACATGTATGCACCAAACAACAGAGCTGAAAAATATGTAAATAAAAAAACCAAAAGGAGAAATGGGCAAATTTAAAATTATAGTTAATATACCTCTCTCAACAATTATAGAACTAGACAACTCAGCAACACCATCAACCAACAGTATCTAATCAATAGAATATTCCATCCCCACAACAATAGGATGCACATGCTTTTCAAGTGCCTGTGGATCAAGCGCCAAATATATAGAGCATATCCTGGGCCACAAAACTCAACAAAAACTCAACAAAATTAAAAGTATACAGAGTACATTTGCCAACCACAATGAAATCAGATTAGAATAACAGAAAGATTACAGCAAAATCTTCAAACACTCTGTAACAAAACAAAAACCATCTAAATAATCCCTGGGTTAAAAAGGAAATATAAAAAAAAAGTAAAAATAAATAAAAAGGAAGTATCAAGAGAAATAAAAAAAAGTACATTAAAATAAATGAAAATTCAACATATCAAAATTTGTGTAACACAGCTAAGAAGTGCTCCTGTTCTCTGAATCCACCAGCACTTTGTGTGTTCCTTTAACAAAACTTTCTGTTTAAAAACCATTCCTCTTATACCTTCTTCTTTCAACTGTGAGTGATAATATTTACTTACTTTTCTATGCCAGCATCTGGCTTAGTGCTCAGTAAAAGTTGTTTGAACAAATGAAGAGTAAGATATTTAGCTGGGCAAAATTGAGGCCAAGGGAATTTCTGCCTGGGATCAGAAAGTATTTATGGTGATTCAGTGCAAGGTACATGGGCCCTTATAGAGGAGGCCACTGCACAGGCACAACTCTGAGCAGCTGCCTAGTTTGTCTCACAGGAGAGCCTCCTTGAATTTATAGCTGCCAAAAGTGGTATTTGCTTATGAATATGAAAGTAGAGACAATTCAACAAACATAATTTCACATCTCTGCAATTCAGTAAAAATAATTTCTTTAATTATCTCAAAATCGGCCCTCTTCTCATTCCTCCATACCAATTATCCAATTTCTCCCACTCCTTGCTTTATTTCTGAATTAATAGATTCATAGAACCATAAAACCAGAGTTCAGAAGGATCCTAAAGGTCATTTACTAGTAGTACAGTCTTCCATTCAATAACTAGATATGCTATAGTTAGTACAGGAGTGACCTGCCAGTGTTTCCCACAGTTAAATCAAAATGTAAGGCTTAATCTCAGTAACTAAGGCAATGACATAAGAGAACATTTGTAAACTCGCCCCTTCTAACACAAAAATTTCTACTAATTACCTAAAGGCAAACCTATTCTTGGAAATTAGCTAAAGTCAGAAGTTGAGTGTGCTAAAAATCAGTCAAAAGTCTTACATGTTATGAAGCTGGGTCTATTCCTAGAAAACTAAAAGTATGATAAAATCCTTAACTTTACAGTCTTGACAGTGTATTTTCAGAATTCTGTCGATAAGTTTATATCTTGTTCTTTTCCCTCACAATTGATAGCACAGTCAATTGGTTGACATATCCAATATGTGTCCAAGAATATTTCTCAATCGCAAAGAGTGACTCTTTATATATATATGTCTCTTGTGAGCCTGGCAAATTAGTCTCTTAGCATTTGGTCATATCTTGATGCACTTGTCATTCAGTTTATGAGCTTTAAAGGGAAAAAGCCTTCCTGGAAATCTGGTGGCTATACCTAATTATTGTCATCTTCTGGAAGACTCTCCAGATGATCAACTAGCTTAAGTTGTCCAAGTCAACAACTAACTTTATCCCATGCCTTTCCATTCAGATGACAACTTCCTAACAAAAGATCACACTGCTCCTTGGATTTGCAATGTCCCGATAACCCCATTGTAAATTGACAATATCAGTAAGTATGTAATACACCTAAGCTATGAAACATTATAGCTTAACTTAGCCTACCTTAAATGTACTTAGAAGACAATACAAAACAAACAACCAAACAAAACACGCTGGCAACACAGTACACTGCAGAGTTGTTGATTTTCCTGGTACTGTGGTTGGCAAACTGTGGCTCACGAGCCACATGCGGCTCTTTGGCCCCTTGAGTGTGGCTCATCGACAAAATACCATGGCCTGGGTGAGTCTATTTTGAAGAAGTGACGTTAGAAGGGGTTTAAGTTTAAAAAAATTGGCTCTCAAAAGAAATTTCAATCATTGTACTGCTGGTATTTGGCTCTGTTGACTAATGAGTTCGCCGATCACTGTCCTGGTAGAAGAATGCCTGACCCTGCGGGCTGGCTGCTTGGTTTCCTTAAGAGAGAGGGAACACAGTATTAATGGGGCTGCTTTTCATTCTTTGCTTGGTGCCTTTAGAAATGCTAAAACTTGCCTCCTTTTCCTTTTCTTTTCCCTGATGCTTGTTCTGTTCCTTGGAACTATGCTGAGAAAAATTAAGCTTTGTGTTAGTTAAACCAACGTTAAAAGCCTAAAATAGCAAAGTAAAATTAAGTAAAATAACCCAGTAACAATGGCAACAAATAATACTATCTCTGCACTCTTACGTTTCTTTTGTGATAATGAAAAAGAATCAGAAGTACTGATGCAGCAATCATCACCCCTGTGGAAATCCCAGAGAGGCGGAGCTTCTGAGAATGTAAAGCTGCAAGTCAGCTGCAATTACCCTCCCACTCTGAAGTCAGCAGGGCTAAGGGCTGACTGTGCTCGCCTGCCTCATTCAAGGTGCGTAAGAACTGGCATTAGCATAGCCTACTTAATAGCGCGTGCTTTCTGTCAGGATACTGGATTAAGAAGGGAAGGACAAGTGGGGCCTGTTTGCCAAGGTCCTAAAATGGGAATTTTCCCTGGTTATACACACCACACTGAGTATCAGCACCAATAATAGTGGCTACAGTGACAGGATCAAACGCTTGGCTCTTGGTCTGCTGTTAATTATCGGATAATGTGTTCCCAAAGCTGGCTGGCAGAATTCACATTTGTAACCTAGAAATAGTCTACATCTTACCCGAGCCTTTATGATGAATGTTTGGTTCAAGTTACATTTTGTTGAAGCTCATTTTGTATTAGAAAGTGTTTAAACCTTGAGAAGGTTATAGGTACGTTTACAAAAAAAAAAAAAAGTAAATTCAGAGCTAAGATATTCTGAGCAACTGCTTGGAGGTGATAATTGAAAACTAGGATCCTCAAATTAAGTGTCAGTCTTTCCTACATTTGATTTTTCCTCCCTCCTTCTCAGCTTTTAATTCCCGTTGAGATGCCTAAGTAGTCTGAGTTGGGAATACTAAACAGCACATCTGGAAGGCTAACTTTAGGCTTTTAAGCATCTGTAACTGTGGCTCTTAAATGATGATAATTCATAAGAGGACCAGCAAGGTCTAACAGACTAAACATCTTTGCTTGTTCTTCTCTTCAGCCTGAATCCCCCGGGTTAATCCATGAGATACCTTCCTTCCAGTCACCCAGGCTGAAAGACCAGCCAATTTCCTCCACCTTCCTCTTTTCCCACCTCCTGTTGATTTTGCTTTGAAACATTTTTTTTTTAGTATATTTATTTCTGTCTCCTCCATACACACCTACTATGTAGTACTCTACCTTTCCCATGAATCATTGCAAGAGCCCCCAAACTAAAAAACACAACTGTTAATACTTGCCATCTCTGGGCTAGAATTTTAGAGGTACTTTTACATTTCTAGATATACATTTACATACTGTCTTTGAAATTTGCATGTGGCATGAACTGCTTTTGTAATCAGAAAAAAAATTTTTTTAATTAGAAAAGCAATGGGCAAGGGAGATGTTGCTTGATGCAATGGGACAGGAGTGGGATAGGAGCATATGAGAACAAGCACATTTCTGTAACTTCTTCATGCGTAGCATAACTGGGAACCAAACTTTAGTTCCTGCAGCGGCTAAAGCTGCACAACTGTCTTCTATAAATAGTTAGAAAAACTGGGTCTGGATTCTTATACACTATCATCTGACAGACAGGATGGAAAGGCCTGTTGGTCAGGACTGACAGAAAGAGAGGGGAGTGAAGGAATGAGGAACAGAAAGTCCTAAACAACTCCTAATGCGGATTCCTTCTTAAAGGGACTCCTCACTGTTAGACCCATATAATAGGAATTTCCCCTTTTTCCAAGACTCGGGCGTTTAGACTCACTGCTTTACAATCACCGGGGAGAGTCAGCCTGTGTTCCTGACCCACCTCCCCTTCCACGTATCGCAGGTGCTATTTATGGAGCTGCCTGGATGAGCGGCCTGTCCCAGGGTCCAGCCCCACGGAGGCCTTGTGTACTCGGTGACATGCTCTCTCTAAGGCCGGGCAATAGTCAAGCCTAGCCAACAGCTGCTGCTAGTTTTTAAGAAAAAAAAAAATGCTAACGGGGGAAGGGAGAGGACAACACAGAGGACTCCTAGGGAAATGAGTCTTTATCCGGTGTCCTCACTTCCCATTAGACCCACGCTGGAAGTGTAGCCCACCAGCTTCTCTCTCACAGCCGAAAGGAAGCCTGAAGACTGAGGCTGTCCTTGGGCTGTGTGTAAACTATTTCCTCTTGGTTCATCTTCCCTGCAATTTAGTGCTTATGGGGACTCTGGAATTAGGCCATAGGCTTGCGCTTGCTGAGGTATGGAGAGGGTTCTGAAAGCCCTTACCAAGCAAGCCTTCCTGAGGAGTACCTGCGCAGCAAGGGCTCATGGGTTATATTTACAATGAGCAGGGAACTAAGGAAACGAGACAGCCTCGCTCAATACATGTCTGTTAAATGAATAGTAGAACGTGGTGGTCAAAAGCATGAGCTCTGCCGAAACCGGTTTGGCTCAGTGGTAGAGCGTCGGTCTGCGGGCTGAAAGGTCCCGGGTTCGATTCCGGTCAAGGGCATGTACATTGGTTGCAGGCACATCCCCAGTAGAGGGTGTGCAAGAGGCAGCTGGTCGATGTTTCTCTCTCATCGACGTTTCTAGCTCTCTACCTGTCTCCCTTCTTCCCTGTAAAATATCAATAATATATATATATATTTTTTTTAAAAAGCATGAGCTCTGGAGGCTTTCACCGGCGTTCGAGTCCTATTTAGCTGTGTGACCTTTGCAAAAGTCTCCATGTAAGAACACCTGGTTTCCAGTCCAGACTCTAATAACTGAACGTGCTGGCCAAGTCATTTGACTTCTCCGACTCTCAGTTTTCTCATCCATAAAGTGGGATAATTATAACTGCTTTGTCTACCTTACAGGATTGTCAGTGGGATCAAATGAGATAATGTCATAAAAGCCTTTTGTAAATTAGAATATACTGTACAAATGCAAGCTATTATTATAGTTAATTCTAGTGACTACTGAATAATAAACTGGTAGAACCAACAATTCTATTGTCATCAACCCGAATCTTACAAAGCAATTTCCCAATTCTACCCACTCTACCTTCTAGGCACTTCCACCTACCTCCTCCCATGGCTTTAGTAAAAGACAAGAGAGAGTAATAATTTTCCTAATTAACTTTCTCAATTAGAGTCCTATGAAAATGTCTCCAAAGAAAAAGGGATAGCATAGCAGAGTGCGCACTGTTCTGTGTAGGCCTGCTCTCTCTTCCCCAGATATTTTTGGTTTTGTTTGCTTGTTCCAGTGCTCTGAGTCTTAGGTTATTTTACACTGTCATTTGGGTGTACATAAGCAGGCTAGTATCTGGCCTTCTGTTTGCCACAGCTGACCAGGTGAGCATACAAGGGTCACATTCCCCTTGTGTCCTCATTTTCTCCCATCGATAAATTTAGGAGTTACAGTAGATGACCCATCAGTCCCTTCCAGTCGTTAAGGGTCTATAATTCATCTCGAATTGTGTTCCCTGACTCTGCCCACCCATGACGACTTTCTTTAAACTTTTTGGTACTGGGCATGTGCGATTTCTGTTGGGATGAGTTAAGAGACAAGGAAAAAGGCACAAACACAGTAATCACAGGAGGTACCTGTTAAGCTTCTTTCCAAATCCTTTTCCCATCCCCTCTTCTCTGGAGTGGGTTCAAAGGCCCTTTTTAAAGAGGTGGACCATTGGTGGGAGGTGGGATGTCAGAGTAGATTTAAAGTGAGAATCCTCAGCCCCATTTATATTTTCTGCCACACAGGCAAGTTAATTAGCTCCAGACTCAGTTTCTCCACCTTTAAAATGGGGCTAATATTTTTTGCCTTATTTACTTTATTAGGTTTATTTTTGGGGCTAAAGTACACTGCTAATGTCAAAGTGCTTTGTTGTTATTATTTACAATACAATAAAGATTGATTCTGGAATCTGAGGGCATAACCAGCACTTAAATCCATGCAGACTGAAACCCCAAAATAGAATCATAATTGCCCAGAGCCTAGAATAAAAGCATTTCTAGCTGCCTATACATCCTTTCTGTCTCCACAGCACATTCTTCTCAGGACCTTTGTATTGAGTAAGTTGCCGAATGTTCCCATTCTCAGATGATTCGGGCTTACTTTCTTTAAAATGCCTCAGATATCTAACACATAACTGCCACTATATTTAGAAACCTCTGAGCAGAGCCTGGAATTTGGAACTGCTTCCTGCAGCCGAGCTCCATAGGTGCAAGGCACAACTGCCAGCCATTTCTCATTGCAAGTCAGCTTGATCCAATGGCAGCGGCACAACCGGCTGACTTCAGGTCTGTAGCAGGAGTTCACCTTGGCTCACCTATTTGAGGAGGACTAGTTAGGTAAGTCACATCATCATCATCCAGCCTAATTACCCTTAATGGGTTTACGGCTGCCTACATGGAAGAAGAGAAGAACTTTCAAAATTCTGTGAATAAATTTTCTTTTTGCATTCCACACTCTCTCTTCCTGTGTGATCTCAATCATTCCTACTCTTTTCTGATATCTCTGGCCTGAGGTTGAAATTATCATCTGTTTACTGTACTGGCACCTCACACTGAGTAGATGCCAGGTGGAGGTCCTCACCCATGCACCCACAAACCAGCTGTTCCTCTCCTGGTGCTTCCCAGCAGTCTAAAATCCTAAAACAAAGCGATGGTCCTTGACACCCCCCCCCCCCCCCCCCCCCCGCCAATCTTTCATCAAGCCTAGCAGCTCTAATATCTCCGAAATGCATCTACCTCTCTCGGTTCCTGCTGCCACTCGCCTAATTCAGGCTGTGATTATCTCTCGCCTGAATTAATGTGCAAGAGCCTCCCAACTGGTTTTCTTACTTTATTCCTGCCCCCCTTCAGATCCAAGTTCCACAACAGAGACGTTCTGAAGTCTGCAAGCCTGAACATGCCAATAGTTCTTTGCTTAAATGTTTAAATGGCTTCCCAGTGCTCAGAGAAGGAAACTCTAGCTCTCTGACACCGTCTTCCAGGCCCTGTGTGATCTGGCGGAGCTCACATCTCTAGCCTTACCTCTCACCACTCCCTCCCTTTCATCCCATGTTCTGGTCCCGTGGCTTTCACCCCTGGCTACACATTAACGTCACCTGGGAAGCTTGTACGATATACCCAAGGCTGGGCTCTAGCCAACACCAATGAGATCAGGAGCCCTACCAGGCTGCTCCTCAGTTCCTGCAGAGCCCCACACCTCTCCCAGCTTTTATCTTTTGCAGATGCTTCCCTTTAACCACGCCTCCCCTCCTGACTCCCAGCTGACTCATTCACCCTTCAGGCCTCACCTGGGGCATCCGGTTGTCCTCCAAGAGGCTCTCTCCAAGCCCAATGCTTCAGGTCTGGGTTAGGCGTCCCCTCCCAAGTGCTTCCAGATCAATCATCTTGTACTTCTCCTCTGGCAGCAGCACCTATCACACTACTGCATCCTCACCTCTACACTCCGAGCTCTAGGAGAGCAGGGACAGGGCCTGCCTTGCTGGTCCTTGTATCCTAAGCACCAAGGACAGTATTCGACACAGCGACTTTATAAAGTTACCCTGGTTATTCCAGACTTGCCATCTCTTGTAGCAGCAGGGAGGCTCTGTTCAGATCTATTTCTGAGTTCTTTGACTCAGTCATTTACAAATACTTCCAGCAAATATTTGAGAATCTGGTATGTGATTGGTATTAATCGTCCTGAAAGAAAGTGGACTTCCTCAAATAAAAATTCCCCACAACTTGGGTCTGAGATACCTCTGAGGAGAGGCAAGGAAAGGGTCTCATAACGTCTGCCTGGTTCACAGGACCTGGAAGCTTCCTCTGTGCTCACTCCACCCCTCTTCCACACAGGGAGCCAGGCCAAGACTTACTCATGATCCTTTCCAAGGATTGTTTCTCTGGAGGCTTAAGACCTCAAATGAGTAAAAAAATTGAAGGGATTATAATAAACCCCGAGTTGATGACCCCCAAGGATAAAAACTGGCTCCTTAAGCATCTATAAGTGAAAGCACAGGCGAGTATCACTCAGTGGCCCTCTGTCCCCTGCCCCCAACAGCTTTAGGGGTCCACCGGTAGACCGCAGACAGCCAATTCCAAGGCAGCCTAGAAAGCTCTCAGCTCCTCCCCAACTTGCACTGGACTGGTTCTATCCAGTGAGAACTCTGCACTACCACCAGGAAGACCTGACAATGTTCCAACTTCATCTCAGATAAATGAACCACCAAGAGTAAAACTAATCAAATGGGAGTGCAAGGGAGGGAGAGAAGAAAGGACAGAAGGCAGAGGCAAAGAAGAAACTTTCATTATAGCAGGAGAGTAATGAAACTGGATAGCATTGCTTGAGTGTTCTTCATGTGCCAGGAGTGGTGTTGAAGTTGTTTAATCCTCAGAAAAAAACACCTTGAAGCCCTAGACACTGGTGTGAGAGTAACCCTGTGTTCTTAGCCAAAAATCTGTGCAGGGAGTCAAGTGAAAAGGAAGCTAATGGGCTTGGGGCTCTGGGAAGGACTGAGCAATTGGATTCCTACTTTCCTGAAGCTGAGGTTAAGGAGGCTTTAAAGATATAAAGGTTTGAAGAGAGTGATACCAAACTGGAGAATTTTGAGTGGGAGCCCCAGGATATAGTGATGATAGCCCAAATATGGCTCTGCTGATATCTGGGTGTTGTAAGGGGGGAGCTAGGAGGAATTAAGTTCCATGAAAGTCATAAAAAATGGAAGAGGAGGAAAGAGTAGGGAGTTATGAACTTCCACAAATAGGTATTGAGCTTTTATGTGTTAGGCAAGACTTTATTTATTTTCTTTTTTTAATATATTTTTAAAATTGATTTTTCACAGAGAGGAAGGTAGAGGGACAGAGAGTTAGAAACATTGATGAGAGAGAAACATCGACCAGCTGCCTCTTGCACACTCCCTACTGGGGATGTGCCCACAACCAATGTACATGCCCTTGACCGGAATCGAACCAGAGACCTTTAAGTCCGAAGACTGACGCTCTATCCACTGAGCAAAACAGGTTTTGGGTATTAGGCAAGACTTTAGACTCTGTGGACCAAGACAGCTAATGCCATGTGATCACAAAGTTTATGTCTCTGTAGGAGTGACAAACAACAACAATCAGCTTGCACATACACAAGAAAAATGCCCTTAAGTACTGACAAGTGATGGAGGGGCTAGTTCAGATTGGGCAACCAGGAAGGTCTCCTTGAGACAATGCCATTTGAATGGGATGTGAAGGGCAAGAAGCAGTCCACCATGCGGAAATCTGGGGGAAACGGCATTTCAAACACAGAGTGGAAATGAGACTGGAAGAAGAATGAGGCCAGGGTACCTAGCATGTAATGACCAACCAGAGAGGGGTGTGGAATGAGGTCTGTTTACATTTTAATCTTGGGATAGTGGGAAGCTGGGAGGGTTTTAATTAGGAAAGGGATGATCTGGTGTGTGTGTGTGTGTGTGTGTGTGTGTGTGTGTGTGTGTGTGTTGGCAATGGGTTAAAAAGGGGAAACGGGTCCCAGCAGAAATAAACGATCTTTCACAAGAGGTTGTTGGGTTTGATTTTGTTTTTTTGGGGTTTTTTTTTGGTTTTTTTTTCAGATCTCAAAGTAGAATGCATTTCTAAGGGTCAACTCCCAAGGTCGACAGTAATCTGAGGAGTCTGTCTGCTCCCTCTGGTTGTTTGTGAGGAAGTCAGAGAGGCACAGAGCAAACCTCTTATTATGGAGAAGAGGGCGTGTGTGTTTTTCCTTTACCCTGAAACACAGACAACAGACTGTGTTTGTTTGAATCTCTCCCTGCGGAGGGTGTGCCTCCAACTGTACCCCCTCCGAAGAATCTGGACCTGCTTTCCCAGTATCTCTAGCATTTTAACAGTTTAACAAACTAAACCCTGCATAATTTCCTAAGCTGATTTCCCCAGGGCTCTGGCTTGGGGAGTTCCCTTTCCTGTCACAGGAGCCAGCACTGACTTTGTTTTCCTTTCCTGCCCCCAACACTACAGCGATAGATATGGGAGTCACTTTCTTGACTCCACACTGCCCCCTGCGTACGTAGGCCTCAGATTGTCCCTGTGTGGACGGGATCCTCCTGTTCCTTTGGTAGTCCAGACTCCTCGTTTTCACCAGATTTCACTTGGACAACGTGCTGGGGTGAGGGAGGCGGTGACCGGGGTGAGAGCAGCCCACAGAGATGCCTTTGCACTCTGACAGCCACTTAACTTCCCAAGCCTAGAGCAGTGGGCAAGGCTGTGCCTTGTCCCAGCCTGGGTTCCCAAGTAGACTGTCAAGAGGTTGCCAGCAGAGCCTCTGTGAATGTGGTTGATTCAGAGCAGGGAGCCCACTTTTTCTGACTTTTTCTTTAGTTCTGGTTGCCATGGCACTGCACTGGAAGCCATTACAGGAGAGTGGCTTATGCTGAGTGAGTGAGGACACCCTCCCTCTGTGCCTAACTGTGCTAACGCTTCTATAATCCCATCACTAAGGTCCTCATCATCTTCTTACAGAGGAGGAGTCTTTATCTCCATTTTTATAGAGGAGGCTCTGAAGTTTGAGTAAGCTACTTGCCTAAAGTAACAGAGACAAGATTCTAGCCCAGGTAGCCAGGTTCCAAAGTCTCAAGGAGCTTTTCTATGATTTCAATCTCAAGGTGACACTCGGATGCAGTTTACTTTTGGAATCTCAATTCCAAAATTTTTCCACCATGGACTCGACTATCTACTCTAAGATTCTTTCTCTCTATGGGCTCTGAGAAGATGTGAAGGAGGTTCTGACAGATGATATTGAATCTGAGGTTCTAAACTGCTCACAAACAACCTCGTATTATTAATTAATGGACTTTTAAGTGCCACACATGGAAGTGTTACCAATGTTTAGAATTATAGATATAAAATTGACAATACTTAACTGTTTCATTTATTTATTTATGCTTCAAACATTTTATTATCAGGAAGGAAGGAAAGAAGGAACAGTGGGGAATAAAACAAAACAAAACAATGTGTCCTAGCTGGTTTGGCTGAGTGGATATAACATCAGCCTGGGTACTGAAGGGTCACTGGTTCCATTCTGGTCAAGGGCATGTACCTCACTTGCAGGCTCAGCCCTGGTTAAGGCATGTTCAGGAGGTAACCAATGGATGTGTCTAGAATTCTTACATTGATGTTTTTCTCTCTTTGTCTCTCCTTCTCCATTCTACTCTCTAAAAATCAATAGAAAACATATCTTTGGGTTAGGATTAACAACAACAACAACAACAACAACACACACACACACACACACACACACCACCAAAAAAAAATCAAAAACAAAACCACACACACACAACAACAGAACCAACAAAAATGCCACAAACAAACAAACAAACAAACAAAAAACCCTCCCAAAACAATGAAATAGGAAAAAAAATAAAAAAGAAAAGAAATTGTTTAGCCTTATTTCTGGCCAACTAAGCTAGTAAGTGGCCCTTGCTGAGGATCTCACTGCAGGCACATAGACCATCCTTAGAATTGAATTCTTGTCTAGCTAAAGCTCAAGACTTCATATCTGTAGTACATGGTTAATTTGACAAAGGTTAATTGGGTTGAGCCAAATATGGTCCAGGATATACAAAAAATACCAATATTTGGCCAATTGTGAGGTTGATTTATTCCCTATTGAGGTGTGAGATTATTTTTAGTGAGACTGAGATTTTAGAGACTTGAGAAGAAAACTGATGTCATGATTCTATGAGTTCCTGAGGAAACATATGGAATTTTTTGGCTATATATTCTTGGTTTTATGGTTCATTTGGCATCTCTCCATGCTAAGTTTGAACGCAAATGTCAAACATAATTATAATAAATGTAAAAATTCATCTCTCAGGGCTTTCATTCCTCATCTGGAAAATGTGGGGGTAGACCAGATGCTCCCTAAAGGGCTTTCTAGCACTTGTGTTCTCTGGTTTATGTATTTTGGACATTGCATTTCACTTTCTGTTTACTATAACCTGAAAAAAGTGAAAAAGGATAATATCCAGCCTTCAATTTTGCAACCACCTTACAGTTGACCAACAAATCTAATGTCTAAAGGATTATGTTACTTCAGACTAAATAAAAAGAACAGAAGACACCTAGATTATGGCCTTCTCAGTGAAGTTCAAGCCCAGGCATTTACAATGACTGCCCTGTGTCACAGACAAAAGGATTTTTCCATACCTTTTATTTTAAGGAATTAAAATAAGGTACTAAGCCAAAGATAGCTATGGTATTCAAGCTTTATCTGTGTTTTCACCCAGAATGTGTATTGGTTTTTTGGTTCTTTTTTTTGTTTTTGTTTTTGTTTTGTTTTGTTTTGTTTGTGTGTGTGTGTGTGTGTAAGAAAGCAATCTGTAAATGACAGTTACATAGGCCTCTTTTATTTTTAAAGTCATGCAATATTGCAAATAAACTCTCCAGTGCTCAAGTGTGTGAGGTGATATTTAGTAACAGAACCATTTTGTGGTTAAGGGAAGTTTTAGATCTCTGTTTTGCCACTTAATTATCTGGGCAACTTTGAGCACATTATTTAACCTCTATTAATTCTCACCTATGAAATGGGGAATATTATAATTCCTTCCTTCTTTTTTTCCTTCCTCTCATTTTTCCCTCAACAAGTATTTTTTTTGAGCACCTGCAATATGTGACTCAAAACTCTGGTAATAAACCAGCAATGAACAAAGTTCCTTTTCATATGTACCTAAGAATCTAGGTGAGTGAAATAGATAAAAATAAATATGGGTGGCAGGTGGTGAGTGCAGTGAGCAGAATAGGGATATGAGTGATGGAGGGAAGCTATTTAGAAGGGCTGGTCAAGGATGGTGACATTTGAGCAGAGGTATAAACTAAGTATAAAGAAGAAGATTGCAGGTGGGAGGAACAGGAGGTGCAATGACCCTAAGGTGGAGGTATTTGAGTGACTATTTAAGAAGAGTAAGAAGGTCAAGTTGGCTGGAACATTACCCCATGTAAAGTCTTTCAATTTTACTCTAGATAGTTGGGAAGCTACTGGGGGGTTTAAGCAAAAAAGTGGTAACATAATCAGATGTATGTGAAAAGAATCAGCTTTCCAGATGTTTTAACATTTGATTTTACTATGTATTTAAGGATTGACTTCTCAGACATGTGATAAGATTGACATGAGTTAATGAGGCAGTGTATGTGAATTGCTTAGCTGAGTAAACTCAAGAGGTAGCTCTTTTTTTAATCATATATATATAAAATATATATATATATATATATATTTTTTTTTTTTTTTACAGAGAGAAAGGGAGAGAGATAGAGAGTTAGAAATAGATCAGCTACCTGCAAACTCTCTATTGGGAATGTGCCCACAACCAAGATACATGCCCTTGACCAGAATTAAACCTGGGACCCTTGAGTCTGCAGGCCAATGCTCTGTCCACTGAGCCAAGCCAGTTAGGGCAAGAGGTAGTTCTCATTATTAATCTTGTAGTGAAGTTGATAGGTCATTACTACTATCCGTGTTTCCCTGAAAATAAGACATCCTCCGAAAATAAGACCTACTTCATGGAAACATAATACATCCCCTGAAAATAAGACCTAGCGCATGTTTGGGAGCAAAAATTAATATAAGACACTGTCTTATTTTCGGGGAAACAGGATAGTAAGGTTCTACACTGATGATGATATAGAGCATCTATCTGGGGCCCGGGGAAACAGGAGAGAAAACCAAGATTTCTTGAGCATTCACTCTGTGCCTGTGCCTGTGCATGTGCATGTTTAGCCCAGATACAATATAGAACAAAGCAGCAAGCTTTGAGGAAGAAAAGCAATGACATCTAATTAAAAAAATAGTTTCTGTGCCTTATACCAGTCTTGTCATGGTACACAGAGCTAGTCACAACTTTGGGTTGAGATCACTAGTAAGTGCACGTTTTAACCTGGAAGAGTAGCATCAGGCCTTATTCGCCTTGATGTAATTTTATGGGCCAGATAAACTTGCCAGCAATCCCAATGGCTCTGGAATCTGATGGCCTGGTCAAAGTTCAGTTCAACCAGTTACTAGCTGTGTGGCTTTGGGCAAGGTACTTAACCTCTCTGTGTCTCAGGTTTCACATCTCATGTTTGGTGTTTATGTGAGCTAAAAACAAAGAAATGCACACATAATGCTTTATCAGACATAATTATATTATTTGTAAAGTTAAGTTAATTAGTGAGCCAATCAGAAGCACTTTGTAGGTGTGGAACCCAGGAATGGTACCCCCCCTTTTATTTCCCCCATAAGAAAGCAAAGGGCCCAAAATGATATGGTATACAGAAAAAGCAGGGACCCCTTCAGTCCCCAGGTGACTCTACTGAGTCAAACCAGATAGGGCCCCAAAACCTAAATATTAATAACCTACTGTTGACCAGAAATTTTCCTGATACTATAAACAATCCATTAACACATATTTTGCATGTTATATGTATTAAATACTGTAGTCTTACAATAAAGTAAGTTAGAGAAAAGATAATGTTATTAAGGAAATCAGAAGGAAGAGAAAATACATTTACAGTATTTATTGGAAAAAACATCTGTGTGTAAGTGAACCCATATAGTTCAAACCCCTGCTGTCCAATGATCAACAGTAACTTGAAAAGAAGTGAAGAACTTCCTTTTAATCCAGGACAAAGGAAGAAGACAGGACATGTGTGGAAAGAGTAACAAAGGCCCGTTCTGCCTGCTTCCCAATGTTGCCGGAGACCCTGTCTGGCAGAACAGTGTCTTCATGCTTGGGCACCTGGGTATGGTACAAGGCCTTGGATTCTCTGAAGGAAGAAGGCTTCATCCGTGCTATGTAGCTGCACCTTGCTTTAAGCCAATCTGATAAAGAAATTAGAATGGAATCGTTGGTGATGAGGGTCTTTAGAGTGCTTTTATTTCAAGCCCCTCATGGAGCAGATGCAGTTTTCTGCCCAAGAGACTTGCCCTGGGTCACACTGACAGTCGATGGCACTGCAGGGACCAAACCCATCCGGCCTCATTTCTAAACCAGTGTTAGTTCTACCCTCCTATTCTGCCTTGGCCCCAAAGGAAAATTAGTAGGTAGAGATTTGATTGTCAAAAAGAGACACAATAGAATTTATTTTAATTGTCAGTTATCTTGGAGCTGAGATGTTTGTTAGAAATATAACGCAAGCCACATGTGTTTGTTAAATTTTTTTTAGTAGCCACAGTTTAAAGAAGTAAAAGGAAACAGATGACATGAGTTTTAATAAAAATACTTTAACTTAATATATCCAAAACATTATCCTTGCCGAAACCGGTTTGGCTCAGTGGTAGAGCGTCGGTCTGCAGACTGAAAGGTCCCGGGTTCGATTCCGGTCAAGGGCATGTACATTGGTTCCGGCACATCCCCAGTAGGGGGTGTGCAAGAGGCAGCTGGTCGATGTTTCTCTCTCATCGACGTTTCTAGCTCTCTATCTCTCCCTTTCTCTCTGTAAAATATCAATAAAATATATTTAAAAAAAAGACATTATCCTTCTAACATGGAATAAATATAAAAGCATTAATAAGATATATGACATTCTTTTTGCATGCAAAGTTTTAAAAATCTTATAGAATCCAGCCACTTGAACTAGCCAAATTTCAAATGTTCAATAGCAACACCTGGATAGTGTCTACCATATTGGACAGCAGAGCCCAAAAGCATAAATACTGTGGCTTAGTTTTTATCTTACAATATAATTTTTAAAGCATTCTGAAACACCTCTCTCCATTTATTACAGAATGGGTGATTCAATTTAACTTTTTAAACTCAATGTGATGTATTTATTACATAAAGTGAACAAATATCTGTGACTGTGTTTCATTTATTTAGTCATTTTTTCATTTTGTCATTTGTCAAAACATTAATTGAGCATCTCCTGTGCCAGGCACTGGGGACAGGGAATTGAATATTACAGATAATGTCCCTCTACTTAGGGAGCTGCTACTTTAGGGGAGCGACAGATAAATAAACTAATAAGGAAGCACAAACAACAACAACAAAAAAGAAACACATTTGTGTTTCAAAGGACACCATTAAAACAGTGAAAAGATAATCTACACTACAGAATGGAAATGAATATTTGCCAAACTTTAAATAGGAAAATTATATAGTATGTGAACTATATCTTAACAGAACTGTTAATACATTTATGTAGAGTATATATCAATGGAAGAAATGTTCATAATATGTGTGAATAATTTGGAATTTTTAAACTGTATTATAATTATTTGGAAAAGAAATTAAAAGCTCTGACATAGGTTCTGTTAAGAAATCCACTTTCTGCTAATGAAGGTTGCCTTTAGATGGTGGACTATGGTTGATGTTTTGCTTCCTTTGATGAGCCAACTTTAGTTTTATAGTAGGGGGAAATTTTTTAAATAAAATAAATGGGATCTTACTTTCAAAATAGTTGCCTTATTAAATATTGTCAAACAGAAAGCAACCGAAAAGGGTTTCCACTGCCATTCTACAGAAAACAAAGTCTTATTGAGACCAGAAATGTCATTTCCCATGCTCCCTCCTACCTCCTGTTCTTACACCCCTCAGGCCCATAAAAGAAAATGAATCAGAGCAAGTGAAACCCAGAAATGTGCTGTGCTTACATCTGGCAGCCCCCATGCCCTGGAGGTGAGGGACAGATATGCCTTCTAACAATGCATGTGGAATGAGGGAGGCCTCTGCCCCACTTGGAGGCAAGATTTGGGACCCATGCCAGGTATAGGAAGAAGTTTTATTTTGTCCCAGGGCACCTACTCTATGCTTATCTCTACTGAGGAAACCAGCTTTTCCTTCTTGCCCCACAAGAGGTGGAGCCAGTGCTGGCTCAGGTCCCTGGACGGGCTTAGACTTCCCAGCTGGCCAGCCTCCAGGCCAGCCAGTTGTCCATCTCTCTCTTAGAGGCACAGCTTTGACAAAGTCCTTGGCCCACTTTGGAAATGCCTTTTCTTTTGCTCTCCCAAACAAAATTAATTTGAAACGGATGGGTTCATCTGACATTTTTTCCTCATGTGTTCAATTGAAAGAGGAAGGTCTCCTGGAGACAGTCCCCAGGCTGTCCCTTGGAATCCACATTGCTCCCCAACGCTGAGTCTGCCCTGCATCCAGAGGCACACACATGGGAGGGAGAGTTCTCAGAACCAATCTGAGAACTGTCTCAGTGAGCTGTTAGCATGGGAAAGTTTTGTGTTGGAATATCTCCGAGAAAAATTGGACTCAATGCGGAGAAGTTGCAATGAAGCAAATTGTCCTACTAGCAGAAAGAAATTTTAATAACTGGAATTTTCCATGGTGCAACAGGCTCCATGGTTGAGGAGGTGTTTCATTCTAGGGAGTTTGTATTTCAGGTATTATCAACTTATGAATGCAAATTTTTTCTCAACAATTATATTCCTGCTACTATTCTAATTTTCCCCCCCTCAATAACTATATTATATACTAGAGGCATGCACAAAAATTCATGTACTATGGTTGGGGGGAGGTCCCTCAGCTTGAACTGCTCCCTCTCACAGGGAGCAGGCCTAACCTGCAGGCTGGCTTTCCTCTGCAGGAGGCGACTGGATGGATCGGGGGAAGGCGACGCCCCCATCATGCTGCTGCTGCTGCCACTGCCAGCCGCCACGGTTGCCTGAGCCTTGGCCCGGCCCTCACAGCAGCCGCCGCCATCTGTGGCTTGCCTGAGCCTCGGTCCAGCTCTCAAAGCAGCAGCTGCTGCGACTTTGTCTGGTAGGGCATCTGGAAGATGTCCACTCTAATTAGCACATTAACCTTTTATTAATATAGATACTAGAGGCCTAGTGCATGAAGTTCATGCACTGGGGGGGGGGGGGCGGGTTGGGAGGAAGCCCCTCAGCCCAGCCTGCAACCTCTCCAAGCCCGATCCCACAGGACCACTGATTCCTAACTCCTCACCTGCCTGCCTGTCTGATCACCCCAACTGCTCCCCCTGCTGGCCTGGTTGCCCCCAACAGAACCCCCCACTGCTGCCTGTTCACCCCTAACTGCCCCCCTGCCAGCCTGGTTGCCCCACACAGCCTGCTGCTCAGTCGTTTGGTCATCCCCTCACTAACCCCCCTGCTGGCTTGGTTGCCCCACTCAGCCTGTTCGATTGTCCATTTGGCTGTTTCGGTTGCGACAGTCACTTAGGCTGATAGATAGATAGATAGATAGATAGATAGATAGATAGATAGATAATTATTGGAATACTCACAACAACCTTATGAATTAAGTGTAATGTTATCTCTAATTTATCAATGAGAAAAATAAAGCTCAGAGAGGTTCATTAACTTGCTCAGGGTCACATTGTGATTCAAACCTCAGTAGTCTGGCTCCCAAATTCATACTCTTAGCTACTATCGTGAGGTCATATTTATGTTACTACCCCAAGGTATGACTGTAGGCCTTTCCATGTCAAATTGTAAGATCATGGTTCTCTCCCCCAGAAGTGCCAGGGTCATTTCTAGGAGTCCCCATGAAGTGCCTTCCTACACCAACAGCCTGGTGGATAAGGTACAGGCACCTATCATGCACCATGGCCTCCCTCTCGGGGACATCTTAGTTGTGAACACTGTTTAGGCAGCCTTGCTGCTGCCTCTGCCAACTATGCTGGTTGTGAGGACACCACTGTCCAGCCAAGGGGCTTCCTCACAATTCACTCTACTCCCTACACCTCAGCGTGCCTGCGTATTGCTGGGTTCCAAGCAGAATCGTGGAGAATGGCCCCACATTTGTATCGCAGTTTGTCACCTGAGTGCCCAAGAAATAATATTTTTGGCCAGAGTCCACTATGTCTCAACACCAAGATGTCTCTCAGCCACTGACCCTCATCTTCTGGGTTACAGAATTTCAGAGACAGCCCGGCAGTTGGAAGTGGGTCATCTGACATACTATCCCTCTCTGTCACCTTTACTTCTTTCTCAGCTGTCCCCTGTCACCTAGACAACCAAAATAAATAAAACTCTCTTGGCCCCAGCTATAAAACACAGAGCCTCCACACACCACGCAAAGAGACACTCTGTAAAGATGTCACCTAGCATGTTCCCAGCCCTTGCCTAGTCAAAAAGGACTGTGATACATGTGGGCAGAAGCAGGATTTCGTGGTCGGGGATGCTGGGGGAAGGGGAGCTAGATCAAGTTGGAGGCTGGAAAGCATGGTAAGGTCTCTTCAATTTTATTTTATTTTATTTATTTTCTTTAAATATTTTTTATTGATATTTTACAGAGAGGAAGGGAGAGAGATAGAGAGCTAGAAATGTCGATGAGAGAGAAACATCGACCAGCTGCCTCTTGCACACCCCCTACTGGGGATGTGCCCGCAGCCAAGGTACATGCCCTTGACCGGAATCCAACCTGGGACCTTTCAGTCCACAGACCAACGCTCTACCACTGAGCCAAACCGGTTTTGGCAGGTCTCTTCAATTTTAAAATATTAGGATCCTAAGCCCCAAATAGTTTGATAGGAACCAAGTTGGTTCATCCTGTTTCCTCAAAATAGCCCCCATTGGGTAACATAGTAACTTATTGTTTCCAATGAACATTTTTAGCAGTTTCTAGATTCTACTTCGTTTATGGAAGGTAAAGAGTGAGGTAACTGCCTATCTAGTGCAGCTCATTTTTGGGGCAAGTGAAGACGTTGGAATAGGGAAGCCTTGGGTCAATTTATTGATGGGGAGCAACTAATGGCTCTGCCCAGTAAGCCATTTCCTCGAGGGAAAATTTCAGAAATGAGCTTCCTGTATTTGCACCCCAGTCTCTCTCAAGCTTTTCAGGAGAGCAAAGGTGGCAAGGGTTCATTTAACTTTTTAACGTCTCCGTAGTAACAAGAGGTATCCTTATTGTCTTTTATGATTAATGTGAGAGGTTTGGGGCATTCAGATTCTCTTGAAAGTTCTGTGATAATATTTGACTAAAATAGGGAAGAGACAGAGACAAGGGCGAGAGGCACATCACTGTGGTACACACGCCGTACTCACACAAGATCCCGAAGTGCATACATGCTGCTTCATCTGCCTGGAGAGCTCTCTGCACCTTCTTTTAGAACTAATCAATCTCAGGATGGGGTTTTACTTAATGTAGCCAGCCTCAGTTGTCCTCCAATAATGCTTTCCTCCTGGTATACTTGTCTTTCATAGTGTCTGTCCCCACATGGAATCTATGGACAGTAAAATATGGCAAAAGTGACGGTCTGTAACTTCCTAGGCTAGTTAATGGCTTCCATCTTGGTCTCTTAGATTGTTTGCTATGGGGTAGCCAGCCACCATGTTTTAAGGACACTCAAGCAGCCATGTGGAGGGGTCCATGTGGGGAGGAACTGAAGACTTCTGATTCTCTAGCCCTAGTACAGGCCTCAGATAACTGCAGCTCTAACTCATATCTTGACTACAACCTCCTAAGAGATCCTGAGCCAGAACTGCCCTGTCAGACTCCTCTTTGTCTACAGAGACTGTAACAAATACTAATGAATTAAACCACTAAGCTTTGTGATAAGCTGTAACATGGAAATTGATAACCCATGCAAAGTCTGATCACGGGAAGGCCTCTTAGCATAAGCTCTGTGGTTTGGACACCTTTGTGGACTGTATCCTTGGAAGCCAGAAGGGCAGTTTTCTCATTCTATTTAAAGAAGTTGGCAAGCCGAAACCGGTTTGGCTCAGTGGATAGAGCATCAGCCTTCGGACTGAAGGGCCCTGGGTTCGATTCCGGTCAAGGGCATGTACCTTGGTTGACGGCACATCCCCAGTAGGGGGCGTGAAAGAGGCAGCTGATCTATGACTCTCTCTCTCATCAGTGTTTCTAACTAGGGTATCTCTCTCCCTTCCTCTATGTAAAAAAAATCAATTATATATATATATATATATATATATATATATATATATATATATAGACAAACTAGAATTCATGGACCAAACCCAGTCCTCTTCAGGTCAAATATGCCCACACCATTGGCTTATATATTGTGCATGGCAGATTTCTTTTTATTTTTAAAAATATATTTTTATTGATTTTAGAGAGGAAGGCAGAGGGGAGAGATAGAAACATTAATAATGAGAGAGAATCATTGATCAGCTGCCTCCTGCACCTTCCTTACTGGGGATCAAGCCTGCAACCCGGACATGTGCCCTTGAATGGAATTGAACCTGGGATTCTTCAGTCTGCAGGCCAACACTCTATCCACTGCTATGGCGGATTTCTTGATGCAGTGACAGAGTTGAGTAGCTGTGACAAACTAGATGGTTCAAAAAGTGGAGAATATTTACTGTTTAACCCTTTATAGAAAAAGTTCGCTGACTCCTGTCCCAATGGAATATACAGTCTGATGGCAAAAGGTCTCTCATACACATAAACCGATATACACATCCTCCCCACACAAGATCCTGAAGTGCACACATGCTACTTCATCTGCCTGGAGAGCTCTCTACTTTCTTCATCTGGCCAAGTCCTACTCTTCCTTCAAAACTCAGTTCAGATGCTATCTCCTTCCATCCAACCTTTACCTGGTGAAATTACTTTTCCAAGTTGGCTTATACATCATCACCTTCCCTTACTCTCCCAAGGTAAGCAAATTCTAACATCAATCTTTCAGAACTCCAGCAAATTACAAGATATGGCTTTACTTAGTGTCTTTCTCCACCCCAGGACTGTGAGTTCTAGAAGAAGAACTGTGTATTATTCATTTTATAACCTTGGAGCAATAGATCTTCATTTATTCATTGCAGAAATTCATTGAGTGCTTATTGTGTGCCAGATAACTTACTGATACTGGGGTACATAGAGAAAGAGACCTTGCCCTTAGGTTTCTCTAGAGTGGAAGTGGAAAAGCAAACTGACATCTATACTAACACCCTGTTTCCCTGAAAATAAAACAGTGTCTTATATTAATTTTTGCTCCCAAAGATGCGCTAGATCTTATTTTCAGGGGATGTATTATGTTTCCATGAAGTAGGTCTTATTTTCGGGGAAACACGGTTAATAGAGGAATATGCAAATTGTCCGGGATGCTGTCACGTTAACGACCAATCAGGACTAGGGTGGGGCCCTGGGGAGAGCTCTCAGCACACCTACATCAGGGGTCCAAAGGGCATGGCGAGGAAGGGAGCACAGATAGGCAGTTAGAGAGATCAGGCCAGAAGGGGAGTGAAGATAGGCAGTTAGGGGGATCAGGCCAGGAGAGGAGCACAGATAGGCAGTTACGGTAAGGTGACCAGATTGTCCTGCTTTTGGCCAGACAGTCCTGATTTCTAACAGTTTTTCCTGAGTCCCGTGGTGTTTTTAAAAAGTCCCGATTTTTGGAAAGATTGGAAAGATTCTTTCTAAAAAATCGGGACTTTTTAAAAATGCCACACGATGTGGGAAAAATTGTTAGAAATCGGGACTGTCCTGCCAAAAGTGGGACGATCTGGTCACCTTAAGTTAGGGCAATCAGGCCAGGAGGGGAGAGCAGATAGGCATTTAAGGTGATAAGGCCAGAAGGGGAGTGCAGATAAGTAGTTAGGGGGATCAAGCTGGCAGAGGAGAGCAGTTAGGCAGTTAGCGGGATCAGGCCGGCAGGGGAGCAATTAGGGTTATCAGGCAGGCAAGCAGGTGAGCAGTTAGGACCCAGTGGTTCTGAATTGCAAGAGGTTTCCCGGATCGGAGAGGGTGCAGACTGGGCTGAGGGACACCCCCCCACACACACACATCCATGCAAGAATTTTGTGCACTGGCCCTCTCGTTCTATATAATAAAAGGCTAATATGCAAATCAACCGAATGGTAGATCTACTGGGAGCTATGGGAAGCTGCCTCTTCATGGTCAGTGCGCCAGAAGCTGAACTCATGGCTGACAAGCTCAGCTGCAGTGGCATGAGCCTCTTCCACCTCCCCGGCAGTTCCCTGGGGAGCGGGCCTAAGCCATCAGTCGGACATCCCCTGAGGGCTCCCAGACTGTGAGAGGGCGCAGGTTGGGCTGAAGGAATCCCCCCATCCCCCAGTGCACGAATTTCATGTGCTGGGCCTCTAGTTAGGATATAACGTGACAGAGATGAGTGCAAGCTTACAGTGAGCACATTTGCTTGTACCATGTAAACATCTGCAAAAAAATGGTTTTTCAATATTTTTAGCATTTACTATATGATAGACACTGTCTTAAGCACTTACATATATTATAATTTATTTAATATTTACACAACATGAAGCAAGTACTGCAATTCTTTGCATTCTGTAGGAAATAGAGACCCACATAGGTCAAGTAACTTACCCAGTGTCGCAAAACTAAAATGTGTTGAGTGAATTTCAGAGTAACCATTTAATTGAATAATTAATTCCAAATCCCAGGAACAACAAAGTATAAGGAACTGGGATAATGAGGTTCTTTTCTCTTTGACCACTAAGTGGATGGTTTCTGTCAAGTGGGAAATTCCTGCTTTGGAGGCTTTTTGATGCCTTGTGTTTGGCATTTTATTTCTAGGAATCTCCTTCTGGAAAATGCTGCTGCTTTAATGATCAGCAGTTCTGGTTTTCTCATTGAATTGCACCAAATTTGAAGTCATCCTGAGTTATCAGTTTTATATTCTTAGGGTCCTGAACTGGGGAAGGTGGGGGCACATTCAACAGCAAAGTTACTCTCCTATCTCCAAATGGGTTTCCACCTTTTTCTTTTTATTTTCTTTTTTTAATATTTTTATTAATTTTTTTACAGAGAGGAAGGGAGAGGGATAGAGAGTTAGAAACATCGATGAGAGAGAAACATCGACCAGCTGCCTCCTGCACACCCCCCATTGGGGATGTGCCCGCAACCAAGGTACATGCCCTTGACCAGAATCGAACCTGAGACCTTTCAGTCCGCAGTCTGACACTCTATCCACTGAGCCAAACCGGTTCGGCTCCACCTTTTTCTTGCCAAATAGGAATATGGATTGTCTCCAGATAGGACCCTAGTGCCCTCTTTCTGCCATCACTAGTCTCCAGCTGTGATCTCAGCTGCGGATTAATTGGTTCAAATCTTGGGTACCATTTAAAGAATTGGTTTAAAGAGATTGCAGTAGTGACTAACGATGCTGCTTCAGGCTTAAGGAAAACCACTGCCCCCTGTAGTATGAAACACTTAATTGCGTCCTATTTTCCTTTCTAGGAAAGAAGACTATGGAGCTCAAAGGTGGTTCCTTTTAAAGACATTTAAGTGGTATTATGAGCCACTTGTCCACTCTGCTCAGGTAGCTCATGTGTGCGTGGCTCAGCCTTTCTCCCAAAAGATGTAGTTGCTTTGTGGTAAAAACTGGGGTTGGAAGAATGGGAGAAATCCTTTGCTGAGGACAGTGACAGGTGCTGAGAGCAGGTGTGTCAAGGGTTTTCGTTCAGCAGTTCCATTCAGAGGGTCAGGCACAGGGTGAAATGATGAGGAATAGATGTCAACGTAGAAGGGGAGGGAAAAAAGCTGGTATATCTCTCCTGTTTTTTCTGCATATTCACCCTCATTCAACAAGTCCTGATGGAATCAATTATGTGCCAGACCTTGTTAGCAGTCAGGTCCTGGAGTTTACAGTGGCTAATGAGACAGTCATGGTTCCTAAAATAGGGGAGAGACAGGGGCAAGAGTGAGGCACATCTCACTCCTGCTAGAGCAGTGGGGAAGATCAGAAAACAGAAACTGATAACTAAGACGATTGCAAACTGTGATAAGTGCTAACAGGAAAACAAAAAGAGTGGGATATTATAGAGAATAAATGGGATTAGGGATGGGATAGGACATTTACGTTCAATGGAATAACCAGACAAGGGCCCCTCTAAGGATGTAAATGATTAGACTTAAGGGATAGTGAACACGAATGATAAAGAAGCCAAGAGAGAATTCCAGGCTGAGGGACTGGGTAATGGGAGAGCTCTAAGTCTGAGGTCAACGCAGGCAAACTGAAACAAGCTAAGCTGTTCTTGGGGGACTTCCAGGCTCCCTGCCTGAACTGCTTTCTCCAGAGAGTGTCCACCTGCCCCAGGCCCAGCGCCTTCCAGTGCTTCCCTTTGTTTTATCCAAAGGTACTCGGGGTGGCAGCTTGAGAACCAACTTCACCAGGATCCACAGCTTCTCTGGGCCCTCGGCCTTCAGCCATAGTTCTGAGGCAGAGCAGCATATTCATCAAGAAAGGAGGACACCCGAAACCGGTTTGGCTCAGTGGATAGAGCGTCGGCCTGAGGACTGAAAGGTCCCAGGTTCCATTCCGGTCAAGGGCATGTACCTTGATTGTGGGAACATCCCCAGTGGGGGTGTGCAAGAGGCAGCTGATCGATGATTCTCTCCATTGATGGTTCTGACTCTTTATCCCTCTCTCTTTCTCTCTGTAAAAAATCAATAAAATATATTTTTTTAAAAAGAAAGAAAGGCCCTAACTGGTTTGGCTCAGTGGATAGAGCGTCGGCCTGCGGAATGAAGGGTCCCGGGTTCGATTCCGGCCAAGGGCATGTACCTTGGTTGCAGTCACATCCCCAGTAGGGGGTGTGCAGGAGGCAGCTGATCAATGTTTCTCTCTCATCGATGTTTCTAACAATGTTGTTCTCCCTTCATCTCTGTAAAAATTCAATAATATATATATTTTTTTTAAAAAGAAAGAAAGAAAGGAGGACACTTATGGACTTGGGTTCCTTCTATTTTATTTTAGGCTGAGCGCCATTAGTAAAACGCACTGTTACAAATTACTTAGAATCTCCGAATTCAAGTGCTAACTTTGCTGCGTAGAAGCTATAACTACACATGTTACTTGACTGCTCTGTGCTTCGCTGTTCTGATCTGCAAAACAGGTCTTAAAAAAGCATCTACCTCATAGGATTGTTGTGAGAACTTAATGAGTGAACATTAGCTAAGTGCTTAGAATAGTACTGGGCACATAAACACGTAACAATCATGTTGTTACTATTATTACTATTATTATTATTGTTACACCTAAGCTGTTGTACCCCCTGACACCTCAGATGGCATTGAGGGTGATGTTATGCTTTCTCCAGGGGCTGTTCTCCTTGGAGTCAAGGAAGGGATAGCCTTGATTATATAATTTAATTCAGAAGTCATTTTTTATACCAGGTACTGTGTTGGACACCTGGCTTCATCATTTCCTTTGATCCTCCCAACAATCTTTATGAGCAGGTAGTATTATAATCCCCATTTTATAGATGTAGAAACTCAGGTTTAAAGAGTTTACCTGACCTACCTAGCACCATGACGCTACTATGATGCCTCAGTCCACCGCTGAGATTCTACCTCTGAGGGCCTGGTAAGGCCCCAGGATCCTCAGGGCAAGTACCTTTCCCAGGCTTCCCACATTTGAGGAGCATGACCTCTTCATTGCCCTTGGCTTCAAGAGACTCCAACCGAGGTGATCTCTAGGGCTCCCTCTGGCAGCAAAGCCCGTGAAAATAATAGCCCATGCATGCTGAATACACAGTTCAGTAAGGAAGGCAGTTTGCTGTTGTTAATATTGTTTTATAAGAGAATCAACTCAGTTCTTGGCCTCGGCTCCTGCCGTGGTCGTCGTCTAGCAGGCACACGGGGGCTGAAAAACGTCTTCTGTTTTGCGGGATGTAATTCCTGATCACAATTTCTCATTTCCAGTTCCATGATAAAATAAGATAACTGAAAGTCTTATGTTTCAGGCAACTCATTTCATAGTCAAACCTGACTGAACTCAGCTGAAGTAAGGTTTTTTGCAGACGTCATTTACACCACTTGCTGTGAATATTTGTACATGGCACTGCAAAACTTTCAAACGCTGCATTATGGGGTTGTATGAATTATCTTTAGTTACATAAACCACCCCAATACTTAATGGCTTAAAACAACACATATTTATTATCTCGCAGCTTCTGTGGGTCAAAAATTCAGAAATAGCTTAATTGGGTAGATTTGACTCAGGGGCCTGGAGTCAAAAAAAATTTTTTTTAAATATATTTTATTGATTTTTTACAGAGAGGAAGAGAGAGGGATAGAGAGTTAGAAACATCGATGAGAGAGAAACATCATCAGCTACCTCTTGCACACCCCCACCAGGGATGTGCCCGCAACCAAGGTACATGCCCTTGACCAGAATCGAACCTGGGACCTTTCAGTCCACAGACAGACGCTCTAACCATTGAGCCAAACCGGTTTTGGCAGGAGTCAAAATGTTACTGGGGCTGCAGTTATCTGAAGGCTTGACCTGGTTGAGGGGCTCTCTTGCAAGACAGCTCACTCATAGATGGCTGTTGACAGGAGGAACTACAATGCCTTTTATGACCTAGTCCCGGAAGCATCACACTGTTACTTCTGCTTTGTTCCATTTCTTAGAAGAAAGTCACCAGAAGAGGAGATTTAGATTCTATCTCTTGAAGAGTGTCAAATAATTTATGGATCTATTTTTTTTGTCCTGTTTTGTTAATCCTCACTCAAGAATGCTTCTCTCCCCGCCCCTATTCCCCCAACCCCCATTGATTTTTTAGAGAGCATGGAAGGAATGGGGAGAGATGCCTCTCATACCAGCCCCAGGCACCAGGGCTGGGGAGTCTGCAACGGAGGTGCGTGCCCTTGACCAGAATCAAACCCAAGACTATTTGGTCCGCAAGCCAATGCTCTACCCACTGAGAAAAATCAGCTGGGGCTATGGACCCGTTTTAAAATGAGCACAGCAGTGCTACCCATACTTACGTTATATACACAATATGGAACAGTAGTACCATCCTGAAGAATTCAATAAAGAGTATTGAATAATTATGAGTTGCATTTAGTATAACGGGTTGAGGTTCTGTAGTATCATGATAAGCTCACTACTTTAAATAAGCTAAAGAAACAGAATGTTTTAGAATGTTTGCAAGCTGGAAGGAACCTCATGGGTTATCCAGTAACTAGAGTTCTGCTTCATCTCCTTCACTCTACAGATGAGTAACTTGAGAGGAAGAAAACATTTGCTTAGAACATAGTGAACTGTTTCAGACGTTGCTAAATGCTTTAGGTATGTTTCTAAAAAATATTTTTTATTGATTTCAGAGAGAAATGGAAAGAGAGAGAGAGAGAGAGAGAGAGAGAGAGAGAGAGAGAGAGAGAAACACTAATGATGAGAGCGAATCATTGTTTGGCTGCCTCCTGCACCACACTGCCTCACACTGGGGATCAATCCCACACCCAGGCATATGCCCTCACCAGGAATCGAACCATGACATTCTGGTTCATAAGTTGATGCTCAACTACTGAGCCACGCCCGCTGGGCCTTTACCAGTAGGTATGTTTTATTAAGTTCTCCCAGTTCTACTACTAAAGAAAGTAAAGTTGAAGAGGTGAGTATTGTGTCCTATGTTATACAGTTAAATCCCCTATTTCCCAAGAGCCAGTTAGGGCCCTGCTGCATATGTAACACCCCCACTCATGACCCCCAGATGTGAGAGTAGAGATGGCAAGCCTAGGCACCATATCCCTGGAGGGTCAAGGTGAAGATCTTCTGTCCATACATCCCGGGTTCTCTCTAGTCTGTAGGTGTCACCTGCCTTCTGCTTCCCCAGCTAGTGTCCTGCCCAAGTTTCTTCTCCAGAAGCTGGACAAGAGCCCTAGCAGTTGCAGAGGCAGTGGCTCCACTGCCCGTTACCTCACTCTCAAATTTGGATTCTGTACTTCAAATGGGGAGGTGCTACTGAGTTGTGACCTTGGGATGGCCTCTCAGGGTTCCTTGGATACACGTCACGTTCACACTTTCACCTAAGACATATTCAGAAATAGGACCTCACCCCAGGGGACCATCACTAGAGAGAGTCTTCCCAAGGGCTGTCAGCTTTAAACTCTATGAAGATATGCCGTCATTAGGAATCTGAGCTAAAAAGCCAACAGTGGTTGTAGTCTCTTTTATTGAGACATATCAGAAAATCTAATCCCAAAGAATACAATTTACAGTGGAATTAGCTGCAAACTTACAGTGGTTTCAGGTGTGGTATGATACAGGAAATGAAATGCTCCAGAAGGGCTCTGCTTCTTCCATCTCTCAACTCTGCTAACTCCGGTGACTCAAAACTCTGTTGACTCAGACCATCTGCCCCGGTCCCTTCACCCACCACTATCACTATAGAGCCGTGGTTGACAAACTTCGGCTCGCGAGCCACATGTGGCTCTTTGGCCCCTTGAGTGTGGCTCTTCCACAAAATACCACAGCCTGGGTGAGTCTATTTTGAAGAAGTGGCCTTAAAAGAAGTTAGTTTAAAAAATTTGGCTCTCAAAAGAAATTTCAATCATTGTACTGTTGATATTTGGCTCTGTTGTCTAATGAGTTTGCCAACCACTGCACTAGAGGAATGCAATTTTCTCATTGGCTAGGACTGGATCACTTGACACTTCTGGATTGGGATTTGGAAGGGGAGGAGTAGAGAGCACCAAATAAAAATCTGTAAGCTCCTACTGGAAGTAAAATGAAAGGATGTTCCTAATAAATTTGACAAACATTTAAGATCTTATTATGTGCCAGGCTCTGTGCCAAGCACTCTACATGTACAATCTCTTGTAATCTTTATAAATAACTATGAAACGTATTAATATTATCCCATATAATAGAGAAAAAAATGGAAGCTCAATAGGTTACATAACATGCTTAAGGTCACCCAGGTAGTAAGTGATGGGGCTGAGTTTGAACTGGTTCTCTCTGATTCAAGAACCATTCTTTTCTTTTCTTTTTTTTTTTTTTTAAATTTTACTTTATTAAGGTATTTTCTGTGTACATAGTTTACCATTGCCCCCCCCCCCCACCTCCCATTTATGCCCTCCCTCCCCAGAGTTCTGTGTTCATTGGTTGTACTTATGTTCATGCATACCAGTCCCTCGGTTGTTCTCCTATCTCCCCCCAGGTCTCCTTCCCCTCCCCGCTGTCATTTGGCAGTCTGCTTGTTTTATGGTGACTATCTCAGGACCATATGAATAGAGTCCACTCCTCCTCTGGTTTTCACCGCCCCTTCCCCTGGGTCCCACTGCTTCCCCTGGTACACACGGCTCGCCCGGGGCACTCGGCCTCCTGGGACTCTCGGCTCACCCGGGGCACTCGGCCCCCTGGGACTCTCGGCTCACCCGGGGCACTCGGCCCCCTGGGACACTCGGCTCACCCGGGGCACTCGGCCCCCTGGGACACTCGGCTCACCCGGGGCACTCGGCCCCGTGGGACACTCGGCTCACCCGGGGCACTCGGCCCCCTGGGACACTCGGCTCACCCGGGGCACTTGGCCCCGTGGGACACTCGGCTCACCCGGGGCACTCGGACCCTTGGGACACTCCGCTCACCCGGGGCACTTGGCCCCCTGGGACACACGGATTACTCGGGACACCCTTCCCCTTTGGGGGGTACGGCTTACCCGGGGCACATGGCCCCCAGGGACACTCGGCTCACCCGGGGCACTCGCCCCCCTGGGACACTCGGCTCACCCGGGGCACTCGGCCCCCTGGGACACTCGGCTCACCCGGGGCACTCGGCCCCCTGGGACACTCGGCTCACCCGGGGCACTCGGCCCCCTGGGACTCTCGGCTCACCCGGGGCACTCGGACCCCTGGGACACTCGGCTCACCCGGGGCACTCGGCCCCCTGGGACACTCGGCTCACCCGGGGCACTAGGACCCTTGGGACACTCGACTCACCCGGGGCACTTGGCCCCTGGGACACACGGCTTACCCGGGACACCCTTCCCCTTTGGGGGGTACGGCTTACCCGGGGCACATGGCCCCCCGGGGACACTTGGCTCACCCGGGGCACTCGGCCCCCTGGGACTCTCGGCTCACCCGGGGCACTCGCCCCCCTGGGACACTCGGCTCACCCGGGGCACTCGGCCCCGTGGGACACTCGGCTCACCCTGGGCACTCGGCCCCGTGGGACACTCGGCTCACCCGGGATCCCCTTCCCCTTTGGGGGGTACGGTTCACCCGGGGCACATGGCCCCCTGGGATACTCGGCTCTCCTGGGGCACTCGGCCCCCTGGGACACTCGACTCACCCGGGGCACTCGGCCCCATGGGACACTCGGCTCACCCGGGGCACTCGGCCCCCTGGGACTCTCGGCTCACCCAGGGCACTCGGCCCCCTGGGACACTCGGCTCACCCGGGGCACTCGGCCCCCTGGGACACACGGCTCACCCGGGGCACTCGGACCCCTGGGACACTCGGCTCACCCGGGGCACTCGGCCCCATGGGACACTCGGCTCACCCGGGGCACTCGGCCCCATGGGACACTCGGCTCACCCGGGGCACTTGGCCCCCTGGGACACACGGCTTACCCGGGACACCCTTCCCCTTTGGGGGGTACGGCTTACCCGGGGCACATGGCCCCCCGGGGACACTTGGCTCACCCGGGGCACTCGGCCCCCTGGGACTCTCGGCTCACCCGGGGCACTCGCCCCCCTGGGACACTCGGCTCACCCGGGGCACTCGGCCCCGTGGGACACTCGGCTCACCCGGGGCACTCGGACCCGTGGGACACTCGGCTCACCCGGGGCACTTGGCCCCCTGGGACACACGGCTTACCCGGGACACCCTTCCCCTTTGGGGGGTATGGCTTACCCGGGGCACATGGCCCCCCAGGGACACTCGGCTCACCCGGGGCACTCGCCCCCCTGGGACACTCGGCTCACCCGGGGCACTCGGCCCCCTGGGACTCTCGGCTCACCCGGGGCACTCGGACCCTTGGGACACTCGGCTCACCCGGGGCACTTGGCCCCCTGGGACACACGGCTTACCTGGGACACCCTTCCCCTTTGGGGGGTACGGTTCACCCGGGGCACATGGCCCCCTGGGATACTCGGCTCTCCTGGGGCACTCGGCCCCCTGGGACACTCGACTCACCCGGGGCACTCGGCCCCATGGGACACTCGGCTCACCCGGGGCACTCGGCCCCCTGGGACTCTCGGCTCACCCAGGGCACTCGGCCCCCTGGGACACTCGGCTCACCAGGGGCACTCGGCCCCCTGGGACACACGGCTCACCCGGGATCCCCTTCCCCTTTGGGGGGTACGGTTCACCCGGGGCACATGGCCCCCTGGGTCACTCGGCTCACCCGGGGCACTCGGACCCCTGGGACACTCGGCTCACCCGGGGCACACGGCCCCTCTAGGGTGTTGGGGTCACATATTGGATGCGCCGCACTAGCTCCTTGCTAGCATGGCGGGAAGGCTGGGACAGCTGCAGTTGGGCTGAGATGGTTGCAGGCGGGGGGACCACCTTCAAAGGTGTCTCGTTCGGTGTGGGAGAGGAGCAGCTGCAGACATGGAGGCTAAGTTCTGAGGTCGCCCACTCCCTGAGCCCAAGGCGTGGTGAGCTCTGTTCTTGGTGGATTTCCTTTATTCTCAGCGGCAGTGGTGGGTGGCGGTGATCGCTCCTGTGGTTCAATTACCACTGTAGTTTTAAAGTTCACATGGCGGTGGTGTTGAGAGCTTCGGCTTGGCCACGTGGCATCGGAGGATGGGCTCGCCTGGGTGGGTAATGGAAGGCACCGTGCCATTTCCTCACCAGCGCGCTCCATCTCCCTCCCAGCATGGTGGGTGTGCTGGGAAGATTGTGGGCGGGCTGTGATGGCTGCATGGGGAGAGTCCGCCCTCAATGGTGTCCTCTTTGTTGCGGATGTGGAGCTGCTGTGGATGCAGAGGCTAATTTCTGAAGCCACACTCTCTATGAGCCCGGTGCGTAGTGAGCTCTGATTTCGGTGGATTCCCATTCTTGGGGGCGGCGGTGGGTGCGGCAGCGATGGTAGCTCCTGTGGCTCAATTTCCCCTGTAGTTTTAAAATCCGCATGGTGGTAGTGTCTGATGCTTTGGCCTGGCCATGTGGCAACGGAGAGAGGATTCTCCGGGTCTGCCGATGGAAGGCGCAGCGCCAGCACAGCGTGCGCGAAGGCCTGGTAGAGCAGGCCTCGGGTGGTGACGGAGAGTCCCCGTGATGTCTTAGTCTTTCAGACTTAGTGGAACGCTTCCCCTGAGCCAGGACAAGCAGCACCACCACAAATATTGGCCAGCTCAGTGCTGCCCCTCTACAGGTGACAGTAGGAGCATCCTCACCTTGGTAGGCCTTTTCTCTTGGAGGTCTTAACCAGTGGAAGGCAGCACGGTACAGAACTGCCCCACCTTCTCAGTCCTCCGCTAGAACCATTCTTTTCTTTTTTTAAAGTTTCTTTTTTATTTAAAAAAAATTAAGATAGAGGAAGAGGGAGAAAAAGAAACATCAATTTGTTGTTCCACACTTATGCCTCATTGGTTGTTTCTTTTTTTCCCCCTTTTTTTAAAAAAAATTATTAAGGTATTATGTGTACATAGCTTACCATTACCCCCCCCCCCCATATATGCCCTCCCTCCCCAGAGTTCTATGTCCATTGGTTGTACTTTTATGTATGCATACCAGTCCTTCGGTTGATCCCCTATCTCCCCCAGATCTCCCTACACCCCCCCCCCGCTGTCATTTGACAGTCTGCTTGTTGTTTTACTGTCTCTATATCTATCTTTCTATTCATTAGTTTATAATGATCTTTAATATCCATAAATGAGTTGAAGTCATGTGGTGTTTCTCTTTCATTGACTGGCTTATTTCACTCAGCATGATGCTTTCCAATTCCATCCAGGTTACTGCAAATGATGAAAATTCCTTCTTTTTTATGGCCGCATAGTATTCCATGGTGTAGATGTACCATAGTTTTCTGATCTATTCATCTGCTGATGGGCACCTAGGCTGTTTCCAAATCCTAGCTATTGTAAATTGTGCTGCTATGAACATAGGGGTGCATATATCCTTTCTGATTGGTGTTTCTGGTTTCTTAGGGTATATTCCTAGTAGTGGGATTACTGGGTCAAATGGGAGTTCCATTTTCAGTTTTTTGAGGAAGCTCCATACTGTTTTCCACAGTGGTTGCACCAACCTGCAATCCCACCAGCAGTGCACAAGGGTTCCTTTTTCTCCACAACCTCGCCAACATTTGTCGTTTGTTGTTTTGTTGATGTTGGCCATCTGACAGGTGTGAGACGGCATTGTTGTTTTGATTTGCATCTTTATTGGTTGTTTCTTGTATGTGCCCTGGCCAGCAATCAAACATGCTCTTGTTGTTGTTAATCCTCACCTGAAGATATTTTTCTATTGTTTTTTTGAGAGAATGGAAGAGACTCAGAGAGAAACAACAATGAATGAGACATGTCAATTGGTTGTGTCTCCCCACATGCACCCTAATTGGAGCCAGGGATAGAGCCTACAACGGAGGTATGTACCCTTGACCAGAATCAGAAAGAGGCTCTATCCACTGAGCCAAACTAGCTAGAACCATTCTTGTTCCATTTTATGATGCTTCCTGTTGCATCAGTGTCCTCTAAGTAACTTAGGCTGGAAACATCAGTCTAGGGGCATGAGCTGGGGCCTGATCTCCACAGACCAACCCAAGGGAACCCATCCATGCACGAATTTGTGCACTGGGCCTCTATTATATATATACATGCATATCCCATATAATAAAAGGGTAATATGCAAATCGAATGGTGAAAAGACTGGTCTCTATGATGCACACTAAACACCATGGGGCAGATGCTCAATGCAGGAGCTGCCTCCTGGTGGTCAGTGCTGCTCCCACAGGTGGAGCGCTGCTCAGCCACAAGCCAGGCTGATGGCTGGCGAACGCAGCAGCGGTGGCAGGAGCCTCTCCTGCCTCCATGGCAGCACTAAGGATGTCTGACTGTGGCTTAGGCCATTCCCTGTAGACATCCCCTGAGAGCTCCCAATCTGCTAAAGTGTGCAGGTCGGGCACAGGAGTCCCCTACCCTCCCTGCCTCAGTACACAAATGTCGTGCACCAGGCCTCTAGAATATATATATATATATATATATATATATATATATATATATATATAATTTCATAATGAATTAAACTGAAATCAGGTGATGTGAGCTCAAAAGTCCATAAGGTCCAAGCATATGTCTTAGGCAAGTTCCCAAGGAGGGCCAAAAGGCAGCTTGAGTTTCCATTATTGGCAGAAGAGATAGGTAAGAAGTGGTGGACTCAGCCTGACCCGTGTAGCTCGGTGGTTGGGTGTCGACCTATGAACCAGGAGGTCATAGTTCATTTCCCAGTTGGGGCACAAGACTAGATTGTGGGCTTGATCCCCAGTGGATGGGGCATGCAGGAGACAGCTGATTAAGGATTCTCTCATCACTGATGTTTTTTTCTCTCTCCCTCTCCCTTCCTCTCTAAAAGCAATATAAATATGTATATTTTGAAAAGTGGTGGATTCATACAATGCCATACTATGCTGCAACAGGTTAACTGCACACAGAATGCTAATGGAGTAGGAGGAGTCAATCATTGGCTTCCTCTGAAGGGGGCTTCTCAGCTCCAGCAGATGGCTGCTCCATGGGAAGGCAGACTATGACAGATACCCAAGTAGAACTACTTGTTCCACCTCTGGTTCTCCCTTCTCCCATCGCTTATAGGTTCTGGCGAGTCTGCCATTCAGATGTGCTTGCAGGAGGCTCAAATTGAATGGAGTTCAGTGGGGATAAAGGTGGGTTTCGCCTGTTGCTACACCGTGTTGCTGATGCAGGTCTGGCTGATGTAGAGAGAGCACTGATAATGGCAGCTCCCTGATCCTGAGTGGTGGCCAAGGTGGTCGGAGCGAGGTGTCAGCAGTTGAGATTCCATTTGGATGTTGCTCTGGGTGTCATTTCTGGGGCCCAGCCTAGAGTCCTCTCCTCCATCAATTTTGTAAGCATCCAATTCTCTGTACAGGCATACACAGGAGGTATTGTGAGTTTGGTTTCAGACCCCCCATTATAAGGTGAGTCTTGCAATAAAGCAAGTTGTAATCTTTTTTGCTGATGGAGGGTCTCCCTTCAATTTGTGAAAAGGGCAACAACTGTGAAGAACAATAAATTAAAGCACAATAAAGCGAGGTATGTACTCCTTTCCTGCATAACATAGAATTCTCTCTCTCTCTCTCTCTCTCTCTCTCTCTCTCTCTCTCTCTCTGTCTCTCTGTCTCTCTCTCTCTCTCTCTCTCTCTGTGTGTGTGTGTGTGTGTGTGTGTGTGAAATCTGATTTGTGAATATAGTTTTGGACAAAGCACCTATCCTGTCTGAGCCTGGGTTCCTCACCTATAAGATGGCTGTACAAAACCACTTCCTATGGTGTGGTGGGGAGGATTCTGTGGATTACCCTTGGCAAAGTGCCTGTCATTTAGCAGCTGCTCAATAGCAACACTTAGTGTAGCTTACAAAGCATCAGTTTTGTAGAAACTGCCTTCAAACTGTGAGGATACTGCTTACCAGCTGTGTGACCACTTAAAACTTTCTGAAGCTCTGGGAGGTGTGAGTGATAAAATACCTATTATACAAGGTCTTTGTGTTTGTGTGCTGGTTTGGATGAGGACTAAAGAGCTAACATATATAAAGATGCCTAGCATATAGTCTCTTCTCAAGTGTCAATTCCCTTCTTTATCTCCTATTCCCCCAACTCATAGTAATGTTTAATATGCTTGTTGACAATGAGGATGGTTGCAAGGAAACTAATCAGGTAAACAGTTGTGAAGGATGTAATTACACAATCAGGCATGTGCTTCCTAATAGGAGACTGCACCTTTTACCTCCATAATCCAGGAAGTAAAGCTGTATGTGTCATTTCAGGGGGTGTATCTGGATGTGTCCTGCTCAAACCTCTTTCCTGCTACGGGCTGTCCTATCTTCTACTACCAGAGCTGTGGCTCAGTACTGCTTCAAAAGATAGGACCTGTGCTGTGGGCACATGGGGACTGCCAAGGAGATAGGAGTGGGTTGGGGGAGAGAAGCCCTCTGATATCCTTGGGAAAGTGCCAATAATGTGGACAAGAGAGGAGGAAGAGAAGATGCTGGACGCGCAGTAGGTCTGTTGAGTTGGAGAAGCCTGATGTAGAGCATGGGAAGGTGTGGTTGGATGCAGAGTATGGAGGAGAGGTGGAGCTAGAGAATTGTTGATGGAATAGGGGAAGTAGTGGCTACTTCAGGATTACTCTTTAGCCTTTGTTGCTTTGAGAGATGCTTCTTAGCAAGAAGTGTAACCAGTGGAATTCACTGGAATGCATTTGTAGAAGTCACCAGTAGACATTTATGTTGAAGACTGTCCACTGTATACTCCAGTAGGCATTGGCGGCATTTTTGTTTTGCTTTTTAATTCCTCCCAAAGCCTACCAGTGGTGATTAGCACCTAGTGATTGACACACAACCTGTAATTTATTGTTAATATAGGCAGGGCACCTTGCGGAGAGACTTGGCTATTCAGCAAACATGTTGAGTGCTCACAATGTTCCTGCCAAGCGCCTTGCTAGAGTCTTAGGATTTAAAGATAAATAAAACAGTCCCTGCACCCAAGGAACCGACATTGTAGGCAGAGGCAGGCATCCAGCTAACACCAGTTCACTACCTACTGTTCATGCCCCTACCAGGCTGTGGGGGTATTTACATTTAGTAAGTAAGACATGGTCCCTGCCTGTCAGATGGGCAGGCAGTTGCAATCTGGTGTGCTTCAAGCTGGGGTGGGTAGAAGCTCAAGGGGATATAGAAGATCTGACAGCCACCTTATCCAGAATGCAGGCATATTGGGGGTGGAGTGGGAGGTTGAGGGAGGGGCTTTCCAGAGTAGAGTGTTAAGTTCAGAAGGAGTATAAATTATCCAGGTGACAAGGAGGGGAGTGTGTGTGTGTGTGTGTGTGTGTGTGTGTGTGTGTTGCTGAGGGTGGGGAGAGGCCATTCCAGGTAAAGAAAGCTGCATGGCACAGGTGAGGACCTGAGGCCCGAGAGGATGGGAGCTCAGTTTCGCTGGAGGGTAGGTAGGATGCGAGGCTGGAGGGAGTGGTGGGAAGTAAAATTGGAAGCAAGTTGGGACTGGATCTTGCTAAAACCTGTTTGTCATGCTAAGAATCTGAACTTTATTCGGAGGGCAATGGGAAACCAGAGAGGTGTTTTAAAAGTCAGATTGAATCATTAATTCCACCACTATTTGTAGAGTGTTAACTATGCATGTATTCGCTATGGGACTAGATTCTGGGAATTTGATGGTGTGTGAAACAGTTCCTGCCCATGTGGAATTCATGATTTAATGTAAGATAAATTAAACAACTGATTTTTTTTAACAAGGAGAATATATTAACAAAGTATTTACATAATTAAAGATTAATTAAAAGTCATCATGCCCTACACTAAATATACAGTTATGAAATAGGGCGAGTGCTGTGCAGGGGACTCTAAGCCGGCTGGTGGTAAAATGCCAAGTAATGGCCAACAATAATAATTGCAGACACTTAGTAAGTGATCGCTGTGCAGCTGTCATCACGCTTCATGCAGATGATCTCATTTAATCTTCAGAGCTATCAGATTAGTGAGTTTTAGTTCCACGTAGGGACATATGTCTGACTCCAAGGCTTGTGCAACTCGTTAAGGTTGCATTTTCATTTTCAGCTTTCGGTATTAGCAGCTGTGATCTTAAACTGAATAATGCCGGCCCCCCAACGAATGTCCAGCTCTTGATACCCGGATCATTTGCAGATGTGATGAAAAGGCTTGAGATGGGAAGTAGATGCTGGATTACGCAGGTGGGTCCAATGTAACCACCGGGGTCTGTATAAGGGGGAGGCAGGACAGTCAGAGGTATGTGACGACGGCAGAGGTAGAGGTTTGGCCGAGGTGCTTTGAAGATGGAAGAAGGCCCACTAACTAAGGGATGCAGGCAGTCTCTAAAAGCTGGAGAGGGCAAGGAAATGGATCGCCCCCGAGAGCTTCCGAAAGGAGCACAACTCTGCCAGCACCTGGATTTTAGCCCCAAAGAGCCATTTCCATCTTCTGACCTCTAGAACTGTAAGCTGATCAATTGGTGTCACTTGGAGTCATTACATTTGCAATAATTTGTTGCAGTGGTAACAGGAAACTTATAAAGCAACTTTGGGGAACACTTACCTCACAGCAGCTGAATCACAGTCACCCACCCTCAGCCAAACATGGTATTTTGCATAAAAGAAAGCAAACTAAGTGTTTTAGGAGTTGGTAAAAAGATCTCCAGCTTAGATAACCAGTCTAAAAGCAAAGGATCTTGGGAGGAAATGGGAGAGAGGGTGTTTTAAGAGAAGGGACCTGCAGAAACAAAAGCACAGGGTGGGATATAGGAGGCATGTATGGGGAGGGATAATAGTCTGTTTTTGCTGAAGCCATCAGGCACATCCGAGGGGCGGAGCGTGACTTAAGGCTGGGGGTTTGGGTTTCAGTCAGACCTCAGAGCATGACCCTGAGGCCTAAGAGTGCTGACTAGGCAGTGAGGAGCTACAGGAGGGTTTGAGCTGGGACGTGACATAATCACAGAGTGTTTTATGAAGAATTCTCTTCCACGGCTGGGAGTGGTGGGAGGCTGGAGGGCAGGAAACTGGTTCTGAGGCTTCCACAAGTCTGAGTGAGGGAGGCTGGTGGCCGTGAGAAGGGAGAGGGGTGTCTCCCGCTATAAATAACACCGGGATAAACGTGCTCATACACCGGAAGTTCTCAATGTGTGGTCCCACACCATTGGGGTGTCCTCGAAATCCTTTCAAGGGAGTCCTCTAGGGTATAACGGTATTTCATTCTCAGCCTTTCAGTGTAGAGCAGTGTTTCCCAAACTTTTGACATATGTGTACCCCTTCTATAATTTTCATAACGCGGAGTACCCCTCGTCAAAAAAAAAAAGGATGTATTTTAATAACAATCAAAATATATTTATTTTTTCTTTTTTTGGGGTACATACACAACATAATAATAAATGAAAAACAAAATTATTCATAATAAAATATAAATAAAAGTTATATTATAAATAACATTTATTTGGATCAATGAGAAGGATGACATTGACTTGACTCAGGAGAACGTAGAATTAGGCGCAGCTAAGCACGGTGCAGTGCACATCCCCACCAAACTCCGGTGTAACTCGTACTCCCACCAAACTCTTCCCCTACCCCTGGGGGTACGCGTACCACACTTTGGGAAACACCAGTGTTGAGCATAGTTCTTCAGAGGTTATGTGTGTAAAATTACTACAGACTCCATGCAAAAGGCAAATTCAGTTCTTTTCTATTAAGCCAGATACTACAGAGATATAAAACATTGTTTTTTTTGTTTGTTTGTTTTGGAGAATACTATTTTATAAAAATGCTCTTTATTCTAACATGTAGTGACTTGTTATTTCTAAATGAGAATATATTTAGACATTCCTTAGTATTAATTTATAATATGATAAATATTGGTAGATATCAGCCATATAAGCAATAGCTCTTTGGGGTCCTCAATAAATTTATAGGAGAAAAATGAGGTCATGAACCCAAGAAGTGTGAGACCTGCTGTTGTATACAAATCTTTGGTCCTGTTTCTGTTTATTTACTTGGGATAAAATCCTAGACTTCAGTCAAAGGGTCAGTCTTTTATTTATTTTTAAAAAAATATATTTTATTGATATTTTACAGAGAGAAAGGGAGAGAGACAGAGAGCTAGAAACGTCGATGACCAGCAACCAAGGTACATGCCCTTGACCAGAATCGAACCCTGGACCCCCCAGTCCGCAGACCAACGCTCTACCACTGAGCCATACCGGTTTTGGCCAAAGGTTCAGTCTTTTAAATCCTGGACTAGGTGAGGATAACGGACCGATGAGGCTCACTGGGGTTAAGGCAAGCACACAACGCACACATCTTGTGTGATTGAAACATGGACTGAAAGCCCTGTGTTTGCACACAGATCCTGGGCTTTTCTCCGTGTCCCACATGTAGAGAAGGGTTGGGCCTGCCGGCAGGAGGCCTCTGGAGGACGGGGCCTGGCCTGCAGCGAGCCCCAGAGGGCGCGGGTGCGCCCCAGACCGGAGCTCCCCAGCCTATGCTCAGGGCTCCCTCTAGAGGCTGAGAGTCGGTTCTACACCATCCTGGCTTTCTGTTGCCGCTGAACCTTGCCTAAGGGAACTGAAAGTTCATAGCTGCCTGATGCCTTGATGCAGACGACAATGGGCAGCAAGCAGAGCTCCGTTTTCACACGAGGAGGCTGTGGTGTTGAGAAGCAGTACGTTGCAGCGATGAAACCAATGACCTGACCCGAATCCTGCACAACTGAAATCACTTGACCTCTCTGGTTTCAATTACTCAGAAAGAGGCAATAGCCTGTGTGATCTAGCCACAAAGATCCTTCCAGCTCTAGCAGCCTATAACTCAAGGAGATAATTCTCCCCAAGTCCCACATCAGTGAGAGGAAATGTCAGGGCAAGGGGCCCCTGGGATGCTGTCTCTCAGAGTTCTTCTTATCTTGATGGGCTTGACTCAACCGGAACCTAAATTCAGTATGAGTTTTTATAATTACGGAACTCAATGATTCTGTCCTTTAGTGAGTTCATTCTTAAGACTTTTTCTATAATTCATTTATTAAGCAAACAATAACAACCTGGCATTAACTGAGACGTGTCAGGCACCAGGCCAAGGACTATACATGTATATGCTCAATCCCACCAAAACTCTATAAGGTGAGTGCCAGCATTATTCCCATTTCACAGAGGAGAAAACTGAGGCCAAGCTAGCTTAAGTCCCTTCCAAAATCATGAAGCAACTGTGTGCCAGAACCAGAATTCAAGAATATAAGGGCTGAAGTGGAGATTTATGGGTAAATCTGATATATTGAGCATACACAATTTATTTTTTGCTCTCTCCCTGGATCCAGCTAAAAATGGAGTGTGTGTGTGTGTGTGTGTGTGTGTGTGTGTATGTTTAGTGTAGACTCACAAAACCAGGAGAGCGAGAGAGGAGAAAACAGGTGAACTACAACTGGTAAATTGCTCAACAGACTCTGTGAAGCAGAACCCTAGCTTGGCGATAGAGAAAGCTGAAAGAGCCGACTTTATTTTCACTGTAGAGCCTTGAAATGGTTCAGGAGTTTATAGTACCTGAAACCTGCATAAAATGTGAAATGGGTGCTGAACAAGGAGGATTTGTTGGCTGTTTAAGTAGTTGTTAGACCACTAGATTGCCTCTCTCACCCAGAACTGTGCGATGACTGTGGCTTTTTCTCCAAACAGAAGACCAGAGGCTTATCTTCTGGAGAAGGACACACAGGGCCTCTGGGTGGAGGGCAGCACCCAGAAAGCTGGCTGCCAGACCTTTACCATCTATGTCTGATACTAGGAAGGATCTATTCTGGGAAATATGACCAACCTAAGTCAACAGACCAAAAGATCCTGATGTTAGGAGTTTACCGTCAAATGGCTGAAGCAGATCATTTCATAGTGAAACCGGAAGTCAGTAAAAGCCACGCCCAAATTTTCTAATTCCCTTTTTATTCCCACAATCTCTCAATCTCTTTCTCTCTCTCAATCACATGTGCATGGTCTTTCTCTCTTTAAAAATGCTTTAATAGCCGAAACCAATTTGGCTCAGTGGTAGAGTCGGTCTGCGGACTGAAAGGTCCCAGGTTCGATTCCGGTCAAGGGCATGTACATTGGTTGCGGGCACATCCCCAGTGGGGGGTGTGCAGGAGGCAGCTGATCGATGTTTCTCTCTCATCGACGTTTCTAGCTCTCTATCTCTCTCTCCTTTCCTCTCGATAAAATATCAATAAAATATATCTAAAAAATAATAATTCTTTCTCATCAATGATGTTTCTATCTCTCTATCCTTCTCCCTTCCTCTCTGAAATCAATAAAAATATTTTTTAAAAAATCCTTTAATGCAGACTATTTAAAAAATAAATACAAGTACAGAGATGAGTTCAATGAATACCCCATGTATTCAGCCTCAATGATCCTGTCCAAGCCTGGTTCTTCTGTACCCTGCCTACTCTTGAACCCTGGCCCCACACTACTTTGATGCAAACCCCAGACCTCATGTCATTTTGTCTATAAATATTTCACTACGAGTCAATAAAAGACAACGACTTCTCATTTAAACTATAACCACAATACTGGTATCAAACAAACAAAAATCCTCAATTCATAGACTATCCAATGTTCATGCTTCCTTCATTTTTCTGTAATTTCCCCCCTAGAGTTTGTTAGCTTGAATTGGGATCAAAACAAGGTTTACACATTGATTCATATGCTTCTGATTATTTTTTAATCTTTTAATTTTCCCATTTCTTTTTTTGTAATTGAAAAATGGTTTAAAAAAATGTCTTACTTGCTCTATAGCATTTCCTTGAGATATGCTTTTGCTGATTGCATCTTTGTGGTATGATTACCGTATAAATACAGGTTCCTTGTATTGCCTGCTAAATGGTGGTTAGTTCTAGCAGTGGTTCTCAACCTTTCTAATGCTGCGACCCTTTAATACAGTTCCTCATGTTGTGGTGACCCCCAACCATAAAAACCACAGGTTGAGAATGACTGCTGTAGAGCCTAAGGCCACCGGAAAACACGGATATTTACATTACGATTCATAATACAGTTATGAAGTAGCAACGAAAATAATTTTATGGTTGGGGGTCACCACAACATGAACTGTATTAAAGGGTAGTGGTATTAGGAAGGTTGAGAACCACTGCTTTAGAGGTTTGATAAATTTCCCTCTTTTTCAGGGCTACTTCATAAATTGTGTAGTTTCAACATGGGGCATGCATTTATTTCTGCCTCTCTTTTTGTGATGCTAGCAGCCACTGATGATCATTGAATAAATCTATTTTATTCATTAGGGCTTGCAAAGTGATGCTATTTTAATTCTATTTCCTTTTTTAAAAAGTATTTTATTTTATTTTTAACATATTTTATTTATTTTTTTACAGAGAGGAAGAGAAAGGGATAGAGAGTTAGAAACATTGATCAGCTGCCTCCTGCACATCCCCTATTGGGGATATGCCCAAAACCAAGGTACATGCCCTTGACCGGAATTGAACCTGGGACCCTTCAGTGCAAAGGCTAATACTCTATCCACTGAACCAAACCAGTTCAGGCCTATCTCCTTTTGTTAGCTGAATTACTTAAGCTTTCCTTATGTTGCTGTCTCTTTAGCCCATTTGGTTGCCTGAAGCTCTCTTTAATTCCTCAGAAAAGTCTCCTAGAAGTTCTGCTTCTGAAGTTCTTACATATTCACAACAGTAGGTTTGTTGCCTTTATATCTGAAGATCAGTTTAGCTGGATTAAAATTCTTGGTTCACATTTTTTTTTTTTTTTTTTTTTTAGTAAATGTAGGTATACATTATTTCTAAATTAGTTACTCCATTGATTTCTGGCAGAAAGCATTGATATTGAAATATCATGACAATTTGATTTTTGTTTTCTTATAAAATACTTTTTTTTTGTCTGGTTGCACACATAATTTTTTTCTCTTTTTCTCTAAAATCCAATAGTTTCAGAGTGGAGCTGTTGAGGGCTGATTTTCATAATACATGCAGTGTATTTGTTCAATATGCAGTGTTAAAGCTTTTTGTTTATTTCAAGAAAGTTTTTTTCATTTTTTCGTTTTAGAGAGGGACGGAGAGAGAGGAAGAGAGAAACATTGATTTGTTGTTCAACTTACTTATGCATTAATTGATTGATTCTTGTATGTGCTTTGATAAGGGATTGAATCCCAAAACTTGGTGTATCAGGATGACATTCTAATCAACTGAGCTACAGGCCAGGGCTCAAGAAAGTTGTTTTTTTTATTTTAATTTTTAGTAATTTTTTTGTTTCATTCTTTGGTTTTCTTCCTTGGGGACTCTTACTATATGTATATTGGATATTCTTTGTCTATTTCCCAAATTTATTACTTTTTTGAACCCCTTTATCTCTTTCCTTTTTTGTTTTACTTTTAAAAACTTTTCCTATTTTCAATTTTTATTTCTCTCAAAGCATTTTTCACTTGGTTTGTTTGTTCTTGTGTTCCTTCTAGTTTAGTCTTCATTTCTTTCTTTTAAAAAAACATATTTTATTGATTTGTACAGAGAGGAAGGGAGAGAGATAGAGAGTTAGAAACATCGATCAGCTGCCTCCTGTACAACCCCTGCTGAGGATGTGCCCGCAACCAAGGTACATGCCCTTGACCAGAATCGAATCCGGGACCCTTGAGTCCGAAGGTCGATGCTCTATCCATTGAGCTAACCAGTTTCGGCAGTCCTCATTTCTGAAATGACAATTTTAAGTTTCTAGTTCTTTTTTGAATCTTTTATTTCTCTTTTTAAATCTTCCTTTTCCTAAATCATCCTATTTTAAAGTTTTTCTTATTCTGATTTATGTTATTTTTTACACGTCGGCTTTTTAGTTCATTATGAAATACTAGGTACAATTTTCATCTGTTTTGTGGCACATAGTTTGGTATCCTTTCATTGTCTGTAGTGATACAATTCAGCTTCTTATTCTCCCTCTCTCTCTCTCTCTCTCTCTCTCTCTCTCTCTCTCTCTCTCTCTCTTTCTTCTTCTTCTTTTCTTCTTCTTCTTCTAATAATGTTGCTGTTTGACTACAATCCTTTTCTGTGCCTCATTTTTTAGTGAAATGAGTTTCCCTCCATTTTCAGGAGGAAACAGTGACATCAGAGAGCTTTTCTGGTTTCACAATTCAGAGTTTCCCCTTCTATTGGTTTCATGAAGTAATTTTTAAGTATAAACTCATATGTTTTGAGTTTCTATTCCCAGCTCCCCTTGCATTTTGACTTCACTTTTTCTTTGCCCCTTGTTCCTCTCTCATTCAGTGTGGGTGCTGTTCCGGTATTTTCTCCTGGGTGAGGCTTTGTCCTGGGAGAGTACTGTTCTCTGTAAGGGTTCACGGGGCCCAGACCCCTGGGCCCTTCCGCACAGTCAGGTGTTCTCACTGTCTCCTGGCATCACCCATGGATTGTGGGAAGTACCCTCACAGGGTGATGCGGTCCTAAATTCCCGACTGGTTAGGTTATGGTGGTTAGTCATGCCCCAGGCCTATAACTTCTTTAGTAAACAATTTTAAGCCAGGTCTGGCCAGTTTTGCTCAGTGGATAGAGCATTGGCCCTTGCGCTGAAGGGTCCCTGCTTTGATTTCAGTCAAGGGCATGTACCTTGATTGCAGAATTGATCCTGGGGCATGTGCGAGAGGCAACCAATTGATGTGTCTTTCTCACATTGGCTTCTTCCCCTCTCCTTCTCTTCTTCTCTCCCTCTCTCCCTCTTTCACCCCTCTCACTCTTTTCCCCTCTCTCATTCCCTCCTTCCCTTCCTTCCACTCTCTCTAAAAATTAGTGGAATGAATATTCTCAGGTAAGATTTAATAGAAAAAAGCAATACGTTTTAAGCCAGCCCTGTCAGGCCATTTTTCTTGTGCAACTAGGTTAACACACCTTTGAAATACCAAAAGTCATAGCCCTCCAAGGGGATATTGACCCTCAAGAGAACACATATCTTGTTAACTCTCCTGTAATCCAATCTCTAGCTTTCTCCAGTCTTCCTCACATCCCCTCCTTAATTTCAAATGCACAAAAGAAACTGCAAAACTGTTATTCTCCAGAGCCTTTGAGATCTTGCTCCCAGTATATGTCATGAGTTTGACTCAAATAAACTCTTATTAGAAAATTTCTCTACATGTTTTTTACACCAATGATTAGAACCTTCTCCCCAAACCCTAGCTTTGCCACTGTTCTTCCACTGAAATTTCTAGCAAACTGCTTTGGGGATTTGAGGTTCCTCTAGTTCTCTATGGTATGAGAAGTCTCTGCACTTCTCTCCATTTGCATTTTCTGATATTATGTGGTCCATACAGTTATTAGTGGCATGTTCTGCCTCACTCAAATTTTGGAGTTGAAGGAAACACTGGTTGCCAGGTTTTGTTGTAGGTGTTATCCATGGATTTTTGGTTTGGTTAACCCAATTGCTACAAATGTATTAGTGGTAGAATTCAAGGAGATTCAAAAGCTGCTCCACCACTCAGCCAGTGTTGCTCAGTGGTTGAGCATCAGCCTGTGAACCAGGAGGTCATGGTTTTATCCCTGGCCAGGACACATGCCCGGGTTGCGGGCTTGATCCCTGGTGTGGGGCATGCAGAAGGCAGCCAATCAATGATTCTCTCATCATTGATATTTCTATCTCTCTCTCTACTGCTCCTTTCCTCTCTTAGGTCAATAAAAATATATTTTAAAAAATTAAGTGGCTCCAACACCAGGCGGTACAATTTGGTAAATTTACAAAAAATATTAAATTTGCTGAAAATGGGTGGATTTATGATATGTAAATTATATCTTGATAAGGTTAAGAATAAATTGCACACAAACAACCTTGCACCATACCACTGACATCTTACTAGAATTCCCCTGGTCCCTAATCATCACCAGACATCAACTAAGGTGAACAGGAGAACAAGGCTCAGCAGACATCAAAGAAAAGCCTCGGTAACAGAGATCACAAGGGCTCCCTGCATCCCATTCTCCTCTCCTCCTGGGCACAGGGAGAGATTACTTCCCCAGCCCTCGGGATTATTTCAGACATTGAAGCTTGATCAGAAGTGACATGTGCAGCCAAAACCGGTTTAGCTCAGTGGACAGAGCGTCGGCCTGCGGACTGAAAGGTCCCAGGTTCGATTCCTGTCAAGGGCATTTATCTTGGTTGCGGGCACATCCCCAGTAGGGGGTGTGCAAGAGGCAGCTGATCGATGATTCTCTCTCATTGATGTTTCTGGCTCTCTATCCCTCTCTCTTCCTCTCTGTAAAAAATCAATAAAATATATTAAAAAAAAAAAAGAAGTGACATGTGCTGCTTCTAGGCTGAGGCATTTGAAGCTGGTGTGCTCCCTTGACCTTCCCTCTCCTCTACCACTGCGACCCTGTAGGCGCTGAACCTAGCCATTCTAGACTAACCACCTCAATGTCTAAAGATTAAGGCCAGTGATCAAGAGAGAGGCCAGTTGGGAGGAAAGAGAATTCAGAGAAAAAAAACAGAAAGATCAAAAGTCTCTTCTGAACATTTCCATCCTTTCCACTTGTTTCATTTTGCAACTCTGAATTTTCATATCCTAGAATTGCTTTATAAAAGCACGTCGAGGTGGACCCAAATACATACATTCCCTTTTTAAGACCATCATGCCCTCAGGGAGGGGTGATGGTTGCCTGCTCAAACAGCTCCACCAAGCGGCCACTTTTGCAGAGCCAGCCTGACCCTGGCCGCCACTGCTTACCCCGCTGATGGTTTCCAGCAAGAAGATCAGGGACACCTCTACTGAGTGTCTCAACGGCTAAGGCTTTTGTTTTTCCAACACTGAGTGGCTACTAAGAAAGCACACATATTTCTTTGGTAAAATAGAGATCACACGTGTGTGGAACAGCGAGGGGAAGATAGGGCACACTGAGCCAGAGGACCAGGAACTGAACGACAGCAATGTTAACTGGTCCTGTCACCAGGGAGGTGAAATCCTACAGTGATGGTGGAGGGGCAGTTCAGCCTAGTGGTTAAGCACTGGGTGAGACAGTTTTGATTGGAGTCCCCTCTTTGTTGTTTGTTAGCTGTGTGGCATTAGGCAAGTTCCTTACTCTCATCTTCCCTGCTTTGTGGTTTAGTTATAAGGATTAAATGAGATAACACTTAGGTAAAAAGGATTTCATGCTACAATAATTGGTTAAATGCTGGGCAAGGTCTCCAAGGTTGTGGGTTCACCTCTTAGAACTCCCTGCAGATCCCTGGCCAGTGTGGCTCAGTAGGTTGAGCATCATCCCATGCACCAAGAGGTCACAGGTTCATTTCCTGACTGGGCACATGTCCGAGGTTGCAGGCTTAATTCCCAGTAGGGGGCGTGCAGGAGGCAGCCAATTGATGTCTCTCTCTCCCTCCCTTCCTCTCTCTTTCTAAATATCAATAAAAAACAAATGAACACACACACACACACACACACACACACACACACACACACCAAAAAACAGAACAAACAAACAAACAAAAACTTCCTGCCGAGAAAAAAATCACTCATCCTTCAGTTTGACCTTCTTTGCCTGAGGCTAGGGGGTTGGGTGGCACTCTTGCTTCAGGCCTTTGTAGCTTAACAAGACTTGGAAGAGCCCACGTGGAGTTGGTGAAAATAGAATGAAATGTCTGCCCCGAGCAGAATAGCAGTGGATAAATGACTCCGCTGTTAGCTGTCTTCAACACGATCACGTTAGCTATTTTCACTGAAATGACTCTTCAGTAAAAAGAAAACTTGCACTTTGTGCCCAAACATCCCTTAGAGGCCATTGCTGAGTGGTGGGTTGGGCCATTCCATGCTGTGCATACACACCTTTTGTCTCTCCCCGGAGCCCGGTGTGGGGCGAGGCCAGGCTGAGCTGCTGGCTTGGAAAGTAAACCCCGAGAGGCAGGGGAGTCACCTGAGCCCTGGCTGTGGGTTGGGCATGTGTAGAAGTTGCTGTCTCTGCAGCTTGTTTTGATCTTTGGGGCACAGAACATTCCTGCCTGCTCTTTTATAGAACCCTTTTTTCGGGACTCATATTGATGAACCATCATTCCACAGCAGTGGTGAGCAAAGCAACTCGGCCAGACATGTGGGTGGGACATCCCCAGTCCCGTCCGTCTCTGCATGTCCTAACTAAACTCATCACCTGCCTCCCAAACCTGTTCCTCCTCCTTCATTCTCTGCTTCAGTTAATTACTGACTACTTAGTCACCACGCTGAAAACAGGGTGTCCTCTCGCCTCTCCCCTCCCTCCACCTGCCTCCTTCTCAACTCTGCCATTCATAAAATGGCGGACTCTGCTCCAGAAACACCTGAGGGCTCACCACTCCTCTCTACCACCAAGAGAGGGTTCCTATTCCTCTCACCTTGACGTTGGCAATGGCTGCAACAAGCCACATGAACCCCACCATTTCTCCACAGTTGTCCAGAGCCTTCTTTCTAAAAGCAGGTTCATAGCTAACTAAAACTTCGGTGACATTATTACTAAAGAAAGAAGGGGGATGTAGGTATGGCCTAGAAAACAGAGCTGTCTTTGTCACAGGCCATATGTGGACGAGAAAGGAATGCTAGAAAAGTAACCTCACATAGTGATCTGATCATAAATTCATATGATGGGCAGATCGTGTTGGGCAAACAAGTCACAGGCATATAATGTCTTTAGTAAAAGGTTTATTTTACTAAAAGGTTTATTTATACAAGCTCTGTCCATTATTTTTGTGCACCTAGCTTAACAGACTTTTTTAATGCCTCTCTTCAGATCCCTCAAGGGAAACTCAAGAAAGCATGTAATCTTATTATTCTATAATTCATTCCCCCTCTTGTTTTTCCCACCGTTGTGTAATCTTCCTTACTTTACCATCTTAATTCAAAATGCATAAAAGAAGCTGCAAACTACTATTCAAAAAGAGCATTTTTCTCAGTCTGTGGAGATCTTGCTTCCAGTTGTATCTATCCTCTGTTTGGCTCAAATGTTTATAAAAATACTCTACCGGTTTGGACATTCTTATATCTTTAAACAGGAGCCAGGCATTTTGCTAAAAAAATGTACATAAATCTCTCACTTCGTCATCGGACTTTCATGATAGAATGCTCACAGCACCCAACTTCAATTCCATCCCTTTTATCCCCATAATTCTTTTCTCAGGTGCAACTTCCTCCTTGAGGCAGCAGCTAGACATCTTTGCTCAGTGGCTGATAAAGTTCCCTCATGGAAAACCTTATCATTATTTTCTATGTAACAGATAAGAAAAGAGAGGCTCAGAGAGGTTAGTCACTTGCCCAAGGTCACACAGCGAGTGATGAGGCTTTAATGCTATTTTAGGCAATCTGACTTCCCAGGCCACGTGCCTGAACGGTGACACCATACTAAGGATGAGTAAGAAGTTCCTTGCACCTCAGAAACACTTGGGCCGGAGGAGTGACAGAAATAAACACGTAGCTGCTATGAAACAGGAGAGCTACATTAATGAGGCGTGACTGGTGTTCTGGAGCCTTGAGGAAGCAGTGGGCCAGCTGTTTCCCTTAGCGTCTCTGTACACGGCAGAGTCTGAATTTTGCATTGCAACAGGACAGTCTTCGAAATCTTCAGGCCGAAAGATTTCCTTACAAGTATTAGAAAATACTGTACATCTGCAGACGGGACCCCGTGGAATGATGGTTACCCATCTAGCTATGCTCCTGGGCCCCAAATCGAACCCCGGGTGAGTGCAGGGCCTTTTAATCCTGCTATCGGAATCATGAGCAGATTCTGACAGGCCGTGCCTGGGTCATCGGTGAAGTTCCAAAGGGTCCTCCTCCTTTTGTGGGATTATAGCAGACAGTCACTAAAGCAAACCCCCATAGATCCATCCATCAGCTCTTCTCTCTCAGAAGATGCAGCTGGTTCATAAATGGGCCCCAGCCTTCCTTTCCATGGTGGGCACTCTGTGGGCATGTCTCTGAAACGTGTGTCCTCCCTCCCTTACTCCCCCGTCTCTCACTTCTGTTTTCCTTCCTCCTCGAACACCTATTAAGCATCTACTTCTGCCAGGTACAATACCGGGAGCTGGGATGCAGGGATGAACAAGGCATGGATCTTGTCTCTGACATTCCCCTGGTAGCGGGGAGAACATGGACTACAGGACCCGAGGGTCTCAGTCACAATTCCAGCTCCCTACCCACTGGCTTAGTGTGTTATGTACTTGGTGCATTACTTCTAGCTGTGTGACCTTGACCAGCTACTTAACCTCTCTGGGTCTCAGTTTCCCCACCCATAAGATGTCATAACATAGGCATCTACCTTATAGGGTAGTTGCACAATGAGGGGATTACTTATAATGCAGTTAGAACAGTGCCTGAGACATGAAAATACATTGTAAGGATTTACTGTTGTTATTTGCATACATTATAGTACAGTCCTGAAAACTGTATTTTGATCAATGTTATTCTCCCAAGATAAATCACACAGCATGCTTAGTGTTGCCTGGATCATAGTAATATCTCTCTCTCTCTCTCTCTCTCTCTCTCTTTTATTGTTTAAAGTATTACAAATAGTAGTACCGTCCCCCACCTCCCCATTGACCTTCCCTTATCCCCCGGCACATGCCCTCACCCCACCCCTCCAGTGTCTTATAAGTTATGCTTATATGCATGCCACAGTAATCTCTTAATCAACAAAGTTAGCAATCACCATGATTGTCATTGTTGCAATTTGGTGGGAAATTCTGGATTTATTTAGGTGAGCTATCTTTTCTCAGTGCTGAAATGTGAGGAACGCAAACTGATTGTTAAGAGCATTTTCTGACATGACACCTTTTGTGCTAAGAGACAAAGCAGTGGTGCGTACCAGGCTGGGAGGGGAGGCTGAGATGCTGACTGTAGAGGAAAATCGCCTTCTTTGTTGGCTTGCAGTGAACTCTCTCCCCAGGGAGCCAAAAGGTGGGGGTAAGTCGTGTAGTTAAACCTGAGCAGGGGTTTTAGCAGTGTGCAGTGAGTTCAGAACTCCATGCCTAGTCAGGTGAGAAGAAGAAGTTTCAGTCAACCTTTGTCATCCTCAGGATGTACGTTATGTGTGTGTGTAGTGTGCATATGTGTGATGTGATGTATGTGTAGCGTGTGATCTGTGTACAGTGTGTATGTGGGGTGTATGTGTGTGGTGTATGAAGTGTGTACACTATGTGTGGTGTATATCTAGTGTACATGTGTGTGTATGGGGTGGGTATGTGTTCCATGTGTGGATATGTGGGGTGTGTGTGGTGTATGTATGGGATGCATATAGTATGTGTGTGGTCTGGTGTGTATATGTGTGTGTTATACACGCAGTGTGTGTATGCTTGTAATGTATGTATGATGTGTGTGTGTGCTATATATGCAGGCTGTGATGTGTATGTGGTCTGTGGTATGTATTTGTGTGTGTTGTGCATGTGGCGTGTGTATATGTGTGTGGTATGTGTATGTGAGGTGTGTGTGTGTGTGTGTGTGTGTGTGTGTGTGTGTGTTGGGAGCAGGAGGGCAGGGAACGTGATCCTCATCAATAGGAGGCAAGCATTTAAAATTATTCTGGATTAGCTGTTTTCTATTGGTTGTCCCATTTCTTTAAAGATGTTAGGAATAGTAATTATTCTCTTGGGGACTTTATTTTCTTTTCATAAAGTTAAATAATCATATGTGTTTGAAGTAGGTCAACAAAAGGGAGCTCTGGTTTTGCTGTCTAAGCAACTCCAGTTGTGTTGTCATCTGCATGACTTTTTAATTAAAGTCCCTTCCACATTCACCACTGAGAACTGCACCCCCTGCCCGAAGCCACAGAATTATTACCACTACCAGATGTCTCACGGTGGTGTGTCCCAAACATGGCTAGATAAAAGATTATGCATGTTCATACGACTTCCAGCTTTAGTTCAAGTGTTTCTACAAAGCTAGTGGGACTAGAGCAGCCACTAGGATTTCTTTTTTTTTTTAATATATTTTATTGATTTTACACAGAGAGGAATTGAGAGGGATAGATAGAAATGCCGATGAGAGAGAAACATTGACCAGCTGCCTCTTGCACACTCCCCACTGGGGATGTGCCCGCAACCAATGTACATGCCCTTGACCGGAATCGAACCCGGGACCTTTCAGTCCGCAGGGGGATGCTCTATCCACTGAGCCAAACCGGTTTCGGCGGAGCCACTAGTATTTCAGAATTATATTTCTCAGGACTTGATAGGGCTCAGGTAGCTTACCTGAATCAAAAATCAAAACAGCATCAGAAAGATGCTGTGGCGAGCCAGGCAGACAGACGAGTGCTCCAATTCCCACTGCACCACTTACCAGCTGTGTGTCTTGGTCAAGTTCCTTAACTTTTCTGAACTTTAGTTTCTCTGTCCACAAATTGGAGCCAAAAACACAGCCCTAAGGTCTCTTACGTACAATCCCCAAGTCCCAGAAGTTGTAAAAACTGACATCCTTAAACTCATTTAGCATTGGAACCTAATAGATCTGAATTAAGTTGGCAGCAAAGCCCTTTCCTGAACTGACACGAAGCTTCTTATCGTTTGTGTTTATTTACTATGAATATACATGTTTTGCTATAGAATTATAAATGTATTAGTTATGGGGTATAGCCCCACACCATTGGGTAAACAATATTAAATGCTGACAACACATTGTTTCTCTAAAATCCAGAAATGTCTGAATTCCAAAACCATCGGCCCCAAGGAGTTTGATGATGGACTGTGGGCCCGTACCTTACAGGACAATGAAGACTGCATGAAGTCATGTGTTTAGAACATCTGGAACACCCTGTGCCATGCCATTCCCCCCACCCCACTCCCTTTTCCTCAGGTGCAGCTTCCTCCTTCAGGCAACAGCTCAGCGGCTGGCCATGTCGACTGCACTCCTGGCTCTTTGCCCGTTTGCTAGTCTATAAACCCCCAAGGGCAAGGATGGCGTGCCAGGGATTCTCAGCACAAAGTCCATTTAAGAAGTGAATTCAGCACCTGTTTAATAGCATCTGCTGGGCCTCCTGGTCTCTTGGTCACGTTTCCGGTAGAGGTGCTCAGTGGGAGGGAGGAGACTTCAGGGGCAAAAGAGAAGAGAAGGAGCACCGTCTTGGGAAAGCTGGCAGGAGGGGCCTGCTGTGGGGAGGCAATGACAAGGACCCCCACATCTGGGTGTGCCCTGCACAGTTCTGCTTTGCCTGCCGCCACAGGATAATGGTTAATTCTCACGTTTACTCCTTTATTCTCAAATGTGTCCTCATTTGGATAGTGAATCATGTGTCACACACACACCCCCGGACCCCCCCCCATGCAATGGACATCTGTGGGAAGTCTCAGAGTGTGAGGCTTTTTTATTTTGTCCCTTGAAGCCTAAAATGGTAGCGATTGAAGGGTAGAGGAGACACCGAAGTGAAGGTTGCTAACCATAAACGGGACCCCTCCTAAATGAAGAGTACAGGTTCTTCATTTATCCACCGTGGACCATGGTATAGTAGGTGGAAGGGTGCCCACCACCCCCTCCCCAAAAGATGTGCCCACCTTCTAATCTCAGAAACCTGTGAATGAGACCTTATGTGGAAAAAGGGTCTTTGTAGGTGTAATTACGTTACGGATCTTGAGATGCGCTCACCCTAGATTATCCTGGTGGAACCTAAATTCAGTGACTAATATCCTCACAGGAGGAACACAGAGGAGAGACAGACAGCAGGAGGAGAAGGCCCCGTGAGGAAGGGAGCAGAGATCGGAGGGATGCCACCAAGAATGCATGGCGCCACCAGCGGCCATAAGAGCCCAGGAGGACCCTCCCTTAGAAGGAGCATGGCCTGCCGAAGCCGGTTTGGCTCAGTGGTAGAGCGTCAGTCTGCGGACTGAGAGGTCCCGGGTTCGATTCCGGTCAAGGGCATGTACATTGGTTGTGGGCACATCCCTGGCAGGAGGTGTGCAAGAGGCAGCTGGTCGATGTTTCTCTCTCATCAACGTTTCTAGCTCTCTATCTCTCTCCCTTTCTCTCTGTAAAATATCAATAAAAAAGATTAAAAAAAAAAAAGAAGGAGCACGGCCTGGCCGACCCGTTGATCTCACACCTCTGGCCTCCAGGACTGTGGGAGCATGAATTCCTATTGTTTGGAGCCACCAGGTGTGTGCTGATGGTTCAGCAGCCCTAGGAAACCAGTACACATAAGGTGAGTTACCTCGCCACTGTGAATAGACTTGGACCCACCGCCTAGCGTGTGTGGAGGAATGAAAGAAATGATACATGTGACGTGCCTGGCACTGAGCGGGTTCTCACTAGGCAGAGAACAGTAGTGTGATGGCTGGTGAAAGGCAGTAAGGAAAGTTTGCCTTCCTCCAGCAGATGGCAGAAGAGGCATTTGCAAAAGAGAGGACTTGATGCCGTCCACTGCAGTGCATCCCAGCACGTGACTTCAGGTGGCCTTCCTAGTTCTCAGGCCGAAGAGGGCTGACCCTCTCCACCTCAGAAAAGCTCTCAGCTGTGGAGAAATGAAACTGGCCCGGTTCTCCCTCGACTGTGGTAAGTAACAGAGGCTGGCACTGATGAGTATAAAGAGTGGGTGCAATGAACAGTATTTGGGTTCTGGGTCCGGCTCCGTGACCTCACTAGGCCTCAGTTTCCCCAGCTCTAAAACAATGAAATGCAAAGAGCAACCTAACTCAAAGGGCTGCTGGGGGACCCACGTGACCGAATGTGGGAAAGTGCTGGGAAAGCAAGAGGCCCCAGAGCACAGGAGGGGCCCCGGCGGGTTCATTCACAGGAGTCACAGGGCTGCTCGGTGAGTTCGTTTGCTTACTCGGCAAACACTGGCGCCGGGCATTGTGCTGGGTCCTGGGAACGCTGTTTCCAAACGCTCGCATTCTAGTTTGGGAGGACAGGCGCATGATGAAGGTGTGCATAGGGCTTGCTATTTTCTCTGGTGCTAGGATAACATTCCAACTCTGTTTTGGCTTGAGAAACACATTCGAATGAGCAGTTCCCCCGGGAAAACATTTGTATTTCCTGCTTATGTCTTTAACATTTCCACCCTTGTTAAAAAAAAGTTTGTGGTTAAGTGAAAAAAGAAAATCTCAGGGCAGTATGCACAGAAAGCCTTATACATCTGTTGCAACGGTGGCTACTTCCGAGAGGGTAGAGGTGGTATTTGGAAAGAAGGGGGCTTTACCTTATATTTTCTACACCCCTATATAATTTATACTGTTAATAAGCACTCCTTGCAGTTTGCATTAAAAAAGAAGATTTAAAAAAAATACTTTATTGATTTTTTACAGAGAGGAAGGGAGAAGGATAGAGAGCTAGAAACACCAATGAGAGAGAAACATTGACTAGCTGCCTCTTGCACACTCCCCACTGGGGATGTGCCCACAACCAATGTACATGCCCTTGACCAGAATCGAACCTGGGACCCTTCAGTCCACAGGCCAGCGCTCTACCCACTGAGCCAAACCGATCTTGGCAAAAGAAAAAGATTTATATCCTGGCCCCCAGAAAACTCTTCTGCACTCACGTGGCTCATTCAAACACTGTAATGTGCCTAGTGCCAGAGCAAGTGGCCTCCCTTTATGAAAGGAAATTAAAGAGCAAAGTCCATATTTGCTCTTCTTTCTACTTTTGTAAAGAGGTCATATCACCGGAAGTGACTCAAGCTCTTTTAAGCCCTGCTCCTCTTTAAAGTGGATTGCAACCGTAAGCTCCGCAACCCTGGGACCTCCATGTGAGATAAGTCGGAGTGCCACGCTGCGGGTGCCCTGTGCTTGCAGGTCATACCAGCCCTAAGGCGAGTCGGCTGCTTTATGGTGTTCAAAGGGCTTCCTAGCGTGACCCTTCTGTGACCCTTAGGAAGTGAGATCAGTACCTGCTATACTTGTTATTGATGGGGGAATGAAGGTTATCAAATGTGGGGAAGCTTGTCAGGGTTTAACGTCACAGGATTTAACGTCACCTGTGTCAGTTACTGACCAGTACAGAAAAGATGGTTGCTAATGCCAGATTATTTATATGTCAAACCTTTTGCATTAGGGGTGGGAAGAAGAGAAGACAGTGTTCCTGTCTAATCTTACCCCTCCCCCCCTTCCCCATTCAACTGGGAAAAGAGAAGGGAGAAAGAGAACCACCGGGGAAGTAAACACATAATACAATTCGGAAGTCAAGCTTCGTGCAGTTTCAAATGCTGCAGATTTTAGCAGTGTGGTCGAAATACCGTATTTGCCGGCGTATAAGACGATTTTTTGGCCCTAAAAAATACGTATTTGCCGGCGTATAAGACAACTGGGCATCTAAGACGACCCCCTAACATTTCCACTAAAAATACAGAGTTTGTTATATACTCGCCGTATAAGACTACCCCCCACTTGGAGGCATATTTTTCAGGGCCAAAGGGTCGTCTTATACGCCGGCAAATACGGTATATTGTCTCATTTATATCCAAATACTGAAGAAGTAAAAAACTCCTCAAATTAAAAATTGGTCAAGAGCCACTCAAGTTCAATGCAAGCAGTGGCTTATAGATAATGTTCATTCGTTTGCCTCAAGGGGGCGCCACCATTGTTGATATTTCATTTTTTTAACAGGGAAAGAACAAGTAGCTTTGGTCTGTATGAACTTTGGTACTCTTGAAAGTTGATTTTTCTCTCTAGAAAAATTCAGGTCCTGCATTACAGGAACTTTGCATTACATAAGGTTTTAGGAACGACTCCTCCACCCCTTCCCCTATCTTCCCAAACAACCACTCTATTCATTGTGTTAAAGCCTTATGCAGAGGTAGCCCAGAGTAGCTTACCTGGAAGACACAAGGATGAGAAGGTTCTACAATCAGGTGACATAGCAACCGAGTCCTTAAGCTGCAGTGATGTATGGTGACCACCCAGGCATGCTCTTCTCTGCACAGCCTGCATTTGTGAATGCCGGTGACATGGTCTGGGGTGGGAGCAGAAGCTGGCCTCATTCTACTTGAAATGACCACTCACATGCACATCTCTTCTACCGACCTGTAAATTCATCAGTGGAAGAGCCCAGATTTATTACTCTTTTAAATCTTATCTCCTCCACCAGTGTTTGATATATAGAAAGCTTATTCATAAGGTATTTTTCTTTTTAAAAAATATATTTTTATTGATTTCAGAGAGGAAGGAAGAAGTAAAGAGAGATAGAAACATCCATGATGACAGAGAATCATGGATTGGCTGCCTCCTGCAAGTCCCCCACTGGGGATCGAGCCCACAACCCAGGCATATGCCCTTGACTAGAATTGAATCTGGGACCTTCCAGTTCGCAGGCTGACACTCTATCCATTGAGCAAAACTGGCTAGGGCAAGATATTTTTCTATTAAAAAGAGTTTTAACCTGAAAATTTCAAATATATACAAAAGTACAAAAGACAATATAATGAGTTCCTTTGTACCCATTAACCAGCATCAACAGTTATCAACTCCTGGCCAATCATCATCTCTCTCTATACTTTCCATTTCCCCACTTCCTCATCCCATTATTTTAAAGTAAATCTTAGAAGTAAATATGTAGATGTGAATATTTTGGTGAGTATGAGGCTATAAAAAAAAGAAAGAAAGGAATGTCACTGCTACGCTCTCTCACCACCTAGACGCCTGGTGGGTGGGGGTGGGGTGGGGGTGGGTGAGATATAGAGCAGGAGCTTTCTTGTCTGGAGACCTAAGGCTTTTGTGGAACAATTTCCAACAATGAGAAAAATTGTAGAGGACAGAGGAAAGACAATGCTTGCGGTGTGCCAAGCACTGTGCATTATTATTTTACTTCGTGCTTCTGGGAGATACAGGAATGAATATCCTATTTTAGAGAGAAGGCTCAGGGAGGTGGAGTGCAGTGTAAGGCAAAGCTGGGGTTGGAACCCAGCTCTGTGTATCTGCAGGGTCTGAGTTGTTAGCCCTCTGATAGGAGGACCCCTACATCGCAGACCCCACAAACCCTGGCCTGAAGCTCCTCCTGGGCCCACCCTTTGCTACTACCGTGTTTCCCCGAAAATAAGACATCCTCCGAAAATAAGACCTACTTACAGGTTTCCTTCTGAGTGAAATATAAGGCATCCCCCCGGAAAATAAGGCCCCCAGGCTCTGTCTCCAACTGGCGTCTAGCAACCAGTGACATTACTCGGAGTCCTGACGTCACTGCTGTGTGAATGGAGAGAAATCAGCGTGGAAACTTTGTGAAACCTAAACTGCAAGAAGTTGTGACTTGGGTGAAGAATTCATGGGAGAAAATCACTGACAGTTGCATTGCAAATGCACCGAGAGCAGGCTACCTTGACAAGAAGTACTCATTTAAAGACAGTGCTATTGTTAAACATGAGAGATTTGGTCCACTGATTCTGAAAGAAATGCAGTCACAAGAAATTCACCAGGAAATTCAGGAATTGGATTGTTATGATGATATTCCAGAAGATGATGACATGATTGTCATTGAATAAATGAGTAAATTCTTGATGCTGTAGGATTCATAGTTTGTCTGGTTTATGTTGACAACTACCGTACTACCGTACCGTATACAGGTAATAAATTTCCTTTATTTTCATTTAACAATAAATGTGTACCGTATTCTTCTCCATGGAAAAATAAGACATCCCCTGAAAATAAGACCTAGCGCATCTTTGGGAGCAAAACTTAATATAAGACACTGTCTTATTTTCGGGGAAACAGGGTAGCTATTGTCTTCCTCTTTCCGGCACACGAAATCCAGCTTACTCCACAAGGCCCCGGGGACAAGCCGGGCAGGCTGCTCCCGCCCTGGGAGGAGGAGGGGTTGCCATGCCCAGGATGAAAAAGGCGAATTAAGTGCCCTATTAAAAAAGAAGGTTATTTTCTTTTGTTGCCAGTCCCCAGGAAGTAACAGCCAGGGGTCCCTAAGAACTCGCAAATACCTTTGTCCAGGGTTCCAGGATAGACTTGCACACGTAGAGGCTGAGATAAGCCATTGGTGGGAAAAGCCCCAGAGATTGTGTGTAAGTGTGCTGCTGACCAGATGAGGCTGGCTGTGACTGCTTGGGAGGGAGTAAACAAAGCCCTAGTACTGTAGGGGAGGAGGGCCACACTGTAAGAGATGGGCGCCGGCCAGCCCTGGAAGCTGCGATCGGCACGTCTCAGGGGCATATGCTGGCCACGACCGTCCACCCGGCGTCCAGGCAAGACGCAAGCGTCGCCAGCAGCCCTGAGCAGTGAGGTTACTGGGCACAGCAGCCCCCACCGTGGGTGAGACTGCCGCCAGCAATTCATCTGGGAGATGTGTCCAGTGCTCCACCCTCACCCTTGCCCGGATTCCTTGCTCACCAAGTCCCTTCTGGATAATTTGGCTTCGTTTTTTTTTCAACAGGGAAAGAACAAGCTGCTCCGGCCAGCGTGAACTTTCAGTCCTCTTGAAAGTTGATTTCTCATTCGGAGTGAATAAATTGGTTTTCTTGTTATACTTGTTCCCAGGGAGGGAAGGAATGGTCCGATTCCCCTCCTCCCGTGTGCTGCCTGCCAGCTTTATTTCTCTTCACAAATTGACACAGGGGCAACCTGTAGTTTATGTATCAGCCCCGTGCGTGCTGGTTAATGCCTGGCTGCCCGGTACGAAGGGCCCCGTGGAGGGTGCCAACACAGTCGGGTCTCTGGCTGGGAGGCCGGCAGGCTCTGTGCATGGGGAACTCAGCAAGGCTGCGGAGGCTGCTTCCGGGGGCTTTAGGGAGAGAGCTGGGAGGTCTTCCCTGAGGAGAGCCTCGGGGATCTGAGCCCTTCAGGTCCCTAAGGAACAAGTTTGGGTCCCCGCACCTCTAATCAGGCCTGGCTATTCAGTGCAGCTGTGGAGCGTCCCTGCCTCACTCCCAGGCGCATGAGGCAAATGGTTCCAGGAAGCAGAGCTTTGCCGTGTTACTCCTGCACTCAAAACTCTTTTAAAAATATCTAGAATTAGCTAAGTTTATTTATTATTATTTCTTTTTCATTTAAAATTTATTAAGGTATTATATGTGTACATAGCTTACCATTGCCCCCCCCCCCACCTCCCATTCATGCCCTCCCTCCCCAGAGTTCTGTGTTCGTTAGTTGTACTTACATGCATGCATACCGGTCCTTCGGTAGATCTCTTATCTCCCCCCAGGTCTCCTTCCCCTCCCCGCTGTCATTTGATTGTCTGCTTGTTTTATGGTGACTGTCTCAGGACCACACGAATAGAATCCTCCTCCTCTGGTTCACCCCCCCCCCCCCCCCCCAGGTCCCACCGCTTCCCAGGGGCACACAGCTCTCCCGGGGCACATGTCTCCCCCGGGGGCACACGGCTCTCCCTGAACTCACGGTCCCCCTGGGGCACATGACTCACCCAGGGCTCACGGCCCCCTGAGGCACATGGCTCTCCTGGGACACCCGGCCATAGAATTAGCTAAGTTTATTTTTGATCAAAACATTTTTTTTTCATGCATTCAGGTAGTCCACAAGAGATTACAAACCTTATGGTGGATTTTCAGCTGTGTTTATCTGTAATTAAAGCTAAATAGTTGTTATAAATCAGTCTACTGTTGGTGAACAGTCAGTAACTCTATTGACTTTAAGTTATATTAACTGTACTCTGATGTCTCATTTTATAATTCTTTTATATACATATTTTTTTATTTTTTAAATATATTTTATTGATATTTTACAGAGAGGAAGGAGAGAGGGATAGAGAGCTAGAAATATCGATGAGAGAGAAACACCGACCAGCTGCCTCTTGCACACCCCCTACTGGGGATGTGCCCGCAACCAAGGTACATGCCCCTGACTGGAATCGAACCCGGGACCTGTCAGTCCACAGACCGACGCTCTACCACTGAGCCAAGCCGGCTTCGGCCATATTTTTTTATTGATTTCAGAGAGAAAGGAAGAGGGAGAGAGATAGAAACATCATTGATGAGCGAGAACCATTGATCAGCTGCCTCCTGCATGCCCCCCACTGGGGATCGAGCCACAGCCTGGGCATGTGCCCCGACTGGGAATCAAACCGTGACCTCCTAGTTCATAGGTTTTCGCTCAACCATTGAGCCATGCTGGCTCAGCTGTTTTATTGTTCTTTATCAGTGCTCCCTTCAGTTGCTCCTGATAGTGCATCTACATGACAGTGAATACAGTCAGTCACATTATTCAACATTCCTTAGTAAGGTTAGATTACATCAGTTTCCCACGACTTTTTAATGTATCATAGGTCACCACTTTTTTTTTAATGCTATTGACTTGATTACAAAACCAGGTCAATTTTCCCGTAGAATGTCCTAAATTCTGGTTTTGACTGAATATTCCTCCTTAACTTTCTCCTCCATGTTTTCTGTTGATTTCAGGGTTGATTAAATCCAGGTTCAAGAGTTTTGTTTTTTTTTAAAGACTATTTCATAGGTGGTGTTACGTACTTCATATTGTGTTATATTCAAAAGCATATAATATCTGATTGTTCCACTTTTAGTGGATGCTAAGATTTATCAGAGTTAAAGTGTAAAACCTGATCCCTTTTATTATAAAGTTTCCCATTAACTTTTACCTAAGAGTTTATCATACCTTGACAGCCATTGCTTGAGTCATTTCCTTAAGATCTGCAAATGTTGATTTTCTAATTCTAAAATAGAACTCTTCTTATCCTGAGGTGTTTGATGTCTAGAAAATACTGTTCACACTAGAAAGGTCATATAAATTCTCAATTCTTTTGAACCCTCTGATTCATAGGTTGATGCTCAACCACTGAGCCACACCACACCATCAGGGCATACATTCTCAATTTTTTCCCTTTAATTATACATTTTTAGAGAAATGACTTGGTGCCCACCAAAGTTTAATTGTGTCCATGAAATCTTACTCTTTTCCTTAAAAAATTTGGCCTTTTAATATTAATCATTTTAATCAGGTATAATCATTTTGGGATGACATTGGTTAATAGGATCATATAGGTTTTAGGTGTACATTTCTGTTACCAGGTCTATATATTGCACTGTGTGCCCACCACCTAAAGCCAAATCATCTTCTCACAATATATTAGACCCCCTTGACTCTTCCCAAAACTCTTTGATGGTTCCCTACTACCTATAGCATAACGTCCCAATTCCTTGGCAAGACTTGCCCATAGGGCAAGAGGAATTAAAAAGGTTATTGCTACGCTGGGCGGCATAGCTCAGTGGTTGAACATCGACCTATGAATCAGGAGATCATGGTTGGGTTCCCAGGGCACATGCCCAGGTTGTGGCTCAATTCCCAATGGGGGGGGGGGAGGTGTGCAGGAGGAAGCCAATCAATGATTCTCTCTCTCTCATCATTGATGTTTCTCTCTCTCCATCTTCCTTCCTCTCAGAAATCAATAAAAATAAACACAGAATTGAGAATTTATATGGCCTTTCTAGTGTGAACAGTATTTTCTAGAAATCAAACAACTCTGGATAAGAGAAGTTCTATATCAGAATTAGAAAATCAACATTTGCAGGTCTTAAGGAAATGACTCAAGCAGAAGTTATCAAAGGATGATAAAACCCTTAGGTAAAAAATTAATGGAAAACTTTATAATAAATGAATCAGGTTGTCACCATTTTAACTCACTGATAAATCTTAGCATCCACTAAAAGTGAAACAATCAGGTATTATATGCTTTTGAATATACACAATCTGAAGTACACAGCACCACCTATAGAGTCACACAAAATGTGTGCACTTGTGTGCTTGCCTTAACCCCAGTGAACCTCATCTGTCAATTGATAGGCTCTTGTCCAGGATTTAAAAGATCGGCCCTTTGCTTGGTCAGTGTGCTCAGTGGTTAGCATCAACACAGGAACCTTTTTCTTCCTCTCTGAAATCAATAAAAATAAATTTTTAAAATAGGTTATTGCTACATTATTTCATCAAATCAAATCCTTGTGTAATTGTAAGGTATATCATTATTTGAAGTACTAAAAAAAACCCACACTGTCAACTAAACTATAATAACTAATTGACAATTAAGACATATCCAATTCATATAGGTTCACATGTGGAAACTATTTGTCTTAAATTTATTGAAATATGGTATTTAAAACAAAAGCTGGCAATTGCTATTTTTCCCTCATAGGTGAGAGATGTAATTAATTTTAGAGGAAAAGGATTCTGTAGTGTGGGAGTACATCATGATTAATTTTATTTACTTGTTTAAACTTTTTAGAAGATATAACCTAAGGTGCCTAGGCCAGGATAAGTGAGAGAGAGTGAGGGAGAGAGAGAGAGAGAGAGAGAGAGAGAGAGAGAGAGAGAGAGAGAGAGAGAGAGAGAGAAAGTGAGAGAGAAAGAGAGAGGAGTTGCTCTGTATAATTAGATAATAGGAAATGGAGCTTTGTTAGCTGCCAGGACTACCGAAGAGGAGGCATGAACAAAGTATCGACAAGAGTAGCATTCTCAATGCTGGCGGCTCTCTAGACTAGAGTCACCTGGGAAGTAAGATATATACCTGCCTGGGCCCCTCCCCTAGAGGCATGGGTCTTTTTAAAGCTTCTAACCTGTTAGTCAGAGAAGGTGGGGTCACAGGAGCCTAAGAAGATAAAGCTAGCTGGTAGGAACTTTTCTTCAGTTGGGGGCAGCATGGGTAGTGTTTGATAAGAAGCTGCTTCTATTCTGTGCTGTCCTTCTGCTCTCCTGAGCCTGCACTGTAAACGTGCCACGCCCACATTCTGGAACACGATTTGCACCCAGAAAGGACCCAGGGTGCAGGGGACAGAGGCTGAGAGCAGTGGTGTGTCCCGGAGTCTCGCCTCCCCCCTGCACTCAGCCCACCAGAACCACACCAGCTCCAGGGATACACCAGGCTTCCCGCCACTGCTATCATGGGTGTCCGCTGTTTCCGTTTGACCCATGTTCCCCAAACTTCTCTCACGATGAGAATCACCTGGTGGGGTCGTTAACTAGTGCTCTAGTTAAGTATACAATTTTACCTCTATGTTCCCCAAAATTCTAGTTTTAGCACTTCTTAGTTGGGATTCAGGAATCTGTATTTTAACAACTCCACCAGGTGATTCTCATCATGAGAGAAGTTTGGGAAACACTGCATTAGACTATTGAACGAAAAGATGATTTCAGAAGGCTGGAGGAATTGGGGGACATTCAGAAACAACACTTTGGTTGTTGGGAAACACTGCATTAGACTATTGAACGAAAAGATGATTTCAGAAGGCTGGAGGAATTGGGGGACATTCAGAAACAACACTTTGGTCACACCAAGCCTTTTATGATCTGATTCCCACTCACCTTATATTCCCACCCCTTCTGCACCATATACACCTCCCACCCCTACCCGAGGCTGATTGCAAAATATCTGGTCACTTTTCATGACTCGGTCCAAGGTTTACCTGTTCTGGGAAGTCTTTCTGGCCAGCATTTTTCCTCACCTCCCTACCCTCTATTCCCCCCTCTGCCACCCCCAACTTCGCTGGCGTGGTCTCTTTCTCCCTGCCGCCCACTGAATCCTGTGCAGACTTCTCTCAGAGCGCCTCCCTTCTGTGTTAAATTAAGTCCCTCAGAAAAGTTGTTTTGGAGTCCTAACCCTCAGTGCCTCAGACCGTGACCTTATTTGGAGACAGGGTCTCTACAAAGGTAATCAAATGAAAATGAGGTTATTGGGGTGGGCTCTAATCCAGTATGCCTGGTATTCTTATAAAAAGATGCTCATGGGAAGAATGCCATGTGACTGGAGTTCTGCCGCAAGGCAAGGCAACACCCCCCTACGAGAGGCCGGGTCAGCTCCTCCCTGGTGCCGCTAGGGGGAGCTTGGCCCACCAACACCTGGGTTTTGGACTGATCTGTGTAACAACACTTGCCTAAGCCACTTAGTTTGTGGCGCTTTGTTATGACACCCCTGGGAAACTAACACAGCCTCCAACGTGTCAGTGACTTTTCATGTTTGGGTCTGTAACCCCCACTAAACTGTAAGCCTCTCAGAGGCAGAGACTGCTTGCCTGGCTGGTGTGGCTCAGTGTTTGAGCATCAACCTGTGCACCAGGAGGACATGGGTTATAGGCTTGATCCCCAGTAGGGGGCATGCAGGAGGCAGCCAATCAATGATTCTCTCTGATCATCGATGTTTCTATATATCTCACTCCCTTCCTCTCTGAAATCAGTAACAATCATATCTAATAAAGAGGGAATATGCTAATTTACCATCACGCCCTCACAGAGATGGTGGCATCCACAGCCAATAAGGAGGGAATATGCTAATTGATTGCCATGCCCTCAAAGATGGCGGCGCCCACAGCCACAAGATGGTGGCACCCAGTCCCCTCAGCCCTGCTCTCCCAGCCGGGTCCGACCACTCTCTGGGCCTCCTCTCAGCCCCCCAGCCATCCAGGACTGGCCTGAGGCACAGGCAAGCCTTGGATGTCGGCTGCCCAGCTGCCCAGGGCTGGCCCAAGGTGCACGCAAGTCTTGGATGTCAGCTGCCTGGCCCCTCCCCAGGGCCAGCCAAGGCTTACACTGCCAGCAGTGGCAGCAATAGAGGTGTGATGGGAGCGTCGCCTTATCCTGATTGCCAGGTCGCCTCCCACTCCTGAGGGCTCCAGGACTGTGAGAGGGGGCAGGCCGGGCTGAGGGCCTCCAGTGCACCAAGCCTCTAGTATATTAAAAAACAAAACAGAAACGGCTTTAGTCATTTTTGTACCTTAGCTAACAATGCCTGCATATGTTTTTTTGAATGAATCAGTGGTTACAGGGCATCCTCCAGTTTCCTGTATCTGTACTCTCGGAAACAGCACCCCGTGGCAGGAAGTGCCCCAGGGCTTCGCCTGGTTCTGTGACGTGTGCTGCTGCCAGCTGTCCACGATCATCACCAATAACCACGGCAACGACAACAACCCCACTTGCAGCGAGGACTCAGGGGTCAACAAATGGTATGCATTCCTCCAGTCAGCCGGTCACTGGACAAACATCCACTGAGCGACTCCCACGGGCCAGGCTCCGTGCTGGGAACTGGGGATGTGGTGATAAACAAGACCGGCCTGGTCCCAGGCTTCACGGAGTTCCTATACTAACTGGAGAGATAGATTGTGCAATTATGTAGTTACAATGATGGTAAGTGCTAAAAAAAAAAAAAAAGAAAAAAGAAATAAAGAAAAGAAATACCAAGTACCAAGAGAATAATTAACAGAGGATTCTGGCTAATTCCAGAGGCTTCTCAGAGAGAGAGCGGTGTTGGCGCTGGGCAAAGACAGATGCATTGGAATACGCCGTTTGCAAAAAAGGCAAGGGAAGCATGTTCCTGGTCGAGGGCATGGCCCATGTGAAGCCCATTGTTCAATAATTGTTTGTCCAGACCTTACTTCGGGCCAAGCAGGTGTTCCCAGTCCTGAGAATACAGCACAGAAAACAGCTAATAAAAATTCCAACTTACAAGGAAGCTCAGGGTCAAGAAGCCAGAGGGAAGTGAGCGGGAAGAAGGGAGGGAAGGAGGGAAGGAGAGAGAAGCAGGGCCAGCGTCTTCAAGGAACCGAAAAGAAGAGGTCTGAGCCTCTGAATCCGCCCTGGTCATTGCTGGGCCTGCCACACGCAGGACAGCGCCTGGCACACGGCAAGAGCTTTGCACACTGCTTGTCTTGGATGAATTAAGTCCCCCACGAGGGTGGCGTTAGGGTGTGCACGGTGATTCTGACAAGCACTTTACAGTTTACCACAACACTGTAGGCTGCTTAAATTTCACAGCCCTATTTTTTAAAAAAAATTTTGATAAGAGTTTATTTGTGTCAAACTGATGACATACCAGGGAGCAAGATTGCCAATGCTCCCCACAGCCCTGATTTTAACTGCTTCTCGGCCTCCAGTTGGTCTCAGGAGGCCATGGACTCTTCTGATAACAGGTATTCTCAGCCTGTGTGCGGCACAGGGACCTGTGCAGTGTTCAGCCTGATTCATGACTGTTGGCATTCCTCATCTAAACTAGACTGTAGGGCTCTCAAAGGCCGGGGCGGACCGTGCCCAGACACCTCCGAGGGAAGTACTGTGTCCTTGTGCTGGTGGCTTCCCCCCTTGTCCAGACCACCATGACCTGTTCTCCAGGCTACCCAGCTCCCAGGCTCTGTTCGTTGTTCAGGAAAATACTTGGGCAAACATTTTAAAATATGTATATATATATATTATTGATATTTTACAGAGAGGAAGGGAGAGAGATAGAGAGTTAGAAACATCGATGAGAGAGAAACATCGACCAGCTGCCTCCTGTACACCCCCCACTGGGGATGTGCCCGCAACCAATGTACATACTCTTGACTGGATTCGAACCTGGGACCCTTCAGTCCACAGACCAATGCTCTACCACTGAGCCAAACCGGTTTCAGCTGGGCGAACATTTTGATTGATAGAGGCAGATTCCCTCCCACCAACCCCCTATGGCTTTTTAAAAACACAAGATGCTGTTCACGGTAAGAAATAATATGAAATACACAAAATCAAGCTGTGTGTAATTTTACCAAACCAGGAATAGCCAGTGTTTGAATTTGGACATATTCCTTGCAGAGCTTTCCCCCCCTGCACATATACCTGGTATGGGTGTGTATATTTATGTTTATAAAATATGAGATTATATAATACATGTCCCTTTGTCACTGACTTAAATAAGCTTAGAAATTTATTGTGGGCATCTTTCTATGTCAATAGATAGTCACCAACATCACTGTTTCAAATTTTGTTCTGACCTGATGTTACAGCCTCTTGCATTTTTCACGTCCAATTCCCCTCCCCTTCTCACCCCACCTTGTGAGCAGACTAGTCCTGAAGCATAATCCTAATCCTGGCGCTCTCCTGTGGAAACACTGTCAAATGACTCTGTCTCCTGCAGATGAAGTCTTACTTCACCCCAAATTTGAGACCCTTCATGATTTTCCCCTACCCCTAACCTGCTTATCCATTTTTATCTCCCATTTCTTTCTTGATGTACCCAATCCTCTACTGAAAATCTGATGCTTCCCACGGTTCCTACTGTCCTTCCCCATCTCTGCTCACATGGTTCCCTTCCACCTGGAAAGCCACCCCCATCCACTCCCCAGCTATTGGAACCCCAGGCCACCTTCTAGACCTGGCTCTGATGCCACCTTCTTCAGAGAGCCTTGTTCCACTCCAAATAATGTCCTAGGAACTGAGCCAAGTGCTGCTGTTCAGTACAGGGGAAAAGGCCATTTACTACACCTTTGTTATTGCTTAAAACATATTTTGCTTCTTTGGACAGTGTACGTGTGTGTACACACAAACACACATTATGGTAAACTAGAGGCCTGGTGCACAAAATGGGTGCACTTGGGGCGGGATGGGGCGGTCCTTCAGCCTGGCCTATGCCCTCTTGCAGTTGGACATCCTTAGCGCTGCCCTGGATGTGCCATATGCTCCCCCACCACCGCTGCACTCTCCAGCAGTGAGCCCGGATTCTGGCTTACCTGTGCTCCCCTGTGGAGCTCCTACATTGAGTTTCTGCCCCCTAGTGGTCAGTGTGCATTATAGCAACTGGTTGTTCCACCATTCAGTTGGTTTGGGTATTAGCCTTTTATTATAGAGGATTGTGCAAAGGATGGTTATGTATAGGGCAGAGTTAGAATCTAGGCCTTCATTCCCATAAATGCTTTTCTCATTTCAAGAAAGTATCTGTATGTATCTATATGACCCTATAGGTATGTACATGGATATGGATACCTATGTGTTCAGGGTGTCCCCCCAGAATGTATGCACCCTTTAACAGCTGATAGCTCAATTTTGAAAACGAAATGTATTTTAATAAACATTGCCTTTATAATTATTCAGTGTGTGCGAATACATTTTGGGGAGACACCCTATATATGTGCACATGTGTGCATATATAGGTATGCATGTGTATATATGTGTGGGTGGGTATCAAGATTCTTGCGATTGATTTTTTTGGAAACTGCCACTTCCAAGGAACACCCTAATCTTCCTATGACATTTATGGGTTTCAGTCGACCATAGCATTTTATTAGGGAGTTTGCAGGGAAGAGGCACCTGAGTCATACTCTGAGTCAACCTGTCTGCCTCCGTCAAGAATCTGGCTTCCTCCTTGGTTTCGTGCTATTAACCTGACAGAGAGCTTGTAATAAATTCACCGAGCTCACACAATTCAGCTTCCCTGAGGTCTGGCAGCAGGATGGGGTGCTGATTGTGGGCGAGTCCACCTTTAACCAACGAGATTTCCTGGGTTAGCTCTTTGGTGCAAGCATTGACACTCGGGACAGGCCCCCTTTCGTATCTGAGGAACTGGATTCCCGCAGCTTTTGGAACCCACCCTGCCTGTAGGAGCTCAGCCTGTCAGAGCTGCAAAAACTGCAAGAAGGGGAACTGGAGGAGGCTGACATGGAGACTGATGCTCTGGAGAAGTATCGAGTTCCCGTAGTGCCCCTCTGGGGAACGGACTTCTTTCAGCGTTATTGAGATGAGAGGGTGCACTTCCCTCCCTCCCCCCGAGCGGCTGCCAAATCGCTTGGCTGACCTTCATCCATGGCTGAGCCTGTAAGCTCTAAGCCTTACACGGAGGAATCAATGCTGGACACGAGGGATCACCGCCTGGATCGCCCCGAGCCTTTGTTATTGATGACCACGGTGTCATGAAAACATTACTCTAGACTTCGGCAGCCGCCAGTTTTAGCTTTCTCTTGTCACTCTAGCCCCTCCGAAGTGATCCCATCCACTCCACAGCTCCTCCGGGCACCTACCGGGGGACCACTCCCATGTTTCTATCTCCTATTTCCTATCTGTCTTCTGAGCTCAGGCTCAGGCATCCAACCACGGACTTGTCATCGCCATCCGAATGTCTGTGGGTCACTGCATACTCATCACGTTTAAAATGAATCCATCAGCTGCCACGGCTCCTCCTCTTTGGTTTCCTATCCGGAGGATGATACCACCTGCCACCTACATACCCAAGAAGGAGTCTGGGAGGTGTCCCTGTTGACACCTCCTCTCCCTGCATCCCCACCCGCTACCTGATTGGATGGTCGTCAAGCCCGGCTAATCCAATGACCTTCACTTCTCTCCATGGCTCGGCACTTTCACTGCCAGCACCCTGATCCCGGACCCCAGAGTCTCTTGCTTGAATTAAGGCAAAACCTTCTAACCAGAACTTCCTCCTCCCACACACACACACCCTGCCCTCATCCATTCTTGCATTCTCTAATGTATTTTCCATATAGCAGCCACGGAGGGTTTTTTTTTTTAAAAAACAACAACAACAACAACAACAACAACAACCCACAGCTCTCATTATGTTCCTCCCCTGCTTACACACCCATTTCTTTGAGTAAAACAGTCAAATCTTTTGGCATGGCTCAAAGTGCCCTCCGTGACCCGCCCACCTCCTCCTCTACATCACCCCGCATCACCGTGTCTCCTTTCTCCATCCTGTGGGTGCTATTGCGAAAGAGGCCTGCTCCCATTCCTCAAACTCAAGGATGGACAGAGTGCCTTCCGGCTGCCACAGCAATCCCTTCTTCTTTGTCTGGCTAAGTCTTGTCCATCTTTTGGGTCCTAGGTATCCCTTTCATAGGAACATACGCGCCCCCTGAGACCAGCCCAGCCCCTGAGTATGCTCATTGGCACAGCATCATGCTTCCCTGGACTACGGATCCCGATGACTGTCATTTGAGCAATGATTTTTTTGTTTGTATTTTATCTTTTTCATTACCGTTTCCCCTTCTATGCCCTCTTCAACCTCCTCCCCCCCCCATCAATGATTTTTAAAACATAATTGGTTTCTTTTACTAGTCTATAAGCTCCATGACATTAAAAACTTTATCTTTTTTTTTCTTTCAGTGATGTCCTTCCTAATACAATGACTGACATTTAGCAAGTGTTCCATGAGTATCTGCCAAGTGAATAGAAGGTATTCTGAATCCAGATCTTTCAGATACAGTGGGACACATCAGTGATTTTCATTAGCGTCATTCTTGTTTCGAATGACTCTAGCTTTACTCATTGTTTGCGTGTCGATTGGTGCTACCTTTTCATTGAATGCACCAGGGGTATTTGCTCTATTCAGGTAATGCACTGGGTACCGGGAACCAAAGTGGAATGAGACTTTGATCCTGCCCAGTAGTTTACCAATTAGCAGGGTATAGCGCAGGTTTATCTCACAGGAGGACACAGACAATGGGAGATTTTCACAGAAGCACGAACACCTACACCTGTTATACGCAAAGGGCTTATTCATCTGAGAGTTGGCAGGGCGTCTGAGGAAGGGTTATGGGCCCTCTTGGCTGAACCACGGTGGCTGTGGTCAGGCTAATTGGAGTTAGAGTACAGCCCAAGGTCAGGAGGGCTGCACTGACTCATTGTGCAAAGAAAGCAACTAGGAGTCAGGGCAGGTCAGGTTAGCAGTTTGGGGTTCATGCACAAGGGTGCAGACACAGAGGACCATGGGTGCACAGAGTTGATTTGTCCCATACCTGGCTGGCTCTAGCGGAATCTCCTTGGCTACCACAAGGCCCCCTAGTAGCTGCAGCCGTCAGTGTCCATGCTTATGACTTCTGGTAAGGGCTGAATCAAGGATATTAGGCAAAAAGGTTGTGTACTGAGCCTTGTATTCAGGCCGAGCTGGATTTGTATCTGGCATATCACTTAGAGCTACATGATTCTAGGCAAGTGTAAGGTTTGAAGGGCGCAGGAAACTGACCACCAAGGAATTTTAAAGTAAAGTTTATTCCCCAGTAATGAGCGGGACTCATTACGGGGGTAGAGAAATCAGAATTGGAGTGGGGAGGGGACAGGGGAGATGGAGATGGACCCAGCCAGGCTGCCTCGTGGACATGGAGGAGCAGCAGCACGTGGCTGGCCTGGGGGTCTTTTTAAGGGCGGGAACAGGAGAGGGTTGGACCCAGGGCAAACAGGAAGGGGTGGGCTCCAGGACACTTTGACACGCGCTGATTGGTGGTTCAATGTCTTGGAGATGTCTCTGTTGACAGTAATGTGCCAGTAATGTCATAACTCCGCCCATCGGTTGGGAGGAGGGAGAACCTTATAGCAAGTTGCCTCAACTTGCCAAGACTCAGTTTTCTCTCTAATAAAATGAGATAGTTCTATCTGTCACTCATGGGGAAGATGAAATAACGTGCAGCAAACGCCTCTCTGTAGTTGGTATTCATTAGCTAGGTGTTCTTTCGCTCAAATTATGTCACAGGTATAGGTTTTGCTTTGATGGCTCTTTTATTCCCCTCCCTTTACTATTCTGGCCCTTAATTCCTCCACATACTTTCTCCAATCTCGGAGAAAACGCTGATGGTGCTGTGATGGCAGGCTCCACGAAGAGGCGGCTGGAAAGCAGTCGGCACTCAAAAATATTTGTGAGGTCAGTGGTCAGGTGGGTGGAGAGATGGATGGAGAAGTGAATAACCCTTCCATTTATGCCAAAACCGGTTTGGCTCAGTGGTAGAGCGTCGGTCTACGGACTGAAAGGTCCCGGGTTCGATTCCGGTCAAGGGCATGTACATTGGTTGCGGGCACATCCCCGGTAGGGGGTGTGCAGGAAGCAGCTGGTCGATGTTTCTCTCTCATTGACATTTCTAGCTCTCTATCTCTCTCCCTTCCTCTCTGTAAAATATCACTAAAATATATTTAAAAAAACAAAACAAAACCCTTCCATTTAAAGGCTCCCACTGCCAGCGCAGGAAAGAAGGGGTGAGTGGGATGAGGGTTTACAGTAGGGGATCCCTAAGCGACTTTGTAGAATGAGTAGGAAGGAGCCCGGTGGGAGACAGCCGGCCTGGCCCGGGCAGAGGGGACCACCCACGGTAAGAAGGCGTCTGTTGTGTTGCAGCAGCCAAAAGGCCAGGGCGGCTGGAGCCTAATGCAGCAGCATTTTGACGTAGATAAGAGCTTTACGTTGTGGGATCCTTTCTCAGCTTCAACCTGTTACTCAAATCCTCCATCTTCGTGTTGTCTGCTGGATGCCCGAGCTTGCGCTTTCTCTCTCTGCTTTCCTCGCGTGCACCCTGCCCCCATTCCTCCTCCACAGTTATCCCATTGGGTCCTTGGCCTTCTTTAATAATAAATAAAAATGAACGACAATGTGTGCCTTCCTTCTCAGATCAGCCGGTTTCCAAGGGCCTTTGGCGCAGTGTCCGGATTGCAGGTGTGTGGAGGGATTATGCTGAGAGGAAGCCACGGAGGCAGAGGCTGGAGCCACGCAGAGAAAGGAAAACCTTTGCTAACATGCCAGGCCAAAGGGGGTGAGGGTGAGGGGCCAGGTCCTGGCACAGGAGAGAGAGGCCGGCACCAGGAAGCAGGTCATCCAGAGGGCTGGGAAGCGGAGGGAGGCAGAGTCAGCTGGAACACGGCCGGCTGGTCTGCCGTTGAGGCGCTTTTTATAGGCCTGTCCTGTCTCCTCTCGGGCTGCAGCTGGGGCCCTGCCTGGTCTGCAGGTGTGAGTAATGCCGGGGCCCAGGGGCGGGGAGAGGGCGGGCGCACGGAGAGGGGAGCCTTCTGGAGCCAGCAACCACACCTGTCTACGTTTTTCAAAGCTTTATCACCTTTGCCATTTAAGCAGTTTTGCTTCCACCGAGATTAAAAGTAAGTGTGAGCAATTAGATACATTATGCCTCGTTTACTACTCCCTAAGGAAGTGTGAGAAAATAACCTTGAATTTCATCCCACCCATCAGATGAAATAATCACTTTCTTTGTATTCTTTTCAAGAGGTTTGAAATTTTTTTGCTTGTTTGTGTGCACATATATTTTTCTTTTAAAAAAATTCTTTGCCGAAACCGGTTTGGCTCAGTGGTAGAGCATCGGTCTGCGGACTGAAGGGTCCCGGGTTCCATTCCAGTCAGGGGCATGTACCTTGGTTGCGGGCACATCCCGGGTGGGGGGTGTGCAGGAGGCAGCTGGTCGATGTTTCTCTCTCATCGACATTTCTAGCTCTCTATCTCTCTCCCTTCCTCTCTGTAAAATATCAATAAAATATATTTAAAAAAAATAAAATAAAAAATCTTTATTGTTGAAAGTATTACATATAATTCCTTTCCCCCTCCCCTCCATTGATCCCCTCCAGATCACCTCTACCTCCCACCCCAGGCCCTCACCACCCCACTCTTTGTGTCCATGCATATATTTTTTCTATGCTTAATATTTTTGTGAAGAATAGAGCTATTTCCATAAGGATGTTTTTACCCTGCAGGCGTTCAGTTCAGTGAACTCATCTCACCACGCTACCGTAGGTAGGAAACACTGAGAAAACGCCTGCGCTGTGGAGGCCGGGCCTGTGTTCTCTCGGCCCGGGGAAGGCGCTGCTGCAGGAGCTCTCCAGCGGTGCAGGCTCCTCTGGCCCCAATCTCTGCAACGCACACTCATCCTCAGCTTGTCTGTGAGAGTGGGTTTCTCTAGGGAGCCCTCCGACCTCCTAAGTCTTCCTAGGTGCCCCCCTCAGCGCGGCATTTAGCACCTTCTGTTGGAATCTCTCTGTTCTACCAGGCCCACGCTTCTGAGACTGAGTTGCAATCATTATGGGCTGTGAAGTCAGGGAGTGGGCTGTGACCAGTATTTGGGGGTTTTGTATTATTTATTTTGGGATATTTTTTTTCTATGTTGTACTTGAAGAGTTATGAAATCATGTTAGCTATTTAACTTTGCTATCTTTTGCTTACATGTAACAGGAGTGAGTTTTGTTCCATGAAACACAACTTACATGTAATAGGAGTGAGCTTTGTTTCAGTGTGTGTGTGCACACACACGCGCGTGCATGCCTGTGTTCCTGTGTGTACAGTGGTGAATGAGACACACATAGGCCTGGATGCTTTGGAGCACATGGAAGTAGTGTTTTTCTTCAGATTTTTAAACGGTGACCTACAGTAAGAAAAACATCTTATAATTGTGACATTTGTAATACATTTTATAATGTAAAATGCTTTATGCTGCGCACACACACACAGAGATACACAGATATACTGGTACTACGGTTTTCAATGCATACAGGAGATTTGATTTTGATTTGTACAACACAGATGAGATGGCTGTGTTTAACTCATTTTATTTTATTTTTTAATTTTTATTTTTAAAATATATTTTATTGATTTTTCACAGAGAGGAAGGGAGAGGGATAGAGAGCTAGAAACACCGACCAGTTGCCCCTGCATGCCCCCTACCGGGGACGTGCCCGCAACCAATGTACATGCCCTTGACCGAAATCGAACCTGGGTCCTTCCAGTCTGCAGACCGATGCTCTATCCACTGAGCTAAACTGGTTTCGGCTGTTTAACTCCTTTTAGATATAGCACAGTGGAGACTGAGCAATTAGTGACCTGCAACGGTGATACAGCTCGAGCGTGTTGGCTCTCAGGGCCTGGGTCCAGGACTCTGATCCAGTGCTATTCTCACTCAGATAATTTCATTCCCCTGCACATAGAGCCCAAGTAAGATGAGGTCTAATATGCAATAAATACTGAAAGAATGGTGATTCATTGTTTTACAATCGTTTTTCAAAAAATTGGAATGAAAAGGTGAGTGACACATTAGAACTGGGGAGAGCTTGGCAAATATGGTGTTTAACAGTTAACATGGTGAGAAATCACCTTTTTAAAAAATCTTCACCCCAGGATGTTTTTTCCATTGGTTTCTAGAGAGAGTAGAAGGGAATGAAGAGGAGGAAAGGGAGAGAGAGAAAAACATTAAGGTGAGAGAAACATATTCATTGGTTGCCTCCCATAAGGCCCTACGGGGGCTGGGCCACCTCAACCAAGGTACGTGCTCTTGATTAGGAGTTGAATCCTTTGATCCTTAGGCCCGAGGGCTGGTGCTCCAACCACTGTGTGAACAGGCCAGGGCACAAGTCAATTTTTATGTCCACCACGAAAAGCTCGTGATTTTGATCCTGGACTCCATTCATAGAAGTAGAATACTTAGAAGGAGAGAAGTGACTACCTTGTGCTCTTCTAGGAGCGTTTATATTTCATTCTGGGCAGCACACTTTGAGTGGAAGGACAAAAGATAAATTGTTCTTAGAAGAAAATGTCCAGGAGGAGAGAGGGCTCGGGGCCAAGTCATATAGAAAAAGACGGAAACATGGGACCTGAAGGGGAGCCACCTGGAGGTGGGGGTAGAACCCAGCTCTTCAAATCTACAAGGCCTATCCGGTGGAAGGGGCTCAGGATCTCAGGTGTGTGGTCTGTGAACGGGAGCAGCAAGGAGACCGATTTCCTGGTGGCGACATCGGGGCAGGCCCGTGTGGGGTTTGCCTGCATGCTGTCTGCTCTCCTTTCTTCTGGTCCCAGAACCCATGCCTTTGTTCAGGGGACGGCCACTCCCTGACCCTTGGCCTGTTGAGCAGGCTGCCTGGATCCCTTCGGCCAGGAGATCTTGTGACTCTGGCTTAAGATAAATCAGCATATTCTCTCCTCCCTGGCTGTAGTGATTGGCCCAAGAATCAGCTTGTGACTCAAATCAGTTCCGTGAGAAGTACATTTTGAACTTTAGTGGAGTTGTTGGTAAAATGCCCTCCTCCCCCCCACACACACTGGACTGAAGGCTGCAGGGACCCATGGATCCTGATGTGAAGTCAACACAAGAGAGAGAGAGCACAGCCACAAAAGAGGGGACACTGTGCCTGACTCAGCCTGTGCCCCTGGAACCAGCTGTACCTGATGGGCCCCCAGACCTTTCTCTTGGGGGAGCCAATATGTTATGATGTTGCTCCTGGGAAGTGTACTCTGAGATGGGGCTCAGGGGACATGCTCCATGGATGGAACATGCGAGGAGGTGGGGGGAGGGAGCAGAAGATGCAGAGGAGGCACTCACACCAAGTGCAGGCCTGACCACAGCTTCCGCTGAGCCTGAGGGGGTGTGGGGGAGAGGGGGGCGGCCTGGAGCTATGACGGCCTTCCTTCCACAGAGTTGTGTGGAGACAGCCAGGCATCTATACTCTGGCACTGATGACTCATTGGCTGTGGGTTGCTCCTGGAAGGGCTTCTGCAGCGAAGCTATCCCTGGAAGGGTTCAGAGTTGAAGGTTGTCTGCTGGTCGGGCTCCAGTAGCTGATGCTAAAAGTCCTTCATTAGAGGGGGATCTGGATGGCATTGCAAGGGTCCACCACACAATTTATTCCTTTATTATTATTACTAGTGGCCCGGCACATGAAATTCATACACGGCAGAGGGCGGGGGGGGGGGGGGGGAGGGGGGAAAGGGGGGAGGTCCCCTCAGCCTAGCTTGCACTCTCTCCAATCCAGGACCCTTCAGACATCCCTTTCACCATCCAGGATGGCTGGTTCCTAACTGCTCACCTGTCTGCCTGCCTGATTGCCCCTAACTCCTCCCCCCCCTTGAAGCCTCCTGCTGGCATGGCCACTCCCCAAGTGCCCCCTGCCAACCTGGATGCCCCCCCCCAACAGCCCTCCACCCCCTGCTGGCCTGCTTGCCCCTAACTGCCTCTGCCTTGGCCCTGCCACCATGGCTTTGTCCAGAAGGATGTCTGGTCTCCTGGTCTCTTGGTCTAATTAGCATATTACTCTTTTATTAGTATAGATTATTGCTAATGACAGTTTTAGTTGTGCTTTTTTTTTTTTGTCACTGGCAAGGGAAGGAATCCTGACACACATAATATGAAAACATTTTCTAGATTTCAGACTGTCCATATACAGAAGGGGCTGCTGCGGGAGGTAGAGAGCTCCCTGTCACCAGAGGTATTCCAGCAGAGCCTGGCTGATGGCTTTGGAAGGGCACTTTTATGCACCGGAGGAAACTTGAGCTGGATGACCTTCCAGTGTAAGATTCCAAGACTCCAGGTTGTCTGGGAGAGAGATTCTGGCTCCTTCTACTGAACGGACACGTGGACATCATATGGCCATATCACACGGACATCGAGAGCATCCGGGATCAAATCCTGTTTCCCCTAGCTCACTTTACTTGACTCTGAACATGGAGGAAGATGAGGGGATTATTATTACTAAACAAACACACTCTTTCTTTTCCTTTTTTTTTTTTTGGGGGGGGGTCATTAGAAGGAATCTTAAAGGATTATCTCCACTGACCGTACCACAGAGTTTTCGCCTACCACACTCAAAAGGCATGTGCCATCCCCAGGCAATGCTAGCTTGGAGCCTGCCAGTCAAGTTTTCTTCCCCCTAGTTCTGTCCGTCTCTGAGCTCTTCTTATGTCTCCCTGTCTCGGGCCTCGGGCCTGTCATGTCAGTGTCCTGCTCCCTGAGTCAGCCTGAACTGGCTACTTGTTAGGCCTTCTGTCCGTTGATGCCAGCAACCGCAGCCTCACACGCCCGGCTGGCTCTCCCTGCCATGGGCCAGGGTGAAAGCTCCCCACCCTGCGTCTGGGTCAGCAGGCCCCCGAGCTCAGCGTCCGGTGCACGCCTGTCTGGTGGATCCTCCACTCCCTGCATTGCTCCCTCTAAGGCGACTGGTTCTCCAGCCCTGTCGTCTCGGCCTCCGCTGAGTGTCTGCAGACTTGGCAGGCGCTTTGGACGCAGTGTGAGGAAAGGGCCTGGACGCAAGCCTGGAGAACCTGAGTTTGAGCCCCAGGGGACTCTGCCCCGCATGTGGATTAGTCACTCTGTGTCTCCGAGCGCTAACTCCTGCATCTGGGAAGCAGGCCTGCCCCCCGCCTCACCAAGTTGCGGTGGGAATAATGATAGCCCTCGCTAACATGAGCTGAGCTCTTAGCGTGTGCCGGGTATTTGGTTCAGCATTTTACTGTTCTTTTTTAATCTCCCCAGCACACCGTTTTGAGGATGGCACTTTTTATCCCAATTTTATAGATGATGAAACGGAGGCTCGGGGAGGTTAAGTAACTTACCAAAGGTAACACAGCAGGGCTGAAAGTTGAACCCTGGTCTATAAAACTTGCCATTGATACACTTCACTACAAGATAAGGAACACAGAAATGCTTTTGAATGGTGAGAATGGTTTTTTGCACACCGGCATTTATTGTTATTTCTAAGTCATCCGTGAGTCTCTCTCAATCTCAAAGGCACAAAAACTGCCGATAGGGACGATGCTGACACACTTGTAGGCAAGTGGCCAAGAGAACAATCTCAAGCTAACAACCCTTCATATCTCTAATTTCTTCACCCTCAGGAAATACACACGTAGGGAATGTGGGGAGAGGGGGAGATTTCTTATTACTGAAGATGGATTGGAACACTTGAACCCAGAATTTGATCTTGAGATCAACTTTGAGGGAACAAAGCGTGGCTGGGGTCAACAGCACACAAATATGCCTCCAGGGGCCACAGCCCTCATCTCTGGGGACAGGGCCTCTGCAGACCCTGCAGCCTGTGACCACGTCCAGGGCAGGAGCCACAGCCCTTCCCCAGGAGCAGGAGCAGATGCTGGGGCAACATTTGCTCCCGTGCATCCACTCTGTGCATTCAGAGCTGCTGGGAAGATTAAGGGAATGTTTCTGGAGACTGGCAACCTGGGGCTGCTGCACATGCTATTGTCTCTGAGTGTGTGTCCCCTCTCAGGAGGATGAAGCTCACTATGCTTAGAAAGGACCCACCTAGAGGGGGCGCTATTGCTACTGTTACACAAGGAAAACCCACTTAACTAGGTGTACCAGTTAATAATGCGGATTTTTCCAATAGATGGAGTCACACATATGTTGATATATGTGCAATTTGATATGCATGTTATTTTGTACTAAAAACAAGCTTCAAAACTTCATATGTCAAATCTGCTGAAGGTTTTTACCCTTAAAAATGTTGAATTTTGTGCCAAAAAAAGAGCATTTGCAGTAAGTTTTAATTCATTACTTTATTTTGAAGAAAAGTGCTGCTGAATACTTCAGGAAGCTTATGGTGAACATGGTCCTCAAGATACTTGTGGACGCTGGTTTAAATGCTTTAAAAGTGATGATTTCGATGTGAAAGACAAAGAACGTCCAGGTCAACCAAAAAAGTTTGAAGACCAACAATTACAAGCATTATTGGTTGAAGATGCATGTCAAATTCTAAAACAACTTGCAGAAAGATTAAACATTGCTCAGCAAACAATTTCTGATCCTTTACAAGCAACAAGGAAGATTTTGAAGGAAGAAAAATGGGTGCCACATCAATTGAACGAAAGACAAACGGAAAACCGAAAAGTTATCAGTAAAATGTTGCTTCAATGGCACAAAAGAGTCTTTTCTTTGCATTGAATTGTGACTGGCGATGAAAAGTGGGTTTATTTTGAGAATCCCAGATGCACAAAATCATAGGTTGATCAGGTCAATCATCAACATTGACTGCAAGGCCACATCGCTTCGGAAAGAAGACAATGCTCTGCGTTTGGTGGGATCAGGAAGGTGTGGTGTATTATGAGCTTCTAAAGCCAGGTGAAATCATTAATACTTATAAGAAATAATCAATTTGAACCACTCTTTGATCGTGAAACGACCAGAATGTTCCAGAAGTCACAGCAAAGTGATTTTGCTTCATGATGATACACCATCACAGACTTCAAAACCAGTCACAGACACGTTTAAAAGATCTTTCCTGGGAAGTATTAACCCACCTGCTGTATTCACCAGACTTTGCTCCTTCAGATTACCACTTGTTCCGATCAATGGCACACACACTTTCTGAGCAGCACTTCAAAATGTATGAAGAAGTGGAAAGTTGGGTCTCTGAATGGTTTGCCTCAAAACAAGAAAAGTTCTATTGGGACAGTATCCACAAATTATCTGAAAGATGGGGGAAAATGTGTAGCTAGTGATGGACATCATTTTGAATAAAGCACTTTTGATGTTTCTCTTGAAATTATTGTTTTCTTTGATTACAAAATCTGCCATTATTAATAACTAGATACACCCAGTAAAAGCCTGGAGAGCATATGCTAAGCGAAATGAGCCAGTGAGAGAAGGATCAGTATCACATGATCTCACTCATTTGTGAACTATAATGAACAACATAAACTGATGAACAAAAATAGATCCAGAGATATAGAAGCATCAAACAGACCATTAAACCTCAGAGGGAAGGCAGGGGAGGGTGGTCAAGAGGGGAGAATTGGGGGGGGGGCGTTAAGAGATCAAACAAAGAACTTGTATGCATATAAGCATAACCAATGGACACAGACAATAGAGGGGGGTGAAGGCTGGGGACAGGGTAAGTTGGGAAGGGACAATGGAGGGAAAAGGGGACATATGTAATATTTTTAGCAATAAAGAATTCAAAAGAAAAACCAGATAGCCCTGGCCAGTCTGCTAAAATGGACCATGCTCCAAAGGGCCTCGGGTTCAAATCCCAGTCAAGGGCACTTCCTTGGGTTGCAGGGTTGATTCTCAGCCTAACTGGGGCATGTGCAGGAGGCAGCCAGTTGATGTGTCTCTCTCACATTGATGTTTATCTCTCTCTCTCCTTGCCTCCCTCCTTTCCACTCTCTCTAAAAATCAATGGAACATATATGCTCAAGTAAGAATTAACAAAAGCCAGATAACATGGAATTCAGTTCAAGATTTGAAGACTTCTTAGCTTGTCCTGTGAACCTCAACACCAAGGACCACCAATAGCAGATTTTGCCTCAAAAATCAATCATAAAGCACCTAGAACTTATCTTTTCTTTAAAAAAAAATTTCCCCAGACTTATTACAAATGTTGATATTGACAGTAGGAGGAATCCTCTGAAGTGGTAAAGCAGAGCAACCGTTGTTGAGAAACTTCTCAGCTTGATTTCATTCATAAACTTCCTCTATAGTTCAAAACTTCTGAAGTTCAGCCAGATTGGACTGAAACCTTAATCTATTAATCCCATTTTCTAATAAGATTAGAAATATATCTGTGTAATTGATTAGAAAATAGGATTCTGGTTTTCTACAGAAGCTTGGGTTTGTTTTTAATACATTATATATGATTTATGTTTATAAGTACTTTTTTTTTTTATAGAGATAGTCTGCTTCATAAGGAAGTTATTCCGAAGCTCATCATGCTGTTGATCTCTTCTACCAGTGAAACTTGGTTATGGGAATAGTCATACCTTTGTCATTTGCTTCATTATATCCACACTGACTCCCACAATCATGCATATTTTGCTGGACTTTCCTGAAATCAAAATCCTTGATGTCATTGCTTTTGTGTCTTCCCATCATGGTGTGGGAAAACCCTCCTTTGTTAATATCCTCTTTTGGTGATAATTCACGGGTCACACGTCTGGCAGAGAGATCCTCCCCCGGGAGCGCAGGTTCCCGCCTTTCTCCAGCATCACGTCTCTGGACAAGGCCCTCTGTGCAGGGTCCAGGATTCCCCGCCCCTGCTGACATCCCTGGAGGTCAACAGCCTCTGAGAAAGAGTCATTTCTGTCTTCCCTTTCTTTCCTCTTCCTCTAGGGCCTAAGCAGTGTTTCCCAAACTTCTCTCATGATGAGAATCACCTGGTGGAGTTGTTAAACTACAGATTCCTGAATCCCAGATAAGAAATGCTAAACTAGACTTTTTGGGAACATAAATTTTTGGGAAGTTCCCCAAAATTCTAGTTTAGCACTTCTTAGCTGGGATTCCCAAAAATTCTAGTTTAGCACTTCTTAGCTGGGATTCAGGAATCTGTAGTTTAACAACTCCACTAGGTGATTCTCATCATGAGAGAAGTTTGGGAAACACTGCCTAGAGTCTAGGCTCCTTTCTCAGGTGAAATCAGTCTTGAGAAGTCAATCCCAAGCATGTCCGTCATTCAGTTGCATTCACTTCCGGTCTGCAGGAAACTCTAGAATTTTTCAATTACACAAATATATCCTCTGGGTTCTACTATGGTCTAGACAGTTTTGATTTTTCCTCCCTAGAATTTGATTTTAATTGGTGTACTCAACTCTTAAGTTTCTCCATTAAAACACACACACACACACACACACACACACACACACACAACTACATTTAAAAAAAAAAAAAAAAAAAGACCAGAGAGACCTGGCAGGTTTTGCAGGCCTTGTGCCACTCAACTGACACCAGACGGTGGCGCCAGAGAGGCAGCAGCCAGCAGGAGGGGGTTCACCTTGTTGGAGGCCGCAGACATGAAATCTTGAGTCTTAAGTTTCCAAGCGCCAGTGCTTAATATGCCAGGCGCTCTGCATTCCTCATGCGTCAGCAGCCAGGGTGCTCTTGCTCCTTACAGTGCTACAAGGTACCTCGGGTTTTGTCTGTAGCTGGTCACCCTGAGTCCATCAGGAAGTGAGAGCAGTCCCTTCCTGCTGAAGGGACAATACACATTTCATCTGGGAAGACACACAGGTCAGTAAAACAGGCCCCTGAAGGACCTGTCCTTTCCTCTCCTTATCACTGTCCCAGGCTGCAGAGGTCCTTGCATTTCACAGGTCTGTCTCCTCTGTATTAATGAACAACATGTATGGCGGGCTCATGCTGTGCCAGGGGGAGTCAAAATGCTTTTACATGTGTCAACCCAGAACTTCCTCACCCTGGCATACCAGAGCTTCAGGTGGCATGCATGCCTCACCTTTTGTTCTCCTCAGCCTTGGCTTTGACTCATCACCCATTTATGCCAATATAACTTGTATATTTTAAAAATACACAATTCAAAACACTGCACATTTTTTTTCTGGATGCTATGATGCAAATTATTAGTTTTATTGGTTCTTCACAACTACTTATGGGGTAGGTATACATTTATGAAACTGGACATTTTGCATATTATGTGATGACTTTGAAAATCATATCTCTCCACCCCCCAACTTCCCCAACCTCCCCAGGTTTTGCTATTGTGGCTATTTTATCTGCACAAAAGTTAAACCCAAAGAACAGTCCACCTATTTCTTCTACCCACCCCCCCATCCCTACTTCTGACAACTACCAATCTGAATCTATGAGCTTTATTTATTTATTGGGTTCCACATATAAGATAGATCATGCAGTATTTATCTTTTTGTCTATCTTATTTAATTTATTTTACATAATGTTCTCAAGGTCCATTTATGTTGTCACAAATGGCAAAATTTTATTTTTGTTTTAAGAGTGAAATATATATATATATATATATATATATATATATATATATCCTATATAATAAAGAGGTAATATGCAAATTGACTCTCATACCCTTGCACAAGATGGCCGCCCCCATGTGGTCAAAGATGGCCACCACAAGATGACCCGCAGGGGAGGGTAGTTGTGGGCAACCATGCCCACAGTTGGAGGTAATCGGGCTGGAGGGCAGTTAGGGGTGACCGGGCCAGCAGGGAAGAGCAGTTAGGGGCAACCAGGATGGCAGGAATGGGCAGTTGGGGGTGACCGAGCTGGCAGGGGAGAGCAGTTGAGGAGGACCAGGCTGCAGGGGAGGGCAGTTGGGGGCAAACAGGCTGGCAGGGGAGGGCAGTTAGGGGCAACCAGGCTGTCAGGGGCAAGCATTTGGGGGCAATTGGGCTTGCAGGGGAGCAGTTGGGAAATATCAGTCCTGGATTGTGAGAGGGATGTCCCACAGGGATTGGCAGCAGTCAGATATCCCCCGAGGGGTTCCAGATTGGAGAGGGTGTAGGCTGGGCTGAGGGACACCCCCTCCCCCCCAGTGCACTATATATATATATGACAATTGCTTTATCCATTTATCCATCAATGGGAACTTAAGTTGTTCCCATATATTGGATATTACCAATAATGCTGCAGTGAACATGTGGTGAATACATCTTTTTGAGTTGGTGTTTGCATTTTCTTTGGCTAAATACTCAGAAGTAGAATTTCCAGTTCATTTTTAAATTTTTGAGGACCTGCATATTGTTTTTGATAGTGTATGCACCAATTTACATCTCAACCAGCACTGCACAAGGGTTCTTTTTTCTCTGAATTCTCACCAACACTTGTTATTTTCTGTCTCTTTTTTTATAATAGCCATCCTAACAGATATGGTTTTAATTTACATTTTCCCGATGATTAATGAGGTAGAGCATCTTTACATGTACCTATTGGCTATCTGTATGTCTTTAAAAAATGTCTATTGAAGTCTTCAGTCCAATTAAATATATATATATATATGATTTTATTTTTATTATTTACTTGTTAATATTCACCCAAGGATATTTTTCCAATGATTTTTTAGAGAGAGTAGAAGGAAGGGAGGAAGGGGGCAGGGAGAGAGAGACAGAGAAAGAGACAGATGTGAGAGTGACACACTGATTGATTGCCTCCCTGTGTTTATATCTTTTTAATTTCTTTCATTAAAGAAATTTCATTAATTTTTATAGTTTTAATATGCAGGTCTTTCACCACTTTGGTTAAACTTATTCCTAGGCATTCATGCTCATGAGTTTGAAAGAGTTCCCTCCTCTTCTATTTTTTTGGGAAAAATTTAAGGATTAGTGTTAATTCTTCTTTGAATATCTGTAGAATTCATCAGTGAAGCTGTCTGGTCCTAAACTTTTGTTTGTTGAGAGATTTTTAATTACTTATTTAATCCTCTTAATAATAATAGATCTGTACAGATTTCTACTTCATCATGATTCAGTCTGGGTAGGTTGTAGTTTCTAGGAATTTATCCATTTCTTCTAGGTTGTTCAATTTGTTGGCATATAATTGTTCATAGTAGTTTCATATAATTCTTTGATATAAGTTGAGTAGTAGAATCCCCTATTATTATTGTACTAGAGGCCTGGTGCATGAAATTCATGCACTGGGGGTAGGGTGGCTCAGGCCGACCTGCACCTTCTCGCAGTCCAGGAGCCCTCAGGGGATGTCCAACTGATGTGGAGATGGGAGAGGCTCTCGCCACTGCTGCTGTGCTTGCCAGCCGTGAGCTGGCTCAGAGCTTCTGGCTGAGTGGTGTTCCCCGTGTAGGAGCACACTGACCACTAGGGTGCAGCTCCTGTGTTGAGCATCTGCCCCCTGGTGGTCAGTGCACATCATAGCGATTGGTCATTCCACCGTTTGATCGATTTGCATATTAGCCTTTTATTATATAGGATTGGTGTTTATTTCTCCTTTTAGGTTTCATATGATTTGCTTTATTTATTTATTTAGGTGCTCCTATGTTGGGTGCATAAATATTTACACATGTTATATCTCCTTGTTGAATTGATCTTTTTATCAATATGTAATGCTCTTATTTATCTCTTATTACAATTTTTGTTTTAAAGTTGACTTTTTCTGATATAGCACAGCTACTCCAGCTTTCTTTTTGTTAACATTTGCAGGGAATATATTTTTCAGCCTTTAACTTCCAGTCTCTGAGTGTCCTTACATCTAAATTGAGTCTTTTATAGGCAGTATATAGTTGGGTCTTTTTTTTTTTTTTCCCCATTCATGAGGCTATGTCTTTTACTTTGAGAGTTTAATCCATTTACATTTAAAGTAATTATTGATGGCTTGTGCTTATTACCGTTTTGTTCATTGTTTACTGGCTGCTTTTGTAGTTCTTCTCTCTTCTTCTCTGGCTCTCTTCCTCTGTTGCTTGATGTCTTTCTTTAATGGTATGCTTATATTTCTTTATCTTTTGTGCATTTACTATAGTTTTTGCTTTGTGGGTACCACGAGGCTTATATATAACAATTTATATAATACTCTGTTTTAAATTGATAACAATACATACAATTTGTATGCATATAACAGTCTATTTAAAATTGATAATGACTTAAGTTTTATTACATTGCAAACCTCAATATTATTACTGCATCCCATGTTTTTGTTGCATTATATGTATTTTTATCTTATATACACCTTAAATAATTATTGTAATCATAGCTATTTTTACTACTTTTGTCTTTCAATCTTTTTTAAAAATTTAATTTAATTTCTTAAATCATTATTGTTTAGATTATTACAGTTGTTCCTCTTCCCTCCCACCCCTCCCATAGCTCCCCTCCACCTAGTTCTCACCCCATCCCACTCCATGCCCTTACCCCCCCTTCCACTGTCCTCATCCTTAGGTGTATGATTTTTGTCTAGTCTCTTCCTGAATCCCTTACATCCCTTCTCCACCCGCCCCTGAGAATTGTCAGTTCACTCCCTTTCTATGCCCCTGATTCTATTACATTCATCAGTTTATTCTGTTCATCATATTTTTATTCACTTGATTTCTATATTCACTTGTTGATAGATATGTATTTGTTGTTCATAATTTTTGTCTTTACCTTTTTCTTCTTCCTCTTTTTAAAAAATACCTTTCAGCATATCATATAATACTGGTTTGGCGGTGATGAACTTCTTTAGCTGTTTCTTATCTGTGAAGCTCTTTATCTGACCTTCATTTCTGAATGATAGTTTTGCTGAGTAGAGTAATCTTGGTTGTAGGTTCTTGCTATTCATCACTTTGAATATTTCTTGCCACTCCTGACTGGCTTGCATAGTTTTTGTTGAGAAATCAGCTGACCAATCAGTCATATGGGTTCGCCCTTGTAGGTAACTAACTGTTTTTCTCTTGCTGCTTTTAATATTCTCTTGTCTTTTGCCTTTGGCATTTTAATTATGATGTGTCTTGGTGTTGTGCTCTTTGGATTACTTCTGTTTGGGGTTCTGTGTGCTTCTTGGACTTGTAAGTCTATTTCTTTCACCAGGTGGGGAAAGTTTTCTGTCATTTCTTTAAATAGGTTTTCAGTATCTTGCTCTCTCTCTTCTCCTGGTATTCCAATCATTCTGATGTTGGTATGCCTGAAGTTGTCCCAGAGGCTCCTTACACTATCTTCATATTTTTTTAATTCTTTTTTCTCTTGCTTTTCTGGTTAGGTGTTTTTTGCTTCTTTATATTTCAAATCTTTGACTTGATTCTTGCAATCCTCTAGTCTACTGTTGGATCTCTGTATATTATTTTTTATTTCAGTCAGTGTATGTTTAATTTCTAGTTGGTCCTTTTTCATATCCTCAAGGGTCTCACTAAATTTATTGGCATTTTCTAGAAAATTCTTGAAAAACCTTTTAACCGTGGTTTTGAACTCTATATCCAGTCATTTGCTTTTCTCCATTTCTGTCATTTGTGACCTGTTTCCTTTGTCTCTGCATTTTGGCTGCTTCCCTGAGTTGATAGAGTGGCTCTGTGTGCTAAGTGTCCTATAGGGCCCAGTGGTTCAGCCTCCCTTGTTACCTGAAGGTGGACACTCTTGGTACACCCCTTTGTGGGCTGTGTGCAGAGTCTTGCTATAGTTAAGCCTTGATTGTTGTTGGTATCACTGGGAGGAATTGACCTCCAGGCCAATTGACTGTGAGGATCAGCTGTGTCTATGATGGGAGAACTTCTGTGCTGGAGACACCATTATGAGGCAAGACTTGCTTCAGTGGGGCTTTTGTGCTCACTGAGTCTGCCCCCTGAGTATGTCCCTAATGGATCTGAGGAGTTGTAATCTGGATGGTCTCACTCTGATCACTGGGTACACTGGCTCTTGGATCTCCAAGGAGGTGCTAATTAGCCTTTGCCTGAGGCCACCCAACAGGAGCTAAGAGAGATCTGCAGATTCCTCTTCTTTGTTTGGGTTTTGGAGGTGCCCAGATGAGGCCCAGCTGTGAAGCAATGCAAGCTGCTGCAGGGCCTTGGACCTTCTTTTGGACCTTCTTTTGGATTTTCTGGGTCTCTCCGACTCAGCTGCAGTTTGATAGGTAAGTTTAGATTTCAAAGGACCAGGCCATTCATATGCAAAAGCCTCTGCACACAGTTTGGATTAGGCGGAGTCTCAGGGTGGAGCAAACAGCAATGGCTTCCCCTCAGCCTGGATCTCAGTGTTCCTTGGTAATCAATGCAAGCACCTCTGAGAGAAAGCCGCCCTCGAGCTCTGCCCGCTTCCAGACAGTTCAGTTTCTCTATGAGTCTGTGTCCTCATACTCTTGCCCGGAACTGGAGTTCAGAGCAGTCAGGAGCTTGTGTCTCCCTTCAGCTTGAAAGAGCCAGGTGTGTACTCAGTTGCCAGACCTCTCTGCAGTTCTCTGAGTCTCAGTGTGCTTTTCTCTTTCCTTCTAGTTGTAGAATTTTCACTCAGCCAGTCTTCCTGTGGTTCTGGATGATGACCATTTTGTCATTTAGTTATAGTTTTGAAGTTGTTGTGCAAGGTGGCAAGTTCAGGTGTTTACCTATGCCGCCATCTTGGTTTCCCCATCTTTCATTCTATACTAGCTTTACAAGTGATCAGTCAACTGGCTTGACTATATATATGTACCTTTCCAATGAGAATTATTCTTCTGTATGTGTTCTTGTTACTAATTAGCACCTTTTCTTTTTAGCTTAAAGATGTCCCTTTAACATTTCTTGCAAAGCTAATTTAGTGGTAATGAATACCTTTAGCTTTGCTTGTCTGGAAATCTTTCTTTTTTACTTTTGAATGGTAACTTTGCCAGGTATAATATACTTCGCTGGAATTTTTTTTATTTTAGCATTTTGTATATGTCATGCCAAGTTTCTGCTGAAAAATATGCTCATAGTCTTATGGGGGTTTCCTTGTATTTAACAAGCTGTTTTTCTCTTATTGCTTTTAATGTTCTCTCCTTGTCTTTAACTTGTGACATTTTAATTATAACGTGTTTTAGTGTGAGTCCCTTGTGTTATTCTTGGTTGGAAATCTCTTGATTTCTTGATCTCTTCCTGGATCTGAATTTCTATCTGTTTTCTTTCCCAGGATAAGGGAAATCTTTAATCATCATTTATTCAAATAAGATATCTATTTCTTCCTGTCTCTCTTCTCCTTCTGGGAGTCCTATGATGCAAAGGTTAGACCATTTGATTTCCCAGAAATCTCTTAAACTATCTTCACTTTTTCATTCTTTTTTTTCATTTTTGCTGCTCTGATTAGGTGAGCTCCATTGCACTGTCTTCAAGTTGATTCATTCTTTCTTCTGCTTTGAGTCTGTTATTGAACCCCTCTATTTTTTTCAGTTTAGTTCTATTCTTCAGCTCTGCAACTCTCTTTGGTAATTTCTTAAATTTGTCATTCTGTTGAAGTTCTTACTGTATTCATCGATTCTTATTCACAGTTTGGTGAGCATCTTTATGACTGAATTTGAACTCTTTACCAGGTAAATTACTTATTTCTGTTTCATTAGGTTTCTGTTTCGTTAAGTTTTATTTTGTTCTTTCATTTGTTTCTTCATTTTGCTTGACTCTCTGTGTTGGCTTCTATGGATAAAACAACCAACTCTCCCATTCTTGAAGGAATAACTCCATATAGGAGATGAGCCTTATCATTCAACCTTGTCTCAGCTACTGGTTGGTTGTCTTTCAAACCTCTGTATGTCTTTAATCAGCCTATTATAATTTAAATAGCTTCCAATAGTTGATAATATGCCAACACCACCAGTGTTGCCAAGAGGAGAATCTCAGCACCTAGTTTTAGGCTAACTGAAAGCTTGTGGTGAAAGGCAACTGTGGAACCACAAGTATAAGCCCTCTGGCCACCGGAGCCAGGAGATCTGGAGGTATCCTATGGTTGGCAGTTGTAAAAAAAAAAAAAAAAAAAAAAGAGGCTTCAGACAAATGTATAAGTTCTTTTCTCAGTGATACTGGCAAGCTGGAGCAAGACAGAGAGAGAGCACCAAGGGGGCATTCACAGCCTGCATTCCCCCAGAGCAGCTCCATTGCCACTAAATACGTGCCAAGCCTGAAGCCTGTCCTTGAGGCTGAAGCTCCAGGACAAGCAAAGAGGCCTCCTTCAGAGCAAAACTTGAGGGTGTGCCCCAGGCTGCTGTCTGGGCAGTGCCCTCAGGAGGGGAGCCTGCCAAGAACCATTTTTTCTGGATTGCCACAGTCCTCTGGGGCCCAGGAATGCCAGCCCCACCCCAGCCGCCAGACCAGGCCATCAAGAGGCGTCCCCTAGGCAGCAGCCTCAAAAACTGGGGCACCAGACGTAAACACCAGGGCACCAGATGCCTGAAAGCTCCCCTCCAGGAGACACTCATGCTCCGGAGCATGACGGGGATGAGTGAAGATAGCACCCGCCCTCCAAGGTCTCTGGAAAGGATTACAGTGAAATGTGTGTGCAGTCAGGAGCCCGCCCCTCCGGCCATGGTCAGGATGATTAGCTAATAGGCCTCCTTTACAGACTGCTGGAGCTCCTGGGCTGTTGCCTCTCCTAGTGCCCTGGGGGATGTGGCTTTCTAAGAACTCTTTCTCTCTCTGTTTGTTATAGTCCTGAGGGACCCATGAGCATGAGCCCCACTGGCCACCAGGCCCTGGCAGCAGTGCCTCAAATCAGGGTGCCAAACAGGGATATGAATTCCTTTCTGGAGGACATTGATTACTACAGTCCCCTGGGACCGGGAGCCCAAGCTGCCCTCTGGGCCAGGCGGTGACCAGAGTCTGGATCTAGACGGTCCAGATCCAAATCCAAGTTCTCCCCTATAGTAGCTGTGTGGTCCCAGGCAATTTCTAACTACATTAGAAACAATGGGAGGTATACAAGTGACGCAGAAACGGATGCTGCTACCGTATGAATTGGAAAGCCAAGAGGAGAACTTGGTAAAATGGCGCATATGGAGGAGTTTTGCTTGTATTGATTTGCTCTTTCCAATATTATTTCCTGTCGTCAAAACGCCACCTATGCCCTCGTTGGAAGTCACCTGCCAAAAAGGTCAGAAACCTCTGCTGCAATGACATGATCCTGGCTGGGTCCCGAGCGTGGGGAAGGAGGGCAAAGGAGAAGTTGGGTCTGGAGGAAGGAGGAAGTGGGCTCCCCTGGGACCTGCTGGGTTCTGCCAGGGTCATGGCTCCTTTCGTAGGGGCACCGGGCAGAGCGATAATTGCTAAGGCTCACGAGGGCGGAATGCTGCACCAGGGACTTTTCTAAGCGTGTTACTTGCTGGAGGTCATTTGATGTTCCTAACATTTACAGTAAATGGTCCATTCTCTGTTTATCACTCCCATTTTATTGATGGTGAAACAGAGGCCTAGAGTGAGATAACACGCCCAAGGTCACACAGCTAGTAAGTGGCAGGAGCAGGATTCAACCTGGGCAATCTGGCTCAGAGTGTGTGCCCCTAACCAAGAACCCACACCACCTGGCAAGAGGACATAGCCTAGTGGTTCAGGAAAAAAAAAAAATACCAACTTCAGAATCGGACAGAGCCAGGATCCAATCTGGCTCTGCAACCTTGGTCGTGGCCCTTACCCTCTCCAGGCCCCAATTTCCTCATCTGTAAAGAGGAAACACTAACGGGGTTGTTCTGCTGAGTAAGTGAGGTAAGGTATTTAGCCATTCTCCTCTTTCGCTAGTCTCAAGCTTTCTTCCCACCTTCCTTCCACTTCCTTTGCTCCTGTGTAACTCGCACATTTCTTTTTTTTTTTTTTAATATATTTTTTATTGGTATTTTATAGAGAGGAAGGGAGAGAGATAGAGAGCTAGAAATGTCAATGAGAGAGAAACATTGACCAGCTGCCTCTTGCACACTCTCTACCAGGGATGTGCCCGCAACCAAGGTACATGCCCTTAACCGGAATCGAACCTGGGACCTTTCAGTCCACAGACCGACGCTCTACCACCACTAAGCCAAACCGGTTTCGTCTAACTCACACATTTCTTTATCTTTGCTTTTCAAAGCTAGTGCATAGATAGCTAGGCTTGGTATCGATGTATAAAATATTTGCAAGCCTGAGTTAAAGGCCCAGCTGTATCAGTTATGCAACATCCTATCTAGGACCTAGATTCTGGTGTGGCAGCGCGCGGGTGCTGGAAAGAAAAGGCAGTCAGTTAATGACTGCCTAAAAGCACAAGAAAGAGTTGCAAGAACCACACATGCAATAGAGATTCAAAAGTGGGAGCGCTCCGTTTGGCTGGAGGAGTCGGGGCAGGCTTCTCAGAGGCAGAAGATTGGCGGATCAGGGTTTGGTGAGGCAGAAGGTACCAATCAACCCATGACGTGGAGAGGGCCTTACAGGAGGGAACAGAAGGAGAATGCCATGAAATTTTTGGTCAAGTGCATCTGCGAGAGGCCTGGTAAGTTGTAACATGAAAATGAATGTGGCCCAGGCCCCATGTTATTTTCTTTGATCATCTCGGCATTATTATGTCCATTTTACAGAGGAGGGAACTGAGGTTCAGGGAGGTTAAGTCACGTGCCCTAAACCGCACAGTTAAGAAATAGAGGCACTAAGATGTGAATGGTGCCATACAGTTTCCACCTGAATATATAAAGGCGAGGAAGCATCCTATTGTAGGAAGAGGGGCCCACAGGTTGCTATGGGTTCAAGTGAGATAATACATTTTTAAGTTTTTTAACTGTAAACTGCAGTGCAAATGGCAGATGGTCTCAAACCCGGGGGATGAGGTTGTACCTACCTAAGTTTCAGAAGAGCACCTGGTGGAATAATGCAAAGCACAGAGGCTTACCGGCTCCTCAAAATTGAGGGGGCAGTGGAAGGTTCATGAACGTCGGCATCAGACAGACCTGGGTCTGAGTCCTTGTTCTGGCTCACCACTCACAAGCTGTGTGGCCCTGGGCACATCCCTTCTCTGAGCCTCAGCGCTCTCTCAGAGTTGAAATGGAGAGCTTGTACCCAGGGTGCCCCAGGCTCTCATCCAGCCCCCAACCGGGTGAGGTTCTGGGTCTGTCTTCACCAGACAACACGGCAGCGTTTCAGATTCACCCCGAAGATAGCCAGACAGTCTCAGGAAAGGAAACATAACTCTACTGTAACTTAAAGAAAAAAAATCAAAATCAAACCTTGATTGTTCTATTTGAGTATAAGACTAGTATATGCAAAAATCCAGAAGTTACTGAAAAATATAAAGAATGCAAAGCCTATAAATAAAATTGAGATGCAGGAAAATATAAGGACAAATGCAAAGTTTATCTAGACCTAGACAATATTAACTTTTTGGTGTTTGTCACCAAACATTTTTGATTGAAAAAATAATTCTGTCTTTAAAATCTTGATCCCTTTTCTTTTATATAATCTCTCATTAGTTCAACATAAGGGACACTCTCTACATACAGAAACTGGCTTTTAAAAATTCTAGTTGGGCTCATTTAACCAATCAAAAGTGTTTTTGAAAAAAGTAGTTGAGTATCAGTTGGTTCATTGTTAATGTATCTGCCACGAAGAAAGTGATAAACCTTTTTGGTTATGTAACTAATTATTTTTAAAACTCTTTTTTAAAAAAAAAATCAGTCAAATACAAATCTGGTTAATTAAGCCTGAGTTTACATCATTAGCTTTAGGAGACTGCTGCTAATCTCAACAATTATGGATTGCTTTATGAAAAGCTCACTGTCTCTACAATATCCTATTCATTGAGAAAAACGGACACAAGATAGCACGTCGGGAGGGGGTATCTGGTGTGTCAAACCAGCAGAGCCAAGCTGGCGGTGTCTGTAGAGCCTTCTGTCAGGGGCTGGAATTCTGCAGCTGCCTTCCCTCCATGACATAAATGATCAGGCTCATTCATTCGAGATTAGCTCAGCGGGGGCCGGGGAGCCGCTGGCAGGTAAAGTTCCCGAGCGTGCATTGTGGCCTGGGGTTAGGTAATGCAGCAGGAGTCGCACGAGGCATTTAATCAAGCTGTCATTATTAGTCCACCTATATCAGTGCGAAAAAAGCCAGGCTCTGCTGTGATAACAAAGCTCCCCAGATCTCAGTGGCTCAACACAATAAAAACGTATTTATTTCTCACTTGGTGTTGTCACTGGTAGGTAGGTGGGCTGCTTATTTCAGTCATTCATTGACCCAGGCCGGAAGAGGCTTCACTTCAATGCATGCTTCTAAGAAATGTGGCAAAGCCTTTTTTTAATTATTATTATTAAGATATTATACGTGTACATACTTTACCAATCCCACCCCCCTGACTCCCAAACATGCTCTCCCTCCCCATAATTTTTACTCCGGTTGTGCTTATATGTATGCATACAAGTCCTTCAGTTGATCTTTTATCTCCCCCATATCTCCCTACCCTCCCCGCTATAATTTGACAGTCTGTTCGTTTCTTTACTGTCTCTATATCTATGTGTGGCAAAGTCTTCAAGCTTCCATCGGGAAATGCTATATGGACATGGCCACACCTAACTCCAGCGGGGCGGGGAAGTGGAATCTGCCACGTGATGGCCATTTTACCTCCGAGTTGATTAGATGACCTGCCGGTTATGTCCTACTGGCCTCAGCTTCAGTATCAGTGAGATAAAGTTTGCCTCACTTCATCCATTCATCATTCATTCATTCATTCATTCAGTGCGCACACAGTTCTGGGTAGGAGCCCAAACTTTGGAGCCAGCTTACCTGGCTTCAGTCTCAGTTAAGTTACCCGCTATCTATATGGCCTTAGACAAGTTACTTAATACCTTCTGGACCGGTTTCCTCATCTGTACAATGAGGATGGTTACAGTTCTCATCTCACAGCGTTGTGCAGGTGTAATGTATGTATGACGTAAGTTAAATCGAACGGGTAAAGTGCTAAGAATATTGTCAGTGCTCTGTGCTTGTGTGTTTTATTATTCATGCACCCATGTCGCCATTTATTTAACTCAGAATCTTTCCTGGTTATATTGGAAGGCTCTTAGGAGGACTAAAGGGGAAACAGGTATACATCCACATTGTGAATGACAGGGTATACCTACGGGGAAGCCTAAAAGGGAGAGGTGGCATTTTCGTGGGACACGCATTTAATTTGCTTCCATTCCTACCATGTGCCGGGCTGGGTACTAAATGCTTCCACAGAAGCCCTAAGAGGAAGTCTTACAGACGTGGAAATCGGGGCTGCAGGGGGTGAGGTGACATGCCCCGCAGAAGGTGAATGGTGGGCCTTCCCAGGATCTGGCCAGTCTGGCATGAACGTCTTTGCTCTTTCTCCTGAGCATGCCATTGAGGATCGTCTGCTCATCATTTCACCTGCTGGCTCCTCCCCTAGACAGGAAGTTTCTCAAAGGCAGAAGGCATTCCCCTTAATTTGTAGTGCTCTTGTGTTGCCCTTCACCACACCAGCAGCACCATGGGGTGGCATTAGAACAGCCGTGGGCAAACTATGGCCCACGGGCTGGATCTGGCCCGTTCGGCTGTCCTATCTGGCCCGCGGAGCCGAAAGAGCGGAGGGTTCTCTTGCTCTCCCCTCCGCTCCTTCACCAGCAGCCCAAGATGAGAGTGCCAGCATGGTCAGGTTGCTTTTGTTCCGGCCCTCCGGTCCAGTTTAAGAACCCTTTGTGGCCCTCGAGTCAAAAAGTTTGCCCACCCCTGCATTAGAAGGAGGAGAGGAGGGAGGAGGGAGAATTATGCCGAAGACCAAGGTCTTGGTTTTAAATCCCCCCAGCTGGCTGGTAATCTTCACAACGGCACCTCTCCCCTTGGGACGCTCATTTCTTAGCTGCTAACATCAGCTCCGTGGGCCTTTCTGCCCCTCAAGTCCTCATGAACTTACAGCTTCAACCTTCAATGGCTTACAAACTTCAAACACTGTCAAAAGCTTAACAGATACTTGCTGATGTTGACAAAAAGACATCACCACACCTAACAGGCTACTTATGACCAATTTTAGGCCATTTGACTTTCCTCGGACACATTTCAAAGTCAGAGAAGGAAAGATACTGTCTAAGACATGACACATGTTTCTTCCCCTGAGCACACATTTTCCACCGGCCTGGAGCCCTGCCTTCCCCACCTCCACCCCCCCAAAATGGTGAGGGGAAGAGAGAAAGGGGGCCGAGGAGCCCCTGCGCCCTCATGCAGTGTGCCCAGAAGAAACGTCCCAAAGCCAAGGCCCGTGTTGGGTAAGAAAGCAGACCCAGCCTGACCTCGGGAGGAGCAGTCCCCTCGGGACAACATCGCGGGGTCATGCACTTGCAGTTGCCAAGGCCAAGCGCTTGCTGCAAACACAATGGGCTCGGGCTAACCAGTCCTTCCTGCAGATACCAGCCTGCAGAAAACACGCGCTGGGAGCCGTTGGCCAGAGGAACACAGTACGTGCTGCCCAGCCCGGGGGCGGTCATGACGACGCCCCCACGAGCAGCAAGGAACTGGCTGGGCTCCTCGCCACCCCAGGTGCCCGGAGCTACCCTCGGTTTTTTCCTGCCTTCACTCCCAAAACAACATCTGCTGCAAAGCACCTACTGGGCGCGGTGCCTGCTCAGCGCTGGTGGACGTGTGCCTCTCTCCTCTCACATCAGCCCTCTGAGCTAGGCACTGTTCTCTGCCCATTTTGCAGAGAGGAGCCCCGACCTCAGAAAGCCGGCCTCTCCGGCTGCAGCCACCACACTGCTGAGACTCTCACCGGGGGCCCACACTCCCAAGTCCATCCCCGGGGTTTCTTGCAGGTCAGAAGCCCTGGTAAAGGGAAGACAGCGCTCCACACCTGGCCTCTCTCACCCCGGCCACGGTGCTGTCCACCGGGAGGCTCAGCGGGCCCGGGCTGCGGGGGATGTCCCGCCCTGACTGGGGGAGCGTGTACACGGCAGTCTGACTTCCTGGGAACCTTCCCGGCCCTGGTTTCCCCTGTGCTGAGTCATTGTAGCTCAGCCCAACGTTTTTTTAGCTGGAAGAGTCATAGGAAACTATCTGGAAACTCCCCCGGGTCTTATCGGCAAAGAATTTGTTAAAGACAATTTAGCTGCATTCCTGAGCTTTCTCAGACCTCACCTTGCCCCGGGAGGATGAAAATGAGCCCAGGAATTAGGAAGGGCTTTCCGTGCCAGCCCAGGGAGCTGACAGCTTCCGAGAACACCCCACAGCTGGTTCACGAGGGCCCCAGGCAGTGATCCTGAGCTCAGTGCTGCGCGTCTGTGGAGAGCTTGCCAGCTCCTACCCCACACCAGCTAGCCCACTGGTCAACTCATGTGTGCAAGGGACCCAGCGAGGCATTGGTGTTAGAAGAGCCCAGTGGTGAAGAGACTGAATCTGTTGCTTACTGGCTGTGTGACCTCAGGCAGGTTACTGAACCTCTCTGAGCTTTATCTGCCTGTCACTGATCAAACCTCATGGATTTGCTGTAAGGATTAAATGATATATACTCCATGTGCTCTGCAGAGTGCCTGGCATATCATAAGCACTCAAGTAATAGTAGCTACTATCATTCTTGAATACCAGATAATCAAGGCATACCTAGGTGAATTCACTTCAGGTCCACGGCGGTCGTGGAGCGCCCGGGACGTGTCCGGACCTGTGTTAGGCTCTGGCGGAGCCCGAGAGAGAAACGATCCCTGTCTCCGAGGAGCTCACAGGAGACAATCCCTTAGGGAATTGTTACAACATTGTGAGGGAGCAGAGACACCTGAGAAGGGTCAGCACAGGCTTCTGGAGAAGGTGATTCCTGAGCTGGGTCCCAGAGGAGAGGAGGGTTTTGCTCGGTGAAGAGATGGAGAGCTGAAAGAAAGGCCTGGGCTGTGAGGTAGAAGCATCCCAGGAGAGGGCTGCTTCGTCAAAGGCCCATATATGCAGGACTTGCCCTAGCTGGTTTGGCTCAGTGGAAAGAGCGCCAGCCTGCGGACTGAAGGGCCCCAGGTTCCATTCCAGTCAAGGGCACATGCCCGGTTTGCGGGCTCAATTCCCAGTGGGGGATGTGCAGGAGGCAGCCGATCAATGATTCTCTCTCATCACTGATGTTTCTATCTCTCTCTCCCTCTCTCTTCCTCTCTGAAATCAATGAAAACATAAAAAAAGGGGAGGGGGGGCTTATGCAGTACTCAAGATGTAGTGAGGATTGCCTCGAGGGAGACGGAATGGCCTCGGAGGACAAAATAACGCGGGGCTTGGTGTAGGAGACCGAGTTCAAGATCAAGGTCCTTTTCTTCCTAGCCGTTAACATTTGGCGAGTCCTACTGCTCAGAGACTTGATTTCCTCATCGGTAACACAGAGATAACACTCGCTCCTTTACGGGGTTAGCTCCCGTAATGAACGCCGCCGTGTTTGCACAGCGTCCGTTCTGTTTGCGGCCGTGCCCTCTGCGCCCCAGCAAGGGCCCCGGTGCAGACTTTTGGGCACCAGCAAGGGCATCCTACCAGCCTGCTTGGCAGAGCGCTCGCTGTGTGCCGGGCGCCGTGACAAACACCGTCTGCATCTGACTTGGTGAGACGTCACCGTGGACCAGCTAATCGGGGTGGTTATCCTCTTCTACGCATGCCCAGGAGTGAGGGGGCTCCCCGTACCCATGCAGGGGGCAGGGGCATAGGAATTTACCCGAATTCAGTCCTGCTGCGGGGCCGGTGGCCGAGCTGGAATCGGAACCCAGGCCTGTTTTCCCTCAGCGGCTGAGTTCTTAACCACCGAGCTGTTCCTTAAACCAATAAACGATGCCCTTTCAAAACAGGGCAATCATGAGCTCTGATTCATTCCCAAACAGTCCCATTAGTCTTTCCCAGTCTCTCTAAACTTGCTAATTCTCCTTCTGCACAATGGGCCTGGCATTCGATCTATGACGCCCATATTTCGAATGCTTCAAATATTGTCCCCTGAATAGACTGTAAACAGAGAGGCAGGAAGGGGGAAGGCGAGGAAAGGGGGGGGGGGAGGGATGGGATGATTCCACAGCCACCAGCACCTGTCCTCCGGGGACCGTGGCCGAGCGCAGTCTCTGGCTCTCTGCCCCAGTCACCTCGCTTCTCTCCAGAGTCCCCGGAGAAGGGGGGAGGGGAGGGGAGCACCAGATCCAAATACTTGGCAGGCCCACCCCGTGAGCCCTGCAGTTGGGCAGCAGCTGTGGAATGAGGGCTTGGGAGGGGCGCTGAGCCGAGCAGGCAGCAGAAGCCACCAGGACCCCTGCTTTCTTTTTCCAAAGCACATTTGAAACCTGGCGCAAGGCTGGCAGCCCACAATGAAGGCTGGACGGGGTGCCTGCTGGGCGACAGGCAGGCGTATGACACAAGGGCAAAGTATTATTTACTCCCCGGGAACAGGTGCTGCCCGGGACTCGCAGTTCTCGCCGCCCCGGCTTCTCTGCCCACATGTCCCAGCCCCTCTCAGAGGCAGCTTCTGCTAGCACCCCACCCCCACCCCCACCCCCCAGCCCGCAGCCCCAGCACATGGCGCGGCCTGGTTCTTGGCCCTTGGCTCTGCATAGCTCCCAGGCGCCTGGAGGATGCCAGCGGAGGGCCGGCTCCTGCCTGGGACACGTGCCGGTCAGAATCGGCTCCTTTTACGTAAACCGTTGGCCCAGATGTCGGTGGTAGCAACCTCAGGGCCCCAGTTAACCTGCGAGCGCCCTGTCCGTGCCCACGCAGATGCAGCCGAAGGCAGCAAAGGGAAGGTCATGCAAGAGTGAGGGGGGAAAATAACATTGCATGCGAGTGCCTTTGTGGACTGGCCTGTTCACCTCTGGAGAATGCCTTGGACCGTGAACCACGACCAGCTCTCTCCGAGGAGAGGGGAAACAAACAAGCATGCATGCAAATCCAGCCCCCACCAGCTGGTCTTCCCTCCCCTGATTAGGTGCTATTTCCTTACGGCTCTGGCTGGTAAACACGCAAGACTCCACTGTTGATTCATAAAACAATACAGGAGGCCGTTAAGGCATTTCTTTGCACAGTTTGATTAAGGGCAAATAGAGAGAGGGAAGTGAGTGAGCCAACGGCCTGGAGGTCTTGTTTGGCGCGTGAGCTGGGCCCCATGCCGTGTTCACCCCGTGCCCTTCTTCCTGGACCCCGTGGCCTCAGAACCCATCTGTGCCCGCTGTGCCCCAGCTCCCCGGCCCTGGGAAGCAGAGAGGGAGAAGTGCCCCCCGCCCCCCCCCCTCGGAGGGAAGACAAACATGCAGCTAATCTCAGCACATGGCCCAGGAGCATGGTGCCACGCGTGGGGCAGACACACCGGGGGCGTAGGGAGGACAAACTGGGGGTGAAGGGAGGACAAACTGGGGGTGAAGGGAGGACAAACTGGGGGTGAAGGGAGGACAAACTGGGGGTGAAGGGAGGACAAGGCGCACGTGCTGGAGGAGCTCCGGGGAGAACGTGGCTTCCTGGTGTAGACCTTTCTCCTCCCCCTGGACCCCGGAGCCTGTGTCTCCACCGGCATCCTGCCCCCGGCTCACCCCCACCCCGGGCACCTTGCCTTCTGCTGCCAGAGGGTCTTTCTAACTTAGAAACGGGACCCAGTTCTCCATTTAAAAACCCTCCACTTGCTTCCGTCTCGCCAGGATAAAGGCTAATCTGCCCCCATGTCACCAAGGCCCCTCGCCCTCCCCTCCCCGGCCTCATCGCTCACACTCGCTTTCACGCCGTCTTTACGGTGGCAGCGCTGAGCCTGACGCCATTTCCCCTTCCTTGGATTGTCTCCCTGAACTGGACTCCTATTCATCCTTTAAAAAACCACCTTCCCTGTGACCTCCTCATGGTATTAATCATGCTGTTTTCTATGCCATTTCTTTATCTTGTTATAAGTATTTGGATTATAATGCCTAATTTTCCTGTTAATGTTTACCAAAAGCCCGGGTTTTCTCAAGGCTGCATCCCCGCATGGAGCACAATGCCTGGCACTTAGTCACTCTCAACCCATGCCGGGACCCTCCCTTTCTACCGAGGGGGGCTGAGACCCTGCTTGGGACTGGCCAGACCCCATGTCCTCCGTGTCTTCCTCACCCTTTCTGGGGCCTTTCCCTGTAGTTTTTCCCCACACCCTTCCCCAAAGCCTCTCACACCCTCCATACTCAACACCTTCCTCCCCCTGCCAAGAAGAAGAAGAAGAAGAAGAAGAGAAGAAGAAGAAGAAGAAGAAGAAGAAGAAGAAGAAGAAGAAGAAAGTCTAGTCTCAGGGGAAGATAATTTTAAACTCTTCCGATGATTTAATTTGATTTTTTCTGTATCTCCAGCTTATACCCTGTCCCTCATTATAGAGGTATTAAAGAACTCTTCAATCTGTTGGGCCAGAGAAGAGGGAGAGGGAGAGAGAGTTGATCTTAACTGATCTTCTGGCGTCTCTCATATATTAGCTCCTTTGGTTCCCACAACAACCCAGTGAATAGGGTAGTTTTATCCCCATTTTACAGAGTAAGACACTAAAACTCAGAGACAGCAAGTGACTGTCCTTAGGTCATCCAGCTGATGAATGATGATGGAGCCAGGATTCCAACCCCGATGGTCTGAGTCCAAATGTAATCCTCACAACAACCCTAGGGGGCATGCATTCTCCTGATTTCATTGACTAGATACAGGAAACCAAAGCACAGAGAGGTGCAGTCACTTTCCCAAGGCCACAGAGCCGGGAAGGGGCACACCTGGGTGCAGAGCCAAGAAGTCTAGTTCCAGAGTCCATTCTCTAAAATACACAGACCTCTGCTCTTACATTTCTTTTATTTTTTAAAATATATATTTTTAATTGATTTTTTTACAGAGAGGAAGGGGGAGAGATAGTTAGAAACATCGACCAGCTGCTTCCTGCACACCCCCCTACTGGGGATGTGTCTGCAACCAAGGTATGTGCCCTTGACCAGAATCAAACCTGGGACCTTTCAGTCCGCAGGCCGATGCTCTATCCACTGAGCCAAACTAGTTTTGGCTCTATTTCTTCTTTTAAAGATGGAATTGTCTCCTTCACGAATTTCACAGCGATTTATGGACCCTCTGCTCTGTGCCACTCCCAGGTGCACACTGCCTGGCATGAAGTCATGCTCAGCACAGGTGGAGACCCTCCCTTTCCACCAGTGAGTCCCCAATGCTGCCTTTGGGGTCCCCATGGTGTGTGGGGGAGAGGTGGCTGAGTAACACCGACCTCTGGATGTTCTTCTGAAGGTCTGGACTAGTTGTGGTATAAGCACATCCATCCTATGTGTCCCCCCAAATGGCCCTAACTTGCATTTTCTAGTACCATGTTTTATATTTCCCTAGATGTAAGTTATAACTCACAGTATCTCTATTGGGAATGGGGATTAAGCAGCTTTGAGCTGTGGGTGCCTCTGTCCTATAAAGTGGTTTGTTGGACCCCATGGCTTAGGACTCATTCAAGGTCTCCCCCTCCCCTAATGCACCTCCAGTGTTTCCTTTAGCCTCATCACCCAGCATCACCTTCCACATAACTCCCCCAGTCTGCCCTGAAGGCTGTTCTCACAGACGGGCCACTCTCTGACCCCCTTTCCCAGTCCTTGCGTGATGTGGGCCCATCATCCTTCTTGGCTCATTACAGAATCCACCTCCATAAAGCCTCTCTTGGTTTCCCTAACCAGATGCAATCACACCCTCCGTATCCTTCTGCGCAGAGTTCAAGTTCCTAGCAGGCGAGAACATGTGTTATAGGCAATTTTCCAAAGCATGCAATACAGTAATCCCTGGCCCAGGGTAGAAACTCTGAGGCATGGGAGAAGGTACAATGAACTTGGCTGCCAAGTCTTCACTCTTAGCCTCCTCTCCTTTGTTTAATATTTGTGTGGTATAGGTCCTTAACAACTTTAGTGTTCTTTTCTTCTGATCACTAAAGAATACAAAAATGTCTAAATAAGGTCCCATCACCCAGCAACAAACCACCATTTTGGTATATTTCCTTCTTATCCCTTCTTTATGAAGGTAACACATCCTAACTAATAAAAGAGTAATATGCAGATTGACCATCACACCAACACACAAGATGGCTGCCCCCATGTGGTCAAAGATCCTGCCCCCATGTGGACACAAGATGGCCAGCAGGGGAGGGAAGTTGGGAGGGACCAAGCCTACAAGAGAGGGCAGTTGGAGGCAATCAACTCTGCAGGGGAGGGCAGTTAGGAGTGACCAGGCTGGCAGAGGATGGAAGTTGGGGGCAAGCAGGCTGGCAGGGGAGCAGTTAGACATCAATCAGGCTGGCATGGGAGTGGTTAGAGGGTGATTAGGTTGGCAGGCAGAAGCGCTTAAGGGCAATCGGGCAGGCAGGAAGGTGAGCAGTTGGGAGCCAGCAGTCCTGGATTGTGAAAGGGATGTCCGACTGCTCATTATTAAAATTACATTTTAATAACATTATTCTGACAAGAAGGTATAAAATAAATTTCCAACTTGGAAATAAAGTGAATGTATAATATTCAAAGCAGAACAGTCTCTTAAAAGCTAACTTAGTCATGAAGAAAATAAGAGTTGAGTCGGACGGGCAGACGGACATCCTTTTAGAGGTCCCAGATTGGATAGGGTGCAGGCTGGGCTGAGGGACACCACCCCACCCCCACCCACAGTTCACGAATTTCATGCACCAGGCATCTAGTATGGAAATATATGTATTAAAAATATTGTTTTGTAAACTTTTTCACTTAATATTTATGAACACTGTCTTTGATAAAAAAATCTTTTCTAAATGAGAATTTAAAAATACCATGAGACAAGGTGCAAGGCTCTTTGGATAAGTAATTAACCAATTCGCAAATACTTGGGGACTTGATTAGAAGGAAGACCTCACAGTCAGATGGATCTGGATTTGAATCCTGACTCTGCCTCTTTTGTAGCTGTTGACCTTAAGTAAGCTACTTAACCTCAGCAAGCCTCAATATTCTCATCTGTCAAAAGGGCATAACAGGTTCCATTCTCATGATGGTTAAGTGAGATAATCCATGTAAAGAGCTTAGAATGATTCCTAGCTCATAGCTGCTCAGTAATTTGTAGTGATTAGTTTCAGTCAAGGTTCATGGTTACTAATAAATAGACACCAAGTCTTGTAAACTTAGGAACAGGAAGTTATTGAAAGGATATTGGCTGGTTCACAGAGTCAACAGGAAGGCTTAGGGAACCAGGTGTGGGAAATGGACAGGAACCAAGGTAGACTGGGCAGCTGAGAAGTCAGCCTCGGCTCTGCCCCAGGGAACGTCTGGTTACCACCTGTGGCTGGTGCTGTGGCCGCCAGAGGCTCATTGCCGAAGCTGCTGCCAGACACCAAATCCTGTGCCTGTGATCATCTCGGGCCATCCTCCTGTCTTTGTACCACTTGCTCCAGATATAATGTTCCAGGTGGAGGCATCCAGACTGGAGCTAGAGCTGCCAGGGAATGAGATGAACACACACACACACACACACACACACACACACACACACACACACACCTGCTTTCTTTTGGCTTCTGTAGAGGGGAAAAGTTCCTGCTGCTTCCCAGAACTCATGGGATGAGAGAATTCCCTAAAACAGGCAGCAGACTCAGATGCTGGGGGGCTGGGAATGATGAATCCACTGTGATATTATTTCTAATAATACGATGACTGAGTAAATATGTAGGGGATTGCATTTATTCTATAAATACATGGTGAATATTTTAGGTCAAGCATTTTAAAAAATATATTTTTATTGATATTTTACAGAGAGGAAGGGAGAGAGATAGAGAGCTAGAAACGTCGATGAGAGAGAAACATTGAACAGCTAGCTGCCTCTTGCACACCCCCTACCGGGGATGTGCCTGCAACCAGTGTACATGTCCTTGACCGGAATCGAACCCGGGACCTTTCAGTCCGCAGACCGACGCTCTACCACTGAGCCAAACCGGTTTCATCAGGTCAAGCATTATTTTAAAGAAGCTTCTTGATGAATACTCTGATAAAAGACATGGCAAATTTGCACATTTGGATAATGTCATATTGGGTTTTCTTCCCTTTGGGAACAGGTCTGCCCACCCTTCTAGTGGCTTTCAGGTGTGTGTGTGTGTGTGTGTGTGTGTGTGTGTGTGTGTGTCTGTGTGGTGGTGGTGGTGGTGGTGGGGGCATGAAGAGGACACAGGGAGAAGGTGAAATTTATGATTTTTTGAAAATGAGAACTCCTGATCAAATCTTCAAATTCCATTGCTGACTTCCTTTTGGCTTGAGTTCATATAACTTTCCACTAAAACTGGGGAAGTCCAGGCACCTAAGATGAGGTAGACAGTCCAGCTGGCACAGGTAAGGGTGACCTTGGGCTAGGCTGATGCCAATGGGGATAAGTTGAACGTAGTCAACAGTTGATTCCTGTTGTTTATCTCTTTCTAAGCTGTGATTTTTAAAGGCCTTAACGGGCATTGTCTTATTGAATTCTCACCATCACCCCGTGATGGGAGAACGGAGGCTCAGAGGATAAGGATACTTTTTTTCAAGGTCACACAGCTAGTGAGTGGAAAGTTTGAGATTTCAAGTCAAGTCTGTCTGCCAGAGAATGCAAAGGTCTTAGCTGCAAGTCTCGCAAAGCAAACAGCAGGCAGCTGCCTATGGGGCGGGGGCGGGGCACGTGGGCAGGTGGACACAACCGGAGGAAGAGTGGGAAGCGAGTTCTCTGGGCGATGAGTCCTTCCACAGTCAGTCAGGCACCAGGGCAGGTTCCCGGGTTCAGGGCCCCGACCCAGAGAGGTGAGCTAGCCATTTGTACCAGAGATATTTTTAAAAGCTGTTTGTTTTTGCCTTAAAAACTTTTCCTTTGCTGTAAAAGATTAAATGAATTCTCTCTCTCTCTCTCTCTCTCTCTCTCTCTCTCTCTCTCTCTCTCTCCCTCCCTCCCTTCTTCCTTCCCTCTTTACCTCCCTCTCCTTCTCTTTCTCCCCCTCCCTCCCTCCCTTTCTCCCTGACTTTTCTTCTTCATCTCTCCAGGCAACTAATATTATCAGTTTTTACCTATTCTCTCAGAGATCTTTCTATGCATTTATAAATATAAGTAACCATTTTTTATATCTTTCCATTTACAACATAAATGGTGTCATACTATGTGCAATATTCTAGTTTGTTCATTTGACAATACCTCTTGGAGATTGTTCCATGATAGAATATAATTTCCCTTGGTTATGACCATTGTGTGAATAGAAGACCATCATTTACACGACACTATCTATTAATAAAGATTCGGGATGCTTCTGACTTTTTTGTTATTTAATCAATGCTGCAGTGATCCATAAATTATTTTTCTGCTGCGAAACCATACTCAGACTGAATGTATAAGTGCAACCTGCTTCACTGACTTGCAGGTTTGCAGGTCTCACTGATTTGTCACCTCAGAGAGAAGACTGCAGGTTTCACTCAGCTCAGACCCTCCTCGGAGAAGCCTCTCTGAACGGCCCCCTTTCCTTGAGACGGTCGCTTCTTCCTCATGTTACCTTTAAACTTTATATGCCTTAAAAATATTTTTATTTGTTTTAGAGAGAGGAAAGGAAAGGGAGAGAGAGAGATAGAAACATCAATGATGAGAATCATTGATCCACTGCCTCCTGCACGCCCCCAGCTGGGGATCGAGCCCACAACCAGGGCATGTGCCCTGACTGGGAATCAAACCATGATTTCCTGGTTTATAGGTCAATGCCCAACCACTGAGCCACTTACAGCTGGGCCACTCTATATGCCTTTCAATCATAGTGCTCAGTGCTCTGAGGTGTAAATAATTACACACTTGTGCTTTTCCTATCTGATTGTGAGTTCCTTGAAAGCAGGGATATACTTTCTAGGTCTCCAGCCCAGTGCCTAGCACATGGTAGGATCAATAAATATTTAACCTAAACTGAAACCCATGTGCTTAACACTTCTCAAGAATTTGAATGTAGGCCCGGCCAATGTGTCTCAGTGGTTGAGCATCGACCTATGAACCAGGAGGTCACCGTTCAATTCCTGGTCAGGGCACATGCCCGGGTTGAGGCTTGGTCCCAGTGTGGGGCATGCAGGAGGCAGCTGATCAATGGTTCTCTCTCATCACTGATGCTTCTATCTCTCACTCCCTCTCCCTGCCCCTCTGAAATCAATGAAAATATTTTTTTAAAAAAAGAATTTGAGTGTCTTGGTTACTCTCTGTCTTGTACCCAATCATACATGTAAATGTACACAGAGAGACTAAACTGTCCTGTGGAATACTTGAATTCGCCAACGATTAGGAAAGACACGGGTGGGCTCCTTTGTTCTTGGTCTAAAGAAGAGTTGCTATTTCTTCATTAGTTTCTTAGGAGTGCAATAACAAAGCAACACAGGCTGGGTGGCTTACACACCAGAAATGTATTGTCTCAGTTCTGGGGGCTGGAAGTTCAAAATCAAGGCGTTGCAGCCCTGGTTCCCTGTGAGGGCCACACAGGAGGACCTGTTCCCTGGCCTCTACCCTTGACTTGCAGATGGCTTTCTTTTTTTCCCTCTTTTTTTAAAAAAAATATTTTATTGATATTTTACCGAGAGGAAGGGAGAAAGACAGAGAGCTAGAAACGCCAATGAGAGAGAAACATCGACCAGCTGCCTCCTGCACACCCCCTACTGGGGATGTGCCCACAACCAAGGTACATGCCCTTGACCGGAATCGAACCCGGGACCTTTCAGTCCGCAGACTGACGCTCTACCACTGAGCCAAACCAGTTTCGGCTGCAGATGGCTTTCTATTGTCTCTTCCCATTGCCGTCCCTCTGTGCCTGTTTGGGTCCAAATTTGCCCTTCTCAGAAGGACACTAGTCATACTGCATTAGGGCCCACCCTCTTGACCTCACTTTAACTTGATTACCCTGGTAAAGACCGTATCTCCTAACAAGGTCACATTCCTTCGGGTTAGAACTTCAACATGTGGGTTTTGGAAGGGGTTCAACTCAATCCATAACTCTCATTTTGAAAATTATTTTGAAAATCACAGCAAGGAATTACGACCAGTAGGAGTCTTCTGGGACTGTAAGACTTGCCTTTTAGAGACACGGTCTTTGAGTATGTGCCCGACAGCTGAACAAGGTTGGTGGAACATTCCTTTTCCCCCATGCGGGGCCCACAGCATCTGGAGCCCAACTTCTCTCCACCTTTAAAAACAGGAGTTTCACCGAAACCGGTTTGGCTCAGTGGTAGAGCATCGGTCTGCAGACTGAAAGGTCCCGGGTTCGATTCCGGTCAAGGGCATGTACATTGGTTTCGGGCACATCCCCGGTGGGGGGTGTGCAGGAGGCAGCTGGTCAATGTTTCCCTCTCATTGACGTTTCTAGCTCTCTATCTCTCTCCCTTCTTCTCTGTAAAATATCAATAAAAATATATTTAAAAAACAACAACATCAACAACAACAACAAGAAACAACACAGGAGTTTCTCTACTCACTGCTAATCACACTGCCGGCCCTTCCCCACCGCCTTGAAAATATTTCTCTGATGATATCAAACCCGAGCGGCTGTGACTGATAAAAAGCTTTCGTTTTCATAGGACTTGGCGCTTCGGGTGCTTTTCCAGCCCGGGATGAATCAGGCAGCCTCGCCACGTGTCCCCCACACATGCTCTGTTGAGGATGAGGCTCTGTGATGGAGCCTCCTTGGGGTCTACTGGGGATCCTGCCCTCGGTGTGGGTTACGGCCCCTCCTCGGGCCTGCCCCTGGCTTCTCTCTAACCCAGCTTCGGTGCCAATGTCATCGCCTCTCTATTCATCCGCCTCTCCCACTGGACTGTCTGTCTTGTTCGCTGTGTTTCTTAACAGCTGACACTGGGCAGCTGATTGTTCTGGACCAGTCAGCAAATCCCCCTGAGCAGTGCGTGGCTGTGGCAAACTCAGCCATCCGAGGGGAAAGGGGCCCAGAGAGCAAGTTTGGGCATTGAGTGTGGGAGTTGAGGGACGAGCTGCATAGGGGGGTATGTGACTGGGCGACTAAGGAGTGGGAGGCTGGGGAAAGTACACACAGAAGTCTCCCCAAAGAGGCCAGTGGATCCAACTGCCCTCTGTCCATCCATCTGTCCATCTACAACTAGATCTAAGCACCTGTTAAGTGGCAGACCCTAGAGATACAGTGAGTAAAACAAAGATCCCATCTTTGGGGAGATGGCTATTTACAGTAGACGTCACAAAACTCCAAGAAAGTGATGTACAAGTTCTGCGCCGGGCTCGGTACTGTAAGTGGTTGGATGAAACCCCAAGCCTGGCGGGGGGGTGCTCTCCCAGGCGGGGCCTGCAGGGAAGGCACCCGAGGAAGTTACACTTCCTACATGCAGCAAGGGAGGAAGCCACGTGTATACACCTGGGGATGCCCGTGCCAGGCAAGGAGAAGAGGGACACAAAGGCCCTGAGGCTGAAAGGCCAGCACTTAGGGCAGCAGGAAGTGAGGTGGGAACAGAAGTCAGCCACAAAGGCTGACAGCCCAGAGCTGGCTCTCCGAGTGTTTCCAAGCAGTTCTTACGTTGCTCTTTATGAAGAGCTTGCAACGTATCAGACTGTTTAAGGACTTGACATACATGAACTCATTTATTTCTTACAAAACACATGAGATAGGTATTCTTTTAAAAAAATATATTTTTATTGATATTTTACAGAGAGGAAGGGAGAGAGATAGAGAGCTAGAAACATCAATGAGTGAGAAACATCAACCAGCTGCCTCTTGCACACCCCCTATCGGGGATGTGCCTGCAGCCAATGTACATGCCCTTAACCGGAATCAAACCTGGGACCTTCCAGTCCACAGACCGACGCTCTACCACTGAGCCAAACCGGTTTCGGTGAGATAGGTATTCTTATCTCTGTCTCATACATAAAGAAATGGAGGTGCAAGAGGGATTGAACTGCATGCCAAGCACACAGCCAGTAAGTGATCGAGTCGCGGACTCGCTCTCTGGGCCCACTCCCAACTCCTACGCCATCCCTGATCAGAGCCTCCACTTTAGTTAAGAGTCCCGATAACCCCACTAACTCCTCCATGGCTCCTGCAAGGAGCAGCCAGCGCTCCTTCATTCACTCCACACAGTGGGGGTGCTGGCTAGCCTCCACGACGTATATGCAGGGTGCTAGGTACCCAGGAGCCAGCAGGGAGGAGGGCAGTCTAGGTGGGGAGGACGGGAAGTGAAGAGGCAGTGACTGGGTGGTCAGAGCCACCAAGGACAGAAGCGCAGGATGGCGATAGGACACACGGAGGGCCACATGGCCAAGCTCAGGCAGCTCAGGAGCTGCAGAAGCCTTCCTGGAGAACGGTGACCTCCCAGCCAGGCCGTCCCACGCCCCAGGGGACAGGCCATGTAAAGCCTCTCTCCCGTCTCTCTCAGGCCGAGGACCCGGACCTGCAAACCCCGCTGCTCGCACGCCCCGTCAGTACATACCTTTTGCCAACACATCTGCTTGTAACTGCTCACAGATCGCTAACCATTATTATTCTCTTTCTCAAAGCATGCCTTCTGCTCCTTTCCTCCCACCTTCACCCCCATCGCCACCCCTGCTGGGCTCTCCAGTGCCGAGCAGCTAAAACGTGGCCCCTCTCCCCCAAGCAGAGGGATCCTGAAGAACGGCGGATTTGACCCATGCATGTCAGTTTTTAAACCCCGATGGGAAAGGATTTTGGATGCCACAGCACCTTTTGCACCCCCCTGGAGTCCCAGTGCGAGGGCAGCTGTGGCAGGAAGAGGAGGGGGCGGGGCAAGGCCGTGCCTACTCATCCAGCTGGTCCCGGGGAGACAGGTCCCGGGGGAGACAGGCCGGCAGGAAGGAAGCCCAAGGCATTGGAAGCACAAGAAAGGGAAAGCCGACTGCAGGGTCCAGAGAACCCCCTCAGCCTGGCCGGCTCCCGGACTTTCTCTGCCAACAGTAAATCCTGGGGTGCTGCAGCCCGCAAACCCTGGCCCTTATTTTCTTCCTCTGTGGTGGGGGCGGGGGGGAGAAAGAGGGGGTGCAGAAAGGAAGCAAGGAAGTAGGTAGCTCTGGGAAGGCTGTTATGATTTCAAAGTCAAAAGGAGTTGTTTTTGCTGTCTGCCCAGAGATAGAGCCAGGTCCCAGGAGGCTGCGTTTGTGGTTCCCGTAAAAGAAGCGATGTTGACACGGAGTTCTTGGATTGGCCTCATTTCACAAAAAAACAAGCTGCCAAACCAAATGGGAAATGGAGTTCAGCGGAGAAGTATGTGCTGACTCCCCGCCCCCCCGCAAACTTGGCGTCCAGTGCCCATCAGCACCCCACTTAGGTTCTCTAACCAAAGTTCCGGCATCAGGGAATTTTGCTGGCAGGTCCCCGAGTTCACAGGACATGCAGTTTTTTTGCTCCTGACGGGCTATTTCTCAACAGGGTCCGCCTGTGCCCAAGGCCTGTCACTTGCCAAGCTTCCTGTTCTTTAGTGGAGAGGGAAGCACAGAGCAGAGCGGTGATTGGAACCAGACCAGCTCCTCCTAAGAAGGTGTCCCAGAGTCGGAGGTCTCCAAGGAAGTTTCAGGATTCTCGCTCCCCCTCACCGTACCCCAGCGCAGTGTATCTGTCCGCGCCTTTTCACTGTCTCATCCGTGTCCCAAAGCCAGGCCACGTGTCTGTGCATCAGCCATTGAAGATGGAGGACCAGTTCCATTTCCATTTTATCACCTACCAGCTCTGGGACCTGGGACAACTTGCTGAACCTCTCTGTGTCTTCAGTTGTCAAACTTTGTATTAGGAGTTTCCTGTGAGGAGTAAATAAAAACATGCATGAAAAATGCCAAGGCACAGTGTTCCCACACAAAACACTCAATAAATTGTAGTAGTTATTATTATTATTTTAAATATATATTTTATTGATATTTTACAGAGAAGAAGGGAGAGAGATAGAGAGCTAGAAACGTCAATGAGAGAGAAACATCGACCAGCTGCCTCCTGCACACCCCCACCGGGGATGTGCCCGCAACCAATGCACATGCCCCTGACCGGAATCGAACCTGGGACCCCTCAGTCCGCAGACTGACGCTCTACCACTGAGCCAAACCTGTTTCAGCAGTAGTTATTATTTTTATTATTAATATCAATGTATGTTCTTTTTTAAAAAAAAAAAGTTTTTTTTATTGATTTCAGAGAGGAAGGGAGAGAGAGAGATAGAAACATCAGTGATGAGAGAGAATACGGTAATTGATTGGCTGCCTTCTGCACACCCGACACTGGGGATCAAGCTTACAACCCAGGCATGTACCCTGACCAGGAATTGAACTGTGACCTCCTGGTTCATAGGTCAATACTCAACCACTGAGCCATGCTGGCGGGGCTCAATGTATGTTCTTAGTTCAGATTCTTTTGAATAGAAAAAGCTAACATAAAAACTACTAGGTGTACCGGTTAATAATGCGGAATTTTTTCAATAGATGGTGTTATACATATGTTGAATATATGCAATTTGATATGTATGCTATTTGTTGTATTGGCAATAAGCTTCAAAATTTCATGTCAAATTTGCTGAACATGTTAATATCATAGATATTTTTACGCTTAAAAATGTAATATTTCGTGCCCAAAAAAGCACATTTGCAGGAAATTTTAATTCATCACTTTTTTTGGAAGAAAAAGTGATTTCGACGAGAAAGACAAAGAATGTCCAGGTCAACCAAAAAGTTTGAATACCAACTATTACAAGCATTATTGGATGAAGATGCATGTCAAACTCAAAAACAACTTGCAGAAAGATTTAAACATTGCTTAGTAAACGATTTCTGATCATTTACTGGGAAAGATTTTAAAGGAAGGAAAATGGGTGCCATATCAACTAAAGGAAAGACAAACAGAAAACAGAAAAGTCATCAGTAAAATGTTGCTTCATCGGCACAAAAAAGTCTTTGGTGCATCAAATTGTGACTGGCAATGAAAAGTGGGTTTATTTTGAGAATCCCAAATGCACAAAATCGTGGGTTGACCCAGGTAAACCATCAACATTGACTGCGAGGCCAAATTGCTTTGGAAAGAAGACTCTGTGTTTGGTGGGATCAGGAAGGTGTGGTATATTATGAACTTCTAAAACCATTAATACTGATCACTAGTGACAACAAATATTCAATTTGAACCACGTTTTGATAGTGAAATGACCAGAATGTGCCAGAAGATGATGGTAAAGTAATTTTGCGTCATGATGACGTACCATTACATACTTTAAAACCAGTTGAAAGATTTTGCCTGGGAAGTATTAACCCATCTACTTTGTTCATCAGACCTTGCTCCTTCAGATTACCACTTGTTCCGATGGACTGCACACGCACTTTCTGAGCAGCATTTCAAAATGTACAAAGAAGTGGAAATTGGGTCTCTAAATGGTTTGCCTCAAAACAAAAATGGAATGGTATCCACAAATTACCTAAAAGATGGGGGAAATGTGTAGCTAGTGATGGACATCACTTTGAATAAAGCACTCTTGATGTTTCTCTTGAAATTATTCTGTTTCCTTTGATTACAAAATCACCTATTATTAACTGGTAAACCTAGTAAACTCCACTCTAGCTCTAGAAAAAGGCGGTGATGGGAGAGGTGAGGTGGTGAATGCAAAGTACCTCATGGAATATGGGGCAGGAGGTATGGGCCGCTGAACTTCAGTGACTTGGAATCAGGCACTGAAACCCTGGAGCTAAGACTCCTGACACTCTCTCCCGGCTGGTCTCCTAGCCCCACACTGCCCACTGGGACTGGCTGAGGGGAAGGAAATGTTTGTAACTGTGTCCCACAGCTGAGGAGCTGAAATGCTAATTTCTAATGTTACCCAAATAATCGAACTTGAGTTTAAACAAGGTAACTTACATCGGCCAGTTGATTACATTATTTAAGTAGAATTAAATGGCCACCTGTGGCTACTATATTGTACATCATAGTTTTAGACTTTTGTTCCTGCCTTTCTCTCGTTTGCTCTCTCCTCCCGTCCCCGCTCCATCCTCTGCACCCTCCGCACATGGCCCACCACAGTTACCAGCTCCACTTTGTTTCTCCTTGTTGCCCAGGACCCACTACCAGCCTCTGCTTTTCGTTCCAAATCTCAGGAGAGAAACTTGTACTCACCTTCTCATGCTGAGTTGCAACATTAAGGTCATTCCATGTAGGAAACCCTTTGGGTCGGGGTTCACCCTGGACCATCAGGCCATGGAATCTTGTACTCACTCAACAGGCTGGGTGGGGATTCCCCAGAAGGCACTGCGGGCTGGGCGGCTCTGGCACCCTGAGCCTTTTATGTGAATGTAGCAGTGATCAGTGGTGGGTGCCCCTGTGTCAGCCTGGTCCAGGAACTGAGGAGCTAGGACAGGAAGTGTGACCACACCTTTCCCGGGCTTCTGGGTGATTCAGGCCCTTTGGGACGAAAGCCCTAAAGGCCTGCGTCAAGGAGTGAATCTGGGAGGAAGCAGATAAAGTGACGTGCCCTTCTGATCCACATTCAACCCCGGCGGTGCTCCCCACACAACAAACACTGAACACTTGAAAATAACTAGTTTTGTTTAAAAAAAAAAAAAAAATATATATATATATATATATATATATATATATATATATATATATTTTATTGATTTTTACAGAGAGTAAGGGAGAGGGATAGAGAGTTAGAAACATCGATGAGAGAGAAACATCGATCAGCCTCCTGCACACCTTCTACCGGGGATGTGCCCACAACCAAGGTACATGCCTTTGACCGGAATCAAACCTGGGACCCTTCAGTCCACAGGCTAATGCTCTATCCATTGAGCCAAACTGGTTAGAAAGAAAATAACTAAGTTTGGAAAAGGGTGTTTTTATTTCCTTCAGATTCCTGAAAGCACAGGGACGTGGCTGAACACTGGCCACAGAGAACTAAGGCAGGTGGGGACTCTGAGTCGGGGGGAACTCTTGGCTTTGCCCCATTAATTAGGCTTGACAGGGCTTCTCGGTCAAGCAACTGACCAGGGCCGGCCAACAGCTGCTCCATCTGGCCTTTGTTTTTAGGCCTTTTAATTGATTTGTCCGATTCTTTGACGACATGGAACCAATGGGTTGTTTAACTTATTAATCAGACATCAAATGTTATTAAAGGGACAGCTGCATGCATGCCCCATACTGTGGCGGGCTTTGTGGAAAGTATACAAATAGGACCCTCATTGCAATCTGGGCGTATTAGCTCCTACCTCTCAGTGTTGTCCTGAGGAAGTGGAGACTGCAAAGAAAGACAGCACAGGTGGCATCAGAGCAGGAAGGACCTGTGTTCTTCATCCCGACTTACACTCCTGCCTGCTCCCCCGGCCCAAATCTGCCCTTCAGGCAGCAGCCAGAGGAGCTGGTCATGTTGACAGGCACCCAAGTGACTCTGCTGCTGCTGCCCCTGATGACTTCCCATGGTGCTTTGGATAAAATCTGAACTCTACCCTGCAAGATGCCCTGCTCTGGCCGCCACCCTCTTCCCTGAACCCCACTCCTGCGGCTCTCTGCTCACCCTACTTCCGGCTTCTCACCACCTCCACCCTCAGCCCAACCTCACCTTTTGGCCTTTGCACCAGCAGGCCCTCCCTCCTAGAATGTTCTTCTTCTGGATATTGTTGCATGGCTGGCTCTGGTTAATCACAACACATCCTCAGATAGGTCTTTCTGGATCATCCAATTTAAAGTGTCTTCCTGTCACTCTCCATCGAACTCGCCTTGCTTTGTTTTCATCTTAGTATTTCTCATTCACGTTAGGTTCTTGTTCGTCTTCCCCAGTCAGAATAGCCCGTCCAATAAAAGAGTCATTCACGTGGGACTTGGCCTTGTCCGTCTTTTGAGCTTGTGACTCCTAGGCCCGCATAGGTACAGCTACTGGGTCCTCGGCTACTGTTGGTGAGTAAGTGGTTGACTTAGAGGTTGCACTCAGGGCACAGAACTTAGCAGTTCTGCAAAGATCCAGGGTTGAGTCTAATTGAATGATGTAGATTTAAGTTTTAAGAGAAGAGAACTAAGGAACTAAGCCTCTCATTTGTGGAGTGAGGGTTTTGGTTCCTTCTGGGCCTCAGTTTCCCCTGCTGTAAGTGGCGATTACCCCATCACCAACCGAAAATGACCATTCAGAAGTGGGCCTGGTCCACTTGTTAAAAATGCCCCGAAAAGACTAAACCTGGATGGAGCACGGATCCACGGCAGCCTCCGACAGGATCTTGAGTATCTAGCTGTGCCCTGAACTGCAGCATTTGGATGTTTCTCAGGCTCCTCCACTGAGCATGTCTGGAGTGTGGTCAGCATCTTCCAGGTTCTTCCTCAAACCCCCCCTTCTCCTCTGCCTGCCTTCGTGGCTGGCCCGGTTTTCCTTCCAGGGTAATAGCCAGAAACCTGGGCCTAACTCTCAACTCTCTTCTCCCTCTGCCTTCATGCTGAATCAGTTGATTCCCACCTCCTGTCATTTAAGTCCGCCCAAATCTGTCATCTTGTCTCTGTCCACAGTGCCACTGCCATAGTCCAGGCCCCTTTTATTTCTTTTTTATTAAAAAAATATATTTTATTGATTTTTCACAGAGAGGAAGGTAGAGGGACAGAGAGTAAGAAACATCAATGAGAGAGAAACATCGATCAGCTGCCTCCTGCACATCCTTTACTGGGGATGTGCCTGCAACCAAGGTACATGCCCCTGACTAGAATCAAACCCGGGACCTTTCAGTCCACTGAAAGGGCTCAGTGGGACACTCTATCCATTGAGCCAAACCAGTTTTGGCTTTATTTCTTTTTAAAAAAATGTATTTTTATTAATTTCAGAGAGGAAGGGAGAGGGAGAGAGAGGTAGAAACATCAATGATGAGAGAGAATCATTTGATTGGCTGCCTCCTGCATGCTCCCCACTGGGGATCGAGCCCTCAACCTTTGCATGTGCCCTTGACCGGAATCAAACCTGGAACCCTTTAGTCCACAAGTTGACGCTCTATCCTCTGAGCCAGACAGGCTAGAGTCCCCTTTTATTTCTTGCTCAAATTACTGAGACTGCCTCCTCACAGGTTTCCTTGACTCCATTTTTTTTTATCTCCAATCATTCTCCACACCATAAATACCATCAATTAAAAATCATCTTTCCTTTAGTTGTTCCCCATTGCAATGGAATGAAAGCCACAACTCCTTACTGTGGTTTGTGAGGCCTTCACGTCGCTCACATCATTGGCCTCACTTCTGCAGCTTCTTTTTCCTGCTCCCTCCTCAACTTCCTCTGTTCCCCAGCCCCATGTCTCCGTCTTCAGTGCTGGTGTCCATGCCAGCCCTGTGTCTGCATCTTCCCTGCTGGTGTTTCTGCCCAGCCCATCTGTGTCTTCAGTGCTGGTGTCCATGCTGTTCTCTGTGCCCAGTATATCCAGCCCTTCGCCTCGCCTGGGGCCCAATGGTGCCAAAGTTACATACGTATTGAGACTTCAGTTCCTCAGTTTGGAGGTAGGCGTCCCTCCTTAGCACACCATAATAATTGTTGCTATTAGAACTACTATTTTAGCATTAATGAGATTAAGAGGGGCATCAGAATATTATACGGCGGCTTTGGGCTCCAACAAGATTGAAGTGTATTTCTTTTTTTGTTGTTGTTGTTGTTAATCCTCACCCGAGGATATTTTTCCATTGCTTCTTAGAGAGAGTGGAAGGGAGGGGGAAAGACAGAGAGAATAAAACATCAATGTGAGAGAGACACACCCATTGGTTGTCTCCCACATGCTCTCTGACTGTGGCGGGGGCTTGAGCCTGAAACCGAGGTACACACTGCAGAAGTATGTTTCTTTCTCATTTAATTGACTAGACGTTGGGAGCAGGTCACATCTCCTGCTGTCTTGCTGTTTTACCAGCCTCAGGTGTGGGCCTTGGCGTGGTCCCGGATGGCTCACTCGGCATCTGACAGCCCAGCCACACAGCGAGTATGGTGATTCCCATGGAATGAATGTTTGTAACCTCCCCACCGCCCCTCAAATTCATGTGTTGAAACTCCAGTCCCCAATGTGATAGTTGTTGGAGATGAGGCCTTTGGGAGGTAATTAGATCATGAGAGTTGAGTCCTCGTGGTAAGATTAGTGCCCTTATAAGAAGAGACTCAAGAGAGCTTCCTTTATTTCTCTCCCTCCCTTCCTCCCTCCACCTCCATCTCCCTTCTTTCCTCCTTCCTCCTCCCATCTCCCCTCCCCTTCCCTCAACCTCCCTCCTACAGGACACACACACACACACTCACACACACACACACACACACACACACACCACATGCACACACACCATACACACCACACACATACACACATACCACACACACCACACACATACACATACCTATCCCCCCCCCCCCTACACACACCCCTGCTACGTAACCAGAAAATGAGAAGATGGCTTGCTGGCTATAGACCAGGAAGAATGACCAAGAATCAGACCAAACCCTGGTCCCATACTTCCAGGCTCCAGAGCTGTGGGAAAGATGGGGTGAAGTGATTCAGTGGACAGTATTCTCTTCCAGCCGCTAGAGATGACTAAAACAGTGGTAGAAGGGGAAGCAGAGAGAGGAAGCCCCGCCCCCAGCCTCCCCCCCCCCTGGCCCCCAGATCATTATTCAGTTACAACAGAGGGTGGAACAGAGGCCGACGTGCCAGATTTATAGAGCACTCTACTGAGAACGTGCCTTTTCTCATCTGACCCTGTCAACAGCCTTGTGTGTGTGTGTGGGGGGGGGGGGGGGAGAAACTTCCATTTTTAAGCAAATGATGTTTTTACCAACAAGCCAATGATGCAAATCTGAGACATAATATGAAGGCCAGTCAGCCTGGCTCCCCATGTGATGGCAGTTCTTTCCCAGAAAAATCTTCATGTGATGTGCACATGGCTTTTGTGTTTGGTTACAAACACAGCAAGGAGTGTCAGCACTCCCTGTGCTTGTGCAGCTATTATTTTACGTTTAGATTTATGATGGTCGAAGTGATACGTGCACGGAGAGTCAGAGAGCACTGCGTGCTCTGCTACAAAGGAGGCCAGTTAGCTCCCTGCTCCCCACTCTTTCACCAGCCTCACACCACGCACTCTTCCAAGGTCCAGACTTGGAACCCCCTATAACACGTGAGCAGACCTTTCGGCTACTCCCTTGCATATCTCCCCAGAACATGCTTCTATTGCTACCTTGTGATTTCTCCGTTTTAGGCATCATCTCTCGGCTGCCCACCATTAGAACGTGAGGATTTGGCGTTGCCGTGGACTCACCACCCCACCTGCAACACTCTAGCAGACACATTTCCCCTCTTCTCCTGCCTGTGCCCCCAACAGATAGAACTTAATTGTATCCCGATCGGCATTTTCACAGCTGTGCCATCTAGCTCACTAGCATTATTTTTTCCTGCAAGTATTTTCTAGCATTTATTTCCCCTGGAGGTATTTTTTTTTTTTATGTTTTAAGCTTGCTTAATTTTCTGTGTACTTATCTCTAATCCAACCTCAAACCTGTCTGCAGTTGCACAAAATGTTTTCTAAATATTTTCAAACACATGTGGCATTTTATCCATTCCATCTTTTCAAAGCAGCCTCCTTGGGGCCTTCCCACTGGCTCCCACCTGGACCTGGGGTCCAGCCGTCGTCTCGGGACCCGTCCCCGCCAGTCTGGGCCTTCCTTGCACCCCTCTCTCGGGCTGGAATTCCTTATTTCTGGGTCACATGTTTTCCTCTTCCGCAGGCTGCTCTTCATTTTGGAGCGTGGGAAAGAGGACATGGGAGGAGGTTTTTTGTTTGTTTGTTTTGATTGTATGTGCACCGTTTAACCTCCCATCTTCAACAGGGATTCTGCGTTTCATGTCAGAGATGATGCAATTGAAGTTCAGGAATATTAAGCAACTTGGAAGTTGTCATTTCTCTATCAGAGCACCCGCCACACTGTTTTCTTATCTGTTTTCCCTTCTGAGTTATAAGCTGCCTTAGGAGAAGGGCCGAATCCATCTTGTTCCCCTTTGTACCTCCTGTAGCAGGTTCGTCCTAGGCATTCAACTAACGTTTTTGTCCTTTGATATATCTTTTATTGATTTCAGAGAGGAAGGGGGAGAGAGAGAGATAGAAACATCAATGATGAAAAAAGAATCATCGATCCCTGCCTCCTGCATGCCCCCCCGCACCCCCCCCCCCTGCCCAACACCCCTCCCTCGCACCAACCGGGGACTGAGCCTGCAGTTCAGGCATGTGCCCGAGACCTCCTGGTTCATAGGTTAACACTCAACCACCGAGCCACACGGGCCAGACCAACTAATGTTTCTTAAGTGAAGTGCTGGGTCTGATTCGGGAGGGCATCATTTCTTACATCTCAGCAATATGCATTGCGTTTCTAACTCCTCAGACCCAAATAATCTGTCCTTGCTGTAATTGTGCCCCTCGCCCCTTCGAGCTTGTTGTCATCTCAGGAGAAAGATAGGACATCTCGTCTGCATCTGAAAGGTCTGAAAATATTTCAGGGGAAGGTCTTGCCCATGCTTCATTCCTGGATCAGGGAACATTCTTCCAAGGTTTATTTGCACGGGATATACAATAGTGTAATCTCAAAATATGTTTTTCCTAAAAGAAAGGCTTACTCAGGCAGAGGCAATGCTATAGTTGTGCCATTTCCCCCCTTTCCTCCCCCCCTGTTTTTAGGATACCTCATGGAAACTTGATAGAACAAAGGAATTATTTTTGTTAGGCTGACTCTGTGTATCGGGTGCTGTATGTTTGCTGCCCAGTGAGTCTCAAGATCTCCACTTGGAGGAAAAAATAACATTCTCTGATTAATGTTAAAAACAACCTGAAACAGACCCCTCCAGCTGGGTGACTGCATTATGTAAAAACGTAAAGTAACAAACACGGCCCCGGTGCCCTCCCCGCCACCCAAACCTACCGCAGCTAAAAATAGCCCCGGGCCCTTCTCCACGGCTGCTCCAAAACAGGAACGCCATAACCTGTTTGCCTTGTTAAGAGGCGCTGTGCAGGGATCCGGCCCTTCTCCCGTCCTGGCTTCCACACGTGCCAGCACCAGCACGTTCTAATCAGCCGATCACAGATCCCCCGGGCCCAGCAGTACGGTAGGTGGTGGCGAATTCTGCAGACACATGGCTGCCCGGGGGCCCCTAAGCAACGCACCGCTCACCCTGGGCTCGGGTGAGACCAGCCACCCTAACCACCACGCAGAGGAGGCTGCTGTAACATGTGCCAGGCAAGCCAGGTACTCTGTGTGTGTTAACCCTGTTGATCCTTCCCTTCCACGGGGATAAGTCCTTTATTATTATCCCCGAGTTCTAGATAAAGGAACAGAGGCCTCAGGAGGTAAAGAAACTTGCCTGCTCACCCAAGATGATAGAGGCGTCATGTCCACACCCAGCGGGGCTTGGCTAATGAGCCTCCGACCGGGTGCCTCATGGGTGCTCCCAGAATGCCACAGCCACTCTCAGCAGGACTGCCTTCCCTCTGCAGCCTAACTCTGATTGCTATTGGCCCGTGAAGATAAAGGCAGAAACTATAAACTCCCAGGGTTGGGAGGGCCTCTGAGGATCATCCATTCTTTTTTTTTTCTTTTTAAATATATTTTATTGACTTTTTACAGAGAGGAAGAGAGAGAGAGAGAGAGAGAGAGAGAGAGAGAGAGAGAGAGAGAGCCAGAAACATCGATGAGAGAGAAACATCAACCAGCTGCCTCTTGCACACCCCCTACCGGGGAATGTGCCTGCAACCAAGGTACATGCCCTTGGCCGGAATCGAACCCGGGACCCCTCAGTCCGCAGACCGACGCTCCACCACTGAGCCAGACAGACATCGGCGAATCGTCCATTCTTTTTTTTTTTTTTTTTTTTTTGATATTTTACAGAGAGGAAAGGAGAGAGATAGAGAGCTAGAAACGTCGATGAGAGAGAAACATCGACCAGCTGCCTCTTGCACACCCCCCACTGGGGATGTCCCCGCAACCAATGTACATGCCCTTGACCGGAATCGAACCCCGGACCTTTCAGTCCGCAGGCCGAGGAGCCAAACCGGTTTTTGGCAGAATCGTCCATTCTTGAAGATCTTCTCTTCCACCGCAGATCTGACCAGTTCTCACCCAGCTCTGTGGGGAAATCATAGGCTTTGGCGTCTGCCAGGTTTCATGCCTTCACTCCCCCGTTCACCGGCGGTGTAACATTGGACAGTGATAATGATGAACAGGTAATGAGTGCACTCCATGTGTCCGGCACTGGCTGAACGTCTGCAAGTGCATTATCTCCTGCAGCTCTTACCAGGTCGTCTGAGGCATGGCTGTCATTTCAAAGCCGAGGGCCCTAGAGCTGGGGGAGGGGGGGATTTGGGGGCCCGGTGAGTGTGATGGTCAAAGCACAGGCTATGGGATCAAATATTCTTGATTTCGATCTTGCTTCTAGTTCTGTGGCCCTGGGCCAGCTACTTAACCTCTCTCAGCCTGGTTCTCCATAAGTAAACGGGCTGCATAATGGTTAGGTACCCTGCATGGTTGCTGTGAGGACGAGACAGCCTTTTGTGATAGGTACTCTGTAATAGTTCCTTGACTTGTATGCCTTTCCAGAAAGCTCAGTACATTCTTAGCCCTAGTTATCTGAGATGTGTTTTTATTATTTTATCTGAAAAATTGTTCTCTTAATTGCTCATGCTTCCTCTCACAGTACACCTAGCTACAGGGACAGATTCCAGACTTTGGAATGTGGAGCACAGTTTATAGCCCATCCATTCATTCAACAAGTATGCTTTTGAGTGCTAGGTACTCTTCTAGGCTAGTGAACAGGAAAAAAAGTATAGATCATAATCTAGAGTGTGTGTGTTGTGGAGGTCAGAGGAGGGAGGTATACACACTAGGTAAACAAATAAATATAAAAATGTCCAGTGGTGTTTTTCTTCTTCAGCTCTGAAGAATATATAATAAGATAGTGTGATGGCAAATGCCGTGTGTGTGATGGGGACAGTGGTGATGGTGGTGGGGTGATTCCTTAGGCTGGATGGCAAGGAAACATGTCTGTCTGAGGATGCCACACTGCAGCTCGGTTTAAGATGGTACTCGAGTTGTGGGATGGAACCACCAACGGGGAGAATACATATAGAAAAGAGCTCCAATATTTGAAGTCCAGGAGAGAGCCAGCCAATGAAACGGAGACTTTGGTGTCACAGAAACAAAGGAAAAAAGTCCTTCAGGAAGGAGGGTCTGGCAAACTGTGTGCTGTATTCCTGCAGAGTCCGGATAGGAACAGCAAAGTCCGGAGGTCACGGCCACTGCTCAGAGCCATCTCCCTGAGACATCTCAGAGGGAGGAGAGACAGAGTGCAGAGGGAGTGAGTGGAAAAGAGAAAAGGAGTTGGGGAAGGGCAGATGGCAACTATAGATAACCACTCCTAAGAGGTTTTGCAGTAAAATAGGGTAGAGCTTCAGACCCATATCAGGAGGGGAATGTGAGGCTAAGAAAAGTTTGCTTGGTTTTGTTTTTCTGTTTGAGAACCTTGATTCTTGACACTCTGAGGAGAAGGAGGGAGGGCAAATAGAGTGATCCAGTAGGAAGGAATGAATTAATGCAGGAAAGAAAAGAGATACTGCACTGCTATAAAAAAAAAAAAAAAAAAAAAAAGGAGTTCTTACCATTTGCAGCAGCATGGATGGAACTGGAGAGCATTATGCTAAGTGAAATAAGCCAGTCAGTGAAAGAAAAATACCACATGATCTCACTCATTTATGGATAGTAAAGAACATTATAACCCAGTGAACAAAAAGATAGATACAGAGGCAGAGAAGCATTGAACAGACTGCCAAATTACAGCGGGAAGGCTGGGGAGGAGGAGGGGGGAGGAGGTAAGAGATAACCAAAGGACTTGTGTGCATGCATATAAGCATAACCAATGGACACAAGACAACGGGTGGAGGGTGGGGTGTGGGCATGTGTGGAGGTGGGTGTTGGGGGGAAGGTCAATGGTGTGAAAAAAGGAGACATATGTACTTCTATTTGTAATACTTTAAACAGTAAAATAAAATTTTAAAAAAGAGATACTTAGAGAAGTGCTGCCCAAGATAAGGCAAGAGAGGTCTCTACCTGGGCACCCCGAGATGGGAGCAGGGAGCTGTCCCCTGGAAGGCTCAGGATATGGCACCAGTTAGGGTGGAAGTTTCCTCAGAGAGAAGATGTGGCAGTTTCTGTTGGTTGTGCCCCTCACAGCTAAGAGTGAGGGGAGGAGCAATGTGGGAAGTTCCAGGAGAGAGAGGCAAGCAGTAGTTTTGGAGCAAGTGGGAAGTGGAGATACTGGAGAAGGATGTGCCAGTCAGAGGAGAGTGCCCACTTGAGATTTGTGCCCATCATGATAAGAGGAATCCCATCATCAGAGGTAGTGGATTCTGCAAGAAAGCGCAGCTGTGCGGATGCAGGGGTGGAAAGATGGAGCCTGGCCAGGTGTGGGGGGGGGGGGGATTGAGAGGGGAGGTTGTTGGAGGGAGTTTGCAGGGGAGTGACCAGGAGAAAGAAATGTGACTCTGAGCAGGGGGGGTTGAGAGTGAGGTGACTGGTGAGAAAGGGCTGGGTTCATGATCATTGAAGGTTCCTCTGAGGTTGAAAACTTTATTTGGCTGGAGGAGCAGAGAGAGGGCACTGCAAGCACAGAGCCTGGGCTACCTGGGACTGAAGTTTCGTAGGGGGTGCATTTCGTGTGGTCAACGGCTTGAAAGAAGGAAGAAGGTGCTAGGTAGGACGGAGGGAAGGCCATCTGTGTGAGAATAAGCAGCCTTCCGGTGTTGGATGGATAAGCCACCTGAATTTTGAAGTCGCCCAGAAGGGTGGCCTAAAGAAAATGTATAATGAAAAAATCTACAAAAAGAATGGTGGTGCCCTGGCCCGTGTGGGCATCCTCCACTGCCCCAAAAGGTTGCTGCTTGAATCTGTCAGGGCATGTGCCCTGGTTGCAGCTCAGTCTCCAGTAGGGGGCGTGCAGAAGGCAGCCAATCAAAGTTCCACTCTCACATTGACGCTTCTCTTCCTCTCTCTTTTAAAAAAATCAATAAAAATATTTTAAAAAAGAATGGTGCTGAGAGACAACAAGATGGCGGCAGAGGTAAAAGCCTAACTGCAGCCTCACTCAACAATTTCAAAAAATACAACTAAAATATAGAGTGGACACTATCCAGAACTACAGGAAAGTTGACTGACTGGGAATTCTACAACTAGAAGGAAAGAGAAAACCAGAAGGAAAACCAGAGGAGCTGTAAAAGCCTAAGGTACGGAGGCACGGTGCGCGCGGGGAGAGGACGGAGCCGGAGAGGAGGGGCGGCTGAGTGCCTGGCTGGCGTTCCCTAGCGGAAGGAGATAAAAGCTCCGGACTGTGCTGAACCCCAACTCCAACTGCACTGAACCCCAGTTCTGGGCGAGACCCTGGGGTCCCAGGCTCACACAGAGGGAATCTGAGCTGTAAGGCGGAAGCTCAGGGGAGCGGCAAGAAAGGCAGAGCCCCGGAGTCGCGCACATTGCGCGCAGAGGAGGGACTGTTGGCTGAGCTGCTGAATTGCCCCAGCGGGAAGAAGACAAAAGCTCAGGACTGTGCTGAGCCCCAGTTCTGACTGCACTGAACCCCAGTCCTGGGCAAGACCCTCGGGCCCCAGCCTCATACAGAGGGAATCTGGGCTGTAAGGCAGAAGCTCAGGGGAACGGCGAAAAGCAGATCCCCTGAGTCGCGCACCTTGCGCGCACAGAGGACAGACTGTTGTTTGGGCCGCGAGATCGCCCTAGCAGGAAGGAGACATAAGCTCCGGACTGCTCTTAACCCCACTTCCAACTGCTCTGAACCCCAGTTGTGGGCTTGTTGGGGGAGAGACTACACTGTCTGGTAGCGGGCGAAGCTCTAGGGCGCCTTTCTCTCAGAGGTGCTTGCAGCGAGTACCAAAGGACACTGAGGTGCACTGAGACTCAGGAACCTCCGAGGGCGGGGCTAACTGGAAGCCAAGGCTGTAGGCTCCACCCTGAAACTCTGCCCCATCCAAGCTGAACTCAGAGAGGCTTTAGCAGGTTTCCAAGTCTAGTGGAATAAGGTTGTCTCCTGGCACAGACACAGCTGATCCTCCCAACCTACCAACTCAGAGAAGCAGCGAAAATGCCGAAACGAGGAAACAGATCACAAACGAAAGAAATGGAGGACAAAAAGCGACTGGATATAGAGTTCAAAGCCACGCTTATAAGGTTGTTCAACAATCTCTTAGAAAAGGCGGATAAAATAAATGAGACCTATGAGGATATGAAAAGGGATCAACTAGAAATAAAGAATACATTCTCTGAAATAAAAAATATTATACAGAGTCCTAAAAACAGATTGGAAGATTGCAAGAATCAAGTCCAATATTTGGAACACAAAGAGCCAGAAGACACTCCTCCACAGAAGCAAGAAGACAAGAGAATCCAGAAAGTTGAAGATAATGTAAGAAACCTCTGGGACAACTTCAAGCGAACCAACATCAGAATTATGGGCATCCCAGAAGATGACAGAGAGCAAGATACCGAAAACATATTGAAAGAAATAGTGACAGAAAACTTCCCCCACCTGGGGAAAGAAATAGACTTACACGTACAGGAAGCACACAGAACCCCAAACAAAAGGAATCCAAAGAGGACCACACCAAGACACATCATAATTAAAATTCCAAGAGCTAAAGACAAAGAGAATATTAAAAGCAGCAAGACAAAAGCAGGTAGTTACCTATAAAGGGGCACCCATACGACTGTCAGCTGATTTCTCAACAGAAACCATGCAGGCCAGACGGGAATGGCAAGAAATATTCAAGGTGATGAATAACAAGAACCTACAGCCAAAAATACTCTACCCAGCAAAGCTATCACTCAGAATCGAAGGTCAGATAAAGAGCTTCACAAATAAATTTAAGCTAAAGGAATTCATCACTGCCAAGCCAGAATTATATGAATTGCTAAAAGGGGTTCTTTAGGAAGAGGAAGAAAATAAAGATAAAAATTATGAACAAATAGGTAACTATCAACAAGTGAGTCCAAAAACCAAGGGAAGTAAAAATCATGATGAACAATATTAACTGGTGAATATAATAGAATCAGAGGTATGGAAGGGGAGTGGACTGATGATTCTCGGGGAAATGGGGAGGGGAGTGGGGCAGGAAGAGACTGAACATAAACTGCACCTATGGATGAGGACAATGGGGGGTGGGGAAAGGGCAGAGAATTGAATGGAAACTTGGTGTAGGGGAGAAATTGGGGGGGGGGGGATGAGGAACATTTGTAATAATATGAACAATAAAGATTTAGTTTAAAAAAAAAAGAATGGTGCTGATGGAAGGAAATGAGAGGATGCTAAACTCATTAATGGAAGAGGTGACAGGGTGGGCAGCCATCAGGAAGGGGCGGGGCTGAGTCTGATGAAATAAACTTCAGAGGAAGGCGGGTGAAGGAGAAGGGAGTAAAATGGGTTGGAAGTGGCCATGGGAAGCAAGGCCCACAACCAGCCCGGTACGATGGAAGAGAAAAATGCCAAACTGCTTTCAAGTCGGCCACAGCGTTGAATTGAACCTGACTATATTGTTTTGTTTTTTTGTTTTGTTTTGTTGTCTGTTCTTCTGATACCTTAGGCAGTACAGAGATTCTGGTTCTGGACAATCTGGGCTCAACTCCTGGGTCTGCCCCTTTCTAGCTCTGTGACCTTGGACAAGTTATTTAACGGCTCTGTGCTTAGTTTTCCCATCTGCAAGATGGTGCAGGCAATAGTACCTACCTGGGAGGGTTGTCAACATGCAGAAGTACTTAGATCTCTGTTTTGTGGGTTGTAATAATTTTTCCTTATGTGTGCCATTCCCTTGGCTTGGAATACACCATCCTTGCTGCCCCCACCCCCACTCTTTCCTCCACCCACCTACCTTCAAGGGTCACCTGAGACCTCACTTCCAGCAGAAAGCTTTCACTGGCCACGTCGAGGGGCCACGGGCTCCATACTGGACTCTTAGAGCTGCCAGCTGTGCCAGGCTGCCTCTGTGGCCTGGTTTGACAAAGCTGGCTGGCTATGTGCCACTCTCTTCTCAGGGCCTGTCATTCTTCTGCCTGGCACACAGTAGGTGTACAGATGAATGGTAGGATAAAAAGATGACTCCTCCGGAGGGAGAGGTCGTGGGGCCCAGGTTGAAGGGCGTGTTGCCTGCTGACATTTGTGGAGCACAAATAACAAGGCATCTTGGCTCAGATCTGGGGAAGGCAGCCTCCTGCATACATGCTCTCAAGTAGAGAGACTTCAAGGACTTTTATTGCTCTTTTTCTTTTAATGTTCAATTAAAATTGCGGGGGAAATAGTGTAGAAAAAAATATTTCCCCCTCTTCAATTTAAAAATCGGTGCTTTTTCGAACTCTTCATCCAGCTCAAAGGTTAATGAGCTCAGCAATACCAGTCTTTCAGTGTGGGGCTCCGAGGGCCAGCATTGGTTCCTCCAGGATCTACTGATTCAAGTATTTATCAAAAGTTCCTAAGAAGTCAGTAACACAACCCTTATGCATCTATAAGCTTACAGAATACGGTGTGTGCGTGTGAGAACCAGGATTGTTTCAGTCCCTGGACAATGCTTGGTGTGGTTGTGGATTTGGTTCTGCCTGCAATACCCTGAGATAGCCAAGGGTGGGTCACCCCCGGGCTGGGAACCAGGGAGGCGGCCCACCCCGAGTTTCTAAAAGCTGAAGTTCTCCGTTTGCCAAAGGAGGAATGGAGGCCCCGGGCGGATTGCAGAGGCCTGGTGGTGGGAATGCCAGCTGCCTGGCACGCAGTGGGCATCCATGAGTGAAATGTTGGCTTAGACCGAGGAATCCACCTTGGCCTCTGACACTGTGAAGGTGCCGCACGCCTGCCACCCCGGCAGCAGCTTGTTGGGACAGGTATGGAGTAGAGCAGAAGCCCCGCCGCCAGAGTGCAGACAGGCAGCGTCTGGGCCAGGTCAGGCTGCTGTTGCTGGAGGGAGAGCTTGAAGGGGCAGCCTCTCGGGTGCAGAGTCTACCAGTCTCTTACTCACAGGCCTGAGGCAGTCAGTCTGTCGGTGTAACAGCCATCAGTGTCTTTCCCTAAATATCAGCAGCTTCCAGCCATCAGAGGTAGACGGGGACCATTTTGGGCGTGCATCCGATCCCCTCCCTGAGCTACCTGCAGATGTGCTGTTATTTACAAAAGCAGGCCATAGACCAAACCCTGCCAGATTTGTATTTATTAGCAAGGTAGGCACGAACCCGTAATCAGTTCTAAGAGGGAGGGGTCGGGAGGGGCCATCTCAACAGCACCCTGGAGAAAAAATTCACTCTAAGATAGACCAACCCGTGAGGACACGGACAGGGCAGACACGCAAGTCCTGCTGGGAGAGAAATGCCCCGAGGTTCATGCGGCCAAATTGGCCGATGTTTCTACCTCGTTCTGTAAGCAAGTTGAGCTGCATAGTCTTCCTGGCTAAGCTACCTGGCATGTGGCTCTTTCTGAAGCAATGAATAATTTATTTTTGACATTCCTGAGGCTAATTAACAACCCCTTAGTGTAGATTTCTATATTTGAAAAGCTTAAGCAGTCTCCTGTAGAGCCAGGATTCCTAAATACTGCCTTGAGGGTAAAGGTAATATACACACATGCGTTCTACTTTTCACAGAAACTTGATTTTAAGCAAATTGTCGAGCATGCAAAATGATAGAACCACAAAGGTGGAAGGAAGGCGTCTGGGAGACTCTCTTGTCACATGGTTGTTGTTTCTTTCATTCATTTATTCATCCTTTCATATAACAGCTCCAGAATTCTCATGTTATGCCAGGCACCGTTCCAGGCACTGGAGTCAGAGTGGCAGACGGGAAATAAAATGCCTGACATCATGGAGTTTACATTCCAGTGGGAGAAGCTAATAATAAACAAATAAAATATAAATATATCTTCTAATGCTTGCTGGTGATAGCTCCCATGAAGGAAAATAAAGCAAAGCAGTGTCAGGGGCTAGATTATAGAATAGCTCCGTCCAAGAGAAACACAATGAAAGGCACATCACATTTTCTAGTAGCCACATGTAAAAGAATGTAAAGGAACAGGCAAGATGCATTTTAAGGATATATTCTATGTAACCTAATATAGCATATCCAAATTTTAGCATTCGAACATATACCAAATATAAAAGTTATTGAGATAGTTTACATTAGTGCATATTTTAAAATTCATTTTTTACAGAGAAGAAGAGGGGAGGCGAGGGAGAGAGAGGGAAATGTTGATGCTGGATTAAAACATCAATCAGCTGCCTCCTCCACACTCCCTACTGGAGACTGAACCCGCAAACCAGTCCTGTGCCCTGACCAGGAATAGAACTGGCAATCTTTTGGTTGCCACCTAACCAAATGAGCCACACCAGTCAGGGCTTTATTTACTTAATCCTCACCTGAGGACATGCTTAGAGAGCAACCTAAGTTGTGTGCCCTTACCAGGAATCGGGAATTGAGCTGGCAACCTTTCGGTACACAGGCCGGCCTTCAACCAACGGGGCCCCCCTGGCCAGGCTCGTGTGTGTTTTGTAGTTCAAGCACATCTCCGCTGAGACTCGCCACTTCTCCTGAGCTCCATAGGCCCGAGGGGGAGTGGCTACCTGGCTGGACAGCACAAGTCAAAGGCCAATGGTGGCCAGAGAGAGCTCTTCACTCAGGAGGTGGCCGTCCCAATGCAGAGATGAATGAAGTGAGGAAGCGAGCCAGGTGGTATTGAGGAAGCAAGCAAGTGAGCTGGGGGAATCAATTTGACGGGACAGACAAACCGCCACAAGGCGTGGGACTAGGCTGGTTGGTGCCTTTTGTCCTTTACCTTCCCTTCTTCCTCCTCGGAATGCAGACGCAGGGCCCGGAGGGGCAGCAGCCAGCTTCCGACCTGAGCACAGGCTCCGGAGAGAGAATGCCTGGGTCGGGTCTCAGGCCTGCTACGCCAGCTGGCTCATTGCTTCTCCAGTCACCAGGGGCCCCGGCGTTGTTTTCCCTCCCAGTCCACTGCAGAGCATAATGCTTTTGTAAAATAAAGTGAATTACCTTAAAAAACATGAGACGTCGCCGAAACCGGTTTGGCTCAGTGGTAGAGCGTCGGTCTGAGGACTGAGGGGTCCCGGGTTCGATTCCGGTCAAGGGTATGTACATTGGTTGTGGGCACATTCCCCGGTAGGGGGTGTGCAGGAGGCAGCTGGTCGATGTTTCTCTCTCATCGACGTTTCTAGTTCTCTATCTCTCTCCCTTCCTCTCTGTAAAATATCAATAAAATATTAAAAAATAAAATAAAAAACATGATACGAACTAAAAAGAAATGAACGTAGGGAATACAAGGCCAACGTAAAAAAAATAATGCTATTAAACGGACATAGGATTGTTCTATCAAATTGCTACAAGACATTTTAACCCTGTTTCTGCGCTCCTTTTGTGGCAGCTAGGTCCAAGGGCGATCCTTGGCGGAGCACTGAGCGAAAGTGATTTGGTAAGTTTTCCAGTCCACCTAAGCCTCGGTCTCCTCATCTGAAAGATGGAGGTAGAGTAACGGTACCTCTTTCACAGGTATATTTGTAAGGAGGAACGAAAATAACCCCTGTGAAGGCTGGCCCCGCAGTGCTGGTAAATGTCAGCTATTGCCAGTCACCACATGTTTGCTTCCCCAACGGGCTGCAGGCTCCCCGAAGACAGGGACTGCCGTGGCCTGGCTTCATAAACCCGGCACTCTGTGCTTCCCGCAGAGCAGATATTCGACAAATTACGGCTGAATTCTCAATTTTGAGATTCTCGAGTGAAAGGCATTGCAAATTGCAACCCCACCACACACACCCCCAGCCTCCCAGATCTCATTCATTCAGTCATTTATTCACGCAGTCCCTCTGTAGCTTAATGAAATGGAGAGTGGCGTCGTGTAGACAGACCTAAGTTCAAGTTGGTTTCTTCCCCTTAACTAGTTTGGGCAAGTCACACCACCTCTCTGAACTTCAGTTTTCACACCTGAAACATGGATATGATCACACACACACACACACACACACCCGATGGGGCTGTTGTGAAGATGGAATGAGATGATATGTGCAGCGCACCAGGGCTCCCTAAATGGGACCTATTGTTCCTGCTCTGAAGACAGCGCAAGATTTAGTGCAGATGGCTGTGCTGGGCGCTGACCAGGACGGAGGCCTGGCATTTCTGGCTTGGTGAGCATTCCTGAGCCTTTTATTGGCAGCCCTGAAAGATGCCAGCAGCTGGTAGCAAACTGGCACCAGTGTCTGGCGGAGACATACAAATGGGACCTCACCCCATCGGGCCCCGGCCTTGCCCTGCCCTGCCTGGAGGCTCCTTCCAAACACGCTCTGAGCCTGTGGGCTGTGGGTGGTGAGAGGTGTCTGCTTTGAAGTTGGCAGTTGCACCCAAAATTCTCCCTGATTTAAAAAAAAAAGAGAGAGAGAGAGAGAGAAGAAACCCCAACCACCACCAACAATAAACCTCTCTGGGTGGCCTGGCACACTGGATAAAAGCCTTGCCTTGCTCATCACTTAGCCAGGGTGGAAGGTACAGAAACCCTCTCTTAAAGCGCAGGGTCTGAAGGAAATGCTAAGGTTAATCCCTTAATTCGATTTTAGTTTATGTGCTACACTTCATCTCATTTAACCCTTGCAACAGTCCTTCCAACTGAACTAGTTTGTTTCTTTTTATTTATTTTTAAAATTGTGATAAAATACAATAAAATGTACCATTTTGATCATTTTTTATTTTTATTTAAAAAATATATTTTATTGATTTTTTACAGAGAGGAATAGAGAGGGATAGAGAGTTAGAAACACCGATGAGAGAGAAACATCGATCAGCTGCCTCCTACACATTCCCTACTGGTGACGTGCCTGCAACCAAGGTACATGCCCTTGACCGGAATTGAACCCGGGACCCTTCAGTCTTCAGGTTGACGCTCTATCCACTGAGCCAAACCGGTTTCGGCTTGATCATTTTTTAAAAATATATATATATATTCTTATTGATTTGTAGAGAGAGAGGAAGGGAGAGGGAGAGAAAGATCAATGTGAGAGTGGAACATTGATGGACTGCTTCTTCCATGCCCCCTACCGGGGATTGAGCTTGCAACCCAGGCATGTGCCCTGACCGGGAATCAAACCAGCAACCTTGTTGGGGCAGCGGACGATGCCCAACCAACTGAGCCACACAGGCCAGGGCTGTCTTGACTATTTTCAAGTGGATAGTTCAGTGGTGTGAAGTACATTCACGTAGTAAATCTCCAGTCCTCTTTTCATCTTGCAAAACAGAAACTAAAAAACACACCTCCCCAGTCTCACCTCCCTTCAACCCCGGTCACCCACTCTTCTACTTTCTGTTCCTTTGAATGTGACTGCTCCCCGTACCTCACGTAAGTGGGATCATATAGTACTTTTTGTGTGACTGCCTTATTTCACCTAGCATATCTGTAAGTTACATCCATGTTGTCACATGTATCAGAATTTCCTTCCTTTTGGTGGCTGAATAATATTCCAGTGCATGTATATACCACATTTAATGTATCCATTTATCCTTTGATGGACACTTACTGTAGGTTGCTTTTACCTTTCGGCTACTTGAATAATGCTGCTATGAACATACATGCACAAATATCTTTCTGAGGTCCTGCTTTCATTTGGGGGGACTACATACCCAAAGGTAGAATTGCTGAATCACATGGTAATTCTATTTTTAGTTCTTTGAGTAACAGCCAAACCATTTTCCATAGCTGCTGCACCATTTTACTTTCCTAATGACAGGGCACAAGGGTTCCCATTTCTCCACAGCTTTACCAATCATGTTTTCTTTTCTTTTTTAAAAAAATATATTATATACATATAATATATTTTAGCCAAAACCGGTTTGGTTCAGCATCGGCCTGCGAACTGAAGGGTCCCAGATTGATTCCGGTCAAGAGCATGTACCTTGGCTGTGGGCACATCCCCAATAGGGGGTGTGCAGGAGGCAGCTGATAGATACTTCTCTCTCATCGATGTTTCTTACTCTCTGTCCTTCTACCTTCTTCTCTGTAAAAAAAAATCAATAAAATATATTTTTAAAACATTGTTAAAATATACATATTATTGATTTTTACAGAGAGGAAGAGAGAGGGATAGAGTTAGAAACGTCAATGAAAGAGAAACATTGACCAGCTGCCTCCTGCACACTCCCTACTGGGGATGTGCCCACAACCAAAGGTACATGCCCCTGACCGGAATCAAACCTGGGACCCTTCAGTCCGCAGGCTGACACTCTATCCACTGAGCCAAACTGGTTAGGGCTTGTTTTCTTTTTTTATAGTAGTCACCCCAAAGGGTATGAGGTGATAGTTAAAAAAAATTATCTTTATTGTTGAAAGTATTACAGATGTTCCCTTTGTTTCTCTGTTTGTTTATTTCCCAATGACCCCCTCCACCCTGTGGGTGTGAGGCAATATTTACTAGAGTTTTGATCTCCTGGTTTGCTTCTTTAAATCACCATTTTGCATGAGAGGAAACTGAGGTTTCAGAATATGAAGCCACTTCGCTTGCCCAAGGTTGTCCAGTGAATCTGTGAAGCGACCAGCCTGCACATTTCCTGTTCTCGGGGCAGGTCTGGACTGTGACCCCTGCTGCACCCAGGCACCTGTCTCCTCAGCCACCTGTCTCGTCCTACAAACATCTGTCCAGGCAGCACGGGCTGATGGTACCGCGAGGTGAGCACTCTGGGGCCTGGCTGTGTGCTCCGAGGGGCCCTGCCACTCACGAGCTATGGGATTCCAGCAGGTCAGGACCCTGCCATGCCTCATATCCCGTACGGTCAAGACGGCTGGAGTCCCGCTGCAGAGGGTGCGGCAGGAGAACCTCAGAGCTGCCTGCCTGTCATGAGCCCAGGCAGCACCCGGCTCTGGAGACTCAACTGGGACCCCACTGCCAGGGCCCCTGCCTCCTCAGGTCCCCGGGGGCAGGATGGGGAGACAGCCACACACTAAATATTTACACAAGCCTGCGCTCAGGGGCAGTGGTGATAAGTGAGTGTGAAGGCTGGGAGGAACCGGTCTTTCCCACAGTCTGGGGAACGGGGCACCTTCTCCCCTTATTTCCCCTCCGCCGGGCTCTCATTTACATAACAGGCCAAACAGCAACTGGGGAAAATGCACCGTGGACTTGGAGGTTAAAAGATGTATCCCAGCATTTTCACCTTAACATTCTTGGCTAGTTTGGGGTGTTCTAAATCCATCCCCTTTAATTCTTAGAGTAGAATCCAATGGGTTTTTCTTTTTAGGCAACCTTATTATTATTATTATTTATTTTTTTTGAGAGAGAGACCCATACACATCAGTTTGTCGTTATGAAAGGGCGAGGCTAGAACCCTGCCTCCTTGTGGGACAGGGCGGAGCTATCCCCCATTTTGTGGCCGGACCCTATCCCTAACCCAACCAATCAGGGTCATATCCCCCCCTGTATAAAACCCATTGAGATGTTACATTCTCTCTCTTCCACCATGCTGTCGGTGTGAGTGGGACAGAGCCTATGCTAGCATGGAAGAGGCTCTTTTGTTTATTGCATCGGACTCGGCTCCCTGGTGGTCCTTGGGGATCACGAAGTCTGGGCATAACAGTTACACTTATTCATGCCCTCACTGGTAGATTCTTGCTGGAGCCCTAACCAAGGATGGAACTGGCAACCTTGGCTTATCAGGAAGCTGTTCTAACCAACTGAGCTACCCGCCAGAGCCAGGCAAACATTCTCGTGAGCAGGTTTTAGTTTTTGTGTTGTTGGTTTTGTTTTGTTTTGTTTTGTTTTGTTTTGTTTTGTTTTTTAATTTTAAACAAGTTCTCAAGCGATCTGTTTTAAGAGCAGAAGCAAGGCATCAAAGGAATCTGAGTGTACGGAGGTTTTCCTATGACAGACACGCCAGCTCTGTGAGGCCGGGACTGTGTCTGCAGCTCAGGTACCCCCAGGACGCACAGTGCCCATTTTCTCCCGTGCAGAATAGATAGCTCAGTAAGTATTTGTTGACTAAAAGAGTTCAATCCAACCAATAATTCAAGCAGCTATTATGCGCCAGGCGGTATCATTAGCTTTAATAAAAACATGGTCTTGCTGGGGTCCAGCGCAAACAGATCTAAGCCTTACAACTCCGAGGCAGGAAGCATGGTTCCAATTTGGCCAAAGGAAGAACCGGAGCCTCGGGATGAATGGATGTTTTGCCAGAGTTCTCCTACCCAGTAAATGCGCCGAGATTTGAGCCTATGTCCCTGTCACCCCGGGGCGGGACTCAGTCACCTCTGCACTCCGATGGCCCCACTGTGTATTCATGCAGGCCGGCCTGTGTTGCAATGAGAAGGATGAGAGTTGCACCTTTTCCTTGTCTCAGTTACAGCAGGAAAGTGCACACATCTTTCCCTCCACCCATGAGGAGTAATGGGACAATGGAGGAAGAGGTGGAAGACTCCAGTCCCACTGCTGAAGGCTTAGGTGGAACTCTGCAGAAGCCCCTCCCAGGAGCCATAACGAGCTCTCTGGTGAGTTTGGGGGCGAGTCCGCCCTGCCTGCGGTCATTGCTGGCCTTGCTAATTAGATCTCCTTTCATCTGCCGAGCTCCAAGAGCTTTTACCCACATTAACTTGTTAATCTTAGCCCCATCCTTCTGATGCAGATGACAAGCATAATTAGGTCTAGTCAGGAGACAAAACAGAGCCGGGAGACAGCGGCAGAGCCAGGAGAAAAACACTGGGCAGCTTCCTCCTTCTCCTTGGCTCATCGCCTCTCCCGCTGACAGAAGTGTTTTCAGCTTTGCCCAGCCCGAGTCTGGAAATAATGCATAGTCAGTTTGAATCGTAAGGCACACATTTGGGTGGGGGAAAAAATATCACGTTGTTTTCCTTTTATTTTTTTCAAACCTATTTTTTTAAATTGATTTCAGAGAGGAAGGGAGAGGGAGAGAGAGAGAGAAACATCAGTGGGATCAAGCCTATAACCCTCGACCGATATTGAATTCAGGACGCTTCAGTCTGTAGTCCATCAACACTCTATCCACGGAGCCAAACCGGTTAGGGCTGCCTTCCTTTTAGCTTTAAGTTCAGCTCAGTCTGATATGGGCCCTGATAGATTAATCAAAGAAGGTAGCTGAGACTTGAAGGTCAGGACACAGGTCTTTATTGAAGAGGGGAGTGACTCCCGCTGGCTGCTTCCAGAGAGAGAGAGAGAGAGAGAGAGAGAGAGAGAGAGAGAGAGAGAGAGAGAGAGAGAGAGAGAGAGATTGAGAGAGAGAGAGAGAGAGAGAGAGAGAGAGAGAGAGAAGGGCACCTGGGGTTCTGCTTTTAAGGGGAGACTAGGGGACTGGGGCTTAGGGTACTCCGCACACGCTGACTGGTGGTTAGGGACTTAGGGGCTTAAGAATGGGGGGCTTAGGGTACTTGGCAGGTGCTGATTGGCGGTTCAGAGTTCAGGTATGTCTGGCCACAGGTGGGGTTTGCGTCTGTCCATCAATTGAAGGAAGGGAGGATCTATCATGTCCCTCACTCTCTGGGCTGATGGGAGCTTCCATCGCAGTGCATGCTGGGGCTACATGCACCCAGGTCCTCCGGGAACATACCAGTTCTAAGGCTCCAGAGCAGAGGACACGTCTTTGTGGCTCCTGCCCGCAGTCTTGGCTCTGCGCTGGCAGGGGCTGCAGTGCCCAAGCTCTGTGCCCGAGGCTCCAGTGCTCTGCTGCATGAACAGTTCGGCCTGGTCAGCCACGTCTATTGCCCAATGGCCACTCCCTGTACTGCTACAAGGAAGTGAGGCTTGGGTGCCCCTTGGCGGCACCCTTAGATTGCCATCACCCCTTCACCTCAGAGAACCTGCCTCTACCACATAAGGCCCTCCCGTCTCCCTCCCACCCCCACCCCCAGGATACACTGTGCAATCTCCTCAATGCATTTTGGCTGTTGAAATGGTCTCCTCGCAGCTCTGGTCCAGCAGCTGCCCTGAGGCAAGAGATGCAGTGTGGCAGAGCCAGACCTCTCATTCTACAGCAGAGAAAAACAAAACACAATGAACACGCCTGAAGGTTTCCCACCATCAAAGCAATGCCCCCAACGAAGAAACAGGGGTACGGTATCAGTATTTTGCTAGGGCTGCCTCAGACTGGGACACCTAACAACAGAAGTTTATTGCCTCCAAGTCGTGGAGACTACATGCCCCAGATTCCATTGTCAGCAGGTTCAATGTCTCCCGAGGCCTCTCCCCTTGGCTTGCAAGGGCCACCCTCTCATGGTGTCCTCATGTGGCCTTTCCCATACGTGAACATCCCTGGTGTCTCTCTCTGTGTCCAAATGCCCATCCGATTGGGTTAGGGCCACCCTGATGACCTCATTTTAACATAGTCATGTCGTGAAGGACCTTGTCTCCACGTAGAGTCCAATTCCTGGATGCTGGAGACGGGACTTCAACATATGCGTTCTAGGGGGACACAATCCGACCCATAAGGCGAGGTCTTACTGCGTTTTAAAACACGTGCCACATGTTTGCCCTGTGTAAACAGCAATCACCTTGGGTCAGGCTTTGGAATCTATGGCCCTGGATTGAGATCCTGCTTGGATGTGTTCTAGGTATGTGGCTTTCGGTAAATGATGTAGCGTTTCTGGGCTTCGGCGTCCCCCTCTGTCAAATAGAGGCAACAGCCGAAACCGGTTTGGCTCAGTGGTAGAGTGTCGGTCTGCGGACTGAAAGGTCCCGGGTTCAATGTACATTGGTTGCGGGCACATCCCGGGTAGGGGGTGTGCAAGAGGCAGCTGGTCGATGTTTCTCTCTCATCGACGTTTCTAGCTTTATATCTCTCTTCCTTTCTGTAAAATATCAATAAAATATGTATATTAAAAAAATAAAATAGAGGTAACAACAGTGTCAACCTTGGAAGGCGTGCCAGGGGTCACTTGAGGTAGTGTTGGTGACATGCTCAGCATGGCGGCTGGAACAGAAAAAAACGCCCCGCAGTGAACACTGTCCTCTACCCACCCCTCCCCTGATGAAGTCTAACGCTGCCTTGAAGTCTCAGCTCTCGGGTGACTTTCTCCAGGAAGTCCTCCCTGATGTTCCAAGCCTTGGTTGGGAGCAGCTCTTTGCTATCTCCCTAATCGTAACACTTTACACGCTGGCTTGTGAAGGCCCGCTGCAGTGTGTGTCCCCCACGGCCAGGGGATCCTGCAGGAAGCAGGTCTCCAGCCTCATCTGTCTTCCTCACGGCTGACTGTCGGAGGTTGGCAGGTCAGTTATTATGAGCTGCTGGATGCCGAGAAAACGGGGTCGGAAACGAGGAAGGGAGAGGCTGGATGGAGGTGGGGGGGTGAGGGTGCCTCAGAGCAAGGCTCCCCCCCCCCCCCTTGGCGCCATTGACGGACACTTTGGCCAATAACTCTTTGCTGAGGGAACTGCCCTATGCACGGTAGGAGGGCTAGTTAGCAGCATTCCTGGCCTCTGCCCACTGGATGCCAGTCACAGACGCTGCCTGATGCCTTCCAGTGGGGAGTGGGGGAGACACACAGAAAGAGCTGACTTGAGAGGCACTGCCTTAGAGAGGCTCTAAGGCAGGGGTGGGCAAACTTTTTGACTCGAGGGCCACATGGGTTCTTAAACGGGACCGGAGGGCGGGAACAAAAGCAACCTGACCATGCTGGCACTCTCATCTTGGGCTGCTGGTGAAGGAGCGGAGGGGAGAGCAAGAGAACCCTCCGCTCTTTCGGCTCCGCGGGCCGGATAGAACAGCTGAAGGGGCCGGATTTGGCCCGCGGGCCATAGTTTGCCCACGGCTCCTCTAAGACTTAGATGGATGGTTTGCATGCTTTAGCATGCATCCGAATCTCCTGCCCTGGAACCTCAGAAACAGACTGCTGGACCTCTGCTAGGGCCTAAGGGTGTCCCCCTCAAATCCTTATGCTGAAACCTAACCCCCAAGAAGGTATTATTAGGAGGAGCGGCCAGGCTGGAGCCCTCATGAGTGGGGGATCAGTGAGCTTATACAGGGGCCCCACTTTACTCCCCCACCCTCCCACCATTTGAGGGTGCAGTGAGACATCGGCCCGGGAGAGCCCCTCACGGGTCCTGCTGGCACTCTGATCGCAGACTTCAGCCTCCAGACCCTTGAGGGGCAAACGCCTGTTGTTTATATGCTGCCCATTCTGTGGCATTTTGTCATAGCAACCCCAAAAGACTAAGCTTCATTCCCAGACTTTCTGATGCGGTCTGCCTGGGGCGGGGCCTGAGACGGGCATTTCCATGAGGTACTGCCAGGGTGCCAGTCCAGGGCCGCTTGGGAACCCCTGCCCTGGAGGTGGCAGAGCACTGGTCTCGGGGACATTAAGAGACATGTGCTGAGTAAGTTTGGCCAGTGACTGGAGCTGGCAGGTGAAGAGAAATCCCCAGAGGGGGACTGGAGGGACACATTTACACAGGCTCTCCCTCAGGCTCAGGCAGCAAGGAGACTGTGGGGGCAGAGGGGGCAGAGGGAGGAGGAGAGAGAGAGCCACCTCAAGTCAGGTCGGCCTGCGTGTCAGAAAGACAGCCCCGAGTGAAGGCAGGGGGGTGGGAGGGGCCTCTGCCCCACCCATCTCACCCACAGAGACTCCAGCCTTTGCCAACATTTATATCACCAACAATTAATATTCAGTCCCGATCTGTGAGTAACAGCGAGGTACCAGGCACTCTTCTGGCTGTGGGAATAGAGGAAGGACATAATAGGAAAAAAAAAATATTTGCCATCCTGGATCCTACATCCTGATGCAGTGAGAGAGAAAATAATGATACTAAACAAATTGTGCAGTATGTTAAAGAGCAATAAATTCTATGGGGGGAAAAATAGAATAAGTGGGGCCGAAACTGGTTTGGCTCAGTGGTAGAGCGTCGGTCTGCGGACTGAAAGGTCCCGGGTTCGATTCCGGTCAAGGGCATGTACAGTGGTTGCGGGCACATCCCCCGTAGGGGGTGTGCAAGAGGCAGCTGGTCGATGTTTCTCTCTCCCTCCCTTCCTCTCTGTAAAATATCAATAAAATATATTTTAAAAAATAGAATAAGTGGGATTGGAAATGAGAAAGTGACTGTAATTTGAAATAGGGTAGTTAGCAGGGAGGGGTGTGCTGTAAATGATGAACAACTTTCTGGTGGTGGTGGTGGGACAGGGAGAAGGGTGTTGGTGAGGGATGATCTATTTGTAATGTGGCCAATTGCAATGGTGTAAATATTCCTGTCACAACAGATTGCAAGCAATGAATGTGACATCATGAAACATAAACTTGGGAAGAAGTGCACAGTAGCACAACATTTTATATGAATCTGCTTTACAGATGCAGTAGATAGCTAGGTGGCGGTAAATGTGAAATAATTAAGAAGTGATGACTTGGGGTATTTTAAATCTTGGTTTCTACTATAGTGTTTTTTTTTTTAATTTGAAGTTTACACAGTCTAACTTTCCTTAGTAACTATGTATATGATCTGGCTCACAGATTCCCTGGAAATTGAACCGCCAGCTTTTGAGAGCTGCTGTTAGCTGGCTCCAGGACAGCACTGGTGGCTGGGGAAGGCCTTGTTGAGAACCTGACATTTGACAGGAAATGGAACAAGGTGAGGGTGTAAGGTGTGCAGCTATCCGGGGAAGGAGCATCTTGGATCTGGTGTGCCCTCCCATCCTTACACATCCTGTCCCCTGGGCCCGGAGAACTCTGCCCTCCCGGCTGTGCCTGGTGACAGCCTCCGGGGCCACGCCCACAGGAGACCTCTTGGGCAAGGCTCCTTAGACCCTCTCTGGAAACACAAAAGGCGGTGTGAACAGACGAATGACCACGAGCACACAAATGATTTCCCTGCAAGTTCCATACCACTTTAAACCCAGCTGATTTTAGCACATTTCAGTATTATTCTGACGGTGTCTGTCTCCCCGTGGAGCCCCGTTTCAGGTGTATTAAAATGCCAGCCATTAGCTACAGAACACTCTGTTGTATTTCCCTACAAAAACAAATGGGAGAGAGTGTCCCGCTTGAAATTCATATACGGGGGGAAAAAGGAAAAGAGAAGGGAAAAAAAATCCGAGGAACAGAATAAAGTGGTGAATATAGTAGAATCAGGGGCAAAGAAAGGGAGTGGACTGACAATTATCAGGAGGATAAGGGGCGGGGGAAGCAGTGAGAGACTGGACTGAAGTCGTATAACCAATGGATGAAGACAATTGGGGGGAGCGGGGGTAAGGGCAGAGGGTGGGAAGGGAACTGGGTGGTAGGGAGCTTTGGGGGAGAAAAAGGAGAAACAATTGTAATAATCTGAGTAATAAAGATTTATTTAAAAAAAATAAAAAAATAGTCGGAACCGGTTTGGCTCAGTGGATAGAGCGTCGGCCTGTGGACTGGAAGGTCCCGGGTTCGATTCCGGTCAAGGGCATGTACCTTGGTTGCGGGCACAAGCCCAGTGGGGGCTGTGCAGGAGGCAACTGGTAGATGTTTCTCTCTCATCGATGTTTCTAGCTTTCTATCCCCATCCCTTCCTCTCTGTAAAAAATCAATAAAATATATATATTTAAGAAAAAAAATAAAAAAAATGCCAGGTTTGCCCAACCGGTGTGCCTTGGTGGTTGAGCATCGAACAGGAGGTCATTGTTCGATTCCCAGTCAAGGCACATGCCTGGGTTGCGGGCTTGATCCCCAGTGTTGGGGATGCAGAGAAGGTCAATGATTCTCTCACATCACTGATGTTTCTATATTCTTTCTCCCTCTCCCTTCCTCTCTGAATTCAGTAAACACACACACACACACACACACACACACACACACACACACACACACATATATTTTTAATTAAAAAAAATTTTTTTTAATGCCAGGCTCATAATTGATATGTCCTAAGTGCTTAGCTATTGAGTGGACCACTGCTGATCTCGATCTGGGGTGGCTAAGGCAGGAGCGGGTGTCACCGCCTGCCCTTCTGCGGGCTGAGGTCCCCGGGCAGAGCGCACTCTGTGGCACGGCCCCCTCGCCCTCTCCGCACAGGTGAGGCCACAACCACAGTTATTCGCAGCCGCCGCCGCCGGTCAGGCCACAGGCTGGGGCTTTATTTAGGTCACATTACTTCATCCTCACAGCAATCAGGCAGGTGGGCGTGCGTATCCCCACTTTACCTATGAGCAAAACGAGGCCGGGAGAGGCCCGGCGAGTCGCCCGAGGTCACCTGGACAGTAGGTGGCAAAGCTTTCACTGCGCTGCAGGGGTTGAGCAAGAACGGGCTCCAGGGAGGAAGGAGGCCAGTCGTGTAAAATATTAACTGGAAGAACGCCGGGCAGCAGGGCTGACTGCTCGTTAGGAGCGCCGGGCACGCCTGGGAGCAGGGGAGGGGACCTGGGGGCCACGAGGGCCAGTGGGACCCGTGCACCCTCCCCTGACGCTGCAGCAGGAGCTCAGACTTCCGGGTGGGACAGTGGGGGGCGGGGAGGGGGAACACACGTGTTAGTGGAACCTCAGGAGAGAGGTTTTCCATGAAGCTGGCTCGGAATCTCCCCTAAGTACCATGCATTCATGTCCCCCTCCCCCCCACCAAAACAAGCTGGGATAATGTTTTTTAAATATTAACTCATTTTTTTTCTTGGTATTTTCCCTTTGAGGCAACAGACTGGTCTGGGTACACGCCTGGGGAGGGGAAGTACAGGAGGAAGACCCCAAGAGCCTGAGGCAGGTCGGTCTCTCCCTGGCGTTGCCTTCCAAAACCTGAGTCCTTGAGGGAGTGGAGAGGATGGGGACATCCCCCAAATGTCTGGGTGGGAGTACAGTAACGAGAGAGAAAAGATTCCCCCAATCCGCTGGGTGTGCAGAGGTGATGGGGAAGCTAATGAGAGAAGGGGGTGGGGGTGGGCTCCTTCCCAGGCACAGGCCCAGGGGGAAATGGGGAGCCCCCATGACCGGGAGGCTGCAGAAAGAAGCCTCAGACAGACCCAGAGAAACTTGGGGGCTTGGACCTGATGCTCAGGGCGCAGAGAGGTCCTGTGCCAGGAGAGGCCCGGAGCCGCTAGAGAGCCCGGCCAGATCTTGGGGGGCATCCGGAGGGGAGCAAGATCTATGGGACCTGCTGCCACAGGACCAATCAGGATCCCGGGGGGAGGGGTGATGCGAGGGGGGTCCCATCAGTAGCCTGCTGGGCCAGTGGAATGAGAACCAGCTTCCAGGCCTCTGCTCTCAGTCCTGGCCCGATGTGATTGACTGAAATGTAGCCACCACCCCAGGAAAAGGGAGAGGGAAACCCCAAACGGACAGTGCCAGTTTCTTTCACCCCGCGGGTACGGTGGCTCAACCTTAACATTAAGTTGAGCTACAGAGTCATAAACTGCCGAAAATATTTACGGAGTCCCTAAGATCCTTGGCACGGGGCTAGGCACCCGGGGCGGAGGGTGGACATAAGAGGTGAGCCAGACAGGGGCCCGTCAGTGGCCCCTCTGTCCGCGATCCTGAATTAGAAGTGATGCCGGGCTTGACCTCTGCTGTGTGCAGCAGCGGCAGCACCTGGGAACCGCCCCTGTTTATTAGGCGCCCGGCTTGTGCTAATCCTCGCACCAAGGCTGCCCTTCATCCCATTTTAGACAGGCTCCCGGGGTCAGAGACATGAAGACGTTTTTTTTGCGAGCCCACACAGCCAGTAATTTCCCAAGACCACACAGCCAGGGCAGTGGCCAAGTTGGGATTCAAACGTCATGTCTGCCAGGGGTCGAATTGTGTCCTCTTACAAAGACGTCGAAACCCCAACTCCCAGTACCTCTGAATGTGACTTGATTTGCAGAGAGGGGCTTCTTTGAGGTAACCTCGTTAAAATGAGGCCCTTAGAGGGGGGGCCCCAAAGGGGAGATTTGGACACAGTCGCAGGCCTGCGCACAGGGAGAAGGCTGTGCGAAGACGAAGGCCGAGGACGGGGTGATGCCCCTACAAGCCAACGCACAGCCGACATGCTGGCGAGCCCTCAGCGGCTGGGAGAAAGGCAGGGGGCAGATCCTCCCTCAGAGGGCTGAGAGGAACCACCCCTGCCAACGCTTTGATCTCAGACTTCCAGCCTCCGGAACTGTGAGACAATGCGTGTCTGATGGTTAAGCCACCCAGCGTGTGGCACTCTGTTACGACAGCCCTGGGACCCCAGCGCCGGGGCTGACTCAGAGGGACTCACACCAAGTCCCGCAGCTGCTCTGCGGAGCCCCGTGCGGCTGGGACGGCTGGGTTCCACGGGGCAGAGCGTCTCCTGCCCTCCGCTCCCTTCCCCCTCATGCCGTCTGTCTCCTTTGCACTCTTTTATCTGTAGTTTTAATCAAAGTCATCTCTCCTCTTCCTTATCAGAGAGACTGGGCTGGAGGGCCCTGTGATTATCCTTTCCCAGGTCACTGGGAATTCCAGAAACACGCCTTGAACTCCCAGACCTCCGAGGTGTGGCCCGTGCTGCTCCCTGCCTGGCGTGCTCCCTGCCTGGCGTGCCCTCCTCCGTACGCCCGTGGGACCACGTGGAAAAGCTTAGTCCTCAAGCCCCTTCCACGAATCACCCCTCAGTTCGATGCACTGCCTCCCCCGGAAGCACCAGCAGCGTGGAAACATTTCCCCAGGGGAATTCATCGTCGTTGGCAATGGACAGGGTTGTCTTCTTTGTACCTGTCTGCTTCCTGCAGGCCCAGGAATAGTAGGTGTTTTCAAACAGGCCCACGTTCCAAGACAACCAAATCTGCAAACTGTAACCTGGACTTCCTCACCTTTTTTTTTTTTTTCCCCTTCCCTCTTCCCCTTTTCTCAAATTCACCTTCCCATGAAAAATAAATATCTTCAAATTACTCCACACTTGGCATGGGGAGCTATCCAATTAACAGATTTTTCAACCCAGGCAAGCAAAGCTTTCCCACTTCCTTCCTATCTCCTTCCTGTATTTTGACAAGAGTTTGTCATCTCCGTGAGCTAGCCACAGCACAGCCGGTGCGGCCTGGGGGGTGTTTTGTTTTGGCATTTGTGGACGGTGTCGGTGGGAACCTTCTATCTGTACACTGTAAAAGAACATGAACTGAACAAAAACATTCAGGGGTAGGCCAGGGGTCCTGTCCGGGCCCAGGTGAAGGGAGAGGATTGCTCGGGCGGGCTGGGCCCGCAGGCTGGCTCCCTGAGAGCTCAGGAGTGAGGAGCGGGCCACTGGTGGCCGCTGCTGCCCAGTGAGCGGGACACCTGCCCTCGGCAGCCGCAGGGGTTTGGAGGAGCCGCAGGCCTGGCCCTTTGCAGGGACTGTGCTGAGAACCCTCCTCCTCCTGGGGGAAAACAAATCAACCCCCTGCGAGGAAACCTCAGTCTGGATAGGTTTTCCTTGAGAAGAATTCATTCTGACGTATGCCCGTCTGGGGTGGCTTTCTGCCTCGGACCTTTGACAGACAAGACCACTCCCTGCTGCCATGGGCTGCTTCTCCGAGAAGCCTCAGAGCTCTGCCTTTGATAAGAGGTGACCCAAGAAGCCTGTGCTTGCCTGGGCAAGGGAAAAGGTGGTGACTGCAATACTCTTATTTATCAACACAGCTCAACGGGTGGACAGGCACAGTCTAATCCAACAGATATTTAAGGAGCTCCCCTGCAGCGTAGTGAAAGACTGGGGCTAGCTCTGCGGTGGGAGACCTTTCTTCTTGCTGCCTTTTAAGTCCTGTATCAGAAGGTAATACTCTTAGGATGCTATAACAAGACCCTGGAGTGCAGTGGCTTTTATAAGATAGAAGCTTAGTTCTGCTTCATGTACTGGTCCAGAGGTAGACAGTCTGCTAGGGTGGTCCTGCCCCATTCATTATGTATCTTCCTTCTTAGGGTCCCACCCAAATCTCTGAATCTCAGTCAGGGTAAGAGAGAAAGGAATGCTTACCCAGTGTTCCACTCATGTCCCTACTGGCCACAAATCGGTAACGTGGCCACATCTAGTTGTGAGAGATATTGGGAACTATAGTCACCAATGGAATGCTTATGTGCCTAGCTAAAAATTATTTATTGAAGAACAAATATTGATGGATATGTACTAGTCTCTGCCAACCTTTCTCTCATTTTTTCATCCAATCAATAATTATATATTGAGTGCCAGTCATATATTTGGCACTGTTTTTATATCATTGCTTATAATTCCTTGGTAGTTAGGAACATACGCTCAGCTAAAAAGTCGCATGTGCTGTGGTCCCTAATTAGGATTTCAAATACTATGGATCTTTAGGGAAGGAAAGACTCGTTCTGACTACAGGGGTTCATCTATTTGTTCAATATATTCATTGAGCACTGTACTAGGCAGCTTCTGGCCCTCAATGATCCCCACCTCCTGCAATTTATGCCTTGTGCAATCTCCTCCCCTTGAGTGTGGGCTAGACCTAGTGATTTGTTTCAGACAAATAGAATACAGCAAACGTGATGGAAGGTCAATTCTGAGATTAAGTTACAAAAAGACTATAACTCCCATCTTGCTAGAATTCTTCCTTTCTGTTTGTGAGCCGCCCATCTCTCTCTATTTTCTATCTCTGCCTCTGTCTCTATCTCTACCTCTACCTCTACCTCTACCTCTACCTCTACCTCTACCTCTACCTCTACCTCTACCTCTACATCTGTCCTTACTCTGGAGTAATACAGCTGCCATATTTTGAGTAAGTCTATGAAGAGTCTTATGTGGCAAGTAAATAGTAATATCTTTAGTCTATAGCCCACAAAGGCCTGAAACCTGCCGTCAATCACATGATTGAGGTGAAGTGGATTTTCTGAGGCCTGCCAACAGCCTCCTGAGGGAGCTTGGAAGCACATCCTTCTGCAGTTGACCCCGAGGTGACTGCGGCCTGGCTGACACCTGGAGTGCTGTCTTGTAAGAAGCCCTGAGCCGCGATCCTGCAATGAGCCCCACCTGCTCCCGAATTCCTGCCCCACGGAAACTGGGGGATAGTAAATACTGTGACTCGAAGCTGCTGAATTTTGAGGAAACTCATTATGCAGCAATAGATAACTGACACAAGCATCTACTGCTCAGTACTGTGCTAGGCCCTACGAAGGTGAAAAAGAGTGATGTCTAGGTACGGAGTGATGTCTAGAGGGGCGAGACAGGTGTCTACACAAGCACAGTATTATAACACATGATGGAGATGCTGAGTGTGAGATAGGAGCACAAAGGAAGGGCTTCTTATCTGGAGGAGGAGGAGGGTCCTTCTGGAGAAGACCCTACCATCAGGAAAAATTGGGGAAGGGTCATTCCATGGTGAGGGGACACGAGGAAGGCCTGGTGGTGAAATGGCGTGGTGTCTGCATGGGAACGGAGCACTACAGCTTGTCTTCACAAAGCAAGAGGTGAAGACAGATGAGACTGGAGAGGTGACTAGAAACTTACTTGTCTAGTCTTGTACCATTGATTTATTTAAAAATAATCAACATTATAAAATTCTGAATGAAAGGAGGTGAAAACAAAATAATTAACAAAGGAGCTAGCATGTTCTTCTCAACAGTCCAACACCTAAATTTTAAGAAGCCAAATTTAATTATCTAGAGAATATAGACAAGCTGATTTGCTTCATTGTTTTCGCTCATAAAATTGAGTGGAGAACAAACTGCTGACATGTTTCCGTGGAAAAACTGTGATTCCTGTTGAAAAACTGGCCCAGGTGATGTTTGGTGATTTTACAATCGAAAATGGCCCTTCAAGCTCTAGGATTTCTTGAGCCTGTGTTTTGAAAATCTGAGGAGGGGTCTGGGAAGCATTGCATATCTTTCTTACCCTTCCTTCCTTCCTTCCTTCCTTCCTTCCTTCCTTCCTTCCTTCCTTCCTTCCTTCCTTCCTTCCTTCCTTCCTCTCACTCCTTTCTTCCTCTCCTTCCCCATCTCTTTCTTTCAGTTCTTTGCAATGTTGAAGGTTCCATGATGTTTCTGGGCTCTCAGCATCAGCTTTCCTGGGGATGAAAAGGAACGGAAAGCACTCCTCTTCTCCTCCCTGGAGGATTGACTCTAAAAATTCTTAACCTGGTCCTTGGAAGGTCCTCTGGTCTGGATCACTGCTGCTCATGAGTGAGTCTGATGATTCAGAAGGAACAAGATTATTTGAACCAAGAGGGCTACAAAAGTAAGCTTGTGGATAATGGTTGGTCCAGAATAGGAAGAAATACAACGATGTAAATTAACTTTTACAATTAAAATGCTTTATATTACCACTTCAGAATGGCTTCCTGTATGTGGAATCTACAATTATTAACATGAAATAATGGTCATGTGCCCCCTTGCACAATTCCTTGAATCTGGATCCCTGCTCATGCGTGCGGGGGCAGGTGTTTTGAGTAGACTCCTAGAAGCAAAACACCACTGGCTGTGTTGGGCTAGGCTGGAGGTTGCACAATTCCCTTCCAGATGTAATCATATCATGAGGTTATTCCCTCCTCTGATCCTCATATCTGAGTGGCTTGTGCCTCTGTTACTTCTTGCAGGAATGATAGTAAAATGCTATCAACTGAAAAGGCAAAGGAATCAATCAGGCAGAGGGGACATAGTGGTGGGACAGCATCCTGGACTCCCTCTTCTATGCCAGCCATCACCCCTTTTGTAAAGAGGTCTGGGGGTTCCAGAGGAGGGACAGGGTGGCGAGAGGATCTTTCAGGGTTCCAGGGTTCCTTGAGGCTCAGATTTGTACAGGCTGAAAAGTTGTTTTAACATCTGTCTTCCCCACCAGACCATGAGCGGTTAGAAGGTAGGGGCCCTATTTTCTCATCTTTGTCTCTTTCTTACCTAACACAATGTCAGCCCATAGCAGGTGGTTAGTAAGTATTTGTTGGGTGCAATTGAAATGAACCTGTTTACTCGGACTCTCAGCATTCGTTGAGCCTCTGCCTTGAGTTAGACACTGCACTAGGCCCTTTGGGAGGTGTGAAGAGAAGTAAAAGTTGGCTTTTACCTTTGAAGTGTCCCAGTCTAGTTACTAGACTCTGGTAGACACTGTCTCATACATCTTGGTATCACAGTGCCCAGCACAAAGCTTGGCCACAACAGATACTCAGTAAACAGCTGTCGATTACCTGACACGTCAAGAGTCCGGGCCAGAAGAGTTGCCTCAGACTTGTCATTCTCTGCCCACCCCTCCAGATCTGCCAGCCCAGCAAACCCAGTCCCACAGACTCTCTCCCAGTGACCCAACACACTATCATGCTCAGCCAGGAACAACAGCCACTGGGAAAATAACGCTTCGCTTTTCATCCGAGGCTTTTCAAAAGGACCTGAGGCATCCAAAGAAGGTCACAGTTGTCCCAATCAGATCAGCTTTTCAAAGGAATTACAGGGTTGGGAGCCAGCGGCGACCACATACACCTTTGCAGTCATCAGAACCCATGTTCTCGACACTGAAAGCAAAATCAAATAAACAAGGTTGTGTTGTGCACTTCCTTGACCCAGACTTTCAGGAAGGAGCTGACACACTGCCCAGACTCGCGCTCACCCACATAGCTCTGAAGCCAAACAAACCCGAGAAGAGAAGCTCGTGTTTTCCCAGCTGTATGATGCACTCACTTCACCAAACGACCGGCCAGAAAACAAGGGGAAGAAAAAAAAATATGCCTCGTTCAGACCAGGCAAGGAAAGAAGAATTGCTTCAGCTGGCCTTTGTGTTTTGTTTTTTTTTTTTGTTTTTTTAATCTTCGCAGAGCATCAAGAAATATAAAAACGGAGAAAGTGAGATCGATGGCTTTTAGTTCCCAAAAAAGGGAAACAAAATATTTTTTTTCTTTAAAGATCTGATCATGTTACTGCCCTGCTTAAAACTTCTCCTTTATCATCTTCAAACCCTTTAGTGTCCCTTTCCAGGTCTTTTACCACATGTTTCTAGCATTTCTAGCCCCATCTGTCCCGTCCCCTCCCACTCAAAGCTGTCCGGGGCTCCGGCAGGCTCCCACTGTCTTAAAAACGTCATGTGCTTTCCTGCCCACGTGCTTCTGCTCATGCTATTCCTTCTGCTTGTGATACCCTTCCTTGCTTTTTTTCTCTAGGGAAACTGACTCATAATTCAAGGCCAGTTAAAAAGCGTTTTTCACTGTCACACACCCAGTAACAGAATTAGCTGCTCCATATGTCTCCCTATAGGACTGCTGCATGTGTACCTCTTACTGCACTTACACCTGTATGATCCATTCATCCAATAGCATTTAATGTCTTTGTACTTTGCACCGATAGGCTGCTAGGCACTGGGGACCTAGGTATGAAAGTTCCTAACTATTGTGTGTGTGTGTGTGTGTGTGTGTGTGTGTATGTGTGTGTGAGGTGGGGGTGGGGTGGGGAGAGGAGGACTCAGACAAAGACGTCCATTGTTGCAAGACAGAATGATAAGTTCTTTGGTGACGGTAAGCACAGGTGCTTTGGAAAATCAGAGAAGGCTCACAAAACCCAGTCTGACTGGTGGGAGAGGATCTAGAAGGGTTCCAGGAGAAGGTGGCACCTAAGGAGCCCAAAGAACAAGGAGTGTTTGTGTGCATCTTCTCATTCTTGGCAGAGCACTCACTCCGTGAGTAAAGAGGTCAGCCATACATCATATCGAATCAGGTCATTTATTTCACACGTGTTTATTGGATTCTTTGCTAGGAGAGAAGCTCTGTTATTCCCGGTGCAGCTCAGGGACTGGAGAGCAGCAGTTGAGAGGGAGAGAAGTGGGTGAGGGAATTATTATAGGAAATCAAGGATGGTTCCTAGGCTTCTAGCTTAGGCAAATGGGTGGATAGTGCATCTAGTGCATCAGGGTTGCCACGTGTAGGTGGGTTGTAGGCTGTGGACTCATGACAAGCAGGGCAATGCAGAAGGAAGAGCACATTCAGTGCAGAAGAATCTCATTCTTTTTTTTCTTTTTTAAAAAAATACATTTTCATTGACTTTTAGAGAGAGAGAGGAAGGGAGAGGTGGGGAGAGAGAGATAAACATTGATGAAAGAGAAACACCAATTGGATGCCTCCTGCACTACTGGGCATGTGCCTTGACCTGGAATCAAACTGGCGACTCTTGGTGCATAGGTCCATGCTCATCCACTGAGCCACACTGGCTAGGCAAGGGTGTTATTCTTCGTATGACAGTCCCCAACACGATGTATGAGGTTGGCATGGATGGGATTTGAGGGAATAGTTTGTTTTCTTAAGGCAGGCCCTCTGTTCTCAGTAGGATGGATGGGGAAATCCACTTTCCTGCTATATTCACTTGGCTCCTTATTTTCAGGCTGAATCAGTCAAGTCTTTCCCACACTCTCTCTTTATATCATTTACAACCCTGAAGGGGGTGTTAGGATTTCTGGCTTAAGTGAAGCTTGAAAATTAAGTGCGAAACAGAATGATTTATTCAGTTATTAGTATTAATTATTAACTAACAAATGGGGTTCTTACGACATCTATTATTACTATTTACCAAAAACTTACATTTAGTTATTAGAGTTAATTTAGGCTATAATTTGATCGTCTCACGATAGTGGTGCTGCCATATTAACCTGAAGTTTTTATTGTCTTTACGTTTATCCCATTTTTTTCCCTTTTACATAGTGGAAGAAATCTAAGCAGGAAATTTCATTGCCAAAGATTCTTTACCAAAGTAAACAACCCCTTCATGAAATGTTTTCATGCTTCCTGCACACGCACCAAGTCATACCCTTCTTCTGAGAAGCCTGACCCTCTCTAAAATAGCCCTTAGGTTACCATCTGACTTCCTGTTACATTTAGCAAGAAACACAGATCTTTTAATAAATATACTGCTTTAAAGTGTATCCAAAACTTCTCATAAAATCAGCTCTTCGTTATTCTTTATATATATATATATATATATATATATATATATATATATATATATATTTATATATATATATTTGATTTTTTACAGAAAGGAAGAGAGAGGGATAGAGAGTTAGAAACATCAATGAGAGAAAATCATCGATCAGCTGCCTCTTGCACACTCCCTACTGGGGATGTGCCCTCAACCATGGTACATGCCCTTGACCAGAATCGAACCTGGGACCTCTCAGTCCGCAGGCTGACGCTCTATCCACTGAGCCAAACCGGTTTCGGCTCTTTGTTATTATTGATTGCTGTTCTTTGCCTTTTCCTTCTCTTTCTAGAAATTCTGGAAACATGTGTCGCATGAAAGCAGACAACATGTTCTACAAAAGACAGTTGGGGTGGAAGGTTTCATGGTCCTCCCTATGCACTGCCTAATCTTCCTACTCTTTCTGTTATGAGTCCTATCCCTGTCTTTCTTTCTTTTTCTTTTTTCTTTTTTGTATTTTGCTCTCCAAATGTACTTCTCTTTTAAGCTACTTGTTCATGGACTATATTATCTTCTTGTTCATAGCTGAGATGAACTATTAATAAATGAATAGCTTTGGATTCCAAACACCTGTCCTTTGTGATTGAGTAGGAGAGAGACAGGCGGTGAAGTTTATCTTTGCATTATCTGTGTGTAAAGGTTTTCTGGACACATGTGCAATATACAGGCAGTGAGTTTAATTAGCCTCTTTAAGAAGAGCAAGTGGTTGTAAAAGCACTGTTTCAACAATATCATTCTTAATTACTTGCCATTTTTATCTCTTTATGAATGCAGACCCTCTAATGCAATGATCTTCACATTTTGCCTGCATACTCCTCCAGTTTTTTAAAGCCTATATATCCCTCATCCATCTTAACAATAAACATTTTAAAAGTTTCATGGTAAGTTTAAATAGTTGCAAAGAATGCGATTTATGACATATGATAAATGTTGCCATTTAAAAAATAAAACTCTTAAATTACCCTAATAAATATGTCTCAAGGAATTCTAAACAACACAGCAATTTGATACCAACAGCCATGAATTGATATCCATCACCATCTCATTAAAAAGTATATGAGCAAGCGTCTCTTTAATAAACATTTTCACTGTTCTATTTTGCCAGCAGAATTTTATTCTAAAATCATGTTTTAGTGCTTGAAAGTCTTTTATTGATCAACCTCCCATACTTCTCCACACCCAACACACACACACACACACACACACACACACACACACACAGACCCAGAGTAAGCTGAGAGTTGCAAAGTATTTTTAATTTTTTTCTTCTGGATGTAGTTATCATTAGCATAGAATTAGTAAAATAACAACAGACAAATATTGAAAATTTGCTGCATAATTTTCAAATGGAAAGAGCAAATTTGTTTTGGGATTGCATTAATTAATAAGTTGAGTAGCTCTCTTTTCCCCCAATTGTTTCTCGTATCTATGGGTGAGTTATTTATTACTACAATGAGACAGAGTGCCACATCCATTCTATTCTATTTATTATTTTTACAGATACAGGCATTCTATTTATTATTTTTACAGATACAGGCATTGAGAAACTGTGCTTACATAAATAAATAGGTGAGAATGGATTTAATAGTGTTGCCACTCAAGTCTAACCTATTTCAGAGGTATAAGACATCACATAGTTACCATTAAAAATATTTCTAATGATTGACCAGCTGACAGTTTAACTAGACATCCTTCAACTCTGTTGAAAGCAAAGAACTGCAGACCACATGGCTTGCAAGAGGATTCATTTCAGTCATTAGAATTTGATTAAACACCGATATTTGGAGTTGTCCCATTGTAGCACAGAGGTGCTACACTGCTGTGCAATGCCCCAGGGTAGTTTCTGGTCGGGCAGGTGTTGTGTCTGTCTTTTGTAAGGTGGGAGGATGGACGTGAAGAAAAGACAGGACAGAGAGGAGAACATATGAGGAGTCCTCAGACAGGTTAATTTTTGTAGAGAGTACCTATGGTTAGGCCAGGATCTGAAATCGATTCTTTAAAATTATCCTTTCACACATATCCTTTGGAAAGACCTCAAATAATATACCAACTTAAAACCACTGTTACAAAGATCTCCGCCAAGTATCACCATTTCTTTACTTGGCAATAGAGCTTTACCTTTTCTCAGAACACCTATTAATATCTGGAAGAACCGATGTTTCTTGGAATACTCCCTGAGAAATGATACCTTAGAGGTTCATTTAAAAATATTAATTGGCTCCCCAATTAGATAATAAAATCAAAAGCTGTGAGCTGGAGGTTGTTGCAGGAGAACAGATACGATGATGATGATGATGATGATGATGATAATGCTGCTGCTGCTGATGGTCATGATGATGATGTAGATGATGATGATGATGATGATGATAGCTATTGTTATTAATTGTGTTTGCTTCACAAGGCAGAAACCCCAACAAATATTGGCAAATACCAGTAAGACGATATTGTCTCACACAACAACACATTTCTGGGCAGGTAGCCAGGGACTAAAATAGCAGCTCCAGAGTGTCATAAAGTACCCAGTGCTTTCTGTCTTGCCACCTCATCATTCTTCACTTGTGATCTTTGTGCTGGTTACCTCATGATTGCAAGATGGTTTCTCTACCTTTGCCCTCAGAGCTGAGCTCCAGGCTAGAAGGTGTGGAGAGAAGGGTAGGACTTACTGCTCAAAAGCTCCTCCTTTCTATTTGGAAAAGTCAAGAACTTCTATCTACTTCTCATTGGCTATAGCTGGGTTTTGTGGCCACCCTACATAGCTAAAGGGGAACTGAAAGTTTAAGTATTATTTCCTTTTCTACCCTCTCCAGAAGAGGATGGCTAAGAACAACACACTTGAGAATACATTTGAGTGAACCAAGTCACAGGACCTGTCACACCCTCTTATTCTGAGCCAGGCATATTACATATACTACATCTGTTATAACGATCCTATCAGGTAAGATTACTATCTCCATTTTTGTCAGATGAGGGAACTGAGGTTTATTGAGGTAACTTTACAAAGTACCATGGTTAATTTGCGACAAAACTGGAATTGGAAACAGTTCTAATGCCAGAGTCGGGGTTTTTCACCTATAACCATGATACAAACTGCAGCTGTTTGGCGATACCACCTAATATATTCTATCTTCCTCATAGCATTGGACCTAAACCATTCTGCAGTGGTGGAGATGCCCAAAGCCTGTGGCAAGTGCAAAGGAGGGGGTTGGAGGAGCGGGAATAAATAAGGCCTCACTCTTCCCATTTCAGACCCCTGCCCCAATTCTCTTGATTTTGGTATGAATGGGTAAAAAGAGAGAGGAGGCCTGGCTGGTGTGGCTCAATGGTTAAGCATCAAATTATGAACCAGGAGGTCACTGTTGGATTCCTGGTCAGGGCATATGCCCGGGTTGTGGGCTTGATCCCCAGTAGGGTGTGTTCAGAAGGCAGCAGATCAATGATTCTTTCTCATCATTGACGTTTCTATCTCTCTCTTTCCCTTCTCCTTTCTGACATCAATGAAAATGTATTTTTAAAAAGAGAGAGGGAGAAGAGCAGGAGAAAGAAGCAGCAGCTCTAAGCTAGGAGGCAGGACATTGGGATTCCCTTTCTGACTCTAACTATGGCTTTATAGGTCTACTTGACCCTACAGGCCTCAGTTTCTTCATCTCGCTCCGTGGTCAGCTTGACCCCTTGAGAGTGGCTCTTCCACAAAATACTACGGCCTGGTCGAATCTATTTTGTAGAAGTGGCATTAGAAGAAGTTTAAATTTTAAAAATTTGGCTCTCAAAAGAAATTACCGTATTTGCCGGCGTATAAGACGATTTTTTGGCCCTGAAAAATATGCCTCCAAGTGGGGGGTAGTCTTATATGGCGAGTATATAACAAACTCTGTATTTTTAGTGGAAATGTTAGGGGGTCGTCTTATACGCCCAGTTGTCTTATACGCCGGCAAATACGTATTTTTCAGGGCCAAAAAATCGTCTTATACGCCGGCAAATATGGTAGAATCGTTCTACTGTTGATATTTGGCTCTGTTGACTAATGAGTTTGCTGACCACTGCACTAGCTTTTCCGTGTGTATTTGTGTGATTTGTCTGAAGGGAGACAGGTGGCCAGGCTGAAGAATTATGACCAGTCCAGGGGAGTTTCCATGCTCTGGAGGCACATTCATCAGCAGGCTCTATGTGCAGGACCTGGCTCAGAATCTGCCTATTTCTCAGCCCTGGCACTGGATACCTCACTGTCCCTTTTCCCAACCCCACCCCACCCAGGACTCTGGGCTGCGGGGTCACAGAGGCACGGAAGCTCCAGAAACTTCACCCCATGGCACAGAGTTTCTAAAACTTCCAGAATCCAAGGGTTTCTCACCAGCATGCCCATCCTGGTCCAAGCCACCATCACCTCCCACTTGGATGACTATAATGGTCTTATATCTGAGCTCCCTGCCCCTCCAGTCTCTTCTCTATAGAGGAGCCAGACTAGTCACATTAAAGCTCATACTCTTCTGCTCCAATTCTACAGCGGTGTCCCTTTCCTCTTAGAGTCAGCATGTTGACAAATGGCCTGAAGGCCCTACTCTATCTGCACCCTGTTTTTCTCCCTTCACCCATCTCTCCAACCTCACTTCCTACCACTCTCTTCTCACATCTTCCTGCCTCAGGGCCTCTGTACAGACTGCTCGCTGTGCTGAGGCCACTTTGTTCCCAGATATTTCAAAGGCACCCTCATCTCCTTTAGGGCTTTGTTCAAATGCTACCTTCTCAGTAAGAACCACTGTGACCAGTCCATTTAAAAATGCTGCCTAAGCCAGCAGGCATGACTCAGTGGTTGAGCGCCAATCTATGAACCAGAAAGTCATGGTTCACACATATGTAACACCTTAATCAATAAAGAAATTTAAAAAAAAGAAAGAAAAGAAAAGAAAATAAGTCATGGTTCGATTCCCCGTCAGGCCATATGCCCTAGTTGCGGGATCCATCCCCAGTATGGGGTGTGTAGGAGGCAGCCAATCAATAATTTTCTCTCATCATTGATATTTCTCTCTCTCTCTCTCTCCCTCTCCTTTCCTCTCTGAAATTAATAAAAATATATATTTTTTTAAATGTTGCCTATACTCCCTCCCTTCCTCCATGCATTGCCTGTCCTTCTTGCTCTGGTCAACTCTTGTCTTGTGGCACTTAACCACTTTCTTATATAGTACATAACATTTACTCACCAGATCTACAGAATACTTGCCCCCACATAACAGATATGCTCGCCAAATACTCCATTTGCTCCCCAGCTCTGACTTCCTTGCCTCTTTGTCATTAGGTGAGTTCACATGACGAGTCCAGAGAAAGTGTGGTGGGTCGTTTCCAAGCTGCAGTCCCGACAAGCCCACGACGAGTTCTCCAGCCTTTTTTTTCCCTTTGCCAGAGCAACCAAGGAACCTCAGACTGAGGTGGAGAAGCCCTCTGGACCCCTGGGTCACTGCATGGAAGACAGTTTCCCTTGAGGATTCCAATGGACTTTGTGCAAAGGAGAATTAAATGAAGCGTTGCTTTGTTAAGCCACGGATGCTTTACAGATAACTTCGACTCCCCTGTTCGTCACCCCCATTAGAATTCAAGGTCCATGAGAGCAGGATTTTGGTCTGTTTTGTTCTCTGATGTATTCTCAGCACTTGGATCAGTGCCTGGAATATAACAACCCCTCAGTGAATTTGTCAAATCAATGAATAGACTCGTGGACACCAGATTGGTATTGCTGACCCAGACCAGTTTCTAACGTCAGCTGGAATGTAGCTAATTCCCAGGCTCTAAGTTTGCCCGGTCCTTATGAGTAGGGGCTAAATTAAAGTCATCCTTGCATTGTCCTCAGTTACTTGAATAAGGCCTTGCATATTGTTCGTGCTCAGTTGATACTGACTCATTGATACTTAGTAGCAATGACTGAATGCTGGATTAAACTCATCCTGTGATCCTCCAATGCAAAGCTCCTTGTGGATGAAGGAGGAAGACCAGCTCTAGGGAATGTATCCCCCAAAGTCTCATCACATAATCTTGTTTCATCAAGAAAATTAAGGCTGTTTTGTTTGCTTTCTCTCAGCTCCTCACTCTGTAACATAAATTCTGTTCTCACCTCTTTGATGTCCTTGCCCTCTTGGAGGACAATCCTTGTGACTATGCAGCTTGTACTATTCTTTCCAGTTTCTTACCTCCTGCTCATACCTGAGACCATTGTTTTCTGGCCTCCAACACCACAATTCTACCATAATTCCTCTTGTTATGGCACCTCCTGATTGCCAAACCTGGTGGCATGTGATTTTTTATGGCATGTGATATATTGTGGGCATTAAATCCAATCTCCTTGGCACTTGGTATCCCTTTGGTCCTATGGAACTATACTTTCCAGGTTTTTCTTGTATCTCCCTGGCCTTTCCTTTCTTTGATAGGCTCCTCTTCCTCTACCCACTCCTTATAAGCTTCCCAGGGTGCTGTTCTCAGCTCACTGCTCTTTGCACTCAACACACCCTCCCTGTGGCTTCAGCCACCACATGCACACTGACGATTCCCAAACCTTTATCTCCAGCCCTGACCTCCCTCCAGAGCGTTAGATTATTTATATACCTGCCAACTGGACAGCCCCACCTAGATCCCATGAATGGGACGTCTCTTGTACATCATCGCGCAGCCACTTGGTCACACCCCTGAGTCTAGAAGCAGCTCTGGCAGGAAGTTCTGTGCTGTCTTTGATTCGGTGCAGACAGTCACTTACCTTGGCAAGTGACTTTATATCTTGCTTCATGACTTGGGGTTTCTCTGATGCCCCTGGATACCTATTCATCTGCAGAAGTACCTAACATTTATGCATGTGCAACCTACATGGGGGGAGAGGGAGGATCAGGAGGTGGGCATAACACTCCATGGGGAAGCCCTGGACCAATGAGGTATAAGAACCAGTGCATAACATTCTCCCTTTTGTCTCATGGGTGGGCAATCCTGAGATGCACTGTGAAGGCTCCCCAGGAGGCCCCAGAGGGATTGATCCAGTGAGTCCCATGAGGGTGGCCAACCTGATGCACATTCTTTTTAAAATATATAATTTATTGACCAAATATTGTATTTTAAAGTAGATATTTACTATTTTTACTAAAGACTCAGCACACACTTCCATGTATACATACAAAGACAATGGAATGATGGCCCCAGGGGAAAGCTTTGGATTCTGGAGTTTCTTTTCCCTGGAACTTACATCAGTGAGAAATATTTAGCTAACCAGGAAAGACTGCCTTTTTAAATTGAATTTATTGGGGGTGGATTGTTAATAAAATTATATAGATTTCAGATGTGCAGTTCTATAAAACGTCCTCTGTATATTGTACTGTGTGCTCTCCTTTCTTGATTGACTTTCTATCCTGCCTTATGTCACCCTCCCTGACCCCTCCTCACGCCTGTTCCCTGGGATCACTTCTCAAATGGCCAAAATCTTTGCCCAGGTCTTACTTTGGGGGAAATCCAGGCTAAGATACCACTTAGGCATCTCAATCTCAAACTCTCTAAACCGGAACTCACAATCTTTCTTTTAGTCCAACTTCTTCCTTTCCTCTATTCCATTCAGCCATCGAAGCTCAAAACGAGACTCATCTTAGATCCTCCCTCTTCCTCATCTTGACCTCAGCCTGCCCCCCCACTCCACTGCTGTCCTAAAACCATTATATAAGCCCCCATCATCTCACCTGAGCAGCTGCCTCCTCTCACTCCTCCCTGCCTCTCCTCCAATCCTCTCAAATCCACCCTTCACTCACCTGCCTGCATGAAATACCTCTGGCACAAATCTTACTGTGGCATTTCTTTCTTCTAAAATATATTTTTTATTGATTTTCCACAGAGAGAAAGGGAGAGGGATAGAGAGCTAGAAACATCAATGAGAGAGAAACATTGACCAGCTGCATCCTGCACACCCCCTATCAGAGATGTGCCCCCAACCAATGTACATGCCCCTGACCAGAATTGAACCTGGGACCCTCCAGTCTGCAGACCAACGCTCTATCCACTGAACCAAACCGGTTTCAGCCTTACTGTGGCATTTCTTTGCTTAGACCCCATTAAAGTCTCCACAGGTCACCCCATATCTAAGTATCCTAATGTGGACAGGAGCCCTCTGTGATCTCTCCTCGCCTACCTCTCCAGCATCATATCTGCACTGCTTATGCTTTACAGCATGTTCCCAGTTGTTCACTAGAGAGAAAGAAAATGCCCATCCTGAGGCTATTGTTTATTTTGTCCCCAACAGGAGCATCTCAATGGCCCTGCAGCTCTGGAGACAAAGTCAGCAGAGTTATTCTCTAGAGTCAATGATCACAGGGCCTTTCAGGCTCATAGCTTCGTCATATACAGATCACAGGACAGACGGTGTATGGACAGAAAGAACTCTGTGGGTAGAACCGGACCTGGATTCCAGGCCAGCTCCACTGGTGAGCTGTGTGGTCCTCAGTAAATTACCTGGTTTCTGCATCATCCACAAAGAGGATTGCTACAGGGTGTGTGAAGTGCATATAATAGTAAGGGAGGATGATGATGATGGCTAACACTTACTGAGTACTTACCAATTGAAGCAATGGAAGTAGGAGACACCTTGTGAACAGGTCTTGGCTCTGCTAACTTGGCCATGTTCTCTGAGGACGTCATTTCTCAGGACTTGACCACAATCTCACCTTGGAAACAGTAGGTTGAATTAGTTCAGGGATGTTGGACTGGGTGGTCACTAATATCCTTCCCAGATATAAAATTCTGCATTTATAAAGCGAGAACTCGGAGCTATTGCTATCCCAAAGCGGGCTGGACATCCATCTCTTTTGCTCTGCTGTGCCTGCTGGGCCATACACAGCACACTGAAGGTGACCTCACCAGCCCTTACATCAGCCTCAGTAACAATGAGGATAATTCTGTCCAAAACAGCAATCATGTTTTCTTTGGCATGAATTGTGTTGTTCAAATTCACAAAATTTACTGTCATATCGCTGCCAAGCTGGACAGATTCTTATCAGAGCCAGGTCAGATGCAGGTGGAGCCCAAGGCTGGTTGTGTCCCTCACAATGCCCAGTCTCCTCCCCGCCTCCCCCCCTCACATTCCCCCCCGCCACACACACATCATCATCACCTCATCTTCCTGAGGTGGTACTGCTTCTCTGACTCTATCTCAAACTTTCTAAACCAGAACTCGTAGTCTTTTCCCTTGTCCCTCCCCACCTGCCTCTCAATGTGGGCTTTGCTGAAATGGAAGGTTTTGTGTTCTTTCTCAGTTGACTTCTTCCCATCCTTCAATACCTTCTTTGTCTTTTCCAGTTTGAAGTGAAAATGGGATGGAGTAAATATATTCTGGATATTTTCTTCTTGCAGTTCATTTTTAAAAAGTATATTTTATTGGTTTTTTACAGAGAAGAAGGGAGAGGGATAGAAAGTTAGAAGCATAGATGAGAGAGAAACATCCACCAGCTGCCTCCTGCACACTCCCTACTGGGGATGTGCCCACAACCAACGTACATGCCCTTGACCGGAATTGAACCTGGGACCCTTGAGTCCGCAGGCCGACCCCCTATCCACTAAGCCAAACCGGGGTTATGGCTGCAGTTCTTATTGAAAGCCTCTCTCTCTCTCTCTCTCTCTCTCTCTCTCTCTCTCTCTCTCTCGGATTCATTTCTTTTCATAGCTGATCCTATTAATGCAATTTTCAGTAACTCACGGCTTCCTACATAATTGAGGAAGTCAGAATAAAACGTCCCAAACTGGATGTAAACTGGAAGGCGCTTATTTGGCCGTGGAGAGAGTAGCCAAAATGCCTCCATACCGAGGAAGCCGCAAAGCCAGGCAGAATGAGTGTCATTCTTTTGTCCACAAAGCTCCTGATTTCTGGAAGGGAGTTTCTGGGTAGGTTTTCATCAGTGGGAGAGCTGAGGACAGGGAATGCAGAAGGATGCTTGACTTCCTGTATCCCTTGACACCTCCTGTCTTTGGCCTCTAGTTGGCTATGAATTGATTGACCGTTGGTAGGGTCGGGGAGAAGAGGGTGGGGCTGGGGAAGGGGAGATCGGCTACCTCTGACTTTCCCTCCGAACTCTCATGTAAACACGAGCCCTCACAGAGTATATTTAAAAGCATTTTATTCATTTATTCCACAAGTAATTACTAAGCATATACTGTGTATATATGCCAGGCTCTGTACTGGATGCTGGCGATCTGATGAAAGCAGACATAATTCCTCCTTAGGATAGTCCACAATCCAGAGCATTAGATATGCCAACTGGACATGGAAAATGTCAGATGAGTGCTGTAGAGTCTGACTAACTTGAATCCCTTACTTACAGCATATTGTCAGCATAATTAAATGATTATTTGAGGAATTATTGGTGAGTGCTAGTCTTTACTTTTGAAGTAAACATCCCATAAATACAAGGATCCCATCACCACGTACATGTAACCATTAGCACAATGCCTAGCCCATTAGTAAATGCTCCGTAAACACTTGCGAAAGAAAGAAGAGAGGGAGGGAGAATAAGATGGCAGGAGGAAGGAGAAGGTAGGATGAAATGGAAAGAAAAAGAAAGACGGGAGGAGAGAGGGAGGAGAGGAGATAGATAGATTAGGATCCTGGAAGATGGGTGCAGTGACCTTGTGAAGATGCTCGGGCCTGTAAAGGGAAGCTGGTGTTGAGAAAGAAAGGAAGTGGCTGAAAGTGAGAGGAGGTGAAGGAGGCCGGAACTGAGCTGCACAGGAAGGGGTTGTTTCACTTGGGAAAATGCTGTGGCAGAATTGTCTGGAAGCTGCGGTGCTGGAGGCTGGGGGCTGGCCACAAGTGTGCCCCCCTGACCTGGGTTGAGAGGCATCCTGACCGCCTCGGGCCTGGCTGGGGCTGACCAGGAAGCCCGGACCTGTGACTGAGGCTGTGACAAATGGGGCTGAGGATGCTGAGCTCTGGACTCAGAGACCTGATTTGCTTCCAGCCTGAGCTGCCCAGGATCCAGCATTAGTTCCCTCTGTAGGGTTGTCTGATGAGGGAGGTTGTGCTAAGGAGGATGGGGACAACACCTTCTGTTCGAGGCATCCCCGGGTCCCCTTAATCTTGGCTAACTGGACCTCAGGAACCACTCACTGTTCTCATTTACTATTTCTTGTCCTTTGCAATAATAGTACTGTAATTATACCTTTCCCACAGTTTTTAATTTAGATGCCTTGTGTTTCAAGTTGAACTTTGGTCTTACCCATGACAACCTTATTTCCCAAATAAACATGCGATGAACTTGGGCTGAAAAGCACAAGTTCACTTGTGGGGAGAACTCTAGAAAAAAAAAAAATAGACAGCCTTTCATGGCGTGCATAACATGTGCCAGGTCCTGTGCTGCGTGCTCTCATTGCAATATTTCCTCAGATCTTTGCAACACCCCTACGAAGCAGGCGCTATTGTTGTCCTCAGCTGACAGGAAGGAAACGGGCTCAGATAGCTTGCCACCTCCCTGTGGGTCTCTCAGGCGCAGCTGGTGGAAACAAGACCCACATGTGGGGCTAACTCCAGCCAGGCCCGGATACTCCAGCCCAAGGCAGGCCCAGGGGAGGCAGGCACCTCTCACGGCAGTGAGCTACACTTTTAGGTGACACGTGGACAAACAGGTTAATAGTGAAAGCTATTTTTATGGATTCCTGCTTTATTTTTGACAAGTGATCCTCATTGTTTACTGTACTGACATGAGGTTTTATTTAATTAAGTTAGTAAGTAAATTTTAAAAAAAAGTTAAGTGATAGTGCAGTGGGCTGTGGATAGGAAGAAGCATGAAGTTGGACCCAGGGCCTGCAAGGCTCGGATTTGATCTTTCTCACTGGACTCGGACTCTGTTCGTTGGCCGACCCTCAGGGGACATGCAACTGACGCTTGCTGTGTCCCCAGGAACTTTCCCAATCTGTCTGCCTTCTGTGGGTCTGGCTGTTCTCTGGGTCATAGCCACACCCCCTCTCGACAGAGTAAAACACCAGGAATTAGGTAAAAGGTGGTTTGGCAAAGGTCAAGAAAAGAAATGCCTTCAGCTGCAATTTGCTCAGGACCCATAAGGGTTTTGGGGGAAGGGACACCAAAGAGGAGGATCCCCACTGCCCTCGACACAGGATTTGGAATGATCTGGAGAGGTGATTGGCCGGTGCACGGCTGTGAGAGGGTCTCAGGAGAGAAGGGGTTGTTGGTTGACCAGAAGGCTAAAGCCTTAGAGCTTTCTGGCTGCACCACAGCGAAGGCAACCTACGCCAGGCCTGGAGGATCTGTGACTCAGACGTGTATGCTCTCCCCGCATGAGGCCTCATACTGACTAGACACTCACAGGATTTGTTCTGGATTCACTCCTCTTGCCACTTCACCTGGAAACCTTTCTACAAGGAAGAGGACGTTCTACGTGGAGACCACAGTTAGGACTGATTTGGCATCTCGCTTTGTTTCTCCACAACCACATATGGCATTAGCTGCAATCTAATGATTGCTGGAAATTTCTTGCCTGACCCAGTTCTCCCAGGGCCATTCCCCGAGTGAATGGATAACCAGGTCCCAGAACTGCAAGGCTCTAACCAGTTACTGGAAGAGAAATTATGAACCTATCTCTTGACATGTCCCTGCCCCCTCTGTCTCTGTTCCCCCCTCCCCACCACACACACACACTCACACATAAATAGTTGACTAAGTCAAAGCACCGATTTCCTTCAGTAGACTCAGATGCAATGACCCCCTTATGTTGAATATGGTTAATCCACAATACTTACCAATGGGCCAATAATGGCAAGTCAGGTGGTTTACTAATTTGAAAGTTGTATGCCCCTTATGTTTGTTTTCAAGGTAGAAAAAGCTAAAGGTCTAAGCAGATATTTCTGAGCATGTAATTTCTGCTGCTGTAACAGTCACAGTATGCCTATGGACGAGGGGTTCAGAGCCACACAGATCTGAGTGTGAATGTCTGTTCTGTTTGCTGCTGCGGCAGTTTGGGCAAGTTACTTAACCTCGCTGAGCCTCTGTGTCTTCATCTACACGTGAGAGTGCTGTGTGGCATGGAGTAGCGGCTCCTTCAGACACTCTCTGTAATGAGCTTCTGGCAAGGCCTGGTGAGGGAGGAAGGCATCTCATGCAAGGCAGGAAACACTCAGTGGCTGGACTTTCAGAGGCTGGAATTGGGCCCAGGGCACGAAAGTGTGGGCTTTTCTCTAGTGCCCATCAGCTACTCTCCAAGAGTTGGCTTCTTGAGTCTGCTTCTCTTCCCTATCTGCACCAGCTTCTCCATCCTCCCCCAAGTGTCTGGTCTCTGCCTCTCGGCTTCTGCTTGCTCATACTTTGACTTACTTCTGCCCTCAACTCACTCAGGCATGCCATTGCTTCTTTCTCTAGCCTCTGAGCTCTCAACTTTCATTTCTGCAATTAACCCATTTCCTTTATATATCCCACGTTGAAATTTCTAAAGGCAAGAATCTATTTGAATGAGGCTTTTTGTATTATGATACCCTAAAAACTGCTGCTTGGCCAGTGGGATTGGTTGCCGGTTTCACCCCTGATCTATTCAGAGTGGGTGGTGTGTGTGTGTGTGTGTGTGTGTGTGTGTGTGTGTGTGAGTGTGTGTTTGAGGATGATCACATTAGACAAATCAAAGCCACTGAAAGCAGCCCCCATTCAGCAGAGGTGATAGGAGGAGGAGTTCCCCTTACAAGGGGTGGCAGACACCATGATTGACACGTGTGGTTAAAAAGAACACACCTCATAAATTTGTTGTGAAAATTAGAGTTATAGAGGGTCTAGCACAGAGGTGGGACACATAGTGAATGCTCAAAAAAAAAAAAAAACCAAAACACCACCAATAACAAAACGATAGCGGTCGTTCTTTATTCTTATTTCTTTACCTTCACTGATGATATGTTTTTTATTGATGGGAAAAAGAAACATCAATTAGTTGCCTCCTATATGCACCCTGACTGGGGATCAAACCTGCAACCTAGGTATGTGCCCTGACTGGGAATCAAACTCATAACATTTTTGGTGTACATACGGGATGGCGCTCCAACCAACCGACAACCTGGCCAGGGCAGTAGCTGCCATTCTCACGACGGGATTATAGTTGTTATAATAATCTGCCCCCAGCAGGCTTGGCTCCGAATGTACAGGGTGGTTTGCAGCCCTCTAATAGAAAACACACAGGGCGGTTATTTACTTGAACATATTGAGTCCAACTTCAATGAAGGGAGGGAGCAGGAAGGGAAGGGGGGTCCCTATGTGTACAACATCATGTGTACAATATCAAGGGTTAAAAATATTCCCTGGAACAAACATTACCAGTTTCTTTTCAAGTTATCTTTTAAAACCACAAATGTGATTCTGTAAGCCCTACCTAATTACTTTTAAAAATATATATGTATTTTATTGATTTTTTACAGAGGAAGAGAGAGGGATAGAGAGTTAGAAACATCGATGAGTGAGAATCATCGATCAGCTGCCTCTTGCACACCCCCAACTGAAGACGTGCCCGCAACCAAGGTACATGCCCTTGACAGGAATCGAACCTGGGACCTTTCAGTCTGCAGGCCGACACTCTATCCACTGAGCCAAACCGGTTTCGGCCCTACCTAACTTCTTGTAATGGCTTCCCATTTTTCTTAAACAGAGACACAAATTCTTTAGAAGGCCTTGTATGTCTTCATCCCTCTCCACTCCCCCTCGCCCCCCCCCCCCCCCCCACTACACACACCCTTCTCAGCTTTGGCTGGCCTGATGGACAAGCTGCTTGGGGTGTTGCACAGAGGGCCTCGCAACACGCAGCTTTTCCTACAAGGCTCTTCTCCTCCCTCCCAGCTATTTTCCTACTTACTCTTTCCTCCCCTTTCTGACCTCTGTTTTCTCTGGGGCAGGATCTTTTGTCGTATGCATTCTTTTTTTTCTGGCCCATTGTTTCACTAAGGGGATTGTGTGATTCGGTCTGCTTCTCCCACTAGACTGTAAACCCGTAAGGGCAGGTGATGTCTGTTTTTGCTCACCTTTCCGTCCCCCGCAGCTGACAGTGCCTAGAACATATGGGCAATCACTAAATATCTGTTGAGTACATGAATCATTAATAGTTTTGCTATTAAATGCAACTAAATTGTTGCCTATCAGGAGCTATGACAATACCAGAAGGTAAAAATAATGCAATATTAAGTTTTGTGTTTTTGTGTGTGTTTTTTTTAATTGAAAGCACACATGCAGAGCTCACCAAATTCGCTCTGTTCTATGCCCAAAGGAAATAGCAACACATTTAAAAAAACTGATATTATACAGGCCACATTCATTGACCGGAATGCAATAAATTTAGAAATTAGCAAACAGGGAGCCAAAAACAGTCTATACTTCTAAAATATAAACACACACTTCTGAAGCTCTCTTGGCTTAAAGAGGAAGTAAACTACTTGGAACTGAACCACAGTGAAAATAGCACACATCAAAACCAATGGGGTTTGGCCAAAGCAATTTTCAGAAAACACACACACACACACACACACATACACACATACGTACACACACACACACACACACACACACACACACAAACAAACAAACAAACAAAAAAAAACTCTAGCCTTGCATTTGTTTATTAGATCATAAGAATGATTGAAAAGGAAAAAAAATGCAGCCAAAGTAAATAGTAAGAAATGAATTAATTAGTATAGAAACAGAAATTAATGAGATAGAGAAAAAACTCAGCAAAATTAAAACCAGGGGTTTGGTTTTTATTGTTGTTGTTAATCCTCCTCACCTGAGGATATTTTTTCCATTGCTTTTCAAAGAGAGTAGAAGGGAGGAAGGGAGGTACAGAGAGAGAGAAACATCCACGCGAGAGAGACACAGCCATCCACTGGTTGCTACTGGCTGCTTCCTGCAGGCGCCTCAACTGGGGCTGGGGAGCGAACCTGCAATTCGCTCCCCAGCCCCAGACTAGAATCAAACCCAAGACTCTTTTGTGCACAGGCTGATGCTCTAACACAGGCCAGGGCTACAGGTTCACTTTTTTAAGATAAAAAATATTTGGCTAGAACAATTAATAAAAAAGAGAAAATGCTAGACAATATCAGGCATGAAAAGGAACAGATGTACATATGCAAAGAACACATTTAAAAGAGAATGGTATGAACAACTTTATACCAATGAATTTGAGACCCAGATGAAATTAATGATTTTCAAGGAAAATATAAAAAAACAATAACAACAAAATTTGTTCAACAACCATTAAAGAAATTGAACTAATAATTTAAAATGTACCTCCTTTCTGCCCATGAAAAGAGCATTGGAATAAAAAAGCTTATAAACAACTTTTTCTAATAAAATCTGAAAGAATAAATAGTATGGTTGTGACCTCTGGGGTATAGAGCCCTTCTTAAATAAATCATAAAAATAAAAAGCCATAGAAGAAAAGATGAGTAAATTTGACCAAACTAAACTAAAAATTTCTCTATGACCAAAGATAAGATTAGCAAAATTAAAAGGCAATTTATGGTTTATGAGAAAATGCAATATATGTGCATGTATATAAACACAAACACACATATGCAAACTTAAACAACACATAAAAGAATAGTATCCTGGCCGAAACCGGTTTGGCTCAGTGGTGGAGCGTAGGTCTGGAAGGTCCCGGGTTCGATTCCGGTCAAGGGCATGTACATTGGTTGCGGGCACATCCCCAGTAGGGGGTGTGCAAGAGGCAGCTGGTCGATGTTTCTCTCTCATTGACGTTTCTAGCTCTCTATCTCTCTCCCTTCCTCTCTGTAAAATATCAATAAAATATATATATATTTTTAAAAAAGAATAGTATCCTGGTGCTATGGACCGAATTGTGTCTCTACCAAAATTGCTATGCTGAAGCTCTAACCCTCAAGATGATGCTATTTGAAGAGAAAGCTTTGAGGAGGTAGTTAGGTTAAATGATCATAGTTGGATAGGGTTGGCAGCCTCATAAGGAGCATAAGAGGAAGGTCTTTCACTCCCCACATGGGCACATCAAGGAAAGGCCATGTGAAGACACAACAAGACTTTCTGCAACTCCAGGGAAGAGCTCTCACCAGACACCCATCTGGTGGGCACCTGGATCTGGATCTTTCCCGACTCCAGAACTGGCAGAAAATAGATTTCTCTTGTGTAAACCAACCAGTAGAAGGCATTTTGTTATGGCAGCTCAAGCTGACTAGACATTTAGATATATAGATCCATAAGAGAAAAAAAGAAAAGAAAAGAAAAAAAGTAGTGAAAAAGAAGTCAAAGATATGAACAGGAAATTCACAGAATAGATATGATCAATAAGCAAAAAAAAATGCTTAGCAATACTAAAATATCTGTTTCATAGCCATCAGATTGGCCAACTTGATAAAGTTTGATAATTTTTAGAATTAACCTGACTATGCAAAAATAAAGTATAAATCGTGACTTTGGAGGTAAATAAGAGACCATTTTAAAATATAACCTATAATCCCACAATTCCCCTCCTGTGTATCTGTTCCTGGAAAGCATCTCCCCGCCCCATAAGGCATTGTTTGTGAGAGCAAACTTCTAAAGGATGATGTGATGGTGCTGGCAGTGTGGTCAACTAGAGCGAAGCAGGGTCCAGAAGGGGCTGAGGACTGAGCCGTGCAGAATGCCAGAGAGGTTGCTGTATTCGGGTGAAGTTCCAGAGAGAGGGCTGCAGAGCTGATTGCCTGAGTTAGCATAGCCTAGGAGCCATGGCCAGGCCTCAGAATGGCCACAGCACCCACAGGAACTCAGCTGACATGGAATCAGACCGGCAGCACCACCAGGAGTGCTACCACCAAAGTCGTAAAATGACTAGTTATCAACCTCAGACATCAGCTGCCAATGTCTGTAGGACAAGCAGCAAGCAAAAGTAGGGCATGGAGATCAAAGGACATGACCCTAAGGACTTTGGCTCTTCCCTTAGTCCAGGGAAGCAATGATAGCCACAGCACCCCCAACCCTTTACATCCAGAGACCATCTTAGTGAGGAAATCAGGAGGGAAGACTGTCTAAGAGACAGAGCATTTTACCTGAGACATGATGCCCTCTAAAAGGAACTGTGGTCGGCAAACTCATTAGTCAACAGAGCCAATTATCAACAGTACAACAATTGAATTCTCTTTTGAGAGCCAAATTTTTTAAACTTAAACTTCTTCTAATGCCACTTCTTCAAAATAGACTCTCCCAGGCCGTGGTATTTTGTGGAAGAGCCACACTCAAGGGGCCAAAGAGCCGTATGTGGCTCAAGAGCCATGGTTTGCCAATCACTGGTTTAAATGATTAGATTAAACTAGTCTTTAAATCAGATTAACTCTTGAGCAGATATTTTCTCCCACTCAACAATATGATTTGGTGAGGAAGACAGATCAGCACAGAAATGACATTTTCTTTGAATATCAGAGTTAAGAAATAGTGCATTTTGTCCTATCCTATGCCTTTTATTTTTCTTTCAAGAAAGTATGTAATGAAATGTCAAAGAGAGAAGGCATTACAATTTTCCAGAAGCACAATACTGATTTCACAAAAAAACACATATCAGAAAGCTCTTGGCATTTTGAAGGTGAACTCCAGAGACAGTGATGACCTTTCACTCCAAGAGCCACACCTCAAGAGGGAAGCAGAAAGCCGGCATGCCGGCATGCAGACTGGAAAGCCCTGAGGATTCCCTGGGGAGGCCAGCCCTGGCTTGTGCCAGGGAAAATAGGGATTTTTGTGTTGATTCCAGTACTCCTTGGGTGATGATTAGCAGGTTATTGATTTTATGGAATAAAGAAAGAAAAGAGAAGAGTATGTTAGAAGGAACCTGAACAACTTTCACCCTGATTGGAATAAAATAGCAACAATAATAATGATTGCAATAATAATTAATGCACATCTTTCATGCAGTATCACATTGAATCTTCACTCTAATCTTATAAAGATAGCCACTGTTATTACTCCCATTTTACAAATGGGAAACAGAGGCTTAGAGATGATGGGTTGCCTGCAAAGATGGCCACCAATTATTCCCACTCCAGAGTGCATATCTGCTTCCTCCCACCAAGTGTGAAGTCTATTTCCCTTCTTGTTAAGTCTCTACTGACCTGTGGCTGCTTTCAACAATAGAGTAGATTTAACTGAATCAAGAAGAAACAGAAAACCTGAACAGATTGATTACTACCAATGAATCTAATCAGTGATCAAAAAACTCCCAACATCTGAAACCGGTTTGGCTCAGTGGTAGAGCATCGGTCTGCAGACTGGGGGGTCCCGGGTTCGATTCCGGTCGAGGGCATGTACATTGGTTGCGGGCACAACCCCGGTAGGGAGTGTGCAAGAGGCGGCTGGTCGATGTTTCTCTCTCATCGGCGTTTCTAGCTCTCTATCTCTCTCCCTTCCTCTCTGTGAAATATCAATAAAATATATATTTTTTTAAAAACAACAAAAAAAAAACCTCCCAACAAACATTAAGTCTGCGACCAAATAGCTTCACAGGTGAATTTTAACAGATAGTCAAAGAAGAATAAACATCTATCATTCTCAAACTATTCCAAAAAATTCAAGAGGAGGGAAAACTCCCAAGTTCATTTTACCAGGCCAGCATTATCCTGAAGGTCCCCACAGAAGGACGTGGCTGACCTGGGTGAGGGGCCATGCCCCCATTGGGGTGAGGTCCCTATGAGGGGCATGGCCAGCCTGGGCAAGGGACTGAGGGGCTGTTTGCAGGCTGGCCACATCCCTGGCTTTGTCCGGAAGGTCTCCTGGTCTAATTAGCATATTACTCTTTTATTGGTATAGATAATGAACTATCAGAAAGAAAAATTAGAGTTGAACATGAGAACATTCCAGTTTAGAATTGCATAAAAAATAACTAGGAATAAATTTACCAAGAAGGGAAAAGACCTATACTAAAAGATTATAAGACATTGAAGAAAGAAATTGAAGTTGAAGAGGATGCAAAAAGGTGGAAGCATATACCATGCTCATGAATAGGAATAATTAAAACCATTAAAATGTCCCTACTACCCAAAGCAATCTATGGATTTAATGCAATCCCTACCAAAATACTAATGGCATTTCTCATATATCTAGGACAAATAGCCCTAAAATTTATATAGACTCACAAAAGGTCCCAAATAGACATAGCAATCTTGAGAAAGCAGAACAAAGTTAGAGGCATCATGCTACCTGATATTAAACTATATTACCTGGCTATAACAATTGAAACAGCAAGGTTCTGACAAAAAGAAGACACAGAAATCAATAGTACAGAATAGAGAGCACAAGAATAAACCCATGCCTATATGATCAATTAATTTGTGACAAAGAAAGTAAAAACAATGGGTTAAGACAGTCCACTCCAGGGTGGGCAAACATTTTGACTCGAGGGCCACAATGGGTTCTTAAATTGGACCGGAGGGCCAGAACAAAAGCAAACTGACCATGCTGAAACTCTCATCTTGGGCTGCTGGTGAAAGAGCCGAGGGGAGAGCAAGAGAACCCTCCGCTCTTTCGGCTCCATGGGCCGGATAGAACAGCCAAACTGGTGGGATCCGGCCCGTGGGCCATAGTTTGCCCACAGCTGGTCTACTCAATAAATAGTGTTGAGAAAATTGGGTAGATTCATAAAAAAAAACAAAAACACTAGATCACCTTCTTATACCATATATAAGATAAACTCAAAATGGATTAGAGATAAATGTAAGACCCTAAACCATAAAACTCCTAGATGAAAAGATAGGCAGTAAACTGTCTGACATTTCTCTTACTAATATTTTTTCTTATAAAGCTCCTTGGGCAAGAGAAACAAAAGAGAAAAACAAACAAATGGGACTACATCTAACAAGTTTTTCACAACAAAGAAAACCATCAACAAAAAGAAACAACAACCTACTGAATGTGGAAGATATTTGCCAATGATATCCCTGGTGAGGTATTTATATTCAAAAATTTATAAAGAACTGAAGCTACTCAACAACACCCCCCCCCCAACAATTAATTAAAAAATAGAGGACCTAAAGAGATACTTCTCCAAAGAGGATAGCCAATGGGTATCTGAAAAGATGCTCAATGTCACTAATCATGAGAGAAATGCAAATTAAAAGCACAATGAGGTTTCACCACACACCAGTCAGGATGGTTATTATCAGTAAATCAACAAATGAGTGTCGGTGAGGATGTGGAGCAAAGGGGCCCTCATGCACTTTTGGTGAAGTTGCAAATTGGTGCAGCCACTCTAGATCACAGTGTGAAGGTTCCTAAAAAATAAATAAATAAAAATAGAACTACCTTATGACCCAGCAATTCCACTTCTGAAAGAAAACTACTTCAGAAAGATATATGCACTTCTGTGTTTATTGCAGTTTATTTACTATAGCCAAGGTATGGAAGCAACCCAAGTGTCCATCAATAGATACGTGTATAAAAACGTGGTGGTATATATATATATATATATATATATATATATATATATATATATATACAATGAAATGTTACATGGCCATATAAAAGAATTAAATCTTATAACAACATGGATGAACCTAGAGGGTATTATGCTAAGTGAAATAAGACAGTCAGAGAAAGACAAATATCATATGATTTCACTCATTTGTGGAATCTAAAGAACAAGGCAAATGAACAAAACAGAAAGAATCATAGACATGGAGAAAGAACTGAGGGTGTCAGATGGGAGAGGTATGGATGCTAGCTGAGAAAGGCAAAGGATTCGGAAGTACAAATGGGTAGTTACAAAATAGTCACAGGGATGTAAGGCACTGCATACAGAATCCTATCTAATAAAAGAATATTTTTATATATGCAAATTGACCATCACTCTAACACACAAGATGACTGCACCCATGTGGATACAAGATGGCCACCACAAGATGGCCAGCAGGGCAGGGCAGTTGGGAGGGACCAGGCCTGCAGGGGAGGGCAATTAGGGGCAATCAGGCAGGCAGGGGAGCAGTTAGCCATCAGTCAGGCTGGCAGGGGAGTGGTTAGGGTGATCAGGCTGGCAGATAGAAGTGGTTAGGGGCAAACAGGCAGGCAGGGAGGCGAGCAGTTGGGAGCAAGTAATCCTGGATTGTGAGAGGGATGTTTGACTTCCCATTTAGGCCCAATACCACTGGGCCTCAAGGGGTCCCAGATTGGAGAGGGTGCAGGCTGAGCTGAGGAACACGAACACATACATACACACACACACACACACACACACACACACACACACACACACACCACCCCTGTGCACGAATTTCATGCACCGGGCCTCTAGTATAATCAATAATATTGTAATAACTATGAATGGTGTCAGGTGGGTTCTGGAAATATCTCAATAACCTGTTGAGAGAGACAGAGTCCTCACAGAAAAAGGGGCCAGTTTTTATGAAAGACTAAAAAGAAAGAGGGAAAGACCCAGCTGTCCCCCGGTGATGCTAGCTACCCCTACTGAGGTACCAGACATGGGACTGTTGCCCTCACAGTCATCTGAACCCTAGCCAAGCTCACTGATGAATGCAGCCCTGTGAGTGATCCCAGAAGATACCACATGGAGGAAAGAATTGACCCAGGAGATCCACAGAATAGTAAGGAATAAAAAAATGATTGTTTTTTTAAGCAACTAAGTTTTGAAGTGTCCTGATATGCAGCAATAACATTTGAAAGAAGAGGTTATAATCTTGTCCAGGACACTATAAATTATAAGTGGTAGAGCCAGGACGTGAGGCCAGTCTTTCTGACTCCACTGGCATGCTCTTGACAGCTGCATGGCACGGAAAGAAGGAGCTGCCTGACCAAAGGTTACAAATGATTAAAGATAAGGAAATGATTAGCAGAGGTCCATGAAACCACAGTCTCTGAGAGCTGTGGGAAGAAGAGGGAAGAGAAGAAGGAACACACAAAGAGTGGAAATGAGCTTTTAAAAACTAAGGGAAAAAGAAAGTGTTTATGGAGCATCTATAATGCTAGAGGCCATTTTCTGGTTGCTCTGAGGAATTCAGAAGTGGATGCCCTGGATCTCAAGATGATAACTTAATTAAGGAGAAAACAGGTGAATACAAAACAACACTGTAAAATGTAAATTGGTGCAGCCACTAACAAAAAGCAGTTTGGAAGGTCCTTGCAAAGTTAAAAATAGGACTGCCATATGATCCAGCCATCTCTACTTCAAGAAAAATAATTGCTCAAGCAGACATTTGTACACCCATGCTCATAACACTATTATTCACAATAGTCAAAAGTGTGGAAGTAACCCAAGTGTCCATCAACAGATAAATAGATACACGAAATGTGTTAGGCACATACAATGAAATATTAGACTTAAAAGGGAAAGAAATTCTGTCACATGCTACAACATGGATGGACTTTGAAGACATTACGCTAAGTGAAATAAGCCAGAATGAGGACAAATATTGTCTGATTCTGCTTATATGAGGTGCCTAGAGTAATCAAATTCATTGAGGCAGAAAGTAGAATGGGGGTTGCCAGGGGACTGAGAAGAGAAAGGAATGTGGAGTTTGTGTTTAAGGGGTGCAGAGTTACAGTTGGGAATATGAAAAGTCCTGGAGATAAATGATGGTGATTGTTGCCCAAGGATGCGAAAGCATAAAATACCAAGAACACTTAAAAATGGTTGAAATGGTTATTTTATGCTATATATATTTTACCACAATAAAAGGAGAAATAAATTACTCATAAAAAGAAAAAAATGAATAACTTATTATAATTACTTATTACCAATATGCAAAGTAGAGAGTGGTGAGGGGAATAAATCTAGGTAGAGGGGGAGGCAATCAGGTAGAGACTCTCATTATGGGCCAAGAACCTGCATTCTTTGTGTCATGTAGTCTTCCCAGTAGCCTGGGGAGGTAAGTAGTATTACCTCAAGTGATATCAGGAAGTGAGTTTATGGATTTAATTGCAATGTGCCATAAACATAATCTATCACAATGTTACAAATTGGTTCAAAAGTTTTAAATAAAGTTAGGTGTGAAGACCCAGAGAGAGTATTTAAAGAAATTAAGAGATGTTAGGGGGTGACTAGTTTTAAAAAAATATTTGTAATTCCACAGGGGAGAGTAATGTCACTGCACCAGATCTCTTTTAAAATTTTATTATTGGGTTTTCCCACTGCTCTTGTGGCGGGCCCCAGCAGCTCAGAATGCCCGAGAGGAAGGCTAGCTCTGCCAAGGGAGTGTTGAAGGAGAAGCTCAAGAGGAAATCTCCAAGGCTGTTGGCTAAACTTGCTCCTGCAAAAGTGGAAACGAAGCCAAAAAAGGCAGCAGGAAAGGATAAATCTGCAGACAGAAAATGTGCAAAAAAAAAAAGGGGGTGGGGGTGGGGAGTGGGGGTAGGGATGGGGAAGTAAAGGGAAAACAGGTCCAAGTGGCTAACCAGGAAACTAATGAGGATCTATCTACCTGCAGAAAATGGAGAAACTAAAACAAGGAGAGTCCAGACTCAGATGAAGCAGAGAGCAAGAAGCCAAGTCTGATTAATATCATATACCGTGTCCTTTCAGCGGTTCCTTCTTCCTTCTTGCACAATCCGAAGGGATATTTTTTATCAACTGTTTTGTAAATGCAAGGTTTTAATAGCTCTAGAAATATTGTTAAGAGGGGTAGGATTGTATCCCACCCTATTTTAAAAATGCAAATGCCTTTTTTTTTAAAAAAAGGTAAGATAATTTGCTAGTTGTTTATTTTTTGGTACAACCAGAAGATAATGACATATTGAATATGGGAGACTGATTGTCTTTGGTGGCAGCTTACCATTCCATAGATGGGGGTAGTATTTATGTCCTATAATGCAAAGCATACTAAATGGCAATTTGGAGTCAGTTGTGCATTTACTATGTCCTGAACATTTTCAGTTACTTCCAGTCTCATAGTTTTGGTAGAATTGTTTTCTTGATCTTGGCTCTTCCTGTCAGAGTTTTGTGCGCTCTGTCACATCTTTGGTGTGGTAGTTTTCCTAGTAACTTTATTAATGTGCTGTGAGAAATTGAAAATGAGATTATGTAGTGCATATGATATTAAATTGTGAATTAGTGGGACTTTGATATAAAAGCGTATCAATATTTAAAGATATTGGTACCTGAGATCTGTGAAGGAAAATTAGCCTTCTGATTTTAAGCTGGAAAGTCATTGGAATAATTGTTTAGAAAGGAATCACAACTACACAGCTCTTTAGGTTTTTGGTTTGTAAATTAAGAATTGTGTAGAGCCAAAACCGGTTTGGCTCAGTGATAGAGCGTTGGTCTGCAGACTGAGGGGTCCCGGGTTCGATTCCGGTCAAGGGCATGTACCTTGGTTGCGGGCACATCCCCGGTGGGGGTTGTGCAAGAGGCAGCTGGTCGATGCTACTCTCTCATCGATGTTTCTAGCTCTCTATCTCTCTTCCTTCCTCTCTGTAAAATATCAATAAAATATATTTTAAAAAAAAGAATTGTGTAGAAATTGAATGTCTATGTACTTATCCTCAAAACAATCAATAAAATCACAATTCTAATAGAAAAAAATATCCTTATTACAAAAATAGTAAACAATTATGCAGAACATTAAAAAAATATACAGTGTACTGAAGAAAAACTTTAAAAGCATGCACAATTTCACCCCCGGAGATACATTGTTAATTGATTATATAGCTGTTAGTCTTATTTTCTCTGCATATGTCGATATTCCCCCAAATTGACAACATATACCATGTATGTTTTCATAGCCCAAGTTTTAAATCTTAATATAGAAGCATAACATTTCCTCACATCACTATATATTCATTAGAACTTGACTTATAAAGATTTGCCATCATATACTAGTAGACTGGCCCCAATTTTTTCAAACCTCTTATTCAACATTTAGAGGGTTTCCATGGTTTTGCTCAACAACACTGCAGTGACCACCCAAATGTGTAATGTTTTGACCATTTATCTGATTATTTCCTTAAAATCGACTCCTGGAGTTACACCAAAATTTTTAATACCATTGGCAGAGATGAAACAGTTGGTTCAGAGAAACCCTAGTTTTGAACCAGGATGGCGAGTATACTAGTTTTGTAAAGATGCAGCTTTGGCTTCTACTCTTAAAAGTTCTTATCTGTGCCGCTCTTCGCCTCTGATAGTTCAGGCACATTTAGACATATTGTACTTGTAGGTCAGCCTCAGAAGTAGTTTATCTTTGGTCCAGGCCAGTAAATCAGTATGTGTTATCTTGGGCACCCAGCAATACGGCATTCAATAAATATTTGTGGAATGAATGTCTATTGAATGGAATCCTTCATAAGTGAAGACACTTTCAGTGTGAACAGGAGGACGTAAAATGGCAGACGTGGAGTGGCTATGCTTTCACTGCAGCGTGTGACTCGCAGGCCCAGATGGTGTTGTGCGTGTTTTCCGGGAGAGGCTCAGCTCTGTAATGATTATAGTCTGGAGAATGGTCTCAGCGCAGTTCCAGCAAGCCTTCTGGGTCAGGGTCTAACAAAGGCATTGCTCTCTCTGAGCCACGAGAGTGCCAAGCCTCTCCGGCGAGCAGCAAGCAGCGTGGGTGGCCCGTTTCTCGCCTTCCCTCCAGTGTGCGCACACAGCCTGCGTTACCCCTGTCTGTTTTGTGTCACCAGAGCCCTGGGACTAGCCAGAAGTCTGCCCTGAAGTGTAAAACCACCCGTTTACTGAAAGGACTTTCAGAATGAGAACGTGCAATGAAACGACTGGAGAGCTCAGGAAAGACACTCAGAAACGGTAACACATGAAACACAAAAGTGCCCGCTGAGATTTGGCATCCTAAGTCATTTCCTTCTCGCCTCCGGAAAGGGCTCCGTTTTCTCTAAGCCTCTGCCTTTATAGAGCCTCAGCACAGATGCTCTTCCCTCCCCTCAGATTGCAAAGCTCACCAGGAAGCACAGTGTGGCACAGAGGAGACTACAAGGCACTGTGGAAAGAAAGAGGGAGTAGGGGTCAAAGGCACCTGAGATTCTGCTTTTCTAAGTGACCGTGGTCAAGTCACTGAGCTCACGCATTCATTCAGCCGGTGAGCATTCGCGTGCTCACTCTTTACTAGTCCAGCCCTGTCCAAGAGAAACGCAATGCAAGCCACACGGGTAACTTAAGATTTTCTAGCAGTGACTTTGAAAGAGTGAAAAGAAACAGGTGAGATTACTTTTAACGTATTTCATTTAACCCAATATGTTCCAAATATTACCTTTGCATTATGTAAGCAATATAAAAACTTACTTGAGAATTTTTTTTGTTTACACCCTTTTTTTCCACGCTAAGGCTTCAAAATCCTGTCTTTTACACTCACAGCACACCTAAATTCAGATGTTAAGATTTCGTCAGAAATAGTCAGTCTATATCTAGATTTCATAAAACGCTTGGGCTGACTGGCAGACCCTGAAAAATGGATGAACAGACTACTCTGAGACACATTTCTGTGAAAGAGAGGTTAAGGGGCTGTTTTGCTGTAGGAGGAAAAAGCCCTGTTCACCCCCCTCCTTCAGCTTTTAATGTCACAACAGCTACAGCCTGAACTAAAATGAACTATTAGATACTATCAACAGGGTAAGCATCCTCGAGAAAGCACCTGCATCTGTAGTTTCTTTCAAGCAAGAACGTTTCAAAGTCTACACATAAAGATTCTGTAAGTGGGCATGGGGGGTGCGCAGAGTTATTTGAAAAAGTCAAGCAGGGGCTGCCGCCTTCAGCAAGGTCCCCCGGAGGCCTCCGACCTTTCAGAGATTCCTCCTTACAGACTTTCCAATCAAGTCCAATGCCACAATGAAATTTACAGTGGGAAAAGCAGATGGCCAGACCTGAATTGTTTCAAGCATACTTAAAAGTTTTCCAATAACTGAATCAGATTTAAAATTTTAAATTAAGACTTCATGCAATTAATTCAGTTCCTGGGTCTCATTAGCCATATTTCAAATGCTCAGTAGCTTTATGTGTGACTAGTAGCTACTGTATGGAATGCGCAGTTCTAGCATTCCGGGCACAGCCTTGTTTAAGATGTGAGCTCCATCCACTAGACTTCAATCCAGTAGGGCAGCGGTTTTCACGCAATGTGCCACAAGAAATTTTAAAATATGTAATACCTGAATATTTAGGCAGGGGCACTGATCTATTTTCCCTTAGGTTGTCAAAGTAAAAAAAAAAAAAAAAAAAAATGGCAACAGCTAACACAACAATAGCCTTCCTGTGTGAAGGAATAAAAATGATACCTACCGGTATTTATTTTGTCAGATTGGCAAAAAATATATTTTTGTGTGTGTGTTAAAAAAAAAAAAGGTTGAAAATTGCTGCAGGAGGGAATTTAGGGCAAAAAAACCAACCAAACAAACAAAAAACCCCTAAACACAAACACACAAACAGAAAAACCCTAACGTTTATAATATAAGGAGCCCTGTTATCTGAAAGCAGTTATCTAGAGATTGCTTGGTTCGGTTTTAGCCAGTTGAGTTAAAGAGGGGAGCTGTAAAAATGACTCCTAACTGCAACAGGTTTTAAACTTAACAACATACAAAAGCACATTCATTCACCAGTTTTATGGGGTATGACTAAGGAAGGCGCTTTCTCTGCATGAGGGTAGTCTGATCAGAGTTTTCAGTTACCTCTCCTGCATACATCAGATCCATGATGCAGGAACAACACTTTTTAAGAAGCGGGGAGAGGGAAGAGTTGTCAGTGAAGACCCGGGTCAGGAGCTGCTGCAGCACAGGAAGGCGCAGGCGCAGTCTTTAAAGGAGCCGCACGGGCAGGGACCCTTAGCTCTGGTGAAGGCGGCAGACTTTGTTCACTGCGTGCTCACCCATCATGCCCTCTGTCTTCTCCGCCAAAGAGAACGCTGGTTTTATTCAGAAGGTGAGTAGAAATCCCTTGATCTCATGAAAGCTGGGCGTCTACCCCAGTCCAAGGGGATGAATCATAAGTGGCTTTGCCAGTAACTGGCTAGACATAGGCAACTGATTCAGTTCTGGCTCGTGAGGTTTCAGGGGAAATCTGCTGGAGAACCCCGTCAAAGACTTTCCTCCTGGGTGGAAAGACAGCCGTGGGAGGCGGACGCTGGTGGCCCTGCCCCTTTCTGCAGGCTTGGGCTGCCAGTTCTTGTGCCAGTGGTGGTGGCGGGGGAGGTGGTGACGTGAGGAGAGACATAAGCCCAAAGGCACGCGAAAAATCTTCCATTGAAGGTGGCAGTGAAAGAAATAGCTTGGGAAGCTATTCACCATATAGGTGGGCAGCTATAGCAACTGTGGGCTTCTTGTTTAGTGAGATAATTAAACACCTTTATTGATTAACCTGCTATTAACCAAGCATTCTATCATTGGCACTGAATGCACCGGGAACCTCTATCCTTGCTCTCCAGTCAAAGAACATGCCTTCCTGATGTGTAATGTGATCAAACATCTGAAACTCGGGACACCTGAGCACTTACCTCAACAACCAGACACCAGATGTTTGCCAAGGTTTTGGAAGCCAGCAAAGGCATCCTTTGTTGATTTCAACTTGAGATAGCTCTTCTAAAGTTTGTCTTGTATAATGAGAACCCAGTAGATCTTCACTAAACAAGCGGATTCCTCGTTTCCCTTTCAGTCTTACCTATGCATCAGGTCTCTTCCCGGCTCACCTTCCCCACGAACCCTCGAGATCCCTGCCAGTCCCCAGGGTGAGTGCTTCCCCAGGAAGACACAGGATACCTTTCTAATCAATACTGAGTCAAGTTCTCTTGCAATACACTTTGTGTCATTCTCCTAACTTAGCTTGCATGGGTCTGGATATCTTGAGGGCATGCATGGAATGTTCTACTTCTTTATAGTTCCCACAGCGTCTAGAACCAGGCAGGTGCTTGGCTGATGCTAAAAAAAATATCTGTAAAATAGGTCTGTGAAAGAATGAAAGAGTGAGGGAGGGATTGAGGGGGGTAAAGAAAGCTCGCTCGAGGACATGAACAACAGTGTAGTGATGGTCAGTGGCAGGGATGCGGTGAGGTGGAAGAAGGCATAGGGGGGGCTCGTGTGCCCCCGGTGAGTGGTGTGTCCCAGGAGGCCGTGTGCCCCGGGGGAGACATGTGCCCTGGGAGCGCCATGTGCCCTGGGGAAGCAGTGGGACCTGGGGGGAGGGGCGGTGTGAACCAGAGGAGGAGCAGACTCTATTCGTGTGGTCCTGAGATAGTCACCATAAAACAAGCAGATTGTCAAATGACAGCGGGGAGGGGAAGGAGACCTGGGGGGAGATAAGAGAACAACGGAAGGACTGGTATGCATGAATATAAGTACAACCAATGAACACAGAACTCTAGGGAGGGAGGGCATGAATGGGAAGTGGGTGGGGGGCAATGGTAAGCTATGTACACATATAATACTTTAATAATTAATAAAAAGAATAGAGTCAAATGAATTGTAAGTTCCACAAAAAAAAAAAAAGAAAGAAAGAAAAAGAGAGAGAGAGAGAAAAGGCATAGAGGGGATAAATGGTGATAAAAAAAAATAAGATAAAAATTATTTCAAAAAAAGAGAGAGCAAGGCCAGACAGCCTCACTCTTTTGATCACGAAGGGCATTTACCTTAATATTTAAGCTAATTGTGAATTGGTCTGGATTATTATTACGTTTTGCCACGGATCTGATTCTTACACAGGTTCTCATTTTCAACTCTAATATTTGAGTCAATATTTGTTCCTATTTCTTAGGACTTCTACAAATTTTGGATTCATGGTATTCTCTCCACCCCCCCACCCCCATGATATTCTTAACTACTTGATTAATACTCTAATTTTTTCATCTTTATTTTAAAAAAATTTTTAAGCATATTTTTATTTACTTCAGAGAGGAAGGGAGAGAGAGAGGGGGATAGAAACATCAACGATGGGAGAGAGTCATCAATCAGCTACCTCCTGCACCAACTGTGACCTCCTGGTTCATAGGTCCATGCTCAACCACTGAGCAATGTCAGCCGGGTGCATGGAACGTACTCTAAATTTCTTCCCACTTCTTTCTTTTATATTCTTCTTCTCTCATTTCTGCCACCCAAGGACAAGCATCTCTCCAACACTCCCTGTGAACTGGGTTGCACCATGGCCCACGCACCCCCATTTCCCAAACCCTACAGCTTCTGAAGGCTCGGACCGGAGGGAGAGCCTGAGGGTAGCCCCTTAGAATGAGCTCAAAATGGGACCAAAACTAGTTGTGGGGTGTTGTAACCGGGTGCAGACAAGAATTGAAACAGTCTAAATCCCCAGGGAGTGCTGACAGTGCAAACACAGAAAACCCAGGGCCAAAAGCAGTTTCTAGAAGCAAACAGAAGGGTCAAAGGTCAGCATCTCTGCTGAGCCGGAATGAAGTGGAGGTGGGCTGGAAACGGAGCAGGGAGGGTCACGGGCAATTTCTAAGAAGAGCCCAGGAGTGGCCTCACTCCCCATTGTCAGAAACCACATGCAAAACAAAGAACAAGAGGACACCTCCTCTTGTTACATTTTTTTCTTTTCCCCGCCCCGCAGATTTTATAGTTAACTGTGTGTCTGGCTGTTTTATCTGTTAAACAGAGTTCATTTTCTCCGTATCTTCTCGGGATTGGGTTGTCACAGAATCCGCTGGCCAGTTGCCAGGCTGCCTGCACATTTGCAACTGAAGGACACCGTCACTTTGAACACTTCCAAGGACTCTGGTAAGATAGTGGTTCCCTGAGGCTGCCTGCCTTCTGGAGCGCTTTTGATAACTCCTGTTCTCAGCTGGGAGTAGACGAGGAGGAAAAACACGGAGAGAAAAGCAATAAAACATGGACAGCAAAATGCCAGCGTAAGAGGCTACTTCGAAAAACAAACAGATCTATATCTAGTCCTAGAACGGCAGCAATGTCCACAGGGCAGCCAAAAACCCAGCGGAGCAAGTAAAAGACAACAGACAGCAAGCAGCAGGCAGCAGCTGCCAGATTTCTCAGAGCAGGCAGGAGGTCCTCTGAGCAATTACACAGGGAGGGAGCTGAGACCCACGGAGCAGGGGCAAGAGGTGGGGCAATGCCAGCAGAGGCTCCGGGGAAATGGGGCATCACGGGGAGGTCGGAGCAGAGCTTCATATTTGCCATCAGATACCAGATAAAGGAAGTTCCCGATCAAAAAGATAGAGTGGGTGATCGGGGAGGAAGGGAAGAGGAGCAAGGGAGGAAGCCGGGAATGGACTTTCCAGTGCAATTGCTTAGAAAACTTCCGATTATATTCTGTTTACAAGGATGAGCTCAAAATGAGATCACTGGGGACTGTGTCACCGCAGCCCACAGCTGCCATTGTAGAGTAGAAAGGGCAAGGATTTCCAGAAGTGCAGAGTCACTGCCTTGACTCACTGAGGGGGTCCCTGAGGTCTTAGCCAGCTGTTAGCGATGGCCCCCGACTGGCTGCAGGCTGCAGCCGCTGAGCAGTGAGGCAGGCACCCCGGGAGAATTCTGGTTCCTGAATGTAGCCAGGATGACCTTGATCTAGAAGGTCAGTTTTCCCTGGCCAGAAAGACAGTCTAGACTAGAGACAGAGAGGGCTCCAGGCAAGGGCAGGCTCAGAGGAACACTTTGATGGATTGTATGGGATAAGATAACAGTGTGGAAGTCCTCGACAGCAGCGCTCCTCATTTGCACCGGGAGAGCTCTGTGAGGCCCTGGGTTTGTGTAGCTATGCAATGCTCAGCACTTCTGCATTTGGCCTCCCTCCCCTCCCTTGACCTTCTGCCACATCCCCTGGCCCATTTCCAAACCTGGATCCTTTCCATGATCCATGTTCTCCCCCTGGCCCTGGGGTCCCGAAGCACACCATGTGACCTGACCTGCCCCGTGTCCAGCTGCCTTCTTACTCATTTCTCAGCATACTTGCCACAAACTTTCTTCACTCTCCGTCTTCCTATGAGTTTGATTTTAATAAAAAGGAATTCCTTCCGCTTTGACTCCCCCCTCTCCTCACACATATTCCACCGGGTCCTTTCTTTGTCTCTGTCCTTGGGTCATTTATCTTCCCATCCTCTCCCAGTTGCATTCCTCTCGCCACTACGATGAATCAACCCTCTCTTTCCTCAATTCCAATCTCACTTTCGCCCCCGTTCCTGCACTGGTCAGCAGTGACATCACCTTTTCTTAAGGAATTGGGTCATCTGACATCCTCTCCTTTTCAGAATCCTGTGACTTTTCTCCTTGTCACATCTCCTTGGTTTCTGGACATCCTCTCAGTAACCAGCGTCTCGTCCGCGCCTGTCTCCTGCCCCACGCACTGTCACTCGTTCCCCCAACTCCTGCATCATCCCCTTCCACTGTCTTCTTCTCTTCTGTATGAAAGCAGGTTTTCAACCCTAGCTCTGCATCAAATCACCTGAAGCACCTTAAAGAAAGCATAGATGTACCCCCAAATAATTGAAAATAGAATTGTGAAGAGACATCCATACACCCATGCTCAAGGCAGATTATTCACAGTAGTCAAAAGGTGGAAGCAACCCAAGTGTCTGAGCACACTCCGAGTGTCTATCTGCAGATGAATGAATGAACAGAATGTGATGTATACGTGCAATGGAGTATTACCCAGCCTTAAAAAAAGGAAGGAAATTCTAGCACACGCTACAACGTTGGTGGACCTGGAGGACATTACTCTAAGTGAAATAAGTCCGTCACAAAAAGACAAATACTATATGATTCTGCTTATGGGAGGCCCTTGGGGTAGTCAAACTCATAGAGACAGAAAATAGGACGGGGGTTTCCAGGGGCAGGGCGGAGGGGATAATGGGGACTTGTTTCATGAGCATTGAGTTTTAGTTTTCAAGATGAAAAGAGTTCTGGAGGCGGATGGTGGTGATAGATGCACAACAATGTGAATGTACTTACTGCCACAGAGCTATGCACATAAAAATAGTTAAGACGGTTAATATGTATATTCTACCACAATTTTTTAAATATATTTTATTGATATTTCACAGAGAGGAAGGGAGAGAGATAGAGAGCTAGAAACATCGATGAGAGAGAAACATCGACCAGCTGCATCTTGCACATCCCCCACCAGGGATGTGCCCGCAACCAATGTACATGCCCTTGACCGGAATCGAACCCGGGACCTTTCAGTCTGCAGACCGACGCTCTACCACTGAGCCAAACCGGTTCCGGCATCCACCACAATTTTAAAAAATATTAAAAAAGAAGGGATGTCCCTTCTCCACCCCATGTCCCCTACCCCAGAGTCTCCAAAGTGGAAGAGAATGCTTTTCATTCACACAACAGACAGCGACTTTGTGCCAGGCACTGTGCAAGGGGCTAGGTAGGATGCAGGCATACACACACCACCCCTCCTTACAGAGCGTGGTGGGCAAATGCAAAGGGTGTGTGGGAGCTGAGAGAGCAATTTCCAACCCTGGGGTCAGAGGGTGGATGTGGGCAGCTCGGAAGGACTCCTGGAAGCAGAGCTGAGTTACCACCAGTTCCTTGCATCTCCCTTTCCTCCCTCCCCCGCTTGATGCATTTGAATTGTCTGCTCCCTCTACGAAAATACTGGATGAGTTTAAATTTCCCTGTCCCTGTCTCTGCCCAGCTGGAGTGGCTCAGTTGGTTTCTCTCTCACGTCAATGTTCCTCTCTCTCTCTCTCTCTCTCTCTCTCTCTCTCTCTCTCTTCATTCCTCTCTCTAAGCATGTCCTCGGGTGAGGATTAAAAACTTTTTTTTTTTAATTTAATGTCCCCATCCTTCCCCCACCCTTCATGTACACACTCATCGTTTTGAAGGTGTGTAGTCAGTTCCTAGCTGCCAGGCACTATGGCAGAGTACTGTGGCAGAGATAATGCTCTGTGGGTTTACTCGGCCTTGCTTCACCCAGGAACAGATCTTTCCTCCCCGCTCCCCGCCCCCCCCCCCCCCCCCTGTTAGATTGAGGCCATGTGTCTGGGTTTCTGGCAAATGGGGTGTGAGAAGAAGTGATGCAGACTACTCCCAAGTCAGACCTTTAAAAACCCTCCAGCCCCATGCTCCCTCCTCCCTGTCTCGGCATGCACAGCAGCGCCTGCTTTATATGGACAGCCGCAGAGCAGGGTCTCCCCACCAGCACCGGTCTTGCTGCGAGTGAAAAAACAAACCTTCGCAGGATAAAACCAACTGAGAACTTGGAGGGGTTCTGTTGCAGCTGCTGGCTTAAATGCCCTCATAGCTCTCCGTTTCTGTTTATTCGTCCAGTCAGCACTGTTGGAGCACTGTTATGCCTGGCAGGTAGCCGTGAGGATGCTCCCTACCCGTTTCCTCTTCCGAATCCAACTGGAGAGCATCCTCCTGAGAGCTGTTCTCTCCACGTTGCGGTGACAGGGCTTCTGCTGTGTTTCCTTCTAACATGATTGCGCTCTTTACGGTCCTCTCCTCACTTATAACACTACGGTACTGGTACTGCATTTCCAAATATTTCGCCCTTGGTGTGTCCCCCTGCCTGACTGTGTGACGTCAGCTCAAGGAGAGGGTAGCGGGAGTCGGTGGAGAGAGCCTTGCACCGTGATGTGTGGATCTGACACCTGCAAAAGGAAGGGGAGGAAGGAGGGTCAGGCAGGAACCGCTGGGCTGCCGGACTGCTGCTCTGAGTGCTGGTCAGGCTGTGCTCCCCAGGGAAGAGTGCTGGTTCGAGACTCCCCTGGAGGGCAGGAATGACGTGGGTCTTTCCATGCCCTGACAAGGCCAGGAGCAGCCTGGAAGTGTCCTCTCTGCTTGACCTTTGAGGTGGACCCTGGAGGGGCAGCAGCTGGAGGCTGTCCCCGCCCACACTCCTCACACCTGGTTCTTTCAGAGGCAGGTCCTGGGGTGCAATGCCCTTGCGGCCACATCCCTCTGTCTCTTGTTTACGCTGTTCCTCCTCTTAGAAGCACCGTTTCCAGCGTGACATCCTGGGAGGTGAAGTCAAGACTCGACCATGTGGGAGAGCTTTGGATGGTGCCTCAGTCAAACTTTACCTTCCCTGGGAAGCCCTGTCCACCTCTCCCCCTCCCCTACCCCCGCTCTGGGACACTCATGCTCCCACCACTGTCTCAGCACTTGCCAAATTCGGTCCTTAAAAAAAGTTTATTTTCCCCAATGGTGAGTGGGCATTACACATAGTTATCTCCGCATTCCTATCGCTGGATACTATATGAGACCGACAGCGGCGGCTCACACGTCTGTTGGATGAATTATGTAGAACTAATTCCACACTCTACATTATCGGGCTGATAATGTAGAGTGTGGAAAACAGAATAAGCTGCGAGCAAAGGAGTTTGTGTCCAAGTCCTTGCTCCAGCACTTACTGGCTCTGTGAACTCGGGCAAGTTACTTAACATCTTTGACCCTTGTGGTCTTGTCTACAAACAAGAAAGTGACTTGGATTAAGTGTCCCCTTGAGAGTAGGCATCTCCCATGTAATAACCAGTGGGAGTCGCCTGTCTACCCTAGTGACTAGGTCATTGTGAGCATCAGCACAAAGCTTGGATGTAAAAGCTCTAGGCAAACTCAAAAGCTCTGTAAGAATGTAAGACATTATATTTTTTACCACCTCTGTGCACACAAATCCCAAATATTTATTTCTACTCTACCTACCAGTATATCTCGAGTTCCAGGGTGTCACAGCAGACCTAAAACTCTCCCTGCTCACAACAAACTTGTCTTGTTCCAGCATTTAGTTCTCTATCAGCCCTCACCATCTCTTTTGGCCTCATCTTACACTACCCTTCCCTAAGGCAGACCTCTAGCAGGGGCTGAAGGGGCCTACTTCTGGCCAAGAAGTTGTTGTGCCCACTCCCACCAAAATGATCTCTCTTTACTCGTGATTCCTATACCTATTTGTAGTACTAATGGTACCAGCGGTTCTGCTGCTACTACTCATACCACTGCTATTACTAACATCTAGTGAAAAACCTGCCTGGGTGTGTAAACCTTGATTTTATCATGTACTGGTTGTGTGACTTGGTAAAAATTAATTCATCTCTCTCTGTGAAATGGGCATAGGAATCTTCCCACCTCAGGGTTACTGTGGAAACCAAGTGAAATAATACAGGTCCTCAGTGTAGTATTGCTATAGCACAATTCCCATCATGACCCTAAGAAGGAGGTGCTGCTATGGTCTCCATTTACAGATGAGAGAACAACTGTCTGTCTGCACTTCGAACGTGGCACTTCACTGGAAGGTGTTTTCAATGCAGCAGGGTCAACTTTATTGAGCTCTGATTATGCTCAAGTACTACGACACCTATATTACTTATTTCTCTAATAATCCAAGCCCCCATTTTTAATAAATAAGGAAACTGAGGCACAGAAAAATAAAGCAAGTTATCCGAGATCATAAATATAATTAGTTGCTATAGACTTCCAATTCAACTCCAAATTCTGTATGTTGATATACCACACCATTTCCTTAATATATATATCTTACCAATCAAATTGTCAATGACCTGAGAGCAGTGTCTGTCTGCACTTTTTGCTAAAGCCTTTCTTCCAAACACTATGATAAGTATTCAATAAATACATTTTGAATGATTGATCAGTTCATTCTGCATTAATGAATGCCTACAATCTCAGACTTAAAGGTAAAGCACAAATTATATTATAAGTAGGAAATACTATTATAGTATATCATATATTATAGTGTGTGTATATACATATATATTTTTATATATGCATATATATATTCCAAAAATGTATACACACTTTGAATAATTATTAATTCCAGTGGGTTAAATCTGAAAAGAAAGAAATGCCAATTGAGCTATTAACTGTTAAAGTGTATATACACATTTTTGGGACACTATATATATATATATATGCACACACACACATGTAGTATAATGCAAATGATTGTATAGCACAGAGAGGGGGCGTACAACAGAAGGAGCAATCAACTGATTAATTCAGTGCATATCAAAAACAGCATGTACAGCCCAGCCAGTGTTCCTCAGTGGTTGAGCATCAACCCATGTACCAAGAGATCACCAATTGGATTCCCGGTCAGGGCCCATGCTCGGGTTATGGGTTCCATCCCCAGTATGGGGGGTGCAGGAGATAGCTGATGGATGTTTCTCTGTCATCGATGTCTCTCTCTCTCAATCTCTCTCTCTCTCTCTTTCTCTCTCTCTCTCTCTCTCTCTCTCTCTCTCTCTCTCTCTTCTTCTTCTTCTTCTTCTTCTTTCTGAAATCAATAAAAAACTGTGTTTTAAAAGAAGCTTTTGTTAAAAAAAAATTTAAAAAAACAACAGCACAAAACACCATGCACAAATGCCCCAAACTGAAACAACCTGAGAAAATGTTCTATCAGCAGTGGCCTAGCTGCAAACATTAGATTAGCAAGCAAACCCTCCATGGATTACAAAATGCTATAAACAGGTCTCTAGCAATGTTTTTGACGGCAGATCTAGGGCGAGGAGACTGCCAGGAAGACAACTGTCTCCTCTGCTGACTCTTACTCACAGTGAGCACTTCTCCTCTCCAGACCACAACCACGAGAGTAAGTGATCCTCAGCCAACAAAGCACCGAGTTTAGCTGATGTGGAAGGCAGTGCACAGGCAATAGGCATACACTTCCTGTTGGGATCCATGCTGCACTCTCCAAATGGTCATTTCTAACACTTTCCTCAGATCGCCTATTCCTCCCCACTTCTATTTATGGCCTCAACTCACACTTACAGCTTGACTCAGAAGGAAATTGCTTCATCTTCCCACTACTATGTTCCCTTAGCCTAAATGAATCTGTACCCATCTCCTTATTCCTTCTTATACTATAAAGCAGCGTTTCCCAAACTTTTGACATATGTGTACCCCTTCTATAATTTTCGTAATGCTGAGTACCCCTCATCAAAAAAAGGATGTATTTTAATAATCAAAATATATTTATTTTTTCTTTTTTTAGTACATACACAAAATAATAATAAACAAAAAATAAAATTATTCATAATAAAGTATAAATAAAAGTTATATTATAAATAACATTTGTTTGCACACCAGACCATCTCACATCTTACAAGACTGTCTTGACTTGACTCATGAGAATGTAGAATTAGGTGCAGCTAAGCACGGTGCAGTGCATATCCCCACCAAACTCCGGTGCAACGTGTACCCCCACCAAACTCTTCCCGTACCCCTGGGGGAACGCGTACCACACTTTGGGAAACACTGCTATAAAGGAAGAAACTTTCCCATGACAAAGGCCAATCTCTCCAGAAGCCATCCCCTCTTGTCATCCCAAGGACTTTTTCTTCATCATTATTCTCCCCCAATTCTAGGGAGTCATTCTTATTGGTATAACAGACTTGAGCATCGCTGAAATTTAAAAACAGACAAAAGCTTTGCCATCATATTTTTAGCCTCTTCCTTAATTTGCCAAGATAATCTGCACGTGTGCACGTTTCTTCTCCTCTGACTCATTTCCCTCTACTTACTAAAAATTTTAACTTAATATACAGAAAAAAACTATTAAGACCATCACCAGAATTCTTATGTGCATATTTCATATTCCATCTCCCTGCAACTCAGCCAAATGTAACCACTATATGAACTTTGTTTTTTGGGTTTTTTTTGTTTTTTTTAAAATATATTTTATTGATATTTTACAGAGATGAAGGGAGAGAGATAGATAGCCAGAAACGTTGATTGATGAGAGAGAAACATCAACCAGCTGCCTCCTGCACACCCCCTACCGGGGATGTGCCCGCAACCAATGTACATGCCCTTGGCCGGAATTGAACCCGGGACCCCTCAGTCTGCAGACCGACGCTCTATCCACTGAGCCAAACCGGTTTCAGCTGAACTTTGTTTTTTACCATTCCCTGGCTTTTTTCTTAATCACAAGGACTATCAAATAATGTACATGCAATAAAATTCACATAATTTAAGAGTACAATTCAATGAATTTTGCTAAATATATACCATTATGTTTAACCACCATCATAATCATAATCTACCACATTTCTTTTACCTCAAAAAGTTCTTGTTTCTTTGCAGATAATTTCTATCTCCACCCTCAGCCCCTAACAACCACTTATTTCTGTAAGTATAGTCTCGCCTTTTCTAGAATTTTGTAAAAATTGAATCATACAATATGTAGCCCGTTGTGCTTGGCTTCTTGCAGTTAGAATAACGATTTTGAGATTCACCCATGTTGTGATATATATATATATATATATATATATATATATATATATATATATAATTCCTTATGCTGAATAGTCTTCCATTGTATGAATATACCACAATGCAATCCATTCCACCAGTTGAGGGACATTTGGATTGTTTCCAGGGTTGGTCTGCTTTGAATATTCAGGTATAGGTCTTTATGTAAACATATGTTTTCATTTCTTTTGGGTATGTACTCAGGGATGGAATTGCTGGATTCTATGTTTAACTTTATTAGAAATTACCAAGCTTTTTGCAAAGTGATTGCATCATTTTTTTTTCATCCCCACCAGTAATGTATGAGAGGTCTAGCTGTTTCATATTCTCATTGGCTCTTGGCCTGGATGATCTTTTTAACAGTAGCCATTCTAGTGAGAATATAGTAGTATCTCATTGTGGTTTCAATTTGCGTTTCTCTACTGACTAATGATGTTGAACATCATTTTATGTGTTGGTCATCAAAATATTTTCTTTGATGAAGTATCTTTGCATATTGTTTGTCCATCTTTTAAATTAGATTTCTGTCCTCTTATTAATTATAGGACTTCTGTATGTATTTTGGATACAAGATTTTCTTTTCCAAAGTGTAAGATAAGTCATTAAAGTGGTTGACTTAGATCACCAGTAACCATCAGACTCCTATATATGACATCAGTGTAATTCAACTCAATCTCCCTTAACAATTTAAAAGTTTTAAGAATGTATTCTAAGGTCATGATCTATTTCAAATCAATTTTCATAAAGTCACATGCACTAATTTGTATTTATATATTCTTTATGTGTCATTTTAAAACATCTCAAACATCTTTGATAATTAAAATTGAATAGCCAGTTGAACTTAAAAGTTTAGACAGTCATTGATTTGAATATATTATTATTATTATTAAAATATATTTTTATTGATTTCAGAGAGGAAGAAAGAGGGAGAGAGAGACAGAAACATCAATGATGAGAGAGAATCATTGATTGGCTACCTCCTGCAGGCCCCACACTGGGGATCAAGCCCGCAACCCAGACATGTGCCTTGACTAGGAATTGAACCGTGACCTTCTAATTAACCACTGAGCCATGTAGGCTGTGCTTGAATATGTTATTGACCACAAAAAGGTAGTTCAAAGCTTTAAATTTGAATGAACTTGATAAAAACCATGTCAAGGCATGTTTAAGAAATTTGTCCTTGTTACCTGACCATCTTTCTATTTTGATCAGTGAATTCTGTAAGAAAAGAATGCAGTCAACAAAGTAGTATACATAGTGCTTTGAAATGAAAAACAGTAACTTAAAATCTCATATCACTTTGGTAAAAGCAGAACATCAGTCCAGAATTACATATGCCAAAGTGAAAGACAAGTGGAATGGATTTAAAAGTAATCCCAATTGCTATTAAAAGCACTGGAAGAAGAAATGTCACAGAAAAATAAAGAAAAAAGATGCTATGAAAAAATAGAATGTATATTTGGATAATTTACAGTCTATAATTATATAAAAATTCCTATAATTCAACCATCTTTCTCACGTATTTCTGGTGAAATCAAAGTTAAAATGTAATACTTGTGATTCCTCCTTCTCCAAAGAGGAAATTAAAGTAATAGATAAATCTGTTCTCTGAAATATTCTGCAGATTCCAATTTATAAGAAGTATACAAAATAGGATAAACAATAAAAAATTATATGGCCGAGACCGGTTTGGCTCAGTGGATAGAGCATCAGCCTGCGGACTGAAGGGTCCCAGGTTCGATTCCGGTCAAGGGCATGTACCTTGGTTGTGGGCACATCCCCAGTGGGAGGTGTTGCAAGAGGCAGCTGATCGATGATTCTCTCTCATCAATGTTTCTGATTCTCTATTCCTCTCTCTTCCTCTCTATAGAAAATCAATAAAATATATATATATTTAAAATTATATGGATGAAAAGCTATAATAATTTCAATTTTTGCTGCCTTGGCAAGGTATGATACATATTCCAAATCAACAAAATAGAAATGGCATGGGTAATGAGGACACAATTCACATTTTATTTACATTTTTTTTAATTGAAGAAAAATTTAAATTTTTATTGAAGTTTCTCAAACAGTACTAAATGTAAAATAATAAAATACAAAAATTCTTTTAAGACTGTTTGATTCCAAAATCATACATCCATACACCTATTTCCTTTTTGCTGATCTCACTTAAACTTATATGCATGGTTGGTCAAACAAAGACTGTAAACAGTTGTTTACCATGTCTGTTACATGAAACAGATTTTAATAGAAATTCATCAACCTTCCTCGTGGCATTTTGAAATTATAAACACAGATATCCAAACAATCCTGAACATATTTTTTATACTACTGGCAGTCAACACTCACACCACTTCAAAAATTAAAACAATTTGTAGTAGTATTCACTGTACCTGCTACATGAACCAATTTAAGAAGCTCTTTCACTGAACAGGATGGATAAAGCATGCCATTTCTTTTTCTCCTTCTTGAGATTTTTACTTTTTAGAAACATGCATGCTTCCACAACTGACACTTCTCACCATACATTCATCTCCAGGTTTAAGTTAATTTTATTTAAAAAAATATTTGTATTGATTTCAGAGAAGAAGGGAGAGGGAGGGAAGGAGAGAGAGGGAGAGGGAGAGGGAGAGGGAAAGGGAGAAACATCAATGATGAGAGAGAACCATTGATCAGCTACCTCCTGCACATCCCCCACTGGGGATCATCGAGTCTGCAACCTGGGCATGAGCCCTGAATGGGAATTGAACCATGACCTCTTGGTTCATAGGTTGACGCTCACTGAGCCATGCAGGTGGGTTCAGGTTTATGTTTAAATGTCAGTTCCTTACAAAGGTGTGCTGCATTTTTCTTCCTGTTACCTGAAAACACAAAGTGTGTATATATATTAAACATATTCTTACAAATGCCCGGGTCATGTTTACCAGCTGGAATTCTTTTACTTAATGTGTGGGTATTTTGCATTGTGATATTTAATCAAGATATAAACATGAGTAGAAGACTATTGATTTAAGACAAGTTTGAGCTCCACTAAAATTAATTGTTGTATGTTTGTCTTTCTGTTGGCTGTGGAATTCATATTTTCATTGGACATCATTGGATATCTTAGTTCTTGAAATATAAGTTTAATGCTATGTGAATTTTACCATTTTGCTAACACTGCTATACTCCCTTGCATCTATCATTCCACTGGAATTACTTATTCCATTCATATTAATTTTGGTTACAAATCTAACTGATGGAGGAGTTTCTGGGTGTTTCAGTTCATATGCTACTTTCAGGCTATATATTCTGTTTTCATAATGTGTCTTTTCTCCTCTCTGTCTGAATGTTCTCCATTCCCATTACCACCTTCTGAAATCCTCCCTGTCAGTTCTTCAAGGCTCGTTCCAAGGGCAACTTCCACCACTGTTCAGCCTTCTTCTGTTATTCCAGCCTTGGTGGGCCAGTAATCATGCCTGTCCACTATATAAGTGTCATAACTTTATCATCTTCAAGGCCCCGGCTAACCATACCATTGCCTACTCTTTTTTGTCCTTCTTCAAGTTCTTCCAAAAAGTGAAAATTATAAGGAACTCTAATTCCTTTTGCAGCAGTATAGATGGACGCTGGAGAGTGTCATGCTAAGTAAAATATGCCAGTCAGAGAGAAACTGGATATAAGTCTTTTACCAGATACATGTTTTGCAAACTTTTATCCCAGTTGCCTTTCCGTTTACTTTCCAAGAAAAAATTGATTTTAATTTTGATACAATCTAATTTATTGATTTTTCTTTTATAGTTTATACTTTCTGTGCCCCATCCAAAAATATTTGCTTGCTTCAAAGTCATAATGACTTCTAAGTTTTGTTCTCTATATTTTTAATAGTGTTAGCTCTTACATTTAGGTCTATGATACATTTTAAAGTTAGTCTGTGTTTGTGATATAAGGTAAGGGTCAATTGTAGCACCATTTGTTTGAAAGACTATCCTGTCCCCATTGAAACTCCTTATCACTGTTGTCCAAAATAAATTGACCATATATAATTGGACCTGTTTCTATTAGTATTATTTCTATGTCTGTTTTTATGGGTTGGTTTTTGTATAGTTTCTGGTTCATCATTTTCCTGCTTCTTTGCATGCCTGTTATTTTGTTTTTCACCCAACATTCCAAATTATTTATTTGGAATCAGAATTAAAAAGAACAATTGATAGTTGAGAAATGTATGTTTATTCTGATACTTCTGATCAGTTGTACCACTTATCTAGGAAAGATTACCAATTAAATTTTGTGTTATTTCTTCAGGACTGAGGTTTTTGGATGAGTTCAGATTTGGTATTTTCAAATTTGGTATACTCAAATTTGAAGTCATGTCTGCTGTGCCATACATTTGCTTAAGCTTAAAAAGCTCTCTCTCCAACTCGAGCTTGATAATCTGGGCCACTAGCAACATCTCCTCCAGATGACTGCCGCTTAGTTCTGTATTCTCTAATTTTGCCCAAGTTCCTTATTAAGTGCCACGTCTGTACCACCAGCATCCCTCCTCAAAGGGAGTGACAGAGGAAACCGGAAGAGTTCCTGAAGAATCAGATGGTTCTGTTATGCGCTTTCATCCTGAGCTGCCAGTCCCTGCCACTGTCACTGTTCTCATAGCTATCATCATTTTTAAAATATATATATTTTATTAATTTTTTACAGAGAGGAAGAGAGAGGGATAGAGAGTTAGAAACATCGATGAGAGAGAATCATCGATCAGCTGTCTCTTGCACACCCCATACTGGGGTTGTGCCCACAACCAAGGTACATGCCCTTGACTGGAATCGAACCCGGGACCCCTCAGTCCACAGGCCGACGCTCTATCCACTGAGCCAAACCGGTTTTGGCTGCTATTATCATTTTTTTTTTTTAAATCAGACGCTGGCCATTTCGAATTTACATAGCTGGTTGCTAGATTTTCTTGTATTTCTTTAAATCATGTATTTTCCCACCCCCTGGCATTCAGTTATTTGGATCATACTTGGATCATTTGAAACTTGCTTTTAAGCTTTTTATGTTGGGTCCACAGTAGCCTTTAGTAAGGTGTCAGGCCCACTAGCAAAGTTTGACTTCTAAGATTCTCACCTGATACGCCATATATTATGAGATTGTTGATGTGTGGGAACAAGAACTTTTCCCAGTGCTGTGTGAGGTCCAGAAATTGTTCTGCCTATTCCTTTCCTACGGGTCCTTCCCTGACCCCCGGTAAGTCAGCGACACTCATGCATAGACAGGTACTCAGCCAATGGGTGATCCCCCTGCCGGTCTCTGGAGTTCTCATTCCCTACAGCTCCCTCCTCATGGTACACAGCCCAGCAATTTGTGGTTGCCTGATTCTCCCCTAATTCCAGTCCATTTCCTCCACTCAGCAAGACTAATGGATGTGGGGTTTCCCCTTTCTATGCTACCAACTGGAAACTCATTCCGGGGGGTAAGATGGTGCAATCAGAGCTCACCTTGTTTATTTTTGTTTGTTTCTCTTCGCTCAGGCATGACAGTCCTGCTTGGCTGCCGTCCAGTTCTGAAAACCATTGTTTCACACCGTAATTTTCTAGTTTCCTAGTTGTTTAAAGCAGAGGGGTAAATTTACTCTCCAGTCGCAACATCTTGTTGGCCAGAAACAGACGTCTCACTTCCCGTGCTTTGAAAAATGCTTTTATAAAACAAAGAAATCAACAGAAGTACTTGTACACATGCATATAAGTATAACCAATGGACACAAAACTCTGGGGAGGGAGGGCATGTTTGGGGGGCAATGCTAATATATGTACACAGATAATAATTTAATAAAAAATATGAAAAAAACAAAGCAAACAAACAAAAACCTTTTACAGTATACTATGTATTCATAACAATTAATATTTTAAAATTTGGGATATTCTAAGATCACTTAAAATACATAGTAAATAATGTTGTAAGTTGTTTTTTAATGATTTTTTCTACACTCATATAATGTTTATAAGAGGTATCTTTGGTGGTTTGAAGAGCCATACTTCGTTCATTTTCATCGTTATGTGAATATACTAAGTCTTACTTCTCCTTTCTTCTGTCAATATTTATTGTTTTAGTTTTGTGCTATCACAAACAAAGTGTGGTGCTACTGGGAGTGTTCTTATAATAGACATGGGCAAGAATTTTCCTAGGACGTATACTCAGGAGTGGGATTATTGGGGTGTGGGATAGACAATATTCACTTTTTAGGATAATGCCCTCTTTTTTATTTTTCAATCTATTAGGCTACTTTCAGTGTCTCAACCCCCCTTGATCAACCGAGGGCCTTTGCACAAACCACTTCCCATACTTGAAACACCTCTCTCATTTGCTATTTACAAAGTGTACCTTTGCATACTTTCGATGTCAGTCTAAGTGTCACCTTTGCCAAGCGAGCGGCCTTCCCTGACCACCCACCTGAAAGCAGTTAGCTCCCTCTATTCTCCCTCAGAGCCCCCAGTTCATTCAGTGCCTCTCTCCCTCACCAGGCTGTAAGGTTCACGGGGGCAGGAACAATGGCTGCCTTATTAAACATTGTTCATCTACTGCCTACCTCAAGGTCTGGGGTGTAGTAGGTATTTTAAAACTTTTCTAGATGAATGACTATATAAGCAGACCAATAAAAGGCATTATTATCTTTGTTTTATAAATAAAGGTTATCAAAGCTCAGGAAAAGTCACGTAATACAGTAACAGGATACAGAGAGTGGCTGGAGAAGCCAGGATTTGACTCTAGAGCATGTTTTTCTCAAGGCTTTGGATAACATGGTTAAAATAGTATAACCTTCTAATCGTCATGAAGGTGATCTCTCTTTGTTTCTTGGACCCCGTTAGTATCTTGTGTTCCAGAACTTTGGGAGACTTCTTGAGCAGGAACTGACTAGAACCTATTGACAGGCCACTGGGTATTTCTTATTCTGCACACCAAACATAGGTACTTTATAACTTACTGCTACTTTTCTACAGAAAGTGGGGAATAGGATTAGTGGACTATATTTTTCTAATTATACGACTATTCCACTAATTGAGGATCAACCTTATCTGTGCTTTAAATACAAACTAGAATAAGTTGCTATGTATTCCTTGAGTACTCGAGCTATGTCCTTGCATCTTTGTGTCCCGGATGGCTAGCAGAGCATCTCACCTACAGTGGGTGCCCAGTACATATTACATGAATGAACAGTGGCAGAAGCTGGTTCATGAGATGGACACCATTTCACCTGAAATGGTGAAATAATGTGACTGAGATCGCAGTCACCAGTTCTTCATATTATATGTGCATATACATAATATGGATTAAGTAAAATAATATAGCAGCATGTTCTGAAGACTATTATAGGAAATAAGCATTATAAGTTACAATAAAATTAACTTACATAACAAATCAATATATTCTGACCAAGAAGACACTTGGACCAGTGAAATTGTTGATAGAATTCTCCCTTATGGCTGAATTGACTACAACCATATATTACACACACACACACACACACACACACACACACACATACACACACACGTGCACACACACACAAGTACACTGGGAAAAAAGCTAACAAATGCAATTCTGGTAGAGACATGTGCCTGCTCTTTGAAAGCAAAATTAAAATCTAAGGGAAAGCATCATGTTAATGCTGATTGTTATTGTCGAAGCTTATGTGACATCATGGCTAACAATAGGGGCATGAGCATCAGATCTGGGTTCAAAATCAGCTCTGCCATGCAGTCCTATAAGGACCCAGCAAGTCACAACTCTGAGCTTCAGTTTTCTCATCTGTAAAATGATGATAAGAGCACCTATTTCGTTGAATTATTGTTAAGGTTAAATGACACAACAGGCGTGTTTACAGCAATCCCTGGCACATGCGAAAGTTCACTAAATGAGAATGTTACTACCGTCATCACCACTTTCATCATCATCATTGTATCATATTGGTAATTTGAACAACACACTTTAATGGTCAACGTGTGGAGCTGGAGATCTATTGTGTTTGTGACAGAAACTCTTGCCATGACCTCCTTTTTCTGCTCAAACAATAGGCCATTGTAAAGTACCTGGCCAACTGGACTGATCTGTTATAACAGTTAATGACAAATGTATTAGAACTATAAACAATATTACTGCCTATTCCAGGGCAAGATTACTGTGCCTCATGATCATGGAGCAAAGAGGGTCTTGATCAACAATTAAAACAAGAAAGGCCCCGAGAAAGGCTTGAGTGGAAGTACCTCTCTTGCACTCTAAGGGGGAAAGAAGCTGGAGACATGTCCTAGCTCCATCCCATTATTTACGCTTGTTGAAGCTAGATATTATTGTGAGCAGTAGTTTCTTAATTTATAAAGTGTGAATATACCTGCCTATCAAAATTTCTATGAGAGTTATTAAATAATATAATCTCTGCTAAACTAGTTAACAAAGCACCCGGCACAAATTAGATTAAAAAAAAAAAAAGAAGAAGAAGTAAAAAGAGAGAGACTGAGAGAGAGAGAGAGAGAGAGAGAGAGAGATCCCTCTTTACTGCCCAAATCTCTTAATTGTTCTTGTCTCCTGGAAGGAAGCTTAAAACAAAACAAAACCCTTTCTGAGAACCAAAAGTCAGCTGGGTGGGAGGGTCTTGTTTGAGGCCCTGGAGGTCTTCCTGTTTTCACAAAAGCCTGAATTAAGGAAACAGCAAATAATTGAGCAGCAAAAGAAGAGGAGTTGCTCTGTGCCCGCTCTTTGATTTTCCTTTGACTTCCATGCCTTGTCTCCCTAATGGACCTTCTTCTGAGGGCTGCACTATAGCTTAGATGCTTTTAGAACTGAATGTCCAGGTAACATGGCCATATAAATTAAGAATTGAGTTTTGGAAGCTATGACCAAGTTACCACATAGGCATACAACTTTAGTGGCTACACATTTTTATAAGGATCCATAAATTTTGTGAAGTTGTCTTTCAACCCACAAATGAACATGAGAAACTGTACTAGAACCTAGTAACACAGACATAACACTGTTCAAGTTGTTTGTAGTCCACATCCTTTCTTCTTACCCTCCACCCCTGAAATGTGGCTGCAAATGAGAATATTTTTACAAAGACAAGACTCTTCCATAATGATCTATGACCAATGTCAGTCTTTATAATAATAGGAAGCCCAAGGGAGGAAATGCCAGGAAGCCACAAAGACAAAACAGACACACACAAGAAAGAGTGAGAACAGTTGGTCAGTGTGGTACAACTTTTCATCTTCACCGCTGTGTCTTCACTGATTCTTTTAATCATTTCTAGGCAGCATCTGAAAAATCTGCTTCTAGTCTTTTCATCGATAATAATTAAATCAGAAATGCCATTTATTTCAGTTTTCTTCTTGGGATGTGATAAGAACTCAGGTGTTGCTTGGCCTGAGTGTCTTGAGATACATACACTTCCTCATATGTTGTGCACTAATCCCACATGTGAGCTCCATTGGGTTTCCTTACATTCCAGTTCCCTCTGCCCAATCTTTTATAGTTATTATATATTATTTTTTTCTTACTATATTGCTTACACTGTTCTGAGGGAAAAATCAATAGAAATGTATGCCTATGGCTATTATACTAAATTTATTGAGGACAGCCTTCCTTTGTGTACACTTTCAGAAGAACAGCTTCTCACAATATACGTTTTAATGCAATAACAAATGACAATTTTATAGTGTTTTCATAGTAAGAATAATAAGTCTGGATATTTATTACTTCTTTAATATATATTTTAAAATATTTTTTATTCATTTTTTACAGAGAGGAAGGCAGAAGGATAGAGAATCAGAAACATCGATGAGAGAGAAATACCGATCAGCTGCCTCCTATACACTCCCCACTGGTGATGTGCCTGAAACCAAGGCACATGCCCTTGACCAGAATCAAACCCAGGACCCTTCAGTCCACAGGCCGACGCTAGGGCTGTTACTTTTTTAAATAGTCAAAATCTCAGGGCTGTCTCTACTTAGGTACCAATGAAATACCTATTAGCAATATTTATAAAAACATACCGATATATTTACATTTTAAAACATTACAATCTGTTTCTTCCAGCCCATTTCTTATTGCTTGATTTGTAATCAGCAAGATGACTAAAGGTTCAAAAAGCCCCCTGGACGTCTTTCTTTTGAGATACACCCAGCTCATAGCATGAAATATTATAGCTGCATCAATTATTAATGCCACTTCAATCTTCTGTTTGAAACTGCAGGGTGAATCAGACTATTTCACTGTGTAAATGGCACCCGGGAGCATGTTAAGCACCTTCAGATGCGGCTCTAATGCTTCCAGCACTCAGCACAGTGCTCCGAGAGAGATCGGCTCAGCTATGCATGTTTTATTTGCTGGGTTCACATTGTTTGGGTGCATTTGACACACTAAATCATTAATAGGTGAAGTGGGGCTCATAGTTAGTTCAATCTGGCAAGCATTTATGGGACACCTATTATGTAATCTGATCGTGTCACTGCCATACTGAAACCGGTTCAATTATTCCCTATAGTTTTCAGGACCAACTCCAACCTCCTAATACAGCATATGAGACTTCACATAATCTATCAATAATGGCGGATATGTGACATGCAGGCTCCCACGACCCTCTTCTCCTCCCAGAACAAATGGAACTAATGTGTCCCATCATTCTTTCCCACCGAGACTAGACGTGGCTTCAGAATCCTTCTCTGTTTGTACACGGTTTCAGGCAGCGACCACCAATAGACCAGAGTTACCATCTATTTGCCAGTCCCGCCAGTCTATCTCTCGTGTCCCTAACTGTCACCAAACACCATTTGTGCTAGCCACATGTCACATATTTTCCTTAACACGTGAGACTCGTCACACTTACATGCTTTTACAGGTGCTGTTCTGTCTCTGTAGACTAATCGTGTCCCTTTTCCGTGCTTAGCTAAATCCTGTTTTTTTCTGCACAATTCAGACCGGGTTTCGTCTCCCCAGTCTGATTCATATGGCTTTATTCTGTGCTCTCAAACTAACTTGCACTTATTATTTTATCTGCTGGACCATGATCGTTAATGGCTTATCTCTCTCCCTGTCTAAAGTTACATTCTTTGAGAGCAGAGGCCGTGTTTTATTTCGCATTGTATCTCAGGCAGCCAGCCCAGAGCCTGGTATGCAGTAGGTATTCAATAAATGTTCAGAAACAAATGTTGTAGCCACTATATTAGGTTTCAGGCCAACTAAAGAGAATAATGTATAAGATGAGGCATGTTTATTGAGCACTTACTGTGTGCCAGGCCCTGTTCCAAGCACTTTGCATAGATTATCTTACTCAACTCTCACAACAGCCCTTCAAGGTAGATGTCATGATTGTCCTCCTTTTAACAAGTGAGGAAGCTAAGACAGAAAGAAGCCAGGTGACTTCTCGAGGATCCCACGCAGCCAGATAGTCTGGCTCCAGCGTCCCTAACCATAACGCTGCAGTGCCTGGCCCTGTGTGGACCCTTGTCCCCGAGGAGATCAAAGGTTGGTAGAAGGAGACAGGCAGGTACGTGATTAATCACCTCATATCATGGAAGGACTATAATAGATGTGTGAGCCATGTAAGGGGATAGCACCGAGGAGGGAGTGATTAAGGTTGTCAGAGTGGAAGCCAGGTGTTCAGGGAAGGTTTCACTAAAGGTTTCACAATTAGGCTTGGAAGACTAAGAAGAGCACGAGAGATGGAGATGAAGGGAAGCATATACGAGGCAGAGAGGAGAGGACATACAAGACAAAGAGGAAGGAAGCACTACGTGATATTTGGGCACCAAGACCAGCTACATAATTTGCAAAGCCCAGTGCAAAATGAAAACTCAGGGCCCCTTGTTCAATAAATTATTAAGAATTTCAACACAGTTACAGCATAGCATGAAATCAAACGGACCTTCTGAGCGCAGAGCCCCCCACACAAAGGTGCAAGTTGCGTGTCCATAAAGCCAGACCTGTAGGGCACCATAAGTGCTTCAGCATTGCTGGAACAAGAAGTACCTGGGGCAGACGTACTTTATGAGGCAGGAAATGACACTGGTGAGGACAGCAGAGGTCGGATCATGTGCCATGCTGAGTAGCCTGGACTTTGCAGTCTGGTTGGATCATTTGCAAAAAGATACTTCCGGGACTCCCACAGGGAGTAGAGGGAGGTTACCAGAGGAAAGCCGGCAGCAGTAGCAATTACACGGGCCTGAGAGGCTGCGATCTTGAACTTGGCCCTTTCCGTGGGGATGTCTGAGAAGGGTAGATCTGAGAAATGAGTATGAGGCACAGTTTACAGGAATTTACACTCAAGTTGCATAAAGGGATCCGGGAGGAAAGAGGAAAGGATCGCAGGCTCAAACAGGGATGTGGGGTTCAAGAGATCTCCTCACCATTTTGCTTAGGCCTGCCAGACCGACTTAAAGCAGTGCTGTAAAATGAATTTACACAATTATTTAGCATCATTTACATCAGGGACACCCCCGACCCTGGGGAAGGTCAATGCACAGACTGTAAGAAAATAAAGCCCTTGTGTAGATTTCCATGTGTGCGACTCCCACAAGCAAAGTGACACATGAAGAGTCTATTTATTTGCTTCTTGATCTCCTTCCAAAGAACCATGACTTTTTGGGTCACTTGACTTTTTCCCATGAAACAGAAAAAGAAATGGTCCTTAAACCCTTCTGATGTGATTTCTCGATTGCCAAACTGTTCCCAAGAAGCTTCCTGACTCCTCTTTGGTTTTCTGGCACTATTTGAATGTGATCTTCAGTACAATCAGGATAAAACTAAATTACACATTAGTGCTTCGGAAATGGAAGTTCGATGCAAATACAGCGATATTAGTTTCATCCTGGAATCCTGGGAGTCTGACAATGGTTCACACAACTCAATTATTTCTCCTCATCACTCTGATGCGCGCTTCCATTGCTTTTTTCAAAGTGCAGCCCATTTGTAGAAACTCTCCTAATGGTGCCAATCACCCCTTTGCCGATAACACCCAGGGGACCAGAATATCAGTGTGCACAAACTTAAATAGTCAAAGCATGGATCTGCCCACCAGTCATAATTATCTTTGTCAAATGACAATTAAAAAAAATGGGTACAGCCGAAACCAGTTTGGCTCAGTGGATAGAGCGTCGGCCTGTGGACTCAAGGGTCGCAGGTTCAATTCCGGTCAAGGGCATGTACCTGGGTTGCGGGCACATTTCCAGTGGGGGGTGTGCAGGAGGCAGCTGATCGATGTTTCTCTCTCATCCATGTTTCTAGCTCTCTATCCCTCTCCCTTCCTCTCTGTAAAAAAAAAAAATCCATAAAATATATATTTTAAAAAAGGGTACATTGCAGATTGTACTTGGGTTTACTCTAGTTCTGGGGCTCCCTGTCACTTTAAAAAACTTTTTTTTTTAATTTTCAAAGTTCCCCTAAGGAGGAAGCAGTCTTTGAACAATAAGCTACCAGTTGGGCAGCTCCGTGTAGCTGAAAGCCCATGGGCTTTCATGGGACAAACGTTGGTACAGATGTGACCACAGGCAGGTTCTTTAATCTCCCTCACCCTCAGCGACCCTGGGCGTGAGTGAGGGTTTGTATCTGCGTTGCAAAGTTAGTGGAGGACGGAGTGAGTTCACAGATGTGTGAAACAGTCGTCCCAAAGCAGACCTCCAAAAAAAACGAGGTTCCTGAGGCACCTGTGTGTGTTTGCTGAGGGAAATTGAGTGATACTGAATATCTCTATACTCTCCACCCAATTTTAATTCACTGGCACTGAGAATGCCCGAGTGAGTTTCTTCCCTCTGGTTGTAACCAAGTGGGAGGATCCTTACAGAACCCAGCTTCAGAACACCAGGTCGCCCAAGGTCGTATCCTGGGATTGCACCACCGCATTGGGAAACTCACACCCTTCACCTGCCAAGCACCTAGGCTGCTCTTCTCTTTCCTTCCCAGAACTGCCCTTTGCCTTCATATTCCGTGCTTATTAGTCATCCCTCAGAAGTCTCCCCAACCTCCCTGACCTCCCTACTTGGTCAGTTCTCCCTGCCATAAGTTCTCTTACAGCAATCTGTGATTATTTCTTTGTAGAACTTTCAACTATAATTGATAAATTAATTATTTAACTAGTTGTTTCAAGTGCATTTTCTTCAACAGAATGCAAACTCCACTGAAACTGTCATGTTCATCACTGGGGACTCAGTGCCTGGTGCATGCTCTTGCGCACAGTAGGTGCTTAACCACGTATGACTAAATGAATAAGTGGTTACTTGGCCCTTATTAATTAATTTGGATAAACACATTATTTTTAGTTAAGGAACAGTTGACATAAAATATTATAATAGTTTCAGGTATACATCATCGTGATTAAACTTTTATATACCTTATGTGTGATCACCATGATAAATCCAGTAACCATCTGTCACTGTACAAAGTTATTATGAGATTGTTGAATTCATTCCCTGTGCTGTACATTATATCCCCATGAAGTATTTGTTTTATAACTGGAAGGTTATATATCTTATTCCCCTTCATGATTTTACTTACTCTTTAACCCCCTCCTCTCTGGCAATTATTAGTTTTCTGTATCTCTGAGTCTGTTTCTGTTTTGTTTGCTTATTTTGTTTTTTTAGATTTCACATGTAAGTGAAATCATATGGTATTTGTCTTTATCTGACTTGTTTCACTTAGCATAATACACTCTAGTTCCATCCATGTTGTCACAAATTGCAAGATTTCTCTTTTATTGCTGAATAATAATTCATTATATATATATATATATATATATATATATATATATATATATATAACACATCTTCTTTATCCTTGCATCTATTGATAGATAGTTAGGTTGCTTCCATATCTTGGCTTTTGTAAATAATGCTGCAATGAAAAGAGGGTACATAAATCTTTTCAAATTAGTGTTTTTGTTTTCCTCAGATAAATACCTAAAAGTGGAATTGCTAGGTTGTATAGTAGTTTCCAGTTTCATTTTTAATTTTTACAGAGACTTCCATAGTGGCTGTACCAATTTACATCCTACTCACAGTGCACGAGGGTTACCTTTTCTCCACACCCTCTCAAACACTTATTCTTTGTTGACTTATTGATAGCAGCTATTTTGACAGGTGTGAGATGGTATCTCAATGTGGTTTTGATTTGAAATTTCCTGATGATTAGTGTTAAGCATCTTTTCATAGGTCTGTTGGCCATCTGCATGTCTTCTTTAGAGAAATGTCAATGTTTTCTAATAGTTTTTAATCAATTTTTTATGTTAAGTTGTACGATTTAAAAAAAATATATTTTAACTATTAGCCCCTTATCATATATATATATATATATATATATATATATATATATATATATATAATTGATTTTTTTACAGAGAGGAAGGGAGATGGATAGAGAGTTAGAAACATCGATGAGAGAGAAACATCAACCAGCTGCCTCCTGCACATCTCCCACTGGGGATGAGCCTGCAACCAAGTACATGCCCTTTACTGGAATCGAACCTGGGACCTTTCAGTCCACAGACCGACACTCTATCCACCGAGCCAAACCAATTTTGGCTAGCCCCTTATCTTATAGGATATATGTTTTCATTTTGTTTATGCTTTTCTTTTCTGTGCAAAAGTTTTTTTTTTATTTTGATGTAGTTCTATTTATCCATTTTTGCTTTTGTTGCCACTGCCCAGGCAAACATAGCCAAAAAAATATCACTGAGATCAACGTCAAAGAATTTACTGCCCATGTTTTCTTCTAGGAGTTTTATGGTTTAAAGTCTTATACTTAAGTCTTTAATCTATTTTGAGTTTATTTTTGTTTATGGTATTAGAGAGTAGTTCAGGGTGTGTGTGTGTGTGTGTGTGTGTGTGTGTGTGTGTGCATGTATTTTCCAGAACCAGAGTTCCCAACACCACTTATTGAAAAAAACTGTCATTTGCCATCGTATATTCTTGCCTCTTTTTATCATAGATTAGTTGACTATATAGTTGATGAAATATGGGTTTATTTCTGGGCTCTCTTTTTTGTTTCACAAATCTATGGAAACACATATATTATTCATAGATATAAATTATATGAGTGAGCTTGCTTGATTCATATGTGTATTTTGCATATAGAGAACTAGTCTTCATACACAAGAATATATATGTACACTTATTGAATGCTTTTTTCATAGCAGAGATGGATTTGTGCAGACTAGCCCAATTCTCTCTCCTATTGTGTCCAGTTGTATACACTTACAACTTGGTGAGGCAAATGACCATTACTCAAAGATGACATGTCCTGTTGTAGTGGGCAAGTAAGGAGGGGAATAGAGATGAGAGAAAAACTTCCCAAGTCCTCTGTGGTAGTACCTTTAAGCTTGCTTAGAGATGCTGAGTATGCCTGAGAGAGGCTTCCTGAATCTACTTCCTGACGACTCCAGACAATGGAACCAATGAACGAGTAGGTGTGGAGGAGCAATTAATAGTGAGAAACTACCATGTAGAAGATATTAAGTCCACTGACATCAATACTATCTCCCAACTATAATTCAGGAAACTAAGGCTCAGAGATCTTAAGTATATTTCCCAAGCTGACAACTAGGATCTAAAATAAAGATAACTGGCAGGAAGAGAGTGCAAAGAAAATACTGAAAGGGGGCAAATAAAAAAATAACAGGGTAAATATAAAACCGTAAGATGGTCCCAGCCTACTCGGGCTGAGGGCAGCTTCATTTGTCTAAGAAACTACAACTGTCTCTGTGACCAAGTCTATCTCCCTAATATTCATTCCATTTCTATTAAAATGCAAAGTCTCAAGGTATATGGAGTTTGGAGGTGCGGGGGGGGGGAGAAAAGGCACCCCACTTTTTAGTTCTGTAATTATCAGGAATTATTTTCATAAGGAGGCATTCTCAGATACCCTAAAAAAAGAGAAAGGGATGAGCATGCGCAACAGCAAGAACAGGTGGTGGGCATAAAATTCCTTCCACCATCACCAATGTCCCCTACATCAGCCTTTCCAAGTCACCACTTTTGCATCTCAAGTATGCAATGGACACATTATAGGTCTGTGGTTTGGTTTCTGCCCAAGAGGTATGGCCCTCAACATGGTCAATGCATGAGCTTGGCTTCTTTTGCATATAATATGAGAGAGAAAAAATCAAGTTTTTCCACCATCAACCAATTTTCTCATGTCAGGACCTGGAGTCACTCTTGCCACTTCTACTCATGTATTCAACAGAGCCAATCATTCACCAAGGCTCATTTCTATTTCTAGAAATATGTCTTTTTAATTCTCTTGCTGGGACACTCTCCAAGATCCTCAACTCCCCCTTACTAAATCAGTCTCTTGACTAGTCTTCCTGTGTCTACCCTTGCCTTCATCCAAGCCATTCTCTCTCTGTCCATCAGCCAGAAAGATATTTTAAAAACACAAAATTGATTGTCTCCTTCCCCTGCTTAAAATCCTTCAATAGCTTTCTGTTGCTCTTTAGATAAAATCCCAAGCCCATCTAACAACCAACAAGGTCCCATCTGCATTATCTGGTCTTTGACTAACTCAGCAGCCTCCTCTCCTGCTTCCTTACCTCTGCTCCTTGCACTGGCCTTCTCTCACGTGCTCAGCCTCACCAAGCTCCTTCCTCTTTCATCCCTCACTAGTGCCATTCTACCTGCTTCTAAAACACTGTTAATATCACTCTTCCTGACAAGATGCAATATAAGCTCCATGAGGTTAGGGACCATGTCTATCACTTTTAGGGACCATTGTCTACCACTCTATCTCCAGGAGGAGTTAGCATAATCCATATCACACAGTAACAAGTCAATAAATATTTGTTGAAATAGTGAATACATTTTTGTTGACTGAGTAACTGAATGATAGTATATACTTATTCAGTCCACAAATATTTCTTGAATCCATACCTCTGCCAGGTAATGTGTAAGGCATTGAGGATGGAGTGAACAAAATAAATGTTCTATGTTTTTTAATTAAAAAGTAACTGGCTCATCTATGGTGATATAAATCAGAACAGTGGCTGCTTATGGGATGTAGGGATTGATTGCAAGGGGATATAAGGGAGTTTTCTGGACAATGGAAATATTATATATCTTTATTGGGATTATATCATTATTGGGGTTATAGCTTGATTGGACTATATGTCTTGATTGGGTTAATAAATGTATACATTTGTCAAAATTCATCAGATTGTACACTTATGATCTGTGTCTTTCACTGAAGGTAAATTTACCTCTTAAAAATATTTAAGTAGAATCAACAATAAAAAATACCCTTTTAAAAAAGAAACATATATTTATTATATGAAACATTATCAAATAATAGTAAACAATAAGAAACCCAAAATGATCTGTAATGCAATTACTCAAAGAGGAACATGGTTTACACTGTGATGTGTGTCCTTCCAAATTACTTCATTTTTTAATACATAATGAAGTAATTTGGAAGGGCATACATCACAATATGTATTCATATTGCATATAGTGTCTCCTAATTTGCTTTTTCTTGGATAAGTAGTATGCAAAGAGCATACATAAAATATTATTTTATTTTTTTATTAAACTTACTAGTGGCCCAGTGCATGAAATTCATGCATGAGGAGAGGGTTGTCCCTCAGCCCAGCCTGCACCCTCTCCAATCTGGGACCCCTCAGGGAATGTCCAACTACCAGTTTAGTCAAACATCCACATTTGGACATCCCTCTCACTATCCAGGGCCACTGGCTCCTAACCACGCATTTGCCTGCCTACCTGATCACCCCTAACCACTCTGTTTGCTGGCCTGTTTGCCCCCAACTATCCCCCCTCCTGACCTGATCACCCCTTAACTGTCTCTGCCTCAGCCCCACTACCATGGCTTTGTCTATAAGGATATCCAGAAGGTTTCCTGGAAGGTCTCCCAGTCTAATTAGCATAGTACCCTATTATTAATATTGATTGAGGTGACATTGGTTAATAAGGTCATATAGGTTTCAAATGTACATTTCTATGATACATGGTCTGTATGTTGCATTGTGTGCCCAACACCCAAAGTCAAATCATCTTCTGTCATGGTATATCTGGCCCCTTTGCCCTTTACTGTCCCTCCACCTCTTTCCCTCTGGTAACCACTATACTGTTATCTGTTGTCTGTGTGTTTCGGGTTTAGATTCCACATCCGAGTAAAATATGGTTCTTATTTTTTTTCTAACTTATTTTGCTTAGCATAATATTCTCAAGGCCCATTAATGTTGTCCCAAATGGCATATTTCATCTTTTCTTATAATTACTACTTAGAAGGATTAATTTGCTAAACTAGTCAAAATCAGGATTCTAAATTTGTTTCAAAAAATTTTTGAGCCTAGGTTAGTTGGTCATCAATACCATCAATAACACTTATTGAATGCAAAATGTCATCTCTATAGCGATTTCTTGACTATGAATAATCTTCAGACTGTAGCATTAAGATTGCTAACCTGAACAATCAATTTCTATCAGTAAATCTTTAAGCTGGCACCAGATTTATGGTCAGATTTAACTAAGAATATTCTAGTGACTAAGTATTACCATCACCTCAGAATTCATTCTTCTGTCCTCCTCAGATTATCAAGCTGTTATAAAATCCAACTTATGGCAGGCTGCCCTTATATGTATTGTTTAACTTGGGAGATTCTAATTCAGTACAGGGACTCATATATAATTGTATGGCTAGACTGTTGTGATCAACAGCTCCATAAAATTTACCACAGCATGAGATCAGACACGCAAATCTTACATTTTTATCAGAAATTCAAACCACATTAAACTGAAGACATACTATTTGAAGTCAACGAAGCCACAGACCATCTCTAACACTTCCTAAACATCTATTGCTAAATCTAGTTCACCCAGAAGGCTTGCATGTGGGTAAATATTCGAGTGGGCCCTTTGTTAAGTTTCCTGATGGTAGTGCATAGATTCAGACAGAAGGAGAATTATTTGAAACTACCCAGAAAATTAGAAAAGTAAGGACCAGAAGCAAAGATCTGTGAGAAAAAGGAGTGTCTTCAGCTTTACACTTTTGGCAAGTGATAAAAGGCAGCTTTAGTGACAGCAGCCAGATGGAGATCAAATGACAACTGTGAGTTCATAATGGTCTCCAGCATTCTGGCAAGCACCAGGGGCAGGAGGGGAAGTGGGAGGGGTCAGCTTTACTGGTACTACAAGCCAATCTGGTGCACATCAGCGTTATCTGACGTCAGCTAAAACCAGTTCTGAGGCATTGCTTGGGGACCAGCTGCTAGATACCAGCGCACCCTGGCCGCCTCTGTGCACTCCCGGAGCGCCCGCCCATTACATTTATAGGACCCTGCCAGTTAATTTATGTTCCCTACAGCAGGGAGGGTCCAGATGTTGAGGCTGCAGTTGCTGATTTGAAAGGACTTCACAAATACAGGAAGCTCTCAGAGGATAAAAGAAATGTAAGGCCATTCTACAGTTTGAGAAACCCATTGTTCTGTATTACACACACACACACACACACACACACACACACACACGCACACACAAGCCCTTTCTTTAGCACGCAGAAGTACATCATTCAGGCTATCAAAACAGTATAAAGACCTAAAGTGCACAAACGGGGCAAGCTGGGTAGTTAGAGAGGAAACACTTCTTCGGTGGCTATACTGAAATTCCGTGGAATTTTTTTTTTTAACAGCATTAGCCAGGAAGAGGGAAGTCTTGAACTTTTACCATCAGCAATGGAAATTTTAGAGAAAATGGAAATACAATATTTTACTTAGATGAAGGAATCTAAAACAAGGAAAATTCGAGTGGGATTTGGAAAATGGGCGCCATGTAATTGACACTTATGGCATTCCGTGTGTCATGCACTCTAAGTGCTGTACGCATATTATCTCACGTAATCGTTATAATAAACTTACGAGACAGGTACTGTCATTACTCAGGAAAGAGACAAAAGAGGTTAGGCAGCTTGCCCAAGCCTGACTGCACAGAGTCTGCATTCTGAATGCTCTGCTCAGATGCTGGGTGAATTAATGCTGTTCTAGAAGAAGGTAACCCATAGTTAAGAAGGTGAGATCTGGAGTCTCCCAGGTGTGCATTTGCATCCTGGCTCTGCCACGTAAAGAGGGGTTTTTTGAGCTCGTAACAGCTTAACCTTTCCAATCGGCCAGAACTTCAACAGGAAAATGAAGATAACAGTATTGACCTCAAAGATGGCTGTAAGTCAAGTGAATGCCTTATAAATAAGAATGCATCACAGTGCACGCAGATAAGAAGCACTTAACAAATTAGCCATTTTTATAAATAAATCACAAATCTAGTTAGAAAATTTCTGAAGCATCCCTGGGAGCCAGCTCCCTGTTGCTGACAGATTTGAGAAGACATTCTTTTAAAGAGTGAGCACAGGTTGAAATTTCGATATAGCCGATTCTTAGAAACTATGCTAGTAAGTGTTTTAGGTTAAAAGGCAGTTATTTTTATGAGTAAAAATTAGAAAAAAGACTGAGGGGGAAATGTCCTTGTCATGGTTGATAAGAAGTAACCTGAGGAAAAAAGCAAACGGCAGACGAGTTCTGCCAATGCTCCACATTGTAAGGGTTCCTCACAGCTCTAACCGAATACATTGGGATTTACATTGTGGTTCAGTTTAAGGTGAGAACAGCTTCAGGATCACAGATGGACTTGTTTATGAGAAAGACATAAGCCTGAACTTATAAAAGGAGTAGAGGGTCCAGTTGCCAGGGATAATAGAGACACACCAAATTAACCAAACTTAATTCAGATGGTCATTAAACAATGACCCCACCTGGCTTTCCGTCGTTTTACCATCTGTTGTGGCTGTTTCTTCTCGGAGGGGAGAGCTCCCACTAGCTCCCAGGTGCGACCTGTTTATTCAGACGCAGCGCCAGATCGAACTCCATAGAGTTTGCTAACCAGGCAATATCTTAAGGTTGAGAAGGCAAGTTGTAACATAATCTCAACCTATAAAGTGGATGGAAATTTTTGGAAATTGGTGTCACAGCAGAAGAATATGAATGTCTTTTTCAATTCTTTAGGCAAATTATCTGGTGACTAAAATTTTAAGGCCCAGAAAAAAATAACTTTGTGTGTGTGTGTGTGTGTGTGTGTGTGTGTGTGTATGTGTATGATAAAATAAGCTATTAGAAGGACTTCAGTGGCTGCTGAAAATGATGGGATAATTATTAGAATACAATTTTAAGCCAAAAGTGTTAGAGCTAGAAGAGTCTTATAGAATAAACTTTCAGTTTCTGATTGGGACCAATGCGTGTCTAAAACCGTTGAGTTGAGAGGGGGCTGAGAAATCTACAGACCTCTATCCCGCAGCCCCACTCCTAGTTGGCTGTTTTAGCCAGAATACTTTTGCTTTTATCTCTCTGAATGTGGGGATTATACCTACTATTTCTTTTTAGGGGAAAGGAGTGCTCTTCCAAAAAGAAAAAAAAATTAAAAATACTTGACAAATGGGGAAACTGAGGAAAGAGGGTAGTACTGCTCAAGAGTATGCATCATTCCAGCCCCACTCTTGGAAGAACACCAAATTGGATTTATCATGTTGGCTGTGCATGCAAAGATATTTATTTTACATAATTTCAAAACTTCTTTAAAAGACAAACATGAAATATAAACAGTCAAAAGCATCTATAAACAAGCCTTCTTGTATTTGGTGGTGAAGCTTTCTTAAACTATAAGGATGTTGGATGGCTTGACAAGGGTGATGTTCCAGCTGAAAAAGCAAAATCCCCGACGCATTTCTGCTTAGTGGCCAGCGATACTAATGTGCCCTCCCCCGGCTATATCTTTAGGGGATGAGCTAGAACATATGGCAAAAATCCTTACAGGTCAACAACCAAATGTTAAATGCAATCCATCACTTTGCCACAAACTGATATGGTCCATGGAGCACAGGAGTAAAAGTGTTCATAATGGACGACCAGATAACAGTCTGCTCACTGCATTCTTTGGTTACTAAAAACGAGGCTACTTTGGACCTTTACAATGTAAAGTCAAACAGAAGCCAGACAGAGTACAGTTGGACCACCTCTAAGACCCAGCCACCCAGAAATGGACACTTCAAAAGATTATGTCCTAGACCTTTTTGTAAAAGATCACAGTCTTATAGGACTTAATAATAAATTATCCTGTTTTCATACTTAATATCTTCCAGACTTTGAGACTGACATTTCATGGCCAAAGTAAAGGAGGACCGAAGGGAAATAAGAATGAGTATTATTCACAGAACAGACCTTACATTCAAAGTGTGAGCTCTGCTGGCAGAAATTTCCAGTGAATAGAAATTAAATGCTTAGCAGTATGGAAGCCAGAGTAAGAGATAAAAATTCAAGTGGTGGTAAAGAGTGCTCTTACTTTCCTTCACCCCTTATCTCTTTTGTTTGCAGTCTCCTAAATATTTCTCAAGTTCTTTAATCTCATCTCCATTTGTGTTTCTTATCATTTGCTCCTATAACAAAATACCCCATCTCTGCTCTTTTAAACCCTCCCCTTCAAAACTCACCTTCATAAAACCTTTCAAGGTTGTTTTCCTCATCATTATAATCTCTTATGCTACATTGGAAGAGCAAGCCTGAAGCTTGGCAATTAAGCACCTTTTAATCTAATGGGTTTTATGTGTATACAATACAAACTGGTTGAGGTCACAAATCCTTAGTTTATAAAGTGGGCCAGTTCCTGAAAATAATATTTTAAAAAATCATTTGGGGTGGTGGGGGTAGAGAAAGTCTGAAGAATTTAAAATGCAGATAAGGGTGCACAGACATCTATAATTAAAAATAACACAAACAACAAAAGTAGGATTCAATCAGGGCATCTTCCTTTCTAATACATAAAAGACCAGAAGCTCTATGTTTTAGTTCCGTAATTACATCTTGGAATCTGTATAACTTATTCATTCAACAATATCTGATTTAATAAATATTTACTGAGGACCCACTCTGTGCAAGGCACAATTCTAACCATTTGGGGTCAACCAGTAAACAAAACAAGTACTACCCCATTAAACTTATACTTGGAGAATAGAGTGGGCAGGAGAAGGGAGTCAGATAATAGACAATATAGAGAAGTAAAATGTGTTAGAAAGTGATCAGTAATACAATTTTTTAAAATATATTTTATTGATTTTTACAGAGAGGAAGAGAGAGGGATAGAGAGTTAGAAACATCGATGAGAGAGAATCACCAATCAGCTGCCTCCTGCACACACACACACACACACACACACACCCCACATACACACACTGGGGATGTGTCCGCAACCAAGGTATAAGACCCTGACCGGAATCTAACCCGGGACCCTTCAGTCCGCAGGCCAACGCTCTATCCATTGAGCCAAACCGGTTTCAGCGATATAATTTTTTTTTTTTTTAAAGAGAACAGGTTTTAGGGGATAATGAATGCCAAGAATAGAGGCATTACAATTTAAGAAGAGTGGACAGGGTAGGCCTCATTGAGAAGGGAACTTGAAGGGAATGAGCAATGTGGTTATTAAGAAAAAGAATAATCTGGGCATATAGTCAGTACAGAGGCCCTAAGATAAAAGGAAGGCCAATGTGGCTACAGAGGAATGAGCGTGGGGCAGAGTAGTAAAAGACAAGACTGCAGTAGGATCAACATTTTTTAATAACACATTTTTACGATATGATTCGTATTTCATACAATTCACGCTGCACATACTGTTCAGTTGCTTGTAATATAAAGTGTTGTGCATTATCATCACCATCCATATTGGGATGTTTTCATCATGGTCAAGACATCTTTGTGGTGTCTTTTAAGCCATAGTAAGAACTTTGGCTTTTACACTAAGTAAAAATAGTAGTCTCTTCTTATATATTAGAAAGGAAAGGTATTTTGATTGAATCCCACTTTTGTTGGTTGCATTTTTTGGTAAGTTTGGTAAATTTGGGTCAGAGAATGGTCTGTGATTTGACTTGCTATTCATAGTCATTTTGGCTGATTGGAGGTAAGGCGAGAAGGGGCAAAAACAAAGAGAGAGAAACCAGTTGTTGCAGTTACTCAGGGCGAGATGGTGGTGGTGGTGGCAGCCCGGAACAAAGGTTGAATTATTTTACATTTTGAAGTAAACTGATAGGATTTGAGCAATGGGAAGAATGGAGTTGCCATTGACCTGCAGGAGGAGAGTAAGGAGGTCAACTTTTGTCATTTCAAGTTTGAGATGTTTATTGTATATTGAAACAGAGAAGATGACTAAGCCTAGCTTCAGAAGAGATGACTGACCAGATTAGAAATATATTTGGGAGTCATCAGCATATAAAAAAAATATGTAAGGCATGAGACTGGATGAGGTCACCTAGAGAGTGAGTATAGATAGAGAAGAAACCCAAGGCCTGAGCTGCTGAAAGTCAGGAAAAAGAAAACTTTGTAATCCAAAAGTAAAAAGAATCAAGTCTGCAGTTTCAGAGATAGAAACTTGAAAAACCTATTCATGGTACCAGAACAAACTACCAACTACCAGCTCAGATTACCTACCTTCTTCATCCGTGATTACCCCCACCAAGTAGAGACATTCACAGAAAGAACTATGTAGAAGGCTTTTGACACACATTGAACTCAGGGGGTGGAGGGGAGGGATGGGAAGAGGAGGTCTTTGAAAAATGTCCTAGTGAGTCTCTTTGACACCTCCACTGGCTGGCCCCTGAATAACTGGTGAAATGTGAGCAGCTGATGGAAACACAGGTGGCTAACCTAAAGCTCAATGCAACATCATGACTCCACTGCTATGAATATTAATAACTGAAGAAATTTTTCATAGAGTAAGATTTTATTGAACACACAGCAAAATGGTATTAAGGGGACTATTTTAGGTTTTGGATGTTCAAAAAAAAAAATCACCACAAATTTAGTGGTTTAAAACAACAATAAGCCCTGTCCAGGTGTGGCTCCAGTAGGTTGGGTCTCGTCCTTTGCACTGAAAGGTTGCTGGTTCAATTCCTGATCAGGGCACATGCCTGGGTTGTGGGCTGAATAGGGGGCATGTAGGAGGCAGCTGATTGATGTTACCTTCTCACGTCAAAGTTTCTCTCTCTCTCTCCCTTCCTCTCTTTCTCTCTAAAAATCATTTATAAATATATAAACAGCACTCATTTATTATCTCACAGTTTCTGCAGGTCAGAAGTCCAGGCTTAGCTGGATTCTCTTATCATGGCTTTACAAGGCTAAAATCAATGCTGCCTAAGCTCATCTGAAGGCTTGATTTGGGAAGGAACTATTTCTAAATTCCCTTGTGTTGTTACAAAATTAATTCCTTGCAGCTGTAGATTACTTGAAGTTTGCTCCTTGAAAGCCACCAATGGAGAGAAAGAGTCTCTGATGCCTATAGTTTCTTTTCAGAGAAGGCCTAGGGTTTTTTCCTAAAGGATTCACCTGATTAGGTCAAGCCCACCTAGCATAATCCCCCTCTGGATTAACTCAAAGTCAACTGATTAGGGACCTTAATTACATCTGCAAAATCTTTTAACCTTTGCCATTGAATGTGATAGTCCAATATCACTTGCATATTCTCTTAGATGTAGGCATGGGTTCTGCCCACACTCAGGAGAAGAAGATTATGCAGAGTTTAATACCAGTTGTTACAGATCATTGAGGTCATCTTAGAATTTGCCTACTCCAGTATGGCCCAAGAAACTAAACATTTATGTTAAATTCAAATAAATGTATTGATCCTAAGAAATGACACATTTAAAATTATATATATATATATATATATATATATATATATATATATATAATTGATTTCTTACAGAGAGGAAGAGAGAGAGATAGAGAATTAGAAACATTGACGAGAGAGAATCATTGATCAGCTGCCTCTTGCACACCCCCTACTGGGGATGTGCCCGAAACCAATGTACATGCCCTTGACCTGAATCAAACCCTGGACCCCCTCAGTCCGCAGGCTGATGCTCTATCCCCTGAGCCAAACCAGTTTCGGCAAGAAATGACACATTTTTAAATGATGGTAAATTTTGTCTGAATAATCTTCTATGGGGAAAAGAAAAAAAGAGGGAAATTTAGAGCTGACCTTTAGAAAAATCACTTCATTAGACACACACACACACACACACACACAATACATCAGAAATCTTATGGTTTTTAGCAATAAAATGCAACATAATACAGTAGATAGATGAATCTGTCATTGTCTCATTTCCTTGCATGTGAAGAATGGTCTAATATTGAAATAATAAGCATAAAATTTCTTCAGATGTTAAAGGATTGACTAATTTTTGAAGAGAGAAAAGTTGCCATTCAATACTATATAATACATAAAAATATATGGCCGAAACCAGTTTGGCTCAGTGGTAGAGCATCGGTCTGCGGACTGAAAGGTCCCAGGTTCGATTCCGGTCAAGGGCATGTACCTTGGCTGCGGGCACATCCCCGGTAGGGGGTGTGCAAGAGGCAGCTGGTCGATGTTTCTCTCTCATCGATGTTTCTAGCTCTCTATCCTTCTCCCTTCCTCTCTGTAAAAAATCAATAAAATATATATTTTAAAAAAAGAATATATGTATGCTAAAAGTGAAGAAAATATTCAAAGTGAGTAGCAGTGCTAAAATAGTCTAACAATCTTGAGTACATGTTTCCATCTCACTTCCAATAATTATTTGGCATCCTTACAAATATCCCTAAAAGGTCATTCAAGTCCTGTGCACTTGAAGTTCCTAGGAGCTTCCTGGGTAGTTCTAAAAATAATTTCACACTTTAGAGTCATTTTATATGTGTATATAAAATACTGACCTAAGGAAGTTCCTCTGACTTATCATTGGATACCAACTGCCCCTAGGACTAATAAGCATTTCTGAAATGATCATCTCTGATCATCCTAAAGTATAATGCAGTATAACTGTAGCTAAATGCAGCTTCTACTCCCAGCCACGAGGACCAACTTTGCAGATAATCACTGATGAAACATTCTAGGTAGAGTCAGCAGTGAGGCATAATGATGTAAGCTATCTGAGTCAGAAAGTATGACAAGTGAATATTTGTGACTACTGGAAGACTAGGTTTATCTCACAGAGAACAACACTTGAACAAATCATTTTCACATGAACCGAAAGATAACATGCAGTATGAATGAATTTTTTGAATGAAAAACTAGAAGTAACCACTTTATGCCACATGTTCACTGCATATTATTTTACTTGGGTGGAGCATTATTAGAGCTGTGGTTCATTTGAATTGCCATAAACAATATGTGGGGTTTTACTCTCCTACAGTTTCTGTTCAGATGACTAAGTCATGGGACTTTCAGCATAGCTAGCTAATGACATTGCATACTATTTTGTCCCGAAATCCAGTTCAAGCATAGACATACCAATCAGATAATAAGCTCTTTAAAGGCAGAAGTCCAGGAATTGCACAGCTTTTGGTATATAGAAAGACATCAAAGTTTTTTTTCAGACTCAAGTTAAATGTGAACTATATTAGAATTCATGCGATACACAGGAAGGCAGAATTCTGAGATCTTGTTGAACTTTCAGATACTGTTTAATTCCAAAAACATTGTGCTTCCTCCGAAATTGTGTTAGGTTTCTGAGAACACCCAGTTGATAAAGTCACAGTCCTTGCTATCAAGAAACTCACAGATTTCCTCATTCTTTGTCAGCTTGCTATGATCACATTTTCTTCCAAAGAACCTCAAAGAAATGTCTTGTGGATAGAACCTTGGAGTTCCACAGAACACACTTCAACAATCTCCAAATGATGACTCAGGCCAGATTGGGTAACGCAGATTTTGTTTGCTAAACTGAAAGCACTCAGCACTTACCTAAATTTCAAGTTTAAATAATTTTTAAACAAAGACATTATGTGTTAGGATTTACGGTACAGATATGAAATACACAAGCACCCCTGGATAAAATTATGAATTAGCCACTACCATTCTTTACTCCAGCATTGTCCCTTGTAGTTAGTGATTGAAGTACAAAATAACAGCTCAAATAAACGAGCCAGAAAACTGACTTATCACTTTTCTTTTCCACTAAATTAAGACCAAGAGACATGGAGAATATTGTGTTTAGAACGATACAAAAACTCCCATTTACCTTTGCAAAAAATGATTCCTGTGACCTTTGACTATAGAATAACCTTAGTAATGCAAGCATTGTTTTGAACGCAAACATAAGGCATTTGCATCACTTTTGGTGACTTCAGTAAGTTTAAGACATGTTTTTTTCATTTATTGCATCAACTCATAAAACCAAGGAAAGAACCTTGAACCTATTCAGTGAAAGTCTGTGCATTAAAGTTTGCTTTTCGAAAATATGCCTACTTTCCACCCACAGGTTGCCATTATCTCAAAGGTGAAATTTTAGCATATGACTAAAAGGTCCTATAGCTGCAGCTTCATGATTCAGCACCTACCATCAATAATTCAGAGTGAGATCACAGGCTTGCCGTGGAAGGTAGTGACATACTTGCCTTATGAAAGAAAGCTTAGGGCATAGTGAGAGCATTTTGAATTCTGTGGGTGTCTCTAACATTTGTCTCTTAGCTAGTGGGGGTGTAGAAGGATCCCACCTTGGGAAAGTCTCTCTGAGAGAGGTGAATTTGGGTTGTAAGGCTAGGAGACACACGTGTGGTAACCAACTCCCTTCTGAGCGTGGTTTTCCAGAGTTACCCTAGGCAGGTGGGAAGCCCTTCTGCTTTTTTTTTTTTTTGGAAAAGATTCCAACTTGGTTCCCTGCCACCACCAAACACAAATGTGTTGATTTTTCTTTTTTTGAGCTCCCAACCCTTGCAACCTTCCAAAAATAAATCAAACCAGCCATCAGGGCACCAAAATAATACTACTCGTAGTAAGCAGCTTCGCCTAGGCTTTCACAAACAACACTTCTGAGGGTAAACTTTGCCCCAGAGGTCTGGGACACATCTTTTTATGTAACCTGCCTACTAATAATTACTAGACTTGGGTGCATTTATCCTGAAAATAGATTTTTAATAGCAACCCCTAAAAACAAAAGACATGAAACTACAATAAAAAAATAAATAAAAAAAGCGCACCCACTAGAAAAACACTTGGCAGCCTGCTCCAGCCCAAGCTGAAGACAACAACCCCTCCCCGCTGCTCCCCTCCGAGGCAAAAAGAACTCCCGTCCTGCAAACCCGGCCAAAGGGATGGGTCAGCTCAAGACCCCGCCCTCCGGGTCCCCGCCCCCCCCGCCCGCACCCCGGGCTGGCTTCCGCGCAGCTCCTCCCCCTTCCGCTCCCCAGCCTGGTTCCAGGAGCTGGGGTCAAATGGTCTCCAACGCTGATTTGCATGGCCCAATGGCTGCGCGTATGCAAATGAGGCCGGAGGTGGTTGGCTGGGGGCTGGCAGGATAACTCCCGGTCGCGGGGGCCTTTGTCCTTCAGTGGCTGTGAGGCAGCTGAGGTGCAGGTGGCGCGGCTCCCGGCGGGGCTGAGCGTGGAGCCCGGAGGGGACGGGCGAGCGATCCCGGCGGGCGGGGCGGGCTGCGCGGTGGCGGTGGCGGCGGGCGCTGCAGGAGCCTGCGAGGGAGTCCCGAGCCGGCGCCCGCGCGCCCTAGGGTGCCAGAGCTGCCCCGCCGCTCTCTCTCTGTGGGGGACCTGCAGTTGCAATATGACTTTGGAGGAATTCTCTGCTGGAGAGCAAAAGACCGAAAGGTAAGGCGGCCGGGAGCCTCTCCCGGAACTCGGGCTTCGCTGTGCACCCCAGCGCTGCCGGGCTGTGGGAGGCTGGCGGCGGAGGGAGCGGCGGCGTGCAAAAGTTTGCAGAGGGTGCCTCTCCTCTTTCTTCCTCGGGGACCTTCCCAGGGGTGCCCGCGGACGAAAAGAGCGTGCTTCCTCTCCCCTACATCCCCCCGAACCCGGCTGAGCCCTTCCGAGCCCTTGCAAAGGGGAGAAGGACCCTCTTTGCCGGTGTGCCTCCTGCAGCTGGCATCCTCCGTCAGCGCCCGGCGCCGGGGGACTGGCAGCGCCCCCGGGAGGGGGAGGGTGGCGGGGGGCACTCTTGGGGCTTTCTCCCGGGGGACTCCCAGCTTCTAGGGGTCGTGAATGGTGAAGGGGGATCGGGGGTTTGCAGAAAGCTGCGATGCGCAGTGGCTCATGCACTTGGGAGGGAGGGAGGGAGGGTCGCGGTGCAAGGGGAGCGGGCGGGCGGCCACAGCCCCGAGGGGACCCGGACTTAATGGGACCCCTTTTCTCTGCCCGGCAATGCTGCAGTATGGATAATGTGGGGGATGCCCTGGAGGAAGTGCTGAGCAAAGCCCTGAGTCAGCGCACCATCACGGTCGGGGTGTACGAGGCGGCCAAGCTGCTCAACGTGTAAGTGGGGACCCCCCGCGCGCGTCCATCCTGGCACCCCCTTCTCACCCCGACCCCGGGAGGTCGCCCCCGCGCGCGCGTGGGCTGCTCCTGGCCCCGCAGCGCCGCTTTCTGCTGTTTTCCAACCCGCGGGTGGGTGTCTGTCCCGGGGAGGGAGAGAGGGGGGCGAGCAGAGCGGGGCGGGGGTTGCAGGGCGCCCACCGGGGCTGGTCGGTGCCTCTGCGCTCACCTGCCCCGCGCGCGCTGCCCGCAGCGACCCGGACAACGTGGTGCTCTGCCTGCTGGCCGCCGACGAGGACGACGACAGGGACGTGGCCCTGCAGATCCACTTCACCCTCATCCAGGCGTTCTGCTGCGAGAACGACATCAACATCCTGCGCGTCAGCAACCCGGGCCGCCTGGCCAAGCTCCTGCTGCTGGAGACCGACGCCGCCGCCGCCCCGGGGGCCAGCGAGGGCGCCGAGCAGCCCCCGGACCTGCACTGCGTGCTCGTGACGGTGAGGGAGACGGGGGGTCTCCGTGCGGATCGGGGTCGGCGTCCTGGAACTGAGAGTGGCCAGACGGCAGAGTGGAATGGGGGGGACGGGAAGGGGGGGAGGGGAGGGTGTCAAGAGCGTGACTGCCTTTGCCCCATTAGCGTGTGTGGCTGGACTTTCAGCCGAGATGTGCCAGTTTCATCATCGGGGTTTTCTCTGGTACAGAACATGTCTAAGCACGTTGGAGGCTGCCAGCAGCGGAAGAGATCCTTGTGAGTCAGCACTGTCAGCCCAGCTCCTCCCTACCTACCTCGGCACAGCCTCCCCGTGTGACTAATTCCTTTAGCAGGGCAGATTAGATAAAGCCAAATAAATTCCTGGCTCACTCTCATTAAGGAGTCAGCTTCGTTCTCTGCCAGTCAGAGCTAAAAATAGAAATGGTGTAAGGAGACCTAATTAATTCCCTAGAAATGCATGAAGAGGATAATGGAAAATTTTTTTTTCTTTGCAACCTTGCATTTTTTTTTCAAATGGAGCTTTTCTTTTGTTTTCCTGATTAAAAGAAAGAAAGGGGGGAAAAAAAACCCCAACACCTTTTGTAGGTAGATAACTTGTGGTTGCAGAGGTCCATGTGATAGCTTTGCCTCCTACATTTTACTACTTTTTCCGCTGCCTAAGTTTGCTACTGAGAAATACTACTGTGTGTTTTGGGAGGACAACAGGTGGCAGTTCTAGCGAACTGCTATGCAAGTCTCATCTCACTGTGAGCACGGCATGGTGATATCTCTCAGTTGTTTCATTCAGGTCTCTGCCACAGTACAAGTTTGGTAAGACAGACCTGTGAGTGATACTCGCATGCAAAACCGAGTAAATATCGCCATGCAAACATGTGCATATGGCTCTGTGGAATTGTATTAGTTCGAACTTTGCAGAATATAGTTTAGCACACGAGTACCCTTGGTGGTTTTGCAGGAAACCCAACGACTCGGAAGAAATTTTATTCTTTATGGTTGTAACTGGTCTTCATGTCACACAGCCGGAAGTATAGAATGTTCACGTGTCTTCCCCTCGACAGTAGTGTAATGATTAGCAAATGCTGATTTTTTTTTAATAGTAACCTTATTTTTTTTTTCTAAATTTGTTCCTAGAATCCACATTCATCGCAGTGGAAGGATCCCGCCTTGAGTCAACTTATTTGCTTTTGCCGGGAAAGTCGCTACATGGATCAGTGGGTTCCAGTAATTAATCTTCCTGAGCGGTGATGGCGTCTGAATGAAAATAACTGAACCAAATTGCACTGGAGTTTTGAAATACCTTTGTAGTTACTCAAGCAGTTCCTCCCCACACTGATGCAAGGATTACAGAAACTGATGTCAAGGGGCTGAGTTCAACTACATGCTCTGGGGGCCCAGAGTTAGATGACTTTGCAGATGGAAAGAGGTGAAAATGAAGAAGGAAACTGTGTTGAAACAGACATACAAGTCAAAAGGAACAAAAATTACCAAGAACCACGCAGGAAGGAAAACAAACTCTGTATTAATTTAGGATGGCTGAGTTACACTTAATTAAACCAAATATGCTTTGTTCAAGTTTAAATGTGCAGCAGTTGTTTGGGTATTTGGGGTTTATATGCCCTCCCGTAAAAGAAAAGCAGGAAGGGTGAATCATATTTTAAAACCATATTTTATTGTATTTTGATGAGATGTTAAATTCTCAAAAGTTTTATTATAAATTGTGCTAAGTTATTTTGACATGAAAGGTTATTTATGCTATAAAATTTTTGAAACAGTGCCTACAATAAACTGGTATGGAATAATTGCATTATTCCTTAATGTGTGCTTTTGTTTCTTTTAACTTGGACTTTTATTTTTAAAAAGCTTTTTAATATGAAGAAAATTAAAATCTCTGAAATCATATGTATAATATGTGTGTGTCTATACTGTATGTAGATATATACCTCTGTTTATATATGCATGTATATGTTTTCTACTTTTTAAACATTTGGGCTGGACATGGGGGCATACTTCTATTTTTTATTCTTTATTTAACAGACATTTTCTCTGATGCCCTACTCTACACATTCAGAAAATGAAGGTGGTTTAAGAGGAGTTGGGTTTGCAGTTAGGAAAATGGAGTATTAAAGCTTGATCAAAGATTGAAGTGCTATAATTAGATTATATGCAAAATGCTAAGGTTTCAAAGAGAGGAGTACGACTAAAGTTATCTGCAAGACAAGTGAAGTTTTTGCTGGAGAAAGATCATTTTATGTGGATCTTCACACATGAATTTTTATCTCCCCAGCTAGAGAAGGGGAAAGGATATAGCTGTCAATGGCGCTAGTTTGTGCAAATGTGTGGAGGCCTGAAAGGCCAAAAAAAACCTGTTCCAGGAACAAAGGATGATTCTGTGAGTGCCTCTGGTGTAGAAAGATAGGGAGAGATAAGGGCGAACAAGGAGGGGGGGGATCAGGCTTGTGACTGTGTCAACCTTAGGCATTGGGGCTTCCTTCTATAAACTGGGCAGTCAGCAGAGGCCTGCATGCAGGCAGGAGTGACGCGATTTGTGTTCTAGGAAGATAACACGGGGACCCAGAAAGACGGCTTACTAGGATAAGCGGCTGTAGGTGAGGAGGCCAGTTCGGAAGTAGCTGTGACCGTCTGGGGCTGTGCATTTTGCAGAACCATACTTGGGGAGCAAACAGGGACGTGGGCTTCAACAGAACAATTCTCTTTCAGCTGGAACAATCACTTGATAATTAACTGCAACACTCATGTAGATATAGCCAAAGGAAAACAACAACAACAACAACAACAAAAACACAAAACAACACTTCTGAGGCAAATACTAACGCTGCTTCAGTGCACAGGATTTTTGCCTACTTCTCAGACCATACCCTGCATGGCTCCCCTGCCATCTGCCTCCCATCTTTGTCATGACTACATGCAATCGGGGGAAAGTAGAAATCAGAGTAGAGAAAAATAAACCAGCTAATAAAAAGCTCCACGTTTCTGCAGAGCCTATGAATACCATAGGCCCATGAGCCCTTCACCTTGCCATCAAAGCTGTTGCTTTTCCACATCTGTGAAAAACGTGGGGTTTTAGGCCTTGTGAAGGCTTGTATTTTATCTAAGCCAGCCCCCAATCCAAAATATAACTAATATTTAATATTTGTTCTTTATGTTACCAAAAGATTGAGGGCAGTAAGTTTTAAACAATTTTTTTTTTTTTACTTTCCCACTCAAGTAAGCATTTTCAATTATTTGCCACAATTAGTTGATTGAAAACACTCCTGCAAAGGTGAGTGAATTAAACTAGGAAAACAGAAGGGAGAGAAGCAGGGTTGTGCGGCGCAGAGAGCATGGGGATTGGTCAGTAGTAGTCCCTCCCCATCCCCTTTTCCTCATCTGTGAAACTGAGATAAAATTACCCATCTTGCAGAGCTGTTGCTTCCTACAAGACTGTACCTTCCCCGAAGGTAAGAGCTAGTGTCTGGCTCATAATTATAGCCCAGTACTTAGCACACTTCTCGGTGAGCAGTACGTGTTGAGTTAATATTTGTTGACTAAATGAGTGATTTAGAAATACTATCAATGCAAACTACATGGTGTGTGAGAGGTGCTCACTCTAGTGTGTCTATTACTAAAACCCCACGTGGATAGCAACGGGGAAACTTTATGGCACCAGAGAAATGTTGCTTATAGCGTGTATTTTAGGAAAGGAGTTTGTAATCTCCTACATCATAATAGTACTTAAAGATATGAAGTGATAGTATACCTTCTGCAGGTTGTTTTGTTTCAATAAAATCTCAACAATAAATACAAAGCTGTTGTTTCGATTTTTAAGTGTGAACTGTTGTTATTCTTTCCTGATTGAACATTCTATAAAATTAACATGGCATGGAAAAATCTGATTGTGAAACATGAGCTAATTGTAAAGGTGTGCAATTACCCGCACGGCTTCTACCTCCAATTGATGCTAATATTATTCTGTTGTTGCCTGAAGTGCCATTAAACCTACTTATTGAAAGTTGGTGGAAATGTTACAACAGGAACAAAAATCTCCTTATCTACCTAACGTGTGTTGTATGTGGAAAATACCTGTTTTCCACTGTCGACCTCACCTCGGCATCATAAATACCATTGCCTCCACCTTTCTACAATTAGCCAAGGTTCTCAGTGAGTTAAACTTCTATAAGGAAAGGGCTCATGAAGGTAACTAATCTCCTATAATACATAAAGTATTTTCCAGCTAAAGAAAAAAATGGAAGAGCTGTTTTTATACTGTCAGTTGGAAGCATTTCCAAAGCATGTTTTGATCTACCTTACTGTAACCTTTGTGAAATCACTGCTTCCTCAGTTTTCAACTACGTGGGTTAGATTTTGTTCTTCGATTCTCGGTACAGTGCTTCAAACAGTAACGAATGTTTCCTTCAGATGAGCAAAACTCTCAATGGCGTGATTTAACACCATGCAGACTGAGCTGAATCTCTGTTTTTCCCCTATAATAATCCCTAGATAAATATAAGAAATTCAGTGAAAAGCTTGTATTTATGAAGACTACCAAGAAATACTTAAGGAATGCTGACTATGGGCAAGGGACTGTGGTGTGATTTTGAAGTCAGACACATACCCCTCAAGGAGTTCATAGTCTAGTGAAGCAATAAGACATGTATATCGATAGATGCAATCCAAAGCAAAAAAAAAGTGCTTGGTACTCTAAGAAAGGCCCAGAGAATTGCTGTGGGGGTTCAAAGGGTAGACATCTCTGGATGGCACATGGGGATGAAATGGGGGAAATGTTGTAAGCTCTTTGATCAGAAGCTAGCATTATGTTTTTCAAACAGCACAAATTACTATAGTAGCTCCTCAAGTCAAAGTCAGGTTGCATCAGGATAATCCCACGGAAGGTGGGAAATGCGTGTAATAACTGCACTCTGGAGTTTCGGCTGTTTACCCTCATCATCCCAGGGCTGACCTGGAGCTGAGGCTGTTGTCACAGGAGAGCATTGCCCATCGCTAGCCCGGGAAAAGGTGAAATCCAGCATTCAAAGTGCCATTTCTACCGAATGAGGACTGTTTTCATGCCACCATGACGTTGAAAAATTGTAAGTTGAATCCTCGTAAGCCGGGAACTGTCTGTATGGAATTGATAGTTCGGTGAGGTCCCATGAAGAAGACACAGACATAGCCAGTAGGAGTGTTTGTCCCTAAGGATCAAAGAACTTACAACATTTCCTACATTTATTTCCCTACTCAATTTAAAATTGAGTAGGGAAATAAATCAAGGGCAGTGCCTTCATTCCTTTGACACTAGTTATTGAAAGCCCATCGTGTACCTGGCACTGTGATAGGTCCTGGGATTACAGAAACGAGAAGGCAAAGGTCCCTGCCCTCAAGGCTGTGCACAGCTGCCGAGATGCCCGGCACTGCAAACACTGGGTGTGAAGTGATGTTGAGAAAGACTCAAGGCCTAGGTGTTCCTGACAGGGAAGCTTCGCCAGGTTAGTGAAACCCGAGGGAGGAAGAGGCCTGCCAAGGACTGTGAAGAGCATGTGTTCCAGGGAGGGGAATTGCAACTTTGGGGAGGTATGAATTCAACATGTTTGGGGCGAGCTTCTGGAGGCTGCATGCTGAGCACTGTTCTGCACACTTTATTTATAATAATGTAATAGCAATCACTACAACCAAATAGAAGTAGGAACTATTATCATCATCACCACTTTGAAGGTGAAGGGGTTGCTATACAGAGATTAATTTGCTCAGAATCATTATTAGTAGGTGGCAAATCCATCTGGGATGCAAACCTAGGCAGTCTGGCTCTAGAACCCATGCTCTCTAATGACAGGCGGTGTGAGAAAGGTGGTATGAACCAGACCACGATGGGCCCTGCTAGCCAGGCTCTTCTCACTAGGTTGGTGGTCGGCAAACTGCGGCTCTTTGGCCCTTAAGTGTGGCTCTTCCACAAAATACTGTATGCGGGCACGCACATACAGTGCGATCGAAACTTCGTGGCCCAGGCGCAGAAGTCGGTTTTCTGCTCTCAAAAGAAATTTCAGTCGTTGCACTGTTGATATTTGGCTCTGTTGGCTAATGAATTTGCCGACCACTGCACTAGGTGATAAAAAGCCATCCATTTAAAAATAACTTAAAACATGAGAGAGGCAAGGAAAAGTTGAAACTGTGGCCCGTCAAGTCTGTCTTGGAAACTGGTAGCCAAGATAAATATGGCTTACACAAAGTTCAAAAATACTTTTTTAGAAAAAAAAATCACTTTTCAGTTTTTAAATATGGAACCCCAGATGGTTTGGCTCAGTGGATAGAGCATCAGCCTATGGACTAAAGGATCCTGAGTTGAATTTCGGTCAAAGGCATGTACCTGGGTTGCAGGTTCAATCCCCAACTACAGGCAGGCCCATGGGGAGGCAACCAATTGATGTGTCTCTCTCACATAGATGTTTCTCTCTCTCTATTTCTCCCCTTCCCTTATACTTTCTAAAACCAGTGAGAAAATATCCTTGGGTGAGGATTTTTTTTAGGAAAAGAATAAACATGGAGAAATTTCTTGGGAAAAAATCCTGATTTCTATTGTCTATTGAAAATTTTCTCTCTGTGGTAACAACGGTTCCACATTCTGCATGGCAGCAATTGGCTAGAGCTGAGAGGAGCACCTCCCTTTTATCTATTTATTTAATTATTTTTTCAATCCTCACCATTGATTTTTTAAAAATATATTTTATTGATTTTTCACAGAGAGGAAGAGAGAGGGATAGAGAGTTAGAAACATCGATGAGAGAGAATCATCAATCAGCTTGCCTCTTGTACACCCCCCACTGGGGATGTGCCCACAACCAATGTACATGCTCTTGTCCGGAATCAAACCCGGGACCTTTCAGTCCGCAGGCCGACGCTCTACCACTGAACCAAGCCGGTCCCGGCCTCACCATTGATTTTTATAGAGTATAAAGGAGGGGCAGGGGAGAAAGAGAGAAACATCAACCTGAGAGAGACACATTGATTGCTTGCCTCCCACCCTCGCCCCTACCAGGCCTGGGGAACCTGCATCAGAGGTACATGCCCTCGACCAGGGATCAAACAGGGGACCGTTTGGTCTGTAGGCTGACGCTCGAACCTCTAAACTGGCCAGGGCAGGCGCCTCCCTTTTAGATAAAAGGGTTTCCAGTTTGCCACAGACCTCACCCTTCTTATTGTAAACTCAATCCTCTTGGGCTGAGGCTTCTCTTTCTAACTCACTTGGGGATGTGAAGTCCACCCTTCATCCCCGACAACTGGTATCTCTCCGTCTGGGGCTCTGAGTCTTTCTGGGTAAAAGACAAGCTGTTTGCACTCTTAGAATTTCTCAAGTTGCTCTGATGATAACAAAGGCTTGGCGGTGTTTATTTAAAAGACAGCTTCAAGACCTCTTTCCAGGAGCTTCAGATTAAGTGGGGTTGGGACAGGCTGAGAATTTGTTTTTGTAACGAGGGCTTCAGGTGATTCTTATTATCAGGGAACTCTGAGGAGTGCTGCACGCTCTCCACGCTCTCGGAGTTCTCCCGGCTGAAACGCCACGGTCTCAGGGAGTCTGAGTGGGAGGCAGCGGCTTTCACTTGATTGGCTTCCAGTGTCCGGGCTGTCAGCCCAGGAGGAGCTGAGGGATACACATCTCCCTGCAAAGGCTGGGGAGATTTCCAGGGAAGAGTTTTAACCAAAAACAATTTGCTCCCTGGGACAGAGAAGTCACCAGTTTACTAAAGTGATTACTGCACAAGAGCCACAAAAGGTGGGACCGTCCACACCCAGAATGGCTCTTAGCACTGCCTTGACCTGACCGATGAGCTGACCTCATGTGCCAGACACAGCGCTGGCACTTCGGACAAGGCAAGGAAGACGCAGATAAAAACCTGGCTTTGCACAGCTTACTGCTCAATGTCAGGAGCAAGGTAGGAGCTTGGGAAGTGAGTGGCGCTCCCACTTTTTTTTTTTTTTTACCTCCATTAGTACTTTCTGGCTTATTACATGTCACATCGGCTAATTCAATTTCTTGGTAAAGCAACGGAGGCTCAGTGAGGTCAAGGGACACCTCCAAGGTCACATGGCAAGGAAGGGGGAAAATTCAGAATTGCTCCATGAGCTCAGGCCTCTGTGAATCTGTCTCTCAGAGGCCAACCAGACAGCAGAGGTTAGCCTGGGGGAGGGCGGAACTAATTGGATCTAATCTTTGACTTATCCCATAAGTGGGGCAGAGCCTCAGGAAAACCAAAGGAGACGAAAAGCAGGAGTGAATTCTAAGAATTGTTCTTTTTCATCTCAGAACTTTCAAGGCAGACGTGATTTTTGTGTCCCTGGGTGCTCTTATGCTACGTGTTTTCTGCAATCAAGCGCTGAGAAAGAACTTAATGCGGAAAAGCTGCAAGCTTTCTTAGTATCACCACTTAACACCTGATTATATCCCCATATTGTAGTCATGTTACCGTCAAAATAATCGCTTGACAAGAAATGACTCACCTGGAGAAGAACCTTCTGGTTTCTTTTGTTTCTTTGTGTAACTAACGAATAAAGACAGAACTGGCCAAAGATAAAGAGTAAGAGTCTGGCTGTTGAGACAATGTGTTGTTAGAGCCAGAAAAAGCTGGGCTTGGATCCTAGCTAGAAGTTGGGAAAGTTAGTGTAACTTCTCTGAGCTCAGTTATTTCCCTATAAACTGGGAAAATGCCTGATTGGCGTGGTTCAGTGGTTGAGCATCGACCTATAAACCAGGAGGTCACAGTTCAATTCCTGGTCAGGGCACAAGCCCAGGTTTCAGGCTCAATCCCCCATGTGGGGTGTGCAGGAGGCAGCTGATTAAGGATTCTCTCTCATCATTGATGTTTCTATTTCTCTCCCTCTCCCTTCCTCTCTGAAATCAATAAAAAAATATATTTTTTAAAAAGTAAGAAGGAAAAACAAACAAGGCTTATATCATAGGTTTGTTGTGAGAATTAAAGGAAACAATGCAGAAAGCACTTAGCTCAGCTTCTGGAAGCGGTCAACATATGTAACCCAATAACAATGACGTCTCGCAGGGGTCGGTAGTTTTCTATGTACGTGTGTTATGTTTGTTTCCTAGGCAATTATGCCATGTTGGTAAATTAGTGAGTGACCTAAGTAAAAAAGAAACCCCCCAGTAAACTACATAGCCCAACAGAACTGAATATGGAAAGACACCACCCAATTAAGTTTTGTTAATTTTCACTAATCTAGTTTCTCCTCTCTGTTTCTAGTAACTTAATTTGGCTCTTACTCACTTATATGGATTATCAGAACAGTTTCAGTCCAAAATCAAAGGTTGAGCATGTACTGGGTGCCAAGCACTGTGCTACAACTTGCTATTACAAAGGTGATTGTGGTACAATTTCTTCTACCTGCAGTCGAGAAGAGGAATCTGACAAACATAATTTTAAGTCAGTGTGGTGCCAGAGCAAGTTTGGGCATGTGGGGTGTGTGTATAAGTGTGTTAGTGTGTGTAAGCAAGCTGCTGGTGGTGTGAGGAAGACTTCCAGGCAAAGGAAATGCTTGACCTGAGTCTTGAAGCCTGGTTAGGAGCTGGTCAGGGGAGAACAGCGTGACAAATGAGGGATTTATTTTTTTATTTTTTTATTTTTGTCTGCAGTGTTTGCTAGAAAATTAAGTGTTAAGGAAGGGAGTGGAGAGAGAGAGGCTGAAAGGTAAAGAGCAGATCATAGAGAACCTTGTTTGCCCTTCTAAGGAGCTTGGGCTTGTCCTGAAAATGGTACGAGGGCTCTGAGGATTTTATGTAGAAAATGGCCCAATTGGAGTGTTCTACGGCTCACTCTTCCCAGATGATCCAACTGCCCAGCTGCAGTGTGCTAAGTGGGATCTCAGTGGTAGTGGTGGTGGTGGTGGGGTTTGGGGGGGGTATGGTAATGTAAAGGGGCAGCTGTTCACTCTTCTTGCCTGTCCTGCCCAACCCCCTCTTCCTCCAGTGAACTTTCTTTCCTTTTAGCACCCCTCACCCCAGCCTCCAGGGAAAATTTGCAATACAGGCCTGGACAGCCCTCCTGGCCATGGTGATTGGTTGGGGATTGGTCTGTGACATCATCAGCTGGGCCAATGATGTCTTCCTGAGACTTTCCTGCCAGAGTAGAGAATCTCCCTGCGGTGTTGCCCAGCTGGCTGGTTGCTGGCCGGCTCGCCTGCCACAGAAAGTAGGTCTATCCCAAAGCCAAGGACAGAGATGAAACCTGACAGCAGAGTGCCCGCGTCCAGCTGTACCTGAAGCAAGGCCCGTGGCTTTTTAGTAATGTGCTTGAGCTTGTTTCTGTTTGTTTGTTTCCAGGGCAATTGATTCATTCACATCTATTAATATGCCACCAACAGAGCTCTTGTGTGCACTGTGCTGATAAATAGACACTGAGAGGATTTAACAAGTTCGTCACTTAATAAGTCTGAGTTCACTTTTATTACATGGTATTGTACACAGTCATCTGTTGAAACAGATTTCTCTTTAGCAGATGGTAGTTTTACAAGGTCATAGGCTACGCACGTTCTGTATAACCTGGTGGGTCGTATGTTAGTTCCTTTGTTTTTGACGTATAAGTCTCAACTTCATGCAAAATAAAGAATATAGGCCAAAGAAAGCATAATGTCCCTCGTATAGCAGAGTATTGTTTCTATAATTTGGAGCTTTCTGAAAGGACAGGCTCAGGCCTGATGCAGCTGTGAAAAGATTACTTAATGAATCAACTCTGGAAATTGTACAAAATGCTGTTAACGTTTATAGCTTAAACTGCATTATATTACTAATTGCTATTCGAGCTAAAAAAACCTGGTTCTGAATCCTCAAGAAGGTGGCACGGGCACACCACCATGCCTTCTTGTATTGGGGGTGTGTCAGTACCTATTTCAACAGAAACTCTGGCTTTGGGAGTGAGTCACAAGCATTTAAAATAATGGCTTTCATCATCATTTTAAGTATACGGTAGGGGAAAGTGTACTTTAATTAAATACACATTACACCAGTGATGCTGGCAAGGTTGAAAGTTACTCCTAGTGTTGATAACTATAAAAATCAGTTTGTACATGACAAGACAATGAGAGAGATAAGCAATCCCTTTGAAACAAATTCTTTAAAAAAAAATGTTCAGTGGGCTGTACCAACTGTATGCATTTTATGACAATAACATGCAGAGATTGAGCCTCCAAGGGCTCTCTTTATTAGCCTAACGCAGTGGTTGGCAAACTCATTAGTCAACAGAGTCAAATATTAATAGTACAACATTTGAAATTTCTTTTGAGAGCCCAATTTTTTAAGCTTAAACTTCTTCTAATGCCACTTCTTCAAAATAGACTCGCCCAGGCCATGGTATTTTGTGGAAGAGCCACACTCAAGGGGCCAAAGAGCCACATGTGGCTCATGAGCCGCAGTTTGCCGACCACTGGACTAAAGACAATGAGCATTACTTTATTCATGGCTGGTAATGAACTTTAAAAAAAAAGGTCAGTTATACACTTGCCTCTTAGGCTAAACTATCCAAGGGTGTACAGATTTAACACCACCAATTAAAGCTGGTTCGAAAAGGAAGAGAGAATTAAATAAAACATTTCCCCCCCTTGGGAGTGAAATATTTCATTTGATATTATAACCAGCAAATGCCATTCATTAATTAACTCAAAAATTGGAAGGGAGGGCCCCACAAATGCGATATTTGAGCAGCCGACCAAAACACATGACAGTTTTAAAACTGAAGGTTATGCATTATATATTGCAAAGTCTCAACTAGGCAGTGTCAAAAGACATCCCTTTCTCGGCTTGCTTTGTGGCCATACCCCTTGGAAGTAGTAGGGTCTCGTGGCACTCAGCTTCTTTTTCTCTGCAGCGTTTAAAATCTGAAAAGAGCACATCTGTGTTTCGTCCACATGCATCATGGCTCCTGCATCGCCAAACTGCCCACAGTAATGGGGTGCAGAAAACAGTGACCAACCGCCTCTTTGCAAAAAATTCCTATCCATTTCCATCCACCTGGTGGGCTTTACATACAAGATCCAAGTCAAGCCTATGGAGAAATTTGACAACCACCTCTGCTCCAAATGTCAAGGACACTCCTGTCGTGTTCACCCCAGCCTAAGACATCTCTGTTGGGGTTAGACCACAAAGGGTCACAGAGAAGACCTTGATTGTGTTCATCTGTTGGTCACACAGTTCACCAAATCTGCTCTGTAGATTGCAGATCTGGTGGTAAATCTCCGTGACAGCAAAATAATTTCTCATCCACGATGGCTGCTATCAGTAAGCAGTTAAAGCACACTGTGAAAGTTTTGTATAGTTTAATGTTAATAGCTTCTTTTACATTCATCATAAAATCCATAAATGCTATTGATGCTGGCACACTCGTGGTTTTGGGGTATTTGACTTCGTATGCGAGTAAGAGTCAGATAGTCTCCAGTGACCGTTTCCCTGTCCACATAGTCCCCCAAACAGGTAGTTGCTTTCTGGCGGGAAACCACTCTCCTCAAAAAGGTCTAAGCTAGTGGTCTGCACACTCATTAGTCAACAGAGCCAAATATCAACAGTACAACAATTGAAATTTCTTTTGAGAGCCAAATATTTTAAACTTCTTCTAATGCCACTTCTTCAAAATAGACTCTCTCAGGCCGTGGTATTTCATGGAAGAGACTCAAGGGACCAAAGAGCCAAACATGGCTTGCGAGCTGCTGTTTGCAAACCATTGGTCTAAGCAAATTGTAGTATTGCCCATGGATATCACCGCATATTTTGAGTGGCACTTCAAGTTCTAGCATGATAGGCTGACTGAAAAAGATCTCTGGGGGTTTTAAGCACAGTCCTCTGATTTCATTCTCCTGTAGCTGGGCATTCTTACTAGGCTTGGACCTTCTCACTCCAGCACCCTTTGGATGATGCTTTGTTGAGTTTTTCTGTATCCACCATCCCTTTCCCACCGCCCACCCTCTTGACCCTCTGGGCTCCACTCGGGGACTCATGCCCTCATTTCCAAGCTTTATACCCAGTGGGTCACCCTCAACTGCCCACTCTCCTCCTCTCCCCATTGGAACCAAGAGAAGAAAAATAAATGGCCTTAAGCTAGTTCCATTTGCAACTAAAAGCAGGGTGAACAATGGAAGTTGAAGGATTTCTGGGATACGAGATTTTCTTGGCTAACACCTGGACAGTCCCAAGTGAACCCAGACAGTTGATTACCCTAATACCAGGGGCAACCACAGAGGTTGCAGTCTAGACAGAGGCTTTTGCAGTAGTTCAGTCAAGAGATGAAACGGGCCTGAACTTGTAGTTGATGGGGAAAATCAGGGATGGATTTGAGAAGTACTTGGGAAGTAGAATAGGCAAGACTGGGTGATCAGATGTGAAAAATGAGGAGAATTCTTGAATGCCTCTCAGGTTTCCAGAGAGGGCAATTTAATAATGATTGTGCCACCAATGAAATTTTAGGGAGGGGAAACGGGTTGTGTTTCTGGTCCTCGGGTGGACCATCTATTAAAATGTCCAGGAGGATAGGCAAGTCTGATGCTTGGATAAAATAAAGGCTGGATGCTTTGATTTGATTTTGTTTTGTTCTAAGCATATAAAAACTATAAGAAGGGGTGAGATCTTTAAGAATGGGTACAATCAGAAGAGCAGCAGTGGGCTAAAATAGAAACTTGAGACTAAGGATGGAATTTTAGGAGGTAGACATAGGAAGAGAAGACCGAGGAGGAGAAAAATGAGAGTGATGTCATAAAGATGATAGTACAGCCCTCACTGGTTTTCTCAGCAGATAGAGCATCGACCTGCAGAATGAAGGGTCCCTGATTCAATTCCGGTCAAGGCCATGTACCTTGGTGTGCAAGAGGCAACCAATTGATGTGTTTCTCTCACATTCATGTCTATCTCTGTCTTTCCTTCTCCCTTCCACTCTCCCTAAAAAAAAAAAAAAAAAATCAATGGAAAAATTTCCCCAGGTGAGGATTAAAAACAAAGACAAACAAAAAGAGAGTAATACACACAGGAGAGTTTACAGAAGAGATTGACTCAAATGTCAGGGGGGACCTGGAAGCAGAGACTAAAGGGTTCCCCTGAACTTGGAAATTAGGTATTCACTGGCCATTCTATTGAGAAAAATCAGTTTCATTACATAGGTGGGAGCCAGATTGCAGCCAATTGAGAAATGGGAGGTGGGGGAAAGAAGACAGGGAAGGTGGACCACTCTTTGGGACATTTTAATAAAGGAGAGAAGAGGATTAGGGTTTTGGGGAATAGCTGGAAGACTTGGCCTTGAACTATGGGTTGCTTCTCAGCCTGAGCATCTGATGGAAGATATTCAGATGAGTGTGATGGAGACATTTGGATGTGGGAAATTGTATGAATTCAGGCCAAATGGTCCCAACATTTTATTTTATGGAGAAGGCAGGATTTATTTATTTATTTATTTATTTAGCATGATGGGAAGGAGATAAATAGGAGGGTTTGAGGAGGGTGATAAAGTTTTGGGATGGAGGAGTTGAATAATCCTAATAAAAGGATTGCAAAATACCATTGGGGCTCAACAAAGATTAGAAATACTACTGCCAAAAAATACCTTAGGATAAAAAATAAATAAAAGAAATACTACCACTGCCAGTTTGTTTCCACTAATTTATTCTCCTTGTCCAGTCTAATTACCTTTGTGAAAACAAAGATCATGTCAAGACCTTATTTTAAAATTTCTACCTTTTTATTTATATAATCAAAACAAACTCTTATACTTTGGACACAAACTTCCCTTCTAGCCTCATTAGCATTCCCATACTCCCAGCACAAAGGTCTGTGATAGCCCAGAAATCTTTAGAACCTAAAATTTGGATCCACTGTTGTTTTTGCTGCTGAGAATATCTTTCCCTATTCTTATGAACAAACTCCTACTCATCCTTCAAGGCCCAACTGATTTATTGCCTCCTCTATGCAACCTTTTCTGACTCATTAAGTTAGAGCAGTTTCTTATAATAGCACTTACCACATTGTATAGTGATTTATCTGTTTACCTCTTATTGCCCACCCCACCCCCACTATCCTGGGAGATTCTTGTCTTTTCTGGGTTTATCCTAGGACACACTTGGCATAGTGTGAGCAGGAGCTAGAATATTCTGAGTAGAAGCTCAACAAATGAATAAATTCGTCTGTTCTGCTTCTAAAAATGCAAATGTTCTGTTACTGAAATGGAATGTTTGAGTGGACTAGTTTAATTTTTTTGTATTATCTTTTATCAGACCTTCTTATAGGGCATTGAGATCTTTGTTGAAGAAATTTGCTCATTTAATTCTATTAATTGCCTATATACAAAATACCTTTCTATATTCACTTTTCCCTAAAAATTCTTCCCAGTCCTGCTGATGAGTCAGCAGCTGAAGTATCAGGAAGTGAATCTTTAAATATCTTTTAAATACCTGTAATTATACACAGCAAACCCACATACCCTTCTCTGACCCCATATTCTAGACTTTGGTTCTTTTCCTCTTGATTTTCAATTCAAGAAGGAAAATGTAGAATGGTGTGGGGTGGGGATGGCCAAAAACAACCAAAAGTGAATTGCTCTCCTTTCTCAAATTTGTATAAAGTGTAAAGCTAGAAGAAATGTTAACAATTACTAGTCTAAATCTTTTTTTTAAATAATATATATTTTTTTCTGGAAACATGAGCAGAAGTCATAAAGGTCCTCAGGTTGTTCAGCAAATTGTCAGACTAGAACCTACATTTCCTGAGTCCAAGGCATGTGTTCTTTCTCTTGCTTCATACTGACTACTTAGAAAAATGCAGTGTTTTTAAAAAGTGTATCAAATATGCCTACGATCTCTGCAAGCTCATATGTAAAATGTGGATAATAATAATAGCAACCTCATGGTTGGTTGTGAGAATTAAGTTAATTAATAGGAACAAAATGCTGAGAATAATACCTGACCAAAGTAAGTGACTGCAATTTATTCTTGCTTGTTCTTAGTTAAGGTCTAGGCCATGACACTCTTGATTACTGAAGGACTTATTTGCCTTACTGGATTAATTTTCCCCAGAGTTATTTTGTTTTTCTCCCCCTATTCAAACAATGCTACAAGTATAAAGACAGTCCATTTGCTGTGGTGTCCGAATGACCTCCGTGTATGAAATTAGCATCTGTACTTTTTAACTGTAGGATCCTGCATAACTTTCCTAACTTCTCCGAGCTTCAGTTCCTCATCTGTGGGATAGAGTAAAATAACATCTGCCCTTTAAGAGTTGTTGTGACGCTGAAACCGGTTTGGCTCAGTGGTAGAGCGTCAGTCTGTGGAAAGGTCCCAGGTTTGATTCCGGTCAAGGGCATGTACCTTGGTTGCGGGCACATCCCCGGTGGGGGGTGTGCAAGAGGCAGCTGGTCGATGTTTCTCTCTCATCGACATTTCTAGCTTCTAGCTCTCTATCTCTCTCCATTCCTTTCTGTAAAATATCAATAAAATATATATTTTTAAAAAAGAGTTGTTGTGTGGCTTAGAATGGGAGGAACAGATGCAGAGTGCCAGCCTAGTGGCATGGTTGGGTCCTTCCTTTCCCCAGTGCCTCATACAAATGTCTTGTAATATCGACAGATGTTATATGACCCATATTGATGTCAGATCTACAAGGGTCTATTTAGAACAAATCTATCTAATACTTTGGCCAGTGGGGGGAAAATACATTGGCCCTTTGAAGGTTAAGGTAGCAATGCTCTGTGGCACACCTGCAGGACGCTCAGAGTGCAGTTCACCCAAAGGATATTTGATTCCTGACACTGTAAGGCTCCTTTACGAATTTTAACATATCCAAGTACAAGCTGTACTATATATGTTTAGATTTTGGAACTATAAATTGGCTTTTTATTGACATCTATTTTAGAAGGAAACTTTATATCATAACCAGTGCTAGTTCTAGTTTCCCCAATACAGTTGGCCCTTGAAGAACACGGGGGTTAGGGGCGCTGACACCCCAGCAGTTGAAAATCTGTGTATGACTTTTGACTCCTCCGAAATTTAGTATGCATGGGCCGATTGGTTCTAGAACCTACTGTGGATACCCAAACCCATGCATGCCCAAGTTCCCTATATAAAATGGAGTACATTAATGCATACAGTCAGCTATCTGCATCTGTGAACTCCCAACCGCAGCTCAAAAAGTACAGGCATTTATTGGGGGAAAAAATCCCCATATAAGTAGACCTGCGCAGTTCAGAGTCAATGACACATACATTTGTGTACTATCTAATTCTTACACGTCAGTTTTTAAGGTTATCCTTACCCTCATCTTAGGTGACATTAATAACCAGGTATGGTACCACTGGCCACATCTGTTCAGTGACTGACTACCTTAGACCTGCCCCAACATAGCAACTTGTGGATCCAGTGTCCTTGTGATATCACATGGTGAATGTCCTACATAAGATTTAAGGTCTTTTATAGGAGGGAGCTCTCGCTTCTAAGCAGTGTGTGTGTAGAACGGGCAGGGGGAGGAGGGTGGACTTGAAGGCCAGAAGTAACAACTGGCACATAGCTGTCTCAGCTGCACATTTCTTAGATTCCCAAACTCAAGATCTTACCATTAAGTAACTCAACCCCTTAAATTACTTGCTTTCATGATACAATAGATTATCTAGGAATATAGAAATGTTTCATACATAAAATTCTCAGTGATACCTAAAACTTTAACTTCCACTCCTTTTGCTAAGCATTGCTTTTTCCATAGTTCTATTTTGTAGGGCCAATGGTTTTCTATGGACTTGTATATTAAGCCATTAGTGTTTTTTTTTTTAGGATGAACTTATTTGAATTTTCGTTTTCCTCCAGGGCAGAGAAAATACTAGTCTCTTTAAAAACTGATAGTGGAGGTGAGGGTTCCTGATACCAAATGTACATGTTTGCCCAGGGCTAGCCTGCAGTTGAGCAACCTTTAATAGATGTGAATGACTCAGATAAGGAGATAGTCATTGGAGAAACAAAAGGGCTCTTCTGAAGACAGGGGTTATTAGCGGTTGGCTGTGGTAAAGGGGCAGAGGAGCAAGTAGAAGAGAACTGTACTCTGAAAAGCAAGCTAAAGGCCATAGTCACACCAGGTTGTGCGGAGATGGATAGAGTTGATCGTGGGACCAGGTTCTGTGGTCAGAGCTGTAAGCTAAACGTTTGCAAACTTGGGCACAGGGAAGGAAGGAAGGGAGAAATACTCAAGACTGACTGACTACCTTGCTTTACATAAGGTGGCTTATAATGACTACCCATATGGATATGTGTATTTTGCCAACGAGAAGCTGATCACTGCTCATAGCCAGGAGAGCTGAAAGGCCGTGTGACATGTTCCCATCATTACCTGCAGGTCTGAGCTCCTTGTTCACGACATGAAGTGTTACATATCTGCCATGATTGCTTACATGGTCTACCCATTTTGGCCTCATTCACCATCCTCTCTTCACCTTGTTTTAAACTCAGGGCTACCCAACCCCATCTACCATCCCCCATGCAACTATCTTCCACTGAAAGTCTTAAGAACTTCTGATTGTTTGGCCTGTGCCAGAGAAAGTGTTTGTCAGTTGTTGCCTATTTTTCATGGTGAAAGTGTCTACATTCTTCAGTCCTTTCCTAGAAAGGATCAAGTGACGGTCACTTGCTCCAACCCTTTGTAGGGTGTGAGTTCTCAGAAGCAGAGGCCACCTCTGCCCAGTCCACAACCAGGTGCTCACTGGCTGTTTTTCCCTTTTTTGGACGAAGTTGTCTTTCCTTCATCTCCGTGGGAATCCCAGCCCTAGGGAAAGGGGTTGAGGAGGAGGCTGGGCACCTTCAGCAAAGGCTTGGTGACTATGAGTCACTGTGAGTCTAATGACCTTCCCATTTGTTATCTGTTGCCATGGTCACTGCTGGGTCTCAACATGGAAAACAGCCCTCCACACACTGGGAATCCTTATGTCACTCCCTGACAACCTCCACCGACTTCCTGTTTCTTGTGGGACACACAGGTAGCATGGGAGACACTCTGCACACTAGCTTTTGAGCTCCCATTTCTCCTCCGTTATTTCCTCCTAAGACTTCATTCAAATGCTTAAAGGGTTTCTTCTCACACATCCCCTCCCTGATAAGCCTTCTCATGTGGAGCTCTCTTTCTTCTGGGCTCTCATAGCACGGGGCTTTTCCCTGAATTATGTGGCACGTTTCACACGGTGATGTAATTATTAGCTATGACTATGATTCCTACCCTCCTCCCTCGAGACCAGGGGTAGGCAAACTTTTTGACTCGAGGGCCACAATGGGTTCTTAAACTGGACCGGAGGGCCGGAACAAAAGCAACCTGACCATGCTGGCACTCTCATCTTGGGCTGCTGGTGAAGGAGTGGAGGGGAGAGCAAGAGAACCCTCCGCGCTCTTTTGGCTCTGCGGGCCGTAGTTTGCCCACAGCTGCTCGAGACTGTAAGCTGCTCATGAGCTGATGTGTGTCTGAGTTGAGTGTCATCAGAGTCTGCATTCAACACCTGGCTCTCAGCAGGTGCTCAGAAAGTGTTAACTGAAGGAATGAAGGAAAAGGGGAAGAGACTGGTCTTTTCATTTGTTCAGCCAAACACGCATATGGTGACACAATGAGGCACTGACTCAGGGCAGAGATCAATGGTGCTTTAATGAAACGTCTTTCAAATCTGTGAACATGTTAGCTGTGAAACAAATGCTTTTATTCTTTCCATAGGACAGATTTCCACACAATGATCACAGTGTTTAGGTGAATCAGATGCCGGACAGATGAGTAGCCAAAGAATTTTATAAAATAACAAGATCCCATCAACTACATATCAAATTTTACTGAGACATCAAGAGAATGTATGTTTATAGTTACACAGCTAAAAACAAGACATTATTACAGCAATCAAGTCCACAAAACTGGGGGGGGGGGGGGGAAGGCTGTATGACAAAAAGGCCTTTCGGAATCTATTAAATGAGCAAACATGATAGACACACCGATTTTATATTTGAAGCAGCTTATAGCACCAACACGTTGGCAGACAAGTAGAGGGGTGGGCCCTTGGCCCGAGGCATCTGAGGGTGGGAGGGGACCTCAGCCACCATCTAAAACAAGCCCCTTGTTATACAGATGGCAAGTGGTGGCCCGGGGAGATGAAGTGCCTTGTCCAAAGCCATAGGACACAGGGACATAGGACTGGCTAGAAAACTAAGCCACCCAGCTCTAGGTAAGTGCTCTATTTTAACATACATATAACTCTATTGATTTATTGTACTTTTTCCTGTTAACAGATACACCATAAAAGAAATCAATACAATTCATAACATAGTCTGTATTCTACTTATTTTATTGAGAAAGGACTGGCAATGTAGTGTAATTCACGTCTTAGACCTACTCCTTCTTAAATCAAAATTGGGGGAGTCACTCGGACAACATCATTATAATTAGAAATCGGTTGAAAAGAGGCATCTGAAGAGAAAATTTGGCACATCCCCCATTACTTAAACCAACCTGTGTCTCAAAATCATCAGTACAATTCTTTTTCTGATAGTTTAAAAATCAGTCAAGTACAAAAATAGTCCAAATAAAGAGAAAGCAAATCACGCCTTTCCTTTAAAAGATAAGGATGGCACTTTTTCATTTTAATAAAGTAAGGGAATACAAAAACCTGATTCTTTTTAGGAAAAGAAAAAAAAGTACTTACAATCTATAACTTGGGAACCACCTGGTATATAAAGTGTTTTCTCTCTAGAAAATTCTTTGGAGTCATGACATTTTGTCTAGCATGCCTTGCCATGATCCTGAGGCCTCAACTGGACAGATTTCTGATGAATGAGTGAAGGTATACGAATTTTAAAAAAAGATCGCTGTTAACAGAAGCAGCATCAGAGACAAAGCAGAGTGAACATATTTAAAGGGCTTCATAGATGGGAAGCCAGGAAGCTGCATGTATATATGTGATTGTGTGTCATTAGAGTGGCAGTCGGAAAGATAACACACGCTGGGCATTTGTCCATCATCATAAACCAGCTGCTGCAGAACAGTTGAATGGTGGCTTCATAAGTAGAAAGCCTGATAAATAAAAGTGACTTCTGCATATCATATATATGTATACATATATTATATTTTCTCACATAGACGTCTAGCTCTAAGTAAGTCAGCATTTAGCTATAATCTCCCCCCCTTGGGTCCAGCATTGAAGGATCTGATTTCACTTTTCTTGAACAGGCCCTCTATCTAGTTAGAAAGTTACATGACAATTATACTTATGGCTCTAAAAATAATAAAATCTTCAGGGGCCTCAATTCCATTCCTTATCATTACAAGCATATGAACAAGTATATAGCAAAATATTATTTGTTTTCTGCTAGGTAAAAGAACATGTTTTAGTATTGAAGAATAAACTATGCCTGCTACCGAAATTGTGCACACACCTGTATAATAAACATAATTTCATGAAAATACTTTAACAAGACGTATTATAAATATTTAAAGAAACAGTGTTCTAAAACTACCAGAAAAATGTACTTATTAAAAAAAAAAGAATATCTCAAGTGAAGCATTGAATGTAAAGTTGTCTTTTTAGTGTACATTTCAAAGTTCACCATTGGAATGGTGAACCCTTCCCCCTCCTAGACACTTACTTGGGAATTGGTCATGCTGTAGAACCAAGCTCCAGATGACAAAGAGGCGTAGGGCAGTGGCGAGATTCACATGGTCTTAGAAAAGCAATGGCAGTTCACTGTGCTGAGTAGGTAGGTAGGTGGTGTGGAGAAATACTGAACATATTTGAGCAGTTTAAAAAATAGTCCTGCATTTGTTTATCCACAATACTCAAAGCCCCGACGTTCAATTTTGAAAAGGGCTTGCATGGTAGAGCAAGATTGCACCGAACTAGGAAAAATCCATTGCAAATAATTCTTTCTTGGGGTTGAATCCTTTTCCGAGAATATGTTTATAATCCTTCATTAGTAGTTATTTTGAATGAACTAAAGATGAATTAAAATATCAAAGGCCAAGGGTATGGTTTGGACTCTTAAGTGAGCATTTAATATTAAAAAAAAAAAAAAGAATCTCTCCTCCCCTTTGACAAAGTTAACATGCTCTCTGGTTATAGGAGATTCCTTCTTTTGGGATCCCCACTGGACAGTGAGGATGTGAGAGCTACATCTGTGCCCAGAGGAAAATCAAGGAACCCAATGCCTAGCAGCTGGAACCCTTGGGCCCGGGTCATGTGCCACTGAATCCACGTCTCTCGGATGGTTTGTGGACAAGGTAGGAATGACACTGACACTGCAGATGTTTGAAAAGAGCTTGTGTCTTAATACCGTTACGGTTTTTTTGTATGTTCAGTTCCTAGCATTTTCCCTCCGCTGGGGTGGGGAGGTGAACATTACCTCTGCCAAGAGCTGTTCTGGCAGGAGAGGACCGACAAAAAGCAAGGCAGTGAGAAAAAGAGGAGCTAAGTCACCAATTCTGATCAGGAATAGCAGCGGGTTTTCAAACATTGCTGTTCCTCTCTCTGCCAGGCTCCTAAGCACTCTGTCTGTCCATTCCCATCACGAGGGTGGCAATGCCAGATGTCTACCCCTAATCCAGAGACCGGGAGCCCTGGGCACACCTACCCAGTGTCTTCTGCTTCTCTAGACTCAGGATCGCCGAAGCCCGAAAGGCCTCTTGGGAATGAATACCTCACATTATAAAAGGGCGTTCAGGTCACTTTAAAAGTTTTAATTGGCACCGTTTATTGTAGCCGAAGAGGGTCAGCAAGAGATGACTTCATTACTAGATGGCAACGAATACAACCTTTCGGGTGGCCTTTAGTTTTTGTACGATAACTACATAAAGAGAATTTCTTATTCTACTTACACATAGCTTAAGATAAAGGGATAACTTCTGGAGCTGAGGGGCTGATGGTATGGAAAGACATTTTAATTAGCAAATAAGCTTTGACATGTGTATATACAAAGACATGTATATATATCTATATACACAAAACACTCCTCATCCGTATACACTGTACAGGTTGGCGCAACCCTGTTAAGTAACACATTATAATATAATGGTTTAAGGACTTAAAAGTTATTCTTGGCATTTTAATCTAGACAGGGGCTTAGGTAATTGAGGTCTTGACATAAATGGATCATTCATATATTTGAAAGCATATCTTTGTGGGTGTGTTTTTTTTTTTAAAAAAAGGCCCAGACTGACTTTCGTTAAGCAGCGACCCAATATGACACCATGCTTACCCAATGGAAAACAAGATTGTTACTTTGTCTTAGATCAGTAAAGGGTGTTGCAGAGAAAGGACACCTTGGGAAAGAAAGACTTCAGAGTCCATTATTCCATGTTAAGAGCATTTTAGTTATCAGCAGTGGTTACCGAATAAGCCGAAGGTAATTCTCTTCAAGGAGCTGCTCATAATCTGATTGGTTGAAGAGACGTGAGGAATGGGCTCCCTCTTCGTCTATAAGATGATGCACGTTTTCTTGTCCTTGAAAGGGTTTTCTGAGGTTGGTATCCCTATCAGCAGAGGGTCATTCCTGGCATGCTCCTCACAGTAGGACATGAGATCGGCTGATGCCTTTGATACCTAACATGCAGACAAGAAAGGGAATGCTTTATTTACAAACTGGGGGTGGGGGGTGGGGAAGGGGGAGTGGAGAGTGTCTGAAGGCTCATGCATTGGGTGGAAGACTGTTAGAGACCAATATCAGTCGCAGATGACTCGTTAAAAGGGGGAAAGGTCCATTTACATGGATAAATCTGGCATATCAGGCCTTCCTTCATCAAGGGATAGAACGGACATCATCTATCTCCTACTGTGAACACATCACCAGCTAGCTAGTGTTCCGCCAAATCATTTAACTGGAATCTAATCACCAGCAAACAATTCCATCCGGAATGAGGGCCCCTTGGTAGAGAGAGAGAGAGAGAGCGGCCTGGATTCTTCATGAATGAACCGTGTGTTAGATAACACTAGTATTCTCAGCAGATCCCGAGTGTCGCCACTGTACCGCGGGCGTGTCGGAGAATGCTCTGGTACTCTGGTGAAGGGGTTAGGGTTGATGAGTCAGGATGCCTGCCAATAACTTTTAGGTGGTTCAAAGAAAACATTTACATATACTTTGGGAGTATGTGTGTGCAGGGACAGAAAAAGTAGGGGCAAAATGCTAACAATGGATGAATCCTGGTAAAGAGCACATGGGCGTTTGCTATTACAACTCTTCCATGGATTTGACATTTCTCAAAATAAAAAGTTGGGGGCAGGGAGAGAAGAGTAAGAAAAAAAAAAGAATCTATGGAAGGTTGTATCTAAGTTTCTATCTTCCCCCCCTCCCCACCCCCAAAATCAATTAGGATGCAGAACACAGTTAAAAAACAAAATTATGGGTTTCGAGCCAAACACTACTGGAGTTTCAAGATTTACTGATTGGGCTTGGGAAAGTAAAAATGGGACAAAGCCAGCATGGGAAGATGCAGGGCCTCGCTCTGGCTTGAGTTAAAAATGGAAAACGCCAGGCCCAGCTCTGCAGAGGCTGGTGGGAGATCCCTGCGAATGCTCAGGCCGGTGTCCTCGGCTGACCCCTGTCCACTGCAGCACAGCGGGCCTCATGTTCTAAAGACAGGTGACTGTCTCCAGGCCCAGAAGAATTTATCAGGTGACTGTTTCAGTTTCTAGGAAACAGCATTACTCACAGCATTCCAGGGCACTCACCGCAGCGTCCTTTCTTGGGATTTTTTTTTTTTTTTGGGGGGGGGAGACACTCCTAAGGCAGGTGACCTAGCACAGCGCATACCTTCCCGTTTCTACCAGGGCTGGCACGGCGCACCCAGGTGCAGAACACGGCCACTCAAACCCACACTCAGTTAGAAAGCTGCATTCTCCTAAAAAGGAGACCCCGATTGCTGACTTGGGATGCAGGCCCGCCTCAGCTGCACTGGGAAATCAGAACACTTAATAAATTCCAGGGGGATGACGAGGAATCCCTGTGCCAGCATAAAACCCAGCTGCCCCAGGGCCCGACCGTGCTGGCTCAGGGAAGGTGGGCCCTCCGGAAATGCCGCCACGGGTTTTAGGTTTTCTGTCCCAACAGAGAGGCTAACTCACACACTCCGGCTCCCCGGTGCTTTTGAAATGAGGCCTGTGCTTGGTAGAAATGAAAATGAAGAGTCTAAGGCTTGCAGCTTGCTCTAGGACAGTGGTCGGCAAGCTTGTTAGTCAACAGAGCCAAATACCAACAGTACAACGATTGAAATTTCTTTTGAGACCCGAAAACTGACTTTTGCTCATGGGCCACGAAGTTTCAATCGCTCGCACTGTACGTGCGCACCCGCACGTGGTATTCTGTGGAAGAGCCACACTCAAGGGGCCAAAGAGCCGCATGTGGCTCTCGGGCCGCAGTTTGCTGACCACTGCTCTAGGAACATGCCCGGCACCAAGCTGCATGAAGAAGCATCACCTTCTCTGAAACGGGGCCTGGCCTCCAGAAAAACACATCCCATCCAACCCTCTTACCTTTATTCTCTCGATGGAAGCTTCTAGTCTTAACTGCTGCACAGTTCTCCTTGCCTGGGTGATGTTGTTGGTGCTTGCTGTTTTGCTTGACATCTTCAATTATTGGTTTTACCTGAAAGCTGAAGAGAGTTTTTTTTTTTTAAAGGTGAATAACAATCATCTTTATGTTCATTAAACACTTTTAAAAATATATATATTTTTATTGATATTTTACAGAGAGGAAGGGAGAGAGATAGTTAGAAACATCGATGAGAGAGAAACATGGACCAGTCGCCTCCTGCACACCCCCCACTGGGGATGTGCCTGCAACCAAGGTACATGCCCTTGACCGGAATCGAACCCGGGACCCTTCAGTCTGCAGACTGACTGACGCTCTACCACTGAGCCAAACCGGTTTTGGCTCATTAAACACTTTTAATGCTTTGTGTTACCTGGGGGGGAAGGATGTGTTTTCCCAGTCAACATCTCCGAGGTACTGGAATACCCCCGAGTGGGGGGCTGGGTGTCTAAGCTTGCTACCCATTTGAGCACCTTCATACACCTTTGGTCTGCAGAAACCCAGTACGAGTTAGGAGTTTAATCCATGCACCCCACATACAGCATAAAGTAGCCTGTTCTAGGGTTTTCTGAAGGGGAACAAATATACATAAACATTTGCAGTGGGTAGAGAGGCCCCAGCAGGCATGAGCGTGTGCAACCTGAGCCACATTTCACGTGCAATTGGTTACTGCTGCCGTGTGCTTTAACAGAAGGCTTGGTTTTACTTCGCTCTGGCTCTCTTACCCAACTGTTACATGGATGCAAGTTCTGGCAACAGAAAAGCGGCAAGAGACGGTGCCCCTGCAGAACTCTGCACAAAGGGTGCGGTTTAGGTGCTACCAGGATTTGCAACAGTTGGGAGAACACTGGCCAGGGCAGATAAGGACGTCTTTATCCCAGAAGACGTAGGGGCCTCTCAGCTGGAGGACTCGCAGTGACAGCCAGATCCGCAGCAAATGGCAAGTGGGATAAACTGAACAGCCTGACATATTTAATGAAACTTAATCATCCCCTCCTTTGACCTCTCGGGCCTCATCCTGGCAGCCAGGGCACTTGCTAATCCTGCCCCCGCTCCATGTTCCCGGGCTGGCTCTCCTCTCGGGCCTCGGCCCTTGGATTCTAGTCTGCCTCTTCCTCCCTGTCCCCAGGCACCCCGTGAGAATCAAAGGGAACCTCCTGGACCTTGAGCTTCAACCCATCTGGCTGTCCAGTGGCATGTTCTGCGGGGAGGGCCGGCTGGAGCCCTGCCATATATGGCTAAGTTCTCTCCGGGCCCAGTGGCATCTGCAGGGAAATGCAGAGCTGGCAGGCCTGGCAGCCAGGCGGCAGTTGTATGACTCACAGGAGCAGGTGGATGGCGGTAGGTGTGCCTCCTCGGTGCGGCGCGAGGGGCTGGGCAGTCTTAGGGCACTGTGGCACCAGCAGCAAACCCAGGCTGTCTCAACGGTGTGCAGGGGCCTCAGCTGCACAAAGCATGCCTGCCCTAAAGGCTCAGGCCAGACAGGGCTGCAAAACCCAGGTGACCTGTGGGCTCCGCTGTGTCCACCCGAGCTTCCCACTTAGAATGCTCCCGGGGGCCGAGTTCAAGGCCTTGGGTAGGGCTTCTGCCCTCTGAAGTCACAGACAGCCTTGGGTCAAATGCACCAATAAAACTGTGCGTGAAAACTCTGAAAATCCAGCCTAATCAGCAAGTGTCACATTCCCGGGTTTGGACCCTTCCTCTGCCTCACGCTAGCTGGACAAAACTGGTTCCTGCACCAGGTTAGCCTCCACGAGCCCACGTTTCCTCACTTGTAATATAAGGATACAATTATTTTTTTAAATATATATTTTATTGATATTTTACAGAGAGGAAGGGAGAGAGATAGAGAGCTAGAAACATCGATGAGAGAGAAACATCGACCAGCTGCCTCCTGCACACCCCCTACTGGGGATGTGCCCGCAACCAAGGTACATGCCCTTGACCAGAATCGAATCCGGGACCTTTCAGTCCGCAGACCGACGCTCTACCACTGAGCCAAACCGGTTTCGGCAGGATACAATTATTTTTGAGGGCTTACTTTGTTGACATACACAGGTAGTGGTTAGCATAGGACAAGGTACTCTATACGAACAGCAGCTACTATTATGTTTCTCCTCCGGGGTTACACCCAGCACAGCGAACCCGAAATTCCCTGTGTACCTGTCTGCCTCCCCTGGTCAGTGAGCCCCCAGGGTTTGGACTGACGAGGTCTGAGTGGTCTATGGGCATCAGCCCCCCCCCCCCCCCTTTATAGCATCCGAAGGCGGTTCTGCTGCGCGCCAGCGTCAGGGCAGAATGGAATGGTTTGTGGCATCCAGCAGAGGAATCCCCTGAAATAAGGGCGCTCGCTCCAGCAGTGCAGACGCTGGGAGGAGGAATGCTGGGGCGGGGCTGCTGGCTGCGGGTGACCTCGTTTCAATCCACTCCCTGACCAGCTGCCTCTTCCTCAGATTCTCCAGTTGTCCCACCCCGCCCCGGCCGGCCCAGGAGGTCCTCCCGGGGATTTTGCTCACACCCACTGGCCCGGCCCGGCCCATTCCTGTGCTCCCAGGCGCGAGCTTATTCCCAGCCTTTGAAATGGGACCCAGGCAGCAGGCGGGCTCGCTGGGAAAAGTATGAAGGGCCCTGGTTCACAGCACTGCGGCTTCCATTATTGTGTTCCCTGTGGCACGTTACCCTGGGCTCCCCTGCCAGCTGGCCCTGACTCGGAGCACCCCCCCACCCCCACCCCCACCCAGCCTCCAGCAAGCGAACACGACACCCTTTCTGACGGCCTGTGGTTTCCAGGCTTGCCCCCGAAGGACTTTCTGCATGTTCCCCTTTTGCACGAGACTAGCGCCAAGCATTCTCCTCCTCTTCTCAACCTCCGGGGGCTAACGTCCCCAAGGCCCGAGCGAGCGAGCTTTCCTGTAACTGCAGAGCAGTTCACACACGTCAGGACCGGATCGGTCATTTCGCTCCCACCCGCAGGGCCATAAGCAAATAGTCCGCAGTCAGGCTCTATTTATAAAACGCTTGGGTAGGCCTCTCGAACACGGGCCAGAGACTTTGCATCTAGTACATGAAGGACTCTCTTACTTCCTGGCTCTATTACCGTCGCGATTAAAAACAGCCAGCGAGTCACAATGCACACCCGCCAGCGCGGCTCCGGGCAGCTCCCCCCTATCCTGCACCTACCCCCTCCTCCCAGACAGCCTCCCCAGGCGTCAGACAGCTTCTCCCCTGCTCAGGTAGCCAGCCGTCCCCTTCTGCCCTCCGGCTCCCAACGCAAACATCATTTCTCTTTTCCAAGAATAAAATCTTATAACACGCTTCCCGTGGAGAAATCGGATCAAAATTATACTGTTTCCGCTTAAGAAGCCGAGTTGCCTCTTGTCTGTGCAAGGGGGGGCCACGGCTGTTAATTCTCGGGCAGTGGGGGGCTGTGTACAGGGGCTGGAGGGCCCGCTGAGCATTTCCTCCCGAGCTGCAGCTGCTGCTTCGCATCTCAGCAGCTGGGCCTGGGCCGCATCAGAGCAGGAGGCTGGGAAACAAACACCTCTGCACCTTCAGAGGGTTTTTCTTTGGTCTCCCCCTTGATGGCAAGGGTAGCTAGCTGTTTGTTTGTGCTGCTAGGTGGGATGAAAAGCACGCTTTATTCTTACTCCAGGAATAGCTTCCAAGGCAAACAATACCTGCTCTTTGTACGGAGCTGCAGACTGCACACGGTGCTTTCATATGCATTAGTCCATGAAGCCTGGCTCTAATTCCAAGAGGTGTATCACGATTTTACCCCGTGTTTCACAGATGAGACAACGCGGGTAAGAGAAACTTGCTCCAAGCTAACCTCGCCTGTAAGCCTTTTCACCCCAGAAGCCACACTTCCCACGGTACCACGCAAAGGATGCAATGCCGGTAGATTCGATTCACAAACACTCAGGTCATCACCGAGCAGTCCACGATGTGGTTCCTGATCAGGGGTGACCTTGACGCTCCAAAGACCTGGAGTTACGAGCTTGCCGACGGCCTCATGTTTGTGCAATACCTGTTCTGGTGCAGGAGGTATCTGCTTATCTGTCTAATGCTCTGGAGGACAGTCCCGTCCCGTCCCCCCAACCCCCACCCCCAACTCCTCTCCCAGTCCGCCAGTTAAGCAAGAATGTTCTTGCTGCTGCTCCCAGGCAAGGGCTGAGGTCAGCATCTGGAGATCTTGAGCCACTCAGAAAGGCCACGGCCTGTGCATGCCTGTGCAAGACCTCCAGTAGCCTTGCTTTCAGTTTTGCATGTGGCTAACAGATTTGAATAAACATATAGAGCAGTTAGCTATTCGGATCATTTGCATTGGTTTCAAAGCTGTTGTTCATCTGAATTCCCAGGGCCCTAGAAATTCCTAGGAACAGAATGTCCCCTTAGGGAAATAGGGGCATTTTAATCTCTGTCTAGAGGCCTGAAGCAGGGAGAGGAGGGGAGAAGATCACACTCTGGAAGGAAGGCGCTAGGCAGCCCCAGGATCTGCAGCACAAGCCACCGTGGCCTGGCCGGGAACGGGAACGGAACCGCTGGAGGGAAGCCAATGCTCAAGAGCAAACACACCCCTCGTGGCTCGTTAGAAAAGAGCAGGCAAAACAAAAACCAGGTTTCCTCTTACCCTCTGATCTTGCCTTCAGCTCCTGCCTGTCCTCTCCTTTCTTAAAGGGGGCGCAGTCCCTGTCTCCGGGGGCTGTTGGAAGTGCCTATCAGGGATGCACCCTGTACCTGCAACTGCTCAGTGAATGCTGGGCCCCGAGGCTCCTTAACAAAGGCAGAAGCCATGGATGTGGTGAGACACAGGAGGAAAGTTCAGACAGCACAAGAAGAATTTCAGGGTCATATTGACCAGGTAACAACATCTTTCTAATATGGCAGGAAGTGTGGGGACACTTGGGGACAGTTTTCCTATTTTCGTGAACATGTATTCTCTGTCAGGATCCATGGGCTGAATCCGGGATCCCGCAGGTGTGTTTGGTTTGGGGCCCACAAAGGATTAACTCAAAAGGATCTGCGTTTTACCATTACAGCGATCGTCAACGTTTGCAAATGAAAGATTCCTGGAAAAGTCGGAGAAATCTCACCATCTGGGCTGGGTCTGAGTAGTGGCTGCCCCTTTAACACTTGCCATATAGCCCCCTTGCTGGGCTCTCTAGTTGAACGTGTGTGACATGGCCTTCCTTTATGCTGTGCCTTGGCTATCTAGTTCCAGGCACACTCAAGGACTCGGCCGGGGGACTTGAGCTCACTCCTGCCCCTTCCCAGCTTTGGGGCCCTGGGAAGGACTTGCCACCTCTCTAAGCCTCAATTTTCTCATGGGAAAAATGGGGGATAATAATACTTTTGTATCTCCAAGGACTGTCACGATCAGATAAAATAAGCATGTGAGTGTAATAAGTATAAAGAGCACTTGGGTTGAGCATTAAGCATGGGCGCCCTCTGATCACGTCCCATGCAAAGTGCTCCAAGCACTCCGCCGTCCCTGATGGGTGGCGCTGGGCAGCTACCCTGCCCTCCCGGGCGCCCTGCTGCAGTGCAGGGATGGGAAGTAAGACGCTAAGTCTCCTCGTGGTATCAGCTGGATTGTGCTTCCTTCCCCCCATTTCTTTAAAAAAAATATATATATTTTATTGATTTTTTACAGAGAGGAAGAGAGAGGGATAGAGAGGTAGAAACATCGATGAGAAACAAACATCGGTTAGCTGCCTCTTGCACACCCCCTATTGGAGATGTGCCCGCAACCAAGGTACATGCCCTTGACTGGAATTGAACCTGGGACCTTTTAGGCTGACACTCTATCTACTGAGCCAAACCGGTTTCGGCCCTTCCCCCCATTTCTTATGTTGAAGTCCTAACCCCCCCAGTACCTCAGCATGAGCTGTCTTTGGAGATAGGCCTTTGAGTGGCGATTAACTTAAAAGGCGATCATTAGAATGGGCCCCTATCCAGTGCTATTGGCGGCCTCCTACGAAGAGGGAATGCAGACGCAGGTACAAAGGGATAACCATGTGAAGACACCGGGAGAAGCAAGCCATCAAGGAGCCAAAGAAAGAGGCCTCGGAAGAAACCAACCCTGCCGACACCTTGCTCACAGACTTCCACCCTCCAAGACACGGGGAAAGTTCATTTCTGTCGTTTCAGCCACCCTGTCGGCGGCGGCGCCTTGTTACGGCAGCCGGAGCCAGCTCAGACACCAGGTTCCCAGCAGGGGCTCTGCTCTGTGTGACCCAAGGGAGAAGGCCACGCTCCTGCTGTTGGCTCATTTCTGCTGGCAAGCGGGGGGATGGGCAAGTTGCTCTTTGTGGAGGTGGTGGCACCGGAGTCGTCATTAGCAATGTGATGCTAAGAGCTGTGAGGCTGCGGCAGCCTCCCAACTCTTCACTTCCTGCCTGGCCCAGGGGCCAGGTCTGCGGTGAAGACTGGACATCGGTGGAGGGCTCCGTCCAGAGCCCCCCAGGCCTTCCTTTGATTATGCAAGCTCCGCATCCTCTGAATTAAAGCCCATTCTGCTGTTTCCGAGAGAGCGTTTCTGTTTGCAGTAGCTGAATCCCAACTGATACACATTCATTAATGTGCCGTTTTGTGATCCGAAAGTAACTTGCAAAGGTCAGCTATGATTCCTATTAGTATCGGGCCACTCTTGCTGAATACACTAAATTCTAAACCTTTTTAAAAAAATATATTTTTATTGATTTCAGAGAGGATGGTAGAGGGAGAGAGAGATAGAAACAATAATGAGAGCGAATCATTGACCAGCTGCCTCCTGCACCCCCCTCCCCCCTTACTAAGGATCAAGCCTGCAACCAGGGCATGTGTCCTTGAAAAGAGGGAAAGGTAAGACAAAATTCTTTTCCTCCTTCTCCCTGACCAAAGCCTGCAGGCCCTGAGGCCAAGGGTGGCTGAAACTGTGACCTGTCCGATCCTGCTCCCGCCCAGCACTGACCCCAAAGAGCAAAAGAACCAAGTGCCCGTTGGGGAGGAAAATGGGAGATGAGGAAAGGCTGCTGGGAGCGGTGGGAATCACGGCTGGGGATGGGGAGGGAAGAGTGAGAAGAGCTCTTCTAAGAAGTTTATGGAGGCTCAGGATCAGCAGAGCGAAAATGAACATGGGCAGCTCTCTCTGGAGACCTCAATGGATCTCGGCTGCTAGAAGTTGTGCTTCTGTATTTGCAAGCCCTTCTGAGGTCTTCATTTTTCATTAGTTGATTTTACCCGCCGTCCGGGGCACATGTCCCTGAATGATGATGATGATGATGATGATGATGATAAAGTTGCTGTTATAATGATGAAAATGGAAAACTACTGCCCTAGCTGGTTTGGCTCAGTGGACAGAGCATTGACCTGTGGACTGAAGGGTCTCAGATTCGATTCTGGTCAAGGGTACATGCCCAGGGTGTGTGCTCAATCACCAGTAAGGGGCGTACAGGAAGCAGCCGATCCATGATTCTCATCGTTGATGTTTCTATCTTTTCTCTCCCTCTCCCTTTCTCTCTGAAATAAAAAAAAAAAAATGTATTTTAAAAAAGAAAGTGGATAACTACCAACACTTATTGGGTACTTAGTATATGTTAGGTAAGTCAGTTCCATGAATCATTTCATTTAATCCTCTTAAGAAATGAATTCTTGTATCATTTCTGTTTGACAGACAAAGCACAGAGCGGTCAAAAAGGTCTTGCCAAGATTACGTTGACGTAACGAAGCAGCGCTGGGACCACCTGACTCTCAAGGTCATCCTCTCAATCACCACTCTACGCTGCTTCCCCTGAACATCAAGGACACGAGGGCACAGCGTGGGGAGAAAGCGGGGGCCAGTGTGAGCCAGGAGCCCGGGCCCGTTGCTCATTCTGACAGCTGGTCTCTCTAGCAAAGACAGCACGGGGGGCCGTGGGAAGAGACCTGAGCGAGAAGAATTGGCTCTTCTTATTTGAAAGGAAAACCGCCCCAGATTCCAGGTAAGGCTGTTGCTAAAGAACAGGACGGCCCCATCCTCCTCCCGTCCTTAGCACACCTGGCAGGGAACCACGCGGGTGAGCCAATCCCGGGTAATGAATCTGGAGGAGAGAGCTGCCGAGCCTGCGCAGCGGGTTCCTCGCTCCACTGTGCATCCAGAACACGTGGGGCACCGGTTAGAAAAATCTGCTTCGGCAAGGCCTGGGGCAAGGCCCAGGAATCTGTATGTAAAAGCTCCCCAAGTGATTCGGAGGTAGGTCCTCCTGAGAAACACTAATAAGGATTATCAGAGTCTCTGCCTCATGGTCATACCCATGTTTCCTTCTGCCTGGCCACGAGAACTTACCGATTTAAAAGAACGCCCCTTCCCACCCATGTTTACCTTTGCAAAGCTCTGAACAAGCCCTGGAAAATTCTCATTTTTAAGAATGTTCTTAGGCCGAAACCGGTTTGGCTCAGTGGATAGAGCGTCGGCCTGCAGACTGAAAGGTCCCAAGTTCGATTCTGGTCAAGGGCATGTACCTTGGTTGCGGGCACATCCCCAGTAGGGGGTGTGCAGGAGGCAGCTGATCGATGATTCTCTCTCATTGATGTTTCTAACTCTCTATCCTTCTCTCTTCCTCTCTGTTAAAAATCAATAAAATATATTGGGGGGAAAAACGTTCTTAGGATTAAGACCCTTTCAGTTTGAAATGGCTCTTTATCACGTGCTATCTTTCTTGGCTACAAGAGTCTAACTTTGTTTTTCTTAACACGTGCGTCCTCCTGGACAGCGTCTCCTCCCTGGCTTCCGTGATGCTGGCCTCTCCTGTCCTTGCCTGCGCAGCGACATGCCACCTCTCTCCTTCTGGCGTGGTTTCCCAGGGGCTCCGTGGTGGAGGCCTGGCGTGGGCTTTCACAGTCAGATGCAGTTCAAGTCCTGGCTCATCTCTGATTGACTGCCTCAAGTGGCTTCGGTTCTCTGATTTTCAGTTCCCTCATCTTTGACATGGGAAGGGATAATAATAGCGCCTCCCTCAGAGGCTTGCTACCAGGAGGAAACGAGAGAACACATGTAAATTACTCAGCACCTGCCTGACCCACACGGGCCCGCAGTTACGGTAGATGATGCTCTCCCCTCTGACTTCAGCTGTGACCGCATACAGCGCTGACCTTTTACCACCCTAATCGAAATGTCTAAATGGAAGCCTATTTAAATGCACACCCGAATGGTGCACAGCTGCTTCACACACAGTACGCCGAAAGCGACTAGACGTTGCTGCCCGGTCCCGACCTTTCGGAAGCCCCTTTCTCAGTGAGGGACTCCACCACGGCCCTGGTCATGGCACATCCGTCTCCGCCAGCCCTCCTCTTGGTTCCGTAGGCCCGGCACTGTCCAGTACAGATGTGGGGTTGTAAATTCTGCAGTGGCCACGTTAAAAGGAAGTGACATTGATTTGGATGAGCCACACACTTCAAGGGCTCAAAACGGTCACTTCAAGTGACTGCCTGATGCGACAGTGCAACCTTACACCCTGGTACTTTCCCGAATTGTCTTCTTACTTGGACAAGCCCTCATTTTTATTTTTTCCCCCGTTTCCCTGGCTTCTATTTTACCTCAGCGTTGGCTCCCAGCACCGCTACAGCCACTGCATCAGCGCTGGAACAGGACTCATGCCCCTTATCTTCCCAAATCTAGTCTCTCCTGACCACTGTGCTCTGAGACGGCAGCACTTCCAGCTTATTTCCGCCTCAAAAAAAAAAAAAAAAAAAAAAAGAAAGAAAAGAAAGAAAAGAAGAAAAGGATTCCCTGGTGCCCCCAGGAAAAGCCCAAAGGGCTTGGCTTTGCAGTCAAATTCCTCTCTAGTACTTCTGCCACCATAAGAGAAACCCTTATAAACGCAGCGTGTGGCCACATGGGGCTTACTGTATGCCGGACACCAGTCTATGTGCCAATCAATCACTGTCAGGACATTATCCTACTGAATACCCACACTGTCCCTGTGACGGAGGTCCTATTTTCATCCCCATTACCAACGAGCAAACCAAGGCACAGAGGAGTGACGTACGTACGTGCCCAGTGTCCAAGAGCCAGCCGCTTGGCTGAGGTAGTCTGAGCCAGAGGCTGGCCCCACGCCTGTGTTGCTATGTGCTGCTCTGCCCCTGCTGCCGCCACAGGCGCCACCTGCGAGTCTCCGCCCCGGTTCTCTGCTATTTACAGTTTCTATTTCTTTCAGGCCTTAGTTCACAGTTTCACCTCTTCCAGGAAGGCCTCCGGGGATTAATTCCCTTTGTGGATTCCTGCTCAGGGGTTCAAGGACCTCTCAGGGGCTGGTTCATGCATGAGCAGAGCAGGCAGGAGCAGGGGGGTGCACGAATTTCCTAAAATTGTGTCCAAAATTCACTGTGGATGCCTATTTTATTCTTTCCAAATTGATGATTTATAGCTATCACCAAGCTCTCAAAAAGGGCCCGTACCCATTTATTTCGGTGCATAATTGTATGTCATTTAATGCTTATTTTTATGTAATGGACCGTGTGTGGATACTGTCTTCCCACCAAACTGTGGGAAGTCTAGCTCAGTAATAATAGCGTAGCAATTGCATTTTTTTTCCCATTACTTACTATGTGCCAGCTACTTTACCAAGTACTTTCTATATACATTAGTTCCTTTAATATTTTCTGCAACCACAGAGGTTGGATTTATCATATCCACTGAAGCTTAGGAAGGTGAAATAATTGGCGTAAGATCAGACGGCTAGTAAGTAGTAGAAATAGGATTTAAACCCAGATCTCCCCTCCTTCAAAGCCATGCCCTTAACCAGGCCAGTGAGTTATTCCATTCCATTGTCTCTCCCTCTGGTATTGACTAATGTAGAGAATGGGGCCTCCAAAAGTAGATTAGGACGCGCGATGTAGCAACCAACACACGGGCCAGCTCGAACCTCTCACCCTGGGGTGTTTATGTACACAGTGTTTGTTTTCTTAGAAACAGGATACACCCTGCTCACCTTTCCACAGGTATCCTGCAAATACCGAGTGTTCCAAGCCAAAGGTGACCCACCTGTTTGATTTCCTACACAGCGCCGAGAAGCCGGGGTGGCGGCGTCTCTGGGACTCTCAGGCACTTGATTAAGGTCAGTTGCTGGTGCCATGAACTTTCACCTCCGGCACAGGCTGGCCACATGTGTGGCATCCAGATTCCAAGGACAGTGCTGCTTTGCACCCCCGTACTGTGCCCCCAAACAGGTTCCTCCCGGTGAAGGGGGGTTCGGGGAGCAGTGAGCCAGCCCCTTGTGTGGTATCCTGGGCCCCGCCACGCAGAGACCTATGTTCGTAGCCAAGACCGAGAGCGACCTTTACAAACACGTTACACGTTCTACCTAGAGTAGCCAAGTCTGGCTGAGAAATGATTTGCTCATATCTGCCTGGCTGCCTTAGGATGGCTGGAGGTTTCAATTTGTTTAATCGTGAGTGAGTAAATAAATGAATTTGATGCATGCAACAACTATTTAACATTGAGCACAAAGGCTCACCTTTACAGGGTGCTTTTTCCGCCCCATGCACTGTGGTAAAAGTTTATAAAAAATTATTTAATTTACTCTTCGTAACACCCCTGAATAGTTTTAAAAGAATATATGCATAGGTAAAAAGTATAAACAATTCTAAAGTGCATAAACAAAACCTAATTGTCCTACTCTAGACTTCCCCCGGGGGGGGGGGGGGCATCGCTGTAATCAGCTTCTCATCTTTCTTTCTGAAGACATTCCATGCATTCACAAGTGTGATTATTCATAATCTGTCTTAAAAAAAATATAAATGAGAGTATGTTGTATGCACGGCACTGCACCCTTTATAAAAATGTTAATTAACATTATATTCTGGAGAGCACGGTAAAGGTGTTATTAACCCACTTTCCAAATAAGGACACTGAAGCTCTCAAGGATGCCCGGTGAGTCATGAGGAGGAGCCAGGCTGACTCCAGCCCTGGTGCTCCCAGTCATCACCGCGCTGCCTCTGCCTGCGGGTCCCATATTAGGAACTCGCTGGGGCCGAGCAGAGGAAGAGGAATGGAGCAGAGAAGCAGAAGTCTACATTCCTGCCCTCAAAGGGCTCACTGCTGTTTTTCTTTTTTCTTCTTTTTGTTTTGGGGGGGTGGGGGTGCACAGGGGAGACAATGCTGTATGAAATGAGAGAATGATTTCCAAAGAACATAAGAACATACCAAAGATAGAGTTAGTTCCACAGTGGCCCAGTTGCTAAGCATTTGTGAAGGGACAAAGTAACTTTGTGTCACCAAAGCTGGGGTAAGAGAGGGAATTTGGGGAGGAAAGGCAAAAGTCAGTGCTGTATAGATTATGTTTAATTGAAAATATATTTTACCCGGAAAACACATTGGGAGACTATACTCCAATATGTAGCTATTGCTAGATGGTGAGAATTTTAGGAGATTTATAGTGTTTTTATGCATTCCAACAGTTAAAAAAAATTTTTTTTCTGGTCTTAATCACTAATACTTACATCGTACTTACAATTGCTAAGCATTGTTCTAATAGTTTACATAATGATGCTATGAAGTTGTTACTAGGGCTTTCCCAATTTAGAACTAAAGGAAGTGAGGGCAGCAGTTTAGAACACAGCTAAGGTCAGAGCCAAGGTCAGAGCAAAGGTAAGTGGAGGCGGCGGCACTCTGATCCCGGCAGCCTGGCTCCAGTCTGTGCTCTTAACCACACGAGATACTTTTATGATTAAAAAAAAAAAAATCCCAGCAAGTGTTATTCCCCAAACCAGGAGGAAGAGCAGTTCTTAGTCACTTTCCAGGGGTAAAGGAAGGAGAGAGAGCAAGCACAGCTCAGGGGACTAGGTGACCAGGGCTTCCTGGGGGCCTCGGCGCTAGTGGCTTTCACAGCGCGAAGGGCATGGAGGTCAGATGATAAGGGGCTGAAGAGAACTATTCCTTCAGGAAATGAGGCAGTGAATGTACGGGAACATTTAGGACGGTGTGGTGGATACGAGGAGTTGAATGGACATTTTTAGGAAGAGGATTGTAAGAGATGTTTGTCATCTTGAGCATTTTTAAAAGCAGAGGAGTATTGTTGAGCAACTAGGGAGTGAAGATGCTAGAGAGAGAGGAGGCGGTGGGGTGTCACTGAGAGAGCCAGACAGCATGGGCTCTGGACGGATCTTAGGAGGACAGCAGGAGCTGGGAAACGCAGGCCTGAAAGACAGAGGTGGGAAAGGTGGGGAGAAGGGCACCACGGGTCTCAGCCTAGACATCCTCTGAAAGGTGAGGGGACAAGGGAAACCAACCGACAGTGCACGCAACAATAGGGGCGAATCTCTCAGACATCATCCTGAGCTCAGAAAGCCAGTCCCCAAAGAGCACTTACTGTCTAATCCCATTTATATAAAGTTCAAGACACAACTCATGCATGGCGACAGAAACCAGGAGTGGAGCGAGTGGGTAAGGACACAGAGAGATGAAGCAAGGCTGGCCATGAGTTAGTGGCCCATTGTTGCAATAGAGTGAAGGGTACATGGGATGCCTTCCACGTCAGCACGTTTGAAAATTTCAGACATAGAAAAAAAAATCAAAGTAAAATTCTGTGATTCTAAACCCTTCAGAACCTATAACACGATAATTATTAACACTATAAGATGAACTCTGTCATTAAGGCATAGAAGTTACGTTAATTATTATCTACCATTTCCTCCACCGGATCATGATCTGGCAAGGATGTCCAATGTCCACAGTGCAAAGGAAGCAATTGCCTTTGGAGGAGGCACAGATGGGATTAAAACAGCCAGGATCTGGGCCCTCTGCCCGTTTTACACAGTGCTCGGGCCCTGCCTGGGTCACTGATGCCAAAGTGTCACTGGCCAGCAAGCATCTCTTCTTGCATCCCTCACCCTCCTCTCCCCAAACTCACACACAAAAGGCCCAACAGTGTGGTCCAGATACCCATAAACGATCACAAAATAGGGTACTTAATTTTTCTTTCTTTCCTTCATCTCACCTTCTCCCAAGAAACATGCCTCTAGTCCCTTCAAACATGTCTGGATTTGGTAACTGCTTTCAGAAAAAGGAAAATCTATCAAATTCCTGACCTGACCAGCAAAACGAACATAATATGTGGGCCCTCATAGTTAGAGCACTTGTTGTTTTGAGCCTGTTGGTACCTAAAAGTTTATATGTTTTCAAAGGAAAAGTACTGAAGATACAAGGAATCCTCATGTTAGCTTCTTGCTGTTCTAATTCTCTATGTAAGCTGATTAGAATTCTCTCTCTGAATGCAAACCTGTGGACTAATTCTCCCCCCCCCCCTTTTTTTAAAAAAATAAAAGTTACTTGAGGGAGAATATGGAACAGGAAGCCAAGTCATTTCGGGTCCAAACCTCATCAGTAACATCCATGCGATTTAAAGAATTTAGCACCCAAAAGGCAAACGTCCACTTTAGTCCACTGAGTTGTGTAAATTTCAGAAGTGTCTCCAGTTCGTCTTAAGGAGTGATATAAAATTTTCCAGCAAGATGAATGAGAGAACTTTTGAGAAAGAGGGTTGAGTCCAACAAAACAAGTCGTGACACAACGTCACTTACACCAAAGGGAAAGACGACACCAATTTAAACACACAGCACGTCACTTGCTATCAACAACTTGCTTATTACGTTTTATTCTCTTAAAACTCGAGAATTTCACAAAACCAGCTCATCCAATGGAATGGAGAGGGACAGATTTCTGCTTGAAAGCCCCGAAGAGGAATTTCTATGGCGACTCTCGGGCCCAGCCTTCCCGGGCTAGAACCACTTCAATGGCTCCGCTGCTCTTGGCGCGCTAGTCACCTACCAGACCACGCATCCCGAGAGCTGGCTTTAAAACGACGGTTGTCACACTTCTGTCACAAATGCTGACATCTCCTTTACCCATCAGAGCCTTCCGCAAGTCTAATCCTCTATCTGATGGTGGGTGCCTTGAGGCCAAGCACCCGTATTACATGGTTCTTTACCTCTTCCACATACAATATACAAAGATTAATGAAGATACACTGATTTGTTACCAGTCAGGTGGATGGCCTTGCCAAGTCTTCCTCATCGTATATTAGGAAAGAGAAGGGACAATATGTTCCTGGGGCTAGACCCAGGGCAGGACCTCAAAAAACATCCCGTGAAGTGATGGCACAAGGACCTGTGGCGGTATTTTAGGTGAGGGATAAGCGCCTGACCCCCACGCATAAAAATCAGAATGAATGAGACAAATGGGGATCAATCCTGTCCCATTACAAAAGGACTCCTGCAGATAATAAATACTGCCCTGATGCACCGTCTGTAGAACAAAGAAGGGAAGTCAAAGAAAAATCACAGTGTAGCTCTGATCCTGATTCAATATCAATTAGGAAGCATGATAAAAATCTAAATGATGACATTACATTTTGCCCAGCTCCTTGTATCCTCAGCATGATTTTCCTGGCACTTTCAGAGTCTGATGCTAGTGTGTATACTTTCCTCACCCCTGCACTTAGGGAAGAGAGGGTGATACAGACTTTGGGGTTGGGCTACCCGCTATCCTTGGCTTCCAAAGCAGCTCCTTATCTGGCCTATATCTTTGGTGGCACTTTCCCGGGACCAGGTGCTAAGGACAGAGACAGGAAAGCCCGATTCTGAGGCTGCAAGCTCTGGAAGAAAGACATTCCCCTTGAATGCCTCCGCTGCTAAATCTCCCTGTGCAGGTCAGGAAGTTCAAGTGGAGGGAAAGGGCTACTTCCCAGGGCGAATCCTCTTCCAAATGGCACTGGGCACAGCATCTACTTTCAAGCAAATCTTAGTAGCTAATACAACAGTGTTAGTATGTTTTATTTATTCGTGTATTTAATTCAGGTAATTAAATTTTCCTAACACTGAATGAGCCCAGGGACTAAACTCCGGAGAGAGATCACCGGGCACAGCCGTTCAGTTGACTGTGACCAAATAGGAGTTTCGGAGGCATGAAGCCGACCCTCTCAAAAGTGTGTGTGTGTGTGTGTGTGTCCTTGGGATATTTTCAGCAGAGCATGAGATTCTTTGGAACACTCGAGTGCACGATATAAGTCAGAATAAGTGACACATGCTTATGCTACATGTCAAAATCCCGAGGCTGACTTTACTAGATTGAGTAAATAGATGCATCCGAGTCTTCCAAACAGCCCGGGATACACGCACAGTCCTGGCAAATGACCTTCTGCTGGATGCTCGTGCCTTCCTTTATAAATGAAAACAGTCCCCAGCGAGATTCTGGGGAATCATACCTAAGTGTCACATGCAGAGGCTACCGCATACTTGTGTGTCACTTCTGCTTTTACTCAATGTGGAAACCTGGCATTCTCTTTCTGATGTGCTCAGTCTGATACGATGACCATGCCATAAAAGACTGTAATTTTACAAAGTGCTTTCTCACAGACCACCTGTATTTGACAGGGCCGATGCATTTTATTTTAATTTCTACGTATGTGTAGAAATTTAAGCTTGGCATAAAAATTTATATTATCCATATGTATCAAAAATAGAGAAATTTGCTAGTTAACCGGGACGCCGTAACGGGTTGAACGGACAGGAGGAGGTTGGGGGCAGGGAGGCAAGGGTCTCTCTGGGCCTGCACAGCAGTGGCCGTGGCTGCTTCAAGGGCTGGAGAGCGAGGCAGGGCCCGGCCAGCAACCTTAGGGTGGGTGGTGCCACACGATTTTGAATCAGGCACTGGGCTCCTAGTCAATAAATAAGATACTTTTGCAGAGAACTGGAGAAGTATCAGAATCCTTTTTGTCTCCTGCGAATTCTTCATCCCAGTAGCCTTTGGTGCTCCCCTTCTTAATAGTTAGTGTATTTCCACTTTTAATTTCTTTCATGCAATCCCACATGCTTCTTAAATGGAGGCAAGTACTGGTGTTTCCTCTCCTAAACACAACCCACTTCATGACGTTTTCCTAGAAGTAGATTAGACCTACACGTAAGAGATATGCCGGTGAAAGACAGAAACCACACCGGGCGACCAGAAGCTGGGTCCCTCACAGGGCTGCCTTTCAGAATCACCGTGGCACCTCTGGCAGCGCACCCAAGACCAAACCTCACCCCCTAATCTCAGAATCAGAGTATCAGAGGTCAGCCCCAGGAAAGGCACGTTCTGAAACCGCTCCTGGTGGTTTGAACACACACTCTGGGGGAAGAGCCACGGGACTTGAACACGTCAGGATTGCTCAGGCACGATACCCAGGTCTCCCTGACTGTTCCGCCTGGAGTAAGCAGGGGACGTGGGCGAGTCACTTCCCCCTTCCGAGCTCCGGGCTTCCCGTCCTGAACAAAGAGCAACGTAGATGCTCTGCGCCTCTCCCGCTGCTTCTCCCAGAACGGCCCTCTCTTTCCTGCTCTTGGGGACCATTCAGAACACCGGTTTAAGCTCTTCATGTTTGTGTGCTATCATGATGATCAAGGCAGGGGCTGCCCCTAATGTAAACCCGAAGGTGACACAAACATGCAGGGCCCTGAAGGAATTATGGGCTGCTTCGGAAGACTCAGAAGACTTTAACCCGGGGACCACCCCGGAGAGGCAGGCAGGGCGTCTTTCCTTACCAAGTGGGTTCTAAAGCAAATCAAGCATACTGGACAGAAAATAGTGTTTATGGTCGTTTTTAAAAAAGGGGCTGTGCCCACAAATACGGCAAGCTCTTTTTCAGCCAGAATGTTCTGGGAGAGGGTGTTAGGGCACACTGAAGTTTCTGGTTGAGTTGCCACGTGCAAGGGCGCTCTGCTGCCAGTTTTCAAAGATAACAGCAAAGTACACACACAACCCCGAGCGTAGCTGCCGGTGAAGGCGGCACTTCGGGGAAGTTCGTCATTCCGGGTACAAGTTCACTTTCGTTCAGCACGGAGCCTGCTGGGCTGTCCCACCCTCCGGACTCTGTCCTTGCTCTTCGGGCCGTGCCCTCCCCGAACCCGTCTCTGACCATCCTGCGCTGACAACTTTCCCTCTCCAAATCCTCTTAAGTTCCGCGGTGCTTGAAGAGTGTGCCCAAGTTCCCGTTTTCCCTCCCGGTCATCCCCTTTCATTCATCCCCCGAGGACTCGCAGAGGTCCCTGACATTTACATCTGGCCCTGGCCGTCTAGGGGACCCTCCTGCCTCAAACTTGACGGCAGCGGGAACCCCCTTCCTTGGCCCAGGAGGCCCTTCTCTGGACTGGGCTTCTCAACCTCTCTGCTAAGGGAACAGCCTCTATCAGAGATCTCTAGACTGCAAACTTTGGTTCTGTTTCTGAGACCACCCCCTGGCTCCCTGACATCCAAAGAGGTTGTGACGGGTCCTATAGGTTCTGTCCTATCCTCCCTGGTGCCTTTGCCATCAACCTCTGGGCCAGGCCCTCCCCGGATCTGCGCTGGGAGAGGACCCCAATGGCCTTCATTTCCTTGGTAACCCTGTGCTCTCCCCCGACGCTGCCAACCTGTCACATGGCTGGCCCTGGACCATAATCCCTAGCTAATGGCCACAGCTCATTCAACAGACATGAGCGCGCCTGCTCTGTTGGAGGGGGGTTGGGAGGGAGGGGCCTGGAGCACCACCACTAGCACAGCTTTCCCTTCTCTCTCCCAGGTGGCAGGATGCTCAGATCTCCAGGGCTCCCAGAAACAACTGGGAACCCCTGCTCTGAGCCCCCCTGGCTGCCCCAGCCAGACTGATCTCCTTAAAATTCATCTCTAACCATATGCTGCTGCCCCTCAAAAATCAGTTGGTGGGTGGTCATGTATTCCCTTATGGCCGTTCTAATCCTAGAGGTATATCTGACAGAAAGGTGTACGCACGTTCAGCAGAAGACATGGGTGTGGATGTTCAGAGCAGCCCCAAATGGGAACTGCCCCAATGACCCACACAGAAGAGTAGCTCACTCAATGAAAAACTCTACAGCAATGACAACGTGCGAACTTCAAATACACGCGATGGGCAGGAACCTCACAAACAGAAAGGCGAGTGAAAAAAGCCACACAGGAAAGTAAAGGAGTACCTACCACAGGAGTTTATTAAGTACAAACTCAGGTGAAACTATGCTGTCAGGCAGCAGGCCACGGTTACTTTTTTTTTTTTTTAATATATTTTATTGATTTTTTTTACAGAGAGGAAGAGAGAGGGATAGAGAGCTAGAAACATCGATGAGAGAGAAACATCGACCAGCTGCCTCCTGCACACCCCCTACTGGGGATGTGCCTGCAACCAAGGTACATGCCCTTGACCGGAATCGTACCTGGGACCTTTCAGTCCGCAGGCCGACGCTCTATCCACTGAGCCAAACTGGTTTCGGCCAGGGTTTCTTTTGAAGGGGGAGCTGGCAACTCCCAGGGGGCTTTCCCCAGAGCTGGCGACATATGTGCATGTATTCAGCTTGTAAAAAAAGATGATTACACTTATGATTTGGGTAAGGTGTTGTATATTATATTTCAATAAAAACAGCCTTAGCCTGTTTGGCTCAGTGGATCAATAGAGCGTCAGCCTGAGGACTGAAAGGTCTCGGGTTCGATTCTGCTCAAGGACACATGCCCAGGTTGTGTGCTTGATCCCTAGTTGGAGCATGCAGTTGGCAGTCAATCAGTGATTCTCTCTCATCATTGATGTTTTAATTCTTTCCCTCTCCCTCTCCCTTCTTCTCTGAAATCAATAAAAATATATTAAACACAAACACACACAAAAGTCACAAATACAAAACGAAAAAAAACCCCAACCAAACCACCAACTGCTCCCAAGTGAGTGCAGCTTTGGCCCCGAAGCCCTTTACAATGCGGCTGTCACATACCTTTTCAGTCTTCTCTCAACTATTTTTGTTTGTTTTGGGGGATTCTTTATCCTAGATACCTTCTGGGAGACACTGTGAAATGCTGTGGGTATGTACACTTTCTGGGGAGAGGGTCCGAAACATGCATCCAAGAGACCCCGCACCCCAAAAGGGATTAAAAAAAAAATCATCCTACCTGCAGGAACTCAAATGGTTCCTGGAATCGAACTCTGGACTTGCTCTATTATTTTCCCCCAGAAAGCCCTGACCCCTTCCCAACTCCCCCAGGTGAGATTCCACCCTTGTTTCCAGGTCACGTCAGGTCACCTCTTCCACCAAGTCCCCGCGGATCCTCCCGCCAGAGACTACTCCCCGCCTTCCTCCCGCAGCTATGTATCAGGGACTGGCTCCTGTCCTTCGGCAGGCGCTGAGCATATACAAACAAACAAACAAACCCTCAAAGCACTTCCAATCCGGCAGAGGAAAAACAAGATGCACCCATAAATAACGTTGGGCAGAAAAGAAGCATGAAAGAGAGAGAGAGGCCCGTCCAAGGGGAGTTCAGAGGAGAGAAGGGTTCCTTTTGGCTGGGGGAAATCTGGGCGGGCTTCCAGGAGGAGGTGGCGCGGCTCTGCAGGACTTGTAGCTGGGAGGGGCGGGCATTCTGAACGGAGGGTCAAAGGCCCGGTGCTGTCCAAGCCCTGGTGCCCTGCAGGGAAAGGCAGGCAGCTGGGTTCATCCAGAGCAGAGTCCGATGAAGAAGAACTTTGAAGGGGTGTGGCTTGGCGTCAACATGCTGGTCGCCTGGCTCAGAACGTTGAATTTTTTTTTAGGTTGCAGGCAACTGAGAGCCGCCAGAAAAATGTTAAAACGGGATGCTACCAGAAATGTGCTTTCTTGGAAAAATCGAACGGAGATGGAGATGACCTATCTCTCTTTTGCAGGTCTGAAACGTACTGTTCTGCCTCTGTGGCACTTAACTGCCTCTTGCTTTGTAACGTGCTTATCTGTGTGCTTATCTTTCTGAGCTCCCCACCACGGCTGGGCTTGAGCTAATGAGAGACAACGATGGTTTTGGTGCTAGCATCCCCGCCTCATGCACGGTGGCACTCCATACATATTTACTGCAGCGAAGGCGCAGCGTCTGCTTAACATGGGTTTTGAATAAACGGGGAGAGTGGGAAGGTGAGAAAGAACAACAACAACAACAAAAACCCCAGAGTGCAATGTAAATGAGCTGGGCAGGTTCAGGTGCTCTGTTCAACCTTAAAATCCGGCGTCTCTGCCCAAATGCTCCCCGTGCTGGATGGCAGCCAGAGGAAAAGACTGTGGCGTCCAGCGACCGAAGGCCCCGTTCCAGGAAGCACACGTGAGCACACGTGAGGAGCGCCATCCCAGCCTGTGTTCTCCGCGAGCACTCTCAGTTTCAGGGGCGCCCTCAGGATAAAGGGGCCGTTATTTCAGGAGAGCCCCCTTACATGCCAATCAGCACCCTGAACACCTGGGAGTCTGGCCTCCTGCTGGGATCTGGGAAGGTGGTGGAAAGAGACAGGCTGCGACCTCCCAGGCCCTCGGGTTTCTTATCTGCAAACGTGGGATTTCTATGACAGCAAGTGCTCCGCTGCAGAGGAGGTGACCCTGCCTTGCAAATGAGCCATACTGCACCGGAGAGAAATCATCAGTTCAGGCGCTGAGCAGCGAGGGCCCCCGAGCTCAGTACCATTAAGAATCACGTCCACCGGCGGGCCGGTTTCTCTCTGCACATCACCACCCCTTCCCTTTTGAAGCTCTCCCACTTCTGTTATCACTCCTCAGAATCACCCTGTCATTAGGTTCCTTGGTACGTCTGGTGCCTGAGAAAACAGAGGCAGAAGGAAATGGGACGCCTTGCCCAGGCCCCTCGGCGCTGGGAAAGAACCCCGTCCACCCACTTCCAGCCCGGCTTTCCCCGCTCCGCCTGCCTCACTCTCTCCGATCCCTTCCGCCTTGGCGGGGCTCCAGGCTTCCGGGGAGGAACTTTCACCGGAGCCAGCACGCCGCAGAGGTGACCCGGCGATAACAATTGCCCTCACAGCGGCGGTTCCCACTGGTGTTTGAGCTTGGGGTGGGCCCCTCCGCTCGGCCGGGGCCTGGGTGATGAAAGGGCTGTATCGCGGCCAAGGGCAACACGCGCAGCAGCGCCGAAACCCCCCACCCCCAGGGTCTGAGCGGCCTGGGTGGCTTCCCTCAGGGAAGTCCTGGGAAAAGCAAAAGCAAAAAAACGGTGCACCCGGTTTGCAACTACTGCACAGGCCCAAAGCCGCACACCACACGGCGAGGAGGTCGGGCTGAGGGTGCCCCGGGCGGACGGTGACAAGAACGGGTCTGTTTTCTGTTCCGAGTGTTCTTCCCTTCTCCCTGCAAAGCCTCCAAGCTCAGTCTGGCAACACCCATTACTGGCCACTGCTATTTGGTCTCGCCCTATTTTTGGAGCTAGATCGGGGGTGTTAGCCTTTTCTTATTTTCTTTAAAAAAAAAACAACAATAGGAATATTGTTGAAGAAAATTTCAAACTATATTGCATGTGTCTGAAACAGAAACTCCTTCTGGTTCCACTCCGAGGGGGTGACTCCTGCCCATAGTCTTTTTCCTTCCCTCCATCCCTTCTTTTGGCCTTCGCAAACACAGACATCATACATGTGTATTTTTTTTAAATAAACATTATCATATTTACATAGAGTTCTGCACATTTTTTCACCCACCAATAGCTATATCACGAGCAGCCAGCTTTGCTCATACAGGGGGCTGGCGCATTTTTCTAGTTTTAAATTTTTATCTCCAGGCATTTAACATTTATAGGAAAAAAGCACACACACACAAAGGAAATATAATTATGTAGGATTCGGTTTGGAAATTAGTTAATTCCTGCCATTGCTCTCTTTTTCCCCCCCAGTCATCCTGGGAGTCACTGCCCGACCAACCTCAGACCATGCAGGGCGGGGAGGAGCAAGACCACACAAGCGCTATCTGTCGGCTGCAGGACTTCCCAAGAGGTGGTTCAGGCCGCCGGGTGCTGAGACACCAGGACCTGGGAGCTGAGCCTGCACAAATGCACGGCTCCTCACCCAGCGCCCGCTCCCCGCGGAGGATCTGTTCTGGCCAGGAGCAGGGGACAGGGGGAGGAGGCAAGTTCAGTAGAAGCACAATTGCTTTGCAACCGGTTCCCCTTCTGGAAACCCAGGGGCCCACGGTTTGCAGGGCAGCTGCTCTGTTTAAACATAGGGAACTCGAGCTCCTCTCCCACCAGCACATTCTCTCTCTGCAGACACTGCCCGGGCCACCCACAAGCGTGTGGCCAACCCTGATAGCTATCCCCCGTCCCAGGAGGAGAGCAGGCTAATCCTGACTCAAGGGCAGAGACCGAGCCCAGGTCTGAGCTGCTATCTGGACCAACCAGATGGCGAGAGGCCCGAAGGAATCCGGAGTCGCTGCGGGGAACTCCACGGAGAAGAGCAGCAGGCCTCTGCCCCCTTCTGCTGTCTGAGGGAGGGCCAGCCTCCTCGGCGGTGTTTACCGAACACCGTGAAACAGCATGTTGGTGCTGGCCAGACCCGAGAGGTGGCCCATGTTTGGATTCCCAGCGCTTGTCTCTGTGCACGACACTCTTCTCGGTCCTTCAGACACACTGACCAATGCAGTTCTCACCGTCACCCCGTGGGAGAGCGCCACCAGCATCTCCCCATTACACAGATGGGGAAGGTGAGGCAGAGGGAGCGAAGTCATTTACCTCGGTAGTAGCAGATGGAGGATTTAAATCCAGGGTCTTTGGCTCCAAAGCCCACACACCTAACCCCCCGGTGACATGCCTTCTTATGCTGGTGTGCTTTTTCTCAAGATGCAGGACAACTGACGAGGTGTACGGAGCATGGAAAAACAGTTCCGTGGTCCCTATGTTTCCTTGCATGAAGGAAGCCCGCTACCAAGCAAAGATCGTGGGCTTCCTTCATGCAAGAGTTCTCAAGGTCTTTCTGCATTAAGATGCACTCACTTGCAGCAGGCACATGGCTTGTAGCATTTCCCCCAATTATTTGAACACACATAATGTTTTTTCTAGAAACAGCTTGTGAGAGCAGGGTTCTGCTGGACACACACGGAGTGAATGTGGGCAAAGGGAGTCGTTAAGACTCCTTAAGCGCCGGCTCTAGCCATTGAACTCACTCCGTGTAACTTTGGGAATTGCTTAACCTGTGACTCAATCTCTTCCTCTGCACAATGGGAGCCTGTTGTGAGAATTAAGTGGGCATGCGAAGCTCCTAAAATGGTGCCTGGCTCGAAGCGTTCAGTAAGCGGGAGACATAGTATTGATTATGAAGAATACGGAACGATTGAAGAACAGAGGAATCATGAGGATTCACTCAAAGCAGCAGAGAATCCCGGCAAACGCTAATACTCTGGAGTGATCTTTGCTGACAAGCTCCTGTGAGAAGAACATGAAAAATGTGTTTACACAAAAGAAAATCGTAAAACACCAGAAAGCGCATTTCCAATCCAAGAAACGGAGAAACAAGGGGAAACGTGTTTTTTTTTGTTTTTTTTTTAAAGTAGCTCAGACAGAGAGTTCCTTCGGCCTCGAGGGTGTTATGATACAGGAACAGAAGCAGACCGAGGACAGCAGAGAGACTTCCTCCCCGCGGGGCAGATCCAGGTGCTGGACCCACCGCGCTCAGGGCGAGGAGGGAGGCGCGGGCTGACTCTTTGCGGGGACAGATTCTCATAACTGAACTGAAAACGGCTTGGCATTCTCAGGACGCCTTCCTGTTCCCATCTGACGGAGTGACTCACGCATCTGCCGTCTCCCTTGCAGCCGCTGTGGGAGAACTGCGCAGGAACTGACTCCACAAAAGGCGCCCCCTTCCTGCCTGAGGCAGCAGCCCCCACCCCCCTTTCCGGCCATGCCTGCCAAACATGTGACAGTTGACAAAAGCGACTCCCCACCCTCTCCCCCCCCAAAAAAAAACCCCCACAAGACATCCACAACAACATCAAAACGCCAAGCTCTCCTCCCAGCTGCAGGAGAAGCCTGCGGCTCCCTGATGTTCCCTAAGTGGAAGCTGAGGGCACAGCCCAGGGCCCCAGCACGCAGGGCACCTGAGGCAATTGGCTCTCCGTGGGCCAGAGTGGCTCTCAGCACCGGACCAGCTTCCTGTGTGTAACTATGTAAATGAACTGGTGCTTGGGCCGGGGCCAGCCGCAGTGTGGCAGAGATGTGTGAGTAATGGAGCCACCGGGGCAGCTTCGGCGAAACTTGCGCAGGCAGCCCGCAGACTCAGACTCCTGACGCCTGCCCCAGGGACAGGGGCCCTCACGGGGCCACCTTCTCTGCCAGGGAGACCGTCCGTGTGGTGATGGACCGCCAACTTCCTGGCAAGCGGAGCCTGGGGAAGACAGGAGCCAGGAACACGGGGAGATGGGGAATGAGTTGGCGGGTAATTAAAACCGAGGGGATTGGACTGCAAGCTCTAGCCCAGCCGTGGGCAAACTACAGCCCGTTCGGCTGATCTATCCGGCCCGCAGAGCCGAAAGAGCGGAGGGTTCTCTTGCTCTCCCCTCCGCTCCTTCACCAGCAGCCCAAGATGAGAGTGCCAGCGTGGTCAGGCTGCTTTGGTTCCGGCACCTCCGGTCCAGTTGAAGAACCCATTGTGGCCCTCGAGGCAGAAAGTTTCCCCACCCCTGCTCTAGACTCAGGATGGTTTCTTAGGGCCACTTCCAATCAGCCTCAGTTTCCTCAGGTGGAAGAGGGCAGGGTCTCATCTCTTTCCCCACGGCCTTGTCTGTGCAGGCATCAAATGGGTGTGTGTGCTTTCTAAGGTCCACGGTAACCCTGGAGAGGAAGTATCTCACGCCCCAGTTTGCAGATGCAAAAATAAAACCCGGAGGCTTGGAGGGGTGAATTAGCATGGCCAAGGTCGGAACGGGTGCTGGGGTGGTGGAGCCTGGATTTGAACTAGGGCGGGTGGCCACTGCGATGGGTCCCCCTCCTGAAATTCTACATGGGCTTCCGGGCCTTCTTGAAAATGGTGTTTGCAACTAAAATCAAGTCTTCATTTCTGACACGAACGTTACTTGGCAAATTATCCGCTGAAAATTGAAGAGCTTACTTCCAGGGATCCTTCTTTTGTATTGCCAAATGGAATGTGCGTAGGGAATTGTTGCATGGGTTTTGAAATTAGCTGAAAGCAAAATTTAATTGTAATTCTCCTATTAAGTCATTAGCAAAATAAATCACTAAAATAATTCAAATAAGCCAACTATGGACGGTTTCTGTTCCAAGGCAGCGCCTCGTTAACTGGCCTGAAGAAAGTTGGTTCTGAAAGACAGAACAGGCCGACGGGTGGTGGGAAGAGCTTTGGGCCCAGGTTACGGAGACCTAGGGTCAGCCTACGCCAAGAATCTTTCCAAAAATTGGGACTTTTTTTAAAACGCCGCGGGATGCGGGACAAATTGTTAAAAATCGGGATTGTCCCGCCCAAAGCGGGACTTCTGGTCACCTTAGCCTACACCCAACCATTAATTAGCTGCTATAATGAAGCACATCGCTTAATCCCACTCCTCTTCCCTTTCTGTGTCAGTAAAGCAAGGGGCCCGGATTGGATCCCTGCTTGCCACCATTTATGAAGACTCCTCTGAATGTACGAACACTCACTCAACTCTCTGCCCTCCGAAGACAGTTGCTCTTTGGGAACCTCCTGCTACAAAAATGCACAGGGACAAAATGCTAACAGCAATGTTGTTTTCCTTTATTTTGTTAGCGGCAACATCTTCGTATACTCGGACAAGAGTGCTGGTGTTCAAGGCCTTACTCATTCAGGTCGCAGTTGACGTGTGGCCCCTTAGGAACATCCTCTCACCCTTGGCAATACCCACCCCCCGGCTCCCCTTACCACCCTCTGTCCACACGCTTGGAACTTTTCCATTAAGTGGCTTCAAGCTCCGATTTTTATCATATGCCAATTATTTCTTAGGAAACTACACACCAGGTCTCTATTTTTTTTGTTTGGGATAATAAAGCCACTTTTCAGTTGGTGATTTCTGTTTTGCACTAAACCACACTCATCCTGCAACAGCTGAATAGCCACAGACTAATGTACACATCAGGCACAGACCGAACGGTTGTGCTGGGCACAGAGAGGTGAATACCACTGGCGCAGTCACTGTCCACACAGAGCTCTGGCCCACGCCAACTCTTTCCCATGATCCTGAGCCCTCCCTCTGTTTCTCTCCAGTCTCAACCTCCCCTTAGAGCTATGGCTTCTACGGTGTTTCCCTGAAAATAAGACATCCTCAGAAAATAAGACCTACTTCATGGAAACAATACATCCCCTGAAAATAAGACCTAGCGCATCTTTGGGAGCAAAAATTAATATAAGACACTGTCTTATTTTCGGGGAAACAGGGTAATATCCACCCGCCTGCTCAACATCTCCACTTGGCTGTCTCTGAAACACACCTCAATGCTCACCTCAGCAGCACATTTACTAAAATGGGAAGGGCGCAGAGAAGATTAGCATTGCCCCTGTGCAAGGATGACACACAAATTCGTGAAACGTTCCCTTTTTTTAAAAAATCAAAGTAAAAAATAACACACACCTCAAACTCAACATGTGTAAACCACCTCCAATTCTTCCCCCCCATGTCGGCCAAAATCTTTCCTCCTTTGGCATTCCTCATTTCTAAAATGGCAACACCACTTGCCCAAATACTCAGGCCCCAGATACTTGGGAGTCATTTTGACTCCTTTTTCCCTCTTCCCCCCAGAGGGAGCTGGGTGGTGGCACCACCTGCAAAAACACATCCTGGACCGAGGCTTCTAGCAACTCCCTGCTCCCAGCGTGGTCCAGGCCACCCTCACCTCTCCCCCAGACTCCCGAGACGGCCTTTTAGTTGGCCTTTCCCCTTTCTCTCCTGCCGCCCTACAGTTTATTTCACAATCAGCACTTGGAGGGAAGCTTTCTAAATTCAATCTGATCACATTGTTCTTTTTTTTTTCCCCCCCTCAAATCCTTCAGTGGTTTCCCATCATTCCTAGAATAATTCCAAGTTCTTTACATGGTTTATGAGACCTTAGGTCTGGCCTTTGGCCATTGCTCCAGTCTTGTCTCCCACTCTCCTAATTCTTGTGGTCTACTAGCTTTCCCATAAATGTGCAAGGCCTACTCCCGCCACAGGGCCTTAGCGTATGCTGTTCCCCTGCCTGGAATGCACTTTCCTTAGGTGTGTGCATGGGTTATCCTCTTTGTTTTCTCAGTTTTCTGCTCACATCATCTCCTTAGGAAGGCCTTTTTTGATTGCCCTGCCTGAAAGAGCCATCACCCTACCTTACCTGTCCCTTTGTTTCCTCTAACTTTGCTTCAATTTTCTTCTGAACGTGGATCACTCCCTGACATAGTCTATGTGTTTTGTGTTTGCTGCTGCCCTAGGAATACCATCATACCATCTCTTCCATTGTGTTTGGCTTTTTACCAGTTCCAGGCTTAGAAGACCACCTTAATTCCAGTCTCTGCTGGAGAACAGACAGTCCTTACAACCTTCTTTGTATCCACTGACCACCAACACACGGCAGCTTTCCCATGCAGGGGCAAGACCGCAATACAACCTAAGTTTACTGGACACCTATTGCATGCCAGGCCCCACGTGAAGTTCCAGGGATACGGCAGGGAGGCAAGGCCAACCTTATGAAGGTGATAAATCTTGTTATGGGTGTTGTATGGGTATGTGTGCTCCATGCCAGGAGATCTCGGAGCAGAGGGGCTCTGGTTGGCCCAGAGCACCAGGGCTGGCCTTTTGGAAGCGGTGTTCAAGGCCCATGACTTCAAAGGAAGAGCCTGCTTCAGAGGTGTCTACTTGGACAATTAGAGATGTACTCCTAATGACCCTCCTGTTACTGAGGCTGGCTGGAAGATGAGCCCCGGTGGGGGGGGGGGGGGAGTGTGTTTCCACTCGAGTAGGCTAGAACAAACCAGCGCTGGGCTCGAAGCAGCCACAGTGAGGTCAGATATTCAGAGATCAAAGGACATGCTTAATCTAAGTCTAATGTGGCCGTGAAGGCCCCTGTGAAACTGGAATTTGCTGTGGGCTAGTCCATAGTCACAACTCTTTTAAAGCCACTTTTCAACCCCCCCCCCCCTTTTTAAATGTTCATATCTTTTTAAAATTTTTTTATTGATTTGAGAGAGAGGGAGAGATGGAAACATCAATGATGAAGAGAGAGTCATTGATTGGCTGTCTCCTGCACACCCCCTATTGGGGGTTGAGACCTCAACTCAGAATGTGCCCAGGAATAAAACTATGACCTTCTGGTTTATAAGCTGATGCTCAACCATTGAGCCACTTGGCTGGGCAAAAAAAAAAATGTTCATATCTTATGAACCAATAATCCAACCCAGGGTATTTATCCTTAGAAATATTCACTGTAGTATATTGATTCAAATATTTAAAATGAAGAGAGAAAATAAAAATTTACAACATATAGAAATGAATCAATTACAGCATGTCAGCCAGATGGAGAATCCTCTGCCATGGAAAGTATACTTTATGGGGGCTGTACTGCTATATTATGATATTTAAGTTATTACATTAAGTAAAATAGTTTTACCCATGCTATTCTAAGCTACATAAAAACTATACATGCAAATGGACAGAGCAGCCAGAACACAGGAAGCAAAGTTAACTCGCTAAATAGGACTATCATTATTTTTTTGTTATTGTTTTGAGCGAGAAAAATCTATATATATAAAAGCCTAAGCAACCCTTATAACCAGCTGACCGAACGACCCATGGACTAGTCACTATGACGTGCACTGACCACCAAGGGGCAGACGCTCAGGGCAGGAGCTTGCCCCTGGAGGTCAGTGTGCTCCCACAGCCAACCTCCTGCAGTCCCTCCCCCTGATCACCGGCCAGGCTGAGGGACTGCACCTGTGCACAAATTCATGCACTGGGTCTCTAGTAAGAATATAACACCTAAACAAATATAATTAAGTCTTCTGTAGTTCTTTCTCACCTACCTAGATCAAGGGTCTGCAAATTACAGCCTATGGGCCAAATCCAGTCTGCAGTCAATTTTTGTTGTTGTTGCAAATAAAGTTTTATTGGAACATAGAATGCCCACTTGCTTATGTATTATCCTTGGCTGCTTTCACCCTTTGCTGGCAGAACTGAGTAGTTGTGACAGAGCCTGTATGGTCCAAACAGCCTATAATAGTTACCAGCTGGCTCTTAAGTGTGCCAACCTTTGAACTAGAGTCCAGAAAGCTCCTGACTACACTCAGAAGTCCACCTTACCTATAACCTAGTAGTAGTCTATGAATACACAGGAAACCACCTGTTTTATAATTTCATCCACTAGCTCTTTTTTTCCCTTCAAATGATGATTTTCTTGTGATTATTTGTCTTTTTATTCATTTCAGAAAGAAGGGAGAAGGGAGAGAGAGATAGAAACATCAATGGTGAAAGTGAATCTTGATCAGCTGCCCCCTGCATGCCCCCAACTAGGAATTGAGCCCGTAACCGGGCATGTGCCCTGACTGGAAATCAAACCATGATCTCTAGGTTCATGGGTCTACGCTCTACCACTAAGCCACACTGGCCGAGCCATCCACTAGTTCTTAAAAAAAAAAAATTTTTTTTTTAAATAAACGACTCCTTCAAATACATCTCCATGTTGTTTATTTCCAATTCAACTTGGGCATGAAAGTCATGCATTAATCATATAGCTTAGCTAATTTGACCTCAGTTCATTTTTATAAAATATATACTGGGGAAAGGAGTCAGATAAATACTTCTTAAAGATTAGTTCTGAGAATTAAAAAGCACTTCTTACAATTTACATTATTTTGGTTTGCTTTTTAAAGCTTCTCTGGCCTTTGGGAAGGATAAACAAACGAGAGTTCCTGGCTATTCTCCTGGACTTCAGAGCCATGGGCTCCTTGTATAATGTCACTGACAAGTGCAGCGCAGCCAACGTGAACTTTTCTTCCAAGCCGTTCCTTCAGGTTCCTGGAAGAGGGTTCACCATATCCTAAACAAAAGTCCCCACCAAGTTACCTGGCACCTGTTTCCTTTGTTTGCAAAGAGTGACGACATTTCAGCCTCTGCTCTAGGTCCAAGAACGCAATCTTAGATTTTGGAGGAGCTGGGATCGCCCCCCAAAAGAAACTGGCCACCGAAGTTACAAATCACTCCTCCATTCCAGCATGCTTAAGAGTTTACAACAATTAGAATAGCCATTTGACACTGGAATACATTATTGAGAAAATGTCTAAGGGCAAACTCTCAACTCCGTCAAGGAAGCAGAATCTAAGTCCAAAGTCACACACTGGCAGCTGGTGGGTAGAAGCTGGCCTACAGGCCTGTTTTACTTGGCCTGCAGAGAATTATTTAGACAACAACAACAAAGGAAGCCAACATTTAGAAATTGGGCTTTTTCACATAAAAGTCCAGGGTTCTGGCTTCTTCCCAGAGGGCACACTCTCCTGAGGCTGCAGATGCAGGTGGACCAGCCTCACAGCTCTGCTGTCCTGGCCTGGGTCCTTGAGCATCCATCCCAGTCTGATCCCAGGGTAGGCCATCTTTGGGAAAGTTGTTCCAATGTTTCAAGCAGGTGATAGGACCAATGATTAAGTTTAGGTATTAAAAAACCTCAGCCGAGACCATTTTGACTCAGTGGTAGAGCATCGGCTTGCGGACTGAAGGGTCCCAGGTTTGATTCCGGTCGAGGGCATGTACCTTGGTTGCGGGCACATCCCCAGTAGGGGGTGTGCAAGAGGCAGCTGGTCGATGATTCTCTATCATCGATGTTTCTAACTCTCTATCCATCTCTCTTCCTCTCTGTAAAAAAATAAAATAAAATAAAATATATTTTAAAAAAAACACCAAAAAAACCAACAAAAAACCCTCAAAGTCCTGCCCAATCATCATGGCTCAGTGGTTGAGCTTCCACCTATGAAGGAGAAGGTCAAGGTTCAATTCCCGGGTCAGGGCACATGCCCGGGGTGCAGGCTCAATCCCCAGGGAGGGGCATGCAGGAGGCAGCCGATGGACGATTCTCTCTCATCATTGATGTTTCTATTTCTCTCTCCCTCTCCCTTCCTCTCTAAAATCTATCTATCTACATATATATATATATATATATATATATATATATATATATATATATATATTAAAAGAAAAGAACTCCCAAAGTCCAGAGACTGAGTTTCAGTTCTTCTTCTCCACCTAGAGCCAGCATGAATGAGGGGAACTAGGCAGAGACAGTCTCCGATAGCCTTTCGGGAATGCCTGGGAGAAGGGAGTCACTCATCCACAGCCACGTGCATGAATACACTGCCACCAAGATGCGTGCTATCCTCACAACCCCACTCTCTGCTGTTTCCCCTGACTGCTACAGCCACCAAACTTTTAATCATTTACATAGATCCGTGCTGGGCATCTTCCGAAGACTAGCCACTATTACAATATATTCACGAGGAAATTCAGGAATCCTCTGATCCCAAGGATCTGACGAACTGAGCTGGGGAGCAAACTCCCACACAGACCAAAGAGGAGAGACAGCCCCTCACTCTGTGCCAGGCACGGAGCTTGCATCCCCGCCACGGCTCTCTGAGGTCAGTGTGACTCTTATCTCAATAGAGGGATACAAAGAATGATCAGTGGGCTCTAAGGAATAGGTAGAGTCCAGGGAAGATGAAGAAAACTAGTGCAGAACAGTGTGTTCAAAGCGACACATATTACCTCAAAAAAGAAACAGCAAATTATAGCTTCTGACGAGTCTCTGCATCAGAATTCGATTTTCCAGTCTTTGGAACAGACAGTGACTTTCAGTGGTACTCAGTCATACACTCTTTTATTTTAATACTAATAACTAACATTTATTTTAATGTTTATTAGGAAGAGATAATTACATACTAGACCAATGGTTTTAAGGATGGCACTGTTTGAGAAATGGCTAAGTTAACAAATGGGCTCATTTGAAGTAGATTTAAAGAAAAGCAATAAACATGTATCAGATGGCACCTTGGTACCATAAATATTCTGATGATGGCATGCAACATATTTGTGTTTTACTCACTAGAAGAATAAAGATGCAGGCTGTCTATTAATTAATCAGGAGCAACAAGAGCCTCCGATTGCTTTTTTATTGTAGAACTCGCGGTAACTCTGGCTTTGCTAACAATACAGTGTCTCTGGGCGGAGCGTTATCACCAAGTCACCTTCCTGGAATCTGAAGTAAGGAAGGAGTGGGAAGCTGGGTGAAAACAAAATGCCGTCTAGTATTTTAGGAATTTGAATTTTGGATTCTCGGCATCAAGCTTTAGTACGTACTGTCCCTCGTACTGGAAGCAGAAGCAAGGTTCTTCTTGCCATTGTCAGCTCCGGGGTAGGCAAAACAACATCACAGCCCGGTTAAATAAAACAAAATGCAACCCAAGCTTGTTAGCAAGTAATAAAAACTGCACCCAATTCCACGGCACCCATGCTTCTGGTGTTTGCTGCAGATACGGCCTAAAGCAGCAGAACTAGAGTGAAACTTAGATAGGACTGGGTTAGATATGGAGGCGAGTTGGGGGGGGGGGTAAATGTCTTTGGGGAAGAGGACCCTTTGCCCAGTGGGTGAAGCCCCAGGGAAAATGGACAGCTTAGGTTTACTCATCTGCCTTTGTGTAAATTTGCTCCTCAACCTTGTCGTGAGCGCGCGCGCGCGCACACACACACACACACACACACACACACACACACACGAAGAAGCCCTATTTAAACCTGACACATTTTTTTTAAAAGCTTCAGAAAACTCAAAAGGGCAAGTAATAAAGGCTGCTGCAATGCTCAGGCTATTTCTATATTTCTGCTCATCAGTGAACGGAATCCTTTTGTCTTGGAAACAGGGTATGTCTTCGTAAAAAACAACAACATCCAAACCTGTAGAGAATTTTTTATAAAAATTTGTTTGAGCCAAACAGGATACACCTGGAAGTAAGATCTCAACGGACTGAGAAAAATGCGTCAGAGAACAACAGTTTGCAGTTTCTTTTATGCATCTGAGATGGAGGAGACCTGTGAGGAAGACTACATGAGGGTGGGGGGAATCAACTTGCAGGCCAGTTAAGACGGTGCGCTCTCCTGGGGGGGGGGGGGGGTTATGGTGTATTTCAAAGGTGTGCGTACCTTGATGCACAGAAACAATGGGCTTGCTTAAGGCGACGATAAACCTTTTACTAAAGACTTTATAAGCCTGGGGTGTGACTACCCACCATGACATGCCTCGTTAGGAATTTATGGTCAGATCTCCCTGTGAGGTTACTTTCCATCGAAGCCCCTTTTTTTCCATCAAGCATTTTTCTTTTTTTTTTTCCAAAGGGATCGGTCCCTAAGAGACTTGGGAACATCATTCGGATGCTAAAGAATTTTCTGAAGATGGAGAAAATGGGACTGATTATGTAGCGAATTGAAAATGGTCCATCTTAATAATAATAATAACATAAGCTAATATAATGATAATAAGCCACTTTGGGTATGTGAGAGAGGGGTGGGAGAGACAGAGGATGGAGGGAGAAAGGAAAGGAATAAGAGAGATGGGGAGAGGAAGAGAGAGAGGCTTCTGAAAGGCATTGCTTTCGAATGATGATAATACTGACAATAAGAACCGGTGTTTATTGGGTTCTTACCATGTACCGGGCACTGTGCTAAGTGCTAGGCAAGGGCCATTTCATTTGCTCTTCACACTAATCCTATCATCCCCACTTCAAAGGGAGGCCTGGAAAAATTAAGTAAATTGGAGCTAGCAAATCAGCGCTGGGATCAGCAGACTGACTCCAAACCTTTGCTTTCAAGTGCTGGTCTCTCCGCTGCCTTCTAAGCAAGATGGCTCCAGGCTCGGCGGCGGCAGAGTTTTGTAACTCCCAGCCGCTTGCTGTCAGAGAGCCAGAGCCCGAGCTGCGACCCTCAGGGTGGCCGAGGGAAAGGCAGAGGCTCCGGGTGGGTGGTGGCTCCTCTTCACTGCGTCCCACGCCACCAGGCACCTCTCTGAACCCCTGACGCTCCGTCTATAAAGAACGTTCTGGAGAAGGGGTGCCAGTCGGTAGCCTCTGGAGAGAGCCCACATATCTTTATTTTTTTATTTTTTTTAAAAAAATATATTTTATTGATATTTTACAGAGAGGAAGGGAGAGAGATAGAGAGCTAGAAACGTCGATGAGAGAGAAACATCGACCAGCTGCCCCTTGCACGCCCCCTTCTGGGGATTGCCTGCAACCAATGAACATGCCCTTGGCCGGAATCAAACCTGGGACCTTTCAGTCCGCAGACCGATGCTCTACCACTGAGCCAAACCGGTTTCGGCTCCCCACATATCTTTACGTAAGCACAGAGAAACAGGGATGGGTCCAGAACCGAGAATGTATAACCATGAAACACGGAACTGCTGGGAGGACTCGGGTGTTTTCGTGATGGGCTGAGTCAACGCCATCCATTTCATTCTCACTATGATAACCCTACAAAATGTGCATCAGGCCCGTGTCCTGTCAGAGATGGGAAGAGCGAGGACCCGAGAGCTTCAATCATTTGTGCCAAATCACACACCTAGGAAGGGGCCTTTTGAACCTGGGCCTCCTCTATCGCTTCAAACCCTCCCTCCTGGCATATCACCACGGGCATGGGTCATCCATGTAAAGCACCAGCCGGAGTGGTGCCTAGACCCACAGACTGCAGCCAGGATGCCGGGGCTGGACCAGCTCAGCCACTTACGAGCTGTGTGTCCGAGGGCCCATCACTTCCTTCCTCTGTGCCTCCTTCCTCACCCAGAAGGTAGGCATTTAATAGTGCCTTTCCTCTCAGGTTGTTTTGAGGAACACATGAGTTAATATTTGTAGACTGTTGACTCACGTATGTGTTTGTGAAATAAATACAAAGATACAAACTCTGTCTCAACAGAGGCTTTTACGTACACGCAGCTCACAAACCAAGCGCTAATGGACACAGTATCAGTGGAAAATGCATAGAATCAGCTCCTCTAGAGGCCAACCCAGTGAGGCCGCCACCAGCCCTGGCCATGGGACCAGGAGGCTGCGCTCTGAACTGAAGAACACACTACGACCCAAGTCCTGGGCGTCAGTCCCCGATCCGATGCGAATTAGCTGTGTGACTTGAAGAAGGCATTTCATTGTCTGGAACCCAGACACGTTAAAAGCTGCCATGTCCCAGTGCGACCAGGTGGCATGGCGCAGGGCAGGAAAGAGGACAGATGGACATGGGGCCCCCGTGGTTCTGGTTCCGCCGGAATTTTATAACTTTCGACAAATGGCTTCATTTCTTTGCATTTTGATTTCCTCCTATCCTCTAAGCTGAAGAAAACGGCCCCCCTTATCTCACAGGGTTCGGGGCAAATAAGGAAGCAGATCTGAGACATCCTTGGCAGAGACAGATCTGCATGAGCAGCTCCCGTTTCTGGGTAACAGGTGTGCACTTAGTAAATCTCTGTGAAAGTGATTCTGTCATTGAGCACAGCCTTATTTACTGGTCCTTCTGTCCCCCTAGAATCTAAGGTCCCCAAAGGCAGGGCATCTCTGCCTGTCTATATTCCTGCACTTGATTAAAAAAAAAAAATAAGTCCTTAAGAAAAATCTATTGATTGAATTTGTGGGAAGTAGGAATATGCGTATCAATGAATAAATGACCTTAAAGTTGCTAAGAACATCCCCCACCCCACCCCCACCACCAAAAACAAAGCAAAACACCCCGACCTGAAGATTTTAATTAATGTCCAAAGTACTGAGAAGCAAGGGAAGACATGCAGGTATAAAGCTCTTCTGCATTACCCGCCCGCTCTAAATTCTTTTCTCCGGGGAGGTGGTTCGGGTGGGGAATGGCGAGTTAAGATACTATAAAGTGGTTAAATTAACATACTCAGCAGGCACACCAGCTTTCCAGAGCTGAATACCAACTGAGATAATTAAAGGCCAGAGCCTTGGCCTTTTTTAAAAATCGACTCCCTTATAAACTACCTGCTGACAAAGGCATAATTAAGTTGACTCTTGTAAGAAACAGAAGACAACTTTTCTCCTCCATTCTTAATTAAAAATGTAGTCCCCCCACTTTGCCCCCAAGCTCAAGGAGCACTCAAATTCACAAGAACAGAAAGGAACTACACTTTTGGGTTTTACTTTCTTCTTCTTTTCTTTTTAAAATGAAGCCTGCAATATCCTTTCTTCCCGGGAACCAATCGTTGGAGGCTCAGAAGTAGCTGCGCTGGAGAAAGCAACCAGAGGGAGGCAGCTCCCCAGGCCGCGGGGTGGCCGCGCCAGCTCCTGCCCAGAGGGATGGAGGCGCGGCCAGGAGCCTCCCCCATCACTCTTCATCTGTGTGGCCTAAAATAAAAGCTGCGATTTTTAAATGCTTGTTCTAAAAATAGGGAGTTTTGGCTGAAATCCACCAGTTGGTGTTTTGATTTTTAAATTATGTACCGGTAAGCAGTCCAGGGAGGTTTGCGATTTCATGTTGATGTCAAGGTTCTAAAACATTGTGTTTCTCTTTGAATGTGGGGAAAGGCGAAAGGAGATAAAAGGGGGGTGGGGGGTGATGATGCAGAAGGCTTAACTTCCAGCCTGAAAGCAAAAGGCAGCTAAGCTAGGCGGCCCTAAAGCAAATAGTAACATCTTTTAAAAGTTTTATTTCGGGGGTAAAGGGGGAAGAGGGAAGAGCCAGGGGCTAAAACTCACTCAAAATGGAAGAGAAACTGGTAAGTTTCAGCCTACTCATATCTTCCCTGATGTCATTTCTGGAACCAATTCCTAATGGGCAGCTTTAAAAGCATTAAGAATCTTCTGAGAGGGTTGGGTGGTCCAAGACGTGGTCTTTGAGATAAGAATGTTAAAGTCTCCATAATCAGAATGCATTTCAAGAAAGACGTGCTATTATGGGATCTTTAATGAATGAAGATTAATTTCACGTGACATGGGTGCTATTTTTAAAAAGTTCTCGGACAATGGGGTGAGTGGGAAATGTTCTAAGAAGCTATGGGCTTTTTGGACAAAAAAGACTGAGGTACCTTAAACACTTGATTTCACTTGTGAAGTTTAGCAGCGCGGTTTTCAGCTGATCTCTAGAGATCTGGAATATTGCGTGTGTGTGGGTAGCATCATGTGTGAACCATGAGAGCCACCATCTCTCCCCCTCTCCCCGGAACAAACACCCACAAACCGATGGGGATGCTCTGAAGGTTAAATTGGTTAGTTTAGTTGTCCAGGAATGTACGCTATGCAAACAATGTTGGCTCCCTGTGCCAAGGCAGAGATATTGTGGGACTTGAGGCTGCTGGCCACGAGCAGAAGGATGGCGGAGCATACAGTTCTACTCGCTGGGGCAAAGTGGTTGCGATGTGTCAGCATGCTAATCTGCAAAGGACAAATCATTACAGAACTTGCTATATTAGAACCAGAGACTGTTAGTCTGCATGGGGGGGGGGGGAGAGGGAGGCGAGAGGGGGTGTGGAGAGAAGGAGGGCAGGAATAAAGATCCCTCCTTTTAGGGAGGAAAAAAAGGGGAGAGAACCTGCAAAGTGCACTACAATTCACTTTTAAAAGGATTCTTCTGCTTGCAAAATGGTTCTTTTGAAGAGGGAAATCCTGGGTATTTAAGAGTTTGGTTAAAGATCAGACAAAACACACATACACACACACACACACACACACACACACACACACACACACAACCACTCTGGCTTTTGAAATGCTACGTGGCAGAAAGGCTAACATGTTAGGAGGCAGGCTGCCAATCAAAGATCAATTCCACAGGAAGGTCAGCGACGCACAGGAAAGATACTGTGGGCTTCTGGGAAGAGGCAGTTTGCTTTACAAAAAATCTGCTTTATGCACTTGTTTTTCCTTTTCTTCAGAGAAACACAGGGGATGTGGGCTCTTCAATCAAGACAGCAAAACGGGGAGAGGAAGCGGAACAGGGGTCCGTCTGGGGCAGCAAGAAGAGAAGGGCCGCAGTGTCTCTCCTTGGCTGGCAGGTGGTTTATTTGCACCCTCCGAGAGTTCCTGAAATAATTAACATGCACCGCCGTTCTTGTTTTTCCAGTCGTGATTTCATCCAGTCCTTGCAGAAACTCAGAATTGAATGTCATGGTTTTGTTCTTTGGAAAGCAAAACTCCCCCCAAACGAGGGAGTTCTGCATACCGCCGAGGGCACGTGAGCCCTGAAAGGTTTGCAGGACGCTAATCATTAACCAGCCACTTCTGAAGGTAGAGCTTCTTCCCCTTTCTTGGCCGAGGATAACAGTTCCTTTCCGAGGAACCTGCCCGGTCCTGGTTTACTTTCTGTTTCTCCCACTCGTTTCCACGTATTCTTCAGAAGCCCAGGCGGCTTCCCGAGGAGCCTCCCTCTCTGCAGGCCAGCTCAACCCTTCCCTCACAAGCCCTGGTTTCTCAAAATAAATTCATCACTGACTTTATTTTTCCAAGACCTCTCCCTCTTCTCACTCTGCTGGAGGGGAAAAAAAAAGCTCCCTCCTCCCTCAATAATGCAGGAGAATAAAGAGGAGGTTAAGATCTGTTAAGAAACTTTAAATTTCAAAAAGGGGCCTGAGAAAGACTGCTCCGGTCATGAAAGGGGGGCACAGACGGCTCTGGGTGTGCACCTGGCTTTGCCATTTACTAGCAGTGAGGCTTGGGATTGGTTACTGAGTCTCCCGAAGCCTCAGTTTTCTCATCTGCAAAGTGGGGATAAGAAGAAAACCCTTCTAAACAGACTGCAGTATTTCAGAGAGAAGGTTAGGGAGGGGAGAGATTAACCAATGATGCATATGCATATATATATGCATAGCTCATGGACCTACCAGAGTATGGGGAAGGCCTGGGGGAGAGGGAGGTGAGAGCAAGGTAGAGGGGATTTATTGGGGAGGGGATCTGTAATATTTCCAACAATAAAGATCAATTTAAAGTAAATAAATACACACATAAAACTATCCTATGGGGGTAAAAACAATAAAACCCTTCCAGGGCTGTAAGGAGAAGTAACTGAGACAAAGCACATGAATTACGTCTAGTTGCTAAAACACAGTAAACGACAGGCAAACGTTTGCTTTATTATGATGATGATTATTGCTATTATTATTTTAATGTAGACCCTTTGGATAGGAAGCAATGCACAAAGAGCAACCAGAACCAGCAGCGCTTCTAAAAGCTAAAGAATAATAGCACAAGGAAGGCTCCGTGCAATCGTTTCAGGCCCCGGGAAGCACCTCTCAGAGGCAACACGTGGAACTGAGCCGAGTGTCCAATTTTAGGCGTTCCCCATGAGGGCACAGTGGCTGATCTGCATGCCTCACCTGGCGGGCCAGCCTCAGCCCCGTCCCCCCTCTGCACAGGCTGTCGGCCTCCTCAGGGAGACACGACACAGCCCTGGACTCAGGAATTTGCAGCCAACTCCCCCCACCTCCCCTCTCCCTTTGAGTGACCTCAAGGCTTTGAGGGGAATGACAAACAACGGCTCCTCCTCACCAATAAAGCAAGGACCCTGACTGCTGGTCACGGAGCCACTGGCGAAGGCCTGGCCCGTTTGTAGGTTTTCCCCAGACAATGACACCAAACTCAGGAAGGCAGGCTCCAATCTCGGGCAGCGCTGATTCACCAGGGCGTACGTACTTCAGGGCTGGAGCTTTGGGGAGGGGAGGTGTGCACTGCTCCCTACCAGCCTGCCAAAAACCAATCCTCCTTTAACAACAACATTAAAAAAAAAAAAGGAAGGAAGGAAGGAAGAAAAAAAAAGGGGGAATCTTTCCTAATAAGGTAATGCCACATGCCATTTGTGGTTTTGAATTGCTCAGCACTGAGGGATCACGTGACATGCCGCCATCCCTTCACGCTTGTGCAAGGCTCTGCAGGAAGAACGAGCGGAGAGCCACTGGTGTGCCCGGGGGGATTACACATGAATGGGGAGCATGCTTTGCCGGCGGAGCCCCACATTTTCCTGATTAACCGCACCGGCCTCACGGCCTCCTGCACCGAGGCCTGCAGGACTGCTGCTTTGCAGGCCCCTCGCGGTGAAAAAGCTCTCAGGTTGCCGTGCACGCGTGCTTTCTCCCTCCAGCTAGGTACAAGCTTCTTGAGGGCAGAAGCGCGCCTTTACGTCTTTGGTCTCGCCCCGCTATGCTTATCACTGCGTAATCCGCCCAGCAGTTAATAAACGCCTGATGATGGACTAGCACTGGGAATTGTACGGAGCAGGAGGCGATTGCTTTATATCATTAACCCCCCGACTCATAAACGGGCAGGGTTTCAAAAGTTGGCTTCAAAGAAGGTACTTAGGAAGCATATTTTCCCATAGAAACAGCGTTACTACTGGGGATTAAGGTTTCCAAGCCTGATATTTCTCAGAATATCCTATGCGTATGTATATGCCCTCTTTAATGGAGCCATTTCATTTTCTCCGATTCACATTCAGACCGGCTGTGTGCGTGTGGAGTTACATTCCTTCGATGTTATGATTCTGTTTAGTTACATCTGTGACTTGCACAGATTCCCCACCCTCTTGCTGGATGTATTTTCATATTTTATACTTTATGTAGGTAATGATTCGATACTTCAAAAACAAAATTAAGAAGATGTCATTTTTGCTCATCATTAAGAAAGATGCATATACTTTTGTTGCACACTCCTATATATCCACTTATTTTCTATCTGTTTTTTAAAAAAGGTATGTAGAAAAAAAATCACAACCTTTAGGACTGGCCATTTTTATTTTTGTTCACATATATTGCGTATATATTTATTTTGGGCCATTAAAATATATATATTTTTAGCCACTAAATACCGTATTTGCCGGCGTATAAGACGATTTGTTGGCCCTGAAAAATACGTATTTGCCGGCGTATAAGACGACCCCTAACATTTCCACTAAAAATACAGAGTTTGTTATATGCTCGCCGTATAAGACTACCCCCCACTTGGAGGCATATTTTTCAGGGCCAAAAAATCGTCTTATACGCCGGCAAATACGGTAAATGAATGACATTAGCTTTAAAAGTAAGAACTATCGTTCAAAAATAAGGCGGAGTCGGTGCTTGCTGGAGCACAGGGAGACGACTTAAAGGTCTGCCTCGGGGAGCGGCTCCGCATGCGTGGGGAAAAGCTCCCCATGGCTCGGGGAGGACAGACACTTCCAGCCAGGCCACGGCGAGGACGGTCTGGGGCCGAGGCTCCCTCAGAGCCTGCAGAGCGGCAGCTCTGTGAGAACACTGTCCACTGTCCGGGGCGGGGCCTTCCTGAAGGTCAGGGTTACCGTGTTTGGGACCATTCGTACACAATAACATGCACCCAGATGCCGGTCTTTGTACTGCTCCTTGTAATAGCTCCCTAGACACGTAGGAAGCTGAAAGGCCATTCCTTAGCTCTTGTTCCCGTGCCATAGCATCTTGAAAAGATGCATCTACATAATTTTTCGGGATGAAGAGCATGATGTCTCCTGTGTTTCTAAGATTGGCAGAGAGGATTATCCTGTGGATAGTCTAGAAGTGTCGAATCAAAACAACAAGCAGACAGGAAGCTCTCCCAAACCTAGCATGCTGAACCCGTGTACCAAATGCGCCTCTCCCCACATCTTTTGGAGTTCACGGCTGCTTTTCCAGCCCAAATCAACATTTTTTCTTTCTTTTTTTAAAAAAAAATATATTTTATTGATATTTTACAGAGAGGAAGGGAGAGAGAGAGAGAGCCAGAAACGTCGATGAGAGAGAAACATTGACCAGCCGCCTCCCGCACACCCCTCACCAAGGATGTGCCTGCAACCAATGTACATGCCCTTGGCCGGAATCGAACCCAGGACCTTTCAGTCCGCAGACCGACGCTCTACCACTGAGCCAAACCGGCTTCGGCCCCAATCAACATTTAACGCAGCACAACAGAAGTGTCAGGTTAATGACCGTGAGGCGTGGCAAGCACCGGTGCACTGGTATCACACGTGTCCTTCGGCAAGAATTACTACCAAGACACAAGGAACCGCCGTCCCCCTTCCACCTTGATGGATGCGGTGGACCCTTCCAGGGGAAGCCCTGAATACCAGGATATTCTCATTGCCTGCCCTTTCCTCACACCAGCTCGTGGAGGAAACCTAACATGCACTCCTGTTCTCCCTCACCATTGGGAGAAACAGAATTCCTGCTTCCAGCTCTGAGCACAGTGACAGGAGGGCCGCTGCCTAGCGCTGGCCAGTATGGGAGACTGGTCTGAATGCTCCTGGATGCAGCAGACCCCTCTGAAAGGGTGACTGCTTACTCTAAAGCATTTCGCACACCAACAGAGCACCGCTGTTTGTCTGAGAAATGCCAAGCGTGCAGGGGTGGGGATCACAGGCTTTATGTGGTCAGATCCCGGCTATTCTAATTTTAGGATGGCAGATGCACGCTGCCCCTTCCCCCTGCTGCACCCACGGCAGACATCACTAATGGATCGGTGCTCTCTCTTGTGGGACCCAGACCTGAGTTAATGACCACTTGGCTTCAGCACCTGGCCCCAAGCCACTGTCGGTGGCACCCATGTTGGAAACAATGAGCTATTCCTGTTCCAATTGGTTTTGCACACTGTCCGTTCTTACCTGGATGCAACTGACAGCTGGCTAAGGGGTATCATTACTTTATTTCAGCAACACCTTCTGTGTTCTCAGAGAATCTCTCACTAGGCTGAGCTACAAGTAACGTGAGCTACCGTCCATCCCATGCTCTCGCTACCTGCCAGACCCTGTTAGACGTGAAGAACCAAATTACGTCCCAGTGTCTCTACAAGAATCCCGAAGAAGGGTAGCTCAAACCTGACTAAACCGCAGCTTCCGCTCTTTTCCTGGTGACTCCCGGGCTGGATTAGCGGCCTCCCTCCAGCCTTCTACGTGCCTCCTCTGTCTGCACCGTGTGCACCGCACTCACCTCACTGTCCATGCAACTGTCCTCCCTGCTAACTGCATGGAGGCAAGACCCATGCCTCACTCACCTCTAAACACCCAGCACCCAGGGCCCGACCGAGTACATAGTGGGTGTTCAGTAAATAAGGTGAATGCACAACACACACACACACACACACACACACACACACAGACACACACACACACACACCCTCCTGTTTTTAAAATACTCTCAGGGCTCTACGGCTCACGCTCTACACTGAACACGTGATCCAAAACAACCACAACTGCGGAGGACGTTTACCTCATCAAGCAAGGTGCTGGCTCGGACAAACTGGAGCTGAGGCCGACAGGCAGGCCCCTCAGGGTCTTTCCTCTCCCTCCCCCCTCCCCCCTCCCCTGCAGCCCCTGCAGAACGCTTCCCTGCTGTTTTCTTTTAAAAAAAATATTTTATTGATATTTTTACAGAGAGAAAGGGAGAGAGATAGAGAGCTAGAAACATTGATGAGAGAGAAACATCGACCAGCTGCCTCCTGCACACCCCCTACTGGGGATGTGCCCGCAACCAAGGTACATGCCCCGGACCGGAATCGAACCTGGGACTCCTCAGTCCGCAGACCGATGCTCTTACCACTGAGCCAAACCGGTTTGGGCTCCCCTGCTGTTTTCTTTCTCCCTCTTCTTTTGCCCTTCTGTGCTTCCCATACTGCCCTGGGTGCCACAATCCCCACTCTCAGCGAAGCGAGGAATAAAGATTCTCGGATGGGATCGCTAGTAAAAGGAGCGCCGGCCGAGGAGGGAGGGCAGGAACCCGCGTCCAGAACGGCCCTGTCCCTCGGCTGGTTTCGCTCTGGCTGGCTGAGAGGAGAAGCCCTGCCCGGCGGCACAGGCGCTGCGCCCTGCGTGTGACTGTACCGAGGGCTCTGCCAAGTCAAAGGCAGGTTATCACTTCTCCTTTTCCTGACGTGTCAGGGGCGGCAGTCCCCCTAGCATATCCCCTTCCCTCTGTGGCCACCCCACGCTTCCTTCTAGCCCACTTCGGGCAGTCTGTCTGACGTCACACTCAAGAACCCTGCAGCCCCCAGCCCGTGCCCGGGCCTGCAGAGCTGTGACCTTTCTAATGCAGCTCAGGGCATTTTTTTTTTTTTTGGCCTCCAGTTCTCATCGTCACCATTGTCTGCACGGATTCTTAGGAGGATCAAGTGTAACCAACCCGCCGGCACGGCCCCGAGGCCCTGCGTGTTCTGGCTCCTGAGTCTCTCTCTCTCTCCCCCCGGCTCGTTTGGGGCCCCACCCGCCTCCCACACACTGAGCGCCAGCCATACCTGAACTCACCATTCCCGTCCCCACCGCAAGCCTCCGCCCACTGCTGTGGTCTCCGGCTCAGGGAGTGGCATCCCCGCCTGCCCGGGCAGCTGCCCAAGCCAGACACTCTGGAGTCACCCTGGCCTCCCCTCTCTCCCACTGCACCTCCTTGGCTGCCTCCTTAGCCCTGCTCCCTCTACCTCCGCAATAGTTCTCAAATGAGTCTGTATTTTTTTACCCACAGACTTGCCACCACCTGCAGTGCTTGCCACCACCCGAGCTGGGGCTAGAAGCGGCTCCCCACTTACTACTGCAACATTGCGAGACAGCTTCCGAGCTGGTCTGCCTTCTGGCAGAATCCCTGCCGGTCCCTCATTCGCAGGCGGAGTGACTTTCTGATAAAAAAAAAAAACACCTGACTTCTTCCACAGTTTAGATGCCGCTTCCTCCAAGAAGCCTTCCTGCTGTGCTCCCCTAGCACCTGTGTGCTTGTGGGTCTTCTCCATTACAAGCAAAATCCCGGAGGGCTTGCTCTCCCCTCTGAGCAATGTAAGATATATATATTTTTATTTATGTTTCCCTCAGTGGCAGGCGCTCTAGCCTACCTCTCAGTAGCCCCCTTCCCCTTCCTCTCTGCACCTTACAGTACCGACCACATGCTTTGCGCAGAGTGGATACATCGCAAGGTGTTTGCCAAGTGGATAATTGAGTCTCCGATGAGTCAAGGGCACTTAAGACTTTTATAGTGTCCTAGGGTCATAATGATGAACAGTAATTATCAGCAAATTGTGCTAAATATATCCTGGTCTTGGGACATCCCTGGTGGTTAAGCTTTGTTTGTTTATACGAGAGCCTTGATACGGCCACGCCGTGAAGGCTTTCCAACAGAACAACAGGCGGAGCGAGGCGCCGCAGAAAGAGGCCAAGCCTCAAGCTGCCTGGTGAGTGCGCAGTGAGCGTCCATCCTGCTTGCGCCAGGCCCTGGGGCTACAGCAGGTAGGACAGGCCCACTGTCCTCCAGGGCTTAGCATCTGGGGGGGGGGGAGGGGAGGAGGAAATCAGAGGACTTCAAAAACAGTGTGGTGTTCTAAGAACTCAGCGGAGAGTGCAATCGGAGGCCCACGCTGCCGACGGCGAGTTGGGAAGACCTCCCCGAGGCACATCTATGCTGTGTCTGGGTGCAGAGGCAAAGCTAATTAGTCCGGGGCGAAGGAGACAATGAAAGACAATCAAGGATGCCCGGCCAATGTGGCTCAGTTGGTTGAGCATCGGCCCATATACCAGGAGGTCACAGTTCAAATCCCGGTCAAGGCCACATGCCCGGGTCGTGAGCTCCAACCCCCAGCAGGGGGCGTGCAGGAGGCAGCCCATCAGTGATCCTCTCTTGTCATTGGCGTTTCTCTCTCTGTCCCTCTCCCTTCCTCTCTGAAACCAACAAAAACATATTTTAAAAAAGAAGAAGAAAGAAGAAAAGCTGTAGTGCGATGGTCAGGCTTGTTTGTAACACGCCGCCTCGGGCTGCATTCTGGGATGTTAGCGACCGGCGTGGGAGGCTGCTGCAGTGATTCACTGCGGGGTGCCAGAGACTTCTCGGGACAGAAACGGGTGGAGCGTGAGTCCCCAAGAGCTTATGGTGCTCTGGCTGTAGCCCAAAGGATGGTAGCTCTGGCCATCAGCCTCCCCCCTTCTGGGTTTGGGATGGGGAGCTGGAGGCCCCCAGGTCCAGGGCGGAGCTTTCAACATTCTATTGGGTTGTTAGAATGAAATATGAAAATCTGTTACTTTAAGAGAAACAGAATGAGTCTTCTGAACCCAGAGTGTGTGTGTATATTTGCATGTGCGTGCCTGTGTGTGTGTGTGTGTGTGTGTGCATATGTGCACGTATGTGATACAAAGTCCTGTTTCCTTATTCACTCCTTTCCCATCGTTATGTGAGCCCAGGGACAGTTCTGGCCCCAACCCTGCCACTGCTTTGTGACCCCGCTTCAAGCCTGCCTGACCCTCAGTTTTCCCCACAAGTGCCACAAACAATCTGAATCTTAAAAATCTCTAAAATCAACACCCACTGGGGAGTTCCAACTTTGGGCAACAGAAGGGTTTGGTGAGAAGGGTGCTGGGTAACTGACTTGGGGCACGGGTAATCTGCACTTGGAGGTCCAGAGCTTCTCAGCCCGTTCCCCCAGCTGAGGTGGAGGTGAGGTGGCCAGGCAGGGACCGGCCGTCTGAAGGCTCAGGCCCCAGGCCCGGCCCCCGCACGGTGGTCTGAGTGCTCTGAGGTCCTACGTGCGCTCCTATGAGGAAACAGGTAGGAAGCCCCGTTCTAAGTAGGGAGGAGAGAGAAATACTAGCTAGCTCACAACTGCTTTACTGCCTACCACATGGGCCAGACTCTCCTCTGGCCTATCGTCTCTCAGGTGCCCACAGGCTCGCTCAATGATGGAACAAACAGGATCCCACTCCCTGCTGCATCCTGGGAAGGTGAGCACAGGACCGGCAGGCCAGAAGGTGACAAGCAGCAGGATTCAAGATGCAATGACAACTAGGAGCCTTTCCTACTCGAGGAGGATCAAGGTGGCTCAGTGTACTCGGCGAGAAGCAGCAGCAAGGACAGATGGTTACGAAAGCAAGTCTCAGACACAGGCCTGACTTCCTTTGTTGTTGTTTTTTTAAACATATTTTATTGATATTTTTCAGAGAGGAAGAGAGAGAGATAGAGAGCTAGAAACGTCAATGAAAGAGGAACATCGACCAGCTGCCTCTTGCACACCCCCTACCGGGGATGTGCCTGCGACCAATGTACATGCCCTTGACCAGAATTGAACCCGGGACCTTTCAGTCCGCAGACCAACGCTCTACCACTGAGCCAAACTGGTTTCGGCCTGACTTCCTTTGGGTCTGACTTGCTTTGGGTCTCCTAACGCAGGGACACATGAAAACACAAGGAACCAGCCCCCGGGACTGAATTAGTCCACCTGCAGAATGAAGAATGTAGACCGGGGCCTCCCTCCCTCCCTCCCTCCCTCCCTCCCTCCCTCCCTCCCTCCCTCCCTCCTCCCCTCACATCCCATCGGCACCATGATGACTACAAATTATTGTTTGGTAGCGACAGCCCTTTCGCTTACGGGGTAGCCGGTGCCCTCGGCTCTAGCTTCGGCTGGCCTCCGGCCTGGGGAGCGTGCTCCCCGGAGGCTCGGGAGGTGCTCCGTGCCCTGTGCGTGTCAGAGCACACACTGATGGTGCAACACCGAGGGCTGGCTGGACACGCTGGCCACCCTCCGGGCCCGGCTTTTAGAGGGTCAGAGACGGGGCCGGACACCACTGTCCCAGAACAAACAAACCCAGGACGTGTCTGCCAGAAAAGGGTGAAACAAAAAAAATTAGCTGGCTCCTCCCCGTGGAAGTGTTTCTTGAAAATATCTGCCACGGAGACAGCCTTGTTCTGACTGTTCCAATGGAAGAGAGTCTTTATTGCAACAAAAAGTCAGCATGGGGAGCAGCACATGTAACCCTCAACGTTAACGAAGGCCAGGCCGGTGCTGGTGAGGGTAGGACTCTGAAGACCTGTAGCATTCTTCCTTAAGGGTTCTTCTCCGTGAGAGCTACTCAACTCAATACACTCTTATCAAGCACCTACTGTATACATACAAAGTATTGTGGGAGGCAGCATGGTACAGCGGTGAGGGGGGGGGGGGAAGGAGCTTGGCAATCAGGCGGGCCAGAGTTAGTGTTCAGACTATTCGAATCAGTCCCCCCGTGACCTTAACAAAGCTACATAACCCCCCTGTGGCTCAGTTTCCTCACTTGTAAAAATGAAGGCAATAATAGCATCTACCTTATAGGGTGATTGTGAGAATGACACTTAAAACATCTTAGAATAAATGATGCCTGGCTTTTAGTAAGCATGCAGTGTTTGTTGGCTGTTCCTATAATCTTTCTGCACCTCCATTTCCTCGTCTATAAAATGGGCATAACAACCAAACCTACCTCAGAGGGTTGTTGTGAGGATTAAAGAGAACAATGCGTGTGTATGTTTAGCATAAGTTACACACAGTAAATATGCAATAAATGCTAATTATTGTTATTCCTAGATTCTCCCCCAAATTACTTTAAAACAAGACAGTCTGATCTGAGTGATGGTCCATGCAACAAAGAACTTCTTTCTTTGGACACTTTCAGCCAAGACCATTTTGTGACTCTGCTCTCATCACCCCCTGCCACCCAGTTATGCACAAAACACTTTGGGCTCATAAAACTCTGCAGTGACTCTCCCAAGAGTTCTGCTGCCCCCCCCCCCCCCCGCCCCCAATAGTCCAGGCTTCCCTTAACCTGCTACTGATATGTCATCCATTCTGCCATTCAAGGGGCTATTTCAAATCCTGGCTTTGTACAGCTCACTTCGGCAATACTTAAAATTCTGGCTTTATAATAAAACAGGGAGCACGTCCACTTGGCAGGGAACAGAAACATGACATTTTATTTTATACCAGAAGCATCTCTTATAGCTGCTAACATTAGAGAGCTCTTCCTCCATCCTGGCCAAGTGATGAGCATGTTCGATGCCTGACATCACTAATGCATGACATCACTATAACAAGGCCCCCCCGGGAAGTTCCAAGGTGTTCAAGGTCTGAGCGCCATGGGATCTAATCCCACGCTTGGCTCCAAAAAGCATGCAAACAAATCCTGGGAGCGCTGCCTCCCCAACGTAAACTCCAAGTGCAACTAGTTTCCCAGCATAAGACCACTCCCACTATACTCTAGGGGGGGGCTATTAGTTCAATGCTATGAACCTCTCTCCCCTATCCCCCCTCCCCACCCTGTTTTTTTTTTTTCTTTTCTTCTTTCTCCGATATTTGGCCAACCATGCCACCTAGTGGCCGGCAAAGCACACACATGTGTGTTCTCAAAAAGCTGGTGGGCCAAAGCACACAGTGATCAGAACAGGGAGGCACCTGGTGGATCACGTCCCAAGGAAAGGAACGGAAGCCCAGGGAAATGAAGCAAGTTACCTAAAGTCAGAGAGAGAAGGGAGCTGACGTGCAGCCGTGTGGAAAACCCGGCCCTCAGAGTTAGGACTTGGGCTGCAGGCTTGAAGTAAATTCTACCCTCAGCGAGACCCTTCCTCCAACCATTCCGAAAACATGCACCGAGCACCTCCTGCGATCCAGTCCCTGTGCCAGGTGGCGGGGACACAATGGCAAGCAAGGAGAGCAGGTCTCTCTCTTCACAAATGGGCGAGGAAGATAATTACAGGGAGTCCACAGTAACAACAACCACTTAATGCGAATTAAGGACTCACTCTGCTGCCAGGTACTTACGGTGCCAAGAGTTTGAGAGATACCGGCTTGTAATCCTCGCAACAATCATAGGATGGGGATGTGGTTATTACTCCAGCTCGACAAATGAGTTGGAAAACATGTAAGCTGTAAGGAATAAACTCCTACCTTTCTGAAAAGGAGGTGGTTGGAGTGGATGCCGAGAGATTTCTAAGGCCTCTTCCCAGCTCATCTTCTCTTTACTTCAAGAATTTGAGAGAGAGAGAGAGAGAGAGAGAGAGAGAGAACGAGAAGCCAGGTCTCCTAGTGCTCTTCCCTCAGACACGTGCCAGTCTTCAGTAATAATGACTGGGAGTTAGCGAACGCTCGCTCTGCGCCAGGCCCTGCACTTGTTTCAGCTCCTGCAAGCCTCCTAACAACCTATGCGATATCTTCAAAATGGAAATAATACCCGAGTAAAATAACCAAGCTCTGAAACGGTTAAAACGGAAAAGGAAAGGTCCCCAGATAAATGGAGACGCTTTCAACCGAAACCCATATGCAGGATTCCTAACCACTGTTTTGCGTCTGCTCACTTAGTCGTGTGGTGGGTTACCCTTCCTTACGCACTGGTGTCCCTGGGCTCTCATGACCCGAATGGAGGATGGGCCCAGGCAAGTGATGGAAAAGAGGGAGCCCATTTCTGAACCGCAGCACTGCTCCGGGGTAACGCTGGGACTCCAGACACAGCGACAGAGCCTGCAAGGCCCGGCGCCAAACCCAACCCTTCGGCTTCATTTCTTATTCCAAATGAATAAAGCATGTTCCAGCAGTTCCACTGAGCACACCACTCTTCATTCCGTCCTCCCTGGGGATTCCCAGGCAACATCCCTTTCCATGGTGCATGCCTTCATGCAAACTCCCCAAGTGATGTTGCCAATGGAGGACTGAGTTCAGGGCTGGAGGCCTTGCTCCAGAGCCACAGGAAGCACCGCCCACTGCTCGCCGCAGGCCCGGGCACCCAGCGCCCTCTCCACGGGGAAAGCAGGCCCTGCAGGCTCTGGAGCCCCCCAGGTCTTGTGACGACTGGCCTCCAAGCCGGGTCTCCAGGGTGATACTGTGTGGGCCACCGAGAGCACATCTGCCAGACAGGTTGGAGCACTCAGCCCAGCATGCTTTGCTATCTTTCTCGGACTGGCCAGATGTCCTCTGGCTTCCTAGGTCTAGAGATCAATGCTTGCCTTGTCTGACCGTCAGTCACCCTGGCCACCCAGTCAAGCTAGTTTTTCGTCGGGACGTCAACACTCTCCTAGTACCTCGCACAGGGTGGTGACCTCAGGTGTATCTGTGCACAGGGACGTTTTTAGAAAATGGAGCGGTGGCTCCTCCATCCTTATGTATTCAGTACCCAGCACCATGTATGGATGGCAAAGGTGCTGACTTCCAAAGAACTGGAGAGTAAAGCAAGGAATGTCAGCTTCCGAGGTCACCTGGCTTAAACTCCTGCCCAGTATAGGATTTCCCTCAAAACACCATTAAAAAAAGCAAATGTTTAAAAAGGTGTGTGTGTGTTATGTATGCATATGTGTGTGTGTATATATATATAGATGTGTGTATGTATGTATGTGCATGTGTATATGTGTTCATGTGTATGTGTGTATGCATATATCCTTTTAAACAGAATGAGGTGCATGTGCAGACACAAAGAACAATTTCACTCAGGTATTCTTTGAGAGAAAGCTGCATCTTCACTTAGATTTTTTTCCTCCTAATTTTCCAAAAAATATATTAGTGAGAGAAAATGCATAAAATGTATTAACTCAGGTAAGAGATACAAGTTAACATGTTGCTATATTTCCTTCTAATATTTTGTCCATGAGTTTTTGTTCTTTTTTGGTTTTGTTTAATATTTAATAGTTTTTAATTAGACTATTAGACAAATAACATAAATACCTGCTCTTTGTGAATAGTGAAACATTAGAAGTGAGACTAAAGTCCTGTTTGATCTTGTCCTAAAAAGGTCTATCTTTTTATAGAACATACTAAGTATTTACACGCACTTATATCTATAAAAAACACATAGTCATATCAATTAAGAAGCATCACATTGTACCTACTCTTTTTGTCCATGACTTTTTTTTAAAGTCCCTGAAATCGCACACTATTATACCATTTTATATTCTTTTTCTCTATGTGATTACAAACTCTTTATAAGCACCATGTATTTATATAATCTCAGACTTTTAAGAGAAGTTACGGGAATAATACAAAGAATTCTCTGATACCCTTCACCCAGATTTGGATTCCTGAAATGCTGACATTTTATATCCTGTATTCTTCCTGGGGGCAGGGGGGGGGGGGAGTGTGTGTGTGTGTGTGTGTGAGAGAGAGAGAGAGAGAGAGAGAGAGAGAGAGAGAGAATGTTGCTTTATCCCTAAATACTTCAATGTATTTTCTATAAATAAGAAGTTCTCTTACATAACCACACTACAATTAACACACTGCTTATTATCTAATCTACAACTTTATTCAAGTTTCAGCAACTTTCCAAAGAACTGGCAAGTAAAGTAAGGAATTTGAGCTCCAGAGCCACAGGAAGCACCTCCTACTGCTTGCACAACCTCCTTTACAGCGAAAGAAAATCCAAAGTTCTATCCTGCATTGACCTGTCCTGTCTCTTTAGTTTCCTTTCATTGGGGACGGCTCTTGAGTCTTTCTTTGTATTTCATGACATTGATTTTTTAAAGAGTAAAGATCAATTATTTTGTGGCCTGCCCCTCAATTTGGGTTTGTCAACATTCCCTCAATGTAAAATCTTGGGCTGTTTTATAATTTTGCTATAATTCCAAAATGAAGCTTTCTCTCTCTTCCTACCAACTATCTATTGGCTTTTATTAATTTCTACATTAATGATTTATTTGTGGCATTAAAGAATGTTTTAAGAGCTATTGAAAGATAAATAACTTTTTTTTTTAATTGTTGTTAATCCTCATCCAAGGATATTTTCCCACTGATTTTTAGGGAGAGTGGGAGAGAGAGGGAAAGTCAGCAAGAAACATTAATGTGAGAGAAACACACTGAATGGTTGCCTCCTGCATGAGCCCTAAGGCCCGGGCCAGGAGGAACCTGCAACCAAGGTACGGCGTGCCCTTGACTGGAATTGAACCTGGGACTCTTTGGTCTGCAGGCTGATGCTGTATCCACTGAGCCAAATCGGCTAGGGCTAAATAACATTATTTTTAAAGCTCCTGTCCAGCCTTAGGCGGTTTGGCTCAGTGGACAGAGCAGCGGCCCTCGGATGGAAGTGTTGCAGGTTCGATTCCAGCCGAGGGCATGTATCTTGGTTGCAGGCTCCATCCCTGGCGCTGGTCCAAGTACTTGCGGGAGACAACCAATTGATATGCACGTGTCTCTCTCACATCCATGTCTCTTTGTTTCTCCCCCTTCCTTCTATTATCTCTAAAAATCAATGGAAAAATGTTCTCTTGAAGATTACCAAAACAAACAAACAAACAAACAAAAACAAAAACACTCCTGTCCATTTGTGCTCCCACACCGATGTGTCTACTTCCACCTCAGGCTAACTGGCCTTGCACACTGGCATGTTGTAAGATATATTTTGACTCAAAGACAAAAAAATAATATTGCATTGCTGGGTTAGTCAACTTCATCTTAAAGCAGGGCTGGGGAATGTCCAGCCCAAGAGCTGTATGAGGCCCATGCAATCATTTGGACTGGCCCTGCCAAGGCATTTGGGTGAGCTAATTAAATGTTTGACCAAAGCCCAGCGGCGTGGCTCAGTGGTTGAGCATCAACTTGACTTATGAACCAGGAGGTCAAAGTTCAGTTCCTGGTCAGGGCACATGCTCAATCCCCAGTAGGGGGCGTGCAGGAGGCAGCTGATCAATGATTCTCTCATCATCGATGTTTCTATCTCTCTCTTCTTCTTCTTTCCTCTCTGAAACTATATATCTATATCTATATCTATATCTATATCTATATCTAGATACATAAAAATTTTTTGAAAGTTTGACCAAATATAGCAGGCTAATTTTTAAGATAATAATTTTGTATGTTATAAGTATCCTTCGAATGATGTTATAAATATCCAAGTGGCCCTTGGCAGAAAAAAGCCCCCCCCCCCCCATCTGTTTGAAGCATGATTATGCAGGTCTTTGTTCCTCCCACAACACCAAATACATTCGTTCCTGTGTTTGTACCTTCATTCATTCAGCAAATATACACTGATAATCTGCTTTGTGCCAATATTTTTCTGGATGCTGGCATCGGGCTCTCATGTAAAGAAATGAACAATACAATACAGCTGGTGCTAAGGGCTATGGAATATCCCGGTGACAGATCCCTGGAGGGGGCGCTCCAGGTGGAGCCTGGTCCTTTGCGAAAGAGGACAGAGCTTGCTGCAGCCCAGGAGCAAGGGAGAAATCACGGACCCTCTCCAGTCCCACCTCACAGTGCTTATCACGGAATTCCTTAAAAAATCTACAACACAGTGCCCTTACTGAAAATAAACCCTACCTTGCCCGATCTCAACAACCACTTCCAAAGCCCGCCCTTCTCCTCCCTGTCTGTCCAGTCAGCAGTCTGAATGCCAGCGTGTTGCAATTTGGGAATAGTAACCACAGCTTGCAAATGCTCTGAAATTAGAGGGAGCTCGCAAACCAGCCTTGCAATTACCTGGGACGTCAAGGAATCATTAATGAACCATGCCGTCTCACATCAGATTCCCGGCCACTTTCAGCAGGAAAGGGGACCGATGCCCCAGAAGAGAGAGAGAGGTCCGTGTGTGTTTTCTCCTCCAAATAACAGGGGTGGTGGCTGCAGCCACGGGCAAGGAGGGTGGGTGTTCAGAAAGAAGAGGAACCAGCCTGTGCCATGAACTGAGACTGGGATCAGCAGGAATGCCAGGTCCCCCAGCCCATTCCCTCCTCTGGGAGTTACCAGATACCAGAGAACTCTGGGGAAGGAATCCTGCAGAAAATACATGCACCCTCCCCCTTAGTAGTGCTTGCTTAGCACTTAGGACAATTTCTATACACCATGGGAAAAAGCAAACAGATAGTAATGTCAAAAAAGTCTTCTTATATAAAAATGACAAATTAAAGTAGACACAAATATATAAAAATATGGCCAAAAAGCATTAGACGTCTCTGTCAAATATTGAAAAATAAATCATAATAACTCAGAAGGTGTTTGCATACTCCTTTCTTTTGAGAAAAAATAGCCCCCAAATAGGCAATTAATCTGATGTAACACCCTCTTAACATGCTATTTCCTGTAGTGCAGCAGAGAAAGGAAAACAAACAAACCATCAAACAAAGAAAAAAACACCCAAAACACTATTATGAGCATCACTAATATAAATGCCAGGACTGTCCCTCCACTTGGGAGATGGAGATCCGAAACAATGCGGGTGACAAACTTTCACCCAGGGACACGTATGAACAAAAGACAGATTTTCAATATGAAAGCACTTAATATAGAAAACAAAATAAGTATCCCTCGAATGATGTTATAAATATCCACATGACCCTTGGCAGAAAGAAGGTGTCCCCCCCCAGTCATGTCTCTATCGAAATAAACCTACATTTCTATGAAAAGTGAAGCGCACGCGTGTGTGTGTGTGTTGCGGCCCACATAAATGTAAACCTTGTTTACTTGGCCCCTCATTGGCCTTTGAGTTTGACATACTTGCCCTACAGGGCTCCTTGTAAATAATTCTTCATTTCTCCTCCAGGGGGCGACGTTGGCCAGCATTTCGCTGAAAAGGGAAGTTACTTTCAAACTTGGATTTCCACATAGTGTTAGAAAGATATTCACGTATAAAAAGACCTTTCCATCCTCCCACTCCTTCTCAATACACTGAATCCTGGCTGGTTAGAAAGCACTCCAGGCCTTTTGTGGAGAGAGGGAAGGGCCACGACCAAGGGCCCGGAGTGAGCAGAACACTTCTCAGCACAGCTCTGTATTGGCTGGCCCATTCTCCCACAACTTGAGATCAGGATTATGGTTTTGCCAAAACTGACATAGCTTCAAGGATACTCCCCTTCGTTTTTCCTTCTTTGGAGAACTTTTCACAGGGCCCATATTGGACAGCTGATACTCCCTCCTGCGGGGAGGCCTGGCTCCCTCCCACCAGCTCCTTTGCAAGGGCTCCCTCGGATCAACCACAAAGTCTAGAGGTCTGAGAACGCCTCCTCTGCCTTCCTGCAGGGATGGTAGGACCTCTCCACTCTGTGGAGGGTGTTTGGTGGCCAGGAAGGACCCCAGACGGCAATTCCTCAATGCGTTCCCCTCCCCATCACTTACTTAAAAGGTTAGGAGCTCTGGGGGGACTCAGGTTCAGGTGCAGAAGAGACACACACAGGGCCAAAGCCTGATCCTGAGGGAGAAGGAAATTGGGGTTTTCGTGTCTTGGTGATGGTGAAACTGAGCTGAGGGGAAGACACAAAGAGGGAGACAAGTCTCCCTGACCCAGGGACAGATCCAGTGTTTGTTAGAATTCTCTAGAAAAAAAACACAAAAGTTAGGACCATCACATTAGCTACAGGGCTCCAGAGGGGTCCTTGGCACCGAAAGGCCCTAAAGCGGGGGTGGGCAAACTTTTTGACTCGAGGGCCACAGTGGGTTCTTAAACTGGACCTGAGGGCCGGAACAAAAGCATGGATGGAGTGTTTGTGTGAACTAATATAAATTCAAGGTAAACAGCATTACATAAAATTGTACGGCTTGCTCTTTCGGCTCCACGTGGGCCGGATAGAACAGCCGAACGGGCCAGGTCCGGCCCGCGGGCCGTAGTTTGCCCACGGCTGCCCTAAAGCCTAAGCTCCAAGCTGGCATTGCTGTGCCGCCGGCCCTGCGGGTGGAGGAGCGTGTTGGTAAGAGGTCCCCTTGTCCACACGATGCAGGCGGGAGGTCCTGAGGCTCAGCTGAGGAGTGGGGGAGCCATGTGGGTGGTCGGTGGCCCGGCGTCTCCCTTCGGTTCTGCTCCCTCTCACCCTGCCCCAAGCACACAGCAGAAGCTCAATAAACACTTGCTGACCAACACATGGGAGTGCTGCACTGCTACCCTTTCTTTTTTTTAAAAAAATTACATATATATTTTAAATCCTCCCATAAGCACCCTGACACCTAGGATCGAACCTGCAACGTAGGTACGTGCCCTGACCAGGAATCAAACCCACCGTCTTTCTGGTGTATGGGATGACACTCCACCCAACCAAGCCACCTGGGGTGTCTTCGGAGGTCGGGGGCAGGACACACGCTACAAGGCTTGATTTTGCAGAGTTCACAGCTCCGGACGGAGCCCTCATGAACATGCCCGCATGAGGCACGAAATCGGCTCTCAGATCAAGAGACACTACGTCATGAGCACGAAAAACGGCCAGATCAAGAGACACTACGTCATGAGCACGAAAAACGGCCACTGAGCACAGTGTTTCCAAATGCCAGCTTCCTCTCGGGGTTATTGTCAAGTGCACTGTGGTGTGACGGTGGGGAAAAGCCACCCGGAGACCAGGTCCAAGGCCTCTCCTGGGTTTGGAGAACAGGCTGTCAGTGAACGCCTGGCCACACTCAGCCTCTCCCCCACCTAGGCAGATTTTCTCAGACCCCGTTCATGCGGGCGTTACCAGGAGCCAGGCCTAGTCTCACAGCAGCAACACCTTGCAACCATTGCAAGTTATCCGGGTATCCGAATGGGATGCTCGTGAGAGAGTCCCCCGCTTAGACAGGCTTCAAGCGCAGGAAGAAGGACAGCTTGCCCGAGGGCTGAAGAGAGTGCCTTGTCCTGGGGAATTACAGTCACTATAACAAGAGCCTAAAGTGGAAGTTTCCACGGGCCGTGCAGGCAGGCGGCATCAAGAGTCAACAGATGGGAAATTCCAAAACCAGGGGCCAGGCCATTCTGTGTAAATTTTAAAGCAGTCGGCCTCGCTGGCAGAAAGACCCAGAAGGAGAATACAGACGGGCTCAGGACAGTGGGAAGTGATGGGGCATTTGGGGGCAGGTTCCTCAGGAATGCTCAGATTCCGGCCTCTCAAAGGTGGGTGGGTGGAATGGGTCAGCCTTTCAGCTCAAATCTGGAGAGAGGGTTCCAAAGGCACCACCTGGAGGGCTTGGCATGTGCTTCCTAGAGTGTGTGGACTGGTATGTGACACCTGCCTCAGAAAGCAGGTGTGAGAGGGGGAGGCAGGGGGCAAAGTGGCCTCGTCAAAGTCAGAGGCGGAGAGGACAGTGGCTGCTTGTCCCCTCCCCTCATGGGGGTGTGTGTGTGTGGTTAAAGGAATATGAACTGTGGGCATCAGGAATGCCGGCCTGGGGGTCTTTAAAAACAGGTTCTACCCAAGAGGGCTTCAGGCTGAGGGTGAGAGGCCCCCCAAAAAATATCTGAATGGAAGCCAGAAGCTGCTGGCAGACGTAGCAGCCGCGGAAGGAGAGGCACTGCCCGAGGCCTGGGAGATCCTGGACGGAAAGTTCCAGTGGGGTCCGTGAGAAAGCCACGGAAGCAGCCAGGAGAGCAGAGTCCCTTCCCTATTAGCCAGGCTCAGAGGGCCCAGTGCAAGGCGGGACGGGGACAGTCAGGTAAGAACTTTCTCTCTCTCTCTCTCTCTCTCTCTCTCTCTCTCTCTCTCTCTGTCTGTCTGCAGCACCTGGGGAGGCCGGGGGGCGGGGGGAGCAGCTGGAGGAGGGGGACCTCACTGGTAAGATGGAGGAAAATCTCCTCTTGGAATGAATACTGAGTGTCCCTAGAGTACAGTGAGTGTTTCCTGGTTCCAAAGTCTGTGTGTGTGTGTGTGTGTGTGTGTGTGTGTGTGTGAGAGAGAGAGAGAGAGAGAGAGAGAGAGAGAGACTTAAAGTGCCTTAGGACTTTCCATTAACTAAGAGTAACCAGAAAAGTCATAGGCCTGACCAAGTTTTTTTAATCAGGAAACGGGGAAAAAACACAGCCCATTGAATAAATTTTAGAGAAACAGTGGAGACAAGAATAAAGCTGCGTCTTAGTTATGTGACACAAGTCACACTGTGCCATGTGCTAGTGACAGCTAACATTCACCACGCACTGACTATGTGGGAAGCACAGGTCAAGATCTTTACAAACCTTCTTACGTCATTCAGTCAGTCCCTTTAGCAACTCCATGAGGCCGGTATTATTATCCCCTTCTCAAATGAGGAGACTGTGGCTCAGAGAGGTGAGGCAGTTTTCCCAGTCGCACAGGAGGGTAAGTCAAGCAATAGCCTGGACTCAGCCTCGTGTCTGACCTCTAACCCTGAACTCTTTTATCGTCCCAGGTGAGTGGATTTCAGCAGACAGTTGTGACGGAAGCAGGACAAGGGCTTGGGTCCTGCTCCTCTTTCTCAGGTGTCCTCGAGCTAGAAAACCAAACAGCGGAGTCCAAAAACCATTGCATTTCACGGACTTAGTGAAATGCAATGCTCTGAGATTCTATGACTGGTGGGAAGGTGGGGACAGGTGGACCCACACAGCAGACATAAAGAAAAAGAGAAACTTAGAGTCTGTATCTGGTGTTTCCAGAGAGGCAGCTGGAAGGAGTTGGTTCCAGCAGGTGGTGTATACACAGACCGGAGGCTCACAGAATTACAGTCATGTGTATTAAGTAGTTCCATGAAGCACGTAAAGCACTTAGCACTGAGCCTGGCACCAGAGTAAGCATTAGGTACATAGCAACTACAACTGCGCAGAGTTGACATATATGCCTAAAAACCTCAACATGTAATTTAATGCAACATACTCAGCCACTGAGATCACTGTCTCTGCTCCATAAGGAGCTATGTTTATCATGGACGCTAAACTTCACCAGCAGAGCCAGGACAAGAAATGAACACACAAAATTACACCAGCCAAATCTAAAACAATTCAACTAAGTCTGAAGCAGTGGCTCTTAAGTAGTAAGGGACTATGGAATCCTATGAGAAACGATAGAAGCATAATCCTTTTCTCCAGTATAAAAATAAATAATTCTATCTAATAAAAGAATAATATTCAAATTGACCATTCCTCTGCTACACCCAAAACCCATGCCTACCAGCCAACCAGGAGCGAGTATGCAAATTAACCCAACCAAGATGGCTATGGCCACGGAGTGACCAGGAAGCTTGGGTTTTCCTGGCAATGGAGGATGCCAAGCTTCCTGCACACCCTGGCCAGCCCAGGACTCCACTCAAGGCTACAAAGTTTCAATTATAAAAGATAAATAAATATCAACAAAAATGGCTGTGGCCATGAAGTGAGCAGGAGGCTTGGGTTTCCCCGGCAATGGAGGAAGCCAAGTTCCTAGCTGCCCTGGCCTCTGCTGAAGGCTACAAAGTTTCAATTATAGAAGATAAATAAATCCCAGATACTAAGAACTTCCACTTTAGTGTGGCTGGCCAGCAAACAACCACAGGCTCCTCACCCAGGCTGCCCCATGTTCCAATGGAACCCTCACTCTGATCCAGGACACCCTTCAGGGCAAACCAGATGGCCCCCACCCATGCACCAGGGCTCTATCCTATCTAATAAAAGAGTTATGCAAATTGACCATTATCCAACACAGAAGATGGCTACTCCCATGTGGTCAAAGATGGCTGCCCCTATGTGGACACAAGATGGCTGCTACAAGATGGCCAGCAGGGGAGGGTAGTTAGGAAAGACCAGGCCTTCAGGGGAGGGCAGTTAGGGGCAATCAGGCTGGCAGGGGAATGGTTAGGGAGTAATCAGGTTGGCAGGCAGAAGCCATCAGGGACAATCAGGAAGGCAGGTAGGCAAGCAATTGGGAGCCAGCAGTCTTGGATTGTGAGAGGGATGCCCAACTGCCCGTTTAGGCCCAATCCTACTGGCAGTTGGACATCCCTTGAGGGGTCTCAGATTGGAGAGGGTGCAGGCTGGGCTGAGGGACACACATGCCTATGCACAAATGCCATGCACCGAGCCTCTAGTAATAATTATAGAAGCCCATGCATTGACTCCTACCATGGATTATAAATCCACTGAAGACCATTGTCTCCAGATTAATATCCACTCCTGTGGGTCCGGAGGTCCTCAGCTCAAAAGCTATCTACCCACAGTGGAGCCATTTATCCTCACCCTCTCCAAATGCTCACTGTGGCTACAGTCTCGATCATGACACCAAATTTCCAATGGGTAGTCAATGTTGCTGAATCTAAGTTTAAACCTTCCAAGGTTAATGGACCCCAAATTAAAAATTTCTAAATCAATGGACCCTGGTCCATAGACATTTTATTTTTCCTTCTTTCTTCTGGTAAAAAAAATAAAAATAAAATAAAATAAATCCATCTTTTTAAATAGGGGACCCCATTCCATGTGATTCTGGTGGTATTCACCTCCTCTCAAGGAACACATCAACATGACATGACCAAACTGGTATTGCTTATTGTCTTACTACCTACTTCTGGCTAAGTTGATTCAAGCAAGAAATCTGAACTGAGCCAATTATGAATGCTCCTTGGGCCCTCGTTGGTTTGGTTCAGTGGATAGAGAGCATCGGCTGGTGGACTGAAGGGTCCCCGGGTTCAATTCTGGTCAAGGGCAGACATATAAGTAAGTCCCACCCGAAACCAAAAGAATCACACAGCTGAGCCCAGCCCAAATCACTAATCTGCAGAATTGTGGGATGAGGAAATGATTGTCATTTTGAGTCAGTAAGTTTCAGCTCAAATTTTTGGCTAGTAACATTGGGGAATGGTTTGTTATGCGGCAAAAGCTATCTGCTACACACTGCAAATAACAGGACCGCCACAACATCATGGGGTGATATCACATGAAAGCCCCCAAAGCTTTTTCACCTAAAAAGTATATTACTTTCCTAGATGGAAAAGCAGTTTTCCATCCCAGAACTCTTACCTCACAACAATCACATTCAGGTTCAAAGAGAGAGGAGAGGAAAAAAAATAGAGCAATAAGAAAGCTAATATGTTATAGCTGTGAGCCAATTTTCATTACAACACACTGCAAGGGACTGTCTGCATTCCTTGGCTGAAGTCACACTGTTGTTGTGGATACTGCCTGAAACAAGCAGACCATCAGCAGGGGCCTGGAAATAGTTCCATTACAAAAGAAAAGCTTTTTATTTTAATAGGATTTGGCATATAATCACAGATCTGTTCCCTGACCATGATCTTAGCAAAAGGAAAATGGATTGATTTTTTTTTTTTTTTAAGACACAAAAACTTCTTAAAATCATTTCAGGGAGAGGGAAAAAAAATAGTGTGAATAAATAGACATCTAATCATAGTACTGGTAGAGATGCATCTAATTTAGAAGTGTGAATATCATTTCAAAAATAATGTCCAACAGTCACTTTGTTTTAAAAATGAAAGAGAACTTACCAGTCAGACTGTGTGTGGCCCACCGTTTTCAGGTTTCAAGTGGAGGAGTGAATCTGAAACAGAATTAAACAAAGCACTCCTTAAGTAAATCACATTTGGAAAGGGTGTGCTTTCGATCCCAAGTGACTGACATAACGTTGAGTGTTATTCTTTCAGTTAAAGATGAGCCAAGCCTTTTCTGGCTCCTGATGGAAGAGGGAGAGTTTTTCCGCCTACATACTTCAACTTCCTGGGGAGAAGGCTCTCTCTCATCCACCTCAGGGAGTGCTGACAGGCTGAGCCCAGTATAACTATAAATGGTAGTGTTTTTCATCCAAACCCCTCCAAGTGAGCGGAAGCCTCCCTCGTTATTGCTCTTGCCTTCAATCCTCAATCCCCTTCTGCTAGGACCAAGCCATGGCTCCCTGAAGAAACCAGTTTAAAAAATGGCCGGTCCAATATAACATGAATGGCAATGGGAGGCATGTGCAAGGCTTTCCAATAGTGGCCACCTTATCACAACCGCAAAGTGTTGTTTTAGTGATAATGGTGAGCCTAAGGCAGTGGTAGGCAAACTCATTAGTCAGCAGAGCCACGTAACGATTAAGATTTCTTTGGAGAGCCACATTTTTTAAACGTAAACTTCTTCTAATGCCACTTCTTCAATACACTTGCCCAGGCTGTGGTATTTTGTGGAAGAGCCACACTCAAGGGGCCAAAGAGCCACATGTGGCTCTCGAGCCTCAGTTTGCCAACCATGGGCCTAAGGCAATGCTGCTCAGTAGAAATATAAAACAGGCCACGCATATAACTTTATATCATCTAGTAGCCACATGAAGCAAGCAGAAGAAACTGACTAAATTATTTTTAATACATTTCGTTTAACTGAATTTATTCAAAATATATTTTCATCCTCAGCAGTATTAAAATTATTCTTGAGACATTTTACTTTGTTGTTTTTTTTTCATGCTAAATCTTTAAGACTCAGTACATCTCAGTGCAGGCTAGTCACACTTCAAGGACTCAACAGTCACAGGGGCCCGTGACTACCCCACCAGACAGTGCAGACGTAGGGGATCTATTCCTGGCCGTCGGGTACTGGCAAGGCTCCAAAGTGAGTCAAATGCAAATGGAGATTTTACTCATCTACTTTCCTGCTCCTCGTAATCCACATGATCCCATTCATGATGTCATTTCGGTAGAAATAATAATGTAATGACACTTATATAGCACTTATTCTGTGCCAGGAACTGTTCTCAACGTGTTCCTACGTTACCACAATGAATCCTCGCGATAACTTCATGAGGGAAGCATATGATAGCATCCCCATTTTGTAATGAGGAAACTGAGGCACAGAGAGATTCAGTAACGTACTCAAAGTGGTAAGACCATAACGGAGCTGGGATTCTAATCCACACAGCCTGCCCCCTTCCCCTGCCCCCGCCCCCATCCTCCCCTGAGCCCATGTCCTCAGCCAACATACTCGCAATTAAATTTGAACGGCTCAATATAAGATAATTGCTTTCAGTTTTAATTATAACCTCCGAGGGATCCAAGGCTGCTCTCATGATATACGGTCAGATAATAGCAGTGATGGCAGACGGAAGAGTGGATGCGCTAGCCAGTTAACAATCTGGGGTAAGAACACAAAAACCACAGGTAGGCCTGGGGTCAAAAGGTGGCCCTGGGTCTGGGAGCCTATTTGGATGGCCAAGGTGGGGTGCAGGGGAAGGGACATGTGGGGGGGCTCTGGAAAATCTTGTCTTCATGATTTTTCCGAGAGAAGGATCTATCACTTCCATCCCATTCTCCAAGGGGTAAGACAGCCATCCCCGTATCTGTCTTAGCAGGGTTAGGGAGTGAGAGAAGAGGAATCAGGTAGAAAGGAATCAAGGGAATACATCATTAATCTGTGAGAAGGATCAGGTCCACATATGGGAACTCCCTATCCAAATCACAGGGCAGGAGGTGGGCCAGTGACACTTAGAAGCAACAGGCCACAGAGGGAGGCTGCCCAGTTTTGCGTGCTGAGTGCCGAACCTGCTGGACGACCTTCAGTGCTTCCTCTCGGTTTTAGGATCAAGTTCAAGCTCCTTAGCCCAGTCTCCAACGCCCCAGTGACCTCAGGCCTGCCCCCTTCCGGGGCGCTCTCCCCCAGGGACCCTGTCCTGTATCCACACAGACCTGTTTGCAGGACCGTAAACACCCCACACTCACGCTCCTCTAAGGCTTTGCGGATCCTGTTCTTTCTATCGCACCTGTCCTTTCCTGACAATATTAGTCTCTCCTCAAATTTCAGTTCAAAAGTCACCCACTCTGGGAAGCCTTTGTCAACTCCCCTGGCCGGCTTACAGACCACTTCTCCGCAGGAGTAGAAGTATTCACTCAGTTCAATGGATAATTATGTACTACTGCTACTGATAACAACAAAGGCTGGTTCTTATGGCGCCATGTTCCAAGTGCTCAGTGTGCTTCTTTAACCCACTGAGTAACGACATGGGGCAGGTGCTTTTATTACCCCATTTAACAGGTGAGCAAACTGAAGCACAGGGGTTAAGTCAGTAGCCTAAGGCCACACGGTTTATAAGTCGGTTTATAATCGCAGAGTGAGAATGTGAACCCAGACCATGTGGTTCCTGAGCCTGCACTCTTAGCCACCCGCTGCCTTCTCTCATTGTTACTGCATTTATCTGTAACCACAAGTGGCTTCTGTTTTTTTTTTTTTTTTGTTTTTTTGTTTTGTTTTGTTTTTTGTTTATTGGTCTCTCTGCCCACTTTTGCAGAATATCTGAAACTTGAGAATATGTTGAACTCATCTTTGTCTTTCTAGGGCCTAGCAAGGTTTTTTGGTGCTTAATAAAGGCACACACAGGAAAACACTGGGACTGCATTGGAAGGATGGGGACAGGGCTATAAACTCGTGCCTGATAAAAATCCACTGGGATTAGGAGTCTGATATGAACATTAGCAAAGCAAGCTTTAACTTCGTCTTCTAAGTCCAGCCAGCACTGAGGGGAGGGTCATTTCCCGGGCCTGTTCAGTACCAGGGGGAATAAATGCAACTCAGAGCTTGACCAAGTTGATCATATCTCCAACTAGTTCATCAGCTCCATTTAGCTTTGCACATGGATCAATGGATCTAAGTAATAGCATGCCTTCTGAAAGCCTTGGTTCGTCATCATAAAGGAATGCCAGAAAAGGTATTTCCTTAAAAAATGCAACAGGCATGGAAAAAAGGACACAAAACTCTGTTTCCTAAGGTTTTCTTGATTTTAAATAAATCAGTTATGAGCATATGCCAAATACTGTTTTTAAACAACAGTCTCATGTTGAAAATCTCCTTTTGCTGGCCAGACAGGTCTTCGCCATTCACTACACCTGAGTTCCAGAATATGTTTCTTCCCATTACTATCTAAACTCCTCTTGGATAAATATAAAAAGTGACCTTGTAGGAAGACACTCTCCTCTTTAACAGTGGGAAAGACAAAAGTTTCAAGATCTGGGACATACACAGACCTCTAGGGAGAAAAAAAAAAAGCTCTTTCCAGGTCATGGCAGAGATTACTAGTACATCAGTTCTGTATACCAGCCTTCCAATTCACAGATACATGCAATTAGCCACAATGCCCACCCTTCTTTCTACATCCAGAATGTAAAAGAAACCATCAATTTCCATGTATATGGATGCCAGTATCATCTCAGCTATTAACAACCAAGTTACAGATCACATTTTGACTCTTGCTATCTCATCTTCTTCCACAATAAACATTCACTGAATTGTTATTGAAAGGTTTACTGAGTGCAAATTGTGTGCTGAGCAGAGTTGTAGGTGCTGGAGAGATAATACTGAAGGAGGTAAACAAGGTTCCTGATATGGGGGAACTCCCATTGTAATGGGGGATAGAAAGTAAGTATTCAAAGCCCCACAAATGTTTCCATACAAGCAGGGAGTGACACAACCTACTGAAACATTTGATAGTGTCTTCCGTAGCTGTATGGAGGAGTCGGGAAGAGGCAACAGTGATGAATGGATCACTGGTAACCAACAATCACTGGAGGCCATTCAATTGCTCAGGTGAGATATGATGATGCCTTGGTTCACCAGTAGAGATGGAGAGAAGTGGGTGGGTTCAGTAGAGGTTCTGAAGGTAAAATAATCAGGACCTGCTGATCAAGTAGATGCAGGAAATGAGGAAGAGAAAGAGGTCGAGATAACACCTAGGTTTTGGCTCAAGCAACTGGTCCATGACAGCTTTGTTTGGGGAGAAACAGGTTGAGGGCAAAATAATAATAATAATAATAATAATAATAATCAAGAATTCTAATTTGACTGTTAACTTTGACACATCCAAGTAGAAATGTCAAGAAAGCATTGAAGTGTTGAACTGTGCTGTCCAAAACAGTAGCCACCAGCACATATGAGAATTTAAATGAAATACAATTAAAAACTCATTCCCCCCAGTTGCATGAGCCACATTTCAAGTGAACAAAATCCACTAATTTATTTAACAGCATGGATGTAGAATATTTCCATCACCATAAAGTCAATTGGCAGGACTTGTCTAGAACATACATGAGAACTTGCGAGACTTTCATTACTGTAAACTTTATTGCAATAATAAAATTACAGTCCCCTTCATCTGCAGGAGATACAGTCCAAGACTTCCAGTGGACACCTAAAATTGGGTATAGTACTGAACCCTATACATACTATGCTTTTTTCCTATACATACACATACAAATGACAAAGTTAGATTTATAAATTTCGCACAGTAAAAGATTGACAACAATAACTAATAATAAAATAGAATAATTGTAATATATTATAATAAAAATTATGTAAATGTGGCTTCTCTCCCACCACCCCACCCCATAGCTTATTGAACTATACTCAGCCTTCCTCTTGTGAGGTGAGATGATAAAATATTGATGTGATGAGATGAATGAGGTGAGTGAGACATTATTAAGTACAATAAGTGACTTGAAGCACTGCAGTACTGAGACAGTTGATCTGATAACTAAGATGGCGCCTAAGTGACGAACAGATGGGGAGTGTGCAACACGGATATGCTGGACAAAAGGACGATTCACGTCCCAAGTGGGTCGGGCCTGGGCGGTGCAAGATTTCACCACACTCCTCAGAAGGAAGCTCAACTTAAAATTTAGGAATTGTTTATTTCTGGAATTCTCCACTTAATATCTTCAGACTTAAGTTGACCACAGTTGACGAACTGCAGAAAAGTGAAACCGAAGGTAAGGGGACTACCGTATAGCCCTGGGAGGTTTTTAGCTTTGAATGAGGATTGGATTCTGATCTGTGTGAACGCAGTGGTTTCCAGTCGCATTTTAATCCTCTAGAAAATAACACAACATAGACACTGAAGGAGAGCAGACCGAGTACTAGATGCATAGGTTTGGTTTCCAGTGTCTTCACTACCAGTGACTTCCAGTACAACACCTAACTAAGCTGGGCCTCTATTTCCCCACCTACAAAAATGGGCCGCCTAGAGAAGCATACAGGGAGAATGTTTTCCAGCTCTGGAGCTATCTCTGCTGTGTTCTAGTCAGGTCTATTATGCTTTCACTTGCAAATTCTGACATGATGTTATCTCAAAGGGCAAAAGAGATATAAAAGGGCCTTTGAAACCTATAAAAGACCCTATTGTAGGTATAAAGGGTACATGTTCCGCAAGGGTGGGGCTAAATTGAAAGAAATATACTCTATGCGTTGAGTCCAATACAGACATTTGCCTGGCATTAGATGCTGTCAGGGATACTGACTTTATAAAGTAATGATATCTATATGTGCTCAAGAATCAGAATTCAAGTCTTGAGCCCCAAAGCTAAGAGACAGTAAGACATTTGCCCCCATTGTGCAAGGGCTTCTGTCCCAGGGAGGGACACACCCTGAGTGGGTAGAACTGGCCTACTTTAACCAAATGGTGCCACCCCATTATCTCTGCCTCGACACTGACACTGTCAGGAAGAGCTGGTCTGGGCTGTTCACCTGGAGAAACTCTTTTCATCTCAATCTACAGAGAGCTCCAGAGATCTCAAGTTTTGGGTACTGAGGAGCTAGTGGCATATGTCCTCAAGTAAATTGTAGATAGGCTGGGGTTTATATGGGGGTAATCCTGATTATGCCAAAGTTGGTGAGAAATTAAAAACAAACAAACAAACAAAAAAACCCAAACACATGTATTTCTACTTTGCCAATATTTAAGAGAATACATAAAAAGAGTAAAACAATACATTGAAATATCACACACAGCATATTTTTTTATTTTTCTCTTGAAAGGGCAACAACAGTTGGTTTTTGTTATTGTTGGTGGTGGTGGTGGTTAATGAACGTTTTAAACGGATATCAAGCTTCTCTGGAATTGTCCCATATTCTCACCATACCAGGGCTACTATCTTTTTGTGCCTGTTAGCTCTCCACAGACATATGTTTTTATATGACTATGGCCATAGTTATGTGCTATTGGTAGTAAACCTAGTGAAGGCATTGGAGCAGGACAGATCTGGGAGTTGGCTCCTTAATGAATGAGCTGCAAGGTTTTGGACAATAGACCTCTGAAGTGTAAAATCCCTTTTGCACAAGGGAGAGCATTGGTGCAATGCCACCAGGAGAAACTCCACAAGGGATGGCTATTATTTTCTTTTCCATTTTACTTCAAATTTTAAATATTTGCTGTGTGTTTCTATGCATCTTCATAATGATTATCTAACTTACTAAAGGGCCTAATAATAGTCCTTCATGTTAAAAATGTTAATTTACTAAACCATTCCCCTAAATGCTAAATATTTAAGTTACAGTCAATTATAAGATTACATATGATATCTTCATGCTTTCACCTCTTTTTTTTTCCTTTAACTTATTTCCCTAGCTTCTCTAAATTCCTACACTAGAATTAGCTCTTTTTGCTTTTAAAGAGTCTTTTATTGACAAACAATAATGCCATTAATAAAATAAAATTTCTGAAACCCTGACATTTTGTCCACAAAATGCTATTCCTAATGCTGTTTTAATTTGTGCTTCTAAGTTGATCAGGGAGGAGAGACAGGTTTTCCTGTTTGTTGATTAATGAGTTGTCACCTTGAAAAATAATACATTTATATTCTTTGCTTATTTATGTAGTAGGATCTTGATAATTTTCTTTTGAATTTGAACGAGTTCTTTTGTAATATGTTTTTTTTGTTGATTTTTAGAGAGAGGAAGGGAGAAGGATAGAGAGACAGAAGCATCCATGAGAGAAATATCAACCGGCTGCCTCTTGCACCTGCAACGCAGGTATATGTGCCCTGACTAGGAATCAAACCGATGATCTCTTGGTTCATGGGTTGATGGTCAACCACTGAGGCACACTGGCTGGGCTGAATGAGTTCTTTATAGTGATGATAATCGAGTTTACATATGCTTTTGCTATGAAAATATTTCAGATATAGTTTATAATTTTGAGATAATCTTTTCATGTACACAGTGCTTTAATAAACAATAAGCAACACCCATCTATAGATATAAAAGCCTAATATGCAAAGTGTCCCCTTGGGAGTTTGACTGACCGGGAGTTTGATCTCTCACTATGATGTATGATGACCACAAGGGGGTGGCACGGAATGAAGGAAGGCCGTGGCCAGCAGCCAGTAGCCACTAGGGAACCTACCCGTGCATGAATTTCATGCTCTGGACCTCTAGTATTTTATATAAATCTCATCAGCTAGGACAGTGGTCTGCAAACTGTGGCTCGCAAACTCTTTGGCCCCTTGAGGGTGGTTCTTCCACAAAATACACGGCCTGGATGAGTATATTTTGAAGAAGTAGCATTAGAAGAAGTTTAAGTTAAAAAACATTGGCTCTCAAAAGAAACTTCAATCATTGTACTGTTGATATTTGGCTCTGTTGACTAATGAGTTTGCCAACCACTAAGTTAGGATATTGCCTCTTGGCAAATTTTTGGCTTTTAATTGCTTTTTAATGTCCATTTACTCACACTTTGATTTTCATAGCAACCTTGTGAGTGAGTTGAAGAATCTGATCATTCCCACTGTAAAATGGCAAAGACTGAGCCCTAGACAGGCCAGGGGACTTAGACAGTCACTGAATCCTGAAATTGGTGAACTCTGGATTCCATGTCCTTTCTCTAAACCAAAGGACTCCTTGTTGAAAGGAAGCTTGGGAGGTAAAACAAAGACATGCATTTTGTGTGAAATGCATTATTATCTGAAGCACCATTTCTACATCATTTTCTATTAAAAAGTTTTTCTACAAAGCATCAGAGAACTGTGCCTGCTACATGGAGGTGCTCAAGAAATGTTACTATTATTTTAGCAAGACCACCAAAAAACAAAGGCTTACATAACAAATCATCTTTAGCAGTTTTTTTGTGTGTGTGTTTTTAAAAAATATATATTTTTATTGATTTCCAAGAGAAAGGGACAGGGAGAGGGAGAGACAGAAACATCAATGAAGGCATAGAATTGTTGACTGGCTGCCTCCTGCATGCCCGACACTGGGGATCAAGACTACAACCCAGGCATGTGCCCTGGACGGGATCAAACCGAGACCTCCTAGTTCATAGGTTGACACTCAAGCACTAAGCCATGATGCATAAAGCATAAAGCAGTTAAAATAATTTAAATAACTTAGGTCTAAATTAAGTGTTGCTTTTTATTCTTTTTAACCAGTATAAATATTACTTCTTCCCCCAGCATTCCCTCACTTTGGCTCAAAGAAACCGCTCCTCCCTTGCATTTCTACACCTTTACACCACTTCCTACATTTAATTACAGGTACTTCAATATATATCTCTTCTACTGGATAAAGTAGCAAGGGTCCATATCTTGTTTATGTTTGTCTCTCCCCAAGATCCCAGCATCCTGCTCTACACAAAGGTGGAGGTCATTCAGTATTTTATGCAGAGATGGCGGAAGAATTTAAATAGTTAAAAGACAACAGTAACATAAAAAAAATTACACTTTGGTTAAAGATCAGAACATTAAAGTATAGGTTGTATTAATTGTGTGCTTATTGCTACACCACACCTTATTCTGGCAAGCATTCTATCATGAGACAGGTCTAACACATTCTTAGGTCAAAAGTCTACATTAGTTAAACAATACTAAACTACTTTAAACAGATTGTCCAAAAACATATCCAGCCTTGGATAAATCATTCTATAGATATGTCTGTTATGCTTTTCTTTGAAAAATCTGATATAACTTGTTTCTCAACACACACACACACACACACACACACACACACACTCACCACTTAAGCACAAAAGTCCTGGTTCAGCACATTGGAAAAACTCAGTTAAAAAAATATGAAACATCCATAGCGTCAACAACAAAAATAAAGTTTCAAAAAAATACAGAACATCTGTTTCCTAATATCAGGAAAATTCACAGGAAACTATTAATGTTCACTAGGGAAAATAACTGGATCAAATTATGAAAGGAGATGTCCAACATTCACAATATGATACACGACAGGCTGTGAGTCATCCGATCTTCGGAACTGAGGGGAAGATCTCACACTTTATTGAAACCTGTCATAGTAGAACTATCTTTATTCCACATATTTATATCTAGAAATACACATAAAATTGTATGCCCCCACCCTACATAATATCCTCAGGTCCTATTGATATTTACGTAAACCTTGGCACTTTAGGTTTGCTACTGTGTGTGCATTTTCCTACATGCTCAGTGCCTTACAGGGCAAATGAAGACCTACTCACAGGTAACTAAACTGGAAGGGGGTCCCTCAATGGAGAGGATGTGCTTCCTTTGAGAAAGTTCTAGAGCGGCTTCTGTCTCCCATGGAGAACAGGAAGGCCAGCGGCTGCCAGGGCCACAGAAAGGCCAAAGCAAATTGTAGGGGAAGGTGGTTTGTCTGGTGACTCTTCCACCACCTGCTCCTTACAAGCCTCTCTACCTATCACATCCCCATCAATGTGGAAGGTGCTGGGGATACAACAAAGAGAAAACCTAGTCCCTCTCCTCAAAGAGCCTACGACAAGTCATGCAGTCAACTGACTGGGCAGTTACAGCTCCAACGGCACATACCCTGTTTCCTGAAAAAAAGACAGTGTCTTATATTAATTTTTGCTACCAAAGATGCACTAGGTCTTATTTTCAGGGGATGTCTCATTTTTCCATGAAGAATACGGTACACATTTATTGTTAAATGAAAATAAAGGAAATTTATTACCTGTGTACGGTATGGTAGTACGGTAGTTGTCAACACAAACCAGACAAACTGTGAATCCTACAGTATCAAGAATTTACTCATTTATTCAATGACAATCATGTCATCATCTTCTGGAACATCATCATAACAATCCAATTCCTGAATTTCCTGGTGAATTTCTTGTGACTGCATTTCTTTCAGAACCAGTGGACCAAATCTCTCATGTTTAGCAATGGCACTGTCTTTAAATGAGTACTTCTTGTCAAGGTAGCCTGCTCGCAGTGCATCTGCAATGCAACTGTCAGTGATTTTCTCCCATGAATTCTTCACTCAAGTCACAACTTCTTGCAGTTTAGGTTTCATAAAGTTTCCGCGCTGATTTCTCTCCATTCACACAGCAGTGACGTCAGGACTCCGCGTAATGTCACTGGTTGCTAGACGCCAGTCAGGGCGGCCCTAGTGACCAGTCTACAGTAAATTAATTTTCATTCTGAGACAGAGCCTGGGGGCCTTATTTTCGGGGGGGATGCCTTATATTTTACTCCGAAGGAAACCTGTGAGTAGGTCCTATTTTCGGAGGATGTCTTATTTTCGGGGAAACACGGTAACACATGTTGGCATGAGTGGGACTGCTCAGGTTTAGCACTGAAAGTCCCATGTCCCAGGAATCCTTCAGTGTGACACAAAGCAAGACGGCTGGTCACCCACTCCGAGTTTGTGAAGCAAACCATAGGGTTTGCGTGAAGCAGGCGACAGGATTTTATGCCCCAGGTTTTTATATTGGAACTGGTGCAAAGTTAAATATGATCTAAGCCCTCCGAAGCTAACCTGGACCGTTAGAGCTATGGGAGCCTCTGGGATATCTTGGGGGATGCCTGGGGATCCCATACCATTTGCAATAACTCATATGGAATAACATTTGCAAAGCACAAAGCACTAGGCCTAGGGCCTAGTGAGCTAGTGATCACTAGCTCAAGGGAATAGCTTACTTGATGCTCATGGAAAACAATTAGCCAACACACTGAATTTAATTTTTGTAGTTAATTGAGAATTAACCAGACGTCTTATAACTTTTAAAATGGAAAACCTTTCTTAAAAAATTAGTCTACTTAGCCACACAGAGTAATTCACATATTTTCGTGTATCTTTGTTAACTGGGGCTCTTCCAGCACCTCCCCCGTTGCGATGGCTTACATTCTTACTATTGAGACAGTTAAGGATGCTTAGGAGACAGAGAAAAACAACACAACTCAGTTTCCAATAAATATAGCCCCATGGGGTAATGCTTTATGGCTGTATTTGACAGACAGAGAGCGGCTGATAAATCTTTGCGGAACGAAAGTGAAAAACTGAGCCATGCAGAGCTTACAGACAAGCACCAGGGATCGTGGGTGAGATGAGGGCAACACTTGCGCGTTGGCTGCGGTGCTTTGACTCGGGCAGCTGCTGCGCACAGTCCGCCTGAAGAAAAAGACCCTGAGCTCTCCAAGGGCACGCCTTGCCTAACAAGGGGGCCGTGAGGACAACAGCCGCTGAGGAAGATGCACAAGGGCTTCAACGTGGTCAGAGCCCTGGGCCCAACTATTCAATTCTGCTTCGAAGGCACCCTCTCTTGTCCTCCCCCGCGCCCAGCCCAGGAGCTCAGCTAGCCTCAGCCAGGCTCATACTCCTTGTGGGAACCCCTCACAGAACTGGGTGAGGATAGGAGCCTCAGGCTCTCTCGGGCAACAATGACCTCCCACACATTTCTGGTTAGTTTTCAATGCAAAAAATATGTTTAAAATCCGACCAGGCTTGAATAAAGCTATTCAAGAAACAAAACAAAACAAAACAAAACAAAACAAACAAAAAAAAAAACCAGCCAAAACCGGTTTGGCTTAGTGGTAGAGCATCAGTCTATGGACTGAAAGGTCCCAGGTTCGATTCCGGTCAAGGGCATGTACATTGGTTGCGGGCACATCCCCAGTAGGGGGTGTGCAAGAGGCAGCTGGTCGATGTTTCTCTCTCATTGATGTTTCTAGCTCTCTATCTCTCTCCCTTCCTCTCTGTAAAATATCAATAAAATATATATTTAAAAAAAACCACACAAAATCTATAGAATTAAATTTTTATTAGCCTCAGGAAACTTTTTTAAAAAAAGTAAAATTGAACAGCACTTATTACTGGTAATGTGTATTAGACCCATGCTTCCCTCTAAAAATTTCAGTTTTAGGGGATCATTGCGGGTAAATCGAGATTCTGCTGTATGTTGAAAATAATCATTCTGTCTACGAGGTATGGCTCCCTGATCGTATCATTCCTTTCGATGACACACTTTCTGTTAGACACTGAGAAAGAGTCACCGCAGAAACATTCAGGTTCGCTGACTGTGCAGCGAATTAAGGGCGGGTTACAGCAAAGGGCACTGCCCTGAGCCTGAGAGGGGGCGGGTTTGTTGTGAGGCGGTCAGACCTTCGGGTGGAGGTGCTTTCTCCTCCGTGCTTTGGGCTCAGGAGAGGGAAATGAGAGTGCTCTTTGGTGAGGCTGGGACCCCGCCACGTTCCAGACTCCAACTTCATAGATGGGTGAAGTGGGGATTCCATGAAATACCCCTTGGTTTGGGGGGTTTGACTCCTCTGAATGGTTCAGTCTTAAATTATAGCAACCAAAAACATGGCTGGGCATTGAGAATCTTGGTCATGGAAAACCAATCAAAGGAGTAGACAGGATATTGACATTCTAAGGACTTGTTCCTCTTTTCCTGTATCACCAAGAGAGCAACAAAGCCAACTGCGCTCAACATAATCCGATCACACTGGAGGGGTCAGAAAGGGTAGGCACTTCCTACTTCCTGTTGAATTGTATAATGTTTTAAATTTAAACATGAAAATGTGTTTACTACCCTGTGTGGCTGAGTAAAACTAAAATTTTAAAGGAAGCTTTTCCGTATTAAATGTTAAAAGATAATCTGGCTCATTCTCAATTAACAACAACAAAAATAAAACCCACACAATTCAACAGAATGTAGAAGGACCCACCTGTTCTAACCCCTCCCACTTGCTTCCAGGGCAAAGCCACCTTCGCTGCCTCAATTGCAACAGTTTTCCAGACATTTATGGCCCTTCCCCCTTTACATGTATTCTGAACACCACAGGCAAGCTGCTCACCCTTTGGGGAAGTCCACCAGCACATCCTCACTGCGCCAGAGAAATAACCAAGACCACCACCCAGAGCCCAGTTAAAAATGCCCGTCGTTCATCAGACCCGGGAGGGCAGGGAGAGGTATCCAGGACATTCGACAACGTTCTAACCATGGACCTAGCCATTCCCACGCCCGGCCCCTGTCCCTGGGCCCTCCTGTTTCTCCTTTGTTTACACGTCTGCATGGACAACTTGACACTGAGGTCTCTGGCTGCACAGTCTATACTCTGTATTTCTACGTATTTGCTTTCCTGCCCACAAAAGTGAACTGTTGACCTAACACACCCTGGGACTCCAATAATGGAAGGGGGAAAAGCTCTGGATGTACACATGTGTGCCTAATTATCTCTCCCTGAAATGCTCACAGTGGCCTCGTGGGAAAGGAATGGAGAAACGAATTCATATGTTAGGTCCCTCTTTAGTTCTATTGGAAAAGCTGGCTTTTGACCCTGTGAGCATGTCTGTCCGAACTTTAGGCAGAGATGTGGGTACTGATAACGTAGGACAAACTTTCTTAACCCTTTAAAACTCACACTCATCTTTGATAACCACAGAAGCCTTCCCTTCCTCAACCAGCTTCTGATGCCATTTTCGGAAACTATAATATACGTTGCCAGCTGCCTTTGCTGGATGCTCTCCTCTTCCCTAAATCTAGAAACTTTCAAATCGTCATCTCCAATCCCAGCCTTTTCTTCGAACTCCGGAGTTATTTATCATCACATCCCCCCTAAGATGCCTTGTTAAGGGTCTCAAACGTAACCGCAGCTACCACCAAAGTAATAATTTCCTCACACTATTTCTCCCCTGCGGCTACGGGTGCTGAAAGTGGGAAACCATCATTCATGCCCTTGTTCAAGCCCAACTCCTCATCTATTGGCTCCATTCTCAACTATTCCATATCCTCTAGGTCAGTGTTTCCCAAAGTGTGGTACAGGAAGAGTTTGGTGGGAATACGCGTTGCACTGGAGTTTGGTGGGGATATGCACTGCACCGTGCTTAGCTGCGCCTAATTCTACGTTCTCATGAGTCAAGACAGTCTTGTGAGGCGTGAGATGGTTCGGTGTGCAAATAAATGTTATTTATAACTTTTATTTATATTTTTATGGATAATTTTCGTTTATTCTTATTTTTGTATGTACCAAAAAAACAATAAATAAATATATTTTGATTGTTATTAAAATACATCCTTTTTTTTTGATGAGGGGTACTCAGCATTACGAAAATTATAAAAGGGGTACACATATGTCAAAAGTTTGGGAAACACTGCTCTAGGTCCATCAGAAAATCCTGCAAGCCCTGCCTTCACAATGCATCTCCTGAATCCAATCACATCTCAGCATCTCCTCCGCCTGCTCCCCCCACCCTCACCATGATGGTAAAAAATGACAGCTTGTCTCACCCGGTGACTTCAGCAGCCTCCATACTGATCTCTAACTTCACTCTCTGTCTCCCCCCCCCCCCCCCCCCAACAAGTCCAGTCTCCCTCTCGCAGGAGGAGAGTCATCAGATCACTTTATTCCCCCATCCATCTCTCCGGGGTGGCCTCCTAGCATGCTGAGCACACACACTTAAGCCTGCCTTTTGGCGTACCGGGCTACACATGAACCAGCCCTGGCTCTTTCTATCCAGCCAACTGACCACCCTAATCCTCAAGTATTCCAAGCAGTCTCCCGCCTCAGGTCAGAGCACGGATTCTTCCTCCCACCCGAACTTCTCACAGGTACCCTAGGCCTGCACCCTTCACCACCTCAAATCCTTCAGGTCTCGGGGACAAGGGTCGCCTCCTCCGAAAGGCCAACCCTCTCCGCGCTTACCCTGCTGCTTTCTCCACAGCACTTACCGTTCCATTTGCTACGCTATGACTTAGGAGCCTTCTTCTCCCCTGGAATGTAAACGCCACAAGAAAAGGATGCTGTGTTCCCCGCTGAACCCCCAGGGCCCGAGGCGGCGCCTGACACAGACTAGGCATTCAATAAAAAAAAAATTAATGTTTCTTGTTACTGAATGGATGCATGGTCTCACCCAGCCAGAAATGTTTTGTTGAACTTCATTTTCGGATGTTTGTGTTATGAAATAAGTACTTCCCCTCTTCCCAAGTGAATCATAAGATAATAGATGATTTTTCGGTGACACATGCCTCCCCTCCGCCCCCACCGAATTCTGATATGCCTGACACCCCACTTGGGAGTGCAAGGGTGCTCTCCCATTGGGGAGCAATGCTGTGGTAGCTAAGATCAATCCATGGCTTTACCCCGGTTTTTTACTAAGCATCTGACATGTTTTGCAATCTTTCTGCCTCATGCTAAAGCCTTAAAGCTTTACTGCCTTAAAAAAAAAAAAAAAAAACCCTCAGAGAATTCAATAAAGGGCCTGTCTGCCTTATTTATGGCAGAATCAGGGGTTCTTTCAGTTAACTCTGAATAGGGCCGGCTCCGATGCCGATGCCAAGTGGCTTGCTGCCCTCCTTTTGTTGTGTCCTTCCAGGCAGCTTGGGCCCGGGGGCCTCAGAAAATGTTGTGTAATATTAAGAAAACCCTCGGGAAGCGACAGAAGGAAGCAGAGAGGCCTCCTGCGAGCCGTCCCCAATACATTTGGGTTTTCTGGTTGCTTCTCCAATATGGACGCTTTTCCGAAGCTCAGTGTTTTCCTCCATGAATGAGCCCCATTTATCACGATGCACCAAGTGGCCAGTGTTCCGTCCATTCTCCCGGCCCGCTGGCACTCTCCCAGCCTGGCAGTGAGCGCTGCCCCGCAGGGGCCCGTATCGCCTTCCGTTGTGAATCCCACCCTTCTCTCCTTTGCTCGGCCTCTTGGTGAACCTCAGCTTCAAAGAGTTCGGTCCACAGGCATTTTTGTCCAATCTGTCTTTGTTCCTTAAAACGTTGCCTTTCTGGAGCTTTTATACGGGAGGTTTTGAAATTTGTATATAAAAACCTAATATTAACCTCCAGTCACTTGAGGTTCAAATGCTAACATTACAAATACCATAACTAAGCCATAAGTGGTCGAGTGCTGACCTATAAACTGGGAGATCATGGTTCAATTCCAGTTCAGGCCTGAGTTGTGGGCTCCATTCCCAGTAGGGGCTGTGCAGGATTCTTGCTCATCATTGATATTTCTCTCTCTTTCTCCTCCCTCCCTTTCTGAAATAAATATATATTTATATAATAAATAAATTTAATATACCGTATTTGCCGGCGTATAAGACGATTTTTTGGCCCTGAAAAATACGTATTTGCCGGCGTATAAGACAACTGGGCGTATAAGATGACCCCCTAACATTTCCACTAAAAATACAGAGTTTGTTATATACTCGCCGTATAAGACTACCCCCCACTTGGAGGCATATTTTTCAGGGCCAAAACATCGTCTTATACGCCAGCAAATACGGTATATATATTAAAAAGAAATAACATAACTAGAAAACTTTTATCAATATCAGCTCTGCCCTTGTACATCCTCAATAAATAAAATGCAATGAATCACAGTCAAATCTTGGTGATCTTTTATTTACATGTGGTAAGTCTTTCTTTCAAGCTTAAAAGTTTTGATGTTTATTACACAGAATCTTACTTATTTAATCATTTAGGAAAGGAAGTTGTTAGGTGGCTTGACCAGAAGAGGAAAATGATGGATTTTGATTATTAAGCATTTTGTCATCCAAGTCCAAAGCTTCTACAAAACACTTTGATTTTTTTTTAAAAAAACTACAAATCTGGATTCCTAGAATGTGTGTATGCATGCAATTTAACTCTGGGCCTGATTCCACTGTAGCCTTTGCATCCTGCTTAGGCTGTGCGAGGGGCTTCCTCTCTTCCTCTGTCCCCTGAACAGTGAGCCCGGGCAGAGCCAACATAAACCACACTGGTGATGCCGTGACCGACCCTCACATTCCTGCACAGCTCTGCAAAGCCTCACTGCCAGCCCTCGTTCAGCCCCTCTCCCCACCCCAGCCCAGCCCAGCCTCCCTCAGATGCTGTTTTACATTTTCTTCTCTGCACTTGGCCTGGCGGGAAGTATTTTGTCAGCAGCCCTTTGGCCAGTTTCCGCTTAGGGCTGTCAGGGCTGCAGCGTTTCAGAGGCCTCCCCCTCACTCCAGGAAATATTTGACTATTTTAACTCTTTACTCCTCTTTTCTTCTGCCACTCTAAAAGGAAGGAGAAAAAGAAAACTCTCACATACACAACAAAGAGACGCACAGTCACAAAGACATTTTTGCTCAGCTTAAAACCAACATGATCTTAACACATTGCGGACCAACCGTCTTTTTTTTTTTTTAAAGGAAATGCTTCAGGTTGATAAAGTAGGTTCTTATTTATATTAAAAAAATATATTTTATTGATATTTTTCAGAGAGGAAGGGAGATGGATAGAGAGCTAGAAACGTTGATGAGAGAGAAACATCGACCAGCTGCCTCTTGCACACCCACTATCGGGGATGTGCCCGCAACAAAGGTACATGCCCCTGACCGGAATCGAACCCGGGACCTTTCAGTCCACAGACCAATGCTCTACCACTGAGCCAAACCGGTTTCAGCTGGACCAACAGTTTTATTGCTAGCTGTATCCAGTGGCCAGATAAGTTTCTGTCGAACGAGTACCAAAAAAAAAAGTCTTACATAAATGGTAAAGGCACACTTTAAATACCCATTGCATTCTGAAGTTATTTATCACGTGTTCTTACCAGCTAGCATCTTTTTTTAAAGTATGATTGGCCACAAGCCTTAGAACAGAGAACATGAGCATTCTCGTGATCCCTCGTCCACAATGTGTTAACATCCCAACCGGGAGGCTTGCAAATCCTGAATCTGCTTACATATGTCAGTCTTACAAGTAAACCATGTCCACGAAACTGGAACTTCTGCCTTTAAAAAAAAAAAAAAAAAAAAAAAACACACCACAGCTTACATGGGTGAAAATGACACTATGATGGCTCCCCCTCCACAGTTCCCTCCGGACAGAATCCCAGTTGTCTGGGAAGAGAAGCCGTGGGCTCCAGAAAAGGTGGGAGCCCAGCTCTAAGGGTGGCCACATGGGTGGTCACCCAATCCAGCGGGATCTGAGGGGAAATTTGGTGAGGATTCGGGGAAAGGCTTTTGCCAGGAGCTGTGTAATAGGCACCTCCTTAGTTCTCAACTTTGAAACTAGTCATGAAGCACAGAACTGTGACAGCCATTTGGCGACCACGAGGAAGCAAGTTTAAATTTGTAAAAATCATCATAGATGGGAGATATAAATCCAAGCATATAAGTAATCACTAAAAAACAGATGGTCAGAATGGAAAAAAAAAAAAAAAGCAAGAACCAACTATATGCCAGCTATAAAAAAATCACTTTAAATATAAATGCAAATAAAAGTCAAAGATTGAAAAACAATATATCATGTTAATGCTAATCAAAAGAAATACAGGTAGTAAAAACAACAACAACAACAAACTCAACATAGCAGAGAGGGCGGACCAAAGGAATGAATAGGGCAAAGATCAGCGGCAAATAGGAGAATCAGCGGCTTCCTTCCGACTTTCAAAGATGTGGAAACTAACCCCCTACTTGTTAGGGCCACAATTAGCCATGATTTCTGTTACTGATAGCCTAATACACATCAAAAATAGGTTATGGATCTTAATTTGGTCTCAACTAAATTACCATATTTGCCGGCATATAAGACAACCCTTTGGCCCTGAAAAATATGCCTCCAAGTGGGGGGTAGTCTTATACGGCGAGTATATAACAAACTCTGTATTTTTAGTGGAAATGTTAGGGGGTCGTCTTATACGCCCAGTCGTCTAATACGCCGGCAAATACATATTTTTCAGGGCCAAAAAATCGTCTTATACGCCGGCAAATACGGTAGCAGTGAAGTCGAAACCGGTTTGGCTCAGTGGTAGAGCGTGGGTCTGTGGACTGAAGGGTCCCGGGTTTGATTCCAGTCAAGGGCATGTACCTTGGTTGCAGGCACATCCCCAGTAGGGAGTGTGCAAGAGGCAGCTGGTCGATGTTTCTCTCTCATCGACGTTTCTAGCTCTCTATCTCTCTCCCTTCCTCTCTGTAAAATATCAATAAAATATATATAAAAATAAATAAATTAGCAGTGAAAATTTGCTTAGCAAATCTCAAGCTAATAGGGAAAATATAACTTGCATACATTATTTACGGTATCTCATGTATACATGCATACATACTCTATGTGTAAAATCTTACTTTTAATGTACATGAAAAGCACAGAGGCCCTTGGGCCCCTCAATCCAGAGTAATCTCTCTATCCATGTATCTACCCATCTAAACAATCATCTGTCTTCCCATCCATCCATCTATCCGTGCATCCAGCCTTTGTTTTTTCAGACAACTATCCATTGCTGAGCCCCGACCCCGTGCTGGGCCCTGCGCTAGACACTGAGGATATAAACAAACCAAGGACAGATGGTACTATGCCCCTTTACAGATAAGGACACTGAAGTTCAGAAGTTTTAAATGTTTATCCCCAAACCACTCTTCTACAGGTGGCAGAGGTTAGAGTCACGCCTAGGACTACCTGAATTCACCAGCCTTGTGCTGATCACTACAGCACGCACCTTCAGACCCAGCCATCACTTTGTAAGCCGCGTTTAGAAATAGCCGCACTGGCCGAAACCGGTTTGGCTCAATGGATAGAGCGTTGGCCTGGGGACTGCAAGGCCCCGGGTTTGATTCCGGTCAAGGGCACGTACCTTGGTTGCAGGCACATCCCCAGTAGGAGGTGTGCAAGAGGCAGCTGATTGATTATTCTCTCTCATCGATGTTTCTAACTCTCTATCCCTCTCTCTTCCTCTCTGTAAGAAATCAATAAATTATATTTTAAAAAAATAGAAATAGCCGTACTGCTTTTAATAGTCTACAATTTAGACCACCCCAACCCCACCATCTACAGCTCATCTAAAGTAGTGACGCTGTCCTGTACCCAGACATTTGCAGCACTCAGGCCAAATGTCCATCTTTGGAAAGCTGACTCTGTGTTCGAAGGATGGCAGTGCCACCACTGTGACTTCTGCTTCTCCCCGTGCATCTATTAGCCGCGATATGCACCGTCAGTCAGAGACCTTTTCTACTTTGCTCACCAAAGTGCCTGGGACTCCCGGGCACGTGGTAGGTTCTCCCTCCATATCTACTAATAAATGAATAAGCACAAGCCAAAGAATCAGATGCAGTTTCAGGAAACCCTGACAGCCAGTTCTTAAGACTCTCAGTAGAATGAGTTGATATCTCTTCCAAGACTTTGGCAGAGAGAGCCATTCTAGAAGGTGCATAAGTCGATGACTAAGCAATCTGTACACAATATTTTTAGTAAAATATGTTCCTCACCGTGAAACTCTGGAAACAAACCTAAATGTCCAGTATTGAATGAAAAGTGAAGCCAATGGCTACTTATCAGTGCAGGGGATCATTTGATTGCCACCACAAGGAGAAAGATGTGGAGTGTGAACATCTGCTATAAGGGAACACGAACCAAGGTCAGATGCAATAGTAGAGCAACAAAAAAGGATGCACGCCCTGACCCCAACTACACAAAACTATGCATGTGGATACTGCCTGGCATCAGAATGTGAGTCTGGACTCAAAAGCACAGCTTCTGTCTTAGGAGTCCAATAACAATTCAGAATTTAATAAAATCACTCACAATCAGCTCTTATTTCTACTCTTTTATCTCCATGGACCCTCTTATGATAAATATGACATAATTCTTACAAAATGCATGTTCACAATTTAACACGTGACCGAGTTTGAAAAGCATGCCTCCTTAGGTGCCTATGATGAAAATGAATGCCCTACTGAAAAACGACACCCATTTATTTGCCAGGCTAAACATACTAGTATACATTGTTCTGGGTGCCTGAGGCCACATGGCAATGAATGATGCGTGTGTGAAAAGCACATGTGACTCTTTCCAAACTGTAAACTCAGATAAGCCAGCCTGTGCTCTGCAGGGGCGTCACTCCTTGCTGAGACTGGCACCCTCAGGAAGCTTTTTTCCTGAGGCCTGCATTTCCACACCCTTCCCAGGGCTAATTCTGGCTTGCTCAATAATTCCTCAACTTGGGTGCATCTCCCTCAAATGAAAATAACCATGGTACCATTTACTGAATATCCTACTCTATACTAAACACAGTTGTGAGCGCTTTCCTGTGAGCCCATCTGAACCTCGTTTTCTATAATGCCAGACGCAGAGTATATGACATACGGCGGATGCTCAGTAATACATGTTTATCGGCCAAGTTGCACTTTCGTTCGTTTAACTCTTGTGTCCACACTAAGAAAGAGATGGTTACTTACAATCATTAACATGTGGTAGATGGGATATAGAGAATCAATCGCTGAAGAGCAAACATGTGAAGGTCAACAGAAATGGATTCGTTTGCTTCCGACCTCAGCTCTCCCCACTTTAATACCTGGTTCATTCTAACTTGGAATTTTACACTTTTCGGAGTTAAACCACACCAAAAGGCATCCTCGCCAAAATAACATTTAAGATTATTTTTCTATTCATACCTAATTTGTTCTTCCATTAACATAAAGGCCTTTGAAAGGCAGAGGACCCCCCCACTTCAGGGATGTGTCACCAAGACAAGAGCCCGTAGAGAAAGGCAGTTCGGCTGTGTGCTGAGCCCTCAGAACTATAGCACAGTTGAGTCAGGCAGCTGTAAACTCTAAGTTCAATCAACTGTGAAGAAGAAGAAGAAAAACCCCAAGTATGTATAGCACAAAAATAAAACTAACTCTCCACCCCTGAAAACTCAACAAGACCAACCAGGGTTATTTGGCTTAAAGACAAAGGGCCCTTGCTGTGGCATTTCTAACTTTTGAAAAAAAATCTCTAATTGGTTTTATTCAAATACTTCTCATTAAACTTTTCAGATCTGACCCAGAAAAATGGGGTTGAAGAAGAAAAAAAGAAGAATTAGTCCATCTGGGGTCAACATGGTTGCTGCCTCTGAGATGTCCACAACAAGAAAACCATTTCCTCCGAGCCAAGACCTCTCTCGGGCTCTTCAAGTTCAATAAGCAAGCGGGCCCGGGGCAACCAGTGCCCCCCCTGACTCTACCACAAGGGCTTCAAAACCCGCTTCTCTGGCTCAAATGCTCTCTCCTCGGATCCTTCCTATTCACCAAGCCAGTCTATTCTTCCCCAAATTCCATTCCCAGCCTTCTGTTCAAGAACATGTGTGTATATACATGTATCATCTATAATAATAATAGAGGAATATGCAAATTGTCCATTATGCCATCACATAATGACCGGATCAGCAGGCTGTGTCCCCCTGGGCCCCTTCACCTGGCCAGGTAGGAGGCCAAATCCTAGCCTACCTAAAACATGACTGTGTGCCATCATATCAGGAAGAGACATCCCACACTCGCCTGGGGCATCTAAGTCACTGGCCTCCAGATTCAGGGTTTCAGATAAGGGAACTCAGCATTCCACTGCTATCTTGAGTTCTGGTTTCCAAGGAAACAGCCAGAAAGGATGATAAACCCTCTGGCGCCTATCTAAGTGGCAGCTTCTCTTAAATGGAGCCTTCCCCACAGTGAATGACCCCAACCTCTCTGGATCAGGCAGGTTCCTGTTGGAGGGCAGTCTCCACGCAATTCAACTGGGGGGGGAGGTAAGGGGGGGTGGAGGAGTGAGGGGGGGGGGTTCATGCCCTGCAATCTCATGCACAATAGCTCGGGGCAGCAGGGAAGGAAGGGAAAAGACATCACTTGGGGCAGAAGGAAACCATGTCTGACTGACGACTCCCCTGCCACCCGCTTCAATGTGTAAGAAGAATAAAATAAACCAACATAAACACCCCTCCCCCACCCCAGGAGGGATCCAGGACTGAGGGGCACCCTGCCAAGGCATTGTGTACCTGCTTCCCAACCCCTTCATCCGAATGGACAGGTTAGGGGGTATAGGGGAGGAGGGGGAGCCTCGCAGGAAGGGGATCCCTGGGAATCGCACCCCCGCTCTCCCTCTGGACCAGATCTCTGAGAGTGCAGGGCCTGCCCCAGCCCCCAGCAGATTTGCACCTCCCAGGCCCTCCGGTGCTTGCTTCCAGGCGCTGGGCATTCCCGCATCTTCCCTGCCTCCTCCCAGCCACTGACCCTCACTGTCTCCTTCCCCAGAAGCACTCTGTACTCCCCAACTTTCAGTCTTTATATTCTAAATGCATGGTGGGCATAGCTGCTTCTCCACGGATTTTATTTGATAAGAAACCAACCATTGAAGTTGCTTAGCAACTGAGCTGCTCAGACTTCATCAGAAACAATGAATGACACACCTTACTTGGCTTTGATAGCAAAGCAATCTTATTCTTTTATTTTTTTAAATAGATTTTCATTGATTTCAGAGAGGAAGGGAGAGGAAGAGAGATAGAAACATCAATGAGAATCATTGAGCAGCTGCCTCCTGCATGCGCCCTCCTAGGGACGGAGCCCGCAACCCAGGCATGTGACCTTGACCAGAATCAAACCTTGGACCCTTCAGTCCTCAGGCCTAAGTTCTAGCCACTGAGCCAAACCAACTAGGGCAAGCAATCCTATCCTTAAAAGCTTGAGTTTTGTCATAAACAAGTGGATTTGAATATCAAACCAATATACATTTTTAATGAAATATCTCTTTATTTCTACTAATTCAATCTACCTTAAAGCATATATTGTATAATCTATACTAATAAAAGGATAATATGCTAATTAGACTGGACATCTTCCAGACATCCATTAGGACATCCTTCCAGACAAAACCATGGTGGCAGGGGCTGAGGCAGAGGCAGTTAGAGGCAACCAGGCTGGCAGGGGAGGGCAATTAGGGGCAATCAGGCCAGCAGGCAGAGGCTGTTAGGGGTGACCAGGCAGGCAGAGGAGCATTTAGGAGTGATCAGGCCAGCAGGCAGAGTTGGTTAGGGGCTATCAGGCAGGCAGGCAGAGGCGGTTAGGGGCAATAAAGCAGGAGGCAGGTGAACAGTTAGGAGCCAGCGATCCCGGATTGCAGGAAGGATGTCCGACTGCCAGACATCACTCAGGGGGTCCCGGATTGGAGAGGGTGCAGGCCAAATTTCATGCACTGGGCCTCTAGTGTATAATAAAAGCCTAATATGCAAATTGACCAAAAGGAAGAATGACTAGAGGGATGACCGGCCACTATGACACACACTGACCACCAGGGGCAGACACTCAATGCAGGAGCTGCCCCCAGACCACAGGCCCCAGGCCAGCCAAGGCAGTTGCCAGTGTCCGCCCCCCTCCATTGCCCTGCAGGTCACTTCACAGATTGGCCCTGATTGCCAGCCAGGCCTAGGGATTCTACCCATGCAAGAATTTCATGCACCAGGCCTCTAGTGGACTTATAATACAATGCATCCCTAGCCGTGGCCAAGGAAATCAGAGTACTATATCCTATTCTATAATCAGTTCACGCCACTTTGTCCTAACTTTGTACCTAACTAGGCCATGTTGGAGAACCCAGAACCACAGTGCTATTCCTGGATAAACTTCATTTGAGGAGGGATTTAAGGTTTCACTGATGTAGACCAGCTACTAGAACTGTTTATACACAGTTCTAATACAGCAGCTCTCAAACTTTTTGGTTTCGGGCCCCTTTACAGTCTTTGAAATTGAGGACCACAAAGGGCTTTTGTTTATTAGGCTTAATCTATTGATTGAATATATAGTTATTTTTAGTTAGAAACTAAAACAGAAACTTAAAAAATATTTACTAATGCATTAAAAATTATAACAATGATAAATCCATTAGATCCTAATAAAAACATTTTATGAAAAAAATTTTTCCAAAACAAAAGAAAACTTAGAAAAGAACTGTTTTTACATTTTTGTAAGTCTCTTTAATGTCAAGTCTTTGCAAATCTCTTTTTTTAAAAATCTATTTTTACTAGAGGCCTGGTGCATGGATTCATGCACTGGTGGGGTCCCTCGGCCTGGCCTGTGTCCTCTCACAATCTGGGACCCCTCAAGGGATGTCGGAGAACCAATCCCCACAGGCCAGGCCAAGGGAACTCACCAGCACATGGATCCATGCACCGGGCCTCTAGTATGGATATAAGATCTTTGGTTAATCTTTTCTCAACCTCCACCCTTTCCTCTGAGATTCATCAATCTGTTCCATGTTTCCATGCTTGTGCATTGAGCATCTGCCCCCTGGTGGTCAGTACACATCATAGCTACTGGTCAAAAGGTAGAATGGTCTATTAGGCTTATATATATATAGATTGATTTTTAGAGAGGAAGGGAGAGGGAGGGAGAGAATCATTGATTACCTGCCCCCTGAGGACCAACCCCACAACCTGGAATGTTCCCTGACTGGGAACTGAACCGTGATTTCCTGATTCATGGGTCGATGCTCAATCACTGAGCCATGCCAGCTTGGGCTGCAATTCTCTTTAGTAGAAGATAGCTGAATCCTCATTGCTGTTTCTAAATTTTATCTTTTGGGATATGTTGTTTTGGTTATCCTATATAATAAAAGCCTAATATGCAAATTGACCGAACTGCAGAACAACTGGTCGCTATGATGTGCACTGACCACCAGGGGGCAGACGCTGAATTCAGGAGCTTCCCCTGGTGATCAGTGTGCTCCCACAGGGGGAGTGCCACTCAGCCATTAGCCGGCGAGTTGTAATAGCAGTGGCAGGAGCCTCTCCCGCCTCCGAGACAGCACTAAGAATGTCAGACTGACAGCTTTTGTCTGCTCCCCACAAGGACATCCCCTGAGTGCACAAATCTAGGACATTCCCTGAAGGCTCCTGGACTGTGAGAGAGCACAGGCCTGGTGGAGGGACCCATCCCTCAGTGCATGGATTTTGTAGTATATAAAGAAAGGCTGGCCTCACAGATATAGATGGAAAATCTTTTCAGGTAACTATGTATATTCTTCTGATATAACACCTTAAGTAAGGGGTAGTTTTTTAAAAGGATAGCTGAAAACCTTTCAATAAACTTTTCATACTCTTCCTATTATTAAAGTGGATTCATCTATTTTCATTTGAATACACCTTTTACCCATGCAGGGCTGGTAACATCACACACTGGTCATTGAGAAATGCCGGTTCACTGAGTTATGCAGATTTTTCAAATGTTGACACAGTTCATCACGCAGTATCAAAAAAGCACACTCTTTAACGTCAGCAGTGATCTCATCAGGAAAGTCTTTAAGTATTAGAAAGCTGTCAAGCGTATGGTGACAGATACAAGTTTTTCAAAATTCTAATTTTTGCTTGAAAGCTAGGCTTTTTACCATTGGCAACAAATACTGACAGGTGTTTTCCTTGGAGTGGTGGGCTTTATTTTTGTTGTTGTTGTGTGTTTTGTTAAAGACCCAAATGTCCAAGTCTGAATAAAGCTTGTCTGTGAGACATTCTTTCAAGTAAAAATGGTGTTAGGTGAAAGAGTGGCTTGTTCAGCTTGCAATTCCACTGCACCAGTGTTTCTCCTCAAGACAATCATCACACTAAATTATGAGCTTGTTTCTCCCCATTCAGTCATCCAGAATATTAAACAGATGTGTGTTCAAGGGTTGAGACTTAATCAAGTTAATAATTTGTACCGCTTTAAGGACATTCTTAAGTGAAAAGGGCACTTCGTATCGTTTTCCTCCTGTGTGTGTGTTGATGAGGAACGCGGGCACTGGTGCAGCACGGCCTATCAATGAGCGGCCACCAGGAGTGTTAGCCACCACGGCCTTTGCAGCATCTTTCCAAGTGTCACTACGAAGCAGTCGAATCATGTCGTAACATTTATAAAAATAAATCTGACCTCGGGACTCCCTGAAAGGATCTAGAGACCCTCAGTCTATGAACCACACCGCGAAAAAACACTGTTCTAAAAAGTGTTTATTTAATAAGTATTCTTGGAACTCCTAACGAATGAATAAAACTTCATAGTAAGCCGGGAGGTTCTGGATAAGATATGTCTTCAGTTGAGCCATCAAGGCCACCTAGGAAGTTTAAGGCAGGGAAGGCCGGGAGGACCTATAAATGCACCGGGAGCTTGCCTGGAGTGGAAGCATAAGAAAACACAACTTCAGGTGGCCAGCAGCTTGCACACAGCAAAGCGGGGTTACGTCAGCCATCTCTATCAATTCCCTGCAATCACCCAAGGAGAAGGCGATTATGATCATCCCTCTTGCACAGATAAGGACGCTGAGGTCGGCCTGGGGGCTCCTTGGAGGCAGAAACCCTGCCTTTTTTCTTCACAAATGAATATCCAAACCCTCACACGGTGACTCACCCCTGAAGGGCTCACAACCAACACTCTCTGAAGAAGCAAACAAGTAAGGTTCAGACAAATTCATTATCTGCTCAAGATCACTCGGTTAGGAAGTGGTGGCCCCGGGGCTCAACGCACGTCTTGTGGCACCAAATCCCCTGGTGCTCCCACCATGCGTACCCTCTTGTCCAAAGTGACAGAAACCAGAGCTGTGCTCTGAGGGGCTCGGGTGTCAGTACAAGTGGTTTATGACCCAAGGAATCTGGAGGGAGGGAGTTACATGATCGCATCCGTGCTGTGGAGGCTTAAACCGAGCAGGGCCTGGGAAGGCTTGACGTGGGGAGAAGAGGAGCAGAGACCCATCTGGACTCTTTCAGTGGTCTAGGTGAAAGGCTAGCCATGGGTGGTCGGGTGGGGATGGTCAGACACCCCTCCCAGGTTCCCCCCAATTCTGGCATTTCACTCTGTGAATTTGGACAAGTCGCCCTTCCCGCTTGATCCTTAGTTCTCTCGTCTGCAGAAGGAGATAATGTCATTTCATCACGTTTTGTGAATGCAAAATGGAAAATATGCACTCGGAGCAGCAGCATGGCTTAACAAATATTAACTACAAAAGAAAAAAGGGGGAAAGGTGAGAGGGAGGAAGGAAAGGGGGCGGAGAGCGGAATGTCTGTTGGATGCCTGAGTGAACCTGGGCGGTGCCAGAGAGCTCATCTATAAGCCCTTCTGCCGAAAAGAAGGCAGCCCAAACCGGTTTGGCTCAGTGGATAGAGCGTCGGCCTGCGGACTGAAAGGTCCCAAGTTCGATTCCTGTGTACCTTGGTTGTGGGCACATCCCCAGTGGGGGTTGAGCAGGAGGCAGCTGCTTGATGTTTCTCTCTCATCGATGTTTCTAACGCTCTATTCCTCTCCCTTCCTCTCTGTAAAAAAGCAATAAAATATATTTTTTTAAAAAGAAGAAGAAAAGAAAAGGGGGCAAACACATCCGATCATTCTAAGGTTTCAAGCCTGGGTGCCCAGAAGAATGAGCTGGTGTGCAGGTGCCCACAGCGCATCCTGATGGAGGTGCCCAGAAGGCTGGTGCTGCCTGCAGATACCAAAGAATCAGACTTCCAACAAGGGTCTGGATGGAGGTCCTCTGCCGAGAGGGAACGGACAGTCAGGGAAAGGAACAAAGGAAAGGATGGATTCACGTCTCGGGGGCATATGACATGTAAACGAGGGCAAATGGAAAAAAAGAAAACGGGGATCGGGGACACAGAAAGGAAGCACCTGTCTAAAGCCATTTGCTGGCTCCTCACCCTAGTCGGCAAGGCACACTCAGGCTCTGTCCCCAGCCTCCAGCCGCCGCTCCTGCTGCTCTGCCAAACCCGACATTTGATGCCCCGTGTGTGTGCGCGGCACCGGACTCCACGTTCTCTGTTCTCACCGCCTGCGAGGCTCTCACTGCTTCCCAGCCCAGTGTCCTCCTGAAAAGTGGCACTTGTGGCCCTCATTATTTGGAAGGCCATCTATTAAGATGATGACAAAACAAAAGTAAGCTGTCATTAGGGCCACAATCAAGTGTTCAAAGTGGGGCATTTGAAGGTCTGGTTCCCACGTCGCCCCGGGGCTGTCCTGTCTGCTACCCCTCTCTGCCCCGCCGGCTGTGTCCTCCACGCCCCACCACACTGGCCTCTCCCTGGCTCGGCTCCCAAGCTCCCACTGCCTTCCTTCTGCCTCCGCTCCCTTCCCCCACCCCCTCCCCACACACACTCTCTTCCGTCTGTCCTGCTATGGGAGAGTGAGGTGTGTCTCTCTCTCCACTAAGATGTGACCTTGTCCTGGACATCTCAGTCCCCGTGTGACTGAATGGACCAGGAAAGCCGATAGAAAAAGAGCCGTGAGAGGAGCAGCAGGCAGAGGATGGGGCACCACCGGTCGGTCGGCAGTCTAAGGAGAAACTAAGGAGCCAGCCAGAGAAGCTAGAGGATTTCACAAATAGCCGACTGTTACAGCTCTAATGCATGCAGCCCCAGTGGGAGGGGTTTTGGGGTGAGAGGAGTAAAGTATTTCTTAGATATTACAATAGTGCATGGCCTCTGTTGTTCAACCCTAACCCCGTAAAAATCTTATGCCTTAATAACATATCCCTTAGTATTTGATTTCTCCTCATTAGGGAGATATTCAAGTTAATTTAAACTTAAGCTAATTCATTCACTTAAATGTATTTTACCTTCTCTCCTTATGGGGTGATAATGAAAAGAAAAAAGAAGAGGTGAGAAGCACGGATCTATTACAAGGTGATTCTGCGCCACAGCAGGGACTGAATGCAGGAGACGTGGGTGGAGGGAACAGCAGTGATAAGGACTTTTCCTCCTTCCCTTCCCTGAGCCATAACTACTCGGATAGAGCACTTTCCGCATGTCTCATTTCACTTTTATCCTCTCAACAACCTTTTGACGTTATGCTCCCTGTTTACAGATGATCAGCAAATGTAGGCAGCTGATCCAAGAACCTATGAGTGGTCAGTGGCACCTGGGGCAAGTTTAGTACTTCGTCCAAGCTGGGCACTTGTAGGAGGTGTAACCATCGCAACGATGAGCAGAGATGGCAGGCCTGAGCACACTGGGGAGGAAGTTGCTGGTATGTGGTGAGCATATAAAAAAAAAGTTATTTGAGAGAGACTAGGAAAGCAAAAAATGCAACTGGGGGAGAAGACAATTGATGGGGAAGGAATCCAGGCAGGGGACAGGACAGGTTCCAGGAGGAATGGCTGGCCGTGGAGAGCAGCGGGGCAGGAGAGACGGGAGGAAGCGGAGAGAGCGGATCAGGGCTGTGGGCAGGTGATGCCGGCCGTCCCGCTGCTGAAGGCAGAGTTCCTGCGTGGATTCCTGATGGAATCCGTCAACAGGACGGCATTCCTTTCTCCAGCCACCTTCCTGAATGAGAACCAGTTACTGAATATTATGTCTTCCTCCTTCCCTAGGCCCAGTCTTAGACAAGGCAGCCAGACATGGTGCCTTAGTAGAATTCCTAACATTTTCTAGTTATGAAGACACGTTCTTAGCGCCAAAAACAAAAACACAACTTTCCAGACACTCAGAATAGTAGCTGTCCGTTTAGGATCCATTGTGTGAGAAGATGCTCATTGCACGTCAAGTTATATTGAGCTGAGACATTTAATCTGACTTCACAGTGTCTTTATCCCAAAAATACATTTGCACAGCAGCCACCCAACAGGTGAGACCTTCAGTCTGAGGACCAAGCTTGCTTGACATCTGGATTTGCAAACCCCTTGCAATAAATCCGCCCCCGCCCCCACCTTGGTCCATAACTTGGGGACAACGGATGTACAAGAAAGGCAAGTGGTGTCCTAGATTAAAGGGGTCTGGCATGATTGCCCAGACCTCCGCTCAAATTCCAGTTCTCTGATGATCAGCAATTTAAAGACAAGTGAGTTACTGAAACTCAGAATGCTTCAGTTTTCTCCTTTATGAAATGTGGATAGCAATACAAGGATTTTAGCTTCGAACGAGAAAGAATTGATCACATTTAACACAGTACCCAATACACAACAGGTCATTCATAGTATTATTTCTGTTCTCTAAACTCAGTGGTTCAGTGTTCAGAGTGCGAGCCCTGGGCCAGCATCTGCATCAGCAGCAGCATCTGGGAAGTGGTTAAAATACGAATTTTCAAGCCTCAATTCAGTCTAGCAGTCTTTGTTTTAACAGGCCCTCCGGGTGATTCCGGTGCTCACTAAAACTTGCGAGGCACTGCTTTAGAGTAGTGGCTTCCAACATTTTTATCTCGTAAGCCAAGGAATCCTTTCTTCAAAAAGGGATCGCCTTCAGAGGGCTGATTTGTGAAGCGTGGAAACTTGAAACAGCTCTGAAGGTACTGGGTAGGGAGAGAGCTCCCACGTGCCCCAGGTCCTGCCTCATCCCCCACAGCCATCCTCCGGACCTCCCGGGCAGGAAACAGTGGCTACAATTGTTGGTGGCAACTGAGCAAAGAATCAAAAGCCTCAACACAACAGAAACAGGTTTGGTTCAGTGGATAGAGCCTCGGTCTGCGGATTGAAGGGTCCCAGGTTCAATTCCGGTCAAGGACATGTACCTTGGTTGCTGGCACATCCCCGGTGGGGGAGAGGTGGGGTGTGTGTGTGTCCAGGAGGCAGCTGGTCAATGTATCTCTCTCATCGATGTTTCTAGCTCTCTATCCTTCTCCCTTCCTCTCTGTGGAAAATCAATAAAATATATTAAAAAAAAAAAAAAAAAGCCATGCCGAAACCAGTTTGGCTCAGTGGATAGAAGAAGCCCTTTCGGCCTGCGGACTGAAAGGTCCCGGGTTCAATTCCGGTCAAGGGCATGTACCTTAGTTGCGGGCACATCCCCAGTGGGGGATGTGCAAGAGGCAGCTGGTAGATGTTTCTCTCTCATCAATGTTTCCAACTCTCTATCCCTCTCAATTCCTCTCTGTGTAAAATTAGTAAAATGTATTAAAAAAAAAAAAAAGCCTCAACACAACACTAAACCATGTGACCATAATTACAGGCAAACACTGCTGCAGGAAAAGAATGTTTCCTTGGGTGTCAAAGGGCACCTGCAGCTCAGCCCATCTGCACTGGGTCACCCGCCAGCACCACACCGCTGGCGCCACTCCACTTCCATGCTTGGGAGCAAACTTCCAACAAATGCCAACCTAGCAACTATCTTCTTTGGCCCCAGCTTGAGGTCACACTGCCCGCAGCCCAGAGCACGTTGCAGCCCACTTGCATCAGGTCAGAAAACCCATTTCCTCCGTGGTGGCGAACATACATTCTATGCCTTGCTCTTCTGATCGAGAGCCCACTCACCAGTGAGCTGTGGGTACGCAGCGGAGAATCGCTACCTGGGAATAAGGTTTGAGAACCTAGGAGGCAGAGGTACAACCAAGGAAACCATCCTGAGAGGGTTTATTTGCTTATTGAAGAACACATGGTACTGTGGATTCCGCACGGGACTTAGCACAGGCTGATGGGAGAAAATAGGCAAAAGGAAGAAAAGCCAGTAAGGAGAGCCTTAGTTCTTTGGGGGGGGGGGGGGGGGGGGAAGGACCAGGTTAGGGTGGTGGTGGAAAGATTTGCTTTGGCTTCTCAGATGAAACCAGCAGAGTGTGAGGTGACGGTAGAGAATGCCTAGTTAAGCAAGATTCCTGTGGAAAAACTAGCTTCCACTGATCAAATCAGTTATCTGCCATCAGCACCATGACTTCCAGCTCCTGTTTCATACGGACTGTGTTGTTATTGTCTCTACTCTGACCATGAGGATAACCTTGACACGGTAAGCCCATCAACTGCAGCCTCTAGGAGAAAAGAAAACCCACCCACACCACTTACACCAAAACCAAAAGTGTTTTGAGACACCAAAGACTATTTTTTTAAAAAGTTGGCACGGGGAGCTCTTCTCACCGATTTTTCTAGTTTGAGCCTCTCCCAATATCCTCGGGGGGCAGGGGCAGGGAGGGAGGATGACAGAACAGGTGGTCATTTCAGGTTACAGATGGGGAAACTGAGGCACAGGCAGGCTAAGGGCTCTGTTAAAGCTCAACACTGTTGATCCATGGAGAGTCGGGCCCATAGTCATCATGAGGTCTTGGCGAGAGATCTGGCCCAACACCCTTATTTTTCAGAGGAGCCACCCTTCGTCCAGAAAGGGGCGGGGACCGGCCCAGGGTGACTCTCCTGCTCTGGCACAGACCGGCTGCACCTGAGCCACTGGCAAAGGGCCTCCCACCTGGTGAGAAGGAGGCAGAAGGTAAGGACGGGACTTTTCTCCTTCTCAACTTCTCTAAAGCTGGGCTCTCTAAAATGTCCACCACTAGCCACGTATCCCTGTATAAATTTAGATTGTATGAAATATATTTTTACCGATTACAGAGAGGAAGGGAGAGGCAGAGAGAAACAGAAACATCAATGATGAGAATCATCGATCAGCTGCCTCCTGCATGTCCCCTACCGGGGGATCGAGCCCACAACGTGGGCATGTGCCCTGACTGGGAATCAAACTGTGACCTCCTGGTTCATAGGCCAACACTCAACCACTGAGCCACGCGGGTGGGGCTTACATTTTAATTACAATGAAATAAAGCAAAATAAATAAATGCTTCTCAGTTAACTAGCCACGTTTCAAGTGCTGGAGAGCCACGTGTGGCTGGTGCCTACCACACTGGCCGGCCTGAGCACTGCCACCCCTCCCGGGAGCTCTGGAGCTCGGAGCTGCTCGACAGCACAGGCTTCCCGACAGGAGGGCGTTGGCGGGAAACAGCAGTGGGACCTGGAATTGGAACCTCGGGGACGGCACTGGTAAAATTAGTTCTATGAACTCAGGCAAACCTCTGAGCCTCCGTCCCCTCATCTGTCAAAAGCAGAAGCTGGGCTCCATCATTCTCTACCTAAAACTCCTGATGGCAGGTTCCCGACTCCACCCACTTTTCTTTCCTCGGACTTCCCTGCTGGCCCCTGGTCAGGTGAGCTCCTCAGAATGCGCGAGGTCTTTAGTATTTCCTGTGGAAACACAGTCACTCGATGAGACTGAAGTTAAGTAGCATCTTTCTCATTATTTCAAGGTTAACATAAGAAACAGCCACAGGACAGTCTCTCCAAATATTCCCCAGGAAGAACCTCTGAAAGATACTAAGGGACCCATCTCCAATGTCCTTTCACATAAGGACCTACATGACCACTTAGTTGGAGTTCAGGGCCAGAAAAACAGTGCATTTCCGCGGAAAGCTGGTACACTTCGCTTCGCCACAGAAGGAAACGACAGTGTTCGCTCTGAATTTGGAGTGGGGAGGGGGCACTGGATTCCCAGAGGACAGGATGGCTATGCGTCAGTCAGGCCCCGACTCCACAGCACCCGAGGCTGGAGCTCCACCCACTGAATAGACAGGGTGTTCCCCCAAAACGCATGCGCACGTTAACAGCCGACAGCTCAATTTTGAAAATGAGATGCATTTTAATAAACACTGCTTTATAATTATTCCAAGTGCATGTATACTTTTTTTGGGGGGGTGGGGGAGCAATATATTTTCAGCAGAGGCCACATCTACATCTAACACTTTTTCCCCAAGTACAGCTAGGATGAAAATATGTTTAAAAATTAAATAACTCAATGACTTTCCCAGTACACCACGCTGTAGAAATATAAATGTGGAGTGCAGTGAGAATAAAAACAACATGAACCTCAAATCATTGAGCTGAACAGAATTACTTATCCTGGTAGAATTCGCAAAAGCCTGGCCTGGTGGGGGGAGGGAGTGAGGGGGGAACTTAGGCATCCTCCTCCCCACCGTTACCCCTATAGTCCTCTCCAATTAAATTCCAATTAATTAAAATAACAATGGCAAACATTTATTGAGTGCCTTAGTTCACTTAGTGTCAGGCACAGTTCTAAGCAGTTTATGTACTATAATTCAGGTGTCACAATAACTCCAGGATGAAGGCGTGTTATCACTTCCATTTTCCAGGAGACAGAACTGAGGTCTCAAAAGGTTAAGTACCAGCTTGTGCAAGGTCACACAGTAGCGAGTGGCAGAGCTGGTATTATCTCTGTCAGCCAGGCTCCTGCTTTCTGCCATTACAGAGCACTGTTTCACCTTATAAAAAGCATAAATTTAAAAACACCTTTAGAAAACATCACAAAAGATTTAAAAAAAAATGTAATTGCTAATAAGCAAACACCCCTTTCGGGCTGCCAACCCTGAGCCCTTCCTGTTTAGAAATTCTGGAGAACGCCAGCCCTTTAATTCTGTCACTTTCCCTTTAATTCTGTCACTTTCCCAACAATTTGCTCTAAAGTCCCTCAGCATTGTTTTCTGGTGAAATAGCCAACATGCCTGCATTCGGTGCAACGACCAACTGAAGGCATATTAACTCCTCGTGAAACTGTTCCTCTCTACCACAACTCCATGCTGAACACGGGCAGGGCACAGACAATTGTGCAAGGAACTTGATAGCTCCAGTGTTGGCAGCTGTCGTGAGTCAGTGCAACAACAAATCTGCATGAGCAATTGCTGGGCTCTTTAGAAACAAGGTACCTGCCAGGAAGCAGTTTCAACTTCCTCTTCTCTGGACTTTCTGTCCTCACATAGATGCTGACTCTGTAAAACCTCGGGCTTTACTGTGCTTTTATGTTTTGTATGCTTATTAGGACAACCTTCTGAGGACAATAAAAGTCTCTTAAAGGGACTAGAAAATGAACAGTCATTGAGTTAAGTGTGAGTGTGCGTGTGTGTGTGTGTTTTAGAACTAGAGGGCTGCATGGTCTAGTTAAGAGGGCTCAGATTTGAATTTTGCCTCTGCAACTCATGAGCTGTGCAGCCTTAGGCAAGTGACTAAGCCTCTCTGATTGCTGTTTCCTCTTTGGTAAAATGAACTAATTATATACTTCATGGGGTTGTAATGCCTGGTCAAGAGAAGATCCACAAAAAAGTTACCTCCCTCTCACCCTCGTCATCAAAGTTGTAAAGAGTGAAGTTAGTTGGAAAACCAGATTGTATTCTTGACATTTCATTTTTATTCAGTTTATGACCATAAGAGTTCCTCAAGGGACTCTCACTTTCAGATGTTTCTGGAAAATGTTACCATACAGAAGGCTGCTAGCTCTCAAGGGAAAATCCAGGTGAAGCAGACATTCAATCCAAACAAAAATCTTACTCTCCCCCCAAAAAAGTATTTGTATCCAGCAAAACAAATTCCCAAATCAATTCCACGACTGTGAATTTTGCAGGCCACCTTCCTCACAATGTTTCCTTGACTGTCTGATAAAAAATAAAAGATTCTATTGGACACAGAACAAAATGAACACTGACCACTAGAACCATTTCTAGTCAAAATTCAAGAGCCTCACATACCCCCCCAAAAACAATAATTTGCTCTTAGGCTCCAAGGACTGACCTGGCACTTACGTCACAGAATCCCAGAATTCAGCTTTCTCAAGAAAACTGTCCAGGAGATGGTACGGCTTGCCACGGAGAGAGGCGCCTTGGCCCAGGCCCCTTCCCACACACGTAGCCTATCCCCAGAGTGACACCATGGTAAGGTGACCAGACGTCCCGCTTTTGGCGGGACAGTTCCGATTTTTAACAATTTGTCCCACATCCTGCGCGGTGTTTTAAAAAAGTCCCAATTTTTGGAAAGATTCTTTTAAATCTTTTGGACTTTTTAAAAAAAAACTCGGGACAAATTGTTAAAAATCGGAACTGTCCCGCCAAAAGCAGGATGTCTGGTCACCTTACAGCGGCGAGCGTCAAAATGGGAATGAACTGTGACACTCCCTTCAGGGACACTCCTTTTTGTTTTCACCTTGCAGGAAACACCAATAATTCGTTCCCAAGTAGAAGAGCTGGGTTAAACAGCTTAAAGGCAGGGTTCAGCCTGTTTTAAGGAAGGGGCTCTGTGAGCTGCAAAGACCCATCAACACAAGAGGAAAATGAGCCAGAATCCAAAAGACTCATCGGCAGCCAGATCACAGCAGCCCCTCGAAGGTCTGCACTGCAGAGACTCCGGGGTAACGGGGCGGCAAGAAGGCCACCCTCCCGGCGGCGCTCCCACTCTTGGCTGGGAGCTTGAACCGCCCGGGAGCTTCCTGAGAGATGCTTCCCTTCCGGGCCCCACGCCAGAGGGGCTGACTTCACAGGTCTGGGGTGCAGCCAGGCCTTTGGGGTGTTCAAAAGCTCTCCCCAGCTGACTCTAACGTGCAGATTCCAAACCACTACCTTGGTCTCCTGTTATCAAGGCTGCCTGGGCCACTAAATTCTATTCCCTTTGTGAAGCATGCTGCTTCTTTTTCTGATAAAATATTTTTTAAAAAGATACAAAATCCTACATTTTAAACTTTTCTCAGGGAGAAAGTTTGAGGTCAGAGTCCTCGGTGCGCCCTGCCCCTTAATAAATGAGTAGAACACAGAATATATCCCAGAGTGCAAATTAAGGCTCTCTGTCCCCTTTCAAAGAGGGTGGGGAGGAAAATGCATCAAGACATTTCTGGAGGGAAAAGAAGTCCAAGGAACAGCTTCTCTGCCCTTTGGATATCTCCACAAGAGCTTCCCCAAGTCTCCAACTTTTGCTGGGTGGCTCCTCCTCCACTCACTGAGCCCAGCGGTCTTCATTATAAATTATCCACTCTTAGGTAAGGTGGTCCCTCCTCCCTCTATTCTCTGGAGGCCTCCTGCCTCCAGCTCAGGCCGCCTGGGTCCCCACCTCCACCCCAGGTTTCCAGGTGGGCCCTCACCGCGGAGGGTATGACCTATAAATACCAGTGGGGCAGCGGAGGGTGAGATGGGTGGAGAGAGGGTGTGTCACAAGGTTTCTCCAAGTCTGGTTCCTGCCCACTCAGCCATTCTGGTATAGGCGGGGCTGGGAGATAAGAGGTTCAGAGCCCCGCAGGCCAGCAGCCAGATAGACACTCTCCCCCCCCCCTCCCCCAACTCACAGGGTGCATTGGACAAGGCTGCACAAAACAGGAAAACAAGAGGTGAGGGGTTCTGCTCTCACTTCCGCTATTCGCTAGCTCCATGCCTTTGGATAAGTAACAGACACTGTCTAGAAAGAGCCTCGGTTTCTCCATCTGTACAATGGAAATAAATGTCTGACCAGCGTTTTTAGTCCATTCAGGCTGCAATCACAAAAATGCCACTGACTGGGTGGCTTGAACAACAAACTGGTGTTTCTCACAGTCATGGAGCTGGAAGGCCAAGACCAAGGCACCACAGACTCGGCGAGAGCCTGCTTCTGGGTTCAGAGGTGGCTGATTTCTCACCGAGTCCTCACAGGTGGATGGGGAAAGGCCGGTCTCTAGGGCCCTGTGAGAAGGACAGTAGTCCTATTCAGGAGAGCCTCATCACTTCCCACAGTGCTCACCTCCTAACACCCTTCTATTCAGGTTAGCACCCCAACACATGAATGTGGAGGAACAGAAACATTCAGTCTGCGACAACCAGGCTCCTCACAAAGCTTTCTCAAAAGCGCTCGAAGTTGGGTTACTTTAATACAATAGACATTCTCTAAACGCCCATTGAGTATTCTCTGCCCTGGACACTGCCCGTCACCGACAACATAACGATGAAAGAAATGTCACTGACTCCAAGGGACACAATACATCCTGGAGGGGAGCCAGAGCATGGCAGGTAAAACTGTACCATTCGCTGTAATAATTGAACATCATGCCCCTGGAAACCCAGACAAGGGGGAAGCTAAAGCTGTCCAGCGATAAGAGTAAAGAAGAGATTAAAAAGGGGCCAGCAATTGTAATATCGCCTAACATTTATGGAGCTGTAGATGTCAGGTACTGTTCAAGACCCATCCTATATAATAAAGAGGTAATACGCAAATTGACCATCATGACCTCACAAAGATGGCTGCCTATGACCAGGCAGGCAGTGGGGCAGTAAGAGGTGACCAGGCCCGCAGAGGGGGACAGTTGGGGGTAACCAAGCCAGCAGGGGGGATAGATGGGGACGACCAGGCTGGCAGGGGGGGCAGTAAGGGGTATCCAGGCTGGCAAGGGGAGCAGTTAGGAGTGACAAGGCAGGTGGTGGGGGGGCATTTGGGAACAATCTGGCTGGCAGCAGGGGGCAGTTAGGGGCTATCAGGCCATTGGGGGTGGAGGGAGCCATTAGGGGCAACCAGGCAGGCAGGCAAGTGAGCTATTAGGAGCCAGTGGTCCAGGATTGTGAGAGGGATGTCTGACTAAACCGGCAGTGGGACATCCGCCGAGGCGTCCTGGATTAGAGAGGGTGCAGGTTGGGCTGAGGGACTGCCCCCCCCATGCACGAATTTCATGCACCAGGCCTCTAGTCTGTGTATAATCATTTCAGGTGAGCCTCAAAATAGCCTTGTGAGGTACCATTATCCCCATTTTACAGAGAACACTGAAATTCAGATTATACTATGGTCTTGAACATTGTGTGTCTCCTCAAGAGTCATGCTGAAATCCTAAACCCAGCTGTGATGGAACTAAGAGAGGTGATTAGGTCACGAGGGTGGAGCCCTCCTGAGTAAGATTAGTGCCATTACACAAGAGACCCTGCACAGCTCCTCACCTTCCCCATGCCGGGACTCAAGAGAGAAGAGAAGACAGTTGTTTAGGAACCAGAGAGGGGGCTCTCGTCAGACGCTGGACCTACGGCATCCTGACCTTGGACTTCCCAGCCTCCAGAAGTGGAGAAACAAATTGCTGTCACTAATAACGCCAGGTTGTCTATGGTATCCTGTTATGCGGCCTGAACGGAATAACACAGAGAGGCAGTCCCTCACTCAAAGTCACATGGCTGGCAAGTTGACAGAACTAGGCTTTGGCCTTGAGCTTGCCCTCAAGATCTGGACCTTCATCTTTTGATGACACTGCATCTACTTTAACTATGAAACCATTCTGACGCCCCATGCCCTTGCCCCAGCCAAGGCAAAGATGGCACACCCTCCTCTGTACCTCCACACTTCCCTCCTTGCATCGCTGTTTAACACTCTATCCTACTGCCATTGTCTGTCTGTCACCCCCGTTAGCTTGGTGGCTTTTAAAGGCAGGAACAGAATGCAGCAAGTGCCTACTAAACAGTTGACATTTAATAAATGATTTTTTAAAATAAATCTTTATTTTTCAGATTAATATTTCTTAGTGGATGAAAGAAAGAATGAAATTATGCCAGGTTCCAAAAGACAAGCAGGGACTCGCTTGTAGAGGGCCAAATGGAAGATACCTGGACATTCTTTAGATTGTTGCTGACTGGGCCGGGATATTGGCAGAACCATGTCAGTTGCACTCCCGCCCTGGGAGTGCGGAGATGTTCTTAGTGCCTGGCTTGTGTTTGTCCAGGAGGAAGGAGTGGGTGGGCCCTGGGCTCTCCCAGGCTCCTTGTTTTTCTGTGAAACCCCCTTGTTAGATTGTAGGATAAATAGATGTGCTGCGTGGCTTCAGAGGTCGTCAGTCTGCCTCTCCAGCAGAGGAGGTCAGCGGCCCTCCCGGCTCCCAGCTTAAAATCTATCTCTGTGTCTTCTCTCTTTATTTCTAATATTTCTCAATCCCTGGCCGCCTCCCCTTAGAACCGGTTCATTCATCTCTCTTTCCATGCAGGACGCGGAAAAGGGAGATCCCGCCACATCAGGCCCCCGTACTCACTGGGTAGTTTGAGTGAAACTTTCTCAAAAATAGAGGCTGTACCTTAGTCATCCTATGTCCCCAGAGTCTGGGCACTTATTACAGGTGCTTAATGTGACATAAACTCTAGGCAGAGAAAATGGTGTAACAAAAATCCAGAGAGATTTAATGGGTAACCTGGCCAGAGTGAATCAAGAGGAAGGGTGTGTGGGAACACAGAAATGCTTCCCAAGCTATCCATGGTGTAAGATCAGTCAGCTTTCTGGTTTTATTTCCAATTCATCATGGACCAATACTTTTATAAAGTGCAATAAAAGCAAACCGTTAGAAAATGAAATATAAAATGCGAGTCTAGTGTTTTATTAGATTCAAGAGATGTAAAATGAGTGTTTTAATTGCTATGAAAATCTCTCCCTCTGTACTCTCCGGGTGTGCACTCACCGAGCTGCTGCAGACCATGAACAAACGGTTCTGTCTGCAGATCACGCTTAGCGCGGCACCGGGAGGGGGAAGGGGTGAGGTGGGGAGCAGTAGGAAAGATGAGCTCTGGGTGTGCTATCAAGGACTATGGGGTAATAATGTTTCCTGAGGGCTTTCTGTGTGCCAGGCACTGTCCTGAGTGCCCCACACATGCTATCTCACTTAAATTCCAAAACCGGTGAGGTCGGTGTTGTTATCACCCCCACTTTACAGATGGGGAAACTGAGGCAGAGCAACCAAATAACTCTTTCAAGATTCCGGAGTTCATAAGAAGCATAGGCAGGCCTTGTACCTGGACAGTGTGAAACTCATCACTAACTATGACGCCTTCATGCAGCTGGGAGACAGGAAGTGACATTTATTTATTTATTTATTTATTTATTTATTTATTTTTAATATATATTTTATTGATATTTTACAGAGAGGAAGGGAGAGAGATAGAGAGTTAGAAACGTCGATGAGAGAGAAACATCAACCAGCTGCCTCTTGCACACCCCCTACCGGGGATGTGCCCCGCAACCAATGTACATGCCCCTGACCGGAATCGAACCCGGGACCTTTCAGTCCGCAGACCGACGCTCTACCACTGAGCCAAACCGGTTTCGGCAGGAAGTGACATTTAGATCTATGTTTCAGAAAAATCACCCTGGTGGCAGTTTGGAGGGCAGAGGTCAGCTAGGAAGCCATGGCCGCAATCCAGGTGAGAGGCAGTAAGGGCAGAGAGCAGGCCTGGGGGCTAGTTGGGAAGTAGGTGTGCAGGCGTTGGTGGGGAGTGAGCGGGTCTGAGCTGCAGGGCAGCGGAGAGCAGGGAGGGGCTCCAGATGACTCAGGGGTTCGGAGCCTGGCTTCCTGGGGGGATGGAGATGTTTTTCACTGACTTTTTCAGAGGAAGCAGGAAGAAAAGCACGTTTTGATGGGAAGATAATTAGATGGTTTCCAACAATGTCTACCTACATCTGAAGAGTCTAAGACAGACAATCTGTAGTTGTGCCTTAGGAAAAGTCTAGCAACTGTGATCATAGTTTACTGAATTCCAACGAGGGCTATTTTTACTCCAGTTCTGCTAAACTGCTCTCTCCTCCTTTTCTCCTTGACCGTTTGTCCAGGTTACACTTAGAATGGCTTAAAAAGAAGTTTCCTACTGCTAAAAATCACACACACACACTATATAAAAGGGTCTGGTCTGGTCAGCAATCCCAGTTTCCATTGAGGAGGGAAAGGGGGGGGGGTGTTTCCACACCATCGGGAATGGACACCAGCGGGGTGTCCTAAAATGGAACTCAATTCTGACATTATCTACCCGAAGATCCCATCAGATCCCACAGGCTAAGCGTTCAGACCTGCAACTTCACCTGTGCTTCTCACCCACCAGCCACAGGTCAGAGGTTCCCAGGGCCCCCTCCTTGTGTTCAATTAATTTGCTAGAGTGGCTCAGAAACTCAGAAAACCCATTTACTCACTAGATTAACATCCTTTGTAATAAATCGGTAAAGGAAACAGATGACCATCTAGAGACAAAAAATGCAGAGGGCAAAGAATGGGGGACGGACGTTGAGTTTCCATGTCCCCTCATCTCCACCTGTTCACCCACCCAGAAGCTTTCTGAACCTCATCTTTTTGGGTTTTCATGGAGGCTTCATTCTGTAGGAATGATGGATTAAACTGCCAGCCATTGGTGATTGATTCAAGCTCCCGCCTTCTCCACTTCCAAGAAGTCTGAAGAGTGGGATTGAAAGTTCCAACCTTCTAATCACGGGATTGGTTTTCCTCGAAAACAGCCCCCATTCTTAGGTGAAGTCCAAAAGTTACTTCATTAACATGAGCCAGATACCTTTGTCTCATCACTTAAGAAATTCCAGGGTTTTTACAAGTTCTGTGCCAGGAAAGTGAGGAAGTTCACAAATATGTATATATACACTGAGTGGCCAGATTATTATGATCTCTGAACGCATAATAATCTGGCCACTCAGTGTATATATATATATTAGAGGCCCGTGTATGAATTCGTGCATGGGTGGGGTCTAGCCAGCCTGGCCAGGGGGAGGGAACAAGGGCGGTTGGCCAGCCTGCCTAACTCTTGGTCGAGGGGACAATTTGCTTATTAGCCTTTTATTATATAGGATATACCCTGAGTGGCCAGATTATTATGCATTCAGAGATCATAATAATCTTGCCCCTCAGTGTATATTTCTTATTATAAATCAAAATACCACAATACTGTTCATTGCTGTCTCACCTTAGCGTGGGTAACTGATAATGTCAATGAAAAAAGATCATTTTTGTGCTTATTTAAACTGGAAAAAAAGATGACAAAACAGGCCCTTAGTATTCCATGAGCTAAACAATTATTAGCAAAGAGTACAAATGTGAGTACAAGAGAGACACCTCACAGAGCAATGTCTGTTCTGTGTGTTCCTTCCTCTTCCAGGAGGCCACTCCCTCCAGCCCACACACCTGGTGGACACCTCTTCCTCTTGCACTTCTCACACTGCACCCCCAGGGGCTGTGAGACAGGTACCCAGGCGCCAGGAAGACCGCTGACTGCAGAGTCAGACAGCCCTGGGTTGAGAGCAAGGTGCCACCACCACTTACTACCTGCTGTGACGCAACGTTCACCCTCTCAGAACCCGCTTCCTCACCTGTACGTGCATTCCCTACCTCGGAGGCCTGCTGCAAGGTGAGAGAAAGTGTAGGTGAAGCTCCTAGCACGTGGGATGCAGCTGTCACTCAAGGAGTAACTATCACCCTCACCGTCATCAAATGAACTGCTGCCACACTGTTTTCTCTCAGGGTTGGACAAACACATTTCACTGTGAGAATAAAGTCAATCGAAATGAAAGGGGATGGGTATTCAGTGAGCCCTATGATAAATAATTACAATAACAATAGTTAGCACCTGAGCACTTACTATTAACAGGCTGAATGCTTTATATACATTAGTAGCGCCTTTATTCCTAGATCCAAGATAAAGATAGTATTTTATCAATTCTAAAAGCATATTCTGTTCACATTTTAACATCTCTGATATGGGGACAATTCTTTTTTTTTAAAAAAAAGTATATTTTATTGACTTTTTACACAGAGAAAGAGGGAGGGATGATGAGAGAGAATCATCAATCAGCTGCCTCTTGCGCACCCCTCACTGGGGATGTGCCCGCAACCAAGGTACATGCCCTCGACCAAAATCGAACCTGGGACCCTTCAGTCCGCAAGCCGACGCTCTATCTACGGAGCCAAACCAGTTTCGGCTGGGAACAATTCTTTGTGTTAGGCAGAATGCCCCTTCTCCTCCCTTCCCTACCTCCCACCTCCCACCCCACCCCAAGATGTCTATGTTCCAGTCCCTGGAACCTGAGAGTATGTTCTGTAAGGAGACAAAAGGGACATTGCAGGTGTAATTAAAGTTACAGATCTTAACTCAGGGGGAGTAGCCCAGATGATCCAAGTGGGCCCAATCAAATCAAATGATCCTTTTTTTAGGAGAGAGAATTTTCTCTGGCGGGAGGCAGAGAACTGGAGAAGGGCCCCTCAAAGAGATTCCAAGCACCCTATGGTGCCCAAATTGTACCTTAAGGCAGTGGTTCTCAACCTTTCTAATGTCACAACCCTTTATGGTCTTAGGCAACTCCTGCTAGCTGTAGAGCCTAAAATCATCGGAAAACACAGGTATTTACATTACGGTTCATTAACAGTAGCAAAATTACAGTTATGAAGCAGCAACACAAATAATTTTATGGTTGGGGGTCACCACAACATGAGGAACTGTATTAAAGGGTCGTGGCATTAGAAAGGTCGAGAACCACTGCTCTAAACTATCATGTACGCTGTCAGAGAGCACACAAGGGCTACAGAATCCTGCTGACGGGCCAGGAACGGCTAACATAATTCTCCCCCCGACCCCTGCACCAATCAAGTCCATGTCTGACATAAGATCTCTAAAATGTCGATCACAAAGACCTGGCCAAGAGCCCAATTCGGCAGTTAAACAAACACAAACAGTACAGCATGTTAGGTGCCGGTAGCAGCAGTCGTCCACCCGCTATCAATGGAGCACTGCAAGGTGTTAGGTCACACGCTGGGCATTGGGGACAGAGCAACAGCCCAGGAGCCTGTCCTGTGGAGCTGACACTGTGGTGGGGGGAGCAGGTCCTCCTTTCCAGAGCGAAGTGCAGGCACTCCGGGGAGAGGTTTGCGTGATCGCTGTTGTGAAGTTTCCTTGTGTCTGTTTCTTTCTGATGGAGATGTCAGCTCGCTTTATGAATTTCTAAATGCAAACAAACAAAAGCGCAGTCTGCACCCTAACCTGTAAGTTCTCTCTCAATAGATTTCATTTTTTAAATGGCGGAAAATCAATGTACATTACACTAGCATCGCAAGAGCTGACTGACAGAACATCTCAAGAAGAAAGACGACTGTGTGACACTCCAACTCCACACCTGTTGTTCAAATCCTGAACTCTGGCCGGTCTCCTCACATCGTACTCTTACTTTCTCTTCTCTTTCACCTTGGAAATGGAGTGCACAGCTCTCGGTGAGATCAAAGGGGGAAGAGGAGCCCACTTCAGCAGACTAAAAATGCGGTGTGTCTGACCTTTCCAGAGATGCATGTAAATGGGAAACGCCACATTTCTTCAGAGATTTTGCAGCAAGTACCATTGGAATTTGTATAATCTTCAACCTCTCTCTCTTGTTTTTGTTGGGAAAGGGAGAAATTCTAGACTCGAAGATCATCCTCTTAATGGTTTTGGAGAAGCCCCAGTTTAATAATACCATTAGCTGAAAACTATTTATAAATCAGACATTAGCGACTGGCATAAAACCCTACTTTCCACTTCTCTCAATTTTGTGCTGACAATCTGGCCGCCAACCTCTACCCTTAGGCTTAAAAGAGCCATCACATTCTTAAGTCGGTATCTAAGAGATTTTGACAGCAGTGTAAGCAAGACTCTTGCTTCAGGAAGAAAGGTCAATAAATGCCCACAGGAGGATCAATAGGTGTGAACAGCACACAAGAAAAGATGTACAAATGGCCCCCAACCCCCCACCTACTCGTCATTTGAAAATGCTTAATGAGCCACAGTTACCATTTCCTCCGAACCAGATTAAGGAAAATAAAATGGGATGACACACTTCTTGCTGCTGGGGCTGTGGGGAAACAGGCCATCCAGCAGGACATGGCCTGTGGGAGGGCCATTATGAGTCAGCCCGTCCAGAGGGGGATTAATGAGCCTGTGATTCAGCAGCCCACTTCTGGGAATCCGGCTTTTAGGTACCCCTGCACAAGGGCAAAATGACTTATTACACCTTTATTTGTTGCAGCACAGTTTGTAATAGCACAAGACTGGAAATACTCCAAAGGCCCAGTAATAGAGATTGGCCAAATAAAATTATGGTCCGTCCACACAAAGGAAAACTATTATGCTGAGAGACAGAGAGAACGGAGAGTGAGATTGAGAGAGAGAGAGAGAGAGAGAGAGAGAGAGAGAGAGAGAGCAAGCCTCTATGTGCTGAACTGAGACTTCCAGGACGTACAACTAATTTGAGAAAGCAAGACACAGAAGAGTATTTATAATACGCCAGAAGAGCATATATAAAACGCTATCTTTTGTGAAAGGAGGAAGAATGCACATATATATTCTTTTTTTTTAAATATATATTTTATTGATATTTTTACAGAGAGGAAGGGAGAGAGATAGAGAGCTAGAAACATCGATGAGAGAGAAACATCGACCAGCTGCCTCTTGCACACCCCCTACCGGGGATGTGCCCGCAACCAAGGTACATGCCCTTGACCGGAATCGAACCTGGGACCTTTCAGTCCACAGACCAACGCCCTACCACTGAGCCAAACCGGTTTCGGCCACATATATATTCTTATTCGGTTGAATTTACAGGTTGCTACCTGGAGAGAGTGTGGGAAAGGCTTGGATGAGAGGGGAGCAAGCTTTCCCGGTGCGGACCTTTGGATAGGGTTGTCAGGTTCTTGGGAACAATATAAATATATTGCCTATTTTAAAAATCGAAGAGGTTGCATAATGCACTTTTCATACGAGTGTGAAGAACAAGACAAGACCAGCTTGGAAGACACAAGGCTAAGGAGTCTAGCTCAGGGATCTGGGAAACCTGGGTGAGGGCAGGTGAGTTCTCAAGTCACTAAATCAGAGGAAGCTGGGTCCAGAGTTCAGGAGGTGAGGGGAGTGAACGTGGAGAGTTGACCTCTGCCCTGTTTTATGTTACCTGCTGGGCGTGGGTGTCCCTGGGCCCCCTGATATGTATTTCAGCCAGGAGGAAGTCAGAGACCTGTGGGTGAATGGGAGGCACTAGGGTTGGCTCCCACGCAGCGTGCCAGGAGCTTTTATTTGCTCTCTGGATTTGGACAGTAATGGCTGAAGCACACCGCTCATCAAATATTTATGTGTGTGTGAGTTTTAAAAAAGGGCAAAGCATGTGCGGGAATATTCTGCTTACTTCGGCAGAGAAATATTCCTGAAAAGTTGAGACTCCTGGAATTTTGTAAAATCAAATCATACTGTCAATACAACAGGTTACCTTTGCAATCTAAAGAAAAGAAAAAAAATCTGTAAGGAATCCTTGTTAGGGATTGATAGCTCCTGCCATTTCCACTTTGGGAACCAGTTTGCCTGAAGAAAGCTGCATGTAACCAGATTAAATGTGAACGGCGCTCACTTTCCTACGCCTGTGGGCTTTTCCCACAAGGCGCAGCCTCTCCATGAAGCAGCGGAAGACCAAGGTCCAAAGTGCAAACCTTCATCCTCAGAGCCACTGCCCTAGCAGTTTGATCCACTAAACATGGCTGATCCTACCTGCTGTGCAGATCACCTCCCAGGAGAGGAGCTAGAAGAGGGAAGGTAATGACAGATAGACAGTTAGACATACACACACACACACACACACACACACACACACACGTACTTCCTTTCTTAGTTTTTGGTAGCTTTAGCATCAAGGCTCCCTACTTGTTACCCACTAAACCAGAAGAGTCTTTTTACACAAGAAGCAGCGCTCTGCCGGGACAGGTTTGGCTCAGTGGATAGAGCTTCGGCCTGCGGACTGAAAGGTCCCGGGTTCGATTCCGGTCAAGGGCATGTACCTTGGTTGCGGGCACATCCCCAGTAGGGGGTGTGCAAGAGGCAGCTGGTCGATGATTCTCTCTCATCGATGTTTCTAACTCTCTATCCCTCTCTTTTCCTCTCTGTGAAAAATCAATAATATATATATATATATATATATATATATATATATATATATATAAAAGCAGTGCTCATGGGTAAGTTCCAAAGTCTCCTAAGGCCACACTGTCCTTGGCATCCTGACCCCAAAGGGAGAGCCCACCGTTGGTCAGCAGGTACCATGAACCCCTGTGCCCATTCCCGGGAGTCAGCACTGCATTCCCTTCATCGGGTTGGACTACAAAAGGGGTGCGGGGAACCCAGGCATGTGTCAGGCAACACTAAGCAAGTTGTTGGCATTCGACCAACAGTCAGCAGTGTCCGCACCACCCCAAGTGCTTGTCTTAGGAAATGATGGAACTGAAGCCTGTCACAGGGACCATGAACCACGGGACGGGCCTTCCTAGCCAGTACAATCCATCTCACTCTTTTGATTAAAAAAGAGCAATGGCTCACGCACGTGGCTGGCACATGCTGTAGAGAACACGCTTCATTCCTTTGTGCCACTGGCATTTATTAAGCATCTACACGTGTCAGGCTCTGCTGGATGATGGCTTTCAAGGGCCAGAAGGTCTGTGAGAGGCAATGCGACTGCTGACCGCATCACAGCTTTGTGTGCGTCACGGAGAGGCAGCCCCTGCTGGTGGACCTGGCCCTGCGGGGTTGAGGGCATCAGAGAGACGTGGCCCTTCCTCTGGCAGAGGCAGTCTGGGTCAGAACACGGTTTCCTTAAGAAGATTTGAGCATCATGCTGAGTGAAATAAGCCAGTCAATGAAAGAGAAACACCACATGACTTCACTCATCTATGGATATTAAAGAACATTATAAACTAATGAACAGAAAGATATAGTGACAGTAAAACAACAAGCAGACTGTCAAATGACCGGGGGGGGGGGGGGTAGGGTAGGGAGATCTGGGGGAGATAAGAGATCAACCGAAGGACTGGTATGCATGCATATAAGTACAACCAATGGACACAAAACTCTGGGGAGGGAGGGCATCTATGGGGGGGGGCAATGGTAAGCTATGTGCACATATAATACCTTAATAAATTTAAAAAAAAGAAAGTTATGACAAATGGGAAAAAAAAGATTTGAGTTATCACTTGTTTCCTTGGCCAGCACTTTTAGGCAGTAAATAACTTGTACACGGGTTCGAGACAGCCCTGTCAGGAAGTCACAATCCAATCCTTCTGCTCCTTGGCCAGACATCCAACCCTCCCTAACAGTCTGTCTAAGCAGCTGATCATGACCTTATACACTCATGTGGAGATGGCCTCCTGTGCCAGCAATAGACTAATCACTCAAAGGTTTCGGTACAGGGACAGTGCTGGTTTCAACACTTGCCTGATCTGCCCAAGATTCAAGTTGATGAAACTGGTGTGTGATGGTTTTATAGCAATCAAGTCCTCACTGAGTCTTAATAAAGCTCACGCAGCTCTTGGATTTTGACTCCTTTTTCCATCCTTAGGTTTAGTTAGCTCCTGTGGGGAGCTAAACCATGTTCCTCTGCGGGAATTTCTCCCTGAAGAGCAGACAAAATTTGAGGTCCCTGAAAGCTTGGGGCCTTAGTCAAAGGGTCCCCGGTGGAGCTGAGGGTGTACTATCCAGTGTTCAGGGACATCTTGGCTGGTAATCTGCAGCTAAATACAAGCCTGCTTATCCTACATCAGTAAAGGCAAGATTCCACCCAACAGGGTTCATGTTGGTTTGCATACAGCTGTTGGAATGAAGGCAACTCTCTAGATACAGAATGCCAAGTGCAGAGAGGAGGGCTGTTTCAGAACCCACTCCAGTGAGCATCTGTGAGGACGTCAACCCAAGTTAAATCACAGGTTGTGATTTCTCCCGAGTCGACTACGCAGGCTCTATGTCAATTACATGACATTAATTGCAAGGGGAATGACAATCTATTCCAGGGATGGGCAAACTTTTTGACTCGAGGGCCACAATGGGTTCTTACACTGGACCGGAGGGCTGGAACAAAAGCAACCTGACCATGCTGGCACTTTCATCTTGGGCTGCTGGTGAAGGAGCGGAGGGGGAGCAAGAGAACCCTCCGCTCTTTCGGCTCCTCAGGCCGGATAGAACAGCCGAACGGGCCGTAGTTTGCCCACGGCTGGAAGAAAGCACACGGATATGTAAGGCCTCCTGTCCCTCTGGCTCCAAAGTCACTCACTTACAATCAACGAAGAAGGAAAATTGCAAAAGATTCTTAGCCATTGATTTACTAAGATAGACCTAAAAGAAATTCTTCCTTTAGCTATTAATTCTCCAGCAGAGTGGAAAGTATGAAGAGTCTTAAGAGTCTGCCACAGCCTGGTTTTTCTTATACAGTAATCCTCTGACGTGCAGGCCTATTAAAAGACAAAAAGGCTCCCTGTCAGAGGATGGCAACCAGACCCTCGCAGCGAAGCACTTTTATGATACCCAATAAAGCCTGACATGATAAACCAAACATTGAAGTGACACTAGAAATGATTTTCAAGAGACTCGGCAACGTGTGGAATAATTCAGCCAGAAGTAACCTTCCGTCACATCACCTCCACGCTCTGCCCGGGGATCCAAGCCACCTGCTCGTTCTTCTCCTTTCATTCCTAAAAGAGGAGAAGGGGTGAGGACAGGGAGGAGGACCGACTGGTCGGAGCTGGTTCTAGGATAGGACTTAGCAGGCCAGTTCCTTCATCTGGACCCTCCAGCCCTCTTTGGGAATGCAGCGGAGGGAGAGGCCGATTTCACAGATCACTTCAGTCCTGCTGGGTCTCTGACACAATTCTAGAAATTTCAACATCGATGGCTGAAGAAGGGCGAGGCCAAGGAAAGGCAATGATAATTCTCAGGTGGGTCATCCCAACCGGAAGAGAAGTGGGATGCACCTCCACTTCAGCTCTTCGCACAGTGCTTAGTGAGTGGTGCGTGGAGTTGAACAACTCTGGGTCGACTTCTGGTCTGGCCACTGAGGGAGCCTTGGTTTCCTCCTCCTCAGTTGGGAAGACGGAGCAAGAACAGGCTTAGACCTGGGCCCAGGATGTAGAACAGCTCAATAAACGGAGGCACACAATTCTGCCGGAAGTAGTTTTGAGCTACCGGGCTTTCCTGTTAAATTCAGTGCACTGTGTCTTCCTCGTGACTGTCTGGCAGGCACCGGATATGCTGAAGGTGCTGTGTGCATGCAGCTCGTCAATGCAGTGACAGCTTCCACAGTCAAGGTTGTTGGACTAGGTCTGTGTACAGAGCCTAATTGCAAACATCTCGTAAAAGATAAACCTGCAAACTTCTGAAAGAATCTTTCTTGTACTGCTAAACAGTTCTCACTACCAAGGTTTTGACATTTAACTGCTATGGGGGCTGGTGGTTTATTTTTTGTTTTGTTTTGTTTTGTTCCTAAAGCATTAACAAAATCCTGCTATTTGTAGCTAATAAATCAGAACTTTCACTGAGTAACTGTTACACAAATGGATTGCCTTTATTATATATTAGAGGCCCGGTGAACAGTCTGGTGAACAAATTCATGCACCAGTGGGGTCCCTCGGCCTGGCCTACGGGATCAAGTTGAAACCAGCTCTCCGATATCCCCTGAGGGACCCCACTGGTGCACAATCAGGGCTGGGGAGGGACATGGGAGGTTGGCCAGTCAGAGAGGGGCAGCAGGAGGGCTCCAGGGCATGTCTGGCCTATCTTGCTTAGTCCCGATCCTTCTTAGCATATCATTAGCATATTATACTTTGATTGGTTGAACGGCCAACTGGATGACTAAACACTTAGCATATTAGGCTATTATTATATAGGATTCATGCTCATTGGGGGAAATGGGGAGAGAAAAGGGAGAAAGCATCAGAATCCCATCATCCATTTGTCTGGATGCTCTTCTAGACTTTCTGTTTATGCACACACTTTTTAAAACCTGGTTGTAATTGTAATAATGCACTATAACTGCACATTGCCCTTTCCCTACTTCCCTAGAAAACATGGACTTCATGGATTATTGATTTCTTTTTAAGTTTTTAATAAGAAAAGAAAATAAGAAAGAGATCTCGGAGGATTAACTTGTGTCACATTTCACATTTAAAAGATGCAATGACAATTGACTAAGTATATTCTCTTACTTCGTAAGTACTGCTTGGCAGGATTTTTAAAAAATAGTGAGCTTTGTTAGATTTTTGGGAAACACTGAAATTTTGTACAGTTTTTTTGTTGTTACAAAAATGATACATGCTCATTATACAACATTTAGAAAGAGAAAGTTTTAGTAAGTAATAATTTAACGTTGATATTTATTGAACACTAGAGGCCTGATGCATGAAATTCGTGCAAGGGGCTTGACCCCAGCTGCCACGGGGTCCCCTGTTGCTGTGGCTTCATCCGGAAGGTCGCCCGGAAGGATGTCTGCTCTAATGAGCATAATACACTTTTATTATTATAGATAGTCTGTGTATCAGGCACTGTTCTGAATGCTTTAGACAGATTGATTCATGACTTCCTCACAACACCTCACTGAAGCACAGAGATATTAAGTAACTTGCCACACTGGACACACCTAAAGGCAGGAGCCAGGAATCCATCACTTTGCTACGAAGTCTGTTCTGTGAGTAAAAAGAATCAATAATTTATTCAATCAAGTCCTCCACTGCTTCAGAGTACAATGTGATAGGCAAGAAATGATTCATAACTACACTATATCCTCTATAGCTATTTTAAAATACTACAAAGCACCATCTCTGTGTCCCCGTGGAACAATTAGTAACATGAGAAGCCATGTGTGGCATGAGCTATGATCCCAATCAGTCCAACCCTTTGCACCCAATGCACGTTAAGAAAAACAAAAGGCGCTTGTTAAAGGGCTTATTTTTAAAGATGAAAGCATTTTTAAAAATTTTGCAAATGTTTCAATGATGAGTGGATTTCCTGAATTAACTGAACATGCATTCCCCTGGAAGTTTATCATCAGTCATAAGGCTTTCACAAAACGTTTACTAAACATTCCCAATCAGCCCTAAACACTACTTGTGGCTTATCTGTTGGCATTGGACATCGGTGCATGAGAAAGTAAATAGCTGGATACCCCTGGGTCACATTTCTTCATATTTTAACTAAAAGTCATACTTGGTTGAAGACAAATACTTCTGTTCCTGGTTTATTTTCCTACACAGGGCTAATAAACAAGACTATTTGAAATATATAAATTCTCTTCAAATTTAAATACAATTAATGAAATGTTTCTGGCGGTCTAGTTCTAAGAAATATTATACATCTGCAACTTGAACACTAAAAGCACACTGAAACTGTTAATCCATTAAACATAATTATTCATAGCACTGTAGGAGAAACATGACACACACATGTATGCAAATATTTTTTAATATCTTTTTATTGATTTTCCATAGAGAGGAAGGGAAAGGAATAGAGAGCCAGAAACATCAATGAGAGAGAGACATAGATCAGCTGCCTCCTGCACACCCCCACTGGGGATGTGCCCACAACCAAGGTACATGCTCTTGACCGGAATCGAACCCAGGACCCTTCAGTCCACAGGCAGACGCTCTATCCACAGCCAAACCAGTTTTGGCTTATGCAAATATTTTACATCTATCTGTCATCTATGTACCGATCTGTAACATCAGGTATCTTTTCTGGAATCTAAAACTACACTATCCAGCATTTCCTGAAGATTCTAGTTGCCATCTTATAATTTACCTAAGAGCCTGCTGCCTAAGTCAGCTAGATCAGAAACTATCTAATAATTCAGACATTAACTGTGTGTTAGGTGAAAAGTGTTTTCCAAAGATTCATAAAAACTTTCATAAAAACCCTAGAAATAGAGACTGCTTCCATCCCCATTTTACAATGCAAACCGAAAAAGGTTAAATAACCGAGATTCGGACCCAGGTCTGTCCACATGACACCAAAGCCCATACCACAAACCACTGTTAAACTGCTTCTCTTCTGAATCAGGCCTCAGAAAATTTTATTTGACTTCCACAATCTACCTCCCTATCTTACATATAAAATTAAAAAACAACGCCACGAAATTATAAATCCAACACAATAAATGACATAATTCTAAATGTGAATTTTCGTTTTTCTTGAGTTTATTTGGGCTAACATTGGTTAATAACACTGTATAGGTTTCAGGTGTACGATTCTATAATACATCACACATCATCTGTATATTGTATTGTGCATTTACCACCTCAAGTCAAGGCTTCTTTCATCACCATTTATCCCCCCCTCCCTCCCCCCGTGAATGTTGGTTTGTTTTTCTCAACGAGAGGATTTCAACATAAAAAACAAGAACTAATCTTGAATTACCTAACCATTTCCTCAAGTGCTTTCACTATGAAGCTCTTAGCTGTCACACCTGACAAACCACTCCTCCTTCAACAAGTGACAACAACACAAGCCTGACACCTCAAATTTTACTGTTAGGGAGCTAGTCTTTCACATGAGCCTGGAGTATGCTACGCAGAAATTTTTTATAAGATTAATCTTTTCAGTCTCTTATAAAGCACAGATTCACGTATTTATGTATTTCTACACAAATCTAAATGCTGTCAGGGGTTCAATGCCTAGTGAATTTACCCTGGGTTAAACACGGTAAAAAAAAATACGACTGCAAAAAAATATAAATATATGACTGCATTTTTTTATGAGGTTTAAAGTCACAGTTCTTATAGGCCGTACAGTATTTTTTTGGCTCTAACCCAAGGTTTTATGATGCTACTTAACTGTTAGGGCACTCAAGGGGACTGAACATTTGATCCTGCAGTCCTTTTACCATTGAAGTCTCTATAAAAAGTTTGATTACTTTGAAAAACGTATGTGATGTGTGAATCCTTTGTGTTTTTTGGAAAGGGGACTTGCTAACACATACAATTAGATTTGGGGGAAAAACACACACACACACACACACACACACAAAACACACCATCTCCTTACTTGAAATGTGATTGTTTTGGCAACAGTAATACCCAACCCGTCACTCCAGCAGCGCCGCCTGCCTTCCCGGTTCCCCTCGGTGAGCCCGGGCCCATCCCGGGGAGGACCTACGGGGAGAGCTGAGGAGCACCAGCCGCGGTGGGGCAGGAACGGGACTGGCCCTTTAAAAACCTCGGCAAACCCCCGCTTTTCAAGGAGAGGACACACAGATAGCAGACCCTGCGCCTCGGACAACATCCAAAAGATTCATTATAGACAACCCATTCGGCCCAAGCTACAACAGCCCCAGGAAATATAAACAAGCGTCCGTCCGCAAAGACAACGGGGAGGGGGGGGGGGCGCGGGGAGAGGAGAGGGGGGCGGATAACTGATGGGAAGGAAGCTGGTCGGTCATGTGAAGTTTCTCCAGCTCCACTCGGTCTAATAAGTCCCCGGGTTGTTTCCACTCGGGGCGGCCATTAAACGTGCCCGGACACGTGGGTGCCGGGGGGGACCTCCCTTTCCCCCGGTTCGGTCCGTTTCCTCCTCGGGGCGCTCGCCGGTGTGCACACAGCCAGCCACGCCCGGGCACGGGGTGACCACCGGACGGCGGGCCCCGTCGGTTCCTCCTCCTCTTAAGATTTACCCCGTCGTCCCAAGTTGGACTCCGCGGCGGCGGCAGTGATTTGTCGAGAATCACGAGTTGCTTTTCGAAAGTTATGAATGATGTAAGCCCAGCTTGCGAGACACAAACGTAAGGCGAGAGGGACGAGTGCGTGCGGGGAGGCGTGAGCCTCCGCCTTTGGACACGGGCTTTCATTGATGAGCCCTGGTTACCATTTGGATAATAATAAAGTGGAGGGGGGGGGGAAGGAGCCCTGATCCACGCCGTAAGTGCCCGGGCAATACTCTTAATTTTTGTTTTTACTCCGAGTCTCCACTTCCCCATGAATCGATCACCTGCCAATACCGTCTGGGGTCACCCCACCTGCTGGGGTCCCCCCGGCGGGAGGTGCGCGCTCCGGGTCTTCCCCTCTCCGACCCGTTATCTCCCCGCCAGACCCTCCGCGCCCAGCGGGTTCCAGGCCCCCGCACCCCCGGACCAGACCCCAGAGAGAGCGGAAGAAAGTAGGGAAGAGGGGCGTGGCGCCGGGTCGCCCCCAGAAGCTGGCCCTCCTCCTCCCAAACCTGGCACCACCGCCAAGCCTGTGCTGGGAACACGGGAGCCTCCCAGCCCCGAATCGGCTCGGGGCGGGCGAGGAAGCGAGCTGGGAGACCTACCCCGAGCTCCCATACCACCCCTCCACCCCCCACTACCACCACCACCACCTCCCAGGCTCCGCTACCCCAGCCCCAGCCCCGAAGGGCCGGCCCCTGGCTCCCCGCGCGCCCTCCGGCCGCGCCAGTCCCGGCGCGCGCGCCGTCGGTCCCCGCTCCAGGCGTCCCTCGCCCTCCCTCCCCCAACCCCTTCTCCGGCGACCAGGGCCCCGACCGACCAGTCCCCGCCCTCCGGGACACTCTTCCCTCCTCCCCCCCCCCTTCCTCCGTCCCCTCCCTCCATCTCGCTTCCCAGCACCGGGAACTCGGAGGCGGCCCCCGAGCTGGCCGACCGACGCCCCGCGCTGCGCCCCGGTGCCCGCGGGGGCCCTACTCACCACCTGCGCCCGCCGCCGGGTGCTCCCTGGTCTGCCGGAGGCTGCCCCGCCGCCGCCACCGCCGCCGCCGGGGACTCGGTCTCTAAGGGCTCCTGGAGACGGCTCCGACCTCTCCTCCTCCTCCTTCTTCTGCTCCCGCCCCGGCCCCGCCTCGCTCGGGGTAGGCGGGGCGGACAGCCCGACGGGCGGGGCGGAGGCGGCCGGCACTCCTTCCTGCGGCCCGAGCCCTCCCTCCGCCCCAGACGCCCCGGACGCTCCCGGGCTCGGACTCCGACCCCTCGCCGCGTCCCGGCGGGCAGAGCGGGGAGGTCGGGAGCGGTGAAACTCCGCCGCCGACACCTGTCCGCTTTGGCCATTCTCATGGGTGTCCTTTCCCGAATTCACGGAAGCCCTGGAGTTCAAGGACTCTCAGCGGAACCCCCCCGCCCCCAACTTTGCCTTTTCCAGGGGGCTGCTCTGACTTCTCCGGAGGGGAGTTTCATTCGCGTGCGAACTCCTCGCCAGCCCTGATGCCAACAGTCCCCTGGGCCACCAATATGCGCGCTGCCAACCCCCTGCACCAAACTTAGGCTCCGCTCCAGGAATTTCTTAAGAAAACAGTCACAGTGAAATTTAAAGGGCCCTGGGGCCACGGGGAGATTGTGTTTCCCAGAAAGTGGAGAGGCATCTGTGGGTTGTTGTTGTATTTGAAGTACACGCACCCATTATGAGCTTCACCTCCATCTCTTTCCCCATAAAACGCGGGCATTTCCTAATGCGCGGCACCTGGCAGGGTTCTGGGTAATGGATTCATTGGATTTGGCTGGGTTTTCTTCTGGATGGATTCAGGGTCCGTAGTTTGAAGAGGCACTTCTGTTTTCACAGACTTTAAAGGGTTGGTACATAGAGTCATTCACTGAACGTTTACTGAGCACCTGCTACGTGCCACACGTTGCCTTCAAGATGATGGGGAGAAGCCAAGATGAATCAGATGGGGTGTCCAGAAAGAGTAAAAAAACAAAACAAACAAACAAAACAAACAAAAAACCAAACAGATGTTCAGAAATCTTATTACTTAGACAACTCCCCACATATCCCTAAATATCTGCTTTCTCGTTTGACAGGGTGGAGATAAAAAGAGAAGGTGAGGCCAAAGTAGGTCACGGAGAACCAGTGTGGGCAGAGTCCATACTTGAAAATGGAGTCTAAGAGCATTGGTGAGGGATGCCTGTGAACTGAGTTTCACCCACTGAACAGAAGGGAGGCCTAGTGTAGTAAGGACATTATCTTCACTCTTTCTTTCTGATCGTGACTCAAATATCATTCTGGTAAAATCACTTGGCCAGGCTGCAGATGGAGGAAGTTTCTGTTTGCAGGCTTTGCCCCAGGAGTGTGGCTATAGCCACCGGTGAATAGCAGTAGTTGTTGGATGGATAGCGGTAGTTGTTGGGGTGTAAGCCCTTTGTTTCCTGCATCATACAGTGGTAGAAAGTGCTTGACTGACTTACGAACCCTGACACCTCCGAGCATATACCTATACCGAACAGTGTGATGCCAACAGGGACTGATACTATCCCCGCCCTGGAGTTTCTATCTTTTGGCCACCGATTACAGAATCAACTCCTACAGCCCCACCAGCAATTTCCACTTATGGGGCACTCTATAGTGTCTCAAGTACATAAGCTCATTCAGCTCTTGCAAAAACCTAAAAACTGAGACATCAAAAACGTAAGTGGCTTTCTGAAGATTCTCTAATCCAGGAAAAGTCCGCTGGTCCATAAACAGGGACAGTCTGGGATGTGTTACCCATCTGTAATGGGGTGAGCATAGGAGTTGAAGATGAGCAAATGGAAACTTTTATAGCAATTTGACTGAGTAATTTTCTGCCTGTTGACTTTTATAACTAAAAATATGGCCTTGGGTTTTGTATGTCTCTTATTTCGTTTTCTCAGTATCCACTCTGTATCTGTCATGTTGTATAAAAGCATCAACTGTAACAGATTTAAAATGAAAATAGTTTGAGAGGCACAGACCAGGTGGGGTAATGAGAGCTAATACTTACTTGGCAGATGTCGCTTTAAAGATTATATATATATATATATATATAAACTCTTTTAATCCTCCTTACCCTAGCAGGCAGACACAGGGATGGTAGGCCACATAGTCCAAAAGGAGCAGAACCAGAATTCAAACCCTAGGCACCTGGCTCCAGACTCTGTGCTTTACCCAACGGCCCTGCATCCACTGTTCTTTCCATTCTGCCAATGTGTCCAAACTTCAGCCACTCATATTTCACCTTCATATCATTGTACCTCCTATATGATATTTTTTTCATTTATATTTTTGATTGGCTTACTTTTGATATTTCTCACAGATATTGTCTTGCTATTAATGACTTCACCCATGATATCTTGGGTTTGCTAGGCAAGTGTGTCTCTTACATTAAGTACAAGCCTGACTCTGGCAATTTCTGTCAATGCTCTGCCATCCTCCCTCCCTCTGACCCTTGTTGAATTCTGTGCACACTAGTTTCAGCTGTGCTTTCATTCTCATCACTAGGACCTGGTCCCCTCGTCAGAGCACCACCCTTAGCTTGCAGGATTTGCTTTGCCTGCTCCCAGGACAGCTGGAAGTATGTAGGAAGTAATGTGTCCCTGCCTCTAGCCCAGCCTTTTTCCAATGACCAAGGGACATGAGGGTATAAATACTCCAATTCCTGCAGTCAGAACAACCCTAGGTTGGATCTCCACTGTTTACAGAGCTTCCCACAAGACTGGGCCAAATTCTCTCCCTTCCCTTATGGAACCTGGCTGGATATCACATTATTGTTATTATTATTAAGGTAACATTGGTTAACAACATACAAGTTTCAGGTGTACAACATTATAATTCAACTAAAGGCCCGGTGCATGGATTTGTGCACCAGAGGGGTCCCTCGGCCTGGCCTGCAGGGATTGGTCCAAAACCAGCTATCTGACATTCCCCGAGGGGGTCCCACATTACGAGAGGGTTGTTCTCTGGTGATGCTCCCCAAAATTGGGCTCCCTCCTCTCTGGTTCCTGGTATGTCACCTGAGAACCATAGCTGACAAGTCACCGCAGCTCAGCAGCTCCTGAGTTGAGCATCTACCCTCTGGTGGCCAGTGTGCATCATAGCTATCATTCAGACCCTCAAATGGTCTGATGGTCGGCCTGTTTCTTAGGCTTTTAAATATGTAGATAACTGTATACATTATACAGTTATGTCAAGTTGTGTGTAAGAAGAGCTTTGGCCATAGAGGTATAACAGTTGAGAATGGTTTGGGTTAATGAGATGATGATGTAGGAAACCTGGGTTTTAGTCCCAATTCTGAGTGATACCCATAACATGTGAATGTGGGGGTTATCATGGTGGTCAGCAAACTCATTAGTCAACAGAGCCAAATATCAACAGTACAATGATTGAAATTTCTTTTGAGAGCCACATTTTTTAAACTTGAACTTCTTCTAACACCAATTCTTCAAAATAGACTCGCCCAGGCCATTGTACTTTGTGGAAGAGCCACACTCAAGGGGCCTAAGAGCCGCACGTGGCTCGAGAGCCGTGGTTTGCCCTAGAAACATAGACTGCAAGAGGAAAGTTTTTGGCCAAGTGGTTAGAAAGATACACCCGTAAGGAGATGAGACTGGCAGGGGCAGAGGTAGAAGCTGCCGCTCAACATGCTTAGAGCTGGCCCTGCAGTCAGTGGGGACCGAAGTTGGGTGGCCCTTCAGAGTTGGACCAAATTGACTCCAGGGGACTGGGCCTTTGTGTCTCCATATTCTGCATCCCTGGGAAGAAGTGTGGTCATGGCCAAAGCAGTTCACTGAGGGTAGTGCCTGCTGGCTGACACAGATGTGAGAGGCCAGGAGGTAATACTCCCAGCAGCCCAGGGATATGTTGTGAGCCTTGAACAGGAGTCTGGGATTAGCTCCTCAGTGGGTTATCTCTGAGATCTGTCTTGGGTTTACAGTCAATCATAACAGGAACCCAGCCCAGGGCTTAACCCCTTGCTCCTCCACGTAGCACCTGGGCAATTTTTTATTGTAATTTTACCTTTCTCATCCTGAGCCTCTTTAATTTCCCATCCCCAGACTTATCTTAAACATTTTCCCTTCTCTTTTTATGCCTGGCCCAACTACATTCAACCCCTCCAATGGCTCTCAAGACAAACAAAAAAACAAAACAAAACAAAAAACAACAACATCAAAACAACTAAGCAGTTGCCTATGAGAGAATAGCAGTGTAGTAAATGAAGTAAAATATTACCCGTTATGAGGTGTTGCCTTTGGCAATAGGTTCTGACTTGGTCACTAACAAACTCTGTGAGTTTTGGGCAATTACCTAACCTGGTTAATCACTTAACCAGGCCCTTTCTTGTCTTTATTTTAAAGAGATTATAAGAGAATGGTCTCTAACACCTGAATCCTATGAAAATTACAATTTTAGAGGAGATGGCGTTCTTTGCTGCATAATCCCTCACGAAGCAAGTAAGAGAAATGGTTTTATGACTCAGAACAACAGATTTTTAAAATTAGCTGAAATTCACATGTGACGCTCTACTTCTGTGAACTTCTAGTCCATGAGCAATAACAACACCCTCACTAAAGCATCAGTCAGATGTGCATGAAAACGATGAAAAACGAGGCAAATCAGTCTGTCTGTAGGTGACCAGGTCTTCACAGGCTTCGGAGCAATATTCTGGGATATCAGCTTTGCTTCTTAAGGGTTTTATTCATTCTACTGCACAGAGCCACACTCTTTGTCTGGACCTGTCCTGGAAGTTATGGAGAGCTGCCTCCTTTTGAATAGATTACCCGGGTAAGTGTTTCACAAACTGGTTTTTCTGCTCAGTCAGAGGCTGCCATATTCCCATGTAGAAGTCAGGTCAGAGAGAAGTACCCACATCCTGGAAATTCCCAAGTGACTTGTTGAGACGCGTATTCCCACAGGCAGGAGCCGTGGCCCACACTGGCTACAGATCAGTAGGCGATTTAACATAGTTCCATCCTGACGTGGGTGGGAGCCTTCCGAGGTCTGGATGGGATTCGCCCCAAATTGAGGCACTAACTCCAGTTAGAGGATTAGTAACTGAGAATGAGCTTTCTGGCTGTGACGGTGCCAGGCCCTCTAGTTTTTGAGAAGGTATGTTCTCAAACACTGTTGCCTAGAAGTCAAATACTTGAGCTCCAGAATTAGTGAATTTCCCGTTATTGGAGAAGTTCAACCAGTAGTCAGCTAGGAAGCGGAGATGTAGAGGATATCCAGGGAAGTAACCCAATATCCACTAACAAGACATGGCACCTCCATCTAAAGAACCCTGTGAAAAGATGTAGATCTAACTATATTCATATGAAAAGATGCTCTGAATATGTTTTTGAACATTTCAGGCTGTGAAAAAACATGTATAGAGTTCAAGTACAAAAAAGTATTCATACAACACACACACACACACACACACACACACACAAATGTCTATATATCTGCAATTTATTTTAAAAATGTTTTTATTGATTTTAGAGAGAGAAGAAGGGAGAGGAATAGAGAGATAGAAATATTGATGAGAGAGAAATATTGATTGGCTGCCTCCTGTACCCTTTCCACCAGTGATCCAGCCCATAACCCAGGCATGTGTCCTATCCAGGAATCGAACCCAAATTGGCAACCTCTTGGTTCCTGGTAGATGCTTAATCACTGAGCCACACTGGCTGGGCTATCTGCAATTCTTTTGCCAAATGTTAACTGTGATTTTCTCAGGATTGTGGGATTAGGGATAACCTAAACTTTTTTAAAAATATATAGCATGAATTTATTTTTTACAATGAATGTATAATTTTACTCTGAATAATGGTATGTGTTTTTTTACATTAAAAGTGTCTTTTAATGTAATTTTCCCCATAGTATATAAAAAGGGGGAAAGGTAGATAAGAGATTGGTGTCCCTGGCAATCTGTTTTTGTAAATAAAGTTTTATTGGAACACAACTACACCCATTTATTTATCTATGTGTTTGGCCACCTTTGCTTTACAATGGTTGAGTGGGATTGTTGTGACAGAAAAGCCTAAAATATGTGCGTCTTTAGAGAAGAAGTGTGGCAACCCTTGTGTAGATAATTAAACTAGAAAACCTTTTCATTATGGCAAATTGCAAACTAGGTATTACTAGTTCTTTACCTTTCAATGTCTCCAAATTTTTTATTTAAAAAAAATGTCTGTTTATTTGAAAGTACCTCCCAGTTCTGAGTAGTGATTGTAATGACAGAGGAAAGTGACAATCCCAATATTTGGGTAGTTAATGTATTCTCCTTCCTCCTACCCACACCCCCACACCCCGCCCTGCCCCTTTCCCTTCCTTATTTTTCTCCTCCTACTCCCTCTTTTCTCTGCCTGCTCCTCCTGCTCTTCCTTCTCCTCCTTTTGCTTGACCTCTTTCTTCCCATTTTTCCAATAAGATAAGATCACCAGCATGTTCTATGTTTTTTGTTTCTTTGTTTTTAATATTTTTATTTATTTCAGAGGAGAAGGGTGAGGGAGAGAGAGATAGAAACCTCAATGATGAAAGAAAAATCATTGATTGGCTGCCTCCTGCATGCCTCAAACTGGGGATTGAATACCAGGGCAACCCATGTATATGCTCTGCCTGGGAATCGAACCGTGACCTCCTGGTTCATAGATGGACACTCAACCACTGAGCCCTGCCAGCTGGGCCATCTTCTTTGTTTTGACCCATAGATAAGGGTGCAGAAGGTAGAAGACTGAGGTTTCATTCTCCTTCTGGCTCGGGTCTCTTTAAAAAAGAATGATTAAGGAAATCCTGGACAAAATAAATCATCGTGGGGCAGGAGGGAGATGTCCCCCAAAGCCAGGGGAGATGTGGAGGAAAGGAAGGTGTCAGCTACTCAGGGGAAAAGGCAGAGAACTGGATGGGACAAATCCCTGCTCATCCCTCATTCCTCCATCACACTTTCCTCCAGTTTTCCCTCAAGCTTCCCCTCCCCCATAATCCACCTGGCTTCCAGGTACACAGAATAGGTTTGGGATGTTTCTCCTTCACTGTCAGTGGTACCAGGAATGCTCTCACTTACAGAAACCACTCAAGCAAGGATAACCAATGCCAGCCCGAGCGGTGCCAGGCCCTTGCTCATTTCCAGAACTTGGCCAGAGGAACTGGATGATGGCCCCGATGTGGAATGCACTCAGATACTAAGTAATTAAATGGTTCAACAGAAATGTTCTCTATGTCAACCACTTACCCCAGATCTTCCTCGAAGAAAGCCCCTGCTGTCTCAGGAAGGGAAACAAAGCAGCCCGGTAAACAATGAGGACCTGGGACAGGGGAAGGGGAAACTTTTTGACTCGAGGGCCACAATGGGTTCTTAAACTGGACCGGAGGGCTGGAACAAAAGCAACCTGACCATGCTGGCACTCTCATCTTGGGCTGTTGGTGAAGGAGCAGAGGGGAAAGCAAGAGAACCCTCCACTCTTTTGGCTCCGCGGGCCCGAATAGAACAGCCGAACGGGCTGGATCTGGCCCGCAGGCCGTAGTTTGCCCCCCGCTGACCTGGGAGCTAAGTTGTGATGGGGACTGGGAGAATTTTCTCTGGCCCTCTGATAGTAATCTCATTTAGCTCTATATTCTGGTGAGAATGAAAAATATTAAGTCTGTAACCTCTGTGCCAATCCAATTGACACTGCATGGTTCTCAAACATATCTAAAATGTTTTTTCCAGAGTGTGAGGGAATCTCAGGAAATGTGATTAAAATGTGTTTTGTTTTGTTTTGTGTCAGTATTCCAGCATTACCCTAGAAATACTGAGATAACAGAGTGATACTAGCAACAATGCCAGAACTTGTTCTTGCTGCTTTTACTCCATTATCTTAGCATTAAAAAAATAAAAATATGGCCTATTTCGGCCTTGAAACTACCCTGAGATTACATACCGCCTTAAGAGTTTAGGGGTAAAAGAAATGCCTTATTTTAGCGTATTCCCACCACATTCCTCTCCGTGTAAACCCTCCCCGGGAGCCTAGTTGTTTTCTTTGCTACTTCCTTGGTTTCCAAGAAGGTTGGGCACCTTTTCATATAATTATTAGTCATGTGTGGTCTCCGTACCAACTGGGCATGGATCTACTTCCAGCAGTCTCTAATGGGTCGTTCTGGGTATTTTTATGTTCCTATAAATAGCCCTGAGCTCTGTTCTGGAATATAGTTAAGTGACTTGGAAACATATTTATCTTTTTAGATCTTGCTCTTAAGATTGATCCAGCAGAATTGGAACAGTTATCACTCTAGGGCTAATTCCCCCCCTATTGAAGCAAGACCTGCATGTCTACTCAATGCCCCATAAACGTTTTCTGGTCTGGTGGGAAGAAGAATCATTCTGGACCCTGAGTGAGCACCAGGCACGGGTACCTCTAACCATGACGGAAGCTTCTTTCCCTGGCCTTGGGCAGCTGCTTTGCCTGCATGAGCTCATCATCCCTCCTCCTACTCATCACAGGCATCATCCTGCCTAAGAGGGACCTACTTCTCGTCTCAGGGTTCTCTTTCTCTTTGGCCCTCTTCTCTCTGGGTCTCTGTCCTGCGACTCCCAATGGCCTGGATCTTCCCGAACTCTCATCCCCATTTCCTCCCAAGGAATCCACCAAGCTCTTTGTAAATCCCCCTTCTCTCTGCTGTGTACTCCCTCGGGGGCAGTACACAGGGACTTGTAGGGTTCTCCCCATCTCTCAGGGATCACTGTCCTTTTGTCACCTGATATGTAGTGTTTTGCAAACTGTTATCCTATATAATAAAAGAGTAATATGCAAATCAACCAAACAGTGGAAGAACCAGTCACTATGACATTCACTGACCACGGGGGCGGGGGAGAAGGGGCGGGCAGATGCTCCTCACCTGGTGGGTGGTCAGTGCACTCCCACAGGGGAAGTCCTGCTTAACCAGAAGCCAGGCTGATGGCTGGCAAGCGCAGTTGGTGGTAGCCAGAGCCTCTCCTGCCTCTGAGGCAGCGCTAAGGATGTCCAACTGACGGCTTAGGTCTGCTCCCAGCCCATCAGTCAGACATCCCCTGAGGGCTCCCAGACTGTGAGCCCTCATTCAGACATCCCTGAGGGTTCCCAGGCTGGGCTGAGGGACCCCTTTCCCTCGAGTGCACAAATGTCACGTACTGGGCCTCTAGTTTAATATATTCTGTTTTTAGGATGTTCCACACAGGAGGATAAAAACAGTTTCTTTTCTCCATCTTGACTGTCAGCAGCAGTCTCCCCTATCACTCTAACTCATTTGTTATAATTCTTTCCCACCTATCATTGCTTAACATGATTTTTTAAAAATATATATTTTATTGATATTTTACAGAGAGGAAGGGAGAGAGATAGAGAGGTAGAACCGTCAATGAGAGAGAAACATCGACCAGCTGCCTCTTGCACACCTCCCACTGGGGATGTGCCCGCAACCAATGTACATGCCCTTGACTGGAATCGAACCCGGGACCTTTCAGTCCGAAGATCGACTCTCCACCACTGAGCCAAACCGGTTTCGGCACATGATTTTTTACATTTAAAAAAATCATCTCCCTTCTCAAGCTGGAAGCTCCATGAGAGTTCTTGCTATGTTTGTTTGGTTACTGTTGGATCCTCAGTTCTAACATTGCTTGACACATACCAGTATTAGTGTTCATTAAGTATGGAATGAATGAAGGAATGATGAATGGATGAATGAATGAATGAGTGTATGAGAGCTAGACCAAGGCCCAATTATGGGAAGCTTGAATGCCAATCAAGAAAATTAAACAATTTTTGCTGAGAGCAAAGCCTCCTTCTCGGAGACTGGAAGGTCACATTCTGTCCATTTGCCATTTGAGAGTGTTGCGGGGTGCAAGCTACTCTGCCTGTTTGTTGCCAAAGCTCTTGGTGGATTAGGTCACATTTTTGAAATCTGCTTGGAATTCAGCAACCTGGCAGTAATAATGAATCTTGCCTTTGACCCTGCATCTTAATCTGATTGGCTCTAAGCCCTTTACAAATATTAATTATGTCTCACAATAGGGTTGCCACCCTGACCTCTTTTCTTAGCCTCCTAACACTGGGGCCAGTGTTCAGCACTCCTGTCCCAAAAGAGCAAGTGTATTCCTTCTTCCTAAACCAGGAAGGTTAGTGTGTTAGTCTTCACCGACATTCGTAAATTAATTAGTTAGTGATTTATTGATGAACTCGATGATTGAGTAATTTTCCTAAAAGCCTCATGTGACCATTGCAAAAGCCTCTCCGCTGGTCTGACTCTAGCCTCCACGGCAGTCTCCTGGGGTATAATATTAGATTACACGAGGAAATAAATACTGGAAACCTCAGCTATATTTATTTTGTGTCTCTTCCTTTTGTTAGTACAGTATAAAATCCATAATAATAAAAGCAAATTGTGCTAGTTAGACCGGCTGTCCTTCCGGACGACCTTCCAGATGAAGCCGGGGCTACTCAGGTCCCGGGTGGGTGCCTCCCAGTGACTGGAGGGAAGCCTGTGTCCCGGGTGCCAGAGTGCCGGCAGCCGGGGGAAAGGAAGGCCAACTCTTGCACGAATTGTGTGCATCAGGCCTCTAGGTATAAATAAAAACACATGTATTGGAGCTTCATGGTCACGTTGTTTCCTGACGAAATGCACAATAAAAACCATTTAGAGATCACAGGTCTAGGCTCTCTTCCAGGCCCCCCTTAGTGAGGTCACATTGCTCTTCCTAGAAGGTATCTCTACGTGGGCCCCCCTTCCCTTGCCAAAACAAACAAAAAAAGCAAAACCCCAAACCTTCTAAGGTTTCAGTCTAAAACAACTTTTCCAGTAAGCTGAAGGTGAAGGGAGTTTTTCTATGCAGACACAGTATTCACTCCATAACTGGCGACCCACATTTTTATGGCAGGTGATACTTTTACCGTGCACTGAACTCTGCTTACAGGCCTTCTGAATTCAGAACATGGGTCTGCTCTCACTCAAGCTTCGTATGTATTTAGCTTGTTAGCCCACTTAGAGGCTAAACTATGGACGCAGAACAGTGACTGCAAGGCCATGGGTATTTGCCTGGGCTCCATCAGTACACATGTTAAACAGAGTGCATTACTGAAGAAATAATGGAAATAAGGAACTTTACATGTGCTAAGTTATTAGGGTAGTTTACAGAAATAGCAGTTGAGTAAAAACTAAGCTACAACGCACTGTGTGTGTGTGTGTGTGTGTGTGTGTGTGTGTGTGTGTAGGAGTAGGGGCAAGAGGCACCTGAGGTACCAGGCATGTGAATGTAGAAACGATTGTAAAAGAGAAACCTCTGGCCCTGGCCAGAGACGACCTGTGCCAAGTGAATTGAAAATGAACCATTCAGTTGAACCCTCCCTGTATTCCTAATACACACGTTCACAAACAAAGTGAACTGGTTATTTCATACCACTAAGTTTTGGGATAGCAGAGCTGAGAGTTGTAGGTGCCATTTGAGTACCTGCCCTAAACACTACTACCTCTGGATTTTTCCGTGAGTCAGTGCATACCTTCTCGTGTATTTGTTTATCCTAGTACAAGTTGGGTTTCTGTCATTTCCAACCAAAAGAGTTGTGGAGAATTCAGTGACACTCTTTAAGCTTGGGTGTAAAAGCTCCAGCCAATGGCTTCTCAGTCCCTCACTTACCCTCATTGTTCATTGGTGCAAGAACCTTCTATGGTTTGATTGGTTTGATTTTCATACCTTTTTACCCTATTTCTTCTCTCATTCCCTTCCTATTTGTAGACAAATATGATTCTGATATGTATCTTTTTAATTGTTTGTGTCCTTACAAAATATACATTGTTCTTTTGTGCACATGAATTTTAGTGTTATATTAATGGTATGTTCTTTTTAAGTATTCTTAAATACGTAAGAATTTTTATTATGATGGTCTATGTTTTCCTCCAAAACGGCATTATCTACTTAAATTTTACCTCTAATAGATATACATTCTAATGATATGTGTTGTTATTGACAATTATTTTTGTTTTCTTGGCATTAAAAAAAACACACAATCTCTTTTATTCTCTAAATGCCTCTTTTCTCACCTCTCTTCCCTGCATATATACTTTATTTTTAATAACTGTTCTGGCTATATGGATCTTCTCATCTCTTCAAGAGTGTTAATTATATATGTATATATTAATTAATTAATTAATTTATTTATTTATTTATTTAAAATATATATTTTATTCATATTTTACAGAGAGGAAGGGAGAGAGAGAGCTAGAAATATGGATGAGAGAGAAACATCGACCAGCTGCCTCTTGCACACCCCCTACTGGGGATGTGCCTGCAACCAAGGTACATGCCCTGGACCGGAATCGAACCCGGGACCTTTCAGTCCATAGACTGACACTCTACCACTGAGCCAAACCAGTTTCGGCTATATTAATATATTTAGGAGATATTTTTTTATTGTCCCTATTTCCCTTGAGTGTCTTATCTTTCTACTTTCTGCTTTAAAAAAAATGTTTTCTTGTTTTTAATCTGTGTTTTTCATCTTAGCAGCTTTCCTCAACTATCAAGGATCTTTTGAGCGCTGGGGTAGGTGATATGGCAGAGATTTGGTTCTTCTGTCAGTCTGCACACCTCTATTGGTTTCTGTAGGTCTCTTCTTGGGCTAGTGTCAGACACACCAGAAAAGGGTCAGATACTCTACTTGGGAGGTGGGGACAGTTTAAGTCTGGCTGCCTGTATTCCAGCAGCCTGGAAGTCCCATGGTGGTTTTATAAATCTAGATTCTCACTTAATCTTGTTTTTTGAGTAGCCCACACTTAAACTGTGGCTCATGGCCATACTATCTGAACCATCTATTCATGCAAATATTTAGCCAACAAATATTTATCCAGTCTCCCCTTAGCATTTTTATGCCAGGCATAAGTCTAGGTGTTTGGGAATCTGCCAGTAATTCAAACAGATGAAAATCCTGCCCACCCAGAGCTTTACATTCTAAGAGGAATACATCTCATCTCTTCAGCCAAAGTATGTGTGTCAGGGCGGGGATGGGAGTGGGGTGGCGTGCAGTGAGGCGGCTGACAGCAAATGGAAGTGGCAGGGGTTTGGAGGTCTCCTTATACAGACTTTAAGTCAGTCCTCCTATATTCACCCCTACCTCACATCCTATCTTCAAAAGTGCTCATTGCCTCCAATCCCAGAGCCTTTGCGGGTTAGGGCGGAAGGAACTAAATTGCTTTATGCTAGCATCCCCCTACCCTTGCAGACCTTTGAATCTCAGCTTCCTCGGTTCTGCCCTCAGTTGCCTAGTCACTTGTTCATCCTCTTTCTACTCCAGATCTGCTTTAGTCTTCTCTCCCATTGTCCTTACTTGTGTGACTTTCTGCACCTTTTGGTTTTTCATTTAATATTATTTTGGTGGGATGGAGAGGAAGGGTAGAGAAAATTTTGTGTTTAATTAACTATGTTTGATCATGTACCAGTACCTCTCTATGTGGGCAGGAAGTTGCTGGCTTTCCAGGTAAAAAACGGTGCCAGCTGGTCGGTGGTGGCAGCAGGCTCTGATTTTCTGATAGTCCCATCTCTGCGAAGCTGTGCTGCCTGAGTTCAAATGTGATCACATAAATGGTACATCAGCTTAATGTTTCTAGGCCTCTGATATCGTGGCTCATTATCTTTTGCCTTTTCTCTCCTTCTCTTGGACTTTAGAGCATGTTTTACTTAACTTGCGTCTCCCTTGAGTCATATTTTTCCCTTTATTTCTATTATTGACCTTCATGTTTTCCTTGCTTTGATGTCCATGATGACAGACTAACATTCCTAGTCATTGCAGACATGTGTTGAAATACAATAAAGTCGTGTGTGTGTGTTTTAAGTTGGAGAGAAATAGTAGCTACGATTAGTAGCTAACATTTATTAAGCTCTTATTGTGTGCAAGGCACTGTCCTAAAAGCTTTGTATTTGTTATCTTATGAAATTCTACTATTTCCTATGAGGTAGATATGATGATCAATCTACCTTATGGGTGAGAGATCAGGTCCTATCGATTTATTTTGTAAAGGCAACATTACAAGATTAAAAACTTGCCTAAAGTCGTACAGCCATTGAGTGAAGTTTTAAAATACTCATGAAATGCAACTGCTTTATATATTCTCAGAGTCACCCGTATTTTTTGTTAGACATTTGCAGCAGGGTTTTGGTTCCCCAAACATCCAAGGCTCCCTGCTGAAGGAGCTACATATCTAAAGATCAATAGCCAATTAGAAAATAAAAATAAATAACCAGATTTATTTGATCCAACAGCAGGGAGGTCTGGTTAGCTGAGTCTGGAAGCCAACATGGGGTTTCCTGCTCCCATAAGTGGAGACTGGCTGAGTCTAGAAGGGCGAGGTCTGTGCAGCAGGTTCTAATCCACTCACCCAACCCGCTGTGCAGGAGAGAGAGGCAGGCCGCCTCCCCCCACACTTTGTAGACCAAAAAGCTGGACAGAGAGCATGAGGAGTGCTAAGCCTAGCTCCAAGAGACAGCTGTGCCCAGGGTGTGATCTCCATAAAAGGTCAAGAAGGGAGTTAAGACCATGAAGTCGAGAAGGAAGCAAATAACTGGCCTGGCAGCCATTAGAAGGGACTCAGGTGATTGGGGAGTCATCCCATATACCAAAGGGTTGCAGGTTTGATTCCTTCAGGGCATCTATGGGAGGCCACCAAACAATATTCCTCTCTCACATCAATGTTTCTCTCTCTCCCTCCCCACCCCCTTCCTCTCAAATCAACAAAAACTCCTCTGGTGAGAATTAAGAAAAAAAGAAGAGAAAAAAGAAGAAGTGGCCCAATTCAAATTAGGCTCCAACTTCTTGGATTAGCGCCGGTTGGCTCCCTCCTTGGGGCAGCTGAGGAGGGACCAAGAGAGGGGCTGAGAGTGTGGGTAGCAACAGTCTCCCTCCTGGCAGCTGGACAGGCACGTTCTCTTTTCTGTTGAGAGGAAAACGTGGGGAGAAGAAAAACACAGCTTCCCTTCTTCACATTTCTGTTTTGTCATTATTTTAAACATTGCTTGTAGCTAGTGTCTTTTGTCTTCTAACTTAAATCAATGCTGGTTGCAACCCACTCAGTGGGTTTCTTGACTCACTAATGAGTCTGGACCCTCAAATTGAAAACCTTCTCCTAGGGGGTTTGTTGCCACAATTTTGGAGGAAAGAATTGCTCTTATTTGTTTATAAAACACTTCAATGGACTGTTTGGTAATGCAAGAAACAAGAATTAGGGACTAAATTGGACAGGGGTGGTGACCAAGACAAGCAATTTAGTATAACTGCAAAAAATAATATAATCTTGTCTAATAATAGACAAACATGTAAATTGACTGTACCTCTGCTCACCACCAGCCAGTTAGGAGTCATATGCAAATTAACCCAAAAATATGGTGGTCAATTTGCATATACAGGTGCCAAATGACAGGGGGGTGGGGGCAGGATGCAGGTATTCTGCCCCACCTCCCATCTCTCAGAGCCTCTGGCAGCATGGGAAGGCAGGGCTGGATCGGAAACAGGCAGCTCCAGGGCCTGAGTTGAAAGTGGCTGGGCCAGAGTGGAAAGGCAATTCCGGCAACTAGCGAAAGGTAAGCCCATTCTAGCACGAATCTTCATGCATCAGGCTTCTAGTTAAAATAATATGGTAGAAATGAGTAGAGAGATTAACACCTGATGAGGACAAACATCTCTTCATGTGCTTATTTGTCATTTGTCTTAGTCAGTGTGAGCTGCTAGGCCAGAATAACAGGGACTGGGTGGCTCAGACAATTAGTATTTCTCATAGCTCTGGAGGCTGGAGGTCTAGGATCAGGGAGCCTACCCAATTGGGTGCTTGGTGAAGATAACCTTCTGGGGTGCAGATGACTGTCTTCTCAATCCTCATGTGGCAGAGGAGATAAAGGGCTAGCTCTCCTCCTCTTCTAAAAAGGACACTCATCTTCTAAAAAGGGCTCCACCTTTATGACCTCATTGCCTCCTAAAGGGCCAATCTCCGGATACCATCACATTGGGCCGCAGGATTTAACATAGGCATGAGCGGGGGAGGGCTTTCTTTAGTGAAATGACAGCAGCATTTCTAATAAACCAAGTATTAAAAAAAAGAAAGTAGAGCATTATTATCAACAAGCGTAGTAGTATGTGCCATAAAAGTAAGCTTTCAGTCTTTATATATTTTTTAAATCTCTGATAGATAAAACTCTGTGCCATGAAGCAGGGATACAGAGGTTAAAAGAGATGGCTTCTCCCCTCATGGAACTTATAGCCATGAGGTAGGCAAGGATTCAAAAAAACATTTTTATAGAACAAACACAATTAATTATTGTATAATTATAAAAAGTGATGTGTCCTAAAAGGAAAAACCAAATGGCATGAAAAAGAAGACCGGAGGCTTCCTTTCCATGGAGAGTCAGGAACTTTCCGCTCAGCCCTGAACGATGAAGAGGAGCTGTGCAGGCGCTGCAGGGCCAGGAGCAGCCCAGCCAGGGGAGCAGCATGTGTGGGAGGTCCCGAGGCTGGAGAGAGCGTGAGACGTGCAAATCCCAAAGCAGGCTGGTGTAGCAGCAACGCGAAAGAGTGATATGTGAGGTGAGTTTAGAATCTAGTCAGGACCCAGATAAGGAGGTAATCAGCCAAGAAACTACTGTATAAACCCAGCTAGTTTTACTAGTAATTGACATTATAACCAAGGCAATAGAGAGAGGAGTGGGTAGTTTTAAAGCGTGCTTTGGAGTTTAAGATTGACAAGATAGGGTGAGGGACTGTATGCTGAGGGCAGGGAGGGCAGGTGAGGAAGAAGGAGATAGTAAAAATAAATCCCAAGATGCTTGATTGAACACCTGGAGGTGACTTTATCAAGGTGGTAAAAACAAGAAGAGGTTTTGATTTGTGGTAGGCAATGGTCATGTTATTTTTTGAAGTCTATAAATTCTGAGGACTGATGTGTATCTACAAAAAGATTTCTATTAATATATATATATATATATATATATATATATATATATATATATATATATATGAGAGATTGAAACATCAATGATGAGAGAGAATCACTGATTGGCTCTTGCATGACTCCTACTGGGGATTGAACCCAAAACCCAGGCTTATGCCCTTGACCAGAATTGAGCCCAGGACCCTTCAGTCCCCAGGCTGACGCCTTATCCACTGCGCCAAAACTGACTAGGGTAAAAAAAAAAAGTCTATCTAATGGTATAATACATACAAGGGACCTCCAACCAAGGCTGAAAGAGTTGAGGCTGAAAGAAAACAACTCAAGTCCAAAGTACATCTGCCTTCCCCTTGATTTTAGAATTTTTTTCAGAGATTTTAAATAGTGTGGGCAGGTTTCCACTAGATGGCAATATTTCTTTGTAAAAGCCCAGATTTAGAAACCATACTTTCTCAGCTACCTCAGGGTGGATTCTTGTGGGGCACATAGCCAGAGTTCAGTCAAAAGCCCTGAAAGCACAGCCCAGCCCTCTGACCTCTAGGCACGTGCACAGGCAGCAACAGCTATTAAAGCAAGATCCTCGGTGGCTCTTTCCAAGGAGACAAAGGTGTGTGTGTGTGTGTGTGTGTGTGTGTGTGTGTGTGTTAAATCTGGGTGCTTCATTTCATGAAAAGCCCCTTAATCCTAACTGCTGATAGTGTAAGCACATGAGTAACACTAAAGCCTCACATAACCCCTCTGAGCCCCTGTCTTCACCTGCAGAATGGTGAGCATATTAGTACAACCTCATAGGTTCCTGTGAGTATAAAATTAGGCAATGCATGCCGATAAGGTGCCTAGCAGAGTCCTGCTACAAAGCAAGCACTTACTACATCATCACAGTATCCCCAAATGACCCTTCTGCCCCGGCTCCCTCCCTCGAGGCCTCATCCTACGGCAGCCTTGGTTGCTGTGGGCAGCCTTCCAGGCATGACCTCTCGATTCAAGGACACAAGTCGCAGCAAGATGGCAGACTCTCTCCTAGGTCCTCTGAAGCTTTGGTTCATGGCAGGCGCTCCTCCTTAATGATCCTTCCTCTCAACCGCATTTTCAGGGAGATGGAGCCCTTCTGCAACTGACTTGTCTAATTGGACAGGCAGGCCATGTAGATAGAGAGAGAGGAAGCTCGCCCGATGGAACGCAAATGCTGGAAAATCAGCCCCTGCCTAGCGCACTGCACTGAATCCAATTACCTTCTGTCTGGTTGCCTTTTCCTAAGCTGCTGAAAGATGTGCAATTGCTGTCTGTGGACTCATAATTATATACTCCCAGCCTGGCAGGAGGGAGGAGGTGCAAGCTCATTTTGTCTGGAGGTTGATGCAATGTGAATGCAGCTCAGATTTGTCTTGGGAAGAAGTGGGCTTGATGCTTCGGCAGGGGTCAGCCAGCTCTTCCCCCCATCCCCATATTTATCTCTTTTTTATTTTCTTTCCTACTAGCTCAGTTCACCAGATGCTCCATTTTCCTAAAATATTTTGGGCACTTTAAAAACATGTTTTCAGAAATGCTGTCAATAATTACTATATTATTCAGTAACATTACTTTATAGGTGTTTTCAGCTTTTTATTTCATGTGGGATTTAGGGGGGTGGGTGGGTAATGAGGTGAGTGGGAAGAGAATAGGAAATGTACCTTTGATATAGAGGGGAGGAAAATATTTTTGGGGTCTTTAACCTGTATTGCAGGCGGCAAAACAAATTTTCTTTTTCTTTTTTAGTCTATATAAATGATTCATAAATGGGCAGAGCGTCCAAATATGCCCTGTGGAGTGAAAATTCTCATACTTCCTCACATGTAAACAGTGCAGCTCAGACTCCTAAGTCACAGTACTTTACTGGCTTCCTGTGTGAATCTTATATTGTAGGCATGGATTAGTTATCACATTTTTTTTTTACTGATATTCAGAAATATTAGGCAACCTAGTTCACCCAACGAACATTCGTTGAGAGCGTTCTCTGTGCCAGGCATTGTTGTAAGCCCTGACCTCATGCAATTTACATTCTTGTGGGGAACACACAGATAGGTAAAATATACACTATGCCAGAGAGTGATGAGAGGTGTGGAGAAAGTAAAATGGGAAATTGGGAAGGAGATTGTGTGTAGGGGGGTGTTTGGGGGGTGGTGGTGGTACCATTTTAAATATGGCAGTGAGAGAGTGCCTAATTGAGACAACGGCATTTTGATAAAGACCTGAAAAGGTGAGGGAGAACACCATGTGGAAACTGGGAGGAAAGAACATTCTGGGAGGAGTCAAGAGCAACTGCAAAGACTTGACAGAGGAAACCAAGCCAGGGCGGAGTGGATGAACAAGAGAGCCAGGAGACAAAGTGTGGAGAGGTTAGGAGGAAGGTTGTGTGAGGACTTGTGGGCCATCACAAGGTTTTGAGGGGAGGTGGTGAATGATTCGAGTTAGATTTTTAAAGGATTACCTAAGATATGGTGCTGACCCTCAAATGTATGGGGTATAAGGGCAGAGATAGATGGGACAATGTGGGGGCTGTTATCATAACTCAGGTTAGATGAGATGGGCATGGACCAAGGTGCTGGAGATGTTAGGTTTAGTCAGATCTGGTGCCATCAGAGTTTGCCAATGCTGTGCAGTGTGAGAAAAAGAAAGGGGCCAAAGGTGGCATCAAAGTTGGTGGAAGGATAGCGTTGCCTTGCCTGGAAGGAAGACCGTGGGGCAGGCTTGGTAAAGCCAAAATGAGGAATCAGAATTAGATATGATTAATTTGCACCTGTGATTAGACATTGGATATATGAGTCTGGGGTTCAGTGAGGAGGTTCTGGCATGAGAAGTAAGTCTTCAGTGTGTAGGTATTATTTAAAACCTTAAAGTTGGGTGCCCCACCAAGGGAGTGAGTGCAGGCAGGGTAGGGGTCTGAGCCCCTAGGTCTGCCAGCATTTAATGGCTGGGAAGATGAAGGATCCAGCAAAGGAAAAGGAGCAGCTAGTGAAGAAGGAGGAAAACAATGAGGCCATGATCTTCTCAAAGACAAAGGAAGACCGAGTTTCGAGTTTCACAGACAGGGAGTGATCAACTGTGTCAGAAGCTGTTGACAGATAATGTAAAATGAGGCTGGAAATATATCATTGAGTTTAGCCAAGTATCAAGTCTCCCCAGCTATTCTGTCTCACCACAGTTTTCTTCATGGAAAGTATCCCTTTGTTGTTATCATCATCATCATCATCATCATCATCATCATCATCATTTTGCAATATCTACTTTTTTCACTGGAGAGTAACCCCTAAGAAACCTATTAAGAACTATGTTTGTTTTGCCATATAATATTCTATCTCCCTTTCTTGCCTTCCTAAAAGTGTCTCAAATTACTTTAGGGGATTATCTCTCTCTTGTTATAAATAGACGGCAAATTCAAGTGCTGGACTCCTAATTTGGAATCCAAAGGGGGCAGATGCTGACCCAGACCCTCTACCCCAGGGAGCAGACTCCATCCTCAGAGGCTTTGGAGTTCACCCAGGAACAAGGAGAAGCCAAGAGTATCAGCATCTCTGTCTTGCCAGGATCCCTCCTGGTGGGATCCTGTTGCCATGGTTTCCTAGCTTCCCCACTCTCTTTTTAATTCTCTGAGCTCCCAAAATCCTTCTGGTAAATATCATTCTGCTTAAGTCAATCATAACCAATTCCTATTCCATTCAAAGAAAAAGAAGAAAACACACAAACAAAACAACCAAATACTTTAACACTAAAAAAATATTTGTTCAATGAATTAAAAAGTATCTTTTTCATTTTACAAATTGAGAATCTGAAGTTCAAAGAGCTTTAGTCACTTGTCTACTATGAAGTCCACACACCTTCCATATTATACCAATTCTTTGTGGCATCTTTTCACATCCTCAGATCTCGGCAGTCAAGATGCATTGAACAATTGACAGTGTCTTCAGTTAATTGGCAATATTTTTCTGGTGCTAGCGGTGTAGAAAATAATGCTATGTCTTCCATCAGATTATAGTCAATGAAATAAAATACTAAATATTGAAGTGAGGATTCAACTATATCTCAAAAGTCTATATACCTTTGTTCCCCAGAAACTTTACATTTAGTTGGAGAAAAAAGTGGGGGGGGCACTCACTTCTCTTTAATGCTGGACAGAGGACCTCCCAGAGTTGCAGGGGGCCATGAACTCAGAAGGTTTGGCTGGGGGAACCTCTGGATGGGCACCTGATAGATCCTGCAGGGATAAGAAACATTTGGATGGTGAAAAGCTAAGAAGAGGGAAGTGAGGACTTCATCCTCAATGCTGGCAACAAAGCACACACTTAAGTGAATGTCTAAGGCACAAGGCTGAGGTTAGCGAGGACAGCTGCTCCAGATCGCCCCTCATCCTTTCCCTTCTCATTCCCTGAAGTAACTTTTTCATCCAATTATCCTGTTATTTTTCCCATAGTTCCTTTCTGCTGCAACTTTTTCCAGCAAGCTCCCCATTCCCCACTCCTGTCCTTTCCTCCCATTCAGTCCCACTCTTGTATGTGGTAGACAGATTCCCTCTAGGAACCATAAACAAAGGAAAAGGTGTTCTGGGAGGAGGGAGAACAATGGGCCCAGGTAATACCCTCGGCAGTGAAATCAAAGCAAAGTGCCTGCCTTCAGGGCTTATAGAATATTAAGGAAAGATACACCAAAAGTAAATAAACAAATATGTACATTCTAGAGGCCAAATGCATGAAATTTGTGCACAGGGAGAGGAGATATTGATGTCCCTCAGCCCAGCCTGTACCCTCTCCAATATGGGACCCCTCAAAGGATGTTTGACTGCCCATTTAGGCCTGATCCTGGCAAAATTGGGCCTAAACGGGCAGTTGGACACCCCTCTTACAATCCAGGACTGCTGGCTCCCAACTGCTCACCTGCCTGTCTGCCTGATTGCCCCTAATCACTTCTGCCTGCGAGCCTGATCACCCTAACCACTCCCCTGCCAGTCTGATTGATGCCTAACTGCTCCCCTGCCAGCCTGATTGCCTCTAACTGCCCTCCCCTGCTGGTCCAGTCACCCTTAACTGTCCTGCCCCAGCCCACACTGCATCAGTGAGTTGTGGCCCTGGTCCTCATGCCCTCTTGTAAGCCTGGTCACCTCCAACTTGGTCCTGGTCCCTCTCAACTGCCCTCCTGTGCAGACCTGGTCACCCCTAACTGCTCTCCCCTGTAGGCCTGGTCACCCCTAAATTCCCTCCTCTGTAGACCTGCCCTTCCTTGCAGGCATGCTCCCCTCCAATTGCCCTCTCCTGCTGCCCTGATCACCCACAACTGCCCTCTTCTGCGGCCATCTTTAACCACATGGGGGCGGCCATCTTCTGTTGGAGTAATGGTCAATTTGCATATTACTCTTTTATTAGATAAGATATATGTTCACACACATATAAAAATGTCAGATGGTATAAGATCAATGAAGAAAATGTTAAAAGGGTTAGAAAATTGGGAATGCTGGGCTTGGAGATGCCAATTCAAAAAGAATGGCCAGGGAGGTCCTCTTTGATAAGCTAATATGTCAGCAGAGAGCTGACAGAAGGTAAGGAGAGATTCTCATGCATGTCTAATGAAAAGTGTTCCAGGATGAGGCATAGCACATACAAAGGTCTGGAGTGGGGGATCCCTGTTCAAGGAATAGCATGCTTCCCTAGCTGGTTTGGTTCAGGGAATAAAGCATCGGTCTGTGGACTGAAGGATCCTGGGCTTGATTCCAATCAAGGGCACATGCCTGGGTTGTGGGCTCAATTCCCAGTGGAGGATGTGCCAGAGGCAGCTGATCAATGATTCTCTCTCATCCTTGATGTTTCTATCTCTCCCTTCCTCTCTGAAATCAATTAAAAAAATTTTTTTTAAAGAAGAGAATCACATGCCTACAGCAGAGGGGGTGAGGGCAGCGTGGTAGCAAATGCCTGGGGGAGCTAATGTGAGGCCAGGTCATGCAGATCTTGTCTGTGTGATATTCCAAGTGAATGGAAAGCCTTTGGCAAGCTCTGAGCTGAGGACAGAGAATGAAGCCATGAATGGGCTCTGATCATTGAGGAGCTGGAATGCTGCTCAACAATTTTGAATGCGATTCTCTAAAGTCCCTGGGATTTTTACTTGATTTTCGAATTCATTTAAACCAATGACTCTAATAAAGTAAATATGATTTTTTTGTGTGTGGAACCCAGAGAGCCCCCATCCAGAACAGATATAATGAAGTGAGAGCTTGTTTTGACGGAAACAGGCTGCAGACGGTATGCTCCCTCCCCTCTGCCTCCAGTTGTCATGGAGATATCTCAGCACACCTCTTGTATCTAAATGTCACTGCATAGGACTCAGATTACTCATGCTTATTATTATTATTATTATTATTATTATTATTACATTATTATAAAGTTCACTCAGGAGTTAACAATTTCACTGCCGAAGAGTCTATTCATTGCAAACCACCTTTTCTGACATTCTGACTATTGGTCTTTCTTGGTCCTTTTGAGACTGCTTTTAGGAGAAGGTCGCACCTGAAAAAGAACCAGGTGTGTCTCTAGGAAGTCCTGAGGGTCTGGCAGGCTGCAAAAAAGGAGGCTTATTCTGAAAGGCTGATGGGAAAGTCGAATTGAGGGACTCAGGACAGAAACATATGTGAAACAGGGTCGTTTTCAGTATAATGCAGTGTTTCAACTGCAGATCGATCAGGGAGAATATTACTCTGTTCATTTTAAAGAGAGGGAAATTGAGGCTCAGTAGTAAAGAGACTTAACCAGGTAGTTGGCAGCCCCGGGACTCACATCCCTTAGTTTAGCGTGATTTCTATAACCCTGAACTTTTTCTTTTCTTTTTTTTTAAATATATATTTTATTGATTTTTTTTACAGAGAGTAAGAGAGAGGGATAGATGGTTAGAAACATCAATGAGAGAGAATCATTGATGAGCTGCCTCTTGCACACCCCCTACTGGGGATGTGCCTGCAACCAAGGTACATGCCCTTGACCAGAATCGAACCTGGGACCTTTCAGTCCGAAGGCCGACGCTCTATCCACTGAGCCAAACCGGTTTCGGCGAACCCTGAACTTTTTCAAAGATATAAGCTGGAGGTGATGGGTTCATTTGTTCATTCACTCATTCATCCCACACACGTTGACTGAGTGCCTTCTGTGAGCTGGGCACTGTTTGAGGTGCTGAGAACACTGAGGTGAATGAGACAAGCTCCGCCCCCTCCTTTGTGACTAAGCAGATATTGCTCTTGGCTGTCAGCCCTTTGAAGATGCCGAATCCATCATTGATCAGAGTTGGCCCTGTAGATGAAAATCTGTTTGTTATCCCTGGCTTAGGAGTGCATGAGTCAGAGTCTGAGAGAGCCGACTTTTAATCAGTTTTCCCTTTGAGAGGAAATTGAGGTTTTCAATAAGCTCTAGACAAAAAGACGTGTGGAGGCGGATCTGGAGATTAAGACGACTGCAGATGCTGCTGGCCGGGGTCAGCCTCTCCCCCCAAGGGTTGTTTCATAAGCTGTTTAACAATTCTGGTGAGCAGAATGTGTTTCTCTCGGCTTATTCAAGCCAGAGCGTCCTAAAGCTGATGTCTCCAGGCTACAATGCACAACCACGAGTGGAGGATGCGTTCCTCTGTCACTTCCTTTCCGCGGGAGAGGGGACAGGTTAATGTCTGTGGACCCTGGGCAGCACTTACCCACCGCAGCCCCACTTTCCTCTTGCAGCCAGGGTCTTAGGGGCTCCCATCTGGTAGCAATTTACTATTAACAAACATGTTCTTCTGAGGAGAGAATGGGGTTTCTATATCAAAATAGCTTTCTGAAAGCTGTCAGGAACCGACAGGTTTAAAGAAGAGTTACATGGTCTCTACTACTGTCTGCACTTCTTCATTACTCAAGTCTTCCTGGGCTCACCCAAATCAGACCAAAAAGGAAATTAATAAAAATGTATAGTGATGTTCGGACTTAAAAACGTGGCGGATACAAATAACCCTGATTTTGATCACCAGCCTTTCCTTTTTCGTCTGAAATGTCTGGGCATATGTAATATCAAGAGAGGCTCATCTGTCTGCCATCCATTTAGTAACTTAACATAGGGTTTATGGGCACCGTTATTCTGGGCTTGGGGCATACCTGCATTTTGTCATCCAGCAGGGCTGCTACCTGGGGAAACGGATTTTGGGGGAAGATAACACATGATTTGCCTGAGGCCCAAGGGGCCAAGGTTCCAAACTCTGCTCCCGGACCTGCTGAGGGAGGGTGAGGGCTCCTAGGCAACCCAAGGAAGGGAGGGGCTATGCAGTTCCTGTCACAAAATCAACTTACAGATGAGAGATGTCTAGGCTGATGACCTGGATCAAGACCTTAAAGATTATGTCAGGCTGGTTCCTGCATCATTCATGCGAGTTGCTCTTCCGTGCCAGCTATCCTGGCACAGTAAAAAGAGTGAAAGGAAGAGTTCCTGAGAATGCGGTGTCATCTGAAAGACAGACTTGTCCAAACAAGCCCCTACAGTGACACCAGGTGGAAGACATGGGGGTTCTGGACCCATCCATTCACTTCTTTTTCAGCGTGGTGCAGAGGGGCAAGTCTGAATATCGTATAAGTTCTTGGGAGATGGCTGGACTACTTAGAGTTGAAAACAAGCCAAGATACAATTTCTTGCTAACGAAGAGTGTTTTGAGTATTCAAGTAAAAACGGAGGTACATTTGTACTCTGAATCTGTGGGTCAGGACATACTGGTTACAGTGTGTGTGTGTGTGTGTGTGTGTGTGTGTGTGTGTGTGTATTTTACAACTCTTTGGACACCCATATCTGCCTCACAGACTATACCCTCCCTTAGAATTGGAGCTTCTCAGTGATGGAGATAAGGGCCACCACCCTTACATGGGTAGGTCACTGCTGACGGGGGGTATGCCAGGGAGATATGCTGAGCACAGGCTGGAAAGGGGAGTCTTTAAAGCCCTTGGGCAAAGGCAGAGTATTGGGAAAGATATTTAGGGAAGAAGAAGAGATGGAGGCAACAATATTAGAGTGGCAGCATATGTCACTTCACCTCAAATCTCTAAGGCCATATGTGGAGAGTAATTATTAAGGATTACAACTCAAACTCTGAACTTCTTAATATTGTGGGATCTTTTCTTGGAGGAGACGCACACAGGATGTGATGTGGTTGGGGTCCTGGGTTGTGAAAGGAACCCTGTTACCCCAAGTGCTGGATCACGCAGGTCGGGATAAAACTCGTGAGATATCAAAGCATCCTCAGAGGGTGTTTTGAGGCATGAAATTATAGCCCTGGGGAAAACATCTGAACTGTGTCTAATGGGGCATACTTCTGAAGTAATGGTTAAAATACTAAGTTTAAAAAAACAACAGCCGAAACCAGTTTGGCTCAGTGGTAGAGCGTCGGTCTGCAGACTGAAGGGTCCTGGGTTCGATTCTGGTCAAGGGCATGTACATTGGTTGCGGGCACATCCCCGGTGGGGGGTGTGCAGGAGGCGGCTGGTCGATATTTCTCTTTCATCAACGTTTCTAGCTCTCTATCTTTCTCCCTTCCTCTCTGTAAAATATCAATAAAATATATTTAAAACAAAACAACAACATAATTTAAAACTTAACATATGTCAGATCTTATTCTAAAGGTTAGAGTTAGGATCACCCAATTAGCTAAATGCAATCCATATAATCGTTACAACTGTCCTGGGCAGGTCCTCGTATTATGTTTCATCATCTCCCTCCACTTTAGGCTCACTTATGCTCCTTGGGGTTCCCACGCCTGTGCTCTGCTGCTCCTCCCGCGATGCCCTCATGTTCCCGCCCCTTCTTCAGGTCTCTTCCCCAATGTCTCCTTCTCCATGGGCCTTCTCTCACCATCTTATTTAAACCTGACACTCTAGGTCCTCCTTTCCTGTTTAATTTCTCTCGGTAGCATTTATTACACTGCAAAATACATAATGCATACTTGCTTATTGTCTGTCTGGATCTAAAGGGGATTTTTGCCTATTAATTTTTTTTTATTGTATCTAGAGGCCATATTAAAACACAGCACACGGGCAGGGTCCCTGTGGCAGGCTTTTGGAAGCTTCCTGCTCTTCCAGCTTTCACCCCTTTTGTTGCTAGGTTGTGGCAGAGGGTCCTGGGATAGCGGTTGGGGCAGACATGAAGTTGGGGGTGAGTTTCTTAACAACCTGTGATGCTGTGCCAGTGTGTTCTGGCTGAATTCCCAGGGCCTAGAATTATCTGGCACATAGTCAGTGCTCAATACATTTTGATTGAATGAATGCACTCCCGTTCATGGATGAGGAGGCTGAGTCACAGAGAAATTAAGAAACGTGTGCAAGACCTAACCGGTGGGTGACAGAGCCAAGGAAAGAAGGTTCCCTGCACTATTCTGGCCCCAGAGCAGACTCGAGGGCCACAATGGGGTCTTAAACTGGACCGGAGGGCCGGAACAAAAGCAACCTGACCATGCTGGCACTCTCATCTTGGGCTGCTGGTGAAGGAGCGGAGGGGAGAGCAAGCGAACCCTCCACTCTTTTGGCTCCGAGGGCCAGATAGAACAGCTGAACGGGCCGGGTCTGGCCTGTGGGCCATAGTTTGCCCACGGCTGCCCCAGAGCCTGGCTCCGAAACATTAGGCTCTACTGTTGCAAGATGACCCATATGAAAAGGAAAAGAGAGGAGACTTCAGTTCCTGCACATGACACATCACCCTTATCATGTTCTTAGAGATCCCTGAGGGCTCCTGCATTCCTCCTAACACAAGCTGGGGATGTACATATGTGAAATCAAATACCTTTCCGAGAAATTGGAAATAAATTGGACTAAGTCAGGGTTTTGATTTGCCTCTTCCTCCCATGACTGCAGTGATTAAATATGGTTTCAGTCCATTTATCCTGGTGGTGGCACTCTCTTTTCTTTATCTTCCAAACTGATCTTTTCCCTGTGCTTTAAATTTGTGGTTATTCAGCCCCTAATAGAAGAATCAGTCTTCCTGACTCCCTCTTGCTGGAGCCCACCCGTTTCCCATAACCTGATGGTTAGCAACTTTTGCTGAGTTTTGCACGTTGATATACACGTCATTAAAGGAAGCTAACTTATAGCCTAGGAATTCTTGAAATAATCTCCCCAAGGAGATAAGGAAGGTATGTACAAAAATAATGATTGTTTATCAAAAGGATTTATAGGAGCCTCGTGACTAGAGACCACAGTAACCCGAGTTTGTTGACTAAAAAAAGTTTAATCATCCCCCTTGGACACTGGCTGACTGTCTGCAGTCATCAATCCCCTCCTGACCTCAAACCCCTCCGTTTCTTCTTTCCTCTGACACTTAAAGAAGCCAGAATTCTTTACTTTCTCAGCTAGTTTTTTAAGATGCTAGTCTGCCATCTTCTTGGCCTGCTGGCTTTCCGAATAAAGTCGCTTTCCTTGTTCCAACCCATTGTCACCCGACTCACCGGCTGCCGTGCAGTGACAGTTTGAGCTTCACTGGATTAAAACTTTCCCTCGTGCAGCTGTTGAGGTGGTGCATGCATGCTGTGCACCTGAGTCTTATGAAAATGGGGTAGAGCATGGAGAGTCTGACTTTTGGCTGCATCCTTAAGCAACAGAAAGCTCTCAGTGAAGCGGACTTGTATCAGCATCCAGAAAAAGGCATTCATTTTGGAGATTGGCATGCACTTTATCTCACTGATGCCTGCACGTGCATAACCTGGTTCTGTCTCTGTGCAACCCCAGGTATTCGCTGAGGTTGCTTCTTTCATTCTTCCACTTCTGAGAGAGCATCTGAGAGAAAATTCATCTAGACAATCGCCTTGGAAATTTTCTCTTTAACATGGCAGCTTATCTGCCTACTTCCCCTGAGTGGCCCGAGTTGTACAATAATAAACTAACATAATAATTTTATATTTGGGGAAGGAGCAGCCTTTTTAATTTGTGCTAGTGGCAGTTTTATCTCAGAGCCACCCCATATCCTTCTAAAATACTCAGAGTAGCCGAAACTGGTTTGGCTCAGTGGTAGAGCGTCGGTCTGCGGACTGAAAGGTCCCGGGTTCGATTCCGGTCAAGGGCATGTACCTTGGCTGTGGGCACATCCCTGGTGGAGGGGTGTTGAAAATCCCTGGTGTGTGGGATCACCTGGTGAACTTGTTACCATACATATTCGGGTTTAATGGTCTAGGCCGGGAGGAGCCTGAGATTCTGCGTTTATAACACAGTCCAGAAGACGCGGATGCTGCTGTTTGGCGGACTATACTTAGAGTAGTTAGGATCTAGGCTAGAGCATGGTGGTGTTCCAGCACCCTCCTTGGAGCTAATATTGGAACAGCATTATTTTGAGTGTACTGAAATATAAGAAATGAATAATACGGTCTTAAAATAGAAAAAGAAAAATACTTAATCCGGGTTATTGACTTTAGAATGTAACATTAAAAAAAAACACCTTTAATATTAATAAGTTTTGTTGTGTTTTGTCTGGGTTTTACTATAATTTCTGGCTCCTTCAGACTCTCTTTCAACAGAATTCAACATTATACAGAGTCATCTTGAAGCACTTCCAAAGGAGTATATTGATTGAGATAACAAAACTAACTCATCATATTTATCCATCCTACCATCTGTGCAACCATCTGTCTAACCACCCATGCCGCCATCTCTCCATTCATGCAACATTTCCTAGAGTCCATTATGTAGCATCTATGCTAGGAAGGATGTAGGTGTTAATGAGACAGTTTTTGCCCCTAAGAAATTTCATCTCTGGTGGAGATGACATAATTCTTGGAATATATTCTCAAGGACAGTAGTAATACAAAGCTCTAAAGTCTGTGAGAGTAATAGTTAAGGACATATCTATAAACTTGAGTCATCCATGATCAGATTATTCAACAATATAAACTATGCATTCAACAATACAAACAAAATAGGATTTTGTTTTCTAGATATTTTAACTTTTCTGATTTTCTCTGGCCTATTTTCACAAAGGATCAATTTTAATTAAAAAAATAAATTCAGAAGTCTGCCCTTTTTTTTTGCTTTCAGAAAGATGTATTTCTGTTCTTTTTTAAAAAAATATGTTTTTATTGATTTTCAGAGAGAGAAAGGGAGAGGGAGAGAGAGAACTATCAATGATGAGAGAGAATCATTGATCTGCTGCTTCCTGCACACAATTCCTGCACACAATTAAGCCCCCAGCCTGGGGATATGCTCTGATAGGGAATCAAACCCTGACCTCCTGGCTTGTGGGCCAACATTCAACCACTGAGCCACACCAGCCAGGCTGTATTTCTGTTCTTTAGCATAAGCAAAAACAAAGGGAATGGGTAGGTGTCTTCAGAAGCTAGTTATTACCAATATTGAGGGAAGTGTTTGTTGATATATTTGAGACAGAAGCTTTTTGGAGAATGAAAATAACTCTGAGGTGTTTCCAGTCTGGATTACAGAGTAGTTAGAAAGAACTTTAAAGTTCATGTCACCCGTTCCTTCCCCAATTGGTTAAGTCAAACAGCTTGTTAGAGGTACATCCAGGATTTCTGCTGTGGTCTCTCCCTCCCAGAAAATCAGAATATTCTGGTAGTGTCTCTACTAGTATTTCCATTAAGGCCAATTAATCTTAAAAATTCACTCAGAATTCATGATGGTGATCAACACCTCCCTTCTTATTCATACCACAACCTCCACTCCATCTTCCCCACCTCCTCTTTTCCTTCACACACACACACACACACACACACACACACACTCTCAACTATCACAAGTTCAGGCAACTTGGAAGGATTTAGTTCTGCAAGTGACTTCAGAGAGTGGTGATCAGGCAGGCAGGAGAGTGGTCAGGAGTGATCAGGATGTAAACACATATTAATGAATTTGCACAGAGCAGAAGAGGAGACCATAACATTCACCAGTCCTTGTCTCTTTGCTTTGCCTGGCCAGCCCCTTCATGTGCACCTACCCCTCTTCCCATGGCCTGCCCAGTTTTCTGAGTCCCTTCCCTAATTTTTCCCTGGGAAGAATTATTAGTTTGAGTGGTCACGGTTGAGGACAATTGATTAGGCCATGCTGGTTAGTGGGCAAGATTACTATATCCTAAGATGCATATACCTCTTTTTTTTCTTCTCCTAGTTCTCATAGGTGGATGAATAAGAGGATTCTAGGTGACTCTGTTGAACACACTCTTCAACTTCCTTCCTGCTAAGTGATAAAAGATGCCCAAATGGAAACTTAGGGCAGGATGCCCCAAGTTCCATTGCAACCTTTTCCCAGGCATCATATTTGCATTTTAAGTTTGTGTACAACTTGTAATAAAGCGGTACTTCATTTGCATTTATTAGTCTATTTTTAGATGGTTCCTTCAGAAACTACAATGCAAGGGAATATATATAGAGTAGGATTTGGGCATTTCTGGGGCATAAGATCATTAATATTTCACTCTAACTCTTGGGCATAGAAAGTAGGATAGTGTATTTTATTAAGGTTCAGTACAGGAAAGAGAAGCCATGTTAGCTAGTTTATAGAAGAAGGGATTTGATAAAGAAAATTTGGTGCTAGTAAAAATAATTGGAGCTGAAACTGGCTTGGCTCAGTGGATAGAGCGTCGGCCTACGGATTGAAGGATCCCGGGTTTGATTCTGGTCAAGGGCATGTACCTAGGTTGCGGCTACATCCCCAGTGGGGGGTTTGCAAGAGGCAGCTTATGGATGATTCTCTCCCATCAATGTTTCTAGCTCTCTATCTCTCTCTCTTTCTCTCTGTAAAAAAATCAATAAAATATATATATTTAAAAATCATTGGAAGTGTGGGAAGAACAAAAAAGTAACAGTAGGACCAATTCCTGGAGAGTTACCACCTATGAGGCCACCCTGGAAATTTTGAGTAGAAGAACTCACCACCCTGTGGCCAATGACCCTTCATTGCATGATTTTCATGGTACTTTCAAAGGATCGGGAAGCTAGAACCAGGAGGTGACTACTTGCCACTGCCTCCATCACAACTGCTTCTCTAATAGACACTGGAACCCTGCCTTAGAAAGATCTCCTACATCCAAGATAAAGTTTTCCAGGAGAAAAAAAGAAAACGGTCCAAAGGGGGTAAAGAAGTCCTCTGCTCCATTTCTGCCTTGCACAAATGCATCTAATTGGTGGGATATAATTTGTATTCTTCTCCTAGATGCAAAGGAGTCTGGGAAGGCAGCTTTAAAGCCTTCCAGCTTTCACAGTACAAACAGGCACACTGGAGGGGGAAGAAAGGAAGCTGAGTAGGCAGTCATACCATCAGTCCAACATAGGGAGCAAATGAAGGGTAGTGTGGTGTTCTGAACAGCAACCATCATCTTAACATCTCCCTATGGAGGACTGTGTAAAATGGGTGTCATATTTTTGTCAGAGTGACAAAATTTGTGTCTTCCCCCACCAAAATTTATATGTTGAAATCTTCACCCCCAGTGTGATTAAATAGGAGGCAGGAGGCCTTTGGGAGATGACTAGGTCATGAGGGTAGAGTCCTTCTGAATGGGATTAGTGCCCTTTGAAGAAGAGATATGAGAGCATGTACTTCCTACCTCTGCTTTCCACCATGTGAAGATACAACAAGAAGGCAGCATTTGCAATGGAGAATTGGGCCCTCACCAGAACCGGACCACACTGGCCCTCTGATCTTGAACTTCCAGCTTCAAGAACTGTGAGAAATGTAGTAAGGTCTAATCATTATGTTATAAACCTGAAACTAGTATTATATCGTGTGTCAACTGTAATTGAAAAATAAATTTTTAAATAAATACAAAAACATCCCTGCTGGGGGGAAAAAAGAATTGTGATATATAAATTTCAATTATTTATAAGTCACCTGGATTATGGTACTTCATTATAACAGCCCAAACAGACTAGGATATGTAGGTATGTTATTCATAAGTAAAAGCTTGTGCTTTAATGGTTATGTGCTTGAGGAAAACCTGGAAAATAATGAAATATAAGGAGAATGTAACAGACAGCAGATGTTGGATGCAAATAAGAGAAACTCTGTGGGGCAATCTGAAGTAGCAAAGGGGCACTTGTGAGAAGGTGACTGGAGTAGCTCCTGGAATAAGAAGATTTAAAAAGGGACACGTTCAGCTGCCTTGGTCCTTGATGGTTTCCTGCTTCCCATTTCAGGAATCGTATGAGTAGGTTGAGTATTGAGGCTTAAGGGGCCATTAGGCAACATCCTTCTCCCTCTGAATTAAGACTAGAGAACTAAATAAAGAGGTCAATAGGTGGAGATCAACATTCTGTTTCATTACTAACAAGACTGGCCCAGTGAGTTACCACAACGGGGCTTCCTAAAACGATCTTTTCTGATTCGAACTGACTAATTTCCTTCTAAAGGCCTACATTTATGTTCCGTTAGCATATGGAAGAGAACATAATTTGTGTTTTCTACAGGTTGATACAAAAAGAGAGAGAACAGGCCATACAGCAAACCATGGACTTCAATATCTTACCTTCTCCTTATGAAGACTATACAACATAGGTGTCACACTCAATTCTGGCGTGTTTTTCCAATACTGTTTCTCTTTGGACATGGAAATCTTTTATCCAGAGTCATGAGGACAGGAGCATAAAGTTTTACCTAATAGAACTGAGATCATGGAGGAGAGAATCCTAAGAGAACAATAATAGAAGAGGACCAAAATGAAGAGTCTGGAGAATTCCCCAGCATCACATGATTAGAAAAAAAAGTTGAACCAGAAAAAGATACAGAATAAAATATAATCAGAAAAATAGGTGGAAAACCAGAAAAAAAAATGATGGTCAAGAAATCAAGGGAACATTTGGGAAGCACATGATGGTCAATAGTAAAAAGTATGAGTAAGATGAGAGCTAAAACTGATGTTTAACAAAAATAAATTTATGAGTTGAAATTCACATAACATCAAATTAATTATTTCACAGGAAAAAATTTAGTGCCATTGAGTATAGTCACAATGCTGTGCAACCACCATTTCTACCTAGTTTCAAAATCTATCCATTACTTCAACTCTGTACTCATTAAAATGGCTATTCTCCATTCCTTTCCCTCAGCCCTCATTGATGATATCCATCCATCAATCTGTGTTATATCTCTATGGATTTATCTATTCTGAATATTTTATATAAATGGAATCATATAACATGTGACCTTTGTGGTTAAGGATGATGAGGTATGTCTGGCTTCTTTTGTGTAGCATAATGATTTCAAGGTTTGTCTATAGTGTAGCATTTATTAGTAATTTGTTGCTTTTTATGGCTGAATAATATTCCATATCTTATATAATAAAACCCCAGCGACTGAAACAGTGGAATGACCAGAATGAACAGAGACCAGAACGCCAGCTGGCCCTACACCTGCTCCCTCTCCCCACCCCCCCGCCCCAATCAGGCAGGCAGGCAGGCAAAGTGGTTAGAGATGATCAGGCAGGCAGGTGAGTGGTTAGGGGCAATGAGGCAGGCAGGCAGAGGCAATTAGGGGCAATGAGGCAGGCAGACGAGTAGTTAGGGGTGATGAGGTAGGCAGGCAGAGGCAGTTAGGGGTGATCAGGCAGGCAGGTGAGTGGTTAGGGGCAATCAGGCAGGCAGGAGAGTGGTCAGGAGCAATCAGGCAAGCAGGCAGGTCAGGAGTGATCAGGCAGGCAGGAGAGCAATTAAAAGCCAGCAGTCCCAGATTGCAAGAGGGATGTCCAACTGCCAGTTTAGGCCCAATACTCATCGGGATCAGGCCTAACCTAGCAGTCAGACATCACCCAAAAGGTCCTAGATTGCGAGAGGATGCAGGCTGGGCTGAGGGACACCTCTCACCCCCCCCCCCCCACCGTGCATGAATTTTGTCCACTGGGCCTCTAGTATTATAATAATATTCCATGTATGTTACAAATATTATATCCATTTATCCTCTGATAGGTGTTTGGGCTGTTTCTATCTATTGGCTATTGTGAATAGTGGTGCTGTGACCATGTACATACACTTTTTAAATATCTATTTTCAAGTTTTTGGAGTTTATATGCAGAAATAGAATAGTAGGGTTATATTATCATTCTATGATTAACTTTTTGAGGAACCACCAACTGTGTTTTGAAAACTTACTTTTGTTTTGTCAACTTGATATTAATTGTTGAGCCTAGCTGTAAGAGGTTCAGGAGAATGATGACTGAGAAACAGATGGTAAGAGATTAAGAAGTGAATGAATTTAAAATTTAAAAATTTTGAACAGCTTTATTGATCTGTGCTTGGCATATGATAAACTGTACATATTAATAGTTTTTTGCCTTGAGGAGAAGTAGGGACCCTTCTTCCTCTGAGAAAGGAATAAAATGAGAGTGGGTTTTATAAACTCATAAGTTAAAAATGGATGAGGAGAGATATTAAGGGATTTGACACCCAATGGACTCTTTTCCCAGTCAAGGAGTTGGTTTGCCATACTGAACTGAGAAAGGTAAGTGTGGAAGTAGAGGGGTTAGGAAGTGAGATAGTAGCAGTTAAATGCTTACCCAAAACCCATCCTCCCTTCTTTCTTAGTAACAGAGCCTTGATTTTATTTAGGTTGGCGATATAGACAGCTAAAAGATTGCATGTCTCTACAAATTAAAACCAGAATGAGGTATTGCCTCACACCTGTCAGAATGGCTATCATCAACAAATGACAAGTGCTGGAAAACAAATTAGTTTCACTTAAAAAAGAGATGTTGACAGGAAGCCAGGAAGGCTGGTCAACAACCTTAATTGTTCTAACCTTTAGTTGAGATATTGTTAAGCTGAAGCAGCCTCCACCTTATTTTGTCCCTTGTAAGTTTCTGTTATTTTCCTGCTTGTAAATTTCTGTTTATGTTGCCTAAGAGTAGTTCTCCCACTAGATCTGGACTACCGCCTGGCCCCCCATATCGCCAAATTGAATTTCTTCAAGTCTTTTCATTTGTGTGCGGCCCTTCTCCGGAACCTGAACCCTGAATTGGAACTCTTTCTACACGGGCCGTGAAAGAGAGTCTTATACAGACAAGAGCTGGTGAGGATGTGGAGAAAATGAAACCCTTGTGCATTGTTGGAGATACTGCTATTTGCTACAGTCACTATGGAAAACAATATGGAGGTTCCTAAAAAATTCAAAATTAAACTACCTTATGATCCAGCAATTCCACTTTTGGGTATTTATTTATTTCAAGAAATCCAGAACACTAACTAGAAAAGATATATGCACCCCTACGTTCATTGTAGCATTATAGAAGCCAAGATATGCAAGCATCCTAAGGGCCCATTAATAGTATTGATTGAATAAAGAAAATGTGATACATATAAACAATGTAATATATGGAATAAAATAACATCTTACCATTTGCAACAACATGGATGGACATGGAGGGTATCATGCTAAATGAAATAAGACAGAGGAAAATAAATACCATATCATTTCACCTATATGTAAAATCTAAAGAACAATATAAAATGAACAAACAAAACAGAAATGAACTCATAGAAAGAGAACAGACTGATGGTTGCCAGATGGGAGGTAGGTTCAGAAGGCGGGATGTAAATGATGAACTGAACGGATTAAGAAGAACAAGTTGGTAGTTACAAAATAGTCACAGAGAGGTAAAGTTATAGCATAGGGAATATAGCCATAATATTGTAATAACTACATACGGTGCTAGGTGGATACTGGAGGTATTCGTGGGATCATTTTGTAAATTATATAAACATCCAACCACTGTGCTGTACACATGAAACTAATGTAACATTGAATGACAACTGTACTTGAAAAAAATTTTAAAATATATTTTATTGATTTTTCACAGAGAGGAAGAGAGAGGGATAGAGTTAGAAACATCAATGAGAGATAATCATCGACCAGCTGCCTCTTGCACACCCCCTACTGGGGATGTGCCCGCAACCAAGGTACATGCCCTTGACCGGAATAGAACCCGGGACCTTCCAGTCTGCAGGCTGACGCTCTATCCACTGAGCCAAACCAGTTTCTGCTGTAATTGAAAAATTTTAAAGAATATTAAAAAAAAAATAAAAAGCTGCATTTCTTAGTTTCTCTTAAGTAATAGCTAGCAAGATATCAATAGAGTGCTGTATGGCGTGTCTATGAAGGTTTTTTTTAAAGTGAGATAACTCATCTTTGAAGAACATTCTTTTGTTCTTCCTTCCTCTCACGTTCCTGCTCTCTGAAATGTGAACATGATGAATGGTGCTCCGGCAGCCCTTCCGGGTCATGAGGCAATCTCGAGGCTAGAAGCTGTCTGTTGAAGATGGCAGAGGTGTTAATGACTGTGGTGTCTCTATCGCACATCTCACACTTGGTTTGCCAATGTCTGATCTCCCCCCCCCCCCCACACACACACACTTAATTGAGAAATGAACTTGCATCAAGTTTAGGTCACTGTTATCTTGTGTTTCAGTTTCACACACACAAATACAATGCTAACTGACCGAGGAGGGCATGAAAGCCTTATTTAGTTTCTATGCTGAATGGGAAAGGGAATTTCCGAGGGCCTTGTAAAGGGGTTCGAGGGCTGAACCTCAGTGGAGGGCGTCATCGACCTGCAAGGCTGTGTGCCTGCTTGCTTGTACTCCTGGAAGCCCGAGAGCAGAAGCAGAGGCACAGACCTGATAAACTCTACAAGAGCTGGGAGCCCTTTTAGCAGACATAGCAGAACAACAATCTAGTGAGGAAATGAGGATATTGCTATGGGGTTTGGAGCATTTGACCTTGGGATCATCCCACTTGAACAGGAAAGAAAGTGAAGCCAGGTGAGAATGGGTGATGAGGGTACTGGATTCTTGAAGAGGATTTGGGGGTGGTTTGAAGGGTAGAGGCTCAGGAAGCTGTGATTTCTAAGTGTCGTATTTCTGCAGTGGAAATTGAGGGAAAGACAGTGCTGAGGCCTGGTGCGGCCCTGGAATTGAGGAGCTTGCTGCAGCAGAATGGAAATCAAGTTCCCAGCCTGAAGGAGGGTCAGAAAATGTGGACCTTGTTTGAATGGGAAATGACTTTGTTCACTGAAGTGAGCCCTCGGGTTATCCATTTGAAGTCCGCTAGCGTATGGGAGCCCGAGAGGAATAACAGCTTCCGTGTCAGTCTTACAGCAGGCAGGTCACATTGAAAGTCTTTGGGAAGAATTTCAACATGGGCGAGGGAGTGATTAAATCAGGGCAGCTGGAGAGGCATGGTGAGAGAGGCCTGCATAAACCACCACCGCAGTCAGGATACAAGACACACATTTCCAATTAAGTGAAGAGAGCCAGGGACACGTGGCCAGTGGTGCCCGAGGTGGACAGCAACTCTTGGAAAGGCACCAACCAATGAAATTAGACATCTTCTGTTCAAACATCTCCCGAACACAAGCAACATTTCAATTAGTGTCACACGGGGAGGGAGGGTCCTTCCTGATAAAGCAAGGGCTTCTTCTCCAGCTCTCGGGGCCATGACGTTGAAGAACAGTCCTGGCAAAGGAAATCTGTGCATGTTTTCTGAGAAGTCATTGTGTCTTGGTATTGATTTGCGCCAGAGAAAGGAAGGCACTGAATGAAATACATAATGTTCTCAGCCAGGGTAGCACGTCAGCCTGGAAATGAGGGGGAAATGGTCGATAGACTGAATTCTCCAGATGATGGCTGGATGTGTGGGCTGTGCTGTCAGAGCAGTTCCCAAGCTTTCCATCATGGACAGCCTCCTCCTCAGAGCATCAGGAGGCTGTGGGGCCTGTAGGGGGCAGAGTGAGTGCTGTGATTAGACTAAGATTGAACCCCTGTGGTTTTTTTGTTTGCTTGTTTATGGTGTTTTTTGTTTTTGTTTTGTTTTGTTTTGTTTGTTTTTAGATATTATCTAGGTGTCCTTGGGAAAGTTATTATCTGCTACATGTTTTGATTTCCTTACCTTGAAATTTTTCCTTCTGGTCCTTCTGACAATCCACACTGTAACCCTCCCAGGAGGTGGGCGATGTTACTAGTCTCTGGGCATACCTCCAAAGGTGCCTATGCCTCCAACAGTCCATGCAGGTGCTCTTTTTCTTTCTGTGTTTACAAAAATGGAAGCTTTCACCTTCGTTGCCTTCTTTGTGACTGCTGAACTCTTTCTTTGTTGTGTGACAGCACGGTTCATAAACCCGCTTGCTGACACACAGTGAGAAAGGGTCAGAGCTTGGACTACGGACACAAAACTTCCACTGTTCGTTGTTCATTTCTTAGACTGGCCCTTCTGACACTGAGCTGAGATTCAATGCTTTCTCTCTATCAGGTCCTTCTGGATGTTTGCATTTTAGTGGCAGTGTTGTCCTATCCAGTGTCTAACTAACTATGGTTGCTTCACCAATGTTTGTTCAGGGAAATAGAGTTGGTTAATTCATAACCCTGGATAATGATTCAAATTTTTATCACTAATCCCTCACATTTCCTGGGAAATATAACCTTTGCATACATGCTGATGCAAATGCTAGGCATGAGTGCACACACAAAACATCCCCGTGCCAGCCCAGAGCAAGTTATCAAGCTGGAAAACTGACACAGTCCTCTAGCTACCACACCAGGGAGTCATCCAGTATCACCCCAGGACCTCCAGTCTGTGAGCTACACTTTTTAGAAATAGTGTCTGAAATAGTGACTACTGCAGTCTCCTCTGCTCAGAAATCACAGGTAGAGCCAGAGTCTTACTGCCTGGTTACATGCCCCTTCTTACCTTCCCTCCCGGCAGCCAAGGTGCAGGAATTAGTGTGCAACTATCCCTGAGGTGCAAGGATCAAAGCAATGCAGAGTTCATAAAACACATGGGAGACATTTTATGCTTTTTTGACACAAATTTGTGTCAGGTTTTGTAATTTATTTGTAATAGAAGGTTACAGTGCTAAAAGCTCAGATAATTATCAAAATCCATTCCTAATTACTACTGGGAGAACAATTTAAAAAGCTGGTTGAGGCTGGCTGGCCTGGCTCAGTGGTTGAGCATCCACCTTTGAACCAGGAAGTCATGGTTCGATTCCTGGTCAGGCCATGTATCCTAGTTGCAGGCTCATGTGTAGGAGGCAGCCGATCAATGACTCTTTCTCATCATTGATGTTTCCATTTCTCTCTCCCTCTCCCTTCCTCTCTGAAATCAATAAAAATACATTAAAAAAATAAAAGGCTGGTTGATGCCAATATATTTACTTTGTCTTTGTATTTTGGGTTTGGGCCTCTCTTGTTGTATTTATACAATGCTTGGTGTTCTTGTGATGGTACCAGAGAAAGAAATTATCTGGACGCCTTTAAATATAATCTACATGGAAAGCCTTCAAATCACCATTGGATTCCTTCTTGTTTGTAGGTTCTTTATAGTTCAGCGAACACTTTCACATAAAATATCTCATTTGATCTTTAGAACAACCTCCGGTGAGGCAGTTCACATTTCTTCTGGAGAATATGAGACCCAAAGAAGTGTGATGATGACTTGATGATGAATGGTTGGATGGGTGAATGGATGGACAGGTAGGGGGCATGGGATGAAGTGGAAAAACTCTGGTCTTAAGTTAAAGAGAATGGAGTTCAGTGCCAGTTCTTCCTCTTCTCCTTGTGTCCCTGGCCACCCCATCACACCTCTTTGGGTCTCATATTCTCCAAATGAGAATCTGATTTATTTGCAAAGCTAAAGTTTAAAAAAATATGTTTGTGCGAGCAACTGGAGAGAAACAGACATACATAAACAGATCTTCAGCAAGCCACGGGTCCGCAGCACATTTCCTAGTCTGCTTCTTTGCTTCCTCATGCTTCCCTGAGCAGACCCACCCCCAGAGGCTCATTCCTTCTTGGAGCATTGACAACTTTACAAGCTCTGAAACCCGCACTTCCCTCACCCTCTGCCGTTGCTTCATTAGTACTGTGAGAAAAAGGAAATGATTTACTGAAGTGCCTTTTCTTTGCGGTTACTGGTTAACTTCTTCCAGGGCTGCATGTCCATGCGTTTTAGAGAAGCTGCGCAAGTCTGTCTCCAGAGTCTGACTAAGGATCGGTGATGTCCTTTCCCTGTGTCCTCTGGCCTTCCAAGCTCTCCCCCCTCATGAGGTGGAGGCAGGCATCTTCCTTGAAAAAAAAAAGGAAAATAGGGCTTTTGGGAGAAGTGAGTGGGTAGTCAGCAAACACAATGACTAAGCACGGCGTGGGCGTATTTCCCATGCTGCCAGAGGAAAGCTTCACCTCAGAGGCTTGAGAAAACAATGCGTGCTGTCATCTCGACCCAGGAACACTAAATGTATTGATCACTGCAGGGATCGTGCATGAATGGAGGAGGAAGGGGCTTTTAAAGATACAACTTCCCCAAAGCCAAGGGTAGGTGGCATAAGCCCTTCCACTGCAATGGCAGAGCAGAGGCAGGAAGGCATCCCTGAGTCACAGGCAGTTATTAAATATCACTCTCTATTGCTTAAAGACGATGAAAATACTTCCAACGACATTGAAAGGGGCGAAAGCACAATTAGGCAGAGTAAGGGGTGGGAGAAGGAGGAATCAGAGAGCTAGCTGAAACCACAAAGGGTCTTGCAGAAAGACTGCTTAGCAGAAAAACAGGGTGTTTTTTGAAACAAGGATGTTTTTCTTGCAAGTGCAAACTAAAATGCTGCCCAAAGGCCAGGAACCAATCAGAGAGCGGCACAGATAAAGAGCCGCCCTTTAGCAGATAGTAGAGGAAGAGCAGAATACCTCCATTGAATCCCTTCCCAAGCAGGGAGCCTGTGTTTGTTTGCAACAAACTCCTGCCTTGTTTGAACTCCTCTGGTCCCTGGCTTCATGCTTTGATCCTGCTAGCTGGTTCCGGTGTCAATATGTGTTACGGACAGGCATTGAATGTTTACATATATTCACTTAACTAGCAAATTTATAAGTTGGGCACTGTCATTAAGACAATTTTATCCAAAAAGAAAGAGAGAGAGAAAGGAAGAAAATTGAAATAATCAGATAAAAGCTGTGCACTTTGACCACCGCATACTAGTTTCCCTGGAGCTCCAGATGTTCTCCTGTGCATTTCCAAACATATTTGTCTATATGTAAATGAAAACATTTACATATATTTGATGTAAATGTATATGATGGCTATTTAGACTTTGCCCAGTTGTTTTCCCATTATAAACAGCATGGCCATAGCTGTATCTGTCTCCCTGTCTATTTGTAAGTCATTCTTCAGGGTAGAAACCAAGAAGTGGAATTGCTGGGTGGGAGGGAACGAGAACTTAAAAATTTATTGGCTTCTCCAAATTGTCCTCCAAAAAGGCTTTTTTTAAAATTTATTTTCTCCCCCACAGTGTGCAAGAACTTACCTTCTGCTATTCTTTAGGAAAACCTGCTGTTATCAATCTTCTACATTTTGTGCCAATCTCATGGGTGAGAAATGAGGTCCTGTTATGATTTCAGTCTGTTTTCCCTTGATCACTAGTGAGGCTGTGCATCTTCTCACTTTGTCTATTTGTCTTTCTTCTGCAGATGACCTCCACATTTCTTTGTTTATCTTTATTTGGGGCTATCTGTCTTTTTTTCTTTTCTTTTTTTTGAACCAGGGATCATTCAGTCTACAGGTCAACACTCTTACATATTACACAGGTCTGTGGTTTTTTATATATGGCGCAGGTATCTCCTCCAAGTCTATAATTGCTTTTATTTTTAGTCTATGAGGTCCTCTGCCACTTAAAAGTCTGATATACTCAACTTTATTTATCTTGCTTGCTTTTTTTCATTTTGTTCTTTGTGTATTCTGCTTTAGTTTATTTTATACTTTTATTGTTTTGATTTCGTAGTGGCTCTTTAAACCATATGAACCATATATGCCTAATATGCAAAGTGTCCCCTCAGGAGTTCGACCCACTGGGAGTTCAGTCACTCCCTATGATGTGTGCTGACCACCAAGGGGGTAGTGCAGAATTAAGGGAGGCCTGGCTGGCAGCTGGCAGCCAGGGAAGGGGGGAGAGAAAGTGATGATTGATGTCATTAGTTAGATGGGAGGGGGGAGAGAAAGTGATGATTTCATTTGCTTGTTTGTTGTTTTTTAAGATTAAAGTGGAGGGCTCCCCATTGTGTAAAACAACAGCTATAGTTCTCATTTTCTTAGTTGTCAGTGTGCTGGACAGGAAGTATACAGCTTCCGCACACCCAGCCTTGATTTGCGGCATTCAGAAGGGTTAACTACAGGGCTTTGGGGCTCACAGGAGGTTCCAATACAAAGATGGGTGGATTGCAGTCATAAAGATGAGAAATAAAGTCAGGAGCGAACGAAATGATCTTGGGAGACTGTGAGGATTAGTAGGAAGTGAAACAGACTGAGGACCCAACCTTACGCAAATATTGAAGGAGAAAAAAGAGGAGGAGCCTGTGAAAGGGCATAACCTCCTTCAGAAGAAGCAGAACAGAGGAGCGCCATAGTGGAGGTAGCTAGTTAGTTAAGGAAGGGAGCATGTGGAAGCAGACAGGAAGCCTAATAAACCGGGGAGCCGAATTAGACATTACACCTGCTATACTAGGAAGCTGTAACATTCACAGGGTCCCCAGGGGACTGCCTCATGAAGGGACTTAATTCCCCAGCAATCCCCACCTGGCAGGAATAAATCACTCTCCAGCCTCCCAGGGGGACAAGTGAGATTAGAGAGAGAGGGATAAAACGGCAGGAGAAATTCCTTGGCTAGGCATAGGCCCAGGAGAAACCAAGATGGCGTGGGGAAGGTAAGTGTGCGCTGCAGGAGAAAGGGGGTGAGGAAGCAGAACTTTGAGGCAAGCACAGTAGGAGCCCAAATGGCAACATAAAGAGGCAGAGGGTAGCCTGGGAAAACCCAGGAAACGGGTTGGGTGGTTTGAAAGAAAGCCCGCTGATTCCCGAAACACCAAGGAAATATATGGTGGATTTTCAAGGACCTCAGGAAACAGTTGCTACTAGAGCTGCCTGCGTTCTAGCTCCCTGAAGGTGTATCATTTCCCTTTACCCCAATAGATCTTGCCAGGACCCTTAAACTTCTCCCACTTGTCGCGCCCTTTGAGCTAGCAGGGAGTGGTGAACAGTGTCAAAATTCAGAAACCTCAAATAAGAGAACGTTTGAAAAGTGTCCGTTGGATTTAATAACGGAGAAGACATGATGATGCTTGTCTACTAGAGTCCATGAAGTGGTGACGAGGTGACTAGCTGTTCCCTGATGCCTGGGACTGAGGGGGTTCCCAGGATGCGGGTTTTGCAGCGCTAAAAGCAGGGGAATTATGGGCAAACCAAGGCAAGTTGATAGACTTACATAACTTTGTATTAATTAGTATGATTTTGGTTGCAAGTTATAAAAAAAAATCCCAAGTCAACAGTCTTAAACTATAAGGACATTTAGGGAGGCACTGGAGTTGGTGGCACTAGAGTTCAGAAATTCAACAACTTCAAGTTCTTTCTAACATCCTATTCATTTATCCTCATCTGGCTGTCTTTATATTTTACAAGATGGGTTGCTAACGTGACACAGCTTAATGGGGAAGAGGGACAGTTTCTCTCTCTCTCTCTCTCTCTCTCTCTTTCTCTCTCTCTCTCTCTCTCATAATACAGAACTCCCATATAGCTATTTCCTCCCCACATGCCTCTCCCTGACTATAAACATCTCAACCAGAGGGGTACATGGGTTACAATTTTTTTTTAAACTAAATCTTTATTGTTCATATTATTACAAATGTTCCTCATCCCCCCCCCCCCAATTGCTCCCCTACACCAAGTTTCCATTCAATTCTCTGTCTTTTCCCCATCCCCCATTGTCCTCATCCATAGGTGCAGTTTATGTTCAGTCTCTTCCCACCCCGCTCCACTCCCCATTTCCCTGAGAATCATCAGTCCACTCCCCTTCCATACCTCTGATTCTGTTATATTCACCAGTTAATATTGTTCATCAGGATTTTTACTTCCCTTGGTTTTTAGACTCACTTGTTGATAGTTATGTGTTTGTTCATATTTTTATCTTTATTTTCTTCCTCTTCCTAAAGAACCCCTTTCAGCAATTCATATAATTCTGGCTTGGCAGTGATGAATTCCTTTAGCTTAAATTTATTTGTGAAGCTCTTTATCTGGCCTTCGATTCTGAGTGATAGCTTTGCTGGGTAGAGTATTTTTGGCTGTAGGTTCTTGTTACTCATCACCTTGAATATTTCTTGCCATTCCCATCTGGCCTGCATGGTTTCTGTTGAGAAATCAGCTGACAGTCGTATGGGTGCCCCTTTATAGGTAACTACCTGCTTTTGTCTTGCTGCTTTTAATATTCTCTCTTTGTCTTTAGCTCTTGGAATTTTAATTATGATGTGTCTTGGTGTGGTCCTCTTTGGATTCCTTTTGTTTGGGGTTCTGTGTGCTTCCTGTACGTGTAAGTCTATTTCTTTCCCCAGGTGGGGGAAGTTTTCTGTCAATATTTCTTTCAATATGTTTTCCGTATCTTGCTCTCTGTCATCTTCTGGGATGCCCATAATTCTGATGTTGGTTCGCTTGAAGTTGTCCCAGAGGTTTCTCACACCATCTTCAACTTTCTGGATTCTCTTGTCTTCTTGCTTCTGCGGAGGAGTGTCCTCTGGCTCTTTGTGTTCCAAATATTGGACTTGATTCTTGCAATCTTCCAATCTGTTTTTAGGACTCTGTATAATATTTTTTATTTCAGAGAATGTATTCTTTATTTCTAGTTGATCCCTTTTCATATCCTCATAGGTCTCATTTATTTTATCCGCCTTTTCTAAGAGATTGTTGAACAACCTTATAAGCGTGGCTTTGAACTCTATATCCAGTCGCTTTTTGTCCTCCATTTCTTTCGTTTGTGATCTGTTTCCTCGTTTCGTCATTTTCTCTGCTTCCCTGAGTTGGTAGGTTGGGAGGATCAGCTGTGCTTATGCCAGGAGACAACCTTATTCCACTAGACTTGGAAACCTGCAAAAGCCTCTCTGATTTCAGCTTGGAAGGGGCAGAGTTTCAGGGTGGAGCCTACAGCCTTGGCTTCCGGTTATCCCCGCCCTCGGAGGTTCCTGAGTCTCAGTGCACCTCAGTGTCCTTTGGTACTCGCTGCAAGCACCTCTGAGAGAAAGGCACCCTAGAGCTTCGCCTGCTACCAGACAGTGTAGTCTCTCCCCCAACAAGCCCACAACTGGGGTTCAGAGCAGTTGGAAGTGGGGTTAAGAACAGTCCGGAGCTTATGTCACCTTCCTGCTAGGGCAATCTCGCGGCCCAATCAACAGTCTGTCCTCTGTGCACGCAATGTGCGCGACTCAGGGGCTCTGCTTTTCGCCGCTCCCCTAAGCTTCTGTCTTACAGCCCAGATTCCTCTGTATGAGGCTGGAGCCTGAGGGTCTTGCCCAGGACTGGGGTTCAGTGCAGTAAGAACTGGGGCTCAGTACATTCCTGAGCTTTTGAGTCCTTCCCGCTGGGGCAATTCAGCAGCTCAGCGAACAGTCCCTCCTCTGCGCGCAATGTGCGCGACTCCGGGGCTCTGCCTTTGCTGCCGCTCTGCTGAGCTTCCGCCTTACAGCCCAGTTTCCCTCTGTATGAGCCTGGACCCCGGGGTCTCGCCCAGAACTGGAGTTCAGTGCAGTCGGAGTTGGGGCTCAGCACGGTCCGGAGCTTTTATCTCCTTCCCGCTGGGGAACGCCAGCCAGGCACTCAGCCGCCCCTCCTCTCCGGCTCAGTCCTCTCCCCGCGCGCACAGCGCCTCCGTACCTTAGGCTTTTACAGCTCCTCTGGTTTTCCTTCTGGTTTTCTCTTTCCTTCTAGTTGTAGAATTCCCAGTCAGTCAACTTTCCTGTAGTTCTGGATAGTGTCCACTCTATATTTTAGTTGTATTTTTTGAAATTGTTGAGTGCGGCTGCAGTTAGGCTTTTACCTCTGCCGCCATCTTGTTGTGTCTCCCATGGGTTACAATTAATGAATCTACTTGTCACATTGTTATCACCCAAAGTCCATAGTTTACGTTAAGATTCTTTATTGGTGTTGTACATTCTACAGCTTTCGACAAATGTATAATGGCATCCTACATACAGAATACAGAATAGCACTCCTCCGTTAGGATTTATATAGGTGCTCCACCTATTCAACCCTGTGTCCTCTCTAACCCCTGGCAACTACCGTTCTTTTACTGTCTCTGTAGTTGTGCTTTTTCCCGAGTGTGATGATTGGAATCATACAGTATGTGGCCTTTTCAGGTAGGCGTGTCTTTTTAAGACTAAGAAAAACATGGCCAGATACCTGTGCTCACATCTCACTGGGAAGAGCCAAGTCACATGCTTGCTCCTCACTAACCCTGTCAGGGGTTGGTCAGACAAATACAGAAACACAGCTCTGGTGATGATGGGGTGGTGAACTGGCCTCCCCATGCATCAAGAAGTCCTGTCTGTGAAGACTGCCCTTAGGATGCTTTTCCTTTACTGTAAAGGCATTTGAAATAATATACTCTTCATTCAGCACGTGTTGGCATTTCTCCAAAGATACGTAACACGGCAAGGCTGGTGTTGTTATGGCAACTGAGCAGATGAATGTAAACACAGCACTCAGTGACTCATGAAGCAATGGGAAACCAGTGACGATGGGATGATGTCTGGCTGTGGCTCTCCATGCTGGTCCTGTACCTGTGGAGCTGTCTACTCCTGGGCCACACCACTCTGAGTACTGAAAGGCTAGTATTACTAAAATAAAAGCTTAAATAGCAGGTATACTTGTTCAAAGGTGCTTTAGGTTCCGCTATACCAAGGTGTGTTTATAAATAAATTTTCTCCCGTCTTTAAGTTTCTGCTAAAATGTAATCTCAGGCCCTAACTGGTTTGGCTCAGTGGCTAGAGCGTCAGCCTGCAGACTCAAGGGTCCCAGGTTCAATTCCAGTCAAGGGCATGTAGTTTGGTTGCGGGTGCATCCCCAGTAGGGGGTGCAAGAGGCAGCTGATCTATGTTTCTAACTCCCTATCCCTCTCGGTAAAAAAAATCAATAAAATACATGTTTTTAAATGTAATCTTTGAAAGTTCTTCCCTGACCATGCTATCTAAAATAGTAACCTCTGTGATTCTCTTTGAATCTTTATTCTGCTTCATTATTGTTTAAAGTACTTCTTTCCATAGGGTATAACTAATCTTTATGTTAGGTCCTCTAGATTGAGGAAATGGATTATGTTTTGTTCATTGCTGATTCCCCAGGACCTGGAGTGTGTCTGGCATATAGTAGGTGCTCAATAAATATATGATGACAAGGAACTGGGACCACCAAGGCTGACTTGAAGTAATCAGGATCTTCTGTCTGAGTCACTGAAAGAAAGGATTACACACTAGAATAAAATGCAAGCCTTGTTTGCCAGGAGGATGGGAGATGATTCTTGAGTTTAAAATCATCTTTGTGAGTCAGGATGAGGTGGCTGCCTATGTTTGGAGCTTCCTGGCTCTAAATAAATTCCTGTGGACTTATCTTAATGTAGGTCCACACAGTTCTTGGCACTGAGGGAATCATGGCCTACATGGTGCAACCTATGCAACTCTCCTTCAAATGCCTGGCCCACACAGTTGCCATTGCATGAGGTTTTCTTCCTCATCCAACTTAGTATTTTTTACAATCTGCCATGAGGTTGCAGAGAAGGAAGCAAGGCCATGACTCAGACAAACCCCATGAATGTGGCCTATAGTTGCTTGAAAAATCAATAAACATGCCCAGCCGGTGTAGCTCAATGGTTGAGCATTGATCGATGAACCAGAAGGTCATGGTTTTATTCCTGGTCTGGGCACATGGCCAGCTTGAGGGCTCGATCCCAAATAGGGTCATGCAGGAGGCAGCCAATGACTCTCTCTCATCATTGCTATTTCTCTCCCTCTCTCCCTCTCCTTTTCTCTCTGAAATGAATTTAAATATGTATATATATATATTAAAAAAAACATATTTTAAAAAACATATTTTCCTGCCTAGGATTCCTATGCTAAAACACCCATTCAAATGAAAGAGTAAATAGGTTGAGTTGTTAGTATTATTACCAACAACAAAAAATGGTGATAATTGCTCTTTATACTGAATTACCACTATACACTTTTCAAAGAAATTCCACCTCTAATTCTCTCATTTCTGGATTGGAACAGTTGATAAGGAAGGCAGGACAGGTTGTTGTTTTGTTCCACTTGAAGATGAAGAGACTGACACACATCTTCCCTTCCTCCCAAGTGACATGTCCATACAGTGAATAAATGGAAGAAGAGCTTGGATTTGAACCCAGATCCACAGTGCCCATCTCTCCACAATACCTACATTGGCAATCCCTTCTTGTCTAGCCCATGCTGAACAATAAAATTTTTTGAGTATGGATTAAATTTGGCAAATATTTAGTAAAAAAAAAAAGGAGGGTCTCTTCAGTACTTGAAGTATTTATCCTTAATAGATCACCTGAATTTATATATATATATATATATATATATATATATATATATATACACTTACTGTATGCTCATACCTGGGCTTGGCTTGGGAGACAGTTTGACATCGGATGCCTTGAACTTCTTTCCCACCTTTGAGTTGCCATAGGCTTAATTTTAACCTCCTTTTATCTCCTTTAACATGTTGGCAGGTGGTCAAGGGCTAATTCATGGGATAAACTTCAGGACTGCAGCCCCCTAGGGATTGCCCTGTGCATAGCTATTCCATTGCCTTAGAGGTAGCCATTGCCCTCTGGCATTTCTCAGCCCTCTAGTCATGTCCGTAGCTTGTGCAGTGTCCTGGATCCTGTCTGCTGACGCAATACACATTGATTTTGTTGTTAAATGGCCTCGTAACTTTCCCCTACATACAAATGTAATTTGGAGTGTCAACGTGGGAGGGAATTACAAGGTGTAATCACATTGGAAGGGAAAGGATGCATGGCAAACTGCACTTGCCTGGCACTACGTAAGACTGGAAAATACCGACTGTTCACATCAAAGTGTAAAGGGCAGGTAGAAACTTTGGAGGAAGCTAAAACCTGCCTCAAACTACCCTGTTGCAAGTCCTTCTTTAGGTAATTTCTGGTATCTATATGAAGCTGAGATGCCAGAAATGCATTGGTATCATGTGGCCAAAGGAATGAAATTCTTAGGAAGATAGCAATCCTGGAGTGGATGTTACTCCAGGTATGATCTCATCTCATGGCTTTTATGACCAGCTACAACATGCTGATAATTGAGCAATCTATTTCTGGCCTTCTCCTCTTCTCTGAGCTCCTCCTCCTAACCTGCATTTGAACATTTATCAGGCCTTTCAAGAACATAATCAAAACAAGGTTCTTTATCTTTCTTCCCCTTTATCTGTCCTCTTCTCATTTTATTGATGAATGGCATTAACATTTTCCCATCCTTTTATGCTAGTGCCTCCCAAGGTCCCTCATCAGCTTCCTAGCTCTCTCTGCCTCTCCTCCACCCATCACCAATATATAATAAGCTAAATTCTGTCAAGTCTCCCTCAGACAGCTGCAATCTCCTTACTATAAGTATTGATCTACTTTAGCTCAGGGCCATATCAACTTTCATCTCTCCCAAAGCCTTCTCTTTGTTTTTTACATGTCTTAGTTGCTCCGGGGAAGCTCCAACAGAGTGGCTGACAATGCAGAGTTGAAGCCCAAGTTCATGTCCTGGTTGTACCACTCATCAGCCACATGACCTTGAGCAATGAGGTCATTTGAGCTGCCTGTGCCTGAGTTTTCTCACCTCAGAATGAGGATAACATTATTTACCGTTTAGGGTTGTTATTGTGAAGAATAAATAAATTAATGAATACAAAGCATGTTGAAGAGCACCTGGCTCAAACCCTGTGCTACTGCTATCATCATTCAAAATCACCTATGCATATTAAGTATTGAGCACAGTGCTGAGTTCCTGGGGAGAGCTCAGTAAGAGTTAATTACTATTATTTTTACTTGTGCTCTATTTTTCTACTTCAGGGTCCCCTTGAAGTACTTCTCACTGTGTTTTATAATTTATCTCTTAATGTCTATCTCTCTTACTAGATTGTGTACTTCCCCTAAGCAGAGCACAGACCATGTTTTAGTCATTGCTGTATGTGTAGCATTCATACAAAGCAGGACACCAACATACGTTAGCAACTGAGTAAGTAGGAAAGACAGCAAATGGTTTGCATAGCCCCCAGGGGTGTACAGCTCCTGACGGTGTGGGATTCTTGATCGGACATCAGCTCCTTTGATCCCATTCTGTCTCAGACAGCCCCCACCCGGCAGAGCTGGATGCTCCTCACTTGTTTCCATAGCACACTGTGCCTGATCTCTTACTGTAAAAACTATTGCACTATGAGGTGATTAGCTGTTTGCCTCCCTTGGTAGATTGTTAGGAAAAGTATCTTATTCGACACTACATATACACAGCCAGTGCACAATACATTAACTGACACATGGTAATATCTATCTGCTGACTAAGTTCATGGATGAATTAATTCTCACAACAATGCTATGAGATAGGTATCAATATCATTCCTTTTAATAATTGAAGAAATCTAGAATGAAATAACTTACCAAAGGCACAAGAACAGAAAATTAAGTTGAAGACATATTAAATACATAGATACTAAATTTATAGGCATAAGTGTGTAGCTACATGTGACAAAATCCCAAAGCAACAGTGGCTTAAGGGAGGTAGATATACGCCTTTCATGTAACAGATGCAGCTGGAAGAGAAGCTCCTCTCCACAAAACCAGCAGGGGCCCTGATGCCTTCTGCTCTGTGGCTCTGCCATTCCTGGGCACTGTGATGTTTGCATGGTCCCGATGGGTCACACCACACCTGCCTGCTGTTCAGGCTGTGGGGAGGAAGAATGGGTAAGGAGAGAGCATGCCTTTCCTTGAAGATACCACCTGGAACTTGTAAAGTTCACGGTCACTCTTGCACACATGGCTATGTCTAAGGTGACTGGGATGTGTGGTCTTTATTTTGGACAGTCATGGACCCAAGTTAAAATTTAATTTCTTTGAAGAAGGAGAGAAACAATATTGGTAATTTGTGGTCTCTTCAATGGATAGTAAAGCGCCCCTTTTCCTGGCATGAAAAAAAATTAGGGGAGAGGGTACTGCTCTAAATTAAAAGAAACTTAAGAGACATACAACAAAATAAAATGTGTGATTTTCTTTAGTTCCTTATTTGAATAAAAAAATCCATAAAAAGGACAGCTGGGGAATTGAAAAGATCCTGATATTGCAAATATGATAACCTACATAAGTTATGATGTCATACTTGGATGGGATAATAGTATTTCTATTATTATGATTCTTTTTCAGAGATACGTCTTCAAGTATATAGGCATTAAATGATATGATGTTCAGGATTTGCTTTAAACTACTCCAGTAAGAGAAGGGAGCAGGGAAAGAAGCAACAATCTGACAAAGCCTTGATGGTTATTGAATTATCTGACTTTGAGGTATATTACTATTTTTTTTTACAATAAGAGAATTACCCACCCACCCCCTTTTGCCCCAACTAGCTCAGCCCTGTCAGTGGAAAGATTTCAGTCCAAAGGTAGAGGAGACAAAGAAGGCTGATGGGAAGATCTCTGGAGTAGAAACAGAAAAGAAAGCAATTCATATCACATAGAGGCAAGATCAAGACCAATGGTTGAAACCTAGATGGATGCAGATTTCAGCTCAATATACTACAGAAGTCTTTAGCAATTACAAACTTACCGACATGATATGTCTCGTTATAATAATAACAGCTTTACTTTGTCTTAGTTTGAAGTTTCCCAGAAGCCAACTCTGAGACAAGGATTTGGGTGCCTGTAGTTTATCTGGGAGGTAAAGGGGCATCATGGGGAGAGAGGTAGAGAAGTGTGAGAGAGGTTAGGTGGCCACGAGAGGGCATTTTATCAAGTCACCCACCATTGTGGACAACTGGAGCTTAATCAGGCTGGGGAACTTCCGGAAGCAATGTAAAGCATGCAGCTCAAAGCCATTCCTCCCAGGAGACAAGAGAGCAGCTACCCCTGACAGCTGCCCCCAGGGAGCATTCATTCCCTGGCTCTCCAGGCCTGCCTCCTGGGTAGCAATGGAGGCTCCAGCAGCAGGAGGAAGCCAGGTGCTGGTGGGAGGAAGTCAGGTGGAAGTGCACTGAAGTGGTGGGGGCACCAACATCTGTTGCATATTTACTGATTTTTGCCCTACAGCCTTCACGGAGAGCATGGCCCTGCAGACACATTGGCTTTGAACATTTAGCTTTCAAAACTGTGAGAGAGTACTTCCTGTTGTTTTCAGCCACAAGGTCTGAGGCAATTGTTTTAGGAATAGTTTTTGTGCTGAAATGGACACAAACAATGTGATTAAAACTTTGAGGCGCTTTAGTTTCTTCCTCTAGGAACGGGGGGATAAGAGTAAGCACATACAATAGGGTTTTCTCAAGCCCCTGGCTCAGTAGATGTGAGTTCTCATCCAGAGGATACAGAGGAAAGAGTTGCCATGGCAACCACCGGCTGCTATGGAGACCTTGTGAACAGTGAGTGGCTCCTGAGAAAACCAGCTCTGATGGGTTGGTGGGAGCACTTTCCCCTTTTCACTGCCGGGGCCCCCTTCTGGCTCTTTCTTTCCAGGAAGAGGGAACTGGGGGCACCAATGAATTGCTCCCGGGAGCCAGACTGGTTTGTGCTGGTGATGAGTGGGCTGCTGCCCACAGGAGGGCTGCCCTCTGACGTCAGAGACTGCTGGGCGCTGATTGCTGTTTCCAGGAAGATGAGAAAATAGATGTCCAGACTGCCACGTGTTCTGGCTGCTGTTCCACAGGAGGGAGGCAACTCTGACACCTTTGCTCTGAGAGGTGGCTGGCCCGCCGCTCCGGGCCACGCAGGCTCCTCACGTGGCCGTGGCATACTTCCTTCTCTCAGCCCCTCATCTTTCCCCTACATGTACTTTGTTATGGGAGGGAGAAAAAAGAAGCAGGGAAAATTGTCTAGTTAACGGGAACATTTATAAAGAAGCCGTGTTCCTGATGGCTAGCCCGGCTGCTCACGATCCCCTGCAATCCCACTGTTGGTATTTGCAACTGAACCGGTACATCGGTCTTTCTAAACCGGTCCAAAGGGAGGCGGCTTGGATTTGGAGGGACAGGAAATTAAATAGCGTGGGGAGGGGGGCTGTCAGCACACCCCCTCTCTCCCTCCCCCACCTGCTGGCGGCTATGATAGGAGAAAGCAAATGAAAGAGGCGAGCCAGGGGAGTGAGGGATATTTGGGATTCGCATCACTGCCAAGGACCCGGGCCAGGACTGGTCGCGGCAGCACAGGACTGACTGCCCAGTGTGCCCTGTCTAAAGTGGGCTGCAAATCATAAACTCATGCCCTGTGCCAGACCCTCAGCCAGAGTTTAACTAGTTAGAAAGGTCAAAAGGATGGAAGCCCCACACTGCAATCCTGACCTCTAGTTCCTAATTCTGGAAGCCTTCTGTGGCATTGAGCCCCTGGGTCTCCAACACAGAGTCCCAGGTTCAAAGGGAAATGAATATGGGCGTTTGGAAAGGATGCGGGCAGGATGGGCGGTGGCACCCCCCGGGGAAAAGCAGCTCCCAAATGGCACAGCCCTAGGAAAGGGCCTCTGGTTAGGAAGGCAATCTGGTAGCTTCTCTGGGTTCCTCGGAATTAAACTACAGATTCATTGCAGGGACGTTTCCATTTTTCTTAGGTATAAGGACTTAAAGCCCAGCAAGAATAAAAAGAACTATTATAGGCACCATTTATGAAAGGCCAGTCCATGCCTGCAAGTCTGCAAGTGTAGGTGTAGGTGTGACTGCAAGTGTAGGTGTGACTGTTTCCCCTGGATAGAGGAGGAAGCTGAGGCTCAGAGATGCTCATCAAAATGTCCCAGGACACACACACGCACACGCACACACACACCCACCCCGTATAGGTAAGTGAGGGGTCTGGAATCAAGTGCAGCCTGTTTCCATGGTCTTTCTCCTCTCTTGATGCGCCTGCTATCTTTTGTTGCAGAATGCAGTGGAGTAAAAACCACCACCATTTTTATCACGGTTCTGATCCTGTGGGGAAGCACTCAGGGCACAGTGGGAATGGCTCATCTCTGCCCCTCACTGACTGGGGTCTCAGCTGGGGTGACCCCAAGAACAGGAGAGAGCTCCATGGGGGCTGTATTTTTGGGGCCGTAGCCCTGACTTTCCAGCGGGTCCCTTGGATTTTCTCCACATCTACTGATGTCCAAAATAGTGTCTTCTTCACTCACATATCCGGTGCTTGGGTTAAATGGCTGGGACATCAGTAGATTGCCTCGCCCTCACCACCCAGCCTCTCCCTGTGGCTGGCTCAGGCTTCCACACAGCATGTCAGTGTCGGGATAGTCACACTTTGTACACGTGACTGGCTTCTCTGAGAATGACAGGAAGAGACAGGAAACAGAAGCACCCGGTCTTTAAGCATTAAGCCCAGAAACTGGCCTGGTGTGACTTCCGCCATAATATAATGGCCCCGTGAGTCACCGAGCCCGTGTGGACGCACCGCCACCTCATTAGATGCTTCGCGCACATCATCTCTGCTCCTCACCAGCAGCTGTTCAACAGAGGAGCTGGCTCCCTTAATGACACGGCTCAGAACACTCATCATCGCGCCTCCATTTCGATTAGCTCTTTAGATTTTACAAAAAAAAAAAGCTTCCACTGAGTCTCTTAGTTGAGCCTCTCAAGGCTTGGAGGTCAGCAGGTGCAGGTTGCATTATCCTGGTTTTAAGCAACAAAGCTTTCAAGAAGCAAAGAGGCTCACCCAAGATACAGGGTGGGTAAATTCACAGCCCACGCAGCCCCTGGCCACGTCAACAGCTTTTTTCTGCCGTACCCTCAGCACTGTTAATGTGCTCTTGTTTTTCATACGTTATTCTGCATCTTAAAAATATTTTCCAAGACTTTCAAATTAATAGCTCTGTTAAAATGCTGGGCTAGAAAAGGCTCAATTTTATTAAATTTAATGATGCAGCAAGTTGTGTTTGACCTTAACTAAAGTTAAATATATTTTTAATTGAGGTGACATTCACATTACATAAAGGTAAATCATTTTGAAGTCTACAATTCAGTGGCATTTAGTACAATCACAGTGTTGTACAACCATCTCCTCTCTCCAGTCCCCAAGACACTTTCCGGGCCCTGTGTTTTATAATATGATATTATATGATAATTTTTCCTTATACTTGAAATCAAAGTGCTCTGGAGGTAGTTATTAATGCTAGGTTTTATCAAAATGAAAGCTGCACTGTCTTTGGACTCAGACCGACCTGAACTGAAGTCACAGCCCATCCATTTTCTAGCCAGGTGGCATTCAGGAAGGTATTGAACTGAGCCAGTTTCCTCATTCGTCACAAAGGGAGGAATGATGTCTTCTTAGAAGGGAAAAGATGAGGATGGTGCTATAATGGACTTCAAGCACCTCTTACAGGGCATGGTTCTCAGCGCCTAAATGATGGTAGTTGTTATTCAGGGTATTAATGATCAGACAAGAGCTATAGGACCTCAGGAAAATTATCATAACCCTCAGAGCCTTGGCCTCCCAGCTGGAAACTTAAATTGTGGGTCTGAACAATTTCTAAGCTCTGATCTGTAAGATGACAAATATCTAACCACTCTATCCTTCTTCCCCCTCTTTAAAAACCTGACACTTTCCTTCTTCTCACCGGGACACACACACACACACACACACACACACACACACTGAATTTCTCATCTTGATCAGAAAAAGTTAACTGTTAACAGCTTTATTGAGGCATGCTCGATGTGCAATAAACAGCACATATTTGAAGGGTACAGTTTGATATGCTTTGACCTATGTATACACTCCTGAAATCTTCACCATGATCAGGATGCTGTTGTATCATCAAAAGTGTCCTGTTGCCAAGACCGGTTTGGCTCAGTGGATAGAGCGTCAGCCTGCAGACTTAAAGGTCTCAGGTTCGATTACAGTCAAGGGCATGTACCGTGGCTGAAGGCACATCCCCAGTAGGAGGTGTGCAGGAGGCAGCTGACTGATGTCTCTCTCTCATCAATGTTTCTAACTCTATCCCTCTCCTTTCTTCTCTGTAAAAAAATCAATTAAAAAAATATATATATTTTAAAAAGTATCCTGTTGCTCCTTTATTATCTTCTATCCTCTGAACCTCTCACTATATGACATTTGAGATGTCCCATATTTGGCATTTTTTGATATCCAGAATGTGTAGATACGCGGGTTCCCTCAGGGCAGGGACTGTGTGTGTCATGCTCATTATTGTACTCCATCGACTGGAGGACTACAGGAAAAACAGGATGTGCTCCCCAAATATGAGTTCAATGAATGAATCACCTCTTTGTTCCTTTACTCCGGAAGCAGTGACACTAAAGGTTTTGCTCTGATGCCAAAGACAGGACAGAGCTCTGGGGCTGGAGTGCCTGGGAACATTCACAAAGGAAGAAAATTGCTCTGAGACTCTGAGGATGAAACAGGCTTATTGAGAAAGGTAGAGCTAATGGCTTGAGAACCGGCCAGGAGGCAATCTGGGAAAGATGAGAAAGTATGGGATGGATTGTGGCAATGTGCTGACAGACATGACTGACAAGTGCTAAGGATTAGGCTCCCTGGAGTTGTGGGAAGCTGGAGGCTTTGTGAAATAGGAAAATAAAAATAAAAACAAAGCTTTTATATTTATATAACAAATTTTATATTTATATAACCAGGAGCTGCTGGTGCCCTGGCTGAGAATCCTAAGATGTTAGACTTAACATGGACATTCAAGATTAGACAAACACCTTCATAATGCAGATGAAAAAGATGAACTCCTGAGCCATGAGATAGATATAAATCTCTCCAGCTCTCCTGCTAGAATAGTGGTAGAACCAGAAAGAACCTAAGTTTCTTTTAAAAAAAAATATTTATTGAGCCGAAACCAGTTTGGCTCAGTGGTAGAGCATCGGTCTGCGGACTGAAGGGTCCCGGGTTCGATTCTGGTCAAGGGCATGTACCTTGGTTTCGGGCACATTCCCCAGTAGGGGGTGTGCAAGAGGCAGCTGGTCGGTGTTTCTCTCTCATCGATGTTTCTAGCTCTCTATCTCTCTCCCTTCCTCTCTGTTAAATCTTTTAAAAAATATTTATTGATTTCAGAAAGGAAGGGAGAGGGAGAGAGAGAGAAACAATGGTGAGAGAGAATCACTGATCGGCTGCCTTCCAAAGGCCCTGCAACGGGGACCAAGCCCACAACCCAGGTATGTGCCCTGACTGGGAATCAAACCGTGACCTCCTGGTTCATAGGTTGAAGCTCAATCACCAACCCATGGTAGATGGGCAGGGAGAACCTAAATTTCTTGTCCTTCGCATGCATTCTTCATTAATCCTTTAATATTTATTTTCTTATCTAATTTTTGAGCTCCTACCATATGCAAGCACTGTGCTAGGCACTGGGATGGCAGGGATGAAAGACATAGACCCTGGCAACATTCTCTCCTGGAGCCTCCAGCAAGGAATGCAACCCATTGACACCTTGACTCGAACCCAATGAGGCCCTTTTTAAACTTCTGCATGACACAACTATAATATACACGTGTAGTTTTAAGCCACGAGGTTTGTGGTCCTTTGTCACTGCAGCAATGGAAAACGAACACAACCCTTTCTAGCCTTAGAGCCTTAGGGTCCTTAGACTCTCTGAATAAGTTTCCTCAATTCATAATAATAGTACTTAACCCTTGGCTCATTGTGAGGAATAACTGAAGGAATAGAAATGAAGTGATGAGAGCAATGTTTGAATTGTGTCCCATCCCCCCACATTCATGTGTTGGAGCCCTAACCATCTGTACCTCAGGATGTGACTGTATTTGGAGATATGGCCTTTAAAGAGGTGACTATGTTCAAACCAGGCCAGTGGGGTGGGCCTTGATCCAATCTGACTGGTGTTCTTAGAAGAGAAGGAAATTTGGACACATGGAGAGATACCACGATGCATGACAGAGAGAGGTTCACATGAGGTCAGAACAAGAAGGTGGGCATCTGGAGGCAAAAGAGAGAGGCCCGGAGGTTTTAAACCTGCTGAATGCTTTGACCTTGGACTTCTAGCCTCCAGAACTGTGAGAAAAGATAGTTGTTTACGCCATCAATTTGTGATGCTTTGTCATGGCAAACAGATACCCCCTCCGCAAGCTGGAGTGCTTGGGATTCGGTCTGCACCAGTTTCAGACATCTGCCTCCTCGGACACAGTAGGATTTCCTCAAGATGCTGCTGCTGAGGAGACTCATTTCGAGAGACACCCTGAGGGCCTCTGGGCCGCTGAGAATGAAGGCACTCCAGCCAGCCATCTATTCTCCTTTCCAGCTATGCACAGAAGATATAAAAAACCATCTGGCAGTGAGAGCTCTGGCGGTTACCATGGTGATGTGGAGCAGAGCCGGAGACTGGGGTGTGTGTCCCTGTCTGATACTTGAGCCCAGCGCAATGCTGCCAGCCTGGCTTGTGTTCATGTTGACAATATTCTTATCCACGTTTTTTTTTTCCTCCTCCCAGCTAAGTCATTTAAAAACACACAACACTTGTTTAGGTCCCGTTCTCATCACCAAGTGTTTTCACCTTCAGATAAAAATCTCTTTGAGAACAAGGACTGGGCATTTCCCCATTTTATTTCTTCTTCCTGGCCTCTCCCCTTCTCCCCTCGCCCCTGACATTCCCCATAGCATTTAAACCTGTATGCCACTGAGCTGAAGGATGCTCTAAAAGTATTTGTCAGGTGGAGCTGAGTCAATTAACCTTTGGAGATATTCTGTTTTCGCATTTGCTTCTCATTTTTAAAAAGCACTGATAATTAATTTCGCTGGGAGGGCAGAGCTGATTGCAAGCTCCAGTGTTTGGTTAGCAGCCACAGCAGCCTGAAGTGTGTGAGCCGAGGACAGAGGCCGCTGCCAGGGACCTAGTGCCCAGATGGGGTGCAGAACAAGGGCTGTGGACTTGGTTGGACCCGTGTTTCATCCTGGGTCTGCACCCAACTCCTCAGAGACCACTTCCCCGGCCTCTTTCATTGTCCTCAAAATGGGGGTGCTGATCATACCTGCTTCCTAGGCTGCTTATGGGGGATACCAGAGGGGGATGCAGGTGAAGGCCCACACGTGTGCTCAGCTGGCTGCTGACACTCTGGCTGTGACTACAACACTCTCCCAGGTTTTCACCGGGCTCAGTCCCCCAGTGCTGTGAGGTCAAGCACCTGCTTCCCAATTTCTAACCTGCAGGAGACATGTTCTTTCTCACTCACGTCCTGGGGCGGGTGTGCACAGATCACAGGCCGGCGCACCCTCCCAGGCCTTCTGTAGGTTCCCATCAAGAGTTACAGGTGCCCGAGGCTTCTAGAGGCAGAGGCATCCAGGGAGAGCAAAAGGCTAAGCCAGAGAGGTTTCCAAGGCCAGCGTCCTGACAGGGAGGGGGGATGAAGGGCTCAGACCAGCTTGGCCCAGACTCAGGAGGTTCCAGCCTCCAGGCCGGGGAGGTGGGAGCAGAAAGTGGCCTCATTGGTATGCAGTGCAAGGCTCTGGAAGGAAGCAGCCAGGCATGAAGCGTTCAGGATGGCCCAGCCTTGGGTGCATGAAAGCAGCTGGCTTTGTCCCTCTGCAAACTCAGTCCAGTTTTTCTCTCCTTCCCTCCCTTCCAAATCAAGCAGCCCATTTGTTTATAAGAAGCTGAGAGGTGGGGTCTGCTGGCCTCTTTCATCCTCTGGCGGCTCTCCAGCGTCAAGCTTCAGAGGCCCGGGTGGAAGCTTCCCTCTCCATCCCACTCTGGCAGCCCCTCCCCATTCTTGCACCCCCTCCTCTCACCCACCCAGTCACTCTCTAGGTCACACTGGCCACTTGGGTTGAATCTATACGCCATGGAAGAAGCAATCAGTTATGGGGCTTCCTGGGTGCTTAAATCCATCCAATAGTAAAATCTACCCGCATTCATTGGATCACTAGTAACTCTGTGCACCAATCCATGTGCCAGTAGCTCTCTGCGGGGCCTGGCCGCTCGAGCTTGCTGCCCAGAGGCTCTCCACACCCCAGAGGCCCATCTGCGGTCAGATGTGGAACCCTTGCCTCGTTGCCATGGTAACAAAGCAAGCATTCCACCAGGCTGTTCATGCTACCACTTTCAGGGGCCACTACCCCACCCCCACCCCCACCCCCACCCAGGACTGGGGGATTCTGGCAGGGCTGAGAGGACTGGGCACCTCCATCTTGTGGCTATGTGTGCCACCATCTTTGTGACAGAGTGATGGCTAATTTGCACATTACCCTTTTATTATATAGGATTACTAAGTGTCAGGATTCTCGGCAGGTGCCTCAGATGCTTTACACTGAGTGTCCAAATTATTATGATCTCTGAATGCATAATATTCTGGACTCTCGGTGTATATTCTATATAATAAAAGGCTAATATGCAAATTGTCCCCTCGACCAGGAGTTTGAAGTTTGACCAGCAGGCAGACCGGTCAACCACCCATGTCCCCTCCCCCTGGCAAAGGCTGGCTGGACTCCACCCATGCACGAATTTATGCACCAGGCATCCCTCTAATACATGTATGTGTATATATATACTGAGTGGCCAGGTTATTATGCATTCAGAGATCATAATGATCTGGACACTCAGTGTATATTATTAATACCTCAACAATTCTAAGAAGTGCTCCTTTCTTGTGATTGAGAAGACATGCCTGGAGAACTTGAGTAAGATGCTTGGAGTTGCACAGCAAAGCCAGGATTTGAACCTATCAGTGTAACTGCCGAAAGTGTGCTCCTCTGGGTGGAGAAGCAGAATGAAGAGTGTGGGGTCTGGCAGATGGATGGCCACAGTGCGAAACCTGGATCACATACTGCTTAAGCAATAAGCTCATCATGATTTTGGTACCTCCGTTTCCCCCATCTGTAATCATGGGGATAATGACAGCACTACTTCCCTCACAAGTTGCTAAAGGATGTGTAGGTGAATGCCCACAGAGCTCTCACTGCCCAGCATGCAGTAAGCACTCCATGTACATTTGTTATTGTAATTAAGCATGCCTTCAAGGTGGCCTCTGAGTCTTGGTGACTCTTCCCTGGAAAGCTGCCTGAAATCTCTGCATCAGAGAGAGACTGGGACTTCCCCAGGTCATGAGGCTCTGTCTGGGATGCCAGATACACCTTCTCCCATTGTCCTGGCCAGGACCCAACCTGGCCTTCCCAGAGGTGAGGTAGAGGGGTAGAGGAAGACCTCATCCGTTCTCTGCTCCTCTTGCTGGCCTTTCCCCTCATACACATTTAGTCTTGGCAAAATGAATGATGAGAAGGAGCTGAATTCCACAGACCTGTGTCCTGGCTCCACTTTTTACTAGTTGTGTGACTTTAAACAAATGTTAAAAACCTACCATTCCTCAGTTTCTTCATCTATAAACTAGAAGCAAGCAAAATGGAGGGCAACAAAAAGGATAGGGCCCAATGTGGGCAAAGCCATGGTCTCAATGTCACTGTCTTCCTAATTTGCTGTAGGTTCCATAAGAGAACAGCTCCTCAGGACCTGCAAGGGTGGAAGTTCTTTGAGTGACTCCTCAAAGATAGGTCTCTTTATATCATTGAGTTCCAAAGCTCTGGTCAAATTCAAGGTTCAGTGTTGAGCATAACTAATCATCAGGAAAATATAAGTCAAACATACAGTGAAATATCACCTCACACCTGTTAGAATGGCTGTTATAAAAAAGATAAGAAATAAGATGGCAAAGATATGGAGAAAAGGGAACCCTTTGTACCCTGTTGGTAGAAATGTAAATTGATTCGGCCACTATGGAACACAGTAGAGAGGTTCCTCAAAAAATTAACAATGGAACTATCACATCATCCAGCAATTCCACTTCTGGGTACTTATCACCCCCCCCCCAAAAAAAAAAAGAAAAGAAAAAGAAAACACTAACTTGAAAAGATATCTACACCCACAAGTTCACTGCAGCTGCTTCTTCTTCTTCTTCTTCTTCTTCTTCTTCTTCTTCTTCTTCTTCTTCTCCTCCTCCTCCTCTTCCTCCTCTTCCTCCTCCTCCTCCTCCATTTATTTATTTATTTATTTATTTATTTATTTATTTATTTATTTTACAATAGCTAAGACACAGAAACAACCTAAATGCTCATCAGTGGATGAATGGATGAAGAAAATGTGGTATATCTCCAACTAGATAATGTTTTCTCAAATCCAGTTTTAGGAAACACAGGTACGTTATAATGTTACAAGACAAGGATCTGCCAAATAAAGAGTATTTGGTCAAATACACTTAGAAAGTACTATAAGCCATATTTCTTCCTTCCCAGGTTTCACAAAGTATGTTGGTTGATGAAAGTCTCTGAGAAGCCCTGCAATACAGAAATCTACCCATCTTTATCTAACTGATTGCCCATGGAACCCTTTTCTTATATAACACTCACAGATCTCTCTTGGTACTCAACTATTTGGAAACCGCTGAACTACATTACAAACTTTTTGAAGGCAGAAGCCCTGTCTTATAGATATTGGCATCTCCTAAGTGCCAAGCAATGCTGGACATACCAACACTGGTCAGTAAGTGTATAGTTAGTGACTGCTCTGGTAATCCTTGCCCTACTTTTCCCCTTATTTTTCTTAGGTTTATTTCCAAAAGAGCAAAGGCTTGATTGCAATTTAATGTAATTGCCTGCACATCATGATAAATTTACTTCCCTCTTTGCCAAGATTAGACTATGGCAATTTAATCACTTAGGAACAAATATGATGGAATCACAGGATCAAGGGTCAACTATAATTCAAGCTCTGTCGCGGTCTAGCTCTATGGCTTCAAGCAAGTAATTTTTGAATGGCCCAAGAGCCAAATGTCTGAATTTTTAAAAATCATTTTAAGCCATTGGCCATACCTTTTCCCTACCTAATGCCCCCTTTTTGGGGATTTTAGTATGTCATACTATCATTATATTATCCTGGGTGATTTCCACATGCTTTAAGCCTGGGTTAGATGCATGTGAAAATAAAATAAGCACAGGCAATAAGTTACCTGGTATAATAGAGTGAACAACTCAAGATTTGGAATCAATTTCCAAGCCAGCTGCAGAGTAGGTAGAAGGTACACTCATCTTCTTTCAGAACCAACTGGTATCACAATTAAATTATAGAATAATCAACCTGAATACCCACTGAGGACATGTTGAACAAAAGGATTAAGAGAAGAAGCCACATCAAGGCAGGTAGGAAGGATGGAGCTATGTCAAGGGCTGGCCCCACTACCTTGGGTAGTAGCTGAGATTCTGCAGGGATATCTCAACTGCTAAGTTTACTTCTGAGGACTGTGAAGTCTCAACCCCATGCCATGCCAGGCTCTCCAGCCCAGAGCACCTGAGCCAAAAAAGAGGCACCTACATAACATATGGGCATGAACAGGGATTCTGTCCACCAGGGAGAGACTAGAATTGGGTAGGGACACTGGCACACTCTTAAAGGGCCAGCAAACAAAATCTCATTCATAGCCATTCACCCCAGGCTCCAGCAGAGAGAGGGCAGAACAGACTAGAGCCCTGTGAGAACGGACTGGGGTTTGTGGCTCTGTCATTATTTGAAGATGATATGAAACTGTATGTAGAGAACCCTAAAGAGTCCACCAAAGAACTACTCGAACTGACAAACGAATTCAGTAAAGTAACAGGATACAAAGTATATGTCTAGAAATCAGTTGTATTTTTATGCACCAAAATGAACTATCAGAATGGGAAACTATGAAAACAATTCCATTTATAAGTATACCTATAAATAAATTTAACCAAGATGTAAAAGACATGTACTTGGAAAATTATGACACTGAAGAAAGAAATTAAAGATACAAATAAGTATAAATATATACTACATTCATGGATAGGAAGAATTAACATTGGTCCATGTGATCCAATGCCTTCTACAGATTCAACGTAAGTCCTATCAAGACACTGATGGCATATTTCACAGAACTCAAACAAATATTTAAAAAATGTATATGGAACCATAAAAGACCCCAAATAGCCACAGCAAGCTTGAAAAATAAGAACAAAGAGGAATTGTGCTACCTAAACCAGACTACAAGGCCATAGTATTAAAAAAAAAAAGTCAGCATGGTACTGGAATAAAAAACAGACATGTAGATCAATGGAACAGAATAGAGAGCCCAGAAATAACCCTACACCTTTATGGGCAATGAATATTTGACAAAGGAGGTGAGAACATATGGTGTTCAATAAATGGTGTTGGGAAAATGGGACAGATACAAGCAAAAAATGAAACTAGACTACCAACTTACATTATTCATAAGAATAACACAAAATGAATTAAAGACTTAAATGTAAGACTTGAAACCATAAAAATCCTGAGAACAAACAAACAAACAAAGAAACAGGCAGTAAAATCTCAGACATTTTTTAGCAATATTTTTAAAATAAATCTTTATTGCTCAGGTTATTACAATTGCTTCTCCCCCCCCCCCCCAGGCTCCCTTTCACCTGGTTCCCACCCCATCCTCTGCCCATATCACACCCCCCCTGCCATTGTTCTCATCCATAGGTGTACGATTTTAATCCAGCCTCTTCCTATATCCCCACACTCCTTTCCCCCCTGATAATTATCAATCCACTCCCTTTCTTAAAGAATACCATTCAGCATTTCATATAATACTGGTTTGATGGTGATGAACTCCTTTAGCTTTTTCTTATCTGTGAAGCTCTTTATCTGCCCTTCAATTCTGAATAATAACTTTGCTGGATACAGTAATCTTGGTTGTAGGTTCTCGCTATTCATTACTTTGAATATTTCTTGCCACTCTCTTCTGGCCTGCATAATTTATGTTGAGAAATCAGCTGATAGTTGTATGGGTGCTTCCTTATAGGAAATCAACTGCTTTTCTCTTGCTGCTTATAAGATTCTCTCTTTGTCTTTTGCCCTTGGCATTTTAATTATGATGTGTCTTGGTGTGGGCCTCTTTAGATTCCTCTTGTTTGGGGTTCTGTGTGCTTCCTGTCCTTGTAAATCTTTCACCAGGTGGGGGAAGTTTTATGACATCATTTCTTCAAATAGGTTTTCAGTATCTTTTACTCTCTCTTCTTCTGGTACCCCCATAATTCTGATGTTGGTACTCTTGAAGTTGTCCCAAAGGCTCCTTACACAATCTTCAACTTTCTGGATTCTCTTTTCTTCTTGCTTCTCCAGAGGAGTGTCCTTTGGCTCTTTGCATTCCAAATCTTTGATTTGATTCATGTGTTCCTCCAGTCTGCTGTTGGATCTCTGTATAATATTTTTTTTTATTTCAGTCAATTTATGTTTAATTTCTAGTTGGGTCTCATTAAATTTATCGATCTTTTCTAGGAAATTCTTGAAAACCTTATAACCATGGTTTTGAATTCTATATCCAGTCGTTTGTTCTCCTTCATCTCTTTTGTTTAAGATCTATTTCCTTGTCTCAGCATTTTTGCTGCTTCCCAGAGTTGGTAGGATTGCTTTGTGTGTTTGGTGTCCTATATGGCCCAGTGGGTCAGCCTCCCCAGTTACCTGAGGTAGACACTCTTGGTGCTCCCCTTTGTGGACTGTATCTACAGCCTTGTTGTAGTTAAGACTTGATTGTTGTTGGTATCACTGGGAGGAATTGACCTCCAGGCCCATTGGATGTATCAGCTGTGTCTACTCTGGGATACCTTCTATATCGGAGACAGTTTATAGGATCAGACTTGCAAAATTGCAAAAGCCTCTGTGCTTGGCTTGGATGGGGCAGAGTCTCAGGGCTGAGCTGACAGCGTGGCTTCCTGTCAGCCCTGCCCTTGTGCACTTGCCTGAGTTTCTGCCTGACCTCTGCCTTCTGCAGCTCCCCTGAGTTTCTGCCTAACCATTCAGATTCCCCATGAGTGTGGATGTGCCAGGGGCTCGCCTGGAATTGGGTTGGGTCTCTGTAGTCTAGAGCTTCTGACTCCTTCTGCTATGGAGAGGCTACGGCAATCTCCGCATGCGCACTCACATCCGAGCCACTGTAGACCCTGCCCCGTGCAGCTCCTAGCTCCCTGAGTCTCCCAGTCTCTGAGTCTCCAGGTGCCTTTCTCTACAGTCTGGACTTCACCCATATGAGCATAGGGTCCATGGGGTTTTGGACAGGATTGGGGTTCAGTACAGTCGGGGACTTCCTTTCCCCTCCTGCCAGCCAGGTATTTGGCCACCCTTCTGCACATGAGCGTCTCCCTACCTCAGCGCTTTGCGGCTCCCAATCCAATCCGTGAGCCTCTCTCCTTCTTTCTAGTTGTGGATTTCCTACTCCGCCAGCTTTCCAGTGGCTTTGGATGATGTCCGTTCTGTCTTTTAGTTGTTTTTTTTAAACTGTTGTGCGAGGAAGGCAGCTTAGGTGCTTACCTAGGCCACCATATTGGTTTCTCCTATCACAATATATTTTCTGATATACTAATATCTCCTCGGGCAAGAGGAACAAAAGAAAACATAAACAAATGGGACTATATTAAACTAAAAAGTTTTTGCATATCAAATGAAACCATCAATAACAGTCCACTGAGTGAGAGAACACATTCACCAATAATATATCTGACAAAGAACTTATACAACTCAATATCAAAACAACGAACAATCCAAATAAAGAAACAGAAAAAGGACCCGAATAGATATATCTCTAAAGAGGATTACAGACGGCCAGTAGCCATATGAAAAGATGCTTGGCATCACTAATCATCAAAGAAATGTGAATTAAAACCACAGTGAGATACCACCCCACACCTGTCAGAATGGCTATCAACAATAAACCAACAAAAAACAAGTGTTGGTGAGGGTGTGGAGAAAAGGGAGCTCTCATGCACTGTTTGTGGGAATGCAGATTAGTGTAGCCACTATAGAAGGCAGTATAAAGTTCCCTCAAAAAGTTAAAAATGGAACTGCCTTATGATCCAGCAATTCCACTTGTGGGAATATATCTGAAGAAACCCAAAACACTGATTCAAAAGAATATATGCATTTCTAGATTCCTTTCAGTGCTATTTATAATAACCAAGATTTGGAATCAGCCCAGGTGTCCACCAGTAGATGAGTGGATAAGAAAGCTGTGGTACAATGAAACCCTGCTCAGCCATAAAATGAAGGAAATCTTACCTCTTGGGACAGCATGGATGAAGAGTATTATGCTAAGTGAAATAATCCAATCAGAACAAGACAAATGTCACAAGATTTCACTTATATGTGAAATCTAATGAACAATGTAAACTAACAAACAAAACAGAAACAGATTCATAGATACAGAGAACAGACTGACAGCTGTCAGAGGGGAGAGAGATTAGGCAACTGGAGGAAAAAGATGAAGGGATCAAGCAAGAAAACAAAAACAAAACAACAGCAACAAATAAACAAAAACCCCACACACAAACAGCCCCCCCCCAAACACACACAAAACAAACAAACAAAAACAACTACCTTATAGACACAGACAAAAGTATAGTGATTGCCAGAGAGAAAGGAAGGTTTGAGGAGAGGGTATAGGGAGGATAAATCATGATAGAAGGAGACTTGACTTTGGGGGGTAAACAAACAATAAACAGATGATGTATTATAGAATTTTATACCTAAAACCTATATACTTTTATTAACCAATGTCACCCCAATAAATTCAATAAAAATAAAAAGATTTGGAATCAATGGACTCCCTGACTCATCCTTATTGAGCTGTGAGACTATATGGGAAAACCATATCTGTACTTGAATTTTCTCATTTGTCAAGTGAGAACATTTAATATGTTCTTCCAACATTATATAATGTTACAAGGCAGCATAAATGAACAACATCTGGTAAGTTAAAACTCTAAGGGGTTTAATAATATGTGGCTATTTCTTCCAGAAAGTCTCTAGCTTTTCTCGTTTTTTTTGTTTTTGTTTGTTTGTTTGTTTGTTTTTTCCAGAGAAGCAGCCAGAACACAAATCTCATTATGTGAATATACATTCAATTAGAATGTAAAATGCCAGCCTTCAGGAGTTAATGAGTTGCCAGTTGGAAAGACCTGGAGAGTCAATTAAGTGTATGAGCTTAAAGCTTCAGAACTGCTAACTCTCTACCTGACTGGAAGCGGAGCTGTGCAGATTCTCTCCTTGGCTTCTCATCCATGAATTTAGAAGTTCCAGCAGGTGCATTGGATCCATAACAGTAAGACAGTGGCTTTCCTGCTTTCCCTGACCAGACCAGCTCACCCTGGACCCTGGCTAAGCAAGCTGGGTTGTGCATGTCCTGTGCTTAGTTCAATCAGTTATGAAATGGAAGTGGATTGGTTGCAAAGAGGGCAGGATGCCTGGTTCATTCTCACTGCAAAATATGCCTTATAAAATTTCTGGTAAGTGTTTTTGCTGGCATACAGGAAAGCGTTGTGTTTTCAAAAAAAAGAATGCTCCTTGTAATGTTATAAACAGCATTCATAGCGTTAAATAATAAGAACGAATCATACAATAAGAATAGAAAACTAATTATATATATATATATATATATATATATATATATATATATATATATGCCTAAACGACTGACTGGTAGCTATGATGCCCGCAACAGCCCCACCACTGGGCAGATACTCCAACTGGTAGCTATGACATGCACTGATCACCTGGGGGCAGACGCTCAATGTGGGAGCTGCCAAGCTGCAGTGACTTGGCAGCTGTGTTCTCAGGTGATGCAATTGGAACCAGAGAGGAAAGAGCCTGATTCCGGGGTGTGTCACCTGAGCAATGCCCTCTCACAATCTGGGACCCCTTGGGGGATGTCAGAGAGACAGTTTTGGCTTCATCCCTGCAGGCCAGGCCAAGGGACCCTATCAGTGCGCGAAGGTGTGCACTGGGCCTGTAGTGTTATATAAATAAATAATCTGTTTGTGCTAGACCCTGTACATTTACTCATTTAAAAAGTCAACTTCAATTTTAAAAATTTACATAAACACTAGTAGCTCTGTGCACTAATCTGTGTGCCAGTAGCTCACCAGTAGCGCCTGCCACCCTCTCGTAGTTCTCTGCCCTCTGCCCACTGCCTGACCCTCCTGTAGCTTCCCCCATACTCCCTCATAGCTTGCTGCCCGACCCCCTCCTGTAGCTCTCTGCTGCCCACTTGTAGCTTGCTGCCCTGCTGATCAGTGATCCAGTCATTATCCAGTCGGTCTTTATGCTTCAGGTGTAACAACAATTTGCATATTACATCTTTATTATATAGGATTTTTAAAAGTGATATATTTTATTTATTTTTAAAATATATTTTTATTGATTTCAGATAGGAAGAGAGAGGGAGCAAGAGATAGAAACATCAATAATGAGAGAGAATCATTAATCAGCTGCCTTCTGCATGCCCCACACTGGAGATTGAGCCCTCAATCTAGGCATATACCCAACTGGGAATCAAACTGTGACCTCTTGGTTTATATGTTGATGCTCAACCACTGAGCCACACCAGCCAGGCTGGACGTGGTTTTAAAAGCTAATTCTACAAAGGTTAGTAAAGGTAAATAAACTGACCTGCCATACTCACTCGGATCCATCAAATCATTTCTATGCCCAGAGGGAACTGCTCTGAACCCTGTAGCAGTTTATTTGGTTATTTATCTCCATGTTTCTCAATAATGTTGTTACTTTACTACTTCTCCACTTTACATATTATGCCTTGCCTTCCTGCTATGGAAGATGAGAATTCAGTTTCTTTATTCTCTTCCTCCAAAACACAAACTTTGCTTCCTCCATTTAAAAAAAAAATATTTATATCCTGATGTCTGGTGACATCAAAATGACCAGGTACATTTTATTCATAGTTCATCCAGAAGGTATACACTTTTCTTGTACACATTTTGTTGGTAGTATTTGCCAACTCATTTCATCTTTGGTCTCTTATTTTTAGATTTACAAGCACCCTTTTTTGTTTTATGAATATTCCTTGTAAAAATAAAAACCTGTTCTTATTTTGCAATAGAGTCTCCTTTCTCTACAAAGATATTAATGATAGTTATTTTTCTCTTTTAAACACTTCTCCCTACATATTCTCTCTCTCTCTATTTCTTTCTCTCTCTCTCTCTCTCTCTCTCTCTCTCTCTCTCTCTCTCTCTCTTCTTTTTTGGGGAGAGGGGTATTTGTTTTGTTCTCCATCAAAGGTTCAGGTTAAAGATTTTCTTCAAGTGTCTTTGAATGAGCCCTGGGCTGTCAGCACACATTTAAGAACAGGATACTCAAGAAGCCACATGGAGGATCATGAGCAGGGCTGGTGGATGGGTGAGCTTCCTGGTAGGCAGGTTGGTTACCTGACAACCTATGGAGACGTGGGGTGAGGGAGTCTCAGAATTCAATATGTGAATTTTCATTAAATTCCCCTGGTTTTCAGTTCATTATCCCTGCCCTCCATCCCAATGCCCCCACTCTAGAGTCCCTTTGGCTCACTGTCTCCAGAGTCAGTTTCTGTCTTCTACTTCTAGGGAAGGGGCAGCTGTTGGCTTTGAGATGGAAGAGAGGGTTGTAAGGGTCTAACTGGGTTGTGAATAGATTTTCAACCAATCTTCGCACACACACACAGGCACACACGCCCTTTCACAGATCCCTGATGTTTCCAATTCTCAAGTCATCCTGCAGCTCATGTCAGCTTGATCCTGGACTCTCCCATGGTCAGATTAGAGTTCAAAGTTTCAAAGTCCCCTGAGTCAGTTGTCTTTTATCCTTTTGCTTCCCAGCTTCCATCTTGTTGCTTTCTTTTCCTGTTCTTTGTTCTTGTGCCTTTCTACCTTTAGAAGATAAACCCTTATTGTTTTTATAGACCTACGGTACGCTGATGTGGTACCTCCCCCTTCTTCTCATCTCTCCCATTCCTTGGTGTCTAATCAAATGTCTGTGCGCAGGAGGTGAAATAGAGAGGAGCAAAGACTAATCCCATCTGTGAGTGATGGAGAAAAGGGACCACGCTCACGTTTCTTAAGGAGAAACATCCTTTCTTTCATTTACTTGGTCATTCAAAAAGGCTTATTGAGTTTCTGCTACGAGGCAGGCACTAAGGAAAACAAATGCTAAACCGGCCTTTAATAGCTCATGGGGATTCAATGTCTTTACCACTAATCGTAACGCAAGGTCCATGATCCCTTAGCCATAGTTCCAAAGTCCAAAGGACTCTGAAACAGAAAGCTTTTTTTTGCCTCAGAAATTTACACTTGTTTGACAGCAAACCTGACCCAACTGATTTGAAGCTGATTACAGACTTTAGTCAGTTTATCTCAAAAGAGGCCCGGTCTTCAGAGAGCTCACTGAACAATATCGATATGTTAAAGGAATGGTGTGCTGCCTCAGACTCAATGCAGGTGTTAAAAATACGAACATTTTGAACAAATATGAACATCTGAAATGCTTCTGGCTGTGAGTTTCCATATATGGATTACATGCCTGCATAAAGAGAGAGACTGGTATGGCCAGCAAAACACTGACTGAACACCTCACTGAGTGTCAAATGCCATGTAATTCACTTTATAGGTGGTATTTGCCAACTGAAACCTCAGGACAGCTCAGGGAGGTAGGCCTTGCAATCTGGGTTTTATTGGGCCCGCACTGGGCTAAAATGCTTGCATAGGGAAGGGACTTAGCCAGGATTCAAACTCTTATTTGTTGAATTGTGCATGGTTATATATGCACCAAACCATTCAGGAGTGACCGAGAGTGGAAATGTGTGTCTGACTGTGGTTGGTAATTAACTTACATTGTGCCATAAAATATGTATAAAGAAAGAGCCATAAAGCCATACAAGCTCATTTGTTAAAACAAAAAAAACAAAACAAAAAAACCCTAGGAGGCAAGCAGAAGAGGCAGAGATGCATATTGCTTCAGGGGCTGAGGGAACAAATCATAGAGGTGAAATTCGAGCTGATTCCAAAGGAGTCTGCCATCATTTTGCTTGCAAACTGGTAAACACGTTCAATCTTCTCTGCTTGATGGAAAACAGACTCCGGCAATGGGTTCTGGCATCTGTTCTCCTGTGAGCTGCCCCCCTTTCTGTGCTTTGAGAGGAAGCGGCTGGGCTTGTGGTTATGCAGAGGCCTATTCCCTTTGGGGTAAGGAGGGGGCCTCTGAGTTTAGGGCCTGTGTGTTGGGCTCAGCTGCACAGATTTTGAAGCTCAGCCTCCCCTCCACCAGCCAGAGAGGCGACCCAGGGGGATCTCATAAAACTATTTTATTTGAGCAAGAAGCTTATGTGTGCCCTGAGTGGCTGTATATCAAATCCCTTGGATATGTCTAAAAGCAATAAAAAGAGATTGGCTGGGCTTTGAAGGGCCGTAGGAGGGCCTAGCTTCCTATGAGCCTGGGGCATGAACGGTGCTTCCCTCACCAGGTCTGATGGCCCATCAGTTTTTCACCCGGAAGAGCCTGCATGATCGAAGGTCTGGCTCATCATCTGGTGCAGAAGGCTAGCACACCTGTGTTGGATGGAGGTTGGGGTTGAGAGAAAGGATCTTGTCTTGATGCTAGGTGCTGAGGCATTGAATGAGAAAAGGCAACAACAGGAAAACCATGACCAGGTCAGACTTGGGTTATAACCGGAGCTGTTAACTGGAAAAAGGGGTTTCCAGTAGGAGTCCTATTCTGGGGGCATTCAAACTGGAAATCAAGAAAGCTGGGTTAGATGTTCCATAGTAGGTCTGTGACCACTTTAGCCTCTCTGTCCTATGAGGGTGATAATCTAGAACATCTTTAAGGTTCCTCTAAACCCATTCTTTTTTGTGTCTATGATCCTAAGTTTTTAACTTCTCACTTAAAATGTTTAAATTACAATGCCAAGGCAGGAGATAGCTTTTTCTCCCAGATAATGCATGTCCATACACAAAATGTCTACATTCAGACACAAATGTTTGCTCTCAGTCATTCCTGAATGATTTTGGATGTATATCAGCATGCTCATATCAACAAATAGGATTTCAAGTCCTGGCTAACCCCCTACTTTATGCAAATCATTTAACCTAGTGGGGGCCCAGTATCCTGGTCTGTAAAATGGGGCTGCAAGGCTTACCTCCCTGAGCTGTCCTGAGGTTAAAAGAAAGATGATGCATAGAAAGTGACTCACATGCCGAGTGTGTGCTTCTTAGAGAGAACTCGGAAGAGGGTTTTATCAGAGGATCACCAAGTCTCCTGCAGTCACAGGAGGACCAGAGTGTGAAGGGTTAAAGTGAGCTGCAGACCCTTCTCTGAAATGACCACTCTCTGAGCTGCAGCCTTCGTCTCTAATGAATTTAATAAGCCCACCTTGTGAAACACCAGCTCCATCTGCCAGGCTGGGCAGAGTCAGAATTAGGTTCTGGCTGCCAGCCTGAGGATAACTGTTACCTAGCCCATGAGACAGTGGCCTCATGGAAAAATTGCCAGGCTGTCTACTCTCAGAGCTGACACCACGGGGAGCTTCCTTCCATTTCTGGCTTCCCCCAGTCCCACTCCAGTAATAAATGATTCTAAGTTTTTAATTTAGAATTTATTACTGGTCTGTCCAGTAATAAATCCTGGTTAATAAGGACACCTGAGAGCCAGCATGGTGTCTTTGTAAGTCAGCACTTTTTCTCTTTGGGTCTGAGGTTTTGCAAATACATGCCATGCTCTCTCACAATTGGGGAAGTTGTCTGATGGGATATCAAATGGAAGGGGGACTCTAAGAGCACAAGAGTGTTATTATTGCATTTAAATTTTCATTAAAAATAATAAAACTATATAAATAACACCATGCTAATAGAACTGCAGGGTGTGAGTAACGTTTGATCTGACCGCAGAAGAAGGCCATGCATAGAAAAGTTTTTAAGATGCATCTATATTTGTTTCCCAAACACATATGGGTCACCTCCATGTGCTAGGGCAACGCTAGAAGCAGGGATAGCCTAAGTGAGCTGGATTTGCTCTAGGCCATCAAGGGGCTTACAGCATTAAAGAGACAAAGATGTAAAAATATAATTATAACACAATGTTATACAATGTGATGGGTGCTTTGACAGGTAGGGGTGAAGTGTGTTGGTAACACAAGGAAGAAACAATAGATGGATCGGGGAAGTGTGAAGGTATATGTGTGTGTATGCCTGTGACATGCAAACCTTCCCTCGGTGGAGGCAAGGATGCAGCTAAGACGTGAAAGCTGAATATATACTTGTTAGATGACAATGTGAGAATGAAATTTTATGATTTCAAAGGAGCAGAATTGCCAAGCCCCAGGATGGATATTGTGGTGTAAGTACAGAGGAGGTGTCCATTCATGGGGCAAATGGTTATTCATCGCCAGCATTTACCAGGCACTGTGAATAGTGGGGATCAAAAAGACATAGTCCCTGCCCTCAGACATTCCACATTTACTAGGGGAAAGAGACAAAAAAAATTGTAGCCAAGTAAGTAAATAGATAATGCAGATGTAGGTCAATGCCATGAAGGAAGCTTGAAAAGAGCTGAGTCAGAATCTCGGGGAGATACATTGGAATAGAGAAGGTGACGTCTAAGCTGAGACCAGAGGGCAGGGAAGAGTCCACCATGAGAAAAGCAGGCAGAGAATGTCCAGGCAAAAAAGAACAGCATGAAGGGAGGTTCCAGGGGAGAAAGAAGTCTTTGAAGACCTGGGAGAAGACTGTGAGGAAGGAGACAATGAGTGATGGGATGAGAGAGGAGGAGTGTGGCATCAGTGAGGTTGCAGGGAAGAACTTCATGCATTCCTGCCTTCTACCCACCTCCTGACCTTCTCTGGTCCCAGCTCTCAGTTCTCCAATGGCTTCCCCCACACTTACAACAAAATCCAAAATTCAGGCAGGCTCCACTGACCTCTCCTGACCTCTCTTCCCATTACTCTCCTTGTTTACTGTCTGTCCTCCTGGTACTGTGCTTCTCTTGCTTTTTCCTGAACTCCCCAAGCATGTTCCTCTCTCAGGGAGTGGGCATCTGATCTACTCTATGCAGGGAATGCTCTGCCTCCAGGCATGCCCAGGACCCACTCTCTCAATTCTTTCCTATCTTTCCTCACTGTCATTTTATCAGAGAGGCCTTTCTTAAACACCCTGGCCAGTAGATGCACCTCAGCCCCCGGCTTTTCCCTTACCCTGTTCTATTCTCTATAATACTTCATTATTGCTACCAGTATTTTAATATACATTTCCCTGTTTACCTATTCATCTTCTGTATCTTCTACAAGAATATAACTTTCATGAATCGCACATATTGGATCAGGGCTGGCTTCATTAAAGTGTGACCTAAGTTGTAGAACAGTGCCTCATACTCAGGTTCTGTGTTTAATCCTCAGCTATTGTTGTCTTGAAATTCTTAATACTTTTATCTTTGAACTCATGTGCTGAAAGTGAAGTGCAATGTGACAGTGGAGTATGCACAGAAGACAGGATGAGCAGGAAAGATATGCTGGACAATAGCACAGGTCTGCAACTGTGGTCCAGCAGCAGTGCCCACACACACAGCTGTCCTTAACATTTGGTGTGCATGAGCACACCCTGGGGCATTCCAGAGTGCTTTGGACTGAGGCAGTGTAGGATCTGGATGAGCCTCAGATTGGCGGTGATGATAACAACATTGGTGCAGATGCAGCAGGAGTCATGGGTGTAGGAGAGAGGAGAGAGTCTGAGTTGGGGAGCCACTTCAGAACTGCTCTGGGAGGCTGCCCTGCCCATCTGTCCCTGGGATTATTCTTAAGGCTTTGCACAAATACTAACTTCCTTGCCTTGGGAAGCAACAAGACTGAACTTGCTGATGCTCAGACAGTAAGCTTTGTCAACAAATAATTATAAAATAAACACATATATACTGAAATTATAATAAAGCACATCAGGAAGTTACTATAAAAGCTACTTCATTTTTTAAAACAGCTGCAGTATTACAAAAATAAATATTTATAAGCTTATAAATAAACATCCTATATGATAAAAGCCTAATATGTAAATCAACTGAACAACGGAACAATTGGTGGAATGACTGGTTGCTATGAGGTACACTGACCACCAGGAGCCAGATACTGAACTCAGGAGCTGCCCCCAGCCTGCAGACCCCAGGCCAGCCATGGCGGGTGCCAGTGGGCCCCTTTCCCCCAATCAGCCTGCCAGTCACCCCACAGATTGGCCTTGATCGTCTGCCAGGCCTAGGGACCCTCCCTGTGCACCAATGTTGTGCACAAAGCCTCTAGTCTACATTAATAAAATAATAAAATGCAGCCAAAATCAGTTTGGCTCAGTGGATAGAGTGTCAGCCTATGGACTGAAAGGTCCCAGGTTTGATTCCAGTCAAGGGCACGTACCTTGGTTGCGGGCACATCCCCAGTAGGGGGTGTGCAGGAGGCAGCTGATCAATGTTTCTCTCTCATTCATGATTCTAACTCTCTATCCCTCTTCCTTCCTCTCTGTAAAAAAAATCAATAAAATATATATTTTTAAAAAATAAGATGCAAATTGACCATACCTTTGTGACACCCGCCAGCCAATCAGACGTGAGTATGCAAATTAATCCATCAACCAAGGCAGGTTAATTTGCATACTCAGTCAGTGAGCAAGCGGGCTGCGGGCAGGGCAGGGCAGGACACAGGCATTCCGAACCGCCCCAGCCACTCTGGGCAGCATGGGCAGAAAGGGGGCTCCATGTTTAAAGCTACATTAAAATTTTATTATTCTACTTGCTGTATTGACATTTTCTTTGTGTCATAATTCTTGGAATGGAACTCAGTTTTAGCAGTATGTTTGTGCACTTGTGTGTGTGTGTGTGTGTGTGTGTGTGTGTGAGAGAGAGAGAGAGAGAGAGAGAGAGCAAAAAGGCATCTCCAAACAGAGTGAAGGTGGTACTGGTAGCCAGGGGAAGGAAGGCCCATTCTTGTACAAATCTTTGTGCATCAGGCCTCTAGTTAAATTATAAAGATTGTTGTATCTGACAGAAAGAATATCAATTTCATATGAAGCTTCAGGTGAGCCTATTATTAACAAGGAAGATAATTTTAAAAAATTTTAAATTAAAGATAGAGTGATAGGATGCATGAACAGGCATTTTGAACTTTATATAAACCATGAAGTTACTTTCAGTTTCTTATACAATCTCCATAAGTTAAAGAAAGTCAAGAGAAACAAAATGCCATTTGGTAAATTTACATTTAAAATTAAATATAGGGTTATACAGAACTCATTTTAAGAAGGGTTAAATAATTTTAGAAAAATTATTTCATGAGAATCAACATGTTTAAGTGTAATAAAACCTATATTTCAATATAATTTGCCTAAAATTTATCCCAGTGTTGCTACAGCCTATAAAATACTCAACAGTTCAGTCATAGCTGCATCAGCAGAAAGACCCTTCTCAAAATTAAAAATTATCAAAAATTACATGCAATATTGCAAGTGATTGATGTTTTTCAATTTTATTTATTGAGATAAAGTTGTTAAAAATATAAATTTAGATGATATAATAAAATAATTTGCAGAAAAGTGATCCAGAAATTTTTATGATCAAGCTATAACATTAATGTATTATTTATATTATATAAAAATTTGACACCAGAAATATTGTTTTTCAATATGTAAGCTTATGTATTACTCATGTGTCACTCTTATTAGATTGTATAATCAATAAAAAATATTTTAAGGAAAAAGCTTTATATTTTAGTACCTTTAACAAGACTTTTCCCCTGCTTTTTGAATAGAATTCACTCATTTTGACTTTACACTAGGCCTCACAAATTACATAACCAGCCTTGAGTCAGGATCCTAGCAAAAACAGAATGCAATTCTGATGGTTCAAGAGACTTGAATTAATAGAATCCTTACAGAATGAGATAGTCAAGCAACAAGGACTATTGAAGGACCCCTAGATTAGGAGTGGTAGGAAGATGTTACCACACTTAGAACTGTAGGAACAAGAAGAGAGATAAGTGTTCAAGTCCCAGGGAGAGCTGGGGCCATGGAAGAGGGGTTGCCCAGTGGGAACTTATTGTCTAGTGCAGTGTTTCCCAAACTTTTGACATATGTGTACCCCTTCTATAATTTTTATAACGCTGAGTACCCCTGGTCAAAAAAAAAGGATGTATTTTAATAACAATCAAAATATATTTATTTTTTTCTTTTTTTGGTACTACACAAAATAATAATAAACGAAAAATAAAATTATTCACAATAAAATATAAATAAAAGTTATGTTATAAATAACATTTATTTGCACACCGGACCATCTCACACCTCACAAGATTGTCTTGACTTGACTCACAAGAACGTAGAATTAGGTGCAGCTAAGCACTGTGCAGTGCATATCCCCACCAAACTCTGGTGCAACGCGTACCCCCACCAAACTCTTCCCGTACCCCTGGGGTACTCGTACCACACTTTGGGAAACACTGGTCTAGAGGGATGACCAGAACGCCTGGGCCAAAGCCCTGGGAGTGAAGAGAAGAAATACCCTGATTCCTTTCACCTCTCAACTTCCAATCTCCTACTATACCTTCCAAGGGCCAAAGCCCACCAGACGCTAGAAGGCAAGGTAGCCCTGGTGGTGGAGTCTACAATGGGCAATCTCCTGGAGAACAAACAGGCAGAGGAGGGTGAAAAAAGGGTTGCTGGGTGTGTGTGAGTGTGTGTGAGTATGTGTGTGTGTGTCTGCACTTTGCATACAGTATGAGGGTTTTGTTTGTTAAATTCACTGCTATATCCCAAGCACCAAGGGCAGTGCCTGAGATATGGTGAGTGTTCAAAAAATATCTGTTGAATGAATGGCAGAACAGACAATGTCACATATGACTTAATAATGCTAGTAGCTTTCCGTAGATCATTATTCCTCTCATTCTTATGAATGGTCTTTCCACTAATGCACTTCACTCTACTGGGCATAGTTTGCAGGAGGAACCTCTGAAGACTCAGATGTCAGGAGTTCGTGTACACAGCTACCTCCTAAGGAAGAAGCCCAGAGGCCTCAGCTGTCCTCTCTATAAACTCTGTGTCCCTGATATCTCAGCCATGGCTGACTGGACCATGTAGCATGAAGTCCCCTGCCTGTGAGGGATCCTGGTAGGACATCTACCCAATAGGGCCACATCATACTGAGAAGTCAGTCAGTCAAATTCTCCTTTTGGAGAAGTATACCTGATGAGTTAGCAAAGAGGAAGTGGATCTTTCCTTGCTCTTTCATGCCCTACATTAAGGACTAAAAATTGGTCAGAGAAAGGCACTAACTGACATTTGTGAGAACCTACTATGTGCCAGACAAAACTTTGTAGTTGTGAGAAGCTACAGGGCTATGCTGTACTCATGACAAACCAAGTGTAAGAACAAAAAGACAACAGGCTAAGCATAGCAGAGTAAAGGGATGAGAAGGAATTCATTGATGCTGGGCCCATACTAGCAATCACCTATCTCAAGTTTATTATTATATGAAAAGTGTAAATATCTATATTTGTTTCAGCTAACGTTAGTTGGGTATTCCATTGCTAATAGTATTCCTAATGTCTGTACTAATCACTGTCCCAAGATAAGACCCTATTGTTTCCTCTTCTTCCTCTTCGGCTTTGATCTGCCATTGGCACAGTGGTATTCTCTCAGCTAATGAATTTGTAGGACTCTCGTATGGAATTCCATATTTTCCACTGGAATCATGGGGCTGGAGGATACACCTAATAGATGTATAAAGCTACATTAAAATCTTATTATTCTACTTGCTGCATTGACATTTTCTTTGTGTCATAATTCTTGGAATGGAACTTAGTTTTAGCAGTGTGTTTGTGCCCGTGTGTTTGTGCCTCTGTGTGTGTGTGTGTGTGTGTGTGTGTGTGTGTGTGTGTGTGTGATTGAATTCTTAGAACAGTAGGCATTTAGCCTCCTGTTTTACCTCTAGATTTATGAGGCACAATGTACCCTAAATATTCACAGCAGGGCAACTGAAATGGGAACATAAAGCACACAAGCAATCAATATGACACTTATAAACAAGCGTTTTGTGAATGTGAGGTTGTTTGAAATTATCCTTGGGAGCAGAAGATAAAGTAAAGGAGTCTAAAAGGCAATAAAGATTATTTTAGTCTCCTCCTAAAATAATCTGCATTCCGTGCTTTGCTTCCAATGGACAAAGAAGGCTGCCTACTACATTGAACTATATGAAATCCCTGACATCCAACTGACCGATTTTATCTAAAGTAATTGTAGCCTCAATCAGCAACAAGCTAATTTTTTAAAAGTAAAACAAAACAGTTTCTTACTACTGTTTATTTTCTATTATGTATTTATTATATAAGCATATTTTTCTGAAGAGAAAACTCAGGTAAGGAAAAAGGAGAAAAGGTCATATGCACATATGATATCTATTCATGCTCTTTTTGTTTCTTTCTTAGAATTCCCATCTCTTTGCTTACATTACGCATCTGTCTTTTTTAAAAAAAATTATTAATTTTAGAGAGAAAGGGGGAAAGAGAGCGATAGAAATATCAACTATGAGAGTGAATCATTGATTGGCTGCCTCTTGCAAGTCTAGCGATGGAGCCCACAACTTGGGCATGTGCCCTGACCTCCTGTTTCATAGGTCAACACTCAACCACTGACCCACACTGGCCTGGCTCCAGAGCTTAAACTCTTAAACACTAAATGATACAGCTCTTCCTCCATCTTGTATAACCAGGAGAAAAAGGAAACCTAGTGGAATAAACAGCTTTTGGCCTTGAGACATGAGCTGGACTTTGGCAGCAGGAATGGGGAAGCCTGGACAGGGTTACCAGATTTAGAAAAAAAAATGCGGACACGCAATTAAATTTGAATTTCAGATAAACGGCAAAAAAATGTTTTAGCATGATATGTCCCCTATAATATAGTATAATTCAGATGTTATACTGTATATACAGTATAATTCAGATGTTATACTGAATGCTTCAATGAGGCCAGGATCTTCACTCTCCCATATAATTTTTTACCTCCAAACTTCATGCTATTCGTTGCTGTAGGAAACTCTACCCTATCTTTTTGCCAGTCTTAAAAATCCATCCTTCAATGTCCATCTGTATTAACTATCATTTGCTTCACTTTTTCCACCTATAAAACATATTCACATAGATGACCTTGTGTGATTTACAGAGCAGTCTAGCAAGTAAGTAGGGTATACATTATTAACCCTTTTGTACTGATTAAAAAAAACACACCACACACACACACACACACACACACAAAAAAAAAAACAACACAAAAAACTTGAGGCTTCAATCCAAATTATACAGAGTATTTGTTCACCTAACTGGAGCTCTGGGGTCTTGTGACAGCAATTTTCATCCTTTTTCTACAATGAGCCTGATCTCAGAACTTCCATTTTGACTCTCACTCCCCTTGACCTCAATTTGGCTCTAGACTTAAAGTTCACTCTCTCTCTCTCTCTCTCTCTCTATATATATATATATATATATATATATATATATATATACATATAATTGATTTTTCAGGGAGGAAGAGAGAGGGATAGACAGTTAGAAACATTCATGAGAGAGAAACATCGATAAGTCGCCTCCTGCATACCCCCCACTGGGGATGTGACCGCAACCTAGGTACATGCCCTTGACCGGAATCAAACCCAGGACCCTTGAGTCCACAGGCTGATGCTCTATCCACTGAGCCAAACCGGCTTTGGCTAAAGTTCACTCTTATTGTTAAAAATTTATGTCTTATTTTTCCAGCAACACGTAAATCATCTCAAGACAGGAATCTGCTTTGTATCACGTTTCCCCCTTCCCTCCTCGTACATCCAAGTCACACCAATGAACGTTCACAATCCTGTGGTTTAGTCTTGAAAAGCCGTCCGGGTCTGAACAATCTGCAAACTTCTGTGAGTTCTTGGCAGCACGAGTCACTAGGACTTGTGACTAAAATTATCCTTTGTTTTTCATGGGTTGCCAAAAATTGCCTGCTTCCAAAATGTGGTCAAATATTCTGTCTTGGTATCTCCAACTTAGGGGTTTTTTCTGGGTAGACTTTACCGTCTAACATAGAAATGTCCACGGCAATGGCCAATGAATGAGTTAATTTATCTAATAGTCATTCATTCTCCCATTGTTCATTCACCAGCACATAATATCAGATAAATGGCCTTTTGTACAAAGCGTGACAGATACATGTTGATATTTACCACTAGCTTAGAAGAACAAGAAAGTATGACTTCATCGTTTAACCTTGGTTCTGCTCTGAAGTACATGCAGTCAGTCCTGTTACATTTATTATGTAGATTGCAGTCTCAGAATAATTGCTATGATTATCTCAAGAATTTTAAAAAGGAGTGAGTGTTAATGTGAAAAAAATGACAAACTCAACAAGAGGCTTTAGAGGAAATTGTTAAGTACAGTGGGGAAAGGTTGAGAGTTCCCACCCCCTCCATCTAGCTCTTTCTCAGCTCCAGTGAGAAGCAGCATGACTCTGTCTTTTGTAGCAATTGTTCTTCTGCTGATTGCCATTTTATAGAATTAATCTCTCTTTCCCTCTCCTGCTGCCTCTCTTCCCCACTCTGCATGTCTGTCTTCCATATCTCACTTATCCTAGTATCTTTCTGAAATCTATTTCCTAATTTATTTTTTAAATCTTTCTCTTTGCATCATTCATTCACCATTCATGCCAGGCAAGACAAAGCGGTACCTGCTATTCACTGAATAAGTATTTAGCTACAAAATAATAATATTACTTTGCATTGGTATGCCACTTGCTAGTTTATTTTAAGTGTTTGTGTGGGTATGTTTCACATTTTTTTTCAGTTTTATTAAGATATAATTGACCTACAGCACTGTAAGTTTAAGATATGTGACATAATGATTTGACTTACATATATTTTGAAATAAGTTAGTTAATACCAATCTTCTTATATTAACACAAAAACATAAAAAATATGTATGTGTTTTCTTGTGATGAAAACACTTAGGATTTACTCCCTTAATGACTTTCATATCTACCCCACAGTAATGTTAAGTATAGTTTTCATATACACAACATTCATGGTACTTGTTTATCATATAACTAGAAGCTTATAGTTTATTATATCTTCAATACAGATGCACAACTCAACCTAAACACCTCAGAATTAGATAGATGTCCAGATGTCCAGTGTCTCTCAAGGTCCTCAAGTTAGCAAACTGTTGAGATCTTTGACCTAGCTCCTCAAATAGCTAGCCCAAACCTTCCCATGCCTGGCAGGCAAACATAATGCTATTCTTTCCCCTTCTCCTATGGGATGACATGGAGGATAGCCTATCCAGCTGCCACTGTTCTTAATGTGCATGTACTTAGGAATTGGACTATTTCATGAGAGTTGACAGTTATTATGGAAAACAGGCATTGCCCCATTTGATCCTATCATAGATCTCTCTGTAACACTGACTCACCTCAAAGAGGCCACACAGACAAGGTCACACAGAAGGTCACAACTCCTGAAAGCCACATACATCAAACAGCCCAAGCCCTAGATATCATTAAGAGTCAAAACTCTCTGGTTGCTATGGTATCTGATACTAGATTAACTACAGGCATCCCAAAGTGGACTGTGTGCCTTGAAGGACACCTCTACTACATGTGAGTCAATAACACAAGAAATTTCTGCAAAGCAGTGTAACAAATAAAACAATGAACAAAAATTATTAACATAATTACTAAAATATTCCCATAGATTCCCTGAACTCCACTGATTTCTTCTTCTGGCTATCTCTGCCTGAGCACATGACTCCTCACAATCTGTCTGCGAGCTGTAATAACAATTGTTGGCCTTATTGTTTTAGGTTGACTTTGCAAATCTGGGCTCTCTAAAGTATACATTTATTGACAGGAAACCTGGGAGGTTGCTGAATTAACCCAAATATCTTGCATGAATTGCGAAGAGCATAGGAAAGAAATTTGAACTCCCAGTTACATTCGATTTAATGCCAGTAAACACTGAGTCTCATCTCTGCCTATCTCTGTCAACTAACTATTTAATAAGGTTTACATTTTTTCATTTCTACTCCATAAGCTCATGTGTGCTGTTACTGCCTCTTTTACTTTTCATGGCAGAGGGTGGGCTCTCCTCCCAGTAGCAGAACTTCCTCTCTACAAATGCCTGTGCACTACACTCTCTCTTCTGGACCTTCTCCAGCAGACCTATCCCCCGTGCCTCTCACCTTGGGACTTCCCCTCCCGTGTGATAAAGCTTTCTTTGAACATACCAAAGGACAGTTCTTAAGACTTCTGACATCTGAAGCTAACCTTGGGAGGGGCCGTCCCCATGTTATAATGGAGATGTTCTTTCGCATATTATTAGAAGTGTCTTGCTAATGAGAAAACTTAGGACCTTTGAAGCCATTCTAGATGATTAGATCCTACCTAACAGTTAACACTGACATAATCAAAGTTCTTTGAAGCCAAATTGTTTATGATAGACTTTCGCCTACAAATCTTTTGTGTATGGTGGGATGCCAGCCACAAGATTTCTCTAACTGGAAATAACATTTTATAGCTGTGGCAAGAATTAAGAGAGAGACTTCCAAACCACTTAAAAGAGGTGTAGGTGGGTGGGGCTGGGGCTGCTAGTTTGGTCCTAAAGCTCCAGTACTCTTGAGCTAGGAGCTAGCCGTCTAGGAAGTCATTCCTACTCCTGCGCACTGCATGGCCAAATTCTTGAGACCAATTTGTCTAACAATGTATCTCATGGGGGGAAAATTGCTCCAGTTTTCTTATTCCCTGCCAAATGGTTTCCTGGGGGATCAAGTCTACAGTAAAACCACTGTCCTCAGAAAACTCAGACCATGACAACACCCTAGAACATAGGGGTTGTTAGACGTAGCGGAAAAACCATATTGCTCAGTCTTTGTGAGTGCACATGTCCTGAAACTTATTAATCTGCTTTTCTTTCAAAAGGAGGTCAATATGCTGAACTTGATTGATCATCTCTTTGTACCCTCATAGTACAAAGTTACCATGGTACACATGCTGCTTCAACATTGATGTCGAGGCCCCAGGGTCATAAAGAGGGTGTATGAATATATGATGAGATAATGAAATAGTAACAGAGTAGTGGACCTCCTTCCTGAGAAACTACTATGGGCCAGATAATTTACACACACTGACTCTGAAATTCTTACAAGTTTATGAGGGAGTTACTATTGCCATCCCCATCTTACAGAAGATAAAAGTGGGGCAAATTTTGCAGTCACGTAGCTATCAAAAGATAGTACTGGTTTTCAAGTACATGTCACTCTCCAAATTCTGAATTATCACCATTGTCTCTTTGATGCCCATGCTAGGCAAAATAATCTCTCCCCTCCCAAAAGGCATCCACATTCTAATCTCCAGAAGGTGTGACTATATTACCTTATGAGGCAAAATGATTTTGCAGATGTGATCAAAAAAGGATCTTGTGATGAGGAGATCATTACACAAGGGTCCTTATAAGAGTAAGGTGGGAGGATCAGAGTCAGAGGACATATGACAACAGAAGCAGAGTTTGGCCATGAGCCAAGGAATGAAGGCAGCCTCCAGGGGCTGGAAAAGTCAAGGAATGGACTCTCCCCTAGAACCTCCAGAAGAAACATAGCCCTGCTGACCCTCGACCTTAGCTCTATAGACCCTTTTCAAAGTTCTGATCTCCAGAACATTAATGTTCCTTGAAGTTGTTAGGTTTTTGGTAATTTGTTAGAGCAAGAATAGGAAATGAATACAATGTCCCATTGCATTTTAATCTCTAATGTCACTTTTTAACCTGTAGAATATAAATATATGTATATTCCAGCCAAAATGTAGATATATCTCCAACCAAAAGTTTTACTATGTTTTCATCCTTCTATACCTACCAAATTTTAACTCCATTTTCCGTCTCTATATTGGACTAAGCACTTTACAAATAAAGACTCACTTAAATTTTTCCCTACAACCTGTGGTAGAGATAGCTAGCTTCCCATACAAAAATGTGTGCTTCCCTTTCATTGCACAGAGCTGCTTCTAAGAATTGCCCAACCAGACTATATTTTTCTATAAATCTTTCTTATAGCAAGGTATGGTCCCAGGGCTAGTTTTTGCCAATGAAATCTGAGCAGAGGTGATGTGGTTAGGAAGCATGTATGCCTTTTCCACTCTGCCTTTTGCCTTCACAGAGACCTGAAAAAGCACGTGCTAAATAATGGATGACTCATAAAATGGAAGGAGCCTTGGCCCCTTTCACCATCGTAATTTTTGAAGAGCAAGAAATAACCTAAGACTTAGTGATTTTTATGTCATATCAGCTAGTGTGACTTAAAACCATACTCCAACCCTAACGTACAATCAACCTCATGTTTAATGGTTGCGAAACTAGGGCTCAGAATGAGGAAACAGCTTGACCAAGGTAATAGATTTGAAAGTGGCAGAGGCAGAATTCTGACTCCAAAACCACTGCATTTCACAATTGTACATAGTATCTTATACAAAACTGTTGTTCAATTGTCTGCTGAAGAAATTCTTTTTTTTAATTTTAATTTTTTTATATTTTATTGATTTTATACAGAGATGAATTGAGAGGGATAGAGAGTTAGAAACATCGATGAGAGAGATACATCGACCAGCTGCCTCTTGCACACTCCCCACCAGGGATGTGCCCACAACCAAGGTATGTGCCTTTGACCGGAATCGAACCCGGGACCTTTCAGTCCGCAGGCCAACGCTCTATCCACTGAGCCAAACCGGTTTCGGCAATTCTTTTTTTTTTAAAAAAAACAACATCTCTGAATCATAGATTTTAGGCCTGGAGATTCATTCTAGAGATTCTCTTTCCTAAATCTCATTCAGTACTTCAAGCAAGAGGAAAGGGAGACCTAAATGTGTTGTGACTGGCCCACGTGATGAGACACAGCTGGGATCAGAACCCAAGCCTCCTTTTCGTTACCCAAATGCTCCTTATATCAGTTTGTTCTTATAGTAAAAAAATGATTTTCAAATATTTTTATATACTATCACCCACAACCACTGAACATAGAGTCTTCTCTTCAGAGTAAAAAAGAGAGAAAAATATTAACTGTATTTCAAGAAATTTTTTTTTAAAAAAAAACCTCTCTGAGGCTACAGCTCACCATGATATACAGAGTGGGGCAAGAGTAGGTTTACAGTTGTGAGTATGCGAACCAAGAGTTTATTGTTGTGTTCTTTCTTTAAAGTATATTTTTATTGATTTCAGAGAGGAAGGGAGAGAGACAGAAACACCAATAATGAGAGAGAATCATTGATTGGCTGCCTCCTGCACACCCCACACTGGGGATCAAACCTGCAACCCAGGCATGTGCTCTGACCGGGAATCAAACCATGACCTCCTGGTTCATTGACTGATGCTCAATCACTGAGCCATGCCTGCTGGCTTATTTATTAGCAGTTGTATTATTTATTTGTATTACCACTGTAAATCTACTTTTGGCCACCCCTGTATATTTTGTTCTATTCTTAGTCTCTTGCTCTACTGAGACTAAATTATCTTCAGGCTATAAAAATAAAAGTGGTTGAGCACTGAACAGATGGACAGTTGAAAGAATGAGCTGAAGATTCCACATCTTGGCAGTCAGAAAATATGTTACTACATATTCTTAGCAAACAAATTATGACGATTCAAATGTTGATCTTGCACTAGAATTTTCTAGTGCGGCTCATTTGTTCTCTAAGGGTAGCTGTACTTCTTTGAAATAGAGAGCTATTTCCTTCACTTTTTAAGCCTGGGAATAAATATAAGAACACCTGAGAGCCAGGTAAAATTGTAAAATTAAAATTATGATTTTGTACTGGGTGAAATTTTTCTACTAAGATCAGAACATCGGTATAAAATGAATTAGTTTTATTTCTACCACTGATCTGATTTCTTAATTTAACTTGTGAATTTTAATATGGTACAATTTCTTCAAAAAGCCATAATGTCTTTAATAATGACAGCTCTGGGAAATGGAGCTCTGAAAATCTGAATATACGATATGCTGTAGAATAATGGCAGACCCGATGTATTTGCAATTCTCCATGATAAATTTTAATTTGAACTCAGCATCTTAGCATCAAGAACTCTCACTGCTGGAAGGAAACCTGAGGGCACAGAACAAACGGTCTCCCTCTTTCTATTTCCTGGGAATCATCTTAAAGCTAAGTTGGCATAATTAATATCCTGGTTTTCAAAAGAGTTTTTCTGTAAATTAATGTGCAAACTAAAAATTAACTTAAAAAATTATCAGCTTTCTTGAGGTGTAACCTAAAATTCACTCGTGCCAATTCAATGATGTTTTAGTGAATTGACTATGTTGTGCAACCATAACCTCAATCAAATTTTAGAACATTTCCATGATCTCAAAAGGATCCCTCCTGCCCATCTTCACTTCTGACTCCGAATTCTCAGTGGTGGCGGTGGCGTGTGTGTGTGTGTGTGTGTGTGTGTGTGTGTGTGTGTATATATATATATAATTTTTCTTATCACACTAGAAATTTAGCCCTAGTGCAGTGGCTCTATTTCCCATGGCCTCGATCCAAACCAGGGCTTCAGAGTCTGGGCAACGGAGAGTGTAGCCTTGGTCTTTCCCTAGAAGCTGCCTTTCCCCAAGCTCTTCCTGCCTGTGCTACTGACTCTGTGTGCCTGGATTGGTGAAGAAACGGAGCTTCATAAATCAGCATGCAGTTCACACGGAAGCTAAGATCAGATAAACAGCCCGACCGCCCAGCTGTAACAAATCAATGCTTGTTGCTGTGCTGCTCCTTGGAGCCTGGGAAAGATTCCGCAGTACCAGCCTGCTGCGTGTCCCAGGGGCAGCCAGAGCCACGGCTTTCACCTTTCAGCGCCTTTGCCCAGGCAGCTGCTTTCTGTTTAGAGAGGCCTCCACCTGCCAGGCCAGCAAACCCAGCTCAGCGGCCTTCCGTGAAGCTCCCCCCCCCCTGCTCCCCTAAAGCACCATGAGTCATTGCCCCCTCATCGCCCCACAGCCCTTTTCTGTGTTATTCTTCTAGCCTGATTTGTTAGATATCGAACAGTAAACTGCTGGCAGAGGGATCCAGGGAGTGTTTCTGAACAGGGCAGTGATCCTGATTTGTGCTTAACTCAGATGGATTGGGGGGGGGGTAGTCAAGATAAAAAATATTAACTTTGATTCTAAAGTATTGGTATATTTTACCTGAAAAAAAATTGATTTATGTATGTTACTCAGCAAAACAGGGAAGGGAAGGTTGTGCCTGGGTGAGATGAGACCAGGCACCTGTAGCACCTCACTCACAGCGTGGGTGCCCTGCAACTGCGTGGTGCCTCCCTTCGCCCCCTGCGGCAGCTGTGATTCCGGGCTCTCTCTGTCCTCCGGGAAAGGAGGGGGAGAAGAGTGGTGTGGAATGGCAGAGGACTCATCAGTTGCAGGTGAAAAGAAACTGGCCCGGCCTGAGGCCATTGGATGAATGGCCTTATCATTCTGGCAGCCCAGCCGTATAATATTTCTACGCATCCAAGATCTGAATTTTAATATGACAGGCCACGTTTTTTTTCACTGCAGAAAGTTGTTAAAATTCATGAAGCAGAGAGGCCCTTTAAGAGACAAGATTCATGATAGTCTTTTTCACAAGGAAGTCGAAGATTTAGTCCGAGCAAAAGTGCTCATGTATATTGAGCCCAAAGCCCTCCATCCGTAGGACAGAGGGAGGAGAGATGCCAAGGACATTCAGCGGTGAGCTCTTCAAGCATGTATGTCCTTGTTGCTGTTTTGTTCGTGGCAGCTGCAAGCCAGGAGAGGCCAGAATAAAGTCACCCTGAGCATCAGCAACTTGTTTATGCTCTCAGAATCTTTGCTTTTTCAGGCTACAGTTTGAGGTAATCTTACGTTCCTTGTCTACCCCACAGGGTTTTTTGTCAAGATTGAGGCAAGGGAGAAGGAGCTATGACCTGGAGTTCTGTTTCTACTCGAAAACCACCCATTTGCCACAGAGGATTAAAAAAAAAAATACTAACCTGAACCTGTGGCTTAAGTTTCTTTCCCTTTTTTTGTTTTGTTAGTCCTAACCCTAAAGTATTTTTCCATTGGTTCTCAGGAAGAGTGGAAGGGACAGGGAGAGACTGAGAGAAACATAGCTGTAAGAGAGACACATTGATCGGTTGCCTGCACGTTCCCCAACCAGGACTGGGGAGAACCTGCAACTGAGGTAAGTGTCCTTGATGGGACTCGAACTAACAACCCTTCAGCCTGAGAGCCAACACTCTAACCACTGAGCACAGTTTTAGGACAACATCCTACTGCCCTCAAAAAAAAGTCTACCATCTTTAGCATGACGTACAGGGCGCAGCATGCTTCTCCTGTCCCATGTCCTCCCTTGCTCTCTGAACTCCAGCTGCATTAGCCTTCTTCAGCTCACTTTAATACTATTTCATCCTCCTTGCACCCGAGGCCTCTGCACATACTGCTCTCCTGCTTGGAAGACTCTTGCTCCTCATTTTCACTTGGTTAATTCCCATCTTCCTTTTAGGATTCAGCTTACATTAATGTAAGTCCTTCCAGTCACAAGTATTTCCTGAGTGCCTACTGTGTGTCGGGCACTGTTTTAGATGTTGGTGACAGTACTGAATGGAAAGGCAGAGCCTCTGGTTCCATGAATTTCATGTTCCAGCTGTGAGAATAAACAAGGAAGCAATGAGAGAACAAGATGATTTCTTGTGGTATTGATTGAGAAGGTAATAAGAAGGTAATGGGATAGGGAACAGCAGGCTCTCTGGAGGGTGGTGAGTGCATGGATCACCTCTTAGTGGTCTGAGCTGTGACATGAATGATCAAAAACATCCTCCAGGGAGCGAGACAGCAACAGGTGCAAAGGTCCTGAGGCAGGGCTGAACTTAGTAAGGTTGAGGGAAAAGGAAGGCCTGGGTTCCTAGGCACAGTGATGGAGAGAGAGAGGGATACCATAGGTCAGAGGTGGGTGGGGCAGATCATCTAGGACAGTATAAGCCATAGAAAGGGGCCCAGATTTTTAGTATAAATGGGAGTCCCTGGTGCATTTCAATTTACACTTATACTTTAAGAAGATTACCCTGTGAAAACTGTCGAGTAAGAACAACAGCACAAACAAAAAGGTGACAGAGAGAAAGCATGGGAGAGGGACCTTCAGAGGCACCTACAGGAGGCAAGGTAGAGTTGGTGGTGGTTCAGATGAGGGTGAAATCAATGGGATTGGAGAGAATTGGGGTGCATTTTAGATTTAAAGCCTGTTGGGTTTGTTCACAGATTGGATTGTGGGAGTGAAGAAAGCAGAGGAGGCAATACAGAAAGTAGGGGTGGAATATTCCTGGGGAGAAATTAAGATTTCAGTGTCTGTTGCATTAAGTTACTTTCTTACAGAAGACTTCTCTGATCCCTAGTCCTGGTTCGAGCTTTATATTGGATGCTACTAGAGAAACCTGCAGTTTTATTTTGTAATTCTCCTAACCTTTATCATTTGTTCAAAAAATTTCCCCTACTAGACCTGAGGGAAGCCCATCTATCATGGAATGGAATGGAATGGAATGGAATGGAATGGAATGGAATGGAATGGAATGGAATGGAATGTTATTAACAAACTTAAAAAGTACTTCCATTGTGACAGATACTGTTCTGAGTATTTTACATGTATTAACTTATTTTTTCTGCAACCCTTTGAAATGGATACTAGTATCATGTCCATTTCACAGATATGTAAACTGAGGTACAGACAGAGTAAGTATACTTGCCTAAGGTTGCACAGCTAACACATGCCAATAAATGAATAAAGGTGTTTTACAAACAATATACTGGTTATGCTTCACACCACCCCAGTGAGGTATGCTTGTGTGCCCATTTTCTGTTTGAGATATGCGAGACACAGACCTGTTTAAGGGGTCAGTATTGGGAAGCACAGTCAACAGGATTTGAACCACCCAGAGGCTAACTGACAGAGACTGTTATGGAGGCAGCATAGCTTGGTAGTTGAGCCCTCACTTTGGGGACAGGCTGGCTTGATTTAAGAGGCATCTCTGCAACCTACTGTGTGGGAGACCTTGGCCAAATAAGTTAAGGTGACTGTGCTTCAGTTTCCTCATCCGTAAATTGTGGATTAATAGTACCTGTCCTCTTTAGGACCGGACACGACAATATTTGTAGTGCACTTAGAATAACGTAGCTATTGTGAGAAGGAATTATTGTTTGCCTATATGAGATGCCACGGAGAAAGGTCCTCTGCTTCCTCAGTCTTTCTCATGGGGCATTCATCCTGGATTCAGATGTTAGAATCAAAGAACCATTGGGGTTAGAGTTCCCGGTCACCTAATTCACCCCTCCTGGTCATCGCTCAGATAAGTCAATGGGGCATGCTGTGGGAATCAGTAAGATGAGACACAGCAAAATCTTGGGGAGCTTTTTGGAGAAACATGAAACCTTCTGTATGTTAGAGATTTAAAAAGGTTAGAGCCGAAACCGGTTTGGCTCAGTGGATAGAGCGTCGGCCTGCTGACTGAAGGGTCCCGGTTTCGATTCTGGTCAAGGGCATGTACCTTGGTTGCGGGCACATCCCCAGTAGGGGGTGTGCAAGAGGCAGCTGGCCGATGACTCTCTCTCATCGATGTTTCCAACTCTCTATCCCTCTCTCTTCCTCTCTGTAAAAATTCAATAAAATATATATATTTTAAAAAGGTTAGAAATATCCCAAGCTAGAAAAATCAGGCATCTTTTGTGATGGAAAGAAAAATCCTCCAAGTTATTTCTAAAAAAACTCCTTCAATTTTCTGTAATTTGAGGGGCAAGGAGAATAGGAATTATTAGAGTGTTAACTTACCTTCGATTTTATCCTCCTACCAATTAAAAGAGAATCCGGGGCAGCTTTGGTGTCCTTCTCCTTTGATTGCTTCTTCCAGGACCTGGTGGAGGTGCTAATGGAAAATAAATTGGTCCAATCCCGACTCATCAGGAAGCGACAGAAAAGAGAGAAACATTCTGAATCACCAGGCCCCAAATCATCGCGATTGCTTATGTTCAAGATGACATCAAGAAGGTGTCAGAAAAGTCCATCCTGCCCTTTCTTTAGAAGATGTTCGCCCAGTGACTTCCCTTCTGTCAGGCAATGAGCTCCATGACGTCAGCCATTATTACTGCTCCCACAACGTAAACGATGATTTGCCTAATCCCCAGTCCACTGGGCAAACCGGGTTTTAAGAAGGAACTGTCTTGACCTGACACATAACCCAAGTCAAATTACTTAAAGTTGGAATAACCGACTCCATTCAGGGTTAGATATTTATAAGCTGACACAAAATGTACAGCCCACGTGGAACGTCTGCCCAGGGCTTGGAGATATGCAAATTGTCACAGTCTTTTCAGAAAGCAATTGAGAAATACGGTTCAAGAACCTTCAACATGCTCAGACCCCTCAACCCAGTAATTTCACTCTTAGGAACTGAATCTGAGGAAATATTCAGAGGCAAGAGCTAAGGTTATTGCACAGGTGATTCCCTGAACAGCTGTTGACAACTATGGAAGCAAAATAGGACCCAAAAGAAAACACCCAGCCATAGTAAATTACTTAAATTACATCAGCTTGCACTCAGCCAAGTATGTGGTTGTTGTTTCAAAAAATGTTTAGTAGCATGGGGAAAGTACTCCCACCATGAACGGGGGGTGATGGTGGTAATGGGGACCCAGGGTGCAAAGCTGATGTAATGATTTAACGCCTGAACTTGCCTTCCAGGCCTTCAGCAATGTAGTCCCAGTACACTACTGGTATCTCTGTGTTTCTCTTACTATTGTTTCTCCTCACACCTTTGTCCCACAGATATCTATGAAGCATCAACTCTGTGCCATGTTGGCTCCATGCTTCCTTCCTGGTCCCCATTACTCTCCACATACTGCCTCATCCCCAGGCCTGGGCCCCCACCTCGAGTTTCTGTTCCTTGGTACGGTCCTTCCTGGGCCCAGTGCACATGCAATCTCCTCCCAGGGGCTTCCACTCATCTCTCCAACTGGAGCACGCGTCCCAGGATGATAGAAAAGTGCCTTACTCCCTTCTTGCTTCAGCTTTCTCCTTTCTATCATGGGAATTGGAATAAAAGCATGTGACCTAGACATTTGTTGTGCCGGTCCAACGAGCTACCACATGTAAACATGCTCAGAACAGTAGCCTGGCATGATGGAAGAGTTCAGGAAATGTTCCTTCTTCCTGTTGGAGACAGTGCATTCCTTAACAGTAAGACCTCAATCTTATTCTATGTTATAACTCCCACGGGAAATAGCATTTTGCCTTCCCTCCCCTTGGGTACTCAATGAATATTTGAGTAAATGGATGAATGAATGACAGTTATATGAGCTTTTACCCACCACACCCTTCGCCCTCTGGGCACCGTGTGACTATAAACTGTACCCACATCATTCATGTGGTTGACCATTGTGATCATGGGAGAAACACCCTGGTCAGTCGCTGTACAACTCGGCCCAATGTCTCCTGCTCTGGAGCATCGAGGGGGAGATGCAAGCATACCTCTCAGTGGATTTTGTCACATTGCTGTTAACCTCGAATTTTGTGAGGTTCCTTAGGCATTGAACAACACATTATTTTAAATACATGAAGACATTTCTCAGCACTCGATTGTTGATCCTGGACAATGTAAGTAATCAAACTCAAATTAGAAATTAGTTCCGACAGCCACTCTTCATATAGAATAGCACTGTCCAGTAGGAATATAATGTGAGTCACAGAAATGAGCCACAAATGCAACTGAAAATTTTCTGGTCGCCCTATTTTAAAAGGTAAGCAGAAACACAAATTATTTAGACAATATATTTTCTTTAACCCACTATATCTAATATTATTGTCTCAACATGTAATGCAGTCCATCTCACATTTAAAAAAACAAATACATTTTTATTGATTAAAGAGAGAAAGGGAGAGGGTGAGACAGAAACATCAATGATGAGACAGAATTCATGATTGGCTGCTTCCTGCATGCTTCATACTGGGGATTGAGCCCACAACCCAGAATGAGCCCTTGACTGGAATCGAACCTGGGACCCTTTAGCCCGTAGGCCGATGCTCTATTCCCTGAGCCAAACCAGCTAGGGCTATCTCACATTGTTCAACAGAACTTAGTAGAAGCCACTGGCTATATAGAATGGGCATAATCTTCCCATATAGCATAATTTAGACTTCCTTTCTTGCCTGCTGTTGACCTTGAGTTCTTCTCATTTTATTTACTTATTTATTTATTTATTTATTTATTTTACTTATTTCCAAGAGGAAGGGAGAGAGAGAAAGAGATAGAAATATCAATGATGAGAGAGAATAGTCAGTTGGCTGCCTCCTACAACCCCCCTCTCCTGACTGGGGATCGAGCCCTGCAACCCAGGCGTATGCCCTTGACAGGAATCCCACCCAGGACCCTTAAGTCCTCAGGCCAACGCTCTATCACTGAGCCAAACCAGCTAGTGCCGAGTTCCTCTCATTTTAAACATGAAGAAAAAAACAACAACGAGAGTTCTCAGAAGTTTCCAGAGGTTTCCAGCTCTTTTAGAATGGCAGAGCTGATATCAGAGTTATTACCTTAAAAAGAATGCCCATACTGGCAGGAGAGGAGGCATTTTCCATCAGGTGGGCATTTTTAAGCAATTCCAAACATGGGACAAGTTGCCTTGTTCTCAAATAGCCCGTCCTCAGAGCACTACTTAATTCACATTTCAATTACACCGGGAACAAATACGTTTCACAGTGTTCAGCTCCAGGTTGCTGAGAAAAACATACTCATAGAGGACTGCAATTATGAGTAATTTCTCTCTGAATCCCTTTCTTTCTCTCCGACTCTAAGTTAATGGCTCCCTCTACAAAGAGGCCGCCTGAGCTTTCCGAGCAAAAGGAGCAAACAGGAGGGCGTGCATGAACGTGGCGGGCCAGTGACTCCCAAGCTTGGGTTTACAGCTTTTAGAAATGGAATTTTTTAGATGTGCTTCCCCTGAAAATACCAGGGGAACACATAATCTCCCCGAGTCCAGCGGCGGTGGTGTTGGGTAGAATGCCACTTGCATTCGTCTTTGAGGAAATATCTAGGAGAGGTAAATAGGGAAGGAAGCATCAACCTAATTCAGCTGAGCTGCTGAGGACTCACTATGTGCCAGGCACTGTGAACATCGTTTTCACGGTATTTTATTTTATTTGCACAGCTCTCAAGGTTGTGAGCAGCAGAAAAGGCAAAGAAGGAAAGACAGAGGACTAAATTCGCATATTTTGACTCGGGGGTTCATCTGAGTGATATCAGGTCGATGAAGTGGTTGGGAAGAGAATCCCAGTTTCAGTGACCCCAGCATTGACCTTAGGTTACTTACTGAACTATCCTGAGCTTCATCTGTTCCTCATCTGTTAAATGCCATCGGCTAGATGCACAATACATTTAGAGTTCTTTTAATTAGAACATCTAATTCCTCCCTGGGGTTAGTTTAATGCTGAATAAAATTGAAAAAGCTCTGGGGTTGCCCTAGTCAGTTTGGCTCAGTGAATAAAACATCTGGGAGCTGAAGGGTCCCAGGTTCAGTTTCGTCAAGGGCACATGCCTTGGTTTCAGGACTCAATCCCCAGTAGGGGGCATGCAGGAGGCAGCTGATCAATGATTCTCTCATCATTGATGTTTGTAGCTCTCTCTCCCTCTCCCTTTCTCTCTAAAATCAACAAAAAATAGATTTTAAAGGAAAAGCATTGGGGTTGAGGTTAGAAAATTAGGATTCTAGTCCCACTTTGTCCTTTTCTGCTGAGACTCAAGTTAATTATCTATTTTTTTCAAAATTCAAAAATAATGTATGCACATAGTCATATAATTCTAACTGTATGAAAGGTTATAAAATGAAAGCTGGTTTTTTTTTCTCTCCCTACTAAGCTGTCATTCCCTTCTTCAGGACAAATGTCTATTAACTATTACTTGAATTCCTTCTAGAAGTTTTCTATTATTCACACACACACACACAACCTCCAATAGGAGTGAATTTAAAATAAATCTTGGCTGAAACCTCTTTGGCTCAATGGATAGAGCGTCGGTCTGCTGACTGAAAGATGCCAGGTTGGATTCCGGTCAAGGGCATGTACCTTGGTTGCAGGCACATCCCCAGTAGGGGTTGTGCAGGAGGCAGCTGGTCGATGTTTCTCTCATTGATGTTTCTAGCTCTCTACCCGTCTCCCTTCCTCTCTGTAAAAAATCAAGAAAATATATCTTAAAAAATAAATAAATCTTGGAGATAATATGTGTTGAACCATATCACCTCATTATTTTAATATACATTGGTCCATGGTAATAGTCATTTAGGTAATTTCCAATCTTTTGTTAATAATAACAGTAGCTGCCCAGCTAGTGTGGTTCAGTGGTTAAATGTCAAGCTATGTATGAAACAGAAGGTCACGGTTCTATTCCGTCAGGGCACATGCCTGTGTTGTGGGCTCAATCCCCATTAGGGGGCATGCAGGAGGTAGCTGACCAATGATTCTCTCTCGTCATTGATGTTTCTATCTCTCCCTTTCCCTTCCTCTCTGAAATCAATTAGAATATATTTTTCTAAAATAATAATATTTGATATTTTTGGACTGCTTATAATGTGCTAAGCACTATTCTAAGTCTTCCATGTGTGTTAACCTCTTTAAATGCAACCATCCTGGATAGAAACTATTGTCACCAACTCTATTTTACATGTGAGGAAAACGATGCCCAGAAAACTTCCATATTTCCCCCCACAGACACACAGTATGTGGCAGAGATGAGATTCACACACATCCAGACCTTTCTTTCACATTGTTCTGTTCCCCTAACCATATCATCGTCTCCTTCCCCCACCCATACCAACTCCACCTAAACCAACTCCCACTGGGCATAAAAGATTCCAGACATGCAGTCTCTTCGGGGAAATGTTCTCCAATGCCCCATAAAGTGCTTCTCTTCCCAGATTCTAACACTCCCCATCCCCACCTATGTTATAATTGTTGATTTGCTTCTTAACCTCCCACTTGGATTCCAGAGAGGCTCTGCAGACACTTTCTTCCCCACACAGGTGTAATACAGGGAATGGAAGAGTCAGCTACTTGTCCTTGGACCTGTCATCTTGGGGAGAACACGCACCCCCGTAGTGAGGAGCACTGACTCTGGAGCAGAACATCTGGCTCCAACAACTGGCTCTGCCACTTAGTGGTTTGTGATCTTTCTCAGTGTTCCCATCTGCAAAATGGGGAACACAGTAGCCACTTCATTGCATTATCGTGAGGATTAAATAATACAGTGCAGAACACGGGCATGTGGAAAGGTTTGATCAGTATTTGCTTCTGAGTAATGTAGAAACATTAGCATATAGCTGTTATCATCTATTACTTATGAATATTGACTATCATATTTATAATATTGTATGCTATGTATTTACTGCAACATGAGAAACACACCCTCCCTTTCTGAAGGGTAGTATTTGCCACTTAGTAATCCCTTGTTCATCTGTAAGAAGCAATAATGAATGCAATACATTTTTTCATGGAGATTTCTGAGAAATAGCCAGGATAGAGCATTTTTCTTTTAGAAATGGAGTAACTATACTAGAAACTTTGGCTAAGAACTATTTTTTTAAAGAATAAAATCAATATGATAAGACCACTTAGGTATTTCCTAGTTGTTGAAAATAATTGCTTCAAAAGTGAAAAAGGGAAATCTTAAATAATATGACTGTTTAAAATCCATCCATTAAATGGATTTTTAAAGCTAATGCAATACATGTTCAAGGATGATTTTCCTTGAAAACAGCTGATAGACTATTTTTCTTTTAGAAATGGAATACCTCCATTAGGAACTTTAGCTAAGAATTACTTTTAGAGTATATAAAAAGCAATATGGTAAGACCACTTAGGTATTTCCTAGTGGTTGAGAATAATTACTTTGAACATGAATAAGGAAAATCTTAACTGTTTAAAGTGAGCTGAGTGGATTTTCTAAGATCAAAACTTTGTACTATTATGAAATATATGTTTATGGTTCCTTCTCACCAGTGTGTGTGTTCCCTGAAAATCATTCTATATGAAACCATTTTTAAAAACCACATAAATTATTCAGTATTTGGCTCAATGTTTGTTTGGTTTTTTTTTTTGGGGGGGGGGTGAGGGAGAATCACTAGATTGAGAGCCTTCCCTTCTTCCCCCAATTGAAAAAAAATTTTTGAAAGCAAGGACATGTATAGATATGTTCTCTCTCTCTCTCTCTCTCTCTCTCTCTCTCAAAAATCATGTTCAAATGTAAAATTAATCTTTTTCAAAACTTGCCTTAGGAAGTTGGTGACTTCTCAAATTTCAAATCTCAGCCATTTCTCCCCTTACCTTCCATCCCGCTATATCCAGTATATTTTTTTAAGTTTCTAAAAAACAAAAAACAAAAAAACACATTTTTATTGATTTCAGAGAGGAAGGGAGAGGGGAAAGAGAAACAGAAACATTAATGATGATAGAGAATCATTGATTAACCGACCCCTGCACGCCCCCCACTGGAGATGAAGCCCGAAACCTGGGCAGGTGCCCTTGACCGGAATCAAACCTGGGACCCTTCAGTTCACAGGCCAATGCTCTTATCCACTGAGCCAAACCAGCTAGGGGTCCAGTATTTCTTGAGGGAACATTTTTGAGGCAGCCACAGGTGGAGATTTGCTTTTCACCAGTTCCACTAAGACAGCACCAGCCTCTTCTTCAGAGACCCCTGGAGTTCTTCCAGATGTCAACCCAGAAGATTGTGGTTATACACCAGCTCCGCATGGCCTTGGCTCCTCCCTCTGCCTCCCTCCCCCTCCCCACACTGGCTAATTTCAAGAGGGCAGGGGTGTCCATGTGTGCAAGTCTTATTAAAAACCTTCACCAGATGTGGTTGAAAATTGGTCATCAACAACCCCCACCCCAGGACATTGACTTTTTATTATTTTAATATATATTTTTATTTCAAAAGGGAGATAGAAACATCAATGATGTGAGATAATAATTGTTCGGCTGCCTCCTGCACGCCCCTACTGAGGACTAAGCCTGCAACCTGGGCATGTGCCCTGATCAGAATCAAACCCTTCAGTCCACAGGCTGACGTTGTATCCACAGAGCAAAGAAAGCAGCTAGGGCTGAAATCTTAATGCTATTATGTAATTGTGTTGTTGTCCAGTGGAAAAATAATGATCACAGGCGATCGTATGCAGGAAAAGATTTAAGTCATGGCACCATTATGCTTTTGTAAAACCACAGTGTGGAGTATCCAAACACTTTTTAAAAGACTCAGGAAGCTGGCACATCTTTATTTATTTATTTATTTATTTATTTGTTTGTTTATTTATTTTTCATTTTTTAGATTTATTTTTTATTGTTGGTAGCATTACAGATCTCATTTCTCCCCTCCCACCTCCCCCACCCTCAATACTCAAAATATTCATATATCTCGTTTAGTAGATCTATCTCTCCGGGTCATCTAGCAAAGCTTTTGTTGCAAAAAAAAAAACCAAAAAACACAATTTCTTAACAATTACGTACACAACAGGAAGGTCTGATTGGACATGTACAGGACTTGAAACGTTTAAAAAAATGAACACATGGCAACAGCGTGACAGGGACAACCGTGGCCTCTTCCCATGTATTTTGTGTGCTATTTCATTCTCTCTTTTCAAACAATTCTCTCTGAAGTCTGTCAAGACTCAGTCTCTCCTTCCCCCCCCCTCCCCTCCTCCAGTATCAACGTTGTAACAATTGGAAGTCTCTTGCCTGGGGGGAAAAATAAAGAAAAAAATATTATGAATGTACAGGGGACACCTACTGATGATGTCTGGCTGTTAACAGCCCACACCACAGCACACTCATGGACAGGTGACACCTAGCCCTGGCATCACATCGGTCAGCGTTCTCTGCTCTCTACAGGCTTGTGGGAGAAGGTGGTCAGGCTCTCCTGGCACGGGGGGGGGGGGGGGGGGGGGGGGGGGGGGCTCCCCTTTACGAGGCAGCTGCCAGCACGTCCTCGGCGGCGGCGGCGGCGGCATTGGGCGCCTGGGATTTCACCGGGGTGGGCTGGGGGCTGGTCTCCGGCGGCTCCGGCCCCCACTCGTGGGTCAGCAGCTCAAAAAACAGCTCCTCCACGTTGACGTTCCTCTTGGCCGAGGTCTCGAAGAAGCCGCAATTCCACTTGAGCGCGTAGGCAGCGCCATCTAGCGTGGTCAGCTGGCGGCGGGCCTCGTCGCATTTGTTGCCCACCAGCACCACCGGGAATTTGTGCAGGTTGGACCCTTTGATCTCGCGGATGAGCATGTAGAAGGGCGTCAGCTCCTCCAGGGTCTGCTTCTCGGTGACCGAGTAGACCAGGACGAAGGCGTGGCCCCTGGCGATCTTGAGGCACTGCAGGGCCGGGTACAGCTGGCCCCCCGGCAGGTCGGTGATCCGCATCTTGGTCCCGGAGCCGAAGAAGCCGTCGGGCACGTGGTAGATGACGTCCGACAGGGGCGCGGGCGGCTCGTACTTCTCCGAGTAGCAGCTGTTCACCCACCGCTGCACCAGGGCGCTCTTGCCCACGCCGGCCGAGCCCAGGACCACCACGCAGAAATCCCTCTTCTTCTTGGGGAACAGCACGGAGCGGAGGAAGCTCAGCGTGGGAGAGGGGCGCATCCTCGGCCCCAGCTTCTCCTTGAGGCCGGAGCAGGAGTTGCCCATGGTGGGGAACTGGCACGAAGAAGCGCGCGCACAACTGAGTGTGGCACCGGGCACACCCGGCAGGCGGAGCCTGGGGGAGGAAGAAAGGAAGGGAGATGGGACTTTTTAAACCTCGACTTAACACAACCTGCCTGGGGACGCTGGGGAGGGTCTCTCAGCTCGCTCTCCAACCCCGCACACCCTCCCTCCTCTTGGGCACATCCTCCCTCCTCTTGGGCGGAGTTTGGCTTGTAACAGACCCCGGGATCGCGCCAAGGATGTCGCTAGACCTGGTGGCTACTGTTTAAAATGGGCAACTGGAACCACAGGAGCCGGGATGCGTGGTTCAGGGCGCCAAGAGGTACCCACTGCCCACTCCGTGCCATCCAAGGAGGGTACCCGCGGACAAAGTGCCCGCCAGTCCATCCCCGTCCCCCAGTCCATCCCCCAAATCCGCAACCGTCCCCTCTGTCCCCTCCACCCCCTCACCCCCGTGCCCCGCGCGCGCACACAGAGAAAAAAATTGGGGTACAAAAATACATACCCCAAAGTTAAAGCCGTTACATGCCGGCGAGGTCAAATGAAAAGATAACCCCACAGAAGGGTGACCCTGTGGAACCGCAGCTCTTACACGGAGAATGAGTCTGACACCTCCGATGCTAGCAGAGACTGCTGTATCTTAAGGGGGAGACCTATCCCAGGGAGCCAGAAACGGCTGCTTTCAACTAACAGGCTCTGCCCCTCACAGGCTTGGCGACCTTCATGCGTGTTTCCATCTGCAGAATGGGCCAAACAGCGGCCGCTTCACTGAACGGTCCTGGGGGTTAAGTAACGGAACGCAGAGCATCGGCGCGTGGGGAGGTGTGATCAGTATCTGCTCCGATGCCGTGCAGAAATCCTGGCGTGCAGCCTAAGTATCTGCCATGATCTTAGCAAAATATTTTGTGCTGTGTTACTGCAACGTAAACCCGCATCCGCCCCCTTCTAAAGGGGCGTTTAGCAATCCCTTGCTCGTCTGCAAAAAGCACCAAATGACGCAATGCATTTTTCAAGGGGAAGTCTCCTGAAAAAACAGCCAGGATATTTGTCTTTCAGGAATGGAATGACGCCACTAGAGGCATTAGCTAAGAATTGTTTGTTTGTTTGTTTGTTTTTTAATAGAATACTTAAAAAAGCAAGATGCTAGCGGGCAAATTCGCTCCGGACCCAGGCAGCGGCAATGGCGGTATTTGCAGATGCGTCACCCATCGCTTACCTGAGGCTGCAACAGGAGCGCGGCAGGCAGGCACCACCAGCTCGCTCCGGAGGCTCCGAGAGAAATGCTCCCAAAATGCTCCGGTTAAACCTGGGGGCGCAGGCTGGGAGACTCCACTTGCACGATATGCAGAGGGGGGACCGTCCTTGTGGGGGGCTGGCCGAGCACAGATGCATGCCCACCCCTCCCCCAGCCTTCCGTCCTGGCGTCCCCCACACCTGAGAGGGCCTGTTCCCTGAGCCCAGGGCCGGAGGAGGGGAGGGGGTCCCGGAATCACAGGCACTGGCCTCTGTGGGCTTAGCCATGCTAAGATTTCTGTTTTAAGAGACTGCAGACTTACTCTCTGCTGGCTTTCCTGCGGTTTAGACAGGTTCCATGTCAGAGGGATAAGGGGGCAGCTATCACACTCACCCCTTTTCTTTTCTACAATGTCTCATTTGGTCATCACAAAAACCTTATTTAAAAAATCAGGGCAGGAATAAAGATGCTTTTGGAGGCAAGACACACACACACACACAGGAAAAATTAGGGTGGAAAAATATATATCTCAAAGTTAAAGCCTTTAAATCCCAGAGAAGCACAATTAAATGAAAATATGAAACCACAGCTCTTACGCCCAGCCCAAAATGAGTCTTATACCTCACAAGCTAGTATAAAATACTTTACGTTAAGAAGAGCACTATAGGCCTAGCCAGTTTGCTCAGAGGGTAGAGCATCCACCATGGGCTTGATTCCGGTCAAGGGCATGTACCTGGGTTGCAGGCTCAATCTCTGGCCCTGATCAGGGTGTGTGCAGGAGGCAACCAGTCAATGTGTTTCTATCACATTGATCTCTCTCTCTCTCTCTCTCTCTCTCTCTCTCTCTCTCTCTCTGTCTCTCCCCCTCCCTTTCACTCTCTCTAAAAATCAATGGGAAAATATCCCCGGATGAGGATTAACAACAATGACAAAACAGACACACACACACACACACACACACACACACACACACACACACACAAAGAAGAGACCAATTCCAGGGAACCAGCACTATACTGGGCCAGAGGATTCAAAGACCTGGGCTACAATAGAGTTCTGAAATAGATATCAGCGAGTTAGGATTCACAATTTGGAGAGATGTATATCAGGGAAAAAGACAATTAATTGAAACGGACATTGAAATGAATCAGATGTTGGAATAATGTGAGAAGGATTTTAAAGCAGCCATTATACTTCAACAAGCACACTTTTTTTTGGAAACAAATAAAATAAAAACTTCAGCAAATGAATTATATAAAAAGGATCTAAATGAAAATTATAGCACTGAAAAACACTTTTTTAAAAATATGTTTTTATTGATTTTATAGGGAGAGGATGGGAGAGAGAAACATAAACGAGACGAACATCCATGGGCTGTTTCCTGCACACCCTCTACTGGGAATCGAGCCCAGGCATGTGCCCCTGACTGGGAATTGAACTGTCAACCTCTCAATCATCTAAGGCACACTGGCCTGGGTTAAACTTTTTAAAGCTTCCTAAATGGGTTCAATAATAGAATGGAGGTGGCAGAGGGTAGAATCAGTGAAGTGAGGATAAATCAATCAAAGGCACTAATGTAAACAACAGAGAGATAATAGACTGGGGGGGGGGGGGGCTGAGTAGGCTCAAGGACAGTAGGACATTCCTACATTTGTCTCATTAAAGCCCTAGAAGGAGGGGAAAAGGAGAGTGGGTCTGAGTAATGAAGAAACGATGACTGAAATTTCCCCAAATTTGGTGAAAGACACAACCTAAGTTCCAAGAGACTGAGCAAACGCTACCAGGATAATTGCAGGGAAATCCATGCTATGACACATACAGCCGCCTCCCTAATTTGTGGGGGATGCATTCCAAGATCCCGTGTATGCCTGAAACTGCAAATATTACCAAACTATACATAAACTATGTTTCTTTCTATGCTCACATACCTATGTTTCATTTATAAATTAGGCAATTTCACAGAGGATTCGCTATTTCTATAGGTCTTAGCAACCTCAGCATATGATTTTTTTTTCCCTTTCATTATTGAGTGGGTAACTTTCACCTTCCCACTTACATTAAGCACTTTACAGCTTCTCTTGGCATATCCCAATTGCCAGCAGCACTTACTCTTGTGCTTTGGGGCCATTATTAAGTCAAATAAGGGTTACGTGAACACAAGCCCTACAACACCATGACAGGCAATCTTGATAACCAAAATGGCTGCTAAATGATTGACAGATGGGTGGAATGTATAGGATAAATATGCTGGACAAATCAATAATTCACATCCCAGGTGGGATAGAGCAGGATGGCGGGAGATTTCATGACACTACTCAGGACAGCATACAATTTAAAACCTGTGAATTATTTATTTGTGGATTTTTTCATTTAATATTGTTGGATAGTGATTGACTGTGAGTAACTGAAACCTTAGAAAGGGAAGCCACAAATAAAGAGGAAGTACTATAATCACATTCTGAAAGCTGAACACACACACACACACACACACACACACACACACACACACAATTTTGGAAAGCAGCTAGGAAAACAGTAACATATTTCCTATAATGGAACACTAATTCTGACGACAGCAGATATCTCATTTGGAACCATAAATGCCAGAGTAAATGGCATGACATTTTTCAGGTGCTGAAAGAAAAATACTCAAAACACTGAATTCTATATCCATAAAAGTGATCTTTCAAGAAACACAGAAGAAATAGTGATATGTTCAGAAAAGCTAAGAGCATTTGTTGCTAATGAACCTAGCCTTAATGAATGGAAAAAGGAGGCTTTTACACACACAAAAAATGATAACAGAGGACAACTTGGAATTTCAAAAAGGAAAGTAAAATATCAAAATATGTTAAAAAAAATAGGGGTAAATATGACAGATTATCTTTTCATGAGTTTTAATAATCATATTTGATGACTGAAACAAAAAATCATAACAACATCTGATACTCAGAGCAATAATATTAAAAATTAGGGAAGGCAAAGAGCCTGAAATAGAGGTAAGATTTCCATACTTCACTCCAAGTGGCAAAATGTTGAAACCAATACACTGTGATAAGTCACATATGCATATTTTAATATCCAGAACAACAACTTTTTATACAGAGATATATTCAAGCACACTAAAAGAAAATTAACATGGAAATCTAAAGAAATGTTCCACTAACCCACAAAAAGGTGAGAAAAAAGAAACAGAGGAAAACCAGAAAACAAATAATAAAACCACATAACCTCAAATGTATATTAAAAAAAAATAGCCTAAATGTAAATTGGTATAAATAGACCAATTAAAAAGGCAGACTGCTAGAGTGAATTAAAAAAAAAAAAAGCCCTGGCAAGTGTGTTCAGTGGGTAGAGCACTGGCCTGCACCCAGATGGGTCTCAGATTTGATTCCCAATCAAGGGCATATACCTGGGTTGTAGGTTTGATCTTTGGCCCTAGTTTGGGTCTTATATCAGAAGCAACCAATTGATGTATTTCTCATATCAATGTTCTCTCACTCTCTCTCTCCTCCTTTCCACTCTCTCTCTAAAAAAATCAATGGAAAAAAATATCCTTGGTGAGGATTAACAAGAAAACACACTAAAACATTCACAAGCCAATGTGGTATTTAAAGTGAGAAGGAGCTCATTTCACATTTAATGACAGGTCAAAAGAAAAATATTTTTACATAATAACACAGAATATATAAAAACCAAAATGAAAAACACAAAACTATTTACAATCATGCGAAAGAAAATGAAATATTTTGTATATGCTTAACAAAACACATAAAGGATATTAATGCTGGAAATTACAAAATCCTAATAAAGAAATTAAAGAAGACCAAAATACACGATGAGACATTATATGTTCATGGGTTAGAAGACACACTTATTAAAAATGCAGTTCTCTCCAAATTGATTTGTATATTTAATGTAATTCTTGTCAAAATCCCAGCAGGATTTCTTGTGAACATAGACAAGCTTATTTTAAAATTTATATGAAAAGACATAATACATAGAATAGCTAAAAGCACACTTGAGAAAGAAGAATAAAATGAAAAGAATCCCTCTACTTGATATTAAGGTTTACAATATAGCTACAGTAATCATGATTGTGTCATATTGCTGGATGGATAGACATGTGCATAAATAAAACAGGATAGAGAACCTGAGAATAGGCCCACACAAACATGCCAAACTGATTGTTGACCAAGGTCCAAAAGCAATTCAATGCAGGAGGAATAGTCTTTTAAACAAATGGTGCTAGAGAAATTGTACATATCCATAGACAAAAGCAAACAAGTAAACAAAAAAAAAATCTCAAACAAAACCTCACATCATTTACACAATGAATGTACAAATACAAAATCATTAGAAATAAAAATCAAACAAAATCTTTGGGATTTAAGTCTAGACCGAGGTCTTAGCCTTGACACCAATAGCACAATCTATGAAAGGAAAATTTGATAAATTAGACTTCACAAAAATTACAACTTTTTCTTCCTGAAAGACCCTATAAAGCCAATGGAAAGAAAAGGTATACACTGAGAGAAAATATTTGCGAGCCATAAATTGGGCATAGAATTAGTCTATAAAATATATAGAGAACTTATAAAACTGAGTAATATAGAAGTCCAATTAGAAAATGGGCAAAAGACACAAATAAACATTTCACTGAAGAAGATATACAGATGGTAAATAGCCATATATTTCAACATGATTAGCCACTAGAGGAATGCAAATTAAAAGCACCATGTGATATTTCTACACACCTACCAAAATAGCTAAAATAAAAAAAATAGTCATAACACAAAAAGCGGGTGAGGCCAAAGAACATCCATGCACTGCTGGGGGCAATGAGAAATGGCAGGCACCCTGGAAAACAGTTTGGCATCTGTTTTTAAAAGCAAACATGCAGCTCAACATACAACCAGCAATTGCGCTGTGGGGTATTTATCCCAGATAATTAAGAAAAAAACTTTGTTCACACAAAACACACACAAATTTATATGTACCTTTTGCACACAAATATTTATAGCACCTTAATTCAGCGATTTTCAACTGTGAGCTGCCAGAAAATTTAACACATGCAATAGCTAACTATTTAGTCAGGGGAACCAAGCTCTTTCCCCTTAGATTGTCAAATAAAAACTGACAACAGTCAACACAACCATAGCATCGAGTGTGAATGAGCCAAAATTATACCTTTTTTTTTTTTTGCAAGTTGGCAAAAAATACATGTTATGGTGTGCCAAAGAATTTTAGTAATTAGTTTATGTGTGCCATGAGATGAAAAATGTTGAACATCACTGCCTTAATTCTTAGTAGCTAAATAATGAAGACAACTCAGCCATTGTGACCCAGACATTGCACTAATACTTTTACATGTGTTAACTCACTTAGAATTTGCTATGAGTCTATGAAGTAGAGACTGTTACTAACTCGATTTTACAGATAATGAAACTGGGCTTAGAGAGGTGAATTGGGAGAGGCTAGGAAGTCTGGCGAGCTTCAGGACCAGTGCGTTTTACCCCGTGCTACCTCTGTAGCAGAGTCAGGTGGTGATGCTCACAACCCTCACAGTGATCATTTTGGGAATCTGTTTTCTTTCAGTTTCTTTCTAGACTTTTCTCCTCTCATCCTTCTTTTAAGCCCTGTAGAAAACTAATGGCGGTTGTGTTCTCCATCCCTCACAAGGAGACAGTATCTTTACAAGTTTGATTTCTGGGATCAAGGTTGCTTCAGAAATCCCTTCCCTTCTCCTCCGCAAACATCTTCTCCCATTCCTACCACGTCTGTTTCCAAACTGACTGCTTTCTCCGAAGCACGTTGTTGCTACAAACAGCCCCTTGTTCACAAAGATATCATCTCTTACCTCACACAAAAAAGGAGGCCACCAGCTCCTGGCCCATACAGATCCTGAAGCATTTTCTTTTCTCCAAACCAAGGTTAATGTCTTCATCTGAGCCCTCGTGTGCTTTTCAACCTGTGGTCCTAGGACCACCTGTATGGGAGTGATCTGGGATGTGTGTTAAACATACCCAACTGAGTTCAAATGTCCAATTTATTTGATAAAAAATTCTGAGCCCACAGCCTGGCTGGTGTAGCTCAGTGGTTAAGCTTCAACCAATGAACCAGGATGTTACAGTTCGATTCCAGGTCAGGGCACATCAATCCCCAGTGGGGGGTGTGCAGGAGGTAGCTAATCAATGATTCTCTCTCATCATTGATGTTTCTATCACTCCCTCTCCTTTCCTCTCTGAAATCAATAAAAATAAATACATATATAAATAAATACCCAGGTCATATCCACAGAATCAGAATCTATAGGTGAAACCTGAGGGTCTGCATTTAAACAAGCCCACTCATGTATTTCTGATGCAAAAGAAAGCTTGAAACTACTCCTTGAGAACCTTGCTTGATCAATAGTCCATCTCTATCCTATCTCTTTGACCTCTTTCTTTCCATTATAGTCTTTGTCTTACCTTACAAATATACCCAAGTCTCTTTTTCCTAATATTAAGAGTTCCTGCATCATAGGGTTGTGGTGATGAATAATGTGTATGCTCCTATATGGAAATTTGCCTAATTATGTGTTACCATGATTAAACTGGTGTTATGGATTTTGGGGAGGAAGATTCCAGAGATAAAATACTGTTTTCATCACATCATATCCCGAGTACATACTATGAATATTCTTTTGCTGTTTCGTCTAAAATTTTATCACATAACTAAAGCTCGCCAAGATTTTCTCCTATGTTATCTTCTAAGAGTTTTATATTTTACTTTTAGACCTATGACCCATTTTGAGCTAATTTTTGTGAAGGGTTTAAGGTCTGTGTGTACATTCTTTTTTCTTTTCTTTCTTTCTTTCTTTCTTTCTTTCTTTCTTTCTTTCTTTCTTCTTCTTCTTTTTCTTCTTCTTCTTCTTCTTCTTCTTTTTTTTTTTTTTTTTTTTTTTTTGCATAGGGATACCCAATTGTTTCAGCACAATTTATTGGGGGAATAAAACCAAATATCCTTTCTCCATTGAATTGTCTTTTCTCCTTTGTCAAAGATCAGTTGACTATAATTGTGTGGTATATTTTTGGGCTCTCTATCTGTTCCATTGATCTATTTGTCTGTTCTTATTCTTTTGCTAGCACTATACTGTGTTGATCACTGTAGCTATATTCAAGTTGTCCCCCAAAATGTATACACACTCATTTCTTTAGATTCTTTTAAAATTTTGAAAATGAACCATATGTTAATAACCACTGACTTTATAATATCAAAGTGTGTATACTTTTGGGGGACACACCTTATAGTAAGTCGTGAAATTGAATAATGTCAGTCCTTCCGTTTTGTTTCTCTTCAGTATTATGTTGGCTTTTTTTTCTTTTTAACTTTTTATATAAACTTTAGAATCGAATTGATGTCCATAAAATAGGCACTCAGATTTTGGTCAGTATTGTGTTGAATCTGTAAATCCAGTTGAGAAGAATTGACATCTTAACAATGTTGAGTCTTTCAATCCATGAACACAGAATATCTCTCAATTTATTTAGATCTTTTTTTTCACTTCGTTCATTAGAATTTGTATTTCTCTTGATATAGTTTTTGTATGTATTTTGATAGATTTATTATTTAAATTTTTAATGCTAATATAAATGGTATTGTGTTATTAATTTTAAATTCCAGTATTCATTGTTGGTATAAAGGACATAAATTCATTTAAACATTTACTTGTATTCTGTGACTTTACTATAGTCACTAGTTTCAGAGTGATTTTCTATTTTGTCAGTTCTTTGGGGTTTTCTAAATAGACTATCATGTAAATTACAAACAAAGTCAGTTTTATTTCTTCCTCTGCAATCTGTATAACTTTTATTTTTTAATTATTAAAAATGTTTAGTCCTATTGTCCTTATAATATTCACTGTGTTTCCTATGTCCCAGGTGCTATTTCAGGCCTTTTTTTTGAGAGAGAGAGAGAAAGAGAGAGAGAGAGAGAGGAAAGGAAGGGGAGAGACAGAGAGAGATAAACATCAATATGAGAGAGACACATTGATTAGTTGCCTCTTGCACGAGCCCTGACCAGGGCCAAAATTGAGCCTGCAACTGAGATACATGCCCTTGGCTGCAATTGAACCTGGGACCCTTCAGTTTGTAGCTGAGGCTCTATCCACTGAGCCAAACCGGCTAGGGCTATTCTCAGCCTTTTATATCTATCTATTCATTCAATACTCAATAATTTACTCACAAGAATTCCATATAGTATATACTATTATTCTCTCAATTTTATAGATTACATTGGTCTATAGTTTTCCTTTCTTTTAATGTCTTTGTCTGATTTTGTTTTAGGGTATTGTTGTCCCCATAAAATGAATTAGAAGATATTTCCTATACTTTTATATTCTGGAAGAAATTTTAGCAATTTATATAATTCCTTCCTTAAATATTTAGTTGAATTTATCAATAAAAACATTTAGATCTTGTGGTTTCTCTTTTGGAATATTATTAATTGTTGATTCAGTTTTCTTCATTTTCTTTATTCAGATTATCTATTATCCTTGTATGAATATTTTGTACTTTTTGTCTTTCAAGCAATTTGTCTAAAAAAGGTCAAATTTGTGGACATAAAATTGTTCAGTATAGTTCCTTATTAACCTTTCAATGTCCATCATATTAGTAGTGATGACTCTAGTTCATATGTGATATTTATAATTTGTGTCTTCTCTCTCTCTCTCTCTTTTGTTCTTGGTTACCAATGCTATCCATTTACTGAACTTTCCAAAGAGCCAATTTTTTTTTGTTTCATTGATTTCCATTTTCTCTTCTTTCTTAACATACCAATTTACAATATAAATTTATAACAAATTTAAGTCCAGTTTTAAATACCAGTTCACATAAACACTATACCAGTTCACAAGCAATGCAGGTATCTTAGAACATAGTATTCCCAATTAACTCCTCCCTTCCTTTTTAACATTAATGCCACTCATGTCGCTCATCTATATGTTATAATCACCTAATCCATTTTTATTCTTACTAGAGGCCCAGTGCATAAAAATTCATGCACGGGGGGGTGGGGAGGGGGTCCCTCAGCCCCGGCTGCCCCCTCTCCTAGTTCAGAAGCCCTCAGGGGTGGGAGGCGACCAAATGATCAAGGGAAGGTGATATCCCCATGACACCTCTGCTGCTGCCACTGCTGACAGCACAAGTCTCAACCAACCCTGCTTACCTAAGCATTGGATGGCCCTGGGCAGCTGGGCAGCTGCCATCCAAGGCTTTCCTACACCTCAGGCTGGCCCTGGGTGGCTGGGGGGCACAGGGGACTGGGAAACTCTGGAGGCATGTTCACAGAGTGGCCAGACCCTGCCTGGAGGCAGGCCTGGCTGTGCTGTGCACCTGCAATTTCGTGGGGCTGAGGAGACTGGATGCCACCATCTTGTGGCTGTTGGCGATGGCATCTTTGAGGGCATGATGATCAATTAGCATATTTCCTCTTTATTAGATAGGATTACTCTTAAGAGTTATCTATTATTTCAATAAGTAAGAAAGGTATATTTCATTTTATCTTCACTTATTCCATCTCTAATGGAACACTCTTCCATTCTTAATTTAAATCTAAGTTTTGAGGAAAAGCATTATAGAGAACATGCTGTCTGTAGAGAAACTTAAAGGGAGAAGAAGACATTGGGGGAAGGATGTCTCTGACAGAAGAATGATGCCAAAGGGCACAGAGCCAAAATGCATCTGTGGATATAGTGGTAGTTGAATTAGAACCCATCCTGGAAATCATCTGTTTAATTACCTCATTTCCTAGGTGAGTAATTTGTCTAAGATTACATAGCTAGAAAGTTGCAGAACTGTTATTCAAAGACAGGAAGAGTGTCTTCAGCACCTATTCTAACCACAGAAGGTGGTTAAGACCTGCTCAAGATGTCACAGCCAATCAGACACAGGACAAGGCATTCAGTTCCTCTCTTCCACCTTTCATTCTCCTGCAAGTGCACAATCCTGAAACATAGTTAATGATCAGAAATCCTATGGGAATATTAGAGACAGAGTTAACATAGTCTTCTGGGGTCCAGGGGGAAAAATTCTGTAGGAATCATACATAATATATTTACAGGAGGCAGAGGTTATTTCTAGAGTAGCACTGACTACAACTTTGAATAAGCTGCCAACATAGTCTCTTCTTAATGAAATGAGATCAAATCCTTCTTTGGAAACTTTCCTAAGTGATCAAGTCAGTGTGAGTGAATACTTTCACCCTAGACCTAAAGAAATGCATTAACCTAACTAAAGCCTCCTTGACAAGGTGGGCTGTGGGTGGAGAGTATCAGATGTAATGGGGCAAGGGAAGATCTTTCTTTCATTCCAGGATACTCACCTTGGAATGTTATATAATAACTTGAGGCCCGGTACATGAATTTGTGCACCGGGGGTCCCACAGTGTGGCCTGTGGGAATCCAGGGAGGAGCCTCCCTGTTCATCCCAGCCCCACTCATCCCGGTCAGTCGGCTGAGCTGTGCTCCCACTGTGACCACCTGGGGGCCGCTCCTGCATTGAGCATCTACCTCCTGGTGAACATGCACATCATAGCAAGCAGTTGAGCAGTTGAACGGTTGTATAGATTATAAGTAAAAGATTATGTATTCACATAATAATAAGAATGTGTGTTAAAACATAGTGCTTAAAAATAACTAAGAAAATAGGATGTGATATATGGCACCTCACCACTCACACAAATTTAAGATATATGCCCACAAAACAATACTATATTTTTTTTCTGGAATATGCATATACAAGATACACTAACTGTTAAACACATTAGAACAGTTGCCTATGGAAGGCAAGGAAAGAGAGTTGAGTTATGCAAGGCATATACATATACTGTATATGATACATTATTTACATTTATATATTCATATATACAATATATATTATATTTATATTAGAGGCTCAGTGCATGAAATTTTTGCATGGGGGTTGGGGGGAGGGTGGGTGTCCCTCAGCCCAGCTTGCACCCTCTCCAATCTGGGATATCCCTCTCACAATCCAGGACTGCTGGCTCCCAACTTCTCACCTGCCTGCCTTCCTGATTGCTCCTAACTGCTTCTGCCTGCCAGTCTGATCATCCCCTAACCACTCCCCTGCCAGCCTGATTGATGCCTATCTGCTCCCCTGCCAGCCTGATTGCCCCTAACTGCCATCCCCTGCAGGCATGGTCACCACTAACTTCCCTCCCCTGAAGTCCCTCCCCAACTGCTCTCCCCTGCAGACCTGGGTCTCCCCAACTGCCCTTCCCTGCTGACCTGGTCACCCTGAACTTCCCTCCTCTGCTGGCCTGGTTATCACTAATTGCCCTCCCCTGCAGATTTGATTATCCCAACTGCCCTCCCTTGCAGGCCTGGTTCCTCCCAACTTCCCTCCCCTACTGGCCATCTTGTGGTGTCCATCTTGTGTCCACATGGGGGCAGGACCACATGGGGGAAGCCATCTTGTGTGTTGAAGTGATTGTCAATCTGCATATTAGTCTTTTATTAGATAGGATAGAGGCCTGGTGCACAGGTGGGGACAGCTGGTTTGCCCTGAAGGGTGTCCTGGATCAGGGTGGGGGTTCCCTTGGGGCATGGGGTGGCCTGTGGTGGTTTGCAGGCTGGCCACACCCCCTGGCAACCCAAGCGGAGGCCCTGATATCTGGGATTTATTTATCTTCTATAATTGAAACTTTGTAGCCTTGAGGAGAGGCAAGGGCAGGCCAGGGTGGGTGGAAAGCTTGGCTTCTTCCATTGCCAGGGGCAACCCACGCCTCCTCCTCTCTCCAGCTCTGTGGTAGTTGCCATATATGTTGGGTTAATTTGCATACTTGCGCCTGATTGATTGGTGGGTGTGGCTTGTGTGCATATGAGAGGTACAGTCAATTTGCATGTTTCTCTTTAATTAGATAGGATTATTTCATATCTATGTTTATTATACACATATGATTTATATAAGGGTATGATTGATATATCCTATACTTATGTAAATCGTGTGTTTGTGAGTGTTACAAACCTGAGCAATAATAAAATGCTTGAGAGTATCATTTGTAAATGCATTTTGAAATCCTCACACTTCCTGGTATATAGCAGGCAAGCAATAAATATTTCTGAATGAATGGCTTCATCTTCCACTTACCTGATGTTCTGAACATGATCTTCCAGACAGAGCAATGACCTTTCTTTCCAATACCTCCCATTCCCCTGCTCCCAGTTCTCTCTTTGCCACTATGGTCTAGTTAAGTGGCAGGAAAGAGCTGATAGAGAGGAACTGTTGTTTAAAAATGAAGAAAAACATCTGATTTTTAAAATAATTTTTAAATTTTATAACAGCTTTAGGTGTATAGAAGTATTATAATGATAGTAAATTCCCATATACCTCACAGCCATTTTGTCCTATTATGGCATATTTGTTACAATTAATGGACCAATTTTAATACATAATTATGAACTCAAGTTTATACTCTGTTCAGATTTTTGCAAAGAGGACCTCAGTCTTTTCTCTTAAAACTTTCAACTGATTGAATAAGGGCCACTCACATTATGGAGGATAATCTGCTTTACACAAGTCTACTGATTTAATGTTAATCACATCTAAAAAGTACCTAGACTTATGCTTGACAAAATAACTGGATATCATGGCCTACCCAAATTGAGCCAATACATCCACTAACAGTAGTAGAGACTGGTAGAATGTTTACTAAACCCATTTCCTCTTCTTCCTGGCCACCTAGCTGGACTATATTTCCCAGTCTCCTTTGCAGTAGGTGGCACCATGTGATTAAGTTCTGGCCAAACAGAACACTATGGATGAAAGTCACATATGATCCTTCCAGATCTATCCTCTAGGCTCTCATTCTCTTCCCCCTTCCTCATCACAGTGGAACGGAGTGCTCCCATTCTGCTCCATGGGACACGCATTGAAGATGGTAGGACCACAAGAGAGCAGGAGCTCTGTCTCCCTAATCACCACTGTGAGAAGCATTACCCAACTCGCCAGACCTTGAGACAGGTGAGAAGTCAATGCTATGCTTGGGTCTCTCTGCAATCACAGCATAGGTTAGACTACCTTCAGCAAATTAGAAATTGGTCCTTTGCAAGGGGGGGGGGGGACTCCCATAACAGAAAACTAAAGCATGTGACGTCATTTTGTGCGGCAACAGATATCGGAGGTTGGAAGATGGGAGGACCCTGTTTGCTATGGCAATATGGTTGATAAAATTGTGGCCTGAGTCATTGCAGCAGTTTGGGCTGTGCACATATAACATTCCCAGGAAGCCTGGCCGCACCAGTGGCTCCATAATCCCTGAAGGAAAGGGGCTGAAGAACAGTACCTGGTTGGAGAGAGGGTGAATGAGTGTACAGTACTTTACATTAGATGTTGGAATTGCCAATTGAGTTTATCCAACAATAGGATGGAAAGGCAACAGGATTATGAAGCCCAAAAGCCCACCTGGAAGCCCTCAGTACTACCATATGCTTGCGGAGATGGTGTTCTCAGCTATCTCTACCCTCCTCCCTCCTCCCCTGCCACACACACACACACACACACACACACACACACACACACACATACACATACACACACAGCTGGAGGCAACCTCAGAAATGCCTCACTGGAAACTTTACCTTCAAGGGCAACTTGCTCAGGAGTAAGAAAATGGCAGCTCTGGATCTGGGGCCCAGGTTTGGGAGACCCGGAAACAGTTTTCAGCCAAGAAGTGTGGACTGTTCTGTTTGGGGTTCAGTCATAGTGAGGAATAATGGAAAAATGTTTTAAAAAATTTTATGGCCTTAAAAATTCAATAACTCAATAGCGCCATTCTACTCAAACCTCTCAAGGGCAGGAATGACATCTCCTATTGCAGATTGTAACTTTCAAAGGGACTTTGACTTTATCAATGTGTGTGTGTGGGTGGCAGTAAATGCCTTCCTTACAGCTGCTGGGAGCTGAGAGCTCTCTGCATGGGGAGGTGTGAGTGGCCAGATGTCTGTTCTCTAGGAGTCAAGGAGTGTCTACCATGAGCCAGCTGTGTGCCTTGAGTATTTTATTCAGCACTCCCCTGCTTGTGTGAGGGAACCATTTTCTCCTCTGCATTCCTGCCAGTTTACACAGCAGGAACCTCTGCATTCTGGGAGCGACTGGGAAGTGAGCTTGTCCATGCCTTCTCCCTCTCCTGCACCACTCCCACGGGAGGGGGGTGCTTCTCTTCCTGCGGGGGCCAGCCAGAGAAGGACTCCCTTTTTCAGGCTGGCTGCACGCAGGATGGAAACCTTTTCCACTGCTTCTGCTTTCCGGTGGGAAGAACAGTTGGATCCCAGCCCAGGATCGTGTCTCTCTTCCTCCAGAATTCAGGGGTTAGAGGCGATCTGCCCACCCTCGTGTGTCCATGCCGCATCTGCAGTTCTACCCACGTACAGATCCAGACTAGGCCAGGGCTGTGCCGTTTTGAAGGTCATTTGGTTGCAGATCCAGTTTAGGTGCTCCAACGCGGCCATCAATCAAGCTACTATTTTCATCTCTATCTGAGTGTAAATATGACTATTTTTAAACTGATCCAGAACCAGGGAAGTCCTACTGCCTAAAAGCTGAAAGGGGAGTTGAAATGGTATAGATCAAGCCCCCCTGTTGTGCAAGTACAAAACTGAGGACCATATGCCTTTTGGCTGGTTCACCCTTCCAGACCCCACCTACCCCCCAGGTGCTGGCAGCATAATGGAAGCAGGTTACCCAGGACTGCTCCATCGCCAGGTGGGCCCTGCTGCTTTGAGCCCTGCCCAAACCCTGAAGAACTGGGAGACCCGGTCCTGCCTCAGATCTCACTGGGCCTTGGCGTTGTCCAAGTTGACCCCTTGCTGAAAATTGCTCTGTGGCTGTTGTGGTCACTCACTCAGGAGCACCCAAGTCTCCTTCCGTAGGCACAGCCCAGACCCCTTTGTATTGCATGGTCACCAGTATCTCTGGGGTATGTCTCTGTTCTGGATCTGATCTAGTGGGGCTGAAACCTGCATCTAGGTCATCACCTGCCTACCTGCCCATACCCAGGTGGGTACTTGCTATGAGCTATACTAGTATAGTTGGACTTCTCTTAATATCAGACTTTATTAAATAGAGCAATAATTTTATCTCATAAAGTTGACTCCAAGATGTTGCTAGGGAACCAATAGGCATATATACTAGTATATAACTTGTAAATTTTGTAATGGCTCTAAATTAGCAGTGATCTGTGCTCTTGCTTCAAATGGATTTGGACTGAGCAGACTGGAAAGCAGGTGAGTGGGCGCCAGAGGTAGCTATTTTCTCTCTTTTCCACGTCCAGCGCAAAAGAGAGCAGATCCAATTCCTGAGTAGAGGCGGCTGGGGATTGAGAAATAAAAGAGACAAGACACAGAGGTAGAAAGAAAAGCTAGGGCCAGGTGGACCGCTGACCTCTTTTGATGGAGAGACAGTGACCCAGAGCCAATGCAGCGTGTTTATTTTATACCCCCAAATACCAGGAAGTTTCACCAAAAGGTCAAGACAAAGGAGATTATTTGCATTCTTGAGTAGGCCCTGAGCATTCCTGGTGCTAGAATGGATTTAGACATCCAAGCCCACTTCCCCACACCATGGGCTAAAATGAAGGTCAAGCTGACAACACCCTTGCCCTTTTGGCAAGCCATGTTCCCAGGGCGTGGCTTTGCTGACGCCACTGGGTTCAGCTGACAATAATTAAAGAATGCCCATGTACCTTCCCAGGGGGCCCTCTACTGGTGAGGAGGAGAAGACAATCAGAGGTTGGCTTTCACTGTGGAATGTTCACACTCCTCAAAGAGGGAGCCAGAGGGGACATCATGGCACCCTTTCTAGTGGACCTGGAATGCTAGAAAGGCAAAAATAGTGCAGTCCCTCTGTTCTTATGCGTTCAGGTTCTCCTAGCAGAGGGATTGGAGGCAGTGTCAGAAGAGATGGAGATAAAAGAATACCTACAAGGACTTTTCATTTTAAGATGGATTCAGAATCTTAATACTGTCATTCATAGAGGGCCGCAAACTCCAAATGAGGAGAAGAAAACTACTTGGGAAAGGTCATCCTCAGAAAAGCTGCAGGGTGGTCTGAATGTAGGATTCAGTGTCAGAGTTGGAAGAGAGAGGGCATCATTTCTGCCTGGCCTTTTCATGGCCTACCCCTGTGGTCAGAAGGTCATCCAACCTCTGCTCTTGGACATTTCGAAGAACTCACTTCCCAAGGCCGCCAACTTTATTTTAAAATAGCCCAAAGCGTTGGGAAACATGCCATATATTGAGTCAAAAACGGGATATGGGTGGGTGGTATTTTCCCTCCTTGATGCAGTTGCTGGCTGAGCTCACCGAGGGTGTTTCTGAGTCTGAAAGACAATCTCCCTCTGTTGTATGTGCCCATCACTGAGCAAGCCGCAGTGGCTCTGGGGCTCAGGACTATCCAGAACATTCCTTGATGCACCGTTTGAATAAACCTGTCTCTCAGGGTCCAGCACTGTTTATCTCATTGTGATAAAAGCCAAAATCAAAGTGCTGACCCTGTTGCCCAGGATAAATATCATGTGAAACTTTTCTTCATACAGTGTCAGGGCCAACGGAGGGCGACTCTGTTCTGGATGAGTCAGGTGTGCAAGTTCAGGGGGTCCTGTGCTCCTCTTTGGAAACATCACAGTTCCATTAATGCGCTGGATGTCACGTCAGCTTGTGGCAGCTGCCTCCCCCTGGCGACCCCGTGTTGAACTGTCCAATCAGTGGAACCCCCAGGTCATTTCTTTCTGCTGGTGAAACATGACATGGCCCCCCAACCTCAGCTATGCTGGGACTGTGGATCTTCAGGGCCCCTTCTAGTTGCTGGCCTGCTTTTGCTGTCAAGTTCATGCATATTTTAAAATTATGATCTTAGGGATACAGCCTCCTGTCTCTGGCTCAATGGCACCTCTTCTGGTCTTTAAGGCTCTTGAGGTCATTGCCTTATGCAACCTTACTCACACAGTCCTGTTCCCTTTAGCTCTAATGTATTCAGACCAGCATGCTGAGCGAAGTTAAATGTCTACTCTGCCCTTCGTCAAGTCAATGTCTGTTCTCTTTTCCAACTCCTTGACAGAGAAGTTGGATGAAAGGCTGACACAGAGAAGTTCTGCTCTTTCTCTGACCCACTGAAGCATCCTCATTCGCTTATCGGGTGATGTATTGCCCTGGTGAGAGGTAATAGTTTAGGATTTCTTTTTAAAAAAAGACTTCCAAGCTGAGTGTGTATATTCTGCATAGCCATTTGACATGGTTTGGGACTGCTGGGTCTTATGCCATTTCGTTGTTTTAACAAACAGTCCCAGGGCCTATAAAATACAGACACATTCATTACATTCTTACTCAGTTCAGTCACCCTTGTGGAAAGTCTATTTTTATGTGCCACAAAGTTGTAGCGAAGGCTTGCCTCACGGTAGAGAAAGAAAGAATCCAGGAAGAAGTAAATGGTCACGGGTGGCGACGTTGCACATTCCAAACTGTGAAGTGCTGATTAGATCCCTGGGTGGGATCTTAGTTTTAGTCTCTGGACTGCTCAGGATTTGCTAGAAAACCAGCTGCCCTGTACAGAAAGGGGGTGTGAGTAACCTCAGCCTCAGGGCAAGGAGTCAGAATGTGTCTGACAGGAAACGGGTGAAACGATGGGACGGGGTTGGAAGCTGCATCTCTGGAAAACAGCAGTGCTGTTCTCTTCACTGGAAGTCAGGGGCGTGTGCACACATAGTTAGCTAGAGAGAAAAGAAAGGAATACCTTTGGCCCCAATAGGAAGTGGCATGGATTTGGTTAAAAAGGAAAAAAGATTATGAGACTCTGCCATTATCTTTCTTTCTTTCTTTCTTTCTTTCTTTCTTTCTTTCTTTCTTTCTTTCTTTCTTTCTTTCTTTTCTTCCTTTCTTTCTCTTTCTTTCTTTCTTTCTTTCTTTCTTTCTTTCTTTCTTTCTTTCTTTCTTTCTTTCTTCTTTCTTTCTTTCTTTCTTCTTTCTTTCTTTCCCTTCCTTCCTTCCTTCCTTCCTTCCTTCCTTCCTTCCTTCCTTCCTTCCTTCCTTCCTTCCTTCCTTCTTCAGAACACTAACTTTAACCTTTAGTCACCGCAGTTGAAATTTAACTATGGGAAACCAAGAACCTGGCTCTGAAATGCCAGAATTCCTTGGTGCAGATTTGTGCCTGGGAAGAATCCCAGTTATAAGCAACTATCCCCATAGCAATTTTGAAACTTTATGTTCAAAATGTAGAGGCATCAGTAATATATACACTCTAGAGTGGCTAATGAAAAGGCACCTATAACCATCTACATAGAGATAATAACAGTGCAATCTCCCCTAAGGGCCAGGAGGGGAGTCGGGTTGAGTGCTCCCTGGGAGATGCTGAGCCAGGTGGACAGGATGTCTGCAAGGAGAGCCTAAGGGAGCCCTGAAGCTGCCCCTCTCCACCCCCTCAACCCCCCGCCCCCATGACCTCTGCAGCTTGACTGTACTGAAAGGCAGTTTGGAGGATAAAGACAGTATCTCTGGACAAGAGGGAAACCCCAGGCCTAGTGGCCTCCCAGTTTGGGACCCCAAAGGCAAGAGCTGGGGAAGTGTACTGTGATTTGATTTCATCTAGCAGGCAAATCAATCCAAACTCCATTCCAGAAACTCATTCCTTGGTGGATCTAGGAACTCACTACCAACTGTTCACAATGCCAGGCATTTGGGGGCAGAAATCTGAGTGTTTCTCAGGCATGTGCAGGGTGCCTACTCTCCTTTCCAAGGGGTACGAAGAAATGTGCAAGGTTGGTTTGGTGTGTGTGTGTGTGTGTGTGTGTGTGTGTGTGTATGTGTGTGTGTAGAGGCTCCAGGGACAAGAGATGCCCAATGTCCTGCCACTCACTTTGGGTCAGTTTCACACAACATACTTGGCCCCCATTGTCAAATACTGTGCTTTAGGGTCTGTTAAAAGAAAAATTCCCTCAAAAGAGGTAGGTACCATTTTAAGTTGGTTTCGGTATTTTATAGTTTAAAATGATTGCATCTCAATTTTTCCTGCTTTTACATTTTAAAAGACTCCTAAATTTAGGAAATACATATTAGCATAAAGAAAATGATAACATAATCATCAATATCACTATTTAGATATAACAATTATTAATGTGTTGGTGTCTTATCTTTCCACTCACTTGTAAAAAATAGGACAAAACTACATGTGCTATATTTTAATCATCTCCTTTTAGTTAACACATAGAATCTTTTCATTTTCTTAAATGTAACCTTCTATACTATTTTAGTTGCTGCCCAATGTTCCATTTTGTGGATGTGCATTATCTCACTAGCTTCTGCTGTTGAATAGCTAGGTTTTTGCTATTAACACCATATGGCAATTTATCTTTTCTTCAAAAAAGATCCTTAATTATCAGAGAGCGACAGGATGTTTGGCATTCTGGGAAGAGTGTAGGATCTGCAATGAGGAGACCTGCATTCAAGTCCCACCTCTGCTACCTATTAAACACGCAGCCTTAAGCCAGATGTCTGTGCCTCGGTGTCATCTGTAACATGAGGATAGCAAGACGTCATCTGTAACATGAGGATAGCATCAGGACAGCACAAGGGATTGGCTGTGACACTGTCCACGAGGCTACCTTTTAACTGTGACTCTCAGGAGGAGAGATTTAAAAAATATATCATCTACCATTTATTGCGAGCCATTCACATGCCAAGTACTTTTCTGTGCTTTACACACTTCATTTCATTGTAATGCTCATAGCAAACCAATATGGCAGGTACCATTTTATTACCCACATTTTACTTACACAGGAGGAAAACGAGACAGGTGCATCGCTTACTCCATAGTGGGCAAAGCTGAAAGTGGCAGAGCGGGGTCCCAGGTCTGCCTGACCCGTGGCCCTGGCTCTGGGGCCAACGCCCTGCAGAGAAGGGGACGTGCACAGTTTTGCAAAAGACCTGCTCTAGCATCTTTGCTGTCTTCCACACCGGCTCTGAGGGGGGTGAATGTAATCATTAGTGGAGACCATCTTAAGGCCAAAACGGTCCCAACAAGCCTCACAGCCTGGGTTGAAAGGGGGCTTTTGGCTGAAATCGGTTTGGCTCAGTGGATAGAGTGTCGGCCTATGGACTGAAAGGTCCCGGGTTCGATTCCGGTCAAGGGCATGCACCTTGGTTGCGGGCACATCCCCAATAGGGGGTGTGCAAGAGGCAGCTGATCGATGTTTCTAACTCTCTATCCCTCTTTCTTCCTCTCTGTAAAAAATCAATAAAATATATTTTAAATAAATAAATAAATAAAGGGGGGTTTTGTTAATCCTTGAAAATGGGTGTGATGATCCTTATACAAACATAGCGCTTGTGCATTTCAAAGCTGTTTGCTGTTGTTCTCTCACTTGGTCCTGATGCTATCTCTGTGCTGTGGGTGAATCAGATGTCTTATAGGGGAGGAGTGGCTTGTCAAACCTCACACTATAGGGTCTACATTGGAGAGAGAAAACATTGCTAAATCAACTGCATTAATATCATCAAAAGATACTTATAAAGAAAATGAAAGTACCAAATCCAAATATCTTTCGGGAAGATAATTTTAGCATAATAGCTCTAACTGACAAGGAATTAATACCCGGATTATATATTTTAAAATTCTACAAATCAATTAAGACAATCCCCCCCCCTCCAAATGGGAACAGGATACAAATAGGCACACACATGACAGATAGACATAGGAAAATATGTTTAAATCTCAATAGTAATCAGGGAAATAAAAACTAAGACCAATGGGATACTGTTTCACACAAGCTGAATTAGGAAAATCAAGATAATAGCAAGTGTTTATGAGGATGTGGCTCAATGGGGACTTTTATACACTGCTCAGAACACTGAGATTTATATAATCACTTTGCAAAATGATTTGGGAGGATATAGTCCAGTTGACAGTGTGCCATCCCTATGACCCATCAATTCCATTCCTGGAGAAACGCTGGTCTCTGAGGCACTACAGACATGGACAGTAATGAAAATGAGCAACATACAGCCGTTCACATCAACTCGAAAAAAAGTCTCACAATCAATATAACTCACATAGTTGATGATCTCTTCCTAATGTTCTAGAAGAGCAAGATGGAACCATATCCCTGTTTTTCAAAGATTCATAAGAATTTTTTGCTGTAAGGGATGGTGCTCCCACCAGCTGAGCCACCCAGCCAGGGCGTGACCTTCCCTCTCTTTATCTTTTATCTGTTTAGCTGATGTGAGCATCCAGCGACCAAGGATGCAGTTAGAGCACATGGCTCCCCTATGTTCTGTGGTCTCAGTACAGAAACCTAGGGTCTGATTAAGACTTAGGGAAAGAAAAAGCTCCCGGGTGAGTGGGAAAAAAAAACGGTGGAAGGGGGTAAGGAGCGGGCAAATCTATGTGCCCATTCTTGCTTTACTTCACCCTGGCTGTGTGGCCCTGGACAAGTCACTGGGCTCCAGTTTTCTCTCCTATTCCGTATCAGTTGTTCTCATTTGGAGGTGAGGCCTCCTGAGGGGGCCTTTGTAACATGGAAGGCGACATTTCTGTCATCGGTGACTGGGGAGCCACAGAGCCAGCGGAGCCCCTAATGAGGTCCTTCCAGCCTCTGCAGCTCTCCGGTCTTCCTGTGTGACGGTGGCTGCTGCAGGATGCTTCTGAAGCATGCAATTCTCTGCGCGACCACTGGGGACACGTGGCTGTGGTACAACTGGGGTCTTTAGGGCTGCAGATGCTCCTCCGTTCTCCTTTACTCCCTGCTTGGGAGCCTCGCTGTCCGTGCAGAAGATTTGGTGGATTTGTTTGAAGAGAACAAGCACAGGCCACTGGCTCCCTGGCTCTGCCAGCCAGCAGGAGCCGCCTCCCGTTCTAACAGCATCCTCAGAGCAGCCGCATTCCGGGCTCTGTTGTCCTGTGCGAAGCCCAGCAGCGCCCTCCCTGGGACACACTGGGGACGTACACGACGGGCTGCTCTGAGAACTGGCTGGCCACCTGGACAAAACCTCCCATAGCTGTGGCTTGAGCAGAGCAGACCCCTGCCATCCCATGGGGGTGCCTCAGGGAACACTGGGTGGAGGAGCCCCTTTGGAGAAGGCAGCCCACGCCAGGGTGCAAAGCCTCTTGGGAGGAATGAGAGCTGGGTTTCCGTGCTCACCTGTTCCCTTGGCCCAGTGCTCTTGTCCAACTGTACCCAGTAGCCAGACCCACTGCTCCCCATCCATTCATCTGGACACCCCCTCCCTCCTCCCCCAGTTTCACCCTGGAGTCTGTTTCTCTCTGCGGCTGCTTCATTGCAGCCTGAACCTAAAAGCATGTACATCTCAGATTCCAGCCTAAAGGGATGGGTCCAGCCCCCCTCCCCACCCACCCCCTCGGTCTGACATTCAAGGCTTTCTACACTCTGCTTCCAATTTTGCTTTACTACCCACTACTCCTCGGACACTTCCAGGCACACTCCCTTAGCCATTGCCTCCCAAATGATGTCTGTGAAATTTCACCTTCACGCTCTCTCACACTCTTCCTTTGTCCTCCCCTGCTATCCAGCTATTGGAAGGCTCGGCTCCTTTGGCCTCGGCTCAGGAATCACTGAGAAGCCCTCCCTGGACCTCCCACTGGCTGCACAGCTCACATTGTGGGAGCCCTGCTCCCCAAGATGATAGCTTCCTGGAAGGTAGGAACCAGTTGGAGACTTGGCCCGCAGGTTCCCTTTCTTAAGAATGGCTCAGCAGTTACGATGGTAACAAATAGCTTCTCTTCCTGTTCTCCCAGATCAAAACAAGTAAACGAGAGAGAAGCAAACAAACTGTTGAAGAGCACGGGATCTGGCTTCCTGCCTGGATTGCAATGAGAGTGCCCGGACAAGGAGGAGGCCAAATCGGAGATCCTGGTTTAGTAAGTTGCCCATGAACACGGCCTGGGATGCTTTGGCTTCGTCCTGATTGCCTGAGGGCCACGCGCCTGAGTGCCAGAGCAGGAAGCTCTCCCTCCTAATGATCCACTCGGAGACCTTGTGGCTGAGGCTCCTGCAACCCGGAAGCAGGCTACGTCTGCACAGGTGGAGCCTCACATAGACTTGGGTGGATCTGATGTGTAAGCTTAAGAAGTGCGTTGACCGGTTTTCAAGACCTTTGGAGAGTTTTCAGCAGGACTGGACCACTTATGAACTCACATCCGTCACAACTCGGTACAGCAAATGTCTCAGAAAACGCCTGGAAAAGGGCATCTTGGCTGAGTTTCCCTAGAGATGCTATCATTCCACAGATATATACGTCTGGGATACAGGCACAGTTCTATGTGCCTGTATGCAGCTGGGAACAAACCAGACAGAACTCCCTGTCTCCATCAACTTCCACTCTTCACATGATCTGGTCCACTCTTCACATGACCCAGGCCCGTCAGCAGGCAGTGGGGCTGTGGAGAGATGTCACAGAGCTCCTGGGTAGGGAACATAGCAGACCCATCTTTTAGAAATAGCGTCTCAAACCCCACTGTTCCAAGTGTGGTCTGTGGACCCCTAGCATCAGCACCACCCGGGAGCATCATAGAAATGCAGAATCTCAGCTCCTCTCAAGACCTTCGGAATCAGAAGCTGCACCTGAGTGGGCCCCCAGGTGGGCCACGTGCAGGTGAAGGTTTGAAAAGCGCCTTATAGAATGCTAAGGCCCATGGCTGTCCTATAAACAAGAAAGCAGAATGGTGGAATGAGTCTGAGAAAGAGCACGTGCTGTCTGTCCCTTGCAGACTCAGAAGGCTGGTACGTGAAAGATAAAGACACCCTTGGAAAAGAAACTTGTGCCTTAGCCAGTTTGGCTCAGTGAATAGAACATCGGCCTGTGGACCTAAGGGTCCTGGGTTTGATTCTGGTCAAGCACATGCCCAGGTTGCGGGCTTGATCCCCAGTAGGGGGCGTGCAGGAGGCAGCCGATCAATGTCTCTTTTCATCATTGATGTTTCTATCCCTCTCCCTCTCTGAAATCAATAAAAAAAAATTTTTTTTAAAGAAACAAAAGAAATTTGTTTAAAATGTCCGCTCAACAGTGACTCGACCACTGCAAACATTCCGTGGAACTAGCGTCCTATGAAACACCTCAGGCAAAACCGTGCTGGCATCCAGTTTCAGCTTCTTTGGCTGAAACAATTCTGGATGGAATGAGCCTGTGGCATAATATCTGGCGGCTTTGTTGAGGCACAAATTAGAATTATACCAGCTTTTCAGCTGGGGCTCTGAGCAAAGGTCTCAGTTGGGGGGTGAGGGCAGCAGGGGAATGGAGGGGACCAAGGGACCTTTTCTTCATGTGGCTGGGCTGGCCTCTGCCCATGGCTGTGGCAGTGCTCACGGGGAAATAGATACTGCACCCCAACAGACACTGGCCACACAGGAGCTAAGCCTTCACGATGATTCCATCTGCTGGTTAACTTGTGGGAATTGCACATGGGAAACACTACCTTCCAGAAGGAGGTCATTTGAAGAAATCCAGAAGCCAATATGAGCACCCCTTATTTGTCATTTAGGGAATTCGAGAAGGTCTTGGGCCATGTATACTCCCCAGGCGTCAAGGATCCACGATGATATAACGACAGCGAACATCTATTGAGAGTTTCTTGTAAGCCACACACTGTCCTCACTCATGATTTCCTTGCAACCATGCGGAGGTAAGTCATGTAATCATTTTACATGGAGGAAACTGAGGCACAGTTCAATCCCTTTTATGTAGAAGGTGACTTCGGAGATTCAGGTGACAGTAGAGACCAAGCTGGCCTCTATGGGGGCCCTTGGCACCTTCCTAGCTCCTCCCCCCCTCCAGCAAGGTCCCCGAGAGCTAGGAGCCTTGCCCAGAGCCCCGGTCAGCCGGTGGGCATGACTCAGCAGAACAGCCTGGTACTGCGCTGGAGGCTCCTTCCTTCTGGGACCCTGTAAACTGAGAAAGTCCATCTCCTTTGGGAGAACGTCTCCTGTCCCGTGTGAGGGTGCCGCCCCAGGTGTGAGCAGCACCGAGGAGACAGGTGCAGACTGGAGTGGCCCCTGCGGTGAGCCCCAGGCTGGGAGGGACGCCCGCTTTGCCTGAGGGTTGAATTTCTATCACGCTCCAGAGGCTGCTGCTGCTGCTGCTACTGCTGAGGCCGCCCTGGAAGGCAGGGCACGGCCAGGGCTGCCAGCGAAAACAAACCTTGCACTTGCAAGGCCTGGGCTCCAGTCCAAGCTCAGGCCCCCAGCTGCCGCACAGCCTCTGGCACGTTTCTTCCCAGGCCTCAGTCCTTACCCCACCTCCTCCCATGGACAACTGCTGAGGGCTTTTCACCGAGTGTGTGGGGCAGTCCCTGGTACCTCATGGTCCAACTCACGGGTGCCCAAGAGGTCCTTCCTGGACTCCCTTGGGCTTGTGGCTGCTCCTGGGATGGAGCAAACTGGGATCACGACTGGCAAACTGGGATCACGTGAGAGCTGGCTTTTCTCGGGGACGCACAGATCTGCTGCCTCCACATCACCCCAACAGCACCCCAGCGATGAGAAGGAAGCCCCTGTTGTGTGGTCAGACCAAACCCAGGGGTAAACAGTCTCTGCTTCTTGGGATGACGCTCAGAGGTAGGTAGGGCCCTGGGATGCAGCATAGGGTGGAGGTCACGGAGTCGTCCAGGCACAGCCTGTGTGCTCGCTGAGGGAGCCGGGGAAGGGGACCTAGTCTCTCTGAGCTGCAGAATGCTCATCTGCGAGTGGCACAAACGAAAGTCCATCTAACTGGGCCATCACCAGTGCTTCCTAAAGAGCAGCTATTACCATTGCTATTATTTGACTATTGGTTATTTGACAGTGTACCTGGGCGATACACTGTAACAGAATAACTTTAAACATCTGCCTTTTAAAAGCATCAACAAGCTCTACCCGGTTTGGCTCAGTGCATAGAGTACTGGCCTGCGATCTGAAGGGTCCCACGTTCAATTGTGGTCAAGAGCATGTACCTTAGTTGTGGGCACATTCCAAGTGGGGAGTGTGCAGGAGGCAGCTGACAGATGTTTCTAACTCTCTATCCCTCTCTCCTCTCTGTAAAAAAAATCAATAAAATATATATTTTTAAAAAATCAAAAAAAAAATCAACACATTTCTAAATGGAATTTAAAAATGTTTTTCTCTCCCTATACAATTAATGTTTTGTATGAGGTTGGACACATGATAAAATACATTAACAGAAATCAAGGGTTTCTAAAAATCCGAGGAGTCTTTCTATGTCCTACTGCCCTCCCCCTCTCCCTCCTGGCAGCAGCCGCTGGCGTTTCAGTGCAGCCTGGCAGGTTGCCCCTCCCCGGTCAGTAGGTGCCAGTTCTCCCGGGAGCTGACCTGAAGCCCTCCTGCTGTATGCTGTCTCTCTGACCCAGAGATCTAGGCCAGCATGGAGGGACTTTCGGCTCCATCACTAACTTCCAAGCTGCCCCCTGCCTGCCCTGCCTGCTGATCAGGATCACACGGACCTCACGTCAGGGTCTTGGAGCAGCGGGTGAGAGATTCCGTCCCTCCCGTGGGCTCCTGACCCCCCTCCCACCCGAGGGCCAGTGTGGGGAGGGAGGGGGACTGAAACAACATTGGGTCAGTCCCAGCTCTGAGCATGCCGGCCCCTGCCATGTGCCGTCCTTCCCACAGCTACGTGGGGTGGGGGGCTGGCTGGCCGCCACACAGTGGCTGAGATGGAGGCGGGGCTGAGCCAGACGAGCAGTTGGCGTTTGTCTTTCCATCTAATCGTGTTGCTGTCTGTACACGGAAGTGTGTCTCCTGAAACATGCCGGGAAAGGGCGGGGTATGGAGTGGTTAAGACCAGGCCCTGGAGCCAGACCGAGTTAAACCAGGCTCAGTTACTTTCCTCGCTGTGTGACCTCGGGGAAGTCGTTCAACCTCTCTGTGCACCGGTTTCCTCGCCTGTGAAATGGAAAACAATCATCCCTACTTCATAGGACTGATCTGAAGGTGAAAATGAGTTGCTTAATATAAAGCCATTAAAATACTACCAGCCACATATATGTTTGACCTTAAAATCGTTGTTATTACTGAATTAAGTACCGTGAAGGTAGGAATTTTTGTGTTTTGTTTGCTGGTCTGTTTTATAACAGTTCAAGGTACTTACTAGGTGCTCCATAAATATTTGTTTTTTGGGGGGTAAATGGATGTTATTGCAATCAGAGAAAAACTCTTTTGTAATGCAGACATTATTTATTTTGGCCAGCAGAGAGCAGCAAGTAGCTGTGACTCACACTAATTCCGGGCCAGGGTGGTTTTGGGTGCTCTGATTGTGAAGGCTATCAGGACTGTCCCGAGCCAGCTGGTGGGGTGACAGTTTGCCAATGCATCTGTATGGCTGGCCCTTCCCCCTCCCCCTCCCCTTTGTGAGGGTTAGAATGATTGGCAGAAACTCCAATTCACAACAAACCTTGGTTCAATATCTTCTCACAGGCCCAATTCATTTTCAATTTCTCTCCTCCTTTCCTTTCTACCTCTCGCCCTCCACCGTCTCTTTCCCTCTTCCTCTTTCTCTGATTATCTGTTTCTCTCTCACAGACGCACGTAGTCCCCTGTATCAAGCTAGAACACTGTTCACACTCCCAAAATTTTATCTGTGCAACTGCAGCTTATATTCCAAACCATGAGGTGCATAACCTTATGAAGTATTCTCCCCAATGCTAAATGTGGGAAATTAAAAAGAACATCTGACTTGATCCAACCCGATCCAGAGAGGTACTATAACTTGGCTCCGGACACACAGCGATGAGTTGTAGGGTAAGAGCACTAGCCAGGCCCTTCGGCTCTGTCCATTCACCCAGGTCATCACTTGCTTCCCTTGTGTTGATCCAATCTGTGAAGCCACCAGCTCTGGCCCCGGATGTCTGGCACAGAGGAGCGGCTTCCCGGGAGGACCGCTGCCTATTTCTTCCTCAGCTCACTGGGCCCCGCCCGAGCTCTCGCGTTTCCTCTGTGGCCACAGTATGAGACCAGATGGTGCATTTCCTCGTATGGACAGGCCCACCCCAGCCAAGACAAAGTTAGCCCCTTGGGGGAACCCCCAAGTAGGGGGTCCCAGAATGCTCTATGTCTGGCCAGCCAGCGGCCACAGTGGTTCCACACATCAGCCTCACCACCGCTCCGCTCTCCGTTCAGGCACGGCCCCTCACCACAGCCTCTCCCATTGGCTTAAGATCCTGTCTTTCTCAAATATTATCCCAAATATCTATTTGGAAAAAAAAAACTTAATTGATATTCCCATTGAAAAACAAACTCCATATGAATTGATGAGTTAAAGAAAATGAATAAAGAGAAATTTAAAAACTAGGGGGAAAAAATGGGTGACCTATTCTGTTATCTTAGCTGAGGAAGATTCCCTTAAACACTACAGCAAAGGTAGAAACTCAGAAGGAAAAGATTTACAGATGTGATTACATAAAAATTAAAAAACTTTATGCCCCCAGGAAACATCAAAAAACAATATTAAAGGCAAGAAAGAAACTGGGGGAAATTTGGCTACACATATAACAGACAACACACTTATAGGTCAGAATATCAAGAGGAAAAAAGAAAATTAACTGACAAACTAAAAATATAAACTTACAGGAATTCGGAATATGTTCAACTCACTCACCGTGGGATAAATGCAAAATTCAACGTTTATTTTATTCCTCTTGAAGTGGCAAATAAATTCCCAGTGTCAGGAAGGATGCTAAGCCACAGGTCCCCTGGTTCTGCCGGTGGCACATTTCTGCTTACAGGTGTCCCTGGTAAATGCCTTTTCTCACAGCCTTTGTGCTATCACTGTATTTATTTATTACCTATTGCCCATCCCCACCTCCCCCTCCAGAATCAATACCTTGGTGAGAGGGACGTTGCTTATTGATCCATCGCAGGTGTTTACAACAGCACCTGGCCCATAATAGTTCACTCAACGTACACTTAGTGAGTGGATAATTGAACTTTGACCCTGGTGACTCTACTCTTAGGCACTGCTCCTAAGGCAACAATCAGAGATCTTCAAATATAGTTACGCCCAAGGGGGTCATTTCAGCATATGGCGTAGTAGCCAAACTTGGTAAATCATTTAAACGTCTAACACAGGGAATTAACAAAAAAGTATAATATATCCTTAGTAGAGGCTACAATAGTAAAGTTATTAAAATCATGTGGTAGGCGATGATGACACTGAATGACTTTCTAGTTATAGTGTATTATGAAAAGAGCAGGTGACCCTATTTTCTACAGAATTTGTAAAGGAATTTTTCAGAACATTTCTTTTAATATATATATATATATATATATATATATATATATATATATATATATTTTAATTGATTTTTTACAGAGAAGAAGGGATAGAGAGTTAGAAACATCGATGAGAGAGAATCATTGATCAGCTACCTCTTGCACACCCCCTACTGGGGATGTACCCGCAACCAAGGTACATGCCCTTGACCAGAATCGAACCTGGGACCTTTCAGTCTGCAGACCAACGCTCTATCCACTGAGCAAAACCGGTTTCGGCCCAGAACATTTCTGCATAGAATACTATCCTAATTTATATATGTATATTTACAGCAGTGCTGCTCAGACAGCACTCACCCACAGCAGATCCCATCAGGCACCGGACTGCTAAAGGAAGTCAGGAACATGTAGCCACCTTTGTAACTCTTAGAACTGAGACTGGAGAGTCCTTCAGAATTCACCTGGCTCGAGTGGGTGAGGGTGAAGCTGCCCGGAGGGTCCCAGAGCAAAGGCACATGCATAGCCAGGACCAGAACTTATGAAAAAATAGTAGTTCTCATGGAGCAACTGCCAATTTCCCAAATTCCAAGGTCTGCAGACTTTTCCTATGAAGATTGGCCCAGTGGTAGCTGTCATCCTCCCTTTGGCCAGAAGAGGGCAGACACTGGCCATCGATAGAGGAGGAGAGCTGGCAGATACTTTTTTTAAGGTTGAAATAACATTTCCCAATAAGGTAATTCTACTCTATCTGATGAGAGTTGGAGCTCAAAACAAAACTCTTGACTCTTCTGCTGAGAATCTACTACTTAAAAGGCAGAGAGGACCCAAGACTCAGGATCTCTTCTTAGCTCCAACTTTGTCACTTCGCCTCTCTGAGCCTCAATCTTCATGTGAAGTAGAGTCCCTACTGTGTGACTATGAGGTGCTATTAGGGGGAAATATGTAAATTAGAAAGTTCCATATTACAAAACACATTCGCACAGTAAATGGGACTTAATACAATGGTGTGTGTGTGTGTGTGTGTGTATGTGTGTGTGTGTGTGTGTGTGTATAGAGTTGGACACAGGAGAGGGCCAGGCCCTGGGAGGCTTTTGAATATATGTCAGTTCTCAAACAATTAAAACCAACCCATTTGCACTTGGTGAAAGGTTAACTACCTTTATTTACATTACAAACAGTGCTTATCTTAAAAGTTAAAGACGTGCTTTACCTATTGACTGTGTGGGAAGAGAGTGAAATATCACAGGGGTACATGTAAATTCCTAAGATTAAGCTGAAAAATGTTCCTGAATACAAAGGAAGTTATTGGTGATACTAACTTGTGGTCACGAGAAGCAAAATGTGTAAGATGTGGATATTTTTTTAAACCTAGTTTCATTTTCTTAGGCTGTGGATCACTGGTAGAAGTGTTATTTTCACACCCATCTGTGGCAGCCGGAGCGAAAGTGCAGGGTGAGTATCAGACTGGAACAATGAGGAACTACAGTGCTGTTGCCAGGCAAGCAGCCACAGTCATGAAGGAACTGTGTCTGGAGGAGGGGGTGAGGGATTGAGCCGGGAGCCTGGAGGAGAGGGGCCCCAAGTGGACGACGGGACCTGTAGGGAGACATTCAATCAGAACAAGAGGGTCAAATTCACACGGGCAGGTCTGTTATCATTGCTGAAGGGCCTTCTTGAGAAACAACCAGAGAAAAGCGTATCCTCAGAGTCTGGAAGCTCCGGATGTTCAGAGGGTTCAAGGAGTGCCTGGAAGACCCCTCTGAAGGCAGGAGAAAAGGCAGTAGGTGGCCTCAGAAACCATGTCGTTCCTATACAATGAACTCAGCCACATATCAACACAGGATGGGGGAGAGCAAGCTTACAGGTGTCAGCACGCAAGCTTCTAGGTTCCTATAGCACCCCAGGCTGGAAGGGCCTTGCAACACTGGGGCAAAGGTGTAGTCAGTCGTGTGAAAGTCAGACGCACCAACAGGTTGAGCCACATAAATGGCACTCACGTATCCCGATGATGAATGGCGGGGAAAGAAGCCAAGTCTGCTTGAATCAAATGAGAGAAGGGGATCCCAAAGCGTTCATGTGACCACAGCAGCCAGAGACTGGGATTCGCTGAGGTGTGTTCACTCACTCACCCACCAACCCTCGCCGGTGGAATTCCCACACAATGTGAGGCACTTTCTCCAGAGCTGTGTGGATTTTCTTTGACAGCAGCATGGGGATGATGTCTCAGGCTTTGTGATGGTTGAGATGTTAACGTCATCTGGGGGGGGGGGTGTGGAGCCACAAGGTATGTGTCTTGTGTAAAAGGTAGCATTGGAATTGTATGTAGTTCATTGAGATTCCCCAATGTGACCAGTCAGCCTCTCAGAGCCTGATCAATTTGACAGAGCTGATAAAACAGTTTTTAGAAAGACAAAGCTAAGGATGGCAGCTAAGCCCCATTTCCCCTCTGAATTTCTTTCAACTTTCTCAGAAGTCCCTTCTGGATCCCAGGGGTGTGACTTCCAAGGGACCCACCGGCCAGAGAGATGGGCCGAAAAACTCGGGCATCGGAATTAGGTCACATGGAGAGCAGACTTATTTTATTATTATGGACATTCTCTTTCCCTAAGGGAAAATGTAAGCGTAACTCCTAGTGAATACCGAGTGGGTGGACCAACATAAACCTGATTTTTTTTCTTTGAAAGAGTAATTGTGTTTTGTTTGTTGAGTATATTGCTGAATTTTCGCATTTTTAATTTCGCATATTTAAGCATATAATTGTGATGTTTTATAAATCTTTTCTACAATTTTCTTCAAAATTACATGAAAAATATTAGGACAATTTATAACACTCATGTACATGGCAAATGATTTGTTTTGTCTAGGTTAGTGGTCCTTAACAAAGGCTTTTTTTTACTTGGAGAATTTCTTGAATTTTCCACTGATTGAAGATTGAGCACACAGAGAAATAGGCAGCACCTCTCTTTCTTTTTTAAACTGATTTTGAGAGAGAGAGAGAGAGAGAGAGAGAGAGAGAGAGAGAGAGAGGAGATGGATAAGCAAAAATATTGATGAAACAAGGATTGGCTGCCTTCAACACGCCCCCTACTGGTGACTGAGCCTGAAACGCAGGCATGTGCCTTGATGGGGAATCAAAACCAGTGAGTGACCTCTTGGTTCATGGGTAGACGCTCAAACACTGGGCCACACTGGCCGGGCAACAACCTCTCTCCTTTTGACCTCAAATTTCTTCTCCAATATCCATCAGCTATTGCTCTCTCATCTCAGGATGAAAATGTCCTTTCATTCTTTCAAAATGAACACATCCACTCCTGTGGACACATCTTCATTGGGGCTTGTGTTATGTCATCATCCTTTTGACTTTTGGGCTGGCTCTCACCCCTCATATTTACCAGCTCAGTCCAGTTCTCTCCCCAAACCAATTCGAATAACCAACCACAATCCTACCTCCTTCCTATGAACAGCTCCACCTCTCACTTCTGCCCTGGCCACTTGAGAAGGCCACGCTCAAACCACCAAATCCAACAGGCTTTATATTCAATCCTTAAATGTTTTTGAATCCCTCAGGATTCCTCATCTCCCCCCCCCCCCCCCATAAATCCAGTCCTTTCTTTAGCTTCTATAACACTTCACATTTCCCTGAGTAATCTACCTCCTTTTCCTCCTCTCCTATGGAATGTGGACAGCTGGTTCCTGGCTCCTGGTGATCTCCCGGAGGCTTTAGTGTGCTTCCCAGCTGCACTTCTCCTCAGGGGTAACGGCTGCCAAACCTCCTGCCTCGAGTGGTCCGCTCAACCTCTCATTTCTAATTGTCAGCTTGTCAATGTCTCCAGAGGATGGCTTTTAAAACCCAGCCCAGGCAAAGCCAAACCTATCATCTCGCTCCTTGTGGTAGATCTTTTCTGATTGTTTGCCCATGGCTAAATGGATTCGCCACCATCCTTTGGAAACTGACCCCAATCCACAGGGGATGTTGCTAAAAGCCATTTGACTCCCTGATCACAGTTGATTGCCACGGGGACAGGCACCTGCCTGAGGCTGAGCCACCCCGCCTCTCCTAGTCGGGAAGTGAGAGAAACAAAGACCCGGATCATTGTAAACGGCACTGTCCATGGATCCCGGTGCAGGGGTCCCTTAGAACTACCCCAGTTCCCAAGCTCTCTGGTCATTCATCTGTTCCATGGATTCATGAGCTATTCTAGAAAACATCTAGTGAGACCCCTCTTTTGGCAAAGCTTGCTTGAGTTGGCTTTTGCTACTTAGAGACCTTTAAGTCACAGAACCACCTACACTTCTCCAGGAATCTCTAATTCTGTCAGAGCCCTGCCACACCCTTCCCAGCCAGGCATGAAACTTGACTCTACCCTGGCTCTTCCTGAGGCCCTCAGTCAGACTGCTCAAGCCCTGCCAGCTTTATCTCCTAAACAAGTCGCCTCCTCTCCACGTCCTGGGGTCCTATTGCCGTAGGGTCCAGGCCTGTGGTCTGTTTGCTGGGCAAGTCCAGCCTCCCTATATGCTCCAGTGGAAGGTTGATTCGGAGCATGTGGCTTCTTCTCTAAAACCCAGAGGCTGTCTTACGGCTCTCACCACAGCAGAACCACCCGACTCCTCCCGCCTCCCACGGGCACCGGCTTACCTCCTGCTGTTTCCACTCCTGGTGCCAGTCAGGCCTGATGAGCAGACGAATTAAACTTCCTCCATGATTCCCGTCCTTCAGGTCCCTTTGCCCTTGGGCCCTGGTAAAATCTAATTTTTTTTAAAGGTGTATCTCAGGCCCTTTCCCCTTTCTTTGGGAGAACCAGACCCTCTGGGACTGGAGATCCCTGGCCATGTTTTAAGTTCATGTTCATCTTCCCTTCCAGATGGGGAGGCACGGGCTACCTTTAATTCCTGGCACCACCGTAGGTGATGGGAAGTGGATGTTGAGTGAATTCGTTCACACATTGTCAGATGTTCACCAGGATAGGAAAAGGCCCGAGAGAAGAGCCAAAGCCAAAGTATTTCCTTCTGCCCTTGCTTCCTGTGCTTTTAGCCAAAATCAGGGGATTGGAGTGGCGGGGACGGGTGGTGGGTGTTGAGTGGGTGAATTAGAATGTGACCCAGACTTCCAGGCATCAGTGATTGCAAAGCAGGACGCTCCTGAAGTTGTTTTTGATTCCAGGAAGAATACATTCATGTGGGCTTTTGCGTTTACAATTCATTTCCATATACATTACCTGGCTTACTAGGTGCTGCAACCCGGCGAAGCAAAGTTTATGGATGTCAGCTTGTAGGTGAGGGACCATCCAGGTCAGGAAGCAGCAACAAGGTCACACTCAGAAAGGACCGGCCTTCTCACCTCAGATCCAGGTGCTTTCCCTCTACTACATAGTTGCCTGCTTCTCCAGGGGCAGAGTTAAAACACCATCAAACAGGCTCGCCAGCCAAAACCGGTTTGGCTCAGTGGTAGAGCGTCGGCCTGCGGACTGACAGGTCCCAGGTTCGATTCCGGTCAAAAGGATGTCCTTGGTTGCGGGCACATTCCCAGTAGGAGATGTGTAAGAGGCAGCTGATCAATGATTCTCTCTCATGCACCATCCATTTTTCTAACTCTCTATCCCTCTCTCTTCCTCTCTGTAAAAAAAAAAAAATCAATAAAATATATTTTTAAAAAAATAGAAGACAGGCTATTCATGGAAGTGGGAATAGGTATGTGGAGGTAATCTGCTTCTAAATCACATCACATTTCCCCCACCCTTGTTGCCAGACATGACAGCTAGGCAGGTTCCAAACACTTTGATTTGATGGCAAAATACTTTAATTTCTCATAAAGCCATTTCCCCCACCCCATGACTTGACATGGAAAAGAATCTGCATGCGTGTGTCCTGGCTGAGCAGGAGGATGACGTGTGCATGTACATATATGCATATACGTACAGGTTTATTTAATGGATCCGATCTACACTTCTGGAGGCTGTGTGAAGCATCTTATCAAAAGGAAACACATTGTAAGCAGGAGTTTAAAAAAGCTTTCAGATCCAACAGATCGGTCAGTATCGGTACACAGATTTGTTTCCAAAGCTGAAATAGACCATTTCACGAAATTCAGTTATTTTATAGTATGCCATAAAAAAAAAGAGGGACACATGTCTATTGACAATTTAAATATTAACTCAACAGGCTACCTGGTGATATAAATAGGAAAAAAAGTGGTCATGAACTAGGAGTGTGAAACTATGACACCAGCCTCTCTTGGACTGCAAAGGATGTTAAAAACAAAAACAAAAACAAAAAACAAAAAAACCCTATCCTAGAATCTAAAACAAGAAAACAAGTCAAATATTCCACTCCATATAGACCCCATCCGGCCCACATCACCCCCCCCAAGGAGTATACCCCCAACACATGAGGTTTACTAACCACCTGCTACAGATGTTACTACATCACTAATTAACAATGATCACAGAAAATGTGTCATACCAGAGGTTTTGTTATCATACACACAACGCCTTAGTGGCTGTGGAATCTCCCCCCTAGAGCTCTGGTCAGCAGGCTAACTGATCCACGCCACTGGTCCAAGAAACCACAGCTAAGACTCGGGCGCAGCGGAGGGTTGGTTCGCACAGTGAGCTTTCGCTGGCATGCGCCCCACTCCCGTCAGAAGGGCTGGGATGTTGGGGAACAGTCCCAGCCAGGTGCCACCGCCACCTATTCCTGGGCCTCCTTGCGGGTCAACTTGTAGATCTCGGTGGGTCCGTCCACGTGGGTGATGGTGGTGGTGAGCTGGAGTTCTTCCCCGCTGTGGACCCTCAGATCACCTGAAACAGGGGTTTTGGGGTGAGACGTGTTGGAGGAGGAAGGAGAAGAAAGCTGGTCCATCTCCGGAACCACCGCCCTTTCACATTCTGAGCTGACAGCGAATACCTGGGCACAAACACCAGGGTTCACGCCCAACCTTTTCACTCAAACTTGGCAGTAATTTCATCCACTTTTGTCTCCCAGAGAGGAGAGATTAATGAGAGATGAGTCAGCTTGCTGCTTATGTAATTTGTAATCATTACTAACATTTAATGAGGGCTTCCTTGGTGCCTGACGCTGTTTCTCAGTGCTTTATCCTTGATCGTATTTATCCTCACAAGAGCCCTCCCGGCTGACCGTGCCAGCGTTACAGATGAGGAAACTGGGGTGGAAGGAAGGTGACTGCCCCGGGTGACAGACAGACACACAGCAGCAGACCCGAGGAAGGAAGTCTGTGTTGTGGGCTAAGCCTTCCTGTGAAGGGAAGGCAGACATAGGCACCCTTGTTGTGACTAATTTACAAAGTGGCCATGCCAGGTTAAGGCACACAAGACCTGCCTGCTACCAATCGATTGGGCTGGGAACTACGTATAATACTTTTAAGAACAATTAGGAGTTTTCTTCTCATGGACAAATGACCAAAAATACACGTAATTTTCTGCTATCCCCCAGGATTCTGTACACAACACCAGTGTTTTGGTCGCCCCACAGAGTGGCCCTGCCTGGGGGGGGGGGGGGGGGTCTTGGTCAAAGCAAGTTCTTCATTTGCATATCTGGGAGAGCCATCCGAAGTTCAAAGCCAGTTTCAGGATCTGCATGTCTGAGCACCCTCAGCATTTCAAAGAGTCCTGACCTCCCCAGTCAACTGCGGAGCCCCTCCAAGTGTTTACCTGAGGAAGCCCTTTCACTGAAGGCTTCCCAGAAATAGATGTCAGGATGCAATTTTCTTCAGGTTTTGAACCAAAGATGAGAATTCTTTAAGCTTAAAATGTGATTTCAATGAGCAGGCCCTAGAAGATGTGTCTGATCCTACAGATCGTTTGAAAAAACAGCCCAAATTACTTGGGCTTCTTTATTTCATGGGTACCTACCCTGTTTCCCTGAAAATAAGACAGTGTCTTATATTAATTTTTGCTCCCAAAGATGCTCTAGGTCTTATTTTCAGGGGATGTCTTATGTTTCCATGAAGTAGGTCTTATTTTCGGAGGATGTCTTATTTTCGGGGAAGCACGGTATATTACAGGTTGTGCCCGATACTGTCCTAAACACTTCACAAATATCACTGCATTTAATCTTCGTGCCAGTCCTTGGACAGAGGTGCTGCTGTCATCATTCCCATTCTGCTGATGAAGAAACTGAGGCACAGGCAGGCTACGCACCTCGCCCAAGGCCCAAGATGATACACAAAGATTCAAAGGGGGAGCTACGAGAGACTCCAGGATCCAAGTTCTTAACCTTTAGGCTACGCCGACACTGTCAACATTCAAGCTACCAACAGCCAGTGAGACTGCCAGCAAAGCATAAACTCGCATGCAATGTGTTACAGTCATAAACACATATACACAGTAAATTTGGATAAATTGTTCAGGATGTTAATTTTGCTCTTTTGTGTCTGATGAAAGAGAATTTATAGCACAAAATATCAGTGCACTGGCAGTAAGGAGAGCTGTTACATATGAGCATTTACCATATGCACCAGTAGGGGCTTAACGTGCCCCGTGTTTCCTTATAAGATGTGAAGACACTGAGGCTCGGGTAGGCAGTTAATTTCTCTATGGGATGCAGCCTGCACCCAGCAGAACTAGGATGGGGACGAGATCTATGCATCTCTGGCTAGTGGATCCCTGGTTCACCTGTGGCTGTATTGTACCTTGAAGGCCAACTCTTCCCCTGCAGGAAATGGATGTGGGAAGGTGGCAGTAACCTGGCAGGAGTGGGGATCCCTCCATTTGTCTCCAAATTCCAGGGACCCCCACTCCTGCCAAGGACTCACTCCATCTGTTCTTCTCCCTCTCTTGGCTTCTGCCGCACCATGCACAAACACACTTGAAGATTCTTCCCTTTCAAGAACAACAACAAACCTTCAAAAAATGTGATGCGTTTCTTACTGAGGGGGGAGGAAAAATAAATGATGGAAGGAAAAGAATAAATGATGGGAGGAAAAGAATTCTTTGGTTTGCAGTAAGTCTCTTTCTCTGGTTATAAGGTCAATTCATCTCAGCTAATTATAAGACAAAAGCTTGTTTCTTTCTAACCCCTGTGAAATGAGAGTGATCTCTGTCACAGGATTCTATCTCAAAGGACTACGATGGGCCCTTATTTTTGGTATCATGGCCAGAGGTAGTTGCTGCTTGATTCTAACTGCTTGAAATAATTACTATGGACCCAGAAACCTACATAAATGGAACTATAGTGTCATAATGATAAGTACAGTTTTTAAAGACAGGCAGCTTTTTTAAAATGACAATTATTTGTGTATCTGTGACTACTTCAGTAAAAAGAAGAATAATTCTAAGGTTGTTTCACAGAATCTGGAAGAGATCAGAGGTCTTCTAATACTAATAAGGGGTAACTAATTCTTTCCTCATAACCATTAAGACAAACTAACACCCCATTACCCAAATATGGAGGGTCAGGGAGGTCACACACCATGTGGGCCAGGATTCCAATCCATCTGTGTCCACATCCAAAACTTTTGTTTTTTCTGTAACATTCCTGACTTCATTCTTTTCTGTGGGATTTTTCCCTAGTCCCTCACTGCCTTCCTTCTATTCACCTTTAAAGCTAAGTTATCAAATGATAACTCTCTACAAATCCCTGGTTCACAGCAGGATGAGAAAGTCAATCTATAAACCAAAATTATTTCCATGCACAAGACTGTTGTTTACTCTCAGATTATGTCCTTTCCTATATGTTGCGTGTTAATGAAATAGTGGATGGTAGGTCTTAAAATTCTTTTTTTGCTGAAACCGGTTTAGCTCAGTGGATAGAGTGTCGGCCTGCAGACTGAAAGGTCTCAGGTTCGATTCCGGTCAAGGGCATGTACCTTGGTTGCGAGCACATCCCCAGTAGGGGGTGTGCAAGAGGCAGCTGATCAATGATTCTCTCTCATCGATGTTTCTAACTCTCTATCCTTCCCTCTTCCTCTGTGAAAAATCAATAAAATATATCTTTATAAATAAATAAATAAATAAATAAATAAATTTCTTTTTTATTTTCCAAAGAATGTGACCATGCAGCACAGGATCTGGTATAGTAAGTGCTCATTAAAACCACCACCAAGATTTGTCTGGTACAGTCCAGTCTAGCTCCTCCCTGCTCTACTTGAATGGCTAAGCCATAAACAGGTATGCCTTGGGATGACTCTGCTTTTGTGATCCCTCTGGGGGTGTGTGTGTGAGGTGTAGTAGTCTTGGTGGGACAGGGCTCAGAATCCTGAGTCCAGCCATCTCTCAATCCCTTTCAATCATCAAACATAGCCTATACCATCTTGGGGTGTGGTATTTCCTACCCACCTCCAGAGACTCAACACCAGGCAACTGCAAGGAGAGGACACAATCAAGCCTAGAAGTTTTGAGTGAAATCCTAGTGTTGTGGGCTGACTTGTATTCCACAATACAATAACCATAACCATTTGTTGAAGCCCTAATTCTCCAATCCCACAGAATGTGATTGTATTCGGAGACAGGTTCTTTAAGGAGGTAATTAAGTTAATGTGAGGCATTGGAATGGGCCCTAATCCAATATGGCCAGTGTCTTTATAAGAAAAGGAGATTAGGACAGAGACACACACCGAGGGAAGACCCTGTGGAAGACACAGGGAGAAGACCTATACGCCAAGAGAAGCCCTGGGAGAAACAACCCTGCCCATAACTTGATCTTGAACTTCTAGCCTCCAGGATCATGAGGAAATAAATAGATTTACGTTACTTAAGCCACGTAGACTGCCACATTTGTTATACCAGCCCTTCCCCAACTGATACCTTTAGGAAGCAGAAAGGTCCTCTCAAGCAGGTGACTGAGGTACCTTCTATCACCGTGGGGTGATAGCAATTCTAAGACCCAGAAAATGTGATTTTAGGTGCCTGGGTAAGGAAAGGCCAGGCCACTGGGAGGCAGGAGCAGAAAGTGCCCAACTATAAAGAGCAGAGCAGGAGGAGTGAGGCTGGCAACGCTGGAGAGGCCGGCGATGGCCTGTCTGTCACCTCCTTCCCATCGTCACCAGGGAGTGGGAAGAGGCTGTTGAGGCCCCGGTCAGAGTCTGAGTCCCGCCCTGGTGGGAAGGCCAATTCCATCTAGACATCAAGAAGAGGGCGGGCTGGCCAGGGTGAGTCATCTAACAGGCAACCAGAGGAAAGACCTCAGTAAAAGGCAGCCACTGTCAAAGCCTCATGACTCAAACCAAACATTTATGGAGGCAACGAAAGCCAAAGCCACCTTCCCTGTGAACCCAACAGCATGAGACCTTAGAAGCTTCCGGAAGTAAAACGGCCACAGCGGGGGTAGCCAGCCGCCAGGACCTGGGACCCGGCCCCGCTGCCGTGGTTCCTGCAGCCCGGGTGTGTCAGACAGAAAGCATTCAGTGTGAGTAGAGATTGAAAGGAACCAGTGGGCAACTAGAGTGTCCCCTGGCCCCTTCATCGCCATCCAGTCAGGAATCTCGTTTCTCCTTTTTTTTTTTTTTTTTTTTTTAAGCCTTCTGACAAGAATTCTCTAGGTGAAAGAATACAAAAATGAATGCAGTTATCGACAATTGTGGGACTTCATGAGCAGCACCGGCTTTTCCCCACATGAACTGGAGGCAGGGAGTTGGGACGGGTGGCTGTGAGTATAGGGGCTCCAGGTCGCCCCCCTGGGAGACTGTGCCCTTCCTGGGAGCTTAGGGCTGGCCAGCATCAGCTGACATTTGTTTCTGCCTGGGAAGATATCCATAGTGACTCACAGATTGGTATAGGAACAGGTAAAAAGAACAATTTTAATGAAAAGGCAGCAAGAGCAGAGCAGAAAACGTGAGTGGTCCTTGCAAGAAAGAGATCTAAACTACCTTCGTTAAAGTAAAAAACAAAACAAAACAAAACAAAAACCAAGTATATTTATATGTACATATACACACATAGGATGATGATATAAACCTATCCGTGCACACAGGCATGCACACATATGTAAAATCAGCCATGCCTTACCACTGCACTGAGGTAAGTGACCAACAGGAAGGAAGTCAGAGCTCCACATGCCTATTGTTAATTATCAGTAGACTGATAATTCTAGTCTACTACCCACCAGCCAAGGACGACATGAGAATGCGCTGGCTGGGAGCTGTCCTGCCGCAGCCCGTGTTTCAGGAGGCAACAATGAAGTCTTGTCTCCCATCCCAAATGTCTAGTTCTCGGGGAACAAGGACTGTCTGTGGGCTTTATATCACTCACTCCACCTTATCCCACCTCGCACAGTGCTGAGTACTGAGGTGCTCAGTGGTTCATTTCTAAGGGCCACTGGACCCACGCAAAAAAAGGCAAACAAATAGCCCTGACCAGTTTGGCTCAGTGGATAGAGCGTCGGCCTGCGGGCTGAAGGGTCCATGCTTGATTCCGGTCAGGGGCATGTACCTTGGTTGCGGGCACATCCCCAGTGGGAGGTATGCAAAAGGCAGCTGATTAATGTTTCTGACTCTTTCCCTCTCCCTTCTTCTCTGTAAAAAATAAATCTATATATTTAAAAGGCAAACAAATATATGAGAGAAAATGCTCTTTGGAAACCGACCCTCGCTTGCACCTGCTGTCCACTTTGTTCCTCTGCCCATTCCTTGACCAAAAGGGAGAAGCAAACATCTACGTTCTCTGCTCCCACTTCCTCCTGACACTTACTGGCATCTTTCTCCATCTCGCAAACAAAACAGCACTTCTCAACGGTTCTTTCTTCTGCAGAGGTCTATCTTTTTCCAGAGGCCTATCCAGCATCGATCTCCTGAAGGCAAGTGGCATGGCACACCTGCGATTCATTCTCCACAGCGAGAGAGATCTGAAGTTTTGGCTCTGGACCATCAAAGCAAAGGGCAGGGAGAGCAGTCCAAGCCAATTTAAAAATAAAAACTTTCCAAGAGAAAGGAAAAGGAGCATGAATAAGCTGGGGTGAGGGGGAGAAGAAAATGCCATCCAGAGAATTTAAAACGACAGTATAAACACCCTGAGAGTTCATTTTCTAGGTTTCCATGTAATATTCCAAACTGGCTCTTTCAAAGTAGCTCCAAGATCTTGGCAAAGACACCATAATTCCTGGCTACAGTGTGTGGTTTGGCGGCAGATGAAGAGATGAACAGTGAAAGGAGCAGAGAAGAAAAATGATCAGGGAACCCAACATGGAGAGCCCCTTCCAAAGGCTCAGTCACAGCACCACTCGGGACAAGGAGGCCACCAGCTGCCAGGGCCTCAGTCACAGCTCCATGTGGGACAAGGAGGCCACCAGCTGCCAGGGGGGGCTCATGGGCTGCTCTGAAGTCACAGTTGATCATGTCACCACCACAGACCTGCTAAATGGTATCTCTTTTGTGTTTATGATCAGACCGGGTCCCCAAAGGGTCTGCCCACTAAGCCGTTTGGAGGGTGTTTTTCAATAGGGGCCCTATTGCATTAGAGGCAAGGCAGTTCTTTACTCAACGAACTACTTTGCTCAATGCAGGACACTGAACGTACCTAGAATCCGGTCACTCAATGCCAGTGGCATGTATGTCCCAGTCCCAGTGACAATCTACAACAACCATGAACATTTCCAAACACCACTTAGGAAAAGATTCAGGGGAGGTGCCCTCCTCTTGAGAACCAGCTTTTTGTTTGTTTGTTTTATTAATTGATTTAAAAAATATATATTTTATTGATATTTTACAGGGAGGAAGGGAGAGAGATAGAAAGCTAGAAACATCGATGAGAGAGAAACATCGACCAGCTTGCCTCCTGCACAGCCCCCACCGGGGATGTGCCCGCAATCAATGTACATGCCCTTGACCGGAATCGAACCCGGGACCTTTCAGTCCGCAGACCGATGCTCTACCACTGAGCCAAACTGGTTTCAACTATTAATTGATTTTAGAGAGAACTGGGGAGAGAGAGAAAGAGAGAGAAATATTGATTTGTTGTTCCACTTATCTATGCATTCATTGGATGATTCTTGTATGTGCCCTGAGCAGAGACTGAACCCACAACCTTGGCGTATCAGGAGGACACTCTCACCAACTGGGCCAGAACCAAGAACTAGCTTTTGAGCTTTCTGTGAAGCAGTTCAAGCTGTCTTCAACAACAACAAACATATGCTGAGAAAAAGATCAAGTGCTATTCTCCACTGCACAGGTGCAAGCCCGGGGAGGGAAAGAAGTCCTACTGGGGGCTACCTAACATCTGGCTGCAATTCAGCCATCTGGCCCTGCAGGTGGGAGGCAGTCATGGTGTCCCTGCCGGGGTGGCTCCGGCTCTGGCCTCCCACGTGCCTGAGGGTGCCGGAGCTGGGCAAAGTCTCACCAATGTTTGGAGACCCTTACCTGTGACCGAATCCTGCCCTGGACTGCGACTTTATGGCAGGAGGTGCTCTTCTGCCCCTTCCTTGCTATCAGGAAGAAAGAAAACCACAGGATTTCATGGTTCCATAAGACTCTGGGCGGTCACTTACAATCGGGAGAAGTGATGCACAGGGGAGGGAAGCAGTTTGCCAGCAGCCATAGAGCAAAAACAACCAGAGTAGTGTGTGTACATGAAGCACAGGTCAGCACACAGTGATTCCTACCCATCCGAACGGTCGTTCCAGCATCCTGGGAAGCCCAGCCATTGCTTTTATGTGGAATTCATCTTTTACATTTCTGCTTAATATTCTCAAGCCAAGAACAGGTGCACGTGGTTTGTGTCAAAAGTCCAACAAGGTGTCCATGAAATGAAATCAAGGTTCTTGTTCACAAGTCCAGAATGCCTTCCCGCGGGCGCTGCGGAGGCCCCCTGTCGGAGAGGCCGCATGTTTCCACAGGCCGTGCACAGAGCCAAACAGAGGTGCTCGCCGTGGAAAGGAAGCCGTGGGAAGTGAATGCTGCCTAGCTCACAAGATTTCTAGAGAGGAAGTCAGTCAAACCCAGAGTTGGGCAGCTGGGCAGGTAAGTCAAAGGTACTGGTGAACCAAATAGAACCAGAGGCATGGATTCACGGCACAGACTTGGCGAATGTCAAAGGGGAGGGGTGTGGGAAGGTCTGGGTAAAAGAAGGTGAAGAGATTAGCCAAAGAACATATATGCAATGTCCCATGGACACAGACAACAGTGTGGTGAAGACTGGGAGAAGGTGGTGGGCAGGAGCTGGGTGGAGGTGGGCAAAGAGGAGGAAAATGGGGACACATGTGTAACAGTGACAACAATCATCTTTTTAAAAGTCTCTATTCTTGCCCAGGACCCATGGCCAAAGGTAGACCTGATACTGAGTGTGACATGAAGTCGAGGACCAGGAAGGCAGGCAGGCCTGAGGTCTAGGATGCTCTCGCACAGAGTGGCAGGAATAGCGCCGGAGACAGATGCTGGTGGCGACCATTCCTCTACCGCTGACCCCCAGCACGAAGGCCTCCTCTCCTCACCCCATTTCTCATGTCGCCATCCACCTCCTCTAACCCCACTTTCAAGATCGCTCGTCTGTGAGATATGAAAGCTAATCTAGAATTCATTTCTAAAGCGTTAATTCACTCGACATTTTCAAAGCACCCTTAACCAGTCTTCGCCCTTAAGGAGTTAGTGTTTCAACAGGAGTGAGAAGGGACAGGCGAGCTCATGCACAGCTGCAGTGAGTGTCGTGCGAGAAGCGTAACCTTGTTCCCCCAGGCCTCTTCCCTGGGATGCCGGCTCCAGAAGATACACTGCCTAGAATAAGGGTTCCAGGACCAAATGATGTCATCACTTGGGAAAATGCTATCTCCGCACCGCCCCCCCGCCCCAGGCTTGCCAATTTTAAATGACGTACAGTACATATGAATGTGCTAAAGGCATTAAGATATCTTTTAGCAAAAACCCCATTGATGCTGATTAAAAACCCAAGGATTATCAAACGTATTTGTCTATTAACATCCCACACGGCGATAACATTCTACTGAATCTAATTTGCTGAACTCCAGCTGGTGTGATCCGGAAAAGGTTTCAAGAAGAAAGAAGCATTTTGAATGAGCCCAAGAGACAGGAAGGGCTTTATGACACCCAGATGAAGACAGGATACAAATCTATTCATTTACCCCACACCCACTGAGCACTTCCTATGTATGAGCAAGGCCAACCCCTGGTGCCATGGTGGGCAGGCAGCCCTTGAACCCTGATCTGTGCTCTGGGCAGAGGGGAGGGCACTGGCTCTGATTTGAGGAAGAACATCTTATATTTGGGGAATAGCAAGTACATGGCTTGGGTAAAGCAAGTGTGAAAAAGAGATGAAAGAATAAGGGTGCACCGAAACATACTAGCATCAAGCATCCAAAGGAAAATGAGCCATTAGGACAGACGTGTACCAGGCCACCAATTTCAAGTTGACAGCTCTGCCATGGATAGTAATGTTCATTTCTTTCTGCCGTGGCTGGTAAATAAGGAAAGGCAAGCCCTTTTCTTCTAGGGGCCTCAGTTTCCTCATCTATAAAACGACCAGACTGGCTAAGTTCTCTAAGGCTCCTGCAGATTGAACATCTGAGACAGCACCACCAGCACTTGAGGAGAGACAGGCTGTGGGGACTGGTGAACAGCTATTAGTTTGGACACGTGTCAACAGCCTTGCAGAAAAAGTGAGCAGGGGAAAAATGAAGCCAGCTCCCTCTTCCAACTCCCAGGGCCCAGTCCCACTCCATCAGATATCTTAGGATCACACTTCTCATGCTGGAAGAATGAATGTGGTATACTTTTCAACAGTCTATTTTGCAAAATAAATAAATAAAAATAAAAAAATTGAGGAAAGCAAATTTAATTTTTGTACTAACATTGGGACAGGTTTTAGACTAGAATGTAATATTCCCAATGTATTTTCAAGGTATTTTTTTAAAATTAGAACTTAAAGAAGTATTCGCCCTGTATTGGCTTTTTGTTTTATGGTTCTGCAATCCTTAGGGTGCGCACTCACACTCGGAGGAGGGAAAGTTGGGGAAACCCAGAGGCTTTGCTAGCCTTGAGTCATGTAGAGACAGAAGCATACTTATCCTAAATAAAATTATACTAAAGAGACTAGCGCTCACCATTAGACTGGTCGTCCCCATAGTTCTTATGGGACGGTGCGTACAGGAACATCAAAGCAAAGACGTACAGATTCCACATCCCATAGATGCCTGTGAAGAAGGCACTGTTCACCTGGACTGTGACACCACCCCACTTCCAATGGCCTTCAGTCACCTGTGGAGAGAAGACAGGGATATGGAATGAGAGCTGAGAAGAAACACAACACCAACACAGGAACCAACCAACGCAAACACCAAGTCTCTTCTACAGGTGGGAAAAGTGTAGGGCGATGCAGGACTCCAGTTTTTAATCTGAATCATACTCTGAACAAATTAATTAAGGGCTTACTATGTGTGTCAGGCACCAAGTCTGCTTGTCATTTGGCTGCACACGAGAATCACCTGGGATGTGTCTCTTCCTAAAACAGCAGCACACCAATTTAAAGAAACTATGACTGGGCCTAACCCTTATCCACAAGACCACTCCTCCTCCGGTTTGCCTTCCCAGCTCGCTGTAAACTGCCCACAGACAGAGGCCAGCTCTGGTTCGTTCACAGCCATATCTTCAGTCCCTGAAGTGCCTTGGGACTCCGAGAAGGCAAGTGAGTCCTCAGAGGGAAGAGTTTTCCCTAGAGGGCCGGTGAGGGGAAGCACAAAGACACAGTCAGAGATCCGAATCCAAATCCAGCCTCCACCTCATACTCTGTTTAATGTGAGAGAAGTAGACTAAGACTCTGGACTTCAGTGTCCATCAGTGCAAAAGAAGAACTTGCAGGGTGATTGAGGGGAATGAGGTAAAAATGTTTCTCGAAATTTCCTGCCATGCAGTAAACACTCAATAAATCGTTTTTTATATCGTGTCTCTCTTTGTAGGTCACTCACAAAAGTAATTACGAGCTTTCATGTGCTTTACAATCCTGCAAGAATGTTTTGAGGCTGCTTTTGTCTATGTTAACGACTTGGTAATTATTTTAAGAGCTGTCTGATGACATATGGGTTATACTAAGAATTGTCAACAGAACTGTTGAGGTGAATGACTGGTGATTTGCAAGATCAATGAAATGATTTTGACCACTTTTGCCTGCCACAGGAAATCTTACATCGAAGTTAAAAAAAAAAAGTATTGGACATATATTCCTGTGATCGTTTAATGAGGTGAGATTATATAAACTATCCCTAGGAGCCATTTTTTCTAAGAGCTGAAGTGTAAGAGGGCAAGCCATATCTAAATATTAATGACTAACAAACAGGTTAATTTCACCGCCTGTTTTTGAAGCAGTGGGGTCTATATTCCTTTGGTACTCTCTTTATAATGCATAATCCACTAGGGCCTCAGGCATAATACAGCTGTAATGACAGGTATTTCTGAAAGACCTGGCATGTCAGCTAATCAGATTAAGTGATTACACACTTTACCAGTTTTATTTTTTCATTTTTATTTTTTTAAATATATTTTATTGATTTTTTTTTTTTACAGAGAGGAAGGGAGAGGGATAGTTAGAAACATTGATCAGCTGCCTCCTTCACACCCCCTACCGGGGATATGCCTGCAACCAAGGTACATGACCTTGGCCGGAATTGAACCTGGGACCGCTCAGTCTGCAGGCTGACGCTCTAACCATTGAGCCAAACCGGTTAGGGTGACTTTACCAGTTTTGATTTGACACTGGTGACACATAATTTTTTTTTTCATTTCTGTGACTCATAAGCAAACTACCACCATGAACTCTTATTTACTTGGGGGAAATAATTCACTTTATATGACATGCTCAGGAAGGTTTCGGCCAAAGAAGGATTTCTTACCCATTACTGATTTTTGAGCAATGCACCAACATTCAAGCTATTTAGGACTTACTTGATAGAAAAGTCTCCAAATGTCACCTTTTTTTATTTTTAAGTAAGGATAGCTTAACGTTATAAGAATCACAGTACTTAGAGCATACTTTAGATAATTTTTTAATGGAAGGGGAGAGAGCCGTAAGGTGGTTTCTGGAACCATGCAGCAGATACCACATGTGCTAGTACCTGCTGTCCTCGCAAAGGGGGCTCCTCTCTACGCAGTTAAGGAGGGCGGCGAGGCTGGGAGAAGTACAGGTAAAACAGGGTCAAACATTTCTTATCTTCTTCTACTCTATTGAGATAGGGGACCTGTAAGAGACCCTTCTTCCTGTGACATAAGCTAGAAATAGGACTGACAATTTTGCTGAAGTTGATTCTTGCTGGGGGTAGCATGACTGATTTAAGAAAACACCCAAATTGTGTGCCTGGTACACTATGGTGCTCAACAGGCAGGTGTTTGTTGAATGAATACTGGCAAAAGCACAGGGATGTGCAGAAGGCCAGAGCAGATAGGTACATAGAAAGGGAGGATAGAAGCAGTCACGCTTAGGAAATATCTGACTGAAGAGTCAGAAGAAAATACCCCAGTAATTGCGCTTAAAAGTAAGAGGTCAATAGGTAATAAGTATTATTTCATTGAACTGTTTTACGCCTATTGCATTCTTTTAATGTCAATTTAAAAAAAATAGTTAATAGGTATTAGCAAAGCTAAGATTTGAAAAGAAGAATAGCAAGGATGATAATAGTTAATATTTATTTAATGCTAGTGGTTTGCCAGGAAGTACGCTAAGAATTTTACATGGAAGGTATTAGTTTCAATAACAAATCTATGAAGTAGGTAGTTAAAATTTCCATCGAACGTGTGGGTAGACTGTGACACAGATTGTCTTGCCTAAGACTGCTCAGCCAGAAACCTGTGGCTCTGACTCCAAAAGAAGGTCTACTTAGCCATTATACAACACAAGGGTAGGGATATTATCTTAAACCGGGGTGGGTCTCTTAAGCTAAACTATGAGGCAACTATTGTGTAAGGTCAAATTTCTTTTCAAAATTCACTGAATTGGCCATGATGCACATTGGTTAATTAGTATATGTACACACAGGTGTGTTTATTCAAATCTGTACAGTAATGCATATGCACTATATGTCCTAGATATAATGTATGGCATATAATAAATTGGATATATATATCATATATATATATATATATATATATATATATATATATATGCAAAATACAATTTCACAGCAGAACCACTCAAATGACACGCTCATCCTCGGAGGGGCCCACAGGAGCTGAGGCTGAGGAAATAGCATTTTCATGCCCAACTCTCAAGCTTGCTTCGAGACACATGCGCGTCTAGATAGAGTTGCAGAATTACCCATACTACTTAACGTGTAATCTCTAGACGTGTTATTTCCTGCTGAGGGCAAAGAATTGAATTTGCATAAATAAATTGTATACAGTGTCACTCTGCTCCTGGGGACTCGATTGTGTTTTCCCCTCTCCCCCCTCAATTATTCATGCCTGCGCCATCCTGGGCCCTGAGCACGTACGTTCCCACCACCCTGCACCACAACCCGCAGCCTCCACAGAGCAGCCTTGTAAATCCCAAAAGCTCATTAATGCCAAAGCAGAGAGGTGGCAGGCACCCCGCTTTAACTCCCAGGGAGAAAAATCAGGTAGCCCCAACAAAAACAAAAACAAACAAAAAAAAAAGAAAATCATCTCCCCTCTGTATACATGCTATTTCTCAAGGTCCCTGCTTTTCCTGATTTAACATTTGAACAATTTACTTTTGTGTGAAACCACCCAATTATACTCCTGGAGCCAAGTGAAGGTCAAATCCCTTTACACCCAGTAGTCTTGACAACCAGCATTCCACTTAACAACAAGATTTCCAAATCCCAGACACAGGCGCTCTTGCTGGAAACGTTTCCTCTGCAAGTAACAGAATGAAGTGGTCACACAGACAAGAAAAGAAGAGCCGGGCACAAGCTCTCGGGGAGTTTGCTGCTTATGGCCTAACCTGCGTGTCAGGCACCTGGGGGATCCTTTAGTGAAGGTTGGTGACCTTCTCCCCTGCATTGCACTTCTGTCCCCTAATGCTCCTCACCCCTACATGGAACGCCTCTTTCTCTCTTCCAGAGGGAAGGGGCTAACATACCACACTGTGATGTGCCATCTCTCGGTTGCTAGGACCGAGGCCATTAAAATGGCAGGCGTTAAAAGACTGCACCTCCAGTGCCCCGGCTACAAAGCCTCAAGGTCACTGCATTCCGCAGCTTCCGGCAGCCTTTCATTCCTGGCCTCCAGCTTCCATGTCCTGGCGAGATCCCCTCGCATTATATTTCAGGGGCTTAAATGCAAGCTCTCCCAGCAAGCCCGAGTGCATAATGGAAAAGTTTTAATACATTCCTTTTACCTAAGGCTGGGATCTGTTTCAAAAAGTTACCCAGAAGATTTTCTTTCAGGTGAGCTCATTGCTGAAACATTCCGACAGGACATTAAAAAAAAAAATAAATCCTCTGATCACTATATTAATACAGTGCTTGGGACACTGAGAGTTATGCCTGAAAACGTCTTAAATCTATAAATAAACCTTTACAAAAAAAAGCCACCCAGCAGGAGGAATGTGAGCAGCTAATGGAATCCAAAAGACCTCATTGCTACCCCCGTAAGAGTTCAAATCCGCTCTGGACTGACTGTCACAGCAGATATAAAAAGCCAGCCACAGGCTGGGGCTGTGTTAGAAAATACTGGGGCGATGGAATATTAATCTTTTTTCTTAAGAGAAAAGCCACAGGCTCTGCTCCTTGGAAGACTGACCTCCTTTGCTCTAAAAAGGTGCAGTCATTAAATATGCATAAGGTTAAGTTCGGACAACATATAACCAACCGCCATAAACATCAGCCCCGCCGAAACCGGTTTGGCTCAGTGGATAGAGCGTCAGCCTGCAGACTGGAAGATCCCGGGTTTGATTCCGGTCAAAGGCATGTGCCTTGGTTGCGGGCACATCCCTGGTAGGGGTGTGCAGGAGGCAGCTGATCGACGATTCTCTCTCATCCATGTTTCTAACTCTCTATCCCTCTCTCTTCCTCTCTGTGAAAAATCAATAAAATATATTTAAAAACAAACAAACAAAACAAAACAAAACAAAAACCAAAACATCCGCCTAGTGTCCTTTCCTGACTTCAGGGAGCAGGGACTCTGCAGAGACAAGAGAGGGAGGGGGATGGGGCTGTGGGAGACAGACTGCAGCTTTCTAAAGTGGCAGGAGCACGTGTTCGAACCAAACGTGCCCTTCCTGGGAGCATATCTTGGCACCGCCTTTTATTTCTCAGCTCATCTTACGTGTGGTTCCGGGTCTCCAAGCCGTGCACGGTGCTTGCTCAGCCTGGCAGAACTCACTGTATTAACAAGCACAGGACCAATGCACTGCAGGGCTGCAAAGCATTTTGGTCACACGAGGGACTCAGCCAAGGGGTAAATCGGGCCTCCCGCACAACTTGTTCGAGCCTCGGTTAGGTGAATAAAAAACTCATTCAGAATTTGAAATATTTTTACTGCATCAGGAGTGGAGAAGGAAGTTTCCAAGGTTTTATAAACAAACAGTCTGGTACAAACACAGCCCTGTTGTAGGTCACAGCAGATGTGAGCAGATCTTATGAAGATATATATGCATATATTTGTCATTTTCCCCCCACATTCACTTCAGCCTTCAGGAGCAACACTAACTTCCAAGTGGGCATAGCCCACAGAACTCGAGGGACCCCTAACTTGGTGTCCTTAATGGAATTCAAAGGGTATGAGAACTGAAATGAGAAAAGTATGCTACTTTTGTTTTCACCAGTCTCTAATTGAAAGTTACTGTTTCTTTCGATTATGATTATAGAAAGCAAACTCCCACAATAGAAGCGCTACCTATAATTTTGTTGCCAACAGAAGTCATATGTTCATATCAATTACACTTAAAGGTATGTACAGCTGCACATATATATCATCTATCTATCTATCTGATTTCCTTTGAATATCAAAGCTTCTTATTTTACTCATTTAAAGATTCAAGGACTTATGTGCACACATTTAAGCCTAACCAGTGGTCAAGGACAATAGAGGGGTGGGAGCATGAGTGGGGGAGATGGAGGATTGGAATGGGGGTTGAGGACAAATATATGATACCTTAATCAACAAAGAAATTAATTTTTAAAAAAAGATTCAAAGAAGAGGTCCATAGCCTTCACCAGGTTACCCAAGGGGTTCATGGCACAAAAAGTGAGGAGCCCCAGTACTGGAAGGAAACTTGCTAGCAAAACGGGGCAAGTCTTGCCCTAAGGCTCTGTGAGCATGCCTAACATCTTCAATTTTGGCCAAATATAGGGATGGCAGAGCAGCTGGTAAACAAAACAAAACAAAACAAAACAAAACAAAACAAAATGACAACAGAACTCTAAAGGTCTGGGTTCTGGTCCCTAACTTAGTCTGGGTCCTTTAGCACAACATTCACGCTTTTTACTATCCATAAGGCATGCCTATATACTCACAACGCCTGCACTTTGCAAGCATTAGTTCGGGGGATCCTTATAGCCACCTTCTACAGTGTACTATTATCATATCCATATAACAGATAAGAAAATTGAACCTCAAACTTTTAAGTAATCCATCCATAGTCACACCCAAGTGGAAAACATAAATAGGATATGTCTCTACAGCCACTAGATTTCAAATTCTATCAAACTGGGATAACAATTCCTACCCATAGATTTCTGTGAAGCTCAGATGAATAATCTATATCCATAAAAACCTAAGCTATGGAAACAGGCTGCATGGGGTGACTAGGCCTACAGGGGGGTTAGTGAGGGACGACCAGATGACGGACCAGCAGACTGCATGGGATGACCAGGCCAGCAGGGAGGTTAGTGAGGGGTGACCAAATGACCAAGCAGCAGGCTGCATGGGGCAACTAGGCCAGCAACAGGGAGGAAGGGGGGGGGAGAGGGGGGGAAGGCAGTTAGGGGCGATCAGGCAGACAGGTGAGCAGTTAGTATAGATAAGGGGACTTTCGAATTTCATTTCTTGTTTAAGTGGCAATAGAATTATGAAAAAGAATGGCTGATGGCCTAAAAAAGGATCTATGCTAATGCTAGATAAGGATCAACTACAATTAATACTTGCTTGCTGGTGTTCTGCTACAGGGCTTGAAAAGTTTATTCTCTGAAGTAAATAAAAAAAGTGCTCTTCAATATGGCTGCAGGCTGCTAATTGACTTAGCAACCGTTCCTCCCCTGACTGAAAGGGGAAATTCAGTCCCCTTCTGGCCGGGTAATGACAAGACCCCGAATGAAGCCTAGAAAACATGGCTTGCTCCGCTGCCAGCAGGAGAGGTTCCCTGTTCCTGTCCCAGTAGCTCTGCAGAATTTTCTGTGCGGAGCGGAAGCGCCTCTCCAGGGACCTTCCCACTCTGACCTCTCAGGCTCCACTTACCTGGCTAACAATGAAGAAAATGATGGTCATGGCAGCACAGAACAAGGTGATAAGCATGAGGAACTTGAACCTGAAAATTAGCCCCTATGAGGAGAGAGAAAGAGCAGTTTAATATCCCACCAGCTACCATCAGTCCTTATCTCAATATATACACCTCTGAAAAGCAAATTTTAAAGAAATCTATAAAACCAAATCCCCAAGAGCGATAGTGAAATAATTTCACACAGTAACCTTTCTTCTGCAGAGGTGGGGAAAAATGTCTTGGACCAAATATGTCCTATGTTCTTATCTCTCCTAAAACAGTGACACCAGAGCCTGGGAAATTATATTCAAAGCACACCACGAGGCTGCTAATTTCCCTGCTAAGCTGGTTACGCTTCTCTGCAAGGGTTCAAAGTTACCAAATCCAAGTTTTTGTTTGTGTTTTTTTCCCCCCCCACTGGAAATAAAATTCTGCTCCAGTGAACAAAAAGAAACGTGCATATTAACCAACGTGAAGTGGACTCGGTTGAGTTTTCCCATGTGTCACTCTAGCTCTAGAGGCAGGTAAAGCTTTAGAAAGTGCCCCTGGTTTCTGAGAGCGGGGCTGAAGGGAACCTGTGCTTTGGGAAGGGACGCCTCTGCAGACCCAGTGCATATGGGAGCGCTGCGGTTCTGCCGTTCCTGTTTCTCTCTTCAGAGAGGAATTGGGGCCGTGTCTCTAAGGACAGCCACTTGGGCTGGAGCCCAAAGGGGTCTTTGAGAAATCAAGAATGTGTTACCGGCTTTAGAGATTTTAGTGTTTCTCTTGAATGAGGCACATACTCTATAAGCAGAGATTACTGAACCCTATCTGAGCACCTGCTGGATATTTCAGGGGAACGGTGGCTTCCTGGAGTCTGCAAATCAGATCACCTGAGCTGAACCCCACCCAGTCTTAAGGCCGATTTTCAGCAAGGGAACCTTAACGAGTGCCTCACCCCAAGCCAAATCCTAAGTCTATCAAACTCAGATCTCCCATCTAGCATGCACCTACATTCCACCCCAAAGCCGAAGAACCTGTGGGACAAGTTTACTCCTCACTGGGGACAGAAATACACTTATACCCCAGAAAACCAGCATTCAGACAGTCCAGCTACATGCCTCTCAGAGTGGGATGTAGCCTCTTATTTTTCCCAGAGATCCTAGAGTACACATAAATCTCTCAATGTGTATGTGTATTTGGAATAAAGGCTTCCAATCTCCAGGTGTAGGGTGGTGTGTGTGTGTGTGTGTGTGTGTGTGTGTGTGTGTGTGTGTGTTTATTCAGCAAACAGGAGACACTGAGTACCATTTCCTGAATGAGCCAAGACACCTGCTTACCTCATAGTGCAGCCGCCGGACTTTGCTCATGGCTGGCAGGCTGGACTGCTTCCCATTGATGTTCCGAAACACCTGAAATACCATGAAGCACAGAAACAGGAAGTACAGGCAGAGGCAGATCCCAGCCACGATGATGAAGGCCATCTGATGGTGCTCGGTGAAGGAAATAGCAGGGTAAGCAAGCACACAAATACTTCGCCCAGTTCCATTGGTAATACCTTCTCTCTCCAAATACACAGGTAGTTTTCAGGGGTATAAAATATTAAAACCTTGCCGAAACCGGTTTGGCTCAGTGGATAGAGCGTCGGCCTGCGGACTGAAAGGTCCCGGGTTCTGGTCAAGGGCATGTACCTTAGTTGCGGGCACATCCCCAGTGGGGGATGTGCAAGAGGCAGCTGGTCGATGTTTCTCTCTCATCAATGTTTCTAACTCTCTAACCCTCTCAATTCCTCTCTGTGTAAAATCAATAAAATATATTTTAAAAAACCCTACAAAACATTAAAACCTGGTTTTAATATTAGTGAGACAGGTTTTATGCCAGAAATCTAGCACAGAGAGAAACATTCCAAATTGCTTTCTAAACCAAATAGGAGAAACGAAACTTTGCTTGCTAAGAATGCAGACACGAGAGCTCACCTGAGTCAGAATCTGCCTTTTAACAAGGTCCTAGGGAGATTCATATACACAACAATTTTAAAAATCACTGAAATATATTAGATGTGGATAGCATAATACTGATCAAGTGGACAGCTGCATTAAAACCACCAGAGGAATTAAATAATACAGATGGCCCAGGTCTCTCACTGCCGGTATATGGAATCAGATTTTCCAAGGGATAGGACACCAAGTATAACCATGTTTGGGAGCCATTGGGCTAGGCTCTGGATTTTGGGGAGGAGATGGAAATAGCCTGGGGTCAGGAGCGGGTGGAGTGGGGATGGGTGCAGCAGCCGCTAAGGGAAGCTGGCCATGGGAATGAAGGTATGAAAGTAAAACCAGGAGTGAAGCTCTGTTTGCAATCTCCTGTCCACCCCAGAAACCATCCTGTCAAATGGAACAGGAAGCAGGAGGACACGTGGCCAAGGCGGGAGTTGAGATGGTGGCAGTATACTTTCAGACCAAGCAGGGCGACTTTAAGACCCATCGTTAAAGTTCAGTCTGAGAACCACTGAGGCTCGAGGTAGAGCATATATATTTCATTAAATAACATATTTAATGAAGCTTTTTCTTCTTTCTAAAATCAGCAGTACCTGGAATGAAGAGAAAATACTTATTTGCTTCAGGACTTAAAATGTTATTTGCCTTCCCAAATTGCCATCATATCATAGAACAAAGGGGCTGGAGTAGACATATATAAATATGTAGATATTTATATATAATATATATATGTAGATATTTTTATATATCCTATATAACAAAAGGCTAATATGCAAAAAGACTGAACGGCTGAACAACTGAACAACTGGTTGCAATGATGTGCACTGACCACCACCAGGGTGTGTGTGCAGAACATGTCGGGCGTTGACCATAGCAGGATGGTGGAGCAGGTGAGTGGGGCTGCCAGACCAAGGTGGGGGCACTGGCTGCTGTCACTGGGGCAAGCATCCGGTAGTTATTGAAAATTCCTTGCTCCCTCGAGCCACAGTCCCGCCCAGCGCTTGCACCAGCTGCCATTGTCGGCTCTCACCTGCTGCTGGTACCCAGGGCTGGTCCCAATCACTTGGCGCCATCAGCGGGTGCTAGGGGTGGCTGCTGGCCTTGATTGCCCCTGAGGGCTTCTCCACCTCCCTTTTCTTCTCCTGAGGGGCGATCAGGGCAGCAGCTGCCACTTGTACCTGTTGCTGGCGCTGGCCCCAATTGCTCTTTTAGTGCAGCTCACATTTTTGGAGTAATGGAGGGATGGGGAAGCTTAACTTTCAAATCTTTCAGATAATGATACTACTGATTTAGTGTGCTCACAAACTTCTTGTGATAATACGAAGCCGATATAAACATCATGGCCAGGCAAAGCATACTGGCCAGCACATGACAAAATATTATCCATCAGGAAAGAATACATCTCAAGGCTTTCTCCCCTCTCCAGAGAAGAGTCTTTTTCTCCCCAAGGATTTAACGCATTACTCAGGAAGATAAAATATTCAAATCCAGCATCCTAAAAGGGATAAGCTCATACTGTCACTTCTGCTTCAGGAAGATGACTCCAACAGAGTTTATGCAACCAACCAGAGGCCTTGGGCAATGCCTCTGGAACTAATCATCTTAGCCTTATCTCCTCTTGGTCTCGGAAATGAATAGCAGCAGCGCGGTATGTCAGCACACCAAGGTCACTGTAAGAAGTCTCACACTCAGAGTAATTCAAAAACTGGTTCTCCCACAAGAAGCCCAGAAATGAACCTCCATGGCTCCAGGGAAAAGCTAGTCATGCTTCAGTCTGCAGTAAACAAGGGTGGGATAGATAATTTAGACGGGGTGCAATAAGACCAGCAATTCTGATACTTCCGCCGTAGGGACGTGCTACAATCTCCTTATTTTGCCTGCTCTCACCCAGGCTTGAAAGCAAGCATTAATTCCTCTCATTATTTGCTTTAATTGTGCCCGTTATCTTCGGTCTAAGGATCAAAGCTCTGGCTGAGCACATATGGAGAACATCATTAGAAAATGATCTTGGGGATTGGATGGCTATGGGAAGAAATAAAACCCCGAGACCATCCAGGAAGGATACAGCCAGCTCTGTTCCAACATCTGTAGTCCAGATACTGTAGAAGGGATTCGTGAGTTGTACCCCTCTATAAAGAGAAACGAGATGGAAAAGCAAGAAACAATTAGCACAGAGGCAAAAGGGGCACTTTCCTTTCTATATATTCTTAGCTTTTCAGCTGGAAGGGTGAAGGGTGTATTTAGAAAAGTCATAGGGGACTTAAATAGAAAAAGAGTTTGAAGAATTATCAGCCCAATCCAGCCAGTGTTGCCCAGTGGTTGAGCCTCAATCTAGGAACCAGGAGGTCATGGTTTGATTCTATGATCAGGGCATGTGCCCTGGTTGTGGGCTCGATCTTCAGTAGGGAGCATGCAGGAGGCATCTGATCAATGATTCTCTCTCATTATTGATATTTCTATCTCTCTCCCTCTCCCTCCCTCTTTGAAATCAATAAAATACAATTAAAGAAAAAGGAATAATCAGCCCAAGTAGTTTGCATCTATAAAGAGCTTTACCTTTGATTTAATCCCAATCCCTATCTGAGGATCTGACCATGTCCACGGGCTCCCAACCACCCTTCTCCCTTTTGAAAACTCCTCCTGAAGAGTGGGCCGTGGACATGCTGGTGCATTTCAGTCCAGAGTCCCACCGGCATCTGCTCACCTCTCACACATGTCAAATATGAAGAGGCAGAAAGAGCCAACAGCGATTGGTCCGACTTGCTTCCAATACCCTGCTATGTGATTCCGCTCATGCTGATCCTGATGAAAGCCAAATTGAGAAATGAGATGAAGGTGGGGAGAGCAAAAACAATTCTATAGGTGAGTCAGTCATTCGAACAATCCTTGATGACAACCTGTTGTGCATCAAACATGGTGCCAGACTCCAGGCATTCGAGAATGGGTGAGACCAAAATCTGTCCCTAAAACTCTCACAGTAATAATAACAGGGTGCTACGGGAACACAAAGAAAGGCCTTATGGGTTAATCATTTAGAATTCAATTCCTAAGTGACTTATTCTTCGTGTTTGATAAGGTGGGGTGGTCCCCAGAGGACTGAATAAAGACTCTAAGGTATTTAACTATGTCAAATGTAAGAGGTCTCGTGGTTAGGAAAATAAATCCATGTTTTCCCTGACTTTATTCAAAACAAGAATGGTTCTTCTTGATACATACATGTACAAAGATACTAAAAGAAAGAAAATAAAGGGGTGTAAAGTGAGAAAATAGAGAAAGGCAAAAGACATAGTTTAGCATCCAGGCTGGGACCCAGGTGAGACAGTCCACCCCAATGCACTCTGGGGAATGCACCCCAGCAGACCGTCCGGCTGCTGCCCCTGAGCCTGTTCCTCTAGCTGCCCCTGCTGCTGAGAGCTCGTTCTCAACGCGTCACTGCTGGTGAACCCTCATGCCTCCCCTGGCAGCAGGCAAAGCCTTTCTCTCCTCTTCCTGTTCTAGAAGGGCTGCATGGCTTCGGAAGCAATGATCAAACCATCATGGAATTTACAAACAGCCCACCCAACCACAAAGCCCATGTGCTTGATCTGGGGCCCAGGCTCCAGCTGGTGTGTCATTTTAGCCACAACGTGCTGACGGCACCGTTCTTATTTTTATCCACGGTACCGTCAATTCCTCTTGACATATGATTTGGTGTCTGTGCAAACTGATCAGGGAGGCCAGTATTTCAGGGTAAGAGGGGTTACTAGGCCACCTGGACAAACTGCCAGCTGGAAAGAACTGGGCCTATCCTACGTTCTCTCGTGGTTACTTTGGTCCTGGGATAAGCAGGGCAGAAGCCAAAGGACAAGCAGTAATAATAATCACTCATCTTTGTGTGTTTACTCCCTGCGAAGTAAGTTACATTTACATCTCCCACAAACCCTATACATAAGTCCCACTTTATAGATAGGAACTTGAGATTCAGAGTGATTAAGTCAATTGCCTCAGGCCACTCAGCTAACCAGTGGTGAAGTAGAAATTGGAACCGAAAGCCTGATCCCAGAATTCACTCCTGTAGCCACTAATTTATTCTGCCATATCCACTGTCCCTTCCCTGAGAGGTTCTTTCTTTTACCATCATGTGCTCGCCACAGAAGATGATCCAGAAGGAGAGCAGCATTGCGTAGAAGATGCCCTGCCGAATATCACCAAACAGTAGCATCCAGGTCCAGTCAAAGCCGATGGAAAACCATTCCACTGGGATATTGATAAAAGTCATGGAAATCCCAAGGGCAAAGATGACTCTAATGGCAAGAGAACATATCGGGACAATGATTGGATTCATTTGGGAAGCAGATCTTCAAACATCAGAAGCCAGTTTGGGGAATGAGATGTTTCTTATTGGGAATGAAGCCATATGACCAATTTTTCTAGCTCTCAGAATGAGTTTCTACACAGAGATACAAAATGTCTTCTTTTTGTGGTACCAATGCAGGATGGAGGAGTGTTACCTTACTTAACCTTTCTAGATCACTGAACTTAACCTCCTTAGTCCCTGGAACTTTATTTTGGTACCAGCTCAGATTAAAGCTTCCTACAATGTTTTTACCCTCCCTTGCCTTTGCAATCAGATCTCATTGAATATAATTATCCTCTCTCATCTATTCAGGCTATCACTAACTTGATCACTGAGAATATTCATTGTTATAATGCTTTCCTCAGCAACTGTGAGTTATATAAGCATATTCGTTTTAATAATAAATGACTCCAAACAATATGAAATGCACTTTCTTTTAATGACTTGTTTAGTATTTATTTTGCTTTCCCCCATCACACTATTAATTGTCATTTCTCTATCAAATTATTCATTGAGTCAGTGATTTATTCCTACTTTCATTCATTATTAATTAAATACACATGTTTATTAAGCACAGGTTATGTGCTGGGCATTTTGTTAGGGCTATAAATAGCTAAATAAATATGACCAGTTCTTCCACTCCTGGAAATATGCTTAGTGCCTCAGCCAGATAAAGAGACAAAGTGTAAGAAGCGGTATGATAGAAGTATATGCACAGGCTGCCATTGGGACTTCTAATTTTGACAGAAATTGAAGTGAGTTGTAAGTCAAGGATAGGAGGGTGGAAGGGCATCCCAAGCAGAGGGAAGTGCCTGGATGGAGGCACAGAAGCCTGGAACAGCCTGAACATCTTGGGGATCTGCATGAGGCGCTTATCAGGAAATGTCAGGACATGACACCAGAGAAGTAAAAAGGGGTGAGCTCATGAGGAAACTTGATGTATTCATCATTAGAGAATTTGCAATTTATCCTGAAAGAACTGAAGATCCAGTAAAAAGGGCTCAACAGTGGAGTAACATCATTCATTCACTCACCCATTCATTCATTCATTCATTCATTCAACAAATTCATATTTATTGAGTTCCTGCTATGTACCAGTCACTATACTAGACACTAGGCATGTCATAGATAGCAAAACAAAAATCCCACTCTTGTGATACCTGCATTCAGATGGGGTTAGAGGAGGGGTATGAGAGGAAAGATAATAAATAGAGAACGATTGTTATAAAGAAAAATAAAGCAAGGTGGGAGAATGGAGAGTGGTGCTATTTTATGTATGGTGGGCAGGGAGAAAGTCTTTAAGATAAGATACAGAAGAACAGGGCCTGAAGAAAATGAAGAATTGAGCCACAGATATATCTGGATAAGAGCATTTCAGATAACAAGAACAGCAAGTGCAAAGTTCCTGGGGTTAGGCATGTCTGAGCATCATCAAGGGGATGGTAGGTGGTGAAGAGGATAAGAGATAAAAATTAGGGGTAGTAAGAGTCCAGAGCATCCAGGGCTTTATAGACTTGGGCAAAGGAGGTGCAAAGCCAACAGAGAGCTTTGGGCAAAGGAGTGACATGATCTAATTTACACTTGAAAGGGAATCTGGCTGCAGTGTGAATAAATTATAGGGAGGAAAATGGTGGAAACAAGAACAGTTGAGAGGCTATTTCAAATAAACCAGGTGAGAAATGATAGTGGGTTAGAATAAGGTATAGCAATGAAAATGGTGAGATTTCTTGGTGGGTTGAATGAGGAGCGTGAGAAACCAGAAGTAAAGGGGACCGGGTGAAGTTGCCATTTCCCATGATGGGAACGCCTGGGAGAGGAGCGGGTTTGAAAGGGGAGGGTAGCCATTGTTTTTTGCACGTGCTACATTTCTGTGTAAGTGAAGATGTAGAATAAACAGCTGGAATATTTGAATAGAGAGTTGGGAGAGGCTGAGATTGATGATCATAAATTAAGAGTCATCATTTAGGTGATTTTTTAAATGCTGAGATTAGATGAGGTCATCCAAGGACTAAGTACAGGTAATAAAGAGAAAAGTTCCAAAGACTGAGCCCTGGCTCCAAAGTTTAAGAGGTTGGAAAGTTGGTTGGAAACAGCAATGGAGACTGAGTGGTGGTCAGCAAAGGAGGAGAATGACCACAAAAAGGGTGGAAAAATCTCAAAAAAGAGCTGGGGGGCAGTGTTCAATCATGTCAAACGCTGATGGGTCAAGAAAAGTGAGGACTGAGACAGGACCATTGGGTTTGGAATACTGATGATCCTGTCCAGACCAGTTTCATGGAGCAGGGGGAGGGAGTGGTGTGTGAAATGGGCTTAAGAAAAAATAGGAGGAGAAGATATACAGACAAAAATTTTTGAGGAGTTTTGTTGTAAAAAAAGAAAAATGGTGTGATGGCTTCAGGGAGAAATGGGAAAAGGAAAAGTCTTCTTCAAGAATGAGAGATAGCAAAGAGTATTTGTACATTAGTGGGAATGGTTCAGCAAAAAGTAAAAAGTCAATAATATGGGAGAGAAAGGGATACATCTGCAGGAATACTGTCCTTCTGGACTGAGTTTAGTTAGGAGAAAGGCAGCTCATCCCCTGTAACAGAAGTATGTGATTCAGACCATGGGAATGAGGAGCAAGGACAGAACAAAGAGCAGAAAGAGAGAGAGAACCTGCAGCATTTATAATAATTTGTATGTGAAAGCTGGAGGAGAAAAAAAAAGTCCAAAATGATTCCTGGTCAAATCACTAGCCCACGTACTACACTGACAACTTGAACTAGATCCCGCTAAGCAGGAGCAGACAGTTAGATCACGCGCTGCTGTGCTGGTCAGGGTGCTCCCAAACCAGCCCTTACTTTTCTAGAAGCACTGGGGGTCGGGACATCATGGTGATCCTCCTCCAATACCACACCATAATGATGAAGATGCTGGGCGTAAGGAAGGTCTTCATGGCAAACCACACCTTGGTGAAGCCTCCATTTTGGTGGATCCCCTAGAGAGAGGCCAACATTTTGAAGGTGAATATATCTTAGCATTATGTTCTACCAGCAGAGAGAGATAAGGGGAGACCATGTCTGCTGACCTGTCCAGATCAAAAGCTTTCACATTCAGAACATATATTGATGCCTACTCTCCCTGACCCCTTCTCAGGCATTGTAGAAATATAAATCCGAAGGCATAAAAATGGACCCACGCTATACGAAGGGGATGATTAACAATATGATAAAAGATTTTTCTGTATGACCTCCATTGAAAAATTAGAGATGTCATAGATGCTCAAAGTTAAGACTGATAAAATGTGTTAAAGTAAATCTGTGTGTGTGTGTGTGTGTGTGTGTGTGTGTGGTGTGTGTTTAATATTCATTTACTGTATATATAAAATATTCACAATATACCATTAACATATTCACAAAATACTATTAAATTAAAAGAGCAAGGCCTGGCCAGTGTGACTTAGTGGTTGAGTATCGTCCTATGAACTGGGAAGTCATGGTTCGATTCCCAGTCAGGGCACATGGCTCTGATTGATGATTCTTTCTCATCTTTGATGTTTCTATCTCTCTCTTCCTTCCTCTCTGAAATCAATAAATATATTTTTTAAAAAGAGAGCAAGGAACAAGTGTCAATTGAGTATGATCCTATTTTTTGTACACGCAGGATTATATATAAATATAAATATATATATGAAATCTGAATTCAAAACTCAATAGTGGTTATTTCTATATGCTAGGATATTAGAGGTAATTTTTATATTCTATGTGTTTACTTGTGCTTTCTAATTCTCTACTATATATGTATTTCTTGAGTAGCTATGTTTTAGATTAAAAAATGGTCCCCTCACCTCATGTTCTAATTTTTCCCATTAAACAAATAAATAGAAAGAACCTAAAGCACCACTGCTCCTGTTAACATTTAGGCTTCCAAGGTGAAACATGTAAAAATAATTGCTTTTATCTTGGTGTTATTCATTATGTAATTGTGATCATTATAACATCTTCAATGGACTCAATAATAACTTTAGTTTCCATTTCTGTAATCTCTCACACAAATTTCTGATCTCAGTCATCATGGGAATGTGTTACTATTCTTATTTCTCAGATGAGACAATAGAGACTTGGAGATACCAAGAGTGAGAGGCGAATTGCCTTTCTATGCACTCGCTCATAACCAGTTCTTAGCTTGTGTTCTAGTGCTGCAGACTGCGTGGGTCAATTAGATACACTTACCACCAACCGAATATCTTTTATCTCCCCAATGCCAACGTTGATTTTCTTCTTTTCATTCACAGGCAGCCGGATGTTCAGAAGGTAGTACTTATGAGCCACAGACCCGATTTCCATGAAAGGAAGGACGTCACATTCATAGTAACGGCCCTCGTGCTCTGGGGTCTGAAAGAAGAAGGGAGGTTGTGAGGCAGGGTCACTATTGCCAACAGATTGTCTGAACTGTCTTACCTGCGCCTTCTAGCACAAATTCTTAAAGGTATTCCTAGCTAATGCTTAAAGGTATTCCTTAGAGGTATAGATAACAGGGCACACTGGAGGCATGGTATCCACCTGTTGCCCTTCCTCCCTTCAAAAAACAAACACACACCCATTAGCCACATTTGAGATAGAACCTAAAATGTTAGGTAAAAAGCAAAAAAAAAAAAACAAATCTCTTCTATCTCCTTATGTGTTTATAGTGTTGTAACCCTCACTTGAGCCTCCTATCTGGTTCATCTGGTCTACCAGGACTGCATGCTTTTTATTTGCAGTCCGTCACTGGAGACCTGTTAGGCTCTGTGGGACAGTCAACTTCTTAATGTTCAGGAGGGAGCTCTTGCTGACATTCCGCACAGTCTTAGGTAATAGCTAATTACTTACATGGTTTTGGCCAGCAGGAGAAGCTGCAAGAAGCTGAGAACATCTATGTTTTATTGATTTGACAGAAAAAGAAGCAACCCCAGGAACCCTTGAGACTTGGGGAAGACAGGAAGGGATGAAAGGCAATAATGGGATTAGCTTGAGATGCCCACTTGGAATATTCTATCTCCAAAGCTCCTAAACTGCCCAAGAGGCAAGACGGCAGAAGGAGCAGACATTTTAATTAAACAAAAATTAATCCCAGCTTTTAAAAGGAGCTTCCCACCCTTCCTGCCAAGCAATTGAAGAGTTACTGCCCAGAGCATGGCAGTGGAAGGTAGGGACACAGGTTGTTTTGAAAACTAAATTCTCCTCTCCCACACCAAGACTCCTGGTTTCGTGTTCCTACCAAGGGGTAGAGGCGTGGGGTAAATATGGCCATATAGAGGTGTAAGCTTTAGCATGCAGGGACTTTTTCCTTATAAAAGAGGTGAGTGTCTGCCATCAATGTTAGGTTTATATGCCAGCTTCAATGTTTGCTGATCAAATGATAAGGAAGACCTGATTTGTTGTTCCCAAGCCTGAAGTCTCAGAATTTCTATAATTTTTGTGTGAATCGTCAGAGTAAAAAGTCTAGTGGAAAAATCAGAAGGAAGATAATGAGTCTTCTGCCCATTCTGTGATCTTGTGGAGTTCTTTATTGGAGAGTCAGAACTTAGAGTGGAATAAACAGAGACCTCTGTATAGAGACTAAAGACACACAAGACAAAGTAGCAGTATAGCATGCAAATATCTGGCTTATTTGCTTCCACTCCTTACTCAGAGCAGACATCACTAATCAACCATGATCATGTTTTATCCTTTAAGGTTTGAGGGGCTTTTATCAGAACTGTCATTTGATTAGACTTAGCTTTTGGAATTTAAAAAATTCTTCTGCAGAAAGAATCCTTCTTTTTACCCACACTTCATCTGCAGGCTGGGTGATTCTTCCTTTATAGGCTGTCTTTCTCTCCTTCCTGTTCCTTTCTCTCATACTTACAAATCAGGGCGAGTAGTAGACCTCTGCAGGAACAACTAAAAACACACTATAGGCTCTTATTCAACCTCGGATTAAGCTGCATTGAGGAGGTTGATGACCCTCTGTGGTAGCAGCAAGGAGGGTTTTCTGATATATTTTCAATCAGAATCTTGTTTTATTGAGAGTTTGAGAGTTAGTCGAATGCATGATCCCCAAAAATAATAGTATTGGGTTGAAGATATGGGCCTTCCAAGTCCAGTCTTTCAGTTCTGATGGGGAAGAAGTTACTTGAGTACAGCAGGAAGAAATGAATGGTATTGCATCAGAGGAGGACAGGCATTGTGCTGTGATAAGGATGGCAACAACCTGACCTTGCTCCTTGTTGGGTACCTTGTGAAGGTCATCCACCTCATTTGGCCTCACTTTCCTCATAAGTAAAACAAGAAGGTAACGTAAAATAATCTGCGGGGTTTTAGTCCCCTTTCATTGTTCTCTGGGTGTCTTCCACTTCCCTGTCCATACAGAGTGGCTAATGCTACCAACTCATGCGACACATTCATCTAAGTTTCCCTGGCATTGGGCCTCAATGGTTGAGTGTCAACCTATGAACCAGGAGGCCACGGTTCAATTCCCAGTCTGGGCACATGCCTGGGTTTTGGGCTCAATTCCCAGTAGGGGTGTGCAGGAGGCAGCTGATTAATGATGTTCCTCTCATTGATGTTTCTATCTCTCTATACCTCTCACTTTCTCTATCTCTAAAAATCAGTAATATTTTAATCTAAGTTAAAGAATCTGGATACACTGGATTCCAGGATCCTGGCCTAGCTTACCTGTCTCAAAGATAAACACCACATCCTGTTGGGGATTTTTCCACACACACTGAAGTTCTGCCTCTGCCAGTATTTAGGACATTTAGGAAGACAGACAATTGTCCCTCTCTCTTTACTTTTTCTCATCCCTCTTAGGCCTTTCCTCGGCTCCAGCCAACTCCAGCATGAGACTGACTAATTAGGACAAATTACAGCAGGTGGCAACTTGACTTCTTTTCTTTCTTTCTTTCTTTTTTTTTTTTTTAACTTCACAAGCCAACAGGGACTAAAACCCTTCACAGCAATTTCTCATTTAATCTTCAGACTCAAAACTAAATTTAACCGCACTCAGAAAGCACAGATTTGATGATTCATTTTCCTTCACACTTTTCAAGGTTTAATATCTTTCTTGAGAGGAATCAACACATCCTAAAGATAATTAAGCAGCCCACACCGAGGAACAGTTGCAGGCTTCTTAATGACTCCCCCTCACTCTGCTCCTCAGTGCCCTCCAAGTGTGCAAGTGAGGTGAGAAATTACTTTTCCCTTTTCTGAGGATGAAATGCCATATCCCGAAGCTTTATATATCCTTTAGATTAGATATCCAACCAGTCTCACCTCTGAAAGACGCGGGCAACTTGCAGCAACAGCTAGAAAGGTTTTAATTAATTTTCTCTGTTGCACACAAAGCCCTGAACATATTAGACAGTCCCCTCTCCTGCTACCTCCAGTTTCCCTCTACCGTTCATTTTTACCCACCGCTTGTCCCCAAACAATTCCAGATGATTTTATTTCTGTTGCTAGTGGAACTATATTTGGCACTCAGCGAAGGGTCTAGGGCAGTGGCTCTCAAATTTTATCAACTTAGAAGAAGAAATTGAAATCTTCTTGAAACACAGATTCTTTGCTCCTGCCCACTGAGATTTTGACCCTTTTGGGTTTTTGTTTTTTACCCTTAATGTGTCCCAGACTAAGTGTTACATGATAAGGTCATTCTGCTTATGCTCACTATTCTGTCTAGTCCTTACAAAGACTCATAGAGAAGGCATTATTATTCCATTTTGCAGAAGGAAAACCGAAGCTCAGACAGAGTAAGTAAGTTTGCCTAAAGTTATGCAGACAGTAAGTGATACAGCCTAGAACGGAAGATACATTTTGCTCCAAATCCATGCTTTTACCTAATGTTAATTCTGTGAGCCTGCCCTGTCGTACTCCCTCCTCCAGGCAGGACAGACAGGGCGGGGGCATGGTACTGAGAGCTCCAACCTACCATTCTCACAGTTCCACAGGGAATCCCAATGTTACAGTTACCAGCAAAAGCAAAAGGCCAATGCTAGGAGAGGAAAGGAACTAAACCAAACAATGGAGTGGGAATTACGAAGCTATCCAAATCCTTCAGGAGCAATTGATCTGGAGATGCCGTGTGACAAATGACATACTTGAGAATGTGCTCTCATAAAGTCTGGCCTCTCATACACTTCACACAAAGAAAACAAGATCATTTCTGTACCTGAAGGACCATCAGAGATCACCTATCATTGCTGGTGTACCACACCAGCACCCTTGGGGAATGTGGGTAACCATTAGTAACAGTAACTATGGCTCCATTTCACCTTCACTGAGACTTTTAAGAGCAGAGGGGTAAGTAAGGGTGAGGGGTCAGAATGTCAGGGAGGCATGTGTAAAGGCAGCACTTGACTTTTATAAAGACCTCCAGCTAATTTTGATTTGGTCCTTTAATCGTCAAATCCCACTATCCCTGGATTTCACTGAATCAATCTTTGGGCCTTTGCCCCAAAGAAAATGTTCCCATATTTTTAATACAGGATAGTAATCTTCCTTCCATGGGTGGTTGACTGAGTCCTCCTAGAAGAACCAGAGAAGGGAGAGTCTTAAAGATGGATTAGAAGACTGAGGATGCCTTTCTGTCTGTGGTCATTGGGATTTTTAGTCTTCATACCTACACATGAACCTTGGCAGCAAAGAGAAGCCTAAGAGAAAGACAAGTAGACTCAGCACTAATGGAATATCAAGATTCTTATATATCAAGGTAATTCAGCAATTTTCTTCAGACACAGTCAGCTATTAACCCAAGAATGAGGAATTTATTTTTATGGAAGTATTTCAGAGAAACAACTAAACCACTTCAGACAGACATTCCTTCTATTCTTTCCTCCTTTGCCAGGACAGGAAATATCTACACAGCCCTTTTCTCTACTGAGACAAATGATAATTTGGGTTATGCATGCTAAGAAATAAGGAACATGTCTGTTAATTGTAAAGCAATTCTTCCCACATACCTGGAAATCAAATAAAAACTTCAACAAATTAGACATCAAGGAACCCTACCTTGGGGGATGTGAAGATGCACTTGAGTTTCCGAGGCACTCTCTCATGGGCCATTTCAGTCCACTCAGCAAACATGTCATCACGGTAAGCCAGGGAAACGTCCATGGAAACTTCTGCATTTTCTCCTGCAAGAGAAAGAACTCACAATTCCAAAATGGCTTTGGACACAGCTAAAATATTCTTATAGGCTCTGCCATGGAAGAAAAAATTATAGATAGATAGATAGATAGATAGATAGATAGATAGATAGATAAATAGATAGAGTCTATCAAACTCCAAAACTAAAGACTTAAAAGTCATCAGGGGAATGTCTAGCTGGATACTGGGTCTCCTTCTATAACAGCTTTGCAAAGACAGGGGCCTCACTCTCTCTGAGGCAGCTCAGATGGTCTTATTCTGACTCATTCAACACTTATCCTCCTATAACCTGCACTATGGGTCCTAGGTCTGCCCATAGGAGTCACGTGGAAGGTAAGGTACTTCTTCTGCAGAAGTTTGTTAGGCCCTGAAAGCCACACCTCATATCTGCCTGTGTTTTCTCTACTCTCTGAGAGAAATGTGACCAGGTTTTTCAACTCCCCTCAGAGGCATGATTTAAGGATCCTTTGGTGCTTTCTTCTGGACATAGTGTCCTCTAACAGCACTCTTGTTAACATTACTTGCAATAAGCTCTCAAATATAAGATCTGGCCTGGCTTATGTGGCTCAGTGGTTGAACCAGAATTCAACCTATGAACCTGAATTCCTAGTCAGAGCACATCCTGGGTTACAGACTTGGTCCCCCATAGGGGGTGTGCAGGAGGCAGCAAATCGGTGATTCTCATCATTGATATTTCTATCCTTCTCCTTTCCTCTCTGAAACATACACACACACACCATACATACACACACACACACACACACACACACACACACACACACATACACACACTCTAGGCCTGGTGCACAACATTCATGCACTGGGGAAGGGGAGTCACCTCAGCCTGGCCTAAGCCTTTTTGCAGTCCAGGACCCTTGGGTGATGTCTGCTGAGGGGTCCTTAGCGTTGCCACAGAGGTGGGAGAGGCTCCTACCACTGATACTGTGCTCTCCAGTCATTAGCCCGGCTTCTGGCTGACCACCAGGGGGAAGGTCTGCTCCCTTGTGGTCAGTGTGCATCATAGCGACTGGTCATTCCACTGTTCGGTCAATTGCATATTAGCCTTGTATTATATAGGATATATAATTATATGCTACTTCTCTAAAAGGTAAAACCCCTTCTTTATATTGTGGACAATATAAATCCAGAAGATGCAAGGGTTTCCCCCCCCCCCCTAAATTAATGACTTACACATAGGTAGGAATACATTAATGAGTACACAATTATACACAGGAATATTCACATATTATTCCATATCAGTAAGGACCATGAATAGGTTTAACTCACCTAAGAACTCATTAAGGAGTTTAGATTTTATAAAGATTGCATCTATTCAGTTGTCTGTTTTATGCTATGTTAAGTAAGTTCAAGAACAAAGGGGATGTAATGGGGAATAAAAATAGGACAGACCTCATTTCCAAAATGATTGGAGAGTTGGCTCCCACTGGGGTTATGAGACTGCATTCAATTCTAGTCTCTGGAACTTGAACACACACAGGGGAACCGATAAGAATAACTGCTGTCTGGGAACTTAGGGCTTTCCTACCACTGGCCCCATGTGGCTTGAGGTCGATATGATAGTGCCATAAATCCTCACTTCTCTGAAAAGAAAGGGGAAGAAATGATGCAGAAAAGAAGGGATCTAAGGCCATTCTAATGTAGATGAAATCCTCCATGAACATCGGATCTGCTACTTTAGTAGTATTTAAATCTAGCCAAGCATAGTGAATTGGCTACTTGTCTTCCTCCTCTTTCTCCTGAAATCATACACACACACACACACACACACACACACACACACACACACATATATATATATAAAGACACACACACACACACACACACATACACACACACACACACACACACACACACACACACAATTGAATCACAAGGGGAAACTGTAGATAAATGAGTGGGCCAGAGGTTTCAACTAATTTCTTACAGATTAAAAATAGATAAAGTAGGATTCCCTGACAGCCATAGAGACAGGCACAGCCTAAACTCCCACAGAAGAAGTATTGGCAAAATGAGCCAACATATCCCACAGACCCCCCAGGGCACTCTGAACTTGAAAGCACCAGATGTTGCAGAAGACAGAGGTGAGGCCTGGTGCCAACAACAGGGTGATTGGGTCAAAGCCTGTACATAGAATCATTGGACCCCCTAGTTCCCATCACCACATAGTCTGAGGGGAGACTCTGGCCTTGAGGACACCAGGCATTGCAAAGACCCAGGGCCCCACTGCCTGGGCAGCCACATGTGGCACACAATTCTAAGGAGTCCAAGAATCCTGGCCTTCCGGTCCATTATGAAGGCAAATTTGTTTCAATTAGATGACAGACCTTATTATTTATCTTAACAATCTGTTGGCCTTACTTATCACTTTTAAATATTTAGACATAGGGCAGCCATACCTGCATAGGTACTCTTGCCCTGGGCCCCACTAATGTCAGGGATGGGCTGGTTCAGAGCAGGGGCCTCAGAGACAGAAAGCAGCCGGACAGGTTTGCCGCCTGGCCTGCTCCCAACTTTGAGTTCATCCCCGCTGCTGGGAATCCCCAAACTGTTTTAACATATGCAGTTAAAAACAAAAGTTTAAAACACTGTTTTCATGTGCAACTTCTCTGTATGAAGCCCCGTGACTTCCCCTGCTTTCATTTAATTTTCCCAACAACTCTACTAAATGAGCACGGATAGTTCCTTTGATTAGGAAATATACTGAGGTCCTCAGATATTAAGTCACTTAAAGTCATATTGTTGTTGGTAACAGGAGAGTGGCAATTCTTTTGAGATTGTCTTAAGAAGCAATCCTCATTTTGTGTGGTTTTAAATAGATTTTTATTTTTAAATAAAATAGGAAGGGAGAGGGAGGGAGAGAGAGAGAGAGAGAAAATCATTGATCAACTTCCTCTTCTTCCTCCTGCATGCTCCACACTGGGGATTGAGCCTGCAACCCAGGTACATGCCCTGACTGGAATCAAACCACAGCCTCCTGGTTCATAGGTCAATGCTCAACCACTGAGCCATGCCAGCTGGGCAACAATCATCTTTTCTGTCTTCCTTAAAAAAAAACCTGTCTAACTGATGAAAGAAGCCCCTCAAACTAGTCACAAAATATGAATATGTAAGTCTTTAATAAAAACTTACAGTTCTCACAGTCATCCTTTGAAGAAGACGTTATAAAAATTACCCAAGAATACATCGCAATACATTGCAGTAATAGCGGCACCGTGGCAGAGGTGGGACATAAGCCTTGGTCTGGCTCAGCCCAAAGCCCCCCTACCCTCTATTACCTTTGTTGGTAGAAACCAGTAAAATTCAAAAGAAACTGAACAGTTGAATCAATCACACTGTGTGCAAGGGACCCCTCAACACTGACCAAGCGCCCTTTGCAGATTTCTATAAGAGAGAACTACCCAGTGTTCCTGGGAAGCTGCCAGCATGGCGTGTGATAGTACCTGGAATTCCCGGATCTGAGTTTTGATGGGAAGAACTGCTGCAACCCACTGGAGAGCTCCTGGAACCCCTGTCATCTCAGAAACCTGACTAGGGGAGCGTGATGTGATCCCAACCGCACGGAGCTGGGAGCCTGGAGACTCCTGGGTTCATGCCGCGGTTCTGCCCCTAACCACGTGTGTGACCGGGGGCAGGCTGGCCTTAGGTAGGGGACTAAGCCCCGTCGGCTGGTGACAGCTGCTTTGTGCTCCGGTCCATAGCCATCATGAGGTGGTATAAGGTTGTTCTTACCAGACTAATTGAGAGAAGCTTCCTAACAAATTCTAAAAATTTACTAGCAACAGAAACTAAACCAAAACAAAATGAAAGACAATCTCTGCGCAGGTCAGCTCACAGAACAGGAGGCGGCCTGAGTCACTCTGTGGAGGGGACATTTCTCCCACACCACCATTCCCTTCTCTTCATTCCACCATCGAGGCAAGATCTCCCTAAAGCTTTCTATGATTGTTCATGTACTTGACCCCACGCTCTGCCTCATCCTCACACATCTCCTGCTTCCTTCCTAGGCAGCTGGCAGCAGGTGTCACCATTCCTGTTTGTGAGACGGAGGAGACAAGACTCGAAAGTCACACCCTTAGAAACAATGGCCTCAAGCTCATGGCCTATAGTCTTATAGCCTTTACTGTCTCTTGTGGTGCACTTATATATAGAAACCACAGGGAGGATAGCCAGTTCCAGTGACCCGTCAGTTCTCCTTCAGTGGGTGGTGTGATTTCATCTGGGACAAATGCTCAGGCTCCTTTTCTGTTGGAATAAGACTTGTCTCCTAGGGCCGTGGTCGGCAAACTGCGGCTAACGAGCCACATGTGGCTCTTTGGCCCCTTGAGTGTGGCTCTCCCACAAAATACCACGGCCTGGGCGAGTCTATTTTGAAGAAGTGGCATTAGAAGTTTAAGTTTAAAAAAATTTGGCTCTCAAAAGAAATTTCAATCACTGTACTGTTGATATTTGGCTCTGTTGACTAATGAGTTTGCTGACCACTGTCCTAGGAGTCTGTGATCACTAAATTAGTTACGCATCAAAATACGTACAGCCTGGCCAGTGTGGCTCAGTGATTAAGTGTCAACCTATAAACCAACAGGTCCCCCCCAGTTTGATTCCTGGTCAGGACACATGCCTGAGTTGAGGGCTCAGTCCCCAGCAGAGGGCATGCAGGAGTTAGCCGAATGCTTCTCTTATCATTGATTTTGCTATCTCTCTCTCTCCCTCTCCCTTCTTCGCTCTCTAAAATCAATAAAAACATATTTTTTTAAAAAGAAAAAAAATGCTTAGTGCAGTGCCAAAAGCAGAAAGGATTCGCTATTGTTGTTATCTTTTTACTAGGGATATGAAACTCTCCTACCTACCTTTGACTCAAAATAATCACCAGGTTTCAGGAACATGGGAATGTCCACCCTGAACTCCTATCCGAACCCGGGACACAGAACTCAGAAACAGGAAAGCTCTGGGCTAAGGCGCTCAGCAAACCCGTGAAGTCAGCCACCTGAACCATTTTCCCTCCTGCCTCCGATGGACTCGGAAATAAAGTTCAGCTTTAATGACTACGTTGCATGCAATAAAACACCAGTTTCATGACTCCTGGGATACTGCGTGGGCAACCCTCCCCTCTCCCCCATCCCCACGCCCGGAGATAATGAAAGTGAAGGATCCAGTTTGCACTCTCTGGGAGAATGGCAGGAAGGCCAAGGCTACCTCTGGCACCCAGAGAACCCTCCCTATAAAACAAGAGCACCGGTTATTCCAGTTCCGTGGCGGGGAAAGTTGTAAGGTGTCAGCACAGGGCATTTATAGGTCGGAAACACATGGTTCTTCCACAATACGCCAGGGCAGTGGCCTTGCTATACTGTGGGCTGTCCAAGCTTCCCTCTTCTCAAATGGCTTTGGAGACGCATTTCTGTTGGGTGGAAAATTCATCCCGAATGGGGGGAGGGAGGTATGGAAAGGCACTGTGGTTCTTCACACTTACTATTTCCAGCCTATTATGGGGGCGGTGCTCCAACCTGGGGAAACCTGTACTCCAGGGTTCTGGGGAAACGGTCCTAGATGGCAGAGGACCATTCCAGGTGGAGAGACCTGTGCCTTTCCGGATTAGGAAGCATCACTCAATCAAATCCCGAGGAAGCATTTATCCCTGAAGTAGTTAAACTGCCCTGCCCCGCAGGAGAAAGGCATGTGTGCATCCGTTTGCGGAAGACACGTGCAAAGTCAGAGAGGAGAGCAAGTCCTTTGGAATGAGCCAAAGATGCTAGGGGGACAGAGAGCTGGGAAAGAAGTCAGGGCAGCTGTTCAATGTAAGAACAACCCTTGGGAGCAGGGATGGGGAGAATGAAGCGATGAAAGATGAGGCTAATGAGGAAGTAATCAAAATGCTTTTCACTTACACTTTTAAAGAATTATTTTTTCAATTACAGTTTGTATTCAGTATTATTTTGAATTAGTTTCTGGTGTTATTCAGCCATAAAAAAGAAAAAAAGAAATGAAATGATTGAGCGTCATCCCATGGATCCAGAGGTGCTGGGTTCGATTCCCCATCAGAGCACATGCCCAGGTTGCAGGCTTGATCCCCAGTAAAGGGCACGCAGAAGGCAGCTGTTGATGTCTCTCGCTCATCAATGTTTCTCTCTCTCTCTCTCTCCCTCTCCCTTTCTGTACTATATAAAAAAGTATATATTTTTAAAAAGAAAGAATGAAATCTTATCCTTTGCAATAGCATGGATGGATCTAGAAGGCATTATATTTTTGAAATGGGCATCTGCCAGCTAGGATAGTACAAAGAGTTTGGGACCAAAGAGATCTGCTTTTGAAAATCCTATCTGCATGTCTTTCTAGCTGAGAGACCTTGAACAAGTCTCAGTTTCCACCTCTGCAAGATAGAAATAGTGGGACCTACTTCCCAAGGCTGCTGACAGGACGACTGGGCACGCAGACGCTTGAAAAGTTCCCTTTCCTGCCAGTCCCCGGATGGTTAGATTACATTGTTGACCAATTAACTGGAAATAAAGGGGAAAGGGTGAGAGGAAATAAATAATTATTTTATGGTTGCCAGAGGTTCCCTGAGAAACCTTGATTATCCTGGGCCCTTGCCCTAAGGGGGAAAAAAAATTAAAGAGGTTTCAAAACCCTCATATGCATTCCTACATTCCATAGGGGAGCCTGCCAGTCAGCAGGTTTGTTTGGGTAACCTCTGAGGGAGGACGCCCGGGCCAGCCTCCTCACAGCCTCCAGCAGACATATAATCTGGGGTTATTTATGCCAGCGTTCCTGCCCCAATCAAACGCTCCCTGGCCTGGCTTGTATGTTCCTGACGCTTTTAATTAAGGAAATAACAAAACAAACCCTGTCCTCTACCCATGGTTAGGTCTGGCGAACATGGACTCAGCTAATTATAAATTTGGCCCCGGCTGTTTTCTTAAGATGACCTATAGGCCTGGGTGTGAGCAGTTAGGAAAATGAGCGAGGACCATGATTTCGCAAAGCGGCCTAACAGTTCAGTTCACATTGCCTCTCTCGTTTGTCCCCATCACGTCAAGCATTTAGCCTTGTGGGGAAATATTTTCCACAGGTAAGAAGACATATTTCCTAAGCATCATCAAAATGACCCCTTGCTAAGCTCCGAAGCAATGCCTCCTAGGCGAAGTCCTCTGGGTGTAATAAAACACCAGTCTATGAAACACGATTAGGACCTGGGGAGCACTGCTCACATCCGGCCCTCTGCAAAGTGGCATCTCAGTTAGAAAACATCCATGTATCCCTACTGCACCCGCCTGCACTAGTACATTCATTCGGACAAGGAGCGGAGGCATCGATTGTTTCAGAAGCAAATGCATCTGAAGCACCACAGAATACAAAAAATGACACCGGTGGTATCCACCAGGTTGGAGGGGAGCTCGGCTCCCCTTCTAACTCAGCACGCTTGCTTTGAGGGTGTCTCGCCTGCTCCTGGGATGTCAGCCACCTTCTCAAGTTCAAATTTCCCTCCTGAGTTTCAAATCTGCATGCTCCCTTCTCACTGTGTGTGTCGCTCCTGTACTTCCCTTGTCCCTCCCTGCCTCTCCCCTGGTTCAAGGCCACCATCGCCTCAGACCTAGACGACTCAAACCCATGCCCCATTCCTCTCTGTTTTTCACTCTGTAGCCAGAGAGATAATTTCCAAAATACTCTGAATGCCTTTTGTATTGTCCTCAAGTCTAATGCTGAAACGCTTTCAATGACATTAAAAGCATTAGACCTGGCTCCCAGCTTCATAGCTCAGGATCCCTTCCCTGCTCCTGCCACCACCAAGGCTGGTCACCTTGCACACAGCCCGCCACCGCCTCCTGCCGTGGAAAATGGAGAAGAGTTGAGGCTCCGGAGAGAGACAGCCTGGGAGGGTGGACGGGCGTCCTTGGCAGTGGTGCTTGTGTAACGGTGGGTACGTCACTGAACTTCTCCGCCCATAGACCGGGGGTAACAGCAATGCCCGTCTCCTCTGGCTGAGAGCATTAAATGAGATGGCACGTGTGATCACTCGGCACAGCCCTGGCATACAGTAAGCGCTCGGTAAATGCTGACTGCTAGTCTAAGGCTGCTGCTCAAGGTTACCTACTCTTTTTTATTTTTTTATTATTGATATTTTATAGAGAGGAAGGGAGAGAGATAGAGAGCTAGAAATGTCGATGAGAGAGAAACATCGACCAGCTGCCTCTTGCACACCCCCTACTGGGGATGTGCCCGCAACCAATGTACATGCCCTTGACCGGAATCGAACCCGGGACCTTTCAGTCCGCAGACCGACGCTCTACCACTGAGCCAAACCGGTTTCGGCAAGGTTACCTACTCTGGGTGTACTCAGAGTCTCTGCTAGCAGTGCTCATGTTGTGAGGGTGAATTACAAAAGGGCTTCTTTTCTTCTGGGGTGCAGACAGTCCTCTGCATAGGGTGGTTGGCATGCCCACCTGTACCAAACTAACTCCTTCTCATCCTCTCATCCTCAGGACATCTGCAGATTCACTCCCACTTTCCCTCACCCCCCAAAACTCAATGAAGTGCCCCCGTTGTTGCTCCCACTGCACCTGTGTGCCCAGCTCTGTAACATGTTTCCTACCCCAGGGCAACTACCTGCTACCCACCTGTCTCTCTCTCCTTACCCTCCTCCCACTTGGGTGGAGACATTGCTGAAAGCCAGGAACCGCCTCAGTCTTGTTCACAGCTCCATCACCCATGCCTTCATACAATAGCTACCCACCAAACACTTGCCAAATGAACAAATATCATCCTTCTTTCTCCACATACTCCCACAGCCCCAGATCTCCTCCGTCACTTCATCGCCTCTGCACCTCACACGTGTGGTCTATGGTCTGCTGTGTTTCGGTGGCATTCGCTTTCTTTTCCCGCTCCCTGCTTCCCTTTCCCTACCCACCCCCACATGTCCTTCAGAAAAAAAAAAGGATGTTCCTCAGATTTGGCCCAAAGGTCCCGTCAAGAAAGAACGTGCCTGTTCCCCGGGACTGGGTGGGAAGGGAGCTTTTAAGGGACATGGTCCTGAGGGAGGCACTGTCTCCTGTATCCGTCACATCTGAATAATAACGCGGGGCTGCACTGGGGTTCTACTTGAGAGGGCTACTGGGTGTAAAGGAGGAGACAGACTGTAACTGCAGGGACTAGAAACCAGAGTTCTCCGACCTGGTCTAGAGTGAAAGGGTGAAGTAAAGCAATAAAAGGGTGAGAGTTGGAAGATATCATTCCTGTCTAAGGCTATGGGAATAAGAGAATAGATGGAACTACAGGCAAGAGATTCCGAGAAGGAAAATTGTGCAGCATTTATCTGGGTATAACATGTCACGTTTCTGATAATCTACTCAGGCCTATGTTCCTGGACTAGAAAGAAACCCATCAAGATCTCAGAAATCCCAACAGCTGGTGCTGCCACCAAGATGGAATCATCTACCTCTGAAAACCCTAACACTAGAGGGATCATCCAATCCAGTTCATTTTTCCCCCTCCATGCACAATAGTGGGGATAAAAAGACACATATGGAAAAGTCACTGCCATCAATTTTTCACAGTAAAGTGGGGAGGGCAGGTATATATACATAAACAAGTATAATTCCATGTGGGCAGTACAAAATCGCAAGTACATGTAAAGTACCTGTCAGCACAAAGGTGCCCACAGCGCTTGGTAGGGGGGCAAGGATCGTAGCATGGAATATAGATCTTCCACATCTGGGCAAGATCACCTCATCTGGGCAAGATGATGGTCCACTGTGAATCACTGGAGATGTCTGTCCATTGTGAATCACTGGTGAGTAAGAGCTGACAAGGTAACACCATAGGAGAAGGAATTATAGACAGGGGAAGCGGCATGGATAAAAAGTCTCGGAATCTCAAAGCAGCCTGGGAGGAGCGGCGAGACTAGGCAGGCTGGAGAGCAGGAAGAACCTGATGACAAAGGGAAGGAGTTTGCTCTGAGTGGCAGCGTTTTATTAGAAGGATGTTTAAGCAAGGAGATCTGGAAGCTGTGGGAAAGGCAGACTGGGACTTGGCGTGGGGTAGAGAGGTCTAGATGGAACTGAGCCCATTGTCCTTTCAGTTCTGGGCATGCTTAAAATTATTCAATTTCACAGAAAATATCATCTTGCCTGCTTTCCATGGAATGTGAACTCCGATCTTTTCCTAACAAAGCTAGAGAAATCAGAATCATCCAAGCGGCAAGTGTGAACACACTGGGAAACCAGTGTGGCAACAGCTCTTTCCTATAAGACCATAGTGGACATAAATGGGGGGAGAAAACAATCCTGCCAGCCCAGGGAAGAAAACACACGGTGGCTTCTGTGCTTTCTCTCAGGACGCTGTCAGTGCACAGCGCATTTAGAATGGTTGACTCGATGGTTATGGAAATCTCTCTCTTCCCTCTCCCTCTCTCCCACCCTACATACCACCCTTCCTCTCTCTCTCTGAATGCAATTAGAGAGCTTCATTCACACTGAAGCTAAAAATAGAATTGATGATGGCAGAGTTCACAGGCTGATAGCTGTATTCTCATACAGTCACCAGGAAGGGAGGGGGGGGTGGCCAATTTAACTCAACAGCTCCCAAAACAAACAGTGCAGAAGAAGCCCAGGATGAGGAACGGGGTCGTTCTATGACAGTTTATCAGTTTCCTCCCAAACCCTGGGGAAACTGGCTCAGTGTTTTGCCCAGATCTGCCCCAAAGTCCTGTAGGCAAGAGTTTTGGCAGCTGCACCTGCTAAAGGAATCCAAGCCAGGTCAGGCAGAAATGCCAGGACTTGCCCTTGTGACTTCTTCAGACACCACCTGGAAATCCAGAAGTTAAGATTTCTAGATAAGATACAGGAGCACCTTTTCCCCCTTCACCATATCTAAATCACACCCAGCTTAGCCTGGGGCGGAAAACAAAAGTTACTCAGGAAATAAACCTGGGTCGCGAAGGGGGGAGAGGCCGGGTGTCTAGAAGGAGTGACCCGTTTCTTCCTCTCCTCAGTCCGCTCTGCCCAGGATTACGGTTGGGCTTCAAAAGAAACAAGGGGATGCTTGTGGACAGGAAGCAGGGCCTCTCCGAACGCTCCCACAGACCTTTCGGGGGCTCTGCGGGCTGCTGCCAGCCCGCTAAATGTCAGATCACGCACCCCAGCGTTCCCGCGCACACCCCCTCCATCGCCCTGGTGACTAAGCTGTTTCAACAGCTGTGTTATTGCTGGAGTCAGGCCAGTGTTACTCACACAGAGTATTTGTTTCGTTGGCTTAAGGGGGGTGGGGGCGGGGAGGAGTGAGGGGTGGGATGACTGCACTCAGCTTTGGGGGTTCTATCTGCAGGTCAGGTCCTTCCCTTGATCCATGAGCCAGGGCATTCCCTGGACCGAAGCTCTGGGGAGCAATGAGACCATATTGGGTTCCCTCCCAGGCTTCTAGAGTATGGATAGATTCGAAATAACACAGAGAAGGTGCAGAAGGCACGTGTATCCCAGAGCCAGAAGGCAGCATAATAAAAACGACGGCCCTTGGTTGAGGCCTGGAAAACCTCCACTGACCCTCCCTCAGTAAAAGCCACCTCCACTAACAGGGGTGATAAGCCCTTCCCATTTTCTTCTCTCTCTCTTGCCAGCCACCCCCTTCAGTCTTTTCCTTAGAATAGAGTTAAATGAATAGAGTTCTTTCCCTCTCGGTAATATTGGCACCCCCTCTGCCTCGGTCTCGCCATGCACCCCCACAAGCTTGCCCCTGATTACTGAGTCTGGGTAGCGTGCTCCCGGTTGCTCCTCCCTTAGCCCATGGCCTCCCCCTCTGTCATCACATCACTTGTGATCACTTATGTTCCCATCGCTTCTGAAGCCAGTTTGGCCTGTTGGCTTGTGCATCTCCCCCGCCACCCCACATCCCCGCTTCGCTAGTCTCTTTCTCAGCAGAATGGGCACTCCATTAGGAACTGCTGAACGAACCAGCCCAACTCCCTTCCACTGAGGGGTGACAGGAGGAGGCAGAAGGCATTGCACCCGTCGGCAGGATCCATTTCTATTGCTAGTTCATTATAAGCTGCATCCACCTTAGAGCTCTATTAACCTGCTCTCCCTCCTAAGTTCTCATCTAAAGCAACAGGATTACAAGTTCTAATATTGAAGAGATGGTAGAAATGTGAGTTTCTTATAGAGGGTCTTGTATTTTAAAAATAAATAAAATGATCCTTAAGACATCACATTTTTAAGCACCTAATACGTGCAGACGTTTTCAGCCACACGTAGATGCCAGACGGCTATAAACGATCATCTACAAGCACAAAATGAAAAAAACGAGGCCCACAATCACACCGCTCGTGTGGGAGGGAGGTGACACATGAACTCAGGTTTGTCTGACTCCACAGCTCAAGTTCTTTCCCATTAAGTCACAAGTTAGCAACTGTTTCTTGCTCTAGGAAAGCCACTAATTAGTTGTACAGTTTACACATAGCATTCTTTTTAAAAATACTGGTTGAATCCTAAGATGACGAAAGTCCTTCTAGTTCTAACATTTCATGAAGGAAAAATTCAAACTGCTGTCCCCTATTTAACTTCCTTCCACACTTGAGGCATCGGGGCAAAAACAAAAAAACAGCATGACCATTCCTACCCTCAGGATACTAATAATAGAGTTGGAGCGATGAGGGATGAAAACTTGACTTTGACTCATGTAAGAGTTAAACAGTGAAAAAACACAAAAATACCAGAGTGCATAGCACCGGGGAGAGCAAGCACAGTCATTATTACAAAAGGACATTCTCGCATTGCAACAATGGGTTTCCCCCTCCCTCCCAAATATCTTTGTGCTGCCGGCAGAAAGAGCCAGCCCCCAGAAGGCATCACATCTGTTTCGTGGGAAAGCTTTGTTTCTGACAAGTTTCATAAAGGAAAAAGTAGGCTAGAACAAGCTTTTCATTTCCAACCCATCTTTTTTTCGTCCCCATGAATGAGGAGGGGATACAAATGAGAGCAGGCAGCCGGGAGAAAAAATAATACGGCTGGTGGTTCCTGACCTCCTGGATTCCTGCCGTCAGAGAAGCCCGAGAGGCAACGTTTAATTGTGGAAAAACCAGCCTTGCTAGGCTCTTATCTTTGTCCTCTGTGACTTAAACCCACAATTACTGGCAGCCCCTCGGTTCCGAGTCACTCAGCTGGTGGTGGCGGCGGTGCTGTGTCTGCCGCTGAAGAGCAGAAGGGGAGTCAGATTTTACCTGCCTCCGAAGCCAGCCCTGTGCAAACACAGCCCTAACCCGGCTTTATGACTTCTCCCATTAAAAAGTTCACAGATGCCCTCCTGTCGGGAATACCGCCATGCAAGGAGTCCAGATGGGAAAAAAAAAGAAATGCGATTTCCAGCTGCTGTATAATTCAAAGGACAAACGAGGAGCCTCAACTTCTGAATTCCACATCTCCTTTCAGCACTGGACACGTGATCTTCGATTCTCTCCTGATGGATCAAACTCTGGATGTCTTCGCCTGGTCAGCAAGGCAACTGACCCCTCTGTCTTTCAGCTTATCTTTTCTCTGCCATACGCAATCCTTCTACAGCCTAACAAATGGGCTTACTGTCCTTGGCATATACCATGTTATTTCACAGCTTTTCACAGTAGAAAAATGTGGGTGTTAGTCCTGACTTTCTTACCCGCAAACCAGGTGACCTTGGAGAAGTCACTTAACTTCTGAGATTGTCTCCCACATATTTCTGGTCTCCCCCTGAATTATTATTCTATTCCAAAACAGTTTAATTTACATGTTAATAACAGCTTCCATTTTACAAGGGTATTTCTCCATGGTTTTAATGGTATCTGGCACTCTTGGGGTCTACCTATAGCAGTGGTCGGCAAACTCATTAGTCAACAGAGCCAAATATCAACAGTACGATTGAAATTTCTTTTGAGAGCCAAATTTTTTAAACTTAAACTTCTTCTAACACCACTTCTTCAAAATAGACTCGCCCAGGCCGTGGTACTTTGTGGAAGAGCTGCACTCAAGGGGCCAAAGAGCCACATATGGCTCGTGAGCCGCAGTTTGCCGACCATGGGCCTATACCATGAAGTTGGAGTTCTTACTTTGAGATTCCCAAACCTCTGAATTCCAAGGATGACTTTCAGGGCTCCTGCAGAAATATGAATACAATATGTGTGAATGGGGCCTGCGTACGTTTTTCTCAAGAGGTTGCGATCCTTGACCCAAAGTTAAGAACTACTATCCTAAAGTAAAGAAAGGCCTATGGCAGCATCCGCCTGGCTCCTTGTTTTATACACTCGGCCCTCCTGCCCACCTTTCTTGGCTTCTATATTCTCTCCAGGACTCACACTCCTCTTCTCTATTCAAGACCAAGAATAATAACAACTCACCTTTATTGAGCATTTATTATGTACCAAGCACTTACTGTGTAAAAGCATCATGCATTCTTCTAGTTTAATCCTTAAAATAATCCTGGAAGGGTGGACTACTATTACCTCTATTTCCTAGAGATGAAGATAATAAAGTATAAGGAAGTTCAGAAACTTAGCAGAGGTCACAGAATTTGTAAGTGCCAGGTTGAGGATTCAGCCCAAACATTTTGGGTTCACATCATAAAAAGAGGCTGCCTTTGAACTATTTCTTTGCCATCAGATAGGAGATTGTCACAAATTTCACTTTTTAAGACTCCACCCATAAAAACTCTTAAAAAATTACTTCCTCATAAGTGAGTTAATCATTTCCCTGTCGGTGTTCACCAGATACTTTGGACACTTAGCACTGAACACATTGGTATAGTTTTAGTTTCTGTATCTCTGAACTAGACTGTGAGCTTCTAATTATTTTGAGTGCATCTTGAATATTTACTGTGCTAAGTATGAAGACACAAAAATGAACAAGTACAGTCCCTGCTCTCAAAATTTAGTCTTACAGAATAAAAAAAAGGTAAAATAGAAGGGTCATGATGTTCTTTTGAAACTGTATTATGAAGGACTACTCTTTGTATCTTAAGTCCTCAGAAAAAGAACACGACAGCACATAGTAGAAGCCCAATAAATGAAGTTGGGAAGAAAGGCTCAGAAGCTGGACTGTAAAATTAAAAGACCTACCATCCCTTTATGAAAGCACTTTGGTTATTTATACACTGACTCACCTAAAAACTGCTTCCTGTGTTGGTGTCTATGATACATTTTTTAATGTCAGACTAAAAATACACTTCCAGTACAGCAACCCTGTCTGCCTACCCAAGGACTAGAAATGAACACAGGTAGCACGTAACAAAATAAAACACAGGGAAACTCACTCATTTCAACACTAAACTCACCCAACAACAAAGGGGTGTCTTCTAAAATGGTTCACACGTGAGGGTCCCAAAACTGACCCACTTACAAAACTGAAGGGATGAGATTTTTATAGATCCAAAGGGTTTTCAGTGAGTCACGGACAGTTAAGAGTAGCTGGGGCTTTGGGGGTTGTCTAGGATAATTTCCCACTCAGAACAGGAAACCACTTCACAGCACTATTGATATGCCTGGAGCCACAAGATCCCCTTCACTTGCAACCTTCTACTTACTTCCCAGCTTAGAGACTTTGGACAAATCAATTAATTGCTCTCATCCTCAGTTTCCTCATTCCGCCAGGGAAGAGTTGTTGAGATGAGCAGATGAAATACAGGTAAAGCTATCTTAAACAGAGATGATTTGGTTGCAAGCAACAGGACTCGACTCACACAAGCCTCAGCAGAAATTATCTGGAGGGATATAAAGGTATCTCAAGGAACTCAAGGACAGAAAGTTCTGACGAGCTTGAAGGGACAGAACCAGGAAAAGAAATCTGCCAAGAAGAAAGTTATCACTTGTAGTCGATCATAATTACACCCCATTTCCTTCATCTCCACTTTCTTTTTGCATCTGGTTTCAACCAACTTCTTCTGCTTCTCCATGTATGTGGTGAGCGATGGCTGCCCAGATAGCCTTCAAGATTTCTCAGTGTAAGTGATAATGAAGGTGCACCTAGAAACAGTGAACCCCAATTCCCGAGAAAAAGAGAGGAAACTGATTATTCCCCCTTGGGTCAATGGCCCATCATAATCCAATCATCTGAGGTTAGAGGGCTGGTCCACTGGCCAGCTGCTCATTCAGTAGAAGTGGTAGAAGCCCACTTTTGAGGGAGAGGAGGTAGGCAGGTTCTGTAAGAAAATGGTGTGAGGCCAAAGCAAATGGCTGGAAGCAAAGACAACCACCAACATCTCCTGTACAAAAGTACGTGGTAGCCTTGGCTAGTGTGGCTCAATAGGTTGGGGTGTCATCCTATATATCCAAATGTCATGGGTTCAATTCCCAGTCAGGGTACATACCCAGATTGTGGTTTGATCCCTGGTTGAGGAGTGTATGGGAAGCAACCAATTGGTGTTTGTCCATCTCTTTCTCTCTGTCTCTCTCTCCACCCACCCTTCTCTGTCTCCATCCAGGCAAACTATCACTGTGGTCATCATCATCATGACTACCCCCCACAAACAGCTTCTGCTTGATTACTACCGATAACAAGGTATCACTACTTGAAGACTGAGCCTTTTCATTGCTGAACAATTCCAATTATTAGAACTTGTTTCTATGTGACAGCAACTTTTTTTTCAAAGATACTAAATTTAAATATTTTCAATTTTCCCCAAACCTTACTCATTAAAGAAAACATAATTTTGCTTGTCAGGTTAGGCCTGAGCTTTCCTATGTGGTAATAATATGAGTAACGAGGAAGGTAGAAAAGATATATTCATTGGACAATTATTTTAGGAAACAATCTAGACAAGAGTAATTAAAAAACCAGAACCTCTTCTTCCTTTCAAGAATTTCTACTGCCTCTACCATTAACATCGGCGTACTAAAGCCAAAGAAGACCTGGAACCATTTCTGGCATCCGTGTGTAGACAGTAAGTAGACGTTGAAAGAAATGGGCTGTTGTTTTTTCAACGTAGAGTCCCTGGCACTTTTGAAGGTAGAATTCTGCTTTGTTTAATAAAGGAGTTTTCTTCCCCAACTAACTTTCTTTTGCTTTGGAAAGCATAATCTAGAAAATAATTTTACTTCATATTTCCTAAGGTTACTCACAATAAAAGTATAATTCCCCATAAAATAACCTCATATTCGCTATGTGATGGCTACCTGCATTTAAATAGTAAGAAGAAAACGCAGAGTGAGAAAAGGAGGTAGAAACACAAAAATACCTTATGTATACTGGAGGCCCCATCCAGGAATCTTCTGCTGCTGGCTGTTTTGCTATTCACGTTTCTCACTGATGTCACCAGGCTTTTATTTTAGTAACCAGAATATACTTATTATGGATGCAAAGAGAATCTCCCCACTTAAGGTCTAAACTCAAAGCAGGAAATGAGACATGTGGGTGATCTGCAGCTGTGGTACTATAAACAGGACCTGCCTACCTCCTAGTCTAGGTTTGAGATTACACTGCAATCCCTGAACTAACTACAGATTGGCATATTAAAAAAAAAAATAGAAAAATAGACCATTTTAGAAAGACCAGAGCAACTTCTGTCCAAAAATTAGAGGCCTCTATTTGGTAGAAGGCTCACTGGCCTGCACAGTGCAGCATACCTGTTGCTATGTACCATCTGCCTACCTACATGGTTGAGATACAACAGGAAGATTCTGCTGAGTCTCCAGACAGCTGTGCTACAGTGGGCAAGTATCACCCGTTGTAAGGTTTCTCCGCCTGGTAAATTGAAGGACTAGTCTTTAACATTTGGATGTCAAGCATCTATTTGGAAACCTGACAAAAGCCACAAACCCTCTACCTCCCAAAAGTCATATAAGTTTATACAACTAAAAGTTTACACAGCATTATCAGAAGGGTTCACTTGGTCCTTGGAATCTACCCACAGACTCCCGTTTGAAGATTATTAGACCAGCAGTACTCCACTGTTGCCTCCAGTGCTCAAAGTACAATTACACAGCCAATGCTTAGTAACAATTCCTGCAAATTATTCAGCACCAAAGACGAGTGTTTCATTAAGACTAGAGACCAAGCCAATATGATCTACTTTCCAATGTTAAATTGACCAGTAAGCAAATGGACAACTTGAAGGAGGTAGGAGGGGCGGGATATTAAAAACATTAATAATAATAAAAATCTTGGGAAAGTTCTGGAGGAACCCAACTCTGTTCCTCATTTGGATTTTTAAATTTGGAAATACAATGCAACACCATCAAACTAGATAGAGAGATCCAGACAGCTTTATAGTGATATTGTCCAAGTGAAGTGCTTACAAAGCATCACATCAAAATCAAAATCAAACAAAGCCAAAGATTCCCACATTCCTGCCAATACAAACATGCTCACAATGATTAGTTCCAAAGTTATGCTTGTCGATTCCCTTAAAGGGAAAGATATTCATAAATTAGTGTGAACAAACACAATGTCCCTAATTTTCACTACTCTGGGTTCATCATGAAAATATAGTGTTTTCCCATGATTTTAGTTTCTTTCTATTCCAAGTCAGTAGGTAAGACTAACTATACTTGTAAATTCTAAGGTCTAGCCTTCATTTGAAGGGGACACATGATTCCTATAGAAAGAGGCCTCGCCACTTAAACCCTTCTTAAATACTGACAACCTCCCTTTATCCACCACCACAAACCCCACACTTTTTCAGTCTCCTCGGTCATTCTGATATATTTTGATGTTTGGGAGCTTATCTTTTTTTTTTTTTTGAGTGGGAGAATTATGAGGGTAGAGAGAAAATGTGAAGTTTTTATTTCTGTTCACATTAACTCTGACTGAGGTAAAGACACTTAAAAGGTAACTTTGAATATCTTGATGACTCTAGCCTATGAAGAAAAATATTTAATTAGAAATTTCCTTCTTATAAAGAGAGACAATAGCATGGTCATGAATCATAGAAGGTCTCTGCTTGCGGGGGAGTGAGATGGTAGAATTTTTTTTCTTAGTAGTTGCTTCAACATATTTTGTTAAAGAGGATTATCTGATGAAGCATGAAATTCCAGTCATGTGAACACCATATTACCAGTGGTCTGTTCCATCACAGCAGTTGTAGTTTGGTGATGTATGGAATCCACTACCCCATTCAGCTCTCTTTGTGGATGCTTCCCAAGAAATATGTGAAAATAAATTAAGAACCATGACTCTTGTTGATGGTCAACAATTAGTTCACAAAAGGATTCCCTGATGTTCTTCCTTCTGTATTTCACCCCTGGTAATTTTGAATAATCTGACAGTTTATTTTTACAGTTAACAGATTGTTCCTTTATTTTCATTGTTTTCATGAAGTATCTACTTAATCCCATCAGAGGAACACAAAGGAAAAAGCACAACCACTTCATAAAAAGTTAGGCAATTTCCTCCCAGGACACTCAGCTAGCTAACTTGAATGATATCATCTTAATTATTTTTTTTTATTAGAAATAAGTTTTACAGCAACTTTTCAGCCTGAGAAAAGAAAAATCACTCATCATTTATAGAAATATGTGATTCCATCATTTTATGTAGTCATTTGCAATAATGAAACAAGCCAGTTAGACTTAATATTCAACTGTAGAGTTTCAGCTCAGGGCTCAAGGCAAAACAACTTCATTACCTACAAAGAGAATAGACACCCTGGTTTTCCCTACTGCATACCATTTACAGTATTTCTTCAGCCTAAGGGATTTTTAGACCTCTGAAAACCCGAGATTTACTACTCAACACAGCAATCCATCTTGAGGCTTTCTGCCAATGAATCTCAGTATTTCTATTTCAACAGTCTGTAGATTTGAAAGCTGTGTTAAGACATGTAAAAAAAAAACAACCCACAAGCGTCTTTGATCTCTGCACCCAAGTTCCTCAAAAGGAGCCCCATGGAGAGTCTGAAGTTATGCTAAGTATGTGACTTGCAGTTATAATCAGTAAAGCAACATTCCATTACAAGTGGGCACCATGTTAGTGAACCTAAGCCTGTATTTCACGAACATACACATAAACTGAGTGAGTGACTGATAATACACTTTAAAATGAATGAGATATACCCACTCTAGAGGATATTTATTTTTAAGTCAGAATTTGATGTTACAGAAAAATCTAAGATAGATAAGCATATATTTTTCCCAGTGATTAACCTACATCCAGATGCCAGATGTTTAGGCTGACATTTTTCTGACACCCTTTACAGTCTACTCACTCTCCCTCCATGTCCTAACTCTTTGGAGTAAAACTGAAATATATGTCCCTTACAATTCTTCAGAAACACCACAAACCGGTTAAATCCATGCCTCTAAAATGTTCAGAAAAAAGTCATCACTGACCCAATCATAGATTTCCACAAATCAGTCTGCTCAGAATTTGTAACCGGTATTTGATGAAAGGTCAATTACTCCCATTTCTAGGTATCTAAGTATGGATTTTCTTCAATTGGCCTTTCTTCCCTGGATCTTGTAAACTATGATTTTAAAATTATCACCATTTAAAAGTTTAACTGGCTAATACTTATCATCAAATGACAATTGTAGGTGTTAAAAATGTTTATACTTAAAAGGTGAAAAGTAGGAGTTCTGTTTAAAGTTACCTTTTCAAATGTGGGTTACTTTTTTGCATAATATATGTGGAATATCATCTTTCCCAATTACTGAATATAATATACACAGTCTCTTAACCACTTTTATCACTATGAATTACCCTTTAATGTCACCATTTTCCCTCCAAAGGATCAGCCTGATAATATCTTAAAATTGATTAAACAATTACTAGCTTTTAAATAGTAAGTCAATACTTTTCTAGTTTCTAAAGATTTATCAAGATCTCAAATCTTAGCCAAAATCCTTAAATTAAAAAGCTTAAAGGAAATAAACATTTAACCCTAATAACTAAAAGTTATTTAAAATATAGAGCCCTCAGATTACTGTATCTATTCAAAGACCCTTTAAATATAGGTAAATACTCTGATATATATATATATATATATATATATATATATAGTCCCAGTTTTATTTTCACAGTCCAAATGATAAATCTCTTTTATATTTGGAATTTGAAATTCATTTCATAGACTGCCTAAGAAAGCTTAAAGAAAAAATAGGATTGGTCCTGACTTTTCCTTACATTGGAGATAATATTGTTACAGCTGAATCTTTGATAAATAGGAAGTCATCCACATATAATAGGATCTTATTCACCATGCTCCAGTCTCTTTCCTCCTGCCCCATTTATTGCTGTCAGAAAGACATCCAAACAATGATAAAATATAAAAAGTGGACATGCAATCTCATGCATTCCTAATATAAGAGTCAGAGCGAAATCGATCATGACTTACAAATATTATAATTAAAATACATGTATGTATATATCTATATCAGTGAGCAAAGGCTTACCATCACTCTTAAATCTGTGTCTTCATTGTCCATAAACAAAAATATAGAGGATAAATTTAAGGGAAAAAAATATTTCCACAAACCCAACATGTAACCCTCTCATATTAAAGTTAATACCCTCTACTCACTGCTCCTGCTTAAAAAAAAAAAAAGTATTTCTTTAAATCTGGTTTTCTTGAGGTTCTATGATTTTAGCTATTTTATACAACTACTGACACAACCTTTAGTTATCTATCTTGTCAACCTTTCAGTGTGCCTTTATTAAGTGCAGGATCTCATATTATAAGAAATTTAAGGAATTTTTTAAAGATAAAAGTCTTTAGTAAGGTATTTTTCTACCTGAAGATAAAATGTATCTTGGAACCTGAATACATACATTCATACTTCATTTATATATAGAAATATTTTATCAAAGCATCACCAACATAGGCATTTTTGATGTTTAGGATTAATTTTTGCTGGGAAGTAATTTATCTGTAAAGCTATTAAGTTATATAAGTAATAGGTTCTCATCACCAATTAGGATGTGTGTGTAGAGGGTATGTAGGGTGTGTGAGTGGAGAGGGTATGTGGAGTGTGTATGTGTGTGTGTGTGGGGGGGGGGTTCCTACACACTTCAATAATTCTTAAATACCAGCAAGGTATCCTACCACTCAACTCAATTCTGACACTACCTGGAGATAGCATCAGATTCCACAGATTAAGGGTTTAGTTCCACAAGAACAGCCCTCCACTACGGATGCCAATCATAAGCCCAGATTGTCGCCTGTGGCTTCTGAGGGACTGGTTGAAAATCAGAGGTTCCCACAACCACCTCATTGTGTTCAATTAATTTGCTAGAACAGCTCACAGAGCTCACTAGATTACAGATTTATTTCAAACGACATGACTCAATAGCCAGATTAAGAGAAACAATTGGGCAAGATCCCAAACAAAGGAACTTTTATCCTTGTGAAACTTGGGGTTCTGCATGTGGAAGTGTTCCGGTTCCCCAACCTGTAAGCTCTTCAAAGCCCCTCCTTTTGGATTTTTGTAGAGGCTCCATTACATAGCCACAGCTGATGAAATCACTGTCCATTAGTGATTGATTCTACCTTCAACCTCTCTTTCCTCCCCAGAAATGGTGTGTGTGTGTTTGTGTGTGAGTGAAAGTTTCAACCCTCTATTGTTGGTTTCCTTGGCAACCTGCCCCTGTCCTTAGGTGTTTTCTAAAAGTCACCTCTTTTAACATAAGCCCAGTGGTGGTGGTGGAAAGAGGCTTGTTATGAATTACAAGACACACATTTCATGACTCTGAAACATTTTTAAAATCCAAAAACAAGAGCCCAAATACAACAATAGATGCTCCCAATGCCTTTATTACTAGAAATTCCACGGGTTTGAGGGTGGGGCTATGAGCCAGGAACTGTGGCAAAGACTAAATGCATATGAGAAGTATTGTTGGGTCATCTGAATGACCAAATATCTGTTCCTTATATATCACAATATTGCTTATTCCTCTCATTATAGCATATATGTTTCTCTTTGGTAGGTTTAAGTGTCTGTTTCCCAACCACCATCTTTCCTAATCCCTTACAAGGACATTTTTTTTATTCAGTCTTATATCCTCAGTACCAATTGCTTAACACAGGTGTGGGACTTAAAGTTTGAATGAGTGAACAAATAAATGTGGTATAAAACCAATCAATAAGTCTATATACAAGAGAATGGGACAAGGGAAATAACACTTGAATGCTTCCAGCTGTTGTTCAAATCTAGACCTTCATATCAACTGTTCCTTCTTCCTTCTAATTAGAATTCTCTCCTATTTGTCCCCATCCTCACCCCCAACTCCTTGTCAGGGTTTTCACTCTTTAATACTCACCTCAAATATCTGTGTGTGCATGTATACACACACACACACACACACACACACACACACACACACACACACACACACACACCAAGGCAGCCTTCCCTTTCCTTGCTCTAAAACCTTTTCTTTATGCTCCTCAACCTCCTGGGCATATCTTAGTCATAGCACCTATCACACCATACTGTAAAAGGTGAAAGATTTAGCAATCTAAAGAGAAACTGGGGTATCTATCACACCATACTGTGATGATTGGTTATTTCCTAGTCATTTACACTTGAAGGATAGTCTTCATCTGTATCTGCATGTCCAGCCATCACTACACTGCTTTGTGGTAGTGAGCACTCAAAAACATTTAGAAGCAATGGGTAAAAGAGTAAATGAATGGGAAGGGGAAAGTCTACATTATGGAAAAGTATCTCAGCATAACTCCTTGAATAAGGTATCAACCAGATACATACATTATTTCAACTTCTAAACAGAGAAAATTAATATGACTGAATATTAGGTTTATTTCTCATATAGAAAAATTATAATTAGAAAAAGTGCTTCAATTTATTGGAAGGACCAAGGTAGAACTATCTTCAACATTCTTTCTCTCTCTCACCCCTGATCCCATGTCAGTAAAAAATGCTTTTTTCCTTCTCAACTTAGGATTCACTACGATACCCCCAGATGTCACACTAGGTTCTCCTTCCCAGAAATCACCCAATGATCTCTTCCTCCCAAAATGTGTATATACCCCATGTCTTCAGAGTCTTGATTCACAACTGAGTAAACTCAAAAATATAACCCAGTATTGTGGGGAAATGGGTGCTCAAGAATTGATGTTTCCATCTTGACAGATATTTTTTTCTAAGGCAATGGCTTCACTCAAAGCCCAGTGGGAGGGAAAAACATTTGAAACATGGGACCTTTCAGAAATCCTCTAGTCACTGCAATGGGGTGAACTCCCCTGTGGCACCACAGAAGTGAAGGGGTGAATGGGCCATTTGGCATGTGGATTATTTTGAGCTGAAGGCCATTGAGACCTAGCAAATTCAAGAAAAAAAAATTCCCACTCTCTTAACTGCCTAAAATAACCTAGATAATGAGTGGGTCTAGCACAGAAAGAAAGCTTATTCAGAGATACCTTTTAATCTGAAAGACTTACCTGCATAGCAGGGCATACTTCTAATTACCAAACATCTGCTTTCTCATCATCCTGAGAATTACCCTATCCTCCTGCCCTTTGCAGCTCCCAGCCTCTCATTCCTCAGCTCAGGGTGACATATTAAGCTTCGATTGTCCAGCTTGCCCTTGCGCCTCATATCTTTAGGGCTCCCATACATATGAAATTATTTTTTTCTCCTGTTAATATGTCTTATGTCAATTTAATCATTAGACCAGCCGAGGGAAGAGGGAGCACTTCCCACGGCCTGGAGGGTTAACGCCAGCTTGGGGGGTAGGGCAGGGCTGTGAAGCCAGGCTGCCTGAATTTGAATCCACTCTCCAGCCTTCTGAAACCTTAGGCAACCTCACCGGTGCCCACGTTTTTGTTTTTAACTGTGAAATGAAATAAAAGACCTACCTCTAGGAACTGGTGGGTTGATAATTGTCTGCTATTAATATGATCATTTTACTGTTATTAGGAGTAGCTCTGAAAGAACCTGAAGAGAGAAATTCCCCAAGATCAGGGAGGAAAAAGGAGAGTGCACTTACTGATTTGGTTGTTCAGCTTGAATGCAATGTCCAGCTGCAGGATAAACAGCATGAATTGGAACCAAGGACTCATCTCCATGAAGGGGAGAGGAATGTGGACAGAAAACACAATGTCATTGGCTCCTATTTCCTTTGGAATCGCTTCATCAATGTCTCGGATTTTGTGGCAATGGTTGGGTCCCCAAGGCACGAACCATTTTGTTTTGTGATGGTTTTTACGAACATCCACACATTTCACTGACAAGTAGGACACAGCCGTGGTGGGTCCTGGAGCTGAAAAGAAAATGTATTGTTATTTTAGAAAAATCATCCACTGAGGTGCTCATTTCTGGCTAACATTCTTTTCACTACCGTCTTCCCTCCATTTTTTTTTGTACTGCCTTCTACAATTGGGATGAGTAATGCCTATGGATCTCCCAAATCTTGGTGAGAATCCTCCATTGACCTCTGTAGGTGACTTAACATATCCCCAGGGGCCTTCCCAGTGTGTTTTCCACCACTGGTATTTATTGAAAGAATATATTTGTAATCAGTTTGGTTCAGTTACCTTCTCACTCCAAAATGAATGTCACAAAAATGCCCAGTGCTTCAGTTCCCACCTGCCTATGAACTCAGAGCTCTGGGGCTTCATAGAGCAGTATCTCAACTCAGAAGACATGGGTCTGAAACCTGCTTAAATCACTTCCTCTCAGTTCATCTTAGGTAAGTTCCTTAAATCTATAGTGGCTTCAGGATCCTCCTCTGAGAAACAAGATGGTTAGTTTCTAAGATTCTTAACTCTAAAATTTTACAAAACTGCTTTTAAAATATATTTTTTATTGATTTCAGAGAGGAAGGGAAAGAGAGAGAGATATAGAAATATCAGTGATGAAACAATCGTTGATCTGCTGCCTCCCGTATGCCCCCTACTGGGGATTGAGCCCACAACCCAGGCATGTGCCCTTGATAGAAATTTAACCCAAGCCCCTTCAGTCTGGAGGCCAAGACTCTATCCACCAAGCCAAACCAGCTAGGACCAAAACTGCTTTTGATTGAGGGAAAGAACTATGTTAACCTCGGGTCCCCACTAAGAGTGGTACCTTTCAAAGGATGAGAACTCAAACATTGATACTTCAAAAGTGTACAAAATATAATCCATGCATTTTAAGAGAGAACATCACATCTGAACAATGTAGCATTAAAAAACCCCACTATTTTGTGATTTATAGAATGATTACAAATAGAGATTTTCAAAATATAGAAACTTTCAAGTTTGAAACAACATTTACCCAAAATCCTACTGGGGTGTAACCCTTATTAGAAAATATCAAAATACTCTCTTTTCTATGAGTGTATAATTATTAAAAAATTATACATGAATTAAATTGTATGACCTTTAAATACATACTAATATTAACAACAAAAATTTTACAAACTGGGATCATGCCATATATAGTTTCGTAGCTTTTCCTTCTCACTCACTGCGAGAAGCAGAGCAGCACAGTGGTAAATAATACCAGCTCTGGAGCCAACTTGCCTGATGTGAAATCCTGGCTCGCTCATTCTCATCATGTCACCACTAAGTTACACTAGGGAAGTTTTGGCTGATATTACTAAACCGGTCTGTGTATTATTAGTTTTATCATCTCTTCAATGGCAATAATAATAGTACCAGTACCTACCTCTCTAAGTCATTGTGTACATGAAACAAGTTAGCATGAAAAGTACAAAGAACAGTGTTTGAGTACATAAAATGTATGAAACTAACATTACTTAGTATATTATAAATAATTTCTCCATAATTAAACATTTTCAAGTAGCAGTTACAAAATAATCACATGATATGCCAAATTGAACTCACCTACACACCCCTTAGTTTGTAAAGGTCATCTATAAATAAGAATAATTCTTTGCCTGATATTTTTTGTTTCTAATTTATCTTAACATTTGCTGTCTATATTTTCATATAGAGACAATCCAAATTTTACATAGAATCTCTTTTCATTTGTTTTTTTCCTATGCATTTTTTCCTTAGAGAAACTTCCTTTACCTCCAGGTTCTAAAAAAGTCTCCTTTATTAACTTCAAGTTATTTTTAACAAATTTATTTTTTAAATATTTAAATAGTTGATCCTTCTGAAATTTGTTTTGATATAAAAGGTGAGGCGAGGTTCTAGATTTTTTATTGTTTTTTAATATTGACATTATTCTTTACTGAATAGACTTCCATTGACTTATGACATAACTTCATCTTATATGTAACAACAGATGTTTCTGGACAATCTGCTCTGTTTCATGTATTGGATGGTCAAGTCATGGCCCAGCACAGCACTGCTTTGAATTCTGTATGTTAATGATATGTATCAGTATCTGACAGAGTAAATCCCCTCTTTCCAGTAAATTTCAAATGTATGTCCTATTGCTGGGATTTTCATTGAAATTACCTTAAGTCTATAAATGAAAATAGACAGAATAAGCATCCTTTCCCAACATTCAGTGTTCCCATGCAAGAACAATGACTGCTCCTCCATTAACTGGGGTTCATTTTGACATCTCTTTCACAGCTTTCTTCATGTGGATTTTGCCAGTATACCATCTTTTTTAAAATCAATTTGTAAAAATGTTCTCCTAAAGTCAGTAGTGAACGAAAAACATTATGTAAATTATGTTTTACGTGCGTGGTTTACATATGTTTAATTCTGTAAATATATTCAATATACTGTTCTTTCAGACCTGTTACCAGCAGAAACCATCTCCTATCTAATGGAAAATTATGTAAAGCAAGAGCAAAGTCACAGAGGAGGCAAAAGTTTGTGTTATTAATGTGTTCTCTACCTCTAATGCTTAGATACACATTATTCTATACCTAAATATCCATCCTAAGTTTTGAGTGGTAACATGTTGTTTGCAAAAAGTGTGACAATGCCTAATGAAAGGTACCCGGAAACCCAGCACTACTAAGCTCTAGCTAAAAGTCCTTCAATGTAGAATGCTGAACACTGCAGCCTGGAGTCACCGCTAATCCACGCCAGGGCAGTTTTTCTTTAAAACTCAAAACTGTATCACAAAGACATTTCACACCTAATTCATCTGCAATCAGACATCTGGCTTATTATTAGAAATATGAATCAATCAAATTTTGGTTATCCTGACTCAGCTAAATAGCCCACTGACATTAAAAAAGACCATGTGGAACATTTAACTGAACCCTTTTTAATGTGGTTGGAGAAATAAACAGGGAGACAAAAGTCACGAATTCTATTTTTAGCTAACATGCTCAAACTGACTATTTGCGGCAAAAAATAGTGACTACATTTTAAAACTTCTATTCTTCCAACATGAACCTAACCTTTTTTCATTTTTCTTTTCCTTTTGAAAAACAAGCCTTTCCCTCCTTGGACCAAAATGAAAAATAACTCGCTGAGTTCCTCAGCTAAGCTCCAAAACCACATTCCAAACTTAATAACAGAGAAGCTGAGCACTTTACGGGCACAAAGGCTGCATTTTTAATGGACACAGTGAACGCCTGCCTTTATAGCAGCCTGAATCATTTTCATGCTTTCATTAGTCTAGTGTTTCTTGCATAAAGAAAAAAAATATCCCAGGAATACTAATATTTTCATAAAGGTCATGACAATGAACTTGGGAGAAATCTCAAATGCATCTCCAGCTACACTATGAGAATCGCAAACATTTTCCTTTCCTTGAATAAATTAGTCCTCTGGACTCAAAAGCCTTTGTCTAACTTAAAACCTGAAGACAATTTAATATTTTCAGTGTTTCTAGTAGTGCTCAAAAGGCAAAATACTTGCATTGTTGGAGAAAGTAAATAGAAATTCTGATATTCATAAGTGGGTAATAACTGTTTCCCCAGTAATGTATTTATACCTCAAAACAATGTCCTACTCACAGATGTTTCTTTATGCAGAAAGACTATCAAAGTAAACTAAAAAAAATTTAGCTTATACCTAAAGGCTGGTTTGCTACAGGAGTTTCATTAAATTGTAGCCAAAGTTGTGACTACATGGATTACAAAGCAGTGTCTAAAATTAAAAGAAGTTTGATTTGTCATTCATTTTTTTAAAAAGTGTGAATGATTTTGCCGAAACCGGTTTGGCTCAGTGGTAGAGCGTCGGTCTGCGGACTGAAAGGTCCCGGGTTCGATTCCGGTCAAGGGCATGTACCTTGGTTGCAGGCACATTCCCCGGTTGGGGGTGTGCAAGAGGCAGCTGGTTGAGGTTTCTCTCTCCTCAACGTTTCTGGCTCTCTATCTCTCTCCCTTCCTCTCTGTAAAAAAGCAATAAAATATATATATATTTTTTAAAAAGTGTGAATGATTTTATTGTAAGGGAACAGAGTGAAATGAAGAAGTTGAAATTACCCACAGTCTCTGAAGAAGCAAGCTACAGTCAACTAACAGGTAATTTGCAGTGAAGGCCTTACTTAGAAACAGTGTGGTTCTAGGGATTAATAGACTGTGTTTGTTTAAGAAGGGGCTGGATGGATTCAGGTCAACAAACTGAGTCATGTTTACTCGGGTGAAAGCTAAAAATAACCACTCCTCAATAGTCCTAGGATAGTAATGCAATACCACCCAGCTGCCTCAGCATGCTTTATAAATGTCCCCTCTATCCACCCGTAACATTTACTTGAAAAAAGTGGGCCAACACTTACCTCTACATCAGTACAACTTAATAGACAGAGCAATCTGGCCAAAAATGAACATGCCCAGGTACTGTGGATGGATTAACTTCTGGTAGGTTAAGACAGCATTTAGAGTGTGCCCAGAAGTCATAAAAACACCAGCTACTTCATTGAAAACTCTGGCCCATTTGAGTTCAGCTCTCTTTACTATGTCAAACATAGGACTTTTTTCTTTCTTTCTTCTTTCCTTATCTGTATTGGTACACAGAATTTTTGGCCTCCACCTTTCTATGATAGCACAAAAACTGTAAAATGTGATACTATATGACACTTAATTTTAAAATTATATGAAATCAATTAGACTTCTAATGCAAGGTTGTGAAAAACTGCACAAACACAATTTGAAGCCTTTGAAAATTCAGTGGCTTCTCAATCATGCACACATCACTAAGACTCATACTACATTTACCGAATATGTCTTGAGAGCCCACTATGCACTAGGTACTGTTAGGGGGTGAAGTGAACCTAATAGACACCAGCCATGTCGAATGTACAAATAATGGGAAAAACAGACAGAAAAACAAATAATTGCAGGAAAAAGTAAGTATAATTGTAATGAATACTACCTTTATCCTGACATTACATGAAAATATCTGAACAGTCAGATATTTGGGAGGTAGGGAAATTGAATTCTTGAAAATGAGACAAAAATTCCATTCCTCATCACAACGTAACCTTGAGTAAAAATGTAAGTGAACAATGACTAAACTCATACTTCTTTTGGAAGAATATTCATTGACTCCCGTCAGCTTCCTGTTATGGCATCTCAAATGGCAGTCCAGTTTACAAATTACTATCTAGCCAACCACTACCGCTATCATGCTCAAAGTTGAGTCAACATCAAAATCATTAGCCCCTACTCCTTCCAGAACCTGTAATTAAAGAGTTGGACAGAGATGCAAGACTTGGTTGCCTCCTAGAAAAGTTAAAATTAAAACAGTATGTTGACATGACACATGGTCTCCATTTAGGCCAACACAGACTACTTACTTCTTTGCTTTATTCAAGTGAAAAAGACTCCTTTAACAATTTCCTAGGGGCATTATTATTATGTGAGCACTGTGCTAAGTAAGGATAGAGACAATGAAAGTCCCAGACCCCGAGTTGCTCACTGTCTGGTGTGGGAGGCTGAGAAGTTGGCAGAGAAATATATCCTGATTGAAACTTGCTCTGATAGAGGTTTGTATAGGATGCAACAGTGGGAAAGGGGTTGGGGTGGGGGAAGCTGCTTGTAGAAGGCTTGGGACTTAAGGTTTGTACTTATCCTTGAAGGAGAGCCAGGGTGGGGAAGGGCGACCACCAAATGGGGAAAGTTCTGAAGAAGACCATGTACGCCATCACAGGATATCTAGGACTGTGGTCGGCAAATTGCGGCTCTTGAGTGTGGCTCTTCCACAAAATACCATGGCCTGGGCGAGTCTATTTTGAAGAAGTGGTGTTAGCAGAAGTTTAAGTTTAAAAAAATTTGGCTCTCAAAAGAAATTTCAGTCGTTGTACTGTTGATATTTAGCTCTGTTGACTAATGAGTTTGCCGACCACTGACCTAGGAAATCATAGTAAGTTCTGCAGATGTCTGTGTCTGAGCATTAAAAATTTAAAAAAAGATAACTTAACAGGTGAAGATGCAGCACCACCCCTAACTTGGTTTCAGCTCTTTGCTTTCTCTAACCAGTGGCATAGTTCTACTAGGGAGTTTGGGTTCTGCTCCCAGTAGTCTCTGTTACAGTCTATAGAGCAATATGAAGAAGAAATAATAAACAGACCTCCAAAAATTTTTTAGATGAGTGATATTTCCTCTTAAGACACCTTTTTCTCTGTCCTGTAGGAAAGTTTTGACAAGGCTAGACGTAAGCTCTACTGGAAGGTGGAGAAGCAAGAGCGGGTGGTGGGAAGGGAATGGAGAGGCTCCACCTCTTATTCTGGCAACTGGGCCCCCCAAGGGCCTTTGAAATCTAGATTGTCAGATAACATCCTTCACCTAAACAACAAAAATTATGTCTGCCTTGCAACAAAAATGATAAATATTAATCTGCTTTGGACTACAAGGAGAATAAATGTAGAGACCAGACCAGTTAAAAGAATAACGCGTGTTTATGAGCGTTAATAATCATCCTGCAATTGCTAGCACAGTGGTCAGCGAACTCATTAGTCAACAGAGTCAAATAGCAACAGTACAATGACTGAAACTTCTTTTGAGAGCCAAATTTTTTAAACTTAAACTTCTTCTAACGCCACTTCTTCAAAACAGACTTGCCCAGGCTGTGGTATCTTGTGGAAGAGCCACACTCAAGGGGCCAAAGAGCCGCATGTGGCTCTCCAGCTGCAGTTTGCCTACCACATGCTAGAAGATTAATTTTGCTACTGATTCAAGAGGGAGGTTGATTTAACTCTTAAACCCTTGTCTCAGTTTAAAAACTTCTATCATGATCTGAAAAATCATGACCTGAAAAAGCATGAATGCCTAATTTATTAATCTATATTTAAAATAATTTCCTCTACTCCGTTCCCTAAAGGCCTTGGGTTACTAGAAAGTGAATGTTAGACTTTATTTTTTTAAAAGAATTTAGCTAATTTTAAAAGAAGGAATTCATGTTTGAGACTTAAGACTTACATGGCCTATGAATATATCTATAAAATTAGAGAATAAAAGCAAGAGTTGGACAATGTAAGCCCCCACAACTTTCACCTGAACTATAAAGCTAAGTGACTCAATATTCATTTCATTTTGTAACTTAGAGAAAACTTCTACCACCTGGCTATGAATGGTATTTATAAGATTGCATACAGTTATTCTTTCTTATCCACAGGAGATACACAGTATGAGACCCTTGGAGGTGGATGCCCCAAACCGCCCTATTTGGCATACCTGAATTGCTAGCATTACTACTCTTGTGCTTTGGGGCCATTATTAAGTAAAATAAGGGCTACATGAGCACAAGCACTGTGATACTGAGACAGTCCATCTGACAACTGAGCGGGTGGCATATACCGTGTGGATGAGCTGGATAAAGAGGATATTCATGTCCCAGGCAGGATGGAGCAGGACCTTGCAAAATTTCATCAAACTATTCAGAACAGGGGACAATTTAAAACTTATGAACTATTGATTTCTGGAATTTTCCATGATATTTTTGGTCCATGGTTGACTGTGGGTAACTAAAACCATAGGTAAAAGGGGGTCTTCTTTACTCACCTGGTTCTGATCTTTGCCTATCTGCATATCTATGCTTGCCTCAGTGAGAACTTATAGGAAATGTACTGGGCATTCAGCTCTTAGAGAATTCCAGGGCTTACTAAGGCTTTTTGATGTGCCTTAAGGAGGGGAAGGAGGAGAAAGAAAGAGAAACATGGGTGCATGGGTGGCAGAAGCTGATGAGACCAGATGGATTCCTGTTATTTACACAACTAGAATCTTTTATTCAAAGTCCCCCCCCCCCCCGTGCGAAAAGCACTAATTTAGCATAAAAGAATCTTCAACTAAATTTAGAAATTAGTTTTTGAATATGTTAATGTGAGTTCCCACAGAGATTCTGCCTGTCTTTCTCAAGCTCAAAAAAACCTCCTACTCTAATTCTAGTTCAAAGGAAACACGTGGGCTATACTGTACAACTGATGTAGCCACCATATTATTTCCTTGACTTGTGAGGTTTTAGACAACTAGCCATCCCCCCAGCCAATTCGGTTTGCCGTTCCCTCCAGGCCAGTTCCCAAAATGACTCCTTAGGAGCTGCCACAGCATACGTCTACTAAGTTTTGGGACGTCTCACTATAATGACTGCTTCAAAATCTCCAGCTAGAAAGTGTAACACTTGCGTTAAACTGACTTAGTGCTTCGGAATTAACTGACTCAACTCTCTTAATTCCTCGACTGAAATTGCTCTGAAGATATAATGGTCAGACGCTCCACACTCCCTCTGCCACCGACTCTGAAGATAAAATTCTCCTATATTTCAACCATGCCAATTAAATCTTACTAGATTACTAAGTGAAGTATTATTTCACAATTCAGTCTCAATTACTGGAGAACGGAACGTAGGTCTGCAGGGCCGAGACCTGGAGAAGTGGTTTTCGGAGTGATCCCAGCCATGCCCTAGTGTGTGTAATGGGGTGCGCTAAGTATAATGTAATCCATTCCTGCCAGCAATTTTCGGTAAGTAGTTAATTATGCTAACATCTGTTCTAGGAAAGCTAAATTTTTTTTAACACGGCAGAACATTCCTCTACTCTAAACTATGGCCACGAAAACACACACACACACACACACACACACACACACACACACGCACATCACGTAGCCGAGTGGAAAGCAAAATAATTTATGCCACACGTACAAATGTCAAGCACTCATTTGAAAATAGTTCCCTACAGCATAAACTTGTGGGGAAAAAACGACATAGACTTTTCGACGGCAAAGGCTCAGAAATTGTAGCAAACACTGTAGAATTCATTCTGACTTTAAAAATATTGCAAAACGTCGCGTGTTTACGTAGAAGGCTGATGAGGGTCTTAAGCTGCCTGGCCTGCAACCCCAATTGTGCTGGAGCCAGAGATGTCACAGCTCTGGAGAATAGAAGAATGACTCCGTATTTGTCAGAATCGACAGGGCCGACAGGCAGCGCCGCTTGGCTTCCATCCCTTGCCTGGCTTAGCTCCCGTGGAACTGAGGAGAGTTGGAATCAAGAGGGAAAAAAAAATGAGAGTGCTTTGGGACACGGAGCCAAACTCTTACATAGTATTTGAAATGCTGTGGTAAACACGGCATTACTTTAGGCTCGAAAGATTGGTTCCAGTTTCTTCCTCTTCAGGAAAAAAATAATAAAACGCACAGAAAGGGTCCTGCCAGAGACATAGCACATCGAATCTGCCAGCCATCAGACGTGCTAATTGGGGGAGCAACACGGAATTCTGAATTCGGATTACAAAACTGGGCCCTCCCCTTTGGTATGCAGCAGCAGCAACGAGAGACTAAGAGATCCGAGGAACGTGCGTCACATCAAATCACTAACTCTAACCGGCTCCACTAATTCTAACCGGCTCTCCCTGAAAAATACCTATGATCACTGTTTCCCCATCACTCCCGAAACAGCAAATGTGAAATAGACGTGAAGCGAACACAAAAGACTTCCCTAGAAAAACCAAATGGCTCATCTGTTGATGCGCTTGCTCATTGCTTGGCAAACCGGTCGTCTGGGCTGAATTTTTGACTCTCTGCCAGGGCTTCAAAATCAGCCACCTTTCAGCCAAAAGGCGGTGGACCGCGGCCAAGACCACCTATGGAAAGTGAATTACAGCGCCTTATAATTTACTGCCTCGGCTGTGATCTTTCATAAAGCCAGCATGGAGGGCAGGCCAGCTCTCCTGTGGGAAATGTCTGAGCCCTCCGAGAGGGGCGGCAGAGAGGTGGACAACTGGCTCTTGTTCTGTGAGCAAGCCTGGCACACTTTTGTCTTAACATTTTAGGTTTAAGAAACCCCCAGATTTTTCTAGAAGGAACAACGGCTTTGTTCCGACGTACTCGTTCCACTCTATAAATTTCACACGTTCATTATTTATAATTTGTTCTTATCGGGCATTTATTATTTATAAATTAACAGACCTCTACCTTTATCAATATAGTCAACGTTAATAATAAACTCAGATCTCAACTATGCCGATTGCACGTGTTACAGATTACAAAGCATCTCACACACCTGCCTCATCTAATCCCCAGTGAACGGGTACAGCCATTAGGACGCCCCTCCGAGGCACATACTGAAGATGGGTGGTTTTTGTCCCACCAGCAAGTGGCAGAGTGAGAACCAGTACCCCAGTCTGACTGGCTATCCAGGGCTCCTTCCACCACACCACACTGCCTCTCAATTGCTCGTTTCTTTGTTCTCTCTATCTCCAATTACCTGAGAGGTAATGAACAGAGATGGGTGAGGAAGACAGGGTGCCATGGGGAACTAACTGAACCTCCACAGATAGGGCACTACCCAGCACTGGGCTGGGCTCCACACAAAGGGCCCCGCCAGGATAGCTTCTCTCGAGACTCAGTCAGCGCCAGGGCTCCTCCAGAAAGAGATGGTGGAGTAACACACGCTCCCCAAAATGCACTGAACTCACTTGAAATGAATGGCTACTCTCCCATCAGTTACTGGGTTTCGGGTTATGACTTCACATTCTGGGCTGGCAGTCTGGGAAGTTAACTTAGACGAGAATACTTGACCCAGGAACATATGACAGACCTGCCGTGGAGGCGTCTATGGCAGATCTGTGGGCAGAATAAGTGCCAAGATTCCCAGTTGGAGGCAAAGTAACTGTCAGAGCAACCTAAGGAAAGAATTCACTGATAAATTGCATAGGCAAACAATGGCACAATTAGACTCAGGAAAGGGCGAGGTCTCCACTCAAGGAAACATTCGGGAAGTAACTGAACAGATAAGAGCCTGAACTAAGTCAGCTTTCCTCAGTGACACCAAAATGATAGCGTCTTCTATTCATACATGTAGGATACTAAGGAATAGAGATCGTAAGGCTCAAAGAAAGAGCTTCCTGCAAAATTGATTAATATTAATTAATATTTCTCCATATATCTGACCCATTTCAGACAAAAGTACAGGGCACGCTGAAGGGGCAACAATTTAGTGTTAGAAAGTGCAGGCTGAAGCTAAGGTCAAGCAAGGCTCGTTAATGATTTTACCTGGAATTTCACAAATGCCAGGGATAATCATATCCCCTTTCTTGATTTTTCAAAGAAAAGGTAGGCCCTTTTAATTTCAAATTCTCTAGAATTAGAGGTAGAGGTCAATTGGAGGTAGAGGGTAAACTATAGTTTCAATGGTTACATTCTTAGAATGTATTAGGTTTTTAAAAATCACTAAAATAAAATTAAGACTGCTATGTAATTGTTAAATATTTTAATCAGCTCTGGGTTCTAGTTTAGGTCCCACTTCCTTCATTCATTCAATTTGTTAAATGCCTATAATGTGCCAGCATCTCAAACCTTCACCATTTTCCCTTCAGTAACAAATTATCCTTATTTCCTCTCATGCAAATATTCCCTATTCTAGGCTTTTATTATAGCGCTGAAGGCCTGGTGCATGATATTCATGCACTGGGTGTGTGTGAGGGGTGTCCTCAGCCTAGCATGTGCCCTCTCACAGTCCAGGACCCCTCAGGGGAAGTCCACCTGCTGGCTTAGGTTTGAGGGGAGCAGGTCTAAACCAGCAGGCAGACATCCCCTGAGGGGTCTTTAGCACTGCCACTGTGCTCGCCAACCATGAGCCGGGCTTCTGGCTGGGCAGCACTCCCCCTGAGGGAGCACACTGACCACCAGGGGGCAGCTCCTGCATTGAGCATCTTCCCCCTGGTGGTCAGTGCGTATCATTGCAACTGGTCATTCTGCTGTTCAGTCGATTTGTATATTAGCCTTTTATTATATAGGATTCTATTTTATTTACAAACATAGATTCTGAAGTATACAAAATTATAAGCCCCCGAAAGACCAGTTCTTCCTCCTTATGGCACCAAATATAGAGATTTGAACATGCAGATCTTCCAAACCTGAACTGAATTATTTATATTATGTTTAAATTGTTAGAAAATTAACTTATATCATCACTCACTTTTTGTTTACTTATCAAATAGTTACTGACTTTTATCAAACATATGAGGTACTATAAAAAAGTGCCATAGTGAATTTGACCCATGGCCTGTCTATATATATCAAAGTACAATTAAGACCGGCATTCAATGTGGGACAAAGCCATGCCCCTTCTTGATACCAACCCCCCAATGTTACACATGTGCCCCAGTTGAGGCTCATTTCCATTTATGATGGTTCTTGCAGATCTGTGTCAACCTATACATACAATGAATATTGAGTTTTGAGGGTCAAAATGACATCTTCTAAACTGGAACACTACCATCTCTATCCACAATAAAAAAAAATTAAAAAGTACATTTACACATCAAAAGAATATGCAGGAGACAGACAACAGGCAAGCAAAAAACATGGTAATATTTTTAAAATTTTGCCAAAAGAGTTCACAGCTAATATTAAAATGTGGGAGCATGTTTAGATAACTCCTCTTTAGCCTACTTCCTGGAAATTGAGGTTCTCAAAGATAGAATTTAACAATTATTTATCCCATTCCAGCACAGCCCTGAGGGAATCAAGGCCTGCATGACAGAAATAAAATAAGGAAAAAATGTTTATTTCTTAGCCTTCAATGTATATAATGAGTAGCTGCATAAATGAAGACTTTATGATGAAACCTTTATTCTTAAGAACACCCAGAGGGGAAAACTGGCAATTTCATTAATATCTTAAACCAATTCATAGCAGAGAGAAAAGCAAACACCCTTTCCAAAGGCATCAAACCTACTTTTGAGATCAAATCTACAAAACAGGCTCAGACAGAAACCTGGGCAGAGGAACCTTCTGTTGCATGTATATTGTTTACCCAGCAGCTCTAAATACGTTTTTCTCTCTGGCCCAATGAATTACATACAAAAGTTCTGAAAGTAGGGAAAAGCAATGGAAGGCTTCTGGTGTTAAAGGATCTGTGGGGCATAGCCTAGGGATGAAAAGTCTCAATACATGGAGCTTCTTATTTAGGAAGAAGAACTTGCAGGCCCTGTTGATTCATGTGGGATATGAGTGAAAAAGAAGAATCAAGAATATCCCCAAGTTTCCTGTACCAGCAGCAGATGGATAGGAATGTCATTTTCAAGAAGAGGAATCAAAGAAAAATAGGACATGTCACAGGTAGAATACGTAGTAGCTGGAGGAATGTGGCTTGTTAAAGAAAAGAGCTGGGTTTGCATTGAGGGGAGTAGGTTACAGATAAAAGGTCCCATGTGTGAGTGGCTAAGAATTGGAAGAGAAATTAGATTTATTCTAGGTTGTCCCATGTTGCAAGTTCTGAGAAGGAATTCTGAGATCGATACAATCTGATGGTCCAAAGTTAACTAGACCAGTTGAAGACAATGAGCTAACCAAACCTGTGTGAATAAAGGTGCTCCTGCTGGTAACACTGGGTGGGGCAAAAAGTGCAGGGGATGGAATCTTGGAGGGAAGGTGGAGGTGGGTGGGTGGGTAGGTGGGAAGAGACTACCAAAGAACTTGTATGCATATACTAGTATGCATAAGCTATGGACACAGACAATAGGGTGGTGAAGGCCTGGGGCAAGGGGTGGGAATGGACTAAAAGGAATTAATGGGATGAAGGGGAACATACATAATACTTTCAACAATAAAAATTTAATGGAAAAAAAAGTACTGAGGATACCTGAGTATATATATAGCCCTTAGTACCTTCTTCATCATCAACATTCTATGAGCCCTCTTCACACACTTAAAGAGTTTCACCGGGGCCACAAATCAGTCTTCTGTTCCTGAACTACTGCAAACTCGAGGGGAAGAATCTTGGTGGAATTATCCCAGGAATCAGGCCTGCGGGACATGCCACCAACCAGGCAAATTATCCCACCAAACTTGGAGCCCAGTGCTTTCAAATGTAAAGGCAGTATTGTAACTGTTACATCTAACTTAGAAATTGCATGACTATAGAGGGAAGTAATATACTCTATGTTATGGTAAAAATCATTCTTATATGATTCAAAAATGTGTGCTCCTATCAGGGTCAATTTGTATGCCAAGAATAGAGGCTGCCAAGCCTTGTTCATCTATCAACAGGATATATGCCCAGGATAATGGCTCATTCTCCCCTCATTTTCCTTGTATTTTCATATCTATTAGAGGAAAAGACCTTAATCATCCTACTCTACCGTGTTCCTGTAGGGGTCAGAATGTGCTTCGGGTGTTTTCTATCTTCCACTAACTGGTGAGATTACTGAACTGTTCCAAAAAGCAAGGGCAAACCCCAGCCAACCGTAAAATTTCTTACTGATGTATTCAGCATGATGAAATATACCTCCATAATATGCACTATGGGAAGTGACTCTAATCCAATCACAAAGAAAATGTTTAGGGATTTAAAAAAAAAAAATCATTCCAGCTTCCAGCCGATGGCCCATGCATTCACAGTCTAACACAACACAAAGACATTCCAATACAATGAAATAATGTGGAGCATGTCCAGCCTCTGTTTTTCAGAATGGTAGAAATAGACTCTACAAAGCTATTACTATTCAGAAGAAATGAAAGTCACGGCATACACTGACCTAAAAGATCATTGACAAAAATTTGCTAATAAATTCATCATAATAGTCATCAATTCATAACATCCACTCAGATTTTCATTTAAATTGCTAGGTTCTTAATATAGTCCAAGTTTTACATAGATCACTTTCTACAAAAAAAATATTCCATAAGAGAAAACAATAATTACAGTGCAGCTTTCATAGGAAGGGCTCTTTATGTGGCTGTAGACATCTATAAAAACAGAGTAAGAAAAATTTTAAAGCAAGGGCTATAGACTCAGTAATACTTGGGTTTACATCCCAGCTCTATTACTTACTATTAGGTTAGTTGGGCAATATACAGAGCTTTATGAAATGTCAGTTTTCTCTTTATAAAATTTTACTAAGAGACGCCATCTTGCCCAGGCAGCTTGGCTCAGTGGTTGAGCATCGAGCTAGGAACCAGGAGGTCCTGGTTTGATTCTGGTTAGGGTATATGCCCAGGTTTCTGGCTCCATTTCCAGTGTAGGGCTTTCAAGAGGCAGCAGATCAATGATTCTCTTCATCATTGATGTTTCTATCTCTCTTTCCCTCTCCCATCCTCTCTGAAATCAATAAAAAATATATACATATATTTTTAAAAGAGTGCCCATCTCAGAGGTTGGTTGTGAAGAGAAAATAATTACTAGAAAGAGCCTACTACATCACCTTGCACATAGTGAGCCTCAATCAATGTTAAGTATTGATAACAATGATGCTGCCAGCAAATAGAGAATAATAATCTGGTGGGAGGTGGGGACATTATCCCTGCTCTCTCTACCCTATCTTCTTCCCTCTAAGGATGTGTTAATCCTAAGGTACTAGAGTTTTTGGATCTTGGGTCATTAAAAACAGGATTCTCCTTGTCTCTCAGTGAATAGTCCCAATAATCAGAAATTATGCTATAAAAATTTTAACTTGAATGTCTAAGACGTATTTCCCTGAGAAATAACCCAGGGATATCCTAGTCAACCTGTTGCCTGAGGGAACATAGAATTAGCCCTTGTTTTCTCCTCAGTGAAATGGGATTATAACTTTTTTTTCCCAATTATTTTTACAAATTATTGTAAAATAATTATGGCCAAAAAAATTAGCCTGGGTCTCCCATACGCCTTCCCCCGCTCCCTACAGGTAAAAAGAATGCTGTTTTTGCTTGTTTTGTTGCATATTCTCACCTGCCCTCCAATGAGTGTTCAACTACTGCTAGATAAATTTTTTTCTTAAGTTTTAATGGTATACAATCAAGAGAAAGGAAACAGGTAGAAGAGACGGTCTTGGCTGGGAGAGGTCAGCCCCGCCATTAATAAGGGCAACATCCTATATAATAAATAGGTAATATGCAAATTGACCAAATAGTGGAATGACCGGTCGCTATGACTCGCTCTGACCACCAGGGGCAGACACTCAATGCAGGAGCTACTCTCTAGTGGTCAGCCACAAACTGGGCTAACAGCTGGTGAGCGCAGTAGCTCGCCTCCGCAGCAGTGCTAAGGATGTCCCACTGCAGCTTAGGCCCACAGTCAGACATCCCCCGAGGCCTGAGAGATGCCCTCCCCACACACACAGTAAGTGCACAAATGTCTTGCAGGTGCAAAACCATCATATAGACCTTTGGCAGGATTTATCAGCATGTGACATTGGGAAGATTAGAAAGGATTGACAAACGCACATTAGGATTATGTGGCTAGACTAAATGAGGTTAGAGCTACAGCTACACAAGATCATCTTATTTCAGTATTTTATTCAAAGGCTAGGTTCCTCACAATCAGAGCACTTCTACTCTCCAATTCCATCTTAGTATTCTTGGCTGCCCTGTCCCCATCCCTCTATGCCAGGGTTTCTCAACTTGGGCAGTATTGTAGGCAGGATAACTGTTGTGGGGGAAGCATCACGCATTGTGGAATATAAAGCAGCAGCTCTAGCTTCTATTCTCTAGTTGCTAGTAGCATCTTCCTTCCTCCCCCAGCAAGACATGAAAGTAAAAAAATATCTCCAGAAATTGCTAAATATCCCCTGGGGGGGGGGGAGGCAAGACTCTTCCTAGTTGAGAATCCCTACTTTTTCCCAACAACCCAGGCTTAGAAGAAAAATTCATACCCCTCTAAGCCAGTCTATGATACTGCCTTTTCAGAGTTGCAACTATAGGGGTAGTTGAGTTCTCAACAATCCATTACCATTACAGTTATTTACATACTGGACTTGCTGCATCAGGTTGTCATCTACAAATTATAAGTGATCATAACAGGTACCATTTATTGAATATTTGTTATGTTGGGCTGAAAAGGTAAATAACTCATCCAAGGTCAACAAGGGACTGAACTGGGGTTTGAACCCTAACTCTCTCTGAGCTCAGAAACTCTCCTTGCCTTGGGCCATACTGTTTCTCTTACTGAGAGAAATCAATACAGAGATATATGGGAAACACATTTAGCATAAATTATCTGACTTAAAATGGTACATGGACTGTTCTAGAACTCAGTGTTCTCTGAATAAGCTGACCACCAAAAATATATATGTTTTTGTTTTAAGAATGCTAACAAGTTGATTTTTGAATTACAGACAATCTACCAAATACAGGAAAATGGCGATTTCCTTTAACTAAAAACAATAATTAGTAGCTGGTTGCCATGGCAGCAGAGGTAAACTTAATTTTGATGGGGAATACAATCACTAGATAGGGACAGCAAGTATGGTCAGGAGTCTGAACCAGATAAGGGGTGTTTTTCAACTGGAAAAGAGAAAGTTGAAAGAGAGAAATGATAGTCATCTTTAATTATTTGAAAGGTCACCATCTAACAGAAGGGAAGCATATGATCTAAATTATTCCAAAAGGAAAATTCATGAGTGGAAAATACAATGTGGTAATGGAAGCCAGTTTTCCACTGGATGATAAGAAAGAACATTTAACCACCACAGTGTTTCAATTGGATTGTCTAGGCAGCAACTCATCACTAGGACAGAAAGTGGATGGCAAGGGTGGTGTCTCTGCTGGGAGATTCCAGTGTGGGTGAGGCTGGAATAGATAAATGCACAGGCCCCTTCCCTTATATAAAAAAAGATCTGTTTCTTTAAAGAACTAGAAAATTGTGAATTCCTGCTGAAAACAGACAATGGAGGGTGAGGGAAGTAGGGGTCTCCCCTGGGCAGAGAGAGAATACCAGTAGGAGCTCATCGCCATAATAGGAGTGGGAAATTCCAATCTTGCATAGGAAGAAAATATCACAGAGGTACGACCAGACATAAGAGAAAAACCTTATGGAGAATTTTTTTTTCCTTCTGTACTGATGACCAAGGGATAGGGCAATAGAGGTTTTAAAAAATTCAAGAAACCGGTTTGGCTCAGTGGATAGAGTTTAGGCCTGCAGATTGAAAGGTCTGGAGTTCGATTCTGGTCAAGGGCATGTACCTTGGTTGCAGGCTCATCCCCAGTAGGGGTTGTGCAAGAGGCAACTGGTTGATGTTTCTCTCTCTTTGATGCTTCTAACTCTCTATCCCTCTCTCTTTCCCTCTGTAAAAAATCAACAAAGTATATTAAAAAAAAATTCAAGCATCAAGCAGTTCTTTCTTCTGTCTTTCAACCCAAAGATACTGTAATGCCTCTTCCTTGGACTTTATAGCTACCTCTCACTATTTTGACTTAAAAATTCCATTTAATTCTTAAAAGAAACTACATAGCCCTGGACGATATTACTCAGTGGTTAGAGTGCCAGCCCTCCCATCAAAGGGTCTCTGGTTCCATTCCCAGTCAAGGATACATACTTGAGTTGCAGGTTCAATCTCCAGCCCTGGTTGGGGCATGTGTAGGAAGCAACCAATCGATGTGTCTCTCTCACATTGATGTTTCTCTCCCACTCCTTCAATTCCACTTTCTCTAAAAAAAGTATTGAAAAAAATCCTCCAACAAGAACTATAACAAAAAAAGAAAAGAAAATACACAAATATGCAGGTAGAAAATAGCTAGAATAATAGTTGATTGGCTATCTCCTAAACACTAATATTACCTTTGGTTTCACTACCTTTGATTTACCCTTAACCAAGAATTCATTATAAATCATCTCGCCACTAGATTCACAAAATGGAAACAGGACAAGGCTATCCTCAAACTTTCCTCTTAGAAAATCAACCACGTGGTAAACTTGCAGGACTTGTCTTGGAAAACAAAATGGTTACAAAGTCAACCTCTGCTAAGGCACACAACCTCCCTTATAAAAGGGAGGTGCTAACAGCATAATGGGTTTTCTTTAAAGAAAAAACAAAACAAAACAACTTATACTGATTCATCTTTCCACATTAACTATAATAATACTTAAGAGAAAATGTCCCTATCTCTTCATCTCCAGGGCACTCAAAACATTTACAGACTCATTACTTTACAAGACACCCGTTAAGTGGATACCAAAGATTATTATCCTCCTTTGATTTCCATAAAGACAACTATAGAAAGACTAAACAATAAGTTGTCCAAGACTGTTCAATAAATTGAGATGCTTGAAGTTTTCCATTCAGGGCTTATTTTAGGGACTTGGTACTACAAAGTGATTGAATTCTGTAAAAACCTAAGCCATTTTTGGTTTGTTTTTATCTCATCTCCATTTCTCACTCACACACACACACACACACACACACACACACACACACACGAAATTTTCATCATCTAAGCACTAATCTGCCACCTTGTCGATCTCGCACAAGGGTATCCTATCAGACTAGAGCTATGCCTGCAGGAAGCATGGTACCTCACCCAACTTGGTTCTCAACCCACTTCTGTATCGAGTGAAGCTGATTCCGCCTGGCTATGTCTGGGAAATTTTTAACCCCTCGATTAGCTATTAACAATCGGTTTAACTCAGACGAGACAGAGGACAAAATAATAGTGGTGGGGGGAAAATGCCTCCACCATTCTGATTACAAAAGGAGGCATGATTAACGAAGTTCCCTTTGTGTCCAAGCTCCATTCTGAAAGGCAAAGAAAGAGCTTTCCACCCCTCTTTTTTTATTGCTGAGTCTTTTCCTACTTGTCTCATCACCCACACAATCTGTTCACAGCCCAGAGAGACAATCCAGCCAGTCTGTGGAGAGTTCCTAAAACATTTATGTCGTGAAAGCAGACAGGATGAACGGGACCTCATCTTGACAAAGGATGGTGGGACGTTCAGCAAAAGAATTCACAAAGGGAAATACAGACCGAAGGCTGTGAATGGAGATTGCCCATGCAGTGTTTCCCAAACTTTTGACATATGTGTACCCCTTCTATAATTTTCGTAACGATAAGTACCCCTGGTCAAAAAAAATGGATGTATTTTAATAGCAATCAAATATATTTATTTTTGGGGTACATACACAAAATAATAATAAACGAAAAATAAAATTATTCATAATAAAATATAAATAAAAGTTATATAATAAATAACATTTATTTGCACACTGGACCATCTCACACCTCACAAGACTGTCTTGACTTGACTCATGAGAACGTACAATTAGGCGCAGCTAAGCACAGTGCAGTGCATATCCCCACCAAACTCCGGTACAACGCGTACCCCCACCAAACTCTTCCTGTACCCTTGGGGGTATGCGTACCCCACTTTTGGAAACACTGGGGAAAGTCTCAATTAATATTACCTAATATTTTATCATATGCTGCTCTGTTTTATTAAAGATGTTCTTTTTTAAAATAAAGCATGTTGTTGATTTTAGAGAGCAAGGAGAGGGAGATAAAGAGAAACATCAATATGAGGAAAAAAACATCAGTAGGGGGACCAAACCTGCAACCTGGACACATGCCTTGGCCAAGAATCAGACCTGTGACCTTTAGGTGTGCCAGAAGATACTCAACCAACCGAGTGAGGACTTAAATATATTCTTATATATGTCCTGCCTATCTACTCAGCTAAAATAGTGCCACCTTATTTGTCTTTAGTGCATTACAAAAGTTAAGTGCCTTTGTTTATAACATCTTATGTAAGCCTACAGATCTAAGGTTGGTTATTGAAGAGATACTAATAGCAAATCCAGTCTCACAGCTGTCACATGGTCCATGTCCTAAGATCTCAACTCACTACTTTCAGATCCAGGACCTTCTTTCCATAATATCACAGCTGAGCAGATTATTATTTGTTGTGTCTCTTTACATTCCCCAGAATTTATCAAAGTGCTAAGATATACCTTCATCACCATCTAAACAAATTTTAAGCTGTAAGTAACCTAAGGACTCTAAGGGTTTACCTTAGAAACAAAAAGAAAAGAAATTAGATGCAAAATGCCAACAACATATTTGGCTTTGAGAAAGACATGCTTCCACTTTCATTTGCTAAGGGAAGGCATTGCCATCTCTACTTAGCAAATAATAAAGATAAGAAGAGACGAGAGGGATTGAATGGTATGTCTAAGGAGGCACAAGGGGCTAGAGCCACATGTCCTGTTACTCCACTCATGGCTTTTTCTATTAAGTTCATTTTTAATTCAGTGTCTTGAATGAGGTAAATCTTCTCTTGGGAGTATGCACATCAAACAGTGCTTCAAATAATCACAGCAATCTTCAAAGGCCCATCCCAAACCACTAATTCTTCAAAAACAAATCTTTTTATATTATCTAAAAAATGCTTACAACACTTAATCTACATCATCCAACTTTGACTTTAACAACAAACTATCTTACTTTAATGACCTTATCTCTGCAATCAAATTTAAATTGTTTAAAGGCAAGAGCCACGGTTGCACTCCTTGTGAGGCCCATGACTAACCCAGTTCAAGAATGGTAGTAATGTGCCCTGGCTCATTCTCATTCTGCCTCACAGACTCCCGGATGTCCTAAAGAAACCCCAAGCCATCACAGCATCTACTCAAGTTTTCCAGCCATCCCCAGAAATACTGCTCTGCTTAGGGCCTACGCCGTAGGCAGTCACTAAAGCTTTTCTCCTATGCCCTCAAGAACTTCACTTTAGATGCTGGAACATCCTGTTGCCATCCATTTCACACAGAGATCTAGCTCAGCAGGAGCACATGTGGCAACAAGCTCCGTTTCAAAGCCAGCAGCCTGGCCTAGCTCCAGGAATTGTCACTAATGATCTACACTAGCCCCTCAATATCCCAACAATCACACACACACACACACACACACACACACACACACACACCATTCCAACCACTGCTCTAGTTGAAAGAACTATGTCAAACAGAGGTTGGTTCCACAGCTGAAATATTTTTTAAAAATATGTAAAAATATTTTAATTGTTACAGAAGACCTATCCCATCAAACTCTCCAAAAACACCTCCTGCAATATATCAGTAGTCTCCATCAACCTATCTTTAAACCAAAGACATAGTAATAAGTACATCAATCAGGGATCTTTGGGCTGCAAGAGAAAGGAACCGTGGTGTAAACGTTGCTTGAGTGAAACAAATCAATCATTTTGTAAGGGGAAGCTGAAAAATATCCAGAGACAGAGCAGTCTTTAGGTAGGAGTTATTTGAGAAATCAAATTATGTCAATAGATATCACTTATCTACAATCACTTGGCTTCATTATCAGGGTTCATTGGAAAGCTTCCAGCAGTTCCAGATTCATATTATCAAGATTCAAGCTCAATAAAAAAAGAGAGAACATCTTCCCCTGGTAGCCTCCACACAAGCCTCAGGATTTACTTATTAGGCTAACTGAAGCAGCATGTCCACTGTGGCTTGGTCACATGCCCATCACTGGGGTCAGAGGTGAGGATCTCTCAAACCACATGGACTGAGCCAAAACCTGTTTGGCTCAGTGGATAGAGTGTCGGCCTGCGGACTGAAAGGTCCCAGATTTGATTCCGGTCAAGGGCATGTACCTTGGTTGCAGGCACATCCCCAGTGGGGGGTGTGCAAAAGGCAGCTGGTTGATGATTCTCTCTCATTGATGTTTCTAACTCTCTATCCCTCTCTCTTCCTTTCTGTAAAAATCAATAAAATATTTATAAAAACAAATAAAAAAAACCAACAACACATGAACTAAGAGTAAGAAAGGAGAGTGCTACAAAGAAAACTCAGGATCCTTCTATCAATAGAATTGGGCTAAACCCGTGTTTCCCAAACTTTTGACATATGTGTACCCTTTCTATAATTTTCGTAACGCTGAGTAACCCTGGTAAAAAAAAATGGATGTATTTTAATAACAATCAAAATATATTTATTTTTTCTTTTTTTTTGGTACATGCACAAAATAATAATAAACAAAAATAAAATTATTCATAATAAAATATAAATAAAAGTATATTATAAATAACATTTATTTGCACATTGGATCATCTCATGCCTCACAAGACTGTCTTGACTTGACTCATGAGAACGTAGAATTAGGCGCAGCTAAGCACAATGCAGTGCATATCCCCACCAAACTCTTCCAGTACCCCTGGGGGTACGCATACCACACTTTGGGAAACACTGGGCTAAACCATCCTCCCCGATAACTTTTTCCTCTTTCCTGATCTCCAACGAGTGTATCATAGGGATCATTAAGTTTGAAAGTAGTATATTAAAGGAAGAAAACAGCCAGGCAAGTCACATAAGAATATAAATATCCAGTAATCATATGAAAAAAGGCTCACCCTCACTCGTAAAGAAATGTAAATCAAAGGAAAAGGATATCCTTGGCACATGGGCAAAAATAATAAAATTAAAGATAATGTCTGGTACTAGCCACAATGCAGTGAGAATCTGGCTGAACCATTCTCCCCAATAAGTCTTCCCTCTTCCCGACTTGCCTAATAGAGTATGTGGTGGTTATCGCTGATCTGAAGGAAGGTTTAGCAATTATTGTCAAAATCTTTAAACATGAACACGCCTTTTAACCTAAGATAAGTTCACAGAAGTGAAATTATTAAGGCATGAATAAGAATTTAACTTTAGCCCTAGCCGGTTTGGCTCTGTGGCTAGAGTATGATCCTGTGGACTGAAGAGTCACGGGTTCTATTCTGGTCAAGGGCACATGCCTAGGTTTCGGGCTTGATCCCTCATAGGGGGTGTGCAGGAGGCAGCCAATCAATGATTCTCTCTCATTATTGATGTTTCTCTCTCTCTCTCTCTCTTTCCCTTCCTCACTGAAATCAATAAAGATGTATTTTAAAAAAGGTTTTCCCAGAATTACTATTATATAGCCCCCAAACTAGAAATATCATCTATGTCCAACTATAGGTGATTGGGTAATTTAATGATGGTACATACATTCTATGTGCTTTCATACCAACACCAAGAATGGCCTTCCAAGGCCTATTTCCTGGCATGACTTAGATAAGGAAGAAAGGCACACCACTGAGGAGTTAATATTGTGGGTGACCATACCATAAAACACTAGTAAATTAGTTTCACTCTGATCTTTTAAGCCCTCATTGGCTCCCTCTTTTAGATTTACATAGGGTTCTAAAGACCCAGATTCTGCCCAGGGAAAGATCAAAACATCTGGCCACCTTCAGCAGGCTAAAAATTATTGTTCCTTCAGAAATATTCTTTAATATATATAATTGATTTCAGAAAGAAAATGAAAGATAGAAACATCAATGATGAGAGAGAATTCTTGATCAGCTATCTCCTGCACACCCCCTACTGAGGATAAGAGCCTGCAACCTGGGCATGTGCCCTGACCTGGAATTGAACCCTGACCTCCTGGTTCATAGGTCGGCACTCAACCACTGAGCTACACTGGTAGGGCCCGAGATATTCTTTACATTGTTAACAACTATTTATGGGAGCTGCTCAATGCTACATGGGGAAGGTGAAGAAAATGGATCACAAATGGCCTGGAAGATAGCTCAAAAAGTAATGTTTGGTTAACATACATAACTTCCATAGTAAACAATTCACTCTCTCTCTCTCAAAAAATAAACAAACACCTAAGCTTCTTTTCCTGTTCATCACCCTGTCACAACCTATAACAATCAATCTTCAACTCCCCAGAATAATTTCCACCACAAACAAATCAATTACCTTCCTAAAAAAGAAACAAAAACACTAACCACAACATAGCTATTCTCCATCTCAGTTTCCCTAACTTTAAAATGTGAATATCCCTAGTGGGCTGGCCTATCTTAGAGTGCTGTGGGCAACATCAAATAAGATGATTTCTGTGGAAGTGCTTAGGAGGAGAAAAGCACCATACAAGTGTGAGGATTCAGAGTATGAATTCAGCACCTAGATTTAACATGCACTCAACAAAGCATCTGAGAGCCCATATCAAGCCTTTGGTACCATAACCTTCACGTTCTTCTCCTATAGTCATTTCTGAAAACCAGATGTTGTTCTGTAGATTCCCTGCAACAAAAAGAAAAGCCCTCTCTACTTTCAAATTGGCCAAGGAATGCTTATGGTGTTTCCAGGTATTGAAACATGGGTAATCAAATAATTGGGAGTGGGTGGCAAAAATATCCCAAAGAGCAGACACACATGCCTGGTATAGACTGGAGCCTGGAATTAGAAAGGGCAGTAGCATGGACAATTAGAGGAGCTTATGGTCTTCATATTATCTCATTCAAGTCACAGCAATTAAAAATCCTAGAAGATGTGAACTTCTGAGGGTGAGGTTTCTTTTGGAAGTAGCACACAGTATGGCTATTAGCAATGTTTTATAGTGCTTCAATTATCTTCTGAAAGGAAATCACTGCTTTTAAAAAAAAAGTTGTTTCTTGGTAGGGTTGTGCCTCTATGTTATGGATTTACATTCTCTATAATGTCTCTCCTATAGTCTCGTTCTCATGTTGAAGACTGGTAAAGTTTAAGTAAAACATGATGGGTCAATAATAAGTACATTCAAATTCCTAAATGCCCTTCTTTGAAAACCCCCATCCCAATTACATCCTTCCCTTGAGGATATTTACAATCCTCCATGACACATGCTCTATACCTCTTGGTTCAAGGAAAACACACCTACAGCATTTCAAATTAACTACTGACCCTTATTCTCACACTATAAACAAACCCTTTTCAAAATCTCAATTGCATTGTGTCCACATTGATTAAAGCTTGAAGCCTGGTGACCTCATGTGGTGTTAACTTCTCCCATGCACCAACAGCGTTCTGCCTTTCTACTCAATTACCCCCTTTGGTGCCAGAGGATCGCTACCCAATGAACATACACAATGGATTTCTGCTTCATTACACTAACCAACAGCAGGATAGAAATAAGCAGAAGAGGAATAAACAAGCTAATTTATCATGAGGACAGAGCAAGCTTTCACCAGTCTCGCCATGGAAAACTTCGGTGGTTAACGGGAATATCAATAGTCTGGGGTAATGTTTATGATCTTACATAGTACAGGCAGAGCCACAACAGGACCTCAGCAATTAAAGAATTTTGCCGATTAGCAGGTGTGAACAACATGCACACAAAACCCATGCCTTAAAACTCTGGGGTCCTACATAAAAACCACGGAATAATTATTTTGGGAAGCACAACCCAGGGCTTTGGATAATATGGACTGACACCCTGGTAATTTGCCCCAAGTGTTTGACCTAACTGTGGGGCCCCTCTCATTCATCTTTGACAAGGTGTTCAGGAGAGCCCCGGCCTCTTTGTGAGAAGAATTCGGATTGTCTCCCCCCTCACCCCCCACTCCCCACTTCATTAGGCATGGCTAGGGCACAGCGGCTGATTGAATTAACAACTTTGGAGGGCTTTAGTCCCAGTTCCCAGACATTAGCACCATCATCCAGAACAAATTAAAAGTCTCACAGCAATTAAGCAGATTTAAAAAATGAATTTCCCATGGTTCAATGGCTCAACAAGCAACTTGATTTAAGTATTAAGAGAGGAGTTTAGAAGGAGGAGAGGAGGAACTGACAGTTGAATTTCCAAAATAAATACACAATGGTAGCGGTATAAACAGTAAACTTCTGAGCCTCTGCTAACTAACTAGGCTTTCCTATTTCTTTTATATAAAGTTGGAACTATTCAATCACGGAAGATAAAAGAATAAAAAAATCTAACAGAATTGTATTAAAATGATAGATTTCAGGAAAATTATTTTGTTTTTAATTCTTTAACATCGTTTTATTTTTGTTCAAAAACATAAATAAAAATTAGGAGGGGACAGAACAATGCACGTTTCTAGCTGCTAGATTTTCAATTCACACAAGCAATCTACACCTGAGTCTAGAGCAGAGGTGGGCAAACTTTTTGACTCGAGGGCCACAATGGGTTCTTAAACTGGACCGGAGGGCCGGAACTAAAGCAACCTGACCATGCTGGCACTCTCCTCTTGGGCTGCTGGTGAAGGAGCGGAGGGGAGAGCAAGAGAACCCTCCGTTCTTTCGGCTCCATGGGCCGGATAGAACAGCTGAACGGGCCGGATCCGAGGGCCGTAGTTTGCCCACGGCCGGTCTAGAGCCATCTACATCTCTCTGAGCCAGTACAGCCAGATTCAGAGCAGGCACACCAACTTTTATGCCAGCCTCCCAAAGGACTCCGGGTAATTTAACTCCAGGGACTCATTCCAGGGTTCAAAGAATTCCAGTGAGATTAAAATAGTACCTCGCCTATCCTAAGTGTTAATATTTGCCAGGCACTGTATTCTTATTACCTCATCTAATATTTTCACATATCATGTCATGAGCAACACTACTATCATTTTACTCATTTGAGAGTTGTGAAAACTGGGGCTCTGAGAGTAAGTAATGTGTTCAAGGCCACATAGCCAGCAAGTGATGGTGCCAAGATTTAACTTATATCCAGGCAAGCTCTTTATTTCATTTAGAACAGCAAACTCCCATTTTCAGTGGAGTATTTTTTTTATATTGTTGTTAATCCTCACTAGAGGATATTTTTTCCCACTGATTTTTAGATAGAATGGAAAAGAAGGGGAGAGAGACACACGCAGAGAGAAACATTGATGTGAGAGAGACCCATCAATTGGTTTCCTTCCACATGCCCCCCAAGGGGCGTGGGGTGGAGTCTACAACCGAGGTACATGCCTTTAACTGGGAATCGAACCTGCAGCTCTTCGATCTGACTCTCTAATCACTGAGCAAAACCAGCTAGGGCTCCAGTGGAGTATCACCTAGGCTTTGGAGCAGTGGATGGATTCATACAGGAAAAAGGTCACGGTTTTGGAGGGAGTGCACGATGATGTGTCGTCCCAGTGAGGAGGAATTCCTGTCACGTTTCTTTTAAGCCCCTATTTTCTCTCCAATACCACACTCTCCCTCCCTTTTCTCTAAACCATCTCTGAGTCTGCCCTTCCTCCCCTGGCCAAAACATCCCCTCCTCTAGCTGGAAGTTCTGACTAAAAGAAGTCCAAGGTCAGCTTTTGTGTGACTGTCCCCCTGGCTTTTGCTTCTATCCCTTCCAACTTACATCTGCTCCTTAAATCTCTGCCCTGCATCTCCACCTGGCTCCGACAGGCCCAGGTACGCAACCAGATACACCCTCAGCACAGCATGCTTCAGCGCTGCTCAGAAACCTGGATAAACATGTAGACATGTTCATTCCCCACCATCCAGATGCACAAACTGAACACAATGGAATGCAGAGGTGGGTGGTTATTTGAACGCATTATGCTCTCTGGTCAAGGGCAGTTATAAAAGCTGGCATCATAAACACATTACTGATCTCCAAGAACTGTAAATACCTCTACAACATTCTTCCGAGAGAAACTTTCAAAGGTGAATTTCTCATCTTCAAAAATTTACAGAAAATTAAGCAAACTATGTGGTCTTTAAGGAGCCCCTAAAAATACATGGGGAGGGGAAATACATTTATTTCTTAAAGACAACAAATCACAAAATTTCCATCATCTGTCAACATTCTTATTTGAATATTCAAATTTAGGCATACATATACTAATCTATATCCCCTACTTCCCAGCCAGTATTGTACAACCAGTCACAGTCAACTCTTGGCCTTTATGGCTAAGTAAAGACCAAATATGGAGATCAGACATAATAGTAACCCACATAACAGTAGGCATAGGCAAGGAAACACTTCATTAGTCGTCTTGGTTCTAATTTTATTCTCTCCCTGTGCTGTCTCTGGGTCTTATTGTTTCCACAATATAATACGACAAGGTCCCTTTATGTTTTTATAAATCTAAGCATGCAAATAATGAAAGTGACACAACTTTTTAAATTCAAGAAAATAATAAGAAACCTCCTCTCATTTAAATTTCTAAAGAATAGCCAGAGATATAATATTACAAATCTTAGGTCAGACCTTAAAGTTGAGGCATTTCAGTTACCTCCAACCTCTGCAATAGGTCCAAAAGGCAAGTGCCTAGTAATTCTTCAACCAGTGTTACTAGGCACCTACCCTGCACTCCCCTATGGTAACCACATAACCACTGGAGATAAAGGTGAGCAAATTAGACCATCCTTGCTCTCAGGTAGCTTACAGTTTTAGAGGGGTTCTATTTCCATCTTTATTGTTGTTTATAATTTTTTCCATTAGAGCACTGCAATTTTAGTTAATATTTCAGAAGTGGATGTTTCATGAGAAAAAAAAGATAATCAGTTTTTCCCCTTGAAGCTGAACTTTCAAAGGTCTTTGTCATTTAAATTATTATCTAGAAGAAAAAAAAATCCTCATGGAGGATGACTTCAATTTTCTAATGTAAAACAGATCTGCTCAGCAGCTTATGTGAATGGAACATAGTTCTTCCACGAATTGAGTGACATCCATTTAAAAGCTTTGCTGCCTGGGTTTACCCATGCTATAAAGAGCCATGAATACTGGCCTTAAAAGGCAAAATTTAAGATTCAGAGTAAACCCTGGTGAAAACAATTACTAATTGGATCAAAAAGTAAGTCAGTCACTCTGGTTCCCCAAAGTGTAAAGGACATGCTTCTTGAACTGCTGGTTAGCATGGATTATGCCTAGCAGAAGGCTATCGAGCAGGGTTGCTGCGTTGCTAATTTTATGGAACCCGCTAAGAGGAAGAAACAATCCGCCACGGGCCTAACCAGGTATAGAGTGACCAAGAAAACACACAAAACGTCACAAAGTTAATTAGTGGTGACTTCTAATCCAGGGAAATGGCCAATATGTATTGATTGGTCCAAAGCAGGGGTGGGCAAACTTTTTGACTCGAGGGCCACAATGGGTTCTTAAGCTGGACCGGAGGGCCGGAACAAAAGCAACCTGACCATGCTGGCACTCTCCTCTTGGGCTGCTGGTGAAGGAGCGGAGGGGAGAGCAAGAGAACCCTCCGCTCTTTCGGCTCCGCGGGCCGGATAGAACAGCCGAAAGGGTCAGATCCGGCCCGCGGGCCATAGTTTGCCCAGGCCTGGTCTAACACATATGCTCTGGTAAGGTATGTTCTCTCATTTAACCCAACAACTTCCCTGTGAGGGAGAAATTTTTTTGCTGAGGAAACTGAGGTCCAAAATATGTAAGTGGTGATCCAGTTTACAAAGCAAGCTTGATAACACACCAAATCCCACCCACCAGTCACCACATGTTAGAAAACCACCATCAGTTAGAAATCTGCTTTGGAAGGAAGGATCACTAGGTTTATCACTGAACAGAAACATCATATGGAAAATCTTCAGCCAGCTCCTAGAATGACTGTTTTCTAGGAATCCTATGAGAATCCCAAGTCCTCTAAGGCAACTTTCAGAATGACTGCAGCATCTCCACTTGCCAAAAGAGTTATGCTAAAGTAAGATGCCCAGAGAGTGAATGGAAATCAGTACCTAACCCAAGTCCTGACCTACTAATATTATGGCCTGACATTTACATTAATGTCACTTTTGTTTAAATCCAAAATAGACTGCTGATCCTTCTCCCAAAGTATACTTTCTCTCTTTTTAAAAACAAAACAAAACAAAACAAAAACACAGGTGGACGGTGAGGGGAGCAGGGGAATGGAGGAATTCTTCTGATGTTTATTCTAAAAAGGAAACAAATGTTAATTGAAAGGTAACCTTCGTATCCTTTTATCTTAAAAATCTTGGGCATCTACAGATTATCCTGTTTCGTTCTCTTTCATCAACTATTATCCATAAATACCATGTTCTCTTGAAGCAAAACTCTGTTCTGCTTAGACATGTTCAAAGAATGGTGCTGGGGATTTAACGGCTGCTCTCTCATGGAGCTGCAAATCCTGGAAAACCGGGAGGAGAGGTGACTAAAAGGATGCCTATGTCACCTGTCACAGCCAAGCCCATAACCCCGCCTCACAATTCTGAATCAGCCGATCCTATCTGATCTAAGAGGAGGTGTGTTCCCTAAGTGACAGCAGGCAGGGGCTAACGTCGGAGGCCCGTTTCACACAAGCCAGAACTAGCTCAACAGAAGAGAGAAAAGAAAGGAATGTGGGAACATGTTCTCTCTACATTTGAGGCATTCTGCTCTCGGGCAAGTTACAACCCAACTGGGAGCAGAAGAAGTCTATGAGAACCCAGAGTCGGAGGAAGAGGGCCTCCAAAAGACCTCCTCCGCCTTGAGAGGAGGCTGGGATTCATATATATGGAGCCCAAACTTTTGGTGTGATCGCCAGAAGGCAAGCATGTTAAACAGAGTTAAAAGTCAAAATGTATTGGGATTCAATCAGAAGATGCAGAGAAGCACAGTGCTTTGCGACTCTGCTTAATTTCAACAAAAACAAAGGTGGAGGAGGAAGACTTTACAGTGTAATACTTGCACCTCGAGAATCACAAAAATCTGCTTTTCAGTCGCAGTGGCATGGAGCCCTCAACATTCAGTTAAGTCCTATTTTGGCGATTTGAAATTTCTGTTTGCAATTATCCTCAGAGTTGAAGAAATGGTAGAGCGGTAGGATGAGGGATTTTGTTGTTTCTTTTGTATGTAAATCAGACCAAAAAATATAGGGCATGTCGCTTCCCTTAAACTCATTATGACTTCAGAATTATGCTTGCCACAAGCATCCTGCAAAAGCACAAAAGTTAGTCACAGCATTTTAGTCAAAGGAGCCACGGATTGAAGTCTTAAAATGAAACATCAGGATGGGTCTTTGGTTGGATTAGCAAGGACCACAGTCCTGGGATTTTTTTTTTTCTTTTCTTTAAGTTTTAAATTTGCAACATTTTCTCAAGCAAGAGGAAAAGAATGTACCACGCCCTCAGCAAGCAAGGCAGGAATTTAGTTTGTTTTTTTTTTAATTCTGCAGTATCTTTTAAAATCCACATAGAACAGCTTATAACAGTATATAATTACATTGCTCCGTAAGAAATTAGCTAGGAATACAATATTAACTATGTAAAGGCAAGAAGGAGAAGACATTCAAGTTATTGCTATTTTATTTTCAAATAGCAAAAAATAAATAAATACAGCTATAAGAACTACAAGTGGGTAGTTTTCTTGAGTTAAGATAGAAACCAAATAGTCTTCGTGCTGAAACTCGGAAGGTGATACATGTTTGCAGTACTGACTGGCATTAGAGCCTGAGTCCAAGCCATGGCGCTGGCTATAATTCTGCACACTGAGTCCCTTCCTTTTCCTGGGACTGACTCTTCCTTAAAGGAGGTAGGACAAGATGGTCTCCAAGGCCCTTTAATCTTTACACTTTTAAAAAATATATAGTTTATTGATATTTTACAGAGAGGAAGGGAGAGAGCTAGAAACGTCTATGAGAAACACCGACCAGCTGCCTCCTGCACGCCCCCTACCGGGATGTGCCTGCAACTAATGTAATGTCCTTGACCGGAATTGAACCCAGGACCTTTCAGTCCACAGACCGACGCTCTACCACTGAGCCAAACCGGTTTTGGCTAATCTTTACACTTTAATGGCCACAAGCTCCAGGGCTTCCTTTCAGACTAAACTACACCAAAGTGTGTGGATACAGTCACACGAAATCTACACTCATGGCAATAAGATCACTTCAGAATAGAATCAACTAGCATACCAGCCAGTCATGTAATGATGCTGTGAATGGGGCTACTGAGGGGTGAAATGACTGGCTCATATCACAGAGACCCCAGATTCCTGGGCATTCCTCCTTCCCCTTCTCTTCCCCTGTTCTCATGTTACCTACCACACTCCTACAACTTTTTGCTGCCAGAGAGTTTCTGTGGCAAATTGTCAACTGTTGTAGGCTTAGAAATGGCATAACCAAGCTTTATTAAAATTGTGTGTAAAGCAAAAATAACAGATAGACCTTGAGTAAAAGCATGAGGTATTCTCTCAAGCACAAAATATGCATGCTGTAGGAGAATGATTTAGACTTTTGTTCTTATTTACTAGATTTCTGCAATAATAGCTATTATGTAGAGAAAGCTTATGGGACATTCAGTTACATCACAGTAATCAATGTAGGGAGCAGGATGGAATGACCCGTTTTGTACTTCCAAACCCAAACTTGAGTAAAGCATTGGGTCATTCCCATTTCTTCAATCTCCATAGATCCATGAACCTGAAGGTGTTTGACAAAGTGGCGGTGACTCAAGGAAGAAAAAGAATCCTATCTAATAACAGGGTAATATGCAAAGTAACCGTCACTCCATCACAAAGATGGCGGCACCCAAGGCCACAAGACGGCAGCACCCAGTCCTCTCTGCCCCACTGGAGTCCCCCAGTCCCCTGGAGGCGGCCTCTGAGAGCAGGCAGCATGAACGGCCTGGTGGAATGCTTGCTTCATTGTCCCAGCAACAAGGCAAGCGTTCTGCAACCAGCAACCAGCCGCGGATGGGCCTCTGGGCCACATAGAGCCTCCGGGCAGTGAGCGCAGAGCGGCCAGGCCCCACAGAGAACGACTGGCACACTGATTTGTGTGCAGGGCTACTAGTTAAACATAAAAACCATCGTGGTTATGTTTCCTCACAGAGAAAGAAAAAAGTGAGAGAGGTGGATATGGAATTAATCAAATAGTTTCAGATAATATTCCTCTGGAATCACATCTCTGGTGGGTTCAGTGAGATACCCCAAAGAGCGCCATGTCCTCAAGATCCTCACAACAATCACACAGGAGGGCACTGTCCCACATCATACGTGGGGGTGGGAGTTTTTGTCTTATTTGAGGTCACTGAGACACACCATCTGCAGAGTTCGAGCCAAGTGTCTGCCCGCTACAGGATGCTGCCTTGAGACCAGGACTCTCTCTTTGGGAGGGGCTCAGCCAGGGTTAAGGTCAGTTAACTGGCCCTCAACCAGCTCTCATGAGCTAAGCCTTATTAATCTGGGGCTTGGGGAAGAAAAAAAAAAAAAAACATGAGCCAACCATTTACAAACCTGTTACCTTCTTTCTAAAGAAAAATCAAAATGTCTTGCCAAAACAAATGTAATAATTTGGCCTCTTCTTTCAATTACCTCTGCTTTCTTGGAAACGTGTTTTGTGGATAAAGCCTCTGAGTTAACCCAGGGAATTAACCAGACGTTTAAGAATGCCCTGTAATTCCAGCGAAGAAAGAACACCCTTTCACCAGGGAATATTAAAAGAAAGGAGAACATTGTCCTTGAAGGCCCAGGATTTAAATAGGCATAGCAGATAGAAACACTAGTTCCCTCTGGGGGTGGGAAGTGGGTGACATCAGAAGTAGGTTTTGGAAATCCAGTTACAAGCTGTGTCCCAGTGATATGGTCTCATGTGTTTACAAAGGCCTGAGTTTCTCTTCCTTGGGTCCATCTTCTACTCCTATCTCCCTTCTCCACACCCACATTTTTCTTAGATGCAACAGCTACATTCAGGACTGTCTGTGTATGCCAAGTCCAGGCAGCATTCAGGAGGTCAATAATTCTGACAGTGTTTTCAAGTACAACGCTCAGTCACTCTTTGCTGCGTGTAATGACCTCTCTTTAGGGGTAGCTGGGGTACAGTTTTCTCGAGTTCAGCTCCCCACCCCCAGCATGATCTGCAAGCACGGGTCAACATTTACAATGGCTAGGTTCATATGTATTTGAATCGGGATCATTTGTTTAGGAATTAACTAGGTCCATGCTTAGTACCCAGGTAGTGATGAGGGTATGTGGTCTGGGAAAAGGGTTGAAGCAGGAAAAGGGGAGGCAGCTTTCACCTTCTACTAATTCTGTGTAGAACCAGTATCATCACACTCCACCCTTTGTTTCCCATGGAAACTGAAGGGCCAGTAGGAGGAGAGTAGCATTAGACTTAAGACCATGGCTTAGGATTCAGCTAAGGAATGTGGGCTTGAGATCCAGCCCTCTTGTTTACTCTCTCTGTAACCTCTGAAAAGTTCCTTAGATGTGCCTCAGATTCATCTGAAAACTGGAGAATGTACCTGCTTCTCTAGGATGTTATGATCATCAAATAAATCAATGCACATAAAATGCTTTCCATAGTCAGTGAGTAAATGCTCACACAGCAAGAATCATAATAAGCCATATCTTCCACTATTGGTTGGATGGCAATCTGATTATTTATTGTGTTTACTCCTCTATGAGATTTAGAGGTGTGGGGAGTAGAAGAGAGAGTAGTAAAAAGCTAAAGAACCTTAATATTTCTGTATTTTAAAACATATGAGTTGCTCTTTCCTCTTGTTTAGCAATCCCTTTAGATTAGCCCTAGGGTGAAAAGGGAAATTGCAAAACATTTCATTCTCAACCTCTTCTCTTCCACTCTTATCTCCATCCCATCCAAGCACTTTCTCTGAGACCTATCCGTACCTGGCTCATTTGTCTATTAGACCACCACTACAGCAGCCCAGAGAAGGCACAAAACCTAAATGCAATAGTCATGATCATTTCATGTCTTGATGCTCCCCATCTGCAATCATCTCTCAAAAGTCTGTCAAAATTGAGTCTATCAGCATTTTTCCCCAAAAACAAAATGTACCTATTCAATGTGTCAGAAAGGAAGTGCCTGGTTTGAAATGCCCTCATTCTTATGTATGGGTGTAAATATAAACAAAAAATATCCTTTGGGGAACAGAATTTTCAGTTTTCAGTAGGAGGCTCTTCTTTCAATTGCTCTACCATCACTGCCAAGTCACACCCTCTAAAATCTTCTCCAACCTCAGTTGACTCCTCTCCTCTTCCTTTGAAGTCCAGATCTACATAACTCTATTAATATGTTAAAACCACTAACTAGAGAAAACCAAATCGAGTAATCTACCTTAAAGTAGCAGAGCTCAAGCACATTATGGTTAATGAACTTGGCTGCTCAGACAGTGAATGATTCATACAATTATGGAGACTGGTTAGAACTTGAAAGAAATTGGTTGGACTGGCATATCAAAAGGTGTCCTCCCTTAGCCTTGGCAAAGACACTCTTCTGCTATGCAGCACAGCTGGACTCCATTTCATTTAGCATAGCTTTTGAAATATTTTCCTTTTCATATGTTACCCAATGATTAAAAATAAGAAATTAGTTGTTTTTCTGTTTTACAAATTTTTTTGAAGTTGCATAGTGCTCCTACAAGCCACATTAGATACTATAATAGTTAACTCATCATATGTCTTGCTTTATTCAAGTCCCTGAAGTCAAGACTTTGGGAAGTGGAGGCAGGATAACCTAATAGTTGAGAATTCTGGCTCTCTTGTCAGATTGACTGGAGCCGCAGCTTTGACCCTGACTAGTTAGGCTATCTTGAGCACTTTTACCAGACCTTTCTACATCTCAGTTTATACCCTAACTGGGTACAACAGTACCAATTTGGCAAGGCTTTGCATGGGTTAAATTAGATAATGTCTGATACTTCGTACACATTTAACATATATTAAACATTACTTATAGTATTTTATTAATACATTAATTTTAAGGTGAAATCTTAATATAATTATTTGATGGTATAATTAATAGGGCTTCTAATTTCAGGTGTTCTCAAATTCCCAGTAATGAGTGAGGATTATTTTGATGCTAGAGACCTTATCATGGGAAATCTTTCGCTGTGAATTTGTACTTAGAGGGGCTCTTTTCTTCCTATGGCTCCCTAGGTTCCTTGGGTTTCTCAAGTCCCCACTTTTCTAAGCCCCAGTCAGCATTGCAGCCCTATTTTGGGCACACAGTAGGCTCTAAGGAATATTTTGCACATTAGGCAGGTGACTCACATGAGCACTAAGCCAAGGACCTTCATAAAATCTCAAATTCTAAATCTCATTAGAAATACTTATGAGGAAGATAAAGTAAGAATATTTTCTCAGTATATATGGATTTTTAAAGAAATTAAAGGTCAACAAGTTAGGAAAGGCTTTGAGTCTAGATATGGGTTCTAGGCAGCAGACTTGAACACCTTACAAAGCCACACATTGCACAATTATCTCAAGGAAATATTTCTCACCTTTAATAGGAAAATGAGGAAGTTCCAACAGAAAGTGAGACAGTCATCTGAACAGTCAGATGAAAGCATGATTAGAGATTGTTAGCACAAGCATGATTTTGTTGCAATAACCAAGTAAGTAGTTTAGCTTTCTTAAGTAAATAATGTAATTTCAATTACAAAAATTTTTGAAGTTGCATAGTGCTCCTAGAAACCACAATAGATACTCTAGTAGTTAACAAAGAGGGAAAAAAGGACATGATTTAATCAAATACAAAATTTTATAAACTAAAAGGGAGAATCAAATACAGAAAAATGTGGACTAACATTTACCAAAGGCCAAATAATTAGTTCTTTTCAAGATTCTCACCAGATAGAGAAACACGGCAGGATTAAGAGTGGTGCATTATTAAACATACGCTGAAATAAAATACTAAATACTACAACAAGCTTAAAACCTAATGTAATGAGAAACAAACTTATGTACTCTGCATAACTGTAATTGTATTTAATTTCTTAAAATCTGGTAACTTCTAAATAAATAAGTCACAAAAACAAAAACTCACAAGAATAAACCATAACCAAGACCACCAATAATTCCCTCTTAAACAGTAATAGCACAATACTTTTGGCTATATCATTGAAAGGTAGTACATAAGTCCATGTAAAAATTAAGAAAACTAATTAAGTATATGCATACACACATAAATATACATATACATATGTATATAGATAGATATATACATATAGATATAGATATACACACATAATAGTCTTAGCATTAATATGCTAACATAATGAGCTCTTCAAAGAGCAATCCTTCCTAAAGAAGCAATTTTTGGTAATTTGTTGATACTTATTTGTAGTTTAAGTCTGAAATATTCTCATTTCTGTGTATGCTTAAAGCAATGAAATAATTTCCTATTCATCCAGTCCTGATCTTCATACTCTTAACACTTTTAGAACAGGTGGGAACAGTGACCTGCTTTTCCAACCATTATATCCCCAGACACGACTAATTAGAAGCCGAGCAAATTGCACATAATGGGCCAGGGATTCAAGTTCATGATTTTTAGTGGCTGCACTAGTGTTTCAGGGCACATGGTTTCCTACCCGCCCTCTTCACCCCTTGCAGCTGCCTGTCTCTACATGAAATCAAAGGAAATTTATTTTTTTTAATTTTTCTGCAGGCTTATTGTTGAGGAGGATAAAGATTAAGCTATGTCTTTAAAAATTTTTATTTAACTTCAGGGGGTTCTTAATTTTTTAAGTGAGCTCTAAATACTAAAGAAGCTAGCCACATAAGAAACCTTTTCAATACATATGAAGACAATCAGATGAAAGATTTTATAATGGCTCAGTTTTTAGAAAGCATAGCATAATTCAGTGAATTTTTAAATACCCCAAGTTCTGTCACATACCTATTGCTTTCCAGAGCCTTTTTGCAAAATACCATTAAAGATTTAGCAGTACCCAGACACTGGCACAAGAAAAAATAAATAAAAGTTCACACACCCAAACACATATAGGGGAGTGTTTAAGCTGGCTAACCAAAGCCCAATCTCTATTTGCTTTTTTATCTAATGTTTAAAGTTTCCCCATCAATTTTAGAGGGCTGCAATCAGACACCAGTGCCATCTAAAACTCTCAAAGTCCTGAAAAAAATTATATAATTTTATAACTGAAAGAATCTTTAAACGCATTAATCTAACAGTGAGGAGACTGAAGCCTGTTAGTTAATTGATTTGCCTGGTCGCTTTGGGACCTATGGTTTGCCATTGTTTTGGGTGTTTGTTGTTGTTTTGTGCATATGTTTGCGTAGTACTTATATTCTTATAACCAGGAGCTTTGCCATTCAGATCCTTCTCTTTCTAGGTCACCATGTTTCCTTTCATCTGGGACAATAGTGATCAAAAAGGAATATATATATTATGGCCAACTCACTGCTACAATTTCACGTTTTGCCTTGGCCTCTGCAGACTAGAAAGACACATCCCACCCAGGACACCTGACTTCTAGCATATCAGTGGAAGTGGGAAGGGAAGTTCTTTGCTCAGTGGGGAGGGTGGAGAAGGAAGTTTGTGAACTTTGCTTTCCAGCCTACAAACTGTTCCTCCATCTATTGATTCCACTGGCCCACTTTGTTGCAGTTCTATTCTTTTATCGGTTCCCCCTGCTTCCCAATCTAGGGAAGTTTGGTGGAAAAACGTATTTACCGTTTGTTTATATTTATTTCCCATGTTTGGGTCTTGTAGTATACCCAGGTTCCTAGATTTCTTTAACAGTAACAAATAAGTAAATAACTAAGTAAATAAAATCTCTAAATGGATGAGATAAAGGCTTGGAAGCTGTTCCAAGTATTTAACATGGGCTGGATCTGATCTTTTCAGTCTTCCAGCCAGAACTGGGGACAGAGCTGTGACTACTGAGGAAGAAAGGAAGCTAAACAATAAACTTACAACAATTTCCCCCCAAGAAGTGTTATACATAATCATTTCCCTTTTCAAGGAAAGTTGGAAATAAAGCCATTTACTTGTTCAAGAGAATCTAATTACAGTTTAGAACCTATCACTAACTTTTTGGTCACTACTCAAGTTCTCTGGGGAAAACAACCCTTGGCACCACTCACTCCAGACAAACCCCCCCTTTGAACGTGCAACTGTTCCATTCCCACTGCAACTTTAATGTCCAGCAGTCACGCACCAGTGTCGTTGAACCAACTCTCTGGTACTAAGGCTCCAGGAATTATGCTAATTCCAGCAGTGCCCTCAGAAACCCAAAACACTGGGTGCTGGGCTCTTCAAGGTTAGTATCAGCTTTGGAAAACCGAAACGTGCACCAACAAACACCAGGGAGCTATGTGTAATGGTTCACTGCCCGAACAAAAACCTCAAAGAGGATGAAGGTCAGACAGGGATAATAGGCCAATTTAATTCTGAAAGCACAAGGTGCAAGAAATTTTAATTATGGTCTGCCACTTGAAATCACACAGGATCCAATGGCATCTAACTGCAACTGCTCATCAAGGGAGACAAGAGGTGTAATTGTAACCGCTGCATAATCACTGTGAGCGCACAGGGAAAGGCTGCCTTCAGCTCCCGGCAGAGGATGTATTAGGAACCCAGAAAAAAATCCAATACAAGGAAACACAGAGATTGCACATAGCTAGTGAACAGGAGCTCCTAACAGGAAAGCTCAACCTGAGGGCGTGTGTGTGTGTGTGTGTGTGTGTGTGTGTGTGTCTGTCTGTCTTTCTGGGAGGGGGTGTTCCAAGATTAAGCTGTTTGGCCCAAATTGAAAATATGAGCTTGGGAAACTCTGAACCCCTTTCTGCTCACATCCAGCGAAAAAGGTCTGAGCTCCTCCAGTGAGGTCTCTCCCCAGGGAAGCTTTGCCCACTCTCCTTTGTTTAGACAATTACCTGGATGTTACAGTGATTTACCGAACCTTTGGTGTGTTCCCATAACACCCAAGTGTGGAGACAAAATTCCAAGTGCCCAAGCTCTCATCCCCAAGAGGTGACTACGACCCGCAGACGCCCGTTCTGTTCGGGGCAGACCCTTGGCAAAGGGAAGCGTGGAGAGAGCCCCACCGTGGACTTCCCGCTGCACAAAGTTTTACAAATCCCAGAAGGGAGCAAAACCTCCCATCCGATCCGCGCAGGCTGCAAAGTTGGCGCTGAAGTTGGTGCCGGGATGCCCTAAATCTCTTGGGGGGAAGAGGACGGGAGAGAGTAGGGAAAGGCGGGAAGATGGGTGAAGATGAAAAGACAGCGGGGGAATGAAATAAAGAGAGAGAGGGGTAGAGTGGAAGGTACTGGAGACCTTCTTCTTCTTCATCCGGAAGCCTCTCTGGCTCAGAGGTCCGGGCGGTGCGCACCAGGAGAGGTGTCCTCGGGCAGAAGCCTTCATGGCCGGGCCGGGGAGCTGTCACCTGCGCGGGGCTGCGGGGTGGCAGGGAGCTTCCCCACGCGCCAAGGTAGGACCACGGGCTCCAGCTTCACCGGCCCTCAGAGCTCCCAGAAGTGGGGGGGAGGGCAGATTCCAAAGAGGGCACCAGGCCAACAGCAACACCTTTCGGATACGCTGTTCTCCTCCGACCTCTCCAACTTCCACGGGCGCCAGCCAAGGACTTTCTCGCACCCCACCCCACCCCACCCCATCCCGTCTCCCTGACCTCCGCTCGGACCTCCGGGCTGCACCCGGGCGGAGGGTAGGGATATAGGCTGCGGCGAGGGAGCGGGGAGGTTGGGACCCGAAATACCAACTCTCACCCCCTGGCTGAGAAAGACCCGATGCATTTAACACAGGCGACCAGCACAACCCTGAACCCTGAGGTTTGCTTGCGCCGGGGCGCAGTTTCCCCGACGCTTCTGTTGTTCCCAATAAAAGTCTATTACGCGGCCCTCCGGAGCTGGGTGGGAGGGAGGGAGAGGGGAGGAAAGTGGGGGAGCGCGGGAAAAAGCGGGGGTGGCGGGGGTGGCCGGGGGGAGGAGGGGGAGCAGCAATCAACTTTGTAACCCGGCGCTTCCTCCCGTCGCCATGCCTAAGATTCCCACCCCCGCCGCCGCCCCCCTCCTTCCTTTCAAGTGGATACTGAAACTAGGCCAAAACTTTTCCCCCTCCTTTTCTCCCAGCCACTAGACTGGATGGTGCCCCACGGAGCCCCATGGAGCTCTGCTTTCTTAGGCACAATAGCCGGACTAATTAGATCATAGAGGCGAGACAGCGATACTGTAACAAGTAGCCCGAGAGGAGGCGAAGGAAGGGGCCCCGCGGACGGAGAGAGAGAGAAAGGGGGGGAAAAAAGTTTGCAGCGCTGGCACTTACCAATCAAGCCTCCCACCAGAAAGGCGATGATTTGGAACACGAGCAGAATCCCACCAACAATGCACAGCTTCTTGGTGCTCATATTTTCTATGATTGCCCCAGCCATTTTTTTTTTTTTGCGTGGCGTCCCCCCCCCCTCTTTTTTCCCCTTTTCTTTTGCAAATAAAAATGTTTTGGGGTGTGCTTTTTGGCTCGGTCTCCTCTCCCGCTCCCCGCCCCCGCCCTCGCCTCCTTTCCGGGGCGCTGCAAAACTTCAGGGGTGCGGGATGGCGGCGGCGGCGATGGGACCCGGACGGTCGGCGCCCGCGCGGACTCCCCCGGCGCAGCCGTTCGGGCTCCCCCGGTGCCCGGAGCTGTGATTGTGGCCGCTCCGCCGCCTGTGGACGCTTAAAGGAGCAGGGAAGCGGATCACATGACACCGCCTCCCTCCCTTTCTTCCTCCCTCCCTCGCGCGCTTCCTCCCTCCCTCCCTCCCTGCCTGCCTGCCTCCCTCCCTCTCTTCCTCACCCCCTCGCCCGCCCGCCAGCGCGGGGCCCCGAGCTCCCGAGGCGGGCGGGCCGGCAGCTAGCTTGTCCCGCCTGGGGCTGGTGTCGTTTTGGGGGTTGATGTGGGCTGCCTCTGACACGGTTTCTTTTCTGGTGCGAGATTTTAAATCACTCGTGGGTAGCTTTGCAGACCTTTGACTAAGGCGTTGACTTTAGGAAATGGTCCCCCCCCCCCCCATCTCCTCCCAACTGCTAGAACTCTCTTTAGGAAAGAGGAGAATTTAAATTTTTTAAAAAAAGGACCCCAAAAATGTTTAAATCAAAGAACAGAGATGTGGAACAATGTCTCAGCTCGGCTTCCAGCCACGTTATTAGGCACATACCCAGCACCATTCCCCCCCGGGGCACCCCTTGAGGAACCCTGTGCTCCAGCCAAATTAGACCTCTCTGCTCTTTTCCATGATGCCCCACTCCATGTGTTTCCAGAGCTTTGACCCTAGTTCTTGCGTTTAAAAAAAATTTTTTTTAATGCCATCAGACTTTTAATCCTTTCAAAGCCAACTCGCCTGAAGAGGCTTGCTAATTTTCCAAACCATCTCTGTAACATCCCCGGGAACGGAGCCCCTACAGTTCCTGTTTACATTCTTAGCTCCTCTTGTAAAGGACTTGTAAGGACGTTTGTCTCCCCCACGGAGCCTAAACTCCCCGGGGATAGGGACGGAGTTTCATTCATCTTTGCACCCCCCGCGGCGCCTAACAAAATTCTAGCGCTAGTAGGTCCTCCAGGAACTTTTGTGGACTGAATAAATCAGCGAGTGTGAAAACAAGCCCACCGTTTGCATTTCAAAAGCCTGGAAGAGACATTTTATTTAGATGGTACACATATCAAATTGCAATGTTTGTTCTCTCTTGGAGAGGATATATTTTTGCTTATACTTAACTTTGAAAGGTGGGGGGAGGGGGGGAAGAGAGATACAAGAGATTTCCTGCTCTATGGAAAATAAATGCCTGGGCTTGGTTTTTCTGTGTTTCATAAACTGGTCACTTGGCCAGCACAGCACACATTTCCCAATAGACCCTGGATCTGGCAGCCTCTCCTCTCCACACCCACACGCGGGGGTTTCCACCACCCACCACCCCTTACACGCCTGACTTCTTGCCCCTCCCCTCCATCCACACCCTCTTTATGCCAAGGGAACATGGAAAGTCCTGTCTCCTCCTCTACTCTGGTCCTGAACTTGTATTGCCCTTCCAGGAGATGCCATGCAACTTACACATCATAGAGGCGCTCATTTCTGAAGTTCAGCTAGATACTTCTTGTGGGACTGCTATCAAACTTTATGTATATAAAACTACACTAACAGTCTGGACAGTTCTGGGGTATGTTTGCTCTTTATTCCTCCTTCCCCTAACCAGCAGTCACTCACTGAGCCCTTAACCCCTTCCATGCTCTCTTTTCTAAGCACTGGGGGCTAGATACCAAGAGGTGAAGACACTTGTCCTTGTCTTGGCGCCTAGACCCCTCAGTCCAGCTGGTATTCACTGAATAGTGATCAACAACCTTAACCGTGGAGAACATCAGATCAGACAGGGAGAAGCAGAAGGAATTCTTGTCAAGAGTCATGACCAGAAGTGTTTGATGCCCAAACATAGAGAGACCAGTTCGGCTTATCTGCCTTCCGACTTTGCCTTTTCAGACACTTACATCTTTTTTTTTTGCCCCCTGACAGGAGTAGATTCCAGAGTATCATAAATAGAAAGAATGTCCTCCTCTTGCTAGTATACTCTACATTATGTATTCTCATCTCAGTAAGCTGCCAACTTCCACATCCTAATATATAAAAAGCCAAGGGCTGTCATGACCGAAACAACTGGACAGACAACCGAACACAGACTGTGTGGGGCAATCAGGCCGGCAGGGGAATTAGTGAGGGACAACCAAAGGACTGAAAAGCAGGATGTGTGGGACAACCAGGCTGGCAGGGAGGGAAGTTGGGGGTGACCAGGATGGTGGGGGGATAGCAAGGAGTGACCAGGCCAGCAGGGGAGGCAGTTAGGGGCAACTAGGGAAGCAGAGGAGGACAGTTTGGGGCGACCAGGCCAGCAAGTGGGGGCGGGGGGTTGGGGGCAATTAGGTAGACAGGCAGGTGAGCAATTAGGAGCCAGCAGTCCCAGATTGTGAGAGGGATGTCCCAGATTGGAGAGGGTGCAGGCTAGGCTGAGGGGACCCCTCCCATGCATGAATTTCGTGCACTGGGCCTCTAGTATTTAAATAATAATGATGCCTCTTTTTTTTTTTTTAATACACAGGGATTTTTTTTAGTAAAGTTGATAGGATTCAATATTAAGATTTACTCATCATTTTATTCTATTTTTCACTATTAAAGAAGAAAGAAATGGTGTCCCTTGCACCTCAAATATGAACTGGATCTATAAGAAATTCTTGGCTAGCTGAATTGGTTTCTTTAGGATTAGTGAGTTCCTCAACTCACTCTTCTATGAACTGCTTCAACACCCCTCCATCCCCTCTGCTCCCAAATGTAGGTCTTTAGAGTAACGGACCTAACTTTCCAACGTCTGGAAATGAAAGGCTTGGAATAAAATACTGGTTCCCCACTAAGGTGATATTCTATTCTGAAATGGCGCTTATTATTTAACATTTTAATTTTCAAAAGAGATATTTCTCATTGCTAACCAGTGCTTCTGACTTGTAGGAGATTACCCATACTGCCAACTGAGTGAGGGCAGACACACATAGCATTAATCACCATGAACAGCTTTTTAAAAAAATTACAATTTCCATTATGTCTTTAAAAAAATTAAAACTGACTGTTGGATTCTTAATTTCCAAGCAGAAAAGAGCATGAGTGTTTGAGTTGGCTGTGTCTAGGGTGGAGCCTAGCTCCCAGCTCTGACCTTTGCTATATGTGATCCGGGGCACCTACTTTCTCCAAGGCTCAGTTTTCTGATCTGTAAAGTGGAGATAATAATAGTACCTAACTCATGGTGTTCTTGCACGGTATTATTAATTATTATAATTAGGAACCCTTAAGGGACATCAATAATCATGTGTAAAAAAAAAACTAGTAAAAATGATCATTAATTGGCTCTTTCTCAGCTCTAGAATTTTATCATACTATAATTATTTTTTGAAACTTATTTCAGGAGCAGTCTAAGTGATTAACTAACAAGGACGCTGACAAGGTACTCAGTGAACTTTAAACATAGAAACATTCTAAAACCTGCTCCCAAACTAGAAACTGCATCTCCTGTCCCCCAGCTCCGTCCCCCATTCCTGTACAGCATTTACCAGCACGTCAATCCTGGACTGTAGTTTGTACCTACATCTGCCTATGTGCCCTGTGTCACCCCTGGTTTGCAAACTCCTTAGAGCAAGGAGAATACAGCATGAGCCTTTGTCTCTCTCACCCCCAGCATAGCACCTTGCACAGAGAGGGACATTTCCTGGAGTTGAGAAAGCCCCCTGTGGAAGCCAAAGGCAGCATATCATTATCGTCATCCCTGTAAATGTAATGTAGAGATCTAAGAGAATGGCATATACCTCCTCAAACACCTAATTTACTTCCCAGGGGGGACCTAACGAGAGTAATAATCTCACTGTGAGGCTTCTCATTCTCATAAATAGCTTTTATCCATAAATGGCATCCCTGTGTCTCCTTCGTGTTGCTATTTTCTCATAGTGTCTGTGAATGTGAGCAGGCACTTTGGGTTCACATTCTATTATTCAGTGTCACTTTTCCCTCCTCTCTCTCTCTCTCTCTCTCTCTCTCTCTCTCTCTCACACACACACACACACACACACACACACACACACACACTTTTTTTAAACATGTGTTCTTTTAAATATATATATATATATATATATATATATATATATATATATAGAGAGAGAGAGAGAGAGAGAGAGAGAGAGAGAGAGAGAGAATCACTGATTGGCTGCCTCCTGCATGCCCCCTACTGAGGATCAAGCCCGCCACCCTTATCAGGGATGGAACCCGGGGCCTTTCAGTCAGTCCAAAGGCCCATGCTCTATTCATTGAGCCAAAGTAGCCAGGGCTAAATGTGTGTGTGTGTGTGTGTGTGTGTGTGTGTGTGTGTGTGTGTGTTTGTGTGTGTTTTAAAGGAACCACCCTTCCATTTTCTCTCTCTGAGCTCCTTTGTCTTGTTTTATACGTACCTTTCCTAGTACCTCCCTTTGCATACTAACCTGAGTAGTAACTATTCAGAACCCAGGGCTGGGAAGACTGTTACTTTCAACCTGATCTTTAGATGAAACTGTTTCATAAATACCCCACCACCTCCCATTTTACACATTAGCACCCATCCTGAACAAGCTTCATTTCACCTTTTCTTTTACATTCCATAAGGCTTATTTGATCACTGCTTTAAGTCTTATTAGTTGTATATACAAATCTGAGAATATTACTTACCTTTTTGAGACTTGCCTTCTTCCTTCCTTTCTCTTTCTTTCTTTCTTTCTTTCTTTCTTTCTTTCTTTCTTTCTTTCTTCCTTTCTTTCTTTTTAAGGATGCTAATACCAACCCCTTAAATTGTGGCGAGCATTTAAAAAAATGAGCATAGAGCCTGACAAGTGGGCTCTTAGCACATGTTTCCATGTTTATAAGGATGGGGGAGGGGTTCTGTTCTCAAATAGCAAAACAACACAACAAAGCAAACAACTATAACCCCATAATCATTGTTTCTTATGAAGCTGCCTCTTTGAACCCTGGCAACTTGGAAGGGGAAGGTAAAAATCTTGATGGGTTTCCAGAGGCCTCTTGTGGGAGGCAGCTGACAATTGGAAGTAGCCAGCCCGCCTCCTGCTGTTTTCCAGACTTGAAAGAGGCTGCAGCAGAGAGCTGGGATGCCTCCAGTGTCTGAACCTCTGAGATGGCATGTGCTCCGTTTCTGGAGCACAGGGGTGGGAGACAGGGTCCTTGATCTGCCAGTTTCCCTAACATAAACCTAACGGGGTCTGAGCTGACTGAACCCCCTCCCCATGACCTCTTGACTGCTCTCCCTCCCCATCTCGCCTTGTACGTTGACATGCTCATAAGCTCCTCTCCATCTGCTCCTCCCCATGGAGAATGGCGGTGGGAGGAAAGCTGGACAGGCCAAGAAACACCTGCTCTGGATAGCGATCCTGTGATATATAGAGAGTAACCAGCACTGAGGCACAGAGTCAGCAGAGAAATGGTGTTGAAAGAATGAATGAATGAATGAATGAACACATTCCAGTCTCTGGCTATCCAGGGGTTCAGGAAGCCCCTTCTCCCCCACAAATGGCCAATGTTAGGAAGAAGGACTCAGGCTTAACTCAGCCCTAGACCACCTGGGAGTAAGAATAGACCTTGACTTGGGCCAAAGCCCAATCCTTACCCCATGCTAATTGCCAACTAGCTCAGAATCATCACTAAGTAGCTCACCATGAAGGGTAATCGCCAATAAAAACAGCTTCAGGTGTCTATATGTAAAGTGGGAAAGTAAAGGTTGTGTGAGGGTAAAATACATGAAAGTCAAGGACCTTTATTATTTCCCCTTTGCATTCGATAAAGGAAACCGGGATGGCAGGAAGCGCAGAGGGCAGGTCATTCCCCAAATGTCAGATCTGGCCGCAGCCTGATACTAAAGTCAATAATTATAACAACAGCAACAACAACTTACACTGATTGCTTCCTATGTACTAAGCATGAAATGCTTTACAAAGTATGATATCATCATTAATAGTCACCACAGTCCTATGAAGTAAATACTCATTTTATCATTAAAAGGAAAAAAAAAATAAAAGCCAGTTAAGAGAAATTAAGGAAAGTTCCTTTGATCACACTTTGAGAAGACTGGGGAGTTCAGATTCTGTGGTAAATGCTACCCATCAGTTATTCAACTCCCAAATACTGATTGAGTGTGTTTGAGTGCCGGGAGCTGATCTAGATGCTGGGGAAGAGCAGTGAGCCCCCAAAAGGCCTTGCCCTCATGGAGCCTACACTAGAAAGCCTACTACAGAGCCTCGGTTCTTATCTCCTTCATGTGAGCTGTGCCCTTCGAACTCAACAAAGAAAGAAACCCACAGGGCTGTGGGAATGAGTAGAAATCACCTCCTTGGCGTGCCCAGGGGCCTCCCTCCTGCTTTCCCCCGGAAGCTCACAGGAGACATTCACACAGAAACCCCTTTTCCGGCCAATTCTGAGACGGACACCGTTTTAGTGTTCCCCGGCTGCCCCTTTGTTCATACATTCAACTCTGGTTTCTTCCTCAGCACCTTTACTTCCGCCCAGATCAAACTCCCACCAATGAAGCCTTAAATCTGTGCAAATCTTTCTTTGCAGGTTTTCGCCATGAAGGCTTGATCCACGTTGAAGATAAATTTTCAAGACAAATGACTCATGAAAGAAATTGTTAAGCACGATTTCAAAGTGTTTTTTGAGGACATTCTTGAAGAATACATGTTAACAAAAGACATCCAGTGCACAAAATTAGTTTTGGCATGGCTAACCTGGAATTGATTTCTAAAATATTTTTATTCTGTTGACATGATGTGAAACCCTAATAAGGACCCCATTTACCAAAGATTTCAAGTTGCTTTATCAATATCATTCATCTTAATGTAACAACTTATGAGGGTAAAGTTTCCCAATTTCTTTTTTCCACAGTAATAATTTTTTAAATTAAATTTTAAATGGGGTGATAGTGTTTAAAAAGATTACATAGGTTTAAGTGTACGTTTTTGTGGTACATGATCCGCAGTGTGTGCCCACCACACAATGTAAAATCATATCCTGCCACCATATATTTGACCCTCTTTATAATGCACTACTCTCCCACCCCCTTGCATCTAATAACCCGATTGTCCATGAGTTTCAGTTTTACAACCCACATTTGAATGAAATGTTATGGTTCTTGGTTTTCTGACTGATTTATTTCATTTAGCATGATGTTCCCAGGGTCCATCCACGTTGTCGTCAATGGCAGGACTTCATCTTTTCTGTGGCTGAGTAGTATTCCATTGCATACCCGCACCACATTTTCTTTATTCAGTCATCTATCAAAGGGCACTTTGGTTGTCTCCAGGTCCTGGCCACCATGCATAATGCTGCAATGAACACAGGAGTGCATACATCTTTGTGAAGAAGTGTTTTCAAATTCTGGGTATCTACCCAGTTTCTGGTCTATGTCCTACCTTTTTAAGAAATCTGAGACAGGAAGCCTGACTGGTTTTATGGTATTGTCTTCCATTTATTTCATAAATATTTATCATAGGTATGCCATATGCCAAGTATTTGGCAATTACTGGGCTGCAGATACAAAAAGGACGAATCCCCTCTTACTCTCCGAAAGCTTATAATTTCAGGTATGTAAAAGGATCTGGCTGATGCCATGGCTGTTACCAAAATGGTAAGCCCTGAAGAATCACTAGTGTAAAGGCATGGAAGAGACCTCAGCTCTGAGAAAGGGCTAGAACACGGGCGCTCCTCTTAGCTGGGTGCACAGGGACTTCACGCTCTGGCTCCATTGGATCGTCACAGGGTCAGCATTGTGTAGCGGTGAAGGACATGGACTCTGTAGCCAGACTAACTGGGGTCTGAATCTGGCTTTGCTGGATTCTATTCACTTTAAATCTTGCTAAAATCCCTAAGCATCACATGTTGTTGAACATATATTCATTAGCAATTACTAGTATCCATTATTAATTTATTAGGCATCTCCTATATGCCAAGTGTGTTTGCATAATTATGGGAGGCAGTATAAGAAGCAAGGATTTAGCATTAAACAGATGTGGGTAAAATTCTGGGACCTTGAGCAAGTAACTTGAGCTCTCAGAGCTTCAGCAAAGTCACCTATAAAATGAAGATGAACAGAGAGGAATTGACAGGACTGCTCCAGCCATGAAGACAGAAGAGAAACAGTCCAGAGATGGAAGACGCTGACAACACCTTGCCATACTAGCAGACAGCAGTTGTGCATTGCTGAAGGATGCCCAGGACCAAACCAGAGATGGTCAGACCTGTATCACCACCATTTGTCCACCATCCAGAACTGAAATATCATTGCTGACATGTACACATAAGGAACTGTTGGACATTGAAATGGGGACTCAAAAGAACTGTTGGCCCAGAAAGAAACTCATTAAAGACTGACTCATTTGCCTCTCAGCATAACCATTATGGCTTGTCTCATTTTCGGTTCTTATAAGTGTATTTCTTGTATCACATGATATCACGCATCTAGGGGAAATAATGAACACCATAAACTGAAGAACAAAAACAGACCCGGTGACAGGGAAGCATCCATCAGACTGTCAAATCTCAGAGGGAAGGTAGGGGAAGATGGTGGAAGTGGGGAGAGATCAATCAAAGGACTTGTATGCATGCACATAAGTCTAACCAGTAGTCATGGACAACAGGGGTGTGGGGGCATACGTGGAGAGGGGATTGGGATGAGAATGAGGGGATGAGGACATTATGTGATACCATAATCAATAAAGAAATATTTTTATTTAAAAAAGAAGATAAGAGTGTCTTCACAAAAGCTATGGGTAGAGAGCCTCATCCTGTGGACTACAGGGTCCGGGTTCGATTCCCAGTCAGGCACATGCCTGCCAGGGCCACAGGCTTGATCCCCAGTAGGGGGCATGCAGGAGGCAGGCATTCAATGATTCTCTCTTATCATTGATGTTTCTATCCTTCTCCCTTCCTCTCTGAAATCAATAAAAATATATTTTTTAAAAGCTGGGGGGGGGAGAGTTGGATTCATTCAGTGTACAGTATAAAGAGCTTAGCAAAGTTCCGTGTATTTGATAAGCACTTAATAGAGAGGAGCTAGAGGAGAAAAGGGAGGATGAAGAGTAGGATTCTTGCAGAGGCAACACCCATTATTTGGTTACAAAACTGAGGGTCAATGCCCTCAACCGCTGCCCTCCCACTCTGCACTGGTTCTCCTCAACTCCAGTTTCTGGAAATCCTTGTTGACAACTCCTTTAGTGAACAACCAACTACGTCTTAGCAAGCTATCCAGCTGTGGTTTGGAAAGAATGGGATACTAAGCCTCCAGGACAACTTATTGAAACTATCTTTTAAATGTGAAATATTTGAAATATGTTTTGATCCTCCTCCCTTTTAAGCAGCTACAGTATCTCCCTGGGGATACTCATATAGCGGTATCGATTATTGCTACCTGACATTGCAGTTATCTGAGCACTTATCATATCTACTTCAGTTAGATTACAGTTATATTTTACTTTGTTTTTAAGATAATAGGGCTGTGTCTTGCTTGGAAGTCTTTTTCTTTAATTCTAGTAGAATCCCAGGCTCTGTGGTGATCCTTCCAGATCATTGCCTCTTCATCTCCGTCTCAAAGCAGATGTTCTATTTCACTTAGGGAAGTTGAGGGAAGGAGCCATCAAGTAGAAACACTTTCAGCTTCCAAGCTGATCATTTTCCTATGCCTGATATTCAAGGAAGCAATGTCTACCTTTTTGGGCAAAGCATACCTCTTTACTTATGCACATATACCTTTCCTTGTGCTCTTAGACCAGGGGTGGGCAAACTTTTTGACTCAAGGGCCACAATGGGTTCTTAAACTGGACTGGAGGGCCGGAACAAAAGCAACCTGACCATGCTGGCACTCTCATCTTGTGCTGCTGGTGAAGGAGCGGAGGGGAGAGCAAGAGAATTCTCTGCTCTTTCCGCTCCGCGGGCCGAATAGAACAGCCGAACCCATGGGCCATAGTTTGCCCACAGCTGTTTTAGACCTATTTTGGGCAGCTGGCCAGCATAGCCTCAGGTTAATAGATGTGCTCTGTTTAGCCCATGCCTCCAAGGAGAGAGTAAGGATTAAATGAGTTAGCATGTGAAGGGGTACTTCCTAGATAGAGGACTTAGCACATGGTATACGTTCAGTAAATCTGAACTATTATTAATTACCTTCTATCTTCTGTGACTTGCTCCTTCAATGATCTTTTTTCATACCTTTCCTCTATCTTACTTTCAAATCTTCCACATATAAAATATATCCTTCTGAACCCTGTATTCTACATAATTCATCACTCACTGGATTCTTTCCTTTGGTTGTAAATCAAACTTCTGGAACAAACAGTTCACATTTGCTGGTTTTATAACCTCTCTTCCCATCCCCTCCCTGACCCCCAGCGGACAATTTTGATTCCAGGCCCAAAAGTCAACTGACTGCTCTGCAGTCACCAGCAACCTCTTTGGTGTTCCTCCTACTTAATGTCTCTGAAATGTAACACTTCTCCTCTTAGAAAAACCTCTCCCCACTTTATTCTCCGCTCTCTTCCTATTTCTCTGACACCCCCTTCTCTCTCTTTCACGGGCCCCATTTCCTCTCCCCATTTCCTGAATGCCCATTCCCTCTCCTTTATCTCATCTCTTCTTATAGACTTGGTGGAAAAAATCTATATCTTCAAACCTGATCTCTCTAGCTCTCTCTCTCCTTTCCTCTCTGAAATCAAGAAGAGAGAGAGAGAGGGAGAGAGAGAAACATCAGTGGTGAAAGGGAATCACTGATTGGCTGCAGCCAGCACATCCCTACTGGGGATGAAGCCTACAACCCGTGCATGTGCCCCTGGCCAGAAATGAACCTGAGACTCCTCAGTGCTCAGGCTTACGTTCTATCCACTAAGCCAAACTGGTCAGCGCAAGACCTGATATCTTGACTGACCTTTAGACTCCTAGAGCCAGTCTATTCCTAGACATCTCTGCTAAGACAAACCACGTGCACCTCCAAATCAACCAGATGTCTTCCCTCTCCCATTTAGTGGCCTAACATTCCAACCATTCATCCAAGTTACGTATCTCAAGGCCATCCTTGATTCATTACTCACACATGTAATCCGTCATCCAGACCAGATTCTACCTCCCTTATTCATAATGAATTGGCCTCTCCATCCTCCCCACCTGTTTCCAAGTCCAGACCATCATCATCTCTCCAGCTTACGACTGTTGAAGACCTTTTGTATTAGGTCTCTAATCTCTGGTTATAACTATAAATAATAGGGTCTGTACCTGTGCTGCACCAGCACAGCCAAGGATTCGGCGAGCCTGAGCGGGGGCAACAAAGGATGGAGAAAGGGTAGACAAAGAGAAAAAGCTGGGTCTAGGTGGATCTTCTGTGCCTGGCTGAGGCCACAGAACAGATCTAGACTGCAAAGCGGATCTTTATTGATAGTCAGGGACAACCGAGGTGATTTACAATGTTCTTGTAAGTTTCACTTATTTTGGCAGCACTTGCTGCCCCTCCCACAGCCCACTAGCTCCCGAGGAAAGATCCGGGGAGCAGTTACAAGATCAAGCTTAGCCGAAACTGGTTTGGCTCATCGGTCTGAGGACTGAAAGGTCCTGGGTTCGATTCCGGTCAGGGGCATGTACATTGGTTGCGGGCACATCCCCGGTAGGGGGTGTGCAGGAGGCGGCTGGTCAATGTTTCTCTCTCATTGACGTTTCTAGCTCTCTATCTCTTTCTCTCTTCCTCTCTGTGAAATATCAATAAAATATATATTTTTTAAAAAAGATCAAGCTTAATTATGCATAGAGGGCTGTGCCTTCCAAGCTGGGACTTGCTTGCAACTTTGCCAGCAGGTCACTCCAAGGCTTAACCCTATAACCGCCTCCTACATGTACCCCGTTGACAAAGTGTGATCCTTATAAAACATAGATCTGTCTCCTTCACTTGCTAAATATAACTCTGCAATACCTCCCCATTGCCTACAAATAAAGCCTACCTTTTAAAGCCCATATCTAGCAAAAGCTAACTGGCTTCTCCAAGATCAAGATGCTGCGGCTGTCTTCTGTCCCCAGATTCACCAAGGCACTTGTTTGTACCTGACTGCATATGATTCACAGCCTACCTCATGTCTTCCTCCTTGTAACATGATCATTGGGATAGTCTAGTTGACCCCTAAAGTAGTGCCAGCAAGTGTGAATCCATGGTATTCCTCCTCTTGTATTACCTATATTAAAGTGCTTGCCATCCAGAGGCCCAAATAAAGACCTAGAAATCATCCTGGATGTCTCCTTTATAAATGTAGTCAACAGATGCTAATGATATTACCTGCCAGGCATCACAAATAATACATCATCATAATAACAGCAAACACTTATATCATACTTACTGTGTGAAAAACACTATTTGAAGTGAGATAGACGATAGAAAAATATAACACTTAGAATTAAAGTACTATAATAAAAATATGTACCTAAAATGGTTGTAGTGTACTCTTGTATATTAAGGTGACCAGACGTCCCGCTTTTTGCGGGACAGTCCCGATTTTTAACAATTTGTCCTGCGTCCTGTGGGGTTTTTAAACAGTCCCAATTTTCAAAAATCAGGACAAAATCGGGACTTTTTTTAAAAATGACTCGGGAGGTGGGACAAATTGTTAGAAATCGGGACTGTCCCTCCCAAAGTGGGACGTCTGGTCACACCTATATATATGACTAAGAATGTTTAATCCTCATCACATGCATTTGAGACACATAGTATTATTCTATTTTAGTGATTTACCCCAGATCACACAGCGAATAAACACTGGAGATGGACTTTGAACCCAACCAGTGCAGCACCGGAGTCCATGCACTTAGCAGCTACACTCTTCCGCCTTTGATTCAAATAGCCGTAATAGTAGCATCCCTTAAGCTGAAACTGATTTGGCTCAGTGGTAGAGTGTCGGTCTGTGGACTGAAAGGTCCCAGGTTTGATTCTGGTCAAAGGCATGTACATTGGTTGCGGGCACAACCCCAGTAGGGGGTGTGCAAGAGGCAGCTGGTTGGTGTTAATCTCTCATCGACATTTCTAGCACTCTCTCTCCCTTCCTCTCTGTAAAATATCAATAAAATACACTTTTTTTAAAAAAAAAAAATAGTAGCATCCCTTAGGATTCCTGTGTCTCAGGCTCTGTTCTGAGTATATTACATGTGTTCTTTTATTCAGTCCTCACAAAACTTTTTTGAGTTAGATGCTGCTTTTGTCTTTGATTACCTATGCAAATAAGCTTTGCTTAAAGACTGCCAGATAAAAATTCAAACTGAAAACACAGAAAAATCTGGAAGTGAATACGCCCTTCAAAAGAGTATGCATTTAGTCTTCTAAAAGTCTTAATTCGGAATTCTTTGGAATTTTAGATTTCTCACATGATTTCTCACAGGCTTTCAAGTACTTCCCAGCATGAGAGGAAGAGTGTCTTTTTATTCATTCAACTACCCATTCATTCAGCAAACATTTATCCAGCATCTACCATACACAAGACACCAAAATAGTTCAGAAAACATTTCTTGTCTCAAAAAAATATATCTAGAAATTGAAAAGAACATTAGAAACAGACTGTGGCTGGGTAGCTCAGTTGGTTAAAGTGTCATGCTGATACACAAATTGCGGTTCAACCTCCCAGCCAAGGCATATACAAGAATCAATAAATGCATAGATAAGTGGAATAACAAATCTCTCTCTCTCTCTCTCTTTCTCCTCTCTCACTCTATCTTCCTTTTTCTCTCTAATTTAATGAATAAATGTTTTTTTAATATTAAAAAGAATATTAAAAACAGCTAGTTCAATGAAGTATGACAGCTAGAATTGTACAGAGGTTAAGAGAACAGATTTTAGGACAAGACAGACTTTGTTCAAAGGTTGGCTTTGCCACTTACCTCAAATGTGACCTTAGAAAATTCAGTTAAACTGTTTATGTCTCTTTTTTTTTTCTTAGAACCTACATCACATGATTGCTGCCAAGATTTTAAGTTTTAACATACATAAAATACTTTGATCAGTGTATGGAACATGGTAACACTAAGTGAAGGGCAGTTATGGTTAGTGGTGGTCATGTATTACCATATAAAGGTATAAAGGGCATTGGAAAGTAAGGATGGCATGGCCAGTGTTGCCCGGTGGTTGAACATCGACCTATGAACCAGGAGGTCATGTTTCAATTCTTGGTCAGGGCACATGCCCAGGTTGCAAGCTCAATCCACAGTGTGATTCTCTCTCATCATTGATGTTTCCATCTCTCTCTCTCTCTCTCCCTTCCTCTTTGAAATCAATTATATATATATATATATATATATATATATATATATATATATATAAATATATATAAGTTATATATATATATTTATATATAATTTTTTTAAAGGAAAGCAGGATGAAGAGAGTGCGTATTTTATATTAGAGGTAGGAGTTCAGATAAGTCTTTAGCATAAAAGATAACTCTAGATGAGTTTTATTTTTTAAATTTCTTTATTAAGGTATTACATATGTGTCCTTATTCCCCTATTACCCCCCACCTCACGTTCATGCCCCGACCCCCCTGTTGCCTGTGTCCATTGATTAGGCTTATATGCATGCATATAAGTTCTTTGGTTGATCTCTCCCTCTTAAGCCCATCCTCCCCTAGATGAGTTTTAAAAGAGGAGTAGTCTTTTCCCGGTAGACAAAAAGGAAAACTATAGATGGGCAAAGTTTAATTCCTAAAGCTCATATACCTGGCTGAGAGAGGGTGGAACATGTCTTTGTATCTCCAGCATATTCCATTGGAGAACCCTGGCCACCTGAGGTAGGAACACAACAAGGGTGGAGAAGTTCTCATCATGATCATAGATCTTTAAAAGCTGTTATTTGAAAGCTTGTTTATTATTGAACTGGGAATAATAATACCTTTCCATGTGTTTGGAAAGCAACAATTCTGTACAATTTTAAGATAATATCTCAGTAATCTTCACAACCTTGGAGGTCTGGACAATTATAGGATCACCATTTTTCATAGGGGAAAGCAGAAGTGCAAGGAGGGGAAGGCATAAATCCAGGGTTGCTCACAAGGTTATTAGTGGATCTAAGATCCTACTACTTCCATACACCCCCCCTTCTGTCTTTGTCTTGGAAAAATAGATTAAAATGCTGTACTTGAAAAAGGTGGAGTTAAAAAGTAATCAGAAAAAATGATGGGCCATGCGGGAAATGTTGAATGAAACAGGATTGTGGTGAGGAATAGAATAGACGTGTTGGGAATAAGTTGGACTGTTGGCCAAAAGAAAAAACTTTATTTACTTACTTATTTACATATATAGCTTATATACAGTAAACTACATAAATTATAGGTGTACATGTTCAGGAATTTCCAAAAATGAATTACTATTTTGCTTGCTAGAGATGCCATAACAAAATACCACATACTGGGGAGCTTAAGCAACAGAAATGTACTGTCTCACAGTTCTGGTGGCTGGACATACAACCTCAAGGTGCTGGAAGTGTTGGACTCTTCTGAGGTAAGATGGCCACCTCTTACTTCCTCTTTATTTGGTCTTTTCTGTGTGTGCTTGCATCCTGGCTGTCCTTCTCCTCCTCTTCTTATATAATGTCAGCCTTATTGGATTAGGGTCTCTCCCTAAAGGTCTGTTTTAACTGAATCACCTCTTTAAAGACCTTATCTCCGAATACTGTTACATTCTGAGGTACTGAGGGTTTAGACTTCAACATATCAATGTGTAGGGGAGGAATCACAATTCAGCCACAACAAATGTATCTATATAAAATATAAAACCACCCAGATTAAGATATAGCATATTTCCATCATCCCAAAAGGCTCCGCTGTGTTCTCTTCCAGTCACGTAATCCTCCAGTGATAACCTTATTTCACTTGTAGCACAATTTATATGTTTTTTTCCTATTTTTGAACTTATTTTTGTTGTTGTTGTTAGACTTATTTATAAATATTTGGATTTTGGCTGTAATTATAAATGGTAATTTCAATATTTTTATTTTCTAGTTTGGTACTGATATTTGTAAAGACAATGAATTTGCTATTGTGATCTTCTATCGGGTGACCTTGCAAATTTAATTCATTATTGTAATATATTTATAGATTCTTTTACATGCACAATCATATCATATGTGAATAAAGATTATTTTGTGTTTTCCTTTCCAAACTTTATAGCTTTTATTTATTTTCTTGCCTAATTGTAATGGCTAATTCTTCTAATACAATCTAGGATTAAAAACTTACCACTATTATTTGGTACTAGTGGCCCAGTGCACAAAATTCGTGCATGGGGGAGGGGGGGGTCCCTCAGCCCGGCCTGCACCTTCTCCAATCTGGGACCCCTCAAAGGATGTCCTACTGCCAGTTTACAAGGATGGGGCCTCAACCAGCAGTCAGACATCACTCTTGCAATCCGAAACTGCTGGCTCCTAACTGTTACCTGCCTGCCTGCCTGACTGATTGCCCCTAACCATTCTGCCTGCTGGCCTGCTCACCCTCAAATGCCCCCCAGACAGCCTGATCACTCCCAACTGCCCCTCCTGCTGACCTGCTCCCCACTACCTTCCCTCCCCACTTGTCTGCTTGCTCCCGACTGACCCCTGCTGGCCTGCTCAGCTCACTCAAAACTGGCCCCCCTGCTGGTCTGCTTACCCCCAATGGCCCTGCCCCCCACCAGCCTGATCACTCACAACTGCCCTCCCCTCTTGGCCTCTAACTGCCTCTACTTTGGCCCACCACCATGGCTTTGTCCAGAAGAACATCCGGAAGATCTCCTGGAAGGTCTCCCAGTCTAATTAGCATATTACCCTTTTATTGGTATAGATAGAGGCCTGGTGCATGGGTGGGGGCCAGCTGGTGTGCCCTGGGATCAGGGTGGTGGTTTCCTTGGAGCATGGGGCAACCTGGGTGAGAAGCTGAGGGCTATTTTCAGGCTGGTCAAGCCACCCAGTGGGGACCCTCACCCCATGGAGGTGTCGCCAGCCTGGGTGAGGGGATGAGGTTAGTTTACAAGCTAGCCACACACCCTTCAGGCTGGCGATCCCCACGGGGGTCCCTGGCCAACCTGGGTGAGGGGGGCTGATAGCTGTTTGTAGGCTGGCCAAGCCCCCCCCCCCCCCCGCCTCAGCAAAGACCCTCACCCCATGGGAGTGTGGCCAGCCTGGGTGAGGAGCTGAGGGCTGTTTTCAGGATGGCCACATACCCTTCCTCCCTCCTCTCCCCCTCCCTGTGATACAAGCTCCAAGCCCTTCCTTTTTATTCTTTCTTCCTTTCTTCCTTCCTTTCTTTCTTTCTTTCTTTCTTTCTTTCTTTCTTTCTTTCTTTCTTTCTTTCTTTCTTTTTTTCCCCCACCACCTCCTTGACTGGAGGCCAGGGCCTGTTGGAAGCATGCATCTGGGACTTATTTATTTTCTATAATTGAAACTTTGTAGCTTTGAGCAGAGGCCAGAGCTGGCCTGGGTGGGTGGGAAGCTTGGCTTCCTCCATTACCAGGGGCAACCCAAGCCTCCTGTTCACTCCAACTCTGTGGCTGCCGCCATTTTTTGGGGTAAATTTGCATACTCACTCCTGATTGGCTGGTGAGTGTGGCTGGTGGGCATAGTGGCAGTACAGTCAATTTGCATGTTTCTCTTTTATTAGTGTAGACTAGAGGCCCAGTGTACAATTTCAATGCATGGGTATGGTCCTTTGGCCTGGCTAGAGATCAGGGTCATTGGGGGCATCTTGCCCAGTCCTAATAGGGGCCAATAGAAGCTGGCTGGCCAGGGAGAGTGACCACAGGAAGTTAGCTGTCCACAAAAGATTGGCTGTGGGAGTGCACTGACCACCAGGAGGCAGTTCCTGCATTGAGCATTTGCCTCCTGGTGGTCAGTGTGCATCAGAGCTATCATCTGGTTGTGCAGTCATTTAAGCGTTTATATACATTGATGATTTGTTTTAGAATGCTAACTGGTGCAATTGGACAAAAGAATAAAAAGAAGAGCAAAAAGGAAACAAAGATAATTATTTGTAAAGATATAATTGTAAAACTTAGGCAAAAAAGAAAAATTATTTTAATCAATAAAGAATTTATTAATATGGCTAATCACAAATTTAACATAAAAACCAATTACTTTATTTTAAAAATAATGATTATCTGTCAGAAAGTAGAATGGAAGGAAATGTCTCATTCAAATTACTATTAAAAAGTTTAAATTCTAGAAATAAATGTAACAAGAAAGCACAGAAATTTAAAATGCCTCTGTGGTACATAAAAGAAGAGTTAAATCAATGGGGAAAAAATAGATTGATTTGGATAGAGGAGTCAATTTTTTAAAAGACCTCAGTTACATTTGAATCAATAAAAAATATGAACACGATGCTTGCCAGTGAGCTCATTTTTTGAATGTCAACCTATGAACCAGGAGGTCACAGTTTGATTCCCAGTCAGGGTACATGCCCAGGTTTTGGGCTTGATAACCCAGGAGGCAGGCGATCAATCATTCTCTCTTACCACTGATGTTTTTATCTCTCTATCCCTCTCCCTTTCTCTCTGACATAAATAAAATATATTTAAAAAATATGAACAAGGCTTTTAGGATTTTTTGAAACTTGAATTAGATGATGCTAAAATTCATATAAAAATGTTCATGTAAGAAAAAAATTCTAAAAGAATCATGAGGGAGTAACAAATGAAGTCTTTAAAACTGTATTTCCCTGGTCTCAGATTTGACAGACAGCTCAATGAAACAGGTGAATTTAAAAAATAATAAAAGTCACTTCAAAAAATGAGCAAAATATGAAATTTTGAATAAATGATGTTGGTAAGAATGGTCAAACATTTTTAAAAACATAAAATTGAACTTCCCTCTATTTCTTCTTTCACTAAAATGTGGATGTGGGGGGAATGTAACTAAAACCCATAGGGGCTAATATCCAAGTTATATAAAGAACTCAACAACATAAGAGCAATCTGATTTAAAAATGGGCAAAGGACCCAAATAGACACTTTTCCAAGGAAGACATACAGATGGTCAACAGATATATATGGAAAGATGTTCAACATCACTAGTCATAATGAAAATGCAAATCAAAACCACAATGAGATGGCATTTTACTCCTGTAAGAAAGGTTATTATCAATAAGATAATAACAAGTGTTGGAGAAGATATGAGAAAAGGGAACCCTCACACACTGCTGGTAGGAAAGTAAACTGGCATGGCCAACATAGAAAATACTATGGAGGTTCCTTAAAAAATTAAGAATAGAGCTATCATATGAGCCAGTAGTCCTTATTATGAACATCTATTTGAAAATTTGAACACACTGAAAAATGTGAAAAGTCAAATGGAAAAGACTTGTATGATTTCACTCATAAAACAAAAAGCAACAAACCAACAAACAAACTCATAGACACAGTTGACAGAATGGTAGTTATCAAAGGGGGAAGGAGAATTAAGGGTGGATGAAGAGGGTAAAGAGTATTAAATATATGGTGATGGAAGGAGACTATACTTTGGATGGTAAGTTTACAGTGGAGTATACAGCTACTGTATTATATGGTTATATATCTGAAATGTATATGTTATTAACCAGTTACCCCAATAAAGTTAATGAAAAAAATAAATCATAAAATACCTATAAAAGAACATGATAATATTAATTAAAAATATTTTTTTGGCCTGGGAAAAGTCATTATAATAATTTTTAAAACCTTCAAAAGCTATATAGGAAAAGTTAATATTCAAATTTATATCATCATAGTTTAAATTTTTATCAATTTTAAAGCTCTATGCAGTAAAAAAGGGCAAAAAATGCAACAGATTGGGGAAAAAATTTGTAATACATATGACAAAGCATCCTTAATACAGAAACTATTTTCATAAATATGCAAATAAAAAATAAATAACCCAAAAGAGAAAATGGGAAAGGCAATTCATGGAAAAAATATTAATGGACAATGAACATATAAAAGATGCTCACCCCTATTCATATTTTAAAGTATACAAATTAAAACAAAAATAAGTGGACATTTTTTTCTATCCAATTAAAAAAATAAAAGGTTAGTTAAGTCCAAGGCTGAAAGGGCTTAACACATTTCTATGTATTATGAATAGTATAAATTATTATAAACCTTTTATAGGAAATTTATCAGGATCTTTCTAAATTGCTAATGGGCATATCCTTTTACCTCCATTTTGAAATTTATCCTACTCATATGCCTGCAAAAGTTTTCAGAGATGTATGCAGAGGAATTCCACAGTTTTGTTGTGGCATAACTTTTAATAGAGTTGGGGCTGAATTGTGTCTCCCCCAAATTCATAACCCGCAGAAACCCAGAATGTGACTGAATTTGTAGATGGGGTTTTTAAAGAGGTGACTACATTTAGAAGAGGCTATTGGCTTGAATGCTAATCCAATTTGCCTGGTATCCCAATCCGAAGGGATTAGGACACAAAGGGATTCCCAAGGAAGACCATGTGAAGACTGGGAAGATACAGCCATTTACAAGGCAAGGAGGGAGGCCTCAAAAGAAATCAACCCTGCTGATACATTGATCTCAAACTTACAGCTTCCGCAACTGTTTGAAAATGAATTTCTGTTGTTGAGCCACCCAGTCTCTGTAATTTTACAAAATAGGGAGGACAGAGGACAGGAAAAGTTCTGTTTTACCTCAAACCTGTTAATTTTTAAATATTGAACCTATATTACTGCTATGATAAAATAAACTAGTTAATTTTTTTAATGATGAAGAATTTGCATTAATTTGTATGTGTTTGTGTGTGTGTCAATTTTTCAAGCCCCAGAAAAATGTCCAGAAACCTTCATTGAGACCATGAAATGTTTCTCTTGTTATATTTATCTTTAATTTGCCATTTCTTCGTGATCTATTTTCAAAAATCAAATGCAATTCATTTGTATTCTTTTTTTTTGATTTAATTGCTAGAAATTCAGCAGTATGGTTTTATAATGTTTTTTTTTTCTTTCATAAATATTTGGATTTATTTCATCTGCTTCCAAAACTTGAGAAATCATAATTTTGTATACTCAAGGATTACACTGGGGTACTTAGAAAACAACAACAACAACAAAAACTCTCAATTTAAAGTTCTTTATTTTCAAGAAGAAATCAAGCAACCTACTATAACATGAAATAAGTAATAACTGTGCAGTGTAATAACCCTTTAAATTATAAGCTAGGCTAGAAGGGCTAGTGATAAATATATAGTAGACAGCAATGTTATTGGGAAATACTCCACTTTAAGCACAAGCCAATGAATGGCCTTACTTCAAATCTCCTCTAGGTAACTAGAGGACTAGGAAAATGGTACAGTCATTAATTATTAGTCAGCCTTAGATGTTAGTATAACTCTGATGCCAACCTTTTTTTTTTAATGCAGGATCTAAGTAACTCTGATTAAAAACATGTCAGCATGAAATAGTTAATAAATGGAGAATGCAAAGTTTAATTAACACACCTGCAAATTGCTCAGATGTCCTTCAAGCAGAGATTACAGAGCAGGAGAGGATGAGTTGCACTAACTGAAAGACTGGAATGTCCCCGGGGCTTAACTCCTCAAGCCTTCTCACAATTGGCTTGCATGGGGTCTACACTTCACTGACATTATAATCCAATTGAATAAGCATTTCTCTTCTAGGCCTCCTTTGGGCTTGAGCCTTCTGTTGTGGTCCTATGAGGGAAACAAAGGAAGTGGGTGAAATTTGAAACAGCCAAGGCCCAGTGGAGAGAGATTTTGGGGAAACAGGCACGAGAATGATAGTTTTTGCCTGCCTTGAGCTGAGGGGAGGCCAGTCTTATTTCAACACTTAGACAAGGCACTAAAAATTGCAAATTAACAGGACAAGAGAAGAAATACCACATAATTGGATGGAGATTTTATAAACTATTACCTGTAAAGGCCCATATTTAGGATGCATTGGTTATATGTAGCTTAATCATTTCATCATTCACTTTGTTCAACAAATTTTTATTTGGTGCCTGTTTATATGCCAGGCATTATGCCAGACCTTTGGAATATAATAATATATCACATGACCTTTCTGAATTCCAGGAGCCTGCAGATTAATGGCTTTGACAAAAAGTAAGCTAATGATCAGGTTTTCCAAATCTTCAAATCAAGTAGAAGTCCTAGATTCATGCACAGACAGTGTCTTTTCTCTTTTCCACAGTGGGTTCCTGGTTCAATGTTGAGGAACTATAAGCATCTTTGTGTTTGTAAAAATGCTTAGCACAAGGTTAAGAGAAAGGAGAAGAGAATTGGTAGGGGGGAGCAAAGGGGAGGGGGGGAGTCCCCTGAATTTGAATCCCAATTTTGCAACTTTCTAGGTATGTGAAGTTGGTTAAAGTTTTAAAATGTCTTTGCTCCAAGTTTCTTTATCAGAGGATTAAACTATGTGTGTAACTCACAGAGTGGTTATGAAGATTAAATTAGCTTTGCATGTGAAGTTTAATAGTGCTTGACTCATAGCACTGTGTTTTATTTACATGCATGTATTTCAGATTTAAAGGAACATACTGCTTTCAACATTTAAAAAGGAAAGTTAAAATAAGTTAACTAAAATTAATGTTTGAGTCATTACAATCTAGAATTATGTTATCTAATCAATTTAGTTTTAATCTTATTCATATACTCAAGAGGGGATAGAGACACGTTTTTAAATTGATTATTTAATTAATTTATTTAAATCATCACCCAAATATATTTTTCCATTGATTTTTAGAGACTGGAAGGGAGGGGGAGAGAGAAAAACATCGATGTGAGAGAGACACATTGATTGGTTGCCTCCCGCACATACCCAAACCCAGAATCGAACCTGGGACACTTCTGTCTGCAGGCTGATGCCTTAACCACTGAACGAAACCTAGTGGGGTTAGAGACACATTTTAATAGGTTTGCCACAACATGGGGGAAAGCTTTTAATAGTTAAGAGTCTCTGGGTAACCTTAAGATTATAAAACACCCCTGAGCACAGAAAAAGGCTATTATCAGCATTGTGTTAAGTGCTTTGAATATTTTACTGGTGGGAAGATGAGGTCTTGGTTCTGGTCTTCTTGAAGGAAAGGTTTCAATCAAGAGACAATGCGTAGCAAAGTAAGAATTCAGTTGCCACAGCAAAAAATATACTCAGGACAGAGAAACAAGGAAAAGCATGAAAGAAGCAACAGGAGAGCCCAGGCTGGGCGGCTTTGGCTCCCTGGGAATTTAGGGAGAAGGAGGCCTTGGAGGCAGGTTCAGGGAGTCCGCCTGGGACAGGTTGCCACTGCCCATTGCTCCCTGGTTGTGAGTCTCCTCAGGAACCTTAGAGGAAAGAAAGGGGGAAGGGAATGGCGAGGGCGTTCTCCCCTGAGGGAGAGTATGCACTGCATCCTTCATCCTGAGTGTATTTATTTCTCTCTTGCAGGTGGAAATCTTAGGAAGGTCTCAGGGGAGGGTCTCAGTGGAATATCCATCAGCTTTCTAGGAGTGCTCTTTCAGGGATGTGGTCTCCATAGATGGGTCATCATCAGGGCAGGGGGTCTTCGATCAATGCAGCTGGTCCCGAGGCAGCCACGCGTCACTTGTCTGGTTTTGCTGCTCTTCTGAGCCTGGAGCTGAAATGCAACTAAGGCCTAGATGTTATCTTTAGGGAAGAGAAGTCAGAGGGTCCAAAGCGCATGACCAGACATTCCCTGAAGGTGAGGCTCTCATTCTCCCAGTTTTGCCCCTTGCTAGGCATCTGAGGCTTTCTGCCCCGGAGAGGTTTTGTACCTGGCCCATCGTCCTTGCTCTACTCATGTCTGTTTAGCTACCGATAATGCTAACACTACTGATCCACAATGTCTTGCCTATAAATATTAAATCCAATAAGTTCTGAAAACCACATTACTATGAGATTATTCATAATTTGTATTTATTCCCCTTAATGTGAATATATTCATATGTCTTACTGAAGAAATTGTTCATTTGTATAATAACATTGAATATGTTACAGAAATAATTAACTTAACTTTCTCCTGAAATATATTTACCTAAGTTTGGACTTGGTAATATGACTTTTTTTTTTGGCTGATGGAATATGAGTGGAGGTGTTAACATGCAGCTGCATGAGGAGGAGCCGAGAATGAAGTGGGAGGTATCTCTCCTTGCTGGAATGCTGCGGTTGTTTTGTTAGTCAGGCTCTGAGCCTGCTCTTCCACCCATTTGTGGTAGTAGTCTTTCCCTTTCTCTTTATATCCTATCACTGCAGTGTATCTTTCCTACAGGGTTGTAGGTGTGGGAGCCTGCTTCTGGCTTCAGGTCACTGTGGGCTCATCTGGGTTGGCCTGGGTTTGCTCCAGACTGTAGTTTGGGGAGACTATTCTATAGTTCTCTTTTTTTTTCAGGATCATGGTTTCCTGGTTACACTCCCCCATGGTGAATTATGGGAAGCTCTGAGGCAAGCCTAATCCAACCCCCACAAGCACACTTAAAGCCCCTGCTGTTAACAACTCCCCCAGTCTTCCAGGTCCCTCCTCACCCTAGTGTGATGCCAGCTATATGAGGGGACCTCCCATGATGCCAATGATGGGTCCACCTCCTGGGATGATGCCAGTGGGACCTGCTCCTGGAATGAGGCCGCCTATGAGAGGGCACATGCCAATGATGCCTGGGCCCCCAGTGATGAGACCTCCTGCCCACCCTATGCTTGCTAGCCCACTAGGCCTGGAATGACTTGGCCAGACAGATAAGGAGTGAGGGAGCCTCTTTCTATCGGTTGCTATTACTTATTCTACTTCACCAGATCATGATGATGTGACTCTGGGTGTTTTCTAACTGCATGACCAGGAAGACTCACTCCCTCTTCCTATGTAAGAGAGAATACTTTTGGAGGGCAAGAGTGAGACCAAAAATAAAAATTTTAAAAGGTAATTTTAATTTGTATTGTGGAATGTGAAAATAAAATTGTCAACTCTTTTAATTAAAGAAAAAAAGCATATCTTTCCCTTGAATCTTTCCCTATTTCTGCTTGCTGAGATGCTGATGGAGGAGATGTATTGGCCATGCACCTTCAACCACAAGGAATGGGTGGCACCATCAGGAATGGCGGATATAGAGGGAACTTGGGCCTTTAACACCATAAAGCTGTCTTTTCCCTAATTTTTAGACTGCTATAAGAGAGAGAAATATACCTTTTTTTTCTTGTTTAAGCTAATTTTGATAAATTGGGTTTTTGTATTAGCAAAGTTGAAATTTGGAATTGCAAGAGAAAACCAGGTTTATTCTACTTCCCAACTGTGTTTTATGTGACCTTTCTTTAATTCCCTAGTTCAACTCTGCTCTTGGCACAAACTCCCTGTGGATTTAAACAAACATATGGTCCCACAGGAAATCACAATTATAAACTCTGAGCACATCTCAGTTATGACTGATAGCTTGCTCCTATGGTTGCTTGGCGGCCAGGTATTAATTTGTGCACATGTTTTATTAAACACACAGGACTGGAAGTTCTTTGAGTGAAGGACCTGCATCTTATTTATTTTTAAATACACTATAGCATCCTTCATAGAGCCTGGCATATTGCAAACTCACAGTGAGTAAGTGCAGGTTAGGAGGGTCCAAGAATTTTGAGAGGACTTGGTAATATCTCTGCCCAACAAAGGCACACAAAGAGGGGGAGACAGTGGAACTCAGACCATATCCTAAGTGATGTTGAACTCTAACCTGTTATACATCCCCCTCTTGAAAGTACAGGATTAGAGTCAACAGTGACTTAATGCTTAGTTCTCCAGTCACACCTCCAGGTTACTTTTATTACCTAAAATACTTGGAACAAATTCTCATTACCTAAAGTAACCTGCAACTATTTATTGCAATCTTAGAGAGCCTTAGAAATGCAATTGTTTCCCACTTCTACTCAATCAATATATATATATATATATATATATATATATATATATATATATATATATAACATGTAATATAAAGTAATTACACACACACACACACACACACATATATATATATATATATATATATATATATATATATATATGAATATATGATATGTATTATCTAGATTAGTTATATATCCTTTAGACTACCCAGGCAGTCCTGGTTTACACCTGTTGTCCGGGCATAATCGACAAGACCCCTTTTAATCTCAGAAGAGACTAGATGCAAAAGGGATCTTAATTGTGAGACAGGAAAATTAAATGCTGAAGTGAAATGTGGATATCAGGTCTAGAAGTTCCTCATTTATGCTTGGATTACCTTAATACTTGGCCTAACGTCTTTAAGGAGTCTAAGCTACATTCGTGATTTTTGCTTACATTTATTTTCTCAAAACAAAGGCCGATGTCAGAGTCCAGTCAGTGTCTCTAAAATATTGTGAGTCATCCCCAGGTATTTGTCATATTGTCAGCACCCCGCAAGAATAAGTCACAGAGGACAGGCATGCCGAGAGTTGAAAACTGAAAATGAAATGATATCAATGCTCTTGTGATCCAATAGCTATTTGCTAAAACCTGTTTCATAGGTTTCAGAGTAATATCTTGCTCACACATCCTACTTCTTCACATTCCATTTAATCTCTATGGCTTAATTATAATAAGCTCTTGCCTTCTTTGCCTTTGAGGTGCAGATGGCTAACTCTTCCCCAATATCCATTCTCTCTTTTCCTATGGTCATAGTGCTTTTCCCTCCATTCCATTTTTTTTTCTTGGTAACATGCTGCAAACTAGAGAGTAAGCATATTTGACAGCCCAGGGAAGCCAGGCATGGCCATCTGACGAAGTCTTTGACTTTCGAATGTGACCAGAAGGTGTATATTATTTCTACACTGTTTGCCTAAAGGAAACTCCCTGCTTTTGCCTGTTGTCCTTCCCCCTTCCTGGGAACTAGACTCCAGATGTGTCACCACCCAGCTTTGACCATGCAGACAACGACCGTGCTCTAGGACCCTGTTAACAAAGTGGAGTCCTGGACTAGCAGCATCTGTGTCACCTCCTTGCATTAAAGAAATACAGCATCTTGGGTCCCATCCCAGACCAACTGAGCCTGACCCTGCATTTTAGCATGATCCACAGGTGATTGGAATGCACATGAACATCTGAGAAGTATTGCCTTAAGAGAGAAGGATGAATCAACAGGATGGAAAGAATCTAGGTCTCAATTATTTTGTTGAGCAGAGCTATCTGCCTGCCAGTCTGGCCACTGTGGGGTATTATGAGAGAGCACAGTAACATTTTTATCTCATTTAAGCCATTGAATTTTGGGGTCACTTTTTTTACTTCAACCTTAACGTATATGTTCTTTAGTCTTTGTGACAGCAAACCTACTTTTTAAATCTCTGCCAGAGTCTTGTGGAGGAATGGATGAGAAAGGATGTTACCTCTCCAAATATTCAAGAGTACTTCCTCCACACTTCGGGAGAGGACCTCAATGTAATTCAACCTATGTTGATTTGCCTGGGGACTGGGACAGTGGAGAGTGCTCTTACCTCATCCTCCTGGGTATTGTGCTGTACATTCCAATGATCATTTTGGTTTCCTTGAGGATGCTGAGTTAAGAAACTCAATATTAATATTAAATGAAGTGAATACACAATGTCTCCGGAGATGGTTTCATCATTATTCTTTTCAGAAGACCCAAATCCTAACTATCAGCATTAATCAAATAGACCACATTTATTTTAAGATACATTAGGGGGAACTAAGGGGGTGGGAAGAGATTAGCCAAAGAATTTATATGCATAACCCATGGACACAGATAATAATGTGGTGAAGGCCTGGAGGGAAGGGGTGATAGCCGGGGTGAGGTAGGGGATAAGGAGGGGGAGGTGAACATCTGTAATACTTCCAAAAATAAAGATAAATTTAAAAAAATACATTAGGGCATGCATGCCCTGTGTTTAATGTATAGATTCACCTATTATTTAAAAATTTTAAATATATTTTATTGATTTTTTACAGAGAGAAAGGGAGAGAGATAGAGAGTTAGAAACATCAATGAGAAAGAAACATCAATCAGTTTCCTCCTGCACACCCCCTACTGGGGATGTGCCCGCAACCAAGGTACATGCCCTTTACTGATTTGGAACCTGGGACCTTTCAGTCCGAAGGCTGATGCTCTATCCACTGAACCAAACCGGTTTTGGCCCTATTATCAAATTTAACAACAATAATTTCTCCTTCCTTTCTATCTCTAGTTTGGTAAATGTGTTCTCTAGATTTGCAATTCCCCTGCTTCAGTCCAATACGCATTTACTTAGTGCTTCCAGAGAACGAGGCATTATATTATATGCTGGGAAAATAATCGTGAATAAGATAAAGCATATCTGACCATATATATATATCGCTTACAGTCTAATTAGGCAGAAGACAAATAACAAGTAATCACAAAGCTGAATAATGCTAAGAAATGGAAAGAACTTGGATACTTTCAAGAGTTTTCATTGCCTGAATAAATGAAGAAATAAATTAACCAATAACACTTTCTCTCCAAGCCTCCAAGGAGATAAGAGCACCACTGCCTTATTTTGCCTCTCCTGCCTCCCTTATTGCTTTGTTCCTATGGTCCCTTATTACTATGTTACTGGTCTTTGTTCATATGCAAGAGAAATTGGGTAATTACCCAGTGAAGAATAAGGGTTTACAGAGAATGCACATGGAAAATGGCTGGAAAGGAACTTAGTAAAATAAAAACAGTTGCATTCCGTTGTAAGATTATGGCTTATTTTGTTCTTTTCCTTGCTATTAAAACATTGATTGTACAATACATTAAACATGGCCATTAAAAGAGCATGTTAGTGTGTTGGTCTTCTTTATCGCCGTAGAAGGGAAGTGAGGTTGCATTTCCTGTGTAATACCAACATCACACTGGGCTCCACCAGGACTGACCAGTGTCATTTTCTTCCTCCTTGCCTAATGCAGATATATGCCACTGCAACATCTGATTTCTGGTATTTGGTCTATAGAGAGCCCTAATTCCATTTCTGTATTACCAAACAATTCTGAGTTTTACATATTATTTTCACCTGGCGCTCACGCCTGTTCATCTTCTCTGAGGCACCAATCAAAGGCCAAGGCCCATTTCACAACCTCACTGATCTTACTTGAAAATCCAGGGATAGTGACTAGATCACGCAGTGGAGCTGTAATTAATGAAATAAAGAAGTTGCTCAAGACAGGAGATACAAGGTGAGACAAACAAAACAAACTACTATTGGGTAGGGCACTTCCGAAGCCCAGAGAAAACCACACTGTTGATCTGCACAAGGAACCATTCCCAAATTAGTCGCTTAAAAAAACACAACAGCCATAGTTTTGCACACAATTCTCTAGTTTGGGCGAGGCTCGGTGGGGTCACTCATCTCTGCTCCAGATGGTATTGGCTGGGCCAGCTCACTGGGGCTGAGGGACCTCAGAGGGCTTCAGTCACCTGTCCGCAGCTTCAGCCGGGGTGGCTGGAATAGCCAGGCAATGCCAGGCTTGTTTCTCTCCAACAGAATGGATGGACTCCTTTCCATGGTGTCCCAGGGCTCCCAAGAGAGTAAAAGTAATGTTTCAGAGCATTTCAGAGCTTGGTGTAGTGCTACTTCTGTTCCATTCTCTTGGTCAAAGCAAATCACAAAGCCATCCCAGATTCAGGGGGAAAGAAAATAGACTCCACTTCCAGATGAGAAGCTCAGCAGACATGTAGGAAGGAGAGGGGCCATTGGTGGTATCGTTCACATAGCCCACCACACGCTGTGTGTCACTCTCAGCAACACTCACTGGAAACCCACTGAGTACCCACACCACCATGAAGACCGTGGTGGCGAGGGGTGGGTGATGCCACACATGCTGTGTAGGCAGAAAACATGAATTTGCCCTACTCGCCTTTAAGATTATGGTTACAGCTGCTAAAACTAAAAGGTCTAGAATGTGTTAACTTTTACAAGTTAATATCACATTAAACTATTTGATACAGCAACCCATGAAGTTAGTGCCATTGTCAACCTACAACTGAAAAAACGGAGGCTTTTTTTCTTCATCATATCTTCTCATTTAAACTTTTTTTTTGGAACTTATATGTATTTATGTATTTCTTCATTCAGCTTATTTAACTTGTTTTGTTTTTTTAAAATATTTTATTGATTTTCCACAGAGAGGAAGAAAGAGGAATAGAGAGCTAGAAACATCTATGAGAAACACCGACCAGCTGCCTCTTGCACACCCCCCACCAGGGATGCGCCCGCAACCAATGTACATGCCCTTGACTGGAATCGAACCTGGGACCCTTCAGTCTGCAGACCAACGCTCTATCCACTGAGACAAACCGGTTTCGGCTTGGTTTATCATATGTATTCTTATAAGTTTTCCTAATGATGCGAAGTGGATATATATTTTGTTTATCATAAATTAGGTTTAGGGAGGTTTAGTAACTTGAACAATATTACATGCTTAATGCAAGTCAGAAACTGACCTGGTCCTTCACTTTTTTTTTGCACTCAGGGTAGCTAAAATAATGAAGTACTAATTGCAGGCTCCATTTTAGGTTTCCTTAAATGTTTAGGCTATACCGGCTCACATGATTATTACCAGTAAACACAGAGAAAATTGAATATAGCAAACAATTTTCTAAAGTACTATCTTACTAGTATGCCAACTAATTTATTTGTTTTAAATTCAGCCAGTATTTACTAAGTGTTTACTCTGTACCAGGTACATCAGTATGTGCTTGGAGCACCTAAGTGAACAAAACAGGTATTCCTACTCATGAGGAACTTAACTTTCTAAAAACGGTATCTGGTACAGAGAAAAAAAACACACACAAATCATTTCATTGTGGAGAGAAAGGATTTGCAAGTGCAGTTGTGCCGGAGATTGAGCAGGAGTTTATAATGATAATTTTTATAATCATCCTTTAATTTTTTTTTGTCAAAGGAAATTGAACTCTGGCATTATCTCCTTGAGTGAAGAATCTGAGCTTTATCCCTGGCACTATCTCTCTCTCTCAGCCTTGCACTCCTCTGGGCATTTGAATCAGAGTAATAATTTTTATACAGATTCACAAGTCATAATCTAGAGATTTCTCATGTCTCCCGCAGCCAGTCCTCTCCTAACAGGCAGATTCAGAAGATAGACTCCCAGTGTTTCATGGATGACTTTTCACTTTATTCTTATCCTTTGAAGTTGAACACAGATATAGACTAAATAAAGCCCATTAAACGTCCATTTGAGGCTATCGATCAGCCATTTAAAAGATATCTTCTATCATTGCACAATTTTATTTAGCACTTTTTTTTGTTAATATTTTTTTACTCAGAACATTAGAAGGGCAAATGCAATAAACTATTTATGTAATAGAACAAATAAAAATTGCTGCCATCCTGGCAAGAGGCATCGCCATTTGAGAATTCAAATTCTTGCTCACTGGGTGATAAACTAGTATAGAAGTCTATTGCAATGTATACAATTTCATATCTTGAAAAGATACACATATGAAAATTTAAGAAGCACCTTTATGAGAACAGCTCCTGATCCCAAAGTTCTTATAATTCAGCTAAGAAGGCCAGAGGATACTGTAAAATGACAGGTAACAGTGCCGGGCACTGGAGGACAAGAGCCAAATGAATGATTTGAGGACTAAGTTGATGGATGGGAAAAGAAAAAGGATATTTATGATGAAGACACTGTACTAGGTACTTGAAAATATTCTTTTATTTAACCCAACCTAAAAACACAGTTTTACTGATTGGGATGAATATGAGTGAAACACAAGAACCATTACGAAACTTACTTATGGGCCAGCCAGCATGGCTCAATGATTGAGCATCCACCTATGAACCAGGAGGTCACAGTTCAATTCCAGGTCATGGCACATGCCTGGATTGTGGGCTTGATCCTCAGTAAGAGGCCTGCAGGGGGCAACCGATCATTGGTTCTCTCTCATCATTGATCTCTCTCTCTCTCCCTCCCCTTTCCTTTCTGAAATCAACAAAGATACATTTTAAAACAAAAGGAAAGCAACTTGCTTATGGACATATGATTAGAGAGAAACAAATCCAGTTTGTCTAACTTTACAACCCAAATAATTAACATTTGAACTGATTACCAACTAAGTACACTGAATTCAGTTGAATTGAACATTTTCCTGGTCTTCCCAGCTTTTTCATAAAGCTTTCAAGATACCACGAAGGAAGGTACTTGGAATTAGAAATACCTGAGTTTGAACCCTAATTCTGCCCTTTCCTACAGCAGCACTTAGAGCAAGTCCCTTTTCACGTCTTTAAAAGAGAAAGGATGACACCTACCCCATACAGAACCTCCGGGCTTAAACCAGACCCCTCAGTGCAGGGGACTCGCAAAGCACCCCGTAGGGAGAAGGGCCTGAGTCGGTGAGTAAAATGGAACATGGCATGATATTCCCGCTCCTTCTGAGGCTGGAACAAGAGAGGAAAATGAACAGTTAGCCCAGTCTGGTTCTCCATGTTCACAGGCTCACAGAAGGAGCCAGAAATAGTTTTCTAAATGAGGTTTGGGAATTCTTTGTGGATTTCAGTTACACATCCCATTGCTGGACCTCATTAGCACAAGTAATTGAAAACCGACTCTGTGTAATAAGGACAACTGGAACCTCCAGCTGGGAGGCAGTTACTTTGCTGTTACTCACTCCCCATCCTCCCCAAACCCACTAGCAGGAGTGTTTGTGTGTGTGTGTGTGGGGGGGGGGGAGTGGAGGAGTGTTGGGAAAGAAAAAGAGAGAGGGGGCGGGGAGAGGGAGGAAGAGACATCCCACATGCACCCTGGACCAAAGCCAGGAGCAAACTCACAATCCAGTTACATGAGGGGAATCGAACTCACAACTGTTTAAGTCTGGGCGGCCGATGCTCTACCCACTGAACCATGCGGGCCATGGCAAAAGCCCTTTATGTGGTATAATCTCTTAGAGATGGATACTGACTCATTTAAGAATCATTTAATATAGCCAATAACCTCTTCAAATCTTGGCTGGATTGTGTTTGTTTTAAACTATTTTATTTATTTATTTAATCCCTTTTAAAAAAACATTTTAAAAATATATTTTATTGATTTTTTTTTTTTTACAGAGAGGGAGAGGGATAGAAAGCTAGAAACATCGATGAGAGAGAAATATCGACCAGCTGCCTCTTGCACACCCCCTATCAGGGATGTACCCGAAACCAATGTACATGCCCTTGACCAGAATAGAACCTGGGACCTTTCAGTCCGCAGACCGATGCTCTATCCACTGAGCCAAACCGGTTTCGGCTAAAAAATATTTTTAAAATTGATTTTTAGAGAGAGAGAAATGGAGAGGAATAAAGAGATAAAAACATTGATGAGAGAGGAATAGTATATGCCCTGGCTGGGAATTAAACTGGTGGCTTCTTGGTTCCTGAGTCAATCCTCAACTGCTGAGCCACACAGAGTTGGCAGGATTTTGTCTTTTGTTTGTTTGTTTGTTTATTTGTTTTGTTAATACACTGAACTTGCTTGTTCCCGACTGCAGTTGAACAAGGCAACACTCTGCCTTCTTGAAAATAAGTGTTCTTCTTCTTTTAAAAAATATATATTTTATTGATTTTTTAGAGAGAAGAAGAAAGAGGGATAGAGACCTAGGGACATGGATGAGAGAGAAACATCGACCAGCTGCCTCCTGAACACCCCCCACTGGGGATGTGCCGGCAACCAAGGTACACGCCCCTGACCAGAATGGAACCTGGGACCTTTCAGTCTGCAGGCCAACGCTCTATCCACTGAGCCAAAACGGTTTCAGCAAAAACAAGTGTTCTTTTCACAGTCTATTTAGTGCCCCATTTTCCACACTTTTGTGCTTTTTATTAATAATTTCTCTGTTTAAAATGCCCCCAAGTATCATTCTGAAGTCCTGTCTAGTGTTCCTAGGACAAGAAGATTGTGGGGTGCCTCATGGAGAAAATATTTGTGTTAGATAAGCTTGGATCAGGCATGAGTTCTAATGTTGGCTGGTAGCGCAATGTTAATGAATCAACAGTTACCCTTCAACAGAAACACAAAGCACACTCATATATTGATCAGTTGATGAAAACAGTGCAACCAAAGGCTCATAGGAACCTAACCCTGAATTTCCCCTAGAATAATGGTTCAATATTTGCTAACTCAGTGTTCATAGTGGCTTTATAAAACATAACTACTTACAGTAATAAGAATTGACTGAATTAAGACTTTTCCATTCCAATTATAATGCGATTTATCTTCTGATTGAGTCAGACAATAGAGTGCTAAAATTATCATTAAATCATTATTTTTCTAATTAGTTACTTCTTCCACATATTAGTAGAGTCACACATTTTCTATAGTAAGCGAAGATTTCAAGGTTCAAAAAAGCATAAATAAAACTTTGATTGGAAAATATTGGAAAATAAAACTTTGATTAATTCACTTTTTATGTGGAAATTCTGAATTTACTTGCATACTTGAATATGTACTATTGTCCAAGTCACCACTAATGTTATGCTTTTTATATTTTCAAATTTTTTATTTTATCTTTTCCTTATGTATTTTAGGGGAATTTACAAAGGTATTTCTTTTTCTAATGCTTAATAATGAAAAGTTAACAAAATAAGTTCAACTGAGTGCTCTATTACCCCACAACAATTGTGGGCAGAATAGTTACTTAAAGCTGATGAAAACAGTTCCTGAGCCAGAGAAACACTCTATTCCAAATATTTCTGTCAAATGTGACAATTTCAAAAAACCATGCTGCCTGGCCTATGATGTCATCATCCCTGTTAAGAAAGAAATCTGTTGCCGTGTTTTAATGTCTGTTGGGGGTACAGGGAAGTCTTCCAAACTTCTAAACAAGAGTGAAGAACGGATAAAATGTTAGCCTCAGTACTTTGTTTCAGCTCCAACCAACATTAAAATGGTCTGAAAAGGATCCTATTGATCCAAGCATCTTTCACAGAAAGCTGTGTCATTGTCAAGAATTTAAGAGTTGCCAAGGTCATAAAGACAGACTTCTCAGAGATAGTTGTTCCACATCAGAGCTGACACACAATGATTTCATGACAGAATTGCTTAATAGCATCATTTCCGCTAACGGAAGAAATGAAGGGTCTGGTGGGAAGCAGACTTAAATCGTCTTCCTTCTAGTCTCCCCCTTCCGACCTCCTTCACCAGTTAAAACACCCTTTTTATTTCTCTCCTTGTGCACATTCAGGTAGAGAGTGAGCAGTGGTGGTGCCTCCTAACTCTATTCCCATAATTTCAAGCTTGCTCACCCTCACCCGTCCAAATAAAAATGATTTTAAAGGAAAAGAGAAAACAACCACTAGCAGCCACCTCTCAAACACACCATCTCAGAAACTGGGGGTAAAAGAACTGAATTCTTCCATGACTGTGTTCCCTGTGACCTCAGCCTACTTGGGAGCTTTTGTTTCAGGCCATCCATATTTCTTTACAACATGTGCACCAACGATGGCAGTATCAAAGGTCATACAGACATCCTTGGCATTGGCTTACAGTGTTTCCCAAAGTGTGGTACGCGTACCCCCTGGGGTATGGGGAGAGTTTGGTGGGGGTACGCGTTGCACCGGAGGTGAGGATATGCACTGCACCATGCTTAGCTGCGCCTAATTCTACGTTCTCATGAGTCAAGTCAAGACAGGCTTGTGAGGCGTGAGATGGTCTGGTGTGCAAATAAATGTTACTTATAACATAACTTTTATTTATATTTTATTATGAATAATTTTATTTTTCATTTATTATTATTTTGTGTATGTATAAAAAATAAAAAATAAATATATTTTGATTATTAAAATACATCCACTTTTTGACGAGGGGTACTCAGCATTATGAAAATTATAGAAGGGGTACACATATGTCAAAAGTTTGGGAAACACTGACTTAGAACATGCATTCTTAATGAAGGACAATATTTCCAAGGAGATGAAAATTGGTTCTCAGAGGGTGAGAAAAACCAGGTACCACACTAGTTTATGATCCTTCACATGACATTACTAGATATACAGTATATCTGTGATATTCTGAGTTCATGAAGAGAGAACAATTAGGAAAAAGAACTCTTAAAAAAAGTTTCCTAAGGGAATGATGAAAAAAATGTCTTGGAAAGTATGAAGTTTTCCAGCTCAGTTTTTTTTACTCTAGGAAAATGACAGGTGACAGAAGACAGGACTATTCCTGGTGCCCATGCTATGCTGGCAGTTTCAGAGGGTCCAGTTCATCATAGCAGTAGTTAAAGAGAAGAGCTCTGGTACAGGTGGCTTGGTTTGAAGCCCAATTCAACCATATACACCGGCGTGATCTTGAGTTAGTTAACTAATCTCTCTGTGCCTATTTTTTTTTCCATTTATAAAATGAATATTGGAATACCTGACACTTAATGTTATTGTGAGGGATAAGGGACTGGCCTACATTAAAAAAAAAAAAAAGTCAGCAGAAGCATCTTGCACCTTTGTGAAAGGTCTAATGCCCTTTAATTCACATCCTATAGGAGTCCAAATCCAGCTAAACATACTTTTCTTTTAAATTTTGAAAATTTTGAAAAATACAGATTATGTCCAAGCCTGTAAGAAATGATATGAGTTTATTTTAGACAGTTTCCAGGAAGCAAAATCTCATTGGATTGAGAAAATGCTCTAGATAATGGCAGTTTTGCACCTTATTTTTTTGCATTTCCATCAAAGGAAGGAGGAGGCATACGGAGGGATTACATGAACTCCATTGATGATAGTTTAGGGAGGTGGGAGAGAGCAAAGAGGAGAAATCTCCAGGATTGGATAAAGAGTAAAGTGGAGAGACATATACTTCTTTTATATTAATGGGTGTAGGACAGTTAACAATTAACATTTAGAGCACATAGAGATGGTATGGGGAACAAGATAACAATGACAGTTTCCGTGTCTTGGGCTCTGGTGGGAGATTGTGACCTCAGGTGTTTGGAAAAGGGATTATTCAGACATTCCAAAGGTATGCTATCTTAGATGAAAAAAACCAACAACACAAAACCCAACAACACAATAAGCAGGCATTAAGGTAAAGGCTGACCTCTGTCGAGGAAGATACCAGCCTAGGACGTGACTACCTGCCATGACTAGTTTTCAGTTAGGAAGTTGTTTTTTAATTTCGGACCATCGTAGGTGCTTACTTTTGGTCTCGGTTCGTAAGGCCACCATAAAGGCTCCTCCAAGCTTGTCAGGTTTAGTATGTGGCCCCCTTTTCATCCACAATTATATAGAAATAGAATAGAGGAAAGGACAGAGGTAATATATATTTCCGCAATAGGTAACGTTAATTTATGTTAGCGTTTTGTCATATTTGCCTTAGTCTTTTTTCATGCATTCAATTTTTAAGATATATTTTTTATTGTTGATAGTATTACAGATATCTTCCATTTTCTCCCCCATTCTCCCTTCCTCCCTGTACCTACTCCCCATCCCAAGTCTACATTAAAATTTTTAATTATGTAGTAATACACACAGGCCCAGATAAATAGATGGATAGATGATAGATATTTAGATAGATAGATAGATAGATAGATACACATGCTCTGTTTTGTACCTCCAGTCCAACCATTATGAAGCAAACGTTTAAAAAGTGCCTAATGCCAGGTGGAATTTCCTTCGAGGTATTCTCTCTGAAAGGAGCCTGAGAGACTGACTAGCCATCCTGCAAAGCAAAATTCTTCATCCAGACAAGGTAAATGTCCTCATTCAGGTTAAGAGCCAAATGGCATTTTCTCCATTAATTGAAACAATATTTCTTGTGCCCTTTAAATCTTTGTATTGAGAGCAGAATTGGAGCACCAGAGGCAGAAGCCGGCCCTTCAAAATGAAAATCCAGGTAGCTAGCGTAAGTTATCTGTTGCCATCTTTGCAGACATTTCTCACAAAGGCTCCTGAATAGCCCAGTTCTCCTATCCATAACAGCTCCAAACGTGGCATTTGTCGATGACTCAGTCTTTCTGCCTATCGAATGTAGATCTCAGCAGGGAAAGTTGTGATCAGATCTGGGAACCACACCGGCTTGCGCACCGGCCAGGCACCTTAGCGGTGGAGAAACCTGTGGTGGACAAATGCCTTGGAGGCAAAGGAATGAAAGTCTTGAGCCCTGAGTAAGGCAGGCCTTGGGTTCTCAGGCACGAGGCTGTGGCCCCAGGCACCGCAATCTGAGGTAGATGGCAGACTGCCCGCAGGTGTGCTTAGCTACTCATCCAGCCAAGGAGCCAAGGAGACAGTTTGTTTAGCTATAATGGCCACGGCCCTAATGGCCACAGCCCGGGAATGGCACGTTCTCTCCTGAGGGTAACTCTCAGACCGTGGAATGTGGCCGAGAGAGGAAACAATATGTGGTGTTCTCCGGGAGGTCTGGCAAACAGAACTGTGCAGAGGCCCACACGGTTTTAATTATGGCTGGAACATTTCTCCACCTCCACCCCCCTCTCTCTTTACTTTAAAAGGAAAAAAAAAATATTTTAAATGCTTTGGTATAATCCACTCAACTGTACTTATTGACACTAATAATAACAATAATACCCACCAGGTTTTAAATGCTTCTCCAGGGCCAGGCTCAGAGCCAGGCTACCCTCACAACCACAATGAGAAACAGAGGATATATCTCCATTTTACAAATGGGAAAGAGCCTTTTCTTTTTGTCTTTAAAAAAATATTTTTATTTATTTTGGAGAGGGAAGGAGAGGGAGATGGAGAAGGAGAGGGAGAGTGAAGAAGAAGGAGAAGGAGAAGGAGAGGGAGAGGGAGAGGGGAGGGAAAGGAGAGGGACAGGGAGAGGGAGAAGGAGAGGGAGAGAGAGAGGGAGAGGGAGAGGGAAAGGGAGAGGGAGAGGAGAGGGACAGGGAGAGAGAGAAGGAGAGGGAGAGAGAGAGGGAGAGGGAGAGGGAGAGAGAGAAGGAGAGGGAGAAGGAGAGGAAGAGGGAGAGAGCTATAGAAACATCAATGAAGAGAGAGAACATTGATTGGCTGCCTCTTGAACACCCAACTGGGGATCAAGCCCCCAACCCAAGTGTCCTGATGGGGAATCAGATTATGACCTCCTGGTTCATAGGTTGATGCTCAACCACTGAGCCACGCCGGCTGGGCAAGAGACATAATTATATTTGTTCACGGATTCACTCACTCACCATTTAGAGAACATCTGCCGAGCCTTTTCCATGTGCTCGGCCCTATGCTGCTGCCCCAAAGAACTTACCATCCACCACAACTAACAAGGAGAAACGCTGTAACTAACTACCACATTTTTATTTTGCTCTCCTGAAAATGATGGAGGAAAAGAGTGGTCCCTAAACCAGCGAGGAAGTGTTGCATCATGCTGGCTTTTCAGCACATGTCAAAAGGAGGAGGAGGGAAGCCTCATTAAATTTGTTTCTATTTCCAAACAAATTTATTCTTGGGATAGGATGGAGAATAATGAAGCTAAATGTGTTTGTGGAGCCCACAGAGAAGGAAAAAACTGCAGCTTAGTGCCACTTTGCCTTTCCCAGCACTCTTTTCTGGTGCTTCCTGCTCACCTGTCACGGAGCAGCGCCGGTAAAGCGCTTACTTGTGGGTCTCCAGCAGGTGGTAAACAAACTGCAGTCTGGCTCCTCATAGGCAGAGGTCACCTAATTCGTCTTTTACCCTCCCGTACCTGGAGCATTTTGAAAGGTTTATTTAGTTGGGTGAAAATGAGCAGAAGAATGAGTGAGTGAATGGCACACAGATCTCTTCCTGCACACGCATTAAGCATGGATTCACACCGAGGACAAGTCATACAGATTCAACACCATTGTAGTAACTCGGTATGGGGCCAGTTGTATGCTGGAAGTGTCAGGGGAACGCTTTGTAAAGTGCATGATTGTCTAACCACTGTGTGGTACACCCGAAATGAACGCAACATAATACTGAATGTAAGCTGTAATTCAAAATGTTTTAATACTTAAAAAAAATTTTTTTTCATTGATTTTAGAAAAGAAGGAAGAGGGAGAGAGAGAAACAGCAATGATGAGAGAGAATCATTGATCGGCTGCCTCTTGCACGCCCCACACTGGGGATCAAGCCCACACCCAGGCATGTGCCCTTGACTAGAATCGAGCCTGGGACCCTTCAGTCCACGAGCTGATGTTCTATCCACTGAGCCAAACCAGCTAGGGCTGAAAATATATATATTTTTTAAATCACACAAATTCATATATATTCTCAGAGAGGATGACATTGTTCTCCTTACAGGAGACCTCCCTTTGCTGGCCTAGCCATCTTGTATGGCAACCTCTTCCATTCCCAACCCTCTTCTAAACCCAATTCTGTCTGCTCAGTCCCACCCCTCCTTTATTGAAACCTCTCTTTCTCAGCTGGCACAGGAGATACTAAGCTTCCTGACGGCTTACCGAACAGTATGCCTAGAACAAGACCACGGCCACTTTCAGAAGTCCTGGCATTTTTTACTTTCTATGGGCCTGGAAGAAACGTTGCCCAGCATTTGCTGTATATTAGGAGAAATGCTTATTTGGGAGAATTTTCCCCAGCGCAGGAGAGAGAATGGTTGGTTTGAAAGACAAACTCAGACGGGATGCAAGTATGAAGACCTTTGAGCTTGCTCAGTGTTCAGGTGTGTGATCAAGTAGGCTTGAGGGAGCAGAGGAACTTACCTGATAGTCTTTGATGTCCTGCGTATTCTGCCATATGCTTAAATGAGATAGCTCATCTAATCACCATGAAAATGAGTTTCGCCCTGCCGGGTACGCTCAATGGTTAGAGCACCGGCCCACCCAACGAAGGCTCACAGGTTAGATTCCTAAAAAAAAAAAAAAAAAAAAAAATACAGTTGACCCTTGAAAAGCATGCGGGTTTAGGGGTAATAACCTCTGAGCAGTTGAAAATCTGCAAATAATTTTTTAAAAATATATTTTTATTGATTTTGGAGAGGAAGGGAGAGAGAGAGATAGAAATATCAGTGATGAGAGATGAGAGATGTTGATCGGCTGCCCCCTGCACACCCCACACTGAGGACTGAGCCAGCAACCCAGGCAGGTGCCCTGACTGGGAATTGAACCATGACCTCCTGGTTCATGGGTGGAAGCTCAACCACTGAGCCACACTGGCCAGGCTACTAATACTTTGTGAGCCGGCAATGGGTTTTTTGCATTCTCGGATTCAAGTTGGGAATCTGCAGCTGAGAATCTGTGGCGAGAAACTGGCTGAGTAGCTATGGCTGGGAATCTGCGGTTGGGAATGCGAATGTACTGTTTTCAACCCACAGTTGGTTGGACCTGTGGCTGCAAAGCCCGGGTCAACTAACTTTACTGGCGGGGGGGGGGGGGGGGGGGGCGCGAGAATCCAAATACAAGTGGACCTGCTCAGTTCAAACACATGTTGTTCAAGGGTCAGCTGTATAAGTAAATTTCTTAGAGAGTCAGAAGGAGAGAACTCATCCAAATGAAGGAAAAGTGAAGCATTGGAGCTGGGCCTGACAGAGTGAGTTTTTATATCTTTAGGCGGCCATGAGGCTGTCAGAGAGAAAAATGTTTCTCTGCCCTCAGATGTTTAGCTGCTGAGGGACTGTGAATTAAAATGACAAAAGCCAAAACCGGTTTGGCTCAGTGGATAGAGCGTCGGTCTGCGGACTGAAAGGTCCCAGGTTCGATTCCAGTCAAGGGCATGTACATTGGTTGCGGGCACATCCCCAGTAGGTGGTGTGCAGGAGGCAGCTGGTCGATGTTTCTCTCTCATTGTTGTTTCTAGCTCCCTATCACTCTTCTTTCCTCTTTGTAAAAAATCAATAAAGTATATTAAAAAATAAAAATAAATTAAATGACAAAAGACAGATTAGCAAACAAAAGACAAGTTTTTGTTCACATATGTATGATGTGTCCATAGGAATTCATAGAAAAATGTGACTCAAAAAGGTTGTTAGAAATTTGGGCTTATGTGCTATCTTAAAGGGAGGAGGGCACTTATTGGAAAAAGGACTGTAAGAAAGATAAATGAGCCCTTAGTAGAATAGATAGAAGTTATGATCATTTTGTGATAACATTTGTGTAGTGTTGTGCTGATGTCTATTTGTCCGTGATGAGAGTCAAGCTTTCCTGGTTGATTCTGAGGAGGGAATTTATGACAAGTGACTCAAGTCTCTTGAGTTCTTTTGGGAAATCTGCTTTTAGGCAGATAAGGGAGTTCAGAAAAAAAGCCTTCTCAAACGCCTTCAGCGCAACATGATTTTTATACCATAATGGAGTATTCTGAGTCCCTACAATGCAGAGAAAGGTGATAATGTCTTAAAACTTATTATTGCTTTGTGAAAAATACACCAGAAATACATCAGACTTTAAATAAAGCAGACCAGGTACCTTTGACTCCCTGGTATAGGAGGCATGAAAAAGCCGAACATTAAGTATATAGCTGCTGCTTCATCTATTCATCATCATCTTCTTCTTCTTCTTCATCATCTTGCTCACTCTTCCCTGAGCCTGAGGTCACAGATGAACTGAGTGTGAGGAATAAGCACAGAGGTCAGCACTGGGGTTGCAAATAATGATTGGCACACTCCTTGAATTTTATGTTAAAAACCTAAAAGCCTTGCTTTTTAAAAAGTCATAAAATAGTAGTAAGTTCTTAATGTCTATGGCATTAAACATATTCATATAGTCACCTGATAGCTATGGGGGAATGTCTTTCACAGATTCTGACCTAAATGGAATATGCCCACGCAGGGTTACAGGGCCATTTAAAATAATTTTTTTACGGGGATGAATCAAAGGCTTATAATCTAGATTAGCAATTTTCAACCAATGTGCCTCAAGAATTTTTAAAGCGTGCAATACCTGACAATATTTAGTCAGGGGCAGGGACCTCTTTTTCCTTAGGTTGTCAAATACAGCCCAGCCAGTGTGGCTCAGTGATTGAGCTTCAACTCAGGAACTAGGAGGTCACTGGTTTGATTCCCAGTCAGGGCTCAATCCCCAGTAGGGGATGTGCAGGAGGCAGCAGATCAATGACTTTTCTCTATCACTCATGTTTCTATCTCTCTATTCCTCTCTCTCTAAAATAAATAAATCGGCCGAAACCGGTTTGGCTCAGTGGTAGAGTGTCGGTCTGCGGACTAAAAGCTCCCAGGTTTGATTCTGGTCAAGGGCATGTACATTGGTTGCGGGCACATCCCCGGTAGGGGGTGTGCAGGAGGCAGCTGGTCAATGTTTCTCTCTCATCGACGTTTCTAGCTCTCTATCTCCCTCCCTTACTCTCTGTAAAATATCAATAAAATAGATTTGTTAAAATAAATAAATCGATGAAATAAATCAATAAAAATATTTATAAAAAACAACAACAGACAATGTAAGAATAGCCATCCAGTGTGAATGCCTGTCTTGAACCATAAATATATAGGTCATATAATAGAGTTGAATCTTACTGCTCATGTCACAAAATGAAGTTGTGTTCATTCGGATTAATTGGTTAATTCTTGGTACCAGAAATCCTTATATACAGTATATGCACCTGATTTTTTAAGAAGTCACTCTGGAGCAAAGCGGGTAGTAATTACTATTATTATTATTTTGGTAAACCAATAAAAATTATACATATTATTTTGCCAGCAAAAAATGTATTTTGTGGTGTGCCGCGGAATTTTAGTAATTATTTTGTGTGTGCCATTGTTACCACTGCAGCCAGGTGGGCTTACAAAATAGAAATAGGTACTTGTGAGAATGGATCTCTGGGTTTTCACATCCAGGAGCCATGGCCCTGGCTTGAAAATCTTCGGCTCCAAAGTGGAATGATGAATTTTCTAAGAAGGAACACAAGTTTAGATTTAATTATTGGAAAACCAGGGCAGAAACACATCAAAAGGAGACCCCCTGGAGTAAGCAGCATTAAAGATAAATTTTTTCCTGGAACTGTAAGAGCTTTGGGTTTTGACAGGTTCTATAACTGACACCAAATGTTCCCTCAGGTTAGCAAGGGGACTGACCGCCTGGAGAACTCAGGAGGCCTGTTTGTAGCAGGAGAGGTCTGTGCAGGAAAGGGTGGTGGATAGACTTGGCAGAAATATAATATAGAAAAGCTTGGTTTCTAGGCTGAGTCATATAAAGTTTTCATAGTAGATTTATAAAATAACAGATGTAGCTAGAGATGACAGATCTCTAACAAGTTTACACACTGTGACTTTTGTTGGAAATAGGACATTTAAAAAAAGTCATTATTAGGTTAGCAAATGCTGGCAATATTAAATCAGTTATTTAAAGTTGTATTGTTAAAACATTTTTTTTCAATTTCCTGCACTAAGTAGAAACCTACGAGTTATTAATTAAATTATTATTTAATTTTAACTGCACTAGAACCTAAAAAACTTTAATCCCAACTCTGCTATGTAAGAAAACTGAGTTATAATGATAAATAAGATTAAGAAAGGGGGTGGCCGAAACCGGTTTGGCTCAGTGGATAGAGAGTCGGCCTGCGGACTGAAGGGTCCCGGGTTCGATTCTGGTCAAGGGCATGTACATTGGTTGCAGGCACATCCCTGGTGTAGGGTGTGCAGGAGGCAGCTGGTCGATGTCTCTCTCATTGATGCTTCTAGCTCTCTATCTCTCTCCTCTCCATTCCTCTCTGTAAAAAAAAAAAAATCAATAAAACACATTTTTTAAAAAGGGGGGGTAGGGTGGGTCATAATAATCAAAATCAGAAAATAGGATTCTTTAGTTTACAGGTCAGGTTTTCTATATTATGAGGCAAATGAAAATAGACTTCCAATTCAAGATTATGAATTTCTGTTTTGCAGGAGTTTTTCTTTATAAACCTTTAAACACATTAACTTAAAGTTTTATACGCATAAATAATTTTCATAGGTCATTTCCAGAAAATGAACTATGGATATTATATACAGATTCTGGAGGAATAAAAATGTATTTAAATTAAAATGACCTGAAGTTGGATAGATGTGAATGAACTGCTTCATAGAAGGTATCCATAGAAACCACTTAAACTAAAGAGAAATGCTAATTCTCTTGGTAAATTGAGCTCCCAGAATAAAAATGAGAGTGAGACATTTAGTGTAGGTGTGAATAGGCTTTAGCCATATCTACATAAAACACACTAACTGACAATTATATATTTCTGGCCTTGGTCTCAGCTGATAGTCACAGTCAATTTATGGCCATATAGTTCATGGAATTTTGCTAGTTAACTAGCTACAAAACAGTGGCCCAACTTGTTGATTTAATTTAAAAATCTGACCAGAGAATTAATGTTCTAGTATTCCAAACTTTCAGCAGTTTCTTGACCACACAAGAAATTAAACTTTATAATGACAATTTATAGAGATTATATAAGCAAGTAAGGGACACCATTAAAATAATTTAAATCATTTGTAAATTTTCCTATGTGAACTTTCAAAGAAAGATTTCAATCTTCCACATTCAATTTTAGGCTGATGCCTGAGCAGACAAAATGTTTGGAATTCAATGTTCTGCTTCTGTTTTTTATATATTTATGTAAATACTAGAGGCTCAGTGCAAGAATTTGTGTACCAGTGGGATCCCTCAGCCTGGCCTGCGGGATCGGGCCAAAACCAGCTCTCTGACATCTTCCTCCAAGGGATTCCAGATTGCGAGAAGATGCAGGCCAGACCAAGAGACCCCACTGGTACACAACTGGAGATGGAGAGTGATGCAACAGGTTGGCCAGCTGGGCAGGAACCGTGGGAGGGCTCCAGGGCATGTCCAGCTTGTTTCACTCAGTTCCCATTGGCTGGACACCAGCAGCAAGCTAACCTACCAGTCAGAGCATCTGCCAACTGGTGGTCATAGCAAGTGATTGAACAGCCTTAACATATCATTAGCATATTATGCTTTGATTGGTTGAACAGCCAACCAGATGACTGTACATTTAGCATATTAGGCTTTTATTATATAGGATTTTCTGGTCACTATAGTTTTTCTTAATTTCTTCATTTGCAAACTGAGTTGATCATTTTAGAAATGCTAACTATTCATTATTACTAACTGTAATAATTTATTATTGCTTGCTGTGTAGCTTCTTCCTACTCCTACCTATTGTAGGTAGTTCTATAATAAACTACTTTTGACTTTACTCACTTCATATTCCAGGTGATATACTCTAGAACTGCTGTTCGTAATAACCTCATTCATTCTCAGACATTTTGGCTATAGAATTATTGAGGCTCCAAAGAGCTTCTGTTTGTGTGGATTATATCTCACAATATTTACAATTTTAGAAGTTAAATCTAGACATTTAAAAAATAATATTTAAATAACATATTCATTATTTATTAACACAAATAACTTATTTTTATGAAAAATAACTATAACTATGTTTTCTCAAATAAAAAACATTTAGTGAGAAGAATGGTATTGCTTAACATTTTCTAGACCTCTGTAATGGCTTTGTCATTGGAAGACAGTTGGATTCTCTGATCTACTTCTACATTCCATCTGTTGCACTATTGTACTTCATGTCGCCTTTGGAAAACTGAGTGAAAAGGGACTGAACGTCTTAGTGTTATCGTAAAAATAGTTTTGACCTGAAATGATACTAGATACCCCAGGGGCTTCAAGCACACTTTGGAAGTCCGCTGGTGCACACCATAGCAAATATGCAAAATTATTTCATGGCTATAGGTAATGTGGTTTGCAATCCTCAAAGACACTTCCCAAAAAAGAGTCATGCTTTATTTTGCTGTTCAAAGAAATGAATAACAGTGATTGTGTATTGTCAAAGTCTCCTCCTATTTTACTTTCTCTGCAGGCCAGGAAATACTCAACGAGTGCTAGCGAATTAAGTTTCAAATGTAATAGGGACATCAAGGCATACAGAAAATTGACCGGCTTGAGATAGCCACAGAGACTTACATTCTGACCTTCTTCCTCTCAAGCAAGAACTCTTTCTACTACGCCACAATAATTGCTAATGTCTGACTTTTTACATTTCAGCATTGGGGCCAGGCCCTGAAGTCAGATGACAAATCCAGGTTACAACCCCTGCACCATTCCAGGCTAGCCGTGTAACCTTGGTCAGACTGCGTTGTTTCTATCTCCTCGGTTTCCTTATTTGTGAAGTACACACAGTCCCTATTTCATCTTACTATTTTGACAATATTAAATGAGATAACATTTCGCATGGTTTAAAATGGCTCCTGGCACTCAACAGGCAGAGCTATTTTTATTAGCTGAAGTTACTCTCAGTGAACTGCAGAGCATTTGGAGCAAAAAAAGAAATCTTCTTAGCCAGGGCTTGGCTCCAATGTGTGTGAACTGCATCTGCCACTTGGATCCTGACTTAATTAAAGGCTGGAAATCATTGCGTGTCTCTAGAGGAGCCGAACATGCCTATGGTCTCAGAGGACGAAAGTAAAAAAAAAAATGTTAACTGGGAAACTTTTGCAACCAAGGGTTAAACTCGCCTTAAAGAGAAAGCTGAACAATTCTGGCCTCTGGCCTGTGATGCAACGCCAAGTGTGTTTGCTTTTGTGAGCCCAGGAATGCTTCTGGTTAGCCTTGTTTGTTGTGGAAACTGACATGATCAAAGTGGGGAGAATTAAAACGATCCATCAGCATAATAGCCAAGGCCATAGATGAACTCCCCAGACAGATCCTTGAACCTGAAGGCTCCCACTGAGGGCGGACAAGCCAGCTGGCAGCAGCTTGAAAGAAAAGAAAAGCATCTCTCAGACGTGTGGGCAGCTGGGAGATAAAGACGCTGGGTGGGAAACTTTAGATGGGAGTTCAGATACAGCAAAGGTGCAAAGGTGAAATGGGATGCTGGCCTTGTATATGTTAGGATTCTTGCCACACCAAGGTTGTGGTTTTCAGGCGTCAGTTTTTAGAGTGCAGTTAACTGAGTGAAGCGAGCACGTTAAGTATTCAAGATTTGGGGGTGGGGAAACTGCTAATTGCAATGGAGATCCTGTGCCAGTTGCACTGGTGTGTTGTAAGGCATGTCATGCTTCTCTCCATATTAATTTCCAAATGTTAAAAAATTCTCATTATTATTAAATGGAATTATGGGTTCCTAAGTAGCTGGCATGATTTTGGATGGTTTGTTCACTTAGTCCTTTATCCCAGGATTAGGATTAGTCAAATTCTTTGATATTCTATAAAATATGAAATGATGTTGGACCTCAACTGTTGCTAAGACGCCCTATATCACCTAGGGATTCATAAACAAAAGGGGTGGATAAGATCTTGAAGAAGGCCAGGCCCACTCACATATTTTAGAGATGAGGAAACTGAAGCCAGGAGAGAGGAAATCACTTGTTCAGTATTACAGTCCTCGGCTTTTCGGGCCAATGCTTGCTTGCTTGTTGTCATGCCAAAGAATCCCCAGAAACTAGGCAATTAGCCTAGAATAACGCTCACCCTGGATAATATCACCTTCTGGGCATCTGTAATTTGAAATGCTACGAGGATACCACTGTTTTTATTTTTTAAAATATTAACAATTCTGCTTTTTGTTTTGATTTTGTGCATCTTGGCTTATCTTTTTAATCTCTGTCCCTCCCAAGGCACACTTTACCCACATTCTCCTGGACAGTCCAGATAAATGCAGAATGAGGTTTTGAGGGATCACTAACACATCCAATACTGTGCCCAATGAGAGAACTTAATAATCATGACACTTTATGTTGAGTGCTTTACAAATCACAAAGCACTGTTAACAAAAGGTCACTGCTGTCAATCCAGTGCCAACAGGCGTTCCCCAGTCTGGTGTGCAGTAAAAGGGACAGACTTTATTCAGGGGAACAGTTTCCAAACCAAGGAAACAGAACCTCTGGAGGAAACTGAAAGTGAGCTCCCTAAGACAAAAGGAAGGCTCCTTATATAGAGAAAGTGCTCACCCTGGGTCCTGATTGGTCGGTCCACTTTATGTAAATGAGGAACCCAAATTTGCACATGATTGGTCCACATAGCATTGTCCTGATTGGTCAGAATTGTACATCCTGATTGGCTGTTATGGTGTAGCTCTGATTGATTAGTAAAGATGCAAATGAGGATATGGCTGCTGAGCTTTAATTGGAAGAGGCCCATTAGTTGAAATATAATTCCAGGGACTCCTTTATTAGGGTTGACTCAGCTGGCGGGAACACAGTACAGAAGGCTTGGAACCCAGTTTATATGGCTTTTCCCTGAAATGTAACATGTGTAAGAGGCCCCTATAAACTCCTGTTAGACTCTGATTATAAGTTTGGGCCCACTTAACTACAAGGAATATTTTTTGACAGTTATATTCTTTCTTAGAGTCAACAGCACTTTTTTTTTTATTTTAAATCCTCACTCGAGGATATGTTCATTGATTTTTAGAGAAAGAAAGGGAGAAAGAGGGAGAGAGAAACATTTATTGGTTGCCTCTAGTATGCACCCCAACCAGGATCAAACCTTCATCCTAGGTATGAGTGTCTTAACTGTGAGTCAAATCTTCAACCTTTCGGTGTATGAGGACAAAACTCCGATTAACTGAGCCACCGGGCCAGGGCTCCACAGCACTTTTTAACCTCTTCTTCCATTACTCTCTACACAGTCCATGGAGGGAAGCAGAGCCTTTGCCATCATTGGTCTTATGGGTGAATGAAGTAAAACAGCGCACAGCTTGTCTCTGGTCACAGGCCTCAGAGCAGCTGAGCAGGGCCCAGCGTGGTGCTTCAGTCCCTCTGTGCCATCAGGTTCAACATCTCAGTTCTCACCATGAGCAGAGGCCCACTCGCCTGGACTTCCGGGTTGCTGCTCTGAGCCCTAGACTTGGTGGGAGTTTTAGGAAATTCTGCAAAAAGGCAGACCAGGGGACTAGGACAGACAGAGAGAAATGCTCAGGCCAGGAGAAAGGGAAAGAAGTCTGGAAGTCTTGCACTTAAAAAGGTAAGGATTAGCCAGAGGTGTAAGTCTACAGATGCCAGAGATAAAAATCCCAGGAAGAGGTTCATTCTTGCCCTTTTCGGGGCTCCTAGTAACTGTTTCCTTATGAAAATGTTTGCCTTTCTCTTTATCTGCCTTGCTGAAGTATGCATGCCCTGAAAAGATGTGGGGTTTAGTCTCAGTTTGCTTCCAAGCCATGGGCCCCATTCAGCACCGAGATGGGGGAGAGCCTGCAGGGCTCCTGCCCGGAAGTCTGGAGACAGGAAGGAGAAGGTCTGTCTGGCATCAAAGGAGTAAGAGAAACCCTGGGGGTTATTGGGCTGCTTCTCTCCTCTCCACCAGTCCTTTGCCCCGCTAATTTGCTGCCCAGGCTCCAACCCAGGCCCCCAACCCTGTCCCACCCCTCTTCCAGATTCTCACTTGCCCCAAAGGTCACTAAAGTAGGGACCCCCACGAAAGAAAGCTGGGTCCCCCTGGGTTTCTGTTTATCTTTGGAAACCACTTACGGAACAAGAAGTTGGGCCCACAAAATGTGAACCCTTCAGGAATGCGCCACAGCCCCACACCCTCACTCCAGTAGGGTTACCAAATGAGGCCAATTCATTCTCTGGAATGTAGCAGCCCCGGCAATGATGATTGATACTGACAGGGAAGCTTTCATGTAGCAATATCCCCGGCCACCCGCTGCGAGGCAAAGAGAAAGAACTCTCTGGAATTCACAACATTCCCCCTCCAATTAAATCCCCAGCCGCCCCGCTGTGTGTGAATGGGTTGTACTGGGGGATTCGTAGCTCTGATGTGGGGGATTTGCTGATTCCTTTGAGCCCCCCGTGGAGAGGTGATATGGAGAGCAAATAATCAGTGTGCAGCTCTGAGGCGAGGGAAAGAATTGGCTCGGCTGGGCCTGGCTTCACTATTTATACACTTTTAGGAACCTAGGAAACTGGGTTTGCAGATAAAAACCTGGACTGAGGGGCCCTCAGCTCCCACCTTTTGTGGGCCTGGAAGGCTGATGCCTGTCCCACGCAGTTTCAGACCCCAGCCTTGTCTCAAAACGGAGGAGGCATGGGTGCCTGGCAGAGAGGAAGAGGGATCAGATTCCTGGTTCTACACCTGGCCTCCCCTGCCCATTACCTTCCCCTGGCCCCACTCACACACTCACCCCAACCAAGGCTAGAGTTTTGCTTGGTCTTTGCGTTTGACTGAATTGCAGTTTTCAGTCTAAGTTCACTGACTTTGAAAATGCTGTTCATTTTTTCACACATAGCTCCGGGTTCCTCTGGGAAGCCTTTCCTACTGGCAAGAATACACTGTGGTCTGGCTGGTGTGGCTCAGTGGTTGAGTGTCCACCTATGAACCAGGAGCTCAGGGTTCGATTTTCAGTCAGAGCACACACCCAGGTTGTGGGCTCTATCCCCAGTAAGGAGTGTGCAAAAGGCAGCAGATCGATGATTCTCATTAGTAATGTTTCTATCTCTCTCTCCCTCTCCCTTTGTCTCTGAAATCAATAAAATATATTTAAAAAAAGAAAAAGAAAGAAAGAAACACATGTGGCTTCTCTGGCCTTTTCAAAGCCTTTATGACAGTCCAACACATGTTCTGTTTTACTGGATGTGGGTATGTCTCTTTCCACGTCAGGGACCCCCATGCTGCCTGACTAAAAAATAATGACTAGCATTTTTTGGGCACTTGATAGGCACCAAGAATGTACATGCATTATCGCATGTAAGCCTCAACAGTAATCTCCGAAGTAGGTACTATGCTTTCACAAAGAGGACAAAAGAGGCCTAGGAGTTCCTAACCTGTGTGGGGTCACAAACTGAAAGAGGTAACTACCCTGTTTCCCCCAAAATAAGACAGTGTCTTATATTAATTTTTGCTCCCAAAGATGCACTAGGTCTTATTTTCAAGGGATGTCTCATTTTTCCATGAAGAAGAATACGGGACACATTTATTGTTAAATGAAAATAAAGGAAATTTATTACCTGTATATGGTACAGTAGTACGGTAGTTGTCAACACAAACCAGACAAACTGTGAATCCTACAGTATCAAGAATTTACTCATTTATTCAATGATAACATGTCATCATCTTCTGGCACATCATCATAACAATCCAATTCCTGAATTTCCTGGTGAGTTTCTTGTGACTCCATTTCTTTCAGAATCAGTGGACCAAATCTCTCATGTTTAGCAATAGCTCTGTCTTTAAATGAGTACTTCTTGTCAAGGTAGCCTGCTCGCAGTGCATTGAAATGCAACTGTCAATGATTTTCTCCCATGAATTCTTCACCCAAGTCACAACCTCTTGCAGTTTAGGTTTCACAAAGTTTCCACGCTGATTTCTCTCCATTCACATAGCAGTGAGGTCAGGACTCCGAGTAATGTCACTGGTTGCTAGACGCCAGTCAGGGCGGCCCTAGCGACCAGTTTATGGTAAATTAATTTTCATTCTGAGACAGAGCCTGGGGGCCTTATTTTTGGGGGGATGCCTTATATTTCACTCAGAAGGAAACCTGTAAGTAGGTCTTATTTTTGGAGCATGTTTTATTTTCGGGGAAACATGGTAGTAAGTAGGTGGAGTTGGTTTCCAACCCTGGTCTATCCCTCAGACAACCTCTGGTTCCCACACTCTTTGCCTTTGTTTGAGCTCTCATTGCTTCTCACCTGGAGCGCCTGCCACAGAACTTCCAGCTTCCAAACTTGCAGATCCTCAACCCCCCTCCACACTGCAGCCAGGAGGGTTTCTTAAGACTGGTTACTCACTGCTAAAACTCTTCAAAGGTTCCCCAGGTCTTAGAAAAAGTTCCCAATTCCTCAGGTTAGCACACAAGCCCCTTTATGATCAGACACCTGGAAAGAATTAAATAAAGACTGAGATGATAATCTTAATTACCTCTTGGAGAAGTTTGTGGGATGGGGCTGGGAAGGGAAGAGGGCCTCTTTTTCTTAGACTCTGGAGTCTACTTCTGGGCCTGGCTCCCTGAGGGCAGTTTCCATGCTGACCCTGCCCCCACCTTGTCCCTCTCTGTGTTTGTCACTACTTACTTACATTCCCTCTTTCTTAATTCAGATGGATGGTGTTAGATGCAGATTTTACTTTAGGTTCCAAGATATCTGAAGGGAATTGAGGACGAATACTTTGATCTTTAAAGGTTTTGTTGCCAGGAACCACAGGGAACTAGAGAAAAAATATGATTACATCCCTAACAATTTAATGCTCAGTGTCAACCAATCTGTATTTTCATAACTTGCAATCCAAAAAATTACCCTTTGCACACTAAACTTGAGTTTTCCTCAGTCAGCTGACAAATGAACCATTCAGGTTTTCCATGGACCTGCCAGGCACTGTTCAGTTTTAGCCCAGCAACCTTGTTTTTAAAGCAGCATTGCTACAATTATTTAAATTTCATTTATATGGTGTCTCTATTTTATTAAAACTGTGGACAGCCTGGCTGGTGTGACTCAGTAGTTGAACACTGATCTATGAACCAGGAGGTCACGATTGATTCCCAGTCAGGGCACATGCCTGGGTTGCAGGCTTGATCCCCAGTAAGGGACCTGTAAGAGGCAGCCCATCAATGATTCTCTCTCATCATTGATATTTTTATCTCTCGCTCTCACTTCATCTTTGAAATCCATAAAAATATATTTGAAACAAACAAAAAGCTATGGACAAAGAGGGGGCCATATACTAAACCTGACAATCTCAGGAGAGGTCTACATGGCAGCCTTACAAACTCAGAGACCTAAATTAAAACTTTAGGATGGTCTGAACTTAAAACTTTCTACTAAAAGCAAGTTCATGGCAGGTAGTCATGTCCTAGGTCAGTATTTTTCCCTAACAAAGGTCAATCTTTGCCTTAACTGAGCCTGAGCCTGTCATCTTTTTTTTTTTTTAATCTTTATTGTTCAGATTATTACAGGTGTTCTTCTCCCCACCCCCCTTAGCTTCCCTCCACCTGATTCCCAACTCCACCCCATGCCCTTACCCCCACCATTGTCTTCATCCATAGGTGTGAGATTTTTGTCCAATCTCTTCACGCACCCCTCAGACCCCTTCCCCCCCTGTGAATTGTTAGTCCAATCCCTTTCTATGTCCCTGATTCTATTATATTCACCAGTCCATTTTGTTCTTCAGGTTTTTTTTTATTCTCTTGATTTTTAGATTCGCTTGTTGGTAGGTATGTATTTGATGCATTTTTGTTGTCCATAATTTTTTACCTTTATCTTTTTCTTCTTCTTCCTCTTCTTAAAGAATACCCTTTAACATTTCATGTCATCCTGGTTTGGTGTTGATGAACTCCTTTAACTTTTTCTTGTCTTTGAAGCTCTTTATCTGACCTTCAATTCTGAGTGATAGCTTTGCTGGGTAGAGTAATCTTGGTTGTAGGTTCTTGTTGTTCATTATTTTGAATATTTCTTGCCACTCCCTTCTGGCCTGCATAGTTTCTGTTAAGAAATCAGCTGACAGTTGTATGGGTACTCTCTTATAGGTAACTAGTAGTTTTTCTCTTGCTGTTTGTAAGATTTTCTCTTTGTCTTTTGCTCTTGGCATTTTAATTATGATGTGTCTTGGTGTGTTCCTCTTTGAATTCCTCCTGTTTGGGATCCTGTGTGCTTCCTGAACTTGTAGGTCTATTTCTTTCACCAGGTAGGAAAAGTTTTCTGTCATTATTTCTTCCATTAAGCCTTCAATATTCTGCTCACTCTCTTCTTCTGGCACTCCAAAAAATACGGATGTTGGTATGCTTTAAGCCAACCCGGAGGCTCCTTACACTATCCTCACACTTTTGGATTCTTCTTTCTTTTGGCCTCTCTGGTTGGGTGATTTTTGCTTTCTTATATTCCAGATCTTTGGTTTAATTATTGGGGTATGTTGATCTATAGTTGAGTTTCTGGTATATTCTTTATTTCAGGCTTTGTATGCTTAATTTCTAGCTGGTCCTTTCCCATTTTTTTGGTATTCTCTTTAAGGTCCTTGAAGGTCTCACCAAGCTTCTTGGAGGTCTCATCAAGTTTCTCAAAGGTTTTTAGAAGATTCTTGAGTAATCTTATAAATGTGATTTTGAACTGTGTGCCATCCAGTAATTTACTCTCCTCCATCTCTCCCATTTGTGTCATGCTCATTTTGGCTGCCTCCCTGTGTTGATGGAGTGGCTTTGTGTGGCTGGTGACCTATAGGGGTCAGTAGTTCAGCTTTCCCAATCACCTGAGGTGATTGTTTTTGCTATATCCCTTTGTGGGCTTAGTGCAAAGTCTTGGTGTAATTACCTAAACCTTGATTGCTGTTGGTACACTGGGAGTAAGTGACCTCCAGGCCAATTTTCTGTGAGGATCTGCTGTATCTATAAAGGAAGAACTGCTGCGCTGGAGACACACCTTGTTTCCGTGGGGCTTCAGTGCTCACTGAGACTGTCTCCCAAATGTATCACTTATGGATGTGAGGGATTGAAACTGAGCTTCAAAAACCTAGAACTCTGGTTTCTGGGTCTCAATGAGGTGCAGTTCAGCTACTGTCTGAGACTAGTACCATCGCAGAAGCTACAGTGTGAACCACAGTCCTGTACTCCTTGGATCTATTTGCCCCAGGTTGCAATTTTGCTAAACTGCAACAGAGAGGGCCATTCATATGCAAAGTCTGCTGCTTGGACCTTGGATGTGTTGTGAGGGGCAGAGTCTCAGGGCGGAGTCTCAGGGTATCACTAGGCTGGGGTGTGGCCAACAGGGATGGCTGCTGTCCGCTGCCTCTCCAATGGCGTACCAGCCTCACCCTGTGTCTCACACCACAACACAGCAAACAACCCAATATCTACAAGCAAGCCAGCCTCACTTTCTGGCCCAATGGCAGACAATCTAGCCTCTCCCCAGAAACTGAATTTCTGAGCGATCGGGTACTTGTCTCTCTTCGGGTTGAAGAAAGCACTGTCCTCTGCCAGCCTGGATCCGCTGCCAGTGCTTATCACGTCCTTGCCCCCCTACCTCAGTTTTTCAGTGTTTGTGCCCTGAATTCTCCTCTTTCTCTTTCAGTCTAGATGTAGCGCTTCCTCTCAGCCACCTTTTGTTTGGTTTTTGGGAGGTAGACTTTTGTTTTTTTTCAACTTGTTGTGCCCGGCAGCCATTTAGGAGTGTTTACCTACACCGCCATCTTTGTTGTTCCCTTTCATCTTTTTTATTTTTATTTTTTATCGATGATAATATAGCTTTGGAATATCAAAGTAATTTCTTTTCTCTAACAAAATTCAATTGTTGCCTATCTGTTGTATTTTTTGCATCTTTGATAACTTACTTGATAACATACATTTGGAATATCAAAGTAATCCCCCTCTGCCAATACCACACCAGAGCAGAAGCCACAAATATCATTGTTATTATCATGTTAATTGTTAACCGTTACCATACTATACCCACTGAAATAAAAGAAGTATGTGTCTATTTTATTTTTCATCCAATCCCAGAGATTTCCCCCCTTTGCTTTTTCCTGCTTCCTTAATCCATCACCAATGGATTTCATGTAACCCTCTTATGTCTTCCCCTTTGATTCTGATGTATAAAATAAGTGGTAAAACTGCCATTTTTTTTTCCAGAGCATTTTCTCAATCCCTTGAGATTTTGCTTTCTGGCAATTGTCATTAGTTTGACACAAATAAAATCATAAAAAATATTCTTACAGGTTTGGATGTTTCTTATATTGACAAAGCATGTATAAAACTGAAATATTCCATATTCCATCAACTAATATTTATTAAGATGCTATTTTTGTAGTGAACAGACATTCAAGGTTCCTGAATTATGTGACTTATGTCAGGAGGGCTGAGAAAGACAATATATAAGCAAAGAAATATACAAGATTAAGGTTAGCAGCATAAGGAACTAAAACAGAGTAATGTATAGAAGTGGAGATTCTTTTTCCTGCCAAGGGCCATTTGGATGTTTTTAACATCATTCAAGAGCCATACAAAATTATCAATTTAAAAACTAGCTTGCTATATAGTTGGTTAAATATTTAATGAACTCACCTGAATGGTTTGGCAGAGCCAGACCAAATGATTTTGCAGGCCTTAAATGGCTATATGGACTGGACGTTCCTAACCCCTGTTTTAGAGCAAGGGCTTTCTAAGCAGTGACATCTGAGCTGAGATCTTAGTTATAAAAAGGATCTATCCATGCAAATAATTGAAAAGGGAGAATTCCAAGCAAAGTGCCAAAGACTTGACTTGGGGGGGAAATTTACCTTCTTTGAAGATAGAAAAAGGAGGTTTTAGAAGGGCTGAGGTATTTTGAGTGAGCAGGGTGGGGGAGTAGGAAGAATATGTGAGCAAACAAATCTTTAGGGTTTTATAAGTCAATAGTTTTGAAAGTTCATTTTATATATTTTAATTGATATATACTTTAATTGATTTTAGAGAGGAAGGGAGAAGGAGAGAGAGATAAAAACATCAATGTTGAGAGAGAATTATTGATCAGCTGCCTCCTACATGCCCCCTTCTGGGGAATCAAGCCCACAAACCTGGGCATGTGCCCTGACTGAGAATCAAACTGGGGCCTCCTAATTCATAGGTCAACTGAGCCATACTGGCTGAGCTCAAACTATTTCAAAGTGAACCACAAAAAGAAATGTTTTACATTGTAGTCCACTATACACATACACATTTGAAAGAGAAGTTTCATGAAATAACCTTTATTTTTACTACGTACAGTAAACTCTGATATTTTCTATTTTATTTTAAAATGTTGATCTTTACCCAGTACATTGGGTTCATAACCTAATATAAGAGCTTGGTTTGGAAAATTCTGTCATCGAAAGTGTAAAGAATTTTGATTTCATTTTCAGTATAATTGAAAACCTTCCGAAAGTTGTAAGCAGAGGAGTAAGGTGATCTGATTTATATTTTAAAAAACTCACTTTCCTGTCTAGAGAGAAAATTGTACGAGGGTGGATGAGAAGAGCAGCAGGGAGGCTAATTAGTGAGCTGCTGTATTTCATCTAGTTGAGAAATGATCATGGTTTGGACTATAGTGGTAGCAGAGTGATTGAAAAAAGTGGATGAATAGTATAAATTTTGGAGTTAAAGACAACCTTGGATGTGAAGTGTGAAGAAGGAGAGAGAGGAGGCAAGGATAACTCCAGTAGTTGATTGTTTTTAGCAAAAAGTGGTGTATTCATTTGCTGCAATGAAAACTGTAGGATGACCAAGTTTGCAGGAATGGAAACATTGTTTTGGATATTTCAAATTTATGATGTCTGTACATACTACACATGTTACTGAAGATGTCAGGTAAAGAGTTAGACATAGCAGTAAGGGAGCTTTAAGAGGCAGTGGCACAGGGATGTTATTTAAATCCATGGGACTGCAGGCATTTACCTACAGAGAATGTGTATCTAATGAAGAGCTGTAGGCTTTGAAGCACATTCTGGGCCCATAGCAACATTAATAGGTCTAGCAGAAAATGATGCTTCCTGTAACAAAATGGACTGTGAAAAATCATTAGATATATTGAAAGTCTCAAGTAGCTATCCATTGGACTTAAGGAGACAACTCTGTATTAAATTACAGAAGAAGAACCGAATCTAAAAATATATGTGAAATGCTGGCGGTTCATTACCTAAAGTGTAAGTAGGAATTTTATAATACATACAACTTCATGGGGATAGAATACCTGTCAACTTTTTGGCATGACCTCCTGTTGAACTTTTACTCTTATAACTTTGGTGGCATTTGGGGAGGGGAGGAGTTCTTTATAAAAGTAGGGGATTGTCTGTATAGTATAACTTATTTATTTAATTTTTACTCTATTTAAAATAGTGCTCTTATTCTTTCACATTTATATTAGGTTTTCTAGCTAAAGGAGTCTATATTCTATCCTCTCTTTCGATATAACATCCATGTTCAACTTCCTTAGTAAGGAAACTCCTTCATTGGTTTTCCATCTCTCCCCCTCTTCGAGTCAAACAGGATGTCAGGATGGCTTAATTGTGTAGGCTGTCTGAGAAACAAAAGACTCTTCATCCATCCTTTCTTCCTTCCCTTTTTCTTTTCTCACTCTCTCAAAGGCAGGGTGTTCAAACTTGGAATGAAATATTAATTTAAAGCCCTCAAATAGAAAATAATGGAACAACAACATCTTTTTGTTTTCCTCCTTTGTAGGAACCCCAGCAGCAACTTTCTGAAACCCTAACGCCCCACAAGTCATTACTGAAGTGGATTCATTTCCTCTTTGAGGAGACTCCAGGTAAGAGACATCTCTAACAACAATGACACAGTTATTTGCCCAGAGAAGACAAATTAAGATGATTTCCTGTGAAATCATTTATTAATTATTTCCACCACTCCCCCTCTTCCAGTCAAACAGGATTTTACCCTACAGGAATAGTAGAGAGCCTGAGGGCTCACACAGATCACCTCTTAAAGAAAGTCACATTTAATTAGTTGATCAGAAAATATGGTGTTCTAGTACCTAATGGCATAAATAATTTAATAAAAACATATTGGTGTGCTTTCTTTCAAAAGGCAGTATAATGTAGTTCAAATAGTTGGAATCAGAAAACGGGGTCAGTCTCTGTCCTAGCTCTTATCAGCTATAAGACTGGCAGAAGAGCAAGTCTTATAACTTCTCTGAGCCTCAAGTCCTTTATCTATTAGTTGGGCATAAAATCTTCCTTATAGTTTTTTTTTTAAATATTAAATAGCAATAACATACAGGACACCTTGTATCTGGCAGTACATGTAATAGAGTAGGTTCTTAAGAAGACAAATAGTGATTATGATTATGCACGTGTCAATTTTTATTGCCAAAGATGGAGGCCTGGGTCAGATATGGCCTCTAATCCTATAAATGCCGATGAAAGGTCTGGCTCCTATTAAGATGGAGCGTGACATGTGTTTGAGGGCTAAGTAAAAATGGATTTTGTAATGTATTGTCATGCTTTGGATGGCTTCTCAGAAATTCAAGTCTGTGATGTAACTAAGGAAATGAAAAAGCCAAAGAGTTCTGGCACCTGGCCTAATGACCTGGATTCTTTGGGGGCCAATATAGTTTGTCCTCTTTGTTCTTATTTGATAGAAGCTCATTTTTATATTACTTCATCACCGGATGCCTCCTTGAGTTTGCACAGCACAGAACAGAGGGCAAACATAAGTGAGACATCATTTTATGGAAATGGGAGTCTGCATAACTGAAATGGAGATTCATTTATTCTTTCATTCACTCAGTAAATATTTACAGAGCTCTGTGTGCCAAGAGTCCATATATACAGACACTGTATCATGACAATGATAAGACAGACAAAACTCTGACCTCATGTGGGATCAAATAATAAATAAACAAATAAATAAATAAATAAATAAGAAAATTATAGGTTGTGATAAGTGTAATGCAGAAACTAAGCTCGGTGCTTTGATAGAGAATGACAGCAGTAGTTCGAGAAGGTCTCTCAGAGGAGAGGAAATTTCAGGATGAGACCAAAAGCCAACCAAGTGAAGAGTCAAGAGAGAAGCTTTCCAGATAGCAAGGGTGCTGAGGTGGGAAAGAGCTGGGAAAGTTCTAAGAACTCCTGGAAAGCCAGCATGACTGGAGTATAGCAAAGGAAAGAAGAGGAAAGGAAGGCAGGAACCACATCACACAAACTTTTGTAAACACGATAAGGTTTTGAAGATTTTCTTCAAAGCCACTGAGGGCTTTGAAGTAGGGGAGTGGCCCAAACTGGCTTACATTTTCAAAAAAAAAATTATAGAGAGGACTGATGGGAGAGGGGCAAGAGTGGGTGCAGTGGGTCAGCTATGAGGTGGCATAAATGAAAATGGATAGTGGCTTAGAACAAAGTTGGTTTCAGGATAGATTTTGGAGGCAGTGTCAATAGAATAGCTGATAGATTGTGAGGAGAAAGGAAAAGAATCATGACTTTAGCAACTGTTGGGGTACTTCTGCCATACCTTCTTTTCTCTAAAATAAAATTTTTAAAAGTAATTATAGAGGAAAAGGAATTAGCATTGGAAACCAAAAAGCTTTGGCCTTGAGGTAGGAGAATCATAAGTGACAACTATAGAAAAAAATATCTAGGAGAATTAAGTTTTGTAGGAATGCTATACCAGAATCAACTGTGTCAGAATCCATTTGTAATCCCCAAACTTCTTAAAAAAAAAAAAAAAAAAATATATATATATATATATATATATATATATATATATATATATATAATTGATTTTTTACAGAGAGGAAGGGAGAGGGAGAGAGTTAGAAACATCAATGAGAGAGAAACATCAATCAGCTGCCTCCTGCATGCCCCCTACTGGGGATGTGTCCGAAACCAACGTACATGCCCTTGACCAGAATGGAACCTGGGACCCTTCAGTCCACAGGTCGACACTCTATCCACTGAGCCAAACCGGTTAGAGCCCCAAACTTCTTTATGTGATAGTCAGTCACACCTATTGAGACAAGGTTGATCTTGCCTAAAACTCTTATTTCAGATGGATAACTTATTTAACCTTTTTTGAAGTCAAAATAGGAACTTCATTATTTTTTTTAATTTTACATTATTAAGATATAATTGAATTTTTAACATTTCTGGGTCTTTTATTGATACTATCTAGCATATATTAGTCACTGAATAAATGAATCAAGACTTGATGTCTCTGAGCAAAGGAGCAAAGACATTAGGAATTCTTTAAAAATGTGATCACTCTTAAATGTCATTTACTGACTGTGAGCCTTTGGGCCTATTATCAGTCTCAGTTTCTCCAGTCTGTTACTTGATGATAAGACCTGGCTACATTCCTAACAGAGTTGTGAGGATTAAAAGAGACATTGAATTTTAACTGCAGTCAGGGCAAGAGAATTAAAATGCAATGAGCACCCGCAATGAGCTGGACTATTTCCATAATATCATCCTCATACTACTCTTGTAAGGTATCATTTTCCCTATGTACCTGGGTTCAACCTAAAGCTCAGAGAGCTGTTATCCCCCAAAATAAGTGGTGGGGTTAGGACTTTCATTGAGTGCTCTGTGTCCCTTTTCACTACGGGCTGCCTTCAGATAGCAGTAATTATTTCTGGGACAGCATCAGCAGCCGAATGTGGAGTCTAGTTTTGCATACTGAGTCAATTGGCCTGGGTTATCTAATCTTGATAACAGAAGAGATTTTAGCAGGTGAAACTTACCTTTGTGATAAAATCTTGCAACGGAAACTGCAGCTGACTCTCTTGAAAGGGCTGTAGCCAACCTGAAGGGCTATTACCGGCTCCCTGTCTCTGCCTGGCCAGCGGTCTTGACTTGTTTCAAAGCCACTCTGGAACATTTGGTGGCTACTTTTATCTCCGCTCCTCAGCAGATGTGGGGGCTGCCAAATACTCTCTACTTTTCAGGCTTCCTTCATGTTTGGCAAAATGGAGCAAGGGCCAGTTCAAAGCAAATCCTGGCTTTTTTTTTCTTTTGGAGCCCTTTCTAGCGGATGTTGTGATCACTGCCCCAGGCTCAATGAATTTAATTTTTAGCTCCTCTATGTCCCAGATACATTCTCAGGGAATGGTGTCTTCTCCCCTTCAGGGTTTCTGGGCCAGTTGGGTTCAGGTATGTCCTTACCTGTCTCAAAGGAATGCTGCTGATTCTGATGGAAAGCTCCATGAATGTAGATCTTTATCTCAGTAGTCATGTTCATTTTGGAGGTATTAGTGGGGAAAAGAGCTTTTTTTTCTCTTTCTTTCACACAATAAATTGCTTTAACAAGCAGGGTTTTCCACAGGTTTCTCAGCTTAGGTGGGATGGCAAGTCTGGTCAAGTGAGTAGATTTCTTAGATCAGTTCCCACACTTTTCAGGTGCATGGTGTTTTTAGTGGCACAACTTGAAAGGATTCAAAAGATTCATCAAACAACAGTAAACAAGTCAGTAGTCATTACTGATCAGTCTGAACTACAAAAAATAATCTCACATTTAATTTTATTTCTGTATTCCCTTGCTCTCCGAAGCAGCACTATTGCTATTTGACAGATATATTGACTATCCTAACTACCCCTTTTTATATACACAGGAAACAATGATCTCAAGTGTTCCTGTAAATACTTGTTTCTTTGTGCCTGCTTGAATCTGTGATATCATGTTTTTGCTTTACAGCAAGTTTTGCTCTGCCCTACACCATGTTGTATAAGCTGTCAAATGCCATGCCTGGTAACCAAAATGTATTGGGTGCATTGGTAAAAACATTAGTAATATCTACATTTTTTTGGGGGGGGAATACACATGTGTTCTGCGTCATACTATTGGTAAGTCATTGCTCTGGATAAATGCAGTTCAAGATTCTGACTTTCTTGTTCTCTTTTATTTCCCTCTTTAGATATGACTGTATTTAACCTCTGCTTTTGCCAAGATAGTTTGTGGGTGGTTTTTCTTTCCCTTCCAAAATACCAACCTTCCTTTTCTGTGAGTTAAATGAACTCATGAAACAATAATATCTAAACATAATTCTGGTACTCAATTAAAAAATCGAGTTTGAAGAGATTACAGTAGTGAAAAAAATTTAATTCCCAGCCACTTGGTAATTGAGTGGTGTTGGTTTATACTTCCATTCCTTCTTCTGTAAAATAAAGATACTAATGCTACTACTTACTTGTGAAGATTACATGAGGTGATATATGGAGTATATGTGACACAATGCTTATTCAGTATTAATTTCCTTGTTAATCTTCACCTGAGGATATACCATATTTCCTTTTTTTCCCTTCCTTCCTTCCTTCCTTCCTTTCTTTCTTTCTTTCTTTCTTTCTTTCTTTCTTTCTTTCTTTCTTTCTTTCTTTCTTTTTAGAGAGAGAGAAAGAGAGCAAAAGGGAAGAAGAGAGGGACACACAGACACAGACTTCCTGAAGTTGTGAAAAAAAACACATATTTACTCTATTCTTCCTAAGATGTTTAAGCACAGCCTATTCTTTTTAAACAACTGGAAGTGTGTGATTTGTTGTTGTTGTTTGTTTGTTTGTTTTGTTTTGTTTAGGAATCCCAGTAATTCCATTCTCACTTGACCTGGGTTCTCCTAATCCTAGACAGCAGGGATGAGGAAGAAGAAAAAGATAGGGAAAGTGTGTGTGTGTGTGTGTGTGTGTGTGTGTGTGTGTGTGTGTGGCGAGGGGGTAGGGGGGAGAGAGCCAGTAAAAATGTGCATCACCAAACTAGAAATATGAGGTATCAAGTGAGATTGTTACCTGATCTCATTGGATGCTCTTCTGCTTCTCAAGTTAGTCCCTCCGAAGAAGAAGGAAGGAGAATTTATCCATTAGCTCCCATTTCTATGTTTACTCCTTTGGACATTAATTCTTTTATACTTCTGGGTTGTGAAACCTAGCAGGCCCCACATCATCTTATTCCTTAGTATCAACTGGAGTAGGAGGCAAGATATGCTTAGTGTGGGCATTTGAAACTGCTGTTAGGTTATGCCTCATGAAGGCATCAGAGTCCAACCAGAGTTTGTCAATACTGTATTGTGACTGTTGCTGCTGAAACAAGTGTGGCAATGATAAAAACAGGTGAAGTCAAGAGAATCTGAAATAATCATTACCTAAGTGGTATATGATATTCCAACCATTGCACTATTCAAGTAAACTCAACTTACTACCATAAGAGACCTCTTCTTTTTGAGTACATTTTGCTGTCAGCTACAACTGATCTCGAGGCTATAATAGATTCTATAACCTCCCTACATCATCATCTATTCTAGAATTTCCTCACCTTCAGTCACTTGCCTGCTGGAGTGACATGAATTTTCATTTCAGCAGGAGTAGACCCATAGTTTTCTTGCCCTGTAAGGCTGTGGCTGCCACAATTGATTATTTGCTGGGTATAAAACCAACTAAAGATACTTCAGTGAATTCCTGGATTCCTGACATATCACATTTTATCCCCTTTGTATAGTAGCAAATCTGTTTTTTTCTCATAATAATTAGGATCAATTACCCCCAACAAGGCATTAACACCTTTGCCTGTTGGTCCCTGGGATAAGAAGCTTAAAGTGAACTGGTAGGTCATAGCTTCAAATTTGTAGGGACCTTTCTGTGTCATCATAGAAGCACTCTTGCATTCTACTCTACCAACTAATCCCCAGAAACCATAATCTCTAATCTTGTAAATAAAAACTAAGGTTGGAAGTTACAAATTCTGTGAGTCTTAGAAATTATGGTAGAGGAGCTTAGTTCTATTTTGAACCTTTGTTCTCCAGACTATTTATTCTTATTATTTAGGACAAAGCATCATGGTGTAGCTGCCATTTATCAACACATACTGTGCATACTAGAGGATAGCAACCAACCTGGAGCTGATGCCTTAGCTGAACCTTTAACAGGGCTTTCCAGTGTTCTGTTAAACAGCTTCTCTTGGTGAGGGTGTACATAGGAGGAGCAGTGGCTCCTGTAGTTGTGTCTCCATTGTAGCACTTTGTCATAAATAAGGAACTTATTCCAAGGAGGTATTGAATGAAACACAATGCTGATAAAGCAGACATTCTGTGAACCAGGGGATGGCAGTGATAAGGAAAGTACAAGGGAAGGCAAACTAACATCACAAGTCGTTTTTTTATTCCAGTGAGACCTAATCATGTTAGATGCAGCCCATTGTAACTAAGCTATTGCTAAACTTGAGGTTGGCTCAAGGATTGGTGCCATATTCATGGCTCAGATTTGGTCTTTTCTCCTGGGAGGCCAGATAATTCACTATAATAGTAGTTATATAAATCTTGATGATAGGAAGTTCATTCTAGTTAGACATATCTAGTGTCTTCATTCCTAGATATGTCTGGCCATTTGGTTGATTGGCCCATCTCATCAACCTTTAGGTACAACTTGCCAGGAATCTAAGTATATCAAGCTATGTCTTCCTCCATTAGAATTGGATGACTACATCTACTGTTAGTAACTCTACTCACTGAGGTTTTCCTTCACCATTGTCCTTTAGAAATACTCCTAAGTGGAGCTACAATGGCAGCTGTCCATTTTCAGTCAACACCAACATAGTATGCCTCCCATCTGTGAACTAAGCCCAGCAATTGGGTGTAAGGACATGCTCTATGAGCTATAGGTTTGATTTAGAAGAGGCATTGGTGCAATAGGGATAAAAGACCCGGGAGTCCAAGCTACCTTTTTATGAAATTTACTTGTGCCTTTTAAAAAAATATTTATTTCAGAGAAAGAGGAAGTGAGAGGGAAAGAGAGATAGAAACATCAATGATGAGAGAGAATCATGATTGGCTGCCTCCTGCACATCCCCCATTGGGGATTGAGTTTGCAACCCAGGCATGTGGAAGTGAACCCAGGATGCTCTATCCACTGTCCACTGAGCAAAACCAGATAGGGCTACTTGTGCCTTCCTGAATTACTTGGACCCAATCTCCAATGTACCATTGTCAAAGAATAACAGATTGTGTTACACCTGCTTGAATTTAAAACACAGTGACTCAAACAATATCCAGTTAGTGGTGGGGAGCTGCTTTTATATAGTTCTCGATGTTAGTTCTCAGTCCTTTTAGGGTCTGATAGAATGCCAGGTATTGATTTTCAAACAGAAAGTTGGTCTCTGCTACAAAAAGCCATGGCCTTCCTCAAGCTCTAGGAGACTGTATAGCAAGTCTCCTATTGAGGCTTGCCTGGTCCTCCACCAAGCATTCTCATCTGCCACTGTTATCTTTGGTTTATTGCTTGAGTAGGAGGGCAGATAGGTCCACAGCCTTGATTTGCTGTAAATCCCTCTCTTGTTCTGGGTCCCATGTGACACCAACAGACATCTGAGGCACCTGATAAACAGGTTGGAGCAGTGTCCCTAAGTGGATGTATACTGCCTCCAAAATCCAAAGAGGCCAGTTTGCTGCTCAGAGGTGCAAGATTCAACAATTTTATTTTATCTTAGAAATAAATGTACTGCCCAATAGAATAGACACTTGCCTCATGTGGCTATTTTAATTGAAATGAATTAAAGTTAAATCTACATATCTAAAAATTCAGTTTTACTATCCATCTTTCAAATGCTCAAAAGCTGCACATAGCTACTGGCAATTATATTGGACAACACAGATGCAGAATATTTCTACCATGGCAGGAAGTTCTATTGGACAAGCGCTGCATTCAAGGCTCTTCCATGAGTACTGAGGACATTTGCTGCAGAATTGCTGGCTTGGAGGATATTTTAAAAACGTGGCAGGTCCAATTCCTATGGAAATAAATGTTGTGAAGTTTTATCCCTTGTCCAGTCCCATGGGCCATGATTCTATAAAATAAAGAGGTAATATGCAAATTGACTGCCACTCCAACACACAATGTGGTCAAAGATGGCCACCACCATGTGGACACAAGATGGCCTATAGGGGAGGGCAGTTGTGAGTGATCAGACCAGCAGGGAAGGGCAGTTGGGAGGGACCAGGCCTGCAGGGGAGGGCAGTTGAGGGGAAACAGGCCTGAAGGGAAGGACAGTATGGGGTAATTGGGTCGGCAGGGGAGCAGTTAGGCATCTATCAGACTGGCAGGGGAGTGGTTAGGGGGTGATCAGGCTAGCAGGCAGGTAAGCCATTGGGAGGCAGCAGTCCTGGATTGGGAGAGGTGGGATCAGGCCTAAATGGGCAGTTGGAAATCCCTCGAGGGGTCCCAGATTGGTGAGGGTGCAGGCTGGGCTGAGAGACACACACCCCATCCCCGCCCCCATGCACAAATTTCATGCACTGGGCCTCTAGTGTGTTATAATATAACATGACAGGTTAAGATTTGAACTCAAGTCTAGCTGATGCTATACCCCATGCTTTTTCTACTTCAGTTAGTTGCAGAGGGTCTGGGTCAAGGCAGATGCTTCCTGGTACTGCATACAAGGGAAACATGAGCTTTCCTATCAGATTTTTATGCAACTAAGTTTTGGTTCATGCAGAATGACTATAAATTCTCTTTGCATTTCAACAAATGAAAAAGGCATTTTATCTAAAGGTCAAGTCTACTGTGGCAACTCCCCAATTCTGACTCCTCTTTCTGGGCTACAGTGGACTAGACAGCAGTTTTCTTTTCAAAGAAAGTTTTCATACAGCTCAGAAATATGCATTTCTAAAGAAATAGGGCTGTTTGAGTTCTGTGGCAAATAGCAGAATCTGCCTGAATGCTGCAGTTCTGCATTTCCATCTGCACTCCATGAAAGGCGAGGATCATTGTCCCCACAGAATGCAGCTAAATGGCAGCTGGAGCATGAATGGACAGGAAAACACCCTCTTCCCTCTAATAACCCCACTTATGGCAGGAAGGCGAGGTTCTCTGCTGAATGTGGTAAAGAGATGCTGTTATGATAAGAGTAATTATTATACATTAGTTAAAATTCCATCTAGGGAGCATTATATGGCTGCTGTTTTAAAAGAGGTTTGCTAACCTCCAAGTTTGAGGGAGAGATTAATTAGTGTCAATGGAAGAATATTCATGATAAAAACAAATTAAGCCTCCTCAGCCAGACTTGCCTGGGTATCCTTGAGTTGCTGCCTCCTTTGTGATAGAGACACTGTTTGGTCTGATCTATTCTGATGAAAGAGAAAGAAAGAAAGAAAGAAAGAAAGAAAGAAAGAAAGAAAGAAAGAAAGAGGAAGAAGGAAAGAAAGAGGGAGGGAAGGAAGGGAGGGAGGAACACACACTTGCTAAAGGGCATTCAATGTGCCAGGAAACATGTTAGGTAATTTTTAAAAAGAAGATATTTTTGCCCTGGCCAATGTGGCTCAGTTGGTTGAGAGCCCTCCCATGCCCCCAAATGTCAATAGTTTGATTCCTGGTCAGGGCACATACCCAGGTTGTGGATGTGGGTTCGATTCCCAGTCAGGGTATTAAAAACATATTAAAAGTAAATAAAATAAAGTTTAAAAGAAATCACCTTTGAACTAGGATTTCCCATTGTTCTCACCCAGCCCACTGGAGAACATTAATAAACTGAGGCATTTGTGTCAAATGGAAATGTCTAGATAGAGTTCCTTGTGAAATCATTAAATTTTGATATTCACAATTATCAAAATTTAACATCAAGACCATGTTTGTGACACAGATTCAATCATCTGTTTTGGATGGCTCCTCCCAAGCCATTTCTGATAATTTACTTCCATTTCATTTCAACAGGCAAGAGAAAATGTGAGATTTAATACACACACACACACACACACACACACACACTCAATTATTTGTATCCTTTAAGCTCTTTGATGAATACTAAGGACATTTGCTTTAGGATTGCTGGTTTAGAAAATATTCTTAAAATATGGCAGGTCTGATTTCTACCTGAAATACATTTTATCCTTAGTTCAGTTCCATTGGTTATATTTCATCATCCCTCCCATCAAATACTTTGAACTTGTAGCCCAGATTTTCTGAGACAGACCTGATTTTATGCACTGTAGCTATTGCCAAGTAAGGCAAAATACTACATGTAGACATAAATGCATTTTTATTTTTTAAATCTTTATGAGATTTACTATGTAAATAAATTCACAAGTAATAAAATAAATCTTATGGAATGTGCCTAATTTTAGTTTCTGAAAATATAGGCACCTATCACCCAAATCTTTATCTATTCCATGTATTTCAGTTGGCTCTGTATAACTTTAGACTGATTATGTAAGCTCTCCGAGACTTTTTTTTTTAACCATAAAAAAGAATAACGAGATTGGCCTCATAGGGTTCCTTTGAGGTTCAGATGAGATGATGTATAAGAAGACTTGGTGACTTTCCTGCCAGGGCAATTGGGATAATAGAAACCAGTTTTACCCTCCTGGCTAAAACAAACAAAACTGGCTAAAATATGTGAAGCAATTGTTTTTAAGACACTGGGAAATAGATAACAAAGGACACTAAATCCTGAGAGATGGGAAACATATGAAGTGAACCCTGCAATTGCCCCATTTTCTGCCTTTAAATAATTTCCAGGTGGTAAATCAGGGAAGCAAAGTTTCAGAGCAAAGAATATCATCAGGAATAGTGAATGTTATTTCATAATAATAAAAGTATTATTTCATCAAGAGGTTGTAACATCTTAAATATCTATGCACCTAATAACTGAGCTTCAAAATACATGGAAAGCAAATGGATAAAACTGCAAGGATCAATAGATCAGTCCAGAGATAGCTTTTTTTTTCATAGATAGTTTTTAGTTTTGAGTGGAATGAAAAATTAGTTAATGATGTGACAGATTGGAAAACCCAAAATGTTTTAGAAATAATCTTAGAAATAAAAATGAGTAGAGAAAAGCCAAGTTGCATTTATGAGAGAGGAGATTTGGATAATGGAGCACTCAGAAATCTGTGAAAGGAATTGGATAGGGAGTGCAGCTAGCACGTTGGCAAGACCAGAGCTACCTGTGTGTGGGATGATAGGATATTTGACAAAAGTGTCATAGCATAAACTAAGGTGCCCAGGAAAATTACTAATGTTCCTCCCTCCTTGCCACTAGTACTTCCTGGACTGTTTTTTCGATTGCCTGTCTTCAAGGATGAACCAGATGCTTAATTATACTCATGTTTAGCCGAAACTGGTTTGGCTCAGTGGCTAGAGCATTGGTCTGCAGACTGAGAGGTCTCAGGTTCGATTCTGGTCAAGGGGCATGTAAATTGGCTGCGGGCACATCCCCAGTAGGAGGTGTGCAGGAGGCAGCTGATAGATGTTTCTAGCTCTCTATCCCTCTCCCTTCCTCTCTGTAAAAAATCAATAAAGCATATTTAAAAACAAACAAAAAAACAACTCATGTTTATCTGGATAAAAATCTAAAAGGATGATGTATTGGTCAGAATAAGCTATTGTCCAAAATTCAGTAATTTAACACAATAATCATTTCTTTTTCTTTCCTGTGACAGTCCAATGCATTCTGTGGAAGAATTATGCTCTCTAAGGTCACTGAAGAGCACAGATTGTGTTTGTCTTATGTCTGTACTCCTCACTCTACCTCCTAAACTTTGTCAACTTAGCTAGTGGATGTGGAAATAGAGCCAGGAATGAATGAAGGAAGGAGGGTTTTATGTTTCAGGCCCAGAAGTGGCTCAGGCTACTCAGGTTCACATTCTATTGGTAGAAATTCAGACAGATGGTCTCAGCTAACTGCAGGATGTGGCCCAGCCATGTGCCCAGAAGAAAAGCAGAGCACCAGTATTTGTAAACACCAGCCATCGCTACAACAGATGTCCCTGTCTCGTCTATTTATTGACGCTCTGGGAACCACATTGCCTTGCTGAACATGGAGCCTAACTCCCAATTTATTTCCTAAGTGAATTCAGTGGTTTTTATGATAGTAAATGCTCAAAGAAAGTATTTGAACTGGAGTCAACATGGTTATTTTCTAACATCATCGACTGGAAATTAAACATTACACGGAGACATAAAAAGGCTTAATACGGTATCAAATCTCAGAACGCTAGAGGAGGGCCAAAGAGTCTTAAAAACCATCTAATTCAGTCTCCTTATTTACAACTAAGTAAACTGAGATCAAAAGAGGCTAAATTATGTGCCCACATCTATGTACATAATTAGTATGAGAGCTGGGGAGTCTAAACCTAATTGGTGTGACCTTGTGCTTTAAATTACCAACAAGAGCTTAACACATCAAGTCTCCATACCGTATCTCCAAAAGGCATAGAACAATTAAACAGTTTAGAAATCTAGTGAGTCTTTAAATTGCACAGTTGTGTAAAAGAATCCCACTTTCATGTTTGATAGACATATTGCTGCTTTAACTGTTGCGATGGTAAGGGTCTGCTTGGTGAGTCTTCTTCTTGAGGAAACAGTAGACCAATTTTCTTGGTGTTTGTAATGACAAATGTAGATCAAGTCAGAAATCTGGCGTGTACAGCCCTTGGCTTTCAGGATAGTATTTCTCAGCTCTCCGCATAGACGCACTTTGCGGTCAGTGTCCTTTACTTTGATCCACCCCGTGTTGCCATTTCCCTCATCTTCTTCATTTTCTGTACACACCGCAATCCCTCCCTTGGATTTGACACTGGGGATTCCATGTAAATGAATTTTCCAGACAAATGGAAAAGTCTAGATAGAGTTCCTTGTGAAATCATTCAATTCTGATGATCAGAATTATCAGAATTGAATGATTTCACAAGGAACTCTATCTAGACCAGCCATGGGCAAACTACGGCCCGCAGGCCGGATCTGGCCCGTTCGGCTGTTCTATCCGGCTCGCGTGGAGCTGAAAGAGTAGGCTGTGCCCTTTTATATAATGATGTTTACTTTGAATTTATATTAGTTCACACAAACACTCCATCCATGCTTTTGTTCCGGCCCTCCGATCCAGTTTAAGAACCCATTGTGGCCCTCAAGTCAAAAGGTTTGCCCACCCCTGATCTAGACGGTATTTATGGACTTACCTATTGCCTTAAGAGGAGTCTTGGTATCTTCCTTTTAATGCGGAGAATAGTAATTGAGAGCAGAGGTCTGAAGCCAGACAGTGCAGGTTTAAGACCTGGCTCTGACTCTTACCAGCCACGTGGCCCGAGGCGACTTATCTAATTTCTCCCGGTCTCGGTTTCCTCATTTGTAAAAATGAGAACAACGTTAGTGCAAGTCCTCTTAAAGAAGTGGTGAAGTTTAAAAGTTGCTATATGTCAGGCACTAAAAATAATCTGGTATGTAATAAGTATTAAGTATATATAATCTCAAAACCACACAGCCTATCCTGTGGAGGGGGGTAGGGAGGACCGATATTCATTAATGGAAAACACAGATACATTTCCACCTAATGACAAGTGGTAGGAAAGTAAGTGCTATTCGAGTGCAACAAGGAAACCTGATTTAGCCTGGCATTGTGTTGCAGAATCCTTTACATTTCAGTTTTTTTTTTCCTACTGATGTATATACATTTTTTGAAAGCAAGAAGCATGTCTTAATCTTCTTTATGTAACTGTCAGTAAGCACAGAATCTGGTGCATAGCAGGGGTTCGACACTACTTTGCCAAGAGAGATTAAAGGAGGGAAAGAAAGAAAATCTTGACTCTACAGGTACCACCATGAGAACGTAAAGATATTCGAGGCGAGTACGCCACAGGGGGTAGAGGTGCGGCACCTCCTGCAAAGGGGATGGGGCCCTTGTGATTCTGGGCCTCTGCCGCTTAATGAGGATGTATCCATTTATGCATTAAGGCTCACTCACTTGGTTCAAAGCGGCCCCTCAGGTCTTCCCAGAGGACTGGTTTGCTTATTTTATACAAGGTTCTTAGAGTACTGCTGACGGGTTTGATGATCAGGGGCGTCTCGGTTGGGGGAGGGGGGGCTTATCTTGGGGAAAGGCAGCAGGCTGTGTTTGAAGGCAGGCTTTCCTCCTCTCTTGGAAGCCGAGCAGTTTGAAAATAGGCTGCCTGCAGCCTTGCCTGGAACCCAGGGTGAGGGAGAAAGCGAAGGAAGCAGCAGTGCAGAGGAGGCCTGCTGTTCTGTCCCGAGGGTGAGCCGATTCCACAGATCACCTGTCGGAGTGAGCTCCCCTCTTTAGAGACAAAAGGGAGGAGCCGGTGGCCAGGCGCTTGTTCTGGGTCACACAGTGGCTGAACCTCTATGCTTGTGGTCCGCTACCTGACACCACAATAAATGGGAATTTGAACAGTATGAAACAACCTTTAAAACTCTATGAGTTGCCGAAACCTATTTGGCTCAGTGGTAGAGCATCGGTCTGCGGACTGAAAGGTCCCGGGTTTGATTCCGGTCAGGGGCATGTGCATTGGTTGCGGGCATATCCCCAGTAGGGGGTGTGCAAGAGGCAGCTGGTCGATGTTTCTCTCTCATTGACGTTTCTAGCTCTCTATCTCTCTCCCTTCCTCTCTGTAAAATATCAATAAAATATATTTTTTTAAAAAAACCTCTATGAGTAAATAAGAAGTGAGAAGGAAGGAACTGAATTATTTGACCCTACAGTTTTAAACTGTTAACCTGGATGAAAGCCTATTTCTAAAAAAAATGCAATCAAAATAGTGAGTGATGACAGAAATACCAGCAATAACACTCACATGAAATTGATTATTTACTGGGCATTATTGTGAGAATTCTATATGCATATGTTTATTTCATTGCCCTAGCAACCATGTGACCTGGGTTCTATTATTTCCATTTTAAACATGAAAACTGAGGCATGAGAAGTTAAGCAACTTGCCCCAGGCCACACAGTTAGTAGGTTGGAGAATTGGGCTAAATATTTAGTTAAATACTAAAGAAAAAGGAGGCCATGATGGAATAGCTACTATGTACTGGGTACTTTCCACCTCTGTAAGGGTGAACTTCTCTGTCCCTTTAAGTTGGTCCCATGCTCACTCATGGTAGCCACAGATCTTTCAACGTTATTATACATCAAAGCTCTGCTAAAAAAGGCCTTCAGGCTTAGCAAGAGAGTCTCACGTCATTGCAAGGGCTCAGCTCAGAAGGCACCTGGAAGAGGGCTTGTCCCAGGCTCAGACAACTGAGGACCCGCCCCTGGCCTTGGCTAGGACACAGAGCAGAGGGTAGAAAAGAAAAAGGAAGTCAGGAGTAACTGGAGAAGATAAACTGTGTGGACTGGAGAACAACCTTTTGGGAGCAGGAATGAAATAGTCTGTAGCCTCCTCTGGATTCCAAGTATGTCTGTGACCCTTTACCTTTCCGGTAATGCTGATATCTGCATGCCTTTCCAGATGCTGCATGTACTGCATAGAGAGAGGCAATACTTCATTTGGTCCAACTGCCAAAATAACCCTGTTGGTTAAATATTGTATTCCCATTTATACAGAGAGTAGGCTGAGATCTAGAAAGCTTCTCCAATTCCAAACAGCTCGTGTAAAGCAGAGAGGACTTGAGACCTTCATTTGCAGTTTTGAAACTGATACACTTCCCATTACCGCATCTGCTGCTTAAATATCCAGCCCAGCCAATAATTTCTCCCTTGCTAGGTGAGTTAGGGTACTAAGGGTGTAAGTCTAAGCTCTTGGTAGTTTTCCTGCCCCTCAGCCTCTCCTCCCAAGAACCCAGGGCCCTGATGCTGCCCACTAAAACCAGGGCCTCCCTGGGAAGTGAGAGGAGGCAAAGGACTGGCCGTGCCAGGAAGGAACACGGGAGTGACTATGGGCTCCCGGGGCCCCTTTTCATCCTCCAGGTGCTCAGTAACGGACTGTCCATAGCACCCCAAAATAGAAAAAGCATCAAACAGCCCAGGCCTGGGCTTTGAGTCGCCACCAACCCAGGCGGCCGGCACAGGAAGCATGAGCGCATTTTGCTCTTCTAGGAATGAAAGAACCGCAACTGTGTCCTTGAGTCTGTTAAACAATGTTAACTAGAGGGAGGGGTCGGGAGAGAGGTACGTGTGGTGGTTTATGGGCAGGAGATGAGAGAAACCACACGGCTCATTTGCCCGGCACTAATGGATCTGAAGTGAGGAGCCTGGATGCCGAGGGGACGCTGTTCTGAAACGAGAAGAACTTCGAACAAGGGAAGTCCATTAGTGTCATGTGTGTATTTCTGCTCCTCTGAAGCCGATTCCAGGCGCGCTGGGAAAAAAGACTAACAATTTCCATCCTCAAGAGCTTTGCCCATTAGTGTCAAATTATCCCAGGAGGGAGAAGGCGAGAGAGAGAGAGAGAGAGAGAGAGAGAGAGAGAGAGAGAAGAGCAGTGTAAACAGGGGATTCAGAACCTTACTAGAAAGCCCCTGCCCGGGAAAACTCTGATGCCTTCGTAAGTTGATTAGCTCATAATTGGGACAGGACTTGTCTCCTCACCCTCTGCATCTACAGGCTCTTGTCCGGGGACAGCTTTACCTACACAGGATCTGCATTAAGTCTCACTAACTAAAAAGTCATCAAGAGTCATCAAAATTCCAGTATACCTTAGTTCCGGGTTATCGTTAATTTCATCAAAACAAAATGGTTTTTGAGGATGAGAAGAGATAAACCAAAGAACGTATATACTTACATGCGTAGCCTATAGACATGGGCAATAGGGTAGTGAAGACCTAGGGGGCGGGGGGGGGGGGGAGAGGGGACTGAGAGGAGGGAAATGGGAAATATCTATAATACTATCGACAATAAAAATATATTTAAAAACAAAACAAATGTCTTTGAGGTCACAGAAATAAAAAATAACAAACGAAGTAAAATGATAGCTAATATGTATACTGGTAAGCACTTACTTTGGGCCGGATGGTTTTAAGTGCTTTACAAGCTCTAACCATTTAACTCTTATAGTAGTGCCAAGAGGCAGAAACTATTTAATCTCCATTTTCAATCAAGAACAGTGAGGCCCAGTGAAGTTAGTGTTTCATCATCTGTTATCACTTAACAAATGACTTTCACATCATTACTATTATCTCATGCCTTTTTTTTTTTTTCCCCCTCATGAATTTGGACAGGGCCCAGCAGTCAGCTCTGCTCTGCTCCAGGAAGTCTAGAGCCACAGCTGGGATGACTTGAATGTCTGGGTGCCGGCCAGGCATCTCTCTCTGCATGGCCTCTCCACTCGGCTACCCTGAGTTTCCTTATAGCATCGTGGCCTCAGCATCGTTGGACTTTGTCCATGACACCCTAGCGCTCCACCAGCAAGTGTTCCAAAGCTGCAAGGCTTCTAATGGCATAGTCCCCGGAAGGTGACTTCTACCTCAGGCACGTCACTAAGACAAGGAGAAGGGCATAGGAGGGACATCAGAGAACTGAGAATCATTTAAAATCTGACACAACAAATCATCAATCAAGTCATAGACCCAGTAAATTGGAAGGCAGCATTTTAATTCAGACATCCTTAACCATTATGCCAACTTTAGCAATCTAGAGATTGAATTTATGTATCTTAGAGACAAATCCAGGGGATGATGGATTTCCTGACATTCATTTGTAATTCAGTTGTTTGGAACACAGATCACATTTTCTTCTGAAGATGTAATGTTTGTTTCTTCTCCGGCTTCCTAAAGCTTTCGTTAAACACCAGCTTTGTGCTGGGCAATGTCCTAGGTGTTAGGGATACAAAGTGAACAAACCACTGTAGCTGCTTCTAAGGATCTCATAGGCTAACAAGGGGGGCAGATCCCCACTTAATTCCTGTTCAATGTGATTAGCACTTCATGATAAGAACTAATACATGAGGCCTGCCAGCCTCGAGTTTGACATGCTTGGACTGAATTGTCTCCCACCACCCAAAATCGCATGGTGAAGCCCTAGCCCCAATGTGACTGTATTTGGAAACAGGGCTTTTATCAAAGTAACTGAGATTAAATGATATCGTAAGGGTGGAGTACTGATTTGAAAGGGTTAGTGCCCTTTTTAGAAGAGACAGCAGAGAGCTTCCTGAGTCTTCCCTGACGGTTCCACCACAAACCAAGGAAAGTTCACGTGAGGACGGAAGGAGAAGGCAAGCCAGGAAAGGAGTTCTTATCAGAAACTGATTCAGCCTGACTTTGATCTTGGACTTCCAGAAATGGTCAGAAATAAATTTGTGTTATTTAAGCTACTCAGCCTGTGCATTCTGTTATGGAGCTGATTAAGATACCAGCTAGAAAGGAAAGAGTATTCTAAGAGAAGCAGCAGCATTAAGTAAAAGAAGAATTAAAAGAGCGTGGCATATTCAAGAAGCCAGGAGTATAGTTCATCAGGCCGGATGCATAGGTGTTTATGGCGAAACAATGGGAAATAGACCAGAGAGATGCCAAAATTTGGATCCTTTGAACTTCTTGAGTTGTTAACCGTCCCTGAGGCAGCCTGAACTTTGGATTTCTCTTTATGTGAGATAAGTTTCCATATTCTTTGAATGAGTGTCCTGTTCTTTGTATTCAAAGTTTTTGAGTCATTTAGGATGAATTTTGCCTGCATGCTACAGAACTCCCCGAATAATCATGATTTAAACAACATAGAATTATAATTCTCTCCTGATGCAGGATAGTCATACACTTCATAGTGGAAAGGCTCGAGTTCCCTTTATCATGTTGCTACTTAGTGAGAAGATTTACTTTCTGACTGGACTCTAATTTCCCCAAGCCATGGCACTTTCTCTGTAACATCATTTAAACATATCCTCAGTGTGCTAAGGGGGCAGATTTTATCTACTACTTTTTTCTCAGTACAGCACAGCATACTCATAGGTTCCTGCCTTACTTTGGAAGAGCCAGTGTTGCTTTCTCCCACATTCAATATCCCTTGGATGATCCACCACAGCCCCTGAACCAGAAGAGTAGTGTTTGGTTCTTTGAGCAGAAGTGGCCACTGATTGAGCCAGTATGGCTCCAAGCTGGTTCATCTTTAGCTTGTTTGGAGATGACCTCAATACAGGAGCTGCCCTCTGTTGGTCAGTGCACTCCCCTAGGGGGAGCTCCACTCAGTCACAAGACAGGCTGATGGCTGCCAGTGCGGCAGTGGTGGCGGGAGCCTCTTCCGCCTCCTCAGCAGCGCTAAGGATCTCTCCCGCCTCCTCAACAGCGCAGGGAGTGGGCCTAAGCCATCAGTCAGACATCCTCCAAGGACTCCCAGACTGCAGCTTAGGCCTGATCCCCTGGGGAGCGGGCTTAAGATGGCAGATGGACATCCCCCGAGGATTCCCGGACTGTGAGAGGGTACAGGCCAGGCTGAGGGACACCTCTGAGTGCATGAATTTTTGTGCACCAGCCCTCTAGTCTATATTATATAGTAAGTACTAACCAAACAGATAGAGAGACACAGAGATGCATTGAGAAGGAGTTTGAAGGACTGTCTGATCCTCAGAGATCTCTCAAGTCCTGATGTCTTCTTGTTTGTGCTCCAGATAGCAAACAGTTTGAAAACAAATTACCTCCTTTTTTAAAGGTGGTCCTTGCAACAGTAACACAAAAACAAACAAACAAACAACCCCTAACTGATTTCTAACCATTATTTCTCTTTTTCTTTAAACTTAGTTTGTTCCTCACAACAATCAGTTGAGGCTCTGAGACTTTGTGAATTTGCCTACTGTCACAAAGATACCAACTGGGGAAGCTGGGCTTAAACCTGATTCTTCTGATTAAAAATTTCATGTGCTCTCTGCTTTCAAGTGCTGCATAATTATTAGTAAAATATGCTAAGAAGCAAATCAGAAGAGTGCTGCTATCTGCTAGAGGGCTGTGGTGGTGCTGAGCATGGATAACAATAACCATTCTCAGAGGTTTTCTTCCTTTCCCATCACTAATTTCATTGGATCTTCAAAGCAAACTTGTGGAGCAGAAACACGAGAGCCAACTTTATCTTTAGTTTTAAATGTAGAAATTTAACTTCTAGAAATTAATTAACTTGACCGAGGCCAAATAATTAGGAAATAGTAGTGGCAATGATTAAGATTATGTCTTTGTTAATATTCAGCCCAGTGGGTGGCACATACTTGACATATTTGATGTTCAACAAATGTTTTTAGAAAAGAAGAAAAGAACAAAAAGAACAAAAAGTGGGAAAGAGGAAGGAAGATAAGGAAACAAGGAGAGTTTATGTTTATAATCACAGGCTATGGTCAATACACAGTGAGCAAAGCCCTTTAACCTAGGGCACCTTCCAAGCCATGCTCAGCAGTCCCCAAACTTATTTCTTGAAGTTCTGTCTTAGGGATACCTAAGGCCTCAATAATTCTTAAACTCAGTGAGTCATCCTCTCCTCCATCTGTTTAAATAACAAGTCTAACCACAGCCATTGTTGTTGATTACATGCTGGAAATGACATCACGATGTTTTATTTAATGGTTCCCAATCATTTCCATCTGGTCTGTGGGTGGCTGAATAGTCATTATTCATCAATGAAACTGCAAACAAAACATGTATGTATGCATATAATAAAACCTCAATAATTTACACTAATTGGAGAGAAGGCCTATCTGAATTGACAAAAAGTAAGAAATGCTGTTTTATTACTGTCAAGCTTATGATGTAATTAACCACCTAATGAGCACGTGGCATGGTGAGAAGAGCACTGAAATGGGAGTATGATGAGCTGAACTTTGTAAGGAGAGGGGTAAGATAAACAGAGGAGATAGTAGTCTTGGTTGCATAAGGTGTAACTCTAAATCATGGTGGCCACATTTCAGGGTCTGGCCCTTACATTTTTAGGTCCAGAAATGTGAATTTTTTTGGCACTGCTAGAAATGATTCACTCAACAAGGTTAGAAGGCACATCCTACTTGACAGTAAATGAATTGTCCTAAACAAAATCCCAAGTGACCTAAACACAAAGCTTAATGCTAATTTGTTAATTTTGTTTAAAAATTCTTTCAGGTAGACCAAATAAATATGTTGACTGATTAGCACATCATCTCTCATGTAGAAAAGTCCTCATGATAAACCAATTTTGATTCATCAGATTAAATTCTATTGTAAGTAACAGAAGCTACAATTCAAAATAGGCTACATGAATGAGAACATTTGGTATTTCTATAATGGAAAATCCAAAGTACAGTGAGCCCTGGAGTTGGATTAATTTAGGCACTTTCCATATTATCAAATTCTGGTTTTAGTGTTTGTTTGCTCGGTGTGTGTGTGTGTGTGTGTGTGTGTGCGCGCGCGCGCACGCGCACATGTGCGTGCACATGCCCATACAGGTTGCCTTCTCTCTGCCTTCTACAATGTCAGATTCACTCTAAGTTTAGTTTTCCCTATGATAGCAAAATGGCTGCATTGGCTTTATGTCTGCTTACCACATGGCTCAGAATGAAATGTGATTGAGAGAGAAGTGGGGGCAAAGGGAGGAAGATAAAGGGAGAAGAGAAGAAAAGAAAAGGAAAGAGAGTAGATGGGAGAGAAGGAAAGGGGAGGGGAGAGAAGAAAAAAGAAGAGGAGGGCTGGAGGTTGAGAAGGCACTGATATTGTTCTCTCATATATTACTAATAGAAAGGTATTTGGGAAGCACAGAATCATAGAGGAAAGAGTTTCCTGGGTGAAAATAACAGTTACTCTCATTCAGCTGATACCATTGCCTTCCTTGGACAGAGATGGAGGCAACATGGCCAATTCATGTTCTTCCATTGCCCTTTTCTAGTGTTCATGCAGGCTAGGCCTCTCTTTCAATTGTCATCTTTATTTAGGAAGATTGTAATAAAATTCATTAATACACAGCTATTTTCCCCAAAAAGTTACACCTTTCTGAGACATCATCCCAAGTATTTTGATTAGTCTTTGACAATACCCACCCTTATTAGGATCTTAGAATGGTTGACCTTATTGTAATTTAGGTGTAGATTCCAACTGTTTATTCTCTTAGAGAAGACACCAGCCAACAAGTTCTAGGAAACGTTAAATCCATTTAGCAAGTCCTTTCTGCACAGCATCTACTAAATAAATGTAAACTTAATGCAACATACATTATTTAAATCTAATCAGAAGGTATCATTCCCATTTAGAAAGATTAAGGATCTGGCCCACCAGTCCATAGCATCTAAAAGGTGAACCCATTGCTTCCCACATATACTCCAATTCTCTGACCAGTAAAGTAGAGATATTAGTTCCAGCTCTGCCATCATCTATGCGTGTGGCCTTGGTTTCCTCATCCGTAAAATGATAGGGGAGGATTGGATGATCTTTGAGACTGCATCTTGTTTTAAGATGTTATGATTATACACAGAACTACAATCTTAATCTGCTTTTTCTGAGGAGATAAACTCGGGTATAATTAGCAATGATTATTTGTAAATAAACTTGGCAAGGGGAGTTGAAAATTATGTTCCTTTTTACTGGTTGCTCTTGAAAATATTGCTCTTGAAAATATCCTAAAAAGCCAAAATATAAGCTCCAGTGCCAGTCCCACTGTGGTGGAACATGGATGCCAGAATAGTGGTTGATTACCCTGGGGATATGTCATTGAGAACACTCTCCTCTCTTTCTTTGATGCCTTTAAGTCAGTGGTCAGCAAACTCATTAGTCAACAGAGTCAAATATCAACAGTACGATGATTGAAATTTCTTTTGAGAGCCAAATTTTTTAAACTTAAACTTCTTCTAATGCCACTTCTCTAAAATAGACTCTCCCTGGCAGTAGTATTTCATGGAAGAGACACACTCAAGGGACCAAAGAGTTGCTTGTGGCTTGTGAGCCACAGTTTGCCGACCACAGCTCTAAATCATTCTAAGTCAAGAAAGATCTCTATAGAATTTGAGTAATGACTGAGCTGAAGTACAATTAATTTTTGTCTAAAAGTATGCTTCAAATATTTTCTACTAGAAAGAAAACCAAATTCACCCAGGCAGGGTTAGATTTATAGTTGGGCAGTAATGGCTGTTTTTCTTTCCTCTCTAGTAGTCTCTGCAAGGCAGCGTCTACTGAACCTCAATCTCTCCCATATAGTATAAGTAGAAGATCAAATATATTCAGGGACATTTTTAAAATGCTACTTACATGTATGAACCAATTGGCTTGATTAAGAGCTGAGTGCTAGATTTGCCTTCTCTGCAGCCTTCTCTGCTATAAAACTGACAGTAGTGAAGTGAGCACCAAACTTGGAGTCAAAATCTCGGGCCTGCCATCTACTAGTTATGTAACCTTCTATCTTAGGTATTACGGTTGTTTGTTTTCTATCTCTACAAGTTTTATATGGCTCTTTTCTATATCCTTCATGTCTTATCATGCTTATGCTTTCTTCTACCTTCTTTATATAGGGAGTATATTTATAGAAAATGTCTTAGCATCTTTGTCTATAATTATATCATCTGTGGCATTTCTGTATTTGTTTTTATTGACTGTTTCCCCCCCCCCCTTGAGTTTTGGGTCATATTTCGATGCTTCTTTGAATGCTGATTAATTTTTTATTGGGTGGTTGACAGTGAATTTTATGTTGTTGGGTGCAGATTTTTTTCAAGCCTTTAAATATCTTTTTCAAGCTTTTAAATATATTTTTTGGGGGGTGGAATGCAGTTGAGTTACTTGGAAACAAATTGATCCTTTTGACTTACTTTTAATATTTATTAGACAGTCCAGAAAAGCTTTTAGCATAGGGCTGACTTAGCCCCACTACTAAGGCAATTACCTTTTGAGGTGGTATATATCAGGAGACTTTTTACTCTGGCTGTGAAATCAGGCTGTGGAGGGACCGGGGAAGGGCTCCAGGGCATGTCCCGCTTATCTTGCTCAGTCCCAATTGGCAGGTCCCCAGCAGCAAGCTAACCTACTGGACAGAGTGTCTTCCCCCTGTTGGTCAGCACAAGTAATAGTGACCTGTCAACCAGTTGACTGTTTGCCTCTGGTGGTCAGTTCATGTCATAGTGAGTGGTTGAGCAGCCTTAACATATCATTAGCATATTATGCTTTGGTTGTTCGATTGTTCTGCTGTTCAGTCTATTTGCACATTACCCTTTTATTATATAGGATTTTCCCACAATACAAAAGTAACAGTGGTAATAAAGTTTCATTTTAGAAAATTAGAAACTACAGAGGGTTATAAAGAAGAAAATAATCACGTGAATTTTTATCACTAGGGATAAAGGCTAAGAGTTTATTGATCTTGCCCTTTTATGCAAGTGTACACATTTTTAATAATTATGGAATCATGCTGTTTTGTGTTTTTATAATCAGGGATGGAAATTAACATTGAGCACTTCTATGTGCCACTTTCATTTTTCAGAAAAACACTGAAATGAATAGGTTTTATATCTTCATCATATAGATGAGGAAACTTCAAAAAAAATTTAGGGTCATGAAAATGGCAAGAACAGGATTTAAAGTAAGTCTGTGCTCACCAAGCCCATATTCTTTTCAGGATTCTATACTGCCTGTAACTCTGAGAGGCAGATCAAGTTGTTTAGAATTTACAAAGGAGAAAAGTGAGGATTGAAGAAATTATAGTGAGTTGCCCACACATTTAGACATGGTAAGTGCAAATTCAAAATTTTTACAAGTATTTCATAGGGCATGAGATATAATTTCTAAAAAAGCCCCGTTTCTCAGATTCTTCAGAGGGTGCCTCTGTGTGGGCCGGCATTACCTGTAGCTCTTTACAGGGACATCTACCATGTGATAGACAGGCTGGAGAGATGTTAGCTGGGACCTCTCTCAGAATCCTAGTCCCTCTGTTAGGCTTGAAACAAGTCAAGTATCTCCTTTGCACAAAAGCACTGGAGACCTTTGCTTCTCTTTCTCCTCTCACCATCTGGTAAGGCTTCACTCCAGGTAGAAATTTTGTTTGTTTTGGTCCAAAGTCCCCAAGGCAAGTCCTTGTAGGGATGGGGAGTGGCCAAGCAACCATGTAGCAATTCTGCCAGCTAGTGGCCATTCAAAGTATGGGCCTACACCCAGGAGACTACAGCCTAGGTCAGGGGTGGGCAAACTTTTTGACTCAAGGGCCACAATGGGTTTTTAAACTGGACTGGAGGGCCAGAACAAAAGCAACCTGACCATGCTGGCACTCTCATCTTAGGCTGCTGGTGAAGGAGTGGAGGGGAGAGCAAGAGAACCCTCTGCTCTTTCGGCTCCATGGGGCCAGATAGAACAGCTGAATGGGCCTTAGTTTGCCACGGCTGGTAGGTGCTAACTACCCAGGTTGACTCAGAGTCAGAGGGCATGGGCATCACCACTTTCCTTTAAACAAGATGAAGGCCTGGAGATGAAGTGATGTGACCAAGGTGTTGATAGAGGGGGGATTAAAATCTGGTCTCTCTTGGAACCTCTTCATTTTAGACATTTATTAAGCACATTCAGCAACAAACAGGCTACCATATGCAAGATGATGTTTTTTCTTTAACAGCAATTCTCCAGAGAAGACACCTTTTGGTGTATATTATTGATGATAAACTGAGACCAGAGAGACTATTTGCCCAAGGCCATTAGTCTTCACAGCCATTTGGTAATAAAGTTAGCATCTACCAATAATAAGTTGGATTCTTTGAGGCCAAAGTATCAAGTCCTTACAAAATATTAGCAGATGCAAGTTATGTTTATTCTCTGTCACAGTTTATTCTAAATACTAGATAGAAAATAAATATTTTTTTTATAAATACATATTTGGAAAACTATTGTTTTGACTACAACTAAGACCAACATAAGTTAAAAAGAAAAAAAGTCATCATGGTAGAAGTGATATTATTGGAGATGGACCTTGAAGGACTGACAGGTTTTCAAAAGGCGAATGGTCTGGTAATAAAAGGCATTTGGGGTATGCTACTTTTCATGTAAGACAGAAGAAATAGAATGACCCAGAAGACAAAAAAAGTTGGTTACCTATGTTAACATAAAAACATTCAAAACTGTAAAGAATTTTTGTGAGTTTATGTGAGCCAAACTGTCCACAACTGCCAGGAATCAGAACTTCAAAGGATTGAGATAATGCTCCCAGAAAATGGCCGGTTTCCTCTATTTTTATACATTGCAATCAAAGGAGGGATGTAGCTGTGTTAGGTGAAATCCACTGGTGATAGACTAGAGAGGTGGGAGAAAGCAAAGCTAGGGAGAGGGAAACCTCTGGGATTGGATAAAAAGTAAAATGATAGATACAAACTTAGGTGGTTACAGGAACAATTAACATGATAACAATGAAGGAATTTGTGGTATCTGTCCTGGGGCCCTGGCACATTAGGTTGTGCCCCAAGGGGGTCTGGGAAAAGGGATGTTACAAGTTATCCATACATTTCAAGGATATGATATTACAGATGCAAAGAGACAGATAGGCTCAGTTAAGGTACAGGTTGACCTTGTTAGTGAAGATACCTGGCCTAGGACAGAACTACCCACAATAACTGCTTTTAGTTAAAGTTTAATTTCAGACCATCCTTTGTGGCTACGTTAGGTCTCTGAGTTTTCAAGACTGCCATGCAGGCCTTCCTTGAGCTTATCCGGTGAGCATGTGGCCCCTTTCATCCACACCTACAAGGAACTGTGGGAGGTAGGACCTATGAGTTAGAAGGACTATAGGAGGGTATGACATTTTGCTGAGTATATCTTTTTGTTTTGTCCTGATTTTTGTAAGCATTTTAAGACTCTAAAACAAATCATTAAGAAAGAGGAGCACTAAACCTGAAAGCAAATGGGAACAAATTAAACAAATTGTATTCTAAGTGAATGATATAAGTCTTTTAGAAAGGAAATACGAAAAGGAAAAGGAGAAGGAGAAAGAGGAGATTGAAGTTAATTAATGAATACAGAATTTGACCATATACCCTTAGACATGGACAGGGTAGGGTGTGTATGAATGTATGCGTTGGGGTGAGTGAGAGGGGGTGAGAACTGGAAATAAATCCTAAACTCTTTTTAGTGGTTTTCTTTATTGTAGTAGTATTGATAAAGACATTCTGAGACTATTTTAGATATAAGACTGGGCAAATGAATAGATATGATGTTTTTAGGAACCAGAATTTTCTCTTTGGGAGAAGGGACATACAAATATGGAATATGAAAAAGCAAGAAAAAACCCTGTAGGTATGAATTGGAATTGGAAGAATGGTTTGAAATGTGTGTGTCCATTTTTATATGCCTATGTATTTTAATTTGTATATATATATATATATATATATATATATATATATATATATATATATATATATTTGTATGCAAGTACATGTATAGATTTCCTAGCTCTGCCTGAAAGAGGCAAGAAACAAAGACCCCTCCCCAGACAGTAGGAGTGAACATACATATAACCCAGATCTTGATCTCTACTACCATTCCCCTAAAAAGAAAGTAGGGCTCATTAGAAAAATGGCTGATTTCAGAATTGAAGCAGAGTAAGTAAAAAATGGACCTGCAACATCTTGTTATACATAGTAAGGAAACACTTCAAAAAATGTTACAAGGACATAGGAGCTAGCTTTGAAAGGTTTTCATTTGTCAAATCTGGGAGAATTTAAGCAACAAAAGAATTAAGTAGAGGAATAAATCCTAACCCATTGAAAATCATAGTAATTTACCAGTCCATACTGATGATACTGGTGGGGAAAGGAAGGATTCTTGCTTACAGTAGAATGCCAAAGATAGACTGTTCTGGGATTAAAACACACACACACACACACACACACACACACACACACACACAAAAAAAAAAAAAAAAATTGCAGCCATTTTAGTGAAGATTGGATTAGACAAGGATCATCAATAGCTACTAAGCTAGAGGGAAATTTTGCTTAGGAGCAGGATGAATTCGTATGGTCTTTTAGTGTGTTCTCACAGATTGCTTATGAGTTGCAAAGAGGAATAAAAAGCAATAAATGCACAGAGGAGAATTCAGATAACACCCTGTCCAAGTGATCAAAGCTAACTAACATCTCCAATGAGGGACAGACAGAAGTCATGGGGTCAAAATATGATACCCTGAGGACATAACATCACCTATGCATATGCTGGCTGAGAATAAATTTAATCACACAGAAACATAAGAAAATAATAAAATGACAAACTTTCTTTTTTTTAAGGGAGGTAATACTGTATTCTTCAAAAATGGTAATGTCATAAAACCATTCCAGAATAAAGGAGGCTGAGGAGACATGACAACTAAATACAGTTTGTGAACCTAGGCTGGATCCTGATGGAGGGGGAAATGCTATAAAGATATTAGTAGATCAACTGATAACATTGAATATGGACAATAGATTATACAATTATTTGAGACACTATCTCTCTTTCCAAGTAAAACACAATGAAGCATTTAGGGGTAAAGGACCATGCTGTATAGTCATATACAACAAGGTAAAATGTTAACAATGGGCATATCTGGATAAAGATTATATGGGAATTGATTTATACTATTTTTTATTTTTGCAAATTTGAAATTATTTCTAAATAGAAAGTCAATTCAAAATAGCATATTTTATACAAGTGTTAAAAATAACAGAAGATGATTTAAAACAATATTATTTAGGGATGAGACAATGAATGCAAATTAGTATGGCAGTTAGAGAAATATTTCTATAAAACATATGCCGGATTTACTAAGTAAATAGAAAACAAGCTTTTAGTGCTGTACAATTGTTGTTTAAAGACACAGCTTAAATGTCTTCTCTTCCTAGTCCATCTGTTTCTAATGCCACAGGAAAAGTTATAAATATTTTAAAATGAATTAACTTGAAAAAAAAACAATTTAGAAGTTCTCCGTCTTAAAAACAAATAGCACTGTTTATTCAATCAGTTATAATGTGGCATTTTTTTTTGGCAAAAGTAAACAAGACTAATGCAGAAATAAATAACAAAACTAATTCCTTAGATGACTAGCAAGTCTAATGGAATCTATTTTAAAATAAGAAATACCTAAAAATATACACAACTAATTGTCTTAAGTGGGAAGTGATAATTAATGTTTAGTGTGAAGGGACAAACATCCTCCACCATTATGCCTTTGACAAGGTATCTTTCCCTCTTTCAGTTGTGCAGTGCATTGTTTGAGTGTTGTTCCTGGCATCAGATGCCTTTTGTGTGCTTCTCACTTGTCTCTGAAGCCTTTGGCCACTTGTTCCAGCCTCAGGTGCTGAGCGACCAGCTGTGCAGGAACGGGGACCAAGTTCCACAGCACAACCTGACATCATTTTGCCTGGTACCCTCTCTGCATAGTCTCACCTTCTATTATTAGACGCTAATAGGAGACCCCACAGGCATGCTTAGTGGTCACGCTGTGCGACTCAAAAGGATGGATAGAATTAATACCCCGCTGAGTGAAGCTTGGACAATGGAAGATGGAGCCAATCTAGACAAACGGTTCTCAAAAAGAGCTTTTCACATGGCTTTTTGGTGGAAGGTACTATAAGATCTAGGAACTAATTAATGGCAAGAGGTGACCTGCTCAGCCATGCATCTTCTTGGATTGGCTCTCCTGGTTTCCCTGCCTCCTTTTTTCTTTCCCCCCATTCTTGCTCCCTGGAATTACAGTCCATAATAAAGTGATAGCGTGGAAGCCTCACTTCAGGGTCTGATTTCTTGGGAATCCATGTGAATATACTTATTAGTTGCTCAATGAATATTTAAAAGTATGGGAAAATCAAAAGTACTTGGTTTATGTTTTTATTTTGAGGCTTAGCACCCTCTAGTGGAAACTATTTTTCACTTTCAATCATACCAAGACAGCCCCCAAAAAGGTTTTTGTTGTGTAGGGTTCAGCATTCCAAGGAAGAAATACATCTGGCTGATACAACATGAAATGAAGAGAGTTGCATTGCCGCGTTGGTCCATTCTAGGTGCCAGGATCTTTATCTATTTCTACTGATACTTGAAATAGCACTTATAAAATGGAAATAGTTAAGACTTACTGAACCCACATCACATGATATGAATTAAATCTTCACCAAAAACTCGATTCTTTTGAAATTATCTCATGTTGCCTTTGTCCTATGTGGTCTGTGTTTTTGTATCAAGCCTGTTGTTACTGAAAGCCCATAGGCTTAACCTCTGCCAATGTTCAGAATTAATTTTAAATACCCTTTCTTTACGAAACTTTGATTTTCTTAAATGTTTACCACATTCTGCATGTCGTTCATCTCAGAAATTTTGTTCACCTGTAAGAGATAGTTATACTTTGTTTGCAGTACCCCTGTCCATTTATCCTTTCTTTGTGGCATGAAACATGATTTTATTTTTGGAATTAGTAATTCTCCTCTATTTTCAGCCATGAACTTTTTGAAGATTACTTAAGCCTTAGATTCCAGGTTATAATTAGCATATTTTATCGCCTTAGTAACAGCAATTGGTCCAGGATTGGGCATGTGCTTAAACCAAAGACCATAAAGGCTAAAGAGATTTAATTTTGAAATTTTGGTTCCATTTTGGGGAAAAACTTTCTGTTGTTTTGAACTAGTATTGTGATGGTGTGAGCCTGAATCCACCATGCAAAGTCTGAGAATGTAGCCAATCCAGAGAAAGTAGAATTGAGAGACGGAGCCTGGTGATATCATCTGGTTCTTAAATGAGGCCAGTGGTGAAGTCAGGCCTTCTTATAGATTTTACAATTAAGTAAGGCAATATATTTTCTCCTTTGTTTAAGCTAGATTAATTGGGCTTTTTAATTACTTAAAACAAAAAGATTCCTAATTGGTAAGCTATTTAATTCTGAACTCACAGTCTTGTCCTCCAACTTGATTCTCTTTTAATATTCCTTATTCTAGCAAATGCCATTATCATTCATCCAGTTGCGCTAACTAGAAACTGGGGAGTCATCTTGACACCTTTCTCTTTCCAAGCCCCGTATCTAATTCACTAATGAGTTTTGGGTATTTTTACATTTAAATATTGCTTCTATTGCTCTTTATTCAAGTTAGCCTTATCTTTGACTTGGGCTACTAAACAAATAAAAAATAAAACAAACTCCTAAATATTTCATATATCCTTGAATCAGCTCTCCATACTTTATCCAGAGGGTAATCAGCTCTCCATACTTTTCCAAAGTACGAATCTGAACATATCACCCTCCTACCATTCCAATTCTCTGATTAAAACTCTACTGTTACTGTTAGGATAATGAAAACTTATGGGAGAAGGTCTGGCTTTTACCCACTAACTATTCAAGCCAATAACTGAGCATGGCAGATATACTTGAGTTGAGCCATGCTTGTCCAACACAAAACTCTTCTAATGGGCACACTTTGCTCCCAGGTGCTCCATTGGCCTGGTCAAGACTTTCTGAAATCTACATGCAGTCTGGGGGGCCTTTTCTACCCACTTATCCTTCCTTCCTCTCTCACAAATGTCCAAGAGCACCATGGTCTGAAAGCTTTTTCCATCCACTCCAGATCCTTCTCCTTCATTTTTTACAGTTGTTACTTCCCAGTTAAACATTTGCATCTTTAATTCTATCTGATCATGTTCTTCTTAGAGGATCTGTACTGACGTACACATTCAGTTGGGAGCTGCTTGTACAAAAAAGGGGTATGGAATGTTTTCCTCTCTCCTTTTGCCACATCTGGAGGGAAGAGAAAAGAAAAAGTGTTGGGGAAGCAGATCCTTTTTCAACCATCTGGATGTTGGTGATGGCTGCATACTTCCCAATTGATCATCACCATTTAATACATTAATTCCAAATCTCCTGATGAGGGAGACCAGTAGATCTTGATGGTGATGGACTTATCTCTGAGCAGCTTCCTAGGCAGCTGTGGTGTCTGTGAAGTTTTTGGCTGCATTTTCTATCTGACAGCCATCTTACCAACAACTCTGAGAACATGGTCCAATTGGCAAAAGCCTTTACTTCCATTCCTATCCATCTTTTGATGTCCTTCTCTTCCTGATTCTGAGATTGGTGGATGTGGTTTTGATCCAATTATTCATACCTTTCAGGAAACATGGTGTGTGTGTGTGGCGGGGGGTGAGGGGTGAGGGCGGTGGGGAAAGTAATGTTGGGGACTGAACCTTGCTCCTTTCTGCCTGACTTTGTCAATGCTCATTCCTCCCTCCCAAAATTCCTTTCCCGAAGTTTTGGTAGCAAACCCTGAGTGAAGCTCAGCAGTCAAGCACTGGGCAAGCACGGTGTGTCTCTTCCTGTTGCAGTTCCACAACAACTATAAACCTCATAGAGCCCCAAGCCAGGAATGAGGAGTGGGAATTCACACAACAAACTCTAACATCCAGGAACTTGAATGTCACCAAAATAGAACTTTTCCTATTCTTCAGCTCATTTTTATTTCTCTCTCTCTTCCCCTAGGAAAAATTTGCTCAGGTGTTTTTTTGGGCTCACATGGTAAATTCTTCTTTGAGCTTAATCTCTTAATCTAGGACATTTTGGAATGAGGATAGGAAGAGCCAGGAGAGGAGAGTAAAATTGTTGTCTTAAGTGGTTGACGCAGGTTAAATGTATGTCTTGCAAATTATATACAGTGCCAACCTTAGTTGATTTATGAGGATTAAATAAGATAATACATGTAGAGTGTTTAGAATAGTATCTACACAGAATAAATAATCAGTAATATTACTTTTCATTGATAAATTTAGCTGAAAATAGAAAGCAATTTAATTGCTCTAGCCAGTTTGGCTCAGTGGATAGAGCATCAGCCCATGCCCATGGACTGAAGTATCCCAGGTCCAATACCGGTCAAGGGCACCTTGGGGTTAGCAAATCACAGCCTATCACCTGCTTTGCAAGTAAAGTTTCATTGGAACACAGCTATTATGGTTGGTTCATTTATGCATTATCCATAGCTGCTTTTGCCTTACAGTGACAGAGCTTAGTAGTTGTGATATCAACCATATGGCCTTCAAGTTGAAAATATTTCCTATCAGGGCATCAATCTTGCTGAATAACCCACTTATTTAACTTTTTTCATTTTGTACAACTCCTCAGAGAGCCACTCTAGTTATTAGATGGGATGCTTTCTAATTCAGGAATCGTTTAATAAAACCAATTGGATCTTAAAAAACAAAAACAAAGAAGCAAACAAATAAAATATTTTTTTATCTGACCCTTTACTGAAAAAAAAGTTGTCTACTTATGTTCTTCAGTGTAATTATTTCTGCACAGGAATGTCCTAAAACACATAGGTGAACTTCTCAGACTTTCTCTTAGAGGCAGATCTCTGGCCACTTCTGAAGCAAAGGGATGGAGCATACATTCATTTCTAGATTATTCTAATTGATTATAGAAGCAGGGAGAATCTATCATCTCCTATCCTTTTATCCCACTACAAGTTTATTTTTAAATATGTGGGCTTTAGGACCCAATTTCCATCTTCTTTTTAGAATTTTGCGACCCACAGGTTGAGAATTGCTGCTGTAGAGCCTAAGACCATCGGAAAAACAGATATTTACATTATGATTCATTGACAGTAGTAAAATTACAATTATGAAGTAGCAACGAAAATAATTTTATGGTTGGGGGTCACCACAACATGAGAAACTGTATTAAAGGGTCGCGGCAATAAAAAGGTTGAGAATCCCTGGATTATATTAATATGATATTGCCAATTTGACTGGAAAGGAAAATAAGGATGGTCAGATTTTTCTTTCATCTATTTTTTGCTTCCATTTGGCAGCTTTTCCTCTCTGCTTTGGGATTTAGCACTTTCTATGCTCTTTTAATATTAATAATATACACAGCAGGGGGCATCTTTTGAAGTCGGCCTGAAATTTTGCAATTGCTACTGCTCACATTTGCTTCAGAGTTTCTTTACCAGTGGATTGAGGATGACAGACTTCCTCACTGTCTCCTTCATAGGTCTTATCTTCAACTTCATATTTTCCTTTTGTCCTCTCAGCAGTGTTTTGTAAATTTCTAAAAATCCCTATTTTCCAGTTCACTAAATCTCTCCACTGCGGAATCTAATCTGTTGCTTTTTAATTTGTTTCTTTATTTCATGAATTTTTATTTAATTCTGTTATATTTCTAGGTGGCAAGTTCTAAGCCTATTGTGTATTTTTAACATTTTCAATATGCTATTTTGGAAGCATATTAAACATAATTATTTAATACTTTGGGTCTGATTATTTCAATATCTATTCTTTGTTGTCTTATTCTGCTATTTGTTCTGTCTGCCAGCTTTTATTCATTGTGTTTTATTTCCTTCTCAGTTTTATCATTTTTATTGTGAACTTCATATCTTAGAAAATTATCTCTGAGAATATTCTTTGATTACGTGAGTAAAATCAAGTTCTCTAGAGTGAACTTGATTTTTCTGCCAGGTTTCTGGAAGTACTCAAATTTCCCTTGGCCTAGGTTTTTTAAGTACGTGGGTAATATGGCTTTTGGCTCTCAAGCTCTCAAATCATGAGAACGCAGATTTGTATGAGGAGTCTCCTCTCTCTCTCTCTCTCTCTCTCTCTCTCTCTCTCTCTCTCTCTTTATATATATATATATATATATATATATATATATATATATATATGAAGGTATTACATATGTGTCCATATCCCTCCAATGCCCCCCACCCACCCATGCCCTCACCCTCCTGGTGTCTATGTCCATTGGTTAGGCTTATATGCATGCATACAAGTTTTTTGGTTGAAAATATATCTTTTTTTTCTTCTTTTTTTAATGCAGGTGATAGTTCTGCAGATCTAGGGTAGGGCCTGAGATTGCACATTTATTTTTTAAAAAAAATATTTTTTAATTGATTTCCAAGAAGAAGAGAGAGATAGAAACATCAATGATGAGAGAGAATCATTGATTGGCTGCCTCCTGCATGCCCCTTACTGGGGAATCAATCCTGCAACCCAAGCATGTGCCCTTGACTGGAAATGAACCTGGGACCCTTCAGTCCGCAGGCTGATGCTCTATCCACTGAATCAAGCCATCTAGCACTAGGACTTCTCTCTGGAGATATTTATTTTTCTTCTGTTCTTCATATTTTTCCTTTTCATGCAAAGCTAAGGTTGAAAATGTCTCTGTATGTAGAAGTAGTTTCTAGTTCAACCAGTGAAGTTATTGCCCTTTAGTGGTCTTGACTTCCCAAAGAGATCTTTGATCCAACCTCCCACTCTACTTAGGCTCCTGTTTACTGTGAGTATCCCCTTTAAATTCAAGTTTTAGGCCCAGCCAGCATGTCTCAGTAGTTGAGCATCGACCTGTTAACTAGGAGGTTGTGGTTCGATTCCCAGTCAGCGCATATGCCCGGGTTGTGGGATTGATTTCCAGGTTGGGATGTGCAGGAATCAGCCGATCAATGAGTCTCTCATATCATTGATGTTTCTATCTCTCTCTCCCTCTTCTTTTCTCACTGAAATCAATAAAAGTATATTTAATTCAGATTTAAAACCATCAGGAGTCAGTAAGTGTTTCCAAGAAAAATGTTGACTCTGGCACTAACTTAAATTTTTGTACATTGTGGGAGTTCTCTGAACAATTCTGTTCCTTCCACCAGCTGTTATATATCCAAAATATTGTTATATTAAAAAAAAATTTTAGCATTTTTGTTGTGCTGTCTGGAAGGAATTTCGCTGCTCAGGTTTATAGAGACATATTGCCAGAAATGCTCATTTATTTAAAAAGACTCTTTTTATCTAATCTCATATGTTTATATCTTTCACCCTTCTTCCCCTACAACATCTCTTAATTTTCCCTTCAATCATATTTTCTATTCTCATCCTTTTCAAATCCTCTACACCTCATACACAGACTGTTGCAAGGACTTCCAATAGAGACCCCAACTCTGACATCACTTTCAAGTTTATCCTGCATGTCATAGCCAGAAAAATCTACAGAGATCAACAAAATGCAAAATAACAACAGCATTTTGTTTCAGCATCTTGGAAAATAGCTCAGAATATATCATCAGCAATCCAAGAAAAGGAGATTATGTTGTTGGAGGAAACCTATAAGTAAATGTGTGTGTGTGTGTGTGTGTGTGTGTGTGTGTGTGTGTGTGTGTATGACAATCAGATAAGTCAAGAGGCTGCCTTTAGGATCAGAGAGAAAGAAAAGATCAAAGCTAACTGGATAAAGGAGTGGGATTCTCAATGGCTTTACAAAAAAGATGGTTTCTCAATCAAGTCTTAAAATAGTTGTTATCCAGATAAAAAGGGGGCAAGAGAAGGTATTATGGGAGCAGAAACAATACATGCAAAGACACCACTACTTATGGTTTATTTGGAGACAGGAAAGTTGAATAAGGTGTTGAATAGAAGACACTCCAACAGTAAAAGATTTAGTTGCAATTTGGATTTCTGTTCCGCAGAAATATAAAACAAGGATAACACTTCTCCAGTTCTTTACTATACTTTGTCATAGTTCACCAACCCAACAGATTGATAGAGAGGTAGTCATTTAACATTAAAGAAAGTTAAATTGTCTTTACTATGTCTTTCTAGATGGGTTTTGAGTTTCTCCTTGAATGCAGTTAGTAATAGACATCATGGAGCAAATTGTCTGGGTTGGAATACTATCTCACTTCTATAGTAGACCAAGGCAGACCCGTGGCTCTAATGACTCAATTGGGCACACTGGTCAAGCAAGAACCAACATATGGAAACATTTACATTCGGTTACAGTGGCTCAACCAGAAATTATGAAACTTGGGCCTCCGTACAAGAGCCTAAACAACATGATTCCTTCCCAACATAAAAAGAAATAAAGGGCAAGTATAGGTTTGCAAATTCTTCCAAAGGGGAGGATCTGCACAACACATGATGTGCTGAAACTACTCCACTTTCTAAAAAATACATTTTTAAAATTGATTTCAGAAAGGAAGGGAGAGGGAGAGAGAGAGAGAGATAGAAACATCAATGATGAGAGAATCATTGATTGGCTGCCTCCTGCAAGTCCCACACTGGGGATCGAGACCACAAATGGGAAATGTGCATTGACTGGGAATTGAGTCATAACCTTCTGGTTCATAGGTCAATGCTCAACCATTGAGCCAGGCCAGCTGGGTGAAACTATTCTACTTTTGGCATGCTTCCTGGAAAGATTGCACTAGAGAGACTTAATTCCTTCCCATTTTGTTCTTAGGTATATATTTTTGCATTGCTTACTAGTTGAAGCAATAGTAAAACAACAAGAAAGTTAACTTTAGTCACTCAGGGTAATCAGTCTCGTTAATCTGAACTCAGACAGCCTTTGCATAGCTTAATCACTTACAAATTATGATTTTCTCATTTGTAAAATGGGACTGATTTGTGGATTAAATGAGATAATGATTGCAAAGTGCCTGGATCATAGAGAGTATGAACCAAGGCTGATATTATTATTAAGTCACTATTTCACATGGTTACCCCTTCCATCTGCACCTGTTCTTTTTTATCCAGAATCATATAGCCATATCTATAAATTCTACAGCTGGGTTATGGTTCCAAGATTTTGTAGAATGAATCAAATTCATCCTTCACAGCTATTCTATTTTCCCATTGTATCATTCAATTTATATATCTAAAATCTGCTCCCTCAGTCTTCCACATGTTAGTCCCTGGCCCTCTAAATACATTTGTCACAAATGGGAGATATTACTAGCATCTAGTGGACATAGGCCATGGACACTGCTAAACATCATACAATACACTTAACAGCCTTCTATAACAAAGAATTATTAGGTCCAAAATGTGCTGAGATTGAGAAACCCTCATTTAGAATTTAGCTTTATTGATTTACGATCAGTTAAGAGAAGGTCTAAAAATGTACCAAAGCAAGTTGACTGTCTTTTTTCTCTGGTTTTTTGTTGTTAATGGACCCAGCTTTTAAGTAAAAGAGCACTTGAGCTAAAAACAACAACAACCACCCATGCACAAATAAAACCTTACAGCCCATCTCCTTTTAGTACCAGAGTTCCTTATACTTGTATTGACAGGTGTTAGCCACCCTCCTCCTTAACTGGGATAAAGTTGTACTCATTACATATTCATGCTTGCAATGTCATTCTTCACTGAAGAAATTCAGGGCACATCATTAATTAAAACAATGAATTCCCCAGAAACAACACTAATTAAACCTCAAAATCAAAACAGCATAAAAAGCAGACCTCATTTTTCCATCCTGTCTGAGCAACTGAGAAAAATCATATGGCTTTATTAGGCCAAGTGGGGTATGGTAGGGTTTATCACAAAGGCAGGCCAGTCACCTTCATTTATTCTTTCTTCTTCTTGTTTCTTGCTCCTAGTTCCAAAAATAAGCCATAAGCAAAGCTGCCAAGAAGCAAATAGCTGGTTGATAGTGGTAGTGCTGTCATTGATATGGTATGCTTTATCTTCTGTGGAGAAGTGGTGGAATTCCAAAGCAGCAGGAGGGTTAGAGATTAAGGAAACAGAGATCCATTCTGCTAACCTAGACAACCTTGGGCCTCTGCTTTTCTACTCCATACTTGGTACTTGGACATCTTCATAGTTTAATTCCCACATATTTGCTGATTACTTCCATGTCTATATATATATTTTTTTATTATGGGAACTGTGCTGAAAGCTTTGCATGCCTTACCTTTTTTTAATTCTTCAATAGTCCAATGTACTCATATTCACATTTTATAGATTATGAAATGAATGTTTAGAGAAGCAATTTGTCCAAGATTATATGTATAGTTAGTGAAAAAGCTCCAACTCAAATCTTTTATTCCCTGTCCATTCTCAATCACACTGATTCAGGTTCCCATTTTTTCTCATCTGAATTATTAACCCGGTTTCCTAAGTAGACTCTCTGGTCTTGCTTCCTTTCATGACATCCTACACTCTGCAACTAAAATAATCTTTCTAAAATGCAGACCTAGTAACTCTCTTAGTTGTCACACTAAATGGTTGATGGTTCCCTGAATTTATCAGGCTTCATGTCCTTACCATGTTGTTTCCCTAACAGACATTTATTTATCTTACAAATTAACTGAAAGGGTTGGCTATACTGACTAGAAAGGTAGCCATACCTTTCTCAAAATGCAGACTAAGTTACTTGTTTTAATAACATTTGGAGAGAGAGAGAGAGAGAGAGAGAGAGAGAGAGAGAGAGAGAGAGAGAGAGAGAGAGAAGAGAAAGAGAGAAATTAGACTTTTGAACAATCCAAGACTGTTTGTGAAATAATTTTCTATCCACAACATTGAAATATTGTTTTTACTTTTATCAATTATGCCATTAAAAGGGCTTCACTAGGCCTTACCACTTTAGCAATGTACTGTAATGAAGGTTACCACTTTTCCATCTACCTTGTCTCTAAGATGTCAACATTTTAATTTTTTTTAGTGTTCTGAAGGCACCTCAAAATCATATTTCATTCATCTTATTTACCCTGAGAAATTAATCACATATTAAGAGTACATGTATCTGTGGATATACCAATTGGTACCTCTTGTCTTCTCATTAGGTGGTATAAGTCCACTAACATTTTTACCTATTTAATCCTTTGAGAGATGCTGCATTCAGGAATGTCCAGTCCTTTTGAATCTGTCTTACTTGCCTCTCTTGAATGACAAACATGAGACTGGAGAGTATATCCCATGGCAACTCATAAAATCCCTGGCTAATTTGTATAGTGCCCATAACTTTCCTCTATCTGTGCCATTCCATCCCTACACTCCCTGCTAATAGCCTCCCTCAATGCTTTTTGCTCCTTGACTTCCTCTCCAGCCACCTATCCCATCCGTTTGCAGGGCTCTCCAGATAACAACCCAGGCGGCTGATGTACTTTCTTTACTTCCCACCTTCTGGGTACTCCATACATGAAATCAAAGTATTAGCCTGGCAATATTGTGAGAGCAGGAGGACAGGGGACAAAGAGGGCAAAACAAGGTCAATTAATATTTTAACAGCTCAGTCCATCACAATGACAGTATTTTGCTTCTACTTGATAATTATGATTTTGGTAATGTGAGGAACCTCAGACATCAGATAGCTCACTTTTCTAATATTTCAACGAGGAGGCAACAGATGCTCAGATAGGTGTAGCTTGCCCATGGTCACACCATTGGTCAATATCATAGATAAGCCAGATCCTCTGACTTGGATGTTAGGATAGCTTCTAGTATTCTATGCTGTTTAAACTCCTCACTTAGTGCTAAGTGCAGTACCTTATGCAAAATATGTACTAGGTGAATGTGGGAGCAAACAAAAAAGATACAATTTAATGACAGAAATTAAAGGAGGATCCTTCTCTTCAAGCACCAGAGCAGAGGAACCAGGTAGAGAAGCAAAATCAGGTTAGCCTGCCAGTTTGTTTAGGCTGTTTAAATTATGATATTTCTTTATGGATTACCTGGGGGTTCTACTATTGTATTTTAATAATATAGTGAACCTTTAAAATGAAGGTAAACACATCCCACCTTACCCCAAATGGCATTTTAAGTTTTCATTGGGTATGTTTTTAATGTAATAAAAATAGTAACAGCAATACCTAGTACCATTACTGATTGCATACTATATGCCAGGGCTCCCATGAAATATGTATATTCTCCCATTTAAGTTAATTTTCAAAATGACGCCATGAAATGTGAATATATGTATCTACAGATTAGGAAACTGAGGCCCAGAGAAATAAGATATGCCACTCAGTAAATAGCAGAGCCAAAGTTTAAACCCAGGCCATCTGGCCTGCAATAGTCTTCTCTTTTACTCCCTGCCCTACAGGCAGAAGATGACTCTTGTTCCCTCCTTTGCCTTGTCCTAGTGTAGTTCATTCTTTCATTCAAGGAGCTTTTATTTGTGAGCACTGGGACAGGTGATAGGAACACAAAGGTGAACAAAACATTTTTCTGCTTTAGAGGAGACTGTACAGGCCAGTAACTGAAATGCAGCCTGAGGAAGTGCTTTCCTAGAGGTACAGATGTGATACTCAGGACTCCAGGGGGACATCAAAACCAGAGGGAACGGGGGTGGCCAGGAAATGCTTTCAGGGAAAAGACCTTTGGGCTGAATATTTCAGGAGAAATATGCATGAATTAGGGACCAGTGTGTGAGGACATGGCACATGGTGAACTTAAGGAGTGGTGAGTAATTCAGACTGGAGGGAGGAGGCCAAGTGGAGCTCAGCAAAGAGAGTGGGAGAGGCAGCCCGGATTGGTCCTGCACAGCTGTTTGAAGCACGTGCAGTGGTTTGGAATGGATCCTGAGTATGATGAAAAGCCACAGCCAAACTTTCATCAGAGAAATGAAGTAGTCAGAGATGGTGTAGGGAATGTACATTGGGTGGGGTTGTGGAAGATAGAACGGTGGGATAAAGTGTGAGGTGGGGATGGGAGACTGGGGACTGGGCCACTATAGGAGATACTGTTGTAATCCATGCTAAAAGGGAGGAGAATGGAACTGAGGCCCATGGAAAGGAAAATAAAAAGGAGAAAATGGGGTTCCAAGACCTGAAACAGCTTCTTTTGGCTGCCATGGAGACTGACCAGGTGTCCAAAGTTGTTTGCTTCACTGACATTTGACCCTGCCCCTTGCTCAGGGAGACTTCCCTGCATGTGCTGTCTATTGAAAAAGAAGAAATAAGCCCCAATGTGACATGAAGCACAAAAAACTATGACTAAAAAAGAATCAGCCAAAGGACCCGAAGGAGGTCAGTCTTTTTCTTTTCAGCCTAAGCCTTGTGTCCCCGTTCCCTGTCTAGTCTTTCCCTTTGCCTCCTCACTCTTCACCTGCCTCCATGACTTTAAGACACAGTGTCCACGGTTAAAGATCTCAGGAGGGCAAGAAGCTGAAAGTATAGCCCAGCTTAATTCCAGAATATGGGCATTGCAAAGCTAGGTCTTTGAAAAGGAGCTGCTTCTTGATCCAAATACACTGCGTGGGGGGAGGGATGAATTAACGGAAGCTCGGCTTTTGCTGCCATAATGTTCCTTCAACAAGCCTAAGTACTGCTTGAGAACACTATCTATGTTTTTCTATTGATATATGGCCATTAGTCTGGACCCAGGCCCGTGAAGTTGCTGGATGCTAATGACCTTTTGTTTAGAAAACATCTAAAATAAGGTTCTCAAATTATGCAATCCCCATTGCCAAAAAGCTTTCTGTGGCCTTTTGAGCAAAATGAAGAAAAACGGCGCATAAATTCACATCCATTTTTCAATGTAAATCGCCATTTTATTAAGAATGGAATCTACAACAAGGCGACCATAATTTAAATTAATGAACCCTCGAGTAATGCTTGATGTTGCCAATTATTTTTTCATATAATATGAAATCTCTGGGTTCATAAATAACGTACTTTCCCTATTCAGGAAAAACCATGCTCAGCAATGTGTTATTCATGACTTAATTATTCTATAGATGCTTCATTCATATGCATGCAGATATATCTGGCAGCACTGCATTTTAATGAAGATGCTGAAAGGCAGCAGGCTATAATTTCTAACAGAGAATTCTGTCAGGATCGAACAATAGCAGCACCTCGAGAGGACTGGGAAATAGCATAGCCCAGGAAGAAAATTAAAAATCCATTTAAATATTTTAATTATAATCTTCATTAGTGAAATTTTGAAATCCTTTTGCACATCCAGAGCTTCTACAGTTTAGGAGCTATTTTTGTTGGAGGAGAATAATTTTGAGGAAGAAAAATATTTCTCAAGATTCCATGGATTGAGGTACAATCTCTTCCTTGGGAGCACAGGACTAGGTCTCTGCCTTTGTCCCCTGTGCCTGCTTAGTCTGACTTATTTTTATTGAAGTACTGGGGTCAAAATAACCAATTAGGTCAACCTCGCAAGGGACAATGAGAAGAAAAAAAAGGGGGGCGGAGTTATTTCAGGGTGTGTGTGTGTGTGTGTGTGTGTGTGTGTGTGTGTGTGTGCTTTATACACATATATGAGGTGTAGTATTTTAGCACTAGTTGGATGCTCCTCAAATTCCCATCCTTTGACCCTTGACAAAGCTCAGTTTGAGCCGAGGTCGGTTTGGCTCAGTGGTAGAGTGTCGGTCTGCGGACTGAAGGGTCCTGGGTTCGATTCCAGCCAAGGGCATGTACATTGGTTGCGGGGACATCCCCAGTAGGGGGTGTGCAAGAGGCAGCTGGTTGATGTTTCTCTCTCATCAATGTTTCTGGCTCTCTATCTCTCTCCCTTCCTCTCTGTAAAATATCAATAAAATATATTTAAAAAAAAAGCTCAGTTTGACTAGAAACAATTAAGACTTCAATTATGAGGATTGCCAGAGTTTTTGTTGTTGTTGCTGTTGTTATTGTTTTTTAATCCTCACTCCAAGATATTTTTTCCATTGATTTTTTTTTAGAGAGAGTGGAAGGCGGGGCAGGGGGGAGGGGGGAAGTGAGAGAAAGAGAGAGAGAGAGAGAGAGAGAGAGAGAGAGAGAGAGAGAGAGAATTCTATTTTTCCCATTGACTTTTAGAGAGAGTAGAAGGGAGGGAGGAGAGAGAGAGAAAAGCACTGCTGTGAGAGAGATGACTTAATTATTCTATAGATGCTTTGAATCCATTGATTGCCTCCCACATGTGCCCTGGCACATACCTGCAGATAAGTGCCCTTGACTTGGAATTGAACCCCTGACTCTTTGGTTTGTGGGCTGATGCTTTAATCAGTGAGTCACACTGGCCAGGGTAAGGATTGCCAGTTTTGTTATGGTTTCTCTCTCATTTTCCTAGGAATAAATATCCAAGAAAATGATAGCATTGTTAAAAGCATAGGGAAAAAATAGCTAAGTAAATTGTGAAATAGGTCATAATTCTACTTGTTCTTTTATAGAATAAAAGCAAAATAGGAACCTATCACTACCATGTTCAGATATTTTAGGAGAACTATGAATATGCAGGTGACAGGGAATTTGGGGCATTTAGGAAGGTGTGGCATTTTCTGGGAGGGTGATGAGTAAGAGGAGTAGCTGTCTATGCAATACCTGGGTTTCCTCTCACTCCTTTGAAACTGCTCTTGTTCTGGTCACTAGTGTTCTTTGTGTAGTCATATACAGTGCACACTTTGCTGTCTTCCTTTGACTTTACTTTTCTCCATCTAATTCAACATGAATGACAACTTCCTTTCTTCAAACATGTTTCTCTCTTGACTCTTGATGCAAGGCATTACTACTTTTTAGCCTCTTGTACTAGTATCCCCCCTACCCCCATTTTTTCTTTCTTTTTTATTGTTAACCTTTGGTAGATAGAATTTAACATTTCTTATGTACCATATTTGCCTGCGTATAAGACGATTTTTTGGCCCTGAAAAATACGTATTTGCCGGCGTATAAGAGACTGGGCGTATAAGACGACCCCCTAACATTTCCACTAAAAAATACAGAGTTTGTTATATACTGGCCATATAAGACTACCCCCCACTTGGAGGCATATTTTTCAGGGCCAAAAAGTCGTCTTATACGCCAGCAAATACGGTACTTGAATTTTTCATCTTTTTCCGTAATTTACGTCTTTGATGAAGGAATTCCTTACATTTAAAAGTTTCTATTTGCTTGTCATATTTTGAGGTAGAAACCCAACATCTTTCTCCCCTATATGCTTGACCAATTGTTTTAGAATTATTAATTGAATAGATCTTCTTTTCACCAAAGGTCTGTAAAGCCAGCTCTATTGTATACCAACAATTTATGCAAGTATGGATCTATTTGTTTCCTATTATTGCATAACAAAATATTACAAATTTGCATTTTAAAACAATACCCATTTACTTACACCCAGTAGATCAGAAGTCCAGGCAGGCTTGACACCATTGTAATGAGTCAGTTATTTATAATAGGAGAGGAGCAAAGAGGAAAGGCCAGACATTATAGGCATGTTATTTGGCCAGCTGCAAGTTCACACTCCCAGGGGAACACCAGCCTCTTCCCTGCAAAAAGTTGGGGGGGAAGGGATTCAACAAAGGGAAGATAGGTAGACACATGCCAAGTAAAGTTGGGGTGGCATAGGGAAGGTACTTGTATGTCAATGCCACTTGGGGACAGAAATGTTTGGCCAGAATGGGTGCAGCCACTGACAGCTCATGAAAATTTGGAAATACATAATCCTCTAAACACAGAAGTTTGCTCTCTTGGTTCTCTTGTTGCTCCCTACTTCTGTTGTTCATGTGACTTTTGGCTCTTGGTTCTCTTGCATTTATTTGTCCAATGACCCATGGCCAAGTAGACCCCAAATGCAATGAACTAATGGACTGCAGTGAGAAACAGATGCGAAGCTAACCTGATGCTGAACCGAACCTGGTTCCAATATGGAACGGAAACTCTAAAATACTGGCTTGGATTCTACTAGTAGCTCTACTGAAGCCCCAGCTAAACTTATTTTATGGCTAGTTAAGGGAAATGGGACTTTGGAAACCCAGGGGTGCAATTCCATGGAAATAAAGGTTTCTACTATATCTCATCCTCCTGTGGGGAAATGCCTATTCCAGCAGTATCCCAATGATCACATGCCCACTAGCAACTGGGGAGATGATCCCTTCTTCTCTCCTATAACAGGCTCACTTGGGTTCTCATAAGTGTTGAAACTGGTGTTGGGTGGGCCAGGCTTTCATCCGCAGGTTTTGGAGCATAACCTGCTTTCAAGTCCATCAGGAAATTGGAAGAATGCAGTTCCTGGGGGGCTATAAGATTGAGGTCCCTGATTCTTTGACTATGAGCCTAGGGCTACTCTCAGCAGCTCAAGGCCACCCATATTCTCTGTGGCCCCTTCCCTCTTCAAAGCCAGCAAGGACATGTCAAATATTTCTCAAGCTTCCAGTCTCTGAGTTCCTTATCTTCCACCAATCAGAGAGAAAAAGATCTGTTTTTGAAGAGCTTATTTGAGTATATTAGCTATATCCAGGTAATCCACATTTTTCCACATAGTGTAACATAATCATGAAAATCATAGTTTATCGTCTTCTACCTTAGTCAAAGGGGAGGATATTATACAAGGCAAGAATCATTGGGAGTAATTCTTAGAATTTCACCTACCACAATCTGTTTGTGGGCTTTCTAACCATTGGTTTATCCCCGTGCCAGTATCCACATTGTCTAATCAAGTTATATCAAGAATCCCACTGATATTTTAACTATGATTACATTGGATTTATATGGTTCTATCCTTTTGATATTGAATCTTTATATCAAAAAGACTAGTGGCCTGGTGCATGAAATTTGTGCACATTAAAAGGGAATTAACTAGAAGAAATATTTTAATATTGCTATTTGCCCTTTCTCTATTAAAAAAAAAGTGTCAGAGATGAGAGAAAATTAGTAAAATGTATATAAAATCTCCCTCCTGTCAGAGTCTGGGGCATGCCATGGGACCTAGAGTCAAGTCCCCACCCACCACCCACACGCACTTTGAAAATGCAGGAGGCCCAGACCCGGCTGGCCCTACCCCCATCAAGTCCCTCCGGGCAGGGGGCACAGCCTTAGATCCCAGGGCCAGCACCAGGTGGGGGGCACGGCCTGAGGTCCCCCATCAAGCCCAGGCCCCCCAACAGTGTCATGTCAGAGCTGAATGGGAATGCACGCAGGCAGTGTCATGTCCCTAGCCTGGGATGCAGGCAGGCAGCTTCACCTCAGCACTGGGCTGGGAATGCACACAGGCAGTCTGATGTTAGCGCAGGGGGCAGAAGTCTCTGCCCACGTCCCCGTCCCTGCCCACAGACTGGTCGTGACTGGGACACTGTAACAGACAAATTAGCATATTATCTCTTTATATGTATAGATATATCTTTTTATTTATAATTTTGTCCATAACTTGTGCATATCTCCCTTTTTATATGTCATAATGAAACATTACAATGATTTCTGGCCCTAACAGAAAAATTTTGATTTGAAGTGGGACTTTTGGGATGGTTGAGTGAAGAGGTACACAAATCCTCTCCCTGCAAAACCAGCTTTAAAACCAGACAAAACTCAAAAGCAACCGGTTTAGGGTTTTAGAAATTGACCAAAGGCATCCATCTAATGGACAAGAATTTATTCAAGTAAAACGAAGCATCAGTAATCACAGTGGGAGCCTGTGGCACTTTATCCCCAGGCTTCTGACATTCCCGACCCCATCTCTGCTGTTTAGTCATTTTCCTAGGGCAGGGCAATCTCTGAGCACTGAAAGCCTTTTTACCAGAGATTTGTTTTAGAGCACAGTTAGCCTAAGGCATTTTCAAAAAATGATAGTAGGAAAATCTAGGGAAAATCACAAACAATTTAAGAAAGCTGATATTCCTGCTTTGTGAGGTCATGATACTACTTGGGCAAGCAACAGACTGATAGATAGGCCAGGAAATTGAAATGGAAATCCAGAGATTGAGCTAGTGATAGGCCTTCATGTGTGTTCACTTAGCCCTGGTGATTTGGAAGAGGCTATGCATGCTTAAGAATATGCACACACAGAGGAAAGATCAAATAGGGCTCGGCTATCTACTTTCCCCTGACAAATGGGAAATCTTAAGTAGGCAGAAAGAATAAGCTAGAGCAGACCTATAAACCGCTTGAACTTTTATTATATTCCTTAAAAACACACAGCTCTATTGGCAAAGAGTGGAAGTCTTCCTAGTCCAAAATGTTTATTCACAACATCTAATCAATCATTGGCTGACCACTAAGCTATGCTGACCTCTAGGAGCAGGCTTAAAAAGAAACCAAAAATACATTTTTAAAAACCTGAGCAGAGATATGGCTGACTGCACAATGCTGGGAAGACAGACTCTACAGAGTTCATTCAGGCAAGTTATTAAAACAAAAATATTAGCAAAAGCAATTACTCCTGGGGGGATAAGAATCCGGAGTTGCTAATATAGTATAGTATTTAAACTTCCCAATTTAAAAAATTACATGGAAAAATAAATACTCAGGAAAGTGTGGCCATACACAGGAAGAAAACCGAAGGGATTCAGGACATGTCACCCCAAAATATACCACCTTCGCATATTGATAATTTGAATGAAAGGCACTTAAATAACAGCAGGTGCAAGAAAGGCCCTTGACTCACTCTTTTTCCCCCTAAAAACTCCCTTGTGAGAGCTTCCCTCCCTATGCCAGGAGGAAGGGAACATTCTTATCACCAGATGTGGGAGTCAAGGCCAAGAAAATGAGTTACATTTCCGAAATTGCCACTCTTTGTTCAACTTAGTACACATATTCTGTCACCTTTTGGATCTTCATTTCCTTATGAAGGCTCCCATGTCATATAAAGCTAATATGAAATAAATTTGTTTGCTTTTAGTGTTATTGTGTCTTATGTCAATTGCCCCTAGCTGCCTTCCTGTGATGGCCTGGTCACCCCTAACTGCCCTCCCCTGCCAGTCCAATTGCCCTTCCTGCTGGCATTGTTGCCCTTAACTGTCATACCCTGCAGGCCTGGTCACCCCCAACTGTCCTCCCCTGCTGGCCTGATCACCCCAACTGCCCTCCCCTGCTGGCCTGGTCACCCCTAACTGCTCTCCCCTGCTGGCCCAATTGCTCCTAACTGCCCTCCCCTGCTGGTCTGGTTGCCCTTAACTGTCATACCCTGCAGGTCTGGTCACCCCCAATTGCCCTGTCCTGCTGGCCTAGTCACCTCTAACTGTTCTTCCCTGCTGGCCTGATCGCCCACAACTGCTGTCCCCTGGTGGCCATTTTGTGTGTTGGAGTGATGGTCAATTTACATATTATCTCTTTATTATATAGGATGTGTTTAAATAAAAGGAGCAATATTTAAAGAGGTAAATGAATTATAGCAGCAACTCATCAAATAGAGAACATGGATATAGAGATAAATATTATTTTAAAAATCAAATAGAGCCAAAACCAGTTTGACTCTGGATAGAGCATCGGCCTGCCGACTGAAAGGTCCCAGGTTCAATTCCAGTCAAGGGTATGTATCTTGGTTGCGGGCACATCCCCAATGGGGGGTGTGCAAGAGGCAGATGATTGATGATTTTCCCTCATCAGTGTTTCTAACTCTCTATCCCTCTCTCTTCTTCTCTATAAAAAAAATCAATAATATATATTTTAAAAAATCAAATAGAAATTTTAAAGATTAAAAGTAGAATAATTGAAATGAGAAATTTGCTACAGGGACTCAGAACAGACTTCAGCTGGCAGATTAAAATAAGTCAGTGAAATTGAGGATGGATAAAAAATTATAAGAAATTATGGAAAAAAAGGAAAAAGAAAAAGAGAGCAAAGCCTCAGAGACCCGAGGAACACCATCAAATGACCCAACTTAAGTGTTCCAGAATTAGAGGAGAAAAAGGAAGGGGAAGAAAAAAATATTCAAGAAATTGTGCTCCAAAATAAGTAAAACATATATAGTAAAAAGCATCTGCATTATTTTGTTTTGGTGACTTTGCATCTTCCAGGAGGCTCCAGAGCCAGTGCACCCAGTGGACAGCTTCAGACCATGCCAGATTACAACTCTACACATCCATGAGTGACACCGTCAGGGGGCAGGGCAGGCTCAGTGAGCAGCAAAGCCCCACTGAAGCAAGTCCTGCTCCATTAGGAATGCCCCCTGCACAACAGCTCTTCCTCTATAGTCGCAGCTGGTCCTCACAGCCAGTTGTCTTGGGGGTCAGTTCCTCCCAGTGATGCCAACAGCAATCAAGGCTCAAGTAAAACAAGACAGTGCAAACAACCCACACAGAGGCCCACCTAGAGTGCTTACCTCAAGTGACTGGGGAAGCTAAACCAGTGGGCCACAAGGTGAGAAATATGAGTGACCTTTGAGCTGAGAATGACCTTGGCCACCAGTTATCCACAATAAGAAAATGGAGATCCTAGTCCTACAACCATATAAGAACCATTTCTGCAAGTAATCTAAATGGGCTTGGAAGCAGATTCTTCCCCAGAACCTCCTGATGAGAACATAGCTCAATTGACATCTTGATATTTTTCAACCTTTGAGATTTTCAACAAGAGGACATAGGTAAAGTATATTGGACCCTTGGGAATGGTGAGATAATAAATTTTTGTTGTTTACGGTTGTAAGTTTGTGCTAATCTGTTATGCAGCAATAGAAAATGTTTGTGTGTTTGTAATTCAAAAAATTCCCTTTAAGCAAAAGAGATCACATTTTTTGTCAATAAAATAGAAAAAAGGATATATAGAATTTTTATAAAACATGTAAAAGCAGTCTAGCTAGGGGTTTTAAAAAGATCGTGTAGGTCAATGATGAAATGAATTTTATAGTACACATAGGATTCTAATAATTTTTTAAAGCCCTTAATCAAGAGTGTTAGCTCTAGGTTTAAGCTCCTTATTGCTTTACCCTTTTTCAGGATTCTGTGAGGAGTATAAACACCTATGTAGTATGTGCTCTTAAAGAGTTGAGATCTCCTTCAAACCAAATCACTTCAGCAAATAATCATTGAGCACCTTGTATGCACTACTAAACCCTGGGTTTAGCCCTGGGATTGAATTATAAATATTTCTTGTTTCCTAGTGGCTTTATGTTGGATAGGAGAAATAGTCAAGTAAATATACAATGGCAGTATAGTATGTTTGTTAACTACTATAATTAGCTACTACAGGAGCACTTACAAAAATAAACTGATTCAAACTTGAGAGGGATGGTGATAGGGAAGTCCAAGATTTGAGGACCAAGAAGGTGACACCGAGTTGGCAGTATGTTGTGCATTCATGTACAGATGTGCAGGAATGGTGTGTGTGTGTGTGTGTGTGTGTGTGTGTGTGTGTGTGTGTGTGTATAAGAGTGTTTTGAGCATAGGAAATAGATATGAAACATGTCTGAAGCTTTGAGAGGATTTGATAGACCTATCAAATATTTCATTATATCTAGAACTAGAATGCAAGGAGCAAGTGGCCAGAGGAAGATGAACAGGTAAATAGGAACCAGTTATGAAGGGTCTTCCATGCTAATTTGAACTTTATCCTGAGGATAATAGGAAAAAATCATGAAAAGTATTAAGTATAGGAGGGATTAACATTATCAAGCTATACCTTTAGAAAAATCTGTGTGCCTTTTGATGGTGAACTTTGGGGAACAAGATTAAATGGCAAAGAGATTAAACCAAACTCTTCCAGATTAAAAATACCTGACTGAGTGATGGTAGGAATGGGGAGGAGAGAATAGTGTATAGACTTGAGAGATAATAGGGATGAGTTCAACCTGTTTTTGTTTTGACCTGGGCTATGAAAAAGGGGAAGAAGAAACGCTAGTGTCCATGTTTCAGGCTTGTGAGGCTGGGTAACTGTTTGCATCAATCAAAAGATGGAAACTCAGAGGAGGGAAAGTTTGGGGGAAAGAGATGAGCTTAGTTTTAAACATAAAGGTTTGAGATGTACGTGGGATAGCCAAGGGGAAATGTCAAGTAGAAGGTTGTTCTAAAAGTCAGAAGATAAATCTGGACCAGACAAAGATTTTGACAGATGGGTGCTATGAACTCTTGAGGAAGGGAGTTGAAATTGTTGGCAGGATAATGGCAAGTGATAAAATAAATGCTATTTATCTGCAAAATGGGGATAATTTATCTGGACTAATCATGAAGACAGCATGGCCAGAGGCTTGGAAAACTTTGACTCATAAATGTGTAGACATGTAAGAGCATTGGATACATTATAAGCAAAGGACACCCAGATCTCTCACCTAAGATATGTGAGTTGAGTGTTGATTCTCAGGCTCCCCTATCTCTTCATAGAACAACTGCTATATTGGTGGTGATGGTGTTTCACCTGTGAGGGATGAGGTCCTGCAAGGTTGAAGGAAGTCCTGAGTAGAAGCTGACCAAATCTCTTATATCCCCAAAGATATCCCAGCTAAATTCCAGGATAATTCTTATAAGACTGGAAAAACTTCCTTTAGCAAGCTCCATTAACTGTGTCTAATCAGTATAAGTTCCAGGTACAACTCCTTACTAAGCCACTAGTTCCTTCTTGCTACATTGCCCTACGTGTTAGAATGACGACTAGGCATCTTGAGTATGCAGTTACCTATAAAGGACTTAGCCTTGACTAAGATCCTCAGCATCTAGTGTACATAGTAGTCCCAAGAATTAAATGATGTAAGGCATAACAATGCTTGATACAGTGCTTGACATAAACTAAGAATATAGTAAACTAGAGGCCTGGTGCATGACATTTGTGCAAGGGGGCGGGGCTCAGTCCAACTGGGCCCTTTTGCTGTCTGGGAACTCTCAGGGGATGACCAATAGACGGATTAGGCCCGCAAACTGCAGCTTTGAGCCACATGCGGTTCTTTGGCCCCTTAAGTGTGGCTCTTCTACAAAATACCACAGCCTTGGTGAGTCTATTTTAAAGAAGTGGCATTAGAATTAGATTAAGTTTTAAAAATTTGGCTCTCAAAAGAAATTTCAATCGTTGTACTGTTGATATTTGGCTCTGTTGACTCAGTTGATCACTGGCCTAAGGCATCTTGAAGGTGGGAGAGGCTTCTGCCACCACTGCTTCAGGTTCAGGGCTTCTGGCTGAGCAGTGCTCCCCCTGTGGGAGTGCACTGACTACCAGGGGACAGTTCCTGCATTGAGCATCTGCCCCCTGGTGGTCAGTGTGCATCATATGACCCACCACCATTCGGTAGATTTGCATATTAGCCTTTTATAGGATGATAGCTGCTATTGCAGTTAATTCCTAGTATTTGCTATTGCTTTTACCACTGCTATACAGTAGTAGTAGCTATTATTGTAAAAGAAGTAAAGGCATTGGAGAGAGAAAAGGTATCTGGAAGTTATGATGAGGTTGAAGAAATAATAGAGTGTCAGGAAGCTTGCAGAGAGCAAAGTGTTTGAATTTAAGCTTTAATAGAGGGAATAGTTCTGAGTAATGACAGGACTATAACGCTCCAGGATGCACATAGGAGTATGTGTGATGTGAAAAGGAGAGATAGGAAAGGGAGATGTGAGATGACAGTCTTCAGCACTAAGGAGTTTAGGGAAGTCAGAGTTTAGGGAATTGATTAAGCCATCCATGGGATTATGGAGCTCTCCCAGGATGACAGCATGGCTTGAATTAGAAGAGTCAATTGTGAATAAGTGCTAACATCTTTAATAAAAGAATGAAATACCTGAACTTTGTTGGTAGGATTCCCATTCCTCATAGTGTCTCTGGATCCCATGGGTTCAGCAGAGTTATTATGTGCCCTCTTTATGCTGTTGGCAGATCTCCCCCTCCTCTAACTTCAGCACATGACTCTCCTAGGCCAGTCACCAGAGGCCTGCTAGGTATTTAGGCCTTACCTGGCTGTTTGGAACACATCCAGTGTACTGTGTACCCATTCTTCCAGTTCAGGCAAACTGCTCTGGTTCCAGGAAGAAAGATCCCTTAGAGCTATTTGACTGAACATCACGAAATCTGCTCTCATTCTAATTTAGAATGCAGAGACTTGTGTGGTGACTCACACATTTGAAAAGCTCAAATTAAGTAGTGGTGATCTCAACCATGATTCACTGATGAAAACTGGAAAGTGATTCATCTTTGTATGCACGTCCTTGGAGTCACGAGGCTTAGAGGTCTTTTTCTGAACACACTGCAGGCAAGGAAAGATGCTGGGCCCTCCTGTGGTGGTATTTTAGTAATTGCACAGAATCAGTCACTACATTTTCTTACAAGGCCATTTTTCTTTAGCCAATTTTATTCCCATCTGTAATCTGTAAGACGCTCTAGGGCTATCATGACTCATTGCTAATAAATCAGGGAAGGCAATGATGCTCTCAGGCCAGGGTGGGGATACACTTGGTAAATCTTTGGTGCAGATTCACAATTCTGTAATCTGTAGGGACCACTGCATCTTTCTTAGTATATACTAGTATTAGTTCTCAAGGAATAACTTATTTTCTTAGAAGAATAATTAGGCTTAAATTAATTTATAAGATCCTAAGAGGAAATGATAATAAAAAGTACTAAAAAGTGAAGATGACTTATACCATAACAAATAAACTCAGAGATTAAAGACTTTTGTATACCATTAATAGCATTGTTCAGAATTAAAAACATCAGTGTCCAAAAGCTCCACCTGAAAAGGAAAGACCATATGATTTGACCACAATAAGCATTTATTTGTGCACCACTCTGTGCCCAGTCACTGTGCTGATGTCCCAGGACTAGGTAGGAGCTCTTCCTGGGAGCTTCCCTTGCACTTTACACTAATGCCCACTTATAAACGATCAACTCCAATGTCACCTGACATACCTGTGACCTCCTCTCTGGCCTATAATGTTTATAGCTAACACTTTACTAAACTTATTTTGTGTCTGATACTGAGTTTAAGCACTAAAAATGTCTTAGCTTATTTAGTATTTATAGAAACCCATTTTTTTATATAGAAAGAAACTAAAGCACAGAGAGAGACATGAAGTATCTCCCAAGGTCACAGAGCATAAGATGGCTGACCCAGGGTCTGAAGCCAGGTAGAATTACTTGAGTCCATGTTGTTCATCTCTCTCCTGTATGCCTCTCTTTAAGCCTCTTTCTTACACATTGTCACAAGAAAGATAATGATGTTAGTACTGGGCATCATTGTATCTGGCCACTCAGCTTTCCTGCTTGTGTCTCTTTGGTCTTTTTCTTTTTTTTTTAATTTTTAAGAGAGAGGAAGGAAGAAAGACGGAGGGAGGAGGGAGGAAGAGGGAGGAGGGAGGGAGGGAGGGAGGGAGGGAAAAGGGAGGAAGAGAGAGAGAGAGAGAGAGAGAGAGAGAGAGAGAGAGAGAGAGATTGGTTGTCTCTGGTATGCATCCTTATAGGGGATCCAACCTGAAATCTGGTATGTGTCATAACCAGAAATCAAACCTGTGACCCTTTGGTGCGTGGGGCAACCAACTGAGCCACACTGGCCAGGGCCCACAGTAATATTTAAAAACCATTAGATCAAGTTACTATCTGTGCCAAACCCTTTAGTGGTTCCCCATCTCACTTAGAATAAAATTCAAACTCCTATGAGGTCCTACATAATCTGTCTACTGCCTGCATAATAACCTCATCTTTACCATTTACTTTCTTGTTCACGCTCCTCCACCTACATCATTCTTCTTGCTGTCCTTGGGAGATAGCAACTCCTTCCTGCCTTAGGGGATGGAAAATTGCTCTTGTCTCTACCAGTGAAATTATTTCCCTAGCATTTCTTTTGTTTCATTGGTATCTCTTCCTAAACATGATCTTTTCAAAGAAGCCTTTTCTAACCATGCTATTTAGTACAGCTAAGCCATTCCCAGTCTCTGACTTGCCCTTACTCCACTTCATAGCAATTAATCATTATCTGAAATTTTATATGACAATGCCACCTTTATGATGAGAGGCAATTTATTGTCTTGTTCACAGCTGAATCTTTTTTAAAAAAATATATTTTATTGATATTTCACAGAGAGGGAGATAGAGAGCTAGAAACGTCGATGAGAGAGAAACATCGGCCAGCTGCCTCTTGCACACCCCCCACTGGGAATGTGCCTGCAACCAATGTACATGCCCTTGACTGGAATCGAACCCGGGACCTTTCAGTCCGCAGACCGATGCTCTACCACTGAGCCAAACCGGTTTTGGCCACAGCTGTATCTTGAGCACTGAGAACAAGTGCCTGATTCCTAGTAGGCATTCAATAAATATATGTTGAATGAATGCCTATCTAGTCATAGATCTAAACTTTTTAAATGAGCGAATAAATGTATGCAGTCTTATAGATGAAACACAGATCATTTTAACATAGTGTGAAATGTTTATGAGTACATAGAAGAGAAATTATTAAGTACTTCAAAGTACAAAGAGTAATTAAAATTAAAAGTAAATGAAAAGTAAGACAGTAGAGTTAGGGTAAGGGCATAAAATAGAATCAGCAATGAGGCTATAAAAGACACATACCACAGTATATTGATATAGTTCCAATCACTGGGACACAAACCTGATTCTAACCTTCCTAACTACCAGCAGCAAAAGAAATTTCAATCAATTTTATAAATCATCTTAGAGAAAAATGGTCCAATTGTTTAAGAAAAGATCAGTCCAGGTAGAATTTTTTTTATTGATGGAAAATATGTACAAAATATGCAGTAGGTATGTAAGAATATAATTACTTGCTAATATATGGACTTAGATTTTCATCTGTAATCTGATGTTTTGAATTTTATTTTTTTTGTGCTCAGACTCTAATTTGTTTCTAGTTAGAGTCCTGTTGGTGTTGACTATTTTGCGTCCACTGAAGAGGAAGCCTACAGCCAGGTAAAAAACATTTTTCTCACATTAAATTATGGATATTGACCTGTGGAATATGATGACCTTTTATGTAGCCCAGAAAAAAGCTAAGTGGACAATTTCCTCAAGATTTTGAGTCTCATCTAGATGTTAAGTTGATAAGAGAAAAAAAAATAAATTTGTTTCTAAATGGATTGCAATCATTTCCACTAAAAATTGTGATGTGTTTATGCCAAGTATTTAGATGAATTATAAAATGTGGCAACAGGAGTTAGCATTTAGCAATAGAGAATAATTATCCTTTTTATAAAGACATGATATAAATAAATTTTTGTTCTTGACTAATCAACTGGAGACTAACTTGAATTATCAGTTGGATGCATTTTCAAGCTCATTATAACTTCATGAAATTTGATGACTCTGGTGGAAATGTGATTTTTATCTTCAAATTCTGTTAGTACATTTTAAATACCCAGGCAAAGAAAATGTTAGAAGATTTTGAGGGTCTGAGACTTCAAAGCCCCACAATCTTATGGAAGTAGAGAAATAATTAATGTCAAGAAAGAGATCTATGGCTGAAACCGGTTTGGCTCAGTGGTAGAGCATCTGTCTGCGGACTGAAAGGTCCCAGGTTTGATTCCAGTCAAGGGCATGTACATTGGTTGCAGGCACATCCCCAGTAGGGGGTGTGCAAGAGGCAGCTGGTCGATGTTTCTCTCTCATTGACGTTTCTAGCTCTCTATCTCTCTCCCTTCCTCTCTATAAAATAACAATAAAATATATTTTTTTTTAGAAAAGAAAGAGATCTATGAATTATAGAAGTTCTGAAAGAACTATCAAGCATGGGTGAATTATTTTGAAACAGAAAAGCCATGATGATCATAAAACAGCTTCTGGAGTTCAATGGATCTTAACTTTGGATCCCCTTTCAACTACTTATAACCATGTGACCTTCAGCAAGTTATTTACTCTCCATGTCTGTTTCTTTATCAATAAAATGAGTACAACAATAACAATCTATTTCATAAGGTTATCGTAAGAGTTTAACCAACTATTCATGTGAATGGTCTGGCACATGATGAAAAATGATTGCTATTACGATTAGTGCTTACATAGGTGCCAAAACTTTTGGCAGGCAAAGAATTGCTATTGTTTGATAAAGCAAGAGAGCAAAGGGACTGGCCATTAGCTTAATGTTTTACCAAGATTTGTATCTTTTAGATTGACTAGCACATATTTATTGAATGAATATCTAGATAAAATCTGTTTTTAAGCTCCTCATTCATTTACTAATTTATTCAGCATATAATCATTGAGTATCAACTATAGAGAATGTGATGTGAATATTAATCCCATTCCCAGTGGCCGAGAGGGTTCTGCAGAGAGAAATTTGTTTCAGTATCCAAATCTTCAGCAGCTCAAAGTGAAGTTTAGATTGAACTGAATGCTATGCTATTTGCTTTAAAATGCTTTGCTTATGCCAGGCAAATTAATTTCTCTGGGGAAGGCTCATTGTTTAGTGCATGAGTTAAAATTTTTCATGGTAATTAAGAAGAAAATTATACTGTATCATGTATCATCACAGATATTTAATGAATATCCACTGGCTATGTTTACATGTGCTGGGCACGTCATGAATTCTGAGTTTCTAGAGAGGTGTGAGAACAACTGGCTTACTAAATCCAGTGTTCTTATTAAATGTTTCATTGGTTTTATCATTTTGGAGTAACACCTGAGCCTGTTGGATCAGGAACTAATGGTTCTCCCTAATCAAATATTTTCAGAAATAATTGAAACAGAAGCCATTAAAATAAACTATAAACTTTAGGTGACTATATGAATTGCCCCAACAAAGCTGAGATAGTAACAAAATACCATATTTTGAGCTCTTAGATTGTGCCAGGACCTGTTTTAAACAATTTACATATATTACTTTACATAATAATCAGAATAATCCTATGGAGTAGATATCATAACCACCCTAATTTTACAGAATAGTTCAGAAACCTGGCTGATCAGTACTAGTAAGTGGTGATACTAGACTATACACATGGACAATCTGCCCTCAGAGACTGTCCTCTTGACCAGTATGATGTAATAGTACTTAGTAGAATAAATTAGCAGTAGAGCTGAAACCGGTTTGGCTCAGTGGTAGAGCGTCGGTCTGCAGACTGAAAGGTCCCAGGTTCGATTCCGGTCAGGGCATGTACCTTGGCTGCGGGCACATCCCCGGTAGGATGTGTGCAAGAGGCAGCTGGTCGATGTTTCTCTCTCATCGACATTTCTAGCTCTCTATCTCTCTCCCTTCCTCTCTGTAAAATATCAATAAAATATATATTTTTTAAAATTAGCAGTAGAATTAATAAAGTGGTAGCAGCAGTTTAATACTGAGAAGCAGCGTGGCTGATGGTTGAAAGTAAAGACTCTGAAGCCTTACTTACTTGGTTCAAATCCTGGCTCCAATTCTAACAACGAGTGCGACCTTGAGCAAGTCACATAATCTCTTTGGGCCTCAGGTTTCTCCTTTATGAAATAGGTGTTGGGGAAGGATTAGATGATACAATACATGTACTCAGAATAGATCCTGGTACATGATAAGTGCTCAATAAGTGTTAGCTGTTAATATTTATATTATTGCTACCTGTTCTGTACCCTTAAGGAGATTAGGAAAGACCTGCATGAGGAGTCCCTTTTAATTTTTCTCTTTACCCATCTTTAACATCCTCTATATTATCCTTTGTTAGTGTTTCATGCTTCTCCTCATCTTAGGATGTATTTTGTATGGAAATCTAATTGGTGAGTTCCTGGAGACTGATGCCTTACCTGTCTAGATATATTATAAATTTCTCCAGAGTATGTTAAGCAACATATTGCAAATATTCACCTTGGTATATAATGAGACAAGGCAGCCTTTGAGTAATGAGAATATAGAAATTATATATGTGATTTGTGTATAGGGGGAAGAGGGGCAGGCAGACCCAACTTGGAGGAATAAAGGGTGAATTTTCTCAGCTAGTTAGAGCAAGCTGGCCATCCACATGGACAACTCAGAAGAACAGGATTAAGTCTCCTGCAAAGAGAGTGACGTTTGGGCTGTGCGTTGATCCTTGAGAAGAAAGGGTGGGGGTAGAGGGAGGAGATACTGGTGAAAGCAGGTAATACGCTCGTTGAGACTGGGTTGCCTTGCTTATAAACAAGCCAATGAAAAACTCAGTTCCTCAGTTACACTAGCCTCACTTAAAGCGCTCAGTGGGCACATGTGGGTAGTAATTACAGTTTTGGACAATACAGTGTAGAACATTCCATCTTCACAGAAGGTGCTACTGGTCCAGACAGTACTTGGAACACAGTGGTTGCTCAATAAATATTAGCTGACTGAAAGAGTTGATGGAACAAAAGCTCTTCTCAGTTGGTGAGTGATCTGGGTATATTGGAGAACTTCCATTTTCATGATGGTTTCAAACAAATACTTCTGTGGAGGAACGTTTGTTCTAAGGGTACACAATGCATTTTTTTGTTGTTCACATTGTAGGAATTTGTGTTTCCTCATGGCCACTGTTCCTGCAATTAAGTAAACCTTTCTCTCTGACTATAGCAAACAGGGTGACTTTATATAACTCTATGGTCCTGTTTGTTCTTCTTTCTTTTTCCAGCAGGCCCCTCAACTTTTAATTTCCCATCCAAAACCTCATTGGGACCACATTTACGAACATTTTGTGAAATGAGTTTGTGTTAGGGAAACAACGTGAGGGTGTGTGTGTGTGTGTGTGTGTGTGTGTGTTGGTTATGAACAGATTTGGCAGTCAAGAGATTTGTAGTCCACTTACAATGGTTTCCCAAGCAACCTGTGTGGATGACAAAAAGCTGCTTTTAATAATAGGAGTAAAAATCACTTTTCTTCCTTTTTTTGTATTTGCCTTTAGTTTGTATATCGTGTTTCTTATTTTTAAACTTCACTGAACTGATAATTGATTCATTTATTGGTCTCTAAACTAATAATACATTATTTAAATCAGTGCCTTACATTGGTATCCTTCTCAGGTCACAAACCGTGTTTATAGATGTTTATTTGTGTCATCTCACATGCCTTACAATGTTCTCGGAGGGCTGATAGGACAGATATAATTCTGCCAACTTCGTGGGAAAACTTCAGAGCAGAGTATTTTGTGTCAGTGGCTCACTTCCAGTTACATAGCTTATAAGCAGGAAAACAGTGCTAGAACACAGGGCTTCTGACTGACTCCTTTACACTCTGCTGCATACTTTTATTTGAAGGGAGACAAGATCTATAGGTAGTAGCAGATATAGACATCAATAAAAGCCAGTTTCCCCAATAGCCTGAACAACTAGGTCATGAAGACTTATAAGAACATTGATATCATGATCTGTGGTCTAATATATACTTTTTTGCAGCTTACAGAACATGGCTCTGCTCCTTAGACTTAGAGACTGCCTGCGGAATGAACATTTTCTCTGTGCTGTTTGAGTTCTATTGATAAGTAACCCAAAGCTTTTGTTCTGTAAGCCTAGACTGGAACTAGGACTTTCATAAATGCCTAGTCATAGGTCACCCATTGTTCTTGTATCACAGCCCTACTTGCTGATCAATGAGTCAGCCTACCATTGCTGAATTTTTAAGTTGTCCCCATCAATCAGAAATTGAATTTTTATTCCTATGGCCCAATGCAAAGGTTGTCCTTATAAATGAAAAGTACCCATTTGCTTACTTTCTGGAAGGAGATTTGTCTATGGATAAATCCATGTTAAAGGAACTTGAGAAACAGTGAATTTTGAGATTTGTGTTGCTATACTCTTAAATATATTTTATCATTCAACTAGTATAATATTATGAATGTATTTGAATAAGAAATACTCACAAATAGACTAATCACCAATATATTAGCTATGATTCCTTCATCTTTTTTCTTTTTCTTAATTAAAGCTCTTTCATGTAACTTTAGTGTAATAATTGAAATATAATTATTTGATCTCAAAAAGTACATTTATGAAGTTATTTAAATCACAAAACTCTAGACTAGGTCCTATGAGGTTAGAGCTTTACTTATTAAGTTAAAACCCAGTTTTGCATAGAGGTTTTCAAATGTTCTTTTTTCACAAAACTCTTAGTGTCTCAGTAACTTTTTATGGCACTCCAAAAGAAATACCTAACATTCTGTTCATTACATAGTTAAATCCAAATGGCATAATACATATATTTGTTCTAACAGTCTAGTGTCTTTGGACATTACAGAACTTTTTAAACTTTGGAATCAGATTGGGCACAGCCAATATAATTTTGTGTTCTACATTAATTTTTGCTTGATACTTGCATTTTAACAACAACTGGTAAAACTTAGCTTTTTAGGATGTCATGGAAAGGAATGTAGTAAGCTAAGGCTGAAGTTGTGAACTACCTCAAAGTAGTAGTTCACAATGTCCAACAGATACAAATGTCATTTGGAATCTGATCCCTATTCTCATGTAAACTTGGCATTATTTAACATAATCATTTTCCTCACCTACAAAAGAGGATAATCAACTCTACTCATAGAATATTGTAGGAACTAATTAGTGAAACCACTTGCATAATAAAAACTTGATACATGGTCAGTATTATTCAATAAACATTTTGGCCTACTAATTAACAGTAAGAGTTACTGAGTAGTTAAAGATTTTATTTGCACTCAGCCTCAGTGTCTAAGTAGCATGACAGTGGGTGTATTTGAAATAAAAGTTTAGTCAGAATAGTTCAGAAGTTATCAGAAACCATAATTTAAGTGAAGGAACTATTAGGTTTAGATTTCAGTTTAAGTTTTACTAGTCACTAGAAAAGTAACTTGGCCTCCCTTTCCTCATTTTCAAAATGGTGCAAATAGTATCACGATAAGTGTAATATTAGATATAATTTCCACTTTTCTGTTAAAGGACACTCAATAAATGTGAGTTTTCTTTCCTTTTGTGTGGCAGAGGTTGTTTTCCCAATGAGACTGAATTTTACGAGATGCTGAACCATTGAGCCACATTCGCTGGGCCAATCAACTTATTTTAAAAATAAGTACTTATTAACAGTTTTATTTGTTTTAATACAATTGAATTCTTTTCTTGAAACAGATTTATTTGTCTATAGATGGTACACAGTTTTGTATATTCCCCAAATGAGAAGCTCTGGTTCTTAGAAAACAGGTTCCTTAATTTTTTCAGTAAGATTTTTTTTCAATATGAATTACTTCCTCTTGCCAGACTCATATCTCCCTTGTTTTAAGTTTTTAAATCTCACATTCCATCCGTGGACTTGAAAAGCAGCTCTTAAGCCTTCTTGGTATAATCTTAGCAATGATTGTATAAAATGTACCAATCTTGGTATAATGGTATTGGCGGAATGTTGTTTTCGTCAGATCTGCCTCTCTCTCTTCTTAATACTGTATTGATCTCTAGAGAGCACAGTGCTCAGAATGGGATTCTGCAACAGGAGGTGAGGTGGGCACACCAAATGACAAGACTACTTATGGAAAATAAATGGAAAGTAGGCAAGGAGTGATTGGCAAGGATAGGAAGCTGGTATTTTAGGAATTCTCTTAAATTGGGACTCTTTAATAAGTCTAAAACTTAGTACTTGTTCAGTAATTTATTTTCTGCATTTTTAAAAGAAATAGATAACTAGCTATCTTTGTGGAATTATGTTCATGTCCCATGCCTAGAGATAAAAAACCAATGGACTAATGTTTATCTATAATCACATATTTCATGTTATTATCAGCATTTTTGTTTCTCTATCTTGAGATTTCTACTTCTATTTAGGGATTATCCACAAATAATTAATGATTACATTAAAATCCACAGGGGAAGTGGGCAAGGAATGATGGAAAAGACAAATATCCATATCTTTATATATATATATATATATATATATATATATATATATATATAATTGATTTTTTACAGAGAGGAAGAGAGAGGGATAGAGAGTTAGAAACATCAATGAGAGAGAATCAACTATCAGCTGCCTCTTGCACACTCCCTACTGGGGATGTGCCCACAACCAAGGTACATGCCCTTGACCGGAATCGAACCTGGGACCTTTCAGTCCGCAGGCCTACCCTCTATCCACTGAGCCAAACCAGTTTTGGCAATATCTATATCTTAACAGTAATAGAACTTAGATGACCTCTGTATGACTTCTACTTAATAATTTCCACTTTTATGTAGTTTTGGATTTTCTTTGAAAAGTAAATGAGTATTTGTAATTCAAAACATGAATTTGCATTTTATATAAATAAAGAAATCAAATAGATGCTTCAAGTACTATGGTTAGTCTGTTTCTTCAAACTATTTTTATTTAGTCAAACACAATGCTGATCATCTTAATACAATGATATGTAATAATTCTGAGCACAAAATAGGTACCTTAATAAAGATAAAGAATAAAATATTTTGATAATCTCCTTTTTTCAATTTGCAGCACAGAAGATAATAATAATAAAAGCAACAATAACAAAAGTGCTTAAAATGTATTACTATGTGAATGCTAATCATTTAATATTTTCTCTCCAGTCAGGTGATTGCAAAGTACTTAAAAATAATTAAGAAGAAGAGATGACAAAGAGTATCCACACTTTGATTTTAAGTAGAAATTGTAAGTATTTTGTGCTTTGTTTTTAAAAAAATTACAATCAACACTATATATGATTGTCTTATTGTTATATAACCTTTTAATAGATAACCTCTAACATATTATTTGGTGGCATACTCTCAGTTGATTAAAGATAGGTTGCCTCATTGTAAAACCAGAAGTTGTAGTAATTGCTTATGTTAAGTGGAAATGCTGAAGTTCATAAAGCTTGAAAATCTCTTAGCAATAACATATATGCAATTACAATGATTACTCTTACATCATTGTCCCTGGTTTGAAAAAGAGTTTGGCTTGACATTTAATAATAAAGCCTTTTTGCACAATACTGCCTTGACTCAGCAGAGCTGCAATCAGGTGTAGAACTCTTTGGCTTTTAAATATTAAAATATATTGAAGCAGATAGATGCCTAAAATATACTTTTATAATAGGAATAAAAAACAGGTTAATAAATCCGCATTCATTTTATATTTGATTGCTAACTATATAAATATATTTTTAGTTATGGTCTATCTCACATAGAAAGTCTTATTTTCTAAATATAGACTTGATTTTAGAAGTAATTGCTCTCTCAACTCTGTTCTTTCTGGAAAACATTGCAAATAGTGTATGTCTGCAAATGTTGTATATAATATATATACCATATAATATAAAGGCTAAAACTGAACAGAATTTGATTGCAGACCTGACTATATTTTTCTTGGTTTTGTCATCAGAAACATAGATCTTGCTAAAATGTATTTAGGATTTTTTGAACAGTCCATGAAAGGTGACAGGGATGTTAATCTCCACTTCAGCCCTGGCAACTTCACTCAAGTCCTTGGCATTCAGAATCAGGAGATAAGCGGGCTTTTGTCCTATTCCAGGGCTCACCACCACACTCAGAACTACACCTGTTAATAGAAGTAAATAAAGTAATGTTGAATTTATATTTAAAAAATGCCTAGGGATATAGATTAAGTGTAACTGAAATAATATAGGAGGTATTAATTGACATATAAAAAGAAAATGACAGCCTGACTGGTATGGGTCAGTGGTTGAGCATCAACCTATGAACCAGGAGGTCATGGTTCAATTCCCCAGTCATGGCACATGCCCTGGTTGCAGGCTCAACCCTTAGTAGTGGGTATGGAGGAGGCAGCCAATCAATGATTCTCTCTCATCATTGATATTTCTATCCCTTTCTCCCTCTCCCTTCCTCTCTCTCTGAAATCCATAAAAACATATTTTTTAAAAAAGAAAGAAAATGACAATATTTTGTTTTGATTCTTTCACCACCTCACTATGTATCCACCCTGAAGGGGTCTTTTACTAGTAAAGTCTTCATGGTTTCTAGATTATAAACTCTAGAAAAGGGGTGACCATATCTGTCTTGCCTACTGTCATATCCTGATAACCTGCTACAATGATTATAACATTGAAAGTATTCATTAGATTTTTATTGAATGAATTGATCTGTATTCTTATCTGTAATATAAGATGAACCATCATAAGTTCTACCTACTGCAAAAAAGTGTTGTGACAAAGAAGATGTGTACTAAAAGACTTTGACAACAGTAACGTATATTATTTCTATAATTTCCAAGACTTAGCTGGAAACGTATGTCCTTCAAACAAAAGGAGAGCAAACCTTTTGCAGTTTTGAATGGATGGACTGTATGTGTAAACTTAATTTTACATAGAATGGCTCCACAGTTCTTTATTTTTTTCATTTATCTGTGGTTTTCCATAATTTAATCCCAGCTAACTAATAGTTAACTAAGACAGATGCTTTGTAGTTGAGTTGCTGTTTTATAGGCTGTATATCTGGTCTCTTTCTAGCCCTAGCTTCCTAAAAGAAATAAACAAAACTAGAGCCATAACACCACAGTCTCATTCTCTTTGATCTGTTAGAATACTCAGTTTCCCTCCTCAGAACTTCTTTTATTTTTTATAAATGTATGTAGGTCAAGAAAGGCAAAAGCTTAGAATCCATGCTGTTCTTTCCTCCTCCTCCCCTCCCTCATCTAGAGCAGCATTGGTGTCCATCAGGACACCGGATGGTACTTTAGCGTTTTTTCCACTAGTAATCAAGGCAAACTGACCACAAGATTACACTTATTTTCAAAAAAGTTTACCAGTAGTATTAAGGATCATTTCTGAACATTAGGGAAAAGTTACTATGATTCCCCTCCTAGTGAACTAACTACATGAACTCCAGTAAGAAGAGAATGTTCAGACACATCCAATGCTTTCATTACCATCATCCTCCTCCAAGGCATCTGGGTGAGAAACAAAGATGGGTTCTGATGGATAGGAATCAGGCTCTTGCCATACCCAAGTTTCTTTAGTTTTGACATTCAGCTTACAAAGCTGTTCATTAAGAAATAAAAAATAAAAAAATCAGTCAGTATGCTTTACTTGACTAGCATGTGACTTAAAGTACTGCTCTAATACCAGTAAGATGGATTCATTACCTTGTCTGGAACAAAGTGGTTCAAGCCAAGTCCATATGTGTAAGTATAAGGTTTCCCACCATACTTCTGGTAATTGATTTGAGGAAACTCAAATGCTACAAAATAGAGCACATGCTTAAGAAAACCCAGTTAATCTCTTTGAATAGAACATTTGTTCCCTCTCATGTGAGGTTTTTGTCTACATTATCTCACCTTGGCGAGGCCCTGCAAAGAGAACCTCAGGTTCCAGCCAGATGGTCTCGTCACTGCACAGAATTGCAGTGGCAGTGGTGTTGGGGAGTGTGACTAAATTCTTGCCTGTGTCAGCCTAAGAAAGAGGATAACAGAAACCTCAGCAAACAAGCAAGAAAAACCAAGGAGCCATAAATCATGGGAGGAGTCTTCCTGAGTTTTGTCTCCTGAGCTCTTTACTTAACATATAGGAAGGAACAGAGCAGAAACTCTAAAAGGGGAGCCCAGGAACATGACTGAGAAAGTGGTCTGGGCCTGTGTCAATTGGAAAGTCACACGACCTCTTAGGTCTTTGATATTCTCAACTGTGGAATGAGACTGTTCTCAAAGAAAAGGGCCTCTGAGGAAGGGCTTCTGGAAAAAAAAAATAAACAAGTATTTCTCTGCTGTACAACAAAGACTTCGCCTCTTAGGGATCCATTTACAGTTTTCATCTCATTTATAGTTAGGGCATATTTTTATTTTGTTTGGAAAATATTGTGCATTTATGTTGTTTAAAAAGAAGGAAATAGGAAAAATACTAGATGAGATGTTTTCCACGATTTTTTTCACTCCCCAACCCCCAATACATGTGATATTTATGAAAAGAATGGATACCACAAGCCCTTTCTAAGAATATATTCATTTAGTAATACCTGTGTCAAATACTTCAGTACATGTATTGTGCTAGGTTCTATTCTAGGCATTCGGGATATTTCAGAGAATTAAGTCCCTGTCCTCATGAAACTTACATTCCAGTTTGGGGACATAGACAATAAATATATAATTAATAGACAAAGTGAATAATATGTCATAAATATGGGGAGGAAAAATAGTGCAGAGTGAGGGAGGAATCAGAAGTGTGAAAGGCAGGTGAGTTGTAATTTTAATAGGTAGTCAGGGTGGGCCTCATTGAAAAGGTGGCATTTGAGACAAAACTGGTTGCTCTGTTGAGACTTGGGAGGAGGGGGAATGCAAGAGTGGACTCGGGAACCAGTTTGTTTTGTAGTAGTCTGGTCAAAAGAAAACAACGGTTCAAGGTAGGCTGGTAACACTGGAGTCAGTGAGAAATGGAAGGTTGAGCCTAGAGAATTTCCTAATATATGGGAGATGGGGTGGAAGAGGCATGAATTAATAGAGGAGTCAAGCATGCCTCCGACATATTTGGCCTGGACAATTAAAGGTTGTCACAAAAGGACGGGCTTCTGAAGGTGGGGTGAATTTTTTGGTGGGGAAGAGGAGAAATGTAGGTTTTATCTTATTATGTTTGCTATATCTGTTGGACATCCAAATGAAAACATGGAATTGGCAGTAGCATATATGAGTTGGAAGGAAGGTTGAGTTGAAAGGAAAGCTGAAAAAGGAATTTTGGGCTGCTTTAAAGCATGAGTCTTTACAAAGGAAATGAAAGTACAAATAAAAGGTAGAACAGAAGGCTGAGTTCTTTCTGGTGCCCTGTGACATTAAGAGGTTTACAAGAAGAGAAATGAGAGAATAGCTGGTGGGGGCAAGAGGAGTCAAGAGAAAGATTTTGTTTTTGTTTTTGTAATATATTTTATTTATTTTTTACAGAGAGGAAGAGAGAGGGACAGAGAGTTAGAAACATCGATGAGAGAGAATCATCCATCAGCTGCCTCTTGCACACCCCCTACTGGGGATGTGCCCACAACCAAGGTACATGCCCTTGACCGGAATTGAACCTGGGACCTTTCAGTCCGCAAGCCGACGCTCTATCCACTGAGCCAAACCGGTTTCGGCAAGAGAAAGGTTTTGTAAGAGGGCAAAATCATAGCATAATATACGAGTGATCCAAGTAATGAAGAGGGGAGAACAGCGATGCTATACTAAAGAGGGGGGAGTGATGTCCTTGAGTGGGTGAGGGAGGATGGGAACAACTAGTTCTGGATAAGATGATGGATAACTGCAGTATGAATACAGATGCTGGTGGGTGGGTAGATGTGGTGGCAGAAGTCTACGTTCTTTTCTGATTTCTTTCACTCATTTCAGTGAAATAGGAAGCAGAGCCACCAGCTGAGTATGAGTGTGGAGGTGGGAGGTGTTAGAAATTTAAGGGAAGTAGGGTGTGAAATATTTAGCCAGGAAAGTGGGAGAGTAAATGAAGTTGGGCAATTTAGTGTAAGATTTGTGGTCATGTATTTAAAAACGAACCGATAAACATGATTGTGTGTTTTCCACACCTAATTTTAGCCACAGAGGCATAAGCATGGAGTAGATGGGATATTAAATTTAACTAGGGTTGTGGTCCTGACAAATGAGTTTGATAAAATAAGAGACACAAGAAATAATAATCTACACAAGAGGATGCTTATAATTATTGACCATGGAATTTTAATTGAATGAGGACACTTGTCTTTCTCTGACTGCTTACTTCACTTAGCATAAGGATAAGTCCTCAACAGAGTGAAGGGTTATAAGGAGATTGAAGGTTCCTGGTGAGAATTGCAGTAGAGCAAGTGACCTTGAAAGAGGTGATAGCCAAAAGGTGTAACACATGAATTTAAAATTATGGATGAAACACCCAGAAGTCAAAGGTAATGCCAGTGTCAAAGCCTTAAGAATGAGTGACTGAGACAGAATGGAAGACAGGATCAGTGGAAGAGGTCAAGGAACTGAAAGGCCAGATTGTTGGAGGAATTACTTCTGATGTGTATCTTGAAATCCCTGAGAGTAAGGAGTAGATCTGTGAAGTGTGACATTAAATCAGAAGGAAGAGAGAGTGGTGGGTTAGTAGGTGACAGTAATAATGAGAAATACCACTTGGCTATAGAATGAGCTAAAATGAAATTAAAAATGGGGAGATTTTAGCCTGGCCAATGTGGCTCAGTAGTTGGGTGTGGACCTATGAACCAGGTCACCAGGTCAGGAGCAGGGCACATGCCCGGCTCATCCCTGGTAGGGGGCATACAGGAGGCAGATGAACAAATATTCCCTCACATTATTGATAGTTTCTATATCTCTCCCCCTATCTCTTCCTCTCTGAAATCAATAAAAACATATTTAAAAAATGGGAGATTTTGAGGTTATATGGAAGAATGGTCCGAAAGCAGCAAAGTGGAACAATTTCAGACCCCATGGAGCAAGGGTTGAAGGAGAAATAACCTCCCTTGGAAATTGATGCTGAGGAGAACAGCGTCCTTAGGAATCAGATCTTTGCAAATATAGAAGGTGGAGGGAACATTTAGAAGAGGATTGGGATGTGTTATGAATTAAAGGAAATGGTAGAGGATTTTCAGGATAGGGAAGGGGATGGGAGATGAGGAGCAAATAGGGAATGGATTTTTGGTAATATTCTGGTTATATCTGAAATCTACGAAGAGGATAGTTACCTTGTCAATATTCAAAGGAAGTACATATCTCCTAACTTCAGGCTGGGGAGCCTTGCTGGCATTTTTCTTCACCTCTTCCCAGTTCTCACGTAGATTGGCTAAATATAAGTAATTATAAACAAATTCAAACCTGCAAAAATAAGAAGTCAAACATGAGGTCACATAATTATAAATACTTTTAGAGAGACATTCAGTCTATTTAAAAGTCAGCCTGTTCTTTATTTCCCAACCTGGATACTGTGAGTGACCCAGGTATATCAAAGCCATTTCTTTCTGCCCACACACGATGGGGGGTGGGAAAGGAACTTGCTTCATGGATATTTTTAAATAACAGCAGCCTTCGACACTTTGTTTTCTGCTTCTCAATTACCATCTGTCTGTGACTTTAGGGACTACTATCTTTAGTGGTCTAGCTAATTTGAAGAAGCATGCCTCTTTCTCCCAAACCCTGGATAGGTGGAGTTCAAGGTCCCCTAAAGGAATCTTGTCACGTTTAAGTGAAGTTGAGTTTAAGTTCACTTATCCGTTCACAGAACCTTATCTTTTCAGGTCTGGTTCATGGACCTGATTTGTTTTAAATCATTAACCATGGTTTTGATGTCCACTTTGTGTTTCTGGTTATCTAAACTATCTACAGCTTTTTTTCAATGATGTCTTGAAACTTAAGCATTCTTCATACTTTTTAGAATGTAATTTAGGTTAACAATTGAAAGAAGCATCTCTAGAAAAAAAAAGGGCCCTAATTTCCAGGAGCAACTAGAGATGTAACATTTATCCACTGCCCTTTCTTACCCTTTCCAGCAACAGAGATCCACAATCAGAAACTCATTGTCTTCATAGGTATTGATGTGGTGGAAAAGGTTAAAAGGGGAGGTCCTGTATTTATTATTGAGATACTTTCTTCTTTTTTTGTCAGCGACGTGAAGCCAAACCTTGAAAATGAGAAAAATATTTTGATGCATTTAAAAAGGGGAAAAAAAGTGTGCATTAGGAAGCACACCTTCTTCAGCACCATAAACCCGACAAATAAATGTAAGACTTACACCCATGGTTTCATTGGACTCAAAACAATCCATGTAGTTGGCTCCCCAAAGGGTCCATGAAGAGAGGAACTTGAACAGGTTAATTTTGACTGGTGTCTCCACAAAAACAATGTAGTTGGGAGTCAAGCCAAAACTGTTCAGAAACACAAATGGACTTGTGAGTGGGACAGGCATATTCTCAAACCACAAAGAAATGTGTATACCTGAGTATGCTCAGTTACTAAAATAGACAGTGCCTATGTGAAATTATGTTTAAATTTAGGTTTCTTCAAGATAATGTAATCAGGGTTGGTATAAAAGATAGGCAAAGCAGATATTTAAAATTAAGATTTCCTGAAGATTCAGAGCAGCCCTTCAAGTTACCTATGGACGTAAGATGGCTTGAACCGTTCACTGCAGGGGAATTGTACAACGACCTCTGACTTGGTTATTGGATCTTCCTTGTCTGAAATAAAGTGGTTTTAAAAGGCTTTGGAACAGCCAGCCTTTCTTTTTCTTTTTCTTTTTTTCTTTTTTTCCAAAAAAAAAATACAAAGCAGGTAGAACATCTTATGCAAGTAAAGAAATACATTTTCAGACCTTGATTTTTCAGAGCTTATGTGCATTTTCTGAGTCATGGGCATTTCTTAGTGAAATTTCATGTGAATCTGCAATGCTCCGGAAAATCCAAATAGCAGTGGATTTGGGAAAGTGCACTCCCACAGTGTCGTGGCAGGCAGAGCACAGTGGAGTCACATCTTAACCTGGAGGTGGGCTCTAAGTCAGGGGACTAAGGCACAATGTTAGCATGGTCACAGCCTTTCACAATACTGGCTACAGAGTACACAGTATCTCAGATTGTGTCAGTAGCCTGGCATAGTAATTCTTATGCCCATGAAAGTTCACTGACTATAAAGTCAGTAGTCTTCAAACCCTTACTGTATTCTATAAAGGGCTTCTTAGAAGACTTATGGGAGTCCCACTCCTAGAATTATTCAGTTGGTTTGAGTGGGGCTCAAGATTCACATTTCTAACAGGTTCCCAGGTGCTGCTGCTGGTGGGACTATACTTTTAGAACTATCTAAGCCCATGGTCGGCAAACTGGGGCTTGAGAACCACATGTGGCTCTCTGGCCCCTTGAGTGTGGCTCTTTCACAAAATACTACAGCCTGGGCGAGTCTATTTTGAAGAAGTGACATTAGAAGAAGTTTAAGTTTAAAAAATTTAGCTCTCAAAAGAAATTTCAGTTATTGTACTGTTGATATTTGGCTCTGTTGACTAATGAGCTTGCCGTCTACTGATCTAAGCAATACTAAACAAAAATCCATATATTTTCAAATAATTGTGTCATCAAGATGGTTATCAAATTTCTGAAAATGAATGAAAGATGAATGGAAAGTTCTAAAGAATACTCTCTCTTCTCTTTTAATATTCTTTAGCTATTATATTAACGCTAGTAGCCCTGTGCACAAATCCGTGCACCAGTAGCTCAATAGTAGCTTGCGGCTGCCCTCCAGTAGCTCTCTGCCTGCTACCCCACCCTCCTTAACTCCCTCTGACACCCCTCCGCCCCCTCATATCTTGCTACCCTGCCCCTTCATGTAGCTCTCTGTTGCCCACTAGTAGCTCGCTGTCCCACCCTCCTGCTGAGCTGTGATCTAGTCATTATGTGGTCAGTCATTACACTTCACGGCGTAACAACCATTTGCATGTTATATCTTTATTATATAGGATGAGTTAATAGATTTGTTTGTAGTCACGTGAGTTAAACATACACAAAATAGTACATTCTCATATATGGTGTAAGTTATTATGCATATGTCTGAATAAAATTCTAATTTCAGTTGGCACATGAATAAATGCCTAATAAGTGTTTGCTACACTCGACTCCAAATCTTATGTAACCAAGTCTGCATATACACTACATCTTTGACACATTGCAGAAATAGAACTTGGCCATTTGCTTTCTGTATTTTCAAGTTGTCATTTCTTGCTATTATGCCCTTGGCCATAGGTAGGGTAGGGGTGAGGGCAGTTGTCCTGAAATCGGAGAGTAATTTAACTGCACATTGTGCTATTCTGACATTTTTATCTGGCATCTCATATTTCTAGTAACTTTCATATAATACAGATACTTGCTTTAGGAAGAATCAAATTGGTAAACTGACCTGCTTGTAGTGGAGGGATCTTCACAATATTGTAGGCAATTGAAAAATTTTTCCCGAAGCAGTTACCAATGTTGTAAACAGTGCCATCACTTTCAATGTGGGGGTGAGCTGTGGCTCCATTGACGGAGACATAGTTGCAAAGATCAACCTATGGAGAGAGAGCAAATGTCATCCATGTTAAGAGAAAGATTATGTCACACCTTTGGTCCCTAGTTCCAACCTCATCATTACTGCTTGCACCCTCACCCTGAGCGTACTTCCTCTTTCCTCCTATCTCTCTGGGTCCTACCCTATCTGAAGTCTGCTTGAATTCCCATCTTCAGTGCAGAGCACTCCTCTGATCCCCATGCTTACCCCCCCCCCCTCCCATGAGCCTCTGGAATCTTAGAGTTCTCCCTGGCTGTGCTCTTTAATTGACGTATACCATACAATACTCCAGTTAGTTATTTTCCTTTTGCACATGCAGGTTGTCCTCAAATGATGATAAATGTGAATCCTGGGATTTCTTTATTGCCCCCTGCATTGTATTAGATGAATTGTATGAAATTGCTGATACTTAATAATTTTAATTTTATAGAAATATCAATTTTATATGGTACAACCTAAATCTCAAATCCAGGGTATTGCACAGAGTATGGAACTGGAATTGGAAGGAACCCCAGGATTCACCTAGTATAGAAAGTCTTAACCTAAATAGATTTCAGGGAAACCATGAACCTCCTGGACTTAAATGCAACTATTTTTAGAGAGAGGATTTACCCTTTAATTCAATTTGGAGTCTTATAAGAAACCCAGAGTCACAAATCCATTACAAAACTCTCAATTTACAGGAGAGGCTGAGGTCCCAGAGAGGTCAACTGAGTTGTTCAAGGACACAGAACCACATGTTGGCAAATCAGTACTAGAACTTCTACTTGGGACCTGCTCAATAAAGATTTATTGAATGAATACTTGATGTAGTATATATTTATATAACAATTTTTTTCTATTTGATTAGGAGAATATCTTTTTAAATGTAGGGGGCTTTTAAGCATATTTACTTCAATAATAGCCAAGACATTCATCCATTCACTCACCATTCACTAAATATTCTTTGAGTTTCTATTGTATACTAGGCACTGTGCCAGTACCTAGAAAAAAAGAGATGGTCCATGCTTTCAAGGACTTCAGTCTAGATTTATGTCGTCCAATATTGTAGTCACATGTAATAATTTAAATATAAATTAATTATAATTAGATTAAACTTCAAATTCAGTTCCTCAGTCACATTAGCCACATTTTACGTGCACAAATAGCACTTGGACAATGCAGACACAAAACTTGCCTTCACTGTAGAAAGTTCTATTTGACAGCACTGTGTTGGGATAATAAGCTGGCATACAGACAGTGCTGTACGTGTAAAATGGTATCTGTAGGGAAAGGCCATCTGGCCCAGCCAAACCAGGAGATTAGGCAGGGCTTCCAAATAATGTTTGAAAGATGAATAAAAGTGATTCAGGTGGACAAGCATGGCAGTGTGTTCCAGGGAGCAGGAACCCCAATGGGCAGGCCCAGAGTTGTGAGATAGCATGTGTTGTTTGGGGTCTACTAATAGTTCAACACGCAGCCATAAAAGGCATGTATGGAGGAGGGGAATCAGCATGGGCCAGCCACAGAGGCCCTTGTTTGGATTTTATCTTGGAAACTATGGGTGCCCTAGATGCAGCGATACATTCATACTTGCATTTTAGGAAAAAAAAAATGCTTCTACTGAAGTAAGGAAGTTGCATTTAAGAAATCAGGCAAGAAGAAAAAGCACTGATTAGGAAGCTATTTCAGTAATAGTAAACAAAACTTCAACTTCTAAAACTTAAATTTTTATGTGAAGTCTGGATACAACACTATTCACAATGGAGCCTGACCTCTAATAAAGTCTATTCTGGAGCCATATCATGAACTTTATATTTCCAGTTAAATGACCATGATAGTTGGAATTCATACAAATTCACTATCATAGTCTCCTCCAGTTCTTGTCTAAGTGATCTATACTCAGATGGTTATAAACATACATCAAAAACAAGAAAGAGCCATTGAGAATCTGTTAAACCTTAGTAAATAGTCTGTTGGGAGTTATTAATCAGCTTGTGACATTGAGATCCAGAGTTGGAACTATTTTTTCCCTATTCTTACTATACTAAATTTCTGGTCTTGAATTCCACCTAACTGGTCTCCTACTCCCTTATCTCTCTTGCCCTCCCATATAGCTTATACATGGCAGATTAAATATCCCAAAATACAGGTCTGCTTATATCACTTCTCTGTCAAAAATTTTCAGTAGCTTCATAACTTACTACATATTTTTGTTCATTATTCAAACTTTTAGTTTTACCCTACCCTTGACATTGCAAGCTCTTCACTGGTTCTTAACTGAAAGTGATATTGCCCCCTTAGGGGGAGTTTTGGAAAAGTTGAGGAACATTTGGGTTTTCACATTGATTCAGGACATGACTGGTATTCAGCGGATGGGACCAGGAATGCCAAATCTTTGCAATGTGTGGGGACAGTCCCCACAATGATGAATTACCTCCCACCCAATGCCACTAGCTCCTCCATTGAGAAATACTGCCAATATAGTCAAATAAATTATTCTTTCATTTCCATGAACATATTCTCTCTTTTCCTACCTCTATGCCTTTGATTATGTTACTCCCTTTACCTGAAATGTTCTTTCTCCAAATTCACTGAAGTTTCTCTCCTTTAACTTCTAACTCAAATGCGAGCCTTTTTAATCTTCCTTGATCTGCACCACCTCATATCCTCCAACTACTGCCAGAAGCAATCTCTTTCTTCTCCCTGCTTTCATGGAAGGGTTTCCTTCCCCTAAAGGACTCATCACGTTATGTGTCCTATTAGAGTTAAGTAGCATATTTGTTTGATTTCTCCAACAAGATGTTAAACTTTCTAAAGACAAGAACAATGCCTTCAAATAGTTACATCCTAATAAATATTGGTTGGAAATGTGGTTCTATTTTATTGAATGCTGCATTGAGATTGTCTAGGTTGTCAGAAAAATTTGTCTCTACTATTGCTGATATTTTTCTCTATGCTATTTCATTTGAAATATAGCTTCATTTCTAATAAGAAGTATCTATAACAGGCAAATAAGTGCAACATACTTGTCTATCATCACAAATAACAGGGTTTTCAATATTAATACCTATAATTTTTTTGAACACCCAATATGTGCCAGGGCCATGCGAGCCTATAAAAGCCAGTAAGGGCAGGGACCATTCTGTTTCACACACTGATGTATCTGCACCAGCATATGTTTTGGTACATGTCAGGGACTGAAAAAATAGTGTCCTATGAATGAATGAATGATAAATGAATGAATGTTAGGCATTTTATACAGTTTTATTTCAACCCATATAATACTTTTCTCAAATGTCATAGATGAAGAAGTAAATGTTTGCCCTATGTCACATAGCTAGTAGTTAATGACAAGGCAAGGATTTGAAAATATGTCTGGCTTTCTTTCTTAAAAAAATATTTTTTTATGATTTCAGAGAGAAAGAGAGAGGGAGAGAGAGATAGAAACATCAGTGATGAAAGTGAAACATTGATTGCCTGCCTTCTGCATACCCCGTACTGGGGATCGGGCCCGAAGCCTGGGCATATCCTCTAACCAGGAGCATGACCTCCTGGTTCATAGGTCAACATTCAACCACTGGGCCACACCAGCCAGGCAAGCGCTCATGTTCTTTCTACCAAACTGCACAGTTGATTTAATTTTAACTCTAAGCTGCAGTTCTAAATTCTTGAGCAGTGTCACCTGAGCACTGTATCCTACCTGCTTAATTGTCTCCAAGGTCTCAGGATTAATCTTTGTGATGAAGTTTGTCTCTGTGCAGGCATAGTAGTCTTCCCCCACTGGGTAGATATTAACAAGGGCATTGTCAGTAATCTCGACTCCTCGAAAGTAAGAAAAAAACCTGCAGAAGCAAATGGGGGTTTTTTGGTCTAGTAACTTCCAAACCATGAGAGAAAAGGGGGCCAGCGGTAAAATTCCTTTAATAACATGCAGTTAGGTTTCAGTAACCTGGAAAATATGTTCTTGCAGGGATCTGGGAAAGCACAGGTGCCGAATTCTGTTATGACGATCCTTTTCTCAGTCATTGCCCGGACGTAAGCATCAGTGCGGATGAACCTGAAGGACATTAAAACATGGGAAAGGGTCATAGACAGGGGCAATCAGTGTGGTCCAGGTGGATCTTAGGATGGTCATTCTTTGCTTACAGAGTCAGAATAATAAATCCACAGCATAAGGAATCCAGAGTATTGTCAGGTCAACTTTCTCCTAGGTACCAAAGGAGAAAGGGACAATGTGCCACGAGCTTACATTTATGTCTTACAAATCTCACAGTGACAGATGCAGAACTCACGGCTCAGAGAAGTTGAGTGATTGGCATTTGTGGCAGAGCTGGGTTACAATTCAAGTTGGCCAGATCTGGGAAACATGCATTTTCTTTATCATGCCATGCAGCCCCCATGGTAGCTGACATAGACCTATGATGTCCTGTAGCCTATAACCCATCAACCTATACGAGTGGGAAATACAGGGCATGGTATGCTGAATTATATTCCCTTCTAACTATTTCTTGTCCCTCTTGAGTTTTTCTTCAATTTTAAATTTTATTTTGCTACTTTTAACATTTGGGATCCCTTCAATCTAGTCTCTTACATAACAGACCTCCTGAACCATATCCCAGACTAGATGGCATACAGTGCCTAGGATTTCTCTTGTGGTGAGCCAATTAAAATCTAATTTTACCCTTTCTCCAATCCATTTAGAAAGTATTTAAAATTTCATAGATGAAGAAACAAAGTCATGAAAAGGGGAAAAAGACCAAAGTCTTTAGAAGGCACATGAAAGCTTTGTCTGACCTCCAAAGCATGCTTTTTTGCTTAACCTGATCAGTTTCTCTTTTATTATAGTCATCCTGACTACTTAAAACCTCTATTTACTATCCTTTAAAAAATATATTTTATTGATTCCTCACAGAGAGAAAGGGAGAGAAAGAGAGAATTAGAAACATTGATGAGAGAGAAACATCGATCAGCTGCCTCCTGCACACCCCCCACTGTGGATGTGCCCACAACCAAGGTACATGCCCTTGACTAGAATGGAACCTGGGACCCTTGAGTCTGCAGGCTGATGCTCTATCCACTGAGCCAAACTGGCTATGGCTTACTCTCCCTTTTGATGTCTCTTTAGAATGCCTGTTACCTGTTATTACCAACTAAGTCACTAACAGGTGAGAATATTAAAGCACAAGACAAATTATTTACCGTGGTGTTAATGGGTGCTTCCTGGAGTGACGGCTTAGCCAGTGGTCGGCTAACTCAGTCAACAGAGCCAAATATCAACAGTACAACGATTGAAATTAATTTTGAGAGCCAAATTTTTTAAACTTAAACTTCTTCTAACGCCACTTCTTCAAAATAGACTCACTTAGGCCATGGTATTTTGTGGAAGAGCCACACTCAAGGGGCCAAAGAGCCGCATGTGGCTCTCGAGCTGCAGTTTGCCGACCACGAGCTTAGGCAATGGGTGGGGAACATCTGGCCCATGGGCTATATAAGGCGCATGAGATCATTTGGTCTGGCCCTGCCAAGGCATTAGGGATGAGTTAATTAAATGTTTGACCAAATATAGCAGGTTAATTTTAAAAATATATATTTTATTGATTTTTTACAGAGAGCAAGAGAGAGGGATAGAAAGTTAGAAACATAGATGAGAGAGAATCATCAATCAGCTGCCTCCTGCACACCCCCCACCGGGGATGCGCCCACAACCAAGGTACATGCCCTTGACCAGAATCGAACCTGGGACCCTCCAGTCCGCAGGCCAATGCTCTATCCACTGAGCCAAACCAGTTTCGGCAGCAGGTTAATTTTTTTTAATATAGTTTTTTTTTATTGATTTCAGAGAGAAAAGGAGAGGGAGAGATAGAAACATCAATGAGAGAAAATTATTGATCAGCTGCCTCTGCAGGCTAATTTTTAAACTGATACTTTTGTATAGCCTGCAAATGATGTTATAGATAGCTAAATGGTCCTTGGCAGAAAAAAAGGTTCCCCACCCCTGGCCCAGACCAGCAAGTCTTTTAGCAACAATATTCTATTTTTAGAAAATTTTTCTTTTTTGTATCATCACCAGATATTTGGTCCTTATCTCCTTTGTGAAACCTCTCTCTCTTTCCCTGTGGCCTTTTTGATGATAAAAAAGGGGGGGAGTAGTAAAGAGAGCCAATATTCTAATAATAATAACTATAATAATATTATTACAGAATACTCCTATGTGCTAGGCACGGTGTTCTTATTTTCTTCTTGTAATCGAACTCTGAAGTAGATTCTATGCCTTCCCATTTTAGAGATGACAAAACCAAGAGTTAGATATTAACATCTTGCCAATGGTTGTAAAAGGTAGATACAGGATTTGAAGCCAGACATGTTGAACCCCAAAGGCCTAGTTCTTAGTTTCTCCTTTGTCCCATAGCACAGCTCCCAGGTGTCCATACAGATGCACTGGCCCAAGTGGATTCTGAGGGAGAGTGAGTATATAAGTCCCCTTTTGGTTTTAGGAGGTTGGAAAGCCCAAGGGAGGAGGAGCTGAGCTAGGCCCCACCCTTAGTAGGGTGAGTGGGGCCAAACATTTCCTTACCTTCTGTGGTATGTGACATGTCCTTCTTTAAAGTCAAACTTGTGCAGGAGGGCTTGCCCATCAAACAGGTGGTAAAATGGCTCAGATCCAACTTCAAAGAGTCCTGGCCCGCATCGGAGGAGGCTGCCTGTGAGCCAGAAGGGGATCCTGCCTGTGGCGGACGAATGGGAGACACAGAACATTGCTTCTTTCTCCTGCCCTTGGCTGAGCTGTCCCCGGTCAGGCACAGGGATTGGATTAGCAGCCTCATTGGTCAGTGGTTCTTTATAAAGCTGGCAGTGATTTTCATGCCCAGCTCTCAGGCTGGGCAGCACTTAGGAGGTGCCTGTGGGCCAATTCTCTTTTCTCTAGGAGACCAAGTAGGAGAGAATGTGGCAATGCCTCAGAGTTTGGGTAACTGGTTGGAAGGAGACAGGGAAAAGCATCGTGAGGGAAATGAGAATCTCTACCTGACACGTTTCCCCAGATACCAATACATGTACCTTTTCCCAACCTCTCACTTTTAAGCATTTCACATTTCTTGATATAATTTGATACAGTAGGGGTAGGAAGGATGGATTAAGAGCAGAGATCAAAACACTAAAAAAGATAGGCCTATAGAAAAAAATAATTGGAATGGCTGCAACAAGAATATTGACCTTTTAAAATCTAGAGCTATATTCTTTCAAGGGTATGTGCTAGTGTCCAGGTGAAGGCCAATCTGCTGTAGCAAAAACTGCACAAGGCTGAGTGTTAGGGACCTGGATTCTGGTTCGGGATTTGCCAGGTGACATCTCCAGGCCTCAGTGTCTCCATCTGCACACCAGGGCCACACAAGAAAGACCTTAAGGCCTCTCAGTTTAACCAATCATACTTGTGTCCTTTTATCCCTTGAAAAGTGCAGTGTTTGGCAGTGTTTGCTTAATCCTTACCAATGCTTATTTTTTATTTTTGGAACAAACTAATTATTTTCTGCAGCTCAATCTTAGCAATCTATTTGACAAAGATTTATATTTCTGGTAAAATTTTTTAGAAGGTGTGGCTCAATTAAAAGGCGCAGCATTGATATAATTGCTAGAACCTAAATTGTTAGCATCAGAATCTAGTTTAGAGTGTTTGGCTCATTCCTTCTAACTTACAGAAGAGGAAACTGGGAGAAAAGAGACTTGCCCCCATGACACCATGTCCAAGCAAGTATGCTGTATGGGTTATATAATATCTTAGATGGTGATAACAACAGTACTAACTACCACCTGTTGATCACTCTGTTTTGAAGACTGGGTGAATCTTTCTATTTACACTAGCTCATTTCATCTTCAAACATCCCCATGAAGTAAAATTTGGTCTTTGGTCGGTGAAAGAATTGAGGCTCAGAAAGTTTAAGTATCCTGTAGATCCACAGCTACTAAAATGATAGAGCTGCCTTTAGTGCCTACATTTGCCTGACTCCAAACCAAGACTCTTCCAATGTAAGAGATATAAAACCTACCACCTGTTAATGTATTTCCAGATGCTTGTCAGCAGGTCCTCATTCATCCAGACACTGACAGAGCAGATATTTATTTACAGGGCCTTTACTATCGGCCAGGCACTAAACTAGGCACTGATGATTTAAAAATGATCAAGATGTAGTCCTAATCCCCAAGGAATTCCAGGTAGGTAGTATTTTTTTATTCTACATTAGAGAAATAAATAAAAGGTAAGTGAGAAGAAATGGATTCTGGGTATAGAATTCTTGAATCTCCAGATTCCCTTCTGTAGCCCTTAGGGGAGCCAGTAAGGAGAGGTGCCAATGAATAAGAGAGAGAAGAGAGATCTTAAAGTAAAAGAGAGGACTACGCCAAGATCAGCGAGACCCACCTGTAACATGAGCTGCGACTGGTGAGGAGAGTTCCTCCACAGTTTCATACAGTTTCTTGTAACCACCAGCAGGATGCTCAACTCTGAAATGTGGAATCACAAGGAAGAAGCCCATGTGAATACTCAGAGAAGTCCATGGGAGCAGTAGCATGGTTCAGGGACAAACGGTGCTCTCTGGCTCAAGGCCAATTCACCCTACCAGTCCAGCTTCTGCCAAGGGAGCACACGGCGCTTGGGGGATAGAAACATGCCCAGGTTTGCAAAGGGGCCCAGGTCAGTGTGGCCCAGGTCAGTGCTCCTTCTTTAATGTTAAGAGAAATGACCTCCTTAAAAAAATAAAAAAATAAAATATATATATATATATATATATATATATATATATATATATATATATAATTGATTTTTCACAGAGGAAGAGAGAGTTAGAAACATTGATGAGAGAATCATCCATCAGCTGCCTCTTGCACACCCCCTACTGGGGATGTGCCCGCAACCAAGGTACATGCCCTTGACCGGAATCGAACCTGGGACCTTTCAGTCCACAGGTCAACGCTCTCTCCACTGAGCCAAACCGGTCCCGGCATGACCTCCTTTTTAATGTCACTGGGGACTTAGTCCTGCCCTCTGTAGTTTTCCCATAGCTCTGAAGGTAAATCTGCCAAACCTGCTGTCCCTTCTCTTCCTATGAGTCTTTCCCACGCAGTTACGCTGCCCAGTGGATACTCTCAGCTTTCTCCATTTTGATTCTCCTGCCTCACAGTCTCATCTCTCTCCCTCCTGTGCGTTTAGAGAAGGCAGCTGTTTGGGTCAGTACCTCATCTTTTGTTCTTCATCCGTATTATACCAACATCTCTTACTGTCTTCTCAGGCTTTCACAAATCTCCAAAGGCTTTTAAAAAAATACTCCAAGTACTTTTAAAAAATAATCCACGTACTTTTAAATAAATAGTCAGTTTTATATTTTTGCTTATTTTCTGCCTCCTCCCTTTGGTTCCACTGTATAACTTCTTAGAGTGGGAGTTCTGACCAGCTCCCTAATAACTAATGAGAGTTATCTTTTATTAAGCACTTACTATGTGCCATGCACCGTTTAAAAACAACTTTGTATATTATTAGCACATTTAAAATCTCACAACAACACAATGGGGCAAGTACTATTGTTACACGCATCTTACATGTGGAGAAACCTAGACTTTAAAATGTTAAGGAATTTTCCCCAAATCACCCAGCTAGGAAGTGGTTGAGTGAGACCAGGAACCCAGGTCTGCCTTATTGAAATCCTCCTGCTCACAGCTGCTTCCAAGGTCCATTCTAAGTCACATAGATTCCACGTGAATTCTAGATATTTGCTTCAATATATAAATAGGAAGAAGCTCTCTCAAGAAGACACAGGCTTTCCCTAAACAGGACATCAATGCTTTTCAGGAGTTCCTGAAATAGCCTATTTACCATCAACCCACCAAGGCATTTAAGAGAAATCTCCCAGAGGTACTCACTGGATGGACATTTTCTCTCAGTGGAGGATTGAGAGTTCTGGCACCAACTGTGGAATGAAGAAGCAAGTCCTCAGCCAGGGCCCTTTATATGCCCTCTCAATCCTCCTAAAGGGAGTTGTGGCTTTGAGAACCCTTCCTTCCCCCACCACAGAGCTGAGGAAGGGGAACAGAGGCTGCTTTCAGCACTCAGATCCTCCTAATGCTTGAGCATTATTTGGGCCGCTGTTCCCATAACAGTTTTTTGGGCTGTTTTCCAGAGACCTCAATCCTTCCCAAGAGAATTCGAAGTGGATTAGAAAGAAAGGAGCTGTGTGGGAGTGACAAGAATCAGGCCAGAGCTGATCCAGGTCACCCCAGTGGAACCTGGCACCATTCTCTGGTACCCAGCTTCCTCTACCACCTCTGTGCTCTCATCTTCACCCTGTTAGTGCTCCTTGTAGACTTAAGCTTTCCAACGGACTTACCTCTTCTCTGTGCCTTCAACCACAGTGTCATTCCTCTTCAAGGTAAATCAGACCATGTCCCTTCTATACTTAGGGTCTTTCAAGAGGTTTGAATTCCATACTGGATAAAGTATGTTTGGCACAGCTGTAAGATGCATACTTCTCAGTGTCATCATCTGCCACTCTGCCCTTTCATTTGGATGCCAGCAGTACCAAGCTGTTCACTGCTTCCCATTGATTTCATACCATTTCATGCTGCCCTCTCCTTACAGTCTAGTCCTTTTCTTTCTTCTTTCCCTTGTCCTTCTGGGAAATGCCCAGCTTCCATAACAACACTGCTAGAACATCACTTTGCCATTATGCTCCAGACAGGATGCCCTCCTTTGTAATTTTTTGAAACATATATATCTATTTTTGTCTCTATCATATCATCTTGTCTGATTTGTTAGCATGCCTCTCTTTACTTATTATAGTGACATAAAATTAATCACCCTAGCATAATGGCGTTTGGCTAAATCTTTCAACACCTGTCAAGATGGAAACTGGCAACCACCACAGCAACTCCCCCAAGGTGAAAATCAGACTAGCAAAAGCTCTATATTCACTTCTGTGCACCCCCGAAATTACATGTGAGGTAACACCTCCAGCCCCTCTGTCCCTCTGTCTTCCCTCCACCTCCAAAACTTACTTTTCTGGGCATCATTCAAAAATATCATGGGAAAGAAGAAATAAATATCAACACTATGCCCAGGTATCATCTCTCTCTTCTCCTCCAGGGGACATCAGTGACATCTTGCTAGTGGGTCCTACCTTTCACTCTGGGAATCCCCTTTGCTTTGTACACACCGGTGTATAACAAACATTTAAATTATTTGGGGTCTCAGGTTTGGGTGTGATGTATTTTGACATCTGATATCTTTAAAAGCCAGAGCCTGGCAGCAACCTTACTGTAATACTTATGCATCATTATGCTCAGGGTTTCAGTAAAAAAGCTCAATAAAACTTATTTGTTGAACCAAGTTAGTAGAAAAACTGCCTTAACTGAGCACAAGAAAAAATTCCAAAATTGCACTTACAAACGAGTATTTAAGGATTTGGGTTTGTTTTTTGCCCAAAGCATTAGAAATATTTTATTTAAAAACTTGATTACACTCTTATTTTAATCAATCAGCTCTTGATTAAAAACAAAACAAAAAACAACCAACCAAACAAAAAGGCACAAAAGAGGATTCTGGGCCAGCACTGTTGGATTAATGTTGCCTCAGCTTTTGAGGGACTCAGTATACTTTTAAGTTCTCAGCTTCTGCCAGCTGGTACAAATGCAGAGAGGATTGGGCAGCTGAAATCTTCTAGAACAGACATTTTACCCCCTCTCTGGGCCAGAGAACAGATGAATACAACTTAGGAATGACTTATCCTCTTAACTACAAGGCACATGGACATCAGGAAAAGTGCCATTCTGATAGCATTAGGAATCCTGCTTGTGCTGTTCTAGTTTGCAGAATTTTTAGATTATTTATTTATGAGTCATTCTCAGACAAGGGGAGTACAGGTTTCCTAACAGGATAAAGTTAATAATTGACTGAATATCCACATTTATCTCTCTCCCTCTACTTAGAGTGCATTATCTGTTGTTATGTTTGTTTCATGAAAGCAGTGGCCCTGTTTATCACTATAACTTAGAGCCCAACACATATTAAGTAGTTATTAAATATTCTAGGTTATTGTATTGCTTTTCTAAAAATTTGAACTTCTGCTTGCTGGGTGCTAGTGTATATAAATAAATTTGATAGTTGTATATTGATTTTTTATCCTGCAATCTTTGTAAACTCGTTTATTAGTTCTAGTAGCCTTTTTTATAGGTTCCATCATATATTCTATTTACATAGAAGGTCATATTGTCTGTGATAAAGTGTTTACTTCTTCCTTTCCAATCTTTTATTTTCTTGCCTATTGCACTATCTAGACTCTTCAATGTAATGTTGAATGAAAGAAGACTTTGTGTTTCTGATCTAAGTAGAGAGTATTGAGTTTTTCACTATTTTATTTTAGTAGTTTTTCACCATGATGTTAGCTTGGTATTCCAGCGGGCTCTGTCTCACTCAGCCATGATCCCTGCTGGCTTTTACAACCTGATGGTACAGCAACTTCACTTGCAGGCACAGGAACCCTGAATTGGGGGCCTTGTGTGAGTCTGGGACCCCTCACTCCTCAGAGGGAACCTCTGAGCCAAGATATCCCTCCCAATTTTTATCCACCACACATGGGGGTGAGACACAGCCCTGCTCCTCCCAGCAGTCTCAGTGTGGCTTCTTTAATTCCCTAGTTGTAGAACTTCTATTCACCTTGGTTTCAGGTGTTTCTGAATGATGAAAGTCTTGTAGTTTAGTTGTAATTTTGATGTGGTTATGGGAGGAGGTGAGCACCATAATATGTGTTTTGAATTGGAATATGTAGACCATTTACATTTTATGTGATTATTGATGTGATTAAACTTGAGTTTATCATCTTATTTGATTTTTGTACATTTCTTCTGTTCTTTACTTTCCTCTTTTTTTCTGTCTGAGGATTACTGTTCAATACTGAGTCAAGATTCTTCTGTGTATTCTACCAAATTACTCATGAACCACGAAGTTTTCTATTGGTAGAATGTTTTGGGCAGTGGGGATAGGCACTAGTCTTAGCTCTGGGGGGGGGGGGGATACCTAGCACTGTTAACCTCTAATCTATTTAGTGGTTCTCTTGGCCTTGGGTAATTTCCTCATACAGAAGAACTGTTAAGTATCTCAACTGAATAATCAAGAGGAACACTCTGCAAAGCTTTAGATTTATCTCTCTGTAGATTTCTCCTTTTATAGGACTCAGTATGAATGCTGGTCACTTCATTCTCTTCACATTCTCAGCTCTGTATCCTCAACTCAGGGAGTCTTTCCAATTCTATCTACATTTCCTAGGCATCACACTTATAAGCTTTTCATAAGATAAAGCTGGTGCAATCAGATGGCTTACCTTATTTAGGGATCATTATTCTTTTATGGTTGATGTCCAGGATCTTAAACACTTTTTAAAATTGTTATTCATTATTGTTATTATTATTTAATTATTTCAGACAAGAGGGTAAATATGATCCCGTGTGCTTAATTTAGATTGGGAGCTGAAGTTCACCAGTTGATAAATACTTGTTTTGAAGTAAATTTCAGAAAAATTTCCTGAGCATCAGATAGAACAGCCCAGGGCACTTACATTGTGTATCTTTGGAAGTTGAAACATGAAATTATGGAATTTCATGACTGAATGCATTAGGTGTGATACGGTAGTTGGGTAAAGCAAGAAGCAGGAAACAAGAGAAACTACTGTTAAGATGAAGAAATGAATAGTGCCATACACTATGTAAATGGAAGTAAATAAAAAGACAGGGTTCCGCCGAAGCTGGTTTGGATCAGTGGTAGAGCATCGGTCTGCGGACTGAAAGGTCCTGGGTTCGATTCCGGTCAGGGGCATGTACATTGGTTGCGGGCACATCCCCGGTGGGGGGTGTGCAAGAGGCAGCTGGTCAATGTTTCTCTCTCATCGACGTTTCTAGCTCTCTATCTCTCTCTCTTCCTCTCTGTAAAATATCAATTAAAAAAAAAGATATATATATATATATAAAGACAGGGTTCCTTTCTTCAGCAAATTTCATCCAGTGGAGAGATAGGCAATATAACTCCTAAAAATACACAACATATGCATGTCACCTCACCGTTTTATAATTCTATCATAGCATTTATTACATTATAATTGGCAATTTATCCATCTCTTTCTCTAATAAGTCCGTGAGCTTCTCTACATCAGGAATAGAGTGTCTTATTTAGACTTTTATCCTCATTGTCTAGAACAATGCAGAGCACATAGCAAATATCACTGAGTGAATAAGTAAATGGATGTATAAATGAATGAGTGATATAAAATTTTTGTACTAGGGTTGAGTTGTTAAAGGAGTTATTTTGGATAAATTGGTTTTTTGGTTACTTTTAGATCACTGCCCTAACACATATCAATGAAAATGGTCAACATATTTATTCTCAAACCCAACTGAAAGTTGTATATAATAATAATAGGTTAAGTGCTCAGTATATGTTTTGTAAAGTTTAAGTACTAATCTTTTGAGAACTTCAAGTTTTTCGCTTTCAAATTTAAAAGAAAAAAGAGCAGTAGTACTTTCTAAATTTAGAGTACTGAGATGTTAATTATGTGTCCACTTGAACATTACTCAGCACTTCACATTATGGGAAAGTAGCTTTGTGATTTTCCAATATAAAGGGGGAAAAAAGATCAGTAGTTAATTCTGGACCATGTCTATGAAAGAAGAATCCTTATATGTGTTTCTAGTATCTGGAATAATACCTAGAAGTGAATGAATAAATAGATGAATGAACAACTCATCCTCTCAAGTTTAATTCACTATCAGCAAAATTATTCTGAGATAATAGCTGGAAAAAAGAAAGAAAAGATAAACCTATTTCCCAAAATAATATCTATATCTATGAGGATACTATTATGGTTTATGAAGAGAATTCCCATTTTCCAAAGGATTTATTCTAAAACTGTCTATTCAATAAAGTAGATATTTTTATAACCAAATAGACTTGGGCCTCTGCACAAATTGGAAAGCAGATTGTTTTTAGAATATCTGTGGAATCTAATGCTTTAGCTTAGGCCAAGCTATTCAAGCCTCGATTCAATACCCTGAATTCCATTCAAGTTTGTAAAATGAGGTCAGATTGAAAATCTCTGTTAGAGTTAAATTGCTTCTCAGAAGGTCCCTCTGTGTAATCAGCAGAATAGGGCAAGGGCACAAAGGGCAAGAGAAGGAGAAAAGCCTCCCACAAAAGAAAACATGGTACAGTTATGCATACATTATAATGCTTTAATGATATTTTATAATTAAATATTTGGCCAAACATTTGATAAGCTATCAAATATAATTATGAAAAGAAAATACATTAAAAAAGAAACCATTAAAAATGCCTAAATAAGACTTGTTGAATTACTTATTTCCAGTCTCTGCTTATCTTGCATATAGGGAAAAATAAAAAGCTGAGGGAGTCAAAATGCAGATGATTAGATTATAATAGCTTTTCTTGCAAGCTTTGTCAATTTGTTTGCAACTGCTGATAATGGCACAACATATGCATTAGAGTTGTGAGATATTCCATGAAGCTGCCACGATGTCTTTTCTTGGCATCGATCATAAATGCAGAAGTCCACAGTCAGATTTGCTAGTGGTTTTTCCCCCCACTGTAAATCTCTCCTAATCTTTCTTTAGCTAAGTGAGCCGTGTCTGCCACAGTTGTGTGTTGTTGAAACAATTACCTGGAGAATCTTGGTCTAAAAACTTTTATCTCTAATGTTTATAATTTTATTTTTTTAACTTTTCTTTTTTAATCTTTCAACTAGAGGGTGGAAAAGCCACTGGAAATGGCTTGGGTTGAGCCTGTAGCTGAGATGAAGTAGAGTCTCAGAATCACGAGTGGGGTGAACAGTGTTAGCTAGGTTGATAAACACTCAGATTTGGAAGCTGACTCTGTAGAGGAAGGCTCAGAAAAAGAATAATGGCTTCTTCCAGCACTTCCGGCTGGGAGAAAGCTGCCACTCTAGCTCTCACCCCAATGCCATACAACTCAGCTCCTCCCGATATGTCCCTGGTGCCCCAGGGCTGGAACTCACAGTGAGTGATTCCAACTAAGTCCTTACACCGGCCCTTTAAGATAAATGCAGCCCTTGGTCTCACTCAGCCCTAATTCCCCCTGGTTTTTACAGCCAGAAGTTACGGTGACTTCTCTTCCTGACACTGAACCCCTGGATTGCGGGGCCTGGTGTGAGGCTGGGACTCCTTGTTCCTTGGGGAGGACTTCTGTAGCCAAGATATCCCTCCTGATTTTTATCCACCACACGTGGTTGTGGGACCAGCCCTTTCTGTGACTCCTCCCTGTTCCAATGTGGCTCTTCTTTTTATTCTTAGTTGTAGAGCTTTTGTCAAGCTTGATTTTAAGCAGTTTTGAATGATTGTTGTTCTGTAGTTAGTTGTAATTCTGATTCGTTTGTGGGAGGATTCCAGTACCATGTTGTTTACCTGCACCGCCATTTCTACTGGAACTCCCCATCTAATGTTCACACTTTTAAACAAACACTTTTAATTTCTTTGTCTGACTCATCTCCTGTTGAGGCAAATTTCTGTTTTATTTTTTGCCTGAGGACAATTTTTTGAGTGCCTAACGTATTATTATTTTTTTTTGCCTTCCTTGATTTAGAGATGTTTAATTTAATTAGTAATTTATTTTAACAACCGGATTTAGAAAGGTTCTAACTGGACTGAAATTACATTTTAATTGTCACAGCCAAAAGATTTATCTTATATGCATTAGGTAAAGCCCAAGTTCTTGACTATGATTCAGGTAAATGAAAGGTGAACATGGTGCTACATGGCCAGGCAAAATAGCTACCTCAGATGGTGGATAAAGAAAAATGGAATTTATTTAAGGAAAGAGGATGGGGGGGTGGGATATCCAAAAGGAAGGGCTGCACAGCACTAAACCAAGGGGATGCTGGGTCAATGATAGCAGCCAAAATATACCTGGGGCAGTGAAGTTAGGAAGGACATAGAGAAAGGAACAGGAAAGCCTACGTGGGGCTGCTCTAGCTCACTGAGAGGTCAGAGAAAAGAGAGCCTTGAAGACAGGTTCAAGGGTCAGCCCTGAACAAGCGGCCACTGCCCACTGATCCCCTGGTTGCAAGTCTCATGGCGTCCCTTAGAGGTTGGGGTATACATGCCAGTGGGGGATGGGCAGGGGTGTGCTTCTCGGAGGAGGAGCACATACTGGGTACTTTGTCCTGAGTGTAGGTATCGCTCTCTTACAGTTAGAAACCTTGGGGGAGGTCTGAGGTGAGGGTTTTAATAGAATAGTCATCAGCTTTCCAGGTGTGCTCTTTCAGGGTTGTGGTCTCCACTGATCGGTCAGTGCTGGGGCAGGGGGGGGGAGGTCATTGGTCAATATAGCTGGCCCTGAGACAGCCACACATCGCTTGTCTGGGTTTTGCTGCTTTCCTGGGCCTGGAACTAAAATACAATGGAGGCCTGGATGTTATCTTTAGGGAGAAAAAGGTCAGGGGATCTAATCTAACCTGAGTGGCCAGCCATATGCGAGGGGAGGAAATATTACCCTGGGGGCAAGGCTATTGTTTTCCCAGTTTTGCTCCTTCTTAGACATCCAGGGCTTTCTGCCCTGGTGAGTTTCTGTACTTGGACTATCATCTTGCTTCTAACATTCTGGGGGCTGCCTAACAGTATCTTTTTTTTTTTCCTCTGCCGGAACTCTAGTAATTCTTTGCCTCAAATACACAGTTCAGAAATCTTGATCTGCTACGATGATCCATCCCTCAAAAACACATATGCTGTTTCTTACCCCTGTGATCTGCCCCTATCTACTTTCCCACATTCTGTTCCTACGTCTCCGTACTCTGTCTTGCAAAATATTCAGCTGGAGCATTACCTGACCTGAGAAATGGACCCCTTCTCTTTTACCCCCCAAAGACCCTGTGCCTACCTATACCACCGACTATCTTATATAATCCTATATGATAAAAGCATAATACACAAATTGTCCCCTTGACTGGGAGTTTGAGCAGGAGTTTGACGAGGGGGCAGGGCCGGCCTGCCAACAGCAGGAAGGGAAGCCCTGGACAAGTGGCAGGCAGCCGGGTGGAAGGGAGGTTCCGGTTGGCAGCTGCTAGGGACACTACCTGTGCAGGAACTTCTTGCACTGGGCCTCTAGTATATTACCAGCATATTAGAACAATGTGTTTATTATGTGTTTGCTGTCTTTCAAGGTCCTTGAGAGTAGGGAGTGTGTGCCATTCATTCATTCCCGCATAGTTCCAAGCACACAGAAAGGGCTTAAAAAAAAAGTCAAATGAATGAGTATCACTGCAATTATTTGTCGATTAACTAGTTATAAGTGGGAGAAAGGAGGCGAGTGAATTTGAAGGAGTTTTTATCTTGAGTTGTTAAGAAAGTTTGGTAAAGAACAGCTCTCTTTGCTGAGCCTGGAGGAGGAACAGCAGACAGGGCAGAGATGAGATGAGAGGTACAGGATGCGCAGGCAGTGATGATAAGAAGAGCCGAAGGCACAGAAAGCTTCAGGGCTGCTCCTCCTGGTCGGGGTGCTTTTGATGTGTGCCTGCTTTGATCCCTGCTGTGTCGTTATGGCCCAGGATGTTCTGGAATGAAGAAAAACTACTTGCTGCTTCCTGTTCCCAAGATTCAGGGTGTGTTAGAGAAGAACTTTTCCCCAAGTGTAAAAAAAGCGCCTCCAGCATATGTCAGAGAGTGGAGGCAGAAAAACAGAAGATGCAGAGAGAGAGAGAGAGAGAGAGAGAGAGAGAGAGAGAGAGAGAGAGAGAGAGAGACTGCAGAGTGCAGGAGAGAAAAGCAGAATGCAAAGTGAAAGCAGAGACAAGAGAAATGGAAAAGTGCAGCAAGCCAGCAGCCGTGGGTGAGGTCAGCAGAGCTGCGCTGGGAGTAGCAGCAATGAGACCCTGGGCCATGCGTGGAGGGATTTTGTCAGCCTCTTGGACCACACATGGGAACATAGGTAGTGACATGTCATGCATCTTCACACTAGGAAAAGGACAGCACTGTTAATAGATCATGGCTGGGGAAAAGAGACACAGAAACACACTGCCACCCCTCCCTGGATGGAAAGCCAAGAGGAACTCCCATTGGTGTCGTTTATTTTTAGAAGCATACGTTCTCTCACGGATATGTCCAAGTTAAGTCATCTTTACTAAAGTGACCTGAAATGGAAACTCAGCTCTTTCCCAAAACTGTTTTTTTTTGAAATGGAGCTTCCGTTTTAGGAATTTCCTAAGTGTGCGCAATGGTCAGATCCTATTAACCATCTCAAACTATATATATGAGGGAAAGTGAACTATTATTATTATTGGGGCACATTACATGCAGGCTCTGTGCTTAGGCACGTTATACATGTTATCAAATTCAAGCTCTCAAAGATGCCATGAGTTAAGTATTATCCCCATTTTATAAATAAGAGCGCTGCATCTCAGAGAGGTTAAGCAATTTTTGCTTAATGTCATAGAGCTAATAAGTAACAAAGACACAATTAGAACCCAGTTCTGCATGATTCCGGTATCCGTGTTCATTCCATATACATTGTGCATCCTCTACATTATGTTTAACATTTTGATTACAAATCAAAATGATATGGCAGTTGATATTAGCTCAGTGGTTTAAACATTCCTTACGGGGATCTGTACCTGTGAATCCACCCTTAAAGTTGTGTTTACTAGTATTGCATACCTGGCATTATAAAGCCATAAATATTCAGTAGATTCAAATTCCTTTTTTTTTTTAAATTGAGTTTATTGGAGTGACATTGGTTAATACAATTAGGTAGGTTTCCGGTGTACAGTTTTATAATATGTCATCTGTATATTGTATTCTGTGTTCATTACTGAAAGTCAGGTCTCCTTCTGTTCCAATCCCCTTTAAGAAGAGAACCCGAACACTAAAAGGAGCTGCATCACACGAGGCCTGCAGATGGCAGTGCTTCCCAGGACTCACCCAAACCCAACGTCAGCTTTCTTACAAAATACATAGACAGGGTCGCTTTAGGAATTACACAACACTGACTCCAGAAGTTCATTTTCAACCAGCATTTGAGTTATTTTTGAATTGTGTAATAATTCCTTCCAATTTATGGTGTGATGTTAAAACTTAAATTCTCAATTTAATTAACAACGAGTCTGTAATGCTTAATAGCATTCCAGCCTAGCCACAGGCGGAGTACAAATCTGGATGGAGAGGGCACATGACTATCAAGCTGGGGAAGAGAAAGAGGTGTGGACTCTTTACTTGAGCATAAGGTATTGCCTGATGAATCAGATCACTGATGCCAGGAAATGGACTGGGGATGCTAAAATCCAAGTAGCCTTTAGAATTTCCAAGTTGTAAATCTGAAAGCTGATGAAAACCCACAAATACTGAAATAATGAACAAAAATGCAGGTCTTTCCACTGTATTTTTAGCTTCATTATACATTTTTTAAGAAAAATTGTTGCTAATCTCTAATCCTAGCTAATCACACATGCTTTGAAAGACAAAACAAGAGCTACTTTTTCTTGGGTCTTTAAGAGGCAGACAGTTCTGAAGACAGAATAGGACAAGATTTTCATACGATTGTATGTGATTGATAACATTATAGGTGATTTAAATGTTCACTTCCAAGTCATCCATAAGTAGTAGACTTTACTTTTAATGAAGGTAAATCAATAAATACTAAAGTAAAAAAATAACACAAAACATTCATGCTCATAAGCCATATCTCTCTCATAAAACACAAACCCTCTTTTTGTTTGATCTCTTGTGGAGGTGTTCTGCATGGATCCCGACTCAGTGATGAGTAATACATTGTCCCAGACATCACTAATATTGGCTGCATTCTTCTTTAGGAAATGTGCTTGGCCAAAGAGCGTTGCCTCCCCACAAGGTTACACCTCTTCCCTAGAATTAACCCATGATAGTTTATGGGAAGTATTGAGACCCAGCCCTTCCCTCAATTTGAGACAATCCTGAGGGGCTATCTAGCTCCAGTCTCCTGGGGATCAGCTGTGGCCTTTGCTGCCATTGCATTACTAGTCACCCTTTTGTTTTGCCCCATCCCAACTTCATCCCTTTCTTGTAAGTATTGTTCCCAAGTGTATTTCCCACTAACCTCATACACACATAATTCTTACTTTTGTTCCTGTATATAAAATGTTTTTTCTCTGGATGCATTTAAGTTTTTTTCTTTTTCACTTGTGTTTAGCAACTTGATTATATTTGCCTTGGTGAGGTTATATGGCTCTTTTGCTGGAGGGTTACTTGAGCTTCTATGGGGTTTATGTTATCACATTTAGAAAAAAATTCAGCCATTATTTTTGGCCAATAATTTTTGTCTTCCTTTTTTCTTTTCTCACTGCTAGACTCCTATTACTCAGTTTCATATTACCACACAGCTAACTGATAGTCTAGTTTTTGTATGTGTGTGTTTTCTCCCCCCTTTTATTTCTTCTATACTTTATTTTGGGTAGTTCCAATTGCTGTTTTCAAGTTCATAGATATTGTCTTCTGCTGTTGGCTAATGTTCTCCAAATTTCATTTCACATATTTTTAATCTCTAGAATTTCTATTTACATCTTTTTTTATATCTTTCATTTCTATTACTATAGTAATGATTTTCTTTATATCCTAGAATCCTATCTAATAAAGAGGTACTATGCAAATTGACTGTCATTCCAACACACAAGATGGCCAGCAGGGGAGGGCAGTTTAAAGGGAACAGGACTGAAAGGGAGAACAGTTGGGGGCAATCAGGCCTACAGGAGAGAACAGTTGGGGGCAATTGGGCCAGCAGGGGAGGGCATTTGGGGGCAATTGGGCAAGCAGAGGAGGGCAGTTAGGAGCAACCAGGCTGGCAAGAAAGGGAAGCTAGGGGTAACCAGGCCAGCAGGGGAGGGCAGTTAGGGGTAATCGGGCTGGCAGGGGGGCAGTTAGGCATATATCAGGCTGGCTGGGAAATGGTTAGGGGGTGACCAGGCTGGCAGGCAGAAGCGGTTAGGAGCAATCAGAGAGGCAGGTAGGCAAGTGGTTGGGAGCCAGCAGTCTTGGATTGTGAGAGGGATGTCCCATATTGCAAAGAGTACAGGCTGGGTGGAAGGACACACCCCTACCTCCCATGCACAAATTTCATGCGCCAGTCCTTTAGTGTTTTATAATAAACTAGACACCCGATGCATGAAATTCATGTAAGAATAGGCCTTTCTTCCTTTGGCTGCTGACACTGGCTTCCCTCTGGCATCTGGGACCTGGGCTTTTCTCTGGCTGCCAGCAGGCACCTGGGACTCAGGCTTCCCTCACAGCCCCGGCTTCATCCAGAAGGACGTCCAATCTGATGTCTGGTCTAATTAGCATATTACATTTTTATTATTATAGATGTTAAAAACCCTGGTTATGGGTTATATCTATATTTTATTTCTTTGCATGTCTGGTAATTTTTGGTTGGATGTGTTTCTTACAATGTTGAATGCTGGATCTTCTATTTCAAGTATTAGACTTTGTTCTGGAACACAGGAAGTTATAATATGAACATTTTGAGGCTTGTTTTTTTAATATCTACTAGGCTGAATCTATAACAGTTTGTACTCTTTTCTTTCTTTATAGGTTAAGGTATACAGTTTGTACTCTTGTAGTGGGGATAATTTGGCAGCTCACTACAAGAGTACAAGGCAACTCTTCTGAAGATGCTACCCAATGCCTCACCATTAGCTCTCTCAGTTCTGGTCGGTGGAAACATGAACTATTTCCAGCTCTGTGAGGTCCAGCAATTGTTTTGTTTTCTACTTTCCAGTCATTCTTTTTGTGGCCTTGCTGATTAGTACTCAACTGGACTTCCTTCACCCTGCCCTTTCCCATTAGTACTGAACAGAAATCTCTAGACCTGCTTTCTGATTTAGCTAAATTTTTTCCAGCCCAGTGAAGCATTCCAACTTCTCTTTCAGGTAATTGTTAGCAACACAGCAGTAAATATCAACACTAAGTGCATTATGATTGTAGATCATACAGGGAAAACAAATACTTAACTGCAGCAGTGTTTGACTATATTATGCACAGTGAGAAAACCTGCAGTCATTTTTAAATTTTTTTTTATTAAGTATTATATGTGTACATAGCTTACCATTACCTCCCGCCATCCACCTCCCATTCATGCCCTCCCTCCCGAGTTCTGTGTTCATTGGTTGTACTTATATTCATGCATACCAGTCCTTTGGTTGTTCTCTTATCTCCCCCAGGTCTCCTTCCCCTCCCCGCTGTCATTTGACAATCTGCTTGTTTTATGGTGACCATCTCAGGACCCCATGAATAGAATCCGCTCCTCATTTGGCAGTCTGCTTGTTTTATGGTGACTATCTCAGGACCACACGAATAGAGTCCGCTCCTCCTCTGGTTCACACCGCCCCTCCCCCCCGGGTCCCACTGCTTCCCCTGGGACACACGGCTCACCAGGGGCACATGGCCCCCTGGGACACACGGCTCACCCGTGCAGTCATTTTTAAGGTCCACCATTTCTTACTTCTTTTCAGTCAGGTCAAGTTTCTAAGTTTTCTAAACCTCCCTTTTCCAGCTAATGAAAAGAAAATAGGATTCCACCAAGTCTATCAACCTACTCCAGGACTTCTGTGAGCATTAAGTTAGATGAGGCATGGGAAAATGCTTGACAGACATTTGGTTAAAGTGTAAAATGTTTCCATCTGGCTATAAAGCAAGCCATGTTCCTGGGCTGAAGATACTGCAAGGAAGCTAGACATCACTAGGGAGAGGAAGCCGGGCATTGCTGTGTTGACATCCTTAGCATATTAGTGGAAGGATACTTAGCATATTAGCCTGATATCAAATATATATATATTGATTTCAGTGAGGATGAGAGAATCATTGGTTGACTGCCACAATGGGGACTGAGCCCACAACTCTGGTATGGGAATCAAACTGTGACTTCCTGGCTCAGAGTCTGCACTCAACCACTGAGACATGCTGATAGGGCAGAAATTGAAAATTTTAATTAATAGAAAAGATTCTTAAGATTCTTAGTTGGTGTGCCTTATCACATTTAGAATTGTTTATTCTAGAGAAATAACATTTTGTTTCATTCGATTTTAGGTTTAATATTACACTAGCAATCCTTCATTTCTCTCCTAGGAATGCTTCATTTCAACAATAAGATTACATATATACAGAAGCACACACATGCGTGCACACATGCATGTGTGTGCACACACACATATTCTCTACCTCTGAAATGAAAGGTTGATATATTTGGTAGAGAAGTACACAGATTACCAGGAAATAAAATTCCAGAACTGTCATTAATTCCACCAAACATGAGGTAAAAAAAAATTACCACTGACAGAACAGAAAATATATTGTGAGACATGAGAACGAGATTTGGTAGGAAAAGGCTTATTTTAGTTAGCAGAGCTCTTGTTAAGCTAAATATAAGAAAAATAGGACTTGAAATTTAGCATGGGCTTTCTAAATTCAAGATTTAAATACACTGCCTTTAGATTATTATAACAATTTGGTTAATAGGTGTTATTACTTATATTTTATATGAGGAAACTCAGTTTAAGTTTTCCAAGGACAGAAAGATAGTCAGTAGGAAATGTCATGTACTCTTTAGTACTGAATGCTACGTAACTGACTGTACAATATGTAGGGAGAGTGGCTCATTATGTGACAATTAGCAGAAGCTATTGGGACCAGAAATACAATTGTTCAGATAACATATCATCTGATCTGGTTTAATCTGTGAATGCCCACAATGTTGCTAGGCTGTTTCACATCCTCTCTCTTCAAACATGCAGGATCCTCCTCACCCCACTGTACTCTAGGCAGGTGACTCTTATTTCCTGAGAAAGTAAAAGGAATTAGGAGAGAATTTCTAAAAGCATCAAATCAACCAATCAGCCCATCTATACTTGAACTTAAAGATTGCCTTTTTTTTTTCTGATAGAACAAAATCTGTCCATGCTTCAGTTGGTGGCTAAACCCTCTACTTGAGTACTGCATGTCATGTTTTTATATAATCAAGGATATTGATTCTGAAGATATATGCTTCCTTCCTCATCAAATTTCCCTTTTATACCAGATCAAAAATGTCCAACCAGTATGTACATTCAAAATGCATTAAACTGAATAGAGGAATATTCAAATTGTCTGGGACATCATCACAGTCATGACCAATCACAGGCTGTGTGCGCAGTAGGGCACTGAGGCTCTCATCTGGCCCTTTCTACACTGAAGGCGATAGGGTTCAATGCTGTGAGTCAGGTCCCGGCCCCCGCTAAGAGGGCCCAAGCTGGATTGAGGGGACCCCCATACCCCCACCTCCATCGCACAAATTTTGTGCACTGGGCCTCTAGTAGTTTAATAAGACAATTGTGAACCAATTGTTCACAATTATATTTTGACTCATTTCTGCCCAAAGTAATTGAGAGCATTATGTTTTTGTAAGACCTCATCTAGTGCTTTGATTCCAGGTGGTTTTAATACTAGCAATAACTTCTGATATTTATAGGATGCTTATTCTATACTAGGTACTGTGCTAAACTCTAAACACTTCACATGCATTATTCTATTTAATCCTCACAATCCTAAAAGAAAGATACAATATCTTACAGATGAGAAAAAACTGGGACTTAGAAAGTAACTTGTCTGAGGTAACACAGTAATTGCACCAAAGGATTCCACCCTGACTTTAGAGCTCACAATATTAAAGTATTACACCATATTTATTTTGTAATCTCAACACTAATGCAGCTGAAAGTTTACTGTGCCTTTAGAATATTTATTTAATATCAATCAATAAATACAAAGACAAAAATTGTTACAAAACCCATAATTTTTACCTCAATATGTAACACAATTCACATTATCACACACCTTTAAACAGAAAAACTTTTAGCACACAAACACCTTGGAAAGAATTATAAGGTGATCCAATTTTTTTTTATAGCTAATGTTTCTGGGCAAAAGATATTTTCTGTACAAATTTTTAATAAAAAGATAGCAATTTCAAATGGAACATTATAATTTTACAGTACAACATTACACTGAGAAATCAGAACAGTCATTGAACAATAAGTGTTTACTACATCCCAGGCATTATGTTTATCTTTACACTTAAGAAGTGGATATTAAACAATCTTGGAATAAAATAGGGAAGGAAAACTTCGATTTGGTGCCAAATCAAACCTAAATTTGGAGAATTATGTAATAAGATGAGAGGTATTTATACTGCTACTGGAGGCCTGATGCATGAAATTCGTGCAAGGGGCTTGGCCCCTGCCGCTGCTACAGTGGCTGCCCCAGCCTCGGCCTCCACCCACTGCAGTTGTCCGGAAGGTTGTTTGGACAGACATCTGATCTCATTAGCTTATTATGCTTTTATTATTATAGATTTTCTTCTAATAAAAAGCCAGTGTGCCCCCAAGCTGACATTTATTTTACAAAGTGTTTTGGGCACTGATTTTCAAAATTGGCTGAATACCTGAATCACATAGAAAGTTTGAAAAATACTGATACCTATTCTATATACCACCGATTTTCAAATGGTATGTCACGAGAATTTTTAAAACATGCAATACCTTACTATTTAGTCAGGGGCACTGATCTCTCTTCCCTTAGGTTGTCAAAAAAAATAAAAAATAAAAAATAACAACAGCCAACACAGCAATAGCTGTCCAGTGATTGAATCAGTGTGATTTTTGTCAGACTGGTAAAAATATAAAAATTTTTAGTGTGCCACATAAATATTATAGTTTATGTGTGTCATGAGATGAAAAAGGTTGAAAATCTTTATACTATCCCTCAAAATTTGGATTTAATTGTTATATGGTAGGGCCTAAGAATATATTAAAAGCTCTCCAGGTGATTCTAACATATAACAGCTTGAAAAATACAAAATACTAGCTTAGAAAACTGTCTCATAGTAAAAGGAGTCAGTCTTCAACTGAAGGACTCCCCATGACTTGATTTTGGGGGGTGGGTATATTATTATTTTTAAGTATCTGTTAGGTGTATTTCCTTTAATTAGAAAATACTTTAAGGGAAGAGGTTTTATGTTATTCATCATTGTCTCTCCATAGCTAAAATAATGAAAGGCTCATAATAGTTGCTAAATAAATATCTTATGAATGAACACATGATTGTCTTATATATTCACTGAAAAAAAAAATGAATGACTGAAGCAGCTAGGATACATTTTTAAGGCAAACCAAAGACATATATACACATTTTAAAAACACATACATATATAAGTAGATCAAGAGTAGAAATAATGAGCCGAAACCTGTTTGGCTCAGTGGATAGGGCGTCAGCCTTTGGACTGAAAGGTCCCAGGTTGGATTCCAGTCAAGGGCATGTACCTTGGTTGCAGGCATATCCCCAGTAGGGGTTGTGCAGGAGGCAGCTGATCGATATTTCTCTCTCATCAATGTTTCTAACTATCTCTCTCCCTTCCTCTCTGTAAAAAATATCAATAAAATATATTTTAAAAAGAGTAGAAATAATGAGTGCAATATTTAGCAGTTGAGAATAAATTCATTGAGTTTTCAAATATTCTTCATATTCTTAACTTAAAAACAAAAGTGACCCTACACAACTAATTCTTTAAGCTAATATATATATGTACACATGATGAGTTTTCTTTTAAAAACAGAATTAGAGCTTCATCTTGCTGAACATGTCAGTTTCAAAATTCAAGTAAACACAGTTTTAGTACACATGATGACAGTTTTTCCAGATAGCTGTATAAAAAAACAAAGACTGATTTATATTAAAACATCAGGTATCACCTATTATTATTTTCTCTCAGTTGGGCTCCACTAGTTTCTTAGCAATCTCACATTGATAAAAACTATTTTGGCACTTCCATGTACAATGCACTTTGTTTAGGAAAAAATTAATTAATAAATAGATTTCCTTTTTAAATAATAGCTGGATTCTGAGATATAGCTTTATTTACTTAAGTTCCACAAGTATTATATAATTTGCAATTCAGTTAGTATCTCATACTACGAAACTTGGGTTTTCTTAAAATTAGCATTGGTTGCTTGATTGTAGGTTTGTCACCAAAAAGTGCTGCTTCACTTTCCGTGGTTGGAAATCTTTTCTGATATATCAGTGGATATTCCTTCTGAAACTTAAAAATGACATAAGGATTTAGAGAGTATTTAACATAATTATTATCCTAGCCGAAGCCCTTATATATTTTAAATTAATTTCGTGTCTTTCTCAAAGATGTACAGTGGAACTTCATTTTTCGAACTTAATTCAGTCAAGGTTCCAGAGGCTATTTGAGAAGCAATTTGTTTGAAAACTGAGTCATTTTGTCCCATTAGAAATAATGCGAATTGAATTAATCCATTCCAGACTCCCAAATGATTCTGTTTTAACCTTTCTTATATAGCAGTGCTTCCCAAACTTCTCTCATGATGAGAATCACATGGTGGAGTTGTTAAAATACAGATTCCTGAATCCCAACTAAGAAGTGCTAAACTAGAATTTTTGAGAACATATAGGTAAAATTGTATGCTCTAAGATTAGAGCACTAGTTAAGTATACAATTTATACAAGTATACTACTAGTTAAGTATACTTCTTAGTTGGGATTCAGGAATCTGTATTTTAACAACTCCACCAGGTGATTCTCATCATGAGAGAAGTTTGGGAAACGCTGTTATATAGAGTACATTTCTAAATCTAAAATACTGTTAATCTATAAATAAACACTTCTTTTCTTAAACTATGGAACCACACCTACTAGCCTGAAAGGGATTTGTCATATACCACTGCCTCTAAAATGCTATCACCTGCTAACTGCTTTTCCTTTCTCCAATCAACAACAGTTTTTATTTGCTTGTGGTTGTTTTGTGAGCACTTTCACACCCTTAGCAACATTAGCAGTCTTGATGGCCACTTTATGTTTTAAAATTGTGCTAATCATTGCAACAAAAGCATTCTCTCCTTTGTTTGCTGAGAGACACTTTTTGTCATGCAGAGGTATCAGCATGAAAGGGCTGCCAGGTCAAAAACTGAAGTTTTGGTTGACAACTAAGACAGTTTTCCTGTGCACAACTTGGTCTAGAACAGAACTGTTGGAGATGGGAGACATTCAAGAAACAAGGTTTGATTGTATTATAGAGACTAGAGGCCCAGTACACAAAATTTGTGCATGGGGGCGGGGGAGGGTGTCCCTCAGCTCGCCTGCACCCTCTCCAATCTGGGACTCCTTGAGGGATATCAGATTGCCTAAACGGACAGTTGGACATCCCTCTCACAATCCAGGACTGCTGGTTCCCAACTGCTCACCTGCCTGCCAGCCTGATCACCCCCTAACCATGCCCTGCCAGCCTGATTGATGCCTATCTGCTCCCCTGACAGCCCGTTTGCCCCCAACTTCCATACTCTGCTGGCCTGGTCACCCCTAACTGCCCTCCCCTGCAGGGTTTATCACCTCCAACTGCCCTTCCTTGCAGGCCTGGTACCTCCCAACTACCCTCCCCTGCTGGCCATCTTGTGTCCACATGGGGGCAGGATCTTTGACCACAGGGGGCAGCTATTGTGTGTTGGAATGATGGTCAATCTGTATATTACTCTTTTATTAGATAGCATACAGGACTAGTGCATGGGTGGGAGCCAGCTGGTTTGCCCTGAAGGGTGTCCAGGATCAGGGTGGGGGTTCCCTTGGGGCATGGGGCAGCCTGAGTGAGGGGCCTGTGGTGGTTTACAGGCCAGCCATACCCCCAAGAGACTCAAGCTGAGGCCCTGGAATCTGGAATTTATTTACCTTCTGCAATTGAAACTTTGTAGCCTGGAGCTGAGCCAAGCCTCCTGCTCACTCCATGGCACAGCAGTTTCTTGTTTACCTTCTATAATTGAAACTTTATAGCCTTAAGTGGAGGCTTAGGCCTGCTAGGGCAGGCAGAAAGCTTGACTTCTTCCATTGCCAGAGAAACCCAAGCCTCTGTGGCCACAGCCATCTTAGTTGGTGTTAATTTTCATATGTGCACTGATTGGCTTGTGGAGTGGAATGATGGTTAATTTGCATATTACCCTTTTAATAGATAGTATGAATATCTTTCAAGTTATCCTTGCTCTCCCTCTGCTTTCTCATATATAAAAGGTACACTGTAAGATTTCTTAGATTTCAGTATTAACTTTCCAGGATTCTCTTTGGCTAAATATCCCCCTAATCTCCAGATCTTCTTCCTTCCCATGATAAAGCCTATGAATGCTACAGTGGTCTATTATATTTCAGAGACTTGAAATTGAACTAATCCAAACTATAATCATACAGAACACTACAAGTAAAGGAGCATACATGTTATTATTAACATTTAAGAGCAAAGAATAAAATCAGGCAGGAGTCATATGCAGCTTATATATCAAATTAAAAGTATTAAAATGAGAAAGAAATTAAATGTTAAGTGTTATTAATAATTAGCAATGGCATTTTAAAAATTATTTACATGATTGAGAACTTGCTCATCCTCTTACCTGTTTTAGTTTTTTCCTTTTCTCCTTTAAAGGCAAACTCTTGCTTTTAATAATATTCTCCAAAAGTTCTGCAATTGCATCTTGAGAGGTAGAAACTTTTTGCTCATCAAACTCCTGAGCACTAATCTGCTTACAGTATGAATATGTTGGCAAAGGAGCAATCAGTCCATCTCCAGGATTTTTAATCTGTAGTGAACAAAATGATACAAAGTCTATTAATTCTGGTAATGTTCCTATTTGACAAAGTGTTCTTTTGATGGCTTTTAGTACCTATTATTTTGCCACCAAATATTCAATACTTTAAGGTTTAAACTTCAGCTCCATAACCCTCCAGCTTTGATTCAATAAGTATTTAATTTTTCTTAGTCTGTAAAATGTCTCCTGATTACATGAAATAATATGTAAAAAGTGGTTAGCACACAAAAAGTATTAAATAAAAGTAGCTATCATCATTATAAGTATTAATCATGGATTTTATTATTTTAACTACAAAACAATGACAACTGAAGTGGTATTTTAATGCATCTTAAAACATGAATGTTCGACATAGTAACAGTTAAAAGTACTCTTCTGTTTTTGAGGTTCAATGACATGGGCTGAACCCATAATATCCTGTTTGGGGGGGGGGAAGTATAGGGGATAGTGGTAACTGTAAGCCAGGGCAATATTGGAATGGTATGTAAGAATCACGAATATATATGCTGGGTAGCCAATGACTGAATGTAGTAGACATCTGTTGTTTTTGGCTGCTCAGTACTCCTTCTCTCCTCCTTATAAAAAGTTCCTCCCCATTGTACCCTCAGAATCCTGACTTTTTTTGAAGAATAAGATCCTCTCTCCAAACCACTCACTCTCAATCACCCAAAGGATATGCATTTAATCTAGACTGGATCAGAGTCCATACTGAGAACTTTTCAAATTGGAGATGGAGGTTTGCTCTTTTTTCCTTTGGATTGCAAATGTAAGTTTGTAACTCAAGTATGGCTTTAATCAGCCATACTCTCTCATCATGTTAAAGGGCCGTTGATCAAGTACAGGACCAAAATGGAAATAAGAGATGGAAGGATGAAAAGAGAGTCCTATTGCTATTTGAGTCCCCATATTCTGTCTATAGTCCTGACTTTTAGAGGTTATTAATGTGAACTGATAAAGTTTTCCATTCTGACTAGGCTAGTTTGAGATGAGTTTGCCACTTGCAACTGACTTTTAACGCAGAGGATATTTTTTTTGTTTCAAACTATAAGAGAATATTTCTTTGAAGAACCACAGAAGCAGAAGTAACCTGTATATGAAGTGGGCTTAGGAAACAAGTTATAGAGGCAAAGGAAGGGCCCTTGGAGCTTAGAAGTCTGGAAGGTAAAGGTGAGGAACTTAGCAGGGAGGGAAGGGGTTGGAGGAAGGGAATGGTGTGGGGTGTGCACCCGGGAAGGAGAGCATCTAATGCAAATAATTTTGACTTATAATACATACAAGGCCCCTTTTTAAGTAGTCAAGATGCTTCTCCACTGCAGCCTGTAAGTAAGAGGGTACTTGAAGAATTTCCTGATGATGATCCATTAAGAAAGAAACTAATCTTGCAGCAAGGAGCTCATCAAGATCCACTTCTTCAGCACAGCACAGCACACACCGAGAAAAAGTGTGTATCATCTAAAACATATTAAGAGATGTGAATTTAAAAACCTAAGGTTTTAAATAAGTTAGAATATCAGTAATTTCTGGGTAGCACATAAGCAGGCTTCAGATTAAAAGTGAGAAAAATAATTTTATTAGAAAGGTAAGCATGTCTACTCTTCTTTTTAAAGTATTTGTTATGTGTTTCCTTAATATAATTCCATTATGAAAGGCTTAACTTTTAACTTTGTCACAATTTTGTCAGCAAACACCAAAGGTCCCATTAATACCATACAGATATGTTGCTCAGAGACTATGAGAGAGCAATGACTTATTACATTAATCTCACAAAAACACAAACCAGGAGACTATCTATAATAATAAAAGTGTAATATGCAAATTAGCCCAGACGAGCTTCCGGATGAAGCCAGGGCTGTGAGGGAAGCCTGGGTCCCGGGTGCCAGAGGGAGGCTGGTGCTGGCAGCGGGGGAACAGAGGCCCACTCTTGCACGGATTTTGTGCATCAGGCCTCTAGTATAACACATAAATGTTAAAGAGTCTTCAAATTTTGAAATACATTTTATATTTCAGAGCTCATTTACTCTCATTCACATCCCTATACTAGGTGTACTGGTTAATAATGCGGATTTTTATCAATAGATGGAGTTACACATATGTTGATATATATGCCATTTGATATGTATGCTATTTTGTTGTTTTGACAGCAAATTTCAAAACTTTGAATGTCAAATTTGGTGAAGATGTTAACATCATAGTTATTTTTATGCTTAAAAATGTCAAGTTTTGTGCCAATAGAAGGGCATTTGCAGGAAGTATAATTCATTATTTTGAAGAAAAGTGCTGCTGAAAGTTATTGTATACTTCAGGAAGCTTATAGTGAACATGCTCCAGCTCAAGATACTTGTGAATGCTGGTTTAAACACTTTGAAAGTGATGATTTCTATGTGAAAGATAAAAAACATCCAGGTCAACCAAAAAAGTTTGAAGACCACAATTACAAGCATTATTGGATGAAGATGAGTGCCAAACTCAAAAACATCTTGCAGAAAGAATAAACGTTGCTCAGCAAAACAATTTCTGATCCTTTACAAGCAATGGGAAAGATTTTAAAGTAAGGAAAATGGGTGCCACATCAACTGAATGAAAGACAAATGGAAAACCAAAAAGTCATCAGTAAAATGTTGTTTCAACAGCATGAAAGAAAGTCTTTTTTGCATCAAATTGTGACTGGCGATGAAAAGTGGACTGTTTTTGAAAATTTCAAATGCACAAAATCATGTGTTGATCCAGGTCAACCATCAACACCAATTGCAAGGCCAAATTGCTTCAGAAAGGAGACAATGCTCTGCGTTTGGTGGGATCAGGAAGTTGTGGTGTATTATGAGCTTCTAAAACCAGGTGAAATCATTATCAAAAACAATAAATTTGAACTACACTTTGGTCATGAAACAACCAAAATGTGCTAGAAAACATGGCAAAGTTATTTTGCTTCATGATAATGTACCATCACAAACTTCAAACCAGTTAAAGGCATGTTAAAAGATCTTGGCTCGATGCCCAGTAGGAGGTGTGCAGAAAGATGCCGATCAATGATTTTCTGATATTTCTCTCTCTCTCTTCCTCTCTAAAATCAATATATATACCGTATTTGCCGGCGTATAAGACAATTTTTTGGCCCTGAAAATACCGTATTTGCCGGCATATAAGACGACTGGGCGTATAAGACGACCCCCCTAACATTTCCACTCAAAATACAGAGTTTGTTATATACTCGCCGTATAAGACGACCCCCCAGTTAGGGGGGTCGTCTTATACGCCCAGTCGTCTTATATGCCGGCAAATACGGTATTTTCAGGGCCAAAAAATCGTCTTATATGCCGGCAAATACGGTATATATATTGATTTTAATATATATATACAGATATCTATATCTATATCTATCTATCTATATCTATATCTATATCTATATCTATATCTATATCTATATCTATATCTATATATATATAAGAGATCTTGTCTGGGAAGTTTTAACCACCCACTGTATTCACCAGACCTTGCTCCTTCAGATTACCACTTGTTCAGATCGATGGCACACACATTTTCTAAACAGCACTTCAAAATGTATCAAGAAGTGGAAAACTGGGTCTTTGAATGGTTTGCCTAAAAACAAGAAAAGTTCTATTGGGATGATATCCACAAATTACCTAAAAGATGGGGGAAATGTGTAGCTAGCGATGGACATAACTTTGAATAAGGCACTTTTGATGTTTCTCTGGAAATTATCATGTTTTTTTTTAAATTATAAAATCCGCATTATTAACCAGTACACTCATTAGCTTGTATAAGTCACACACACTTATTCTAAAATAATTAGAACTTCAGAATTATGTTTTAAGTATTTTTCACATAATATATGATGAGCATACTGAATTGAAACATTTTTGTTTTTATTCCTGCATGTGAGGCAGGTTTCCTACATCCTTCCAAAGCTTAGTCCTCAGTGTTTTATTCTTTCTCAGCTTCGTAGAGCTCATTTACTCTCATAGCTTCGACTACTACCTTTTCCAAAAGCCTGCCTTCTGCCCTGAATTCTTCACCAGACTCACATTTCCAACATTCTGTTGGATAAATTTCACTCAGATATCCCATAACCTCACACTCAAAAAGTATAAAAACAAAATTATCCCCTTCCTACTCATGTCTCTCAAATTATTTTCATAAAATACATTCTTTCAAAAGGTGGTGCTACAATTACTCAAGAATAATTCTTCCTCCCTATATTAGGTCTATTATTGTAAAAGAACTGTCTCTAATGAGTGGAAAAATAGAGCTTAGCTCCAAATTCCTTGGTACAAAAACCTCTTGTAAATTGAAGGAGAGAAGAGGAAAGGAGAGGAGAGGAGAAGACTACATTCAAGAGTTTATACTACAACCAATATCTGCACATAAATACCTCTGCCCTCATCCTCATATACTAGTAGAACCTGAGACGGCTACACAGTAGTTTCTTTCAACTCCTTGACCACAATGATGTGCCATTCTAATTCACATAATTTATCAAATACAGTTTATTACAATCTCTGAAACACTTAGACTTACTATACATGCATTTCCATTAACTTTCTGCTTCAGTTAGTGCCCTTAAGTTTCCAACAATACCTGCATCTCCTCTTCCTTCCCACCAAACAGAACTGACACAAGGCAATATAGTATGGTCTGACTATGAAGTGATACAGGATGAGTGAAGAGGAAAAATTTTCATACCAAAGATCAAGATGTGAAAGTGTAACAGACTGGGCTCAAAGGGTTAATATGTCAACATTTTATTTCTAGGAAATGTTAGACTTTTAAGACCATTTCTAACCTAAGAAACTAGGATGTCAAGACCATGACATCACTCAAGTAGTACTTTTAGATGGTTTGGTTTCTTTTTTTTTTTTTTTTTTTGGTTTATGAACCAGGGCTTATTCTTTCCTTAAGAAATCAACTTACCAGTGATCTTGTACCCATTGCATCATGAAGTTTGGGCATGTCAACATTTTGACTCATTCGAGAAATCATGCGCATCAGAAGTTGAAGCTTTCTACGATTTGGTGGGGGAAGTAACAAGCAACATAACTGTAGTGCATTGATGGCAACCCTCTCTAAATGAGGTTGTAGCAAACCTAGAAAGCAAAGTCCCAACCCAGAAAAAAATAATCAATAACATTAGTTGCTTTCATACTATTAGCATATGGAGTTATTTAAAGAAAGTAAAATAATATTTCAATATTTCATTTTTTAACCATTCCTAGAAATTTCCACATTACTCAAAAGCATGATTAAGATTCTCATTAATTTCTCCAGAACTTAATTTCATTAGAACTGATCCTACAGTTATTTACAATTAAAGTGAGTCAGAATAAGTGAGATTGAAAAAAAAGAAAGTGCTTTAGGTAAGTAGTATAAATCTTGGTTATATCACAAGTCTTTTTTTTACAGTAAGAGACTTTCCTTTTGGAGGGAGAAAAAAGCAATTTCAGAGAAGAAAAGCCAGGTAAGCAAAAACAGTTAGTAAACACTAAAGTTAATATTACGTGCAATAAAAGCATCAACCTTACTTTGTGTGCCAGTCAACATAGAAGAAGCTGAAGGTAAAGAATTTCCTGAAAGTTCTACTGTACTTTTGCAGAGTCTTTTATTGATTGTGGTACTAGACTCTCCATGTTCACCTTCCATAGCTGTTTGCACACTTGTGCTGCCTTGTCCAAGATTTGGTTTCATGATAATTTCAGCCACTGGCATATTGATATAACTATTCCTCCTCGTACTGCTTCTTAAAAGTAAACTCTGAGATCTACAAAGCTGTTTTGACTTGCTTTTCTCATTATACAACTCCTCTTGGTCTTGAAGAGTCATAGTAGAGGTTCTCTTAAAACCAACACAGAGTGGCTTTTGAATACTTTCCTCTGAATGAAGATTCGTTATGGTTTCCTGTTTGATCTCAGACTCTAAAAATTGTTTATTTTGTCCTTCTATGTTCAGAATAGATTGATGGATGATACTGGAGACCTCTTTACATGAACTCCCTGGCAAATCTACAATTCCTTCTAAAGAATAGCACCTTGGTTTGATGTTAGAGGATAGAGCATGCATACTACTTAAGCCTATTAAATTATGACAGCTTCCTCCTATTATGTCATTAGCACTGGCTCTTCTGTTTTTTAAATCAACTAGCTGCATTTTCTTAACACATTTTTCTTGAAATCCGTGATCGCTTATCTGCAGTCTCTCAGTAGTATTTGATTCTTCTTTATTTTTGTCTTTACGAAGCAGACTGAGAAGAAGACACTCAGTTGATTTGAAGGAATTCAAACTGTTTAAGTGAAGGATTTTTGAAGACTGTAGATCATCTTGGATTTTATGTATCCCACTGGGTCTATCTGAAAATGTGATGTAGCCACAAACAACTACCAGGAAATGAAACAAAAATTAAGATGCAACTGTATGACAGTGGACAAAAATAAAATAAAAACAACAGTAAAGTTAAAAAAAATAAGGCATCACTACAGTACATATTGTTAGTATAATACAAAAAGCAGTTGCTGAATTCAGAAGCCATTTAAACAGGACACATGCAACATTCAGTTACAAAGTGCAAGACTGACCAGAGGTTTTCAATTTGTGATACCAATAACTAACATTTATTTCAACAATTGAATTAAATGGATTGAGTCAAATACATTAAAATATCTTCTCACAGTCTACAAGTATTAGAATGCTCTTAATTATAACATATAGTATAATAAAATATATATTTGATCTTTGTTTCTGGATATTGGCAGAGAGCTACAAAAATCCTTGGAATTTCTGGAGTGAAAGGAATCTTGTGTTATTCATATAAGCCTATTAGAGCAATCTGAGTTTATGCCAATGAGGGGACTGAGGGCTGGTCTTGTTTAGAAGTTTGGAATCCTTAGCCCTAACTCAGATCTCCCTGAGGGGGTTGGAGAAGTAACGTAGCCACCAATGATCAATAAATGAGTTAATAAATCATAAATCATGAGTATGTAATGAAACCTCAGTTAAAACTCTGAAACAGTAAGATTAAGGAAGCTTACGGGTCGGAGAGCACATGGATGTGCTTAGGAGGGTGGCACTCCCAGAGAGGGCATGGAAGCTCTGCACAGCCCATAACTTACCCTCTCTCTCCTCCCATTTGGCTCTTTCAGATTTGCATCCTTTAGAACACACCTGTAATCATTAAGTAAAGCACTTCCCAGAGTTCTGAGTTCCTGCAGTGAATTATTCAACCTGAGGGGTTTCACGCTAACCCCTGAATCGGTAGTTAGCCAGGGGTGGGGGAAGGGTGGAGAGTGAGTAGTCCTAAGAACCTCATTGGCAGATAGTGCCTGAAGTCAGAGCAGCCTTGTGGAACTCAGCCTCTACGCTAACAATGGGTAGTCTGTACCAGACTTTTTCTTTAACTTGTGGGGTCTTGGCTAGTGTCAAAAATAAATTGAACTGCAGGACACCCGAATGATGAATGATAAGAGAATTGGTGTTGGATTGATATATCTGAATTATTAGAAAACAACACAACAGAAATTGGTATTCCTGAATTTAAAAATAAGTTATAGCTTGCGGCCTTCATATTTACCTATACTGTACTTTTTGATATTTTAAATTATGGGAGACTTGAAAACTTTAATGAAATAAATTTAAACAATAAGTAAATTCCATACATACCCAAAATGTTCACAAATAATTCATAATATTCAAAGGTAAGTAGAGGTTCAGGGAGATCTAGAAAATAATCTGCAATTGTTCTAAATACATCTCGTTCAAATCCAACATAAGTTGGGTTAGTCATATCATTACATCTTGGCCCTAAGAAAAGGCAAAAAATATATTATTTATAAAAAGATTTTAAATATACTTATAAAAATATGAAACCTGTTTCATGAAGGAACTATGTTTAATAACAAATTATGTCACAGTTCAAACATTTTAAGGGTTGTGCACACCTCATTCCCTCTCATTGTCTTTTCAGTTGAAGTTATTGCAATCACTAACATTTAAAAAATATCTATAAGCCTGGAAAACTGCATATTTAGCAAAATTGGAAATATACTTCAAAAGCATTAGGGAAGTTTATTTTAATGAAATTTTACTACAATTCATTTTAAAAAGCAAAGAATATTTGGATACTGCAAATAATTTCTATAAATTGTCTTTTTAAATTTATATTTTCATGACTAAATTTTGCCTGACATGAAACATAACCTTAACAAGTTTAAACAATATATTACATTTGTTTCATTAGCTAAATGTTATTTAAATAAGCATGCCTACTCAGTGTTTTCCTCAGAAAAAAGATCTTATCTCATGTTATAGATGAAGAGAATGAAGCTCAGAGTAACTCGATCCAGATGAAAGAGCCCTTGGTGGCAAAGCTAGAATTAGAGCGAGCATGTCAAACTTGCAGCCCACAGGCTGCATGCGGCCCACACGAATATTTCTGTGGCCTAGCCAATACAACGTTAGATAAGAAACGTTTCACTATAAATTTTGTAACTTAATTTTTACAATATTCTGTTATACATAATTAATAGTCACGAACTACAACATTTGCTAATTACTATAATCATGTTGCATTCATTTCACTTATGCGCAAGCGCACCATTTCTCTCCACTAATACTAGCAGCGAATATTTTAGCAGCCGATTGCCACGTCATTAGTGTTGGACTGACTGACTTGGTGTGTGCAACAGGAAATATTTCACTTTTGGAGAACAAGAAAAATAGGTTTATTTGCATTACGCTTATTATTCAGTGTCTGGTAAGTTAATGCTCAAGAAAAAATATTAATTTTTATTAAAATGTTCTATTATTTTATGTTAATGATTGCTCATTTTTTTTTCCTCCAGCCGATTGTATTCAGCATGTCTCTATTGAAATAAACTTACATTTCTATGAAAACTGAAAGTTTTGTTTTTTTGTGGCCCACATAAACTAAAGCCTTGTTTATTTGGCCCATGTTAGCCTTTGAGTTTGACATGCTTGCCTTAGAGCAATGTAAAGTGAAAGCAGTATCCAGGACCTTGAGATCCAACATTTTAAGTGTGGTCCAGGAACTACATTATGAGAATCATCCAATGTGCCCATTGAAAATATAAACTCCTCTATACAGATGAGAATCTATGGAGGTAGAGCTTGGAATTACTGACCTAAAATGTTTGCTTCTGCTTTATTAATCTAGTAGTTTCTAAACACTGATCTGGGCTTGCCCTAAGGATCTGGAGGCATAGTTAAAGAAAAAGATTCCAAATAGGTTGGATCAACAAATTTTCCCTAGTGAATGTGATATACATTCAAGTTAGAGAGTCAGCATGCTATCTTTCAAGTTAAAAATCCTTCTCTTCCCAAATCCAAATTATTTCTTATTTCTGTTCCTAAACTTTTGTATGGCTCCACATGTGAGTACACACACTAAAAAGGGATTAAAAAAATCATATATTACACACATATTTAATAGCATAAAGGCTAATATAGGTTTTATGTAGAACAAAATCTTTTTCTAAGGAGGATATAAGAAATATTCTTAATATGTAGAATAAAACGTTGATATGCAATAGAAAATTTTCTAATACGAAATATTTTACTAGAATTAAAACTATACAATGTATAGTTAGAGAATTTATGCATTAGAAAACTTTTATAAGCCTTAGTTTTCTTTCTAGAAAAAAAATGTATTAGTATACTGACCACGAATTCTTATACGTGACAGGATAACTGAGGGGGATTAAATAACAAGTAAAAGTCTTAATACTTGGCTACATATACTGTCATTAAAGTAGAATTCAGTAAATTATATTTTTTGTATCATTTAGGTATAAATGGACTGGGAAGAAAGGGAAGACACAAATCTCTCAAGATGGAGCATTAGAGAAATACCTGGAAGTATGTTTATCTGACCTGCAAGCCATGAGCCAAGTTATGAGAGTGGAGTGCAAGTGAGGTAGGGGGAAGGTAGAAAGGAAAACTCAAAAACTTTAAGATTATTACCAAGATCTTTACCTCAATTTAATAAATAAAACATTTCTATAACATACATTATTTACTTCATTGTTCTGTTATTTTGTCATATTGACACCCAGTGGACAATAAGGGAATATATACTTATATTGAACTGTAATAAAATAATAATTTATAAAGACTAGAAAAATACCTTTGTAACAAAAAATTAAAATATAACTTAACTCTTGATGATTTAGACTCACACACCTCTGTAAAATTTTAAAATTGCTCTTGAAAGCAATTAGGGTTATGTACCTGATTGGAATCTTAAATTATAAAAGTCAGTTATCACTGATTGCTGTGAAAAAGTTTGATGACAATGTTAAAAAAATGATTTGCTGATTAGTAACAGGTCTTTTTTTCACAAAAGTCCCATTAGTATATCCTGGCAATTTTCAACCTGTTTCATTTACATATAAACTAATCATTAAAATTCTGCAGTACACTATAAACTTTTTGCTGAACTCATAACTTTTGATTGACTTACAAAAAAAATAATAATTACCTATCCTTTTTGTCCCAAAGTAACTTTTTAAAAAATTAGGTATATAAAGATTTCTGATACCAAGAATTAATCAATCAGACACAACCTTATTATGAGATGTGTCCAATAAGATAGAACACTACTACATTTATGGTCCAAGAGAGGGCATTCACACCAAATGGCTATTTCTCTGTTGAGTATTACCATTTTTTAATTTGACAATTTAAGAGCAAAGAGGTCAGTGCCCCTGACAAAATAGTCAGGTATTGCGTGTTTTAAAAATTCTTGCAGCACGCCTGTTGACTATCCTATAGAGTAGAAGCTTGTTCATGGAACACCTAAATGGTAAAGCTGTGTAAAATGGCAAGGGGTTTGAAGTGGATTTAATGAGACTTCATTTCTGATTGAAACTTTCCACTTATAAGCTGCTTTACTTATAAGTTGCTATTTGAACTCTGGTTCTTACTGAGACAACTGATGTAGATTATACCAAAAAATCATTTGAGATCTTCTAGCCTATGATTTTATGATTTATGAAAATTGAGCCATAAATTATGAGCTTGAATTATAAAATACCATCTGCAAAGAAAAAATTAAGGGCTCTATAACATACTCCATATGGAAAGAAATGTAATCAGTTCTACTAGATTTTCATTTAAACATCAAAATAAATACATTTTTTCAGAAATTTAATATATTACTTAAAAATATTTTTGTTCTTATTAAATACTATCAATATAAAACTTACAATTTGCTAGGCACTTCATGGCAGATAATACCCAATGAGGAAGATCATCTACACATAAAAAAATATAAACATTGTTTAGTTAATTCAGTGTTTTTGATAGTATATTTAATACTTACCCACAAATCAAGGATTAATCATTTTAAGGGAGGTGGTTAGGAAATAAATTAACATTAATCTATACCCATTACCACTATCTTTTCTTTATCCTCATTTCTGTTCTGACTATAGCTATACTGTATTAATACCAATTGGAGAGAAGACCTATAATTGAAACAATGTATATTTGAATATTAGTGTGCCTTCACAGTGAGGCCTGCTTAAAATCTTTTCATTGTCATTAATTGAAATATGCTGCATAAAACCTAGCAGTTTTTTTTATATATAAACATACAAACACTTGACTTGAAAAGTTTATAGTTATAAAGAATAGAAAGCTTGGATGAGAACATATACTGTTACTTTACAGAATGAACCATTGGCATGGTCCAAAGCCAAACGCATAACTCTTAAGTTTTGACATTTACTATTTGCTTCTACAATTAAAACCTCAAAGTTCTTGCATACAAAAAGAAACTCAAAGTAATGGCATTTCAATTAATTCCGTAGATAGCAATTGATTATTAGAAAAGTATTCAAGCCCTAGTTGGATGGCTCAGTTGATTGGAAAATCATCCTGTGCACCAGAAGGTCACAGGTTCGATTCCCCAATAATGGCACATATCTAAGTTTGGGGTTTGATTCCCCATCAGGGTGCATATGGGAGGCAACTGATTGAGGTTTCTCTCTCCTCCTTTCCTCTCTCTCTAAAATCAATAAACATATCTTCCCATGAGGATGAAAAAAAAAAAAAAAAGACATTTTGAGTACATCTATTGATATATTTTTTATGTTTTCTAATGTCTCTGCCTTGAATTATCTCCCTGATTTTCCTATATCTTAAATCAATATATTACATAACTATATATAATACCATAAAAATATGTATAATACAAAGCCAGAGCTTCTTTAGAGTGCTGGTGTTGAGAGATGGGGCTTATTTTATTGTGTTACTTCAGTTTTGCATATGTCTTGACCCTTTTAAATTTATATGCTCATGTAAGCTCCAGGAAGGCATGGCCATTTCCCTCTTGTTCATCACTAAATCTTGGGGACAATGCCTGGCACATTATGCATCTTCAATAAAATGTGACTAATCAATGGTTTTAATTCTATTTGTACTAGAAGCCTGGTGCATAGATTTGTGCACTGGTGGGGTCCCTAGGCCTGGCCTGCAGCCTCTTGCAATCCAGGACCCCGAGGGGATGTCGGAGAGCAGGTTTCGGGCCCACCCCCGCAGGCCCAATCCAGACAGGAGGGAGCCCAATGGTGTGTGTTGAGCATCTGCCCCCTGGTGGTCAGTGCTCATCATAGTGACTGCTTGACGGGTTGTTCGGTCACTTAGGCTTTTATATATAAATATATATAGATACACATTTTTTGATGTTTAACTGTGCCATTAAAAAAAAAAAACATGAATCTATCTTAAGCTAAAATAATAATATATGATATTCACTTAAAAAATATTCCACTGTGATTGCTAAAGCAATCCACTATAATAAAGCAATAATGTCCCTGATGCTCTTTCAATTAAACTATTCTGCTTCCTACATTGTGGTCTCTGTGCACCCCCACAATAGCTATCACCTTTGTTTGCAAGTTTAAAAAGAGTCCAACTTCTTTTATTGATACGAACCTGACTTGTCTTGTAGTACAACCACTCCATGTTTGCTTGTATTGGTCATGTTGTACATTATGTATTGAGGAATCACTTGTTTTGGGTTTATGACTTCTTCTAGGGATGACACCCCTAAAATGGTTTGCAGGCTAAATAGAAAAAAAAGATAACAAACATTTCTCCTCCATAAAATAAGTACAATAGAATATAAATATGAAAGGGTTTGGCAAACAAATAAAGCCCTCAGAGTATACAAATAGAGCCCTCAGGTTTTTTCCTGAAACCAAACTTTGAAGGCTTATATTTAGTATCTAATTTTAAAAACATTCATTTTTATAACTTTTTAAGGATTCTATTATAGACTCCAATATACAGGAACAATTAAAAAAAAACAACCCACCAAATCATACTGAAAACATTCTATTTCTACTATACTAGAATTACAGGGGGAAAAAAACCCTCCACAAAATTAAGAAACATATATACAGGTTAAATTCTAAGCTCTGAGAACTAAACTGCTCTTTTGCATTAGCATATATGGATGAAAAAAGGAAAATTAAAATTCTAAACATCTGTGGAACTCGGTTTATATTAGCTTACTAGTTCAGAATAATGTATCTCCAAACTTCTTCAATATCTTTCTGGCTTATTTCTCTATTAACTGAGTTTTCTTGATCTTCATTGATTATTTCACAGTTCAGGTTTTCAGTATTTTCCTGAAAAGAGAATTACTTTGGGTTAATATGTTATGCTCAAATTAAGGATATCTTGAATTAACACCACTCCATGAGGATTTATGAGGTATTACCTGATGAAATAATGTAACAAAGCTTTTGGTTTTGCAGTTGGGCAAATCACCCTCAAATAAATTTAAAATAAACCATGCTTAAATCATACAACTACTATTTCAAGTATGTCTCACTATCAGTTTTTATTACTGCTTCTATGAGTTCCATACATTTTTAAAGTATAATGAAAGTTAAGAGTGTCAAATACTGGCTACAAATATTAAAAAATCATTTACTTTTAATGATTCTATTATTAAGCACATAGTTATATTAAAACTAGTGATTCGTAAAAATGATGTTTTACCTGTGAGAATTGTAATCCATGCTTTTTAGGAGTTCTACGAGATAAGTTTCGTAATTTAAAAATACTGTCTTTATCTTTGGAAAAGTTCTCTATGCTGTTTTTTCTCAATTCTGGATGCCTTCGTGGAAGAGTTTTAAGTGGAGAATTTGCAGGAAATCTGATTCAAGAATAATAAGAAAATTAAATAATGTAGATCAGAAACAACTTACTGCTTGTTTATTTTAAAAATCACATAAAAACTGATTTACATTATCAAGGAATAAAAAGTCTAGGTAGATTTTCCTATTAAACCTTTAAAGTTACTTTAATAGTGTCCTGCTTCTTTAGTACACTGGCTGTTTTAAGTTTATTCTGGATAATTCAAGGTTATTAAATCAATTATGTTGGGAGGTATCATTTACATATAAAATAATTTAGAATGTTACATTTTCTAATATTTCCCCAAGTTATCTAATTTGTATATATTTTCTGCCCTTAGTGATTGCTCTAATTCCCAGAAGTTGGACTCTGTTACTTTTTAAAAAATGTTTTTATTGACTTTAGAGAGAGAGAGGAAGGGGGAGATAGAAACATCAATGAGAAAGAAACATTGATTGGCTTCCTCCTGCACACCTCCTAATGGGGATTGTGCCAAAATCTGGGCATGTGACCCCATTGGGAAATGAACTGGGGACCTTTTGGCTCATAGGTTGAAGCTCAACCATACCAGCTGGGCCACTTTTTTTTTTTATTATATAGCTTTTTCCTTTCATTTTAATATAAATATTTCAAAGATACAAAAATATATATACACAGAAAATAATATAAAACATCTATGTATGTAACCATCAACCAATGCAATTAACATTTAACCAAATACTTCATTAAGTGTTTTTCTAATCCTCACTTGAGGGTATTTTTTCCATTGATTTTCAGAGAGAGTAGAAGGTAGAAGGGACTGAGGGAGAGGGAAAAGGAGAAACATGACCTGAGAGAGACTTGACTGGCTGCCTCCCTAACAGGGGCAGGGAGCGAACCTGAAGTCTAGGTACTTGCCCTTGACTGGAATCAAATGCACAACCTTTCGGTGCATGGGCCCATGCTCTAACCATTTAGCAACACCAGCCAGGGCATCTTTTTTTAAAAAATTAAATAAATTATTTTCTTTATTTCTCTTCCTAAGGGAATTCATTAACCTATAGTTAGCATATTTCTTTCTTGTTCATGTTTTTATACTTTCAATAAACATACATAAACATTATATGGTTTGGTATTTTTTCATTTTGTGGTATCTTTTATCATACATTTAATTTATGCATAAGTTTTTAAGTCACCTTAAAAATTCTTTCTTATTCCTCCATCCTAAAATACTTTCTTATATTATCTCACTAGAGTTGTATTTTCACATATAGTGATTTAATTCATATATGTTATTCCAAGTTCTCATATACATATGGGTTTGTATTCTCAGTTCTTAATTGTTTTTAATTTAATTTAAGCCCAGATACCAGGTAAAGACAATTCTTGCCTCCTTGTTTTTCAAAATCGCCTTGGACCTTTACATTATTAAATAAACTTTAGAATCTGCTTGTCAAATTCAACAAAAACAATTATATAGAGGTCTTGAATAAAACTGCACTGAATTTACCAATTTATGAAAAAGCAAATATTTTACCAGGTCTTCTCATTCATGAAGAGGACACCCTTTTCCATTTATTATCTTCAATTTTATAATTTCCCCCAGGAAGGTCTTACACATTTTTGGAAAACTTTATTATGTACTTTGTAATTGCTATTATAAAATACTAAGGCAGAGGGTCTAGTTGAAGAGTTATGGAGAATTCCAGTGAAGAGAGAATAATGATCTAACAAAAAAAACATTTTTGTGGAGAGAAAAGTGGACAGAAAATAGAACTAGTGAGGCAGCACACCAGAAACCATTTTATAATTAAATCATATTCAAAGGGGAGAAAGGGAGTCAAGGTATCTATAGGGAAGATAGTGCCATCCTTTCAGATATAAATATAAAAAAATTAATATTTTGAGATGATAGTGATTTTCTATTTGCTATATTTGAAGTGACTAATAGAAAAAAAATGGCTAAAACTCAGGGGAGATATTTTGGTTGGAGTTTTGCAAGTCGTAAGGAAAGTAGGTGAAGGCATAGCGTAAGATTACTCAGTGAGAAAGGTGAAGAAAGGTCTATAACCTTCAAACCAGTAACAACTAAAGGATGAGCAGCAGGAAAGGAGCCCACCAAGGTGACCAAGGAGTACTTGAGAGAAGGAAGATTTCTAGAATTATACAAAATGAACTGTTCATATGCCCCTTATTGCAGTTTATTTATACGGCATAAGTCATCTTTGATCACATAGGCAAGAATCATTTCTAAGGCATTTCATTTGAAAAGTACCAATTCTGCAGAGAAAAAAAACAAACAAACAAAAAAACAACAACACATGGATATTAGAATCCAAAAACCTAGTTTAAGGGAAATATAACAAAGAACCCTGGGTGCATGAGAGAAAAAGCAATCATGTGGCCTGAGAGACTCAGCAAGGCTCCAAGGAAACAGGCTACAACAGAGCTGACATGAGAGATGTATTTAAGTAGTTTGATAAATGGGTGCAGTGTTTCAAGGTGGAGGAACATATTCAGAGGGAACATGATTTGTACAGCACGGTCTCAGCTTCCGCATCTGTAAAAAGGAGCTAACACCTATCCTTCTTAACTATTACAGTGATTAAATAAGAAGACATGTACGTCATAAAGCAGGGTCTCTGATACACAATAAATACTTAATTGTTCTCTTTAACCAGTGGTATATTTCTTGTGTTGTTTATTAAAGTTTGCTAATATTTATCTTATCACATGCATTCTTAAATTATCTCCGATCGTGGAACTTGAAGGCAAGGACCTGTGACAATTTGTCTTGTAATTCTTAAACCTATGAAGTTAAAGGTTAATAATGATCTGTCCTTAAAATGTTATAGAGCTTTCAGAAGTGCTAATATCTCACTTTCCTCCCAATTCCCTATTTTATTATATATGCTATCTAACATTTTAAAAGTTTGAATTGTGCAGCAATTAACTTTAACTTTTAAATGGTCTTAATCACTAGTAGACTAAGCACAGTTCTCTGCAGAAAATATAATTACTTCTAAAGAAGCTGCTGTTCTAATAAATGTATACTAAAAGTGGAGTTAAACTTTAAGTAATTCAGTTTTCCAGTTATTTCTTCATTCAGTACCTGAATAGCTGATTGTTGTCATAAAGATTTTCTGATCCCCATTTCCCTTTGATATCTTCAATTACATGATTCTTAAGAAATTTCCTCAATAGTTGGATAGTCTGTTGCCTTGTTACTTCAGGACCAAAATTATTATTATTTCTTAATAGGTCATAGAGCCAATCCACTGCTTCTCCTGCTGTGAAACAATTGCCATATTTTTTAAAGTGTTGCCTGTGTTTTCTTAGAGGCATTCCTGCTCGAAAAGATGTGGTAACTTCATTCCACTGCAAAAGAAGTAAAATATTAAAAAAAATTAACAAAAATGAAATCTCTTACTGATTTAAAATAAATTAGACAACGGAAATTCTTCCATTTACATCTGGTTATATCATAAAATTTCATGATATAATCATGAAATAAACATGATATAATCATGAAATTTTATGATATACCGTATTTGCCGGCGTATAAGACGACTTTTTGGCTCTGAAAAATATGCCTCCAAGTGGGGAGTAGTCTTATGCGGCGAGTATATAACAAACTCTGTATTTTTTAGTGGAAATGTTAGGGGGTCGTCTTATACGCCCAGTCTCTTATACGCCGGCAAATACGTATTTTTCAGGGCCAAAAAATCGTCTTATACGCCGGCAAATACGGTAAAATTATTGGTGCTATAGAAAATTTGATATCTCATACAGATTTATTTTAATCCTACTGCTGTGATAATATTTTCATTTAAGTTTTTTAAATAAAAACGCTTCATTGGCTGGTTGGCTTATTTAGGAAACCTAGGAATAATGAAGAGCTGCAATGAACCTGTCCTTTAGTCCTCAGCAGAGGATTGTTTCTGTGGTTAAAAAAAAAAAATCTTCAATTAATATTAATAGTATGGTGGTAGCATTTGTGTCTGACGTTATGTTTTGCATTATCATTTCACTTTAATTCTTAAAATTCTTTGAACATATTTTTCCAATTTTAGATGAGAAGCACAGAGAGATTTAATAATTTGACAATGTCACACAGCTCAGTGATGAGCCCAGGTATTCTAACCCAGGTTTGATGACTCTATCACCTGAGCTTGTAACTACTGTGCTGGCCACAAACAGAACTCATGGCAGGAAGTAGATTAGTAGTTTAATAGTAAAACACCTTTAATATTAAAATAGCTTATACAGTATGTTTACTATATTATCTCTTATGTGAAGATTCCAATATTGAACATGAAACAGATGGGGTGAATTAAGTAAATTGTAAGTCCATTGTGTATTCAATGGCACTGTGATATATCTACATTTCTAAAAGACACATTTTCCAAGTTGTCCTCAAATCACCCAAACTTTTAGGTTTGTGACACCTCTGTGGTGGAGCATGAATGTGGTACGGTGGTGTAGACGAAACACACACTTTTCAGGTGAACCATCTTACAGAGGTCAAGAAATCTTACCTGGAAGCCCAGCCTAGCCGCTGCCAGCTGTGTGACCTGTAACATCTAACCTACGTGGCCCCAACATCACAACGCAGAGTCTCACCGCTGAAAGCACAAGGCCCGCATTCTTTTCTTCCTCCCACACCTCCAGGTCACGTATGCATTCAGCACACATCCACGAGCTGCAACCGACCCTCTGGGTAGGTTGTTTCTTATTCTGCACATCACAACACACTTCCACAGGCCTGTCCTCTCCAGGAATATCGCAGGGTGGACATGCATTAGCAGCCCCCCTCCACCTGGAAACGGGGGCGGCAGAAGGTGGGGGACTCTCCTAATGTCACACACACACACACACACACACACACACACACACACACACACACACCCAGGGCGCGGGCGCAAACCCAGCGCTGCGCCAGCTGTGTCCCATGGAGCCTCACACATCTGGGGGTCTGTTTACCAGTGTGGAGAGGGCCAGCTGTGACCGGCTGGCATTCGGCTGGTCCGTCCTGCATTCCGTTCTGCAGAGCCAGCCGCAGGCGGCTGCCCGGTTCGGGCGGGCGCAGAGCGGTGGACTCCCGGGCATTCCGGCTCTGGGCGCCATCCCTCCGCCGAGGTAGAACCAGGAGCGCTCCTCCCGTAAAAACGGCAGCGGCCATCACCCGGGCGGGCTATGCTTACCAGCTTGGTGGCCCGGTAAGGCCCCGGAGGCACACTCCGATTCTCCATGCCTCCCGCCCTCCGGCCCGGGGGTCCGTCAGCGCGGGGCGCGGCGCATGGCGGCGGAAGGTAACGCTGCGGTCCAGCCGGCGGTGCCGCGAGCCCGTCCGCGGGCCGCGCCGCCGATTTGAATAACGCAGGCGCTGCGCTGATTGGCTGCGCCTCGGGTCACGTGACGCGGCCGCGGACCGGGCGCCGCGGAGGTGTTTGGGACCCGGAGCCGCACGGGTGCCTGGTGCCTGGTACTGACCGCTCCGCTGCGGGCCCGGCTCGGGGGACGGCTTCCCGGGCTCACCCGCCTTCCTCGGAGCTGTTCCCTCCTCCCTCTCCAGGTCGCGGGCGAGGCGGAGTCAAGTGCCCACACTCAGGAAGGGGGAGGCGGGTTTCGTCCCAGACCAGACTGTTTGGAGCCCAGCCTTGGGTGTAAGGGAGTTTGAAAATTGAAAAGAAAAAGCAAACCCTGGCTAGTCAAGGATCTTGAGTCATGGTTAGCGCGCAAAACAAACGCTGCTTCCCAGAGGCATAGTAGTTTTCACTTGATAAAACCCCTTGTTTTTACTTCTAAAAAAAAAAAACCAAAAAAACAAAAAAAAAACTCCCTTTGTATTTGTTGCAATACCAGTCACCCCGGTACCTTTAAAGTGGGGTAATTCCATTCTCCCCAGTGCAAAAATGTAGGTTTACACCTTTGCCCCCATTATTCGGTGTATGAGGCGACTTTTGTAAGTACACATAGGACTTTGGGAAAGTTATGTGAAACTTGCCAAATTGCTTCCCCTAAGAAAATCTACTTACCAATTGTAATAATCTATAATATTAAAAGAATAATATGCTAATTAAACTGGACGTCCTTTGGGAGGAAGCCTGGGCTGCGAGGGAAGCCCAGGTCCCAGGTGTCAGAGGGAAGCTGATGCCAGCAGCCAGGGGAAGGAAGGCCTACTCTTGGATGAATTTTGTGCTTTGGGCTTCTAGCCTTCTATTTATATAAAAGACTAATATGCTAAGTGTCCTTCCCTCCGTCCAGGTAGTGACATAGCAATTCCTGGCTTCCTCTCCCCAGGCACAACTAGGCTCCTTGCAGTTTCTTCAGCCCAGGAACATGACTTGCTTTATAGCCAGGTAGAAGCACTTCACACTGTAACCAAATGTCTGTGAATCATTTTCCTGTGCTTCTTCTCATTTGATCCTCCCAGAAATCCTGGAGTAGGTAGGTAGGAGACTCGGTAGAATCCTATTTTCTTTTCATTGGCCGGAAAATTGAGATTTAGAAAGCTTAGAAACTTGACCTGACTGAAAAGAAGAAATGGTGGATCTTGAAAATGACTTCAGGCTTTCTCACTGCCCAGAGTATATTTTATCTTTTGTTCTTCCTGTGTGATCTACATTCATAATGTGCTTCGTGTTGATATTTATTGCTGTGCTTCTGACAATTACCTGAAAGAGAAGTTGGGGTACTTCACTGGGCTAGACAAAGTTTAATTAAATCAGAAAGAAGGTCTAATTAAGCAAGTTTATTCTCTATAGAAAAGCTAAGTTGACTTGCCCATGAGTGATACATTTAAAGCTCTTACTGGCGCCAATCACATGCATATGTTTTGATCTGTCATTGTCAATAATGAATTTGGTTGACAGTTATATTATAGAGAAAGGGCGAATAGAGAGATTAAAATATTTCTTTTAATTAATTTTTTTTCAATGTGTAGGATACTTGTGCACCAGATCACTAGTATCTTTATAAGAATCCACTCATCTACTGATGGGCAATTGAGCTTTTTCCAAAAGTAGGCTATTGTAAATAATGTTGCTATGAACATTAGGGGTCCATATATTCTTTCTGATTGGTATTACAGATTTCTTAGGATATATTTCTAGAAGTGAGGTCACTGGGTCAAATGGCAGTTCCATTTTTAATTTTTTGAGGAAACTCCACAATGTTTTCCATAATGATTGCACCAGTCTGCATTCCCACCAGTGCACTAGGGTTCCCTTTCTCTGCATTTGTCATTTGTTGGTGGTAGCTATTTCAACAGGTGTGAGGTGATACTTCATTGTCATTTTAATTTGCATATCTCTGATGATTAGTGATATTGAGCATTTTTTTTATATATCTCTTGGCCATTCGTATGGAAAAGTGTCCTCTTTGGAGAAGTGTCTATTCCTGTCTGCCCATTTTTTAATTTGATTTTTTGTCTTCCCTTTCTTGAGTTATATGAATACTTTATATATTTTGCTTATATATTTTGAGTACTTTATATATTTATCATTGGCAAATATGTTCTCCCATTTTTTATGCTGGTTTCTTTTGCTGTGCAGCAGTTTTTTTATTTTGATGTAGCCCCATTTGTTTATTTTCTCCTTTGTTTCCCTTGCCCTAGGAGATGTATCAGCAAACATATTGCTATGAGAGATGTCTTGAGATTTTGCTGCTTACATTTACTTTTAGGATTTTTATGATTTCTCAACTTACATTTAAGTCTTTTATCCATTTTGAGCTTATTTTTCTGTATGGTGTAATTTGGTTGTCTAGTTTCATTTTCTTTGCATGTACTTGTGCAATTATTCCAAAACCATTTATTGAAGAAACTTTACTTCATTATGTGGTCTTGATTCATTTGTCAAATATTAATTTAGGTAATGTTTTGGGTCAATTTCTGGGGTCTGTATTCTGTTCCATTGATCTATATGTCTGTTCTTGTGCCAGGACCAAGCTTTTTTAATTAAAGTGACTTTGTAGTATAACTTAATATCCACTATTGTGATCCATCCAAGTTTGTTCTTATTTCTCAAGATTGCTGCAGCTATTCAGGGTCTTTTTCCATATACATTTTTGGAGTATTTGTTCTAGATCTGTGAAATATGCTATTGGTCTTTTAGTAGGGATTGCACTCAAGTTGTAGATTGCTTTGAGTAGTATGGGCATTTTAATGATGCTAATTCTTCCAATCCATGACCACAGTATATGTTTCCACATTTGGTGTCTTCCTCTATTTCTTTTTTCAATGTTCTACAGTTTTCTGAGTACAGATCTTTTACCTCTTTGGATAACTTTATTGCCAGTTATCTTAATTTTTTTGTTGCGGTGGTAAATGGAATTTCCTTTTAAGCTTCTCTTTCTAAGAGTTCATTATTGGTGTATAGAAATGCCATCGGTTTCTGGGTATTAATTTTGTATTTTGTATTAATTTGCTACATTACCGAGTTTATTTATTAAATCTGTTTTTTTTGTGGAGGTTTTTTATGTACAATATCATGTCATCTGCAAATAATGACAGTTTTACTTCTTCCTTTTGAATTTGGATGCCTTTTATGTTTTCTTTATGTCTGATGACTGTGGCTAGAACTTCTAGTACTTTGTTGAATAAAAGTGGGGAAAGTGGACCATCCTGTCTTGTTCCTGTTCTTAGGGTAAAGGATTCTAGTTTCTGACCATTGAGTATGATGTTGGCCGTAGGTTTGACAGATATGGCCTCTATTATGTTGAGGAATGATCCCTGTATTCTCACTTTGCTGAGAGTGGTACATTTATACAATGGAATACTATGCATCCGTTAAAGGTAGGATCTCTTACCCTTTGAAATAATGTGGAGGGATCTAGAGAGCATTATGCTAAGTGAAATAAGCCAGTCAGAGAAAGACAAGTATCACATGATCTCACTCATTTGTGGGACCTAGTGAACAAAATAAACTGACAAATAAAACAGATCCAGTGACATGGAAGCATGCAATCAACAAGACTGAAGATTTTCACAGGGAGGGGGTAGGGGACCAGAAGAGATAATGAAAGAACTAATAGTCATACATATGGGTAACCTCTGGATAAAGACAATAATGTGGAGAAGGTCTAAGAGGGGGCAGGAGTAGGTGAATGGGTGGTAAAAAAAGGGGGCATCTGTAATACTTAGAACAATAAAAAAAAGAATCCTGGTTATGTTTAGATCATGATTATACACTTATGGGATTTTAGAAATCTGTAGTAAATCTCATTTTTCAAATGACAAGAACTAAGATCCAAGCATTTAAAGGTCTTGTCTAAAGTCTTGGAACCTGTTGGCAGATTCTTAGAAATAATTTTATTTCTCTCAGCATGTTTTTAGGAGTCACTTTATCCTCTTTTTCCACATCCTCCTACATCAGGATTTCTCAGATGGGTTATAGACCACCTGCATTAGAGTCACCTGATATACTTGTTAAAAATGCTGATTCCTTGGGTTCTGCAAACACTTTGCGGGGTGTGTGTGTGTGTGTGTGTGTGTGTGTGTGTGTGTGTATGGAGGGGCATGACAGCATGTGTACAGAGTATATTATGGATGGAGAAGGCTGGGTCTCTGAAGACTTTGTGGAGTAGAGCTTCTAAATGCCGTGGACTACTTACCATGGACTCTTATACGAGAAACATATGAGCCTGTTTATTTACTCTTACAGTTGAGCCTAATCCTAATCAACAGAATGAATCTCACAAAATGCAATGCAAAGCATGATTCACCTCTTAAATACGATGGAATAATTTTTTTCCCACCTAGATAGAGATTGTCTGTCTCAGGAAGCTTTCTCCTCTCTGCCCATGCAGTTTCATTTATTCCCACTAGAATGTAAGTTTCGTGGCAGAGGCTGTATCTATAAGTTGGTCCCCAATTATATCTCTAGCTGCTTAACAGCATGTGGTAGGAATCTAATAAATAGTTGGTGAATTGTTAATTTTTTTTTCTAATCACTTAAAAGAAAGCTTATATGTGGGTGATACCATCCAATTATTTTTCCTTCCTCAGAAACATTTATAGTCTTTCTGCATGTATGTAAGACTTACTTATCCTTGAAGTTCAGCCATTCTACCATGCTGTGCCTAGTTATTAATTTGATTTCATGAATCTTGACTACTATTTGGTCTGAGAAAATTATTCCTTTTAAATCCTCCAGTCTGCTGTTTTCCTCCCTTCTTTAGAAGCTTTATTGATTATTTGATCTCCTGGATCTATCTTATTTTCTAATATCCTTCTATAATTTTCTTTTCTCTGTCTTCTTTCCTTTTCTTTCTTTCAAATTTCTGAGAGAAATACCTTTAAACTCACTGGTTTAATTTCTGTTACTCCCTATATGTTTTAAAGAAACTCACTACAAAGTGCTCAAAAAGGACCCTCATTTTGAACTGCTGACTTTTTTTTCATTGCGTGCATTGATTATCTTTAATTTATGTATCCTTATAAGAAACTTAAAATTTTTACCATGAGTAACTAAACTGAGTCCCAGTAAAGACTGGGTAATCCATATATATATATATATATATATATATATATATATATATATATATTATTGATTTTTTACAGAGAGGAAGAAAGAGGGATAGAGAGTTAGAAACATCAATGAGAGAGAATCATCTATCAGCTGCCTCTTGCACACCCCCTATTGGGAATGTGCCAGCAACCAAGGTACATGCATTTGACCAGAATTGAACCTGGGACCTTTCAGTCCACAGGCAGACACTCTAGCCACTGAGCCAAACCGGTTTTGGCCATGCATATATTTTTAAAATAACTACTTTTTACTTTTCCCATATCCTGAATTCTTAATTATGTGGACAGCTGCTATAGTTTAGAGTTAGAAGTGTAGTTTACATTCATTGTTTTTTATGACAATTGACTCATTTCTTTAGAGAATACAGACCTCCTCATTTGGATAACTGCTTCTCCTACTACAGCACGTACTCTGAATAGACTCTTCCATCTTCCTTGTTCCCAGGAATGAGCACAGTATTCAACTGCTGAATTACAGCATTCTGCTCCCCTGACTCATTGAGGTAGTCCCATGGCCAAGATGTGTCAAACAGAGTCCTTTGAGATCTCTCTCTCTCTCTCTCTCTCTCTCTCAACCCCGCCCTCCCCACCCCAAACTGGGTCAAGAGGAACGAGCCTTCTCTTTCTGGTGATTAATGTGAGAAGATATGAGCCATAGCCCGTGGTGTCTGTAGTTACAGCTGAATGGAGATTTCTAGTCTGGTAAAATGTATTGATGCCTAAGAGAAAGAAATGAGAGAAAGGACTAATTTTAGTCTTTCAAAGGATCCCTAAAATTTAATATATATTTGTACATATATATATTTTTGTTTGTTTGTTTGTTTGTTCATTTGTTTGTTTGTTTAGATTTCTGTCACTTATCCTCCAAAGATCTCCAGGAAAAGAGAATTTTTAAGAATATAAATGACAATGATATATCTCAGGGAGGATACTATTAATTCCTTGGTAAGGTTTTATCATTGTAATGGAGTCCCATACTATCTAATAAAAGAGTAATATGCAAATTCATCATACATCCGTTATACCAAGCAGCCACACCCACCAGCCAATCAGAGCGAGTTTGCAAATAAACCCAACCAAGATGGCAACAGCCACAGAGAGCAGTAGGGAGGCTTAGGTTTCCCCAGCAATGGAGGAAGAGGAAGCCAAGCATTCTGCCTGCCCTTGCTGGACTAAGCCTCCACTCAAGGCTACAAAGTTTCAATTATAGAAGGTAAACAAATCCAAACAGAAATGGCAGCATCCACGGAGCACCAGAAGGCAATGCTCCGCTCCAGGCTATAAAGTTTCAATTGTAGAAGGTAAATAAATTCCAGATGCCAGGGCCTATGTTTAGGTCGCCAGGGGTTGTGGCTGGCCTGCAAACCACCACAGGCCCCTAACCCAGGCCATCCCACACCCCAAAGGAAATTCCACCCTGATCTGGGACACCCTTCAGGTCAAACCAGCCAGCCCCCACCCATGCACTTGGCCTATCTAATAAAAGAATAATATGCAGATTGATCATCACCCCAACACACAAGATGGCTGCCCCTATGTGATCAAAGATCCTTCCCCCATGTGGACACAAGATGGTCACCACAAGATAGCTAGCAGGGGAGGGCAGTTGAGAGGGACCAGACCTGCAAGGGAGGGCAGTTGTGGGCGATCAGGCAAGCAGGGAAGGGCAGTTGGGAGGGACCAGGCCTGCAAGGGAGGGCAGTTGGGGGCAATCAAGCCTGCAGTGGAGGGTAGTTAGGCGTGACGAGGCCTGATGGGGAGGGCAATTAGATGCAAACAGGCTGGCAGGGGAGCAGTTAGGCATCAATCAGACTGGCACTAGAGTGGTTAGGGTGTGATCATGCTGGTAGGCAGAATTGGTTAGGGGCAATCTGGAAGGCAGGCAGGTGAGCATTTGGGAGCCAGCAGTCCTGGATTGTGAAAGGGCTATCCGACTGCTTGTTTAGACCTGATCGGATTGGGGCTAAATGGGCATTTGGACATCCCTCAAAGGGTCCCAGATTGAAGAGGGTGCAGGCTGAGCTGAGGGACAGCCCCCCACACACGAATTTTGTGCACTGGGCCTCTAGTATAGATAATAAAGAAGCCAGATAACTATGTTGGGGAGAGTATCAGGATTGCTCAGAATCACGTGCTGGCCTTTCTGATGAGCTTCTCAGATGTTTGACAACTAAGCTATTTTTGTCACCTATAACTTTTTATGTTTAGTGGTGAGTTTGGCCTCCTGAAAGCTCTAGTGTATATGTGTGTGTTTAGTGCATGATAATAAAACTAGTACAGTTTTATAAATTATATTCTGGCGTTAATGTAGAACTTTAGTTTTTTTTCCTTATAGCCATTCAAGAAGTAGTTTTCTCTTATGTCTTTCTTCACTGTATTTACTTTTTTCCCTTTATCTTTTGTCTCTTCAGGTAGAGAGGTGGCAGAAAGGGAGGAGGTTGTAGGAAATTCTAGTTATCATCTCATATGCCATTTTATAGACTTCTACTTTTTTTTTAAAAACTTTAATGCCAATTCATTATCCTCTGCTTTGTCAGGGTTTATACTACCCTTCAGGGAGCAAAGTTTACCAATGAATATCAGTCAGTGTACGTAGAAAATGCTAATGTAATATGTGCCATTGAATATCTGAGTTTGTTCTTTTTAATGTGATTTTTATGTTTTTTTTTGATTAAAGATAATTCATTAAAAATCAGTTGGTTTTTAGCTTTATAATTATACATGTCTAATACATGAATGTATGCATGTATGTAAAGGGTGGAGCAAAATAGGCTTACAGTTGTTCATATGGAAACAATACAATAATTAATAAACATAACACAAGAATACATTCTGTTTTTTGTACTCAAAACGGTAAACCTACTGTTGTGCTACCCTAACATATGTATGTATGTATGTATACCCAAATTAGGAAAAAAAATCATTTGGTTAACTGCTCTGTAATTATCTGGTAAATTCAGTGTGTACAATGACATTAATAGGAGGGGGTTTATAGAGCAGGGCTCAGTTTGTGAATTTTTTGGTGAGAAAAGCCTGCATGAAGTCTATAAATGACTCTGCCTTGAAAAACATTCATAGATCATAGGAACATTATCTCCTATTATAATGGACATTTATTGATGGTTTCCCTTATCCACTTTCCATATAACATTCAGAATTTTCTTTGGCATCTCACCTCATTCATGCATACTCTATAAGTTTAGGGAAATACACTACTGCCCATGCTGGTGGTAGACCTGATTGCCTTAAGGTGATAAACACATGAAGTGGCCCTGGGTGCAGTTAGTGTGGTTGGATTTAAACCAAGGAAAATGTTGACTCTTCCATATTTTATAAAACTCCTTACAGCTCATATAGGAAAGTATTGGAACTAGCACAGCTGAGATAGCTAACAACTACAAAACATCTGGCAGATACCATTAGTGAGGGACAATAATTCCAAAATATAATAACATGATTATTAGTGGTGTGTTCCAGGAGCTTAACCTGTAAGATTTAAGGAACTATCCATGAAAATATTTATTCCTTTAACTTTTATTCTTCCCCATTTTGCAGACTGTTAAATTGAAGGGCTATACATTCCTCAGAATACCTATATTTAATAATTCAACCCAACTTTAAAATTATTTCTAGGGAAAAATCAATTCCCAGTTCCAACCCCAAGTAATTCATAAATATATTTTAAAAACAAAATCCATTTATTAGTTTAGAATTTCTTTGATCTTTGAGAGGCTTGGTAGTATGTTAGAAAGAGCATGCTTGGAGAAATGTTTCCAGTGGAAATAGGGTTCTTCCACGGCGTGCTGAGAAAAGCATTTCGGGGACCCATACATAGGAGAATAAGGTATACTGGTAAGATTTATTGAAGCAAAAATAAGAGACTATTCCATAGGTGTCCTGTGTCTCATTCACAACCACATGCCTCAGCTCTGTCCTGCTGTGGAATAAGTCCAGTCTCTGGGGCTCTTAGCCTGCATTTGTCCTCACTAAGCCCAGGAGGGTCAGGTCCCAGGGATGCAGAACTTATTTGTGTCTCATTTCCCCATCTGCACATGTGCTTGGGCCATGACCAGTGCTGTACGTGGGCCTGGGCAGCTGCTACAGAGAGAGAGGGCACAAAGGAAAGGGCGAAGAAGGAACAAATGCGTGTTATCCAGACAGTCCTTTGATTATATTACCTTGGGCTTGGGCAAGAACAAGCTTTTATTCAAATTAGCCAAGTCTCTTTCCTAACCCTTCCAGGCCTTGTGCTGGGTCTTCCCCCTAGACCTGGACCTCCCAGGGTTCTGTGTCCCTTATCCCAATTCATTCCCTTTTCCAAGTTTTCCAGGCTAGCCTCTGCCCCTTTATGCCATTACTAGAGGTCTGGTGCACATACACCGGTGGGGTCCCTCAGCCGGGCCTGGGGGGATTGGTACAAAACTGGCAGTCTGACATTCCCCTTGGCATGTAATAGTGCGTGATGCAGCAGGCAACTGGGGAGGAGCCGGGACCCAGGCTGTATGCTGCACTGCTCCCGGTCATCCTGCAGGCCCTCTGTGCCTGCCGCTGCTCCACTGCAGTATCTGCGTGCACATCCTAGGGCAATACCTATGCACCCATTGACCAAGAAGTGGCTAAGGGCTTGAGCCAAGTCAGTCTGGATACTGGTCCCCATCCGCGTCCAGGTGCGGGAGGGAGCATGCAAGGGGAGTGTTCATGGGAGGGGCTTGCTGCCACGGCAGTGCTCCCTAGCCATGAGCCTGGTGTCTGGGGCCCATGGGTCAGCTGAGCAGTACCCCTGTTGTGGGAGCGCACTGACCACCATGGGGCAGTTCCTACATTGAGCGTCTGCCCCCTGGTGGTCAGTGTGTGTCATAGCTACTGATTGAACAGTTGGAGGGACTATTATATTAGCATATTAGGGTTTTACATATAGAGATTTCAGCTCCTACCATGCATGCCAGAAAGAAGGAACACTCCTGAGCAGGAGTAGCTCATACAGAGTCATGGAGGTATTGAGTATGGAATATTTGGGGAACTGCAAATGGTTTTTATATGATTAGTATATGTATGTGGTACAAGGAACAGAAGGGTGAGATGAAGCCGGAGAGGTAAACGTGGGTTAGAGCATGAGGATGCTTGTATGCTGTGAAAGGATTTCACATTACACCACTCCTCAATCTATTCCTGATTAATATTGCTTCAATAACCTTTAAAATCAGAAAAAGCAAGATTGATTCGTATTATATAATTATATACTTGAAACTATGTACTTTTATTAGTCAACATCAACCCAATAAATTCATTGTCCTGAAGACAGTTATATTGTAATTGTATATTTACATATCCTATTGTCTCCCTATAGTTTGTCCTCCATAAAGTACCCAGTCACCTTTCCATAAGTTTCCTTTGTTAGATCCCCTAATATTATAATTATCTCATGTTTTATGTCTGCATATATTGAGAATCCCATAAGATATGTTATAATTGCTTTCAAATAGTAAACATTTTTAAAACAATACAGGATATGAATGGTAATTATATTTATCTAGATATTTACTATTTCTGTTGTCAATATTGCTGACATCTTTTGGGTACTACTTACCATCTGTCTAAAGAAGTTCCTTCAATAATTCTTTGGGAACAAATCTACTGGCAGAAAATTCTCTTCATTTATTTACCTTCCTCTGAGAATATTTATATTTTTATTTCTAACAATACTTTCACTGGATATGAAATTCTGGGTTAATAATTACTTTCTTTCAGCGTTTTATAAATGTTCCATTTTCTGCTGGCCTCCAGGAGACCAATGTAGTCATTATAATAAATGTTTCCCTGCAGGTAATGCATCATTACCAATTACTAACCACTTTATGTGTATACATCCTAATAAACCAAGTTTAATATAAGGATTCCTGATGGCATCTGCTGGCAGCTTTTTACTGTTTTCTCATCTGGTAGCAGATCCATGGATCTATTTGCTTGTCTTGCAGTGTTATTTCCAGAGCACTTCCATTTATCTTATCCTTTACAAATAGAGGATAAGAAATATCAGTTGTAAAATGTCCTTGTGAAATGTCAATCCCACTTTTGTTAGATTCATCACCAATTTTATCTTAAGTTTTCCAGACAAATCACCATGACTTTCAAAAATAGGGTGTAATAACTTAATGTCTCTACTGACTTGTTCTCAGGCATCTTTTTATTCCTTTTATAAATTTTGTCCTTGGGAGTTTAATTTCTGAGTTTATTCCTTCAAGTTTGTTTCAATACATTCCTACATCATAGACAAAAATAAATAATCTTGTTTGGCTGGACAACATGAATAAAAGGAGAGGAAAATAATCCATAGAGGCCAAAGCATTCAGGAGAGAGAGTGACTGAAAGGTTATGTTAGGAATGAATGTTTCTATCTTCATGGGCAAGAGAGCTTTTGGAGGTCAAGATAATTTATTTCCAGATGAACTTCAGACCTCCAAAAGAGTGACAGCACATGGAGACCTAGGAATGGATGGAGAACCTGGGTATTACAAATTGTGTGAGTAGATGGGTTTAGAGAATAACTGAAGTTGCCTAAGTTGTACTTGACTGGCCATAGTCTGAAGGCTGCATTGAGCTCAAATGTTGGGATGTGCTTATTGGACTGGATTCTCTGAAATAATTGGCCGGCATGCTGTGACTATTCAAAACATGCTATGTTCTGATTTAAGCAACATAGCATAAACTGGTATGGCTGCCCCAAAGGCAACCTTGTTTGTCTCTTTAGAGAGAGCTAGGTTGCACTCTCATGTGAAATGAAATGATATTAGTACCTCTGGAGGTTGTCTGTGTGTGTTTGTGGTTGAGTGGGTAGTTTGAAGCAAGGTTGGAGGGAGAAATACACTTGGTTAGCATTTGGTCCCTCCGAACATGGCCAGTTTTACTTAATATAATCTAAAAAGGTTTGTCTACTCTGAAATCGGGGGCCATCAGGAATCACTACATAGGGCTGAATTTATGTTATTTTTATTACCATAAGAACTCATTTTATTAATATAAAGCAACAAGTAAGAATACCCTCTGATTAACTCCCTAGATAGAAGGGAGAAGAGATTTGTAGAAAATAGTAGCGAGAGGAGCTGCAGCCACAGTAGCCAAGGAAGTAGACAGGCTGACATTGGGATCTTTAACCTGCAAAGTTGATCTCCTTGGGATGTTTGGGGATAGCACTCGAAAGTGTACAATATGATGTATTCTAGGACGGGTAGACTTGTGAGTTGGAAGCTTGTGTTATGGCCCAGCTCCAATCAGGTATTAGGTAAAGTTGGATGGAAAAACCCAGACGGAGTTTCTCCAGACAGAGACATTCCTTTCTATTGCTTCACTATGAGATTTTGTCTTTTGTAGGGATTGTCCTGAAACTTGGAGGTTTTAATTCACTATAAACAAATTCCAATTTACTGGAAATAATGCTATTGTGCACCCTGGAAAATAATATTCTGAAAAGTTGACCAATTGTTGCTGGTGGTGAGAGATGATATGGTGGAATATTCTAGATGTATAACAGATTATTAGAGAGATTAACAAATTACATAGGAGCAGACATTTAGTTTTGCTGGAGCTAATGGGAAGATAAACGTAACTTTGATATTTACCTTAAAAACCTTTTTGTACATTTTTATCTTTAATTTGAGTGAAATTATTATAATTATAAATAAATGCATGATAAAATAAACCATACAAGAACTCTAGTGGCAAGGAAATTGCTGATGAAGTTGGAGTTAGAGAAAGTTTCTTAAAGCAGGTGAGTTAATTGTTTCTTAAAGGAGGTCATAGATACAGATTATTTTCTACTTTGTATTGAACATCTCAATTAATCTTATCATAGGCTTTCAACATTTATCCTCTCACATTATCCAGACAGAAAATATAACTAATAATACTAATTGAACTAATGAAGAGACTAAAGTATTATCTAAGGGCAAATTTTGTTAACTGAATATCTGAGACTTGAACTCAGATCTCTAGTGTTCTGAGCTGTATTATTTCCACAGGGCATAGTTTCTTTCTAATCTCATCCCTTATTATAAAAATAACAAGTAATAGTATAGAAAATCATGGATATACTAATATTTTTGCTGAGTTTAATTAAAAGTATAAAAATGCAAGGACAACAATCTAAGGAAACTTAAGCCATTAAGAGTAAAATAGTTATTAAAAACTGATTATGACATTTCTGAATTAATCCCCCCAAATTATGGAAAATCAATTCTCACCAAGATCAGGTCAACCTGGGCAGATAAAGTACACTAAACAATTTATTTTTCTTAACTCAATGTAATATGAACCCTTCAAAGTTATGCCCATGAACCTTCATATTTTATATCAGTCTTATTTTATATCAGTCTGCTCTAAGTGAGGTGTCAAGGTCCTCCCCTCCCCCCGCCCCAGTTCTTCCTGTCATGCTGTGTCTGGAAATGGAGCTAGGTGTGATGTTCTGGGCTGTCTTCCCTGAGTCCAAGAGATGTTAGAGAGGCAGTGAGTTGTCTGCATTAACTCTCCATTGCTTTCTCAAAATCAAGGGAGCTTGGCTCACCACTGATTCTTACGTGTCTATTGCCTTTGATAAGATACTACTCATGGGATAATTAATGGATTGTGTGCCCAGCAGAGTACTATTACCATTTCACACATTATCATCATCCCCCAAAAATTTTTGGTAGGATTTAAAATTTTGAAATCTCTCTTTAATCATAGCCTCCTTTTCCCTCTAACATCATTGTTTCTTCTGAACTTGCCTTTCATATTTGGCTTTTAACCTTGTCCAGATATTTTAGTTATTAAATAATGAGGCCTCTGCTTTTGGAAAAGTAAGGGCAAAAGGTACAGTTTCATTCATCAAGGTGCACATATTCTAGTACAGGGGTGGACAAACTTTTTGACTCGAGGGCCACAATGGGTTCTTAAACGGGACCGGAGGGCCGGAACAAAAGCAACCTGACCATGCTGGCACTCTCATCTTGGGCTGCTGGTGAAGGAGCGGAGGGAGAGCAAGAGAACCCTCCACTCTTTCGGCTCCGTGGGCCTGATAGACCAGCCGAATGGGCCAGATCCGGCCCACGGACCATAGTTTGCCCATGGCTGCTCTAGTATGATAGGCAAAAAAGGAATCGGATAATGAGAGTATTACATGGCAAAAGTTGAGTTATGGATTGCTTATTTTTAGTAGTGTGCCTTGGTCTAACCCATGAAACATAAGCAGGGATTTGAGACACAATAGACAAAGCCCCAGTATTTCACTTTTCTATTGCTATGTAACAAATTATCCCAGAACTTAATGGCTTAACACGGCACTGGTAATGTGGAAGCTTCTGTGGGTCAGTAGCCTGAGGCTGGCCTAGTGGGTTCTTTAACTCAGGACCAATCAAGGTTGAGCTCTAGTTATCACCCGATTTATCTGGGTGGATCAGCTTTTAGGCACCCTGCTGTGCTTGTTGGCAGGATTCAATTCCTTGTGAGTTATTGCATTGAAGGCCTCAGTTCTCTGTTGCTATTGCCTGGAGGCCACCTTCAGTTTCTCACCAGGTGGACCTCTCCATAGGGCAGCCCACAGTATGTCCACTGGCTTTGCTCAAGTGAGCAAGTGAGGGATGGGAGGGGGGTGCAAGCAAGATAGGAGTCATTAAATTGTAACATAACATCAGAAGTGATATCCATCACTTTTGCCCTGTCCTATTTGTTAGAAGCAAGTCACTAATTAACCTCTCTCAAGGGAAATGGATTGTACGAAGGCATAAATAGCAGGAGGTGGTGATGGATCACTGGGGGCCATGTTAGAAACTGCCTGCCACACCCAGGTTAAAATATCTGTCGACAAGTCATGAGCCTTTCCCAGGAAGAGGTAAAAGCTTATTATTTAGGCCAGAAAGTGGCTTAGCATTAGTTATTGAATTGACAAGGTATCTCATTTCTCATTAGGCTCAGGGTGTACTATACTGAGGGCTAAAGAAACTGAAGCATAGAGAGGTGACAAGCTGTTACCATTTAGTGAAAAGTTGCCTTTAAACTTTCATGTAACCTTCAAAAACTGTTGCAGGAGATAGGAGGCAGCCTTAGTGGAAGGACTGCTTTACAGAGCTGTGCAGGTCTCTCAGCCTTAGATTCATCATTTTCAAAATAAGGAATCATCCTATTAAGTACCTCTCAGGATTTCGATGACGATTAAATGAGTTCTCATCACCATCACTTACTAGTATTCAATGTTTCCTAGGATCCAGTTACTCTTAAGTATTTGGAATATATTAACTACAACAGTAACTCTATAAAACTATTTTTATGATCTTATTTTTACTTATAAGGAAACTAAGGCATGGAGGGGTTAAGTAGTTTGCCTACTACTTAGAGCAGAGCTAGAAATGGTTTTGCTTTAGAATCCGTGCATTTCATACCTGTACAAGATATACTGCATCTCATTCTGGAGTCAAAACCATAGCATTGCGGCCAGCACTTTGAACATACTCAATGTTAGCTCATATTTTACCTCCATTTTGCTAATAGGAAAACAAAGACTCAAAAGTGGTTAAAAGCTTACCTAACAAACCCAACGTTTAAATGGGACAGCCATGATTTTAATCTATAAATGGCCGGAAATCCAAGGCACATGGTGTTCTTTGTTGTGCTTTTTAAAAAATATATATTTTTATTGATTTTTTTACAGAGAGGAAAGAAGGATAGAGAGTCAGAAACATCAATAAGAGAGAATCATTGACCAGCCACCTCCTGCACACCCCCCACCTGGGATGTGCCCGCAACCAATGTACATGCCCTTGATGGGAATTGAATATGGGACCCTTCAGTCTGCAGGCCGACGCTCTATCTACTGAGCCAAACTGGTTTCGGCTGTTGTGCTTTATTTTATTCAAAATATTATGTCAGCTCCGAAGTGCTCTTAGTCAAAAGGAAAACTACCTAAATATCCTCAGGGCATCAACAGGTTATAGCATAGCAAAAATACTGATGTTTATAATGATAATCCATATGGAAAAGGATACATTGTATAGCTTCTAGAAGAAGGATTGGAAGTATGTGATATATATTAGGTTTTTATTAAATTCAGTAAAATAGAATCAGTTTGATATAACACTGGATAAGCTTCAAGTACCTGAAAATTTATTTATGTTGCACTCCTCATTCCTGAGCAGTGTCAGTTAAGTTGGGTATGACATTTTAAAATAAAAGGGATATTGAATGCAATAGTTTTGGACTACAGTCTTTGTTCAGTTGCTTGCATGGTACTGTAAATATAGAATATGCTGTAACCCATGAAAACTAACCAGGCTAAAAGAATGTGATCTGTACAGTAAACTTTTATTTTTGAAAAGGTATATATGCCCATTCAGTTGTCATATCTTTTCCATAAAGGGGTCTGTGTTTACAAAATTATTAATTATGTACTTTATTTTTTGCTGCTATTAGAATGGGGAGATGAAGTATTATTTCTCAAAGAAAACAAGCATTTTACTTGTGAAGATATATCAATCTCTAGCAAAGTAGGTGCTATTATAAATTCATGTTATCCTTCCTACATTGGCTTTCAAGACTGGTTGCGGAATTAAAACACACACACATACACACACACACACACACACACACACACACACACAGAAACCCTTATATTTCGTAATTGTCTCACAGTCCTCATCTTACAAAATTTCTAAATTAATCACTTATTTTTAAAATATATTTTTCTGGTTTGTCTGATTTAAGTGTTTTTCAGAATTCTCCTTCATTATGTATCTCTAAAGGATAACATCTACTTTTATACTGTTGGAAAATGAAAATGTTTAGACAGCAGTTTAGTGAATTCAGTTAAGCAAGTGGCCACTGGAGTCAGAACTACTTTAGTTTGGATACCTGTTCTATTGTTTACCAGCTGGGAAACTGGGGCAAGTTTGTTAAGTTCTCTAACTTTTTTCCTTCTATATAAAATGGACAAAAAAGTGGGACATTAAGATGTCCTATGTATCAAATTATATAGCCTTCATAAAAACGTTAGTGCTGTGTTTGGAAAATAATAAGAGGTCAATAAATGTTAGTTTTTATTAATATTATTGTTGACATTATATTTTTTGTTAATACTATTTGTAGTTCTATCATTTTATTTATTTATTTATAGATGTATTTTTATTGATTTCAGAGAGGAAGGGAGAGGGAGAGAGAGATAGAAACATCAATGATGAGAGAGTCATTGACCAGCTGTTTCCTGCACACTCCATACTGGGGGTCAAGCCCACATCCCTAGGCATGTACCCTAATTGGGAATTGAACTGGGATCTCCTGGTTCTCAGGTCAATGCTCTACCACTGAGCCATACCAGCTGGGTGGTGCTATCATTTTAAAGTACTGAGGGCTTCCAAATTTGTATCTTCAGTTAAGGTATCCTTTCTGGGATTCACCCTGCTTAAATTAAACCTTACATCTAGCTTTCAGCACATCTACTTAATAACTCCATTTCTGTTGCTGATAGCCTTGCTCATGGCTTGGGCCAAACACTGGGGAGAGCCAGGCCATTCATGTTGCCTAATGGAATTGTGAACAGTCTGCTTAATATACCAGGTACTTTCAGTTGTTAGATCAGTACTATTTCAGCATTTAACATCCAGCCTCGTATATTTTGAGACTCTCTGTCTCAAACTCTATTCAAAGCTCTCTTTTCTCTTCAAAGCACAGCTAGGATGATCTATCTTCAGCAGTTAGAGCAGAGTTTTCCATCTGCTAGGTGCTAGCTTCTATCTCAGAACATGGTGAAGAGGAAGGAGAGGAAAATGGCAAACCTGTCATTATTGAGCTGTGAGTGGAAGCAATTACTTGTGAATTGAGGAGCGGTCTCTGACTCACATTGGTCAATTTTTTCATGGGACTCAGGAAGGCCCTGTTTAGATTTCCTACTGATACGGGAGGTCTGGCTCTGTATTTCCCATCCCCTGCATCGTTATCTCCTGGTTTGTCTCACAGCATCTTGCTGCTGTGGTTCCTTTTGCAAGAAGCTCCTGTGAGATAGCTCAAATCCAGCTAACTTCCGAGGTGTTCACTGCTCCAGCCCTCACATTGTAGGTGTGGTTTCACTGCTTTCCTCTCCTAGCCTCATCTTCCCTCTCTCTTCCCTGTTCATGGTGACCATGAGAGCAGATTAGTGACTCTGCTGGTTACACAAGTGTATAACTGGGGAACAAAATGCTTTTCTCCTTTTCCTATAGAAATTCCACTATTGTATAAGTGATTTTCATGAAGCTCCCCATTTCTAGATGATTTTGGAAAGAGAAGCATTCCTGTAGACTTGTGTTGGGCAAGAAAGAAAATAGTTTTTCTCTTTGTTGCCATGTATCTGAAAAGGCAATTTACTCTCTTCTAGTCTTGCATGTATTTTAGTTGTCAGAGATGATGGGCAGTGGGTACGGTGGAGAGGATTCTTGGATTCTTGCTTCTCATTAGACCTTGAAGATAAAAGTGTCTTTTCCGAACTACTAGTGAATCTCTGAGTTTAGAATGAAAAACTTTGCATGTATTGTGTATAATTTTGAGCTTCTGCAGTTATTCCTAGAAAACAGGACAAAATATCATATGAAACTGCTACACTTTATTCAAAATTGCCAATACCACTGAAACAGGGCCATTAGTCTTTGTTCTCATTTTATATTCCAGTGTTGAATATCCTATCTAATAGAAGAGAAACATGCAAATTAACTGAACCTCCGCTACTCCCACAAGCCATGCCTACCAACCAATAAGGAGTGAGTATGCAAATTAACCCAACAAATATGGGCAGCCACATAGCTTGAGAGAGCAAATATCGGCAGCCACATAGCTTGAGAGAGCAGGAGGCTTGAGTAATCCCCAGCAATGGAGGAAGACAGCTTTCTGCATGCCCTGGCCTGACATGGCCTCCACTCAAGGCTACAAAGTTTTGATTATAGGAGATAAATAAATCCCAGATACTAGAACCTACACTTGGGTAGCTGGGAGGCATGGCTATCCTGCAAACCACCACAAGCCCCTCTCCCAAGTTGCCCCATGCCCCAAGGGAATCCCCATCCTGATCCAGGACACCCTTCAGGGCAAACCAGCCAGCCCCCACCAGTACACCAGGCCTCTATCCTATCTAATAAAAGAGTAATATGCAAATTGACCATTACTCCAACACACAAGATGGCTGCCCCCATTTGGACACAAGATGGCTGTCCCCATGTGGACACAAGATGGCCACCACAAGATGGCCAGCAGGAGAGGACAGTTGGGAGGGACCAAGCCTATAAGGGAGGGCAGTTGGGGGTGATCAAGCCTTCAGGGGAGGGCAGTTGGAGGTGACCAGGTCAGCAGAGGAGGGAAGTTGGGGGCAACTGGGCCTGCATGGAAGGGTAGTTGGGGGGACCCAGGCCTGCAGGGAAGGCAGTTGGGGGGGACCAGGTCAGCAGGGGAGGGCCATTAGTGGCAATCAGACTGGCAGGGGAGCAGTTAGGCATCAATAATGCTGCCAGAGGAGTGGTTAGGGAGTGATCAGGCTGGCAGCAGAAGTGGTTAGGGGCAATCAGGAAGGCAGGCAGGTGAGCAGTTGGGAGCCAGCAGTCCTGGATTGTGAAAGGGATGTCTGACTGCCTATTTAGGCCCCATCCCAGTAGGGCAGTCGGACATCCCTTGAGGTGTCTCAGATAGGAGAAGGTGCAGGCTGGGCTGAGGGACATCCCCCACTATGCATGAATATCATGCACTGGGCCTTTAGTATGATTATAAAATTACAATACATGGAAAAGCTGACCCTAACTGAGCTTTATAATACACAATAGATAGAGAAGACACAATCCTGGAAATAGGTACCCAGAGATTGCTATCACCACCTTAATACTTCGATTTACATTTTTTTTAAATCTGAAAACTTGCGTTCTAAGCAAAGAATTTAAGAGAAAATATAAATCTAAATTTAGTGTGCTAGGTACATTTGATTAAAATTACTGAATGATATGTATTGTTATTCCTTAGAAATTTTGAGAATATTACTGGGTTCTAAGTAGATCTTCCTTAGAGATAAGCCATGAGTCATCTTGAGACCTATTAGTTTGATCACTTGGTAAGAGCAAATTCCTACATTTCTTAAAAACACAAAGAAGAATCATAAGGCTCTGTCCTGGTGCATTTTAATAATATTTAAGAAAAGAGAACAATATAAAATCTTTTGAAGAAGTCTGTTTAAACATGGCTAGGAATTTACAGAGATTGCTAAAAAAAATAACTTGTATTCTCAACCAGTTTGCTTGGCTATTTCAGGTACCTATGAGAAGTGGGCTTAGTAAGGCAAGTTACCAGGGAAACCTTTTTCTCCCTGGAAAAGAATAATTGTGTGCTGTGAGTCCGTGCATAGCAAGGCTGTAATCTTGCTATGCTTTCATTTCATCTAGGCTAGCCACAGAGGAGCAAACATCATAGAAACTGGATGCTAGGAACACAGAAGGGCAAAAGCAATTTTATAACCTTAAGTTTATTATTCATACTCACAATAGTGCTACCAGTAGTACTGATACGATTAAGAAAAATAATTATAATCATTTATAAGTATTCCAAAGTATAAAAACTACACTCACTTAAATTATGTCTTTTGGGAGGCATTTATTGTCATGTCTCTGATATTAGAAATAAGAAAGCTAAGGTGAAGTACATGGCCCGTGGCCATTAGGGTTTAAGTAGGGACTTGTAAGTTGTTCCCAGCTTCCTGGATTCTAGAGCATTTACATTTTACACATCACCCATTTTTCTAAAATAATCTTAATTCTTGGTCTTTCTTATGAGACGATGCAGAGGTAGATTCAGCATGAATTAAAGAAAACGTAGTTTCAGGATCCCTAACTTTGCATGGGTTCGTTCCATATTCTGGGGAGAGGCCCTAACAATGTTCATATATTTTTGTAAATTCTGGCAATATATTTTAAAAGCAATTTTTTTTCAATCTATAATCAGTGTTTCTACCGCATCTTTCTTTACTCCTTACTATCTCTTGTATTAAGTTGTCGTTCACGTTGTTGTGAGCAGTTTTGGGATCTGGCTTAAAGGGAATGATTTGGCAATATATCTGATGTAATGAAATTTATTTATGTGGTTGGAAGTCACTCCTCTACATAATTAAATTACTGCTAGTCATGTTATTGCAAAAATCTTTTCTAAGAATGTTACTGTAATCTGCTCTGTTGAAATTACAGGGTCAAGACATAAAAGTGCATCATAGATAGTTTATGCTATGAATTCATTCTATAGCCTCAGAATGAAAAATATGTAGAAAGAGAACAAAGTTTGAAATGTTCAGAAGCAGAAGCTAATTTTAGTAAAATGTAAGTAGAAAAATGGATTCTATCAACACTTAATCAAAAACACTCTCTTCCAGACTGAAGTTTTCACAAATATGACAACAGCCCCAATTTTTTGCAAGGTTCTACCAGTAACTAATTGTAAAACTGAAAGTAAATTTAGTAAAGGAAGCTAATTAATAGAAATATTCCCTTTTTATATTTTAAGTATTGTATAAAATTTATAATTTGTGGTGATTTATTTTCTTATTCTAAATAAATGCCTTCTTAGGTGATTTTGATAAAAGAAGACCCTTTTCTCCCAAATTGTATGGGAGTAAGATATCATAAAGCCAGATCCACCACTGAGATATGAATACCCAATGAATACTTGTTGAATGAATAAATATCTTCAGGAATTGATTTTGATACTCTGAAATTCTGACTTTAAGGACTTGTTGGCAGTTTTTTTTTCCCTTCAAGACTGGGACATATACCCTGTACTTTATGAAGCTTGTGCTTAGTACAGATTTATTAGCTATCTATTCCAGTACTTGCCAAAAATTAACTATGCATTCTACATTCAGAGATTTTTAACTCCTCCTCCTCCTTTAGTGACTTAGTCTCTTGACTTCACAGGATATCAAGTAGAATTTTTTTTTTTAAATCTAGGCTCGTTAGGGTAATGGAAATTTATTATTTGGGGTTGGGAAGGATTCCAAGGAAGTGGTCCATCCCAGAAGAGACAATGTTAGTTAGAGCCCTTGAGTGTGGGTGTTACTGATGGTGAAAGGTTGTTGACTAATAAGAACCAGCATCTTGTTCTCATTATACCCATAATTCTTGGAAGTTTTTCTGTAATACTGAGTTAATTGTGGCACTAGAAGTCATTGGTTGAGACACATTAGTTATTCCTGTAGTCCTAAGTTACCACAGAGTGGGTAGAAACACCACTCTACAAAGGAGTGCTTGGATGATTGGATAATTGATATCACAGGGATAATTCCTATCACATCTAGAATTGAAGTCTCTCTAACTTGTTGAACTACATAATCACCCCATCCCATCACTCCAACCCATTGCATATATGATCCTAGGATAGTAATTCTTAAAGTGTGGGCCCCTTTTCACATATGAGAATCACCTGTAAACATTTTAGAAATACAAATTATCAGGCCTACAAATTAGAAACTCTAGGGAGTAGTGTAGAACAAATTTATATGTACTATATATGGATTGATCATATTTCACATAAGTTGGGAACAGGATGGTCATTTGGGCCTCATGAGGGATAGGAAACAGAACAGAAAAGCCATCAGGAAGGGAGATCTAAGATGGTGGCATAGTATGTGGAAGCTACACTCACATCCTCCCTGGACCAAATTGGAATTACAATTAAATTATAGAATAATTACCCAGAATAACCAACAGTAGACTAGCTCAAGAGAAAGAAGTTCTATAACCAAGAATTCACAGGAAAAAGCCACATTGAGACCAGTAGGAAGGGCTGGCTTCACTCCCACAGGCTGGCAGCTGAGGTTCCAGAGGGCTATCTCAGCTGTGGGGGTTTCCTCTGAGAAGCAGGGGGGTCTCAAAGAAGCTGAGCTCCCTAGTCCAGATCACCAGAAATGGGAAGAGGTGCCCACATAACTTTTGGCTGTGAAAAGTAGCAGGATTTCTGTCAACCAGGGAGAGACATAAGTCCAACAGAGACACAGGCACCCTCAAGGTGCACCAACACAGAATTTTGCTCACAGACAGTCATCCTGGACTCCAGCAGAGGGAGGGCAGAGTGTACTAGAGTTTCCTGAGAAGTCTGTAGTTTGTGGCTCTGCGGAAGGAGTAAAGGGTCAGCTGCCAGGATCCCTGCGCTAAGTCACTCTGTCATACTACAGATGCCATCTTTCTTGGGTGGAGCACTCCTCTCCATGTGGCATCAGCCTGAGAGAAAGCGATAGCCCCACCCTCTGGACTCCTTGTTGACCCCCTACAGAACTTATGCACGGTTGGAAATACAGTCTCAAATAAGATGAAGCCAAAGAGGCCCACACCGAGACACTTTGTAATTAACATGACAAAGGTTAAAGTCAGAGATAATCTTAAAAGCCATAAAAGGAAAAGTTACCTCCAACGGAGCTCCCCTGGGACTGTCCGCTGATGTCTCAACAGAAACATTTCAGACCAGAAGGGATTGACATGAAATATTCAAAGTGATGAAAAGCAAGGGCCTATGATCAAGACTACTGTACCCATCAAAGATATCATTTAAAATAGAGGAAGAAACAAAGAGCTTCCCCAACAAGAAAAAGCTAAAGGAGTTCCTTACCACCAACTAGTATTACAAAAAATGTTAAAGGGCCGGCTTGAACAAGAAGGAGGAGGAGAAGAAGGAAAAAAACCAAAAACAGAGAACATATGTGAAGAATAAAATGGCAATAAATGTGTATCTATCAATAATTACTTTAAATGTAAATGGCCTGGTCTGTCCTGCCCTTGCTCTGAATCTTCTGAATTTTTCCTTGTTAAGATATGTTTCTTTCTGCTTCCCTCTAAGTAGTCAAGTGACCTTGTCCCAGCTTCACAAATGCTTAGTTCACAGAGTCTTATTGATGACCGTGGAACCTAATTTTAGTAGAGAATTTTGATTATCTAACTTTGGATGGCCAGACTGGCAGAATCATTTGGGGCAAGCAGGGCTATAGGGATCTCAGGCTTATGTGTTGCTATTTTCCAAAAAAGGGGCTCCTATGTCTATCTACACAATGAATATGAGGACTCATACACTGAAGATCGGTAATATCGTGGGTTACCTTTCTAATTTATATTAAATTTCTTGCCCACAGTTGGATTCTTTCATATTTGAATAACTTCTAGGCTTATTTCTATATGCCTGGATATGTGAAAATAAATTGAGTTTGGCAAGAAAGTTAAATTTCTGTTGGATTTAGAGGTCATTGGAAGTTTGACTTTCATGCTGGGGTTTTTATTGATTGCTTAATATATAAAATGTATTTTCTCCAAAGCTCTAAAATAGCTCAATAAATAACTAATAATATTGCTGTTCAGGCATTTTAATTAAGCATCTTTAACTTTCGCTACCATAATATTTAAATAATGTATGATCCAATGAGCCTTTTTGGTTGCAAAACTGGAAGCTCTCCAATAATTTAAGCAACAATTCAAATGAATTTAATTTTGGCTCTAGGTAACTAAGAATTATTTTTTCTAATATCTAAAAATAATCACATATTTGTTATACCTTCAATCTTCTTTTGTTTTTTATTGCTAATAAACATAGTTATTTCCAAGTCCAGGTTTTTATTTATTATTTCCATATAGCTAATTATGCTGAATTCTCAATGCCATAAAATAAAAAGAGATCTTCAATTACAAAGACTTTAGGATATAGTCTAGAAATTGGCAAACATTTTCATTTAAGGGCCAACAGTAAATATTTTAGGCATATAGGCCTCACATAATCTGTCACATCTCTTCCTCCTCCTTCTCACTTTTCCTGTTTTTTTTCCCTTCTCCTAGTTCTTTTGCTACTTGTTCTTTCTTCTTCTTTGTAACCTATTCTTATCTCATGTGCCATTCATGAACAAGCTGCAGGGAGAGTTTTCCTACCCATGATTTCAACTGTTTTAAAAAAATATTTTTATTGATTTCAGAGAAAGGAAGGGAGAGAGATAGAAACATCAGTGATGAGAGAGAATCATTGATTAGCTTCCTCCTGCATGTCTTCCTACTGGGGATTGAGCTCACAGCCTGGGCATGCACCCTGACCTGGAATCAAATCGTGACCTCCTGGTTCATACCCACAGCTTTCTTTATCCACTCATCTACTGATGGGCACTTGGGTTGCTTCCAAACCTTGGCTATTGTAAAAAATGAACATAGGTGTTTATATATTCTTTCGAATTAGTGTTTTTATTTTCTTTGCATACATATGAGAGGTGGAATCACTGAGTTATAAAAATTTTTAATTTCTTTAGGTAGCTCCTCTTTTCCCCAGTGGACTGTACCAAACTGCAGCCCCACCAACAGTGCACAAGAGTTCCCTTTTCTCTACCTCATCACCAACACTTGTTGCTTGTTGATTTATTGATGATAGTCATTCTTGCAGATGTGAGGTGATATCTCATTGTTATTTTGATTTGCATTTCTCTGATGATTAGCGATATGGAGAAACTTTTCGTATATCTATTAATCATTTGAGTGTCTTCCCTGGAGAAGTGTCTATTCAGGTCTTCGGCCCACTTTTTAATTGGTTTGTTTGTTTTTCTGGTGTTAAGTTGAACAGAAGAATCTTTTACTAATTTCCCTCCTGTAAGACTTAATTCTTCCATCATCCCCCCCTCATTTATTACACTGACTATTAAATCTTCCTTTCTATTTCGTATTAATGTAATACTAACACTAAGTATATGCAAATGAATCCCATTGTTATAAACTCTGAACTATGTAATTCTCATTTACTAGTAATAAGTTATATATTAGTTCATCATGAAACCATTTTCCCCTCCTTGGCCTTGAATCCTAAGATAAATTTATTATTAAAAATATCATAATAGGAAGTGAAATTGAGAGCAACTTTAAAGCAAGCTCAATGGTGTTTCTCTCATTTTTCTTTATAGTGGCCTTTCATGAAAGTCAGTGAAATAATGAGAAAGCACAGGTGTATGCAGAAATGGTTATTAACTGGTGAATGGGTAGGGTAAAATGAAACTAGAGAATGTAGTGATTCATTTATGCTACAATTAATAAAACTTTGACTAATTATGGATAAAATTTTAGGAATCTTTTTAAAAATTAGAAACTAATGTAGTCCTTAAAGCATATATCTTATATAACATCTCTGAAATTTTGGCCTTTTAAGAGCAGGGAAATAAAAAAGAAAAAAAGAGAAAATAAACAGAGTACCATTTTCCAAAAGTGGTAACATAAAAATGCAAGTAAATATAGAAATAATTCCCTTTAAACGAGGAGTGGGATTATTGGGCTGATTGAAGAAACTTTCCTGGGTTCAGGTTAGCACAGAGAAGAATCACATGAGCTGAACGAGGTGTCATACAAGTGTTTTAAGAAAACAGTCAGTAGATGAAGCAAAGAGAGAGACAGTATTGTCAACACCTCTGGTGCAGTGGTATTGGCAATAGTCTGGATTTCAGATGGTGGCTCTTCATTTTATTGTTATATTTCCTAATTTATAATATGTTACAAGTGTGTATTAGTCTTCTACTGCTGCATAACAAATTATTCCAAAACTGAGTGACTTAAAAAATATTGTCCTTAGAGTTGCTAAGTCAGGAATTTAGGAACAATTTAGTTTGCTTGAGGTGTTTCAAGAAGTTGCAGTTAAATTATCAGTCAGAGCTACAGCCATCTGAAAGTAGCCCACTCACATGGCTGTAACATTGGCGCTAGTTCTCGGTGGGAAGCCTCAGTTTCTCTCCATGTGAGCCTCCTCACAGGCTGCTTGAGTATCCTCACAACATTGTGGTTCACATCTCCGTGATTGGTGATTCAAGGACCATAGGCAAAAGCAACAATGCCTTCTATGACCTAGCTTCTTAAGCTCATGTTATCTCTTCTGCCATATTCTATTTATTAGAAGTGAGTCAACAGTCCAACCCACATGAAAAGGGAGGGAAGTTAGGCTCCAACTTTTGATGGGGTAAGGATCAAAGAATTTTCAGATATTTAAAAATCATATTAATGGTTTTTGAAGGTTTTAACTATTAAATAACAATTTAAAAAAATCCATGAGCTCAGACCTTAAGAAATAATTGAGAAAAGTAAAATGTTTCCTGAAATGATGATTACATGTGAATAATAACAGAGAACACGTGGATTCAGAGGAACTCTACACTCTACCATGGACAGGTCAGATCTTGCCTGGGATAAGATGAGGTCTCTGGTCCCGGCAGGAGAGAGAAATGTGCACACTGTGGGAGCTGGAGGACTGGGGGAAGTCTGTGCCTAGAAGAATCTATGGCTGCTGAGGCTGGCATGATCCATGAATGCAGAAGAGGATCCTCAGAGCTGCTTACAGAAGGGAATTCTAAAAAGCAACCCATTTTGATCTGATGCAAAAGGACAGCCTAAAAAATTTAAAAGTGTGCTGGCTGCTTAGACCAAAGGGGGAAAAAGGGATTGCGCAGACTTGCGTGTAGCCCGAGTTCACACACTTGAGCTTTTTCCTCTTCAACTCCTTGCTTCTGATTACTAAGCCCAATATATAGAATCATCCAATTGGGGACACCCTCAGAGACTGCAGGGGAAGTTGTTTTTCTGGAACCTGGGGATCAGAGTGGGGAATAACCATCAGAGAACCAGCTCTGGGGCAACCCACTCCCACAAACCGGTATTGAGTGCCACAGGGAAGCAGGATCTAAGCACTGGCTGGAGAGGACCTATAGACCCAGAGGTCAATCCAGAAACACTGCCATCCAAGGGTTGAATCACAAATTGACTCCTTTAAATCAGGTTTGTGTTAATTTATAACAGTAGCCATGGGAAAATAATAAAAGGCTGAAGAGACATGTATAGGCATGGAAGAGATACAAGAGATCCAAATACTTACAATTATTTTGACTGAAGAACAGAACTGAAAATATACATGGAGAGAATTATTTCTAACATTGTTTTTCTGCCTTTGGCGATAGTTGAAAGGTTGCCTCTCAATTAGAATTATCTTAATTAAATCCTACCTACTTATCACTTTTGATATGTTTGATCCTCCTTATGATTTTTAAATATGTGAAACCGGTTCTCAGATCTGTCATTGAAAAATTTAGTCTTGGTGTGCCCTTTACTTTGGAATTTCATATCTGTTATATGTTAAAACCATACCAAAAGACTTTTGTATAAACTGCCTGCTACTTACTAGTAAATGTAATACAAAGTATTACTAGTGAAAAACAGTATACCTTGATAAAAATATCTGTCCAATATGAAAATATAAAATTGTAAACTTGCATGTACCTAATCTTTTGATACAAAAACCAAATGAGAAAAAAATAAGAAAAAAATATGATAGATTTGTTTCACACAGAAACATAAAACAAAAATAAATATTAGAGAACAGAATTCATTGGAAGCTAATGAATCATTATGAAATTAGATTTATTCTAGGAATGTTGGTTTAGAATTAGAAATTCAATGTTTTTCACTCTAATAAAAACTTCAAGGACAATAATAATACAGTCATCTCAAGATATAAAATATAACTGAAAAAAGTAATACTAATTTAATATCAAAATAAAAACTCTCAGAAAACAAATTATGGAAGAGAACTTCTTAGCCTGACAAAGATACCCGCAAAAATTCACATCAAACATCACTCCCTAGAGAAATTCCTTAAATTTAAAAGGAGACTCAGGTGCCTGAGATTACCACTTTAGTTCAACATTTTTCTATCAGACTTTTTTTTTATAAGTCAATTAAAATAACCTTTGAAATACATAGGAAAAATTGAATTATTTTCAGCCAAGGTAATTGCCTACTTGAAATTTAAGAATTTCAGAGGAATTTACAGAGAAATTATTAAAAGTAAGGAGAGTTTTTCAAGGTGATAACATATAATATTTATAATTAAATCGTTTTTATTTTTATATTCTATCACAACTAATTAGAAAATATAATTGAAGAAGATATCATTTGCAATAGCCACACAATGCTGGTTTTTAAAAAAATGTTTTTATTGATTTCAGAGAGGAAGGGAAAAGGCTAGAGAGATAGGAGCATCAATAAAGAGAGAGAATCATTGACTGGCTGCCTCCTGCAAATCCCACCCTGGGGATATACTGCAACCTGGGTATATGCGCTGACTGGAATGGAACCATGGCCTCCTGGTGGAATGGAACCATGGTCTTCTGGTTCATAGGTTGACGCTCAATCACTGAGCCATGCTGGCTGGGCTGTTTTTTTAATATAACAAAAAAGTTTAAGACATCTTATTGAAAAATATTATTAAATTAGAGGCCCCGGTGCATGAAAATCATTCATAGGTAGGGTCCCTAAGCCTGACTGGGGATTAGGGCTGGTTGGGGCCTTATGGCGCCAGGCCAGGGGCTTCCTTCATTTTGTGCTGCCCCCTGGTGGATAGCACATGTCATAGCAAGTAGTTAAACTCCCAGCCTGTAGAACTCCGGAGGGAACAATTTGCATATTAGCCTTTTATTATTTAGGATTATACCTAAATATATAAAAAGACATATCAAATTTATGGATTGAAAACAATATTATAAAGAAAGCTCAGTATGATATTTCAAAATGACAAATTAGTGAGGTATCATTACTAGGATTGATAATTACAGAGACACAATTCCTTATGTCCTATGTGAACCTCTTATATCTCTGGTAATTATGATTTAAAAGAGGTAACTAAACATGAAGACAATTTTAAAAGACATAGCAGGGTAAATAGCACCAACATTCCAATGCTTAATTTTTGTTTATTTTTCTCTAATTCTGCATTTCCCCCCCTTAGTTGTCAGGCATTAAAAGCAATCCCAAACATCGGCCCCTACTGGACCAGAAGTCTCCTTCCTCCAGTTGTCCATGGATCACAGGTCAGTCCCTCTCTAGGAATTACCCTTAAAGAAGGGAATTGTCTTGCCTAAAGTTATACCCCTCATTGGGGATAGCCTGCATTCAGCGTTTGATGTGGGAATCCAAAGTCTCTGATCTCAGCACTGAAGGGCTCAGAGTTCCTTGTAAGATGTGCTGAGGCCTTTGTTTCAACACCACCTCCCTGTTACAGGTGTTGTTCCAGAAGGAGTAAACTATTATCTTTGCATCTTAGTTTCTCTAAGTAAGTAAAATGGGGTATTAATAATTATATTAGGGTTGTCGTCAAGACCAATTAAAATAACGCATGTGAATGTACCTCATTAAAAAATCTAGCTTTGCTTGATTGATTATCTTTGTAGAGTTCTTTGCTTCTTTGTTTATTTCAGCATCTATAATGCAGTAAAATCAGCAATACTTTTCTGGTCTTTCAATTTTTTTCTTTGTTTTACTGATAATGCACAAGGAGACAGGAAGGCATTACTAACAGTCTAACTTAAGTGAGAAAAACTAATGATAGTTTCCTAACTCATATAAATTTTACCTGTATTATAAGTTGCAACTTATTTAATGAGAGACAGATGTTTTATGTAAATGGTGTAAGAATGAAGATGCGTTTGGATAGAATTTTTATTTGTGTATTTAAATTTCATTTCTGACTAGAGCTTTTTCTTTAAAAAAATAAATTTAATCTCCTTGCCACATGATGGTAGTATTGCTTCTCTTGTTAAGCTACAAAAATAGATTTCAGATGCCAGTTAAAAATCATAAAAAATTATATTTCTCTAAGGAAACCTAACAAACATTAGTTTCATAAAGAAAAAAAGACTTACACACTCATGTTATTTTTAAAGAGCAGGAAACATCAATGCCAGTGTTTCCTGAGGAGAATTGCCATTTCTTATTTTAGGAAACAGTTTTATTCTGTATATCAGGAACATTCTCATCATCTCTCTTCATAAGGGAATCTTGTCTGAGGCATTGTCTTTCAAATTACTGCCCCCTTTAATTGGGCTGACCAACATAATTTGTTATTTTGTAAATATATATATATATATATATATATATATATATATCTTGAATAAGATAAATTTTAAATGGTACTCATACTGATTGTATTCTACATACTCTTTTGTAGCACATTTAGAATTGAAGTCAACTTGGACATTGTCTAGAGTGACCTTCTGTTTGCATGCAGTAAATTCTTCTGCATCATCCAGAACAGATGGCCATGCAGTTTTTCAAGTGTCTCTAAGGATGTCCTTCAAGGCAGCCTCTATTCATTGCAGGACCCCTAGAAAAGGAACTGGTTTGCTATTATGCAGAAGATAGGGTGTGGTGTTTTGGAAGCTGGGAAGCTTCTGTTTGCTCAAATTCAAAGCCATTTCATTTGTCTGAAGGCAACCATCTTGTTGAGAGAATGAGTCATAGGATAAAATTATGAAATGTAGTTTGATGCATACTGCAGTCAGTCACAATCTGTCCCACAGATTAAAAAAAACACACACGCAACACTGAAGAAATATAACAAGCTACATTTTGTACTCTGAGAGATTTGGATTTAACATGTCAGAACTTATTTATTTTCCTCACAACCATTGTGGATTTACTGAAATATTCTGGTATCTAGGATTTTTGGTTGCCCTGTTCCCAGAAGTACAGTTTCTATTAATAGTAAATTTTACAATAAACAGGTTTAGTGGAGGAAATAAACTCCTTTGACACCTTGTCAAATGGGGTAGTGGTGTGTTGAGAAGACAATCCTGCTTCTGCAGTGTCATTGCTGTTTTCTCAGAGGATGCTTTTCTCCCTGCCCAGTAACCCAGAGACTCTTTGCTCTATTGAAGATAAGATGAGAAGAGAGAGGGGCTGGTGGGAAGATTTAGACAGTTTACAGAGTCTGAATGACAGTGGAACCATCATGCACCCATGATGCATTCCTCAGCTTTGTAGATTTAGAAACATGCTCATCAGTTCGGCAAGGGGCTGATATACTCTGGGGGAATCCCACCATGCTAACTTATCTCAGAAGAGAATTCAACACAAACCCGAATTGTTACATTTCCCATGAGAAGTTTACCTGGCAGATAGTCTCTGGTGTTCATTGCCCATGTCACACCATTTTAGTGGGTATATTAGTGTCAACTCCCTGAGAGGCATTATGCCAGGTATACAGCTGAATCAGAACCCCATGGGATATGGTACTTCTGCAGATGGTTAATTATTTCCATTTTGTACTCATTATTGTTGGTGATAATTTTAGAAATACTCCAAGTGATGAATAGCAGGGACCTACAACCAAGATTACTCTACCCAGCAAAGCTATCATTTAGAATTGAAGATCAGATGAAACGGATGTTCTTCTATTCTGGATTTTTCTATTTACCCTTCTCCATTCACTGCCAAAGTAGCTGAAAAAGTGGTTTATATTAGTGCTTTCATTTTCCTTCTTTAATATTAATCCCTTACTCCACTTGAACCTGTCTGCTGCCAGTCACTCTATTGAAACTGCTATCAGTAAGGAAACCAGCGCTCTTCCAGTTATCGCAACCAAAATCGACTTTCTGTCTTGGGTATTAGTATGGGTTGATAAATATAAGCATTAGAAACTATCTCTACTTGACATAAACCAAAAAAAAATTTATAAGAAGGATTTTGGGTAGTTCAGAGAACCAACAGGAATGCTAAAGAACTGGGGCTAGACAATGGGCAAGAAGCAAAGGAAACTGAGCAACAGATCTCATGGCCAAATCATATTTTAGTTAAATGCTGGGTAATACTGGACACTCTCATAGCCACTGTGTCTGAACTATTACTTGCCACTACACATTTGATTCCTCACTTGAAACTGTAAAACCCTGGATAGAATATCTAATTGCCTGAATCTGGGTTACTTATCTCAATAAACCTTGGTTACTCTTTACTTTCTATAGTGGAGACCTGGCCATTGGCTCTTCACTTAAACCAGAATTTTCCCCCCAAATAAAAATATGTGACTTAGATGTTGAACAGGAAAATACAAAGTTACCCCCATGATCACTCTGTGGCCTTTAGTACCATTGTATACTCCCTTTAAAAATATTTTCTTTATCTGACTTATAGAGATATCTCTTCTTTCTTTAAAATCTTGGTATCTCCCTGTTACCAATTGGGTAGATATAAAATCTTGAACGTGGCATTCAATGCCCTTCATAAAAATGCCTGTTGGATTTTGGGCATTATATTCCCCTTATTATTTCAGCTCCCCATTCTGCCGTAAGCTACCCTTTTGATTTTTAAAAAATATATTTTATTGATTTTTTTTACAGAAAGGAAGGGAGAGGGAGAGAGAGTTAGAAACAGTGATGAGAGAGAAACATCAATCAGCTGCCTCCTGCACTCCCCCTACTGGGGATGTGCCTGCAACCAAGGTACATGCCCTTGACCAGAATCAAACCTGGGATCCTTGAGTCCACAGGCTGACACTCTATCCACTGAGCCAAACCAGTTAGGGCTACCCTAAATATTTTTAATTGATGAAACTAACTACTCACATTTCCTCAACATACCCTACACTTGGAGATATCCGGAAAAGCCTTTCCTCTTCTTTGTCTTTGTATTCATCCTTCAGGATTCAGATCAATTTTGTGAAGTCCTCTGAGCTCAATTAATCTCTCCCTTCTCTGCCTTACCCTGATACTTTATCTAGTTTGTGTATGGCTCTGTCTTCCAAATAGATTCTTCAAAGGAATACCATATCATAATTATTATTAGCACAATGCTGGTTGAATGAATTTTGAATCTTAAATTCTTTTTGGACATATTCTGGATATAAATTATATGGTGATAAAAATAATGTTACAGTAGCTGTTATTTATTATCATCCAGGTCTTCAATTATTCCAAGTCCCATTGTTTCCATGCATAATTAAAACACTCTTGAGGTATCTTTCTCCCAAAGTTCTGGACACACTTCAACAAATAAAGCTGAAGTCTTCTGTTGTGCTGAGGAGGCCACTGTGGTGAAATGGGGGAGGAGACACTTTGTATTGTGTTTCTGTTATTTTCTAGGACAACAACATAATCCTTATGTTTCGAATAGACTAATGTGATTGCTGGCATGAAGTTTGGCAGTGTCTTTTCAAAATGAGCTTAGCAAAATTCTACATGGGCAACACCCTACCAGCTGCTATAAAAGCACCTAAATTGCTACTCATGCATAACTCTTAATGTTGTGCTGACATGTGCTGGCCATGGTTTGCCCGTTTCCAGACCGTATGATAAGCTGCAAATGAACAAAAGGTCCTTCCATCGTTCTGGAATTCTCCTATGCCTACACATTCCAGCATCTCAAGTAGGAGGCAGGATTAGACCCACTATAGCAGGTAGTGGTGAATGCCATTAGGTAGGTGAATGCCTTTCCACACTTAACCAGGTTCTATGTCTATCAGATACATCCTGAACTCAGGGGAGGTATTTTATGATGTTCATAATCATTCCTAGATCTTACATTGCTAAGTAGTTTTGAATGATATGATGCACTGTATATAGTATATAATGTTCACTATTGGAAAGGAAATACCTATGAATTGGGAGATTAATGAACCTTCCACAAAGGAAACTAAATGCAAAACAACTGGTAAGGTAGTGACAATGAACTTTAAGAATTAAGTGATTCTATACTTTAGGCTCTAAAATAATGCTACAAAAATTGTGAATGACTAAAATGGGCAAAGAAAGATTATTGGGTATTTTCTTTTGTGTGTACACCTGGGTTATCTCTGTCTTTTCATCTGTCTGAACTATTTTACAACTCTATAAAGTTGCACAATACAAATAGTAATACAGATTATTCTTATCCATAGAAATGCAAATTGCATTTTCCCCAAATGCAGCTGATTATTGTTCTGTGGGCGCTAACCAGTTTTGCATCTACTAAGCAAATTCATTTCAGCAGCATTCCTTATATTCTACATATGTGTGGTTTTTTCAGTTCTCTTTTGTACCATTTGTAACATCTTATTGGTTCCATCATTTAATAGAATCTTTGGCACATGTGTACACTTTGTATTTATATATATTTTGTTTATATACTTACGATTTTACTAAGATAGTTTAATATTGAATGTCACAATGGTTATCATCTGTTCCTTCTCTTCTTCTCTCCCTTCCCTGTCCATTCCTTTCTTCTTTCCTTTAACAAGTATTAATTGGGTGCATACTGTCTTCCAGGCATTTTACAAGGCACTGGGTATACAAAATACAACCTAAATCTGCCTGTGACTTTTATATTTTCTAATTATGATCTATAATGGGTTTCATAGGGACAAATAAGACTATATGAGATAAAAATAGTAATGCCTATAGGTTTATATAGACTTGGATTTAAATTTGAGTTCCACCTCTTTTTGTATTGTGTAACTTTTGGCAAGTTTCTTAACTTTTCTGAACTTTATTTCCTTCATTTTAAAATAGATTTGTTAATGGTGAATGGCATTGAGTTTTGGCTAAGCAGAATTCAGAGGCAAGACTCAAATACAAGCAAAAGTTTATTTAGAAAGTTACAGAGGTAGAAATAGCAGTAGAAATAGCTGGGCTGCATAGACTAAGAAAACAAGTTACAAAGGTGAAATAAGGGCCCTTGGAATTAAGGAGAAAGAAAGGCCGAAAAAACCCAACAAAAACAAAACACACACACACAGAACAATAACAACAAAAAACACACCTGGAGAAAGGAGAGGGAAAAGGTGAGGGTGTGCTTCAGAGAAAGAGAGAGTGTATACTGCATTAGGTCCTTGGTCTTAAGGGTTTTTAAAGGCTGGGGCCTTAGGGAAGGTTTTGGGAGAATCTCAATAGAATATTCATCAGCTTTCCAGATGTGTTCTTTCAGGGTCCTTGTCTCTACTGATTGATTCTCCCTATGGAAGGAGCCATTAGTCATACAGCTGGTCCTGATGTCAGCCATGGTGTCACTTCATCACTTTGTCTGGTCTTGCTCCTTTTCTGGGCCTGGAGCTGAAACACAACTGAGGCCTAAATGCTATCTCTAGTTTGACCAAGGCTGTCTCTGTGGCCAACAGATCTGGGGCTTCATTCTTAAGATTATTTGATGCAGGCCAAAACCTCATTGCCCTGAAGGCTTAATGCTTAAGGGATGGTTGTTCCAGGACTTGTATAAGAGTCATATGAGGCTATTCTCTGGCCTTCTTCTTCCTCCAAATGACTAGTGACATGTTAGTGGAGGGTGGGGAGGGGGAAGGTCACATGAGGATCTGAACCTCATGATCAATGATATGAAAGGTCAGGGGGTCTAAACTGCATGGACAGCTAGATGCTGGGGGAGGAAAGGTTACTTTGGGGACGAGGTCCCACCTTACCATTGTCCACTGCTAGGCACCTGGAACTTTCCACGCTGGTGACCTTCTGCACCTGGCTTATTTTTCCTACTCTGCTCATGTCTGTCTAACTGCCTACTATACCAGGTTGTGCTCATTTCAGCCAGTCAAGGTTGTTGGGTAAATTAAGATTATGTATGTCACTGCTTAGTACTTAGATGGCACTGAGTTCTTAGTAGGTACTCAGGGACTCAGTGAATGTTAATTCCCATTCTTTCCTCCATGCTCTCAACCTACTTTTTTTTTCTCATTTTAATTAAAAAAAATTTTTTGCCACTTCCCCCAACAAGTTATTATTTATTTTTTAGGATTCTGGAATGACTAGATGAAGCTCAATAGACAAGAATCTTGAGTACTCAAAGTCTTGATTCAGAGCTCAATGAGCATGCAAACCTAAAACAAGAAAGAAGTTCACAACCAGGAAGACCTCTAAATGTTAAAAAAAAAATACCACATATGTTTAAGGGACTATTAGTGTTTTTAAAAAATGTGATTACAAGAATGACCTTATTGCAGAAAGCATAATATTAGTCCACCTGGATAATTACAGATCAAAATCCGTGAAAGCCAAAATTGCCCTGTCCAATCCCTAAAAGAAAATGTTCCCCTTCCTGTCATTGAGGGCCCACAACATTTATCCCCTGCCATCCCCCCCCCCCGCCCAGTTAATGTTAAATGCTCTCTCTATTATTTTTCTCTCCAACTTTGCTTGTCAGTTCTTTTTTAGCAGCCAGCTTGTGTGCCCCCTTCTCTTTTAATCTTTTACTGGGTAGTTTAAAATTTTAAGTTATTTACAATCCAAATGAATATTTAATGGAATATTCATTATGCACCTTCCAGTTGCCACTTTTCTATTAGTGCAGTGACACTGAAGGATGGCGGGGATGCAAATGCCTATTTCTTGTGAGTTTAATCTAAGCTCCCTGTGTCCTGATGTATCTTATCATTTTGTTTGGTAATTAGACTTCTCTGATGATGCTGTAAAATACATCTCAGTTGTGAAGGGAAAAGTCATTATTTATCATTAGACGGTGGAGAATATGCTCATTTTTCACTGCCCTTACCTGGGTAGCAAGGACACAGTGGCGCAATTTCGGCTTGCAGGCCTGTGCTTGATGTGATTCTGGGATGGAACAAATAGCCATGAAATTAATCTGAGAATGTTCAATCATTCTCTTGCCAGGGCTTGGCTGGCATCATCTTGGTGTATAAAGTATAGCTTTCCAGGCTCTCGGCTTCCTCCTGAGCATGAGCAAATCGGGGGAAGATTTGTCCCTGTTACACATTGTCCATAAAGGGTGAGGACTGGGACCAAGAGGCAATGAATTAATGAGGGGGGAAATGTCTTTTGAAGCCAAGGGACTATAAATAGTACAGTTCTGTCAACATTGTATTTATGAAGCAAGGCTATGACCTAATGTGAGTTAGAGAATAACTCGTATAAGTATAGTCCTGGGAAAAGGAAAAAAAACAAAAAACAAGCCTTGACTCACAGATTCTATATCATAAGAAAAATGATAAAAAAGTAAATGTTGGATTGAGGTCATGGATTTCCAAAAGAGGACAGTCTCACTTCATGTTCACTCATTCAGCGAATCCTTATTGAGCTCAAACTAAATACCAGACACTTTCCTAAGAGTAAACATTATCCTAAAGTTTGGTAGTTTTAGAGAAAACTTTAGTGCATTCTAAGAGGGTTAACTCATTAATTACAGTTAATATATACATAATTAACCCTTTCGATTATTTTATTGCATTTTGTGTTTTCCTCTAAGTTGTGAAATATATTGCTTTCTTCCTTAGGCAAGATGATTCATGAAATCATCTTATAGCTAATGTACTGTTCCTGTAGGCTTTACATTTATTGTTTATACATGGTACAAATATAATCTTTAATAACATCAGAGGAAGCCTTAAAGAGCAACAGATAGTTATATACAAGTTGTGAAGTGATTAGTATCTTATGGAGATGCACAAAAATCCCTCAGAAAGGTGTCTTTCCTACCCAAGGTTAAGTGAGGAGAAACTGTGATGATCCGCCTCTGAAGAAAGCCCTGTGGATTGCGACAGAGGGAAAAGTCAATAATTCCGACTTGACTCAGTGTTCTGATGTTTTCTCATGCTTGTTGATATCAAATACAGCATATAGGAGAATGCATATCAAGTACCTGGAGGTACATCTGGGACTTGGGAAACAGGCAATGGCCTTGTCATTATTGGTAATTATAAACCCCTGAAACTCAATTCCCTGTGTCTCTGTTCAGTACCTCTTCTTCTTTTGGTTTCCTTCTTCGAATCCTCCAATTCAACAACCTTTCAGACCCACTGGGATCTATATACCTTAAAAGGTGGGATCTTCCCACCTTTTCCACTGTCTCTCACCCTTTCATGACGTCACTTTCTTTTTTTACTCAGCTTAATTGCTATTTTCATTCATTATGACCATTCCCCTGTGCATACAGTAAACTCTTTTGCTTTTTTCTTACTCTGACACATACTTTTGGGAAACTCTAATAGTAGTAAATTTAAGCTAGGGCTATTTGCTCCAATGTATATGAATAGGGAAGGGGGAAAACTCAAAGAAAATGGCTGGCTGCTTTCACAAAATTCATGGTGGGGACCTTTAATGCTGCTTGTCAATCACTCTACTTGCTGATCCAGTCTCTTTCTCACTTCCCTAGTTAATTATATCTTATCTTCTTTTTCCTCAAATCTCCAGACCTTCAACAATCTTTACTCTTAGCTGTTGACTTTCAGAAAATGGCTTTCACATTGTGGCCAATGTGACTCAATTGGCTGAGTGTTGTCCTGTGCACCAAAGTGTCACAAGTATGACTCCTTGTCAAGGGCACATGCCCAGGTTGCTGACTCAGTCCCCAGTAGGGGAGGGCAGAAGTCAGCTGATTGATGTTTTGTGCTCACATTGATGTTTCTTTCTCTCCCTCTCCCTTCTGAAAATAAATAAAATATTTTAAGACAAAACAAAAATATGGCTTTTACAATCTCCCATGATGAGATCTAACTTTCTGCCATAATTTCTTTACTCATATATTTTGCTTTGCACCTGTTATTATAGATGACCTGTTCTACCCATATCTAAGGACAGCATCCCTATTTGTGGGCCAGATTCTTTTATTTCTTCTTCCTCAAGGTCTCATGGTCTCAGCAATCCTCTCCACTTTCGCCTATGCTAATTCTTTTCCCTTCTTTACTAGATCATTGAGACTAACATAAAAATATGTTGTTTTTTGTTCCATTTTAACAAAAAGCTCTTAACCTCACATTTTCTTCCTTTTGTAACAAAATTCCAAGCAAGAGTTTAATATATTTATGTCTGTTATTCCTAGTCTATCTTAAAGGCACTTCATTAGGCTTTTGCTCCTAATCACTTTACCGAACTGTTCTTGTCAAGATCCCAATGACCCTCTAATTGCTGATAATTCTCAATTTTCATTTTACTTGAATCATCAGCTGCATTTGATAGTCTCAAATCATTTTTCAAACATCAAATACTTTTTCACCTTTTGTTCACAAAACCACAGGTTCCTGTTTTATTTTATTTTTTCTTCTTCTTTTTCTTCTTTTTTTTCTATCACCCCCCTGGCTACTACATTTCAATTTCCTGTGCTAGGTCCTTATTCCCTTCCTCTTTGACCTCGGAAAGTTGTGTTCCTGGGCTCAGTCCTTGATCCTTCTTGTTTATCTATACCAGCAAATTGAAGCACATGCCCCAAATCCAACCTGCAGCTGTTTTAATAAAGTTTTTATTAAACATAACTATGCCCATTTATGTTATCAGTGACTGTTTTTGAGCTGCATTAGATGAGCTAAGTTATTGTGATATAAAACAAATGGCCCTCAAAGCCTAAACTATTTCCTATCTGACCCTTTAGAGGAAACGTGTGTTCATACCTGATACGTACTTATTCCTTCCACTTCCATGAATGCATCAGAATCATGGTTCAGGTCTTGTGTACTAATATTTCTTCAATTTGTATTTCCAGATCAGACATCACTTCAGAACCCCAGGCTTATAAATCCAATTGCTGATGAGACATGTGTGCTTGGATGTCCAGTAGTAAAAACAGTAAACATCCTTGAATTTAACATGTACAAAATGAAACCTCTTAGTTTTGTCTCTAAATCTGTTCCATCTAAAGTTGTCTTCATCTCCGTTAACTTTCCAGTTGCTTAGATAAAAAAAAAATTATCTTTGACTTTTAGCTCATATTCCATGTTCAATTTGTTTGGAAATCCTCATGGCTCTACCTTCAAAATTGGTGTAGTATCTGACTACTTCTCCCAGTCTTGTACAAGTCATTATAATCTCTTTCCTAAATTACTGTAATCAACTGATATTTGATTTTTCTGATTTTACCTTTTCTTCCGCTCCCTATTTGGGATCTTTGCAATGTGGAAGTAAGGGTATTCTTTAAAAAGAAAAATAATGCAAATAATGTTATTCCCTGGTCACAGTCCTCCAACAGTCATCTTCTTATTCAAAAGAAAAGCGAAACTTCTCACAGTAGACATCCAAGTTCTATAAAAAATCTTGCTCCCATGCTACCTCGTTAAAATTACATACTACTTCCTTCCTTTTGGCTCAACTTTAGCCATACTGAGCTGTTTTTACTTGAGTATTCCAGGCACACCCTCATTTTCAGAGCTTTTGTCCCAGTTTCCCCCTAATGCTACTAGGAAAGCTCTTCCCTCAGAAATTTGCAAAGACTGTTGATCAAAATCATCTATACTAATAAAAGCACAATATACTAATTAGACTGGATAGCTGAATGACCTCCCAGACGTCCTTCCAGACAAAGCTGGGGCTGCGAGGGCCAAGGCAGCCACTGTGGCTGTGAGGGCCAAGCCCCTTGCACAAGAAACATGCTAGGCCTCTAGTTTCTTAAATAAGAACTAACCAAACACCCTTTTTAAAATTTCACATCCTAGCCTGGCTGGCGTAGCTCAGTGGTTGAGCATTGACCTATGAACCAGGAGATTGCTGTTGAGGGCCTGATCCACAGTGGGGAATGTGCAGTTTATCAGTGATTCTCTCTCATCAGTGATGTCTCTATCTCTTTCTCCCTCTCTCCCTTCCTCTTTCTGAAATGAATAAAAATGTGTTTAAAAAAATATTTTCACATCTTCTTCCTTTTCAGCATTTTCCTATCACCCTTATCCTGCTTTATTTTTCTCTACTGTTCTAAACCACCTTCCAATACTATAAATATATACTTCAGCTAATTATTTTTTTAATCTTACAACTCTTCCCCAGAATATGAACTCAGTGAAGAAGGGCTTATTTTGTTTGTTTTTTGTATTTTTTTTCTTCATCTTAAATCTTTAACACCTGTTATGTGCTTGATACAGTGGATTCTAAATAAATATTTATTGTCTACTCAAATGATAGTATTAGCTATAATCTTGTTTTCCAGAGAAGTATAAACAATATTTTGGATTAATTAATTAGGCACAGTATTTGAGTTTTAAATGCATTTTCTCTAGTGAGAGATAGACATTTTGGATTATTCATTTGAGGAGTGAGGATTAGTGTACTGGTATTAGAAGACTTCAAACATTTTCATCACTAAGATTCTATAAAATTTATATTATAGGTTACATTAATACATCACTTTAAATTAAAGTTAAATTGGAAGAATAAACATTGAACTAGTAAGTAAAAATGTTATGCCCTTTTATTTTATTCACCACACTAGTATGAAAATGTTTCTAAAACACAAAACTGTCTCTATATGTCCCTGATATTCATAATTACCTAGAATAGAAGAAAACATTCTCTAGAATCTAACTTTACTTGTATTTCTAGTTTTACCACTTTGCCTTTATTTTTTTCAATCATATTCGTCCAAAGTTTCTGGGAAATCTATAGCCTTTTATCCATGTTTTTAAATTCTTTCTGAAGGTTCAAACTTTCTAGTTTCTTAAATAAGAACTAACCAAACACCCCTTTTTAAAATTTCTACTAACCAAACACCCTTTTTAAGAACTAACCAAACACCCTTTTTAAAATGCATAAGAAGCATTTTACTAGGCTTATCTTAAATGTTATATGCTTTCTCATGATATTGTCTTTGATCTGCTCAGTAGTTAGTCCTTGGCTTTCATAAAACCCTATATCTCTGTTTACACTTACCACATTATAATACTGTTTTGTGTGTTTTCTTTCCTAATAGACTAGGAATTCATTGAGATCAGGACTAATCAATAATCCATTTTTTCACCTTTTATTTTTTATTATTTTTTAAAATAAATCTTTATTGCTCAGATTATTACAATTGTTTTTCCTTTTTCTCCCCCATAGCTCCCTTCCACCTGATTCCCACCCCACCCTATGCCCTTATCCCCTCCCCCCACCATTGTCCTCATCCATAGGTTATATGATTTTATTTTATTTATTTTTTTTAAATATATATTTTATTGATATTTTACAGAGAGGAAGGGAAGAGATAGAGAGCTAGAAAGGTCGATGAGGGAGAAACATCGACCAGCTGCCTCTTGCACACCCCCTACTGGGGATGTGCCCGCAACCAATGTACATGCCCTTGACCGGAATCGAACCCGGGACCTTTCAGTCCGCAGACCGACGCTCTACCACTGAGCCAAACCGGTTTCGGCGATAGGTTATATGATTTTAATCCAGTCTCTTTCTGCACCCCCACGCCCTTTTCACCCTGATAATTATCAATCCACTCCCTTTCTTTGCCCCTGATTCTATTATATTCACCAGTTTATACTATTCCTCAGATTTTTAATTCACTTGATCTTCTTCTTCTTCTTAAGTAATACCTTTCAGCATTTCATATAATACTGGTTTGGTGGTGGTTAACTTCTTTAATTTTTTCTTATCTGTGAAGTTCTTTATCTGCTCTTCAATTCTGAATGATAACTTTGCTGGATACAGTAATCTTGGTTGTAGGTTCTTGCTATTCATTCATTTTTTCACCTTTTAAATGTTGTTATAGATTAACAGAAGTTACCCAGCTTCCCTTTATATTAACATCTTATATAACCAAAAACATTTATTAAAACTTAGAAATTAATCTTGGTAAAATATTAATTAGTATAATTCACTTGAATGTTATCAATTATTTCTTTGATATTTCTTTTCTCTTTGAGGATCCAATCCAGGATTATTTTTCATGTTTTTTTATTCCTTCAATATTGAGAGTTCTTAAATCTTATATATCATGACCTTGGCACTTTTAAGGAGCACTGGCCCATCACATTGCAGAATATCTTTAAATTTGAGTTTGTCTGATATTTTCTCATTATTAGCTTTCGTTATGAATCATTGAAAAGATTACCTCAGAGGTAATATATCCTTCTCAGTGCATCATTGTGAGGGATCTCACATTGTTGAAATGTATTAGCAGTGATGTTAATTGATATCTGCCAGGCTTCTCCAAACATTGCTACTTTTCCCTTTGCAATTTCTAAGTATTGTGAGGGAGATAATTTGAAACTATATCCTTTTTCTCTTAAACTATGCCCACTAATTCAGCTACTAGTGGATTTTTCTTGAAAAGTATGTATTGTAGTGTTATAATGGTAATTTTTTATTTCCTTCATTCTTTCCAAATGTCTTATTTGAAATTATTCTATAAGAAAGATTTTTTTAATCTTCAATTTATTCAGTATTTAGTTATGGACTTATATATTTAAAAATATTGGTTTATAATCTAGCATAATCATTATGTATTTTATTGTTCAAATTGTCCCAAATTTGGCAATTGAGTGCTCTTTCAGGTTAGTTCTTTATACTAATTAATACATGACACACATCTACATTTATTTCTGCATATATGCATCTTTCTGTATGTGTGTGTACTTTTTTAAAATTGCCACTCCACATGAATACTTATGACATGAATTCTCACAGTATTCATTTAGCTTTCTATTATTTCTTATTTTTAATGCCTTTAGTTCAACACAGTACTCATTTTATATAATATATTATACAAATAATAGTATATAAATAAAGAACTTTGAGAATTGGTAACATATACCCTTGTGAAAAATAAATGTACCATTTTAGGATGGTATTAGTTTCTTTTGCCTTTAGCCTTAGAGTATCTTGTCAAAAAGCTGTTTTCCAAATTATTTAGTCTGGCACCTTCTTTCCTAGTATTTTTTTTTTTTTTTTTTTTTTGACTTTTTATTTTTTTATTTTATTTATTTATTTTTTAATTTTTTTTTATTAAGGTATTTTCTGTGTACATAGTTTACCATTGCCCCCCCTCACCACCCATTTATGCCCTCCCTCCCCAGAGTTTTGTGTTCATTGGTTGTACTGGTTCATGGATACCAGTCCCTCGGTTGTTCTCCTGTCTCCCCCCAGGTCTCCTTCCCCTCCCCCCTGTCATTTGACAATCTGCTTGTTTTATGGTGACCATCTCAGGCTCATATGAATAGAGTCCGCTCCTCCTCTGGTTTTCACCGCCCCTTCCCCTGGGACCCACTGCTTCCCTTAGGACACTCGGCTCACCCGGGGCACTCGACCCCATGGGACACTCGGCTCACCCGGGACACCCTTCCCCCTTCCCCTTTGGGGGGTAGTGCTTACCCGGGGCACTCGGCCCCCTGGGACACTCGGCTCACCCGGGGCACTCGGCCCCCTGGGACACTCGGCTCACCCGGGGCACTCGGCCCCCTGGGACACTCGGCTCACCCGGGGCACTCGGCCCCCTGGGACACTCGGCTCACCCGGGGCACTCGGCCCCCTGGGACACACGGCTCACCCGGGACACCTTTCCCCTTTGGGGGGTATGGCTTACCCGGGGCACATGGCCCCCTGGGACACTCGGCTCACCCGGGGCACTCGGCCCCCTGGGACACTCGGCTCACCCGGGGCACTCGGCCCCCTGGGACACTCGGCTCACCCGGGGCACTCGGCCCCCTGGGACACTCGGCTCACCCGGGGCACTCGGCCCCCTGGGACACTCGGCTCACCCGGGGCACTCGGCCCCCTGGGACACTCGGCTCACCCGGGACACCTTTCCCCTTTGGGGGGTACGGCTTACCCGGGGCACATGGCCCCCTGGGACACTCGGCTCGCCCGGGGCACTCGGCCCCCTGGGACACTCGGCTCGCCCGGGGCACTCGGCCCCCTGGGGCACCCGGCTCACCCGGGACACCCTTCCCCCTTCTCCTTTGGGGGGTACGGCTTACCCGGGGCACATGGTCCCCTGGGACACTCGGCTCACCCGGGGCACTCGGCCCCCTGGGACACTCGGAGCTCCTTGCTAGCAATGGGGGGCAGGCTGGGACAGCTGCAGTTGGTCTGAGATGGTTGCAGGCGGGGGGACCACCTTCAACGGTGTCTCGTTCGGTGTGGGAGCGGAGCAGCTGCAGACATGGAGGCTAAGTTCTGAGGTCGCCCACTCCCTGAGCCCAAGGCGTGGTGAACTCTGTTCTTGGTGGATTTCCTTTATTCTCGGCGCCAGTGGCGAGTGGCGGTGCCAGGTGCAATATTGACGGTCACTCCTGTGGTTCAATTACCACTGTAGTTTTAAAGTTCACATGGCGGTGGTGGTGAGAGCTTCGGCTTGGCCATGTGGCATCGGAGGATGGGCTCGCCTGAGTGGGTAATGGAAGGCACCGTGCCATTTCCTCACCAGCGCGCTCCATTTCCCTCCCAGCATGGTGGGTGCGCTGGGGAGATTGTGGGCGGGCTGTGATGGCTGCATGGGGAGAGTCCGCCCTCCATCGTGTCCTCTTTGTTGCGGATGCGGAGCTTCCGTGGATGCAGAGGCTAATTTCCGAAGCCACACTCTCTATGAGCCCGGCGTGCAGTGAGCTCTGATTTCGGTGGATTCCCATTCTTGGAGGCGGCAGTGGGTGCGGCAGCGATGGTAGCTCCTGTGGCTCAATTTCCCCTGTAGTTTTAAAATCCGCGTGGTGGTAGTGTCTGATGCCCTGGCCCGGCCACGTGGCAGCGGAGAGAGGACTCTCCGGGTCTGCCAACGGAAGGCGCAGCGCCAGCACAGCGCGCGCGAAGGCCTGGCAGAGCAGGCCGCGGGCGGTGGCGGAGAGTCCCCGCGATGTCTTAGTCTTTCAGACTCAGTGGAACGCTTCCCCTGAACCAGGACAAGCAGCACCACCACCACAAATATTGGCCAGCTCAGTGCCGCCCCCCCACAGGTGACAGCAGGGGCATCCTCACCTCGGCAGGCCCTAGCTCCTGGAGGTCTCAACCAGTGGAAGGCAGCATGGCACAGAACTGCCCCACCCTCTCAGTCCTCCGCTCGCCGTAGTTTTAAACTCCACATGGCAGCTGCGGTGCCCTGCTTGGTGTCTAACTGTAGCCTTCCCATTTCTGGGGCGAGCTGGTTGTGCGGGAGGGGAGACGCTGTGCCCGCTCCTCTAGGACTGTGGGCGGGCTGGGAGGTCTTGCTCAAGCTCATGGGCTTCTCGTCCAGGCAGGAGCCGAAGGCGCGGTGAAGGCATGGCGGCAGCGGCCCAGGCGGCGGCATAGGCCCCCATCAGCTCCCGTAGTGGTGGCAGGGCTGGCCCACTCCCTGGGCCCCGGGGCAGGGCGAGGTCTGGCTTCCCTCATTTCCGGCGTCAGCGGCAGGTTCAGTTTCGCTGTAGTTTTAAACTCCACATGGCAGCGGCGGCGCCCTGCTTGGTGTCTAGTTTAGTTTTCCCACTTCTGGGCTGGTTGCTGACGGGGAGCCGCTGCGCGATTTCTTCGCCTGCACAGTAAGCGCGGGGGCTGGGCCGGCGGGGAGATACTACACCATCTCTTCGCCCGCCCGGCAGCGGCGAGTGCGGGGGCCCGAGTCCTGGCACCCGCTTCTCTCCAGCACTGCGAGCGGGCTGGGAGGTCGCGCTCACGGGCTTCTCGTCCAGGCAGGAGCCGAAGGCGCTGCGGCGGCGGTGGCGGTGGCTGCGGCGGCGTAGGCCCCCATCAGCTCCCGTGGCGGCAGGCGGGGCTGGCCCACTCCCTGGGCCCCGGGGCGGAGCGAGGTCTGGCTTCCCTCATTCCCGGCGGCAGTGGCTCCGGCAGGTTCAGTTTCGCTGTAGTTTTAAACTCCACATGGCAGCAGCGACGTCCTGCTTTGCGTTTAGATGTAGCCTTCCCATTTCGCCAGCTTTCCTGTGGGTCTGGTGCGATCCCTTTTGGTTTTATCTGTTGTTTATTTCCAAATTGTTGAGGAGATGGCGGCCCAGGAGACTCCCTGGGCCGCCATCTTGCTTCGGTCTCCTTTCCTAGTATTTTGTAGTTACGAGATTCATCTGTAGAAAATTAGATTCATTTGTCACAGTCTGCATTCCATCTTTTTCTTGACATGCTGCTTTCAAATAACAGATAACTTGATATATCCCTTTCATTTTTTGTGCTTTTTTTCATACATTTTTTTTACATATGGCACAAACACAAAATACATTGCAATTATTTTTGCTTTGGACTATCACATATTTTTAAAGCAATTAAAAGAACCTATTTTGGTACTCCTATATAGGGTGCATACTGTATATGTTTTTTTTTCATACTGTATATGTTTATCAGAGTTTTATCCTCTTATTGATTGATCGCTTTAGTATCATGTAGTAGCATTTTTTTGTCTCTATGGCATTTGCTTTGAAGTCTATTTTGTCAGATAAAAGTATTGCTAACACAGCTGCTTTTTTTTCATTTCCATTTTCATATAAAAAGTTTTTCCATCCCTTCACTTTCATCCCATGTAAGTCTTTTATTCTGAAGTGGGTCTCTTATAGACAGTATATATTTGGGTCTTGTTTTCTTATCCATTCAGCTACCCTTTGTCTTTTGGATCATTTAATTCATTTACACTTAAGGTTATTATTGATAGGTATTCATTTATTGCCATTTTATTCTTTATGCCTATGTTTCTCTCTCTTTTTTTCTCTCTTTTAGTATATGTATTTTTTTATTTCAGAGAGGAAGGGAGAGGGAGAGAGAAATAGAAATACCAATAATGAGAGGGCATCATTGATCGGCTGCCTCCTGCTTACCCCTTATGAGGGATCAAGCCTGCAACCCAGGCATGTGCCCTTTACCAGAATCAAACCTGAACTCTTCAGTCCACAGACTGACACATTATCAGTGAGCCAAACCAGCTATGGCTCTCCTTTTATTTCTTCTTATTATTATAGCAGTCCCTTTAACATTTCTTGCAATGCAGGTTTGGTGGTTATAAAATCTGTTAACCTTTTTGTGAGCTGGAAAGTTCTTTATTTCACCATCTATTTTGAATGATAGCTTTCCTGGATATAGTTATCTTGGTTTTAGATCCTTGCTTTTCTTTTTCTTTTTTGCAATATATTTTATTGAGTTTTTACAGAGAGGAAGCGAGAAGGATAGAGAGTTAGAAACATAGATGAGAGAGAAACATCGATCACCTGCCTCCTGCACACCCCTTAATGGGGAAGTGCCCGCAACCAAGATATATGCCCTTGACTGGAATCGAACCTGGGACCTTTAGTCCGCAGACTGATGCTCTATTCACTGAACCAAACCGGTTTTGGTAGATTCTTGCTTTTTATTAACTTGAATATTTAATGACATTCCCTTCTGGCCTGTAGTATTTCTCTTGAACAATCAGCTGACAGCCTTATGAGAGCTCCCTTGTAGGTCACTGATTATATCTCTCTTGCTGCCCTTAAGACTTTCTCTTTGTCCTTAACATTTGCCATTTAATTATGATGCATCTTGGAGTGGTTCTCTTTGGATTCATCTTGATTGACACCCTTTGTGCTTCTTGAGCTTGTGTGGTCTTCTTATTCACCAGCTTAGGGAAGTTTTCTGTCATTATTTCTTCTAATAGTTTCTCTATTCCTTGATCACTTTCTTCTCCCTCTCTTACCCTTATGATATGGATATCTTAAATGTAAGTTATGGATATCTTAAATGTAAGTTGTGAAACCATAAAAAATTCTAGAAGAAAACATAAGCAGCAAAATTTCAGACATCTCATGTAGCAGATTTCTCATAGATACAGCTTCTGCACAACAAAAGAAACCACCATCAAAATGAAAAGGGAACCTACTATATGGAAGAACATATTTCCAGTGTTACATCTGATAAGTGGTTAATTTCTAAAATATATAAAGTACTCATACAACTCAACAAAAGAAAGACAAGCAACCCAATTAAAAATGGGGAGAGGACCTGAATATACATTTATCCAAAGAGGACATACAAAGACCAAGAGACATGAAAAAATATTCAACATCACTAATTATCAAAAATATTTATATTAAAATGACGAGGTACCACTTCACATCTGCTAGAATGGCTACTATTAATAAATCAACAAACAACAAGTGCTGGCAGAAAAATGAAGTAAAGGAAATTATAATATATTGCTGGTGGTAATGCATACTAGTACAACCACTATGGGAAACATTGTGAAGTTTCCTCAAAAAATTAAAAATGGAACTGCCATTTTACCCAGTGATCCCACTTCTAGAAATATATTTTGAGAAGCCTGAAACACCTCAGAAAAAAAAATATGCACCCCCATTTTAATAGCAGCATTATTTACATTAGGTAAGATTTGAAAACAGCTCAAGTGCCCATCAGTAGATGAATGGCTAAAAAAAACTGTGGTACATTTACACTATAGAATACTATGAAACTGTAAAAAAGAAGGATCTCTTACCCTTTGAGATAGCATGGATGGGCCTAGGAAGTATTATGCTAAGCGAAATATGCCAGACAAAGACAAGTATCATATGATCTCACTTATATGTAGAATATAATGAACAAAACAAACTGATGAACAAAATACAACCAAAGACATGGAAGCTTATGTATTTCAGAGGGAAGGGGTGGGGGCTGGAAGAGATTAGCCAAGTAATTTATATGCATACTAGAGGGCCAGTGCATGGATTCATGCACTAGTGGGGTCCCTCAGCCTGGCCTATGGGGATTGGGCTGAAACTGGCTCTCTTATACCCCCCAAGGAGTCCTGGATTGCGATAGGGCACAGGTCAGGCCGAGGGACCCCACTGGTGCATGTTGGGGCTGGAAGAGACTGCGGGAGGGCCCCAGGGCATGTCTGACCCATCTCTCCAAATCCTGATTGGGTGAATCAGGACCCTCTCACCCAGTTCTGATTCGGGCCCATCAGGGCCAGTCAGCTGGGGAGGGGCCACTGGAGGCTGGCCAGCGGGGGAGGGGCCTTGGGAGGGCTCTAAGGTGTGTCTGGCCCATCTCGCCCAGTCCTGATCAGCCAGACCCCAGCAGCAAGCTAACCTACCAGTCAGAATATCTGCCCCTGGGTGGTCAGTAGGGCATCATAGTGACTGACTGAATGGTCAAACAAATGGTCAGACACTTGGCATATTAGCCTTTTATTATATATGCATAACACATGAACACAGACAATAGTGTGGTGAAGATCTGGAGAGGGAGCTGGAGCAGGGTGAAAAAAGGGGACATTTGTAATACTTTCAACAATGAGGATAAATAAAGGAAAAAATATTTAAAAGCCAATGAAATATTTTTATTTATCTTAATCTCTGTTCAAACAGTAATGCAAATCTAGCAACTTGCTGAAAACTACCTGTTTTTAGTGTTGTTTTATTCTCATAATGTTTTAAAGTACATGATAGTTCCTTTTATACAATATAGGATATATAAAATTAAGAGGATTGATATTAAAAAAAAAACTCTTTGTAACCCATTACTTCATGTTCCTTTTTTGACAACAATCTAAAATAAAATAATATTGAGAACCTTAAAAAAAAAGTAAGAAAAATATTTTATCTTTATTTTTTTTTACCATATCTATTCTTTGTTTCTTTGTATAGATCCCATATTTAGTCTGCCATCATAATCATTCTGCCTGGAGAACTTCTTTTAATATTTCTTGTAGTCTTCTGGGGATGAGTTTCCCAAGTTTGGGTTTATTAAAGGAAGATTTTCCCTTTAATTTTTTTTTAAATTGATATTTTACAGAGAGGAAGGGAGAGAAATAGAGAGCTAGAAACGTCAATGAGAGAGAAACATCGACCAGCTGCCTCTTGCACACCCCCTACCGGGGATGTGCCCGCAACCAATGTACATACCCTTGACCGGAATCGAACCCGGGACCTTACAGTCCGCAGACCGACGCTCTGCCACTGAGCCAAACCGGTTTCGGCTTTCATTTAATTTTTAAAAGGAATAGAATTCTGGATTGATAGTTTTATTTATTTATTTTTTTTCTTTTCCTTTCAGAGCTTTAAAAATGTCACTTTTGGGGTATGTATTCTAGCTTGTTCAGCTTCTGATGAAGAAGTTTTTATAATAGCCTTGTTTTTCTGTACATAATATCTCTGTTTAAATTTTCTTAAATTAAACAACCAAGACATATATATCTTTAACTAGCAGAGAAAGATATTTCTTTTCCTTTGTTTTCAGCAATTTGAACCAGAAACCAGGCACAATCTCAAAGGCTAGTCAGTGTCCTACAGAGAAACAGTATATATGTATACTGTTTCCCACAAAATGTATCATCACTTTATCAGCTAATAGCTAAATTTTGAAAATGAAATGTATTTTAATAAGCATTTTCTTTATAATTCTTCAAAGTGTGTGTGTATATTTTTTGGGACACACTATATTTATGTATGAGAAAATTTATTATGGGAATTGGCTCATGCTGTTATGAAGGCTGAGAGGCCTCACAATCTTCTTTCTGCAATCTGGAGACCCAGGAAAGTTGGTGGTGTAATTCATTCTGAGACTGAAGGCCCAAGAACCAAGGGTGATGGTATACCAGGCTGAGGGAACCAGGTCCAAGTCTGAAGGCCTGAGAACTAGGACTGCCAGTGTCCAAGGGCAGAAGATGGATGTCCAGCCTGAGCAGAGGGTGGTTTGCTGTTCCTCCACCTTTATGTTCTATTGAGTCTCTCAGCAGATTTGAGGAAGCCCACCACCTTGGTGAAGGCAGTCGTGTTTTTACTCATTCCACTGATACAAATGTTTATCTCTTTCAGAAACATCCTCACAGACACACCCAGAAATAATGTTTTACCAGCAATTTGTCCATCTCTTTAACCTGTCAAGTTGATACACAAAATTGGCCCTCACAGACTTGATTAAACTTGAGGATATGGGCTAATTAATGTGAAATCAAGACGGGGCTCAATTACTCATAACATATTAAACTCCCCAATAATTACTAGGTCCATAAAAATAGTACATATACTTTTAAAAATATATATTTTATTAATTTTTTTACAGAGAGGAAGGGAGAGGGATAGAGAGAAATATCGATGAGAGAGAAACATCGATCAGCTGCCTCCTGCACACCCCCCACTGGGGACGTGCCTGCAATCAAGGCACATGCCCTTGATCAGAATTGAACCTGGGACCCTCCAGTCCTCAGGCCAACGCTCTATCCACTGAGCCAAACCAGTCAGGGCAGTACATATACTTTTAAAAAACTGCATTCTAGATGTATAAAAATGAAAAAAAGTGCCCATCGATAGGATTAGAAGAGATGGCTTAAAGTGTACAACATCCGGATATTTGGGGGTGCCAGAAGAGAGCAAGCAGGATATTGAAGGCCTATTGAAATAAATAATGACAGAAAACTTTCCCTACCTGGTAAAAGAAATAGACTTACAAGTTCATGAAGTGCTCAGAACCCCAAACAAGAGAATTCCAGAGAGGACCACACCAAGACACATCATAATTAAAATGCCAAGGGCAAGAAAAAAGAGAGAATCTTACAAACAGCAAGAGAAAAATAGCTAATTACCTACAAAGGAGTACCCATCCGACTGTCAGCTGATTTTTCAACAGAAACTATGCAGGCCAGAAGGGAGTGGCAAGAAATATTCAAAATGATGAACAACAAGAACATACAACCAAGATTACTCTACCCAGCAAAGCTATCATTCAGAATTGAAGGTCAGATAAAGAGCTTCACAGATAAGAAAAAGTTAAAGGAATTCATCAACACCAAACCAGGATTATATGAAATGCTGAAGGGTATTCTTTAATAAGAGAAAGAAGAAAAAGGTAAAGGTAAAAATTATGAACAACAAAAAAACATCAAATACATGCCTACCAACAAGTGAATCTAGAAATCAAGTGAATTAAAATCTGAAAAACAAAATGGACTGGTGAATATAATATAATCAGGGACATAGAAAGGGATTGGACTAACAGTTCTCAGGGGAAAGGAGTCTGAGGGGTTCGAGAAGAGATTGGACAAAAATCTTACACCTATGGATGAAGACGGGCAGGGGTAAGGGCATGGGGTGGAATTGAGAATCAGGTGGAGGGGAGTTATGGGGGAGGAGGGGGGAAAGAGGAACACTTAATAATCTGAAAAATAAAGATTTATTATTAAAAAAAAAGAATTGTTAGAAAACCATAGGAAGAAAAACAAACAGGATATTTTTTCACTGAATTTTAAAGAGAGTGGAAGGTGAGGAGAGAGGGGGAGAAACATCAATGTGAGAGAGACACATTGTTTGGTTGCCTGCAACCAAAGTATTTGCCCTTGAATAGGAATTGAACCCACAACCCTTTAGTCCGTGGGCCAATGCTCCAAACACTGAGCAAAACTATCCAGAGTTAAGTCTTTTTAAATGGAAGAAATTGTCCCTTTTATACACCAGCCTCAGCATCATTCTAGTTTTCCACTGTGATTAGTATATATATATATCCAATCCATTTCTATACCTTTGTATATATTTCTATTGTATTCATTTTGTAATTGGAAATTTGGCATATTGGATATGCTGCTAGAACAAACCAGCCCCCACAGTTCAGTGGCTTACAACAAAAAAAGGTTTATTTCTTGGCACTGCTTTTTATTCCAATATTAGTACAAATGTTTTCCTGATTACTATGTTTCTTCTGTCCCTTTCTAAAAGAATGCAGGAAGGCTGGTGTTAACTACATAGGCTCAAATGATTACCCTATGCCATAAGCTGCTTATTTGAGCCCATTGCCTTTTAAAAATAGTGTGATTTATTTTCACATTTCAACTCCTTCTTAAAAATAGTGTGATTTATTTTCACATTTCAACTCCTTCAAACACTCACGTGAATGTGCCAAGAGCAGGTAAAAATTCTCGAGTTGGCATTAACAACTGTCTGCCAAATTTCTTTAGATCAGCTTTTGTTCGTGGTCTTTTATCTGCTGCTTCCCTTGCATCTCAGTTCCAAGTAATCTCCTTAGGCTGCTGTGGTTGGACTCTATTTTTGATATACTTATTTGGGTCAGCCTTGGAAATCAGCTTCACACACCATATTCCATAGACAGCCTCAAGGCTCATTATATTTGGGTGGGGCCACAGCGGAAGCTCAGTTACTATTTGTCGAAAGCAGTTGTTGAAAGGTCTGCCTTTCTTTGTATGCACCTGCCTTCTGTGCAAGATGGACTGGCCAGGCCTGCCTCCTACATGATCTCGCAGTCATGGAAGCGGGGGTGGGGTGGGGGAGGACATGGCTGAACTTAATCCTGAACTCTTTTTAAAAAATATATATTTTATTGATTTTTTACAGAGAGGAATGGAGAAGGATAGAGAGTTAGAAACATCGATGAGAGAGAATCATCGATCAGCTGCCTCTTGCACACCCCCTCCTGGGGATGTGCCTGCAACCAAGGTACATGCCCTTGCCAGAATTGAACCTGGGACCTTTCAGGCCGCAGGCCGACGCTCTATCCACTGAGCCAAACCGGCTTCGGCCATGAACTCTTATTTATTCTTAAATAATATATTGCTACTTAAATTTATGTATGCAATACCCTATAATTTAGCAAAGTTCTTATTTTACATAGGGGGTATATAATGACTTCTTTCTCTTGATATAGAGGACGCTTTAAAAAGCAGAATGTCTTCTATGCTTGTAAGCACTCTGAGTTTGATGTCTTTTAACATGGAACCTCTATGTGTCCAGATTTGGGTGGGGGTTATCCAAATTTGTCCTCTTGCTAGGGGCAGAAATAGAATATTGGGGACCAGCCATATTTGTGGGAAATATTAATCATGCTCTGTTAGCAGTGATTGTTTTGTTCTGATGAAAGAATGCACATTCTAACCTGGCTGGGAGTTGCCTGTGAGTCCTGGGAGCCCATCCTCCCCACCATGGAGCTGCCTATTGTCATGGAAAGATGAACAACCTTGTTGCAGAAATCAAAGTCACTAGCTCCTTGAAGACCCTCTCCCCCCCAGCCTTTGTATACTGGCAGGCCTTTGCAAATCTCTAGCCCCCATTACCTGTAAACTGCCCATTTGGCATACCCTTTTGCCTACTTCCCCATGTAATCTTTGTCCTGCTACCCAATAAAAGTAGCTGGCGTATGGTGGGGTGGAGAGCAGTTTTTTTGTGGATGACCTGCTGCTTCCCCATACTGCCGGCATGAAATGGCATTATTGGAATAAACACTCATACATGATTCGACCCTGTCTCTGCTTAATTGACTCAAGCAGTGACAGCCTGCCTGGACCCCTTGGTTGTACAGTTACACTCTGAATACAGAGTTGTCCATTTTTGATTGAGGCCATGCTGTGCTTCATGGCTGAGTCTGGAGCCCTCAGCTCCCTACCCCACCCCACCCCTGAAGGGAATGTGGTTCTAAGTCCTGATGAATTGTGACAAGGTTTCTTTACTTCTCTCAGACCTACCGTATTTGCCGGTGTATAAGACGATTTTTTGGCCCTGAAAAATATGCCTCCAAGTGGGGAGTAGTCTTATACGGCGAGTATATAACAAACTCTGTATTTTGAGTGGAAATGTTAGGGGGTCGTCTTATACGCCAGCAAATACGGTATTTTCAGGGCCAAAAAATCGTCTTATACGCCGGCAAATACGGTATATTATAAATACATTAGTTCTGCTTGGCTAGCAACTTTACTTCTCTTCCTTTTTCCCCCGTCCAGCTCCTCATCTTCTTGTTTTATTTATTGCCAACCAAAACTCTATTCCCACCACATTTTCAGCAAGTAAAATAGTAATTTCCCTGAATTCTCACCAAAAGAAAGGCGATATTGCAACTAAACTCTTTGAGACTAATTGAAATTTATTCAAAAATGTTGTTCCCCAAATCAGTTAAAGACTAGGCTACTTTTTAACATTATTTTCTGAACTTCAGTATTTTGAACTTAGGTATGTGAACTGCTTATCTGTAGCCTAAAGTGGTTGAATTACTGGGAGGAAAAAGAAACTGATGAAGTCTCTCTACGCTGTGACAAGTGACTGTGATAATGCACACAGTTTCCCATAATGCCAGAAAGCACAGAAAATTACTGCAGCTGCTCCTTCCATGGGGGTTTTGTTTTTTTCCTAATTAGTAGCTTCTCTTGTCTTCTCAACAGAACACAGATTCTCATGACCTTTTTTGTTTTGTTTTCATAGTCCTCAAGCTGTGAGATATTACAGGTACATGTGAAGTTATTTTGACCCGTGGCACAAACTTTGGGTAAATTAGCACACATTTTAAAAGAGTGGTAGGAACAAAATGCATGAGTTCCGCAGTATCCAAGTTTAGCTCTAGGCATGCCCAAGTTAGAAGCTTTAATCAAAAACACAATAGGCTTTTGCGCATTTTGTACATGAACATATGTCTGAACCAAGAGAAAGAGGTACGAAAGAACCCTTGATTCTGTTATTTGGGCTTGATTGTATAAAGCAAGTTGATCCAGGAGGAAGCTGTAAGTGCCATGTTTTGCTTGTGAGTCATCTGTGTCATATGTGTCCATGGTGGTGGGAGAGGCACCTAATGTTTCATCATGGTGAGACTCTGGTTACAGAAGGTCCTTGTGAACTTCTGTCAGTGTCTTTGATACCAGATATTAAATGGTCGTAGGCCACCTGTCACTATTTGAGCCAAATTAAGCAGCGACAGGGTTGAATCAGATCTGTTTATTCCAATAATGCCGGCAGTATGGACAGCAGCAGATCATCCTGAAAATTCTGTTCTAACATATCCTACTAGTCAGCTGATTAGGGATAAAAAAAGAAGAGCTACATGCAACGGGGAGAGAGGGCAGGATAGGGCTGCAAGGTCTGTGGTCCATGTGTCTCCTTCCAGGACCTTGAAGTCTGATAACAAGGTAGTTAATTTTTATAATGCTAAAAACAGCTCAGCCTATTCATGGGACTGGACAATGGTTAGTGTTCCTGGAGCAAACTCCTGGAGCAGGTTAGGGTCCAGACCCAGCAACCAAATCAAAGCCTGTCCTGTCCTGTGTGTGTTCTTAAAATGTATTTTCTAAGTAATGGATCCACCCATGCTCTGAGGCATTTACTGTTTACATCCCCATTTTTCTTTTTGCAACTCATCCTCCAGTTTTCCAGGTCTGTAAGAAGGCCTTTTATGTATAGTTGATAAGGTGAATAATCATTTAACAACTGTGGTTCTGTTCCTATTACTTGTCCTCCCCCTTACCTCTTGCCCCAACTGCATATCTCCTCAAGCAGTTGGATCTAAGAGGAATAAATTCCTGCAATTATGTAACATGAAATTTTCCTTAAGAGCATGTTTGAAAATTAGAAGTTGAGCTGTGCTTGGGATACTTAATTGTTCCAAATTCAAACCTTGATACTATTGTTTCAAACCCCAATCCTGCCTTCAGATGAGGCAACAGGTCCTGCTTGGTAGCTCTGAATGCTAGGATTTACTCTAATATCAATTTGTGGACACCTGTGAGCATGAGTAAGGACTAAGGGAATGGTTGTCCAGTGAGGGGATGAGGAGTGGTTTTTACAAAATCACAATTTATAAAGCTACTGTAAAAGGGATCTATCTGCCTTCCAAATCTAAAGCTCATTGTCATGTGTAAAACTAATATTCTGAAGTCAGAAGTAGGTAAGTTTTATTTAGAGATAGTAATATAAGTTCCTTGATATTCCTTTGATGCAAATGTTTTTCACCTATAAAGAAAGAGAAATAGTATTTACCCCTTAGAGCCATGGTTAAGAATTTAGACTCTAGCATGAAATAAACAGACCTGTTTGAATTCCATTCTTGGCATTTGCCAGCTGCTTGATTTGGGGCAATTACTTAACCTTTGTAGGACTTATTTTCTCATTTAAGTGAGTATACCAATATTCTCCACCTTAGATAGTCATTGTTTGCATGAAATGAGATAAATTAGGTAATAATGTATAATTCACAGTGCTTGGCCCACAGTAAAGACTCAGATTTTAATTCTATTATGAAGATGAAATGTAATGAATTAAAAACAACTTGGATTATGTCTGACATTAGTAGGTATTCGAAAACATTAATTTTGTTTCCCTACCTTTTATTTTTTTGCCATTACAGTGGGAGAGCTAGGGGTAAGGTTAGCAGAATGTGGAGATACAAGTGATAGTAAGGATGTTTACTAAAATTTATTCTTTAGTTTTTGAAAACTGTTAAGTAACCCTCCCCCTCCATTTTTGAAAACTGTTAAATAATACTCCCACACACAATTTCCAAGGTATTATTAAATCAAGACATGATGTCTGTTGGGCTGGGTGTCGTGAAGATCTGACTCATCTTTCCTATAATAACGCTAGTGTGTGTGAGGACAGTTATGCCATCCATCTCACCTCTCTCATAGTGGGTATAGCAGAACGATCAGATTGTTTCTGAGCATATGAGTGTGATCATGAATGCCTCTTCTCAATATCTCCCCCACTCATCTGTAATCCTTGCTTTCCAATTTCTCTCCCTTTTTCTTTTCTTCTCTTAGGAATAGGATGAGAGAAGATTCTGAGTAAATGTTAGGTTTGTAGTATTATGTTGGGATTGAGGGAGTACACGATTCCACTTTTAGTAATGGTCAACTAAGTGTGGTTTGCCTAATTACAGTATTAAATTTTTTGCTGATTTGTCAAGTTAGCCTTATTTGACTGAAAAAAAGACAAACATTTAGTTTCACCATGTTTTTACTTCTTACTAAGAAAGTTTTTTAGTATGGCTCCTATAGATTATGAGACATGAATGGATTTCAGTCATAGAAGACAAGTGGCTCTATGTATGAAGTTCTGAATGATTCTCCCCCCCCCCTCTTATTTTCCTAAGAGAACAGGAAGCAGCACCATATGGGAAAGTAAGCTCTTTTTCTTTTAATATATACCGGTATTTATTTCAAAGAGGAAAGGAGAGGGAGAGAAACATCAATGATGAGAGAGAATCACTGATCCGATACCTCCTGCACACCCTCACTGTGGATCGAGCCTGCAACCCAGGCATGTGCCCTTGACTGGAATTGAACTCAGGACCCTTCAGTCCGAAGGCTGACGCTTTATCCACTGAGCCAAACCATCTAGGGCCTGAATGCTTTTTAAGTGACTTCTCAAATGATTATGGGATGGATTACAGTCTGTTTTCTTCAGTGACATTGCAAAGTGAAACAATTAGCTGGAAAGGCAGCAATGCATAGTAATTAAGTAACTGAGAGACCACTTTAATTGAGATACTCTAATTTCTTACCTCAATTTAAACATATAAAACAGATGAAGCCTTGGGATTTATTTTTCACTTGGAACCATGTGTTTACTAACTATTGCTATTATAAAAATGATCATAAACATAGTGGCTTAACACAACCTAGATTATTATCTCATAGTTCTAGAGGTCAGAAATCTCAAATGGGTCCACAAGGCTTGTTGGTCCTTGAGGCCCAAGGGAGAATTTTCTTTCTTGAATTTTCGGCTTTTAGAGCCTGACTATACCCACCCCCATCTTCAAACCCAGCAGCATAGCATCACCTCTCTTCTTTGTTATTTCCGTCTCTTCCTTTTCTGCCTCTCTCTTTCCCTTGTAAGGACACTTGTAGTTATATTAGGTCCACCTGGATAATGCAGGATAATCTTCCCATCTCAGGATCCTTAATCAAATTTGCCACGTCCATTTTTACCATGTAGAGAAACATCTGTTCTGGGGATTAGGACATCTTAGACATCACAGGTGGACCGTTATTCAACCATCAGGACCATTATCAGAATTCTGAACACTTTGTGGGAAAAGAGAAGAAAAGTTGGTGAGAGTTTGTAAGAATCAAGGTCACAAGGCATTTGGAAAATGGGCATAATGAGAACCGACAGGTAGATAATAGCAAGAAACAACATGTTGTGAGGCAGCAGCATAGTTTTCCTGTCTATAACAAGGATGGCCACCCAAAGATATGTTTGTGGATTACCAACAGCAATACAAAGGGAACAGTAGACAGATAATAGTGAGACATGGATGGAGTCACGAAAAACCTGTCAGAAAGGTGACCAGGAGAGAATGGATTGCCATTACTGTGAGATGAACAGAGCAGCACTTTTCTATTCTTAATTTTCACTGGTGGTCAGAGTGTTGACCTCAATGATAAAAAATATATATATCGGGTATCATTGTAACAAATATAGTATTGGGATTCATTTATTTTTTGCACAAGTGTTTCTTTGTCTTTGGAAATTGAAATTTAGAAAGTTAAATATTCTGATGAGTTTAAATCTTAAATGTTTATTTGGAAACTGTGATTTATATCTATAAAGCCTACTTAAATATATATTAATGTATTGCCCAAGAGATATATACAGTACATATTAGAAGACCATAAGATTTCCTTTGGTAATAAAACAGAAAGATGACTTTTCTGCTCTTATTTTCTTCTGCCTTTACCTGTTCCCCACCTTGTATAAAGTGTCTCTATTCCCACTGCTGGCTTCAATTCAGATCTTTATTTTTTTATTTCCTGGAATATTCTGTAGCCTGACCAGTCTCTAGATTTTCTTTCTTCTCTCTCTAATCTATGTGGTGTCATATTGTTATATTAATTGCTTTTGCCCTTCTTTGCTTAAAAACATTTAGTTTATTGATGCAGAATAAATTCCACATCTTTTGGCCCAATGTTCGAACCCCTCTGAAATTGGGTGGCCTGGTGTGAACAAAGGATGTGGTGCAGTAGAAAGATGTGAGGAGCTGGCAGGCCTTGGCTCGGGCCCACCTCTGACACAAACCTGGGCAAAGCAGTTAACGTCTATGAGCCGTAGCTATTTTGCCTTAAAATTGGAGAGGACTGGAATGCCTGGATTAAAATGTTGCTGTGAGAATCATAATTTTAAAATAGTGAATATGAAAGCACTTTAAGCAGGAAGCAAAATGGTATTTTTGTTTATTATTCTTTCCATATTTTCCTTCATTGAATATCCCTATGCACTGTACACTCTGAAGTGTTTAATATTCCTAACAAATAGCACACATTTCTCCATTGGCCTCTGTGGGTGAATTTCTTATTGTCCCTGGAACAAGTAATCACAAACGAGTGCCTTAAAACCGTGCAGGTTGACTATTTTATGATTCTAGAGGTCAGAGACTGAAATAGGTCTTAGCAGCCAAAATCAAGCGGCTGCAGAGCTGTATCTTTTTGGAGGCACTGGGGCGGGGGCGGGGGAGAGTCTGCTTCCTTGCCTTTTCCACCTTCCAGAGTGCATCACTCGACCTCCACTGTGCTCTCAGATCTCCTTTTCTGACTCACATTCCTGCCTCCCTCTTATAAGAGCACGGTGACATTTAGCGTCAACTTGAATAATCCAGGATAATTCCCCATTTTAAAAAACTCAACTTAATTTGCTCTGCAAAATATCCTTTGCCACTTTAAGGTAATGTAGTTATAGATTCTGGGGATGCAGATGTGGACACCCTTGGGGGCCCATGTTCTGCCTACCACACTTGACTGCCTCTCTTTCCATCTTGGGTTGCTACCCACCCTGACTAACACATGTACACACTATGTTTAATTGTCTGTCCTTTCTGCCATAAAACCTTTCCCAATTACTGCTAACCAAAAATAATCCCCTCCTTAGTAAACTCTCTGTGACAGGAGAAACATTTTTAATGTGTTCACAGATTTTCTCCATCAATCGTCAACCAAATATTTTGAGCTTTGCCTTCTTAGCTACGATTCACTCCTCAATCTGGTGAAGAGAGAAGGGGTAGAAGCTATATGCGCGGGTTCCCAAGAGAAGACAGCAGAGTCAGACGCTGAGCTGTACTTCCCAGGGTTTTGCTGGTAGTTAGGCCTGACAGTGATGTGTCAGAATACTCCTGAGTGAGGACTCGTGCTGAGGAGGGACCTGAGTGAGGGGCGACCCACTGGAGGCCAAATGCTGAAGTGAAAGACTTTAATCTTCTGGAACAGGAGAGCCAGAGCCTCCCAGTGCTCATCAGAGTGCTATAACAGGAGAAAAGAAGGCATTTAATGAGTTGGCTATGAGCAGCTACTTGAATTCTCTTAAATATTTTGAGAAAAGAAACCTGCAAGAAAGAATGTGACCACCAGTTCTGTTTCTGTTTCTCTTGGAAACTCTGCCTAGGGATTTGGAAGCCTGGCTTCCATTATGAACTTGATTCATGAGGGCAGTGGGAGTTGTAGTATAAAACTTGAGTCAACTGGTTCAGAAGATTTAATAATAAATATTTTCTATTGCATCTTTTTGGACTGGAAGTATGGAAGTATAGTATGTTTCTCTTAGACATAAAAATGTATAATACATATTTACTTATATTTTGTTTCAAAGGTTAGCAATGTTTTTTTCTAGCTAAATGCAGGTTTTTTTAGCATTAGAATTTCAGGTTAATATAATGGTGACTAAAATTACAGTTCAGCAATAGGAAGATGTTAGCAGACTTTTTTAAGGTATATTTTTACAAAAAAAGGATTTTAATCACTTCACAGATTAGATACTTTTAATGGAGGAAATTTTTAATTAAAATATCTTCCTCTATTTGATGATAATTATGTTGATAATTATAAAAACAATTATGTAGACAATACTTACTTACACTAATGCTTTTAAGAAGTGATTATTGACAAGGACAATCATTGCAATGCTTAAAAATAAGACAATAAGCCCTCAAATAATAGGATAAAAGAGGTTATAAGCTGATCAGAATTCATTAGCAATGGGGTTTAATTCCATGGTGCTGTACTGTTATCTGTCAAACAGTCTTACAATTAAGAAAAAATACCTCCTAGCGTTTCCATGGTGCTAGAGCATTCCAGTAGAATAGTCAGCCCACACAGGACCGAGAAGCTATAAAATATTAATTCAGTACAAGTATGCATCCGACAAATTTAACATTTATTACAGGTTACAGTAATTTTACCCTAACAAGTGATTCAGTTAAAATGAACACTGCCAAATATTGCAGAATAGGGCATGCCTTCCCACCTCCTTAAAATGCATTTTTATCTTAAGGTAATAAGAATCATTTGCATGATAGAGAGCTCTCTACAATCGCTATATGCAGTATATGTAAAGAACTTAGTAAAAGTTGAACAAAACCCATTGGGTAATGCAGCTATGGCATGCTGCATGTAAGAGACAGGAAGGGAGTTTTGAGGGGACACAATTGAAATAAGTTGGTTTCCTTAAAATTCATCTGTCAGGAACCAGAGAACTGCTGAATTTTGAGATAGAAGGAAAAGGCTCTTTTTTTTTTAAAACCAATTTCATAGAAATAATAAATCCAAGAATATGTCCAAAAGTGAAGAAGGGAGCCTGGATCCATTTTGGCCAATGCTAACAGTGGCTCATCAGGGTGCCAGAAAGAACACCATTCAGTCAAGAATCACACTGCCCATTGAAAAAACTAAAAATGTAATTTCTCTCCCCCATTAGAGGAATGGCTTCTTATAAGGTTTTTGTAAGTTAAACTATTCTTATATTAGGATAGGAATATTCATAACTTGTGAATCAGAGAATTCATTTACAAAGTTCATTTCCCCCACGAAATTATCTTTGTTTTTAAAATATTTTAATGTAATACAAGGCTTCCTTTAACTCTAACCCTGACAAGTATCATTTGTCATAGATGATCCCAGTTGTATCTTTAGGGTGACTCATTTTGGCATTAGCCATGTCATTAACTATCATTGCTGGGAAATGCTATAGTGAAGAAAGTCTAGTGTTTTACATATTCCAGGGAGCTATATTAACACAAGTACCTTCCTTGTGGTATCTGGAAAACAAAATAAATAAACAAACAAAACAGTGCCAGGTCAGTACAAAACTCTTTTTTTTGGGGGGGGGTCACTTTTTAAGTTATATAAATCTCTAACCACTATTTAGTGCACCTTAAACTAATAATGACTATCAATTGTACTCGAATAAAACATTTTTAAAAATCAGGTAAAAGAAATATGTCACTTTCTCTTTTAGAGTCCGTTTTTACTCATATTTTCAAATAATCATTCTCCAGTCTAAAATCAGGCAATTATTTGCTTACATTCTCCTTTAGTTCTATATTTTTGTGCTGGTATTCACACTTAAATGCTTCATTAATTTGAAAAATATGTTGGTGTATGGTAGATAGTAGGGCTAAACTTAACTTTCTTGAAAATAATGACAGCAATTAAGTACTTGAGGAAAATAACTTTCAAATATAAAAAGTACCAGTATATCATTTGTTATTTTGTTTTCTTAAATGTATTTCATGAGAGGTGGAAAAGTTTTCCTCATTGGTTTGTTATTCAGGAGTGATGCTTAAAAACCCATTTTTAATAGGTAACTTGTAATTTAAAATGTCTTTTATGTTGTTGTTTCTTTTTGCCCATCTGGGCATGCTTATGCTATGACTAAGATTAGATGTTTCTATGATTGCAGATGATTTTTTTTTTTAAGAACGGAGCTTGCAATTATCTTTCAAGTCCTGATACAAAAAGCCCAGGAACTGGCTCACTGTATCCTATAAATACATTCACCAACACTTTGTAGTGTATTTTCAAACAGGATGTAGAGAACCAAGAACTGAAAAAAAAAATAGGTACCCTAAATCCACTGTTCAGAGATCAGCACCAGCAAGAAGAACCATGACAGTTCTTCAGGTTTTTTGTTTTTTTTTTTTGAATTACAACCTTTATGTTCTGACCACATAGAGAAGGGAAAAGAAATTTCAGGCCTTTGGGGACTTTTCAGTTGAAAAGTTTTTAGAGGACTTTGTGCAGAGCTGCTTAATGAGGCGAAAAAGATTTAGGCCATTTCTGAAGACCTGCAGTGAAAACAAGAACATGCTTATCATATTTATAGGTTGGGATAGCCTTTTAGATTTATAGAAGGGACCCCAGGGCTGATCTTGTCCCTTTACTGTAGAACTAGCTTAGGCTAAGGCAGTGGTTGGCAAACCGTGACTCGTGAGCCACATGCGGCTCTTTGGCCCCTTGAGTGTGGCTCTTCCACAAAATACCCCATGTGGGCGCATACATACAGTGCAATTGAAACTTCGTGGCCCATGCGCAGAAGTCGATTTTCGGCCTGGGCAAGTCTATTTTGAAGAAGTGGCCTTAGAACACTCAAGGGGCCAAAGAGCCACGTGTGGCTCACGAGTTGCGGTTTGCCGACCACTGATCTAAGGGGACCAGATGGGATACTCTTCCTGCTTTGGATCTATAGGCCTGTGTGGTGAATGGACTCCACTGTGTGTTCTTCAGTGTCTGAGGATCTTTATAAAAATTATAATTCAATTTAAATTTGAAAGAGTAAGTAGGCATTGTAAATGGATATATCGGGACACTTGAAAGCTTTTTATACAAAAGGAAAAGTGGGCCTCTAATGTGTACACAGCATTAAGAGAGAGAACTAGGAAGAATTCGTAATGGCTACTCCAGTTGCTTTTGCCTCTAAATTTCATTTATATCCATCTCATCTATTCATTTATATGACTTGCTTCAGGTTAGTGCAGGGGTCAACAACCCTTTCTGAAAAGGGTCAGGCACTGAATATATAAATATTTTTAGGTTTTGTGGGCTATAGGTCTCTGTTGCAATTACTTAACTCTGCTGTTATAGAGTGAATATGTGATTATAAGAAATATGTAAATGGATTTTTGTGGATATGTTTCAATAGAGCTTTATTTATCAAAAGAGGTGGTGGGTTATAGTTTGCTGACTCTTCATTTTGACTCTTAACATCTCTCATCTGAGTTGTTGTAATGATTTCTCTTTCATATGATCACTTTACTTGTTTTTAGTTTCATAAGAGTTTATTATTTTAGGCACTCACAATATAAAGACAAATAAAGCAAGATTACTGTTCTTGAAGATGTGGCAGTACAAAAGAAATACAGATATGAGATCTCATAACATTAATATAATGGGCTAGGGTTGCTCTCTTCATGCAGCCAGAATGGGCTTTCTATAAGAGATGACCATTCTTTTTCTTCTAAAATACAGTTAGTGGTATATATCTTAAAACAGCATCACAAGCCAAAACCGGTTTGGCTCAGTGGTAGAGCGTCGGTCTGCGGACTGAAAGGTCCCGGGTTCGATTACGGTCCAGGGCATGTACATTGGTTGCAGGCACATCCCCGGTAGGAGGTGTGCAAGAGGCAGCTGGTCGATGTTTCTCTCTCATCGACATTTCTAGCTCTCTATCTCTCTCCCTTCCTTTCTGTAAAATATCAATAAAATATATTAAAAACAAACAAACAAACAAAAAACAGCATCACAAGTCCTTGATGGGGCATTTAGTTCTCCAATTATCTGCCTATCTGGCCTATAACTATCTTCCTGGACTCACCCTTTTCACTTTCCACTTCCACATCTTAAGTTCTAACGCCAATAAATCTTAGTACTAGCTATGGCAATAACACATATCACTGTGCTTTTATACTCTGTGCCATCTGCATATGTTATCCTGAGTGACCTCCCTTTATTCCCCCATATCCAACTTAGAAAGAATCTTCTATCCAAGCTGTTCAAGGATTGTTATGCCTTGTAGGGTTGTTGTGACCAATGAATATGGTGACATACGTCAATCACTAAATATAGTCCCTGGCACAAAGTAAGTGTTAAATAAATACTATCATCACCACCAACAATAAATGCAACATCAACAACATCTTCACAAAGATGTCTTGGAGGCTTTCACATGTATATGTAGATCCCGTGAGAAGTCACGATTGGAACAAAAGTGATAGTTATTAGGATTGAAATGATGATCAAATATGAGGATGGATAAGACTGATTGATTGCAGAGGGAAAAATCATAATTTAGAGTAAGTTTTCTAAAAGAAACAAACATTTCTCACAATTCTGGATGTTGGAAATCCAAGGTCAGGGTGACAACGTGTTTGTATCTGGCAAGCACTTTCTTCCTAGTTTGCAGATGTCAATTTTCTTGCTGTGTCCTCCTCACACTGCAAAGATAGAGAATAAACTATTCGGTGGCTCCTCTGATAAGGATACTAACCCCATCATTAAGGCCCCACCCTAACGTCTAATTACCTCCCAAACGCCTGTCACATTGTGGATAAGGGTTTTAACATATGAATTTTGGGAGAAGCACAAAGATCCTGTTTCTAACATATTTAAGCATTACTTTTTGTGGACCAACGTAATACCACTTTTGCCTTATAACAACCATTTATAACCTTTTTTTTTAATCTTATGACACATAGAAACTAATTACTAAGATTCTGTGGCACCCCCAAAAATGCTAATTTTTTGCTGTCCTAGCAAAAAAAATTGGTATAATTTTGATTTAATTACACAAGACCGTTATTGTTGTATTGGCTGTTCTCAGTTTTTTATTTTACAATCTAAGCAAAAAGAGATCAGTGCCCCTGCCTAAATAGTTAGGTATTGCATGTTTTAAAAATTATTGCTGCACATCAGTTGAAATTTGGTGCCTTATAAATTAATCAAAGGAGTGACATTTTACCATGTTTTATATATTCTGTTGGTTAGAAGCAAATTGTAAGGTTCCCACTCCAGGGGAAGGAATCATATAAGCACATTGGAGTTACCTTAGAGCAGTGTTTCCCAAAGTGTGGTACCTGTACCCCCAGGGGTACGGGAATAGTTTGGTGGGGGTACATGTTGCACCGGAGTTTGGTGGGGATATGCACTGCACCGTGCTTAGCTGCACCTAATTCTACGTTTTCATGAGTCAAGTCAAGACAGTCTTGTGAGGCATGAGATGGTCCAGTGTGCAAATAAATGTTATTTATAATATAACTTTCATTTATATTTTATTATGAATAATTTTATTTTTCATTTATTATTTTTTGTGTATGTACCAAAAAAAGAAAGAAGAAATATATTTTGATTGTTATTAAAATTCATCCATTTTTTTTGATGAGGGGTACTCAGTGTTACAAAAATTATAGAAGGGGTACACATATGTCATAAGTTTGGGAAACACTGCCTTAGAGTATGTCCACTATAGCGATGGTGACACACTCTTTCATTAAGAGGTGAGGCCCATTACCTTTCTTCCCCTGGTCTCCTTTTTGTGACTTGCTTCTATCACATCAGAATGGGGTAGAAGGGCTGTTATGTAAGACTTCTGAAATTAAGTCATAGAGGACTATGTGGCCTTTCTCTCTGTGTCTCTCCTTACCTCTCACTTTCTCTCTCAAAACATATGCCTTTGGAGTCAGGCAATGTGATGTATAAGCATGCCAGCCATTAGATGATTTTAGTTCCCTGTCTTTTTTTTCCCATTTAATGCCCAAGACATTACCATAGATAAATGATCTCTATTGTGCCCTATTTGAATTCCTGACCTATAAAACCATGAACAAAATAAATGGCTGCTCCTTGCCACTAAGTTTTGTGGTAATTAATTATGTGGTCATAATAACTGGAACAACAATGAAAAAAAAAAGAAATTTCAAACTAGCTACTCTATATAATGGTTCCCAAACATATGTATATCTACTGTATATAATGGTTCCCAAACATATATAAAGAATCTACACATGAAGACTTCTATTGGACATTGTTGTCTTAATTTCTGGCTTTCTACCATCCTGTAGAGATGGTCTCCATCCTTTCAATTAGAATGATTTGAAGAAGTCCTGCCACTTCCTACTTAAAGTTCGGACATAAATTCTCAGGCTTTCAATAAGGAAAATCATTATCCTAAAGAAGATATGCATTCTGAATATTTATAATATTACTAGAGGCCTGGTGCATGAATTCATGCACAGGTGGGGTCTGACTGACCCTGATCAGGGTGGGGGGGCCCATGGGGGCTGGAGCTGGCCAGGGGGAGGGGCTTTGGGAGGTTGGCCAACTGGCCCTTCTCCTATCAGGGTAGAGGGGCCAATCAGGGCAGAGCCGGCTAGGTGGGGGGCTTATTGGGGGCAGGGCTTGCTGGGGACAGGAGCTGTGGATGTGTTGAGGGGACTGATAGGGGCCCTGATCAGGCCAGTTGGCCACACATCATAGCAACCAGTCATTCCAGTCATTCTGGTCATTCTAGTTGCTTGGCTTTTATATACATAGATTACCAGCAATAAATACATAGCCATTGAGATTCCTTGAGGAGCACCTCAATATCTTACACTTTTCCATGCCATTATGGGTTTTTGGCTTATTTTTCCTAGCCAAATTATGTGTTAAATTGTCTTATCCTAAAACAAAGATCCAGTCTTTTCTTAGAAGTGAATCTAATCCTGATATATAAAGAATGAGAAAAACTATTTACTTCTTTAAAAATGCCATTTCCACCCCATCCCCCATATCTTAAAAATATAAAGTTCAAAGCTCAAATTAAAGACCTGATGATCTCTCTCTCTCTCTCTCTCTCTCTCTCTCTCTCTCTCTCTCTCTCCTACTTACCCAAGGATATGTTTATTGATTTAAGAGAGATTAAGAGAGATTCCTGACCAAGAATTAAACCAGCAACTTTTCTATGCTACAGCCAATTGAGCCACACCAGCCAGGGCAAGACCAGATGATTTCTATGTTATTTAAGATTTGGTTTGGTAATAGGGATAGGTGGGGTATGTTCAGAAGAGACCTAGCCTATTCTATATTAAGAAAATAAATTCTTGACTATTCTTAATGCATCACTATCCCTAAATTAAGAAGAGTTGTGATTTTTAAAAATATATTCCCCCCCCCTCCTCCCAGCCACTACTCTCTTCTCTCACCACTCAGATCTTCACCACCCTATTGCCTGTGTCCATAGACTATGCATGTAAGTATTTTAAGTTCTTTGGTTTATCTCTTATTTGCCTTGTAATAAAATAAAAATGATGAAATTCAGTAAGCAATCCATATTCTTCAACTAAATTACTCCTGAAGGGTATTTGCTATTGGCAAGGCTTTAAACTGAAAATGTAATTTTCCTGGGAATTTTTCTTCATTTTTAAATAGTGAATTGTCTGTCACCTTGCCATCTGTTTCTTAAAATACTTTTCTTAAGTAGCTTCTGACACCACAGAAAGTACTGATTAAATTGTTTGCCCTTGTTTATATGACTCTCAAAAACAGGAACCCAGGGGCAGTTGTGAGGGAAAACAAAATAATTCATCTATCTTATATTCTACTAGAGGCCTAATGCACAAAATTAGTGCAAGAGTAGGCCTTCCTTCCCCCACTGCTGGCACCAGCTTCTCTCTGGCACCCAGGACTTGGGCTCCTTCCCCCCCTCCCCCCCCACACACTCTCTGCCCCTATTCCTTCTAGCTGTTTGACATGGGCTTTTCTCTAAGAAGGAGGCCCAGCCCACCTACTGCAGGGTGATCATGGGGTGATGGCTGGGCCCCTGACCAATCACATCGCACACCCCTTGGCTTGCCTGGGGCCAGTGGATGTCATAGCATTGTCCTGGATGGTCATCTGGATCCAGATGATCATTCCATTGTGTGGCCATTCGGTCGATTTGCATATTATGCTTTTATTATATAGGATTAAATCACTGGGTCATATGTTTTTGGCAACATCCAAATCATCTGGTCAGTTAGAAATGGGTTTAATAAATATTCTAGGTGATACCAACTGTCTATCCAGATTTCATCAAGGGATGAGTGCTCAGAATTTCAGAACCTTTCCAGAACTCATTACTATACATTGGATGGCAGAATGCCCAGGACTTCATAGTGCTTATAGGGAATGTGCAGGTTATGGAGTTGAGGTGTAATTTCCTCAGGGGATTACAGTTTTGTCCCATTCTTCTATGTTGACTTCCCCTATGGTGACCGCCAAAGAGGACCTTGCCCTGCTTGCCAGCCTGCTTTTCCTTTTGCAGAGTGTGAGCCATTTTGATTAAGTATGCAGCTCTCTGTTTCCGAGAGACCTCTTAATTCCCATGTTAGGAAAACTATAATTGTCTTTGAGGACTGTTGTTCTATAATTTATCAAAAAAAATGATGTTCTGACCAGTTCAAACATAATTTGGGGTTGTGACTTGCAACAATATACTTGCTGCAGATATTTTCTAGCAAAAATTCAGTACTTTTAAATCTTAAATTTTCACTTCATCAGTCTGTCTGTGAATTTTACTTACAGAGCATTTTTATTGGTAGGGGTGGCAGTGGTGACCAGGAGGAGAGAATCCTTTCTATTTTTTTTTTTAATGCACTGGATTTTTGACTTATCTGAAGACACTCGACAGACAGGTTTAAGATTTTGCCAAGTGCAGAGCTGATTTAGCATATTAGTCAGAATTAATCAGTCTTCCATGAAAAACTTTTCTTAAGAGGAAAATCTCATCCATTCTGGTCAGATTATTTGTCTCCCAATGCAGATGTTTCCGGATAAGCTTCTACTTTTTACATTGGACCTCCATGCCCAAGTGTGATTCATTTTAGTTTCATTCTCCATATGGTTACATTTTTTCTCTATGTTCATTGTTGGCACAATTAACATTAATATCAAAAAGAGTAATTGGAGTGACATTTACTAATGATGTTTAAGATGCAATTGTCACTCCTCCTTTGTTTTGGTTTCTAATGTACCTTGTATTTATCATATAAATACTGTAAACCCCATAAGAGGAGGACACTGGAGGGGGAGGCAGGTACTCCCATACTATGATCCAGAAGGGAAGGAATAGGCTAAGATTGCATGTGTTTTGGACATTGCATAGAGCATTTTATTATCATCGGTATTGCAGACATAAAATACTGATTTTTTAAAAAGAAATAATTCAGCATATTGTGTTATCTGGCAACTAAGTATTTCATTAAATGCTGGAGACAACTCTTCAGTAGCTTGGTGTTTAAAAGATGTCATTTTCATCTCTTTTTCTTTCTTTGTTGCTCTAAATATTGATCTAAATTCAAAGTAATGTAATTTTAAAAGGATTGATGAGGCTTAGGGTATATTGCTAAATCATGCTTTATCTTTTTCCTCTATGCAAAGGATCCCGTTTTTATAAAAATCCATCTTGATTTTTGTTTCGGTTTAAGCTGCAGTAGGACTTTCCTGTTCATGTTTTCTTTTTAGGTTTTATATTCCATGTCTTAGCAGTTTTCTGTAGCATATATTATCTGAATTACACATTTGATATTTATAGTACTTGAATCTATACACATTGATTATCCTGATTTTTTTAAGGTTTACTTTGTGTATGTAGACCTGTTTTCTCCCACTAGACTGTACACTCCTTTTGAGAACAAGGATACTACTTATATTTGCTTATATCCTCAGCAGTGCTCAATATGATGTCTGTTCAAAGCAAACATTCAATAAACGTGTTGGTTGGTTTATTCGCCTCACCTTCTAAATGCTATTTTAAGTCAGAAATGCTGTCTTAAATATTATGGCTTATTTCTTTGTAAAAAGAAGCATCTAGGATGGACTTTTTCACATGAAGCCATGCCATATAATGGTACATGGGACTATGAAAGGATTAAGAGCACAATTTTTAGAGTCAGCTACTTTGGTTTGAATCCTAGCCCTATCATTTGCTAGCTGTGCAAATACTTTGCTCAACAAATGATTTAATTCTTCAGCTTCTCAGTTTCCTAATTTGTAAAGTAGAGATCATGCTGAAACCGGTTTGGCTCAGTGGTAGAGCGTCGGTCTGCAGACTGAAAGATCCCAGGTTCGATTTTGGTCAAGGGCATGTACATTGGTTGCGGTCACATCCCCAGTAGGGGGTGTGCAAGAGGCAGCTGGTCGATGTTTCTCTCTCATTGACATTTCTAGCTCTCTATCTCTCTCTCTTCCTCTCTGTAAAATATCAATAAAAAATAAATACCGTATTTGCCGGCGTATAAGACGATTTTTTGGCCCTGAAAAATATGCCTCCAAGTGGGGGGTAGTCTTATACGGCGAGTATATAACAAACTCTGTATTTTGAGTGGAAATGTTAGGGGGTTGTCTTATACGCCCAGTAGTCTTATACGCCGGCAAATATGGTATTTTCAGGGCCAAAAAATCGTCTTATACGTCGGCAAATACGGTAAAGTAGAGATCATAATAGTACCAACCCATAGATCTGTGAGGATTAAATGAGTGAAAATATATAGTGTACTCAGAAAAGGGCTTGGCATTGGAATAAGTGTTATATAAGCTCTGTTTATATATGAAAAGTGTTCAGTTTCATAGTATTCTAGAACATTGGGATTGAGAGGAACTTTTTACCAGAGTGGAAAGAAAATGGTCAGCAGAACTGGCTTTGAGCTCTAGTTGTAACACTTCTGAAGTGACTTCATTTATGAATTAGACATGATAAAAAATGTCATTATTGAGTTAAGGGTGTTTTGAGGATTAGGTAGAAAAATATGCCCATGATTACATTATAAATGAAAAATACTGTTGTTAGCATGTTTGTTATTATTACTACTCACAAATGAGGAAACTGAGGTTCACACTATGGCATTGGGTAAGGTACTTATTCTATTCACTGCTTGTTTCACCCCTGTGAAGTATGAATAACAAACAATAGAACCCAGCTCATATGATGATTGCAAGGACTTAATGAGTTAATACATAAAAAGGTACAGGAAAGTGCCTCTAGATATTATATGGTAATATGAGTTAGCTATTATTTTTTAATATATTTTATTAATTTTTTTTACAGAGAGGAAGAGAGAGAGGGATAGAGAGTTAGAAACATTGATGAGAGAGAAACATTGGTCAGCTGCCTCCTGTACACTCCCTACTGGGGATGTGCCCACAACCAAGGTACATGCCCTTAACTGGAATCGAACCTGGGACCCTTGAGTCCAAAGGCCAATGCTCTATCCACTTAGCCAAACTGGTTAGGGCAGACTTAGCTATTATTTTTATTTATTTTCTTTTTAAAAAATATATTTTATTGATATTTTACAGAGAGGAAGGGAGAGGGATAGAGAGCTAGAAAAGTCAATGAGAGAGAAACATCCACCAGCTGCCTCTTGCACACCCCCTACTGGTGATGTGCCCGCAACCAATGTACATGCCCTTGACTGGAATCGAACCCGGGACCCTTCAGTCCGCAGACCGACGATCTACCATTGAGCCAAACCGGTTTCGGCTATTTTTATTTATTTTCTATTACCATTTATTCCCTCCATGAGATATTATTTTTATAGTCATCCAATAAGTATTTATAATCCAGCAATAGTTGGTGCTTATTTACAATGCTATGTGGAGTTATTATTTAAAATACTGACCCCTCAGCTAAAGATTTTGATTGGCATTTTTGGGATAGGTATGAGAGGGTGGATTTGAAAAATCTTTATCAGAAAATTATCAGCTCAGTTTTCCTATCTGATATATTGGTTTAAATTCCTTATATGTGCACTTAGATCTATTATGGGTTGTGTTAGTTTTTTTTTTGTCTTATATGTGCTTTTCCAATGAGTCTATGTAAATGTAAACAAATAGCAAAGGGCATTCCCTAGACAGACAAAGACATATAAATATAGGTTTAGAATATATTATACTCAGGGTTTATTTTTCACTAAGGGAGTATCTTAGTTTTTCATATTATAATTTTCTTCTCTAGGGAAAAACTGTGTGGCATGTAAGCACTTGAGGGAATTGAGATTTTTATTCAAGATAGTTTCCTATTTTATGCTCAAATATATCTTCAGAGGGACTAGTATTATTGAACAATCTAAACTCTAAACTGATAATTTTCTAGATGTAAGAGCTACCAGTTTTGAGAGATTTCTTTACTATTGGTATGAGAGAATGCTGTATATTCTTATTAAAAACAATGAGTCTAATATTGTTTCCTTGAAAAGGTCTAATTTAAACCTATTCTTTCTCTTGCCCTCTCAACATTAAATCATTCTTATTTCAACACTTGAAGGATTTGGAAGAATTCCTGATTGGATACAAGTCATAGAAACCAGAACATGGAAGTTATATCTGCTTTAAACATTATCCTGGTAGAATTATTTGCAGGTGAATTTGCAGTCAAATGGTCTTCTGACTCACCTTTGTTTTCTTGACATAATGTGGATGTCTGGTGCCTATTAAATTTCCAATAAATATTTAATGAGTAATATTAATGACTTATGTTGTATCAGACAGTATGCCAAATATTTTATTTGCATTATCTCTTTTAATAATCTTCACTTGATATTAGAACTTTTATTATCTTTATTTTACAAAGGAGGAAACTGAGGAACAGAAAGCTTGAGTAACTTCTAAGAGCAAGTGAATGAGATACATTGAATCTTTTCTTTCCAGAGAGAAATTAGTTCTAAAATCTGTCTTTTATTAACCTATAAATGAGAAATTAATATATTTGACTTATGGAGTCTTTTGGAAAAAAATTTGGACATTATATGAATTTTATTTTTATAAAACTATAAGAAAGTAATAAGGCTTATCAAATAAACACACACAAACACACACACATACACACACATACACATACACATATACACACACACATGTGTGTATGTGTGTGGGTATACACATATCTCCTATCTTTACAAAAGGGATGGATCTTATTAGGCAAATCCTAAGGACTCTAAGTTTGGAATTATCCTGTTATCCAAGAAAGAGAAAATAACCCAGCCTACATGGCTTAATGGTTGAGCATCTATCTATTGAACCAGGAGGTCACAGTTCAGTTACTGGTGAGGGTGCATGCCTGGGTTGGGTTTCAGGCTCACTCCCCAGTGAGGGGCAGGAGGCAGCCAATTAATGATTCTCTCTCATTGAGTTTCTGTCTGTTTCTCCCTCTTCCTTCCTCTCTGAATATATATAGATATGTGTATATATATATATATATATATATATATATATATATATATATGTTACGAGAGAGAGAGAGAGAGAGAGAGAGAGAGAGAGAGAGAGAGAGAGAGAAGAGAGAGAAAGGAATGTGAGGCAAGAGAGACATTCCTGAAACATGATCTATAGGACATATAGAAAAAGCCCAGAGAATAGAATTGTTTTGGAGTAGACTACTCTTACATGCTAAAGAAAACTTTTCCCTAATGAAACAGTCATATAGATAAAGAACCATTTAAAATTATATTTTACAGTCAATTTTACTTTTGTATAAAGATAGTTGTAAAAACAGAAACAAGCTGCTGTCCCTTTCTCAAAGAATAGGTGAAAAAGAATGAGGATTAAGCATTAATCTGCTAATGGTCATCTTTAGTCCATAACAAGTGGCTTGAAAATAACTTCACCAAAACTCAGCAAGACCGTGACACAGAACAGGGAGAGGCAAATGTGCAGATTCATCAGCACAGGGTTTCTTTGCTGTATATGCTCTGCTGAAATAAACATTGTAGAATTATGGTTCTTTGAAGATCAGTAAACTTCATAGAACTATTAAGAAGAAAAAGTTTTGCCGGAACTGGTTTGGCTCAGTGGATAGAGCGTCAGCCTGCGGACTGGGAGGTCCCAGGTTCGATTCCGGTCAAGGCATGTACCTTGGTTGCGGGCATAAGCCCGGTGGGGGCTCTGCAAGAGGCAGCTGGTCGATGTTTCTCTCTCATCGATGTTTCTAGCTTTCTATCCCCCTCCCTTCCTCTCTGTAAAAAATCAATAAAATATATTTTTTTAAAAAGAAGAAAAAGTTTCTGACACCACATCTCTGAGTAGTTATGTAAACAACAGGGTCAGGCATTTTCCTCCCACAAGTCCACCAAGTCACAAACTCAAGATTATTGCATTTTCTCACTTACTATCTGACACAAATGCTATAGAGAACTGGCATAAATCACAGCACAATCCTCTCGTCACACATTTTTTTTTAATTACCAGCATTCTTAGTACATGATTTTTAAAAGGAAATTTAACCACTATGAAACAAATATATGGCATGATTTGCACATTATGTAACAAAATATAAGTAGCAGAGGTTTCACAAAATCTCTGTTCTCATTAAGTATCTCCAAATTAACCAATTGCAGTTGAAAGGAAAATCTAAGAGAGAGAAGAACAATAATTTCAAAGCCAGAGACCTGAGTCTTTAATGTCTTGATTTCCTATATTCCTTTTTCATTAGCCACTTTTTCATTATTTTTTCTTTAATGATTAGTTTTCTCCCCAATTATAGTGGATCTTCTGATGATCTCTATTTTATTTCTTTCTTTTTTTTATAATGCAACATCTTGCACCTTGGCCCTTATCTAAAGGTTTCTCCCCGCCCCCCCCCCCCCCCCCCGGAAGTTATTTACGTTCAGGTGCCAGAGGCAGGATGGCAAATGAGGAATCAAAGTGATCACCAATATTTGTATTCTCCTTTTCTTCCTGGACCCCTACCTCCCTAGTCCTCTCACACCTAGTAAGTGATCGTTCTGGCCAATGGAATGCAGAGTGCTGAATGTTATCCATAGGCTGGTCCCTGAAGTTTCTGCTGAAGTTCCTCCACTATAATTTTAACTTCCCTGGTCTGATGTGGTGGCTGGTCCTCAAGCAAAGCTGTCCAATCGAAATATAAAGTGAGTACATATATAATTTATAATTTCCAGAGGACACATTAAAAGCAGTTAAAAGAAACAGGTGAAATTAATTTCCTAGTACATTTGTTTAACACAACGTATCCAATATGTTATTATTTCAAAATACAATGAGTATAACAATTTTTAAAAAGACAGGTATTTTATATTTTTATACCACACCTTCAAAATCTGGTATTTATGTGTATAGCTAATCTCAGTCCAAACTGAATCCCCATTTCAAGTGGTCAGTGGCTATTGGATTGGATGGGGCATTTCTGGAAGATGACATGGGGAGAGTGGCACAGCTATTAGATGGAAAACCCTGGGTCACTGAATGGCTGTGGGGAAGTGTTGCACACAACTGATCTACAGTGAACTGTAATGTGAGTAAGAAATAAACCGTTGTTAAAGTATAGAAATGTCTGGGTTTATTATCATCTTGTGTACTGTGGAAGGTTGGATAACTGTGCAGCAAATACTATCTTTCCCTTTTTCTTCTCTTGAAACTTTATAGAGGAGCACACTTTCCTGTTTCATTAATGCGAGGCTTAGTCATGTGATTTTCTTTGGACAATGGAATGTTGATAGTTATAAAAAGAGTACTGATCATATGTCTAGGCCTTATTACTTTTTATGTAATTTTAATTAACATTCTTTGAACTTTTTTTCTCTATTAATTAAAAAAATAAAAAAGAACCAGATGACCCACTGGCCCCCAAAGAATGAGAAACATATTGAGCAGTCATGAACTAAATTTGTGGTCAGCAGTTAAACTCAGCTGAGATTAGCTGGATCAATTAAACATTAGCCAACCTGCATATATATATATATATATATATATATATATATATATATATATAAGCAATTAATAAATGCTTGTTGTATGCAGCTGTTTTGTGCCATGGATTTTTGTACAACATTATTGTGATGCTAGCTGACTAATAGAGGAACTATCCTAATAGGATTTGATTTCCCATGGATGAATCTCTATCCCATTACCAGTCCATAGTCCTTTCTTCCTGTGGTTCTTTACCATGTTTCATCTCCTCTTCCATTTCTTTCTTGCCTTTTATAATCACCTAATCCATACCTTTCTGTGTTATCAGCCAGTGTTGGTCTGCTTTTTGTTTTATAATTATCTACATGCACAACTCAGAGGCTAGCCAAAGTCTTCTTACAGCTTGAGATCTGAGCATACAATCGTTCATGCAAGTATCTGAAACTTTCTTTGAAATCCTGATATGTTCCAGACACTGCTATTGTCTACAAAGACCATAGTGAACAAGAGCTGTTCTCATACTTACATTTGTATGTGTTTTGGGGTGTACATAGACAATGCACAAATAAAAACATGTGAGAAAATTTATAATATGACTATAAAGAAAATGAAGGGGAGGTTAGAAATTGAAGATGAGGGTGGTTATTGCTATGAAATTATTTCATAAACCCCACATTCTATACTTTTCAGAAATATAAACCCTTTCTGGCATCTTTGCCTATTGGTAGATGCTTATGTTCTTAGGCTTCTCTGTGGCTTCCAACTGCTTCCACTGAATTAGTTGAGTTTAAGGATTATTTTTGTCATTTTGTTAGTCTTTATTCTATTTTGTATTAACTAACTTAATTAAATTAGTATCACACAAACCATTCCCACAAAGGCATTTGTGTGTACATAGGGTTTTACTCATGGTATTGAGAATATGGAATTGTTCCTCATGGTAGCACAATTGAAAATTCAATATTAGCTATTTCTGATCCAGAAAATATTAAAGCTAGACCTTAACCTCTGACCATGATGCATTTGCTAATATTTTTCTGTATTTATTCTTTTGTTCTTATCTCTTAATTTTTTTCTTCAGCAGAGCAATTTAGTAACTACACTTGGTATCAACAACCCAGGCCCCAGAGTTTCAATTTTCTGCTATGTAGCTGACAAAGTTATTTTTCTAGACAAGAACACACTGAGGTTTAGCAGTATTGTATTGTATGTTCAAGGTCCTGCAGATAGAAAATGTTGAAGCTGAGATTTTGTTCTAGTTTATCTGAGGTTAGAACTAATATTCGCAAACTGAATACATATTCCAAAGTCCCTTCATTTAGGTGAGCAAACATCTTTGTTTCTTATTTATTAAAATGTTTTATTTTAGCTTTCAATATCAAGAAGTAGAATATCACTTCTTTCAACAAAAATTGAGACCACTAAAACTTTCTCAATTTCTCTTTTTTCCATGATTGGCTTGTAAGTGGCATAAAAAACTATATGCATTGACAAGGAAGAATAAAATGTGGTCCCCGCGTGCTATATACAGCAAGTGCTAAAGTTTTAATAACAACAAAAATTTGAAACTTTAAATGCACATACAACCACTTGGAAGGTGAATATAATTATTACCCATTACATAGATGAGTTAACTGAAGCTCAGAGATATAAAAACAGCTGAGTGAATAAATTATAGAATAAGGGTTTGCAAACCTGTCTGACTTATAAAAAAAATACTCTCCTGTAAACCTAGGTGTAATGTTTGCTATATTTTGTTGACTTTGTTTCATGTTTCATGTCCCATCTCAGAGTTGTCCCAAACCTCTGGAAGAATGCAAGCATCCCTCACAGGGGGCTACGCATATTGCCTTGTCCTTATGCAAAGCCTCAGCTAAGTATATGTTTTCCACTGGCTTGAATTCCTGATTTTTAGGGTTTCTTTCCAATCATCAAAGTGAAAATCGATCATGTGAGACAACATGGATATATAATTATACTATTTATTGTTAACTGTGCCTCTGACTAATAGCAGGAGAAACAAAATATCAGCAGTAATGGAAACTTTTAGCTAACAGGCTAAAATTTATACTTTTTTTTTCTTTACATGTGATGTTCTTTTGTTTGATGGCATTATTTGTCAGGTGTATAAACTCTTTCACAGAGTTCCCCATGGTTGGAGCCTACTTGGCCATGAGAAGTCTTTTCGTTTTTTACTTCTTATTTCAATTGCATGTATTGTTTTTTCTCATTTTATTTATATTGTCATAAAGTGAAGTTACCCCTTCACAGATATTTGAAAGGGGAACATGCTTAATGCAGCGTTGACAAATATCTTTATGTTAGAATTCTATTGAATTCTTGGCTATCCTCACTCCTGTGGGTAAAAAAAAAGCAAGCCATTTTACAGTGCACCTGTTTTTTTCTCTCCCTTTAAAAAATTTTTTGCCGAAACCGGTTTGGCTCAGTGGTAGAGCATCGGTCTGGGGACTGAAAGGTCCCAGGTTCGATTCCGGTCAAGGGCATGTACCTTGGTTGTGGACACATCCCCGGTAGGGGGTGTGCAAGAGGCAGCTGGTCGATGTTTCTCTCTTATCGACGTTTCTAGCTCTCTATCTCTCCCCCTTCCTCTCTGTAAAATATCAATAAAATATATTTAAAATCTTTATTGTTACAAGTATTACATATGCCCCCCCTTTTTTTCTTTCATTAACCCCTTATAGCTCGCCCCCATCTCCCACCCCTGCCCCAGGCATTCACATCCTATTGTCTGTGTCCATGGGTTATACCTACCTACATACATATAAGTTATTTTATTGATCTCTCCCCCCAACCACTCCTGCCTTCCCTCTGAGATTCCACAGTATGTCCACGCTTCCATGTCTCAGCCTCTATTTTGTTTAGCAGATTATTTTGTTCATTAGATTACACATATGAGTTATGTGATACTTGTCTTTCTCTGACTGGCTTATTTTGCTTAGCGTAATACTCCCCAGGTCCCTTCATGCTGTCTTAAAGGTTAAGAGATCTGTCTTTTTTACTGCTGCATAGTATTCCCTGGTGTATATGTAATGCATCTTTTTTATACACTCATCTACTGATGGGCACTTGGGCTGTTTCCAGATCTTAGCTATTATAAATTGTGCTGCTATGAACATAGGGGTGCATACATTTTTTTTTCTGATTGGTGTTTTGGGTTTCTGAGGACACATTCCTAGAAGTGGGATCACTGTATCAGATGGCAGTTCTGTATTTAATTTTTTTAAATTTATTTTTATTGATTATGGTATCACATAATTGTCCTTATCCCCCCCATTCCCATCCCAAACCCCTCCCTACATATCCCCCACCCCGCTATTGTCCATGGTGCATGTACACAAGTCCTTTGGTTGATCTCTTCCTTTTACCCCCACCCTCCCCTACTTTACCTCTGAGATTTGAGAGTCTGATCGCTGCTTCTCTTTCTCTGGGTCTATTTTTGTTCACCAGTCTATGTTGTTCATTATTTCCTCTAGATGTGTGAGGTCAAGGATGCCCACGACCAAACCAGAGATGGTCGGACCTGCATTACCATCATTTGTCCACCAACCAGATCTGAAATATCATGGCTGACATGTACACATAAGGAACTATTTGACATTGAAACGGGCTAAAAAGAACTGTTGGCCCAGAAAGGAACTCACTACAGACTGATTCATTTGCCTCTCAGGATAACCATAAAGGCTTGTTGCAGTTTAGGTTTTTTGTATTTAATTTTTTAAGGAAACTCCATAATGTTTCCCATAGTGGCTGCACCATCTGCATTCCCACCAGCAGTGTCCTAGGGCTCCCTTTTCTCTGCATCCTCGCTAGCACTTGTCATTTGTTGATTTGTTGATGATAGCCATTCTGACAGGTGTGAGGTGATACCTCATTGGAGTTTTCATTTGAATCTCTGTGATGATCAGTGAATTCCAACATTTTTTCTTTAACCCAAAGTTAATTTAAACTGACTATTTCTTCCTAAGTGTACTATGTAGCTCCTTCTAATTCTACCAGCTAATGTGATGCCTTCCACTCATCTTCTCCCTCAGATTACTCCCATGATCAACACTTCCCACTTAACATTCTTATTCGAGAATAATTTCAGAGTCTGTACACCATTCTTTAATTGAGAGTTATACCCTTATGAGAACTGTAACACTTATTTAAAACTTGACAGCTTAATATTTTATTTTAAGTTTTTTTCCTGCACTCAATAGCAGATTCCTGAGAGTTCTTCAACAGCTTTCAAAGTACTTACCTTTCAGTCGGGGACTTTCTTATATAAAGGCACCAGGGACCATCAGCTTCGATATTGCTATTCAAATATACCACAATTCCCACCCGCCACTTCGGTGCCAAGTTTAAACAATGGTCTTTGTTTTATTTACTGCTTATATAGAGTTATCTGCCAAGTATGGTTTCAAGCTTGTGCCTCCTGGGCATAAAAAGAATAGAGATGCCACACAGTAAATCTCAAATGTATTTCTCTGAGCTTATCAGAGTTGTCTCTTGAAAAAAAGGAATATGACTCCCTGAATTACGACAAATATAATTATAAATTTACAAACTATGATGGGCTCACTGGGCCTGTAGCTCTCTTTGTTATAAGAATTTATAAAAACATTACTCAGATACTCAATCTCTCTCTCTCTATGTATATGTGGGAAGAGTTTCCCTTCGTGCTCTTTGGGGAGTGTGAATCATTTGTGAGACCTCCAGAATCAAACAGCATTTTTAAACACAGAAATTATTCAGTTTATTATCACTCCAGTTATTGAAGTAAAATGCCATTCCCCAAATAGCAGGCCTGTTAGACCTTTTTGCTTCTCACCTTTAGCAAAATGTATTGAGGGGGGAAAAATGCCAAAACCAATATCTACCGAATCACCACTAAAGGGAAACTAATTTTGAGGGAATCAAGGCAACAAGACTTTATGGAAACTTACTGAACTCCCAAAACAACTTTCAAAAATAGCAGTTTCCAGACAGAGGAATCCTGTCTGCTCACAGAAAGTCTTTGAATGTGTAGTAGTCAACTGGTATTCAAACTAGGGTTTTGTTTTGTTTTTATTCGTGAAAAGAACATTGCATTTTTAATTCTTTTTTTCATTTTTTAAATTTATTAAGGTATTATATGTGTACATAGCTTACCATTGCCCCCCCCTCCCATACATGCTCTCTCTCCCCAGAGTTTTATGTCCATTGGTTGTACTTATATGCATGCATACCAGTCCTTCGGTTGATCTCTTATCTCCTCCAGATCCCCCCCCCCCGCTGTCATTTGACAGTCTGCTTGTTGTTTTACTGTCACTATATCTATCTTTCTGTTCATTAGTTTATAATGTTTTTTAATATCCATAAATGAGTGAGGTCATGTGGTGTTTCTCTTTCATTGACTGGCTTATATCACTTAGCATGATGCTCTCCAATTCCATCCAGGTTACTGCAAATGATGAGAATTCCTTCCTTTTTATGGCAGCATAGTATTCCATTGTGTAGATGTACCATAGTTTTCAATCCATTCATCTGCTGATGGGCACCTAGGCTGTTTCCAAATCCTAGCTATTGTAAATCGTGCTGCTATGAACATAGGGGTGCATATATCCTTTCTGATTGGTGTTTCTAGTTTCTTGGGGTATATTCCTAGTAGTGGGATTACTGGGTCAAACTAGGGTTTTTTTAATAGCAGACTGTCTTCCAAATGAAATTATGTGTGGTAAGAATGGATTCTATAGTTTATTGGTTATACTGAGAGGCAAAGCCTAAAAAAAAAAGATGGGATGAAGGATAGAAAGACTAATTGTTTTAAAAGGGGGTGCATGTATTACAAATAACACCAAACAAATCATTAGGACACCATAGATGCACATTTTACTTCTGTTTACTTTATGGTGGGGGTTTAGTCTAAGTTGTGTAATGTCACAGTTCCAAGAGCCTCTGAACAGAGGGCCATCACATTTTGCTCTGGCATGTCTGCACATGGTATATGTGCCTTTTTGTGTTTGTGTGCCTTCTACTGTCTACTGTCACAAATAAAAACAAATGGGAAGACACACAAACACAAAAAGGCACATATACTATGTACAGACAAGTAATTTCTTCTGCTATTATAGTGTGAAAGCAGCCATAAAAATGCATTACAAAATAAGCAGGGTTTTATTTTAAATAGTGGCAACGCGCCAGATTTGGCCTTAAAGCCATAGTTGGCAATTGGCAATATGTGACATAAGAAGACTCAAATACATAATCATTCTGACTTTCAGGGTCTTACACGTAGACCAAAGCAGAAGCTAAATTTGGTAGCTCTCTGCTGAGAAAGATGGGTTGGTCCCCACGGGGCAATTTTCCTGTTATGCTTCTTGACAGTATACTATGAGAATGCTTGGCATTGTGCCTTCACGTACGCAAAGTTATTTTTCATGAAAGTTAGACACAAGAATAAAGGTATTGGGAGTGTGTGGTGTTGAATTAAATGGTTAAAATTAATCAGGGATAGGAGCAAGCTGAAATGGAAAAGCGTAATATCCTTGAAGGGCATCTAACATTCTTGAGACTTACCTGAACCAGCTGCATAATTTTCCTGGTGACATTCAAGAATTAATAAGAGGCGTGCTAAAATATAGGATTTGGAAGCAGAGAAGCCTTGGCTGGAATATCAGTTCTTGTATTTATCAATAAAAAGACCTTGAACAAGGTAAACAGGCTTTCTGGCACTGTCACCCTCATCTATAGAAAGAAAAGTAATAATGAATACTTTCTTGAGTTTTTGTGTGGAACATTATAATACATGCAAAGTTTCAGGTGTCTATTTCACAGTAGGCATTTAGAAATATTACATGTCACCAGAGCCAGAAGAAAACAGGGTTATATGTGGTATTGCTTTGTTTTAGCATTTCAATTTTAAGGCTCTTAAAGGTAGTAATTTTAAGGATTGAAACTTTTAAAATTATGTTCTCTAGGAAGAAGTCTGAATAATCAAGTTAATGGCATATACCTAAATATAAATATTTTAACATCCTTAAAAATATATAAATAAAGTATGATCTACTTGATCATATTTGCTGATTGGAGTCAGCAAATGTATTCTATAAAGGGGAAGATAGTAAATACTTTAGGCATTGTTTGCACAGAATATCTGTCACAACTAATTTAATCAGCAGTTATAATATGAAAGCAGCCAAATAAAAATAAATAAACCGATAAGCACAACTTTATTTCAAAAACAGGTAATGTGCCAGAGTTTGCCTGAGAGCCACATTTTACCAGCTCCTGAATTAGCACAACAAATATAACCCCACAAATCCTATACTTTAGTGTAATTTTAAGTCCAAGAAATTACATACTTCAAAAGGTCCATAAGTAGAAAAATAAACATCATTTTTTAGCGGAGCTATTTCTCAGGTCTCTACCATAGGCCTTTGCAGAAAGCAAGATGGGTCCAAAAAACCATGAAAGGGAGGAGAGGGAAGTGAAGGGCCTAAAATAGAACTACAGTCAACAGCAGAATGAGAAAGTCAAATTTTGTTAGGAAATGCTGAATAAAGTTCTGGTAATTTTGAGCACTGACTTAACAAAAGGTAAGAGAAGCCCCTTAGGAGGCAGCCTTTGAAAGGCAGCATTTAGGAAGAGGAGAGGAAAGAGGAAAGAGGAAGCACATTTTGGAGAGTGCATGCCAAAGACAAAAAGAGCAAGGGGTATGGAAATTTGTGATGCTGTGAGATAAAATCTAAAATAATCAAAGGACATAACCCTTCACCACCCCTCCTCAAAAAAAAGAGTCATCTGAACAAAGCTATTTGTTGTAACATGGACAGAAATGTGGTATGGAAAAAGAAGCTTCTAGGTTACTTAAAATTAGCAGCTTATTCACAGAAATGCAGTTTTGTATATACAAAAGTTCTATAAAACATAGAACCCATGAATACAATTTTTTGCATGAAGAAAATTTCACTGTCCTAGCCCTAATCCACCAGGAAGCCTAAGAGAACTAGAATCCATACCCTACACTGAAGCATCTGTCATCAAGCAAGCACAAGAATAAATAAATTATATTAGATCTTTTAAAACTTAGTGCAAAAATGAACCTAAAACAAGGAAAAATAAAAATGGATTCAATTTAGGAAAAGATAATAAATGATCAAAATCATATAAAAAATAAGTTACAAGATACCTAGAAGGAATAGGTTTGAATAAAAATGAAATAAGGTATCTTAAATAAATTTAGAGAAATAGTAAAGTATAAAGTGAGAGGCAAGAGTTTAAAAAAATACACAGTTAACATATATAGGATTGGAATTCCTGTATATGAAAAATTAAACAGTGAAACAGGATTTCTATTTACAATTCTAATAAAAGAGAAGTTTAAAAAACAAACTGAAAGGTCCTATCAGGTTACTGGGGAAATTATCCCAGAATTGTCAACTCTGAAATGTATTTGAGTAAAATTACTAGCTATAAATATTCAAGACCTATAGAAAAGCAACATGTAAGTCAAATCATCAAGGAGTAGCATTTTAAAGAAACTCAAAGGAAGAAAATGTGAACCAAGGAGTTTATAATGGGAACTCAAGTTGTCTTTTAAATGGCCATAAAAAATAGTTTTAAGATGCAATAACTCAAGAAATATGTATCTTTGAACCTTCTTGGACCAAACTATTAGAGAGTGAACTTCATTCAATCAAAAGGTGACTGGCCAAATTTTAGAAAAATGAGTTATATAATTTTAAATATGTGATTAATAAAGATGAGTATGGGTATAAGAATAATATGTAAATAGTAGAGGCTCAATGCACAAAATTTGTGCAAGAGTAGGCCTTCCTTCTCCTGACTGCTTGCTCTGGCTTCCCTCTGGCACCCAGAACCCAGGTTTCCCTCGGAGCCTGGCTTCCTCTGGAAGGTCATCCGGAAGGATGTCCAGTCTAATTAGCATATTTCACTTTTATTATTATAGATTATATGCTCCTAGAAAGTAAGAAAAGTGCAGCTAAAAGAAGACGAGATGAATAATGAGAAAGTAGAATAATCTCATTACATATAAAATATGTCTGAGTTAAAAGGGTACTATTAAAGACTAACAAATTAGTAAAAGATTAAATAAGATAACAGGAGCCTAAGGGCATTTGAATATTTCTTAAGTACAAAACATAAATCTTTCTAAATACCAAAGGAAATAGACAAAATTAAAAATAAAAACACACCAAAACCGGTTTGGCTCAGTGGATAGAGCATCGGTCTGCTGACTGAAGGGTCCCAAATTTGATTCCGGTCAAGGGCATGTACATTGGTTGTGGGCAATTTCCAGTAGGGAAGTGCAGGAGGCAGCTGGTCGATGTTTCTCTCTCATCTATGTTTCTAGCTCTCTATCCCTTTCCCTTCCTCTCTGTAAAAAAAAATAATAAAAATATATATATATATAATATATATAATTATATATATAAAATTATATATATATATTATTTTTAAATATATATATATATATATATTATATATAATAAATAAAAATAAAAACACAACATAGGTAAAGAAACATGAAAAGAAACATAGTACATGTAGTATTTATTAAATTCATCAGTTATATCAACAAATGTGGAAGGCATGACAAGTTAAAAAGGAAGTGATTGAAACTTGACTCACAAAATAGATTCAACTATGTTCCTTACACAAGAGACAAATCTAAAATAAAGAGTGGCATATAGGGAGGGACAAAGATTTCCAGGTAAATGGAAGCAATAGAAGACAGATTTCAATCCTGATATCAAGTAAGGGGTAACTTGGTAACATTCAAGGGGAGAAAAGTGTTGAACGTGAAAAAAGAATAGCTATAAATTCTTAAGACCATGAATCATAATAAAAACATAGCAGTTATGGAAGGAGAGCAATTAGACATAAAAACACACTAGGAGAAAACTCAAAGACACCACTGTCAGTACAAGACAGCTCAAATAATAAAAAAATCAGACACAGAAAACCTAACAAAGAAATAAATTAGTTGTTATTAAAATATATGTTTTAATACTAATACCCTAGAATACAACTTCTCAAGTGTACATTGGACATTTACAAAAATCATCTATGTATTAGGTCACAAAGTGAGTATCAGGAAGTTCAGAAAATTACACTGTGGTTATATAAAAGAAACTAAAATTCAATAATAAAATAAAATGTATTTTCGTATAAATATTAAAATACTTCAAACAAGTTACTCTTCTTTGTGAAAAGGGAAATGCAAATTATAAAATTCTGTGATGAAAACACTACATATCAGAATCTATGTGTTAAGTGAAAAGGAGTGAGCTGAGAAAAGTATTATAGTCTTAAAAACAAAAATAAAAGAATGAAAATAAATGAATCTCTCTTGAGGGTTTTTGCTTGATTGAGGGTTTTTAATATGATATCCCACAATGATCAGGCACTAAATATTCTTAATACACAAGCCCCTGAGTACTTGGGATTGGCAGAAGCCCCAACCTGATGAAAAAATTAAGATCTAAGAGCTCTCCTGTATTTAGGAAATCATGTTCTTTTGACCTTCTGGGCCTCAGATGATTTCCCTTTTCTTCCAAGTTACTAATTGTTAAAAATGCAATTTTAATTTCATCATTAAAAATGTCTAGTAGCCAACACTGGTTTGGCCCAGTGGATAGAGCATCGGCCTGCAGATTGAAAGGTCTCAGGTTCATTTCCTGTCAAGGGCATGTACCTTGGTTGCAGGCACATCTCCAATAGGGGGTGTGCAAGAAGCAGCTGATCGATGATTCTCTCTCATTGATGTTTCTAACTCTCTATCCCTCTCTCTTCCTCTCTGTAAAAAATCAATACAATATATTTTTAAATTTAAAAAATGTCTAGTAAATAACTTTAAGAGCTACATAGCAGAAAATTGACACTCTGGAGGCCTGGGTTGTTGTAACCAAGTTTAGGAGAAGAGTTTTTTTTTTTTTTTTAATTTAATTTAATTTTATTTTATTAAGGTATTTTCTGTGTACATAGTTTACCATTGCCCCCCCCTCACCTCCCATTTTTGCCCTCCCTCCCCAGAGTTCTGTGATCATTGGTTGTACTTATGTTCATGCATACCAGTCCCTCGGTTGTTCTCCTATCTCCCCCCAGGTCTCCTTCCCCTCCCCCCTGTCATTTGACAATCTGCTTGTTTTATGGTGACCATCTCAGGACCCAATGAATAAAATCTGCTCCTCATTTGGCAGTCTGCTTGTTTTATGGTGACTATCTCAGGACCATATGAATAGAGTCCGCTCCTCCTCTGGTTTTCCCCGCCCATTCCCCTGGGTCCCACTGCTTCCCCTGGGACACATGGCTCGCCCGGGGCACTCAGCCCCCTGGGACACACGTCTCACCCGGGACACCCTTCCCCTTTGGGGGGTACGGCTTACCCGGGGCACATGGCCCCCTAGGACACTCGGCTCACCCGGGGCACTCGGCCCCCTGGGACACTCGGCTCACCCGGGGCACATGGCCCCCTGGGACACTCGGCTCACCCGGGGCACTCGGCCCCCTGGGACACACGTCTCACCCGGGACACCCTTCCCCTTTGGGAGGTACAGCTTACCCGGGGCACATGGCCCCCTGGGACCCTCGGCTCACCCGGGGCACTTGGCGCCCTGGGACACTCGGCTCACCCGGGGCACTCGGCCCCCTGGGACACTCGGCTCACCCGGGGCACTCGGCCCCCTGGGACACTCGGCTCACCCGGGGCACTCGGCCCCCTGGGACACTCGGCTCACCCGGGGCACTCGGCCCCCTGGGACACTCGGCTCACCCGGGGCACTCGGCACCCTGGGACACACGTCTCACCCGGGACACCCTTCCCCTTTGGGGAGTACGGCTTGCCCGGGGCACATGGCCCCCTGGGACACTCGGCTCACCTGGGGCACTCGGCCCCCTGGGACACTCAGCTCACCCGGGGCACACGGCCCCTCTAGGGTGTTGGGGTCGCATATTGGAGGCGCCGCACTAGCTCCTTGCTAGCATGGGGGGCAGGCTGGGACAGCTGCAGTTGGTCTGAGATGGTTGCAGGCGGGGGGACCACCTTCAAAGGTGTCTCGTTCGGTGTGGGAGCAGAGCAGCTGCAGACATGGAGGCTAAGTTCTGAGGTCGCCCACTCCCTGAGCCCAAGGCGTGGTGAGCTCTGTTCTTGGTGGATTTCCTTTATTCTCGGCGGCAGTGGCGGGTGGCGGTGCCAGGTGCAATATTGACGGTCGCTCCTGTGGTTCAATTACCACTGTAGTTTTAAAGTTCATATGGCGGTGGTGGTGAGAGCTTCGGCTTGGCCATGTGGCATTGGAGGATGGACTCGCCTGAGTGGGTAATAGAAGGCACCATGCCATTTCCTCACCAGCGCGCTCCATTTCCCTCCCAGCATGGTGGGTGTGCTGGGAAGATTGTGGGCGGGCTGTGATGGCTGCATGGGGAGAGTCCGCCCTCAATGGTGTCCTCTTTGTTGCGAATGTGGAGCTGCTGTGGATGCAGTGGCTAATTTCTGAAGCCACACTCTCTATGAGCCCAGTGTGTAGTGAGCTCTGATTTCGGTGGCTTCCCATTCTTGGGGGCGGCGGTGGGTGCGGCAGCGATGGTAGCTCCTGTGGCTCAATTTCCCCTGTAGTTTTAAAATCCGCATGGTGGTAGTGTCTGATGCTTTGGCCTGGCCATGTGGCAGCGGAGAGAGGATCCTCCGGGTCTGCCAATGGAAGGCGAAGCGCCAGCTCAGCGCGCGCGAAGGCCTGGCAGAGCAGGCCGCAGGCGGTGGCGGATAGTCCCCGCGATGTCTTAGTCTTTCAGACTTAGTGGAACACTTCCCCTGAGCCAGGACAAGCAGCACCACCACAAATATTGGCCAGCTCAGTGCTGCCCCTCTACAGGTGACAGTAGGGGCATCCTCACCTCGGTAGGCCTTTGCTCTTGGAGGTCTTAACCAGTGGAAGGCAGCACGGTACAGAACTGCCCCACCTTCTCAGTCCTCCGCAGGAGAAGAGTTTTTAATGCATACTCAGTGAACCCTCTAGTCTTCAATACTGCTAAGAACAAAGGCTTTCCAACCTAATGCCATACTGTCATCCAGGTTATATACTCAACTGCAAATGTTACTAGCTCTTTCACATGCTCAAAACATTTGATTTTTGCCTAGCTGGTGTGGCTCAATGGTTGAGCATTGATCTATGAACCAGGGGGTCACGGTTCAATTCCCAGTGAGGGCACATGCCCAGGTTGTGGGCTCAATCCCCAGTGGGGCTCATGCAGGAGGCAGCTGATTAATGATTCTCTCTTATCATTGATGTTTCTATCTCTCTCTCTCCCTCTGCCTTCCTCTCTGAAATCAATAAAAATATACTAAAAAAACAAAACAAAAACAATAGATTCTTCCTAAATGTCTTCAAGATGAAAGACACATTCCTCATGAAGGCACCTGATTTGATTTCCTTCATGATTTGATCCCTGCATAGCATGTTAGCTTGAACTTACATATAACCCTACCTTCCTGTCCTATGTTCTTAAAAATACTTGCATCCTCATACAACTTAATTTATCTTATTTCTGTGCCTTTGCCTGTTTAACTCTCAGTGAGAGATTTTTAGTTTTTGTTGCTTTGCTGTTTAACCCATCTCTTAGGACTATGGTGATGCTGTGGCACAATGTATCAAAGGAAGTATTCTTTGACCTGCTCTTGCATTCATCATATACCTTCTGCCTTCTGACTATATTTTATCTGTATCTACATAGTAGTACTTACCATACTGTGGAAAAATTGAAGTCAAGGACTTTCTGATTTACCTCATCATCCCTAGTGCCTATTATGTTACCTTCCGCATAACATGCCCAGTAAATGTGATTGAATGAATCTAAAAATCTCATTACATGATCTAGCAGCATTAATTGGCATACTTTTTCATCTCTAGTTTTTCAGAGAGCATGTAAAGAATGTTGGTTTGTATTTTCTCTTTGTGTGTGTGTTTTCACACAAAACACTCCAATGCATGACCCCATTTTGTGTTTGAAGAAACCCTCTGAAAATTAAGTAACTTCTTCAAAGATTATAAAAAAGTATAAGACAGCTTGGATTTTAGAGAGGGTTTTTGACATTCCAAGAGCAATTTTAGCCCTGTCCCTCAGCTGCCTCCTGCATGACCCCCACTGGGGATTGAGCCTACAACCTGGGCATGTGATCTCACTGGGAATTGAACCATGACCTCTCTGGTTCATAGGTCAATGACATTCACCTTAATGTCAATATGGTAATAATGGTATGATGCTGCTATTTTCTGACATGATTAATATTTCCACATTGCTTCAATTCTCATTGTACTTTTAATCTTATTTTACAGTTGCAAAAAGTTTTAGTCTAATAAAAATTAGGTCTCCTTGGCTTTTCTTGTGATATATTTTGAATGCTAACAAAATAAATTTGGTATGGATATTTTCATCTTGTATGATGGTCATTTTCTCAGTACTTTGAGGAAATATCATTACAAAGATATTTTATTATCAAAGCTTTTTTTCATGACGTTTATGGAGAAAATTTCAAAATTCAAAAAATTTCCTAGATGAAATATAGTATGAGGGCATAAAAACATTTGATTAGGTAAAGATGTGTTTTAGTCATTACTTACCCTTAAAATAGCTAAATGAAGTGGAGTGTTTGATCTCCTTGAGATTTAGCTACGGTAGTGAAAAAGGAGAGATATGAAAGCTAGGAATTAAAACAGGGGTGATGATAATAAATTCCTAGATATCATAGTCTACCCAGGTTTATCTCAAAAATAAAGTAGCAGAGATGTTTGAGCTCATGACTGAACGGCTTACTCCTTTTTTTAAAAAAATTGAGGTGAAATTTATATTGCATATATTTAACCTTTTTAGAGTCTACAATTAAGTGTCATTTAGTGCATTCACAGTGTTGTGAAACCATGGCCTCGCTCTAGTTTCAAAACTTTTTCAAAGTGACATCAGAGGAATGGCAGTGTAAGGGCACTCTCATCCTCCCCCCTAACATTTCAACAACATAACCACCTATAATTCAACAAAGAAATCCCTGCTCAGTACAGATGCATGCCTGAGAGACCTGCACCTTGGAACAACTAACACAGGCTCCTTGGAATAAGCAGGGAGACAAGAGAAGGGAGGGAAGCCCAACAGACCAGCACAGCAGCGTATCTGCACGCAGCTGGGAACAGGGGAGTAGACCTGGGTGGGCATTTTCCTCAGCTGGTCTGCACCAACAGAGCTAACCCAGCAAGTGGCTGGCTGTTGGAATAACCACCAGAGTGGCAGCATTGTATGGTCGCTCACACAAACAGTGAGAGAGTTTCTGAACCACGGGGGCTCATTGTGAATGGATCTGAGTAGCAATGCATCAGCAGACATCTTCCCTACAGTCACTCCCCAAGGCTGGGCCTGGCAGCCGGCTTTCAGGCAAAGAAAGTAGATAGCAGAACCCTGCCACCAATTAGACTCCCAGGTCTTGCCTCCCATTGCCCTTGGATTGGATTGTTTGTAGGTCAAGAGTTGTTGCAGTAGAAACACAGTTTCCCTCTGTGACTGAGCCCCAGGAGGAGTGGTTGTGCTACCCTTGAGAGTCAAGAACTGCCATTACTGTGAGGTAAAAACAAACCTTACCCCCAAGCAGCAGGGGTAGGACAACCTTATGGAAGCCCAGAGGCTCAAAACTGTGAGGCCACAGATGAAAAAAAAAAATTGCAATTCAGCGGAACAGAGTAGAAAGACCTCCTCAGAGATAAATGGGAAAACAAAGGAGAACAACGAACACCATGAACAATCACAACAACAATGATGGCCAGAATGGAATGAAAACCCCCCAGAAAACAGGCTATAGCACCTGGAATTATGTGAGTTGAATGACAGAGATTTCAAGATTGCAGTTGTGAAAATACTCAATGAGATGTGAGAAAATACTAACAGGCAATTCAGCTCACTCAGAAAACAAATAAATGAACAAAATGAGTATTTCTCCAAAGAAATTGAATTGTTGAAAAGGAATGTAGCAGAAATCCTGGAAATGAAGCAGGAAATTAAAGAAATTAAGAGTGAAGTGCTGAGCACAGAAAACAGAGCCAATCAGTTAGAGGGAAGAACTAGTGATGTTAAAGATAGGAATCAAGAAATGATGCAGAAGGATGAAGAGAAAGACCTGAAAATAAAGAAATATGAAATAGCCCTATGAGACCTCTCTGATTCCATTAAAAAATAATAATAACATAATCATAGGCATAGTGAAGGAGGAAGAGAGAGAATATGGAATGGAGAGTCTATTTTAAAAAACAGTAGATGAAAACTTCCCAAATCTATGGAAAGAGCTAGATCCTCAAGTCCAAGAAGCAAACAGAACACCTAGTTACCTCAATCCAAAGTGGCCCTCTTCAAGGCTACAGCAGAGACAAATGTAGATTCAAAATAAAAGTGTGGAAAATGATTTTCCAAGCAAATAACATCCACAAAAAAAACAAAAACCAAAAACAAAAAACCCCATTGGTGTAACCATGCTTATATCTGATAAAATAAATCTCAAGATAACATGAGACAAAGATGGGCACTTTATAATAATAATGGAACACTATATCAAGTAAACATAACACTTTTTAATATATATACACCCAACCAGGGAGTGCCAAAAATATATTGAAACAGCTACTGACAAAACTAAAGGGAGAAACAGATCAAAACACAATTATAGTTGGAAACCTTAATACTCCATTGATGGTTCTAAAAAGATCTACCAAACAAATAACTAATAAAGAAATATCAGCCTTAAATGAAACACTAGACCGAATGGATACAATTGACATTTTCAGAACATTTAATCCCAGAATATATGACCATACATTCTTATCCAGTGCACATGAAACATTCTCAAGTATAGACCATAAGTTGGGTCACAGAACAAACATCAACAAATTCAAAAAGTATGTTTTCTAACCATGATGCCATGAAATTATAAATCAATTGCAAAAAAGAGATAAAAAACAATCTACAAATACGTGGAGATTAAACAACATACTACTAAAATATGACTGGGTCAGAGAAGAAATAAAAGATGAGATCAAAATATATATAGAGATAAACGAGAATGATAAAGCCATATATCAAAACCTCTAGGATGCAGCGAAAGCTATAAGAGGGAAGTTTATTTCGCTATAGGCCTATTTCAAGAAAAAAGAGAAATTCCAAGTAAACAATCTAACATCACACCTAAAAAAAAAATAGAGAAAGAAGAACGCAAGCAACTAAAAGTTAGCAGAAGAAAGAAAATAATAAAATCAGAACAGAAGTAAATGAAATAGAGAACAAAAAAGATTGTAGAAAAAAATTAATAAAACTACGAGCTGGTTCTTTGAAAAGACTAATAAAGTTGACAAACCCCTAGCTAGTCTCACTAAGGAAAAAAGGGAAAAGACCTATATAAACAAAATCAGTAATGAGAGGAGAAATCACTACAAACATTACAGATATACAAAGGATCATACTAGTATATTATGAAAGCCATTATGCCATCAAATGCAATAATCTAGAAGAAATGGATAAGTTCCTAGAAATAGATAACCTTCCTAGACTAAATCATGAAGAACTGGTAAATCTAAATAGTCTGATCAGCAGTGAGGAAATTGAAACAATCATAAAAAAAACCTCCCAAAAAAACAAAAGTCAAGGACCAAATGGCTTCCAAACATTCAAGAAGGGATCAAAACCTATTCTTTACAAACTCTTCCAAAAAATTGAAGAAGAGGAAATACTTCCTAACACATTCTACGATGATAATATAACCCTAATACCCAAACCTGGCAAAGATAACACAAAAAAAGAAAACTACAGGCTAATATCCCCAATAACCTAGATGCAAAAATCCTAACCAAAATACTAGCTAATTGAATATAATAGTACATCCAAACAATAATACATCACGATCAAGTGGGATTCATTCCAGGGGCACAAGAATGATTCAATATTCACAAATCAATCAACATAATACACCACATTAACAAAAGAAAGAATAGAAGTAATATGATCTTGTCAATAGATGTAGAAAAAGAATTTGATAAGATATAACAGCCATTTATGATTAAAACACTCAATAAAATAGGAATAGAAGGAAAGTGCCTCAACTTAATATAGGCCCTATATGATAAACCCTCAGCTAATATCATACTCAATGGTGAAAAACTGAAACCTTTTCCCCTAAGATCAGGAACAAGACAAGAATGTCCTCTCTCACCACTCTCATTCAATATAGTACTGAAATCCTAGCCAGAAAAATAAGGCAAGAGAAAGAAATAAAAGGCATCCAATAGGGAAGGAAGAAGTCAAACTGTCACTTTTTGTGGATGACATGATGCTGTATACAAAAAAAAAAGCAAACAAAAAAAAAAAAAAACAATCCAAAGACTACCAAAAACTACTGGAAACAATGAACAAGGAAAAAATTAATGTACAAAATCCATTGCCTTCCTGTATACCAACAACAAAATTTCAGAAAAAGAAATGGAGAAGACAATTCCTTTTGCAATTACAGCCAAAAGAATAAAATACCTAGGAATAAACTTAACAAAGTATGCGAAAGATCTATACTGAAAATTACAAAACATTATTATTATTATTTTAAATATATTTTATTGATATTTTACAGAGAGGAAGGGAGAGAGATAGAGAGCTAGAAACGTCAATGAGAGAGAAACATCGACCAGCTGCCTCTTGCACACCCCCTACTGGGGATGTGCCCGCAACCAAGGTACATGCCCTTGACCAGAATTGAACCTAGAACCTTTCAGTCCGGAGGCCGACGCTCTATCCACTGAGCCAAACCGGTTTCAGCATGTGTACAGGTATTTTTGTGGGCATAGTTTTCATTTCTTTTGGATACATGTCTAAGAATACAATTGCTGGTTAATATTGTTACATGTTTAGTATATTGTATAAAATAAGGTTAATGTTTAAAAATGTGTTTGGTAGAATTCTCTAATAAAACCATTTGGGCTTGACGATTTTATTTTTGGAATTTTAAAAATATGAATTTATTTTTTTCTTTAATAGTTATGGCATTATTTGAATGATCTATTTCATGTAGCACAAGTTATGGTAGTTTTTGTTTATGGAAGACTTGATCCATTCAATTAATTTAAGTTATGAACTTTTAGTTTGTAGTATTACACTACTGTATTTTTGATATCTGTAGGATCGGTAGTGATCTTTCCTGTTATATTTCTGCTATTGGTGATTTATGTCTTTTTTATTTACTTTGTCAGTCTTGAGAGGCTTGTCAATTTTATTGATCTTTTTAAAGAACCAGCTTTTTGTTCTAATGATTTTATTGATTTCTGCTTGTTATTATTTATTTCCTGCTGCTTGCTCTGGGTGTGTTTTGCTTTTTCATTTTCTACATTTTTGAGATGGGAGCTTAGATTATTGACTTGATACCTTTTCTCTTTTTAAAAATTTAAAAAATATATATTTTATTGATTCTTTACAGAGAGAAAGGGAGAGGAATAGACAGTTAGAAACATCAATGAGAGAGAAACATCAATCAGCTGCCTCCTGCACAACCCCCAATGGGGATGCGTCTGCAACCAAGGTACATGCCCTTGACCTGAATCAAACCCGGGACTCCTCAGTCCACAGGCTGATGCTTATCCACTGAGCCAAACATGTTTTGGCAATAACTTTTCTCTTTCTAATGTAAGCATCTAAGGATATATATTTTCCACTCCATTACACTATTTGTCACATTCCATTATAATTAACTAATGTTAGTGTTTTAGTTCTGTCTCACAAGTTTGTTATGATATATTTAATTTCCAATCATTTTGACGCACCTATTATTCAGAGTTACCAGGAGTTTGGAGATTTTCTGTATCTTTGTGATATTAGTTTATTATTTGATTCCATTGTGACAGAGAACACACTCAATTCAACTTTTAAATTTGTTGGTGTGGTTCATGATCCAAAATCAGCATATTATGATATAAATTTTGTGGTGCTTAAAAAAGAATGTATAATCTGCTGTTGTGAATGGAATCTTTTATAAATATCAATCAGATCAAGTGATGAGAGTAACAATTTCTAAATGTTTTATGTCAGAGCAGAAATTGACTAGACTATTAAATTTCTGATATTTTTCATTTTGCACTTATTTTAAGGCATAACTAGCTATTCAGGGTATCAAACTGAAAGCCTGTGACATTTACTAGTTTTTTTTCATCTTGTATACTTTAAACTCCAATGTTTGTCTTCTTGGTTGTGTAGGACTTCTGAAAGTTTATCTCAATTTTTCAACCTTTTAAAAAAATTCCATTACATGTGTCTTCTTCCCCTCCCCCATTGACCTCGCCCCAGCCGTTCACACACCCCCGCACAATCCCTCACCCCCTACTGTCTGTGTCCACGAGTTATGCTTATATGCATGCATATAAGTCCTTTGGTTGATCTCTTACCCCACCCCCTTCCCTGCCTTTCCTCTGAGGTTGGTCTGTTGTTGTATGCTTCTATGTCTCTGGATCTATTTTTGTTCATCAGTTTATGTTGTTCATTATGTTCCACAAATGAGTGAGATCATGTGATATTTCTCTTTATCTGGCTTATTTTACTTAGCATAATGCTCTCAGGGTCCATCCATGCTGTTCCTTCTTTTTTTATAGCAGCATAGACAAGATGTACCACAGTTTTTTGATCCATTCATCTGCTGATGGGCATTTAGAGTGTTTCCAAACCTTAGCTATTATAAATTGTGCTGCTCTGAACATAGAGGTCCATTTGTCCTTTCTGATTGGTGTTTCTGACTTCTAGGGATCTAATCCTAAAAGTGGGATTTCTGTGTCAAATGGGAGTTTCATTTTTAGTTTTTTGAGGAAACTCCATATTGTTTTAGCTTGTGAATTTGCAAATACTTGAGAAAAAAAAGTATCAAATATAGATCTTACATATTTGCCCTTCTCTATGATCTTGGTCATTGAAGTATCTTGGAAACTCGTGTGTGTGTGTGTGTGTGTGTGTGTGTGTGTTAAAATGTTATGTTTTCATTCAAATTTTCTCTAAATATTACCTCCTTTTTGAAACATTCCTCAAACTTTCTCAGAAAAATTTAGGTAGTTCACTCCATCTATATTATAGATCTAGTTAGTATTAACTCCATTACAGAATTTCTTTTTATTGAACTACTAAATATTTGGAAACATACCTAGATCTTTGTTGTGTGTGTGTGTGTGTTTACTTTATTATTATTTTTTTAACTTAATAAATCTTTATTGTTCAGATTATTAAAATTGTTCCTCTTTTTCCCCCATAGCTCAGGGAAAACCAGGTTTCTACCCCACCCTCTCCCTTAAACCCCCCCCTCCAATGTCCTCATCCATAGGTGTACACTTTTTGTTCAGTCTCTTCCTGCAACCCCTACATCCCTTTTCCTCCATAGTCCACTCCCTTTCTATGTGCCTGATTCTATTATATTCACCAGTTAATACTGTTCATCAGATTTTTTATTCCCTTGGTTTTTAGATTCACTTGTTGATAGATACGTATTTTTGTCTATAATTTTTATCTTTATCTTTATCTTTTTCTTCTTCTTCCTCTTCTTAAAGAATACCCTTCAAAATTTCATATAATTCTGGTTTGGTGGTAATGAACTCCTTTAGCTTTTTCTTATCAGTGAAACTCTATCTGACCTTCAATTCTGAATGATAGCTTTGCTGGGTAGAGTAATCTTGGTTATAGGTTCTTGCTATTCATCACTTTGAATTTTTCTTCCCATTCCCATTTGGTCTGCATAGTTTCTGTTGAGAAATCAGCTGACAATTATATGGGTGCTCCCTTGTAGGTAACAAACTGTTTTTCTCTTGCTGCTTTTAATATTCTCTCTTTGTCTTTTGCCCTTGGCATTTTAATTATGATGTGTTTTGGTATGGTCTTCTTTGGATTCCTTTTGTTTGGGGTTCTGTGCACTTCCTGGACTTGTAAGTCTATTTCTTTCACTAGATGTGGTAAGTTTTCTGTCACTATTTCTCAAATAGGTTTTCATTATCTTGCTTTCTCTCTTTTTCTGGGACCCCCATAATTCTGATGTTCGTATGCTTGAAGTTGTCCCAATTTTTGGGGTTCTTTTTTCTTTTTGCTTTTCTGGAGGAGTGTTTGTTGCTTCTTTATATTCCAAATTTTTGACTTGATTCTTGCTATCCTCTAGTCTGATTTTATGTCTCTGTATAATATTTTTTTTATTTGTCAATGTATGCTTAATTTCTAGGATCCTTTTTCATATCCTTGAGGATCTCATTAAATTTATCAATATTTTCTAGGAAATTCTTGAAAAATCGTGATTTTGAACTTTATATCCAGTCTTTTGCTTTCATCCATTGTCTTCATTTGTGGCCTGCCTCTTTGTCTTAGCATTTTAGCTGCTTCCCTGATTTAATGGAGTGGCTGTGTGTGCTAGGTGTCCTAGCAGTGCCCAGTGGCTCAGACTCCCCAGTCACCTGAGGTGGACACTCTTGGTGCAGCCCTTTGTGGGCTGTGTGTGAAGTCTTATTGTAGTTAAACTTTGATTCTTGTTGGTATCAATGGGGGAAGTTGACCTCCAGGCCAATTGACTGTGAGGATCAGCTGTGTCTCCAGTGGGAGAGCTTCTGTGCTCAGTTTGGATGTGATGGAGTCCCAGGGTGGAGCAGACAGCCTTAGTTTCCCATCAGCCCAGCCCTAAGAGGCCCCTGTGTTTCCATGTCCTGCAGCAATGGCTGCATGCACCTCTGAGAGAAGGCTGCTCTCGAGTTTCATCCACTGCTATATTGTCCAATTTCTCCCTGAACGAGTTTGGTTCTCAAAGTCTCACCTGGAGCTGGATTTAAGTACAGTTGGGAGGTTTTGTTTCCCTCCGAATGAGAAAGCTAGCCACGCGCTCCCTCTCCACGTGCTGCTGCAAGTAAGGCAGCTATGTATTCATCCACTAGCCTTTTCTTCGTGCATGGGTCTCTGCACCTCCACAGCTCCTCTGAGTCTCAGTCTCCTTTACTCTTTCCTTCTAGTTGTAGAATTTCCACTCAGACATCTTTCTGGTGGTTCTGGACAATGTCTGCTCTGTCTTCCAATTGTAGTCTTGAAATTGTTGTGCAAGGCAGCAGTATTTTAGCAGGTGTTTACCTATGCTACAATTTTGGCTTCTCCTGTCATGACAGTACTTACCACATTATGTATAACTAACTGTAATTCTTTCCCCTAAAATCTAAATAACATAAGAGAGGAGAAATTTTAATTCATCTTTGAATTTCCAGAATCTCAGGCAGTATCTGACAAACAGAAGGCATTCAATAATGTAAATGAATGCATTATATAATTGGGTAATTCTTATTACTTTAATACTTTAATTAGATAGTCTGTGATGTAATTTCATTCACTTTTTTACTTGTAACTTTATTTTAATTATAAGATTGCTATTTTTTAATCCTGAAAATATAAGGGAATATAAAACTATATGCATTATACATCTGTTTAATACCACACAAGACTAATCACAATCCCAATTTCATTAGAGCAGATTTATTAAGCAATTTTTTTCACAAATGGGTAAATTAAAGTGAAGAGAGTTGAGAAGCTTGTCTAGGAATATGTGTCTAGTAAATTTTGGAGTTGATACAAGAATGCATGTCTTTCTAACTGAAGTATTTGCTTTTTCCACTACAACACAATTCATTGTCTAGGCCAAGGGGAAAGCATATATCATCATGCTTATCCTTCTGAAATGTTTGACATTTTAGGCATTTTGTTTACTAATGAAAACACAAGATCAATAGAGGGTCTGGTACATATTTGGTGATGTTTTAGAAATAAGAGATAGAGCCAGAGCTAGACATATATAAAGTGAATTAAGAATGAATGAGTAAATAAGTTAATAAAAATACAAGCAATGTCAAGAGTAAATAAAAGTTGACAGGATATATGTGCTACTTTTCTTAGAAAAATGCTGACAAGTTAATACAGCCTTTGAGAAGCTGGGTACTTAGAGCTGTTGACAATAGTGCTTGCCAAATATAAATAAGTTCTTATAAATTTAGAATCTTTGTGAAGAAATAAAATATAAACAAAACATTTTTTTTCCTACTCATGATTACCAATTGAGGAAACAAAAGAGCCAAAACAAAAATTCCAATTGAATTAAGTGTTGATGGATTGTGAAATTGGCAGTATTTTTATACACAGACTTGATCTTTTAATATTTCTTCCCAAGAAATGAGAAAATAAGAAGCACAAGGGCATAGTTCAAAAACTGTATTTTTATGCAATGATTCGGGGCAATTATAAGGCATGGGTTTGAGTTCAAGAGACTTCAGGTGAAGACTGAGAGCAGCCACTCACTAGTTGACAGTGAGAGCAAGAAAGTTATTAGTAATAGGAGACTAAATTGATTGTACTCTCACTAGGGTTTTGTTTTGTGTTTTAAAATGTTTGTGTAAAGCAAACAGAATATTTATGAATATAGGGAAATCAAAAAATCATTTCTACAAATTTAATCTATATGGAATTGATTTTTGTGTATGGTATGAGGTAGGATCCAATATTATTTCCTTCTCATGTGATTAACCCATATCTTTTATGTATATATTAAGTCCTCACTTAATGCCATCCATAGGTTCTGTGATTTTATTTGAGACAACATAGAGTGAAATCAATTTACTATAGGCCAATTGTTATAAAAAATAAGTTAATTTCTAACAGCATATCATCAATGTTATAATGAAAGAATGTTGAACAAGAGGATGTTATTTGAGGACCTGCTGTATTTAATATACAAATGCACATATGTATATGTGTGCATATATACATATTTATTTATATATTTTTCTGTTCTTTAACATAATGTGTATGGAGGTGGGGGGGGAGTGTATCCATTACATTTATGTTCCACTGGTGTGAAGCTATGGCTCATGTGGTCTCAGGTTCAAAGACTTGGAGAAAAAGCTGACGTGCAAATTAATACACAAGACAAGAAATATAAATTTGGAAATTATGGGGGAAGCCAGTTGTGATCTCGGTACAAGGGACCAAGTTCCACTAAGTCTCCGGTCCCATCTACTTTTATTTATTAGAATACACAATTGCCTTTCAGGAATGCAAACAGATTTACCAAAAATGATTATTTAGTAAACAGCAAGATTATCAGGTTGGAGGAGTTAGCTTTAGGCCATTGAGTCATCAGCAGTAGGTAATAAAATGTAGATATTCACCATGTGAATATCAAAGAGCCCCATTCAGCCTTCTCGCATTTATATTACAGTTGATCTTGGTTCCCAGCACACTGGTCAGCTCATCTCTCCTTATGACTTTATCACACTGCATTATTTTATTTTATTTTATTTTATATTTATTTTATTTAATTTTTCTTTGGGTAAATGGGACTTAAACTTTGCATGTGCTTTTGTAATATTTTTCCAAATAATCTTTGAACTCAGGTTTTTTGTTGTTTTTTAATATTTTTTTTTTTGTTGAATTCAGAGAGGAAGGGAGAGGGAGAGAGATGGAAACATCAATGATGAGAGAAAATCATTGATTCGCTGCTTCCTGTAGCAATCCCCCCCCCCCCCACACACACATACACACACTGGGGATTGAGCCCACAACCTGAGCATGTGCCCTTGACTGGAATTGAACACAGGACCCTTCAGTTCCCAGGCCAATGGTCTATCCACTAAGCCAAACTGGCTAGGGCTGAACTTGGGTTTACTTTTGTTGTTGTTGTTGTTAAATATATTTTATTGATTTTTTACAGAGAGGGAGGAAGAGGGATGGAAAGTTAGAAACATTAATCAGAGAGAAACATTGATCAGGCTGTCTCCTGTACACTCCCTACTGGGGATGTGCCTGCAAGCAAGTCCTTTGGTTGATCTCTTTCACCCCCTCCCCAACACTCCCCAGACTTCCCACTGTAATTTGACAGTCTGTTTGGTGCTTTACTGCCTCTGTATCTATCTTTTTGTTCATCAGGTTATAATGTTCCTTATTTTCCATAAATGAGTGAGATCATGTGGTATTTTTCTTTCATTGCCTGGCTTATTTCACTTAATATAATGCTCTCCAGGTCCATCCATGCTGCTGTAAATGGAAATAATTATTTTTTTTAGCAGCATAGCATTCCATTGTGTAGATGTATCATAGTTTTCTAATCCACTCATCTGCTGATGTGCAATTAGGCTGTTTCCAAATCTTAGCTATGGTGAATTGTGCTGCTATGAACATAGGGGTGCATATATCCTTTCTGATTGTTGTTTCTAGTTTCTTAAGATATATTCCTAGAAGTGGGATTACTGGGTCAAATGGGAGTTCCATTTCTAGCTTTTTGAGAAAACTCCACACTGTTCTCCACAGTGGCTGCACCAGTCTGTGTTCCCACCAGCAGTACATAAGGGTCCCTTTTTCTCCACATTCTCGCCAGCACTTGTCGTTTGTTGATTTGTTGATGATTGCCATTCTGACAGGTGTGAGATGGTACTGCATTATCGTTTTGAGTTGCATCTCTTGAATAATTAGTGACTTTGAGCATGTTTTCCTATGTTTCTTGGCCTTCCTTCTGTCTTCTTTCAAAAGGATTCTATTTGTTGCCCATATTTTTGCATTATTGTATTTTAAAGTCTTGATATTTCCTTCTTCTTCAAGAGTACTTTGGAAAACCATGGACTTTTGGCCTTTCCTAGATATTATAGGAGAGTTTTGTAATTTTCTTTTTTTAATATATTTTATTGATTTTTTACAGAGAGGAAGGGAGAGAGATAGAGAGCTAGAAAAGTCCATGAGAGAAACATCGACCAGCTGCCTCCTGCACACCCCCCACTGGGGATGTGCCCGCAATCAATGTACATGCCCCTGCCCGGAATCAAACCTGGGATCTTTCAGTCAGCACACCGACGCTCTACCACTGAGCCAATCGGTTTCGGCTATAATTTTCTTGTTAAAGATTTTTTAAAGATAACTTAAAGAATACAATTCATCACTTCCCACATGCTCCTTTTACTATCTGACAATAATACTCCTTCATAAAGAGGGTGGTCTATGTTCTTTTCCCTTGAATCTGGATGGCTTTGTATCTTGGCAGAAGTGAAACACATCTTCCAGGACTGAGTCATACAAGCTGTTTAAGCTTCTACCTGGCTATTCTGTGACATGCACCTGGGAGTTCTGAATAGACATATAATGTCTGGCTACCCTAAAGCACCCATGCCAGAAAGAGCACATGGAAATGATATATATGGGTAAAGAAGAGGTTAGGTTTGATCGCTGTGAACAGAAGAACTAGAATCTAAAGTTGTATTATTTGATATAAAACTTGCCTGCTGACCACACAGAAACAAGAGCAAAGAGAACGTTCATATGAGAGTCTTAGTTGTCTTACCTGTGAAATGGGAGTGAAAGTATCTACCCCTTGAGGTTGCTGTAAGGATGAAGTCTATAGCCACATACTGACATCTTAGTGGTATTCACTAAGGGGCACCTACCATGGGTGCTATCAAGTTGTATCAGCAATAATGATAATAAAATTTATCTTTTGTGCACTGGGTAAACCTTTTCTGGGTTGTCAGTATGGAAAACAAATGTTTAGAAGTCTTTTATACCTTTTATGAAATCAATTAGTTGGAATTGAAATGTGTTATTTAAGGAGATCATTTGAAAAGTAAATATGACATATTATCAAGCGTCTTGCTAATCTTTGTGTTCAGAATTTAAAGCCTCAGGATAGATCACATGGCAGTTTACATTGGTATGCAGAAGGAGAGGGCAATTCTGTATTCGTGGCAGCCTGTTTAAAATGGGCACGAGTCTTTCATAACAAGGTTATATAGTATTGATTTGTCTTTCAAGTGTTTATTTATTTATTATATGTGCCATTCCTGAAAAATGAAAAGTGCAACAACAATTCATGGCTGTTTCCAGTTTCCAGGAGCAGAATAGATATGAGTATATTTATGGGATATTTATTTCCTAATATATGCAATGGAGTTGATTCCAAATTATTTGACTTAGAAGCAGAATATAAATCTCTGCAGGCACAAGTAGAGTTAAGGTTTGTACTAAATCTTTGCCTAAAATACCCAAAGCAAGTTATGAAAAAATCCCTTTCCATGTATCAAGTTAAATGTAACCTTACTGGGAAGCCAGTGATAAAACTGGACCCCAGGATGATGCATTTAACACAACATACATCACTAGCTTATATTTGATTCATGGATGAAATATCTTATTTCTGCCACTATAATGTACATTCTTTAAAGACAACATATTTGGCCTTTAATGTTTTGCATATAAGCTATTGGGGGAGGGAGCTATTATTTATCCTGTTCCTCTTATGTGCCGGGCACAGCTCTGAGCACTTTGACAATAGTTAACATTTATGTAGTTGTTTACTGTGAGCTAGGTATTGTGTTTCAGATGCTTTATATACATTATGCATTTAATCCTCACAATAACCATATGATTAGATATTATATCCTCCATATTTTTTTCAGGTGAGGAAACCCATACTCTGAGAGATTAAGTAACTTGTCCAGAGTTAACCAGTTCATAGATGCTGAATTCAGACTAAGGGCTCAAGTTTGATTGGTTGAAAAGCCCATCTTTTTTTCCATTATTGCCCAGATAGTTTTAAAATATCTTTTGATATAGGAATGAATGCATAAATGAGAATTCTGGGCATATGTCTTTTTGTGGACCTGAGACCATTGCTAAAATATAACAATTCTCACTTACCCCTGAGAGAGTCTAAATAAAGAGTATAACATTCATTTATTCAATAGATACTTATTGCCAGTTTACTTTGTGTCAAGCATTTCACTAGGAGCTGAAGACATAAAGGTAAAATGATTGTCCCTGATCCCCACTGGCTTAGGGTCTTTAGAGGATTCAAACAATAAAAAACCCCACAAAGCTTTGAATATGTAGCTACTATAGAAACTTCGCAGCTCCAGGGTGTAGGCACTGAACCAAGAAAAGAGAGAAAGTGGGAGAAAAGCAAAGCAAATATAAAGCCTTTTTTTAAACCTTATTGCTATCAAAAGCTGTTTTTAAACTCATTTATTTGCAACCCATGGCAGCAGCTTGATGTGAGAAAACTTTGGCAGATTACAGAGAGAGGAGTGAAGAAAAAGAAGAAGGGAGAGGGGAGAGGAGAAAGAAGATTGGGAGAAGGAAAGAGAGAGGGGGAGAGGGAGGGAAGGGGGTAGAGAGGGAGGAAGGGAAAGATATAGATAAATGACAGATAGATAGAGAGACTAAGAGACAGAGAGAACACAACAGCCTGTTAAGATTTCACTGTGGTTTGCAGTTTGATATTCATTGTCTTTTTACCTGGTTTGGGAAATTATACCCTTTCTCAGAAATTGTCATTTTTGATTTTCTGTAAAGAAGACTGACAGTTGAAAGACTGCTGAACTTTTCTGGGATTCTGCACTGTCACTTGCTTCCCTTTTCTTTTCTTTTCTTTCCTGTTCTTTTCTTTTCTTTTCTTTCCTTTTCTTTTCTTTTCTTTCTTTTTTTTTTTAACTGACATCATCAGCTACTGCAAGGGGGGATACTTATTTTCTTAATAGCCATGTTGGGTTTTGAACAAAAAGTCTTCTCTGGACCAGAGAGGGTGGGAAGAAGGGAGCTGCTAGTTAAACAGCAATCATAACTGCATTTATTCCTGGACTCAAGGTCAAATCAGGGTAGTTGAGAGTGAAGTACATGGTTGCTGTAAGTGCTGCAAGAGTGAATTAAAAGTGGAGGGCGTAGTCTCCAAAGGGGGCCATTGTCAGTCACTTCCATCGCAGTGCAGTCAGCAAGGAGATCCTCTCTTTTGGAATGCTGTACGTTTCGCTCCCTCTCCTACAATCGGTAGTATAGAGTTTAACAGTCCTTGTGAGCTCAAGAAGTGTATACTCTAATAAATGTTACACCAGAGGAAGGAGCAATAATCCTTACTCTGGCTCATTCCCCTCTGAGCCCAGCACTGTCTCAGATTTTCTTTTATTTCTTTCATTTAAAACAAATTATTAAGGTATTATATGTGTACCATTGTGCCCCCCACCACCACCCATACATGCCCTCCCTCCCCAGAGTTCTGTGTTCGTTGGTTGTACTTATATGCATGCATATCAGTCCTTTGGTTGATCTCTTATCTCCCCCAGGCCTCCTTCCCCTCCCCGCTGTCATTTGACAGTCTGCTTGTTTTATGGTGACTATCTCAGGACCATGTGAATAGAATCCGTTCCTCCTCTGGTTCACCCTGCGCCCTCCCTCTCCCCCCCTCCCAGGTCCCACCGCTTCCCCGGGGCACACGGCTCTCCCGGGGCACATGTCTCTCCCAGGACTCACAGCCCCCCCTGGGGCACACAGCTCACCTGGGGCACATGCCCCCTATTTTTTCCATGCCTAGTTTTTTTCAGTACTCTCATGACAGACTAAATATTGTTTTCTCTTAGTTCTATTCTTGTTGACTTGCATTTGTCTAATGCAAACCTTATCCTCTTAGGACTGCCCCCTCAGCAATTTTCCATCAGGTGTATGTGTCTCTCTTTGATTTTTAAGCAGTTTTTCTATCTTGTCACAGTCCCAGGTACAACACATTAACTGCAGCATCGGTGTGGATGCCTTTCTCTATTGTGAGGAGGTGAATTGCTTGAAATTCCAGCTTGAGACTTAAATGATTTCCCTGTTTAAGATTTTGGAATTGACAAGATTTTCTTTCTCACTTGGATTTCATTTATTCCTAGTCCCCTACCTTGAATGCTCTTAATGGGTGTTGACTGATGGTTTGATGCAACTGTAAAATGGAGTGAGGATGCTGATTAAATCATTCTTCCCTTTGGGCAACCCTTATGACCCTCAATATTTTATTTCTAGAAAAAATATTTGGTTAACAAAGGAGAAAAAAATACTCCTGGAGAAATAGCTTATATCTAGGATGCTATTAATGTTGAGTACACATTAATTTCAAGCAAATATAAAATTTTCTATATTTTTCATACCTCATTCACAGCTCATCTCAGACTGTATGTCAATGATTACTTCAATGTCTATCCTTCTTGTTCAATAGTGTGTAATTTAAGGACAGAGTTTTCCTCTTACTCATTTTATGTCCCTAGCCCCTAGCAGAATGCCTGGCGTATCTCATACCCTATATAAATATTCTTGAATGTATCTTTTATTACTGTTATCTCCTAGGAGTACCAGAGTTTTAATATTCACAGGGAGTATTATATAAAATTCATACAATTCAGATTCAGATGCTTTTTTGTTGATTTGCGCTGGAGTGTCAGAATTTAAACAACTGTTCTGTACATCCAAATGCCCTTTTAAGTTGTGAAGGTGTTTTGCACAAACACATATTAGAACATTGAATTATACAACCAACCTGAGAGAATACTTTTGAAAATATGAACATATGTGATTTTAAAAACAGAAAGGTGAAAATTAGCATCTCCAAATACAAGTTCTACGGAGGCATAAAGGATTTAAGAGATGAGCTGTGTTTGTACTATAGCATATAAAATGTTAAGAAGAGTCAATCTTTCACGCAGGTGTTTAACTGTTAAGTCAAATGTTCCGATCCTACACAGTCCTTACCCAGATTTCTATTATTTATCAAAAGCTAACACCTGCTAAGCTGGTACAGGTGGATTGACTAGCTATTCTGATTATAATCAACCATAAAAAGAAACAAAATGCCCAAATGTGTTTTTGTGCTTGAGTCATCTGGGGCTAAAGTAGGAGATTAAAAATGTGCAAAGTGCTGCATATCCAGCAAAAATACAAAGGTACTATCCTTGAAACAGAGAAGTGAAAATCCTGAATAAGAAACCCCTATACTATTTTCATGAAGAAGACATAAATGCTGCATGCTGAGGGGGCGGATTCAAATGGAAATGAGCTAGCAGAGTTGCTGTGCCATGGAAACTCCTCAGCTGCTGCCTGAAAGAGATCTTCAAAAGCCCCCAAAAGGAAGAAAAAGCATCTTCTTGTATGAATATGATGAAAAAAGAAAAAAAGAAGAAGAAATTGGAGCTCATTTGTAGATTGGTATGAATGTTTCCAAGCCTATCACCAAGGGAAAGGAGAGGAATTGGGGAAAATGAATTCTGGATGAAAGGTTTTTTTTTTTTTTTGGGGGGGGGGTGGGACTGAAATATCTATAGATCTGTAGTGTATTCTTTTGTTAAGATGGGTTGGGTTATCTTGTCAACTTCTTTATACATACCAGTTGAATTAGTTCCCTCTGAGTGGGTTCCATAGATTTACATCTTACAGGAAAAGTTAGATACTATCTAACCCCTTCATAGTCCCTTAGAGCTCCCCCTGCAAGGGGGGATCGTCTTTAACATTTTTTAAAAATAATTCTTTATTGTTGAACATATTATATGTGTCCACTTCCCCACCCCTTTAGCCAGGCCTTCACCACCCTATTGTCTGTGTCCATGGGTTATGCATATATGCATAAAAGGTTTTAGTTGGTTACCTCCTGCCCCCTTGCCCTCCCTTCCCTCTGAGATTCCACACTCTGTTCCATGCTTCCATGTCTTTAAATTCATTCTGTTCATCAGTTTATTTGTTAATTAGATCCTGAATATGAGTGAGATCATCTGATGCTTGTTTTTCTCTTGACTGTCTTATTTCACTTAGCATTATACTCTCCAGGCCCTTCTATTCTGTCTTAAATGGTAAGAGATTCATTTTTTTTTACTACTGCATAGTAGTCCATGGTAAAAATGTACCACCACTTTTTTATCCACTCATCTACCGATGGCACTTGGGTTGTTTCCAGATCTTAGCTTTGTAAATTGTGCTAGTATGATATAGTATACATTCTTTCTCCTTGGAGTTTTGTTTACATGACCTAGAAAAAAATTGATGAAAATGTAGAAGTAAACCTGAATAATTATCTATACTTTGCTGATAATAAAGATACACTAAGTCTGTGGTCAGCAAACTGTGGCTCGTGAGCCACATGCGGCTCTTTGGTTCCTTGAGTGTGACTCTTCCACAAAATATCACAGCCTGGGAGAGCCTATTTTGAAGAATTCGTGTTAGAAGAAGTTTAAGTTTAAAAAATTTGGCTCTCAAAAGAAATTTCAATCAGTATACTATTGATATTTGGCTCTGTTGATTAATGAGTTTGCCAATCACTGCACTAAATAAAACAGGAATTTTGGGGGTAAAATAGGACAGGTTTAGGAAATTTTAGCAATTTTGGAAATTAAGGATATGATGGAAGAAGCACAGGGCTGCAGAGCAGCAGAAGGTATATTTTTATAGAATATGGAAGCTGAAAAGCTGCAACAGGTACATTTCCAAAGAATGAGGGAACTGAGAACAGCAAAATGTCTATATTTACAAAATAAAGATTAGGAGGCCCTTCATCCAGAAGGAGAAGTAGAAAGCCCAGAGGGAATAGGAAAACAATAAGGAAGGAGGGGTGAGAACCTCACATGTTACATGTGAGGTTCAACCTTTGAGCCCAGGAGTTACTATAGTAACCAGTCTAAGGGAATAGTGACCAATCAGAGGAGATATCAAGGCACCAGGATCTGCAGCTTTTATAAGCCATAGGGAAAAAGAACTCAGTGGGGCCCTTTCCCCCTCTCTACTTGGGAGTCCATTCTGTAGGACTCTTTCCCTCTCCCCATGTGGGAGACTGTATTTATCCTATCCAATAAAGACCAAATATGCAAATTGACTGTAACTCCACAGCAAAGATGGAGGTGACCACAGCCAATAAGGAGGGAATATGCAAATTGACATGACAATGCAAGAGGTAGAAGACAGTTCTGGCCAGAGTGAAGGTGGTGCCAGGGGAAGGAAGGCCTATTATTGCATGAATCTTCATGCATTGGGCCTCTAGTTCTTCAATAAATTTCCATCTTTGCTATGCCACATTCTGTCCATGGATTCATTCTTCAATTCCAGTGGAAAAAGAATCCAGATTCCAATCCAAAAATTCCATTTCATAAGGATATGAAGAGGATGTATTATTTGGAATTCAAGATGGCAGGAATAGGTTATAGAAGAAAATGAAGTTAGAAGGAAAAAAAAATATGGGTTTTGGAGTCAAGCCTTCATTCATTCAGTAAATACAGGTTTGCAGTTGTGAGTATGTGAAACACAGAGTTCATTTGTATATTATTATGTATTAATTATTGTATTATTTTCCATAAGAAGAACTGTAAACCTACTTTTATTGGGAGCCTGCTATAAAGCAGGCATTTTCCTAGCTTCTGAGTAAACTGTAGAGGGGAAAAAGAAGAAGAAGAAGAAGAAGAAGAAGAAGAAGAAGAAGAAGAAGAAGAAGAAGAAGATGATTCCTTCCTGCCTCCATGCCACCAATAGATTAGTAAGGGAGAATTAAATAAAAAGTCACACAATAAATCTAGCATTGCATTTTTCCAACAGATAGAAAATAAAAAGGTAGTGTGAGAGAAAGAGATTAAGGTGTTGGAGTAACTAAAGGAGTGCTCTACTTCCATTTTTGAAAGTTACTTGTGTTTTGACTGTGGGGAAGTTACTTAATATTTTTGAACCTCAGTTCAAAACTTTGAAAAAGAGCTACTGAACAATGTGTGAATAAAATGAAGTGAAAAGAGAAAAGTATCTAACATCTACTTTGGATATTTTGCATATCTAGGTAAGTTTTTGTTTCTTTTTTATTTTTAAATATATTTTATTGATTTTTTACAGAGAGGAAGGGAGAGGGGTAGAGAGCTAGAAACATTGATGAGAGAGAAACATCTACCAGCTGCCTCCTGAACACCCCCCACTGGGGATGTGCCTGCAACCAATATACATGCCCTTGAATGAAATCAAACCTAGGATCTTTCAGTTTGCAGACCGATGCTCTAACCACTGAGCCAAAGTGGTTTTGGCCATATCTAAGTTTTAACTAGGAAATCCTTTCATTCTAGTTATATTGTCAATGATCTAACAATGTTTTCTTCTTTTCCCTAAGTAAATGACAAAGAATCTGACCAGACTGAGTGCAATATAGATTACTGAAAACTGACCTTCAAGGTCAAATTCCCTCCTTGTGCTCTCACAGAGGATCCTATTCTATTTTGACTAATTAGCCATAGATACAACTTTTATATCAAAATGTATACAGTCTCCTTCCTCATTATTCTAATACCAGCAAACAATCATTACCTTATTTTTTAAATCTTTAATGTTGAGATTATTATAGATGTCCCTCTTTTTCTCCCATTGCCCCCCTCCACCCGGTTCCCACCGCACCCCAAGCCTTCACCACCCTATTGTCTGTGTACATAGATAATGGGTATATGCACATAAAAATCTTTGTTTAATCTCTTACTGCCCCTGCCCCCTTCCCTATGAGAATCATCACTCTCTATGCCTCCAATTCTCTTATTCACCAGTTTATTCTGTTCATTAGATTTCTTATTTGCTTATTTTGATTTTTAGACTCAGTTGTTAATAGGTATGTGTTTGTTACCATTTTGTTGTTCATATTTTTAATCTTTTTCTTTTTTTCTTAAAGAATACCTTCAACATTTTATATAATATTGGTTTGGTGGTGATAAACTCCTTTATCTTTTTCTTATCTGTGAAGCTCTTTATCTAACCTTCAATTCTAAATGATGGTTTTGCTGGGTAGAGTAATCTTGGTTATAGGTCCTTACTATTCATCACTTTGAATATTTCTTGCCATTCTCTTCTGGACTATTGAGAAATCAGCTGACAGTCATAAAGGGCATTTCCTTGTAGGTAACTAACTTCTTTTCTCTTCCAGCTTTGAAGAATCTCTCGCCCCCCCCCCTTTTTTTTTTTAGCCTTTGACATTAAATTGTGTCTTGGTATGGTCCTCTTTGGGTTCCTTTATTTGGGACTCTCTGTGCTTCCTAGACTTATAAATCTATTTCTTTCAACATGTAGGGGACATTTTTTTGTCATTATTTGTCATTATAGGTTTTTAACATACTGCTCTCTTTCTTCTGCTGGCACCCCCATAATGCAAATGTTGGTGTGCTTGAAGTTGTTTCAGAGGCTCCTTATACTATCTTCATATTTTTTCATTTTTTTTCCCTTTTGCTCTTGTGGTTGGGTGTTTTCTGTTTCCTCATATTTCAAATAGTTGATTTGATTCTTGGAGTCTTCTATTCTACTATCGAATCGCTGTATATTATTCTTAATTTCAGTCAGCTTATGCTTAATTTCTGATTGGTCCTTTTCCACTTTTTTGGCCTTATCACTAAGATCCTTGAAAGTCTCACTAAGTTCCTTGGAGGTTTCTAGAAGATTCTTGAGTAACTTTACAACCGTGTTTTTGAGATCTATATCCAGTAGTTTGCTTTCCTCCATTTCTTTCATCTGTAATATGTTTCATTGTCTCTGCATTTTGGCTGTTTGTTTCTATGTATTGGTTAGAGCTGCTATGTCTCCTTGAGTTGGTAGAGTGGCCTTGTATAGTAGGTGTTCCATAGGGCCCAGTGGCTCAATCTCCTCAGTCACCTGAGCTGGGAGTTCTAGGTGCACCCCTTTGTGGGATGTGAGCACAGTATTCATGTAGTTAAGACTCTATTGCAGACAGCAACAAGATGGCGGCAGAGGTAAACGCCTAACTGCACTGCACTCAACAATTTCAAAAAATACAACTAAAATATAAAGTGGACATTATCCAGAACTACAGGAAAGTTGACTGACTGGAAATTCTACAACTAGAAGGAAAGAGAAAACCAGAAGGAAAACCAGAGGAGCTGTAAAAGCCTAAGGTACGGAGACACGGTGTGTGTGTGGGGAGAGGACGGAGCCGGAGAGGAGGGGCGGCTGAGGGCCTGGCTGGCGTTCCCTAGCGGGAAGGAGATAAAAGCTCCGGACTGTGCTGAACCCCAACTCCGACTACACTGAACCCCAGTTCTGGGCGAGACCCTGGGGTCCCAGGCTCATACAGAGGAAATCTGGGCTGTAAGGTGGAAGTTCAGGGGAGCGGCGAAGAGTAGAACCTCAGAGTCACGCACATTGTGCGCAGAGGACAGTCTGTTCACTGAGCTGCTGAATTGTCCCAGCGGGAAGGACTCAAAAGCTCAGGACTGTGCTGAGCCCCAGTTCTGACTGCACTGAACTCCAGTCCTGGGCAAAAAACCCTCAGGCCCCAGCCTCATACAGAGGGAATCTGGGCTGTAAGGAGGAGGCTCAAGGGAGCAGTGAAAGGCAGAGAAGAGGAAGAAAATAAAGATAAAAATTATGAACAAACACGTAACTATCAACAAGTGAGTCTAAAAACCAAGGGAAGTAAAAATCATGATGAACAATATTAACTGGTGAATATAATAGAATCAGAGGTATGGAAGGGGAGTGGACTGATGATTCTCAGGGAAATGGGGAGTGGGGCGGGGCAGGAAGAGACTGAACATAAACTGCACCTAGGGATGAGGACAATGGGGGATGGGGAAAGGGCAGAGAGTTGAATGGAAACTTGGTGGAGGGTAGCAATGGAGGGGGGTGGGGGGGCGGAATGAGGAACATTTGTAATAATATGAACAATAAAGATTTATTTTAAAAAAAGACTCTATTGCTATTGGTGTCATTGGGAGGACTGGACCTTCAGGCCAATTGCTTATGAAGTCCAGCTGCGACTACAGTGGGAGAGATGCTATGCAGGAGACACCCCCATGGAGCAGTAGTTGTTTTTGTGAGACTTTGGTGCTCACTGAGTGCCCCATAAGTATGTTGCTTAAGCAAGTGTAGAGTTGTAATTTGGAATAGTCTGACACTGACAACTGGCTCTTGGGTCTCCAGGGAGGTGCAAAGTCAGCCACTACCTGGGGCCACCCAGAAGGAGCTACAGAGAGATCTGCAGATTCCTCCTCTTTGTATTGGGTTTTGAAGTACCCAGATGATGCCCTTGTATGAAGCAAGGCAGGATGGTGTTGGTGCCATGTCTTGAGCCTTTTATTGATAGGTTTGGGGCTTCCTGACCCAGCTGCAGCTTGTTTGAGAGATTTTAGCCTGAGCAAGGACATGCCATTTGTATGCAAAAGCACTGCACACAGCTTGGATGGGGTTGTAAATTGGATGAGGCAGGGTCTTAGGGAATTACTAGGGTGGAGCAAACAGAAATGGCTGCCAATCAGCCCTGCAACTGGGAAGGTCCCAGCATAGGACAATGATCCCTGTGAGCAACTCCTTCTGGGAGAAAGCACCCCCGAGTTTCTGCCTCAGTGCTAGATAGTCCAGTTCCTCCTTGTATGTGTCTGTGTTCCCAAGAGCCTCACAGTGGTGCTGGAGCTTGGAGGAAGCAGTGTCTTGTAAGTTCAGTTCATGGAGCTAGCCTTTTAAGAGGAAGAGCTGAGTCTCCAGCAGCCTCTGTGTCACTGAGCCCCAATCTGCACTGGTTTTTACAATCTGTAGTTCTTACTGCCCATAGGGATTTCTTTTCCCAGCTCTGGTACCCTATACTGGGGGTCTGGTGTGGAGCTGGGACCCTTTGTTCTTCTGGGCAGCCTCCACACAGAGGATCTCCCCCTCAATTAAAAAAGTGGCACACATGGGTGCTAGACAAGCTTGTTCCATGCCTCCTACCAGTCTCATTGTGCTTTCTTCTGTATTTCTCTAGTTGTAGGACTTCAATTCAGCCAGCTTTCCAGCAGTTCTGGATGATGGTGGTTCTCTGTTTTAATTGTAATTTTTATGTGTATGCGAGAGGCATTGTATACAGGTGTTTACCTATGCCGCCATTTTCCTCAAAAGCATTACCATATTTTATTTATTTATTTATTTGTTTATTTATTTATTTATTTTAAAATATATTTTATTGATTTTTATACAGAGAGGAAGAGAGAGGGATAGAGAGTTAGAAACATTAATGAGAGAGAATCATCATCAATCAGCTGCTTCTTACAAACCCCCTACTGGGGATGTGCCCACAACCAAGGTACATGCCCTTGACCAGAAATGACCTGGGACCTTTCAGTCTGCAGGCTGACGCTCTATCCATGGAGCCAAACCAGTTTTGGCTTACCTTATTTTTTTTAAAGAGGTAGAAAGAACCTTAGCTCTTTATTTTTGCACTATTGTTCTTATGTTGGCCTATGGATTTCATCTTTTCAACACCTTTCAGTGGTTTGTGTGTAGAAGGTTTACACTTGGTGCTGGGCTTTCAAGCTGTCTGGCATAAAGAAGAGTGTTAGCATTTCAGGCTAACAATTTGCACAGTGGGGTGAACATAACTGAATAGTGCTTTGAAGATTCAGAGTCCTACAATGCCCTAGGGTTACCAAGCTAATGAATTGATGATCCATCATGCTGAGAGCTGAAAGTGAATGAGTCACAAACTCTGGATCACACCTCAGAAGTCGATTTATTTGCAATAGAATTCTTATATGGCCTTATTTTTAATGTTTACTTTTTTTAAAAGGAATGAATTTTGGTTAATCACATGATCTGCAAAATGTATTTCTGGTTATTTCAAATTTTAGGAATTGAACTTTTAAAGATATTAGCATTTAAGTGGAAATGGTTTATGTATAAATATATATATTTCCTTCATTCATTCTTCAGCCACATATTTTAATGGCATACATCGTACATTCAGAGTGAATTTTTTCTAACCTAGTTCAGGCAATATAATACATTTCCTAATTAGGGAAGCAATGCCTGCAAGTCTTGTTGCACATCATGCGGAAGAAGTGTTTTTCCAATACTGCTTCCTGGGCCTAAACTCAAATACACAGAACAGAAAATTCTAGGGGTGGAGCCTCAAAATCTATAATTAAAAAAAAAAATCTCTCCAGGTGCTTGAGGTTTGTGGATGTGCCTCTCAGGACTAACAGAGCAAGTGCAAAGAGGCTGTGTGTGTTTTATGCTAACGTGAATCCCTTTTTGCCCACAGGCACTTTTCTGACAGTCATTACAGGTGTAATCAGTGCTTCTGCTGATTGCAGTTGTTCCTCTCTCTCTAGTTATGCCCCAGATGTGTCGTAATTCAAAATGGAGCTTATTCCAAGTATTGGGAGGGAAGTTAATGTTGCTCAGGAAGGGAATCCTGGCTCACTTATAAATATTCTTTCTCTTTTTCGGTAGTACTCTACTGAGAAAAATACTGAAAAACAATGTGTGTTCATGTGTTTGTGTGTGTGTGTGTGTGTGTGTGTGTGTGTGTGTGTGTGTGTATGAGCATGTGTTTGTTTTTTTCTAGAATAATAATGACCTTGATGAGAAGCCCTTTCATTAGGATTATAGCCCAAGAGACTATAAAAACATTCCTAGGTAAATTGCTGTTTTGTAAGCTCCTGGGTTTGAATTATTCAGCTGTTGTTACTATGGAACCGCGAGCCTTGTTCACTTTGCAGAGGAAAATACTAATGGTTCCCCAGTGTCCCCACTCTGTGGAAGAGCTCATTAAGGGAAAAGTACTGCTCTCCCTGCTAAAGACACACAAGCTAACAGCAAAATGTCCATATCAAGATTTTAGGCGTACCGCTTGTTTGGCAGAGTTTGCACTTTCAGATGGGGCTTGTTCTTGGAAGTGTGACCATGCCTCCTTGATGTGTAGAGTTATGCTTAGGTCAGCTCAGTGCTAAGGATATGACATTTTGGCATAATGCCATTGGCGTGGTCTTCTTTATGGGTATGATGAGTAAAATAATAATTTACTCGCCATTTATTTATTTAACAGTATTTTCTCTGTATTCTGCTAGTGCTATAGCAGTATAAAAGATGATGATAAGATTACTCCCTTTGGCAAAGGAGGAAATGGAGCAGTTGGGTAAAGTACCCAAGAAGGTAAAAAGAGCCCGGATTTGAACTAAGTTCTAATTCAAAGTCTTGGACTTTATTATTGAGTTAGAATATGCAGTATAGACTCAGTGGTGTAGAAGCTCTTGACTGAAACCCAGTTGTCCTCCAGGAAACGGAATAACTGCTGTCTCAGCTGACGAGAGTGTCTGAGCATGTTGTAGTCAGCAAAATCCACTCCCTCATCCCAATTCTGGTGCCAGAAATGTGTACCCCACAATTGTGACCACAGCTGTGCATCCTTCATTTGAATTTATGAGGTCCTATGCAATTGTAAGATAAATGAATTTGTGGTTCCCATCATCCCACCCACACAAGGAAAGGTGGATGGTGAGCAAGTAAAGTCTTGAGGCTTGGATGGACTAATACTAACCTTTGAAGTAGGTAAGGGTTAGAACTTGGTAGAGTACTAAAGGTGAGGCAGTCTGCCAATATATTGTCAGTTCAATCTTACTGATAAGAAATTGAGGAGGAGTTGAAATTTTAAGGTTTGCAACGGAAATTTGTGAAAAATTAATTCAGCAATAGATCCAAAGCTGCTTTTTACTCATTTGTAAAATCAAATTATTATTATTATTATTATTATTATTATTATTTTGGCTGATGGGATCTGAGAGGTAATCTAGCTGATCTTTTTTAACATTTCTTTTAATTATATATATATATATATATATATATATATATATATATATATATATAAATTGATTTTTTACAGAGAGGAAGGTGAGAGATAAAGAGCTAGAAATATCAACCAGCTGCCTCTTGCACACCCCCTACTGGGGATGTGCCTGCAACCAATATACATGCCCTTAACTGGAATCGAACCTGGGACCTTCCAGTCTGCAGACCAATGCTCTATCCACTGAGCCAAATCAGTTTCAGCTAGCTGATCTTTTTTCACACATGAAGAAAAGGAGGGCCAGAGAGATAACAGACTCACCTGAGGAGTCCTACTGTTATCAGTGGGGTATTCTCTGTGTCCTTGGTAGAAGTAGGATTCTTGGAGTGCTGTGGGGATAAGAATTTCTTGAGGCCCCCACTGAGGATAAGGTATCAGGGAAAGCTTTGTAATTGATGATGTAATATTAAGGGCATTCCCCTCCAAGGTCCATCTTCCTCCATTCCATCATGGAAAAAGTTCCATTTGGTCTTCAGTAGGGCAAAGATCAAAGCCACTGCCCAGAGTCTCTCTCCATATTATATTCCAGTCAGGCATAGTATCTGGCTAGGTTAGCTTATGTTTCCATCTGTAGTCCATTGGGTGTGGGTCCATATGGCCATGGGCCCTGCAGCCTCTAGGGCCACATGGTGTGCTAGCACAGGTCATGAAGCAAGGCAGTGCAAGGGAATAGGAGTGAAGCAAGAGGAACAGGAGAGTGAGAATTCTTTGCTTGGGGATTTTTTACTAGGAGTTTAACCAATGAATCCTTCAGGATATCACATGCTAGTGGTGATTTTACCCTCCTAGCCAATCCATGGTTCCCCACACAAGACTTACAGGCAATAAAAACTTTCCCCAAAATCACATCCTCCTGTGAGGGTGTCAGAAAATTATTTTTCCCATGGCACTCCAAGAACTCCACTTCTACTGATAACTCTTTGAGTAGCATCACTCTAAATGAAAGTTTCTCAAAATGAATCTAGTAACTCCTTATAGCCAAATCACTCGGCCTTGCTAAGCAGGGAGATTTCTGTCTAAGCTTTTTGAGTAAAAAACTCTAGACTAAGAGATGGGTCTTAGGACACATGCTTTTAAAGAGCTTACGCTACAATTATATTCATACCAAAATTTGAAAATTACTCCCAAAGATCCCATTCAAGTACCACAGGTAAAAATTCAATAACTTGTTCATCTTCCACCTTTTAGTTCATCCCTTGAAATCTGGGGATGAACTACAAGGTTTTGATGTTGTAGACTAGAGTAAAAATAATCAATGATTATAGAAATGGAGTTATACAGTTTTATTATGCCAGCAGATTCAGATGAGGTTGCCTCTCAACTTCTGAGCAAACCAATATGGTGGAAGCCCTTTTATCCCCTTTTGGTGTCTTTTTCCCCTAAATATGGATTATACTTCTGACCTTTCACGGGCTTTGCAAAAAGCCCCAGGTGTTGGGGGTCTTGAGACCATACCTAAGGGGCTGGCATGGCATCAGCTCTGATAACTCCTCTCCAGGGTCTGTGTCATGGTTTATGGCCTCTAAAAAATGTGAGCATTTAGCTAACAGGTCTTGCAAGACTAGTTTGTGGAGAAAGGGGCAATGACTTAATTAAAGGTTATCAAGAATGCACACTGAGCTTGCTGGCATAGATTCAGATTGCTAGCCCCTTCCCCCCAAATATCAGGGTTACATTTGAATTGGCCTTTTAGCCTTCTCACCATCTCTATCTGTACCACCATGGAAGAAGCCCAATCTTGTGTTCAACAGGGCCACAATTAAGGCCACTACCCATAATTTCTGTTCCATATTAAATTCATGCCCAGTCCAGCATCTGGCTAGCTTAGCTGTGTTCCCAGCTGTAGTTAATTGCATGTGGAGTCTGCATGGCCATGGGCCATGTGACTGCTTAAGGCCACATGATGGACAAGTGTGGGTCATGAAGCAAGAGAGAGTAAGAGGGAACCAGAAGACAGAGAGAAGGAACTTATTATTTGGGAATTTTTACACACTTGCAGTGGCTCCTACCCTTCTAGCCAATAATCTTTTCCCCAGGCTAGAGTGACATATAAGCACTTTTCCTATAATCACTCTGACTTTACTATGCATATGTCCATCTCCCTTCTTCAAGTGATCTACAGGGAATGAACCAGTGACTCGCTGAGGCGTGTGAAGTTGCAGCTTCCTGGTGAAGCTGCCCATCTGACCATGATTATAATATGCGACATTCCCTTTGTTCTCTTTCTATTATTAATATTAATAAACTAGCTAATAATGATGATAACAAAAATGTGATCCTAAGCATCAGCATAGGCATTGCCAGGGAGCTGATACAAATACAGAATAACAGATCTCACTCTGAATCTTCTAAATCATAGTCTATATTTGAACAAGATTCCTAGGTGATTCCTGCATACATTAGTCTAAGAAACACTCATTTAAAGGGTGCATTGGTTTACTATTCTGCCTACATACTGCCATAAAAATACCATAGACTGGGTGGCTTAAGCAACAGAAATTTATTTCTTCACAGTTCTGGAGTCTGGAAGTCTAGAATCAAGGTGTCAGTAGGTGTGGTTTATTCTGGAACTTCTCTCCTTGGCATTCAGATGTCCACCTTCTCGCTGTTGCTCACATGGTTTTTCCTCTGAGTATGCACATCTCTGGTGTCCCTTTGTAGATATCAATAAGAATGACAGTTGTATTGGATTAGGGCCCACCCTAACAACTACATTTTAACTTAATTACCTCTTTAAAGGCTCTATCTCCAAATACAGTCTGAGGCACTGGGTATGAGAGCTTCAACAGAAGAATTTGGGGGAACATAGTTTAGTGAGTAAGCAGGATAATTAATAGTCCTGGTTACATTGTTGGGGGAAAACAGGTTCTTCCACAGGATCATGAGAAAAGCATTTTAAGAATCCACTCCCAGGAGATTGTGATGTGGCAAGATGGTTTATTGGTGATGGGCCACCTCTGCCTGTGGGCTTCCAATGTCCCATTTCCCTACATTCCACCATGGAAAAAGTCCCAACAGTGTCTTCAGCAGTGACAAAATAAAAACCATTGCCCAGAGTACCTGCTTCATAGTCCTTGGGAGCCTGCATGATCTGCAGGCCCCAGGACTAGACCTGCATGGCCATGGGGCAAGTGGTGGGAGTGAGAGGGATGGGAGGTGGTTGGAACAGTGAGAGAGAGAGAGAGAGAGAGAGAGAGAGAGAGAGAGAGAGAGAGAGAGAGAGATTCTTTGTTCAATTGGAATTATGTATTCTCAGATTTGCAGGAATCAGAAGTTTATTCAGAATAACTGATCAGCTTCCAAAACTTTCCCAGGCTTACATTGGGGTCCACCCCCTAGCCAATGATCTTATCTTCAGGTTAGACTGACAGGCCTCAATAATCCAGCACCTCACCCATACCATTTTGACTTTATTGTGCATGTGTTTACCTGCCCCTTTGTTTTATCCCTTCCCACAGTTATGTGTGGGGAATGGACTGGTGTTTTCCTGGGAGGACTGTGAAGCTGTTGCTTCCTGGTGAAGCAAACAGGCCTCTGCTTCCCCACTGAATAATCTCAACAATCTCTGACTATTCCTATGCTTTCTCTCCCTCATTAATATCCAGCTAACAACCATAATGCTTATATGCAACTGTCATTAACAAGAAGCCTGAGAAGGTCAGAAACTCAGATCTATTGGGGGCCTGGACCCCTTTAACCATTCTTTATCTTGTGTTCTCCACCTTTGTAATGGCACAATTTTGGGCTTAATTTGTCTAAGATATCTTGGAACCCAAGACTCCCTCTGTTTTGCCATAACATTTAACTAGTTACCACATCCTACTATATTTATCTCTACTGTCTTTCCAATACAACCAATTTCCCCCCATTCCAATGCCCACTACTCTAGTCCCTTCCTTCTTATCTTTCATCTCACTGGACATATCTGTTAACATAAACTGGAAATGTTAGTTCACTGTTCATAATAATATTTTATTGTCTAGTCTTATTTTCTGGTTCTAGTCCTTATTTATATTAGCCAGAATGTCTGTTATAAAATAAAAATCTTGTAATGTCATTCCCTGCTTAAAATCATCCATTAACCCCAAGAAGAAAATGTCATCTCCTTAGGATGGCCGACAAAGATACTTATGATCTAGCACATCATTGTAAAGACCAATCTCTGCCTTCTACCTGTCTTGAGTCCTTCACACTCTGTTCTGGAGCCACATTGCACTTTTTTCTTTTCTTCTAGCTTTCCCTGCATTTCATATCGTGTCTCATGTGTGAGCATTTGCAAAACTACACCTCTACCTGGAGCTCTATTTTTCTTTTCTTTATTTATTTTTTGCTCACTGTCCTCAATTAACTTTTTATTATTTCTTACTAGAGGCCTAGTGCACAAAATTCGTGCATGGAGGTGGGGTGTGTGTGTGTGTCCCTCAGCCCAGACTGCACCTTCTCCAATCTGGAACTCCTTGAAGGATGTCCAATTGCCCAGCAGTCTGACATCCCTCTCACAATTCAGGACTGCTGGCTCCCAAATGCTTACTTGCCTGCCTTCCTGATTGCCCCTAACTGCTTCTGCCTGCCAGCCTGATCACCCCCTAATCACTCCCCTGCTAGCCTGATTGATGCCTAACTGCTCCCCTGCCAGCCTGTTTGCCCACTACTTCCCTCCTCTACTGACCTGGCCACCCCTCTCTGCCCTCCCCTGCAGGGTTGATCACCCCCAACTTCCCTCCCTTGAAGGCCTGGTTCCTCCCAACTGCCCTCCCCTGCTGGCCATCTTGTGGTGGACATCTTGTGTCCTCATGGGGGCAAGATCTTTGACCACATGGGGGCAACCATCTTGTGTGCTGAAGTGATGGTCAATCTGTATATTACTCTTTTATTGGGTAGGATAGAAGCCTGGTGTATAGGTGGGGACCAGCTGGTTTGCCCTGAAAGGTGTCCCAGATCAGGTAGAGGGATTTCCTTGGGGTGTGGGGCAGCCTGGGCTAGAAGGCTGGCCACATCCCCCAGCGACCCAAGTGGAAGCCCTGGTATCTGGAATATATTTACTTTCTACAATTGAAACTTTGTAGCCTGCAGTGGAGTCAAGCCTCCTGCTCACTTCATGGCTGCAGCCCGTTTCTTGTTTACCTTCTATAATTGAAATTTTGTAGCCTTGAGTGGAGGCTTAGGCCTGCTAGCTCAGGCGGAAAGCTTGGCTTCTTCCGTTGCCAGAGAAACCCAAGCCTCTGTGGCTGCAGCCATCTTGGTTGGGGTTAATTTGCATACAGGCTCTGATTGGCTTGTTACTGTGGCTTGTGGGCATGGGTTGTGGAACGGAGTGATGGTTAATTTTCACATTACCCTTTTATTAGATAGGGTATCTTAGCCTGTGTGTCATTTCCTCCCAAAAGCCTTTTTATCTCAATTGTCTAGCATAGGTGGCTTTCTTTTGTGTTGCTCATTACACCACTTAGGGAATGCTTGCTTACTGTTTGTTTCCTGCAATGGACTGACAACTCTTTGAGGGCAGAGATTGTGTTCCACTTACAAATGTATTTCTGAAACCTGCCCACTGATGACAAACAGCCAGTGTTCATACATACTTGTTGAATGTTCTATTGAAGGAATTACTGTTTACACAAAACCTAAAAGCCTGGGGAATGGAGCACCTGAATTCAAGTACAGATAATTGCCAGTAATGCGACTTTCGTAGGGAGTAACTTCTAATTGGAAACAGGTGTTGGAGAGGAGCACTTGGCTTCCTCTCAAGAAGTTAAAAATATTTAGCCCTATAAGCAGGTGGTTTTAGAACTTTCAGTGTACTTTGGGGACAAAGGGACAGACTGAAACACGGTCAGACACAGTGCGACAGCAGCACTGTGATATCCTGCAAACATCTCAGTCGCCTATGAATGTCTCAATTTACCTGCCTCCCTGAATCACTATGAATCCACCCTGGTCTACTCTTGATGAAGTGGTAGGGGGAGAAATTTTATAAAGCACGCTTTATCAGTCCACAATACAAGGAAAAAAGAGTAATATGGTAGAAATCCTTGTTCTTTCCTGGATTCTGCTTTTAGAAGTTGTTGTAAATGGGTCTCAGAGAGTAGTTACCAAATTATACATGTTATTAGATATTGGTTCAATATCTGTTTTTAGTAGATCACTGTAAATTCCATAAAGTCAGAGATCAAATCTATCTTGCTACCACTGATTAACTAGCTCTTATACTTAAGCACCTAGAAAGCACTTAATAAATACTGACTGATTTTGAAGAGTTTGGCTTAGAGAGTCAGGAGATGATGACACTATTAGCAAGGATGAGAAACAGAAGGACATGCCTATTGGACAAGGGAAGATAAAGCACAGAGGCAGTCAAATCACAATGCATATCTAGAGTCTGAGAAATGTGCTGGCATGGAGTTATGGAGATTTACTGTCATGGGAAATTGCTGAGATTTAAAGCTTTTGGAAACTATGGGAGTATATAGGGTGAAGATTTTTAGCTGTGTACATAATCTATACTAATAAAAGGGTAATATGCAAATTGGTGATACCTTCACAGTAACAACTGAACAGCAGGCTGTGTGGGGTGACCAGGCTTGCAGAGGGGGTCAGTGAGGGGTGACCCAGGCTGGCAGAGGAGAGCACTGAGGGCTGACCAAGACAGCAGAGGGGGGCAGTGAGGGGCGACCAGCCTGGCAGGATGGGGCAGTTAGGGGCAATAAGGTTGGCAGGCAGAGGTGGTTAGGGGTGATCAGGCTGGCAGGGGGGCAGGTAGGGACGATCAGGCAGGCAGCAGGTAAGCAGTTAGGAGCCAGCAGTCCTGGATTGTGAAAGTGATGTCCAACTTCTGGTTTTGGCCCAATCCCTGCAGACATCCCCTAAGGGGTCCCAGATTGGAGAGGGTCCAGGCCTGGCTGAGGGGGACCCCTGTCCCATGCATGAATTTCGTGCACTGGGCCTCAGTAAAAAATAAAACCTACCATAAAAATATCCGATTTTTGGAAACAGATATATCATGATGTACATCTATATAAAAGATTTCTTTGATAAAAAAATCTGGGAAATAATACAAAAATATATATCTCTTTTGTAATTTATGGTAGTTAATTTTATGTGTCAACGTGATTGGGTCAAAGAATATCCAGATATTTGGTTCTAGGAGAGTATTGTTGCATGATATAAACTGAAATTAACATTTTAACTAGTAGAAAATAGCAGATTGATTTTCATAAATTAAGCATGACTCATACAAATTGCAGAAAGCCTGCATAGAACTAAAAGGATGATTCTTGCCTTAGTGAGAGGGAATCTCCAGTTCACTGCCTCCAGACTTCATCTGCATATCTCCTGCATCTCAGGCCTGTGGGATCAAATTTCAGATTTGAATTTGCCAGTGTTTGTGCTAAAAAGTATGTCTTTCTGTCATATAAATATACAATGTGTATGTATACACACACACACATACACATATATATATCTTATCTAATAAAAGAGTAATATGTAAAATCATATCACTCCCCTACACCCACAAGCCATGCCCACCAGCCACGCCCACCAGCCAATAAGAGTGGGTATGCAAATTAACCCCAACCAAGATGGTTGCTGCGACAGAGAGCAGGAGGGAGGCTTGGATTTCCCTGGCAATGGAGGAAGCCAAACTTTCCACACACTGGCTGACCAAGGCCCCAACTCAATTGAACAAAGTTTCAATTATCGAAGGTAAATAAATTCCAACAGAATGGTGGCAGCCACAGAGCTGGAAGAGCAGGAGGCTAGGGTTGCCCTGGGCAAGGGAGGAAGCCAAGGTTCTGCAGCCTTGGCTGGCTCAGGCCTTCATTCCAGGCTGCAAAGTTTTAATTATAGAAGATACATAAATTCCAACAAAAATGGCTGACACCAGGGAGCAAGCAGGAGGCTTGGCTCTGCTCCAGGCTAAAAAGTTTCAATTGTAGAAGATAAATAAATCCCAGATACCAGGGCCTCCACTTGGGTCACCAGGGGACGTGGCTGGCCTGAAAACCACCACAGGCCCCTCGCCCAGGCTGCCCCACGCCTCAAGGGAATCCCTCCACCTGATCTGGGACACCCTTCAGGGCAAACCAGCTGGCCCCACCCATGGACCAGGCCTCTATCCTATCTAATAAAAGAGTAATATGCAGATTGACCATCACTTCAACACACAAGATGGCTGCCCCCATGTGGTCAAGGATCCTGCCCCCATGTGGACACAAGATGTCCACCACAAGATGGCCAGCAGGGGAGGGCAGTTGGGAGGAACCAGGCCTTCAAGGGAGGGAAGTTTGGAATGATCAAACCTGCAGGGGAGGGCAAAGAGGGGTGGCCAGGTTGGTAGAGGAGGGAAGTTGGGGCCAAACAGGCTGGCAGGGGAGCAGTTAGACATCAATCAGGCTGGCATGGGAGTGGTTAGGGGATTATCAGGCTGGCAGGCAGAAGCAGTTAGGGGCAATCAGGAAGTCACACAGGCGAGCAGTTGGGAGCCAGCAGTCTTGAATTGTGAGAGGGATGTCCGAGTGACGGACATCCCTGGAGGGGTCCCAGATTGAAGAGGGTGCAGGCTGGGCTGAGATACCCCCCGCCCCTGCACAAATTTTGTGTCCCAGACCTCTAGTTATAATATAAAGTAACATATATTAAACATTTACCATATACTCTGCATTGTTTTAGGTGCCTTACAAATGTCAAAGTATTTAATTCTTATAAGAACTCCATGCCATGGTGGTACTATTAGAGTACTATGAACAGATGAAGAAACTGAGCCAAAAAGAGGTTAAGGGATTTGTCCAAGTTCACACAACTTTTAAGTGGCAGAGACAATTTCAGACCCAGATAGCCTGGCTTATGAGCCAAGATACCCACAGAAAGAACAGGGAGAAATATTATTCTTCCTATTTCTTCCAATCATATTTTAGTAAGTATTGATGAAGAAAGTCATTTTTCAATTGAAATGGCAAAATAAATTTCAGGGTTCAATTCTTTGTCCTAAGAGTGTTATGCTTGTATTCTTATTGAGTGCCTTATCTAGGGACTGACAAAGGCTTTGCCTAAGCTGCTCCAGGTACTGAAATGACCATAGATAGGGTGATAGCAAAAGCCTTTCTATTCAAGTACCTTGAATTGTTTTTTGGCAGCTTATCTTTGGAAAGGAAGAAGCATCAGAAAAATGAAACAAAAACAGTCTTTGCATTGTTATGCCAGCTGCTCATCACAGTCCAAAACAGTTGAGACTCACGAGAAACTAAGTTGTCTTAAAGGTCCAGTTACACTTACAGTTTTTCTGATTTTCTTAAAAAGAACGTTTAATTCATTCAACATTCCTCTTGAAATATGGACCTACCGGTATATTCTATTTTGAATTGAGCTGGCACTAATGTAGGATAAGGGAAATTGCTAAAGCATGCCCATTATCACTCTGGCCAGTGTGGCTCGGTTGGTTGGGCATCATCCCATGCACTGAAAGATTGCAGGTTAGAGTCCTGGTTGGGGCACATGCCCGCAGATGATCAGTGTTTCTCTCCTTTTCCATCTCCCCCCATCTCTCTCTAAAAATCAATAAAAATATTTTTTAAAAAGAGAGTACCTGTTATCACGTCACAATTGACATGTGCTTTTATTTTATCCACATCTGTATTTTCATGTTTTGATGTGTTTTTGATACCTTCTTAGATGTTTCCTATTCCCAGAAGAGCAATGTGTATACTGAGTGGAACAGTTTCATATATGTGAGAAAGAAAAGAGCCACATGCTAACCTTGACAAACTCAGGGAAGGCCTGAGTGGCAGTCTTGCAAACTCAGAGACCTAAAATAACCACAAGAGATGGTTTGAAAATTAAATATCTAACTGCAAACAGGTTATAGTGGGAAGTTATGTCCCAGATATTTCACCTGACAAAGATCAATTTAGATCTACTTTACCGAGCCCATCTGCCTTTCCTGCCTCTAAGATAACATATCTGTAAAATGTCTGGGTAACTTGTAACTTCTTTTTTACCCAGGACCCATCAAGATACAACAAATGGTCTCGAGACATTCCTTCATTGTTATTGTTATCAAGTTAATTGTTAACTGTTAATTACATTAAAGTGTTAAAGTATCCTGTATCCCTCTCTGTAAAAGAAGCTCATGTCCATCATTTAACCTTTCACCCTATGCCAGAGGTTTCCACTGCTTTGCTCTGTCCCACCTCCCTAATCTATCACCAATGAATTTCATGTAACCCACCTATGTCCCGTTCCTTTGATTGCAATGTATAAATATAGAAATGTAACCTGCCATTCTTGGGAGCATTATCTCAATCCCTTGAGGTTCTGCTTCCCAGCATATGTCAACAGTTTGGCTCAAATAAACTCACAAAAATTCTTTACAGGTTTCAATGGTTTTTGTTAACATATGCATAGTTGGAAATAGATATTTTTATGGTGAATCTGCTTATCAAATTTTTAAAGAAACCCAGGTTTGCTGAATTATAGCTTCAGATAAATATTTGTGCTTCTCACTAACTGCTTTAAGGAAAAAAAAAAAACAACAACAACAGCACAAAACTTCAAATCCCCCCAAAGTGGGGGCCTTTTAAAATCAGATTCATCTGATTTCTAAAGGCACGCCTAGTGAAACAGGCCAGCATGACACCCAGCTTTGCACCTCATTAGGAGATGTTAGAATCTCCACCAAGGAGCTCCAGCCAGCTAACTCTGCAGTGAAAGACAAGCTTTTGAAAGTATCGTCATATATAGGTTCATTAAAATTGGGTTTGATCTTTAGTTTGGCTTTGTCACTGTTTCTACCCAGCAGCAGCTTTATCCGCATCACTGAGTGATTATTTAAAGAAGGTTTCACTGTCATCTTTGTGTGTGTGTGTGTGTGTGTGTGTGTGTGAGTATGTGTTTGAGAGAGGGAGAAAGAGAGAGAACCATGAACTAGAGGTCTTAATAATCAACCGTTAACTTTGAAAGCAAAAGTTCACCTCTACATTTTTCTTGTATCTTGCTCCTGACCCCTTTTTCGGTTCTCTTTGTTAATATTTAGGAGAGCAGGGTGATGACTCCTGGAAGAGGTCCCTCCCTTAAACATGGTGATATGAATGTCCCTGCAATGGCTGTGGCAAGTACTGCAAGATCCCCACTGTGTTTTTCCTAAGCTCAGCTTGCTCTTTCCCGGGGCTTTGGAGAGCAGCCCATTTATTCGCTTGAGCATTCTGAATATCTTTGACATTTTCTTTGACTGCGCCTCAGGCTGTTGTAGTGGCAAGAGCTTTTAACAGGAGGGTTAACTGCCTGAATGTCAGAAAGCTTCAACATCCACATGCTTCACCAGCAAATAAATTCACGTGTTTTTGTACTTCCAGGTAGGCCTGAGAATGGGTCACAGAGTAATGGGTTGTGTGTGGGGATGGGGAGGAGGAGGCGGGACTCAGAGGAAAATTTTCTGGCCCTTGCTATTGCTGCATTTGAGTATTTGCAATTATATTCTGCCTGGAGATTATGATGATAGGGTATGGATGAAAGCTCGCAGAGCAACCTTGATAATTATATATTTGTTCTCTTATAGCCTGCATCCTTCAAAGCCCAACTTTAAAACCATCAAACAAAGTTGCCAGGCTGGAAATTGCTGGGTCTATGAGAACTTAACTATTTTGGTCTCCAGGCTCCTCCTGGTGATAAGAAATGAGGCCTAGCTGCCAGATTCCCTTGTTGATTGCCTTAGTGTTCTCAGCTGAAAGAGATAATAACACCTTCCTTAGAGAGTTGCTGTAGTAGAGCAAGCATGTCAAGCTTGCAGCTACGGGCCACAAGCGGCCCACAAGGAATATTTTTGCAGCCCAGCCAATATAAAGGTATGTTCGAAATGTTTTAATAAAAATTCCGTAACTTAATATTTACAATGTCCTATTATACCTAATTATTAATAACAACAACGCTCGCTAATGACTGAGTACTGTGATCGTGTTGCATTCATTTCCCTTACGCGCCTTACATGCAGGCGCACCATTTCTCTCCACTAATATACTAGCAGTGAATATTTTAGCAGCTGATTGCCACATTATTAGTCTTGTACTGACTTGTTTGGTGTGCACAACAGGAAATATTTCGCTCTCAGAGAATAAGAAAAATAGGTTTATTTGCATTATGCTTACTAATTTGTGCAATTAATCAGTGCCTGGTAAGTTAACGTTCAAGAAACAATACTAAATTTTATTAAAATGTTCTGTTATTTTATGTTAATGATTACTCATTTATTTCAGCCCTTTGTATTCAGCATGTCTCTATTGAAATAAACCTACGTTTGAAAATTGAAGCTTTTGTTTTATTTGTGGCCCACATAAACTTAACTCTTATTTATTTGGTCCATGTTAGCCTTTGAGTTTGACATGCTTGTTGTAGGGCTTTATAAAAGTGACGGAGAAAACTATCAAGTATGAATACCTTCTACAGCTTAAGTATGCACTATTGTTTTATCTTCTCAAATGTCATTATTCCTTATAACTAGGTTATGAGGTAACTGAACTGGGCAAGATTAAATGACTTGGCAGAGCTGGGAATAAGACAAAGAATTGCAATTTCTTGTTTGGATACATTGCAATCTAGAGTTTAAGCAATTTGAGAATGAAGACTGTGTCCGCTTAATTGTCCTATCCTGAGAACTAGGTCTCCAGGTGGCACATGGTGAGAACTCAAAATAATGAACTATTATTATAAAGAGTAAATATTTATTATCTTTTATATATACATAATAAATAATGGTTTTTTTAATAAAAATTAATTAGCTAGGTAAATTGTATTCTGCTGAAAAAGTTTCTGAAAAACCCACTATAAGGAAAGCTTGTCTGAATGGATTTGATCTCTCCAGGCTTCAATGAAATGAGGAAATTCCTCAGTATGACTTGTTTTCCTTTTGTCCTCCCACAGAAAGTACACCCTCTACACCCCTTTCTGCCCAGTAATATCTATTACTGTCAATAATGTGTGACTTGAGGGATTTATATTGTATTATCCTGAGTTGGTCAGGTTATGCTGAAGGAACAAATAATCTCCCAGTTCTAGAAGCTTAATGTAACAGTTTTATTTCTTGTTCCCTCAGTGACCTGAACTGACAGAAGCTCTACCAACTTGTGACTGTAATATTAGAAATAAGTGGTGTTCTGGGCCATCCATATACAAGAGGAGAGAGCCTAAAGCAGTGGTCCGCAAACTCATTAGTCAACAGAGTCAAATATCAACAGTACAATGATTGAAATTTCTTTTGAGAGCCACATTTTTTAAACTTAAACTATATTGGTAGGTACATTGTTATTAACTTAATTAGGGTACTCCTAAGCTGGCCTTTGCTAAAAACTCAAGGGGCCAAAGAGCCACATGTGGCTCGCAAGCCGCAGTATGCCAACCACTGGTCTAGAGAATTCTCAGGGGCTTTTTCATTGCTTAGCCTAGAAGTGAGAGGTGAGTCTCTCACACTTCTTTGCATTGGCTATAATGAGTCACCTTCTTCAAGGCTCAGAAATGCAGTTTTAGTGTCCAGAGGGTCAGGAGAATTGAATATTGAACATTAATAGCACTTACCACATATATTAATCCAGGACCTGTAAAATCCAGGACCTGTAAATGGGGTACACGTTTTCTGCTTACAACTCTGCAATTGACCAGATTCAATAGACAACTTGTTACCCTGTCTTTTCTTGGGCTTGGAGATAATCATTTCAAATATAATTTGGTCAAAATTACTGACTAGTCTCTAGTCAGAAAATTCAATTTTTTATGTTATGTATCATTTAATCAATGATACTCCCTCCTAAATTTTATGCCAACTAGCCTGCAATTGTTGAAATTCCCTACACTATCAGCAACTTAAGGCGGGGAAACTAAGTTCAGATAATCTTCGTATTTTGACATCTAATAATAATTCATATATTAAAAATAAAGCACAGCTTTTTGAGTGAATAAATAAACAAATACACTTTCTGAAAATACCGTATTTTTCACACCATAAGACCCACCTGACCATAAGACGCACCTGGTTTTTAGAGGATAAAAATAGGGAAAAAAATATTCTGAAACAAATAGTGTAATAAAATATTTAATAAAGTATAACAGAATAATATTTGAACCACATAAACTGAACAGCAGTCAACAGTGGCATTAAGAACCATTATCACTGTCATTAACACATAAAGACAAAGGTTTGAGTACTCTAGTCTTCTGAAAACCCCAAGAACTCTTCTTCGCTAGAGTCAGAATTCATGAAGCTCATTTGGTCAAAATGTAGTGTAGTGTAGTGTAGTGTGTGTGTATGACATTTTACCTCAGAAGCCGATGACTGGAGTGAGGGGCATGCGCACTGCTGTGTACTGTAACACCGCCTACTACATGCTATCCTCCAATAGCATACGGCGGTGACACAGTACAGCAGCATCGCGCCTTCCTGCACACATCGGCTTCTGAAAGGAAGGTGAGGGAGGACCCGCTGCCACTCTGCCAGTATCTCAGTGGACTACTGAGAAGCCTGGATACGGGGCGGGGGAGGGATGATGCAGTCCCCAGGGACACGGAAGGTCCCGGGGGACCCGCTGCCGCTCTGCAACTCGGACCATAAGACGCAGGCACTTCTTCTATTAGGACCATAAGACGCAGGCACTTTTCCTCCCACTATTTGGTGAAGAAAAAGTGCGTCTTATGGTCCGAAAAATACGGTAGTTACTTATCATCGTTTTTTAAAAAATATATATTTTATTGATTTTTTACAGAGAGGAATGGAGAGGGATAGAGAGTTAGAAAATATGATGAGAGAGAAATATCGTCCAGCTGCCCCCTGCACACCCCCCCACCGGGGATGTGCCTGCAACCAAGGTACACGCCCTTGACCGGAATCAAACCTGGGACCCTCCAGTCCGCAGGCTGACGCTCTATCCACTGAGCCAAACCGGTCTCGGCACTTATCATCTTAATTACTACCTCTTATTGGTCCTCATCATTTCATTTATGGAGGGGAAAAAAAGTGGCCACATATGACGGTGACTAGGAACAAAAGCTCAGGAGGCAAAGAGATGTGGGTTTGATGCCTGGCTTTGCTACATAACCAATTGTGAGCCTGTTGGCAAATTAGTAAAGCTCTCTAAAACACATCTGTACAATCCAATTCATAATGGTCCCATGAGATTATCTTGAAGATTTACTGAGATAACCCTTATAAAGTGCTGAGCATAGCATCTGGCATCTAAAATACTTCAATTGATGTTAGCTGTTATTGGTTTCTCACTGGACTTTAGCCAGTTTTTCTTCTCAGGATTTAGGCAGATTGTAAATAAACAGGAATGCTAAATGAACTCTGCCAAACACTGTGCTAAACATTACGTATTTTATCTACATTTAATTCTCACAATAAACTTAGGTTGCTCTTATTATTGCTGTAAGTCCCGGCATATATAAAAATGTGTCCAAGGTCATGCAGCCGTAAGTAGTGTAGCTGAGAATCAGACCCAAATCCAGGGAAACACTAAGTCCCAGTCTCTGACTGAAAACCACAAGGGAGATCTTCCACTTTCCATTTTGTGGAGATGTGTTCATCTTTATTAAAGTCCATTCTGTTGGCTTGGCTAACAGAAACAATTAAGCCAGTTATTAAATTGAGCCACTAACACCAGTTTTTCTTTCTTTGTTTTTTTTTTTTTTTTATTGAGCTCATCACTTTTTTGTTCCAACTTGCATGACAGGAAGCACTAAGCTTTATTGTGACTCACTAGTTCACTGAAATTTAACTACACCAACTTTCAAGTATTAGCAATACCATACTACTGAGATTGTGTAATTAACTTCTATTATCCAGTGTTGATATTTACATTTCAGCCTAAGAGCCATCTTTGTCCCATTTTACAGCTTGGCAAACGGTAGCACAGAGGGTCAAATTTTTCCATAGTATCTGTTGAGTTGGTTGCAAAAGCAAGGTTGTAAGTCCAAAGCTGCCAGCAGTGGTGAATTACTTTATCACTACCCTTGATACCACTGTCATGGTCTGCTTTGCACCAGGTAATTGCCAATGAGATGGTCATACTTTTATTATTTATTTACTGAAACTTAGCCATAGGGTGGGTAATAATTTGACCATGGTCATACAGTGTTAAGTGATAGAGGTAAGAATCTAATTTAGAACTATTGGTCCAAAGAGAGCAGTGTGATGATACTCTAACATAGCCACAGGATTTTGAGCTTTATATTCCGAGTTATTTGAGTTTCTTTAGTTCTACTGCTCATACTCTAAGCTATCTCTCTCTTTATTCCTCTCTCTCTCTCTCTCCCTCTCTCTTTGTTAATAGTGTTCTCCTTCCCTCTCTTCAGTTCGAATGTAAGTTATATGAGATTTTTTTTTTTGGGGGGGGGTTGTCTGTTTCATTCTTTATTGTACTTCATGGCCTAGAGCTATGTGTACACAGAGTAGGTGCTAAATACATTAATAAATTTATTGAATGAATGAATAACTCCTCTTGTCTGGAGCTTTAATGTCAAATGGTAAAAACTTTTGAATTTTAATAAATATCTGGTACGGATGAATGACTGTATCATGGGCTCCATACCTTCCTATATTTACATCTTCTGCCATGTCACCTTGCAGTTCTTTCCACCAAAGAAGAAGAGATTATATACCCTTCCCTTTTTCACTTTCAGTTCAGCCATATGACTTGTTCTGGTAAAAAAAACGAGAGAAAAAAACAACACATGGGGCCATGTTTTAAGTTTAGATTTCAAAGGGTCTTGTGTGTTACCTTCTTGCCCATTTGTGTCTTTGCTAAGAGCAAATGCCCTGGCCAGTTGGGTGCTCCAAGGAACATGACAGGTGCATGGAGCAGACAAGAACTGCATGCTTGCAGTGTGGAGCAAAGCTACCCCATGAATCTAGCTTCTATTAGCTATCCAGATAACTTGCAGACATGTGCATGAGCCAGCTAGGATCAGCACAGCAATTCCAGGATATCCACAAATATTTGAGCAGTAATAAACACTTGCTTTTAGCCCCTGATAGTTGGCTTTTGACATTTTGTTATGAAGTATTTTCACAAAAATAGTTAATATATTCACTTTACTGTTAATTCATTTATAAATGTATCTATAATATTATATTCTATGATATTGTCTGATCAAACCACTGCCTGAATATTTTGATGTGTCATTTGATTCTACTAATTCTGACATAGGTTAAGACATAAAAATTAAACATTGATATAATTAGATGTTATTTGAGCAGAGATAATACATTTGGGACTACTAAATTAAATGTTTCTGAATGGTAGAGTTTTATGGAAAACAAAATTTACATTTGATGTGCTAGCCTGGAAATGATTTAATGTATTATGATTATTATAATACAGAATTCACTGAATTCTTGCAGGAGATGAGTAGGGTAAAGGGGTAACATAAATGCCAGGATATAATATTTTTATTTTAGAAAATTAGATGGTAAACATTTTGTACTCTTATAAGCTGTGTGATAGAATTGTTTAGTAATTTTTAGGAAAAGTAAAATTTGAAATATTTTTATCAAATATAATTTTTTTATAAAGAAAAGTATGTAAAGATGAATTTTAGAGATTTTCTATTTAACTTTTAGTCACTTGGGGCTGAGCTTTACCATTCTTGGAAAGAGAGAAATGGGGAACAAAGTATAAATCTAAGGCTGCTAAAAATGGCCACAATTTTCAAATAACTTCCTCAGGTGTTATACTGAATTTTCAATTCTTCAATGGAAAATACCTTGCACATAGTTAGGCCAGCCAGTTGGGGAAGTGAAGAAAGATTTGATTCTGCAAAACAGCAAACTTACTTGTAGTGACTTTACCCAAACAAGTGAGATGATCAACATGTGAAGTACTGAGGAAATTCTCAACTTTGTAGGTGGCTAGAACTGTTGCTATTTCAAGATGTATTGATCTTTTAATCTTTTCTTAAAAAATAATTCTTTATTGTTCAGATTATTACAGATGTTCTTTTTTCCCTTCCACTGCTCCCCTCCACCTGATTCCCCCTCACCCAATGCCCTTAACCCCGCCACTGTCCTCATCCATAGGTATAAGATTTTTGTCCAATCTCTTCCTGCACGCCTTACACTCCCTTCCCCCTGAGAATTGTCAGACCACTCCCTTTCTATTATATTCACCAGTTTATTCTGTTTGTCAGATTTTTTATTCACTTGATTTTTAGAGCCACTTGTTCATAAATATGTATTTGTTGTCACTTTGTTGTTCATAATTTTTATCTTTACCATTTTCTTCTTCTTCCTCTTCTTAAAGAATACCCTTTAGCATTTCATATAATACTGGTTTGGTGGTGATGAATTCATTTAGCTTTTTCTTATCTGTGAAGCTCTTTATCTGACCTTCAATTCTGAATGATAGCTTTGCTGGGTAGAATAATCTTGATTGTTGGTTCTTGTTCATCATATTGAATATTTCTCACCACTCCCTTCTGGCTTGCATGGTTTCTGTTTAGAAATCAGCTGACAGTCGTATGGGTGCTCCCTTGTAGGTAACTAGTTGTTTTTCTCTTGCTGCTTTCAAAATTCTCTCTTTGTCTTTTGCCCTTGGCATTTTAATTATTATGTGTCTTGGTGTAGTCCTCTTTGGATTCCTTTTGTTTGGGGTTTTCTGCACTTCCTGGACATGTAGGTCTATTACTTTCACCAGGTAGGGGAAGTTTTCTGTCATTATTTCTTCAAATAGCTTTTTGATATCTTGCTCTCTCTCTTCTTCTGGGACACCCATAATTATGATGTTGGTACCCTTGAAGTTGTCCCAGAGGCTCCTTACATATTTTTCGATTCTTTTTTCTTTCTTTATTTTTTTTCTTTCTGGTTGAGTGTTTTTGCTTCTTCATATTTCAGATCTTTGGTTTGATTCTTGGGGTCCTTTGGTCTACTGTTGAATTTTTTGTATATTATTCTTTATTTTAGACAGTGTATGCTTATTTTCTGACTAGTCCTTTTCTAATTTTTTTTTTTGGCATTCTAATTAAGATCCTTAAAGGTCTCACTAAGTTCCTCAGAGGTTTCTAGAAGATTCTTGAGTAACCTTATAACTGTGGTTTTGAACAATATATCCAGTAGTTTGCTTTCCTCTATTTCTTTTATTCGTGACATGTTTCTTTGTCTCTGCATTTTGGCTGCTTCTCTGTGCTAATGGAGTAGCTTTGTGTGGTAGGTAAGCTTTAGGGCCCAGTGGTCTGCCTCCCCAATCACCTGAGTTGTGCACTCTTGGTGCACCTTCTTGTGGGATGAGTGCACAATATTATTATAGTTAAGCCTTGATTGCTGTTGGCATACTGAGAGGAATTGACTTCCAGGCCAATTGGCTGTGAGGTCACACTGTATCTATAATGGAGGAACTGCTGTGCTGGAGACACTCTTTTGGGGAAAGACTTGCTTCAGTGGGGCTTTGGTGTTCACCAAGTCTGCCTCCTGAGTGTGTCACTTATGGATGTGAGGTGTTGAAATCTGGTGTCTTCTCACACTGACTACTAGGTACAATGGCTTCAGGATCTCCCAAGAGGTGCAGGTCAGCTACTATCCGAGGCCACCCAGCAGGAGCTACAGTGAGTTTTGCAGATTTCTCTTCTTTGCTTGGCGTTTGGAAGTTTTGGAGCTGTCTGACCCAGCTGCAGTTTGTTAGGTTAAGCTGTGAAAGGGCAGACCATTCATATGCAAAAGCCAGTGTGCACAGTTTGGGTGGATTTGTAAATTGGCTGGGGCATATTCTTAGGGAATCACTAGGGTGTGGCAAACAGCTATGGCTGCTAGTTCACTGTCTCACTGTCTTCACATCCCTGCATCCAGTGCCCCAGTGCGGTAAACAATGATTCCTATGAGCACTTTTGTGAGAAAGCCACGCTTACTTTCAAACCCAATGGCAGAGAGTCCAATTTCTCCCCATAGGAGTCTGGGTCCCCAAAGTCTCACCGGAAACTGGAGTTCAGAGTAGTCAGGAGCTTGTATCTCCCTTTGGATTGAAAACAACAACAAAAACAACAACAACAACAACAACAAACCAGCATACCCAGTTGCCAGCTGGATTCACACACCTCCATACCTCTGCTTTTCTGTGCCTCTGCACATCCTACCCAGTTTCAATGTGCTTTTCTCTTTCCTTCTAGTTGTAGAACTTCTACTCAGCCAGTTTTCCCACGGGACTGGGTGATAGACGTTTTGTCTTTTCATTGCAGTTTTGATATGGTTGTGGAAGGCAGCACATTCAGGTGTATACCTTATGCAGCAATCTGGGTTTTTCCCTGATCTTGTAATTCTCTAGCAAACTCCTTTCAAATGTTCTTAGCTAAAGTGGAGTTATCTAGTAGGTTATTCCCTATCTGATTACTATTGTTTATTTGTACTTACAATGATAATGCTTGGGAAGATTTCTGCCAGCAGTATTCAAGATTTACTGTATTTTTATAGCTGCATATGTGCACAGTGTTTAAGCTTTTCCAGATTATCTCACTTTTATCACCCTATAAGCAGGTTCTTCTGATTTAGTTTAGTGGCTGGGAATTCAAAACAGAATAAAAATACTATGTCCCCAAATACATGAAATACACAAAGCCCTTTAAATAAATGTAATTGTTATTTATAGCTTTACTAGTGACTCAGTGCATGGATCCATGCACATTGAAAGGAAATTAACTAGAAGGTGGCTGGTGGCCTGGGACTGGGTGAGATGTGGTGGACACACCCTAGAACCAACCTCTTGCAGTCCTTCCCCAGTGTCTGTAGAGTGAGTGAGGTCCATCTGGCAGGTGGGCACCCTCAGACTGGCCTGAGAGGATTGGGCCAAAACCAGCTCTCTGACATCCCCTGAGGGGTCCTGGCATGTAAGAAGGCACTCTGCAAAGTTGTTGACATTCAGGGTGTGAAAGAGCAAACACAAGTGTGTAATAAAGCAGATTCAGGACCAACAGTGCCTGAGCAACAGCACAACCCATGGCCAAAGTGAGGAATTGGGCTCCCTCCTCTCTGATTGGCCCACATACCCCAATCTGGTGCATTACCCAAGAATTGCCACTGCCAAGTCACTGAAGCTCAGCAGCTCCTTCATTGAGCATCTGCTCCCTGGTGGTCAGTGCCCATCAGAGCAACTGTTTGGACAGTAGGAGGGACACTTACCATATTAGCCTTTTACATATAGGGATAATGAGGGCATAGAAGAGGGCCACCAAATGACTTGAGGTGGGGAAGACTCAGGGAAAGCTTCTTGAGTGGATGGGTATCTGAATTAATTCTTGAAGAAGTAGCAATAGTCAGATCAATGATTGCATGAATGAATGTTGATGAGATGGGATGAGGTGGGGTCTAAAGCAACCCCAAGGATCCAGAGTAGAGGGAAGGATTTGAACATGGATGCAAATAGAGATTGTTGGAGTTTGGGTACCAGCTGGCCAATCTCCCACTACCCTTTCCCCAACCGGCCCCACCCCTGATGGCCCATTTACCCCAATTGGGGGTGGAGCTGGCCGACCAACTACCCATGTCCCCTTCCTTGCCTGGCCCCAACCCTGATCTGTCTTCCCCAACAGGGGCAGGGCTGGCTAACCTCCCAAGGGCCCCCCAGCCTTCCCACAAGGCCAGACCCCCATTGGCCCTGATCATGGGTGGAGCCAGCTGGCCAACCTCCTGCAGCACCTCCCCCTAGGTAGCCGGCCCCCTCCCATACACAAATTCATGAACCAGGTCTCTAGTTTGAGAATATCCTAACATATAAAAAGCCACAGGCCATTCACGACTGAAACAACTGGAAGGGTACCTGAATAGTGGCTGCATGGGGTGAGCAGGCCTACAGGGGGGTTAGTGAGGGACTACCAAACAACTGAATAGCAGGCTGTGTGGGGACCAGGCCAGAACTGTTGAGGGTATTCATGGCAGTTGGGGGCAACCAGGCCAGAGGAGGGGATAGTTGGGGGTGATCAGGCTGCCAGGGGGGCAATTGGGTATGACCAGGCTGGCAGGGGGGGCAGTTGTGGAGGACCAGGCCATCGGAGAGTGCAACCAGGCTGTCGGGGAGGCAGTTGGGGGCAACCAGGATGCAGGGGGGGGGCAGTGAGGGATGACCAGGCCAGCAGGCAGATGAGAGTTTAGGAGCCAGTGGTCCCAGATTGCGAGAGGGTTGTTCGACTGCCGGTTTAGGCCCGATATGGCACAAGATAAGGAAAGCCTGGCTTTAGGTAGACATAGAAAGGCCAGGCCCGCAGTCAGAGTGCCACTCTGAAGATATACTAATAGCCGTAGAGAACAGTTCAGTATTGCCTTTCCAATGCACTGCCAGAGCCTCCTGAACTTTCCTCATTCATTCATTCATTCATTCAATAATTTATTCACACCTAGTAATGTGCCAGATATTATTGTAGATGCTGAGAATATATCAATAAATGAAACAGTAAAAATAAAAATAAAAAGATCCCTGACCTTAATAGTGCTAACTCATTCTCTTTCCCCTCTGCCCCTCTCCATTAGCTGTTAAGCTTATTTAGGGTAGAAATTCTGTTTTAGTCATTGGACAATCTCCTATCACTAAAACTGTGCTTGGGACTCTGTCTGCCCTGCTTGCACTCAATAAATGTTTGGTGAATGAATATTGAATTTGTACTGATAGACAAACAAAGCAAGTAAAGGGGTTCTGTTTTGCACCATAATATCTATGGTTTCCTCTAGTATTTCTTATTTTTAGGCTCTCCAAGTGTGAATAACATTCAGCTATCCAAGGAGACAAGTAGGTAATTGACATTAAGAAAGTCTGTCAACAGGAGTACAATATATAGAGGGTACAAAATGGGAAAGACAATCTATTCTGCCTCTAGCACGGAGGTTTGAAATAGCTTCACAGGGGAGGTGGAACTTGAGTTAAGTCTTGCAAGCTAAGAAGGTATTTATAAAATTAAATACAAAACATAGACAGTCTTATGTTAGAACTAAATGGCAGAGGGGAATTAAGACCCATCATGTGGCTTTTCTAGATGGATATCCTTGAGTAACTGATGCACAGACTACACACCCGTGTGTCTGGAATTCTTTGTGTGTGTCTGGGTGTGCTTGTTTATTCCTGTTTGATCTAGTCTTCAGAACAGGGCAATAACAGCTTCCCTTGCTGATTTATCCTTGTTATCCTCTAATGGCTCCCCCACAGGTTCAGAGACACCCATGTTTAAGAGGAGGCAATTGACACGAGAAGAGAAACCAGCTGACCTGTTAACCAGACCCTCCGCTTCCCCTGCTCCCTGAGAATTGATGTTTTCTGGTAATGGAGACTCTGGGCATCATGCCACCCTGGGGTGCCTGGACCGTGTTTAACAGGCACCTTGATTAGATTGTTTTCAATTTCCCGAGAGGTGATCCCATTAGACAGTGTTTATGAGTCATTGTATGCTCTGCTTGTCGTCATTCCCCTGCTCAGGAGTAGCAGCACCCCCAGCAAAATATGCTGTGTGTGTCTGGGTGCTTGTGTGAGAGGTATATGAATAAAAACAAAATTGCCCGAGTTGCCTTATAGAAGAAAAACCTTCCCAGTGTAATCAAAATAGAAAAGAAAGAGACTATGCAGCAGCCAATATCTAACACACACACACACACACACACACACACACACACACACACACACACACACACACATACCAGAAAGCACTGGGGAATCTGAAGTGTCCATTATTTACACTTTTTACTTAACTTAAGCTACACATACTCTTGTGGTCCTCCTAAGATAGACTTATTTTTTTTTACCCATAGTTATTTGATTTTTTTCCTCCCTGGGGAGTAATTTATTTTTTGATACTGGAGTATTTCTCCTGCTGTTTTCTCCTCTCTCCCATACTCACTTCTGATATAAGGCATATGTTAAACAAACCTACCATAGGCTTCCCAGCTCCTTTGCACTCAGACATGAGTGGACAGTAATTCTCTTTTAGCTGATATTTCTGGCAAACATGCTGGAGGTGGTGTGTGCCTTTTAGTTCAGACTTCCTACTTATCACCTATCTTTCATTTTCCCTTTTATGTGGTTAGCTCTTTCTTCATAACCTCACTCACCACTAGGCTATATATTTCATATAGTCGCAGTCTTACAACATTAAGGTGTTTTTTTTTTAACATCCTTACTTAAATCATAGCTGCTTTATTGCCTTTTTTCTCTACTTAAAGGTCCTTGAAAAGAGTATTAGTTAAATATTTTCTTCTATCTGTTAATTTTTTAGCATGCTAGATTTTCAAGAGATGGAAGCATCTTGGTTATTTTGTTGTTGGCATTAAGAGTTTTAGTGACAGGCCTCACATCATCGAAACAATTTCCTGCTAGTGACATCCATTTACCCTCCCCTTGAGCTATTCTACTCTTTGCTGTTCCCTATCTTCTAATTGCTCTTCATTTCTTCCTCCTGCAACAGCTTTCCTTTCTTCTCTGAGAAACCTAAACTTCTCATTCTTTGTCCTTCTGTCCAAAAATTTTGCTCCATCTCTTTGAAAGTTCATAACATTTTATCTGTATCTTATTAATAGTCCCACTTTTAGTTAAAATATATTATTAATTTCAGAGAGGAAGGAAAGAGGGAAAGAAAAACACCAGTGATGAGAATCTTTGATTGGCTGCATCCAGCATGCCCCCTTCTGGGGATTGATCTCTCAACTCGGCATATGCCCTAAGAATCGAACTGTTACCTCCTGGTTCATAAGTTGATACTCAACCACTAAGCTACACACACTGGGCCCATTTTCTATTTGTTGAGGGAACTCTATACTGTTTACCATAGTGGCTCCACCAATCTGTAATCCTATCAACAATGCAGGAAGGTTCTCTTTTCTCTGCATTTCTTGCAACACTTATTGTTTATTGATTTATTGATGATTGCATTTCTGGCAGTTGTGAGGTGATACCTCATTGTGGTTCTTATTCCCATTTCTCTGGTGATTAGTGACATTGAGCGTCTTTTCATATATTGGCCATCTGAATGTCCTCTTTGGAGAATGTCTGTTTAAGCCCTCCCATTTCTTAATTGGGTTGTTTTCTTGATGTTGAGTGGTATGAGTTCTTTATAAATTTGGGATATTAACCCCTTATCAGATGCATAATTGGCAAACATTTTTAATTTCTTTAAACATTTTTTATTGCAGCCCATGTTTGAACTTTTTATTGTAAACCTAGTTTTGTCATAACCTATAAATATTAGAGCAGAAATTAGTGAAATAGAAAAAATGGATATTAATGAAACCAAAGTTAGTGTTTTGAAGATCAATAAAATTGATAATTCTTTAGCAAGATTTATGAAGAAAAGAATGGAGAGGACAAAAATCAGTATTATGAGTGAGGTGATAGCACTATAGACTCTGGAGATTTTAATATGGAAATAAAGGAATGTTATGAAAAGCTTTATGCTAATATGTTCATCAAGTTGGATGAAATGGACAGATTCTTTGAAAGGTACATTCTATCAAAATTCATTAAAGGAGCCAAAACTGGTTTGGCTCAGTGGATAGAGCGTCGGTCTGCGGACTGAAAGGTCCCAGGTTCGATTCTGGTCAAGGGCATATACATTGGTTGCAGGCACATCCCCGATAGGGGGTGTGTAAGAGGCGGCTGGTCGATGTTTCTCTCTCATCGACGTTTCTAGCTCTCTATCTCTCTCCCTTCCTCTCTGTGAAATATCAATAAAATATATATAATTAATAAAAATTCATTGAAGGAGAAATAGTCTAAAACTTATTAAAAATTAAGTTTTTAGTGCAGATTGCTTTGCTGGTAAATTCTTTCAAACATTTAGGAAAAGATATAAATTTTATACAAGCTTGCAAAAAATAAAAAAAGAGAAATAAATCTCATCTCATTCTATGAGGCCAGCATTATAATAGATACTAAAACTAAAGATATATTAAAACAATAACCCTAATGAGAGTAGATACCAAGCTCTTCACTATACTTTTAGTGAATAAAATTAATTCACCAGTGTATACAAAGGATAATACTTCCTGACCAAGTGAGATTTCTTCCAAAATTCATGGATCATTTAGCATTCAAAATCAGTCATTGCAAGTGAGTATATTGAAGGTAAAAAAGTAAAATCCATTGGCAAAAAAATTTAAAAGAAAACTTTGACAACATTGAAAAGCCATTAACAAAACAAAGCAAAACAAAAACACCCTCAAAAAGCTATGTAAAGAAAGATTTTTTTCTTTTACCCATAAAATAAGAATCTGTGAAAAACTTATAGACAATATCCTGATTAAAGACCCAACTCTTTCTCCTATGAGACCAGGATGTCCTCTTTCACCACTTGTATTTAATTTTGATAGTGATTTTAGCCAGTGCATTAAGGCAATATAAGAAGTAAAATAAGGATGGTCGTTATTCATAGATGATAATGATGATCTTTGCTGAAAATCTGAAGGATTTTCAAAAATGCTACTAAAATTAATAAATAGATTTAGCACATTCACATGATATGTGATAAATGTATAAAGATCAATTGTATGTTTATATAGTAACAGCAAACACTTGGAAATTCAAATAAAAATACTATTTACTGTAGATTAAATAATATATATGTGTATATATAATATATATGAATTAACTTGAAATGGATTTTAAGTGTAAATATAAGACCTTAAATTATATAATATTTCTAGAATAAATCAGAGGATAAAAGGTTATATCTTTGGATTTAGCAAGTATTTCTTAGATAGGATACTAAAAGCATAGGACATTTTTTAAAAAATGTTGCATTGGACTTCTTAAAAATTAAAACTTTGACTTTCAAAAGGTACTGTTAAAGAGTCTGAAAAGGCAAACCAGATACTGAGAGAAAATATTTACATAACAAATATCTGATAAAGGATTTGTAATCACACTGAACAACTTTTACAACTCAATACAAACAATAACACCTGAAAATTTAGATATTTTACATGTAAAAAATGCTCAACATAATTAGTTATCAGGTGAATGCTAATTAACACCATGATGAGTTACCATCACCACTATAGACAAAACATAGACAAAAGCAAGTATTGACAAAAATATGGAGCAATTATAACTCTCATACATTGCTGTTGGTGATGCAAACTTGTACAACCACTTCAGAAAAAAGTTTGGTAGTTTTCTTACATGGTTAAACATAAATTTGCCATAGGACCATTAATTTTACTCCTAAGTATTTACCCAAGAGAAATGAAGACATGTGGACACACTCAGACTTGTTTATAGCAGCTCTACTCATAATAGCCATAAATTAGAGAACACCCAAAGATCCATCAGCTGGTGAATGCACAACACACAAATTGTGGTCACATCTATGATCTAAAACAAAAGAAGGAGAGGTGCTGAGGTGAACTGTGCTGAATATGATTTTCATTATGTGGGTCCTTATCTTATCCTAGACCAATGTTGTTTCTAGAAGCTTCCAGAAGACTTTCTTCAGACAAAACCACCAGTGAAGAAAACTTTTTTTCTGGCTGGCTTTTACCAATCATTACTCATTTCTAGAATGTAGGGCAAAGGCCCACCATCCCTTAGCACAGGGATGGATACAGCTTTCATAAAGCCAAACGGTTCCGTAAGTGAAGGAATTGACAATTCCAAACACCAACTTGCCGGGACCCTTCTTGAGGCCGTACAAACAACCATGCAAAGGAGTTTCACTGTATGCCCACCTGCCATTGCCTAGTTGCCACCGCCCTCTGAACACACTCGGTGCTTTCATGGTGAGGGTCATGAAATGGTCAGTTAATCGTTAATGTCACAATTCCTTTCTTAAGGACTTTTGGATTCTATACAGTTCTCTAAGTGTATGATGGTGGGATTTATGGAAATTGTAAATGGATAGCTAAGGTCATTTCTGTTTATTTATTTTTTAAAATATATTTTATTGATTTTTTTATAGAGAGGAAGAGAGAGGAATAGAGAGCCAGAAACATCAATGAGAGAGAAGCATCGACCAGCCGCCTCCTGCACACCCCACACCGGGGAGGCACCTGCAACTAAGGTACAGGCCCCTGACCAGAATCGAACCCGGGACCCTTCGGTCCGCAGGCCGACACTCTATCCACTGAGCCACACTGGTTTCGGCAGGTCATTCCTGTTTAAATCTCCTTCACCAATTAGGTGAGAAATGCTCCTAGATGCAGCCCCCTTGTAGGGCTAATAAAAGCAGCAGCATTCAAGAGTATAGGTGAAGCTTTATTTAGAGTTTCCTCTTCAACATTTCATTTGTATGACCTTATGCAAAGGATTTAATATTTCTGGTCTTAATTACCTTCTTTATAATAGGAGTAATGGTGGATGGCTGGAAGCTAGATTTGAAATAAATCTGTTCACTGGTTCCCTGATGGTTTTTTTATTTTTCCTCCTGAAGAGACAATCCTGGGCATCTTGGAAGGATTATCCTAACTGTATTATGATTCCTACTTTTAGTTCATTAAATGGCAAATGACCCCCCACCCCCAATCATCCATAGGCCTTTGCTACAATATGTGTTGTTTTGATTTAAAAGGACCATTTAATTTCAAAAAGCCAAGTTACAGATTGTTGGGTGGGTGGTGAGAAGCAGTACATATATTTTTCTTTCAAGCGCTTATTTAGGGTGATTGTTAACATGTATTTTTAGTGATTAAATCATTAAGTGAGAACACAATTTGTGAAATAATGTTTTCTCAAGATACTGAATTCTTTAAAGCACAGTACAGCTTTTATTCTGACTAATGTGAATTCCTATTACTAAGACCTTGATAAATAATTCAAAAGGGAAACAATGGATAACGCATGTTATATTTTTCTTTCATAAATAATGCTTTCAAACCATTAAGTTGAGTCTTCCTTCATAGCAGCTTGTGAAATGGAGACTTGCCAAGTCTTTGGTTAAATCTGACCAGTGCAGTCAGAGAAGATACATAATTATTTTATAACTAGAGGCGGATGTATGAAATTTGTGCAAGAGTAGGCCTTCACAGCTCCCTTGCAGCTGCTGCAGCTGCCTGGGTCTCTCGTAGCCCGGATGATTTCCTCCATCCTGCAGCTGCAGTTCCCCGCTTCACCCAGAAGGACATCCGAGAAGGATGTCTGGTCTAATTAGCATATTACGCTTTTATTATTATATCTTAGGATAGGATGCCTCCATTTATTGGATAGTGCCTGTCAGGCACTATTCTAGGCACTTCACATAACTTATTTCATTTAATTTTTACAACCCTGAACATCAAATATTATTTCTTCTGTTGCACAAATGAGGAAGTTAGAACTTAAAAATTAAATAACCACTCTCAGATTATGTAGCTAATAAATAAATAAATAAGGGGCCAATGTGATCTCCATCTGATTCCAGACCAGTGCCTTTAATCACCATACCCAGTGTGCCCCTCGCCACTTGGCAACACTTGACAAATAAACATCACCTGGAAGACAAGTTTGCATTCATGGTTGATCTCTCTGACACTAATTTACTAGAAATGTATATATAAATCTCCTAAATGTAAATGTAAATCTTTGACTGCGCTGGTCAGATTTAACTAAAGACTTGGCAAGTCTCCATTTCACAAGTTGTTATGAAGGAAGACACAACTTAATGGTTTGAAATCATTATTTATGAAAGACAAATATAACATGAGTTATAGTTAGAGATAGAGAGAGGATTTTAATGCCTTACTCACATCCCTCACTCCTTTTCCTCTATGTGAATTCATTTGAAAATGTTTTGATAGTAGAAATAATTACCGTATTTGCCGGCGTATAAGACGATTTTTTGGCCCTGAAAAATACCGTATTGCCGGCGTATAAGAGACTGGGCGTATAAGACGACCCCCTAACATTTCCACTCAAAATACAGAGTTTGTTATATACTCGCCGTATAAGACTACCCCCCACTTGGAGGCATATTTTTCAGGGTCAAAAAATCGTCTTATATGCCAGCAAATAAAGTAACAGACTGCCCTGGTTGGTTTAGCTCAGTGGACAGAGTATCAGCTGGAGGACTGAAGGGTCCTGGGTTCGATTCTGGCCTGGCATATGCCCAGGTTGCGGGTCCAATCCCCAGTTAGGAGGTGTGCAGGAGGCAGCCGACCAGTGACTCTCTCTCATCATTGATATTTCTCTGCCTTTCCTTTTCTCTTCCTCTCTGAAAACAATAAAAAAATACATATATTTTTTAAAAAGAAATAATTACCAGACTGTAAAACATATTTTCATTGGATACTCAAGTAGGCTGAATCCTGAAGATTCAAGGTATGTATATAGTCCTAAGCCCCAGTGATGGGGTCCTAGCATAATCTCTTTCCTTACTCTCACCCTGAGCAGAGACAGACTTTCTCATGCATGTCTGAATGTCAAGTTCCAATAGAAATGAGAGAAATCACCCAAATGACAGTGTCACCCAAGTGCCAGATTTTGCTGTGTGTTTTCTGCATGAAAGAGGAAAACATCCAAGAGGAGTCAGATAAATGCCCCAGTAAATGGCTGGTAAGAAGGATCAGAGGAAAGGATAAGGTGTGAACAGACTTCTACAGTAAAGAGTATTTGCCTCTTTACTGGTTCATGTGACACCAAGTCAACAAAAAAAGGGCAGCATTTGCTTTAGCAGGCATGGCCCAATGTTCCTGTTGTCTAATTAAACCGTGGCTTCAAAAATATATTTGGCTCAGATAATTGCAAGAGGTTGGTAGCATGCCATGTAAGCCAAGAAACAATGTCGGGGATGGAACAGAAGCTTGTTTTTAGTCCAGGCTTCATTCACTAGCTACTTGCTCTGTTGCTTGAGACACAGTTTTTAGGATTTCTGAACCTTATTTTCTCATTTATAAAATGACAATGACAATATGTATCCCTTAGAGATATCACAAAAATTGAAATATTTATGAAGTAAATGTTATTAGGCAATGGTAAGCACTCATAAATATAACATTATTATTGTTGTTATCGATAATAAAAAATAGGTAATTGTCCAGGGATCATTAGGATAGTAGATTTAGACTTACAGAACCATTACCAGAACTAATATTTACTGAATTCATACTCAAATCTAGGCATAGTAGAGGTTATACCTAATTTATACATAAAAGGCCTTACAGAAGATACTAATTGCACAAGGTGACATAGATAATAAGTAGTAGAACAGACAACTGCTTGCGTTTTTCTATGCCAGCTTGATGAGTTATTGGCTATATTGAATTATCTCAAACATATGAGAATCTGATTTTCAAAGTTATTATGACCTTAATATATAATTTCAGCCTTAAAAATCCATAGTTTCTCCATTGCTTTCAGGATAAAATATAAACACTTTGACGTTAATTTGACATGGTGTCAGCACAGTCTTCCTCTCTAACCACATTTCCTGACAGTCTTCCCACCCCATCTCCTTCTCCAACCCACCCTAGATACACACTCTTTTCACCTTTCCTTGAATATGACTAGCCCTTTGCAGAATTCCCTCCTTGCTTATTGCTTAATCTTCCTGGGATGCCCTTACAGCTCTCTATGCACCCTCCAACCATTGTTGAACTCACACTCTTTGATAAAGACCTGCTCAAATGTTATCCCCCAAGTGAAAGCTTTTCTGACTCTCCCAGGAAGGATTAATGATGTTCTCTTCAGTGCTTAGGTTTAATATTTCCCACATTGTATCATAAATGTCTGTTTTGTGTCTGCTCTTCTGAGACAAGATCCTCAAGAGGAAGACTATTGACTTATTCTGCTCTGTAGCTTCAGTACCTGCCGCTGCTTGTGCGGAGGTAATTGGTAAATGTTGGCTGATGGAATGAATGAAATATACTGACTGCTCTTCTCCTCAGCCCATCTCTGTGCTGAGTATCATTGAGTTCACTGAGTGACTGGGCTGGCAGTGATGGAGTTTGTATGGGAATCCAAGGTGCCCCTGAATTCAACCTTATGTATCTTCTGTGCTAGACCACACTTGTCTAGTTGTGACAAGGCAGCATTTTTACCTTCCTTTTGACAAGCAGTCAGCCTTGGAGGAGCACATCTTTGTTTGTTCAGTAGCTTAACCTTGACTTTTCTTGTTCTCAGTGGGGTTCCCATAGCACTGGAAGTCTAGAGAAGCAGGTTCACATAAAGGAAAATGTGAAATCTGTGCTGACATTTATCTGCACTTCAGCAGGACATTTGACAGATCCTCATGATAAGCCGATAGGCCAGATGGAGAAATGCTAGCTGAATAAAAGTAGCATTTAATGATTTGCATCTAAATATCCACACAGTGGACTTCCTGTTCCCAGAATGCATTCATTTATCTTCTCATTCTTTCTGGGGCTACTGAGGGACAGTAAAATTTTTAACTTCTCCCAACAGCCATCCTTGTCTATTTCAGTCTGTAATCACAAAAGAGCTGAAAAATAATTTAGGCCTCTCTTATTTGTTTGCTTCATCTAAATTAGTATTATGATCCAGAAAGCTCTTTAGAGCAGGGCATGAATCTTGTTATTTTCTCTTTCATAGCACTTTTACAGGCCTGGTCTAATGGAAAGACCATAGGATCTAGAATCAGACAGCTCGATCAAATCTCTGCTCTGCCATGAATTTGCCACATAATAGTTTTGCCCCTTATGTATAAAATGGGGACAAGACTATCTTTGCTGCTATACATATAATCATTTCAGACCTGATCTATACAGAATTCCTATTCATGGTTCTCCACATTTTCTCTCCATTGTTGATGGCTGAAAAGAGATGGATATAGTGATCTTGGAGGCCACAGTTTTGAATGTTTCAAAGGCTTCTTTGGCCTGGATTCCTGAATGTCTACTTGGAAAAGGGCTGTACCTGTCTTTCTGATAGGAATGCCAGCCTTGGACCAGCATATGAGTTATAAATAAACCTCTTTGTTGTTTGAGCCATTCTGAATTTTGCAGCATGTTTGTTAAAACTCTTGTGTTAGGCTAACTAATAAAATAGCCACTTTAAAATATTTTATGGACCATGGCAGAGGGAGCAGACTTACTCTGCGAAGTAGGTCATATTAAGGCAGTTGTCCTCAAAGTGTGAGCGGTGGCCTCCCCATCCCAGCGAGTCTTATTAAAGGTGCAAATTCTCAGGCCCCAGCCCTACAGAATCAGCAGCCTTGGGCATGGGCCTATGGTCTGTGGGTCTGTTTGTTAACAAGCCCTTGAGGTGATTCTGATACATATCGAGTTGGAAAGCCATGGGACTTTGACTTTGGAGATGCTAAACTCTTGGAAGCTTTGTGACTTTGGATAAATTAATACATGAATTGTACTTTTTTTCCAGTAAACTTAAAGAGATATTTACCTGTGGTGTTGTTTTGAGAGTTTGAATGAGTGCTTTTTATCAAGTACCTAGCACAGAGTAGATTCTAAAACCATGTCTGCTCTTTTCCATCCATTTCTGTGTGAAACTGGGTCATGTGAGGACTCCAGAGGTTAAGGGAATAGGAATGAATAGAGCATCCTGAGTGTAACATGTGGAAGTCAAGGTGTCCTGAGCCTTAAAATTAATGATAAGTTTATGGAAAGAGGAACAATTTGTGACTGATTAGAAATAATAACTCTGCTTGGAAGGTTAAGTTGACATGTTCAATGTTTAGTATAATGTTTTAATTAGATAATTTGTTAACATTTTTTCCACCACTAACTTTTTTTTCTTGTCAACTATACATATAAAGGGCTTAGACAAAATTTTAGTACCTATCTAGCACTCAGTATGACATAGATAGTTACTGTTAGAGTAAATTCCATGAGGTAAGATATTTTTGTTTATTTTCTGCAGTATCCTCAGCCCATAAAACAGTTTTCTACACATGGCATGTATTCAATAAATATATATTGAATAAATAAATGAAATAGCATATAATGAAAATTGCACAGTTCTATATGTAATAGCTTTTCTCCTCTTCTACACACCCACTGTGTCTTTTGCTTACAGCAATGACATGGAGTTCTTCCTGACCTGTAGCCAACTGAGCCCCACAGTTTAATGTGCATTATGAGTCACAGGGGAGGTTGTTAAAATACTGATTCAGAGGCAAAAGTTTTGGGGGTGGGCATTTATGACAAATTCTAAGGTGATGGCAATGCTGCTCTTGCCTGTGCCCAATTAATTTCCACCTATTCAGACTCCTGAAATACCTCCATTATTACTTACTAGAGGCCCAGTTCAGGACATTTGTGCACTGGCGGAGAGGGGGGTCCCCGCTCATCCCAGTCTGTGTTCTCTTGCAGTCTAGGACCCCTTGGGGGATGTCCACAGGGAGTGGGCCTAAGCTGGCCATCAGACACCCCCCAAGGGATCCTTAGCGCTGCCATGGAGATGAGAGAGGCTCCCACCACCACCTCTGTGCTTGCCAGCCATGAGTCTGGCTTCTGGATGAGCAGCGCCCCCCTGTGGGAGCACACTCACCACGAGGGGCAGTTCTTGAGTGTCTGCCCCCTGGTGATCAGGGAGCATCATAGTGACTGGTTGTTCATTCAGTCAATTTGCATATTAGGGTTTTATTATATAGGATTATTGCAAAAGGCTTAATAATCCCCTTGGGTTTGCAAAGTTCTTTGAGAAAGACATTACTTTTGATCAAGTTTCCAATTATTTTTATGGCAGTTTTATATTTTGGGAAATGTTTTAGCTTTTTATTACAAAAAAAATTCAAATGTAAACAAAAGTGAAGAGAATGATAAAAAAATTCAAATGTAAACAAAAATGAAGAGAATGATAAACTCCCACATACTCATCACACTAATTTGACAGTTATTAACTTATGGAAAATCTTGTGAATCTATAATTTCATCACCACTAGATATTTTGAAGATAATCCATGTATCATTTGATTCATAAGCAATTCAGTAAGTACAGTATCTGTAAACTATAAAAGAATTCTTAAAATATAACAATAATCTAATTTTCATAGCCCATTCATTGATAATTCTTTAATATCATCAAATAAGTTTTCAGTGTTCAAAATTTTTGTTCTTTTTTCAGCAGTTTGCTTGTTTTTATAAATCATAATCCAAACAAAGAAGCACATTGAATTGGTTGAGATATTTTTAAAGATTAATCTATAGGTTTCCCTTCCTTCTTTTTCTTACAAATTTATTTGATGATAAAATGGGATAATACAGTCTAGATTTTGATGGTTGGATTGTCCTAATGTCCTACAATAGGTAGTTAGATCTAGAGGCTTGATTGCTTTCAGGTTTTATTTCTTTGGCAAGAAATAAAGACAGCTTTTGTGACAGCTTCATCTCTGGATACCACCTCCTTCTTCTCATGCATTTGGAAACCCTGGTTTTTCCTAATGTCAAGATGGCAGCTTGTCAGAGATACCTGATTCAGAGAACACTACTGAGAAATGCTTGTAAGGTCTTATCTATAGACTTATTTTAAAAAAGTGGTGTGAGTTAAGGCACAGAACTATCCTGGATGCAAAATAGTGGAAGCATGCCACCTGTCATTAGGTTCTTGGAATTATCAGTGGTTAGAATTTAAGAAGACAGGAATTAAGTCTTTTGGTTTTCATCCAGATAATAAAAAGAGCTATGCCTTTAAATGAAGGGTTTTTTTTAGTGATTTTAGGGTGCCAGAGGTTAAATAACTAGCCATAGGATGCACAGTTAATAAATGCCAGAGGTGGGAGTTGTACCCTAGAGGTCAGATAATAAGGGTGTTTTTTTTTTTGTTTTTTTTTTGTACAACCATTGTACTATATACTACTTTCTAAGGAATTATTCCACTCTCCTGCTAAAATACTTTAGTGTCTGCCACTGAGAATGTCCTAATTTATTACACACTGTGCAAGGCTCTTCATATCTTGCTTATCTTGACTGCTTAATCTCTGGATACTACCTCCTCCCTCCTCTGCCCTTCCCTGGAAACACCGGCAATCCCTGCTCCAACTACACTAAAATTCTTTCAGCCTTTGAATGCACCATGCTTTCCCACTTCTTGGCCTTGGCATATGCAGTTTTAATCCCTGACATAGCCTGTCCTTCTTTGTCCTTCCATCCACCATCTTTCCATTATGGTGATGCTTACTGATCTTGCTGGTTCCAGGTTCAACTTTCTTCTTTAGGAGTCTTCTCTGACCCTTACTTCTAGGTTAGCATTTCCTGTGAGGTCTTTTAAAAAATCTATGTTTCTTGTTATGGGAGAATTTAGTGTACCACATTTTCATTCTTTGTCTTTCAATAAGACTTAATGAGCTGCAAGTTATGAGACTACTTCCATCTCATTCACTGTTCTATCCCAGGAACCCTAGGTGCCTGCCACATATTAAATATTTAAATTATATGGGTTGGATGAAGGACAACCAGACTAGCACCCTTAAGTAGAAATAGGCTTAGCCATAAAGAACTGATCTGATGGACCTTCAAACTCGACTTCCCAGATAATGCCCAGTTCCTTCGACTGAACGTCACAAAATAAGATTATCAGTTTCTTGCGTACTACTTTCCTCTTCCCTTACGCATACCTTTGAGTGAGCTGATCAATTTTGCCTCAAACTCTGTCCAACAGATAGATGTGTGAGCAGGCACATAGGATCTGTATTCCATGAATACTAAAACCTCTCCATGGCTGAGATTTAAAAAAAAATAAGGCATATTTGCCGAAACTGGTTTGGCTCAGTGGACAGAGTGTTGGCTTGTGGACTGAAAGATCCTGGTTTGATTCCAGTCAAGGGCATGTACCTTGGGTCAAGGGCATGTACCTTGGTTGTGGGCACATTCCCAGTAGGAGGTGTGCAGAAGGCAGCTGATCAATCTCTTTCTCTCATCGATGTGTCTAACTCTCTATCCTGCTCTCTTCCTCTCTATAAAAAATCAATAAAATATATTTTAGAAAAAAATAAGGCATATTTGTATATGGAGCTGCATTTTATAAAGTCCCATTGTGAGGCGTGGGGGCAGCAATCTGTGGTGATCATTCATCATCCTGCCCACACAAAAATTTTAAGTTACTTTGAGGCAGTGTTTTCTTTTATCTACAAACTGATAGTTCACTAGGGGGCTGGCAGGCTGACTAATATACGCAGTGTTATTGGTGGCTGCTTAGAAACCCCCTGTTTCCTAGAGTCATGTAAATTGCATTATTTTGACTCCCACTGATGAGGTGTGACTTCTGTTAACTTTTCTTGCCTAACTCTGTTCTTCTCCCTTTGTCAAGTTCTCAAAGCATGCACTTCTCAGTAGGACTCAGAAAATTACTGAGGATGTTGTATTTTTATGTATAATACAGTCCATAAATAGCATGTATATTACAAAGAGAAACCTAGCCTCCCTTTTCCTTTTACTTGAAATTACCTATGAAATATTTAAATGCAAGAGGGTATTTTATAATTGTGAGTCTTATAATTTAGCTACCAAGAACTTAATGACACAAATCCCACCAACCATACAGCTGCAGATGAGGATGGTTATGGATGCCTTGTTAGAGGTCATAACCCTAAATGACTAGATGTTCAGAAATTAAGTCTTTCCTTAAAGAGTAGAGATATTGGATGTTGTGCTTTTTATGATCAATGTCTATTAAACAATTCTAAGGTGATAATTGGTTGGATTGATTGATTGATTTGGTTACAAATTTCAACTTTCTTGTTCAAAAATTATCTTCTCAAGGATAGAAACAATGTTTTATTCTCAGGGTTCCCCTTGGTGCCTAGCACCATTTCATTATAAACCAAGACTTCAATATATGTTCAATTTAATTGAATATTCATTGCCCTGAGTTGTGAAGAATTCATTCTTATTAGAAAGCATTACAACGTGAATACATTTAAAGACAGAGCATACAATTAAATAGATATGAACCAATCTTATTTCAGACAGTTTTGAACTGGCTTATTTCAGACAATTCTTCCAACATATAAAACTATTCCCAATCTCAGGTCAAATGAGTCATTTACACACATTGGATTTTTTGCTCATGTGGTGTTCTCTGCATGGAATCATTTTTCCTTCTTTCCCACCCCCTTTTCCCACTTAAGTTTCAATTTGCCAATTTTTTATTTTAAAGATAAATTTCTGTCCTCTTTTGTTAACTGTTCCTGATTTCCTTTCTGGCCTTATTGTTTTCTCTTTTCTTTCATAGTGCTTCCCCGCCCCCTAATTTTCTCATCACACACATCATACATAGTAGGCATTCTAAATTTTTGTTATGTAAGTGAATGGCTACCTTTTTTTATGCCCATTCATTTATTTAACAAATATATTTGGTCATGTATTATGCCAGGCAGAGGTTTAAAAGAATCTAAAATGATTTTGATAAAAACTAGAAACAATCAATTAAACTCTCCAGTTTTGCATTTCCCCAAAGCATCAATTGTGATATGATTTTATTATTTGTCCGAACCCTTTGCCAGGAGTTAGTTCCTTGGAGCCTCTATCAGACCCACTGAATAGTGGATTTTGTTATCTCTTGAAAATGGCTGTTAGGTAGCAAGATGTAATTTCTGAAAGCTAATCTTTTACAAAAACCCAACTGGCCTTGTTTGGCAGCTCTCAGTAGCTGTACGGGAAAACAGGGAGAGCAAGAGTTGTGATTAAGTCACGTTTTGAATGCTACCTGACAATCTGGTGAAGGAGTTTATTTAAGAAGAAATTCTCTGCTTCGTTTAAAACACATGGATGAGGATATACATGCAAAAAGCTAATGAGCATAAGGAGAAGAAAATGAATCAAAGAGAAAACAATGGTAGAGACATCACAGGAAATAGGAATGAGTTTATCACACACACACACACACACACACACACACACACACACACACTTTTCTTAACAGTCTTTAAGACTGGCGAATTCATGTCTAAGGTCACATTTCCAAGTTCCCAGATTGCTGCACACCAAATGGTAATGAAGTCAGTAGAGCTGTGCATTAATTTCTATTGTTGAATACAACTTTTCACAGATTTAGTGATTACACATATTTATTTAACAATACACCTTTATTATCTAACAGTTTCCATGGGTTAGGATTCTAATTGTGGGGTCCTCTGTTCAGGATGTTACAAGGCTATATTAGAGGTGCTTGCTGAGCTGTATTCTCATCTGGAGGCTATGGAAGTGTGTGTATGGGGGGTAGAATCCATTTTCAAACTTAATTACATTATTGGCAGAATTCATGCCCTGGCAGCTATATGGCTGAGGGCCCTCGTGTTTTGCTACTGCCTGGAGGATGTGCCCTGGTCTAAAGGCCAACTACATACATTCTTGCCAAAAGCACTTCTCCAGTGTGGCCACTTTACAAAGCCCATAAAGAGAGGTTCTCTCCCAAGAAAGAGCCTAGTCTCCCTTTAAAGGACTTAGGTCTGGTTAGCTCAGCCTCATTCAGGGGAACTTTTCTTTTGATAAGCTCAAAGTCAACTAATTTGAGACCTTCATTACATCCCTTCAGCCTTGCCATATTCTATTGGTTAGAAGCAAGCCACAGGTTGTTGTGGGAAGAATCATATCCTCTCTCCTCCCACCACCCCCACCAAATTCATATGTTGAATTTTGAACCCCCAGTAACTCAGAATGTGACTATGCTTGGAGATAGGACCTTTAAAAGTTATGAGCCTAACTAACCAGTGGTCATAGACAACAGGGGGGTGGGGGCTTGTGTGGGGAGGGGTTTGGGATAGGAATGAGGGGGGATAGGGACAAATATGTGATACCTTTAATCAATAAAGACATTTTAAAAAAAGGTAATTAAATGATGTCATTAGGTTGGACCCTAACCCAATATGACTGAGGTTCTTATAAGAAGAGGAGATTAGATGCACACAGATGAAAGACTATATAAAGACAGACAGAAGACAGCCATCTACAGCAAAAGGAGAGAGGCCTCAAAAGAAATCAACCTTTGATTAACACTTTAATCTCAGACATTAGCCTCCATTATTATTAAAAATTATTTTTAAAGCTACCCACTCTATGTATTTTGTTATGATAGCACTACCAAACTACCATACAGGTCCCACACAAACTAAAGGAGCAGGGGTGGGGTGCACACAGGGCATGAACACCAGGGGATAGGAATCACAGAAGCCACCTTCGCATCTTCTTTAATTCCAAGAACGTGGAGGATTACACATCTCTATCTTGGCTTAAAATCTTTGAGACATGAGCAAAAGTACAATGATCACCTTGAAGATAAGCATTTAATGTGGGTGCTCAGTTCTCTAGCCCTCCTTTACCCTGCTAGACCAAACCCCTAAACTTCTTGTTGTAGTGGTAGCACCTTACCATGGTGAACCTCCGTCAACCTGAGTCCCTGAAAATGTATCATAAACAGAGCTCTAAACACGTTCCCATAACCAAGAAATAAACCTGTATTTATTTTAGGCCACTGACATTTTGAGATTGTTTACTATAACACCATAATCTAGCTTAACCTAAGAGACAAACTAAAATTTTAAACCATTAATGGATTTGGGGAGTTAAAATAACTAAAGAGGAAAAACCAAAGTACTTGCACAAATTTGTGCAAAATTGTGAAGTGAACTGGCTACTTCCTTTACACCCAATAAATTGCTATAAATTGCTATCAGAAGGTTTTATGATGCCAACTGGGACTGATGAGATAATAATGAGTTCAGATGAAAACAAAGATGTGCCTCTGTAAAAGATTTCTCTGATCAAACTGTAAATAAACAAACTAATCTGAGTCATCAGCTTCTATGATGGAGCCACATCTAACTCTAATATTGTGGCAGAAGGAAACTCTCTGAGACAGTCTTAGAAAATGAACTGGAACTTTGAAATGAATAATCCTCTAGGTGAATTACATACAATTCTGCACCATTTGCCCCAAGTTTGCTTTTTATTTCATTTTTTTCCTCTCAATCCTCTTGAATATTTATTTTTCTTCCCCCCCCCCATTTTTTCTACATTGGTTTCTGTCTAAATAGATCACTGAAGAAATAATTGCTTGATTTTTTAAATGGGTTGAGATTAAGAAAATATAAAGTTAAGGCGTGCCTATAAGGATGTGCATTTGTATAACTTTGAAAAGGAGTTGCAGTGAGACAGAGTTGAAGCAATGAGAAAAAAATTGAAGAGCCAAGCTAGAAAAAACTCCTGTAGTAAGATTAATTTCTAATTTCTACCTAGCCTCTGTGAATGGAGGCAGACAGAGATCTATTCTGTGGAGTCATCTTTGCCTTTCTGTGTGTCCTATCTTCTGATAAATGCTTTCAGGTAGCATTACTTTAGCTGAGATAAAAGGGAGGATGGCTTCCCTCTTTAATGGGAGGGAAGTCATGCAATTTATCTACTTTTGGCAAGTGACATAATAATACGTCAAATTCTGTGGCCTATGCCCTTTTGTGAGAAGCAGTTTATGTCCTCTTTCCAGTCCATCATGCCTACTGAAGCGTTCCTTGGAAATGTCAAAGCCACCTGAAAAAGATCAATCTTTTTTGGTTAGGAGACTATGAGAAAGATGAGACATAAAAGGGAGTATAGAGAAGAAAGAATAGGTTAGATAGCATATTACTTTTAAAAAGTTCTGTTCTTTCTGTAAATATTTCTTATATGTAGTATACTTTTTAAAGAAAATATATGTTTTATTGATTTTAGAGAGAGGAAGGGAGAAGGATAGATAGAAACATCAGTGAGAGAGAAACATTGATTGGCTGCCTCCTGCACACCCTCTATAGACCCATAACCCGGGCTTGTGCACTGATAGAAAATCAAATGGTCACCTCCTGGTTCATGAGCTTATGCCAAACCACTGAGCAAAACTGGCTGGGCATAGTATATATTCTTATATAAGTATATTTGGGGCTCAGTGCACAAATTTGTGCACCTTGAAAGGAACTGTGGACCACAAGACTGTTGTAGGCACAGGGATGGGTCTCAGCCCATCCTTTGAACCCCTGCCCAGCTCCTCCTGCTGTGGCTCCCAGTCCTCTTTCTGCCAGCAGCCCCACTTCTGCCACAGTCGCTCCCATGCGCTGATGGCAATGGCTCCACTCATACCCGCTGATGGTGCAGAGTAATTGGGGCTGGTGTAAGCAGTGGGTGTAAGTGGTGGCTGATGCCCTGATTGCCCTCCAGCCACCGGGGGAGGTGGAGAAACCCTCAGGGGCTATCAGGGCCAGAAGCCACTGCATGCATCTGCTGAAGTGCGAGCACTGGGTGGAACTGCAATATGTAGAAGCAAAGAATTTTCAGTAACCACCAGAGGCTCGCCCTGGTGACAGTGACCAATACCCTGCCTTGGTCTGGCACTCCTGCTCTCCTGTTCCACCATCCTGCCGTGGCCAACACTTGCCATGTTCTGCACACGCCCCCTCGTGGTCAGCATACATCATAGCGACTGGTTGTTCCATTGTCCTGCCAACATTTGGCCTATTTGCATATTAGCCTTTTTATTATATAGGAATATTTATATATTTCAATTAGCAGACTGTAAGTAGTCTGGTTACTATGGATACCAAAGTGGAGCCTGGGGAAAATAAGAATTTTGATTTTTGAATGTTAACATTTTCCTTCCATTCTTGAATTAAAGAGAAAAAAAACAACAACCTTCTTAAATTACTTTAATTGGAAGCATTTAATATCTACTATGAAATGGATTTGATTATGTCTAGACAGGCATAGAATTTTTAATGTGTGTGTCTTTTTTACCCCACAGATGTGTCTATTTTCCCACTCTGAAAGCATACAGTCCATTTCCTGTACACTGACAAGAAGCAGAGTATTATACTCCATTCAAGCATATTTACATTCTTGAAGTTTGGGTAAACAAATAAGAGGGTTAAGTAAAATCAGAAAGAAAGCACACAAAAGGCAACCACCATAAAATTACCTCTGTATGTGATTAATCTACATATTTGGGTCTTTCTACATCCATCTATGTGTGGGCTACTCTTGGTTTATATAACAGGATAGAAAAATGAAACAAAATGTAAATTATTATATTATAATTTAAAAACTAAATAGAAACTTAAGACTAGCCTTTAAATGGGTTGCTTAATAATTAATCAACTTTAACTTCAGTAATTTTAGGTATTTTTTAGATAAACTGCTTTGAATATTTAGGAAGTCATGTGAAACATATTCCATAACATATTTTCTGATCTTCTCATGATTAATTCCATGTATATGAGAGAGAATAATATGATTTTTTATTTTCTTAGTAGACTTTTATTTATTTATTTTTTTAAATATATATTTTATTGATTTTTTACAAAGAGGAAGGGAAAGGGATAGAGAGTCAGAAACATCAATGGGAAAGAAAAATTAATCAGCTGCCTTCTGCACACCTCCCCCTGGGGATGTGCCCTCAGCCATGGTACATACCCTTGACCAGAATAGTTAGAAACATTGATCAGCTGCCTCCTGCACACCCCCTACTGGGGATGTGCCCACAACCAAGGTACATGCCCTTGACGGGAATCGAACCTGGAACCTTTCAGTCCGTAGGGCAATGCTCTATCCACAGAGCCAAACTGGTTCTGGCTTCTTAGTAGACTTTTTAAAAAAGAATAGTTTATTAGTTTTTAGAGAGGGAGGAAAGGAGAAGAGAGAAATATCATGGATGTGAGATCATAGCATTGATCAGCTACCTCCTGCATGCCCCCTAGTGGGACCCAGGCATGTGCACTGAATAGGAATCCAACCAGCAACCTTCAGTGCACCTGGATGATGTCCAGCCACCTGGGCCACACTGGCCAGTGCTAGACTTTATTTTTATTAAAATATTAGAGGACCAGTGCATGAAATTCGTGCACTTGGGGGGTGTCCCTCAGCCCAGCCTGTACTCTCTCCAATCTGGAACCCCTTGGGGGATGTCTGACTGCCTGTGGGATTAGGCCTAAATCAGCAGTTGGACATCTCTCTCACAATCTAGGACTGCTGGTTCTCACTGCTCACCTGCCTGCCTGATTGCCCCTACCCATTCTGCCTGCCAGTCTGATAGCCCCCTAACCGCTCCTCTGCTGGTCTGATTGACACCTAACCACTCCCCTGCTGACCTGATCACCCCCACCTGCCCTTCCCTGCAGGCCTGATTGCCCTCCCCTTCCAGCCATCTTGTAGCAATGAGGGGGCACCATCTTGTAATGATGTGGGGGTGGCCATCTTGTGATGATGTGGGGCAGCCATTTACATATTACCTTTTTATTATCTATACTAATAAAAGAGTAATATGCTAAATAGACTGGAGACCTTCTAGGAGACCTTCTGGATGTCCTTCCAGACAAAGCCATGGTGGCGGGGCTGAGGCAGAGCAGTTAGAGGCGATCAGGCCAGGAAGGGAGGGCGGTTGGGCATGATCAGGCTAGTGGGGGGGATTGGGGGCAATTGCGGCAATAAAGTTGGTGGGGGAGGCAGATGAGGGTGAGCATGCCAGCAGGGGTGGCAGTTGGTGGTGAGCAGGCCGGCAGGGAAGGTCAGTTGGGCGAAAGCAGGCTAGCAGGCAGAGTGGTTAGAGGTAATCAGGCAGGCAGGCAGGTGAGCAGTTGGGAGCCAGTAGTCCTGGATTGTGAGAGGGATGTTGAAATGCTGGTTTAGGCCCACAGGGATTGGACATCCCCCCCAAGGGTCCCAGATTTAGAGGCCAGACTGAGGGGCACTCCCAACCCCCATGCACGAATTTCATCCACCGGACCACTAGTATAGGATAATTGACCTAACATTGTATTAGTATCAGGTGTACAACATAATGATTCTGTGTATGATACATTGTGAAATGATTATCACAATAAATCAAGTTAGTATCCATCATCATAACAGTACATTATTTTTTCTTGTGATGAGTGTTTTTAATAATATTAATTCTAAGGAATATCATGGTTGTCAACAGTCTTTTTACTTAATCCTTCTGCCTTTTCTTCACTTCCTTTTGCAATTTATTTCTCCGAGTGCTTCTGATTTTTAACATTTTTTTCTCAAATGTATCTACATTTTCTACCTCCATGTCTCACCTTTTCTATAACCTCATCTCTTTCCCAATGCACTAGCCCCTAATAGTCACCATATCTTTGCTCTTTTCCAGCTTTAAACCATTCCCTACATTTTGGCAGAATACTACTTGTAAGACAAATCTGATTGTCTCACTCTCCCATTTAGAATACTACAAAAGGGTCTTAGGCTCAACATGTAATGCAAGATAAATAACATTTACACCTTCCTACAGGATCTGGTTTCTGCTCACCTTCCTCCCTCTCCCAAACACACACTCCAGTCTCATTTCATATATCTCCACGTTCTTTCTCATGCAACTGCATGGCTGACTTTCTTTTCTCTGGCCATATCATGCTCCCACCTATCTTGTGGTCTTTGCATATGTATCTAAAATACTCATCTTTTTCATCTTACCAAGTTCATGCCTACACATCTTTCAAGCCTCATCTCAAATATGAGTTCCTCAGGGAAAACTTCCCATAAACCCTAGACTAGACCGACTATAGACTTGTGTGCACCCTGTAGTTTTTCTTTATAGTACCTTACAAAGGTTGTAATTATAAATTATGCTATTATGAACTTTTATAGTTACAAAGTGCAAATATGTACAAAGATGCAGTTGCCTTTATTTCTGTCCAGTAGGATTTTAGCCCCTAGAATTATTTCACCATCCATGGTGGAGCTAAATCTTGCAAATCACTCCAGATGTTTTTAAATCTCTTTCAGATAAGACTGTTTTTTGTTTGTTTATTTGTTGTTTTGTAGTTCAAGAGCTATCCTTTCCTCATCTCCTTTCCTTCTCTCAGGGGGATATGAATCTCTGGACCTGTGAGGGAATTGGGGTACCTTGTGCAGAATGGTTTTATATTCTCTATAATCTGTGCTGAGATCTAACTATTTTCCTTTGTTTCTTCATGTGCTGCCATTTCCTGCTACAATTCCTGACTCTGCAGTGACCTCTGATTGCCATGTCAGTGCCCTCTGCCTAATTCCAATCTCCACCCGAGAGACCTGCTGGCTGATCTGTTTTTAGGACTTTATTTTCTCTTGGTTACTTTCAAACTCAGTTGGTTTTCTATACCTTGCTGGGTCTGCTTCCCTTTGTGAGGCTGCCCTGAAGCTCTTGTGCTTAGGATATGTCTCTGAACCATAGCTATGGCAGGACTGTAATGCTACAGCCAAATTTGGTTTTTCTATGAGCCTTGCCTCCTTCCCAAAATGCAACAGGGGAGATGAGCCCTGTTCTATCCAAACTCATCTATGGTTTTCCCAGGAGGAGGCAGAGTTAAGGGTCCTTTCTCAGAAATCCACACCAATCACAGGCTTACTCTCTTGCTTTCTCATTGTTTTAAAGTTCCATCCTGAATGAAAACTAGCTGTTCCTTAATTGCCTTTATAATATAAAGTTATGAATAAACTTTGTAGCCACTTCCTTAAGACTTTGCCTTTTCTTGATATTCAGAGTCAAGCTTTTACTTAAAATATTTCCTCATTGTCTTTTCAGACATTTGTCCCTATAATGAAAGTTTTAAAATCTATTCAGAAACTCAGTTGACTTTCTTTTTTGTAAAATGATTCATAGTTTTCCAGGGCAGCAGGGATACTTTTGAGAAACACTTGTTTATTTTTCAAAATATTATCTCTCTTACATGTTATTATTTTTTGTATCTTCTACAGAACTATAAATCCTCTAGGGTTTAGAGTCAGGTTTCATGTACTATTGTATCATCTAGCCCATATTAAAATGCTAATAGATATTATTGAATAAATACATACATACATACATACAAATCTTACTGGAGGGAAGTAAACTCATACTTCACTATTAATGGGCTGGAACTAATACTCCCAGTAGAAATCCATATGAGTAGGTAGTCTGACCTGGGGCTTACCTAACTTTACCATCTGTCCTAATATGAGCATCTGATCCCACTCTGGTCCTGTCCTAAGTGGAAAGAAGCCATGGTCTTCTTTTCTCTCTGGCTACATGGAAAGAAGAAAGAGATAAAAACATGTATGTCAGCTTGAAAAAGCTCCCAATCTGAAGAAAGGGTGAAGAAGAGAGAAGAGAACCACAGGGGTGTGGCTGAACTTCTTTTCAGGTGAGAAGCTGTCATGAGTCTGTTTGTTGCCATGGTTGTGTGGATGAAAGAAGAAGAGAACCACTCATTTATGTCATATTTTAATGCACAGTATATGGTCATTTGTAAATGCCTCCCAACTGGTAACTAGATACCTGACTAGTATCCCTTACTTTTGGGTAGAAGAGGAAAGAGAGGATGTGTGTTTGGGAGGGTTCTTCCTGGTTCCTTCCTGCTATGCTTTTCCCCTTTAACCATCATAGGAAAAGCTAAGCCTAACGTGGCCCAAAGAGCAGCTAGTCCTTTCACTCTGTGTGACAGAAACAGACACTGGGGCATGGCCTGCTAATGGAACCATTTCATCTGGGGGCTGGAATCCAAACTTAACAAAGGATTCCATCTTGTTTTCCTACCTGCTTTTCATTATTGGCTTTTACAGCCAGACGAATCTTCAGGAAAGTTTCCATTTCAGAAGTCAAGTCGCCCTTTGCTTTATTTTGACCACACTGCAGGCTTCACAAAGAACAGAGGAAAATAACACTAAACTGTCTTTAGCCTCACAGTGATTTGGGAAAATAACTGAAGAGACATTCAGGAACTTTCTTAAGACCACCATGAAATATAAAAGGCAAAAATTTTTTATTTAGATTATAATTTCACAGCTACAAACAATCACTGAAGTAATTTTGTTCATCATGCGTAGTAATCACTTCGTTTAGTCATTTGCTCAAGGTCAAACTCTAATTTAGTGCCACTTCTTTTGCCTTTGATTCCCAGCCTAGCCAGCCAAACTCCCTCTTTAAGTAGAAAGAAGAAAAATAGAGGGAAGGAAGAGAAAAAAGCTGGAGCCAAGTATCTGATCGTCATGACCTAAGAAAAAGCCATGAGTTCCTCTGAAGATGCCCAAATCTGCCTTGAGGAGCTTCTGTCTTTCCAGAGGACTCCTTCCAACAAATTCCTGTGGTGAAATTAACCAGAGCCCAATTTCTATTGCTTCCAATAAAAGAACCCCAAAACATTCACTAGATATCTTTTTGTATGTTTTTGAACTGCAAGATTTCTCAAAGTCCTTTGTTTTCTAGTGTGAAGTTTCTAAAGGAGGTGCACTCTACATGTATTCGGGTGGCAGTTCTTATTATTTGATCTTTCTCATGGAGCTTCATTTGGCATTTTTTTTTAGAACACACTCCAGGAAACACTGCATTATACCATTGCTGCAATACTTTCCCTTAAGACATTGCCTTAATTCCCAACCTACTTAGATGAGTTTCTGAAACTCTTCCTATGTGTTTCCTAAATAAGGGTGCTGCATCTGCATGGTGTGAGGAGAGTGTGGCCTCTGCGTTGTAATGTTGCAACACTTAGAATACTGGTAGCAATTTTACTCGAGGCATTCTGGTTGAATTCTCTGGTTAGGGTGCCAGGGTTTCTATGACTTCATTGTTGTTGCATTACTGACTCATATATATCCCCAGCAAGGTTTTTCCAGAGGTAAAACAGAAAGGAACTGAACTGGTATCTCCCTGAACTCTGGCAGGTTGAATTAGGTAATGCCTGCAGCGTGACCTGAATTCTGCAGAGACAAGACTTCTGAAACACCAACCATAAATGCTTGTCATAAAAAAGACTGCAGAGCGCTTTTCATGTATTTTCATCCAATGTTTAGGCAATTACATAACCAGTCTATTAAATCCTTTGGAGAAAAGATAAAAATACCAGTCAGAGCAGTTCACACTGAGCACTGCACATGTTTAAGAAAGGCAGAACTTGTGGCGGGACTGTTGCTTCTCACTGTTCCTGGGAGTGGAGACATCTCTCTGCCATCCACATCAGTGTGCGGCAGATGCATTTAATAAAGCACCGTTATGGCCCACGTGCATGGTACATCATAACTCTACTGCATGCTAGTTAGGAAATATATTAACTGCTCATTGTGTTTGGTCAATACTCTACCCAGTTATTTTGCCACAGTTTTTACAGCCTGAGACAAAATGATTGGGGAAAAGTGTGATAAGTTTTGAGTAAAAGCCAATGATCCAGTCTATGCACTTATCTCTAGAAAATCTCTCACACTCAGCCCACCCATTGAACAAACATGGTATTGAATATTTATAGGAGGATTACCATTCCAAAGTCCTGGTCTCTTTTGCTGGTCTTCAAAGAGAGGGGTTTTTTGTTTGTTTGTTTTTGTTTTCTTTTCCAAATGGAAGAAAGCTCTAGAAGAGAGTGAGTCTGTTGCTTTTTTCTGGTATCTTAAGTGCTCAGTACAGGGCTTATAAGTGGGAACTTGATAAACTCTGAGCTTTATGAGGGTGGAAGTGATGGTAGGCAAACAGCTTGTCTGCATAAAGAAAGGGGCAATGACAGTGACACCACTGAGCCTCGAAGGAGTGGGTTGGGTTGGAGGTTGCTGATTACCATGGGTATAAACCTGTGAGTTCTTTTCCTCTGTGGGAATCTTGGCTGCCCGTGGAAAGAAAGGCACAGCAGAAGCCTATAGTAGGTTTTTATATGGTTCCCAAACCTACTATTAGCTGTTGATTCTCTGCTTGGTGACTCTCAGCTGAAGTCACATAGTTAATCAGAAACACTCTTGAATAGAAAAGGGCACATTTAATGTCATCCTGAATGTATTAATTAGTGACATTTAGATGGAGCTTGCTTCTGACTTCCTTACAAAACCGCATTTCTAAACGTACCTCACATCTGAGGTGAGGTGCTGTTTCATGATATTTGTTCAGTAATTTATTTTTCTAACAAGTACTGATTGGACACTACTACATGTAGCACTGTCCTGTCTTCTGATGATAGAACGGTTTCTATGACTCATGCCCTTCCCTAAGGCATCTCCTATACTAGTTGTGAATATAGACACTAAAAAGTAATTTAACTGCATTGTATGATTAAAATTTCCTAAAGAAGCATATCCTAAATGTTTTCTCTCTTTCTCTTCCTCTCCATCTCTCTTTCTCTCTCTCACATACACACATATACAAAATAGGCAAATCTGTGAGGCGATGGATGTGTTAATTCAATCAGAGAAATCTTTTCACAATCTATATGTATATAAAATCACATTGCACATTCTAAATATATTACAATTTTATTTATTAATTTTACCTCAATATAGGTGAAAAAATTAAATGCAATTAGAAAAAAAGGTGATTTTAGTATAGTGAGAGATGCATTTCATAATGTTAAACATGAGTGAAGGGAGGAAAAACTTAAACTAGCCTAAAGCATATTGGATTGTGCATTACAGGAAAAAGCTGAGCTGAGAACTGAAAGATGACTAGGGAGAAGGTAGATAAAGAAAAAAGATAAAGGAAGAAACTTCCCTCTCACAACCCTGGAAGTGCCACTATTATAAGTCAACAGTTTTGAATACTTAATAAGCCCATAATTTACATGTCTTTCCTTTATTTCTTATAACATCCTTATGAAGAAAATACTATTTTGTCCCCATTTTCAGGGTAGAGTCTCATGGAGGTTAAGTTGTTTACTCATACAGTGCATAAATAAGTAGAGGAATGTGGAATCAGGTTGGTCTGACCACAAAACCTGAGCTTTCCAGTGATGCATCCTAGCTCTCATGTCTTGTCTTCCCAACCTTTAGTTAGACTCGGAATAAGACTGTGATCGAAGGCCACTAATTGATTGACTGGTCAGATTATCTATCTTGTGAATTTTACCAACGACAGACATAGGTACTGTGGTAGATTAATGATTGGCACTGGAATTGAAAACTGTGATATAATGACCTCAGTGGCCATGATGGGACATGGATAAACGAACAAATAGAGGAATCTGTTTAACAGAGAGTGAAGAGTTGGGTGGTCTGCAGGGAGAGGACTGGAGAGGAGTCTTCCAAGAGATGGAGAGAAGAGGCTTGGTAGCTGCCTCTTCAGTCCTAGGGTCTATGAGGCCATTATATTTTGTTTTCCTGTATTCCAGAGCCCATGAGAATGCCAGTGGCATTTTTACAATCCATGGGTATATGTCAGTTTCTGTTTCTGGCCCCCAAATTTCTAACTGAAACATAGCCTATGTGCCAGACATCACACATATAACTGTACTTGTCTTTGTAAACTCCTCCAAATTTAGTGAGTGTTATAGTGAGTTTTCTCATTGTTCCTAGTTAACAAAATCTGTAGAGAAAAGCCAAGAAACTTGCTCAAAATTAAACAGTTGCAGTAAATACTGGAGCTAGAATTTGGGTCCAAGATTCTCTTACTCCAAGGATTATTTCATACTCTACAAAACCACAAGTCACATTTGCTAGTACTTAAAGAGACCAGACTTCTTGTTATACATCTTTATCATATGTAAAAAGATGGCACTTGGTCAATGCAATGCAAAGAAGTAAATACAAAGTGTGACAAAAGTAGGTTTATAGTTGTGAGTATATAAAACTGTTCATAAAGTTATTATAGTAATTATAACCTGCATGTCTATTTTCATACAAAAATATAAACCTACTTTGACTAACTCTATGCAAACATTTAAAAAATATGAACATTTTTATAGTAACCATGCTTGATAATCCTTTTCTTTCTGTACTAGAGCTTGTTTGTATTTTTAGGGAATAGGGCATAGATACCTTGTGAAATATGTGTCAAAACTGTGTGACCATTAAACCTCAGAGGGAAAGTAAGGGAGGGTGGAGGTAAGGGGGAGACATCAACCAAAGGAGTTGTATGCATGCATATAAGCCTAACTAATGGACACAGACAACAGGGGGTGAGAGCATGAGGGGGGGGTTAGGGAATGTATGGGGGAATAAGGATACATATGTAACACTGTAATCAATAAAGAAATTAAAGAACAAAAACAAAACATGCGTGACTCTTTGCACATGTTTTAACCTTTCCAATAATGGAATATCATATTTTCAAATGAAAAACAGCACTATAATCTCTCTTTCTGTAAGTTCACTATTGGTGTATAAAAATGCCATAGATTTCTTGGCATTAATTTTGTATCCTGCTACATTGCCGAATTCATTTATTAAGTTTAATAATTATTTGATGGAGTCTTTAGGGTTTTCTGTGTATAGTGTCATGTCATCTGCGAATAATGACAGTTTCACATCTTCTTTTCCAATTTGGATACCTTTTATTTCTTCTTCTTATCTAATTACTATGGCTAGCACTTCCAGTACTATGTCAAACAGGAGTGGTGAAAGTGGGGCATCCCTGTCTTGTTCCTGTTCTTAGGTGAAATGGTTTTAGTTTTTTTCCATTGAGTCTGATGTTGGCTGTAGATATGTCATATAAGGATTTTATTATATTAAGGCCAGGGTCGGCAAACTTCAGCTTCTGAGTCACATGCAGCTCTTTGGCCACTTGAATGTGGCTCTTCCACAGAATACCACGGCCTGGACGAATCTATTTTGAAGAAGTGGCATTAGAATAAGTATATGTTTAAAAATTTGGCTCTCAAAATAAATTTCAATCATTGTACTGTTGATATTTGGCTCTGTTGACTAATGAATTTGCCAACCATTGTGTTAAGGAATGATTCTTCTATTCCCATTTTCCTGAGGGCTTTTTTTTTTTTAATCAAGAAAAGTTGTTGGTTTTGTCAAATGCTTTTTCTGCATCAATTGCTATGACTGTGATTTTTGTTTCTCAATTTGTTTATGAGACATATGAAAACATTCTCAAAGTCACTAATCTGAGAGATGCAAATCAAAACAACAAAGCAGTACCATCTCACACTTATCAGAATGGCTATCATCATAAATCAACAAATGACAAGTGCTGTCGAGGATATGGAGAAAAGATACACTCATGCACTGCTGGTGGGAATGCAGACTGGTGCAGCCACTGTGGAAAACACTATGGAGTTTCCTCAAAAAACTAAAAACGGCACTTCGATTTTACCCAGCAATCCTACTTCTAGGAATATATCCCAAGAAACCAGAAATACCAAACAGAAAGGATATATGCATCCCTATGTTCATAGCAGCCCAATTTACCATAGCTAAAACTTGGAAATAGCCTAAGTGACCATTAGCAGATGAGTGGATTAAAAAATTGTGGTACATCTATACAATGGAACATTATGTTGTGGTAGAAAAGAAGGAATTCTTAACATTTGCAACAGCATGGAACTAGAGAGCGTTGTGCTAAGCGAAATAAGCCATCAGAGAAAGATAAATATGTGATATCACTCATTTGTGGAATATAATGAACAACATAAACTGATGAACATAAACAGATCCAGAGACAGAGCATGGATTAGACCATCAAAGCTCAGAGGGAGGATGGGGAGGGTGGTGGTAAGGGGGAGAGATCAACCAAAGGACTTGTATGCATGTATATAATCTTAACCAATGGACACAGACACCAGAGAGGGGGCAGTGAGGACTTGAGTGGGGGATGGGTGGGGAGGCAATGGGAGGATAAAGACACATATGTAATACCTTAATAAATAAAGAAAAAATAGCACTATATAAGTTACAAGATGCAAATATAATTGTCTATCAAAATGCCCAAAACATTGTATTTCTTCCCTCTTTTCTTACCACTTCTTTTTCTTCTTTGCCTTCTTCTCATACTTCTTTTTCCCAAGAGTTCTTTTTGTGAATGTTCAGAATTTGTTTCAGATATTGTTTTTAAAGGGAAATGAGAGATACATTCCAGAGACTTCAATAAGGAGAATTAAGAGGGCAGTAGTTCCTTTCCAGTGTCATTGTTTCTCTAGAACAGTGTTTCCCAAACTTCTCTCATGATGAGAATCACGTGGTGGAGTTGTTAAAAGTACAGATTCCTGAATCCCAACTAAGAAGTGCTAACCTAGAATTTTTGGGAACATATATGTAAGTATGTATAAGAGCATATAGGTAAGAGCACTAGTTAAGTATACAATTTTACCTATATGTTCCCCAAAATTCTAGTTTAGCACTTCTTAGTTGGGATTCAGGAATCTGTATTTTAACAACTCCACCAGGTGATTCTCATCATGAGAGAAGTTTGGGAAACACTGCTCTAGAATATTTCCAGGGGAAGGAAAAAGATTAGCTAATGTGCCATTATCACTTCTCATCTCCATGATCATTGCCTCTGGACCTGATACAGGGCCAGATGTGGTTCAAAGAGAAAGTGTGCATTTGACTTTGGAAGAAGGCCTTAGAGCTTTTAACAAACCCTTAATGACATTTGATTAACATTAGTGAGGTCCCCAGGAGACTTCAAAAGACTTGTTCATTTTTCCCATAAAGAATATTGTAGAAGTAGGAATGGGAAAGTATAATATGTCAGGATGTTCATAGAAAAGGTATCAGTCTTAGAGTAGAACTAGAGGCCTTCCTAATGATTCTCAAGTTGCCAAGTTGGCTATGAAAGACTAAGAGAGTAATCAGAATGGTTGACACTTTTAGGAACATATGATTGAAATCTCCCATTGTCAATCTAGAACAGGGCTGAAATTTCCTAAGATCTGTTGCATTGTATAGCTTCTAGGAGCAATGTTTACTTTGTAGTATATGTGAATGTCACTCCTGGAGTTGTGCCCTGCAAAATCTGACATAGAGGTCTTCAGCCTAGTATCTCCTTTGTAGGTGAAAGATCTGTGAGACTCAGAAAGCAAGTTCCTGATCAAGGTCATTCCAGAAGCCAAGTTTCTCTACTTTAGGTTTTGTGATCTTTCAGCTAAACTCATAACTCGAAACCTGTGGGTTGAAATTATCTAAGGACCATAGAATTATTAAAAGGTGTGTGTGTGTGTGTGTGTGTGTGTGTGTGTGTGTGATCTCTCCGGGTATGTCATCTCAATTAAAAGTACCATTGGATAATTATATATGCCATTAATTTGTAATAATGGAAAGCAAATATTGTTATTTAATAATTTGGTAGACAAAATTCTCTCAACTATAGGATGAATAGTGGCAAATGTAATTGAATACATGGAGTTTCAAATCCAGGTAATTAAATATGTTTTCAAATACAAGTTTTATTCACTCCTTCAATTTGAAATACATGAAGCAAGAAATAGCTATTAAACAAACATATGAAAATGTTTAGATTACCATCTCCTAAAACAATTATTAAAAAAGTCAATAGGATCTCACATACCAGTATACTAGGCTTCTGCCTAAGATAAGTATACTAGAGTGTCCTTCCTCGGATAAAGCTTCTGTCTATTCTGAACTGCAATTCAGTTCAATGACAGGTTAAAGATTATAGAATATGTCATAACTTTAAGACATGGGTCCTAATTTAAAAGGATTTCTTATTAAATTAGGTACAAATAAATACAGATGAAACATTTCCAGAAGAGAAACAAGAAAGTCAAGGTCCCCTTTTGTCCCCTCCTCACCCCATTTCCCAATTCTCCTCAATCAGGTGCAGGCTTCAGTTTGGGCCATAACTGCACCAAATACATTGCTTTGTCATTTATATTACAGGCTCTGTAGTACTATTTGGTTTCCTTATTTGTAAAATAGGAATAGTAATGTAAGACTAACTTTGTAAAATTTCCAATGAGGATGAAATTAGGTCAAACATCTACATAGAACATATTTAAACTATTGTTAGTATGAAGTAGGCAGCAAGAAGTAGTGTGGGTAGCTTGAAGTTGAAATGAGAACAACTTCTTTTATACTTTCTTTTTGTTAATTAACTTCTCAGATGCTTTTCACCAATATGTTAAGTGAGAGTAAAGCTCCCCCCACCAGGAATTTATGTGAAGATAAATTAACTATCTATAGTATAGGCCCAACACAGTGCCTAGAACCTAAAAGATAATACAAAATATAAATTTTCTTTCTCACATACTGGACAGGGAGAAATTTAGAAGCTGAAGCTTTCCTTGAACTTTTCATCATTTTATCTCTAGTATCTAGGACACAGCTTGGAACCTAGGAAGTTCTTAATACATGTGTTGAACTGAATTGAATTTTTAACACATTATTTAGTGCATAGACTATATAGTGTTTCAATTCTTAAATAGAGGTACACACAGATTAGGAACACGAAAAATTGGCAAATTAAGATCCAGAATTCTAATGGTCCAAGAACTAATTGTGTTGTTTTGTTCCTAAAGCAGATGTTGTTCTGTACATAAATTATGGGACATTAGCAGCAGAAGCTTGAGAATTTTGTGTCTATCCTAGTGCTCAGACAATTTAGGGCTCAACTATGCTCTTTATTTCTCTCTTTATTCTAAACCAGCAAATTCTTCTTTTTTCCAGTTCCATTTCCCATGAGCAGACAAGCTATGAAATACTTCTCTAATCAGCCTATGGATTATCTATCTTTTGGGCATTTGGCCATTTGTAGTCTACAGAGGCCATACACTCCTCACAGAGAAGGAAGCCTGGGCAGTGCAGTTGCAGTTAGAAGAGGAAGCTGGACCTGGTGAGTATATTACAACTTTTGACTTCCATCCACTTATTCCCCTCATTTCTTAAAGCTTGTTCATGATTATCTAGCCTTGGTCATGGGAAGGAATGGTAAATGCAGTATTAGCCTCTCTATTGTGGGATCTATTTAAGGAATGATATTATGTTTCTTACGTATACCTCATTGAAGAAGAGATGCATGGCCTATGCTAATGTTCTTATTTAAAATATGCAATGGATAAAAGATGATTGTGAACTGCATAGTGTGATCTGGTCAGAGAAATGGTTTGATTTCTAATGCTGCCAAATTTGGGTAAGATAAAGTAGTTGAGCCAATTTAAGAAGAAATTGGCTCAACTACTTTGGAGGAAAGGGACAACTGGGGAGAGACGTTAGCTTTGTTCTAATGGTCAGGACTGAGGGAGGGAGAGGGGCATATTTAGGAAAGGCTGAGGCTCAGCCAGGTATGGTTATTCCATGGCACATCTTGAGATGGTGCTTTAGGACCCAGTGGGTTCCAATCCATTTTCTTCATGAGAACAAGAAATGCAATTGGCAATGGAATCCAAGCAATAGTCAAGTCTTGGTTTTAGAGGGTTATTGCCACCAATATGTTACTGGCTGCATCCTGAGTAAAAATATCCAGAACAGGAAAGTATGCCTAGGGATCAAGGGTTTGGAATTAAGTGCAACTGGTGGCTTTTCAAAAATTTTCCCTTTGGCTCACTATACCCAATAAATAAGCATTTTAATACCTTCTTTCAAAAAGATGTTCAATTTGGTTGGACTTAGGGAGGATTGAAATAGACAATGTGCAAATTAAAGTGGTTGAAAATTATTCCAAACTGCCTTTCTTTCTAATAGTTCTGTAGATGTCATCTCACATGATCCAACAATCATGCATACAATGTTAATGCATGTACCTTGTCCGAAGTAAGAAACTCAAAATCACATAAAGCCCCTGCATTCAACAGTTGTAATATCATGAAGGCCCTTCAGAGACCTTCATCCTGTCCTCATAACCTACAAACTCCAGGTGATGCATAGTCTTCCTGTAGACTTATCATACTCCAATTTACCTAGTATTGCTCACAATTTCACATCCTGTAAACTAAATAGAAGCTACCAATATCAGTAATACAGCCAAATATAACAGTGGAAAAGAGAAGTTTACGCTAGTAAAGCTTCCTTAATTATTTTTTGTGTTGAAAACAAAGTAGAGAGAGGGAACCTGTATATTTTAATGCCACACACATTCTGCATTCCTTTAACCTTCAGGCAACACGTCAGCTGCACAGGGATTTTACTTCAGGAGATCTAATCTTCATTTTGTTGGAATCTGAATCCTTGGTAGTCTTGCCAATATAAAATTGAGGTCATTTTCCCATTAACCTTCTTTATTTTATATGATGATAAAAGAGTTTCTCAGGGAGTGTCTAAGTTCCAGGGTTTTACCTATATTTTCAGGCACAGAATAAGAATAAGCCAGTTACCTCTTTAGACATAGTGTCAGCAATTTGGTCAACACTGGTTTCATCCATTGGGAAAAGCTATAGAAGCTAGAAATGGCCACCTAGTGATCTCAAATGCAATTTAGACTAAGCATGATTGTGTACATAATAGAATATATCATTCTTTTGGGACTAAAAACTACAGGCAAGCAAAGTTCAGAGCTATTGGTATGGGAAATAAAATTTGAAAGTGATTGATTTTAAGACATATAATTTGGTTATGGAAGAATGAGTGTCATTTATGGATCTCTGGTTCAAGGTATGTGCCTTTAATATTACACAGCAACTCACAGGTTGATGTTATATAGCTATTATTGAATGAAAGTTTTAAAATAAGTCTTTCTACTTTCTAGTAAAACAAACAGGCAGATTTTTTTTCATATGAGCTACCTAATAATTTCAGTTATTTTAAAGGTATCATCCCATTGCCTCCTTACTTTCATTGTGACATGGTGTCCTTTGGTGAGAGACAATGCTATGTCTTTAAAGCATTTAGCAAATTCATACATACATAGTGCCCTCAGAAGCTTGCTAGGATGGGAAAGTAATTCCTGGAAAAAGAGTCTGTTTCAGTGGCAGGTGGAACAGGAGGTATGCTGTGGGAAGAAGCTTGATGTAATTGATATAGCACAAGATAGCAGCAGAGCTCCTCAATTATGGTGCAAAATTGGGGTGGTGGCTGAAAGTTGCTCTCTACCACTGGGGAATTGTATATTTAGTTGTGCTGGTATTCAGATTAGCTGAGGTGAGATATCTTCCAATATCTGATTTTAATTCTAAATTAAGTTCTAGTTTTGTCCATGGATTTCCACTGGTATTATTATTATTATTACTATTATTATTATTACTAGAGGCCACTTGCAGGAAGATTCCTGCAATAGGGCTTACTGCTGTGGTCTCTGCTGCCCCACCTGCTTCCCTTCCTTCTCCGCCAACCTGTTTGGTTGCTTCTCCATAGCTTCGCTCCCTTCTGCAGCATTTGGCTTCTTTCTACCCTGTCTTCAGTCTTTGCTCTGGCCTGGATATGCAAATTAACCGTCATCTTGATTGGGTTAATTCGCATAGTTGCCTTGATTGGCTGGTGAGCATGGCTTGTGGGTGTAGCAAAGTTACAGTCAATTTGCATGTTTCTCTTTTATTAGAGAGGATTATTATTATTATTATTATTATTATTTTAGAAAAGGGGAGAATAGAGGTAGGAGTCACTAAAAATAATAAACAGGTTTTGCATCTCTAGGGAACCATGCATGTTTTTGGGTGGGGAAAAATATCCAGTAAATTCTATATTTCTGGTTTATGGGTCTAAATTAGAGAAATGGTACATATTCATTGAAATGTCAAAAAGAATCTATTTAGAGATGAATTTTAGTAAAGGTGGGAAACTGCAGAAATCAGATTATAGTACTCATCAATGGATGAAGAAATAGTGGTATGAGTATGATTATCTTTAGGGAACTCTAGCAGTAGAAAGGAACATGGGGTCCAGCAGAGGAGCTGGTTCAGGTTATAGCCCATAAAAAATTAGAAATAAATAATTATATTTGAGGGCAAGGGCCAAGTAGCTAGTAAAAAGAGGAATGGATCAGGAATCCTAGTCCCATTTCTGTGGTTACCTACCAGACCATAGGCAATATATAAGGTGTCTCTCTAGCTCAGATTGCTCATTTGACATGATAAAGTAACCTCTTTTCCCAAAGCTTATCAGGGTAATTGCCTCTGATTTGATCCTATACAAATTATCTGTGTAATTTGGAAAGGGGTAGAGGGATTATTACTTTTGTTGAAGATCATATTGTCCTTGATGACACTGGAATTCTGGCCATTTGGGATTAAAGTGTATAAATAGCTATGAAAAACATCTCCGTGGCTCAAAAGGCCTATAATTGGTCGCCTCTGCAACCCTTAGTGAACATCCTACACATAAAATTCCCCACTGCTGTTAGCCTTGCAGAGACAGCGCTGTGTGGCCGAATAAAATGCATTCTGTTCTGCGTCATGCATCATCAACAAAATTGCCACTTAAGCCCTGATTCCAGAATCTTTATTGTTGGTTCCAATTTATGGAGCAAACATCAGAACACAGCTTGATTTTTCAGATGCCCAAGATGAGTTGGCATTTGCTAAAATCTTGTTTTCCCTTGCAAACTGATTGTATTTGAGCTTCAAGTCATGAGGAGGGCACAAATATAAGACACCAATGCCCCGTGAAAGTCTTACCCTTATTCTAGCTTTAAAATCTTGGGAATTGTGGTTTGCATTAGGAAGGGATAGGGGTTGGGGAGTAGTTTATTAGTTTAACACTTGATTACACATGCATACATGCATAAATAAATAGTGCTAGTACCTAAGTGTGAATTTAATGGACTCATTCTTCAGGATAGGAGGCTACTAGAGAGCTAGGAGCTTTAAGTTATTTTGAAAACTAAGAACATGTTTAGGTCAAACTGGTTTGAGCTATTCAGGGATGAGAACAATCAGGGCATCCTGTAGATTGTATTGAGAAAAAGCAGATATATGTGGGTTGTGATTTCAGAAAGAGTGGGTTGAGATAGCTGCCCATCTTCTCACTGTTCATGAAAAACTTCTAGGATTAAGTGAGGACTGAGAAACAGTTTGAGGTAAAGAAGAGAAAGAACTCTTTAAGAGTAAGGATATTAAGATATAGGGGAGCTGCCTGAGAAAATATTAAAATGTGATTACAGATACCATACTACCTTTTTATCTGGTCATTTAAAGCCTTTTATAACCTAATCTTACCTCACTTTTCTAGCCTATGCGCTCATATTTATTTCATGTGTGTATCATGCTTATCAATATAATAATAGTATATAGAATTCATTTAGTCTTTACTATATAGTCTACAAGGGTCATTCCAACTATTTTCTTAAATCCATTTCTATGAGAAATTTACAAGGAAGATTATAATCTATTTGCAGATAAGGAGAATGAAGGCGCAGGAAGGGTAATTCACTTGCCAAAAGTCACACAGCATATCCTTGGAAGGACCAGGATTAAAAATTAAACCTGACTCCCTAGATTATGAATGGAGGATAAAGTATTTTAATATGATTAGTGTCCCAAGAGATTTATAGAATAAGGCAGCTCTGCTTAGTAGCCTAATATAATAGTTTCAATATTTTAGCAATATATGTGGTAACCTGGTGCCAGGCCTCCTAGTGGGGGCAGCAAATAGGTTGGTTATAAGCAATAATATTGGTAACAAGGCCAGTGAGATAGGGAAAAGCAATAACGACAAGAAACAATCCCTGCTCCTCCACAAACCAACACACTAAGGTCATATCAAGACCAATTCACATTATTGCTCAGTTCAGTGAGGGACCAGAGTAGAGTGGTTTAAAGCCTTTTATGGTACAAAGTAAAAAGAATGCCTCTAATGGCCACAGAAGAAATCAGTTGTGGCTGTGGTAGACAGACTCACATTCTGTGACTTAATCCCAAGAATATAAGGGTATGTTATCTTATATAAAGAAAAAGACTTGGCAGATGTCATTATGTTAAGCATCTTGAGATAGGGAGATTATCCTGAATTATCTGAGTGGGCCCAGTGTAATCACAAAGGTCTGAATAAGACGGAGGTGACATGACAATGAAAGCAGGAGAGAGAGAGAAATTTTGGAAAAGGTTGTGCAAATGAATTTCCCCTAGAACCTCCATCAGGAGTACTTTGGTTTTTAACCCATTTCAGAATTCTGGCCTCTTTAAATGTAAGAAAATAAATTTGTGTTCTTTCAAACCACTATGCTATTGTAATTTGTTACTGCAGCAACCCAGAAAACGAATACAGTGGCCACCCAGAAGACTGCATGAGACTCCTTGAAAAGAAATCATGTCAATACGGGGACACTCTAGAGTGAAACAATTGTTCAGTTTGGAGTGAAGAAAGAATGGGGGGAAGGGACTAATAAAAAGGGAAATCTCTGTGTTTGTGTCCTCTAGAGTCGGGGATGCTTGCTTCTTTGTTTGTTTTGCATTTTCATTCTCATTCCTGAGAGAACAGCAACTATTTGCTTCAGGGAATCACTCAAGTGTATTCTGCAATTAGAAGAACCCAAAGGCAAGGCTTCCCATGTCTGTATTTCTGTGTCGGAGGAAAGGTTTGTCTGTGCAGCTCGAGCATGGAGCCTGAAGTGATAGCTGCAATGCCTGTGGCGCCCACATGTCAGCACAGGTGCATTTCAGAAGTTGCATTGGTCTCAGGACACAGTCAGAGAAGGCTTCCCTGAGTTAGTGGGAGGAGGAAACCTGAAGGATTAATAAAAGAAAGTAGGTTAAGGGTGAGGGTCTCGGTGAAAAGGCATTACAACAGAGGGTGCAGAGCACATGCAAAGTTCAGAGCCAGAAAGTACATGTGTATGGCTCTGCAGTTATGTAGAATTCTTAGAGTGGCTTGAGGTGCAGAGCACTAAGAAGGAAGTGGTGATGATTGATAAGCCTGAAGGGTGAAGCAGGTGTTTGGATATAAAAAGCAGCTGGCCTTTGAAGCCTTACTGCTTTAGAAGGCCTGTTTCTGCTAAACTGTAAGTTTCATGAAGGCATTGACCATGTAGGACTCATTTATCATTGATTCTTAATGCATAGTACATTCATAAAACAGATTAGAGCTCAGTAAACATTTATTAAAGAATGGATGAGAGGAAAAGAGAAAGAAGGAGCAATGGGACACAGAGAAGGAGGAAAGAGATAGAAGGAGGGAGGGAAGCAAGGAAGGGGTAGGACAAAGGCAGATTCCAACACGTGAAGCCCCGGAACACTAGGTTGGTAGGTCTATTAGTTATATCATCAGGAAGCACTTGCTGCTTGCCTTTTTATTTGCCCTATATATCAAGGGTTCATTTTCATTATTCTGCTTTTTAAAAAGAGCAGTGAATGTAGACAAACTCCCAAGTTACAGTCCTAGCAAATTCTGTGGCCTATGAAGGGGAGGTTGACCTTATTTCTTAGAGTTCAGTACCAAGGGCAGTGTCTCTGAATAGAATGTTGATTTAGTCCTCACTCTTTCCCACCTTTTAAATCTTTAATATTTTCACTGATGCTGATGGTATTAACCATGATGGGCACAAAAGGGCAAACAATGGACAGGGCCAGTTGAAGAAGACCCTGGTAGGTAAACATAGGGTCAGCTGGGATCCTCTCTAGACTCTCCCCCAGGAAGAGGAAAAGGTCTAGTATTGAATTTTTATCAGGAAAGCTGCAGAATGTATGATTATCCCCAGCTGTGGAATAGATATGAGGCTAGCAAGTTTCTGGGTTTGGTGTCTACTTCGGAGGATTTTGGTTGATAGAGCATACATTATGTGGCTAGCATTAGATGTATTTCTGAGATACTTGTCATAATGCCTGAATTGGATAGGATTCTAGAAACTTAAAAATCAAAACTGGACACTAGAGTCATCATAGTACCTGCACAGGAAAGGGTTAACTCAAGGGATCTGGGTTGATCAAATACTGTTCATTCCCAAGAAATGCCTGGTTTTAGGATTGGACCTTGGTCAGTCTATGGCAGCTGTGCTCTGAACCCTTGAATGTCTTCTGGTAAGTATTAGGGCATTCTGACGCCATGAGGTATGTTGACCAGAGAGTTTATGTTAATGTGATTTTTTGGTGAATACCTGTTTTTACTTTTGGGGGGTCTGGAGTCTGAGGTATTGAGCTAGTTATGCAAGTGACACCTGCTTAAGTGACTAACCCCCAATAAAAACCCTGTACTCGAGGTTAGGGTGAGTGTCCTGGTTGGGCAACACTTCACATTAGTTGTCATGAATCATTGCCAGGAGAATTAAGTGCATCCTGGTGACTACTGGGGGACAACATTTGGAAGTTTGTGTCTGGCTTGTCCCAGACTTGGCCCCATGTTACTTTTCTCTTTGCCTATTTTATCTGTAACCTTTCCCTGTAACAAACCATAACCGTTCATATACCAGCTTCTGAGTCCCGTGACTCCTTCTAGTGAATTTTCAAGCCTGAGGGTGGTCTTATAGACCCCTGGCTCTGTACTCTCATCCAAAATGTAACATGATCTTTTTCCCCTTTTTTTAGACAGTCTGCCCTGATCTAGATAGTGCCAAAGGTATAGAAATAAGAAATATTGCATAGTTTCATAATCAGAAATCCTATATAATAAAAGGCTAATATGCAAATAGGCCAAATGGTAGAACAATGGAACAACTGGTTGCTATGATGTGCGCTGACCACCAGGGAGCACACTCAGAACATGGCTGTTTGCAGTGGCAGGAGTGTGGAGCAGGCGAGTAGGACACCAGACCAAGACAGAGCACTGGTCACTGTCATAGGTTTGAGCCTCTGGTGGTTACTGAAAATTTTTGGTTCCCAGGCATCGTGGTCCCACCTGGCGCTTGCACCTCTTGCACCTGCAGTCAGCGCTGGAGCTGCAGGTTGCACCCACTGCCACTGCATGGCACTGGCCCTGATTGCTCAGTGCCATCAGTGGATGCAAGCAGCAGCTGCTGGGCCCAATCAGCCCTCAGGGCTTTGCCACCTCTCCCTGCTCCTGAGGAACAATCAGGGCCAGCAGCCACCTCTTGCACCGGCTGCCAGTGTCAGAGCTACAGCTTGTACCACTGCCAGTGCCAGCCCTGCTCGCACTCACAGCTGGCACTCCGCGTTGGTCCTGATTACTTGGCTCCATTAGCTGGTGCAACTGGTGGCTGCTGGCCCTGATCGCCCCTGAGGGCTTCTCCACCTCCCCCTGCTCCTGAGGGGTGATCAGGGCAGTAGCCACCACTCACACTCACTGCTTGCACTGGCCCGAATCACTCTACACCATCAGCAGGTGCAAGCAGGGCAGGTGCCTTCAGCATGTGGGAGTGGCAGTGGCAGGAGCAGGACTACAGGCAGACAGAGGATGGGATGGGAGGGCCAAGCAGGGGAGGAGTAAAGGGGGGGGGTGCACAGAGGATAGACTGAGCCACCCCTGTGCTAACTGCAGCCTCGTGGCCCACAGTTCCTTTCAGGGTGCACTATTTCATGCACTGGGCCCCTTGTATTAAATAATAGGTATACTTATGTTTTCCCATAATTAATTAATACACCCCTATTTAGTGAAGATGGATAATGCATTATCTTAATGGTTGGCACTAGAATTCTAGAGATAGCTCTCTTTGTTTAGAGGGAAGTCTTAAAAGCTGAGTCTGCTTTGTATCCCAAATAGCTCACCAGATTTTAGCAAATTTATGAGTCTCTACTATGCCTGCAACTGCTACTGTTGAGGCTAAAGGAATTGTTGAGCCTTAGTGCTTGCTGCAATGGTACTCATAACCCAACAGGGGGAGATAGATATGTAAAAACAGAGAAAAATATATCACAGCAATAAAAAATAGGACATTAATAGGATGAGTGGAAGACAGAAGTAAAAGATGGGATACCACCTGACTCAGCAATAACACTCCTAGATATCTGCCTGGGGAAATGAAAACACATGTCCTTGCAAAGAACTGTACATGAATGTTCATAGCAGCATCATTCACCATAGATGGAAGCTGAATTGAGCCAAATGTCTATCAATTGGTAAATGGGTAATGAAAATGTAGTGTATCAATGCAATGGAAAAACAATTAATGAAAAGAAGGAAGTACTGAAAGATGCTACAATGCAGATGAATCTCAAAAGAAGATATTATACTCAATGAAAGGAGACAGACACAAAAGAACATTTATGTAAGATGTCTAGAAAAGGTAAATCTTAGGAAGGTAGAAAATAGATCAGTGGTTGCCCAGGGCTGAATGTGGAAATGGGGAAGGACTGTAATTGGGCATGAAGTTTCCTTATTTAGTGATGGAAATGTTCTAAAATTAGAGCATGATGATGCTTGCATAATTCTGTAGATAGACTAAAATCACCGAATTGTAAACTTAATACAGGTGATGCTATGTAAATCATTCCTCATTAAGGCTGCTAATGATAGTGATTTCAAAACATATAGGAGAGACTCATTTAGCTAGACTGGAGAGGGAGAAGCTAGATAAACTATGAGAGAATTAATGTCACCCGAGAAAAGCAATTTAGAACAAATATGTTTTTCTTCTGAGTAGAGATACCAGAAAAGAGTATTTAGGGAGAGGAAATAACATATGTAGAAGGATAAAGGGCTATGAAGTTCAGGAAATGTTGGGCGTGTTTTCTTTGAGAGTGGAGGGTGGGAGGGATGAAGAGTACTTGGCATGTAATCAGTGCTCAGAAGCCACTTCATGAAGGATATTTTATAGCATAAGAAGTCTGAAATTTCTTACTTTAGTGCCTTTGCATAAGCCTGTTTCTATACCTGAATGCTCTTCCCCTGTTTTTGTTTGTTTCTTCTAACCTCCTGGCTCTTTCTTATCCTTCAAGCCTTAGCTTAAAAATAACCTTTTCTGTGAACCCTTTACCACAAAAGGTTCTGCTCTCTGCTCACCATTATTCTCCATCCAAAAAACACTACTTGTTCATTTATTTTTTTACAGCTTTTCAGTGCCTCATCAGGCAGTCAGTAGGGCTAAATCTGTTTCACTCACTGGTTTTGGGACTAAAAATTGTACTCTGACTTTCCCGCTGTTTAGCTGTTTGGCCTTGGAACATCATACTTGACCCATTGACTTTTCAGATTTTTCTTCCGTGAAACCTGATAGATTTAACATAATTGTCTCTATATTTAAGTCTTAGTTTGAAGATTAACTATCATAATAGTTGTGAAAATGCTTTGCAAATGTTAAATCTCTCTGAAATTTTATTAAATTATTATAATTGAAATAATGCATTGTTAATGATAGTTAATAATTTATTAAAGGTTAACTCCCCCTATAAAATTATTGAATTATTATAACTGATAAGAAATAGTATTCATAATAACACATTGAAGTATTTGTTTAGGAGTTAGAATATATTTTATGTATATGAGTCATTCCTCTGACTTGTATCATACTAAAATCCTCAGATACATAAGAATTATTTGCTCCACTATAAATGGTAGTTTAGGGGAGGCTTGTGTTTGTTTTTTTGTATTTTTCTGATTTCTTATTCTTTCATAGTAAGCTTCTTAAAATTGTATATAAACTATAAGTTGAAAGGCATAGAGGACAATCCAAGAAACTGTCTTTTAGAGAGAAACATTATTTTAAAAAATACATATTTATATGTAAAAAGCACTGCACGAGATGTTTATGAAACAAAAGTGTCTCAGATATGGATTCTGTCTTTAAGAAGTTTTTATTCTAGAAAGAATGATAAGTTTTAAAAAATTATAATGCCAGGCAGAAAGAGAAAATACCATATCAGAGGGGAAATGAAAATATGTGTTTGGAGCAGGGAGACAATACCATAGATGAGCATACACAAGGATGAGGGTAGACTTCAGTTAAGTGACAGTGAGTGAAGTGACGCTTTGCTGATGGGTTAGTTTTCCTCCAGATGAAGAGACAAGCATGTGGTTCAGTAGGCATTCCAAGCACCACAGACGCTTACACTGTATTAGATTTCTCTCCTGTTATATCTGTAGCCAGTCAGCTAGGAATATAGCAGATAGAAATAAAGATAAATATCAAGGACTAAGAGGAGATCAATGGATTATTCTGTGAGGAGCCAATTGCTCCCTTAGGAGTAGCAGTTAAATTGGAGTGCTTCACTCATCTGACAAGCATTACTTGGGGTCTAATTTATGCCATGCAGAAGCCAGATTGCACTGGTGGTGTATATTAACTACATTGTATGATCTCTGTGCAAGTTACATAGCATAAAATAGATACAAATGCTATATATTAGACTTTTTAAAAAAGGAAAATAAAATGGATAAACACATCTCCAAAAACATAGGTATACCATCTAATTGAACAACTCATAAATACAACTATTTGAGAAGATGGAATGATTGAAAGGCAATGTTGCTTTCACAGAAAAGTATACCTTATTTTTAAGTTACCAGTGTCTTATTTATTTATTTACTAGAGTCCTGGTGCATGAGATATACCTATAGAGGCATATGTCTACATGTAGACATAATAGAGGAAAAATAAGAGGGGGTCAATCAAAGAGGATGATGAAATATTTGGTTTTAAGGCTTTTGGCATGTATATTTCTAGGCTAACCTCATTAAAACTCATAGTGTTGGCCACCATTTATTCACTAATAATTGAACTCTGGTGACCAATGATATGATCCCCATGTTATTGTTACAAAATAAAAATAAGTAGCCTCGGGAAATAAAGAGGCCACACTAAGTCACACAGATAAAGCTGTGGCATATTTTGATTTCATTGTCACTGCCCATCTTCTACATACTATGTTTAGGTTGTAAGTCACTTTACTCATAACTGGATTATTTTTTAAAAATATATATATTTTATTGATTTTTTTTTACAGAGAAGAAGGAAGAGGGATAGAGAGCTAGAAACATCGATGAGAGAGAAACATCGACCAGCTGCCTCCTGCACACCCCCTACTGGGGATGTGCCTGCAACCAAGGTACATGCCCTTGACCGGAATCGAACCTGGGACCTTTCAATCCACAGACCGACGCTCTATCCACTGAGCCAAATGGTTTCGGCTCATAACTGGATTATTATAGTAGCCTTTTATCTGTGACCATTCTCCAGAAAGTTGTTAGATTAGTGTTTCTACACAATGGTTGCTATTCTGTCATTTCCTTGCTTCATCACATTCACCAGCTTTCCATTCCCTTCAGAATCAAGTCCAAAATCTGCAGCTTGGCATTCACAGTTCCCTAGGAAGCACTTGGACCTTGTTTTCAACTAATGTAGCACGCATGAAGCGGCCATTATTTGTCAAAATATTGTTTGACACTAACTATAGAGAGGTGTAGAAACCAGTTATAGCCATCCCCTCACAGATCATAAAGTAGAAAGTATAGACATTGAACAAATAATTGTAACTGTGAAAAGTATTATGAAAGTGAAAATATAAAGTAATAGAGTATATGTATCCTGAGGATCTAATCTGGAAAGCAGACATTACATGCTCTGTCATTATTTTCAAGGGATACTTGTCCCTTCAATAGCAGTTAGTCAGATCAAAGTGAAGAAAATGATAGTTGGGAGTTCGAGTTCATAATGACTAAATTTTAGAGAACAAAGCTGGAACTTCAAAAAAGGAGAAGGAACTGAGGCTTGAGACAGAAGCAGTCCCAGGAGCTAGGGGGACTGTCTAAGATACCTTTAGGATTTGGGATGTGAAGAGCAATGGAATAATCACTGCAGAAATGTAAGCTTTTGGGGGCAATTGATCAAAATGGCATTAAAATGATACTTTGGTTACAGTGTGGAAAACTGGAATGAGGTTTTCTGAAGGCATGGTTGTTAAGGGGATTTTTAAGGAATTCAGATGCGATTCAATGTTGACCTTCATTATATTTTTGCAATGGAGATGGAAAGAAGTTAAACAGTTAAAAAAGAGATCTTGAAAGAAGAATTGGCAGGGTTATTATTGATTGTAAGTGTATTCATTTACTGATTTGTTTATTCCTATTTTCTTACTTGCCCTCATACTCTTTATGCTAACTAGAGAGACATTTCCAATATGGTAAAAAGATGAACTAAATAATCTATAATTCTTATTCTTCTAATTTCAAGAATTCCTACTTTTCTTTTTGGGTTACAGGTTAATACTGTTGATATTTTAGAATAACACCCTGCTAGGCTGAGGTCAGAAGTTAGATGTCTGTATATACATATACCCAGGCATTTCTCAACTAAAAAAAAAAAATCAATTTTGTGATTGTAAAATTCACATCAACTTAACAAATATCTCACACACTTGCAGTTTAATTTTAAGGAATACTGCTCCTCCCCACTGTTTTAGAAACAACACAAAACTACCATGTCAAGGACACCAGGTGACCCGAATTCTCTCTAAGAAAAAAAAAATGACTCTAAACCAGGAAGGATGAGTATATAGCAGACACGACAAATACTTATTTTAGCTAAGTGCTCTTTCATTTATTCTTCATGAATATATTTCATATTCTATACTGCCCAGATATTAACATGAAAGATCCGTGACCAATGTGTACTATTGATTGCCTGGAAATTCATAAGGTTTCTCATGAGCTCATGAAATGCCATCAGCATTCTTCACTGTGAAAAAATGAGTTCTCATTCTCAGAAGAGTTATGTCTCAGAGTTATGTCATTTTCAGCAGAGTAGATATGTCTGGCACATTCTTGAATGGGTTAGAGTGTTAGATCAAGTTCAGCAGGTAGTGTCCTTGTGCTCACTCTGAATTCTGTGGGATTACAGAGACATTCAGATTTCCTTTTCGTATTTGCTCTGCAGGTCATTGACTTTTCATGTAGTAGAAAAAGCTATTTAGAATTCGAGTAGTCCTGAGCCTACCTCTGAGAAGTTATCTGCATATTAATATAAATTTATTTTCAGAAAAAAAAAAATAACCTTGACCTTATGAATCATATCGACTGGAGAAGGATAGGGATCATGAATTGCTAACCTATTCATATTAATAAATTGTGTGCCAGCAAAATCATATTCATTTGCATAAGCTTCTTCTCTCTGTAGCCCATGAAATTAATATTGCTTAATGGCTGGAAATAAGATCACCTTTGGCTGTACCAGTCATACTCTCATCTTGAAAGGAATAGATAAAGGGGTCTTGACTCAGTAAGCAGAAAACTTTTAAATTACAAGAGCTTTCATTAGACAGCCAGCGCAAGTCCAAGAGACATAAGCAGTGTCATGTCTAGATGGGTGTAGGATTCTAGGGGAAATCTCAGAATATAAATCCCTTTTCTATTTAACTTCCCTGACCACCATCTCATTCAATACATTTTAAATTGAATGCCTACTTATATGGTAGATTTATAATAGCTCCAAGGCGCTGCCTTCAAAGGCCTCATGGTTTATAATGGGAAAGCAATACCCAACTTTGTCCTAGAGGCTTTGATTCAATTTTCACAAAGAAGGTGACATTCACATTGGGCTTTGAAGAATGAGTAGGGAATCTCAGGTTGAGAAGGGGAAAGGGAATTAGCACTTTGAAGAGCAAGGAGTTGAGTAATCCAGGGCCGGCTACATAATTTTCAGGGTTCAGTGACACAATGAAAATGAGGAGCTCCCCTTTTTAAAAAAGCTGGGAACATGCTACTGAAGTTTTCTTCCACTTTCTCTCTCCTGAATTATCCTGGCATTTTTAATTTGTCATTTAATGCTGTCCTAAGCAAAGAAATAGAAATATTTAATTGTTATCATGAACTTTGCCATTTATCTTTATATTGTACAATGCCAGTTTTAAATGCAAACATGAATGTTTAACTCATAGACAGAATCATAAAACTGTATTCTTTCATAGAAAATACATGCATATATATTTTGCTCTAATCATAACAGTGGAAATGCTTCACACCTTACTCAACTATTTCTATTTCACATTTTAATATGTGCACAATCTACACCATTTTCAACTTTCAGTTTATTGATGAGTAAAAAGGAGTGAAAGGAGACTATACGTTTTTCTATTTCTTCCTTCCACATCACCATGTTCATGTCGTTCACTGATAACCAGAGACTCCATTATCAAGACACTCAAGTAAAGAAAATTTATTTTATGTCTTTTCTTAAAAAATTTATTTTATTGATATTTTACAGAGAGGAAAGGAGAGAGAGAGAGAGCTAGAAACGTCAATGAGAGAGAAACATCAACCAGCTACCTCTTGCACACCCCCTACTGGAGATGTGCCAGCAACCAATGTACATGCCCTTGACCGGAATCGAACCTGGGACCTTTCAGTCCACAGACCAATGCTCTACCACTGAGCCAAAACCAGTTGCGGCTATTTTATGTCTTACGTCGGTGATTAAGAATGAGAAATATGAAAGATGTTGCCCTTCCAGCTGCCAGGATTAGCTCACTCCTGGCTGGAACAGGTGAGACAGGTTAATCTCTGAGATGGTAGTTTACTGGTACCTCAGAGAAGGCATTAATTGACAAGGTGATATGCTCAAACTTTTCTTTTGTTAGCCAAAATGTTTTCTCGGTTCTTTTTTTGTGTTGTAGTTATTTTACTTTAAAGCATTTAAAAAATGTTATCTTTTATTTTAAGATTATTTTTAACTTTATTATTATTATTATTATTATTATTATTATTATTATAAGCGATTTTCGTTCTCCTGTTTGGATGGTGGTTTTCAACCCTGGCTGCATATTAGAGTCACTCAGAGAGATGCCCCAGCCTTACTCAGACCAATTAGATCAGAATTTCTGGGAGAGAGTCCCAGGCATGTCTTTTTACAAAGCCTCCTGGCTGATTCTGAAGCATAGCCCAAGTTAAAAACAACAATGGTGCCTTTCTTTCACAGATGCAATTTTCACCCTAGTTCAAGTGTCTCATAAAAAAGTCAAAGAGGGAAAAAATGGTTTCGATTGACTCGAGGTGGAAATAATTCAACCAGTAAAGAAAACACAGAGTTGTGGGGTTTTTTTTGTATTATTGTATTTGTTGTTGTTATTCTTTTCCCTTTCTTTCTTTCTTTCTTTCTTTCTTTCTTTCTTTCTTTCTTTCTTCCTTTTTCAAATAAAAGAATCCACAAATGTGTGTTTTTTTTTAAATAGTGGTCAACCTGGTCATGGATCATCAACAATGGTTTTAAAAGGCATTGATCTACCAAAACTGGTTTTGCTCAGTGGATAGAGCATCAGCCTGCAGACTGAAAGGTCCCAAGTTTAATTCCGGTCAAGGGCATGTACCTTGGTTGCAGGCACATCCCCAGTAAGGGGTTTGTAGGAGACAGCTGATCAATGTTTCTCTCTCAATTATTTTAATTCTCTATCCCTCTCTCTTCTTCTCTGTAAAAAACAATAAAAATATATTAAAAATAAATAAAAGGCATTGATCACCTGATAGCTCAGTGTATTATATTTCTAATAAGACATTTTTAAAATAATATATTTTAAATAATTTCAGAGAAGAAGGGAGAGGAAGAGAGAGATATAAACATCAATGATGAGGAAATCATTGATTGACTGCCTCCTACATCTTGGGCTGAGTCTGCAACCCAGGCATGTACCATTGACTGGAATCGAACTTTGGATCCTTCGGTCTGCAGGCCAACACTCCATTCACTTAGCCAAACTGGCTAGGGCATGTTTTTGTTTGTTTGTTTGTTTGTTTTTCATCTTTTTGTTTTCTTTTCTTAGAATCTTATCTAATTGTCTTTAGAAGTATTAGCTTGGGAGTTATAATAACACCATTCTCCCAAACGACATACTCTTCTTACATTGTTATTGAACTGTTTCTGGGATTTTCTCTATTGTTTCCATACATTTTCAAAGGCCTAAGCACAAACATGACTATAACAGTGTGTAGTGGTCAGGAACTGCTTCAATAATGCTAGATGGCAAGAAACCTCCTCGAAGCTCAGTAACTTATGCCAACAAATGTTAATTTTTCTTATTCATGGACTTGGTCATCACCTGTAGCTCCATAGATCTCAGCTGAGCTGGTCTGGGCTTCACTGTAGGCCGCAGTCTGCCTCGCATGTCTCCTTCTGAGGATAAATAAGGAGCAGTCCAGAGTGGGGCTATGCTCCTTACCGGAGGTCAGGAGAGAAAGTGGAAACACAAAATGCCTCTTAAAGTCCTTAGCTAGAAATGCACAGTCACTTCTGCCCTCATACATTTGACAAAGAAATTCATGTGTCTAGGTCCACTATCAATGTGTTAGGGACTATACTCTGACGACAGTGAAGGCCTTACAGAGTCACATTGTGAAGAGCTTGATGTATAACTTCTTTTATTTTCCCAGTGCTTTTTTTTTAAAAAAAATTATCTTTATTGTTGAAAGTATTACAGATGTCCCCCTCTTTAAAATAACTTGAATAATTGAGAACAATAATTTATCCCAAACACATCTAAGAAGTGACTTGGATGTATTTAAAAAGATAATTTAAAATGAATGTGAAAAATAGAGTCCCAAAGGTGATTAATTTCTGGTAGCTGCCCAGAATTACCAGTGAACTTGAGAGTAGAATAGACAATTTAAAGGTGTTGGAGAAAGAAATCCATTAGTGCTCAAGTCAAGACCCAGTATGGCCATATATTTGGGTAACATGAAGCAGTTTTCTTAGTCATTCTGGATCCATTTTCCTCAGCTATAAAAAAAATATTTGTGAGGAAAATCTGAGACAATGTACTTGGTAATACTTGGCAAACTGTAAAAAAAATGAAAAAAAGAAGTTTGATATAATTATCAGTTTCACTTAGTTATTTGAATTCCAGTTGTAAAATTCTTGTAATTATATAATTGAGAGTGTCAATTTTTTCCTTGGGCTTGGTTCAAGTATGACAGATGTAGAAACTCTGACAAAGTCACAAAAACTTCATGACGCCTAAAGTACAAGTCACAATCCTACAGCCTATGGGTAACATGGTTTGGTTTGGCACACATAGTATTTTGCAAACATCTGTAATCATTGCCAATGTTAAGAAATTGGGAAGCTTCTAAATAAAGATAAAATTTCTGGATTCTCTTGAAAAGTAAGCATATTTACACCCCCAGCCCAACAGCTTCCCACGTGATAGCAATTTTCCACAGCTACATAGCAACTTCTTCTATAAGGAGTACATGCTCTCCAGTTTCCCACATTTTTTATCACATCCTATTATATTACACCCGCACACCTAATTCATTTACATTATCTTCTGGGATTCTTTGAACAGGGCTAATACTCAGTATGTTGATCTACTAAAGCTAAGAAGCAATCAGTCAGAAAGGACATTAGTCCTAGAGTGCTGAAAGCAGAGTCCCAGGCACAGTCACTATGATGTTAGACAGTAATCCTGGTGCTGGCATGTGGGAAGACTCATGGGTTCCTGGGGATGGTGCCAGGGTGGCCATAGTGTTGGTGGGAGCATCCTGGGGGCTTAGAGTGAGGACTCTTCAAGCACTAAAGCAGTACTTTAACATTTTAATAACAGTATGCCCCTACTGTACATATTCCTGAATATCAGTCCCATTGTAAACTTTGTATTTCTATCCTAGAAGTAATAGGAAATATTGAGAACCTACATTCAGAAAACTTGACTAAGTTCCTTGGGAGTATGACTAGAATATAGAAGATAAAAAAGAACATCTGCCTTTTCTGGAGAAGCTGTTTGTCCTGTTATGTCAGTGCTAACATGTTACCTGTCTTAAGACAGCCCTTCCACCTTGTATTCGACAAGCTTCTTTTTGGAGCTAAGAATTCATCGCAAGTCCATCTCAGCCTAACTCCTCTGACATTAGGAGTTTAGTTGGTATCATTGCAATGCAGATACTCGGGAAACTGCCTGACAGCCCTGGATCTTTTAGGGAGAAGATAGCACCAGTTTATTGTGTCTCTTAATGAAATACAATGGGTTTAGCATTTGAAGTTATAGCTCCTTTCTGTTGGTCTACATGAAATATTCATTTCAGGTTTATACTTTGTTTAATCTTGTCATCCAGAAAAGTAAAGTAAGTGTGCTGCTGGCTCATTTATGGGATGGAATATCATTTCTCATGATCATCTTGAAGATTCTGTGGCAGGAGAAATTAGGGGTTTTTTTTGTTTTGTTTTGTTTTGTTTTTTTACTGTCAATTTTATAATTCTTCAAATTGCACATTTCCCTGAGTTTCCATTTTTAGATGGACTAGAATGTGCCACTTAAAGAGAATAATCTATTTTACTGCTGAGTAGTATTCCATTGTGTAAATGTACCACGGCTTTTTTTATCCACTCATCTGCTGATGGACAATTGGGCTGCTTCCAAATCTTAGCCATTGTAAATATCGCTGTAATGAGCATAGGGTGCATACATTCTTTAAAATTGATGTCAGGTTTCATTGGATAAATTCCCAGAAGTGGAATCACTAGCCATAAAAAAGAATGATCTGATATCCTTTGTGACAGCATGGGTAGACCTGAGGGGCATTATGCTAAGTGAAATAAGCCAGCCAGAGAAAGACAAATACCATATGATTTCACAAATATGTGAAATCCAATGAACAAAATGAACTAACACACAAAATAGAGACAGATTCATAGATAGAGAACAGGCTGACAGCTGCTGAGGTGTATGGAGGCTGGACAGAGGAGGGTGGAGGAATTGAGCAAAAAAGGAAATAAAGAGAAAAAAACTCATGGTCACAAACAATAGTCTAGTGACTGTTGGAGCGGGTGATTTGGGGAGAAGGATTAGAGTAAAGGGAAGATAGATGGTAATAGACAGAGAGTTAATTTGGTGTGGAGAACACACAATACAGTGTACAGATGATGTGTTATAGAATTGTATGCCTGAAACCTATATAATTTTGTTAACCAGTGTCATCCCAATAAATTCAATAAAAAGGAAAAATACCCATTTCAGAAAGTAAATAATAATAATAAAATAAATAGAAGAATCTATATATTTTATGGTGAAATTTTTTATGTTAGGGTTAAAAAAAAAGCGTGATGTGTACCAGAGACTGTGGAATAGGACAGTTTGAGAAGGACCTCAAGCTATACCTCTATTCCAGTCTTACTTCTTGTGCCTCAACTCAGCACCAAATCACCATGAGCTTACTTTTCTTAGATCTGCACAGCCTCAGGGTACTGAGCTCAATCAGTCTTTGTAGAGTTACAAATTGATTTGTAATATTTCTCTGGGAGCTCCTTAAGTATAAAGCTTGGGATATATTCTGATTACAGTAAAGAAGCTGTGTGATGTGATCTGTTCTGTACTAATTTAGTCTCCATGAGGTCAAGGAATTTTCCTGTCAGATTACAAACAAATAGTGATAGTGGGTTTTGTGAACCTACAATAAGAATTTTCTGTGGTTTATTTATTCTACCAGTACAACTTCTCTACATGGAATTGTATCTGGGATAATTCTCCATATTACTGAAGTCTCCATTGCTATGCTGGTAAATGTAAAATGAATAAGTAACTTTACACATCTATGAGTTTATTATTATTTTTCCTCCACCCCTTTTTTTCTGACCCTTGCTTCCTCTATTCCCTGTTACCTCATAATCTTGCCTCCTCATTTATTTCATAACTATTTTTAAAAGCTTTTGGTTATTATTGAACAAATTTTGAAGCATGTGGAAATGAAGTTCCAGGACCACACAGAGAAGTGAAGTGAAAGAACAGCCATCACTGAGGAATGTTTTAACCAGGTTATCTCATTCCTCTTCACACTTTGAGTGACAGGAATTCTTTTTGCTTTCATTTTTCTACCTGAAGAAATTGAAGACAAAGGACCTTATGTTAAAAAGTTTTGACCCTACAACTTGCATCTAAATCTACCTATTTTATTTTATTTTATTTTTAAGGCTATTTTACATTAAATCTCTCTTTTCCCCCTACCATCATGTTGAAAAGAATTGGATAAAAAATGTATTCTTTCCTATGATTTTTCTTTCATTTTTTTCTGTCTATATTCCTCCACTCTTTCCATTTGACCCTTATTAACCCCTAATTTGAGTAGTATAGAATAGTAAAGTTTATGATTAGTAGGGTGACAGGAGCTAAAATTTAGATATTAATTGAGTGAGTTATGGAATATTATATTTTTTTAGAGAGTAAACAGTCAGGTCATGGGTAGACACATTTATTTCCAAGATAATTTTAGAATTAATTGAATCAACTTAGTGTTGAGTATCTATCATAAGCCAAAAAACTTACTGATAATATGAGGAAAGAAAAATGATTAATACAAAGTCTGTCTCTTTAAGGAGTGTTTTCAAATAGGTAAACACTAAAGGTTATTCTAGTCTACATAATACAAAGTGAATTAAAATAGATGGTATGTTTGAGATATAGTTAATGGGTAGGAGAAACAGAGGACAAAGGAATTCATTTTCATCAAAATTAATTGGGGTCCATGTGTCAGAAGGTGGCATTTGAAATTTTCCTTGAAAGATAAATCTGATGGGAGAAGATGGATATGAACGTCCCCAACTGAGAATATAGCATGAAATAGAAAATATGAGAAGTTGTTCTGGCTGGAGCCTAGAAGGCATCTTGAAGGATATAATAGAAGATAACACTAACAAATGGATTGAGATCTGATTCTGAAGAGCCATGTTAAAAGTCTGGACTTTCATAGAGACAATTGGGAATTATTGAAATGTTTATTAAGTTAAAAAAAATAACTTGATTTGACCTGTGCCAAAATAATTCTGACACAGTAAGAAGGATGTACTAAGAAGAGTCTGTGGGCAGAGAGATATGTTAGAAGGCTATTTCAGTAGTATGGGTAGCAAAAAGAGACGATATATTTGTTACCCATCCTATATAATAAAGATGTAATATGCAAATGGTCATTCTGCCCTGAAGCATAACGACCGACTGTATAAGACCAGATCATGGATCAGCAGGTAGTGGGGCAGCTAGCTACAAGTGAGCTTCAGAGAGCTACAGGAGGGGGCGGGGCAGCAAGTTATGGGGGTGGGGGCAGTGTACAGGGGGCAGGGAGGTGGAGGGATCTATAGGAGGGTAGGGCAGTGGGCAGAGAGCTACAGGAGGGCAGCAGCAAGCTACTAGCTACAAGTGGTGGCAGAGGGCTACAGGAGGGGGCAGGACAGCAAGCTATAGGAGGGGATATGGGGGGAGGATGGGACCTGAGAGCTATAGGAGGGCAGGGCAGTGGGTGGAGAGCTACTAGAGGGCTGCAGAGAGCTACTGGTGAGCCACTAGTGCATGATTTCATCCCCAGTGCTACAGTTTGCTATATAACAGATTATCCCCACATTTATGCTTTAAGGCAGCAAACATTTATTATCTCAAAGTTTCTGTGGGTCAGGAATCCCAGCGTGGCTTCACTGGTGCCTGTAGCTCAAGGTCCCTAATGATGCTGAAAGCAGGTTGTTGGCCCAGCTGCAGTCAGGTGGCTGTGAGCTGGAAACATTACTTAGTTGACACAAGAGCTTTCTTCCGCAGGAGAAGTCACACATGGCTGCCAACTTCCTTCACAGTAAACAAGCAAGAGAGGGAGCCTGAGAGGAAGCCACAGTCTTTCTGTAACGTAACCTTACCAGTGACATCTTATCAACTTTGCTATATTTTGTTCATTAGAAGCAAGTCACCAAGCCCAGCCCACATTCAAGAGGAGGGGATTGATTACACAAGGACACAGTCTTAATTTTGGATTTGTAGCTTCCTGGAATGTGAGGAAAGAAGTTTCTGTTGCTTAAGTCACCCAGTCTGTGCTACTTCGTTATAGCAGCATTATCCAATTCATACAAGGACGAAGGTCCAAACCTGAGCAGAGAAAGTTGGGATGGAAAGAAGGGGAAGGTTATAGGAAGCCCTATGCTTTTTTTAAAAAGTACAGTGCCCAGGTAACAAAAAATTATTCTGAAGTAAAAATAAAGTTCAATAAAACAATTTGTCTTTGTTTATATATGAATGCATGCACACAGATATACATGTATGTGTTTGTTTTTTATTTGTTGATGGTGGTACAGAATTGATAGACCATAAGCACTGTGACTTGGTTTCAGCTACATATTTAACAATGCCATCTGGCACAGGTTTAGTTCTTCAGAAGCAGATGCTGAAACAAAGACTGAGATGCAATGTGCAGGGATCAACACATGCAAAAGAAAGTGAGAGGAAGTAGAACGGGGCTAAAGAAGACGTCAAACTGTGATGCGAGGCCTTGTCGGGAGCTGTGGGAAAGTATTGCCTGTTCAAGCTTTCCCATACTGGACTTAGATGGCCAGGTCTTTTTTTAAAAAAAATATATTTTATTGATATTTTACAGAGAGGAAGAGAGAGAGATAGAGAGCCAGAAACGTCGACGAGAGAGAAACATCGACCAGCTGCCTCCTGTACACCCTCCACCAGAAATGCGCCCACAACCAATGTACATGCCTTTGCCTGGAATCGAACCTGGGACCCTTCAGTCCGCAGACCGACGCTCTATCCACTGAGCCAAACTGGTTTCGGCAGATGGCCAGGTCTTAATCATTCACAACCAGTCACCTCATGTAGGCTGTCCTAGAAGGGTGTGACCCAGGGCAAGGTGTCTCTGTAGCTGAGGCATAAAGCAGGAGATGTGTGCAGTCTGCTGCCTGCTCACCCTGCAACTCAGCAGAGATTGAAGAGGATCAGGGGACTCTTCTGGTTCACCAATTGTCTCTGTTATAGAGTTAAAAACTATTGTGAGATAGCATGGTTAGTCTATATGTAAAAATATTGCCAATTACAATAATAATACTTAACATTTAAAAATTTTATTGAATTTATTGGGGTGACATATATACTAATAAAATGGTAATATGCTAATTAGACTGGACATCTTCCGGACATCCTTCCAGACAAGGCCACAGTGGCGGGGGCATAGGCAGAAGCAGTTAGGGGCGATCAAGCCAGCAGGGGAGAGTAGTGAGGAGCCAGCAGTTCCAGATTGCGAGAGGGATGTCTGACTGCTGGTTTAGTGGAATGAGGCCTAAACCAGCAGTTGGATATCCCCCCAGGGGTTTTGGATTCCAGATTGGAGAAGGTGTAGGCTAGGCTGAGGGACCACCCCACCCCCACCCCCTATACATGATTTTCATGCCCCAGGCCTCTAGTTGGTTAATAAAATTACATAGGTTTAAGGTGTACAATTCTATAGCACATCATTGTATTGTGTGTTCACCACCCAAAGTCAAGTCTTCTTCTATCACCAATTAGTCTCACCTTTACCCCCTTCTACCTCACCCTTTTACCCCCTTTCCAGCTGGTAACCACCTTACTGTTGTTGGTGTCTATGAGGTGGTTTTTTGTTTTTTTGTTTATTTTGCTTAATTCTTTAACCTTTTAAGACAGCTCCCCAAATCCCTTCTCCTCTGAGAGCTGCCAGTCTGTTCTCTGTATCCATGAGTATATTTCTATTTTTTTGTTTGTTTATTTTATCTGTACTCCATGTTGATTAATAGATAGTGTCAAACTTAAAGCATTTCTAAAATGCTGTGCTATAGGATTTTTCCACATATTGGTGTTTGATAACATTTTCAATGAATGAGTAAAGGCATAACAGACAAGCTTGTCAAATCTAGTTAACGAAAAGCTGAGAAGGATAAAATATACTCTGGGCATAGGAGTTGAAGGGATTCCTCTACTGCAATAATATTCAAAATTACCAAGATATGATTTAGAAGGGATACACGTTAAATTTTACACTTGGGCTCAACATTTTTCTACACAAATTTGGAATGAGAAAAACCTAACTTAAGAGCAAATCATGTGAGGAAAAGAAAGACAAAAACACCCTTTGGGGATTTAACTGATTCTTGCAACTCAGCAAAAAAAGGGGGAAAAAATTAAGCTTGAATATCATGTAGACTTGAATTTGGATCCTGGTTCCAACATTCACACTTGGATAGCTAGGTACTTTGACTCTCTGAGATTGGGTTTATTACTCTAAAATGGGGATCGTAGTAACATTTGCCTTGATTACTTCAGAGACTAAAGCCTAAAAAAGAAAAGAGTATTTTGTGAAAACACACACACACATAAAAAGAGTTTTATAAATTGTTATAGATAGCCTATAAAGACATTTCTTTCCCATTATTTTATCATCTTCTGTCAGGCATGTACTGGATAAACAGTGTGAAGAATGAGTGTAGAGCAGGCTTGTTCTAGTATATACCTAATTTTCACTGGGCTAGATACATTTCAGTCTTTTCCTGGGTGATTTGGAGTCTGGCTCTGGTTGAGAGCATCGTTTCAAATGTGTAAACTTGGAAAATATTGGCTTTTCTTTCATGGTTGTGTTTAGATTGAGGTAAGTTTTTGTAGAAATTTAGTAAGAGGAAGAACAGCTATAGAGTCCTGTAGCACTGAGATGGGCAAAAGAAATGGTTATAGCAAGATTTTGTACTCAGGAAGTCAAATTCTTTGGTAGGAAATAACCTTATTCACAGACTTTCTGAGTATGAATTTTTTATAACCAATTTTTCTTTGACCCTTTTAGTACTCCTGGAATCTGTAGCTATTTTCTGATTATTTTACTTCCACAAAAAGTTATATAGAGAAAGAATAAATAGAAAAATTAGTATTGAGTATCAGTTTTATAGTAATTATTATGCTAGATATTCTACAAATGTTTGTGTCACCCTTGTCCTCACTTTGTAGCTGGAAAAACAGTCTTGTTATAAATAAATATTTTATAAATAGATGAATGAATTATTCAATTGGTAATTAGTGGACTTGGATTGGAACCCAGATTTCTGACTTCAAAAATTTGAACATCTTTCTACCCATACCAAAAAGACAACATTGAACGAAGTGTTGTTTTGATTCATCACCCTTTCTGTATCACCTATGCTACTCTGTGAGGGAAAAAGATAGTTTCTTCTAGAAGGATTGCCAAAGGTAGTGACAACAGTTCTTATTTTGAGCAATAATCTCTCTACAGAATAAGGTAAGGTTTTAATGGCACATGTCCATTCATTCTTCTATTTTTATAGCTGTGGAGTCCATGATGTTCTAGAGACCAGTCAGGCTTAAACATTCTTAATAATACTTTATGGAGGCTATAAATAATTCAATAGGTGGTATAATATCTCAAGTCCAGCCCCAAAGAGTCAACTATGACAACATTGACATAAGTTATAAGTCCTCTGGGACCCTCCAAACTACAACCATATTCATTACACTCTCTCAATTCAGTCTCTTATCTCTGTCATAATCATCCATATTCTAGAAGGAAACACTTAGGTCAGTTTGGGGTAAGGGTTTAGTAGCAAAGAAGGAGGAACTTCCCTTCATGTTGAATTTGTATTCCCAGGTCAAAGGTGCAAGGTCTCTTTGGATGGCATGGTAGGCATTAGGTCATGGGCCAATCAGCAAGTCAGATATTCTCACATGGTACTGATACAGCTGACACTGTCTCAATCAGTTCTGGCTGCTTTATTGAAATGCCATAGTCTGGGTAATGTAAACAACAAACATTATTTCTCACAGTTCTGAAATCTGGAAAGTCTAAGATCAGCGTGTGAGTAAGGTTGGATTCTGGAAAAGGCTCATCTTCCTCGTTTGCTAATGGCTGTCTTCTCACTGTGTCCCTCACATGATGGAGAAAGAATGAGAAAGTACTGAGAGATACCATCTCTCTCATGTCTAGGTTACAAATCCAATTCATCAGGGCTCTAACCTCATGACCTCCCAAAGGCCCCACCTCCAAATACCATCACATTCAGGATTTAGGCTTTGACATAGGAATTTGGGGGGATACAAACGTTTACTTCATAGCACCCTATATTGCTTAGATCTATAGATGCTATCCTCAGGAAACTACTACCACCCAAAATACATAAACATGGAGAGCCCCAGCTCGGATTCTCTAACTATACCTGTCTTCATCTACTCAGGCTACTGTCCCAAAATACCACAAATTGGGAGGCTTATGAACATTTATTTTTTTACTATTTTGGAGACCAGAAGATCCAAGATCATGGAGCCAGCACATCCTGTGTCTGGTGAGCGGCCACTTCCTAGATGACTGTCTTTTCATTGTAACTGCTCATGGCAGAAGGGGAAAGGAAGCTTCCTAGGGTTACTTTTATAAGGATACTATTCTGATTCATGAGGCCTTCCCACTTCTAAACACCATCACCTCAGGAGTTAGGTCTCAACATATGAATATTGGAAGGCCACAAACATTCAAGCCACAGAAATACCCTGATCATAAAAGGACTATAAAATGTTCCACCATAAAAGAGAATGTGGGATGACACCAAATGGCACTATTTATAGGCACAGAAACAGAGCCTATTAGAGAGCTATAAAAGCACTCTCCCAAGCTTTAAAGGAATAAAATTCAGGCTTAGGAAAGTCTGAAATAACTCCTAATTTAGTTCCTTATTCTGGGTAACAGGTGCAAACCACCTTTATTTTATATTTTTAAAGCATTCCCTAGATAATATCTGTAAAAATGCTCTGCAAATGTGAAGTACTATATGAAAAATTTGGGGGTTGTAGTTATTGTTCTTATCATATTTTTGGCCAAGAGCAGAGTAATAGGGTACTAGCATTAGATCCCTCTGAAAGAAAGAGAGCATTCCTCTCTGAGTGATTAAAAAACAGTCCTCAGAAAGAGGTTAATCATGGTAGTGAACAGTGTCATTATTCCACGATCTCCAAAGGCATTCCTGGCATTTCATATGAACATTCCTGGCATTTCATATGAGCAAAAGCAGAGGAAGAACGCAGAGCTACTTTCCTAGGGAATTTGGAGCCAATAAATGCAATATTAAAATGAACCAAGAAGTTGAAAGTTTTACTTTAAATTATTATTTGATACATAAGCATAGACTGTACTCCTGAGCTTATGTTTTAAAAAAATCATACATCAACAAGCTTCTGTGTTGACAGAATGAACACTTGGCAAACTGGAGAACATAAATTATGAATTAACCATATCAAACCTGAAAATGATCCAGCATGACGTTACCTCAATGGTTCAAAAGAAGCCTTTGAAATTCCTCCTGTTTCTTATGTCAGATAAAATAACTAATCAGTGAGTTCAACTTTTTTTTAAAAGATTCCACATATAAATTATACCATGCAGTATTTATCTTTCTTTGGTTGCCAGGGGCTGTGAAGTGGGGAAAATAGGGAGAGGTTGATAAGTTGTAGGATGAATGTGCTCTGAGGATCTCATTTATCACATGGTGACTATAGTTGATAATACTGCATTGTATGGTTGAGATTTGCTAAGAGAATAGAACTTAAATGCTCTCAACAACAACGAAAAGAAACAAAAAGACAAAAATGTTTAATATGTGAAGTGATGGATATGTTAATTGACTCTTCGTATCCCATACGTTAGGAATTTAGGCTTCAACATGTGAATTTGGGGGATACACACATTTACTCCTCAGCACCCACCTACCGAGGATGTTGCTTAGATCTATAGATGCTCTCCCAAGCAAACTACTACCACCAAAAATACGTAAGTTTGGAGAGCCCCAGTTTAGATTATCTTACAACTTTGTCAATTATGCCTTAATAAATCTGGAAAATAGTAATCAGAACCCAATCAAATCAAATTTGAGTAAACAGAATACCTTATTTTCTCACAGACTCCATTCTTATTTAACAAAGAGACACAACAAGAATTTTACCTGGTTATTTTAAAGTCCCCCCCCCCCCACACACACACACTCATAATTGTCTTAACAATAAAATGAAAATTTCAGAATAAAAAAATGAGCCCTGACCAGTGTTTCTCAGTGCTTAGAGCAATAGCCCACTCACTTAAGGATTTTAGGTTCAATGCCTAGTCAAGGGCACTTATCTTTGTTGCCGATTTGCTTCCTGTCCCAGGTCTGGGCATGTTTAGGAGGCTACTGGTTGATGTGTCTCTCTCATCTTGATGTTTCTCTCTGTTTTTCCCCTTCCTCCCTTCCTCTTTGCTCAAGAATAATCTCAATAGACATGACTTCCATGACCTCATATTTAAACTAGGATCTTCATGACTATTTCCATACTCTGCCATATTTTCATTAGAGTCTTTATCACTTTTATTTGCCTTGGTATTTATTTGTTTACTGCTTATCACTCAACCCTAGGATGCCAGCTCCAGAAGTTAGGATATTCATTCATTTTGTATGCATTCATCCATTCAGCAATATATATCTGGAGACAGAATAGAGTGTACTATTGAGCACTACTTTATATAGATAGTGCTCTAGATGTTGTGAATTCATTGATTGTATCAAACAAAGACTGAGTACCTGATGGCCTTTTCGGTACACTCTTCGAAAATCACACATCTACAACCCAGAGTAATTCTTATACAGTTCATAAGAGACAGAGAAAAAGGATATTCACTCAAGGTTATTTGTAACAAGAGAGATTTGGAGGAAATACAGAGGACCCCAACATGGAAAATGGATTGGTGAAATATGGTGGATGAACGTTATGAAAAACTATGCCACAGCTAGACACAGTAGATCAATACACAGAGCAATCTAAAAGGATCTCAATGGCATAGTGCTGGAAAATAAAGTTATTTAATAAAATACTCATTTTATGTGAATTTATATGAGCACAAAACACCGATATATTTTTTGCAAGAGTACATAAAGGGACAAAGATATATATTGCATACATTAGAATACTGCCATGAAGGGAGGGGAATTGGAATGGAGGATGGAAAAAAGACAATGAAATGAATCATCCAGTAAATGAGCAAGTGAGACCTAAAACAGCAACACTGAGGGGCCATTGATGCGAATAAGTCATGATTGCCTCAGTCAGCACCTAAGGTCTTCTTATTTTCTCCATAAAAAGGGCTCTCTGAGCAGTTCCTTGTGGGTAACAATTTTCAGAACACAAGGAATCCTGTATTATCTCTCCTGAACTGTGGGGGCCTGATGTGGCGGGGATCTCCTTTTTCTGCGTCCTGCATGGAAAGAGAGATGAACGAACTAGTTCTAAGTGGATTGAGAAATAATAGAGATAAAGAGAGAAGACACAGAGATAGATTTAAGCTGGGAGCTGGGAGGGCCACCACCTTCCTCTGCTGGAGAGACAGAAGACCTCCTGAGCCACACAGCACATCTATATGTATTCCAATCCAACAAGGGGGTTTCACAGTAAAACAAGGAGCCTGGGAGGGCCCAGGTCCCACCCACTTCTTCCTCTCTGATAAACACAAGCCAGGAACTACCATGTTTCCCCGAAAATAAGACAGTGTCTTATATTAATTTTTGCTCCCAAACATGTGCTAGGTCTTATTTTCAGGGGATGTCTTATTTTTTCCATGAAGAAGAATACGGTACACATTTCTTGTTAAATGAAAATAAAGGAAATTTATTACCTGTATACCGTACACAAACCAGACAAACTGTGAATCCTGCAGTATCAAGAATTTACTCATTTATTCAATGACAATCATGTCATTGATTATACCATCTTCTGGAACATCATAACAATCCAATTCCTGAATTTCCTGGTGAATTTCTTGTGACTCCATTTCTTTCAGAATCAGTGGACCAAAATCTCTCATGTTTAGCAATAGCACAGTCTTTAAATGAATACTTCTTGTCAAGGTAGCCTGCTCACAGTGCATTTGCAATGCAATTGTCAGTGATTTTCTCCCATGAATTCTTCACCCAAGTCACAACTTGTTGCAGTTTAGGTTTCACAAAGTTTCCACGTTAATTTCTCTTCATTCACAGAGCAGTGAAGTCAGGACTCCGAGTAACATCACTGGTTGCTAGATGCCAGTCGGGCGGCCCTAGCAACCAGTTTATGGTAAATTAATTTTCATTCTGAGACAGAGCCTCGGGGCCTTATTTTCAGGGGGGATGCCTTATATTTCACTCAGAAGGAAAACTGCAAGTAGGTCTTATTTTCGGAGGATGTCTTATTTTGGGGGAAACACGGTAAGAACATCTCTGCACTCCCAGGGTGGGAATGCAACTGACATGACTCCACCAATATCCTATCCCGGGCCTAGTCAACAACAATCTAAGGAATGTCCATGTGTCTTCCCAGGTGGCCCTCTACACTGAACCATTTCATTCTGTCTCCAGTTTGCCAGTTATCCTGACACATTATCCAGATTTCCTACAGCCATATGTTCAACAATAATTAAGATTCAAAAGTGTATCCTTGAGAACCTAGGAGGTTCTAAATTTGAAAATAAGGATTAAATTATATTCTGTATTGTGTACTTACTAAGACAGGAGAATGGTCACTAAAATGTTAATCAAAAATTTAATTAGCTAAATGCTCAGAGCTTTCCAATTGACTGATGCTTTATGCTAGGTGACTTAAATAAAGTTAGAGACCATGGGCAGCAGTGAAAATGACTCATGTAGTGACCCAGACCACTGTCTATTGATTGCTTAGACTCAGCAGTGTTTCCCAAACTTCTCTCATGATGAGAATCACCTGGTGGAGTTGTTAAAATACAGATTCCTGAATCCCAACTAAGAAGTGCTAAACTAGAATTTTTGGGAACGCATAGTTAAGTATATGTTTTGGGGACATATACTTAACTAGTACTCTAAGCTTAGACACTAGTTAAGTATACAATTTTACCTATATGTTCTAAGCTTAGAGCACTAGTTAAGTATACAATTTTACCTATATGTTCCCAAAAATTCTAGTTTAGCATTTCTTAGTTGGGATTCAGGAATCTGTATTTTAACAATTCCACCATGTGATTCTCATCATGAGAGAAGTTTGGGAAACACTGGCTTAGAGGATGGTCTCATGAAGTGGTTAAGAGCAGGGTTTCTAGATTTAGCTGGCTGGTATTTGATTTCTGTTTTTCCTATTTGTTGACAATTTGTCTGGTGTGTGCATATAACCTCACAAAGCCTCTGTGCCTTTATTTTTAAAAGAGGGTAACATACTAGTTTATAGGGCTGCTGTAGGGATTAGTGAAATATTTCATATATTGCTGAAACTGATTTGGCTCAGTGGTAGAGCATAGGTCTGCGGACTGAAGGGTCCTGAGTTCGATTCCGGTCTGGGGCATGTACATTGGTTGCGGGCACATCCCCGGTAGGGAGTGTGCAAGAGGCAGCTGGTCGATGTTTCTCTCTCATCGACGTTTCTAGCTCTCTATCTCTCTCCTTTCCTCTCTGTAAAATATCAATAAAATATATATTTTTAAAAGGAAATATTTCATATGAAGCATCTAGAGCAGTGCTTTATACCCAATGCATACTTAATAAATACTACCTTTTTATATCTTAGCAAAGTAGCTCATTTCTTTAAGCAATATGAATTCAGATTTCACTACCATGCCAAGTGCTGTGCTGGATGCTGAACACACACACACACACACACACACACAACAAGAGCATGAGCTTGATTTTTTCTTTGATATTATGACATGCTAGTGGCTATGGTAAATAAATACCCAAGTCCTGTTGAACAATTTGTTAAGAATGCAGTGTGTACAAGATGCTGCACATAATGGATGAATTCTTTGTGAAGGAGTTGAGAAAACCTTTTAGAGGTAGCAATACTCGGAGATAAGACATTTAGCCATTCATTAAACAATTATTTGTTAAAAGTCTACTATGTGACAGAGCTTGTAGTAAATTCAAGCAATATAAAATTTATAAACACGGTTCCTATAATTAATAACATCTCAGTTTAATGAGAGAGATAGATATGTAGACATACAGTGATACGAATGATAATATTCCATGGTTGATGGTTTGAAAAGGTGTGAGTAAAATGCTACAGGGTGTTATGTCATGTCCCATTGTGGCAGTCATCTCGGAGATGAGGTGATGTGTGAGCTGTGTGTGGAACAATGAGCAGGAGTATGGCAAACAGAAAAGGGAGCAGAGGCTTTTAGGCAGAAAATGCCCCCCCCCACGCGCACACACACACACAAAACAACAACAACAAACAAACAAACAAACAAACAAACAAAACTGGGAGAAAAGACATGCACATGGTTAGATCTGTATTGAAGCATATGAAATTTAAGTTGCAGGACCTCTTATTTGGGTGTATTCCCTCTACTTCTCCATGTGTTCTCCAAGATGGTAAGAATCCACAGAAAAATGAGATATTGGAGGCATGGAGCTCTGGCCGTGATGGTGGTCGTGGGACTGAGTGGGACCAGCAGGCTTTCAGGACTCCTTCACTCCTGCCATCAGCACTTTGCCCTCTTTGTCCCTTACTGATCCTTCCAATCCTATCTTAGATCATACACAGAAGGATTTGAATAAGATGCTGCCCTGCATCCTGCGTAGGGCCACTGTGACCCCTGTGATGGCAAGCTGTCCTACCTCCCCAGTCCCCGAGCATCGTGGTAGGACAGTGGGAGTTGGGGATGGGGGCTTAGATTAATGAGTTGCTGCCTGGGCTATGCTGGATCTAAGGATAGGAAAGGGATGGACTTCTTATTGCACTTGCTATTGAGCCAGAAATGGCACCTGAGAAGAGCCACAGAGAAAGTACAGATGAAATGGAAAGTAACACTTCCAAACAACCAATAAAGAAAACAAATCTATATCAGTCTTATTAGGAGGAATTTAGAATAACCTTGCTATTCTATAGAAAACATTATAAATCATTGCTCATGCTCTAGCTGGTTTAGCTCAGTGGAAAGAGCCTCTGCCTGTGGATTGAAGGGTCCCAGGTTCAATTCCCATCAAGGGCACATGCCTGTGCTGCAGGCTCAGTCCAATGTGCAGGAGGCAGCTGATCAATGATTCCCTCTCATTGTTGATGTTTCTATCTCTCTCTTCTTCTCCCTTCCTCTCTGAAATAAATAAAAATATATTTTAAAAAATCATTGCTCATGAAGAGATCAAAGATTTTGCAACCCCCAAGTTTTAAAAAAAATGATATTAAAGAACTAAGTTATGACATTAGTTAATAACTGTTAATTTTTTGGAGATTATATATATATATATATATATATATATATATATATATATATATATATATTTTAGAGGCCCGGTGCATGAATCCGTGCACTGGTGGTGTCCAGCTTGGGTGGGCTGGCCAATGCAAGGAGCTGTGAGTGGTTTGCTGGCCTTCCCTGCCTCCTAAGGGGTGGGGGTGCCTGCTCTTGGGCAGGCTGCCAGGTTGAGGGGTCACAGGCATTCCAATTGTTCTGCCATTCAGTTGATTTGCATATTATCCTTTTATTATATAGGGTGTATATGTATACAGTATATAATATATATGTATATGTATGTAAAATATTTATCAACTTTCTAAAATTTCTAATTTATTTTAATTTTCTATTTATAATTTTGTTACTGTTTTCTTAACAAAGATCCCCAAATTTACTTAAGCATCTGGCTTCACAATAATTAGATTCTGTTCTGATTAATGGTGCTAAAAATGAGATGAACTATTCTTTAATTGCATTTTCCCTTTTTTTTCTATAGAATTTCTAACCAAAAGAGTAACATGAAGGATGAGCAAACATATGTACGTTATCACACACATACTTAAAATTTATTAATAACTAGGCAAAGACATATGTTTTACTGTACTACTTTAGTATAGAGATTTTCAGTCTTTTTCATTTCATGTCATACATCAATTACTAAAATTCTATGACACACCAAATAATATATTAAAATTTTTGCTGATCAGGCAAAAAATAGGTATAATTTTCATTTATTCACACCAGATGTTATTACCATATTGTGTTAACTGTTGTCATTTTTTTTTTTAATTTGACAACCTAAAGGAAGAGAGGTCAGTGCCCCTGGCTAAATAGTGAAGTGTTACATGTTTTAAAAATTCTTGAAGCACACAAGTTGAAAATCTTAAAAATCACTCCTTTAGTACTTTCTTGCAAAATTTGTTTTGGGAAACATTGTATAGGCTAGGGGTAAGGCCTCCTGCTTGTTTTTCCTTGCCTTTGATATCGTAGTGCCTATAAACCAGGGTCCAACTTAACTACCTACTCAGTGGCCAATGCAGAGAAAGTGAAGCACCAGATCTGGCTGGATCTGAAGGCTGAGTGGCAAGAGAATGATTTACATCTAACGAATTCACACGCTGGTAAATATGGCCCATCACTGTTTCAAACTCTGATTAATCTAAATTGTCAGCAACACTTTCCTTGGCCAGTGGTACTGAATGAAGGAAGATGGGCAGAGGAAAACAGTGCTTCTTTAGTAAAGGCAATTGGGGAGGGTCCTGCTTGATAAACCTGATTTTTATAGTACTTACAGTTGAGAGGGACTGTAGGTTTAAAGATAAAACTCAATGCCATGGCTTTATGTTGGAGAAAAACAACTTATGAATGAGTGGTTAAATTATTAGAAATGAGAGGGACTATGCAGAGTTGTAGTTGCCACACTTTAGGAGAAAGATGGTGGAGATCTGGGCAGAGACAATGACAGAGGGAATGGAGAAGTGTGGATTTCAAAAACGATCCTAAAAGTTATCTGAAGATAGAAGATAGTCAGTTTGATTCTGGAACTGAAGAATTCAGAAAGACTTAGGTTTTCATCTAGGTTTCTATTTTGGGAGAAAATTGTAATGTTGTTTGGAGAGTATGATAATCCAGAGGAGTGTGTTTTGTGGGAAATATAATGCATTCAATAGGTAGATAGAAATAGGGTGAGCTTAGGTAAGATGTCAGGACTGTAAATGAAGAGGTGGGTGTTGTCAACATATTGTTGTCAACATGTCAACATATTGGCCACGAGGTTTATGTTTTTGCTATATTATCTCCTATGCTCTATCCAATATGAACATATTTTGGTACAAATGCACTTTACAACTAATAAATTATTCAGTGAGTTTTGTTTTAAATCTGTTGAATGTGGCATGCCTAAGACACTCAGTGGAGACATCCTGTGGAAGGAGTTGTAGCCATGCAAAAGGAGACACTATATAAGGAGAAGAGTAAATAACGTGAGAGGGGTATTTTTGTGCAATTAAAGTGGAAAGTAAATAAAGCCAATGGATAAAAATAAGAGGGAACTGTCACAGGACTTGGAACAGAAGAATTGTGTAAACTGAAGGCTAAAGAAGAAAAAATTTCAAAAGGTACTGGATGGCTGACTTGAAAAGTTCTAAACCAGGATAGAATATAAACATTTTTGCTTTTAGCAATTGAACTAAATGGAAGAAAAACTTGAGACAGGAAAGCCAGATGGAAGATAACTTAATGCTCTGAGAGAAATGGAGATAACTTCTACCATGCAATCGAAGTTGAGATAAAAAGAGAAAAAAGGATCATTTGAAGTCACTTTGGAAAAGACTGATGATAGTTTGATATGAAGAGTAGGGAGTCAAGAATTACAGCTGATTTTGAGCTTTTTGTTTTCAGAATGGTGTGTTTGGTAACTTGCTTCATTAGTAAAATTATAATTTCTCTAAATATATTAAGGATATTTATTCATAACTAGAAACCTGGTGTACAAATTCATGCACAAGGAGAAGGGTGCGTGTGTGGTGGGGAGGACCGTAGGAGTTTGGCCAACCAGAGGGAGGGACAGGGTGAGATTGGCCACCAGCCCCAAGGAGGGATCTGGGCCTCAGGCCCCCTGGGAAAGGGGCTACATCTGCACTACCTAACCCCAGTTCCCCATCCCTGCCTGGGCCCAAAGGCACCAGTGGGCTTGGGAGAGGAGGGGACAGTCACGGGGCTGGGGCGGGAGGAATGGATGCTGATACTGTCAGTGCTCCTCTCTGCTACTGTTTAATTTCCCACCTTCTCCCCTCCTCCCACTCCTTCCCTTGCCACCACCCTGGAGGGCAGCTGGTCCCTGGGGAAGGAAGAGAACCTGCATAGACTCTTATTCATCTAGGTTGTTTTTTTAATTAATTTTTTATTATCATTCAAAATAGAGTGCTGAATTTCCAAAATATTTGCCTTTGTGACTCCCAATAAAAAGTACTTTTGATATTTGTACCTGCAAAAATCACACAGAGAGTCATAGATACACAAACACACATTCACACACTTGGGGTTAGAATTTCACTTAATAGTACTTAACCTTAGTTTGTGAACTATCAGACCTCTGATAATCTATGATTTAAAAGCCTGATTGAGAGCTCTAAGTGTGAAAGTGGGCATTGTTGTCTGTGAGTTTCAAGAAATTGGCCTGGCTAGGCCATTCAGTTGGTGACATTCGATGTTAATATCATGAAGTCTTTCCTCTTAGGCTGGGCAGGTTCCTCAGGAGGTTGCTTATTTTCCTGTCTGGGGGTTAAGGCACTGGCAGGCACTGGCATGGCTGCCATGTTGGGAGCTAAGTCAGGTAATGGTGATTAGGGGTGTCTGCATCCAACTGTGTGCTTATTTATTTTACAGTGCAATGTATCTATTATTCAATTCTTTCCTCTTAGCCATTACATAGACTCTATTTTTACATTTTCAGAAAATAAACTCTCAATCTTTTGCCAGGGGAAGGGAGGAGTAGTCACTTGGCTTCATGGAGTGCTGTAACGGATCTGACCTTAATAATTGGTTCCTAACAGACTTTCATCCAGTCCTCCTAACAGCCCCTACTCACTCCCTCTTTCAGAGCATTGCTGTTGCCAATTCCTGAGCCTTTTCGAGATTCTGCAGCTCCTAATTGATTAAGTCCTCAACTTTCACTCCTGCCAACCCATGACTCAGTATTTTCAAATCTCTTAAATTATCTACTCCTCATTCATCTGTTTTGAAATTATATCATTGTATCGCTGATGTCTTCTCTACTTTTCTCCCCATGCTTTGTGTTTGTGCCTTAAAAAAGCCCTTTATCACCCATTCAGTGGGTCTTTGGAAGGAGATGAAAGTAGATATGTACCTTCAATTTCCCATCTTTACTTGAAAATACTGGATTCATTTTTCATACTTATGTTTTAGTAGCTATGTCCCTTTGAGCAAGAATATGAGACTATTAAGCATTGTAAAATTATGGGATAGCTTCCTTGGATGTGAAATGCATGTTGCTGAGTTCCTGGAATGTTAAAAGCAGAGATGATATTCCAGATACTTAATAAGTATTATAATGTGGACACTAACCACTTAGGTTCTCCATGATTTGCATTTCCTTTGTTTACAGACTGGTAGGGTCTCAGGATTTATTTCATGTTTATTCTTTCTTGCCCTTTATGCATGGCCGAATGTTAGGAGTCAGTCAATCCTTGGATGAATCTTGCAGATATATGCCTCTTTACTAACCCTTCTTAGTAATTCCTATAGATTTATACTTTAAAAAGACCATTATTCTAATTCCACTTGGCTTCTGTCATTGTGGTTGTGGTTTTTCAATGCCAGACTCCTATGCTGCTCCCTTGTTAGGGCTAGAGTGACTCAAGTAGAAAGCAAAGAAAACATCTTGGGATCACTGAGTCTTCTAACTAGCCAGAGACTTGAGAGTGAAAATCTCCTTTGGTTAGGGCAAATGGAGATCACTTTCCAAATAGAGTGAAGCAATAGGTGAATCTGACCAGGACAAAAATGTGGCCACTTCTCTGTCCTTTCATCAATAGTCCAAGCTTTGAAATGGCATCAATGAGAAATAAGAAAAGTATCTCAGTCGATACAATCTTCTACATTACAGCTTTGGATTTTGCCTCACAGTCTCCTCTGGGTAGAACAGAACACTCTATCCCCTCTAAGAGGTACTTGCTGTTCCAGTTCTGTTTTTCTTTTTCTTCACCACGTTCACAGTTGTACAAGTACCTTATGCAATTTCAGTGAATTGTAGCTCGGCATAGATCAATACCCGTTTGGGGGCTGACAATTTCTCAAAGCGCGTGCCCCTTAAAAGCCACCTTGTGAACAATTCCTTACAAGCCTTATTTGAGGCTCCCTTGAAACTTAAGTACTCTGTAAGGATGGCATCTAATCAGTTTTCTACAGGAAATCGACCCCCTCAGACCTTGGGCAAGCATTGGAGCTTGCCATTTTAAGTGCTGTAAAAGTGACACGGGAGCCCGTAGGATAAATGTCTGTGGGTGGGGGAGAAGGTTCAGAGGTGCTGACCCAAGTTGGAAAATGCTGACTAATTCATGCTTCCAGTTGTGTTAGCATAGAAACTCTCATAGTAGAGAGAAGTGATAACCATAATGTCTAAATTCCTTCTGATGAAAATGCCAGAGCCTTTAATTCACATTTTCTTGATATTGTCTCTTTAAGGTAGAGACTCCCACTAGGTATGCTGATCATATTTTTTTTAAAGAAAATGCATGCTCTTTTTTCATTATTAGAAGGGTACATACTCATAAAAAGTTGTAAAAGGGGTAAAGCAGTAGGGATATCACCATATTCTTAACCCACAGAAATAATTATTGCTATGTGTATGTATGTTTGGGGGGTCTTTTTGTTTCCAAAAATGAATTTTTGAACATTAGAAAATATATAGTTGTAATCCTATTTCGTCTAAAATTTAATTTATTGGCTCCCCCCATACATTCATCATAATGCTAGAAGCCCTGTGCATGAAATTCATGCACTGGAGGGTTGGGAGGGATCCCTCAGCCTGGTTTGCACCCTCTCCCAGTCCAGGACCCCTCAGGAAATGTCTGATTGCTGGCTTAAGCCTAAGTTGGCAGTTGCATGTCCCTCTTGCAATCTGTAATATCTTGTTCCTTGCCACTTGGCTCACTGCTCCTTAGCACTGCAGCAGAGATGGGAGAGGCTCCCTCCACTGCCCCTGCGCTTGTCAGCCTGAAGCCAGGCTTCTGGCTGAGCTGTTACTTCCCCTATGGTCAGTGCACTTGTGTTGAGTGTCTGCCTCCGGTGGGTCATTTCAGTTGTTCTGCCATAATGGTCACTTAGGCTTTTATTACATATATATGTATATATTAGATAAAAGCATTTTAATGATGTTGCACATTAATTATATGTATTATATTTAATTACAGTTTAATATGCTGTTGAGTAGATTATTTAATTATCTTTTACTGTGGAATATTTAAGTTATTTTCAATTACTTCAAATTTAATATATAATAAATGTAGCCTTTTATAGTAGTGGTAAATAAGAAGGCTACTCTCAACATCATATTCCACAAATTAGAGTCTACTTATCTATTTCTAAATAAATTTCAGATGGATTAATGATTTAATATTTAAAATTGTGTCATGAAAGGAGTAAGAGAATGCAAGTGTGGATATTTAAATACTCTTCATGTAGAAGAGTCATTTTAAAGAAGAAGAAACAGAAACCACTGAGAAATAATTGGTATATTTAAAAGAAAAACAACAAACAAAATTACCTAAAAATATATTGGAAATCAACAATAAGGCAATAATAAGGTATAAAAATTATCTAAATTTGATGAATAGGTGAATCACTACAGAAAAAAAGCCAAATTTATTTAATATATTCATATATACTAGTAATTTATGTAAATTAAAATAATGATACATCATTTCTGCTATCACACTTAGAAAGTTTAAAATGATTAGGACACATCATGTCATGATTGTGGGATAACATAGAGATAAGTTGTAAATTGGTACAACTTTTCTGAAAGATATTTTGACAATATATACCAAAGAACCAAAATATTGAATACTTTCAAGAAATTCTTGGAATTTGTTCTAAGGATATAATTAAATAAGTGCCCATAGAGATGTGTGCATAAATATTCAATTGTTCTATATAATTATGAATAATTGAAAGCAACCCAAATGTCAACAGCAATGGGTTGTTAAAACATTTTGGCATGACCATACAGTAGAAAGTCACATGGTCCTAAGAAAATATGTAAATGTATTTTAGTGTTATAGAACTAAGGACAATTGTTATCTACTAAATGGAAAAAGCAATACTGAGAAAATGTATGGCTTCTATTTTTGCATATATTTATATTTCTGATTACTTGGAAGAAAATCTGGAAGATTATTAAATAATTTTATTAACAGTGGTTATTTCTGGGTCTTACCCCCAAATCTGTATTTCCTACATTTTCCCTATCAGAATAATTCATGTACTTCTAAATCCATACTTTTAAAAATCATAATATATAAATACTATTTTGACAAGTACTTAAATCCATATGTCCTTATATGCATTTGTTATTTTTCCCCCTTAGGAAAAATGACTAGAAGTAGGAAAGTTAGTTCAAAGATGTGAATATTTTTGCAACTCTTGACATATCTTGCAAGTTGTCCTATATCAACATACCACCCTCATGGCATTAACGTGAAAGTACCATTTTCACCATACTTTTATCATCACTGGTAGTAAAGATTATTTTTAAGAGTACATTTTATTTTTTTATTTTTAAAAAAATATTTTTATTGATATTTTACAGAGAGGAAGGGAGAGAGCTAGAGAGCTAGAAACGTCAATGAGAGAGAACCATTGACCAGCTGCCTCTTGCACACCCCCTACCGGGGATGTGCCTGCAACCAATGTTCATGCCCTTGACCGGAATCGAACCCGGGACCTTTCAGTCCGCAGACCGACGCTCTACCACTGAGCCAAACCGGTTTCGGCTAAAGAGTACATTTTAAAATATTTGTGAACCAATTCAATTTTCACTATTGGAAATTTTTCTGGAGGAAATCTTTTAAAAACCATAATAACAGAGCTTATATTGCAGGCAGTGGGTTTTCAAATAATCATGAAATCAAATTGATTTTTCACAGGCCACAAAATTGTACTGAATTACTATGCTATATATATATATATATATGTATATATATATATATATATATATATATATATATATATATATGTATATATATATATATATGTATATATATATATATATATACATATATATACCAGAGGCCCAACACATGAAATTGTACATGAGTGGGGTCCCTAGGCCTGGCCTGTGATCAGGCCATCTTCCTCCTACTTGCCAGTCCCTGGTCCTGCCCTGCCACCCCCGCCAGCCAGCCGGTTCCCCTTGCTGGCTCAGAGTCCCTCCCCACCTCTGCTGCCAGCAATCTGGTTCCCCTCACTGGCCCTCATCCTGCCCCACCACTGTCTCCAGCCACCCAGTTCTCCTAGCCAGCCCTTGTCCTGCCCTGCTGCTGCCACCAGTCACCCAGTTCCCCTTCCTGGACTCCCACTTCATAGCAACTGGTCGAGCAGTTGTTCCAGACATTATGGTTATGGTTGCTGGCCTTTTATTATATAGGACTTTTAGTAGAGGCCCAATGCATGAAATTTGTGCAAGAATAGGCCTTCCCACCCCTGGCTGCCAGCACTGGCTTTCCTCTAGCACCCAGGACCCAGGCTTCCCTCTGGCACCCAGGATCTGGGCTTTCCTCACAGCCCCAGCTTCATCCAGAAGGACGTCCGGAATGATGTCCAGTCTAATTAGCATGTCATGCTTTTCTTATGTATAGATTATTATAAAATTGATTTCAGAGAAGAAGGGAGATGGAGACAGAAATATCAATGATGATATAGAATCATTGATTGGCTGCCTCTTGGGGATTAAGACTGCAAACCCAGGGATGTGCCCTTGACCAGGAATTGAACACAGGACTCTCTATCCACTGAGCCAAATCAACTAGGGCTACTATGCCTTTAAAAATTTTTTTTAAAGCTAAGAGTGGTAGGGGAATTCACTGATATTAATCATTTTGTTATTGTCTGCTTTTTCCAGTTGAGCTCTGCCCTTTGGAGGATCTCATGCCTTTTCTCTCTTCATTTCAAAGAACAAGTCAATATTAAGGTGAAAGATATTTTACTGAATCCTGTTTCTAGGAGACAGTGTTTTCACTGTACTGACCAAAGGAGTTTAAGATTCTGGACCCTGGCAGCAATTGTCTGTGTTCATTATTTTTTCCTCTTTAAATCACTCTTATATAGCTGGTGGAAGATAGGAATTCTATCTTGCGAAGATTTATGAGTGGCCTATCAGCTCTAGGCACTGGGACAAATATTCTCTCTCTCTCTTTTTTTCTTCTCGTCCTTATATTTCCCCCTCTCTCCCTCTCCCTTTATCTTCTCTTGTACATGTTTCTTCTCATCGACTACCTTTATGTTCCTCACAAAGGCAGTTCCTCACAGTTGCTGCTGGAATATACAGAGGATCAGGTTTAAGGTTAGGCATACATAGAAAGGAGTTAGGAAAGCTACTTGGCCTTATTTTCTTTACATCACTTGGTAAAAATCATTTCTCTCTGAGGTGTACACTGGCTCACAAGGGGACAGCATTTGATTGTAAGCAAATGCCTCAAAGTTCTATCGAGCACGTATTTATCTAGCTGTATCTGTTGGGCCATATAGTTCACAGGAACCTTGGGAGTATTGGACCATGATGTAGTAGATAGAGAATGCTGGCTGCTCACAGAGACCAGTACTCTCCTGTTCTTCTTGGGCACAAAGTTAGACTATACTTTCCATTTTCCTTTAGAGTGAGCTATAGTCATATTACTCAGCTAATGCATGTGAGTGGAAATGATTAGTGTCATTCATAGGCCCATGACATAAAAAGCTCCTATACATGCCTCTCCATGAATTTCCTACTTCCATTTGTTTGAAGGGGACACGTCGCTCAAGGGGATTTTGGGATCCCTGAGTTAATGGTGCTACCAGCCTTTAAGTTGGATAAAGAGAGCATATCAATGCAGAAACACTCTCATGTGATATAGGATTTAATATCTGCTCAATATCCTGGGTGATGTGGCTAACATGCTGCTAAGATGTCTCTTAAAGTATGGAGAAGGCAGTGGCCTGCAGGAGGTGGAGAAGAAAGGCTCCATGGTAGAAAAGTATACCCACAGTTTTGGAAAAGCATGCATGCTGGAGTGACTATCATCCAACCCTGGCAGGTGGGGCAGTCCAGAGTCTACTTCATTTACCAGGGCCAAAAAAAAATCATGCAGGTGAGAGGATGACCAACATCCCTGAGAAACTCAATGGTGGCTCTGTAGGCCAAGACTGACACTAGGAGAAGTTATTACAGAATTGACTTTCCTATAGCAATGGAGATGATATGACCTCACAATAATTAGAAACCAGGTGGAAGCACTTAATCATCAGACAAATCATTAATTGTCAAAAAAATTGGATGGTCAGAGTAACATAGAAAGGAATCCAACCTTTGAAGAGCTGCACTAATAATTAATAGAACCTGGCATCCCTGTGGCAAATAGATGGGCAGCCAATAAGGCTATTGCTCAGTTGTTCCAAACAAAAGAAAGCAAGGGTGCCGGATCAGGAAGGTGATGGCAACTTCCCTTGTAGAAGTCACACTCTTTTGTGTGGACATGAACTTTTTTCTGCACTGGGAAGTCAGTAACTTAAAGATACATTGAATCTCCGAGAAGAAAGACCCTGCAACACCACAGTAAGTGTGCACAGCAGTGATTTCCTCCACCTTCCTCACAAGGGCCTACCATCATTTACTTAGGTATCCATATGCTGAGGCAAAGGGAAATATCAATTTTAGGTAAACCAGTGACATCATATTTGTAGGACGTGATAAGAAAGCCGTGGCAAGTACATTAGAAGCATCCTCTATGTAAGAAGAGGGTGGAAGATAAATCTATAAAGTTTTAATGTCCTGACAAATCAAAGATATTTTAAAGGTTTATTATTCTGGGGTATCCTGGAATATCTCCCTCTCCATTCAGAAGAAATTATTTTATTTTGGACTTTCCACCACTGAGAGGGAAGCATAATACAGTAACTGCATTCTGGAAGCACATATTCCACATAGCCTGCCAAGTGATTAGAAAAATGACTTAGTTATTAATGAGCCCAGAGCAGTAAAGCCCCTCTATATCCAATTCAAGTTACAATGTAGGCAGCCCTGGCATTGGGACCATTTATGAGACAGTTTCTATAATGTGGCAGATATTTCTGATGGGGGAAAAAAGGATGATGCTATGTGGAGTTTCTGGCAAACTGCAGTAAGACTATCACAACGTAGTCCTCCAGTGTTCTGATGCAAGATCAAGCCTTCTGCAGCAGTGAGTTGCATACATCTAATAGACTGCCCCTGCCATGCTACTGAGCACTGATAAAGACAGAGCTCCTGACCACGAGTCATTAAGCAACCCTGAGAACAGGGCAGCTCATTACGCACTGAGCCCTGTCAGATCCACCAAGCCTCTGACTGGACAGGTCCAGCCAGGGATAAGGTCATTCTGAAAAGATTCATTTTGCCACAGAGGGTTAAGAAAAGACTGGCCCGAGGTAGCCAGGCCACTGACTGAGAACATTTTCTCTCTCGTCATGCTCCAAGATAAGGCCTATCACAAAATGAGAGTTCTGTCATAAGATGAGTTAGTACATTGTCCTACCAATGTCCATAAATCACTGACAAACTTCTAATATTCAGATGGTAGGGTCATTTTTCTGCAAGTACTTTGAGACGTAACATTTTAAATAACTGCACACACCATGAGACTGATTCGATTAAATCCCAGAGCTTTCATAAACGTGGTAGGGTGCTGTGGGGAAGCCAACTTAGTGAAGATGTTGATTATTTCCTTACTATTCATTTCTATCCTCCCTTGAGAGAGGTGATTAGTCTTCCTGGTTAACCATATATTTAGCTTAAACCATTTGTCTAAATAAAAGGGAAATTGAAAGTAGGAAAATGCTTGCCTTGATGATATTTTAATTTTTTTTCCCTTTGGTGAAGGAATATAGGTACAGAGGATATATCTGCTGGCTTGGGAGGCTGTGCCTTTGAAAGCCCTGAATACAGAGCCCAGACTTGCTCCACTCTGGGTATTGTGAAATTCTCTCTTATTCTTGATTCTTCCCTTTTGCTTTTATCTTCTTTGAATTAGAATAGTATTGCCCTCAGAGTGATAGATACAGTGTGTCAAGATTTAGGATGGATAAACAGGGATTTATAGTTTGGTCAGCATATGAGCATGCCACAAATGGCATGCGGATTTAATTCAACTCACCAGCAGATACAATGCAGAATGGGAATAAGGACATTATTTTTATGTCCAACAGCATGCCTAAAGGCAAAATGACTTATTGTGGTGGTGATACTATAAATGTCTCAGAGAAAAGGAAGTTTATAATGATGCCTCTGTGCTCTTAAAATCAGACTTGGATCCAGTGGTTTCTGGGGATTCCAACAGCTACTTCTCATCAACATTCAAATTGAATTCATATCAGCGTCCAGCTAAGGAAAAGTGTATCTGCCAATTTATTCCTACAAGTTATCCCTTATCTCCTCTATCTAATGGAATTTATCACCTAAAACTCCCATGTTACACAAAGCAAGATTTAGAGAACCTCTGCTATGTATGGCACAGTAGTATATATAGATGAGAATTTGTAGCTAATTTTGCATTCCATTCCCAAGTGAAAAAATAAAACAATTTCAAATGACTCAAGTTCTTGATAACCTCTTCAATATGCTTACATACACCTCTATACGGTTCCATTTGAATATGATCACTTGAAATTTATTTTCTACTAAGGGTTCATTACAAATAATAAAATTATGTTTAAGTGTTATCACTAGAGTGAACTATAAAATTGGTTTTTGAAGCATCAGTGTCTAAAATAAATATATATTTTTTCAAATATGACAAAATGCCATGAGTTTGTAGCATGGCACTTGAGGGAGTCTATCTAGCATAAAACCCCTGACTTTTACATCCTTTGCATTTTAGCTGAGTGCACTGAATACCTTGAAGGAACTATCTTATGCTTGGGACTGCATTCTGTCCCCTCTCAATCCCAGCTGTCTGTGCTTAACTGATACCCACAGCAAAGGCTACACAATAACCACCACTAAATTTAAGTCAGAAGCTTAATGAGGTGATATATGTAAATTAATTTATTCCTCATTAATTCTCCTATGGCTGCAACTATGAACCATTGGTACTAGTATCTCCATGTTATAGGTGAGGGAACTAAGGCTAAATTAATTTAAATCATTTTATCCCAAATTCTATGCAGTTAGTAAGAGTGATTGGAGCATATTCCAAACAGATTTGCTCAACAATCAAGTCATGTTTACTACCATTATGTTGCCTCATTGTTGTTGTCTTGGTGACATTCTCTGACATCCATACCATTGTTTAATGTTTACCTGAACCTACCTGACAATGTGGTTGAAAGGTGCCCAATTACTTTTCTTTTTCTGTTGTTGTTGTTTTAACACAGTATCTATATCCTAAGTAGTAACTGGTTTTTTAAAAAGAACACTCAATGAAAGCAAATACAAAGAAAGAACTATGTTCACTTGAGAGACACAGAGCAAATTAGAAACATCAACTCTACATGAGATTTGGAGGTATATTGACCTGAGTTCTTTTTTAAAAAAATATTTTTATTGATTATGGCATCACATAATTGTCCTTATCCCCCCATTCCCATCCCAAACCCCTCCCTACATATTCCCTCACCCCCCTATTGTCCATGGTGCATGCACACAAGTCCTTTGGTTGATATCTTCCCTTTACCCCCACCCTCCCCTACTTTCCCTCTGAGGTTTGAGAGTCTGATCGCTGCTTCTCTTTCTCTGGGTCTATTTTTGTTCACCAGTCTATGTTGTTCATTATTTCCTCTAGATGTGTGAGGTCATGTGATCCAAGAAATACCCTTGTAAAAACCTAAACTGTGACAAGCCTTAATGGTTATCCTGAGAGGCAAATGAATCAGTCTGTAGTGAGTTCCTTTCTGGACCAACAGTTCTTTTGAGTCCCAGTTTCAATGTCAAATAGTTCCTTATGTGTACATGTCAGCCATTATATTTCAGATCTGGTAGGTGGACAAATGGTGGTAATGCAGGTCCAACCGTCAGACAGCAGCTGCCTGTTGCTGAAGGATGCCCTTGGCCTGAGTTCTAATCAGAGGTTTGCCAATTATTGACTGAGAGCCTTTGACAGATATTCTTGTCACTCACCTATTTGCTCTTAGATTTATTCCTTGCCCTTCCCTTGCTATATTCCATATTTCATTGCACTGACTTCAGCAAACAGCATTTAACATGCTCTTTTACCAATTGGATTCTGGCAAGGAAGACTGGAACTGAGAGGAAGCCAGGTTCTTTCTCTTTCACATTCTCTACTGTAGGGGTCACCTTAGTGGGGGTTACATCTTCTTTATAGTTCCCAGTTCCTTCAGGAGAGTCATTCTAGCTTACACTGGGCCACCCCAGTACTCGGGTTCTGGTAACAACATATGCTCCTTGTCCTGCTAGTCCTAGGGCTGGTGGTAGCTTTATGCTACTCCCAAGCTCCAGTTTCTGCATTGTCTCCTGTTTGCCCTTTCAGCTCTTCCAAACCCTTGGTGAATAGTTCTGCATATTAAATATCTGTTATTGAACAACATAATAGGGTTTCTGTTTTGTTAACAGAATCTGATTGACATAGTAGGATCAAACACTTAACTTCACTGAGCCTCAGTTTTCTTACTTATAGGATAAGGATGATGATAACTACTTACAAGTTACTAAAACCCTCAGTGCCTCAGTTTTATCATGTGTGAAATGTGGATAAGAACACTACTTATCCACATTTATGCTTATTATCTGGGAAATAAGTATCCTAACTGCGGTTAGAAACAAACCACACAAATTCAGCAGCTTATCCTCACAAGTGAGCATTCTAATACAGACCTAGGCAACATGTGGAGAGGTCTCTAGTTCATAGTTATTCAGATCCTCATGCTGATGACAACTCTGGTATCTGTATTATGTGGCTTCCAATATTGCCTTGGGGATCGAGTCCATTACACTCTCCAGGAAATGATAGGACCATATGGGTGATTCTTATGGGTTGTTCACATCACCTCCACTCACAATCCACTGACTAACTCAATTATACTGACTCAAGTAATAGTTATAAGACTGGGGTATATAGTCTTGGTAAGGGTCAAAAAGGAAAATAAATTATTTTGGTGATCAGTTAATAATTTCTGCCACAGCTTCATAGGGATTATATGAGGATTAAATTAATTAATAATTTAGACTGTTTAGACCAGTGCCTAGCACACAACTAGCATTATATCAGTAAAAGTTATTACTGTTATTATTAGTATTAAATCCAGTGATGTTTATATAGAGTTTGCAAGAAGTATGACATACAAGATACTCAAGAAATATAATAAATGTAATATATCACCATCATTACCATTGATATAAGAATCATCTGAAAATTGAGATCTGAATATAAAATTTGGATTTGCCACCAACTTGGAAAATAATTTTATTTTTCATTTATAGTTTTGTATCTATGAAATATAAATAGCAGTATTTTTATTTATGATGTAAAGGATAATGATAAATTATAGGGAAGCTTGGAATATAAAATGAGTTTGAATATGAAGTTGCCCACTGCAATATTTAAAACACAATACATGCTAAAAATGTATTCAGTTTCATCTCCTTGCATAGATTCCAGGGAAAAGAGGAAAAGAGAAAAGAGTCCAAATGAAGGAAAACATTTATAAATCCTAACTCAAAGAATGATCCATGATAGGGATCATTCCTAGGATTAGAATGATTAGTTTAATACTGGGCCTCTTCTAAGAATACACATATTACAGGACCTTTTCTAAGAGTAGAGGGCAGATTCCACTCCAGATTTGTCCTTTAGTAAGACTCTTCTTGGCACTTGGAGAATGGCAAAGCTGAGTCGACTGAATATGTTTGGTGTGACCACCATAGGAAATTTGAGCCAAGGCTGTCAAAGAAAAAAGAGGGTATATGGGAAGGGATGTTCTGTGAATCTACTTAACTACTGAACTGAAAATAATGTCTTGGATCCCACAGGTAGTATAATCCTGTCCAGTTTTCTTGTGCGAATCATGGGGAAAGAGTGCCGATGACAATATTATTAGGTGATATATGAAAGTATTGGACCAAAAATGGACTGTGTCCTTGTCCCAACTCTTACTGATTTCCTTGGTGATATTCTATTCTTCCATATGCAAATACTCTCTGACCCACAGGGCTGGCCTCTGGTAACAGGAAATTCAACAACTATTGTTGACCTTTTTCATGTGTCAAACAATGGTGTACCTCTGGGGATGCAACAAAAGGATTAAGGTCAGTGAGGAGTCAGACAATAGAAAATAAATATATGAATAGAATGGTTAGTATGTGAGAAGTTAGTATTATAGAAAAAATAAATTGGGTGTGTGTGTGTAGAAAGGGTCAGCTTTTAAATCAGATGATCAGGGAAGGCCTTAATGAAAACATGGCAGACAGGTAAAGACCCTATGAAAATGAGCAGCTGGCTTTTTGGAGACAGAGTATCCTAATAGAGTAAGCAGAAAGAACAAATGTCCTGGTGCCAGATTGTACTGGGGTGCTTATGGCACGACAAGAAAACCAGTATGTGAGGAGAGGGAGAGGGAAGGGAATCATTCAGAGAAATGGTGGTAAAAGATGTCTGGGAAAGACCAAGGGATGGAACCAGGTCTCTAGGACCTTGGAGGCCACAGTAGGGGTTTGGCTTGCAGTCAGAATGAAATGAAAAGTCATTTAAGTGGTTTGAGAAGACAAATTATATAATTCAATTTATGTCTTAACATGATACATTAGGCGCTATTTGTTGATAGAATGAAAAGGGCAGGGTTAGGAGAAAAGAAACTGATTAGGAGAATATATCTTCTGCTTACCAAGTACTGGGATGTCTGGGAAGTCAATTAAAAATAATATTGTTTACAAATATGAAACTAGAACAAAATAAAATAGTTGGATGTGGAAGGTAAAGGCCAATGTGGTGCCCAGAGAATGGTCATTATTCCAGAGTACATGAGTTTGATGTGCAAAAGGCAAATTTTCCATATTCTATCTCTGTATCTGTTCCTGAGACCTCCCTCCCCATGAGTACAAGCTCTGACAAATGTTGCTTTCTAGTCTCTGGTCTCTCATTTCTGTAAACACATGCTAATCAGCATTTTATATCTAGTTATGAGATTTCTTTATGTTAGGCATTTTCAGGTATGTATATTTGTTTCTTTTAAAATGGATTGCTTTCTTTTTTATGGACATTCACTTGTCTCCTTGTCAATATGAAGAAAACATCTCTACCTGTCAAACAAAATAATGTTGGAAATTATTATATTATTCCCTGGGAGGAGGATTAATGGCTCTACTTTTTTTCATTATATTACTTTATATTTAGAAAATTACTATTTCCATCCTGTCTTGTGATTTCAGGAGTTTTCCTGATTAGAATCCTTCTACCCTGTATGACCTGCTTAAAAATCTGTATTATTGGGAAACTATCTAATATGCACTCTTATAAAAGGCCCGTAATAAACTAAAGATTGACATAATAATTGTTCCAAAGTGGAAAACATTCAGGGGGTGAGGAGTATGGATTTCTCTGTTTTCATTTCAATAGTTTCAATCAAACTTCTAATTGAAATTAATCACTCGATTGCTTTCTAAATTATTTTGGTGACTTCATTAATCTTCAGTGATAAGCTACCACTGTAATATTTAATATCCTGACAAGACAAGCCCCATATTGTAAAGTCTGAGTCAAATTTCAGCCAGCCCTCTGCTATTTCTGGACACTAGGAATCTATGGTTTCTCTTCTATGATGAGGGCATATTTTCAGACACAGTTCATGTCCTAAATAGACTGAACACTTGTCTCACATTGTAAACTCCCAGAGGGCAGATACCAGTGGCAGCTATAATGCATGTTAGCTCCCTAGACAGAGTACTGAAAGGAGGTGATAAAGTTGTTCATCAAATCTCTCAGTAACTCAACTGGAACTTCCTTGGTTTTGAGGATGAAGAAGCTGTTTTCGGAGATTCATAAGATCTCTGTTATCTCTGAAGTGGTAGTTGCCCCCTTATGGGTATCGCACCTCTTAAAAACAGTGTTATTATAACATGTTCAGAACTTACTTTTCTCACATAACCTGGTCCATATCTGATCTCCTTGTGCCTTTAATCTGTATTTCCAGTCCCATGCCTTGTGATCCAGAATTAGCCAACTAACTTCTATGCACAACTTGAATAATTAAGAGTCAGGGCCACTAAACATGTTCAAAAGTCAACTTTCTGTTTTTACTTCAAAATATGCTTTGTCCTTCAGGGATCCCAGTTACCCTTGTCAGAAAGTTGAGAATCCTTCCTCAGTTCCTTTCTTCCACCCACATTTGATCAATGATTTGGGTCTTGATCCTTCCATCTCTTCCACATTTCTCTGCCCCCCCCCCCTTTGCTTCATTCCTGACCCTTCTTTTATTCAGGCCATCCCCATCCAAGGTAGATCTTAATGACTGCCTCCTATACACCTCTCTCCCTTCCTGATAGCAATCCAAATCTTGTTCATACCCACCTCTTTATGGCCTGAGTGATTCAGCGAAAGCTGATCCAATCCCAAACTTCTGGGGTAGGTCTGATCAACCCAATGGCAATTCTGTACTTCTTACCCCAGTGCTTGGTTCAGGAACCTTGGTTTCCACATTCTGTACATAAAAGGTTGAATCAAGATCACATGATCCATTTTGCTAATGAGACATAAGGGGATGATTTCTGGGGTGGCTCAGTAATGATATAAAGCTTGGATCCATGTGCCACCATAAGGGAAGCCAGCCAGAGGATGAAGTATAGCCACAGGAAAATAAAATAAATGGATCTGGAGAAAGCCCATTAAGCCATAGTTGAAGCTCACCTTACCTCATTACTTTCATTATATGAATCAATACATTTACATATTGATTAACTGGTTTTGACTAGGAGTTTCCCTCATTTACAACATAGAAGTCCTGATACATCTAATCTTGCCAAAGTTATCGCAATGGTCAGGCAACTCATTTTTCTGCCTCTGGTATATTCCCCTTCAGTTGCCCACCCACCCTCCTGACAGGGGGATCTTTAACACAGACCTATTCATGTGCTTCCTACTTACTCCCCTACCATGGTAGCCTATTATCTTCAAAATAAATTAAGCATGACACACAAGGTCTCACATTATTGGATTATTTTCCTGTCTTCCCAGCCTCATGCCTGTTTATTCCCAAAGTGAATCCCATACACAATCCTGCTTAAATAATGTTGACTTCTAGAATAGAAAATCTTTATCACTTGCCTCTCTGTCTTTGTATATGCAACTTACTCATCTTAGAAGTAGACTAACTCCAATCTATTCAGTAACCATCTACTTTGAACCTGCCGTGCACCTAAATACGTGCTGGAAAAGCTCCTCCTTTGCTGTTTACCTGGTGAGGTTCTGCTCCTCAGAAGACTTTGGGCTTTCTCCCCTACTTTATGCCTTCTTTCCTGTCAGCACTTATCACACTCTCTTTCAGTGGTTTGCTACAATTGGTCTCTCCTTACTTGTGCCTTCAAAGGCAAAAGGTTTTCTTATTTACCTCCATGTCCCCAGTTTCTAGTATAAAGGTTGGTATAACTTTTTTTATGGACTTAAAGCCAAATTATTTAAATTGTGAGGTACGTTATATATCAGCTAATCCTAAAGTTCAATGAGCAAGATGACCTACTCCTGATGAAAAATGGTACTTGATACATGGTTTCCATGCAAGAAGGGTCATAGCAGGTGAAGGAGCCTTGAGTGAATGGCAAGCACTCACAGACCCAAGGGGTATCCACAGCTCAGCCTATCACTGTCAAGAGGAAAAATGGGGTCTATTTTGCCAACACTTAAATAAACCCACCATGCAGGTCAGTCTATGGGCTAGCTATGACAATGGCCTAATAGTCAGCATCCTTGGATGTATTCCAAACCCTTATTTTATAGGTGAGGAATCAAATCAGGATCAAAACAAAGTTTCCCCTAAGAGATCCTCAATCCAGGGTATGGGCCTCTTCCATTGGCTCTTAACTCAATGTCTTATAGCAGTCTATGTGTCCTCCTCCTCCATCCCAGTGCGTAGTCTCCAACTGCAGAGAATGCCTTTACCTTTCACAGGACCAGGTACTGAGTTAGTGCTCAATAGATACTCCTGATTGAACACTGAATGGAAAACATGTTCCTAGCAAACACATTTGACTTTTAACATCACTACCTTCAACACATAGATTTGTAGATTCACCTCACGGGGCATTTAAACCATTTTGTGCCGAGCTCCTAGAAAGTGGGAGAGGGATGGATAGGGGCTACTAAAATACTGAGAGAGTTATGTGGATAACATCTCTGCTGCATGGCATAAAGGTCCAATAGAAAAACATTGTGTTGTGTTAGGCAAAGAGGAGAGAGCATTAGTTATGAAGGCGTGTAGAAAACTTCCTAAACTGAGTGATCCAGGGCATGTAAAATTTTGACAGATAACTAGCAGTTGGCCTGGGGAGTTGTGTGCAGCCTCCAGTGAGCCTTGGTCATACACTTGGTGTCTTGCCACTTTCATTTTTGCCTCCAGGAGTGTATCTGTACTGGTTAGCCTTGATGGGGAGTTCCTCTTCATCTTCTAGAGCAAGACCCCAAGGCAAAGGGTCTTTAAGATAGACTCTTTTTATTTTCATTCTGTAGTTTTAGACCTGGGAGAATGCAGTCAAAACAAATAAAACATAAACACACAAACAAAACAAATAAAACACCGCCAAGATGAAAAATCTCTAGAGATTCTATGTGAGTTTTGAAGCCTCTTGGTGATTATGTATAACCCAGTCAAATTCTGCCTCCAAGTGGATCCCAGAAAATCATAAAAAGAGGTTTCAGGGGCATATTCTTATTGAATGGATAATTCTACCTGTCTTGGCCACCGAGGAAGCTGATTCTAACTGCACATTGGCTAAAAACTGTTTGAGCGCGATACCATGCCCCGAAAGCTTGTGAATCCAGCTGCTTTTCCATGTAGGAAGAACTGAATACACTATTATGTACCCCTTGTGTGCAGGGTAGTTCTATCATTAATATTTCACCTCATAGGTGTTCTTGTTTTTCATTTACAGATAAAGAAACCAAGAATCAGAGAGGTTGAGGGGCATACTAAGTGCCACACACTTGGAATGTTGGAGGAGCTGCAAATTGTATCCAGCTGTAAATGACATTTTGAAACTAGATTTCTTTCTATTTCTGTTGGTATGGAGAGGTATGTAGAAATTCTAGGTCAAAACCTCAGAGTTTGAGAAGGAATGGTCATTTATTAAAAGTGAAACTCTGCTCATGACAGTTATTTTCTCTGATCTTAATATATATATATATATATGTATATATATATATACACATATATATATATATATATTAAGTAAAGTTATATATATATAATTTTACTTTGCTCTTGCTATGCTCATATAAGATCATATAGTGTCAGATTAACAACATAAATATCAATTATTTCATTTTTGAGGGGAATAGATGTGGTCATTTCCTTTTGAAGGTAAAGAACTAATGTTTTTTCTGAAGTCTGGTATAGTGTGATAGTGAAGAGCACAGCTTTCAGAATCAGATATATTTGGGTTCCAGTTCTTGCTGTGATAGGCAGAACAGTGACCTTTCAAGAATAGCCACATGCTAACCCCTAGAACCTGGAATATGTTAGGCTTTCTGGCAAAGGGATTTAAGGTTGTGGGTGAAATAAATCATGGTTGCTGGTCCACTGCCTTTGCAATGGGTAGATCACCCTGAATTATCTAGGTAGGACCAAGTGTCCGTATAAATGGAAGGAGGAGGCGGAGAGCCAGGGTCAGAGAAGATGTAACCCTGAAATCACAGGTCAGAATGACGAACTCTCTGGCTTTGAAAACAGGAAGAATGTTATGAGCCAAGAAGCCTAGGCACTTCAAAAAGATGGAAAGGGCAATGGAATGGATTCCTAGAGTTGCTGGAGAAAAATGCAAAGTCCTTTTTTGACTCCTTGATGTTAAACATGCAACTTTTGAAGTTCTTATCTCCAGAACTTTAAGGAAATAAGTTAGTGTTGTTTTTTAAAAAATATATATTGTTATTGATTTCAGAGCAGAGGAGAGAGGGAGAGAAAGATAGAAACATCGGTGATGAGAGAGAATCATTGATTGGCTGCCTCCTGCACGCTCCCTTCTGGGGATCCGGCCAGCAACCTGGGCATGTGCCCAGACTGGAAGTCGAATCCTGACCTCCAGCTTCATAGGTTGATGCTCAACCACTTAGCCACGCAGGCCAAAATTAGTGTTGTTTTTGTCACATTGCTATAACACCTTAACACGGACCTAGTAACAGTTACTAAGCGTATGTTAATGTGTTATAGCAGCCATAGAAAACTAATACACTAGTTATGTTACTTTGGGAAAATTACCAAACCTCTCTGAGCCTTACCTGCATTGACCCATAAAGTAACCTGCCAGTCAAGAGTAATGTCATTGTTAGGATTAATATCAGATAGCAGTATCACTGGACTAACAGTAATTTTAATGGGGCATAGGACCCTATGTTTATCAAAATTTAGGATCAAGCTGATTTTCCTGTTTACATGGCACTATTAGCCCCAAGAAACTCTGGGCAGAGAAATCTGGCTGACTCATTGCAAGCCTAGTTGAACCCCCACCGCACTGCACGTTGCCACGTTAGCTGGCTGAGGTTTCTGCCAGAAATATCCGTTGCCTAGTTAAGGGAGTGTTCCCTGCTTTGGAAGCCTAGGCAACTGCATATGTGAAAGTTTCTGGTTTCCTCGGATTGCAAATTAAATGTCAGAGGAGATAGAAATGCTGTAAAAAAAAAAAAGGATTCTAAGAGACAGTGCAATTAATGAGATAAAGAGAAAGATTCTTGTTAGGCTCAGGAAGCCCTTTCATAGACGCCATTAATGGATATGCCTTAGATGAGAGCATTTGCTGCATCCATGGCTCCTTATATAACATGATGGAATTGGCAGTGGTGCTGGATGGAAGCCAGGCACCCTTTCTCTCCTGCATCCCATCAGGAACCAGAATAAGCTGCGTATGTGCCACCAACAACTTACTTAACTTCTCTTTTAGATTGTACTTTCTCTTTTGTACCATGGCACAAATAGAGTAATGAAAAGCACTGTGAAGTGTAAATATGATAATGATAACTAATAATTGGTTGCTTACTATGTGTAAGGAATTATTCTAAGTACTTTATATGAAAAATATCATTGAATCTTTACAGCAAACCATGAGACTGCTCAATTTCACAGATGAACAAACTGAGGCGTAGTGAGATTCATTTCCCAAGGTCACACAGCTACTAAGTAGTAAGAGCAGTTGATCACTGTGCTCAGATGCCTCTCTAAGATATGGTACATGGCCTGGTGATGACTCAATAAATGTTAGCTATTGTTAATATATATAGTTGTTAGGATTAAATAGAAAGTCTTTATAAAGAAAAGAAATAGCATTTAAGTAGATTCTGTTTTGCAGTGGCCTCCTAACCATCCTTCTTCTGTTGTGTCCCTGACCTCATTATGCCAATATAGTGGGCCTTCCAAAACATAAACCAGAGGATGCCATTCCCTGTCTGAAAGTTTAGATATAATACATTGGAATCTTACATAGTGTGTCATGAAAGCCTTTCAGCATGATGTGGTCAATGCCCATCTCTTCAATCCCGGCCAGAGCCCCATGTCTACACGTCAAGACTCTGTCAAAATGCTTACTGTTCCCTCATCATGTCTCATTATTCTTTAGCTGGACACATCTGTACATGTTACACCCAGGATACCCTTACTCCTTTACTGCCAAGTGAATTTATGTTCACCTTCAAAAATTAGAGCCTGGAATAATGCATAATTTTTAATGAGCATTACATGCATTATATAAATGCCTGTTCTGCAAATAACATCTTTGTAGAAAGAAAACATGCCAACTTTTGTTCAGTGTTCTTATATAGTTTGCTGGATCCTCCAAATTCCCTCACTCCACCCTTAGTCCCTTGCTTCATAGACACTCTCTTGGCCACTTCTTAGATCATCTTTATTATTCTGCTTGGTACATAGTTCAGGTTCCCCTGACTACGAGGTTCTGCTTCCTTCCCAGCTGTATCATCATTCCCCTTATTCATGGACAACCATCATGGTAACATTCTCCAGGCTTCTCTGGCCTCAGGACCTCCCCTCACCAAAGGCTGGAGGTTAGGATCACAAGTGGCTTTCTTTAGAGAAGCCTTTTCTGACCTCCCCAAGAATAGCTGTGCTCTCTTCTTCTGGCTCCTACTTTATTATGGTGTCTGTTGAGGTATCTATTAGGTACTTAATTAAAAATATATTTTTATTTTATTATTGTTAAACCTAGAGTAAACTAGGCCTCTGGATAGTAGAAATAATGTTCTAGTTACTCCTGTTCTAGGCCTTGTCACTTGGTGGTCTTGAGTGAACCACTTAACCTTCATATATATATATATATATATATATATATATATATATATATATATATAATTGATTTTTTTACAGAGAGGAAGGGAGAGGAATAGAGAGTTAGAAACATCGATGAGAGAGAAACATTGATTCAGCTGCCTCCTGCACACTCCCTACCTTGAATGTCTGCAACAAGGTATATGCCCTTGAGCAGAATCGAACCTGGGAGCCTTCAGTCTGCAGGCCATCACTCTATCCAGCGAGCCAAACCAGTTAGGGCTTAACCTTCTCTTAATTTTACTTTTCTAAATGAAAAAAATAAATGGATATAATAGTTATTTTTTGAGAGTTATGAGGATTATGTATAGTGTTTTAAAAGGGTCCAGAACAGTGTCTGGTACATAGTAAGAAGTAATATTTGATAGCAAACATTACTGCCTCAATTCATAGAGAGACCAGATAATTTGCTCAAGTACAGATGAGGTGGGGGAATAAGAGTGTTAGCTTTTATCTTCTCTAATCCTTCCAGGGACCCAACAAATTCAACGTTAGATGCAGCATTAGCTCTGCCAGGGTAAGGGGTAAATGTTTGGGATTGTGAATTTCTCTCTGTCATTGAATCCAGTATCTGGTATGTCTGGAATGGATTCTGGGCCTCTATTAGACTATTGACGTTCAGCTTTCCCGGCCAATCTTTGTATGCTAACTGCTCACTCTGGTGTCTGATTAGCTCTCCAGGCCTACTCCAACCTGTCTATGATCTGACCTGTACCATAGTTGACACCTGTTTTGGAAATTACCAACTTTCTTTTCTGATGGCCAGACCTACTCCCTTCTGGGTCTTGGCAGATGTCTCCTAAAAAGATGTGTTTACTCCTTGAGCACCATCAACTGGACCACTGCATAGGGATAACACCGCTCTACAACCCAGGCTGTTCTTCCAATAATTACTTCCTCCCACTGCTCACCTATTGGCCCATTTAAGATTCTATATATATGTTTTTGCAACTTAGAGTTTACATGAGTTATATGAAGGGATGACTCATGGTTTTGTAAGGGTAGAAAAGACTGATGACAAATAGGTAGATTCTGATGTTCTGTTCCCTCCTTCTCAAGCCAGTTTAGGAATTCTGGTGATGGACTTATTGACAAAGGTTCTTCTTTCACTTTAATCAACACTGTTTTATGTGCCCAGAGACCTTCACTACACCTTTCAAGAGGGGAAGCTGTTTGATCGAACTCCTGATTGCTTGCTTCCTTCAATGCCTTTTAGAAAATTTAGAATGGAAAATGTGTTTTCTCTGAGACCCAGATATTGATACAAGCTATTAGTTTGAAAACTTATAGTAAGTATTGTTCATTAATATTATCCTTAAAGTCTCCTGGCACCTAATTTTTTACTGTTAAGTGGGGGTTTTGTGGCAGAATAATTTTTAAAGCACCTCCATGTAATGGCAGGGGATGTAACTGTTAAATTGAAAGCAGTGAGTGTTCACCCAGGCCTACCTTTTCTTTTCTTTCTAAAGAGATCTATGAATGAAGCAGAGGAAGTCATCTTTTGCCATATTTTTCAATGCACAAATTGCCTCTTTCCACTATATCAAATAGCAAACCTCAAGTCAGGGACCAGATCTCAGCTGTAGAAATTACATTCCTCCTTTTTGTACATCAGTTGAGAATTCAAAGATTTTTCTCTGAGCATGAATTCCCAAATACCTTATAAGGTAGCTCCTTGAGTATTTTCCTATTGAATTAAATTATGAACTGGAATATGTGACCTCCATTGCTCGAACAGTTCAGCTTGTGTCTCTCTTGAGAAGAATGAGTAAAATTATGAGTAATAAAAAGAAGACTGCAGAATTAAGTAGCCAAGTACAAAAAAAGGTATGGGTAATAATGCAGTTCTATAACAGACTTGTAAGACTATCAGGGAACTCTCCTTCTATACATTGCTCTTTTCTCTCTTATTCTGCACACTAGATATTATTGGATGCTATTTTTCTACTTGAAACTTACTTTGTCTTTGAAATTTGAATTCTGAATTCATATTATCATTCCTCACATTTAAACTAGTTTATCTTTTTTTGACACCTTTGGTTTTGTGATTGCAGGAAAATGAGGATTATCTTTCACTCTTCCTTCTCTCATGCCTTAGTGTCAGTTAAGTAGCACATCCTGCCAGGTTTGCATTTGAACTCTTTCTCTAGTTCATACCCACCACTACCACTGTGAGATGCATGGGCTGTTCCAATCACATGCCGGGGTTCTAATTCAGGTGTCAGCAAACAAATGCCCATGGGCTATAGCCAGCCTGCTAACTCTTTTAGTCAATAGAAGGTTTTTTGGAACACAGCTATGTTCATTTCTTTTTGTACTGTCTGCAGCTGCTTTGGTGCTCCAGTGGCAGAGCTGAGTATTTTTCAAAGCTTAAGCTATTTACTATCTGGCCCTTTACAGAAAATGTTTGCTGGTTCCTGATCTAGTTCAGGCTCTTATAACCTCTCACCTGGGTAATTGTAAACTTCTTTCCAAATGGTTTCCTTCCTGGTAGTCACTGGAATACCAGTCATTCCACCAACGTGATAACAAAACCCCTTTCTACCTCAACCCCAAGCAAATGCCCTGTAATCCTTCCTCTACTACAGATTTAGTCACTGTAGAAACAATAGTGAGCAAGAAAAACCAGATTCTTGCCCTCACAGCTTTTGTTTTTTATTGTAGAAGAACAGATAGGCAATTAAACCAGCACCCTATGCTTATCTAGACAATTGACTGAAAACAATAGTTCCATTCCATACCAACCAGAGAGATTTTTTAAGGTTTAGCTTCTGTTTCCTATCTCTGGTTCTGGTGATAAAAAGAGATAATCCATGTGGGTCACATGGCCTTGTGTCAGGCTCATACTCAGTAATATTAAGTGATAGTTATTGGGAAAGAAGAGCTCTTTGGCAATATTGAACAAGAAAATTTAGCTAGTCTTAAATGTCAGGGATTGGCTTTTCCGACTGATGTCTTTTAAGGCTGTTATCAATAGGAAGAGAAGCAGTTTCTGAGCAACAAGGTATGGACCATGTGAAGAACTGGAGGGGGAATTTTCCTCATTCTCTAAATGTTAAATAATTGCTGTCATTTCTTTGCTCCCCAAACTACCTTGTTTCTATTGCTAATAGAGCTAGCATCACAACATATTGGAGTTGTGTTTTTGAGGGCGAAAGCTATACTAATATGTTTATCTTTACATTGCCAATTTTGCTGGATTTGAAGATGGAGGAAAGGGCCACAAACCCAGGTGTGCAGGTAGAAGCTGGAAAAGGCAAAGGAAAAAAAATTCCTCTTTGTAGCTTCCTGAGAAGAACATAGCACTGTGGACATCTTGATTTTAGCCAGTGAAATCCACCTCAGACTTCTGGCCTGTAGATAATATAAGATAATTAATTTATACTCTTTAAGCCACTAAACAATATTGCCATTATGACAGCAATAGAAAACCAATACACTATCTTTCTAGGCATGAAAATGATTTAAAATTTTATGGGAAGAAATGATTAAGGACTTTATTTTATTATCCCAATGGAAAGGACTTTAGAATATCGGGACTCAGAACAAGATACATTCAGTGTCAAGTTTGGCATATGGGGGAGACTTCATGTAGGAGTAAAAAATTGTAAGAGTGTTTTTAATTGGGATTTATTAAGAAGGTGATTGCTCCCGGGTGAGCCGTGTGCCCCAGGGGGCCATGTGCCCCCGGAGAGCCGTGTGCCCAGGGAAGCAGTGGGACCGGGGGGTGGGGGGGTGAACCAGAGGAGGAGCGGATTCTATTCCTGTGGTCCTGAGATAGTCACCATAAAACATGCAGACTGCCAAATGACAGCGGGGAGGGGAAGGAGACCTGGGGGGAGATAAGAGATCAACCGAAGGACTGGTATGCATGCATATAAGTACAACCAATGAACACAGAACTCTGGGGAGGGAGGGCATGAATGGGAGCTGGAGGGGGGGGGGCAATGGTAAGCTATGTACACATATAATACCTTAATAAATTAAAAAAAAAAAGAATGTGATTGCATATTATGGCTGGGAGTTGTCTCATAATTGAAAGGAGGGAAGAAAGGGAAAGAAGAAAAAAAAAAGGGGGGGGGGGAGTAACCTGTAAAAAGAAGTAGCAGTTTTAAATACTTTAGTTTTTTTGTTTTTGTTTTTATTTTTAATTATTGAGAAGGAAGCAGCCTAAATTAAAAAATAATTACATAGGAAACAACTTTTATCATTTCTTTGAGTTCTCAGTCTTTGCTTTAAAGGAATCCAATGGGAAAGTTTTTCTTCCTCATAGGCCTTATCTAAGCAATCACTTCAGCTTTTAAAAAATAAATAATACAAATAGGCTTCATGGAGAGCTTGTATTCATTCATGAAAATAAGAGAATTCAATTATTTATAAAGTCAATTATTTTACAAAGACACTGAATGATAAGTTATGGTGAAGGAAGGCTTTGCTGGTCTTTTTTTTTTTTTTAATTTGTGAAGAAATGTGTGCCAGAATTTAAAATTTCACAGTAAATCTGTAGTATATTGATAAAACTCTTAAGAAGAGGCCTGTTTGTGACTTTGGCCAATTGGAAAAAGATGCAGGTAAGTCCAGTATCACAATATTACCTGCATGATGCCATTGGGGTCTTATAGTTTCCAATGAGAATTTGGTGTGTAAAAAAATCATTCAAAGCCTAGAAAGTTTAGGCAGAGGCTCATATTCTTTTCCTTGGTAAGATGAAGTGCTATGAAACAACAAGAGTGAGTAAGATAGACAAGAGGTGAGTTTTTGTGGGTATCTTAGTATTGGGTCACAATAGGCAAAAGCAGAGAAATGCATCTCATGAGCTGGTCCTGGATTACATTTTCCAGTTTAGTATTAATGTGTAAAGAAGATCAAGGTAGCTAATAAATTTACAACAACCTCCTCTTGCTCTTTACTAAAATAAAATAAAAATAAATAAAAGCTTTTCAAAGACTTCCTAATTATTCTCAAAATATACATCATACATCTTCTGTGTATGACATTCACAACTTATGTAATTCCAGATGAGAGTTTAAAGGTAGTAGAGCATTTTCATGTTAAGTGAATAAGTTTTCTTGCTTATAGTGGTTCCTCTAGAACTTTTGCTAAAAAACAACGTAAAGATGTGTAACGATATCAACATTATTCTGAATTATATTCCAGGAGAAAAGCTGAGTCTCAAAGGCTAAGAGGTAGAGCATCTGGTGTAACACCACTAAACTGTGATGGTTACTGTTTTTCCCCCCAGAATTACAAAGACATGTATTTCTTCCCAGTTGAAACTTAAGCTATGTATCTATTTTTTGTTAGAGACAACTTTTTCTGAGTTTAGAATTTAATGACTAGTACTACATTTTTTTTTGTGATAACAGTTTTTTTTTTTTCTTTAGTTTTCCATATCAACTGAAAACTTTAATTGGGTGCAGAACACTTTTTTTAACCCTACGTTTAAAAAGGTAAGGGAAAAGAACTATCAGTAAAAAAGTATGTTCAGTGACAAGTCATTCTCCACCATTCCAGACCACTAGTCCTCTTTCCAGTGGCAGCCACTATCACCAATTTTTAATCTGCCTCTTAGTAGTGTGCGTATACTTGAACCCCATCTTCATTATGTTACACATTATTTTACAACTAGCAACCTGTTGCAGAAATATTCCTGCAAGACTTCTGGTGGACTTCCCACCCTCCACCACCACCTCTCCTGCCCCCCCTTGCGGTTGCCACCCCCGCTGCCTCCCGCCACCTCAGCCTCCTCGAGGCTGTGCAAGCCATCACTGTGCTCCTTGCCCTGCATGCATGCGCTGCCAGTGCTTTCCCTCCAGCAGCTGCAGCCTTCTTGCTTTCCACTTTCCCTCCCTTTTCCTTCCTTCTTCAGTATTTACTCCTCCCTCCATGTATGCAAATTAATCCCCATCTTTGTTGGGTTAATTTGCATACTCACTCTGATTGGCTTGTGGGTGTGGCTGGTGGGCAAGGTTTGTGGCTGTAGCCGAGTGATGGTTAATTTGCATATTATTCTATTATTAGGTAGGAAGGATGGGCAGCTTCTGTACCTTGCTTTTCTCATTTCACAATGCACTTCAGAGATAGAGTGATATTAGCACCTAGAGAAGTTACATTATACTTGTCAACAGAGGCCAATTATTTCTTTGAATAGATGTATAAATCTACTTAACTGACTTGCTATTGAGGGGCACTTATCTTATTTCGAGGATTTTATTATCACAAAAATTATGCAATTAGAGAATATACTTGAGCATCCATATGAGGATATTTGTGGAACACATTGCTAAAAGTAGCTTAGTATGAGTAAGTGGGTAACATGTGTTTACATTTTCAATAGAGATTTCTATATTCTTCAAAAAGAAGGTGCAATTCATATTCCCAACAATGATATATGGAACCCTTGTTGTACTGTAGTCTCTCTAACATGGTATCATTCTTTCTGATCATTATTAATGAGATGGGAGTACTGGAGACTCGTTTTAATATGTATTTATTAGACATTTACTCAATAAATAGTGTTTAACAAGTATATTTTTCAATAAAAACAATGAAGACATAGATTGTTCCACATATATATCATTATGAATAAACTATCCCACAACTTAGAAGCCTAAAACAGTTTATTCCTAATTTATTTCCTGATTCTGTAGGTTAGGAATTCTAATAAAACAATGGGAACAGCCTCAATCTGTTCCATAATCTTGGGGGTGGGGGAGAGAACTTCACTAAATTCATTCTAATGAATGGGGCTGGGGACTAGAAAAATGAGTTAGCCGGAAATTCATAGTATCAGTCTGTCTGTCTTGCTTTTCTCTCTCTGTGAACTGAAAGTTCTCCATTTGGCTAGCTTGGACTGTCATACAAGGTTGAAAAAAATAAAAAAGGCCTAGTGGTTAAGAACTTTTGTTTAGTTGTGCTTCACAGATTATCTATTTTGAGGACATACATTTACAAAATCTGTATAGTTATGTTAATTTCAAAATTGTGAAACATTTTATTTATTGCACGAGGTCTTAAATTATAATTAGGGACTTAAATTATTACAAGGGACTCTGACAGTTCACAAATGGAATTCTTTGTTTTCCACTGTAATGAATTGGTGCCACTAGTATATCCTAGATTCAGTTGAAGCTTTTCTTTCCTTAAATTCTGTACAAAGTTAGTAATAGAGAAGTAACTTTTTTTTTAATGAAATGCAAGCCACAGTTTACCAAATTGAATTGAAAAATTTTTCCCCCCCAGTAGATGCAAATACTTTCTACACAAATCCATTTCTTGTCTTCTCTGGATTTTTTCTCTGATAAAATCACAGAGAATATTCAAGGATTATACACAATATAATTACAAATAGTGCTAAATGCTATGAAATATATAAGATCCTTATGTGGTTTGGGGGATGAGGGAAAGGTTTCCTTGAGGAAGTGAAATTTTAACTGAGATTAGAAATAAGAAGGCAAAGAACACCAATGTAGGAAGTGGGGCCATCGGGAGAGGGTAGAGTGGGATGAGAGGGAACATGATGGCTCAAGGACCTGAAAGAAAGCTATGTGGCTACACAGCAGAGAGCTGGGGAAGAAGGCACAAAATGAGGCTGAATCATAGCCTTTCATATGGACCATATTAAGGATTTGGTTCTTTACCCTGAGATTAGTAAGTAATGAATAACTAGAAAATGCCTCCCAACCCCAGGCTCCAGGTTCATTGCTTTGCCCATTTCTAGGCCGCAGATGTTCTACAAATTAAGCCAGAAATTGGAAGGGAGAGAGAAAGAGATATTGTCCTAGGAGCCTGAATGCTGGATGGAGTCTTGGGGACTGGGAAAAAAGTCTGGGGATTGGAAAGAAAATATTTTAAATTTGAGATGCTGCATTTTCAAATGGTGACTGTATCAGGAGTTAGTGGCGGAAAGAGAAATAATTCTATGCTTTTCTAAAAGAATGGGACTTAATGTAAGAAATTAGCTGCTCACAAAATGATTGTGAGGGTTTAGAGGGGTAGCAGTCAAGAATCCTCTTATGAGACTATTGATTTTTAAGAGCCAATTTTTGTTTTCACAAACCAGATGTCAGGATGCTACTGCTGGGATGACCACAGTCACAATTATTTCACATTCATGTAGCTGTGACCAGACCCTGGAACAAGGAGCCCAGCCACCTCAAGCACTGACATCTGTTAGAATTTGAGAAAAATGGCTCCTCCTCTTTTTTTTAACTCCCAAAATCTTGAACAAGAACATTTTCTTGACAGAAACCAAACTGCATAGATATCCTTATTTGCAAGAGAGCTGGGGTTTAGCTGTCTTCATGCTCATAATTGCTGCAATACATAAAAGCCATGGGAATGGATGAGTCAATAGATAATATCCACTGACCAAACCTAACTCTCCTGAGACACATTGACAAATAAGCCAGGATGAGAAATGGAGAATGAGCCACAGCAAACGCTCATTGATTTCCAGAAAAAAAATTGATGGCTGTGATCTGAGGAGATAACATTTCAAAATTTCTGATACTGTGTTGGCCATTAAATATATAACTCTTGGATGGATGTTTCCAATAGGCTGTGCCTTGCTTTCCTAATCTATTTGTGAAAAAGTTGACAAAAATTCTAAGAGTAAACATGGAGGTCAAAATGTTTCACTCATTGCCTGGTCCGTGTTGCTCAGCAGTTAAGCATTGATCTCTGAACCAGGAGGTCATCGTTTGATTCTGGGTCAAGTCATATGCCGGAGTTGTAGGCTTGATCCCCAGAAGGGAGCATGCATGAGGCAGCGGATTAATTATTCTCACTCATCTTTGATGTTTCTATTTCTCTCTCCCTCTCCCTTCCTCTCTCTGAAATCAATAATAAAAAAAGTGTTTTTTTTTTTTTCTTCTTCTTTTTTTAATATTTCACTCACAGCTCACTAAAAGTTAAACTTTTATGTGCAGGGTTTTATTTATTTATTTATTTTTTACAAAGTTAAAAATGTGTTATATGTGTCAGTTCTTTCTAATATGACCAGAGTTTTGATTCACTATTACCCTAAAAGTAATATATATAACTAGTGGCCAGGTGCACAAAATTCGTGACTTGGGTCTGGGGTGTCCCTCAGCCCGGCCTGAACCCTCTCCAATCTGAGAGATCCCTCTCCCTAACCGTGTCTGCCTAGGCTCTACCACCAATGACTTTATTGGGAAGGATGTCCAGAAGGTCTTCTGGTCTAATTAGCATATTACCCTTTTATTAGCATGGATTGCCTTACTTGGTTTTACGTAATAGTGTAAACTGCCTGCAACTGGATATGTCATAGTGGAGGAAACACGGTAATTAGCATAGAAAATGTGTGTTCCAGTTCTTGTTTCTTGCTTGGAAAAGTTAAAACCTCCTGGTGTTTCAGTTTTCTCAGATGTAAAATTAGGATCTTGAGATTAAAAAAAATGTCCCCCATGCCTCTGCTCTAAAATTCTATGTTATTATTTTCTAAATGGACTAATTTAAGTTGCACAAAGACGTAACCACAGTGACACTCAAAAAAAGATGATGTGTCAAATGATTTAGACTCCCTTCCGTTTAGTTTGAAGTCTTAGAGGTATCTTAGACACTTTGATCTATTTTTTCTCTTTTTGCTTTAAAGAAACAAGCCTTTCATGGGGCTGCTTTTCTCTCTACACCTCACCACAGATTCCTTTTCATTCCTGAGGTAAAAAAAAACAATCAGCACAATGTCCCTATTTTTCAGGAAGAAAGTTTGCAGGCATGAAAACACCCCTTTAAATCACCCGGTGTGACCTTTTATGATGAGCAGAATGTCCAACAGTTCAGCATCCGTAACACAGTCCGCTTAAATCCTGTCACTGGTAGTCTGAGAAGACCTTGGGAGCAGCTGAGGGCCAGGTCCTCAGTTGAGACAATGTAACCAATTTGACCTGCACCCCGGACTCCATCACATCCATCCAACTCTCTCAGGAGCCTCTTGTGCTGCTGCCAAACAAGCGCACCCTTCCCTGAGATGTGAAGCTTCTTATTTGAAAAACCAATTTCACTCTTTTTTTTTTTTGGTCCTTGCTGATTGCAATTGCTTGAGATTGATGCCGGGTTTTCATGGGCTGTTCTTTGAAATGCAGAGAACAAAGCCTCCCAGGCTTTGCTGTAGGTGCCAGCTGTAGTTCTGCTACAAGTACTTGTTAAATGCTAGCTTGTTCCATAGAAGAAAGTGGAAATTTGAATTTGTATTGGTCATTTTTTTCCTTCCAGCTGTAGAGTTATTTTATTTTTATTCCTGATGTGAAGATATTTTACTTATGCCGATGTTTCTTCTATTCTTATTTGGCCAATGGAACAATTTATTGAATGCCGTCTTTCTAGAAAGATCTCAGACTCTCCAGAATCAACGTGCTGAGTCAGAAGATGCTCCATAAATCCGTCAAGCAAAAAACATCAAGACTACTGTTTACATCAAGCTATGGGCCCAGAATGCCTACCCATATTCTCCACTCCCTTCAAAGAAACTAATTTGATATCTTTATTTTTCTGCTTGACATGGCATTATTGAAGTAAAAAAGCAAAATAGGATTCAGGGACAGACTTAGAGGGGGAGTAAAAGTGATAGGAGAGCTCAGTAATCCAAAAGGTTACAGAGGCAAAGACAGTTTCCTGCAAGATATGAAAGGATGCATAATTCCCCTCCATGTTTCTCCTTCTGCCTCCTCCTCAATCAGTCCACCTGGCTTAGTACTTCTAGCATTCCCCTGATTAAACCCCCTTCTCAGATGTCCAGGGTTGGAAGGCAGGAAGGCAGGAAGGCATTCCTTATGTTATCTTTAAAAACTGCTCAAATGTAATGTATTAGGAGAGTAAGGTAGAACCTGTGAAGGATAACTACTGAGAAAACTATCTGGAAACTGTTCATTTATTGAGCTCATGTTCTGTGTTATGCCTTGCACTAAAAGCTGGGATACAAAGATAAAAGTCTGACCTCAAGAAGCTCCCGCAAATAGTGGGCAAGTGAATAGGCAATTTCAATAGTATGAGACAGGTGCTAAATTGGAGGGATATACCAGCTGTTTGGGGAATTATTGGCCTAAAAAATACTTAACAGATGACATTTGTGCTGAATATTTGATGGAGTACTGGTAGTTGATCAAGAGGTCAAAAGCATAATAAAGAAAAGATGTGATGGAGTCGGGAGTAGAGAATTAGGCTGAGGAGAGTAGGATATGCAAAACTGTGGTGAAAAACATCCTCAGAGAGCTATTATTGGTTTGGCATGGTTGGATGCCCAGTTGAAGAGACTTGTGGTGGTTGTAACTATAGGATGAAATAGATACACATCAGAACAGTGGAATTTCCCCTCACTGCTTCAATAACTATGCTGGTTCTTGTTTCATTGAAGATCTTCCTTCCTTCCTTCCTTCCTTCCTTCCTTCCTTCCTTCCTTCCTTCCTTCCTTCCTTTCTCTCTCTCTCTCTCTCTCTCTCTCTCTCTCTCTTTCTATCGTTCTTCCTTTCTTTCTTTTTTATCCTACTTACTCTTCTTCCCAAATTATTGATATAATCATTTCATTCTTAGAACTTCTCATATTTAACTTCGGTTTTCAAGTAGATCTTTAAAAACCTTGATTTATTAAGGTGGATGGGATGATGATTGATGCTTTTTAGGGAAATAAAAACACATAATTTGTAACAGATTGTGTGGAAAAAGGCCCAGGGTGGGTAGGGTAGGTGTTGAAAATAACTCAAAAGAAGCCAGAAATGAGTCTTCATGAAAAGTATGGAGGTGCCCTCAGGCAACTTAAAACAAGTACTGGAACTAATCAGAAAACACACTGAGACCTTCTCTTCCTACAGGAATGGTGACATTCTATAGCTGCAGCTACAGAGACAGAATAGGAAACATACATAAGGAATACACATCAGTAGATTCATGGACCAAAGCATAAATTCATGGAACAAGGGACAGGGAAAATGGGAGATTAGGGCCAATTAATAGGTAAGGCTTAGGAAGAGGTTGAAGTTCAGGGAGAAATAAAAGTTGGTTATGTCCTCAGAGATAAGAGTGATGAATTGGGGCAATATTCAGGGATATCTGACTCCTTTCTTGGTGTCAATGTGGCTGTTGTGATGAATCAATATCAAATTTGCTGACTTCAAACATTGCATTGTAATGTTCTTTGAGCTAAGAAATGCCAGTGCTGAAGCAGGGGACAGTGTTGGGATCAAAGAGGATTTTAAGCGTGGAATAAAAATTCAATATATATTTTCTGTGGGGAAAGGATATATCACTTACCCCAGAAATCTGGCAAAGGAAATGATTTAGCATATGTGCTAGAGCCTGAGAAAGTGAAGGAAGTATACTCAAATTTCCATCCAAGAAAGCTTAAGTATTTTCAATATAGGTGATTAGTTTTAGAGTAGGGATCCTTATGAATTCTCAACATCTGAATGCAGTCCATATACCAAGTGTTGATAAATGTGCTCTGCAGCATTTCTGTTAATTACATTTAATATAAATTTATGTTAAAACTGCTTACCAGCTCTGGCAAATTTGGCTTAGTAGATAGAGCATCAGCCTGTGGATGAAGGGTCCCAGGTTTGATTCCAGTCAAGTGCATGTACCTCAGCTTCAGGCTTCTCTCTGGCCTGGGCCCTGGTTAGGGCTTCTGTGAGAGGCAAGCAATTGATCTGTTTCTCTTACACTGATCTCTCTCTGTGTCTTTCTGTCTCTCCTCCACTCTCTTTAAAAATCAATGGGAAAAGATCCTCGGGTGAGGATTAAAAAAAAAGTGCTTACCAAATATTTATAGATATTCCTAGGCATTCTGACCAATGATGAGGTGGAATGTGACCCCCACTTATACATAAAAATACTTACATAGAGAATTCATGAAGAATTTTATTGTTGAAAATGCTATCTACCCAGATGTTGTGGCAGCTCAGTTGTTGAGTATTGATCTATGAATTAAGGGGTCATGATCAGGGCGCATGTTTAGGTTTTGGGTTCAATCCTTAGTAGGGGGAGTGTGGAAGGCAGCTGCTGATCAATGATTCTCTCTCATCATTGATGTTCCTATCTCTCTCTCTCCCTCTCCCTTCCACTCTGAAATCAAGAAAGAAAGAGAGAAAGGAAGAAAGAAAGAAAGAATCTAATTTTAGATTGTGAGAAATAGATCATATTGATATGTTTGTGAGCAGGCAAGCATTTTGTATAAGCAGGAAATCATGCAATAATAGTTGCAGAAAGTTCATGTTCTAGTCCTAAGAGATTTAGCAGCATTTAAGGGTAATGGGTCAGTATAATGAGAAATCTGAAGAGGGGTTAGCACAAAGGGTTACAAGAGAGTAACGTGGAAATCAGAGTTCCTGTCAAAACTGCTCATAACTGAGCAGGGCAAGAAAATATCTGAAGTCAAGGGAAGGAAACTGATTAGAAATCTAAAAGCAGTTTGCATGATTGTATTCAAGCATATTAAAGGCAAATATAATAATATTAAAGGCATAAACCAACAATCAGCGTAGAGAAAGACAAGAGGCGTGATGACCTTCAATGCATTCCTGCAAATGTGCTGTTATATTTTAGCTTGATTCTAATATCTCTGAGATGTAACACAGAGCTTTGTACCCTAAACTATTAGTCTTTTATGCAGCCTTTGTGGAGAAATGATTCAACAAATAGAACCAACCTCAGACAGGTTCTCCATGGACATTCCTCTATGTATCCTCATGGGTAATATGGAGGCAAAGCAAAAGATCTCTTGGTCATAAGGGTATGGAGGACCAGCCAAATGGGCAAGGTGGCCTGTGTTGTGAAGAGAGGATTAGGGAGAATGGGCATGCTGATTCTTAACTGCAACCTGTCAATGACAGATGAGCACAGATGCACCGAGAACTTTCATTGGAAAGTTCATGGAGAACATAATGTGCAGAAATTCAACTCCTGTCTATTTTTGAAACATTATTCCATCACATATTTATAAAGAGGAAAATATTTGAGATGTAGTAAACCGTAAAAGTGTGACCCACTCTTGAAGGCATTAACCAGTCTCATATGCAATAGCTCTTAAATGTTAACACTGCAAACGCCTGGCCAGCAAGTATACTTCATCCCCAGAGGAGGATTTTAAGCTTGGCGTCTCCACTGACACTTTGCTTTGATTAGGGCTCCTGCCAATAGATTTGATCAATGTTCTGCTTGCCTAGTGGAACCTCCTAAATTCTCATTTGCAGCTGTCACTTTTCAGGGACTTGCAAACTCTCAGATCATTAAAGTGGCATGCCACGTGACTCCGATTTGACAGACAATCGCTTACTAAAAATATCTGTCCCGATCAGTGCTGATGTGCTAAGGGGATATTTTCGGCTTCTTGTTCTCTCTCCTTCTCTGTGATGACACTGTACCCAGTGAGTTGAAAGCAGAAGAAGAAATAGCATTATTAAAGGCAGCAGGTTATTGCGGTGCACAGCCTGCCAATGGGGATCTGGGTCAGAAGCAGGAACCCACTCAGCCCTCTGAAGGTCTGATCTCTGTTGATCCCTGCAGCCCATGGACCTGTCACTGTACACTCACATGCTTCTCAGACAGCCATCACTCTTCTCTCCAAATGGACTTTAATTAGAACTGCTGTCCCTGTTGCTTCGTTGTATGTGTTTGATCTGATTTTGTTTGAGGCCATTATGGTCTCTCTTGGTTCACACTCAGTTGGGGTGTCAGAGATTAAGGCCTTGCATGATTTCCCAAATTGACAAGTAGTGATGGTTATGGGCTGGGAGGCTGGCTACATTGTGAGAAATAGATCTCAAAACACACCATTGCAAGGTTAATCTATGGTCCCCTCACGTCCTCTTTTCACTCATGTCTTGAGTTTTTAAGCAGTAATACAAAGTGAGGGAGAACTCCACCTTTTAAACTGTATTCATTTGAGATTCTGCTTACATGATCTGCCCACCTGGGCTTTGAGATTTTATATGCAGTTGCCACTGGGATTCATCTCCCCCAGTGTAGCGCTTTATTTCTGAAGGGGCTGCTTTATAAACATTGCTGACATTTCTGTTGAAAAGTACCTCTTTCCATGCTGAGTGTTGCCTCCGTAAAGACTCCCCAGTTGAACAGAAACAAGTTGTTAATTTTCCCTATGTCATATTTTCAAAGATTCTCCTTTTTTACTCCACACGTAAATGCCGAAGGTTGTGCTGTTTAAATATTCCTCCCTCATTATGTGCATGTTATATTTGCTGACAGTTGTTTTTACCAAGTACTTTTTTGTAACTGAACACGATGAAAATGTAATTGCACACTTTTTACTTTCTGCCTGTGCCTTCTCCAGTACTCTAGAACAGGATGGAATAGTGAGCTTATTAGTAAGCCTGGGCCCAGGCTCCCTAGATGTGTGAGGTGATTGAGACAGGAGCATAGAAAATAGAGTTAGAAGCATCAGTCTCACAATATGATTGTGTCTGGATTGAAGGTTTGTGTTTAATTGACCCACTATCTGATGGGTTGTAGGTAAGGCCTATGAATAATCTCTTGGGTTAAAAAATCCTCCTTGCATTCTGCTCTTTTGGTTCATGATGCAGGAGAGTAATTTTAAATTGGATTCTTTATCCAGAACTCCACATGAGCTGCAAGACTTTCTGAACATTCATGTCTTTGGGAAATTTTGCGTGGCTCCTGTCTACTCCCTCCATTCAGGATCTGTATCTGCTCTGGGTTACTCTGTGTGTAGCTGAATTCTTTATACAAGTAATCTGGAAGTTCTCCCCACAATATCTATCCTCTCATGAAATTAGGTCCTCTCAACTCTCTCCTGCCATTTACAAAAGCCCAAATATACCTATGTTTGTGAAGATGCTTCCCCTGGCCACCTCACAGCCTGTTTTCTAAGCCCATCAAACAACCTGTAATGACTGATTCTGTATCTAACCCTGGAGTCCTCTGCTTCCCTTTGGCTAACTGAGCTAAGGTTCCAAGAGACTTCATACACAAGCCTTCTCACATTGCAATCCATTACTGGCAACACCGATGATGCTACAGGATTTGAGAAAAGGGAAAAGGTGATCTAGTAACATTCTGATAAGGCTGCTCAAGATTTTTATGCAGAGCTATATTAAAATCACACTATATTTTTTATTTTTTCTAGTTTTTGGAGCTTTTAATTTAATTTTTATCTAAGTATGTATATTATTACAATATCAGTTAATTCTCTAAGTCTTAGAATCACTTATATGTGGAATCTAATGGGCAAAATAAACTAATAAAATAGAAACAGACTCAAAAATACAAAAGTGGAAAAATACATTTCATTTTTTTAAAAAAAGAAAAAATGATGAACTATTTAATAAATTTTTAAAATAAAAAAAAAACATACAGATGTGGGATCTCATGAACAAAATAGAAACAGACTCAATGATACAGAGAACAGACTGATAGATGTAAGAAGAGAGTGGGGTTGGGGAACTGGGTGTAAAAAATGAAGGGATGCAGCAAAGAAAAAAATGCTCATACACACAGACAATAGTATGATGATTACCAGAGAGAAAAGGGAGGAGGTAGAAGAGGGTATCCTGGGTGATAAATGGTGGTCAAGGGAGACTTGACTTGGGGTGGTGAACACACATTACAATATATAGATGATGTATTATGGATCTGTACACCTAAAATCTATATACTTTTATCAAACATTGTCACCTCAATAAATTCAATAAAAATTAAAATAAAACAAAACCATGCCTCCTTACCTAATTCTCCTTTCATCTTATTTTCATTCCACAAGCACAGCACCTTTAAGTGCCTTGATCTATTTCACCTAGTATTTAATGTCATATTTCTAAAATAACATTATTATTTATTAAAATTATTATTTTGAAGTTTTTTCTCCAGTTTTTGACATCTTTACATTTCAAATGTACGCAAGCTGAGGCTTACCATTCTCACACCTCTCCCCTCTCTGTACACCAATGCAAGCTTCTTTCTACCCCTCCACTGCATCTCTCTATGGCATCATTTAAATTGGATAAAAATTAGTATTTATATTATTTTTACTGTTGACTCTGTTCATGACTTAGCTATGGCATATACTATGATTTCTTTCTTTAAATGTGGATTTTCTTTTTAGTTATAATCTGTCCTAGTTTTCCTTTGATTAGTTTTCTGTTTATATAGCTCTAATTCATCTGCACACTCTCCAACACAGCTATGAAACTCCTCCCAATACCGTCAAAATAGTTGTGTAATCTATTGTTCTCACAAACATGGAGATAATCTCCCCAGGAGCATCCCTTCTCACTCTCCGATCCGGACCCCTTTCCTCTAGGTTTGCTGCACAGCTATCGCCTGACATGTCCTTTCACCTTCCTTCTAGGATTTCCCTAATTCCCCTTCCGTCCCCAAGATGCTATATTTTTAACTCTTTTTGTTTGTTTGTTTGCTCCGTTCATTTTGGTAAAACATCTGCGGTGAGAAGTTCTAAGTTATTATTGTAATCTTCATATCCTCGCATTAATGCCTCTCTGTGTGTGTTGGGAGTTGGTGGAAGGGGGAAACCTAGGGACTTATTGCTAGGCAACAGAATATGGCAAGGAGTGTGGGGTTGTCATTTCCACGATTATGTTACCTAAGATTGTGATGCTGGTCTTGCTAAAAGGTTCTTTCCCTTGCTGGCTTTAAAAACACAAGCTGCCATATTGTGAGCTGCACTAGAGAGGATTACACAGAAAGGAACAGAAGGCAGCTTCTGGCTGATAGCGAGAAACCGAGGTTCTCAGTCTGGCATCTTGCAAGGAACTGAAATCTGCAACAAACAAGTGGGCTTGGAAGGACATGCGTTCTTGGTCAAACCTTTAGATGAAAACCCAGTCCTGGCCATCACCTTGATTGTCGCCTTCCAGAGCACAGCGCTATGTCGTGCCCCAGATTCCCGGTCTGAAGAACATGTGAAATAATGAATGTGTATATGCTTAAGCCACGACATTTGTGATAATATTATTATACAGAAATAGAAAATGAATACAAGTTGTGGTACCTGGAAGTGAAGTGTTATCATAACAAATACTTAGAAATGTGGGGATGAGGCAGTGGGCGATGCTGGATAGAATTGGAGAATGACAGAGAAAGCTTAAATTGCCTTGACAGATGTTTCTTCCTCAGAATTCTCATAGTATTAATTTTCCATAACATCCTTTTCCCTTGCTCTGTTTTATATTGCACTTACTTAGACATACGTTTCGACCTCTTTACTGTACCATCTCATTCCCTCAATCTCCATTTAAATGAAAGAAGCAATTAATGCAGCTAGCACACTATAATATTCTCAGACAACTTTTATTATTAAACTTAAATTCAAATCTTTTCACTTACTACTGTGGGAGCGTGTTCATTAGTGATTTCTTTATTTTGATGGAATGGTATCTTACTGTCTGGATATGGGGAATGGTTTTGCCCTTTAGTGAAACTTTTATCAGCAGCACAAGTGTTGTTTTTTTTTTTTTTTTCACTGTCCTCAATATAAAAATCAACATGCTTCTGTCAACTGTGTTTATAATTTATTTAGAAACGCTTTTTATTTCTTTTAAAATGGTATGTGAAAAAGGAAAACCACAGAATTAAGCAGAACACAAGTCTGGTCATGGAGAATTTTGCTTTTTGTTGTCTCCTTCATCAGATTTGCATTCATAATGCATTGTGAAAACACCAACCCACTTATGTTTTCCTCTGAAGCTATGAAAGGGGTTGCTGTTGTTTTCCACAAGCAGAACCTTTGTTCGCTTTTTCTTCAAACCCTGTCCATCAGGGCATGTTTATTTGCTTTGTTTCTTAGTTCACTGAATGTTACATTTCCATAGCTTTCATTCTAGTTCTTTGACAATTTCTCTTTGTTTTCCCCCTTCCCAACATATGATCTTGGCTCCAGCCTTTGACATGCATGCTGATAAAGTAGAGGTGTAAATTCCGTACTCATTCTCTGGTTACAAGTACTTTATGAAAGCAATGTGAAGTTCTTGGAAAACTAAGGGTATAGGATTAAAAGACCTGAGTTTGAATTTTAATTCTACCAGTATTCAGTCAGTAACCTGGGATAAACTAAGCTCTCACTATTGACATTTTCCTTCATCTAGAAAGTAAATGGGTGAGACCAAACCAGTGGTTTCCAAGTTATAATCCTTCATAACTCAAAATAGCAAGGGGATAATTCCCTGGCCATGGGAATAAAGAAAGGCAAACTACACACCCCTTCACATAATAGTTGTTCTTGCTAAGACTAGAGTAGGGAAATTGGGCTTCACAACAAAATGAAATCACACCATCACATCCTATACCCACATCCTCAATGTACAGGAATATAGGAGTCACCCTGGGGAGATAAAGCCATTTCAATTTGTGGTGAGATATTGCTTCAGAGTTTGACAATAGAAGTCATCTAAAGAATGGGGTATGATATTATCAGCTTTCAGTTTTATTTTATACTAGAGGCTCAGTGCACAAAATTTGTGCATGTGAGTGGGGGAAGGGGAGGTCCCTTAGTCCCGCCTGCACCCTTTCCAATCTGGGGCCCCTTGGGAGATGTCCAACTGCCCATTTAGGCCCAATCCCTACGGGTTTAAACAGGCAGTAGGACATCCCTCTACAATCTGGGACTGCTAGCTCCTAACCACTCGCCTGCCTGCCTGATAGCCCCTAACCACCTCTGCCAGCCTACCTGATTGCCCCTAACTGTTCCCCTGCCTGCCTGATCACCCCTAACCACCTCTGCCTGATCACCCCTAACTTCTCCTGTTTCAGCCTGATTACCCTTCACTGCTTACCTGCTGCCTGATAATCCCTAACTGCCCCATACCTGGGATCCGGGCTTCCCTCCCTTTGGCAGGCTGCAGGCACCTGGGATCCAGGCTGGCTTTGTTCAGGCCAGCTGCAGGTGCTCAGGATCAGCGATAGCTTCTCCTGGGATGGCTGCAGGTGCAGGCACCCAGCATCATGGGCAGCTTCACCAGGGCCGGGCTTTGTCAGGAAAGATGTCTGGAAGGTCATCTGGAAGACATCTGGTCTAATTAGCATATTACCCTTTTATTAGTATAGATATTAGAAATCTTTGTAAAAGTTTATGTAAAATAAATATTATGTGTCTAAAAGTTCAAAATAAAGTTTACAAACCACTGGATGATTTGATACTATTGTTCCTTTCAACCCCAGATATTATGCTTGACTCACTCACTAGGCAATGCAATAATGACTGACCAAGTGGAGTCTGTGTTAGGTGTCTTCTGTTTGAAAGTGCCAAAAGGACATTGGAGGGACATCTCTGAACCTGTAAGTTATAAAGTTCTGTGGTGTGGCCTCACATACTTTCTCATCTCTGACTTCATTTAATCAAAACAAGTTACAGAGGATAGAATTCTTGGTTACAGGAATGGAGTTTTGGAGTAAGTTGAACCTGGGTTTAAGTCCTGCTTTTGCAACTTAATTATTGTGATGTCTTTTGGAAAGTTATTTTATCTACTTAAAGCTTCATTTTTATCATCTATAAAATGTGACTAATTATATCTTCTTCGATTGGTTAGCATTACGTTACAACTATGTAATTGATATTAAGTTCTTAATATAGTGGTTGGTAAATGATCCATAAGTGTATCTGTTGGTGGTAGTGCCGTTACAACCCTCTTTAGAGTTAGTGGAGGAATACTTGTGCAAAGCCTTCCTTGACTATCTTCATTAGAACTTAGGTGTTTATTTCTCTGTGATTCTACTTTCTTAGTCCATGCCCCCATTAGGTACATTTTTTTTTTCTGTATTTCAGTTTCATACTAGAAGCTCCTTGAGGGAAGGCTTTATGTCTTTTCATTCATGTATTTCAATGCCTAAAATAGTATATTCATTTAAATAATCCTCAATAAATAATTTTTATACATATTTTTTCTTATTGATTAAGGCATTACATATATGTCCTTATCCCCCCATTGTTCCTCCACCCCCCCCCCAAACATACCCTCACCACCTTGGTGTCTGTTTTTTTTTTTTTGTTTGTTTTTGCATACAAGTCCTTTGGTTGATCTCTCTCCATTACCTCCATCCTCCCCTACTTTCTGTCTGAGGTTTGATGGTCTGATCGATGCTTCTCTGTCTCTGGATCTGTTTTTGTTCATCAGTTTATGTTGTTCATTATATTCCATAAATGAGTGAGATCATGTGATATTTATTTTTCTCTCACTGGATTATTTCACTTAGCATAATGCTTTCCAGTTCCATACATGCTGTTGCAAATGGTAAGAATTTATTCTTCTCCTCCTTCTTCTCCTTCTCCTCCTCCTCCTCTTCCTCCTCCTTTCTTCTTACCATATCATAGTATTCTATTGTGTAGATGTAGCACAGTTTTTAATCCACTCATCTGCTGATGGCCACATAAGCTGTTTCCAAATTTTAGCAATGGTAAATTTGGCTGCTATGAACATAGGGGTGCATATGTCCTTTCTAATTGGTGTTTCTAATTTCTTGGGATATATTCCTAGAAGTGTGATCACTGGGTCAATGTGAGTTCCATTTTTAGTTTTTTGAGGAAAATCCATACTGTTCTCTACAGTGGGTGCAGCAGTCTGCATTCCTACCAGCAATGTAAGGGGGTTCCTTTTTCTCTGCATCCTTGCCAGCACTTGTTGTTTGTTGATTTGTTGATGATAGCCATTCTGACAGGTGTAAGATGGTACCACATTGTCATTTTGATTTGCATCTCTTGGGTGATTAGAGACTTTGAATATGTTTTAGTATGTCTCTTGGCCTTCCTTATGTCTTCTTTTGAAAGGTATCTGTTTATGCCCATTATCCATTTTTTGATTGGGTTATATTCCTTTTGTTAAATTGTATAAGTTCCTCATAAATGTTGGAGATTAAACCCTTATTGGTGATAACATTGGCAAATATGTTCTCCCATGCAGTGGGCTTTCTTATTGTTTTGTGGATGATTTCTTTTGTTTTGCAGAAGCTTTTTTTATGTAGTCCCATTTGTTTATTTTCCCTTCAGCTTCCATTGCCCTAGGAGCTGTATCAATGAAGAAATTGCTTCCACATATGTCTGAGATTTTGCTGCCTCTGGATTCCTCTAAGATTTTTATGATTTCCTGTCTTATGTTTAAGTCCTTTATCCATGTTGAATTTATTTTATGTATGGTCTAAGTTGATGGTCTAGTTTCATTTTTTTTGCATGTTTCTGTCCAATTTCCCCAACACCATTTATTGAAGAGACTGTCTTGACCCCATTGTATGTTCATGCCTCCTTTGTCAAATATTAATTGAGCAGAGTGGTTTGTGTCAATATCTGGATTCTCTATTCTATTCAATTGATCTATATGTCTGTATATATGTCTGTGTTTGTGCCAGTACCAGGCAGTTTTGAGAACAGTGATTTTTTTTGAATGAATGACTTAGCAGAGACTTTATGACTTCATTGCCTGGCATCACAAGCTACTCATTCCTTACAGCTTACCCAGGGATGGTGCTGGATTCCAATCTGGTTTTCTAAACAATACACTATGACCATGAACTTGTCCAAGATTGCCCGCATATTGTTAAGGCAAGGAAAACTGGCCACAACTTTCCAAATCTTTCCTCCCTACATAACATCTGAAACAGAGTCCTGTTTGTCCGTTCTCAACTTTGTTTTGATATCTAAGTCACTTGGGCCTTGCAACCAAGTCTTTGGCTAGTTGCATAATTAAATAATCTGTGAGATTTATTTATTTTATTTATTTTATTTTTTGTTAAGGTATTATATGTGTACATATCTTTCTAGTGTCTCCCCCCCTCCCCACACCCACCCCCCAAGACTTTGAATACAATTTGATATCTGGTACTGAAATCCTCCTATTTTGTTCTTCTTTATCAGGATTGCCACAGCAATTAGGGATCTTTTTAAATTCCAGATGAGATTTTGGAAAGTTTGTTCTAGATCTGTGAAATATGCAGCTGATATTTTAATGGGATTAAATTTTAATTGAATATATAGGTTAATAAATAATTTTTGTATGAATGAATCCTCAAGTGAAATTTATATTTTTTGAACTGAAATTTGTTCTTGGTCCATTTTTTCTTTGTGTTGCATCCACACTTATCTGAGGCAGTAGAGGTATTGTTGATATAAATAACTTTTAGCAGCTTAATATGCTATAAGCCGCAAGGAAGATAATGCCAAAGCCAAATTGCATTCAAGCACAAATTTCACTGAAATATTTGTTCAACTCAAGGACATAATTTCTTTCTATTCTTTGTATATACAAAGTTGTAGATGAAGCACCAAAATAGCCCTTTATATTAAAAAAAATCATTCTTTCAGACTTATTGAAAGCCTTACCTCTTCCAAGCGACTTTCTTGCAGACCCAAACTAATTTCCTTTCTGCTTTCAATTCCTTGATTCCTTTCCTGTTTATGTAATTTATTTTTCATATATTTATTATGCATTTACCCACAGGTTTGGGGCTATTAGGACAGATACTAGATAGTAAGCTGTAACTTGAGATAGATGTGACCTCTGCCCTTGTGAAATACACCTGCTATTGAGGGGCTCAGAGAAGAGCCTGCATGTAGATCAGATTGGCCTTTTCTTGGGCAAGCATGTGGGTAAACTGTGAGAACCACAGGAATTGTCAGTGTGTTCTGGGCAGAACAGCTTCCTGATTTTCAGAGAATGTTTTAGATACTGAGAAGATGCCTGCCCCTCCTTCAGTTTACATAGGACTCTACATATCTGAAAGACAGCACATGAATTTGGCCACCATTGGGGCTTAGGCATATGGAGAGTGAGGTAATGGTGATGGAAACTTACCTGAGGAAAATAATACCTGTTAAACAAGGCCTTCACTGTCCCCCCTCTACTATCCCTTCCTGCTAAATACTCTGAACACCAGGGCCTGGAGGCAATTATGTGAAGCTGATGGTTTCCTGAGACTACCATCTCCTATGTCCAGATAGTGTGTGAAGGAGAAGGCAGTGGTGTGAGATGAACATCATATTACTCATTACCTGAAGGAGCTAGCCTGCAGAAGCGGAGGGGATCTGCTACTTTCTAGCTCAGGAGAAGAGCCCCAGAGGTCAGCAGGTTCAACAAGATTGTCCTGCATGGGAGAAGCACTAGCAACTTGTTAGAGTGAGTTGAGAGAAACCGTGGGAGTAGCAGCCATTAAGCAAAAGTGCCACAAAACCATTAGCAGCAACCCTGATTGTTGGGGGAGAGTCCCAGAATGCTCAGAGATTCCTGCTGAGGGTAATTAGGATGAGCGATTATGGAAAAGACAAGTTTTCTTAATAGTCGAGAGTGAGGTTCTAGACCATTGTGATTTGGAATATTGCTATAATTTTCACACAGTTATACTGACTGGCAAGTGAGACAAGAGGACCTAAAGGTTTCACTATTAAGTACATAATTGCAATAAAATATAAATGCAATGATACTGACATTGGACCAATGCTTACTATATGAAAGGGACTTTTGTAAGCTTGGTACATGAGTTATTTCATTTAATTCTCATAATCATATAAAGTATATACTATTAAGCCAAATTTACAAATGAATAATTGAGACTCAGGGAAGTTATATAACCTGGCCAGGGTCACACTGATAAGTTGTGGCAAAACTATAATGGGAACCAAGGTGGTCTGATCCCAGAGTGTATGCTTATGTTTGTCCCACACATTTACCACTTCAGCAATGATCATGTCTATGATCATTATTTTCTAAGTTCTTCAAGAGTTGAATGCCTTGTGCTCATTTTATACCAACCCAAAGGCACTGAGTGTGTGGTGCCCCTCTGAGCAAGACTTTCAATAGCTAACTCGCACTCTATCCCCCTATCGTGCTACCCGCTGTATGCCTCCTTCATTCCTACATACTTGCACACATTGCCTAATACATCTTCAAACTCCTTATCCTAGGTAGTTACCTATCTAGCCTGATAACAATGGGCTCCTATTCTAATATGTTCCTTCCAAATGATTTCTGTCTCTTTAGTGCAACACATTTTGGTCAAGTACATAAAGAAAAGATATCCAATTAAGATAACTCAAGCCTGAAATAATTTTATAATCATTTATTGAATGTTTATTCTTTCCCAAGCACCATCACGGGTAAGACACAGTTTCTACCTTAATGATTTCATCAACTAAACTAGGAGATGCAGTATTTGTAGTGAGAAGTGTAAAATTATGGAGAACAGGCTAAGTATCCCATTTGTGGTATGACAGGGCAATTCGGAAAAGGGAGAATTCACTTTGGACCAAGGCAACATGAACGTTGCATTTGAGATGGTCCTTGTTCTGTTGAAGCAAACATGTTTATGTTGGGGTCAGGGTGGTCGGGAAGTGGAAGGAGGGTTTTTTTCCAACAAAGGAATCCTTTTACTCCTCCAAGATTACTTGAATTTTTAAATGGACAACTTTGAACTCAAATGGACCTTTAACGGGTGAAACTACCAGTATGAAAAGGGAATGAGCTCTATGGGCTTGCTGTGATTATCTGCATTTATAGATGAGACTATTGAGGCTCAGAAATTAAATAACTTGCCCAATGTTCCAAATTAATAAATGACTGAACTGGGAGGCAGATTCAGATCTGCTATAGGTAGAACTGGTCTCTCCTCTGCCCAGCTATTTAGGACTATGTACCAATAAGCATTCCTAAAAAATAAGGGGAAGGGGAAAAATTAACTGGAGAGGAGGAGTTAGTTCTGTGTCTCAAACAAGACTTGAGACATTGCATGAAGGGTAAGCATATACCATTACTATAGGTAATTTTTAGAGTCTTACCATTAATAAAGATTAAGACTCTTCAATGGGGATCATAGACTGCATTCACTCCCTAACTGTACTACGGAACTGGATTTTTGTGGAACATTTTTGGGACTTTTTTAATATCTAATAAATATATTATATATATATATTTGGGAATGCTGCCATATACCCAGAGACAGAGCAGGGGTTTCAGGCGATATGGAGGAAAGGGGGGATGGAGAGGTGGATATTTAGGACCCAGGGACTTTCCTTGTTCTCCTTGAAGCATAGCATGAAGGCAGTCACCTTTCTTGTTTTGAGTCAGGTTAACCTTGGCTGAACACATCTTAGGAGTTCAATCAATACTTAGAGAATTGAACTGAATTTGAGAATGCAGCACATCCTCTCATTTCACTAGCGGTGCTACCCACAGCAGAACTGTTTAGAGAAAGGAACTGTGTGAAGAGCTACTCTAGCCACGGCTTTGATTTGGCCACTCTGGAGACAGCAGAAGGTCATGCTTATGTGAGCCCTCTCTACACAATCCCATTGTAAATTTCAGACTTTCTGTCCCTACTTAGGATCATCTCTGCTCTCTACACCCATCCCCAAACTGTGACCTGAAGCCTTATGGTGTATTTTCTTAGTGTTTCAAAAGGAAGACTAGTTTGTAGTTC